>CM056946.1:37195244-40158680 GCA_029856935.1 Cyclocarya paliurus | reverse complement strand
TTTACTTTGATTCAAAACTGTTAGAAAAAATTGCAGCGAAAAATACCTCAAGCTCAGCTTATAAAATTGCTCCACGAGTTTCTCCAGATCGACAAAATCCAAGCTTTTCCTCTTAGTGGTAAAGTGTACTACGTAGTTAAAAAACTAGAGTAACACTTAACAAATCCACAGCCTAAAAACTACTTCAAAAGAGAACAAATGAGAGAGAGATTTTTCCTTAGTCGATTAATTTCAGGAACCAGAATGAGGGGGGCTATATATAGCCTCCCCTGCACGGCTGGCCTTAAAGGCCAGCCTTTATCATACAGTAACGCATGGCTTAAAGCCATGCGTTACTGCATGCCTTTGTAACGCATGGCTTTAAGCCATGCGTTACTGCATGCGTTACTGCAGACATGGGGGGTCTGCCCATGTGGGCGCCCCCCTCCGTTTAACATCTCCCACTCGTACACAGTGGGCATGACCCTAGGTCTGCATCTCTCTAATGTTCTCAATCTTGTTCACACATAGCAAATAGGCCGTGCGACCACCAAGCACATCTGTAGAAATGTGGGAGTACATACACTAAATCTCTCCCAGAGAAGACTAGCATAGTAACATCCCTAAAGTGTCTGGTCATGTCCTAGACTCATTCAATCGTATCAAGATCAAGCATTTTCGAACCCTCTTGAGTTTAAAAACTCAGAACAATGCTTGACTACTTTCAAATCATTTCAATGTGTTCACAACCTTAGCCGCTACCAAGATGCAGCGTCATAGTTTGACGTCAGCAAACACTATCAAAGATACGATATCGTAGAATCTTCCATTTGCACTCATATCACTCAATTTTGGTCGAATCGCTTTCCCAGCGATGCCTCTTTAGACCGTATTAATCATGGCCATAGACAGCATGCCAAAGTAGCAGACATCACAACCTCCATCTCGTGACACAGTCAAAAGTAAAGGACACTTAATAAAAAGGGACTCACACAGTGAGAAAGAAGGGAACTTTTTACTCACTTACTCATTTGGTCGAATAAGCACATGTAGTATGAAATACATGCTACGGTGGATTTCTCTTTCCCAAAGAGCATATGTCTATATCAACACCGTACAGATCTTGGTCTAGTCGCTCCTTAGGCGTCTAACCCGAGTTTCTCAATTTGCACGCCTCCGAGGCGTCAAAAAGAATCTCGCATCTGGCTAACTACAGGCTACATGGATGGTGGGGTAACCCATGCATAGTCCATTCAATAGACCTCATCTTAGCTCCCACTAAGGCGACATACTTTGTATCAACCTACTTATCCCTTTGGACAAGTACCTAGGGACACAATGTCTCATCTCTACTCGCCACTCAAGCACTAGAGGCGATTGCTCGTGTGAGTGAGCTAATCTAAGCCTGTTGACATATCTTGTGTGTGTGTATTATAAAAAACAATACGATAAAGACAAGAACTGAACCATATTGTATTAATATCCCAAAGGAAATGTTACATCTCAATGTCATTTGTAATACAAATTACATTTACAATCTACGTAGTCCTAGATTCCTAACATGAGCCTCAAAGATATCTCTTGTTATAGGCTTTGTTAAGGGATCAGCAACCATACGACTCGTAGAAAGATGTTTCAAAACCACTTCCTTTTGTGCTACCATGTCTCTGATGTAGTGATATCTGATATCTATGTGTTTGGTTCTTCCATGATATTTTGAGTCCTTAGCATATGCGAGAGCTGCCATGCTATCGCAGAATATCGTCACCGGATCTGAAGTATCCGTGTCAATGTCTAAATGCTTGAGGAACCTCCGTAACCAAACAGCTTCTTGAACTGCTGCTGAACAAGCTATGTATTCAGCCTCCATGGTAGATAAGGCTATACAAGGTTGTTTCTTACTGCTCCATGTAATGGCGCCATTGTTGAGCAGAAAGATATACCCAGTGGTTGATTTGCGCTCATCTAGGTCACTGCCCCAGTCGGCATCACTGTAACCTCTTAGCTGCAAATCTGAACCTTGATAGCACAACACATAGTCTGCAGTTCCTTTGAGATATCGCATAATCCTCTTGACTGCTTTCCAGTGAGCCAGTCCGGGGTTAGATTGGAATCTACTCACTAAGCCAACTGCATAGCATATGTCAGGCCGAGTACACATCATTGCATACATCAGACTACCCACAGCATTAGCATAAGGGACACGGGCCATCTTTTCCTTTTCTCTTTGAGTCTTAGGACATAACTCTTTAGACAAGTTCTCGCTTCTTGCAACAGGGGTGTCAATGGGTTTACATTCACTCATTAGGAAGCGTTCGAGAACTTTCTTTATGTAAGTCTGTTGGGACAAACACAATATTCTCCTTGAGCGATCTCTGTAGATCTTAACTCCCAGAATGTATTCTGCCTCACCCATATCCTTCATCTCAAAATTGAAGGATAACCACTCTTTTGTGGCGACTATCAACCCTTTATCATTTCCAGCTAGTAGTATGTCGTCAACATATAATGACAACATAATGAAACTCTTCTTGGATCTTTTGACATAGACACAATGGTCCTCTGTGATCATCGTAAACCCATTCGAAAGAACGGCTCGATGGAATCTGAGATACCATTGCCTAGATGATTGTTTTAGGCCATATATAGATCGTTTGAGCTTGCACACTTTGCGCTCTTGACCTTTGACCACAAAACCCGTTGGTTGATCCATATAGATCTCCTCATCTAGTTCTCCATTGAGAAATGCTGTCTTAACATCCATTTGGTAGAGTTCCAAATCCATGTTTGCTACTATAGCAAGAATCAGGCGAATTGAAGCAAACCTCACTACTGGTGAAAAGGTTTCTTCATAGTCTATACCCTCCTGTTGGGTATATCCTTTCGCCACTAAGCGAGCTTTGTACTTATCTATAGATCCATCAGACTTGCGTTTGACTTTAAGAACCCATTTATTCCCAATAGTCTTACGCCCTGTTGGTAGATCAACCAGATCCCAGACCTGGTTAGTTTTCATAGACTCAATTTCATCATTAAGAGCTTTCATCCACTCATCTTTAGTAGAAGATGAGAGAGCCTCATGAATTGTCCTAGGCTCATCATCATCATGCGGAGCTACCATAAAAGCTTCCCCTTCAATCTCAAAACGACGACGGGGAATACTTTCACGTGTGCTTCTACGCGGCTGAGGTTGTTGTGATTGAATGACAAGTGGTGTGCTCCCACTCGGATTTAAGTCCTTATCTGTAGGAGTTTGAAGAATTTCTTCCTCATTCCTTGGAGCACTTTCTTCTTGTTCCATAATCTCATGAAGTTCTAAACTCCTATCAACCTCACCTCTACTTGGAAATTCATCTTCAATGAAATCCACATCTCGTGACTCAATCTCAGTCACACTTCCATCAGATTGTTCACCTATTAACACATACCCTTTAGAGTGTTCTGAGTACCTTATAAAGATACACTTCTTCCCTCTAGGGCCTAACTTCCCATACTTATGAGAAAGATCGTGAACAAAACCCGTTGAACCCCATGGACGCAAGTTACTCATATTGGGTTTCTCGCCGGTCCATAGTTCATATGGGGTGGAAGTTACTGATTTGGAGGGCACTCGGTTAAGAATGTAGGCAGCAGTCAAGAGTGCATCCCCCAAAAAGAAATTGGAAGGTTTGCTTGCGCCATCATTGACCTAACCATCTCAAGCAGTGTTCGATTTCTCCTTTCCGCCACACCATTTTGTTGTGGCGTACTTGGCATCGTCAACTGTCTCTTGATTCCTTTTTCATCACAGAGCCTTTTAAATTGCTCAGAGAGATATTCTCGTCCTCGGTCAGTTCTTAGAGTTTTTAAACTCTTGTCTAACTGATTCTCAACCATCCTTAGATATCGCCTAAAGCACTCTAATGCTTCAGACTTATGGGAGATTAAATAGACATGACCGTAACGTGAAAAATCATCTATAAATGTGATGAAGTAGACACCTCCGTGTCTTGCCCTCACACTCATTGGACCACAGATGTCTGAGTGGACTAATTGCAGTGGAAAAGATGCCCTAGTGGCTTTTCCAAACGGTTTTCTCTTAGCTTTTCCCATTAGACAATGTTCACATGTGGGCAAGATGACCCTAGCGAGATTGCCTATCAGGCCTTCTCTAGCTAACCGAGTCATTCTATCTTGTCCTATATGGCCAAGCCTAGCATGCCATGTATGTGAATCTAAATTATCAATAGATGAAGAAAGAAAAGCAATAGATTCATTTATATTAGAATAAACCAAATCTAATATCATAAAACCGTCTTGTAGAAAAGCATTGCCATAAAACACATGGCCCAAATAAAAGGAAACATTATCGTTTTCAAAAACAATTCGAAAACCAAGTTTTAACAGAGTAACAACTGAAAGTAAGTTTCGTCGGATCTCGGGAGCGTATAACACATTGTGGAGGAAAAGAGTGCGGCCACCTCGCAAGTCCAGCTTGTAGGTACCAAGTCCCAGTACCTCCACGCTAGCTCCATTCCCCACCTTGATATCACGGCTCCCAGTTGGAATCCGGCGATACTCCACAAATCCGACTCTGTCTCGCGCTATGTGCTCGGTCGCTCCTGAATCAACAGTCCACAAAGGATAGGAGTGAGCAACCATCACATGGCTAGTTACAAAAACAATGCGAGAAAAAACAGAGTGTACCTTCTTCGGCTCAGTGCAATCACGAGCGAAGTGGCCAGTCTTTCCACAGTTGAAGCACTCTAGTTTTGACTTGTTCTTCCCGCGCTTGCCCCTCTTGGTGCGCTGAGAAGTTCCTGACACCTTCTTGATTTGTCCAGCAGCTACTCCATTCTTGGATTTCTTGCGCTTAGGCCTTGATGCCTTACGCGAACCAGAATTAGCCACATAGGCCGTATGATTGGGCTTAGCAGCCTCTAGGCGCTCAGCCTCCAATTCTAAATGACGCGAGACATCATCAAAGTCTTTGATATTCTCGTTATGCGTCAGGTTCTGGCTCATATTCTCCCAAGAATTCGGTAGTGATCTTATCACTGCCTGCACTTGCTGTTCATCTGTCAGGTTGTTTCCTGCCGACTTAAGTTCGCGGATCATGGTCGACATAGCTCTAAGATGCTGCTTCATCGTGTGGTCAGAGCGCATCTTATAGGAGTCAAACCTCATGGTTAATCCACGCAACCTAGTTGCTGAAGTTCCACCAAACTTCAACTTCAAAGCATCCCACATGCTTTGGGCAGTGTCATAGATCTCGAACTCACACATAAGATCATTGTGCATGCTGCTTAACATTATTATGCGCGCGCACCGACTTTTCTTAGCCCATTGAGTATAGGCTTGTTGATCTATATTATGTTGTTCCGAGGTCCCTTCCGTGGGCACAGTAAGGGTGTGAAACAAGGCCTCCAAGACCTCTTGTTCATCTAATACATATTGGATCTTGCGATGCCATATGTCATAGTTTTCCCCATCTAATTTCTCCCCTTTGTTTAAGTCGGCAACTATAGTCTTGGATGCCATATCACTACAATACGCAAAGAATGGATATTATACACACACCTAAGAAATTCTGCCGCGTCCTTTCAAGATAGAAAAAGAATAATTTAGATATGTCGCAAGATCGAAAAATCGCTAGGCTTCATAATCATCTCTTGCGCCACAATATCCAATTATTAAATTTCTAACCTAATTCCCGCGCAAATTATAAAAAAATATGGGAGAATTTATCATCATAAATCTCAACCATACTCCCACTATCTTAAGTAGTCTCCTAGTCCTAGTCATATGTAAAGACATAACCTACTAAAACCGCAGTAACCTTTTGGGCCAGTCTACAAGGACAGCTACCCAGACCATAGCAACCTGTTGGGCCAGTCTACAAAGACAGCCAGACTACAGTTACCTGTTGGGCCAGTCTACAAAGATGGTTCATATGAGACCATTACAGTCCATTTTTCTTGTTCCATCAGTGCATTTACAGTTCTTACTGGGGCCACTATAGTCTTTTTGGCTATACAATGCATTTACAGTTCTTACTGGGGTCACCATGGTCTTTTGGCTATACAGTGCATTTACAGTTCTTACTGGGGTCACTGCTATTCTTTCAGCCTATCATTCACACTGACAATTCTAACTAAGACTACTTAGTGGGATTTTCTATATATATATATATATATATATTTTTTTTTTTTTATCACTAATAGAAATGAAGACTAATGTCTAAACATTCAAGTCTAACATTCAACGATGATAAAATAATCACATTTCCACATGTTCAATTCACACATGTAATCATGAATAAAATAACATGAATATAACCATATATTCACATGTAATCACATTTAATCTAAAACATTAAATAAAAAGATCACATGTTATATAACAATATATCTAAGCATATATTAATTCATGCAAATTTTTTTTTTTTTTTTTTTAAATGTATATTTAACCCTCACCTAAAGCAAAGGAAAGTCGCAACCTCGTGGTGCGCACTGCCCTTATATAATCAGTGGTCTTGGGTTCAAATCTTAGATGCCATTTTTATTCTCTTCCTTTTTTTTTTGTGTTTTAAAAAAAAATTTTATACAAGGCTGGGCCGAAAATGGCCCAGGCCCTTTTTTTTTTTTTTTTTTTTTTTAATAAAAAAAAAACACTGCAGGGCCGAATGGCCCAGCCCCTCTATGTTTAAAAAAAATTGGGCCGAAGGGCCCGGCCCAGGATAAACCAGAAGGCTATTTGCCTTCTTCAACCTTCGCATGGCTACTGTTCACGTGAACAGTAGCCGTTTCACAGCAGCAGCTCAGCTGCCGCTTGGGTCCACCACGAGCAGCGTTAACTGCTTCCACCGGTCGGAAACAGTAACTCTAAGCTGCTGGATGGTGCCGCAGCACCTCACTGGTGCGCGCTGCACCACGGTGGTGCGCGCAGCACGCAGTTGGTGCGCGCTGCACCTGCATGGTGCGCGCTGCACCCAGGTGGTGCGCGCTGCACCTCTGTGGCGCGCGCAGCACCTCCCTGGTGCGGCTGCACCCAGGTGGTGCGCGCAGCACCTCCCTGGTGCGCACTGCACCATCCTGGTGCGGCAGCACCTTACGGTGCTGCGGGGAGCACCACTGCGTTGGTGCTCCTTCGCAGTGCTTCCCCCTTTTTTTTTTTTTTTTTTTTTTATGGATAAAAAATATGGCATCCAGATTTCTCACATACAAAAAAAATAAATAAATAAACTGGAAACAATTTATAACGCTCTGATACCAGTGTTAGAAAAAATTGCAGCGAAAAATACCTCAAGCTCAGCTTATAAAATTGCTCCACGAGTTTCTCCAGATCGACAAAATCCAAGCTTTTCCTCTTAGTGGTAAAGTGTACTACGTAGTTAAAAAACTAGAGTAACACTTAACAAATCCACAGCCTAAAAACTACTTCAAAAGAGAACAAATGAGAGAGAGATTTTTCCTTAGTCGATTAATTTCAGGAACCAGAATGAGGGGGGCTATATATAGCCTCCCCTGCACGGCTGGCCTTAAAGGCCAGCCTTTATCATACAGTAACGCATGGCTTAAAGCCATGCGTTACTGCATGCCTTTGTAACGCATGGCTTTAAGCCATGCGTTACTGCATGCGTTACTGCAGACATGGGGGGTCTGCCCATGTGGGCGCCCCCCTCCGTTTAACAAAAACCAAACCAAAACCAAGATCTAGGACTCAGTTAGCTACGTCTCTGCCTTTACTGCTAATAAGGAGACTCTCAATATATAATTGCATGTTTCTCTGTTTTTAATTGATTTTTCACACGCGCACACACACACACACACACACACACATATCATGCATGATATGTGTGTGTGTGTGTGTACATATGGAAGTAGTAATTGAGCTTCCCATCAGCATTGCTATATATGATCATCATCTGATATTAGCATTGCTATACTCGTGAATTCCCTTTAGAGATTAATGCATGATGATCTGTTCGGTATTGTTTTGATGAACATAAAAAAAAAATGTTGTTATATTTTTATTTTAGAATTCATATATATATATATAGTAGGTGAAGTGAAAGTGGAGGATGGTAAGGTTAGTTGATTGTTTAAAGAGAAGCTTCCTTATTAAAAACATGTCAAGAGGTGCTAGGACAAGAAAATTCAAAGATTGAACTCTATGTTTGGAGAATGTGCAATCTGATTGCACCAAAAGGCAGGATTGCACCTTTTATTTTCTACCATATAAATTCCCATCAATTTGTAATAACCTTGATTACATATAATAAGTTATGTTAGTTAATAGTTATAGCAGATTTTATTAACCCGAAAATCAATTTTAATAAAAGCTACAAAGTTGATCTTGTTAGTTGTTACTTGTTATAGTTGTTTTTATTAATTTTATTTTTATTACTACATATGGATCCTTCAAATGAAATAGATTTTAGTAAAGCAAATTTTTTTAGTAAAGTAGTTTTTTTAGTACAACAGATTTTTGTAATAGTAACAGATTTTGGAATAAAAGTATAAAACCGATTTTTTTAAATCATTTTTTTAATACATAGATTTTTTTTTACAAATTTGCATTTTATTAAAATCTAAAAACTGGACCGGACCGGATCAGAACCGGTAAAACTATATGTATCAATTTAGGGGGGTAACTAGTGCGTAATCGATTTTTGAAAATACAAAACCGGTACATATTGGTTCGATCTTAAATTTTATCTAAAACCGGTCTGGACCAGACCGGTCACACCCCTATTCACTGGTTGCTTGTCTTTTAAGTAACAATAAGAATTGATACAAAATGGTTTACGCACGATACTATGTCATGCGTGGATTTCATTTTGAGGGCGATCCAAGCAAACCTGATAATCTCATATCTCTTAAATTTGACTATCTCATCTGGACTTATTAATACCATAAGCCTTTTTATGCATTATATCCTTCTTAGATGTCTAACTCATTATTTTATATCGACAAAATTCTTGATTCTTTGTATAAAAAAGAAGGCCATGCATTAAGAACAATTAATACAACTTAGGTTCTATTTGGGAACACAATTATTTTCAGATTATTTCACTATTATTTAGAAACAATTTACTACTATTGATAAACTATTTAACTATTATTCACAGATGATATCGAAATATTCTAGCATCCAAACAGAACCTAAATCCTACCTAGTTACAGTATCTTAAGTTTCAATTCATATAAAAGAAAAAAAAAAAACTTTTACGAAACCTCATATGAAACTTCTTTGGATACCCACTCAAAAGAGATATGAGCTAGATTTGAAGATTAGCAAGGAATCCAGGTAAAGGCAATCGATGGTCCATAGCCAGGAAAAATCATGACCTCCACGTCATTAAAAGCAATCCATTAGAGGGCCACCAGTCTTTCATACCATACCTAAGCTAGTCCCTTAGGGGAAATAGAGTCGAAATTTCTTCGCATAATTATATTATTTAAACAAAAATAATCATGATCTTAGAACTAACCCCTTAAGTGTTTTAGTCAATGGCCTTCTACCACATCGGTCACCCAACCTCAGTTATCACTGCCTTGAAGGTTGGAAAAATTGGCACATCAGCTAGTATCATGGACATGGATTCTCTTATACAACAAACTGAAGCACTCTAATGGGAAGATCTTAATCTCAGCTTAGTAAAAGATCCTGCAAAAGAAACAATAGATTTGGCGTTAATAGGAAGAATTGTAGCATCAAGGCCTCTCAACAAGATTTCATTGCATGCCACTTTCAAGGCAGCATGGAATTTTCTCAAAAAGTTTCATATTGAAGATTTGGATGCAAACAAATTCCTTTTCACTTTTCAGTCAGCAAGGGACAAACAAGGATTTTAAGTCAAGCTCTTTGGAATTTCAAAAGCCATCTACTGATCCTCAAAGATTGGCCAGCTAGATTAACCTGGTAGGAGATAAGCCTAAACTCATCAGTCTTTCATATTCAAATTCATGGTCCTACTCTTAATCATACTAATGTCGAAAATGCTATAAAGGTCGGGAAAGCATTAGGAACATTACTGGACATAGATGTTGATCCAAACTTTGGTATTACTTGTAAAAAGTTTGTTAGGATCAAAGTAGAACTAGATATCAATCAACCATTCAAACAAGGTTTTTGGCTTGCTAGAAACAATAATATTGATAGATGGGTTTCGTTCAAATATGAGAGGCTCTCGGATTTTTGCTATGCCTGTGGTAGATTGGGCCATTCTCAGATTTTCTACAATTTTCTAAAAATTATTCCTAATCCATTACCCTATGACCCATGGTTGAAAGCTGAATACCATACTTCGAGAATTTTCATCCCTCCTCAGCAAGATCAAACTTCATTTCCTAGATCCTCTCACTCAGGAAGTTTATCTGAAGAAGGGAATCTCATTGAAAATTGATTTCTACTTAAACTATAGAAAGACAGGGCACTATGGTTTTCCAAGGACCGACTTATGTTAATGTTAATAGTAATTCGGTTGCTATGGTTTTAGATTAAGATTTACAGATCAACAAGGTGAATCATCTCTTAGATATTGAAAATATCGGAAAAGGGAAAGGGAAATGGCCTTTAATCGAAGACCAGGAAAGATCTCCTATTAAAATCTTCAATCTGCCCTCTGTTGATACGCCCACAAGATTTTCATCCCATGAAGCTCTATTAACAGACAAATAATTAAGTGGTGAATCAAAGTTTGTTGGGCATAATCTTACATTGGGAGATAAGAAAATAGTAGAGTCCATGCCGAAATTGGATGATATCACCTGAAAGGAAAAAATCGAAAAGGGTACAGGGCGGCGCCAAAAATATGAAGGAATCGGCACTTGCAGATCACGGTGGTGCCAAAAATCTAAAGGAATCGACACTTGCTGGCGGCTTTTCCTCAAGCACACTGTTCACCATCCCTGTAGCTCATAAAGAAGACCCATCTGCCAACCCACTCTCATTTACTTCGGCAGTTAATACATTCCCACCTAACTTATTCACATCAGTCAATCTGAACATGCAAACCCATTCTCATCTGATAGAACAACAACTTCTCTACAGAAATATGATGCATTCGGTGATGCAGAGTAATGCTTATCCTTCTACATTGACATCTGAGGCATGGTCTGATTTAAGGAGGCGCTTTCATGCTTCTTCAATGAGCTTCAAAGCTTATCAATCTAAATGGGCTACTCCTCTTATTTCGGCCTAGTCTACTATCATCACTAAGGGCTTAAAATCTGGTTAGTCTTTTATGGGTATCCATGAGTCTCAAGTTACACGTGAAAGCCCAATGCTTTCACCTATTTTCAACTGCTCAATGCTTAATGAAACACAACTCTCTGATTCGACCCACACTATTTCTACAACTCAGTCTTCACAGATTTGTGCTTCAAGTTCATTAAAAAGAATTATGGTTACTGCATCTGCAGAAGATATGGATATTAAAAGTAAAATTCCAAAACTAATGAAAGATGCTAGGGGGATCAATCTTAGCAATGAGGAGAAAGATATGGCACACATGCTACTTTCAATAAAATCATAAGCCACTGGGAAAACACAAAAGAAAAAAATTCTTATGAAGACCAAGTTGTATACTCAAACTACATCAAAGTTGGGTTCATCAAAAAAGAAAAAAGAGGCGGGGGCATCAAAGCCCTCAAAGACTCCATGAAGACACTTGTTTGGAATTGCAGGGGATAGGCTCGACCCAAAGCAATTAAAAGTCTTAGGGCTAATATAAGAAAATATAATCCGGATATTATTTTTTTGTCGAAAACCATGGTGCCTGATACACGTACCCATAGTATAGTTAATTTCTTAGTTTTCCAGTATTTTGTTCACTTCCCTGCCTCCGAGAATAATGGAGGTCTTTTGCTGTTGTGGAGATCGGGTATAGATATAGAACCAGTGCATGTAAATACTAATGTAATTTCTATTTGAATTTACTCTGATCCTTCTTATCATCCATGGTTAGCCACTTATGTTTATGCTCCTGCTAGATGGCAACAAAAAGCAACTTTTTGGGCTAATTTGGAAACCATTCACAATTCCTATCCAGGGCCATGGTTATGTATAGGGGATTTCAATGATCTCATGAATCAATCATAAAAAATAGGAGGGCGGCCAGTAAATTTTTCTCTTCTATCGGTGGTTTAAAGAATTTAATGACCAATCATGGACTAGTTAATATTGGTTTTTCAGGTCCTACTTTCACTTGGACTAATAATCATCATGGTAGAGCTCTTACCAGATAACAACTTGATAGAGGAATTGCAAATGGACAATGGAGATTATTATTCCCTGATGCCACTATTCAACACTTAACATCAGGAGCATTGGATCATCATCCTCTATTGCTAAACACCATGAGAATACAAAAGAGAGCAACCTCTTTTAAATTTGAAGAATTCTGGACAAAAGAGCCTTTTAGTAGAATAATCATTTAGGAAGCATGGTGTAAGCAAGTAAGTGGAAACCCCTATTTCATTCTTTGCAGTAAAATTAAAGCTACAAAGGAAGCGCTCAAATACTGGAACAAAATGCACTTCGGGAGAATACAAGATAATATTCAGCAATTCGAATTAGAGATCAATCATCTTTAATGTGCTCAAGGGAATTCTAGCAATTTTCATCAAGAACGCCAGTTGCAAATAAAGCTTCAAGACCAATTGAAATACGAAGAAACATTATAGCACCAAAAATCAAGAATCAATTGGCTCACCACCTCGAATCTAAGTACAAAGTTTTGTACGGTTAAGAAACGAAATTCCGAAAACCTTTCTCTCTCGCACGAAAACCTTTCTCTAAAAAAAACCCTAGCAATCGTTCATAGCGGGGGGGAAGGGAAGCTTCGGCTTCCTCATCCCCCCTCCTCTCCTCCCTCTCTACCGTTGTCTCCGACGGTTTATTTTGGTGTTTTTTGGTATTTTTCAGGTTTCGGCCGAATAATGGGGAGGTAGTCGATCCGAGCTCCTCCGGTGGATTTTCTCCTTCATGCGTACCACTGGGAGATCCATCGTCCGCCGATCTTGCAGCCTCCCGCTTTGGGCGCCATTTGGAGCGGCCCGTTGCCCCCACGTGCGGACTACAGAGAACACGTGGCATACGCGAGCCACCGCGTATCACACCGCATCGGAGCCATGTGCAGCAGCTCAGGGCCCAGTATACCGGCACTGTCTCGACTGGCTGTTTGGCTTCTCACCAGTGTGGCGCGTGACCCCCACGCGCCACCCCCGATCCTGTTTGGTTCCGTTTGTTTAGTGTTTATTTTGGTTAGTGGTTGTTTTTGGTTCAAGCACCACCGCTGAGCTCTGTTTAGTGGTTGTAACAGTGTTTTTTTTGTTGGGTTGGTTTATTTGTTTTTCTGTCTTTATTTATTTTTCAGCATTAATAATAGAAATAGGCTATTGGACCCTTTTGGTGTCCATAGCAGTTGAGTCTCAATCTTCCTTTGGGAGGAGACGGTGTGGTAGGACTCCTCCTCTTAGGGAGGACGGGAGGTGATAGCACTTCTCTTCTTTTGAAGAGAAGTCGTTTAGGCTCTGTTTTTTATAGAGTGTGATTCGTAGGTTGGTCAGAGAGAGTTTATAGAAGTTAAGACAAAATCCGTCATAAAGAAATTTATGTATGGGGTGCTTTAGAGCAGATGCTTAGGTTGACTTGTAGTCTGGGTTTTTTCCCTGTATTGATAAGTCACATTTGTAACTTCGGGATTCATTAATTAAATGAAGTATATTTTCAAAAAAAAAGTACAAAGTTTTGTCATCTATCGATAACAATCCGAAGGAGAGGGATTGACTCTATAAAGCTCGGTCTAGGAAACTGGACAATGGATCAAAATACTATTGAATTAACCTTTATAGATCATTTTAGGACAGTTTATACCTCCATAAATCCTACCATTCCAACAGAGCTTGATGACTTATTCCAAAGACAAATCTCAGATCAAGATAATGCTTTCTTAACGGCAGTACCAGCTGAAGATGAAATCTATGGTGCGCTCAAACAAATTCCAAATCACAAAGCTCCAGGTCCAAATGGTATGACAACTCTCTTATATAAGCATTACTGGAATATTATAAAAAAAGAAGTCATTGCAACAGTTCAAAATTTCTTCCGAAGTGGTAGGATACTGAAATAAATGAATCATACAAATATTGCTCTAATCCCAAAAGTGCCAAATCCAAGTTCACCACAAAATTATCAGCCAATCAGCTTGACCAATGTTATCTATAAAACTATCACAAAGATCCTGGAAAATCGGCTGAAGACAACACTTCCAAGTATAATCTCCCTCTTTCAAACAGCTTTTGTTCCGGGTCACAATATTAAAGAGAACTCCATTATTGCGTATGAGCTATTTCATCATCTAAAGAAATTGAAAGGGAAGAAAGGCCAAATGGCGATCAAGCTAGATATGGAGAAAGCTTTTGAATTTATAGAATGGAATTTCCTATTTGCAGTGATGAAGGCTCTAGGTTATAATAGTCAGTGGATCAACCTTATCAGAGAATGCATTACGACGACATCATTCTTAGTTCTTATAAATGGTTCTCCAAGAGGTTTTTTCAAAGCAGAAAGAGGACTTAAACAGGGTGATTCTATCTCACCCTTTCTATTTATATTATGTACGGAAGTTCTATCAAGATTAATTGCCAAATCAGAGGCCAACGGCAACATTGAAAGTATTAAACTTAGCAAAAATTGTCTGCCAATTTCCCATTTATTTTTTGCAGATGATCTCATCATATTTGAGAAAGCAAAAGAAAGTGCAGCAAGGTCCATATATGTGAATCTGGAAAAATATCAGGCATGGTTAGGCCAACGAATCAATAATGAAAAATCATCAATCTTCATTACAGGAAATACAAATCAAGCAACAAAGAGAGCCATTCTTGGGAAGTTGGAGTATAAGAAAACTACATCCAGTATGAAATATTTAGGAATCTAAACCTCTTTTGGTAGGTCCAAGAAAGAAAGCTATAGAGAATTGTTGGAGACGATCAATCATAAGTTAGAAGGATGGAAGTCAAAACTCTTATCACAGGCAGGTAGAACAATGCTAATTCACACAGTGGCAAGCACAATTCCCACATATCAAATGTCCACACATCTTGTAACATCCCGAATTTTAGTGTATTTTTAATGAAGGAATTATTTAATTTATTTGGTGATTGATTCTCTTGTTTTAAATTTATGGGAGTTTTAAATATTATTTTATAATATTTTAAGTTGTGAAAATTAATTTTTATGGTGTTTTCTTAATGTTATTTACTGTTTTGGTGTTTAAAATAATCTTTAATATTAATTGATTTATTTTTGGGTTTTGAATTTTTATTATTGCATTTAAATTATTTCACTGCGTTTTGATTATTTTATTTAGCTTTCGGTTTTAAATTCATCTTCGTTAGATTTTTTCGGGACCCATGTTGAAAGACTGGATCTTCAAATTTTTCCCTCCTCTTTTTCTTTTTCTTCCTTTTTCTTCTTTCTTTTTTTCGTTTTCCTCCTTCTCCCCCGCATGCCCGAGCCCTCTCTCTCTCTCCTCTCTCCACCGTGCTTTCGGACTTACCGTTGCTGCGCCGCCTCCGGCCTGCCGTGCACGACACCGCCGGCACCATCAGCTCCCCCGTGCGTCGGCGAGTCTACCCACCAAATATCCGGCCGGCTAACGCCGCCGTTAGCCGCCACAAGCCGCTCGAACCCGCGGTGGTTTTCTCTCCATTCCGCCGCCGTCCGGCCACCATTTCTTCACCACTTCTTCACCGGCCCATTACCAAGCTTTTCCACCCAAACCCGGCCCCGATCCGTCGCCGGAGCCGCCCGTGCGAGTTTCAAATCCGATTTGAGTTTTTCGACCTTAAACCGCCCATTTCCGCCGCCATCCACGGCCAACCATCACCACCATTAGATTCCCCACCTTCCATAGGCCCTACCCTATCAATTCCAAGTCTTCGTTTGAACCCGTGCGAAATTTGAAATTCACTGTGTTTCGGCCAGTGTTTTTACACTGCGCAATTTTGCTGCTTTGGTGATTCCCTATGCCTCGGATCCTCTGTAAAATATTTTTAAAGCGCTGTAAGTATTTTCTAAACAATTCTTTTGAGATTTAATTATATTTTTGTAATTAACTGCTATATTTATATATTGTATCCTGGTTGGTTCCGGACTGAATCCGAGGAGTTCGGGGGTGGATGGTTGAGTATGGAGTAATTTTTTGATTGGTTATTGTGTTGTGATTTGGGTGTTGAAAATTGTATTGTGATCTGGTTATTGTTGGGAATTGTATTGTGATCTGGTTGGTTGTGATCTGGTTATTGTTGGGAATTGTGTTGTGATCTGGTTGGTTGTGATATTGAGGTTATGTTTAGTTCATGGCATATGCACGCATGTTCATGTTTGTAAATTGAAAAGTGGGTTTTCGTGTATTGCATTCATGATCATGTGGCTATTTTGAAAACTGGGTTTTCATGTGTTGACTGGATTTGTGGGTGCGTGTGTATCACGACCCCAAGCCAAGATGGGGCATTATCTCGGTGGAGCTCCTCTGGTCACTCGGGAGCGGAATATACTGAGTGACGTCCCCTGGGTTGTCGCCGGGCGACAACGGGATCGGACGTTGGACGTGCCGACTCCGTGGCCCTTCTGCTGGCGGGGGCTAGAGGATGACCTGGCCACGAACGCACCGGGTGTGGAACTGGGCATCGCTCGTAAAGCAGCCAGGACATGCGGATGGTCCATAGGGGAGGCCATGGTGCATATGGATTAATTGGATAATGGAAAAATGACTGTTTTCTGGAAAAATAGCGTGAGTATGTTTTTGTGTATCATTTTCTGGGAAAATGATGGATATTGATTTTTGGGCCATTTTCTGGGAAAATGGTGGAAATGTTTTATCGGAAATATTTTTGAGCCAAAAGAGATTTTTGGCGTGTGTTGCATATTGCATCATATGCATGCATGGTTAGTTGCTTAGATATATTTTTATCTCAGATTTTGGTTAGGTTATAACTTACCTGTGGTACCATTTAATGGTACTGCAGACTTTGTTGTTGATGATGCAGATGCTGAGCCTAAGGATCTGACTCCACCGGAGGAGTGATCTGGGATCACTCATACTATGTTTATTTTTCAGTTTTGTATAATATTTTATTGGGACATTTGGTTATGTTTTTAAACGCTTTGTATTTGGATATTTGTATTAAACTAAAAATTCTGGTACTAGTTGACTTAATTACTATCCACTGCGTATTTTATTTGTATACTGTTTATTTGTTGCACACACTTGACACTTGTCGTTGGGATGCGTGACCGAGTTGTCATCATCCTGACGTCACGATTCCTGAGGCTTTTTGTACGTGGGAGTCGGGGCGTCACACATCTTCTACCAAAATCCGTGTGTAAATTGGTGAATACAAACTTTAAAAATTTTTGGTAGGGAACGAATAAGGATCAAAAGCACAAGTTTTATATGAAATCATGGAAGTCGATTTATTAATAAATAAAAAAAGACGGAGGTTTGGGATTGAGGCTAATGGAAAATATGAATATTGCACTGCTAGCCAAGACGGGATGGGAAATGAGTCAACTAAGCACAAATATTTGGCACAAGCTTCTTTCGAAAAATATCTGCTAACAAACTCATTCTAACAGGTGACATCAAAAGCTACAGATTCCTATTTTTGGAGAAATTTATTGCAAACACGAAGAGTATTTGAAAAAGGTATGTGCAATCAAATTTCTAATGGAAATTCAGTGAAAGTCTGATTTGATTCATGGATTCCTTCCTTGGAAATTTTTAAGCCACAATCGTTTAACTATCTCATGGAATTATCACCTTCCCTTAAAGTTTTTGACTTCATCGACAATACAACTCACTCTTGGAATCTACAAAAAATGCTCAACTTCTTCCAATGGGAAAGTATTAGAGAGATACTTAAAATACCATTACCTCGTTCAAACTTCAGAGAAGATTGCAGTATATGGATTAAAACTCAATGTGGGAAGTTCACTGTCAAAACAACTTATCACTTGGTAGCAAATATTGGTTGTGCTCTTCAAGTAAGTTTCCCTAATTTTGAAATAGAAAAGATTGGAAACTAAAAATCCATGATCGGTATAAACTTCTTTTGTGGAAAATTCTCTGGGATATACTTCCAACTAGAGGAAGGCTAAAAAACTTCATACCATCTATGCCTTCCTTTAGTTGCCCTTTGTGTAATGAGAAAGAAAATGCTACTTCATCTTTTTTTGGAATGCCCTGTATCAAGAATCTTATGGAGCCAAAGCAAGTGGCCACTGAATCTGTCTTATTTGGCAATTGCTACAGAACAGGATTGGATATCTTTCATTCTTAATCCAAAGTTAAAGCTGGGATTAAGCTCACAGGAAGTGCACCCTTTCCAGTTGTTTGCAGTTTTGATATTGGATTTCACTTGGAGATTGAGAAATGATATAGTCCATAATCAAAAAAATTTATCTATTAGGAAAACTATAGATCAATTGGGTTTCATTTACCAAGAATATCTATCTGCTTGGCAAATGAAATTGAAAGAAAAGCAACCACAACTATGGCAAAATCCTCATCTCAACATTGTAAGCATTTGGTTTGATGCGGCAGTCAGGTCATCATTCTCATTGGCCTTTGCAGTAAGTCGTGATTATGAAGGAAGTGCAATTGTGGCAAAACTTCCAGATGTCATAATTGAAGGAGATTCTCTTCTTGTAGTCTCAGCAATTCAAGGGTCATCATCAGTCTGGCAAATTTCTACCATCTCTGAAGATATTGCTCTTATCATGTCCTCTCATAAAGGATGGAGTTTTAAAAAAATAGATCGATCTCAAAATCGATTTGCGCATTCTGTGGCACAATGAGCCACAACCAACAGTGTGATTGGTCGCATACTAGTAGCTATTTTACCTTCTAGTATTGTACTTATTGATAGTGGTAAGGACTCTCCTAGTTCTGTAACTTAAACTTCTTATTTATAAATATGCAAGCTTGATTAGAAAAATAAAAAATAAAAAAAATAACCCGAGGGATGGCATCAATGGACTGCATAGGTCCATAGCAATTATGGCAAATACCCAGCAGAGCGCAAGTATTGATTTTCTCTATATTTAAAATCATATTTTTTAAAGATTTATTTTGTATATCAAAATAAAATTTAACATTAGATTATGTATATTTAAATTAAATAATAATAAAATTTTATTATTATTTAATTTTTTCCCTTTTTTTTTAATTTTGCAATTAAAATTACTGCAAATTATATCATTTAGCATCTACTAGAATGTTTTTTTTTAATTCTATATGTTGGTGGAGAGAGAGGGAGAAGAGAGAGCAAAAAGTAATAAAATAAAATTTAAAGAGTGAAAAATACATCTTTAAATTTGTAAAAATACTATTACGAACAGCTTTATATAAGGGTGCAGCTAGGAGGCGGATGGGTGTGAAACTTCATTTTACACCAACTAATAATAATAAGACACGTAGGAACCCTACCAAAATTAAATATGGAGCTGCATGCAATGAATAGGTCGTCCCCCCTCCCCCACACACCCAAAACCCGTTCTTCACTCTGTTTTCCCCACACACCCATTGTCGTCCCACTCTGTTTTCCCAAATTCTCTCTCTTTCTCTCTCTCTCTCTCTCTCTCCTTCGAACAACGGTTTACTCTATAAGTAATGATAATATTTTATGCTTATGGTATATTTTAGGGGCTGGACTGGGTGTATTTGTTGATCTATAACGGGTTGTGACAATCTGGCAATGGCTTGTCCATTCTAGAATATTGAATTAATTCCTTTTAAACGAGTTGTTGTCACCGATCAGCTTGAGGAGACTGTTCTAGTTGAGCATCCCGCCCATATAGTTGCATATTACTCCCTTGCTAGACCAAGAATAGATTTTTTCCAGATACTATCATCCCTTTGGATCCAGAATCCTTGGTTACTTAGAGCTGCATATACCTCTTCTATCTATTAAGGAGTTTTTTCCCTTGTCATGTCTTGTTCATAAATTTTTTTTCCCTTTGGTAAGAGGTTTTTGATTTTAATTTAGTCTTTTTGCCCTAGTTCTTGACATTAGTCCTGTAATAAAGTTGGGATTTTCTTTTGAAATTTGGAAGCACTTGCATCCTTGGTGTTACCATCTCACTTTACCACTTGGAACAATTTGGCCTAAACTTCTATATTTTGGTGACTTGTACATTTTGGCTAGTAAAACCATCTTAACGAAGACGAACATGGGTTTGAATCTCTTGAAGGAAGATGAGATTTGTCGAGAGAGACGGAAATGAAGATGGGTTCGAATCTCATGAAGGAAGATGGGATCTGTTGAGAGAGAAGGAGAGAGAGGTTCGATACGTCATGGGAAAGAGAGGGAAGAAGA
Source organism: Cyclocarya paliurus (assembly GCA_029856935.1). Classification (NCBI taxonomy): domain Eukaryota; kingdom Viridiplantae; phylum Streptophyta; class Magnoliopsida; order Fagales; family Juglandaceae; genus Cyclocarya; species Cyclocarya paliurus. The sequence goes on along the minus strand of CM056946.1, from coordinate 40,138,329 downwards.
GGGAAGAGGGAGGAGAGAAGAAAAGGGAAAGGACAGGAGAGAATGTACTCGCACCCACCGTAAGTCCAATGAATTTACTACGTGTTGCTCTTTTAGTGGAAGGTGTAAAAGGGAAAATGGCACCCGACTAGTTTGAAGTTTTTCCCTTTATATAATAGCAGCAGCATTAGCGGGGAAACTTCTGTGCGTGATCACGCTTGAACGGGGGGAAACCAATTGTTGATTCAAAATTCAAACAGGTGTTTGCTGTTTCTTTACTGACAAAAATCAATAGGTATCAGATCCGCCATTCTAGCTTTATGTCACGTACAAATTAATGTTCGAACTCCAACACAATGCTTCAGGGGCTCTCTTTCTCTTCGCATCGAGGTATTCTCTAAAATCTCTACAGCCAATGTAAAAATTGTTGCACTGAAAATGCTCGTTTACGTTATGCTGGGGCTGGGGGGGCGAGGGTTTTCGATAGGTTTTAGAGTAGTATTCGAAGTTTGAAGCCTTTTTTTAAATCTTTAGAGCATTGACATTGAATTATACAAATGCAAATAAAATGAACAATTTAGTTAATAGAAGATAAAAATGGCATGCATTGGATTATGCAAATGTAAACCAAAATAACTTTCAGCTACAGTAAATCAACTCTTGTGGTTATATTTGACATTCACTATAGCTCAATCAAATATATTAAAAAATTACTTCTTTTGTCTCAACACTCTCTCTCTTCCCTCGATTTTGGACTGAGGTGGCTCCAGGCCTCATCATTTACCCCTAAAAACCTTCAAATTCACCTAGTCTTGAACTTATTGCCGAAGAGGATGCTGAGGAATTCGATCAGGATGATTCATCATAGTCATTTTTTTTCTTGCTGATTATGTGACTGCCGAAGATCGAGAAATAATTAATGGTCTAGGTGATGATGGTGCAGTACCTAGGACCAACTTTCAGAACAACATATTCCTAAAATCTATGTACTGTAAATTTGTAGATTTATGAGTTTTTGTTTGTTTTAGATTATTGGGTCTTGTTTTTTTTAATGCATGAGAATACCAGTATCTTTAAGCTTGCCCAAGATTGTAATTTATAAATAAATAAATAAAAACATCACAGAAATGCTACTAGTTTTTTTTTTTTTTTTAAAAAGCTAGCAGTTTCCATCACTTCCAGGACCATCCACATCTTTATACAAGTCTCATATTGTATACTATTAATATTTCCATATAACTCTTAATTTAAAAAAAAATAAATTAATTGAACAAAAAAAATTGAAAAAAAATATTATTAAATTTATAATATTTTATTATTATTTTGACTAATATATAGATAATCTAATGTGGGAATAAGTTTTAAGTGGAATAACTAAATGCAAAATCATGTCATATTATGCAAATTTTATATTTACATTTGCATAATCCAATACTAATGCTCTAATAATGTGATTTATTTTTTACTGTTTTCGCCGACATATTTCATCGGTTCAGCTAAATATGTCGGTTTTTCAATTTTGAATAGAACATATTGCTATGTAATCTTATTGGAATTAAGAATGTTTAAGAGATTGTTTTCGAGTAAGATTTTGCAATCATATTCGTTACGTCCGGCTGTTTATGTCTAATAAACAGCCCTTCTATCATAATCACCCACGTCACAATTTACACCAGAAGCAAAATAGTTATAGCCACACACAATTAATCCTACTCCTTTTAGAACCACTTCGTCCCTGCACTTTCACTGCCCTGCTCCTTTCGAAATTCATCTCACCGAGACACAAGCATCTCTTCCGTCTGTTTGCACCACCGCTGCAACTCATCTTGCTGGACCCCCAGCCATCTCTTCCATCGGAATTTCTGCCATCTTTTCCTTCGAAATCTCACCGACCCAAGCAATTGCTGTGGCGCCCCCAACTTCCATGTACGGACAAGCACGGAAATCGAGACACCCGGGATGATGACAACACGGTCACGCACCCCAACGACACGTGTCGAGTGTGTGAAATGCAACACGTGTACAACAATTGATACGCAGCGGAAAGGTTAAGTCAGATAACTAAGTACCAGAATTTAATACAATACAAAAATAGTATTGAAATCCACAAGTCAACATAATACAATTTTGTTGTTCATAAAACGACATCAAATAAAATACAAATACCAAATAAAACATAGCCAAATGTCCCTACTCCTCAAGCGGAGCCGCATCCTCGGGCTCAACCTCCTCAAAACCTACATCAAAATCTGCAGTACCAATAAATGGTACCACAGGTAAGTAAAACTTAAAAATACTCCAAGATAACAAATATAAGAATACAACAACTACTATGCATGCACATGATGACCCAAGTGCAAAATCCGAGAAAAAACACCATTTTTCGAAAATCACAAGTTTTCCACGCACGCCAAAAATCACCATTTGGCATAATTAATAACCAGGAATAGTTACTTTTATTCCAATTTTAACCCGTATGCACCATGGCCTCCCCTAGGGACCATCCACATACCCTGGCTCACTTCGTCACTCCACAGGTAGCGACCATGCGAGTGATACAACACGATTGATGCCCAGTTCCGCGCCCACCGCGTACATAGCCAAGCATCCTCTGATCTCCGCCAGCACGAGAGATCACGAAGTCGGATCGAGAGCGCTACCATCTCGTCCAAGTCCCGAGCAACAGCTCCAGGGGACGACACTCAGTATATTCTGCTCCCGAATGCCTAGAGGAGCTCCACCGAGATAATAACCCATCTCGGCTTGGGGGTGATACACACACATCCAAAAAGTCATTTCAATTTACACACCCACGCATGCGTGCACAATGCCATGAAAACGACCAAATATCAATAACCAACAGTTCTCAACAATTTTCCAATAACCAACACAGTTTATCAGATAACCAATTCATAGTTTATAAAACAGGTTATTGCAAAAATATATTTAAATCTTAAAAGTCTTTTGGAGAAATACTTACAGTGTTTTAAAATAATTTATGGAGGATCACGGAAGAACTGGAAGGACCAAAACAGCAACTGTCACAGTGTAAAAACACTGTGGCCGAAACGCAGTGAAACTCAAATTTCACCCGGGGTCAAACGAAAACTTGGGAACGGTAAGGTAGGGCCTATAGGAGGTGGGGAATCTAATGGTGGTGATGGTTCACCGTGGGTGGCGGCCGAAACCGCGGTGGGAGGTCTAGAAACTCGGATCGGAGATGGGGTTCGATGGGGCGGCTCCGGTGACGGATTGGAGCTGGGGTTGGGTCCAAATGATTGCTTGAGGGCTGGTGGTGAAGTGGTAGAGAAATGGTGGCCGGAGGTAGCCGGACGGCGGCGAAACGAGGAAGAGAAGCCGCGGCTTGGCGGCGCGCGTGCGGGCGATTTCCGGCGAGGGACGGTCTGAAATCGGAGCTGTGGGGTCGCCGGCGAGAAGGGGACACGATGGGCTGGGCGGTGCCGAAAAATGGTGGCGCACGGCGGCGCTGGGAGGGGGAGCCGATTCGCATGGGGAGAGGAGGGAGAGAGAGGGTCGGGCTGGGCTGGGGGATCTGGAGGGGAAAAAGATAAAAAGAAGAAAAAGAAAAAGAGAAAAAGAAAAGAAAAAGAAGAAAAAGGGGATCCAGCCTTTTTCAACTTGGGTCCCGAAAATCCAACGGAGATGAAATTAAAACCGAAAGCTAAATAAAATTAATCAAACGCAGTGAAATGCTTTAATAAACAATAATAATTTTAAAACACATAAACAACCCAATTTAAATTAAAGATCAATTTAAATTCACCACAATAATTAACAATAAGAAAGCCCAGTAAAAATAATTTTTCACAATTTAAAATATTCTAAAATAATATTCCAAAACTCCAAAAATAATAATTAATAAAAATAGGAAAGTCCAATAAAATAATAAAATAAAACCTCTAAAATATTAAAACAAGAGAATTACACAAAATAAATTAAATATATCCTTCATTAAAAATACACTAAAATCTGGGATGTTATAATTGCAATATAGACCCAATTACAAGAACACTGGTGTCAACAATCTCCTAAGTTAACAGTCCCAATCAGCAAATTTTTAGAGAAAAACAATCAGAAATTCAAGGCAATTACCCATATATATATATATATATATATATATATATATTCTTTTCCCTCCCAATCCCATATCAAGGCAGTTACCGTAAACATATTTGAAATTGTAAAATCAATTGGAGAATAATTATTGAGCTTATGTAAGTAGTCAATGATTTCATCTGGAGAATGTTCTAGCCTAAAGTAGTGATTGATGTGAAGAGAAAACCGAAGAAGAAGAATCTTGAAGGAGAGAAAAATAGAACCATTCTAGGGCTTCTAGATCTGTCGCTAGAGGGGGCTGGGGCTATCCGTCTCCTTGCCACGGTTGCGAGGGGAGGTGTTATTCACAGTACAGTTGCAAGGGTGGGTGGTACGAGGGGGGCTGTTATTCGCAAGAGGGATCCCTGGGTTGAAAACAAAGATGGAAGAAAAGAGATAAAAGGCAAAGATAATTATTGGGTGAGGTGCGGTCATATGAAAACAAAAATAAAATGTGAACGTGTCCAAATATTATTAGTGGTCTGTTTTTAGGAGCTCATAAGCCCAACCGTTAGAATGTTTCCTTTTTTTATTTCTTCTTCCTTAAATTGTTATTTTTTTTCAATTAAATTGAAGGAAAATTCTTTACATCAGCCTACTGTTGAGGAGCAGCCACAACACACCATATGTGTCATCATCTAAACCACTCACATCATTCAAACCACTCACATCCAAACCACTCACATAAGAGATACATAAAGTGTGCTATGCATCAACCCGTGAACAGGGGCTGATGCATAGCACAACTCTAAATTGAATCACCATTGGCATGCATGGTAATATATAATAATTGGATACTTCTTAAAAAAAAAGGATGTAATAACTGAATAAGTCCATGTGCTGTCTGACGTCTGTTGATTGTTTCTGAAGCCATTTGGCAATCATCATCTGCCAACTAGAAGTTTTTTTTAGAAAGCTCACGGAAGACGTTCTGTTTTCAAGGCGGTGATAAGGCGCTTTACTTGAACAAGTAATAGATAGAAGCCGCGGCTCTCTTTGTTTGGTTAGCAAGAAAACTACTTCACATCAGAACGGGTCACCCAGGTCGTGCTTTATCCAGCTTATAAGCTTTTAGCGAGGTTTACAGAAGGATTTCTTTGGTGTTTGTGGTGGTTGTTCTGTTGGTGTTCATATAGGTTGGTTTAGTTGATTGGGAGCCTTGCATTGTGAACGACAGAAGTGGGTCTTGTTAAATAATTTGGGTGTCTTATCGTGCTTTATTTTGATTGTTTCGGTTGTCTTGGTGTCTTGCATTGTTGAGAACTCTCGGGGAATTTCTGTAGGGAATTAAGTTGATGGGAGGTGGGAGTTCAAAAGAGGGAAGTTGGAGGCAGCCGTACGATCCTCCTTCACAAGAATATGCCTCACAAGACTATGGTGGCGGTCAGGCCTCTGATAATAGAAGTAATCTGGAGAGTAGGTTTTCGAGAGTCGCCAATGATTACAATTCCTCGGAGCAGGTACATCACCATGAATTATCACCTTTTTATTTTGTATTTTTGGAATGAGAGGTCACATGCAAAACGGGTACAGAAAGGGGCTGGGGCATATACTAGATTTGTTATTCCGTTTTATTTTATTCATCAATTTGTTTTTTCAGGTCTGTTCTTTAGTACTTTACCCTTCCAAAACAATATAATATTTGTTTGTCCAATTGATATGGATTTATGGTATTTAATAATACTAGGATATGCTCAATGTCACGCAGAAATTGGTCTACGGATACAAGCTCTGATTAGTTGATTTTTAATTTATGAAGCATGAAGCCGTGTTATGTTTCCTAATGCTGTATGGAGTGGTAGCCTCATTTTTTTGAGTGCTTTGCAAAAAATTTAAAGAAAAGAAATACCTCATTTTTGAGGAAGACATTATTCCTCCTGCATGCCTTTGATGTCACTATAAAGTTTTGTGACCTCAGTAATCTTATTCCTCCTTCGGCTGGTTTCAGTTTTCACTGTTCTGGTAGGTTTTGAGCTTCACTTTATGGTATCAAAGACGTTCTAGAAAGTGCTTCATTTGTGAAAAACATTGTAATCTTGTTTAATACCTTACCGCTTTCATTTAGATATGCAAGTAATTGGATTTGTGGTGGAATGCCGAACTCCTAAGGTCCAACTAATAGTCTAAGGCAGAAGAATCACTTATTGATAACGTTACAGAAAGATGTTCAAATTTAATATGGTCACTTGATGCTGATTTGTTACATCACGGACAGCATGGTGATGATATTATATAGGTCTTTATAAGACTTACCTGTAAGTGATGCATGTTTGAATGACATTGCCTCTGAACACTTGGTTACTGTAACAACGAGGTGAACACAATGTTTCTTCCTTGCAGGTGACTGAAGCTCTTGTACGTGCTGGCCTTGAGTCTTCCCATCTTATTGTTGGTATTGATTTCACAAAGAGCAACGAGTGGACAGGTTAAGTTTCGTTTCTAATCTAATGCTATAAATATGCCGGTTCTTCTTGTTGAGCGTGCTGAACTTCATTTCGTGAATAGGTGCAAAGTCATTTAACAGGCGGAGTTTGCATCACATAGGAGATGGTCTAAACCCCTATGAACAAGCAATATCCATTATTGGGAAAACCCTGGCAGCATTTGATGAGGACAACTTGATTCCATGTTTTGGATTTGGAGATGGTATTTTCATTTGAATCAGTTAGTTCATTTGTGTTATAATTGTTATTATTATTATTATTATTATCATGAGTTATTATTAATTATTATGTTTCCATTATGATTGTTCTAATTATAATTGCACCACTGATATATGGGAGTGACAAGCACCACATTCATGCCTTGGCAGCGTCAACACACGATAAAGATGTCTTCAGTTTCTATTCAGACGAGAGATTTTGTAATGGCTTTGAGAAAGTGTTGAGTCGCTATAAGGAAATCGTCCCCCACTTACGACTTGCAGGTTTGAATTTTGCTTCATCAACTTGTTTCAATAAAATTCTTATTTACTGATAAAAAAAATTTTTACTTCACCAATGCGTTGTTCTAGTTTGAGATACTTCTTATATCTACAAACTTGGTTTTTACTCTTTATGCAACTGTTACATGTTGCAGGACCAACTTCATTTGCACCAATAATTGAGATGGCTATGACCATCGTGGAGGGGAGTGGTGGCCAGTACCATGTTTTATTAATAATTGCAGACGAACAGGTATTCTGCCTCCATACTAGATATAACTTTTGTTGAGCAAGCTGATCAGAGGTAGACACGTTACTCGTACCACAATTTTGTGCAATGGGAAATGGCCTTCATCCTGAAAAGAATAAAGAATTAGTTTGTCATCACAATTGCAACTTTTAAATTGAAATCAAGCTAAAATAGTTGAACTGGGTCTAAGAGTATGAGACTGGTTATATGGCAAGATCTGCAAAAATGTCAATTGAAACATCAATATACAGCAAGTTTCAGTGAGCTGAAATTACAAGGGCAGGGCAGAAAAATGTAGGTGGTGGTCTTTAAATTGGTTTTTCCGATAAGTATATCTAAGTTTTACTTTAATAAAAGAAAAAGAAAAAAGAAACTAGTATATATAGATTGTGTTGAGTTTATGATTGCAATTTTGTTTTTGATTGGTGAGTTTATGATTTCAAATTATAGTGATTAGGTAATTTCCTCGCTTATAACACATTGTTTGGGCATGATATGGTAGCTTTACGAAAATATGCAGAGGAACCAGCCACTCTGGAATTTTGGCATTTATGCAGCTCTTTAGTTGGTGGCCATATTGCCACCTACCTAACCTTACCATCTCTGTAGTCTGGTTTTTTGACATAGGCCTAGGTATTGCATGGATGAAGTATTGAGTACACCAGACTGTAATCTGTATTGAAAATATATAATACTCTTACAGAAAGAGCTACAGTAGTTCTTGTTATTGTGAATGCTTCAGTTAAGCTTGCTCTGCATCACCATACTAGATGTTCATAATCAATCGTTTATTTTCGGGTTTTCCCCACTTGGGGTTGGGAAGGAGAGGTGAGGGGGTTGGTGATTTTATTATATTGCTCTATATAGTTGAAGTGATCTCATTAAAGTGATGGTTGCCTCAGGTAACTAGAAGTGTTGATACTGAGCATGGCAAGCTAAGCCTGCAGGAGCAGAATACTGTTGATGCCATTGTTAAAGCAAGGTGAGCATGGACTAATTTGTTTACTCCAATATTTTTTGTTTGTCCCATGGTTTTTTGTCTGATATGTTTATTTGGGTACAGCAAGTTCCCTCTGTCAATTGTATTAGTTGGGGTTGGAGATGGACCTTGGGATATGATGAAGAAATTTGAGGACAATATCCCTTCTAGGGACTTTGACAATTTTCAAGTAAGTTCTGGCAGACATTTGGAAGTTCCAATTTTCTAGTGTTTTCTCCCTTTCCTGTGTCATTATTGGAAAAGGCTTGATTGAAAATGTTATTTTGTTCTTTTTCTTCTTCAGTTTGTGAATTTTACGGAAATTATGTCGAAGAATGTGGCTCCACCTCGAAAGGAGGCAGAATTTGCTGTTGCAGCCTTGATGGAAATTCCTTCCCAGTACAAGGCAATTATAGAGCTTAACATACTGGGGTAAATCAATAATTCTCTCTATTTGTCATTTTTTGACGCCTTTTCAATTCCTTTTTTTAACATTTCTTTTTACCATTGGAATAGTGGTAGGAAGGGCTTTTCTCCACAAAGGGTTCCCCTCCCCCCGCCTTTCTATCGTGCAGCGTCTTCCAGCAGCTTGGAACCTTCTCAACCTTCAAGTTTTGAACCAAGTGTCCCTCATTATTTTGCAGACAGCAGGCCTGTCAGCTCAGCTCCACCGGCTAGTAGTTCCACCAATGATAACCAGGTATTTAGGCTTTTAAAACGGAATGCATTATTTTTCATCATTTGTAATTTCTCTTATGACAAGCTGCTGTTAAAAAAAGAGGGAAGAAGAATGCCATTTCTTAAGTGAACTATGAAGAGAGAAAGAACTCTTGGTGCTTCTTCTACTATTTATTTTGTCTAGCATGTAATTAGCGGGAAATCTGTGTGATTAAAAAAATGTGCGGCAGTACTTATATTAGTTTAGAGCAAAAATTGTCTCATCTGGAACTAGCTTATTATGTTTCTTAGGGGATTTAGATGGATTTACTGCTGCTGTTCTGGACTACATGGTGTACTGTTTATGATATACATTCACTTGATACTGGAAGTACTTTACCCCAAACACATAAGAAAGCTATCAAGTCAATAAAAGACCAAGTTATAAATTGATGACATTGCCTGGTCAGCCATTCCACTAGGATGGGGAAACACTGTCATAAATGAAATTAGTGTCGTACTCATAGGCAATACTCCTGTTCGTTGAAAACTACCATTTTGTTTAGAAACGGCTTATCATGTTCTAGTGGAGCATTTGAACTTGTTTGTATTCAGAGATGAGTTGAATAAAATATTGTTAGAATATTATTTTTTAATATTATTATTGTTTTGAAATTTGAAAAAGTTAAATTATTTATTATATTTTGTGTGAGAATTTGGGAAAGTTGTAATGATAAGATAAGATGAGTTGAGACGAGTTTCCAATCCAAACCAAGGTTAGTCTATCCCTGCTTGGCTTGCTTGCTTACCGTTTCAATTGTTTTGGTCACTGAAAATTGTGGTCCAATTAAAGGTGACACAATTCATTATAACAACAATTTAGATCTGGAGGTTTCAAGTTGGGATTGACATTTTGCATGGTTTTGGACAGCTTTGCCCCATTTGCCTCAGTAAGTCCAAGGACATGGCCTTTGGCTGTGGGCATCAGGTAGATTTTCTTCTTTATTTAAGATTTTATCAATATTTAAGGAAGTTATCAGCATTCTTATATCTTTGTATGGCAGACGTGTTTCGAATGTGGAAGATACCTCCAGTCATGCCCAAATATCTCTTCCAAGTAAAGTGGGGACTTATTTTAAGCCATAAAATTCTACATTTCTTAAACGATACCGTACTGGTTGACTATGGAAATCTGATGGGTTTATACTTTTATTGGACCCTTGACCCATGTCATTCTGTTCCTTTCCAAATAACTGAGACAAAAGTGGTTGATACAAGTGTTGGGTATTGCATCTGCACACCACACCGTCTTTGCACTTTTCCAACATTGCAGACTTGAAAAAACTTCTTCAATGTTGGGGAAAATGAAAGTTAACACAACATATTATGGTAAATTTGTCTATACCATAAATGCAGTTCCCGTTGGTGACATTAATCTACAGTATTTGAACGCGGTTTTGGAAATGCCATATGCAATCGGTGTGGAACACAAGAAAGAAAAATGATTGGAATCAAGCAGTAATATAATAAATTTTTTCTCCAGAAACAGAAAATGAAATTCCCAAATGCACAATAAAGAAAAGGGTGTAAAAAATACGCTTGTGGGAATTGCTTCCGAGTGTTTCCAGCAAATGGCTGGTAGCTATCTAAATCAATTATTTCTTTTTCCACTTTTCTCATCAGTTATTTCTCTTTTCTCTTTCTTATCAATTGCTTCGACTGTTTCGACTTCTTCTCTCTCAATTATTTCTCTTTTCTTTTTCTCATCAACAACATTAATTTAATTAAAATATGATTACTAATTCACATATAATAGGTAGAATGATAAAATATGATAAAATTAAAAAAATTAGTAATTAAAAAAATTAATATTTTTAAAGTAATATTATTTTATAACTATATAATGAATAAATGAATAATCAATACGGGAATTTGATGTGAATGAAATAGTTAAAGTTAAATTCATCTCATATTATTTTATTGTTATATAATGAAAAAATAGTTATTCTAATCTAGGAATTAGAATAACCAAAGCCAAATTCATCTCACATTAGTTAAAAATGTTCTTTAACTTCGGCTAATCCATTGAGAGTGCTAGTGCCCAAACATAGCCTAAATCTCAATGAGAAATACTTTAGGACCGTAGGTATTATTGGCGTGTCTGAAACTGCCAATTCTCAACAAACTGAAGATCATGAGGAAATCGCATCTCAAGCCAAGATCACAAACGGTCATCGCAAATCACGAACAAAAGAAGGAGCTACATAAATTCTGGGATTTGATTTTTGTATTTGAATTTTGAATGTATATGTCACATTTACATTAGATACTCTAATTGTATTATATATAGAAACTCTATACTCATAATAGAGCAAGGAAAATAAAAATACCATTTTTCATATCTTATATTCTTAAGATTTACTTGGTATCAGTTTAAGCCATGGACCAACGTCACTTGCAAAACTCCTTCTCCTCATCATGTTTGATGCTCAACCCAGTCAACTTCCCCTCTTCAATCCCACCTCTTCACTCAATATCACTAAATTTAGCCGTACCAACTATCTTACTTGGAAGGCTGCCATGCTTCCATACTTGAAAGGCCAAAAAGTTTTTGGTTATCTTGATGGTTCTCTCAAACAACCATCAAAGGAGATTACTGATGCTACCGACACCAAGTCTTTAAATCGCCTGTTTGACATTTGGGAAACTCAAGACAACTTAATTCTTAACTGTCTTAATACCTTATTTACTAATGAAGTTCTTGCGTAGGTCGCTCCTTGCACTACTTTTCGTGAAGTGTGGCTTGCTCTCACCTCTTCCTTTACTTCTCAGTCCAAGGCTCAAGTCATTCAGGTGCGGACTCAACGTTCAACAGCTCGCAAAATTTATCAGACGACAAGCGAATATTTCATGCACATCAAACGTCTGGCAGACAATCTTGCCATTGCTGGACAACCTTAAAACAATAACGACCTCATCACTTATTTACTTGCTGGTTTGGGACCTGAATATGACTCTCTTGTCACCACAATTTCTGCCCGAGATGAATCACTCACACTTGAGGAGGTCTACTCTATGTTACTTATTTGTGAGGCCCGCATCACTCATCACTCTCAGTCTTCCCCTATCTCAAATGCCTTAGCTAACATATCTATAAGGCAACCCAACTCATCTGGAAATCGTGGCCGTAACAATTCTGGTAAAAGTTGTGGCTATGAAGGCTCATCTCGCAGCAATGGTCGAGGTAACTCTTCCCCTCGTAACTCTGATTTGTGGTGTCAATTATGTGAAAAAAAGTGGTCATACTACCTCTCGTTGTTACAAATGCTATGACCCTAATTTTTTGTCCCCACCTCCACGTCGATCAAATGCCCAAGCCAACCTCTCCACCAACCAAACTAAGCAGTCGACTGATCAAGATTGGCATGTTAACTTTGGAGCAACGCATCATCTGACAAACAACTTCAACAATCTCAATGTTTGTGGAGAAGAATATGTTGGCAATGATCAAATCCAAGTTGGTGATAGTTCAGGTTTGTACATAACTCACACTGGCACCACCTCCTTATCCACACCTTCAAAGTTTTTTGTTCTTGATAAAATTCTTGTTGTTTTGCAAATCATAAAAAATCTTATTTCTATTCAAAAATTTACTCAAGATAACAATGTTTATTTTGAGTTTCATGATGATTTTTTTCTCATTAAGGATTACTCGGGGAATGTCCTACATAAAGTCCACAACAAAGATGGATTGTATTGTTTCTCTCAGCCTATTCAACAAATTGCCTTTTCTGCCTTTGTCAATGTTCGTGTCTCTGTCTCTTACTGGCATCGAAGACTAGGCCATGCTTCTTTTTGCACTATCAATCAAGTCTTGAAATATTGGCGCATCTGAAACTGCCGATTCTCAACAAACTGAAGATCATGAGGATCGCATCTTGAGCCAAGATCACAAACGGTCACCACAAATCACAGGCAAGAGAATGAGCTACATAAATTCTGGGATTTGATTTTTGTATTTGAATTTTGAATGTATACATTACATTTACATTAGATACTCTAATTGTATTATATATAGAAACATATGTACTCATAACAGAGCAAGGAATATAAAAACACCATTTTTCATATCTTATCTTCGTAGCATTTACGGATATCAATGCAGGTGCACATAGCCTTTTATAGGTGAATTCATGTGGGACTCACTCACTCACTCTAATATTTCTTTATTTTTGTGGAGAGTACAATTTTTTGGACGTGAAATTAATGTGTTTAATTATTTTTCTTCGTTCCGACCAATTTCGAGAGTGCACATAGCATCGAAAAAGAGTTTCTCAACAAGTGCACCCGTGATGAACTCACTTATTAACAGTTAAATATCCATTACAAAATGTATTTTTACATGTAGTGATCACAATACAAAATCTTTGACCTAAACTTTATTAGAAATGATAAGATCAAATCAACTTCCCATGAATCGATCTTGGGATGAAATTAAAATTGGGTCAAGAATCAAAGATCTCTGCCCATTATTTAACATCGACGAGAGAGAAGTAGACATAAGAGGGCCAAATGGATGCCTGGTCCAAAACAATTATGCTAATGACATTGAGAACCAAAAGAACCTAATTACTGGGCTTGAATGCATAGCCCAGCCTAGAAAAATGGAGCACTTAAACCCTACAGCTTAATGGGAAACAATCCCGGAGCCAAGGGTTTTACAGGGGCAATCAGAATTCAGCAACCCCCGATTGAGAAATTGAGAGAAAGTGAGTGACACTGCAATCCATTTTTCTAAGTGGTTCAGTCCAATGAAGCACCTCTTCCGATCCACTGGTACGCAACCGCGTTTCCCTATCTCAAGTTTCTCCAATTTTTATTTTATTTTTTATTTTTTTAGATTTTCATAGAATGGGACTTCTCTTTTCAGGGCAACATAGGTCAGTGGCTCGAAAGATGGGACATCGATACTTCGCGGCGTCCACAGAAGAATACACCAAGCAAAACTTCGTAAATTATATTTCTGAGTACAACACCGTTGTCCGCTTCCTCACTGCCCAAAGAAGGTCACTTCTGCACCCTCCCATTTCCATAAACATCTTATTCTTGTAAAACTTAATTTTTCTTTTCAATAGCATTTGACTTTGTTTTGTATCTCTCTGGGCATGTTGTGAATCTTATGATAGGCATTTCTTGTTGAGGGATGTTTACGATGATATGATGCTGAACGGAGTGCAGCCCACTAGGGACGTGTTCCATTCACTGATAGTGGGGACCATGAAAGGCGCCCACTTGCAGGATGGCTTTTACTTCAAGGACCAAATGAAAGTCATGAGTTTGCTTCCTGATGTATGTTTACATTTCTTGCTTCTTTGTTGCATTCCCGGTGATTTAATAATTATCTGTATATGCATGTATGTACATATGCCTTTTAGATTAATTGGGTACATGAGGTTGTGTATGTGATTTGATGTTTTATTTTTCATAAATTTCTTTTTCCTGCTACTCATATGTATAGCTCCGGTGTACTTGGGCTATGTCTATCTTTATCAATACAATTACTTCTTACTTATAAAAAAAAAGTTCATTTTTCCTACTAATGTGGAAATTTATTGTTGTGATATTCTATTAACGGTGAGAAAAAAATTTGATTTGTTTCAACTGTTTGACATCCGTTAGTCCAGTAATTAAGTTGATCCAAAGTTTGTGTTTGTGCTCTTTATTCTCTATCTTTGTCTGATGATTTTGCATCGGTAAGTTATTAATCAATTTGTTATTTGTAACGGTGGTGAATGACATAATGAAGACTAATTATTGGGTAATCAAGTTCATTACGATACTTAATCATGCCGAAGATATCCTAAATCTTCAATTTATTCCAAATCGATTCATACTTGATTATCAAAACAAGATAGATTTAAAGCCTATCATGACGTGACTTTAATCATAAATCAAAACTTTCATAATAAATCATATCAAATCACGCTTAAGACATGCCAAAGCTAAATTTTCACTTAAAATCATTTAATCAATCAAACTACACTTTAATGACCCGAGTTTGAACTAAGTTTGATAACCTTCTCAAAACTCAACCAAATTTTGTACCAACACTTGGAAACAAAACTTGAAATGCTAATTAAATTCAAGAGCAAAAAAACTTACAAATTTAGTGGTCTTCCATGCACTCAAGACAATCTTGCTCAAGAATACTCAAGAACTTACCAAAACTTACTCGATTTCACTTTTTTGATCTTTAAGGGAGAGAAGTGCTCTCAAGACCCAAGAAAACGCTTGGAGCTGAGGTGTGGAGGAAATGAGGGGGTGAATGAGCCTTTTTATAAGCAGCCAAAGGGAGAGGACATTGACCTTGGTCCAAGGTGATTGGTGGAAGGTGGTGTAAGAAGCTGAAATTTCCAAATTTGCACTCCATCACTTGTGTCATCTTGTACAGACCAAAACAATGCCCTAAACCACCATGGTTTCACCCCTATTAGTTGCTAAATTGCTCCTATGGGAGCTAGTCAAGTCATGGTGCAGAAGAAATAGAAGGAAAACCAACAAAACCAACCATGGGGCTGACGGGTTCAAAGTGATTTTCTTTGGACAGGTTTGTTCATTGTCTTGACTCATCCTTTTGACTCATCATCATGGCTAATTTGTGCAGGTGTAAGGTCAATTGTTGAAGGTTTTTTCTGGTGGTAGAAGATGGAGGGTCGGCTGCCAAGTGATCATGGAGGTGCAGTTCAAAAAAGATGATGCAATGGAGGGTGGTTACTGAAATTTCAGATTGCCTTTATCAGCTTATATCCTCTTGTACAGAGGGAATAGTAGCCTGAAACCACCATGATTTCTTCCTTACTATGGCTAAAATGGTCCTGCAATAGTGGCCAGGTCGTGGGGCATGGTTCAATTGACAAAAAGTTAAGCAAACCACCTATGCTAACCAGAGGGTTCAAGTGGTTTCTACTCGGCAGATTTGAGTTCGGTTATGGATGGTTTTGGTGGAAAAATCTGAGTCAAATTTCTCATGATGGTCATGGGGCCTCTTGGAGATTAGGTGGTAAAGGAGGTAGAGTGGGGTGGTGGCTCAACCAAGGCAGATGGTTGGTTAAATTCCAACCCAACCGATTCCCACTCAAACTAGACTAAGGTGCAATTGGTTTGGTCAATTGAATTGGTTTGTGTAACCAATTTTGTCCAAGGCTCAAACTGGGTTTTGAAGGGGTCTCATGAGGTGTTTAAGGACCATATTACCCTTGAGATAAAACCACAAAAACATTGGGCCTAAGGCAAAACATCCAAGTATTTAAAGGACAATACACATGAGCCGATTGATGCAAGTTTAGGGTTTGATATGTCATTTTCCTTAATGACATGTGGGGAGGTTTATCTAAGGTATCAGTAAGGTCTAAGTATGATAAAATGTAATAATAAAGCAAGAGAATTTTGGATTAAAAGGTTAATAAAAGATTAAGACGAAATTAAGCCTCAGAGCATGACTTAATGTTCACTAACCTTAAGTATGATGGTTAATTGTCTGAGCCAACTTTCAAAACTTAATTTGGATACTTAGGATATGATTTGGGTTTAAGGAAACCAATTGTATGGTGTATTGGGCTTTCAAATTGAATAGTGAAATAAAACCCAAATATGGCTTTGGGCCTTGTGGGCTTAAAAGGGCCAAGTGTGTGGGTTTATGGCTTAAGGGCTTTTGGGTTTGAATGAGAGAAGACCTTATTTCCAGATTTTGAGGGACTAAAAAGAGGTCTCAAGTCTACAGAGGTGGGGCTTGAAAGGGTTTGTCTTTACCTAATTGAGCCATGGGTCTATTCTACGCTAAGTTTGGTCAAAAGGCCTTATGCCTTCCTTAATCTTAGGCCAAGGCTAGCTGCTAAGTCTTGAATTTCATATGGACTTGGTTTCAAAGCTAGGCTCATAAATGCTCTAAAATCCTAAAAGCCTCACTAAATTCACCAATGGGTTTGCTTCTCTAATCATTAGTTTAATGGTATAAAGTGCCAAGATTAAGGCTAACCTTACTATTAACCTTAATGTAAGTAATAGCCCAAAATTAAAAACCTAATTTGAAATGCGTAAGGGTTGATTTAATGGTTAATTAAGCGGGGTGTTACAGTATATAATTTATATTAATTATAATTTATATTTTATGGCCTAATACTAATAGTCTAATACTATATTATTATTAGTAATATACTTTAAGTCTATATATAAATTAGTATATAAATCACTATATTAAATAATTACATATGAAATAAAGATATAGTAATACCAATACTACTAGTAATTTAGTATTAGTATCCTAATACTTATATACTATCACTATAGTCTATCAATAATATAGTTATAATAAATTAAACTAGCTATAACTAATACTAATATATATACTAATACTAATAGTCTAATATAGACTATAGTTATACAAAATCACTATAACTAATACTAATATATAGCTATACTACAAGCCTAAATATTAATACCATTATATAGTCTAATATATTACATAGCTATAACTAATACTACTATATATACTAATACTAATAGTCTAATATAGATTATAGTTATAGTTATACTAATATAGTTATATTAAATCACTATAACTAATATTAATATATAGCTCTACTAATAGTCTAATATTAATATTATTATATGGTTATACTATAATACTAATCACTATAACTAAATCACTATAGTCTATAACTATATATATTTAGTATCAATGTATTATTATATTCTTTAATGTATAACTATATAGTATTATAGTACTAGTATAAGAGTTTAGTAATAATTTTAAGAGTATTAGTAAGAGTTATAATATATTACCACTATAATATTAGTAATAATTTTGATAAATACATTAGTGTATTAGTATACTAATTTACTATATACTAATAGTATTAAATGTATTACAAATATTTATAATGATCAATTTTCCAAACCATCAGAATTTTTTTTAATGATTATTTAAAAACAAAAAAAAACAAAACCAACAGGAAATGGCGTCATTTCCTATCTAAGACTCCAACGAATAAGCCCTAACCCATCTCTTCCTAAATCCTCATTTGTGAGATCCCTAAAATTTATTAGTTATTTAATTTATTATTATTGACTAAATTAATTCAAGTTATTATTATTATTATTATTATTATTATTATTATTATTATTATTATTATTATTAGTTGCAAATTATTTTACAAGTTGTGCATTTTATTTTATTTGTTTTATTTTGGTAAGTTTTCGGGTTGGACTTTTTATTTGTAGTGTTTTAATTGTGGGCTTCGTGTGTGTGTGGAATAATTGAACCCAGCCCGTGGGTATGTGTTGGCCAGCCCATGTGTGTGTGTTAACTCAGCCCAGCCGTGTGACCTAGCCCGTGTATGTGAGGTAAGAAGCCCGACCCGTGTGAACTAAAACCCAGCCCATTCCTCTAAGTGAAACGGTGCGTTTCGGAGAAACCCTTAGGGTTTCATCGTGTTCCTCGTGCGCCGACTCTTCTTCTTCATTTCTTCTTCTTTCTTCTTCTTCCTTTGGTTTCCAGTTGATGCCATGGACTTCTCTGCTTCAACGCTGCTAATCTACTCCATCAAATTGAAGCCACGTTATGCTGTCGATGCCTCAAGCCACCACCTCCTTCTTCATCGTGTCGACCGGTGAAGTGTTTCGCAACAACCACCTCAAGCGCCTCTGCATTTCGGTGTCACTCGGTGAAGTGTTTCACAAAGCACTGTCATGCCGCTGCAACCACGCGTCCGAACACAATACCACTTCACCTCCACGGCTTACACTACCGGTTTATTTTTCTCTACCCGTGAGCCACGCGACCACCTACTACCGCCCATTGAAGCCAATCATCGTTGGAAGCTTCAATGGCCGAACCGCCATATTCGGTCTATATATAGGACCGAGCCCTTCATTTCTCTGGATGCGAATATTTGATCATCTTACTTATAATTGTTAGTTTTATGTTCTGTGAATCTTGTTGGTGAAATCTGAAAGTTAGAAGTAGTTTATTGGTGCTTTGAAGCCGTGAGCTTCACTTAGTTCTTGGAAATTTTTGGTGTTTGCCGAAAGTGCATATTCATCCTTGTGATCTTCCAGAATTTTTTCTGTCTTCGATTGTGAGTAATTTTTTAAAGTGTAATCCATGTGATTTAAATAGTGTTAATTGAATTTAATTGTATTTTTTTGAAGTGTTGAAAATTTAATTGTATTTTGTTGAAGTGTTGAGAAATTGATTGTATTTGTTGAAGTGTTGGGAATAAATTGTAGTTGATGTTGGATTTGGGTCTTGGGCCGGATTGGAGAATGAGATTACACGTGTAGTTGGTTGTGAAAACTGTGAATTTGTAATTATTGTGAATAAATTACTATGTCATCCAATATTTTGTTGTCATTCATATTTATCATTTTTAATTTAATTATGTTATGAAGTCACGTTGTCTGTTTGGAAAAAAATGAATTTATGGTATTAATTGTGTGGGTGCGTGTGTATCACGACCCCAAGCCGAGATGAGGCCTTATCTCGGTAGAGCTCTTCTGGTCACTCGGGAGTGTAACAGACTGACGTGACGTCCTCTAAGTTGTCGCAAGGCGACGACGGAAACGGACGAGATGGTAATGCTCTTGTACCAATTCCGTGGCATTTTGCTGTCGAGGTTAGAGGATGCTTGGCTATGTACGCGCTGGGCGCGGAACTGGACATTGCTTGTTACGAAGTCTCATGCACAGACGTTACCGGTGATGTGACGATGAGAGTTAGGGTGTGCATATGGTCCATAGGGGAGGCCGTAGTGCATGCGTAATAAAATGATATATATATATATATGGGCCAAATGAGATTTTGGCGTGAATGGTTAAATGTGTAATTTTGAAAAATACATGGAAATTGATCCCTTGACTGTACGTGGTTGTGTTGGTTATATTAATATAATTTAAATCTCTTGGATGTTATTTTGATTAAATATTTGCTGAGATGTTATAATCTCATGTGGTGTTTTTACCCTGCGGTTCCTTCTTATGGGGCCGTAGATTTTGACGCAGAGACTGGGTATGAGCCTGAAGGACCGGCTTCGCCGAAGGCATGATTTTGCTAAAATGTTATTCAGCGATATGGAATTTATTTCCCTTATGTTATTTTTTTTTTAAATTATCTGTCGGATGACTGTAAATCCTTGTAAAAGAATATTTTATTATCTTTCTGGTACTTAATAAAGAATGACATTTTTATTCCGCTGTGAGTATTATATTGTACACTTATTGCATATTGTACACACTCTGAGCACTTGTTGTTGGGGTGCGTGATCCTTATGGTCAACATCCCGGTGTCACAAACTCCACTAAAATAACACGTGGGGGTCAAGGGCGCCATATCATTCCTCACCCGAGCCCCTCTCTTCCTCACTCTCTACCTCGCTGCTTCACTCTCTGGCCTCTACTTCTCTAGTCTCTCGTCTCTATCTCACGCCGTTGCACATCTCGCCATCGCCCCCTCAGCTTGAGTCCCCTCCCTGTCGTCGTCGCCCCTTTGAAAACATGGGAAACAATGCCTTTGCCCCCCATCTCCCCGTGCCTGTAAGAACATGAGAATGTCAAAGATTATTTCCTTTAATTTATATTAGTAGATTCTACAAGTTTAGTAAAATGTTTATCCCATATTGTTACCATATACACACATTGATGTTAAATTCTCGATCTGATTAGTCACCAGACTCACCACCATCGATCAAATTCATGGAAGATGCATGAACCTTCTTTCATTTTAAACTACCCTAACTTTGATTTGTTTATGAACACATTTAAGTTTTAAAGAGCAATCCTTTTGAAAGATTAGTACCGTGGCAATAAAATAAAAACAAAATAAAAGCTTTCCTAGATCAACATGGATTAGTTTGTGGCTTTTACTTTGATTCAAAACCAAAACCAGGATCTAGGACCCAGCTAGCTATGCTGCCTTTATTGCTAATAAGGAGACTCTCGATATATAATTGCATGTTTCTCTATTTTTAATTGGGTTTTCACACACACACACACATATCATGCATGGTAGTAATTGAGCTTCCCATCAGCATTGCTATATATGATCATCATCTGATATTATCATTGCTATACTCGTGAATTCCCTTTAGAGATTAATGCATGATGATCTGTTCGGTATTGTTTTGATAACATAAAAAAAAATTCCTGTTATATTTTTATTTTAGAGAGTTCATATATATATATATATAGTAGGTGAAGTAAGTGAAAGTGGAGGATAGTAAAAGTTAGTTGATTGTTTAAAGAGAAGACTTCTTTATTAAAAACATGTATGTGAGGGGAAAAATACTCATAGCTCATGAATGGGGCCTAGCCTACCAAGTCATCGCTAGGGACAAAAAATGGGGACAAGAAAGAGGCAAGAAGGAGACCAGGAAGATATGGGGGCTGTAAATGTCAGAGGGTCAAGAGAAGAAAGCAAAGAGGCTCACGCAAGCGAGATTTGCCACCTCATGACAGACTGACATCCACAATGAAGGGTCAGACAAACATATAAAAGAAAAGGTCTAGACAACCTAAATGGGACAGATTTATTATTAAGAGAGTACTGAGATTGAACACTGAAAGATAGAGAATAGAGGATTGACGGATCAATAAGGGATCGAGGGAAATATATGAAGGAAGAGCTCCAACTTCCTCTGTACAGTGAGATATGAGGATCCACAAGTGATTATAAACAGATATATTATAGTGAAGACTTCCCTCCCAAAATCCTTTTAGACGTAGGCATATTGCCGAACTACGTAAATATTGGTGTTTGTCTTTTTTTGATTGCATTTATTTTCTATTCACCTCTATGGACGAACAAAACACCACCGTACAGCTGCACCGAAATACCGTCAGGGGCTCCAAATAATTCACATCGTGGCACTGCCTGCTTGGATTTGCCAAAGCTCGCGAAACACAACATCAACAATGTCAAGAGGTGTTAGGACCAATGTTTTGAATACCGTACCGAATGCCATATCGATGAAGGCACTGGAATGACATATTTCGGTACCAGTACCGTGTACCATTTCGGGATAGTCGATATATAAATAAATTATATATATAAATGTATATATATAAATTATATTTCAAAATAATAGTCTATATATGAATAAATTATACATAAATATATAGATATAAATTATAAATAGCCTAGTCTGAATTGGGGGTCAAAAAATGAACTTATAGTTTGAAAAAATGAAAAATAAAAATAAAATTGAGGGCCGAAATATCGGTCTGTACAGGCCGATACACAGACCGGTACAGACCGAAATATCAGCCAAAACGACCGGTACGACCGGTATTTCAGCCGGTACGAAACAGACAGTGTACCTGTACCGGACCGGTGGCCGGTAGGAAAAATACCGGCCGTACCGGCCGTACCGGCCGGTACAGTACGAAACTCAAAACACTGGTTAGGACAATAAAATTCAAAGATTGAACTCTATGTTTAGAGAATTTGCAATCTGATTGAACCAAAAGGCTGGCTTGCACCTTTTATTTTCTGCCATATAAATTTCCATCAATTTGTAAAAACTTTGATTAGATATAATAACTTAATAAGTTATGTTAGTTAATAGTTATAGCATATTTTATTAACCCCAAAATCAGTTATAATAAAAACTATAAAGCTGATCTTGTTAGTTGTTATAGCTGCTTTTATTAATTTTATTTTTATTATTATAGATGGATCATTCAAATGAAACAAGTTTTAGTAAAGTAGATTTTAGTAAAGCAGATTTTTTCAGCAAAGCAAATTTTTGTAATAGTAACAGATTTTGGAATAAAAGTATAAAACAAAATTTTTTTAAATCATTTTTTTGTAATAAACCGATTTTTTTTTTAAATTTACATTTTATTAAAACTGAAAAATTGGACCGAAACTGGTAAAATTGGATGTACCGGTTTTGGGAGGTAACCAGTACGTAATCGGTTTTTAAAAATACAAAACCAGTACATACCGGTTTAATCTTAAATTTTGTCTAAAACCGAACCAGATTAGACCGGTTACATCCATATTCACTAGTTGCTTGTCTTTTAAGTAACAATAAGAATTGATACAAAATGGTTTACGCACAATACTATGTCGTGTGTGGATTTCATTTTAAGGGCAATCCAAGCAAACCTCATATTCTCATATGTCTTAAATTTGACTATCTCATCCGGACTTATTAATACTATAAGCCTTTTTATGCATTATATCCTTCTTAGATGTCTAACTCATTATTTTATACCGACAAAATTCTTGATTCTTTGTATAAAAAAGAAGGACATGGATTAAGAACAATTAATACGACTTAGGTTTTATTTGGAAACATAATTATTTTCATATTATTTTATTATTATTTAAAAATTATTTACTATTATTAATAAATTATTTAATTATTATTCACAGATGATATTGAGATATTCTAGTACCCAAACAAAACCTAAAATCCTACCTAGTTATAGTATGTTAAGTTTCAATTCATATAAAAGCAAAAAAAAACTTTTACGAAACCTCGTATGAAACTTCTTTGGATACCCACTCAAAGAGATATGAGCTAGTTTTGAAGATTAGCAAGGAATTCAGGTAAAGGCAATCGATGGTTCATAGCCAGGAAAAACCATCACATCCACATCATTAAAAGCAATCCATTAGAGGGCCACCAATCCTTTATACCATACCTAAGCTAGTCTCTGAGGGGAAAGATAGTCGAAATTTCTTCGCATAATTATATTATTTAAACGAAAATAGTCATGATTTTAGATCTAATCCTAATGTTTTGGTCAATGGCCTTCTGCCACATCAGTCACCCAACCTCAGTTCTCACCTCGAAGGTTGGAAAAACTTGCACATTCGTTGGTTTTTTATATGGTAGCTAGGCAAAAGTGTATCGATTTTCCATGAAATATTTAGTATTTTACCACCTTGAATTAAATGTCATTTACGCAATCTCAAAATATACGAGAAATATCCAAGCAACTTTTCTAAAGTTCCAACCTATCTGCAATTTGAGAGCCCTTTCTCAGAAATATCACCAAGTATAGAAAAGAGAATAAGGAAAGCGCACTAAGTAATTAATTACATATGTAACATGACAATTATAATTATGTTCTTTGACTGTCGTTTGCAATAATCAATGTCGATGCCTTTCACGTGAAAGCTTTCTATTTAACCCGAGGTAAGGCATCAATGGACTGCACAGGTCCGTAGCAATTATGGCAGATAGCCAGCAGAGCATTACTATTGATTTCTCTACAAATATATAAAAAATTATATTTTTTAAAGATTTATTTTATATATCAAGAAAAATTTTTATTATATATATTTGAGTTAAATAATAAAATATTATTATTTTTATTATTATTTAATTTGTTTCTAAATCTTTTTTTAATATTTTGTAATTAACATCACTGCAATTTCTATCATTTAGCATCTATTAAAATTTTTTTTTCTTACAATTCTATCCATTGGTGGAGAGAGAGAGGGGAGGAGAGAGAAAAAATAATAAAATAAAATTTAGAAAGGGAATAGTATATTTTTAAATTTATAGAAATATTATTCATAATTATACAAATTTTTAAATATGCATAATCTAATGCAGCCTAATTTATAGTCATATTATATAAATATGTAGATGAATTTTACTATACAATCTCTTACTATTCATCCATACTCCACACTCCATATTTTTCTAAATTTTGTAATATTTTTTTAAAATCTTTTTTGAGTTTATTTTTTTAAACTATTTCAAATTTTTTATTTACTATACATATAAAAAATATTTGATAAAAAAAATAAAAAAAATGTAAAGTGTAAAGTGTGAATGAATAGTAAGAAGTTGTAAAAAGTTTTTATATGTAGATGCATAATCTAATATTATAACTCTTCAGAGCCGGATGTCATGGGATCCCTATGATGTCATTCCAAAAATAAAAATAAAATATAATTTATATTTATAATGTTATATACATAATTATATGTATTAACGTGTGAGTAATTTATATGATAAAATTTTTGAAATTTAAAAAATAATTCGATAAAATAAAATAATAATTATATAATATTGTACCAATAATTATAGATTGAACGTACAAATGGTTGTAAATTTGTTGCCGAAGTAATAGTACGCATCCACAGTCACGACACTTGTTCCTACAAACCATGATCTAAGCCACTCCGCCACGACATGCGCATCTGCATTTGTCTCCCACTCTCCACTACCCGAAGAACCACTCACGAAATCCCGTTCAGGAAAAAAAAAACACACACACAGAAATAGAATACGAACAGCTTTATATAATGAAAAAATCTATTCACAAGTTCATATACCACATACCATAATTTTTTTTATTTTTTTTATTTGTTTATCTTATTAAATATGTATTATATAGATAATGAATAAAAAAATATAAATATTTAAAAAAAAAAAAAATTGAAAAAAAATGAAAAAAGGTTTGGTGCGGTGTCGGCCTATGAATAGCAGTGCCAGCAGCATCAGCGGGGAAACTTCCGTGCGAGATCACGCTTGAACAGAGCGGGGAAACCAATTGTCGATTCAAAATTCAAAAGATTTACAACTTTTTCCAGGTGTTTGCTGTTTCTTTATTGACAAAATTCAATAGGTATCAGATCCGCCATTCTAGCTTTATGTCACGTACAAATTAACGCTCGAACTCCAACACAATGCTTCAGGGGCTCTCTTCCTCTTCGCATCGAGGTATTCTCCAAAATCTCTACAGCCAATGTAAAAATAGTTGCACTGCAAATGCCCGTTTACGTTATGTTGGGAGTGTTGTTGGGGGGGGGGGGGGGTGGCGGCGAGGGTTTCCGATAGCCTTTAGAGTAGTATTCGAAGTTTGAAGCCTTTTTTTAAATCTATACTAATGTGGTTTATTTCTTACTGTTTTCGCCGACATATTTCGTCGGTTCAGCTAAATCGCCTGTAAATATGTCGGTTTTTCAATTTTGAATAAAACATAATGCTATCTAATCATATTGGAGCTAAGAATGTTGAAGAGATTGTTTTCGAGTAAGATTTTGCAATCATATTCGTTACTGGTTTTTTTATTTCTTTTTTTCTTCAATAGTTATTTTTTTCCAATTAAATTGAATCATCATTGGCATGCATGGTAATATGTAATAATTGAATACTTCTCAAACAAAAAAAATGTAATAACTGAATAAGTCCATCATCTGACGTCTGTTAATTGTTTCTGAAGCCATTTGGCAATCATTATCTGCCGACTAGGAGTTTTTTTAGAAAGCTTACGGACGACGTTCTTTTTTCAAGGCGGTGATAAGGCGCTTTTCTTGAACAAGTAATAGATTTTATTTTTTTTGGATCGGTAACTTGAACAAGTAATAGATAGAAGCCGCGGCTCTCTTTCTTTGGTTAGCAAGAAAACTAAATTTTCGTGGAAACTTCACCTCAGAACGGGTCACCCAGGTCGTGCTTTATCCAGTTTATAAGCTTTTAGCTAGGTTTACAGAAGGATTTATTTGGTGTTTGTGGTGGTTGTTCTGTTGGTTTTCATATAGGTTGGTTTATTTGGTTGGGTGCCTTGCATTGTGAACGACAGAAGTGGGTCTTGTTAAATAATTTGGGTGTCTTATCGTGCTTGATTTTGATTGTTTCGGTTGTCTTGGTGTCTTGCATTGTTGAGAACTCTCGGGGAATTTCTGTAGGGAATTAAGTTGATGGGAGGTTGGAGTTCAAAAGAGGGAGGTTGGAGGCAAGCTTCATCTCTCCGTTCGAATTCTTCTTCACGGGGTGGATATCCATTCCCGTACGAGAGTCAGAGCTATTCTCCCCAGCAATCATTTTCGTCGCAGCAGTACTATCCTCCTTCACAAGAATATGGCTCGCAAGACTATGGTGTCGGTCGGGCCTCTGATAATAGAAGTAATCTGGAGAGTAGGTTTTTGAGAATCGCCGATAATTACAATTCCTTGGAGCAGGTACATCACCATGAATTGTCACCTTTTTATTTTGTATTTTTGGTAAGAGAGGTCACGTGCAAAACGGGTACAGAAAGGGGCTGGGGCATATACTTGATTTGTTATTCCGTTTTATTTTATTCGTCAACTTTGTTTTTCAGGTCTGTTCTTGAGTACTTTACCCTTCCAAAACAATATAATATTTGTTTGTCATATGGATTTATGGTATTTAATAATATTTGGATATGCTCAATGTCACGCAGAAATTGGTGTATGGATACAAACTCTTATTAGTTGATTTTTAATTTATGAAGCATGAAGCTGTTTTATGTTTCCTAATGCTGTATGGAGTGGTAGCCTCATTTATTTGAGCGTTTTGCAAAAAAATTAAAAGAAAAGAAATACATCATTTTTTAGGAAATTCCTCCTGCATGCCTTTGATGTCACAATAAAGTTTTGGGACCTCAGTAATCTTATACCCCCTTGGGGTGGTCTCAGTTTTCACTGTTCTGGAAGGTTTTGAGCTTGACTTTATGGCATCAAAGACGTTCGAGAAAATGCTTCATCTGTGAAAAACATTGTAATCTTGTTTAATACCTTACCGCTTTCATTTAGATATGCAAGTAATTGGATTTGTGGTGGAATGCCGAACTCCTAAGGTCCAACTAATAGTCTAAGGCAGAAGAATCACTTACTGATAATGTTACAGAAAGATGTTCAAATTTAATATGGTCACTTGATGCTGATTTGTTACATCACGGACAGCATAGTGATGATATTATATAGGTCTTTATAAGACTTACCTGTAAGTGATGCATGTTTGAATAACATTGCCTCTGAACACTTGGTTACTGTAACAACTAGGTGAACACAATGTTTCTTCCTTGCAGGTGACTGAAGCTCTTGCACGTGCTGGCCTTGAGTCTTCCAATCTTATTGTTGGTATTGATTTTACAAAGAGCAATGAGTGGACAGGTTAAGTCTCGTTTCTAATCTAATGCTATAAATATGCCGGTTCTTCTTGTTGAGCGTGCTGAACTTCATTTCGTGAATAGGTGCAAAGTCATTTAACAGGCGGAGTTTGCATCACATAGGAGATGGTCTAAACCCCTATGAACAAGCAATATCCATTATTGGGAAAACCCTGGCTGCATTTGATGAGGACAACTTGATTCCATGTTTTGGATTTGGAGATGGTATTTTCATTTGAATTAGTTAGTTCATTTGTGTTATAATTGTTATTATTATTATCATTATTTATTATTAATTATTATGTTTCCATTCTAATTGTTCTAATTATAATTGCACCACTGAGATATGGGAGTGATAAGCACCACATTCATGCCTTGGCAGCGTCAACACACGATAAAGATGTCTTCAGTTTCTATTCAGATGAGAGATTTTGTAATGGCTTTGAGGAAGTGTTGAGTTGCTATAAGGAAATCGTCCCCCACTTACGACTTGCAGGTTTGAATTTTACTTCATCAACCTGTTTTAATAAAATTCTTATTTATTGATAAAATTTTTTACTTCACCAATGCGTTGTTCTAGTTTGAGATACTTCTTATATCTATAAACTTGGTTTTTAATCTTTATGCAACTGTTACTTGTTGCAGGACCAACTTCATTTGCACCAATAATTGAGATGGCTATGACCATTGTGGAGGAGAGTGGTGGCCAGTACCATGTTTTATTAATAATTGCAGATGGACAGGTATTCTGCCTCCATACTAGATATAACTTTTGTTGAGCAAGCTGATCATAGGTAGACATGTTACTCATACCACAATTTTGTACAATGGGAAATGGCCTTCATCCTGAAATGATAGAGAATTAGTTTGTCATTTTTTTTTTTCATTGGCAGAATTAGTTGTTATCACAATTACAACTTTTAAATTGAAATCAAGCTAAAATAGTTGAACTGAGTCTACGAGTATGAGACTAGTTATATGGCAAGATCTGCAAAAATGGCAATTGAAACATCCATATATGGCAAGTTTCAGTGAGCTGAAATTAAGGGCAAGGCAGAAAAATGTAGGTGGTGTCTGTAAATTAGTTTTTCCAAAAGTGTATCTAAGTTTCACTTTAAAAAAAGATAAAGAAAAAAGAAACTAGTATATATAGATTGCGTTGAGTTTATGATTGCAATTTTGTTTATGATTGGTGAGTTTATAATTTCAAATTATAGTGATTGGGTAATTTCCTTGCTTATAACACATTGTTGGGGCATTATATGGTAGCTTTACGAACATATACAGAGGAACCAGCCACTCTGGATTTTTGGCATTTATGCGCCTCTTTAGTTGGTGGCCATATTGCCACCTACCTAACCTTACCATCTCTGTAGTCTGGTTTTTTGACATAGGCCTAGGTATTGCATGGATGAAGTATTGAGTACACCAGACTGTAATCTGTATTGAAAATATATAATACTCTTACAGAAAGAGCTACAGTAGTTCTTGTTATTGTGAATGCTACAGTTAAGCTTGCTCTGCATCACTATACTGGACGTTCATAATCAATCATTTATTTTCGGGTTTTCCCCACTTGGGGTTGGGAAGGAGAGGTGAGGGGGTTGGTGATTTCGTTATATTAATCTATATAGTTGAAGTGATCTCATTAAAGCGATGGTTGCCTCAGGTAACTAGAAGTGTTGATACTGAGCATGGCAAGCTAAGCCCGCAGGAGCAGAATACTGTTGATGCCATTGTTAAAGCAAGGTGAGCATGGACTGATTTGTGTACTCCAATATTTTTTGTTTGTCCCATGGTTTTTTGTCTGATATGTTTATTTGGGTACAGCAAGTTCCCTCTGTCAATTGTATTAGTTGGGGTTGGAGATGGACCTTGGGATATGATGAAGAAATTTGATGACAATATCCCTTCTAGGGACTTTGACAATTTTCAAGTAAGTTCTGGCAGACATTTGGAAGTTCCGATTTTCCAATGTTTTCTCCCTTTCCTGTGTCATTTTTGGAAAAGGCTTGATTGAAAATGTTATTTTGTTCTTTTTCTTCTTCAGTTTGTGAATTTTACGGAAATAATGTCGAAGAATGTGGCTCCACCCCGAAAGGAGGCAGAATTTGCTGTTGCAGCCTTGATGGAAATTCCTTCCCAGTACAAGGCAACTATAGAGCTTAACATACTGGGGTAAATCAATAATTCTCTCTATTTGTCATTTTTTGACGCCTTTTCAATTCCTTTTTTCACATTTCTTTTTACTTTGTGGAATAGTGGTAGGACGGGCTTTTCTCCCCAAAGGGTTCCCCTCCCCCCGCCTCTCTATGGTGCAGCATCTTCCAGCAGCTTGAAACCTTCTCATCGTTCAAGTTTTGAACCCAGTGTCCCTCATTATCATGCAGACAGCAGGCCTGTCAGCTCAGCTCCACCGGCTAGTAGTTCCACCTATGATGACCAGGTATTTAGGCTTTTAAAACGGTATGCATTATTTTTCGTCATTTGTAATATGTCTTATGACAAGCTGCTGTTAAAAAAAGATGGAAGAAGAATGCCATTTCTTAAGTGAATTATGAACAGAGAAAGAACTCTTGGTGCTTCTTCTACGATTTATTTTATCTAGCATGTAATTAACAGGAAATCTGTGTGATTAAAAAAATGTGTGGCAGTACTTGTATTAGTTTAGAGCAAAAATTGTCTCATCTGGAACTAGCTTATCATGCTTCTTAAGGGATTTAGATGGATTTACTGCTGCTGTTCGGGACTACATGGTGTACTGTTTATGATATACATTCACTTGATAGTGGAAGTTCTTTACCCCAAACACATAAGTAAGAAAGCTATCGAGTCAATATGAGACCAAGTTAAAAATTGATGACATTGCCAGGTCAGCCATTCCTCTATGATGGGGAAACACTGTTATAAATGAAAATAGTGTCGTACCCATAAGCAATACTCCTCCTGTTCGTTGAAAACTACCATTTTGTTTAGAAACGGCCTATCATGTTCTAGTGGAGCATTTGAACTTAGTATATCCCTGCTTGGCTTGCTTGCTTGCCGTTTCAATTGTTTTGGTCATGGAAAATTGTCGTCCAATTAAAGGTGACACAATTCATTATAGCAACAATTTAGATCTGGAGGTTTCAAGTTGGGATTGACATTTTGCCTGGTTTTGGACAGCTTTGCCCGATTTGCCTCAGTAATTCCAAGGACATGGCCTTTGGCTGTGGGCATCTGGTAGATTTTCTTCTTTATTTAAGATTTTATCAATATTTAAGGAAGTTATCAACATTCTTATATCTTTATATGGCAGACGTGTTGTGAATGTGGAAGAGACCTCCAGTCATGCCCAATATGTCGGAGCCCAATTCAGACCAGAATAAAACTCTACTAGCAACATTCTTTCTCATTTGGAATTTTCCAATTCGCTTGATCAAAATTATTTGTAGTTAGGTTCTTGTGAATCCTGCATGGAAGTCGATTTCATTAACCCCTGTAATTACTCTATTCGGATTTTACGTTTACAGTTTAGAACGATGGATATGCTGTTTGTAGGTGTGGTTTGGCCACATCAGGTCTGTATATGCTGCGCATATGAAACAGCCTGTTGGCGGAAAAATATTCAGTTATTATTATAAATGATGTTTTGCTGGTGAGACTCGCTAGTTTTCTGTGTATCCTCCTCGTCTTGTTTAGGATTCTCTTATGATATGTCTTTTTCCCGATTCAATGTGACAAATTTTCAAAACATGGCTTCCATGCGGGCTTCAAACCATCGAGCAAATATCTCTCCTATTGCTGTCAGATTCTCTTATCCACGGCAAAGGTCCAAATATCTCTTCCAAGTAGAGTGGGGACTTATGTTAAGCCATAAAATTCTACATTTCTTAAACGATACTGTTTCGTTGGTGCCTTGGTGGCCTGCTTTCTGTAATTTGAAGATGATGGATTGTGTATTTTCACGATCAGGATGAATTCCCACATGCCGTTGTCCGTTGATAAATGCATATAAAGTGGACGGCTTCTGTAAAGTCAGCTCGGTTTTATGCAGCTGTTCCTGAAATATGTCAAGATCCAGTGTAATTAAACTTTATTGGACCCTTGACCCATGTCATCCTGTTCCTGCCCACTAGTCAATAGTTGGTGTAATTAAGAATATTAATGTACTGAAGAAGTTAACAAGATGTCGTCTGTTTATTAATAATTCGATTGGTATTGTTTTTATTTTTTTCTCCACTGTTAGAGAATGAGCTCCGAGCACACATGTATTTACTTGTATGCTTCGACATTACTGAACGTATACACGAAGTTTAGAGGTTGTTCAATTGTCACCTCCTTTGTCATCAAATCAGAAGTAGACAAAGCATATTGATAGTTATCTGTACCAACTTACCAAGCCACCCATCACCATTTAATGTCCCCAACAGCTTCTGAAAACCAACTCCCCCTATCTGTAATGTTATTACTCAGGAAAACCAACCACTCGAGTCTCTCTGCATAGAATAAAGGCTGGCTATCTTCCTCCCAAAGTTTTCTTTGTTTCCTTTGTTTCGATTCTGAGTAAGATGGCCATGTCTTTGACTGCCAAGTTCCCTTACCAAAGACTAGGACACGATGTTGGGTTTGATGATCATGATGAAGAAAGAGATAGAGTGGTTATGAGATCGAGAGGTTGGTGCAGGTTCAGAAGGGTGTCCATAAGGAGGAGATTCAGGCGCAAGGTTCCAAACTTGAGAAGGTTGTTGAGGAGGAAAGTCAGACTGCTATCTGCAGTCAGAGTGTCATGGTCTTGGCCGGCAAAGGTGGCGAGGAGATTTAAGGAGAGTCGGGCTCATTTTGGTGATCTCTTTGCAGGAAATTACCTGTTCATTCAAGTCAATCCTTCCTCATTGAAGTGCCTCGAGAAGGATAACGACCTTAATGGCTTGTCCTCTAGGTACTCTCTTCCAAGAGTACTTGCGTAACTGGTTTTCATGGTCATCATATATATATTTGCTCCTGTAATGTATTTTAGGCTCTTATGTACGTACGTAAGCTTAGAATGCTCTTGCTTTCTGGGTTTATGTTTCTTGCTATTTATTATATATCTCTTCCTTTCCAAATAACTGAGACAAAAGTGGTTGATACAAGTGTTGGGTATTGCATCTGCACACCACACCGTCTTTGCACTTTTCCAACATTGCAGACTTGAGAAAACTTCTTCAATGTTGGGGAAAATGAAAGTTACACAACATATCATGGTAAATTTGTCTACTATAAATACAATTCCCGTTGGTGACATTAATCTACAGTATTTTAACGCGGTTTTGGAAATGCCATATGCAATCGGTGTGGAACACAAGAAGGAAAAATGCTCGGAATCAAGCAGTAATAAAATAATAATAATAATAATAATAATAATATATTTTTTTTCTCCAGAAACAGAAAATGAAATTCCCAAATGCATAATAAACATTAACAAAAGAGTGTAAAAAATACACTTGTGGGAATTGCTTCCGAGTGTTTCCAGCAAATGGCTGGTAGCTATCTAAATCAATACCTTTTTGTCATGAATGGGGCTGAAAGCTGAACCAATTTATTGCAGCGGCATACTCGGGCTAACAATGTCAATTCTGTGAATAGTAGTAAAATTATTTGAGTTAAAATATTTTATAAAATTTCGAGAAAGAAGAGAGGAAAAATTGACTAAAAATATTATAAAGTTTAAATATTGTTTAAATATAATCTTTTAATATGAATTTTCTTTTAAAATTTTAAAAAAAAATTGTATTATTTTTTTTGTTTTGTTTAGAAGATTGAAAATTTTATAATGATTAGGTAAGATAGATGAAATTGTTAAAAATTTGAAACTGAAAAAATGTTTCGTATTTAAATGATGTCTGGGAAGAAGATTATGAAAAGTTTTGAAATCAATCTCATCGGAGCATCCTCAATGGATTAGCTAAAACTAAATCCATTGAGTATTTAGCTATTAGAGAACAAAATATGATCACAATGGATTAGCTAAATTCTAAATAATTGGACTTTAGCTACAATGACTTTCAAAATATTTTTCAAATTTGAAAGTAATTGTAGATAGACCAAATATATATTTTATCAATTATTTTTTTTTCCACTTTCTCATCAATTATTTCTCTTTCCTCTTTCTTATCAATTGCTTCGACTTCTTCCCCCTCAATTATTTCTCTTTCTTTTTTCTCGTCAACAACATGAATTTAATTAGAATATGATTAGTAATTCACATATAATAGGTAGAATGATAAAATTAAAAAGATTAATAATTAAAAAAATTAATATTTTTTAAAGTAATATCATTTTATTACTATATAATGAATAAATGAATAATTTAATTTGAGAATTTGATATGGATGAAATAGCTAAAGTCAAATTCATTTCATATTATTTTATTGTTATGTAATGAAAAAATAGCTATTCCAATATGGGGATTGGAATAACCAAAACCAAATTCATCTCACATTAGTTGAAAGTGTTCTTTAACTTTGGCTAATCCATTGAGAGTGCTAGTGCTCAAGCATAGCCTAAATCTTAATGAGAAATACTTTAGGACCTTAGGTATTATTGGTGTATCTGAAACT
The DNA here is from genome assembly GCA_029856935.1 of Cyclocarya paliurus. Classification (NCBI taxonomy): domain Eukaryota; kingdom Viridiplantae; phylum Streptophyta; class Magnoliopsida; order Fagales; family Juglandaceae; genus Cyclocarya; species Cyclocarya paliurus. The sequence goes on along the minus strand of CM056946.1, from coordinate 40,103,911 downwards.
GCCGATTCTCGACAAACTGAAGATTATGAGGAAGTCACATGTAATACCCGAACCTTACTACGTGGGTTCTTACGTCATTTCTTTTAATATAATTTCTTAAGTCAAATATTTTTGAGATAAACATTTTTATGATTTTAATATCTTATTATTTTATTTTAAGATATGTGTGCTTTTATTTTAATGTAGGTCATTAAAATAATTTAAGGAAATATTTTCAGATTTTAAATATATTTTCTAAAGCCCTTACCTTTTTATTTAATTGAAGAGTGGCTCAAATATTATCCACCATAGGATAAGCATATTTTTCTATGGACTAATCCACACCATCCATTCCTTTGGCTTCCAAGAGAAGCCTTGACCCACTTTATCTCCATTGTTGATCGATCTCCCATAAGCCATTCGAACCTATCCCTCTCTTCTTCCTCTACACGCCGAATGCAGCTTCCTGGGCAAGCTAAGAGAATTTCTGCAAAGCCCTAAGAGCAGCCCCTTTCATCCATATGAAAAAGACCCTCTCGGTTCTCTCTATCACCGGATGACTCCATCCCCTGTTCTTCAAGCCGATTCTCCATCCCTTCTTAAACTTAGAGTTCGGCTAAAGCACTTTCATGGAGGGTGAATCTCATGGCCTTGGATTTTTGGATTTCCCCCTCCTCTTCCGTTTGTAGCTTGCCAAGGTAGGTAATACTCTATACTCTGAATTTCTTGTGGATTGAAACCATGCTAAGTAAGTTCATGCCATGTATTGGGGTTTTAGAAATTTTCTGGGCAAACCGATTACTATGTGGTGATTTATGAGTTGATTCCTCTTTTATTGCTTCTAATTTATTGCCTAGCTAAGTAGAAACCGAATGGAGAAAATCATGCTCTGTTTTTCTGGGTCTTAGCGTACGTGTACTTTATTTTGGTGTGTGTTCTAGCCGTGTATGCTTCGATTTTCTGGGTTCCCAGCCGTGCATATGTTCTGTGATCCTAGCCATGTTATGCTCTATTGTTTTCTGTTGATTTCCAGCCATGAATCTCATCTTGTTTGGTTCCAGCCATGTGTTATGCTTTGCCTTGATTTCCAGCTGAATTATGCTATTTTTTCTGGAAATTCCAGCCGTGTGTGTGTGCGCTCTGTTTTGGTGTGTTCCAGCTGTGTGTATGCCCTGTTAGGTCTAGCCGTGTATTTCATTATTGCTTGATTCCAGCCGTAGGTAACTATAGGTTGTTTGTTGTGTTTATTCCTTGAGGTTTATTGAACCTATGGCATGTTTTAATTTATCTTGTCTTTAAGTGTTAAGTTAGTGAAGTTGAAGTGGTGATTTTAAGCATGCTTTTTCAAGGCTTATGGTCTAAGTAAGCCACTAAGAAATTTAATTAAACTAGTAAGCTTGCCTTGGAAATTCTGGTTTGCTGAATATTGCACCCATTATGTGTGCTATATTTTCAGAAAAATATATCATGTTTTCTTAAGTTTTCTACCACTCTAATATTACTTAAGTGTGTAGTTGGGATTTTGGTTGAGTGAAGGATGTTTAAGGCAATGAATATACTAGGACTTGCTAGCTGCCCATGCATTTGTAAAATTTCTAAAACATGTTCTGTTTTGAAGTTTAAATCAGCCATTTCTTTCCCTTGTTCAAATTCACCCTTTTGTTCAACCAAAAGTAACTTGTAGTAAGAAAAACCCATGACAAGAAGTGACAAAAATCAACCATTTGTAAGTCTTGGCCCTTTTGTTGGATCTACCCCTTAAAATAATATTGCAAAGCTGTCAAATGCCTTCCTTGATCAAAATTTCCAGATTTGAAGCAAATTCCTTATTCTTTCCCTTTTTAAATAATTCCTACCACTTATGCATTTTAATCTATGATTTTTTCCATCTATCTTTCATGTAGAAAACATTGGCTTTTAGAAGAGATAGCAAGCATGTTATTTATTTTCATAAGTTTCTTTAAAAATGTTTGGAATAAAGATTTTAATGTTTTGGCTTAGTGCCATGCTTGGTGGGTAGCCGAAAGGGTTAAGGGAACGTTTAATTCCAAAATGAAATTTGAGTGAGCGTGTGAGAGCATCGCTTAGTAAGGCTCAAAGTAAGGTAGATGTTGATATGTCTATCTCATTTTATTGAATAGGACAAAGAGCCTACTTCCAAGTTCAAATGGACTCGCTAGTAAAGCTTAGAGGTAAGTAGTTATGACCATTCTTCTTACACCGTGCTCTCTTTATGAAAGAATATCTCTCTCTTATTGCAAATGTTTCTCTAAGTAAATGAATATAGTATGTACAGCCCTTCCTTGATAGCCCCTGTTAAGTACCTTATTGATTATAATTGTGTGTACATGTATAAAGTAATGCATGCATGTAGATTCTAAGTCATGAGATTTTCATGCATGCTCTCTCAAGAAACTTATGATTATTTCCTATATGTAGTATAGCATGAAAAATGTATTTTGTTCATGAAAATGCATATACATTGAACTAAGAAAGATAATGAAAATATTTAAATGCAAAGGAAATGAAAGGAACGTCTCATGTTTTATACTTCAAGTGATGCTTTAAATGTGTTTTAAAATGTCCCTATGAACTGATGTTTTAAATGTCCCTGAGAACTGATGTTTTAAAATGTCCCTGAGAACTATCGTTTTAAAGGATGCCATGAGCTGGCATTTTAAAAGATGTTTTGAAAGATGATGCTTAAGCTCTTGTTTTCAAATGATGTTTATGCTTGTGTTTTTAAATAATGTTTATGCTCATGCTTTTAAATGAGGTTTATGCTAGTACTTTTAAACGATTTTAAGCTCATGTTTTTTTATTGGGGTTTAAGCCTATTCTTTTAAATGATGTTTAAGTCTATGCTTTTAATTGATGTTTAAGCCCATGTTTTTAATTGATGTTTAAGCCTATGCTTTTAAGTGATGTTTAAGCCTACACTTTTTAATGATGTTTAAACTCGTGCTTTTAAATTAAATGATGTTTAAGCTCATGATTTTAAATGATGTTTAAGCTTATGCTCTTAAATGATGTTAAGTTCATGCTTTTCAATGATGTTTAAATGCATGCCTCTCTTAATGATGTTTAAGTTCATGATTTTAAACAACGTTCCTTTCCTATGAATGAACTGTTAAATGAAAAGGACTGAAATGAATGAAAAGACGAAATGATTGCAAGGAAACGAAAGTTTCAATGAATGAAAATACGTAACGGCCACATGAAAGGAAAGGGGTACCCAATGAATAAATGGGCAGATTGCAATGCCGGGTAGTAGTATCTGGTAGTGCACCCAGTGCTGCATCCTGACGGAATGAGATTCCAACCTGTGGCCACAGGCGAATCCATTGGCCATAGGGCCGCTAACCCTAGCACGCGAGACGTAACAGTGTGCAATAGCCTATGAAAGTGAAAAGATGAAATGCATGAAAAGCATGTTATGCATGAAAAGATGTAAAGCATGAAAAGAATGTTTATGCATGAAAGATGAAAAGCATGAAAGAATGTTTATGCATGAAAGCCTAATTATTTCTAAGAATGTTTATGCATGAAATGAAATGCAAATGTTTGTGTATGTATGTTTTCTAAAGGAAAAGAATAGATGCCTAGTATGTTCACTGCATGGTGTACTACTTACTGAGTATTAGACTCACTTTTGTTTTAATGTTTTAAACGTTCAGGAAATGATGAAAAGGCTGGGGAGCAAGGCATTACTGCAGAGAGAGAGGTAGACGCTTAGTATCGTCCCTGTCAATGAGGAAAAAGAAAGGAAGGAAAATGAAAAGAAAAATATGCTAAGAATAGGTACGTACGTGGCGGTCTCGTCCCTTCGCGGGGCGGGGTTGTTACATCACATCTCAAGCTAAGATCACAAATGGTCACCGCAAATCACGCACAAGAGAAGGAGCTGCATAAATTCTAAGATTTGATTTTTGTATTTGAAATTTGAATGTATACGTTACATTTACATTAGATACTCTAATTGTATTATATATAGAAACATTTGTACTCAGAGCAAGGAAAATAAAAATACCATTTTTCATATCTTATATTCGTAACATTTACATGGTATCGGATTAACCCATCAACCAACATCACTTGCAAAACTCCTTCTCCTCGTCATGTCTGATGCTCAACCCAATCAACTTTCCCCTCTTCAATCCCACCTCTTCACTCGATATCACTAAACTTAGTCGTACCAACTATCTTACTTGGAAGGCCACCATGCTTCCATACTTGAAAGGCCAAAAAGTTTTTGGTTATGTTGATGGTTCTCTCAAACAACCATCAAAGGAGATTACTGATGCTACCGGCATCAAGTCTCTAAATCCCCTGTTTGACATTTGGAAAACTCAAGAAAACTTAATTCTTAGCTGTCTTAATACCTCACTTACTGATGAAGTTCTTGCCCAAGTCGCTCCTTGCACTACTTCTCGTGAAGTGTAGCTTGCTCTCACCTCTTCCTTTGCTTCTCAGTCGAGGGCTCAAGTCATTTAGGTGTAGACTCAACTTTCAACAGCCTGCAAAATTAAGCAGACAGCAAGCGAATATTTCATGCACATCAAATGTCTAGCAGACAATCTTACCATTGCTGGACAACCTTTAAACAATGATGACCTCATCACTTATTTACTTGCTGGTTTGGGACCAGAATATGACTCTATTGTCACCACAATTTCTGCTTGAGATTAACCACTCACACTTGAGGAGGTCTACTCTATGTTACTTACTTGTAAGGCCCGCATCACTCATCACTCTTAGTCTTCCCTTATCTCAAATGCCTTAGCCAACGTAGTTGCAGGGCAGCCCAACTCATATGGAAATCGCGGCCGTAACAATTCTGGTAAAAGCCGTGGCTTTGGAGGCTCATCTCGCGGTAATGGTTGAGGTAACTCTTTGCCTTTTAACTTTGATTTGTGATGTCAATTATGTGAAAAAAGTGGTCATACTGCCTCTCGTTGTTGTAAACGCTATGACCCTCATTTTTTGCCCACACCTCCACATCGATCAAATGCCCAAGCCAACCTCTCCACCAACCAAACTCAGCAGTCAACTGATCAAGATTGACATGTTAACTTTGGAGCAACGCATCATCTGACAAACAACTTCAACAATCTCAATGTTCGTGGAGAAGAATATGTTGGCACTAATCAAATCCAAGTCGGTGATGGTTTAGGTTTGTACATAACTCACACTGGCACCACCTCCTTATTCACACCTTCAAAGTCTTTTGTTCTTGATAAAAATCTTGTTGTTCTTCAAATCACAAAAAATCTTATTTCTGTTAAAAAATTTACTCAATATAACAATGTTTATTTTGAGTTTCATGATAATTTTTTTCTCATTAAGGATTAGTCAGGGAATGTCATACATAAAGGCCACAACAAAGATGGGTTGTATTGTTTCTCTCAACCTATTCAACAAATTGTCTCTTCTGCCTTCATCGGTGTTTGTGTCTATGTCTCTGATTGGCATCGAAGACTAGGCCATGCTTCTTTTTGCACTGTCAATCAAGTCCTGAAATATTGGCGTATCTGAAACTGCCGATTCTCAACAAATTAAAGATCATGAGGAAATCGCATCTCAAGCCAAGATCACAACCGGTCACTAGAAAATCACGCACAAGAGAATGAGCTGCGTAAATTCTGGGATTTGATTTTTGTATTTGAATTTTGAATGTATAGGTTACATTTACATTAGATACTCTAATTGTATTGTATATGGAAACGTCTATACTCATAATAGAGCAAGGAAAATAAAAATACAATTTTTCTATCTTATCTTCGAAACATTTTCAGGTATCAATGCAAGTACACCTAGCCTTTTATTGGTGAATTCATGTGGGACTCACTCACTCTAATGTTTCTTTATTTTTGTGGGGAGTTCAACTTTTTGGATGTGAAATTAATGTGTTTAATAATTTTTCTTTGTTCCGACCAGTCTCGAGAGTGCACATATCATCAATAAAGAGTTTCTCGACAAGTGCACCTGCGATGAACTCACTTATTAACAGCTGAATATCCATTAAAAAATGTATTTTTACATGTAGTGATCACAATACAAAATCTTTGACCTAAACTTTCTGAGAGATGATAAGATCAAATCAACTTCCCAAGAATCGATCTTGGGATGAAATTAAAATTGGGTATCCCATCATTTAACATCGACTAGGGCTGTAAATGGACCGATCGGACCGAATGGATCGGACCGAGACCGAGTTCATTCGGTCTGAATATTATAGGACCAAATTCATTCGGTCCGGTCCACGGTCCACGTGTTTTTCGGACCGGACCGAACCAAAAAAAAAAAATTATATATATAATTAATTATATAATTTTCATCTAACCTAATCCTATCACTAACTAATATATAATTATACCATATTATAATTAAGTATAGACTATAGTTATACAGTTATACTTATACTAATATTACTAATATATAGCTATACTATATTACTAATAGTTTAATACTTTATACTAATACTATTATATAGTTATACTAATTATGATTCAAAATAACTAATCACTATAAGTCTATAACTATATATATTTAGTATCAATATATTAATATATTCTTTAATGTATTATTAATATTATTAAGTATTAAGAGTTATAGCATAAATTATAATATATGTATAATTTATAAATTTATAATAGTATGTATAATTAAATATTTTATGCTTATTTATAATAGTATGTTAAGTATGTATCTTTCTCAATTATGGATGTAATACGTATGGATAATTAAATTATTTATGCTTATTGCTTCATATACAAAATGTTAAAAGTTGTATATGGCTCATTATGCATTAACATACTTTAAGTTAATAATAAAATAATAATTAACATCATCAATAATGTAATTTTCATTTAATTTATTATCATTGACCATATAAAATATTTTTTATTGAGTTTGTTACATAATCCATATTAATAAGTTACTTAGTTTAATTTAGTATTGTAGATAATTTTTTTTTATTAATTGATGTGAAAAAAGAAAAAAAAAGGCCGGACCGAATGGACCAGACTGGACCGATGACTACCGGTTCGGTCCGGTCCCTATAGGAGTTCGGTCCGATCCGACCATAGACCGAATTCGGTCTATGGCTGGACTGGACCGGACCAGCCCGTTTACACCCCTGTCGTCGACGAGAGAAGAATAGACATAAGAGGGCCCAATGGTTGCCTGGTCCAAAACAATTACGCTAACGACATTGAGAACCAACAGAACCTAATTACTGGGCCTGAATGCATAGCCCAGCCTAGAAAAATGGAGCTCTTAAACCCAACAGCTTAGTGGGAAACAATCCTGGAGCGAAGGGTTTTACGGGGACAATCAGAATTCAGCAGCCCCCGATTGAGAAATTGAGAGAAAGTGAGAGACATTGTGATCCATTTTTCTCAGTGGTTCAGTCCAAATGAAGCTCCTCCTCCGATCTATATCTGGTACTCCACCGCGTTTCCCTATCTCGAGTTTCTCAAATTTTTATTTATTTATTTATTTTTTAGATTTTCATAGAATGGGACTTCTCTTTTCAGGGCAGCATAGGTCAGTGGCTCGAGAGCTGGGACATCGGTACTTCGCGGCGTCCACAGAAGAATTGTTAGGGACCCCGGTCTTGTCCTTAAACATTAAGTCCGTGAGCTTGCCTTGGTGATGATGGTGACCGAGTGTCAAGCCTTCTTGCTTGGCCTTGCACGTATAATGGCAATGATGGGTTCCTAGGTTGATGAAGGTATAGTGTTTAGTGATGGAAATGATGATGATGATGATGAGTTCGGGTGATCTAAGTGGCGAATATGCGTGTTTGATGCAATGTGGAACGGCTTATGGGTTGCCCTTGATGTTGGGCCCTTTTGGATGATGTTTAGGGTTGATATGATGAAGTTGGGCTAGGGTTTGAATGGTGGCTAAGGGGAATTTCGAGATTTGGAAGAGTTGGCTTAGGGTTGGAAGGATGTTGTTGGATGAGGCTAGGACTCCTTGATTGATGAGTCACTTTGGGAAAGATGGGAATTAGGTTAAGGATGAAGATGAGTTGTGTTTGAATGGGTCTAGGGTTGTTCCTTGAGTTTAGGGATTTGGAGATGGAAGATGAGATTTGAATATGACAAGATAGGATGATAGTCTTTTGATTGATTTGAGTGGTTCTAGGGAATGAGTGGTTTGAGGGATTGGATATGGAAGATGAGATTTGATTGTGGTAAGATAAGGAATGTATGATTTGAATATGGCAAGAGGTGGGAAGTCTTTGGTTGACTTGGGAGATTCTAGGAATGGAGTGATTCTAGGGAAGTTGAGTGATTGGAGGGATTGAGATTCGGTTTTGGCTATTGAGGTAAGTCTTGGTTGGCTAGAGATATTGTAGGGATGGAGAGGTTTAAGGGATTGACAATGGGTTGGCAATTCCTTAAATCAAGGGATATGAATTTGGAAGATAGGTTTGGGATGATGGGTAAGGTGGCTAGGGTTGATTCTAAATGGTAAGAGGCATGTGAGTTGTTGGGAAGTTGGTGTTTGGCTAAGGCAAGGGATGGATTTCGAATTTGGATTAATTGGAAGATGGGTTAAGGATTCCTAAGTGGTAGGAATTACCTTATGGGAGTCTAGGGTTAAGTTGGATGAAGGGTGGTTAGGGTTAGGTGGAATGTGGAAGAAGGCTAATTTAGGTAAGTGGCCAATATGGAAAATGTGGGATTTGGCTAGGTCAATGTAAGATTGAATGAAGGATAGATATGGGGTGATTAGGGTTCCTAAAGTTTAGGAATGGCTTTGGGATTGGTAGGATTTGTGGGATACAAGGGTTTCGGCTAGGGTTATTGTGTATGGTTGAGGCTAATTATGGTAGTGATGACAATTATGGAAAGTAGGGTAAACACTAGAATTGGTCGAATAGTGTATGTGGGAAGATCAAAATGGATGGAAGGAAATTTATGGATGAACACTATAGATGAATAATATGGATGAACACGCATGCACATTCAAGAACACAATGGTGAATAACTTCAACACCAATTCTAGAATGCACAAAGATGAATGGACTCAACAAAAGAATATGAAGACTCTTTTTTATGGTTTATATGGGTATTTTGAGAAATCAAATAATACTAAGATTGAGACTTAGGATGTCTTTGATTTGCAAGAAAGTGAAGATGAACAAGATGGAAAATATTAGAACAAACACGAAAATATAAGAACAATTTATTTTTGGATTTTTGAATATAGAATGGAAAACATAAACACAAGAAGATAATTGAATCAACACCTATTCAATGAATTGCAAGATGATGAAACAAAGATCGATAAAAGGATAGATAAATAAATCACCATTGATTCACGAATTGCACAATGATGAAATAGGATAGATTGAATCACCACCTATTCACGAATTGCAAGGTGATGATCCTCTACTAGGGATTCACGAATTTCACCCAAGTAGCCCAAGTGCTAAGCACCGAAAAGTGTTCTTCAAGAACACACCCAAACCGTTCCACAAAGGAAAAATGTCAAATGATCAAAGATGTAAAATGAAATGCCTAAGGGTCCTATTTATAGAGATTACAAAGTGGAAACCCCTAATAGGTCCCTTGAAATATAATTAAAAATAAATAAGGATAAATAAATGATATGGTCTTGCATGGCCAATGTGGCTTGTGATATGTCTTGGCCCTTGGTTGGCCTTGGCTAGTCTTGATCTTGGAAGTAACCCGATCTTTGTTGTCCATGCATGTCTAGGACCTTGTCCTAGGGCGGTTTTTGATGAGGTCCCAACAAGAATACGCCAAGCGAAACTACGCAAAGAATGTTTCCGAGTACAACACCGTTGTCCGCTCCCTCACTGCCCAAAGAAGGTCACCTTTTTTTGCACCTTCCCATTTCCATAAACATTTTATTCTTGTAAAACTTGCCTCGTTTGTTTTCGAAGAGGAGATCAGATGAGATGAGTTGAGATTAAAGTAAAAAAGTTGAATAAAGTATTGTTAGAATATATTTTTTAATATTATTTTTATTTTGAGATTTGAAAAAATTGAATTGTTTATTTTATTTTGTATTGAATTTAGAAAAATTGTAATGATTAAATGAGATGAGATGAGATGAGATGGATTTAAAAAAATTGAATTGTTTATTTTATTTTGTATTAGAATTTGAGAAAGTTGTAATGATTAGATAAGATGAAATATTTTTTAAAAACAAATGATTAGATAATATTTATTTTCAATAGCATTTGACTTCGTCTTGTATCTCTCTGGGTGTGTTGTGAATCTTATGATAGGCATTTCTTGTTGAGGGATGTTTATGATGATATGATGCTGAACGGTGTGCAGCCCACTTGGGACGTGTTCCATTCACTGATAGTGGGGACCATGAAAGGCGCCTGCTTGCAGGACGGCTTTTATTTCAAGGACCAAATGAAAGTCATGGGTTTGCTTCCTGATGTATGTTTACATTTCTTTCTTCTTTGCTATATTCCTGGCGATTTAATAATTATCTGTATATGCATGTATGTACATATGCCTTTTAGATTAATTGGGTACTTGAGGTTGTGTACGTGATTTGATGTTTTATTTTCCGTAAATTTCTTTTTCCTGCTACTCATATGTATACCTCGGGTGTACTTGGTCTAATGCCTATCTTTATCAATACAATTACTTCTTACATATAAAAAAAAAAGTTTCTTTTTCCCGCTAGTGTGGAAATTTATTGTTGTGATGTTCTATTAACGATGAGAAAAAAAATTGATTTGTTTCAACTGTTTGACATCCGTTAATCCAGTAATTAAGTTGATCCAAAGTTTGTGTTTGTGCTCTGTATTCTGTCTTTTTCTGAAGATTTTGTATCCATAAGTTATTAATCAATTTGTTATTTGTAACGGCGGTGAATGTTTTTGTGTATGTTATAGGTTAATTTATTCAACATTTTGATCTCGTTATGCGGGAAATGCAAAAACTCTGACCAGGCAATCCAGGTAGATTTTAGGATTAATTTTTACTCAACACCTTATTTCATTTTTAGGCCTCTATCTGCTTATTACGGCCAATGTTGTTCCTTGATAATGTTTGCTCCTTGAATAAAAGATTTTGGAAGAAATGAAGAAATCTGAAGTGAAGCCTAATGCCCAAACTTTTGTCTGTCTACTCAATGCATGTGCAGCAGCAGGGTGTTTAGATCGAGTGTATGTTATTTCTTGCCATAACTTGTCTGATTGAGGGGCATTTCAGCATAAACATGTTCTGAACAATGATCCACACTTTGTTGTGACAGGTATGCAATTGTCCGTGATATGACTGCCGCTGGTGTTGGGTTGAACAAGTTTTGCTATGCGGGACTCATAGCTGCACACAAGAACAAGACGCCTGTAGCAGATGATTTTGCCACCAAAGTAATTATCAAATATGATTTTCTGCCGTAATCATTCTATTTTCTTTCATTTTGCATAGTTATCTCTAATTTTTTTCTTTTATGGGAAGGTCATTGAGTTTGTTGATAGGTCCAAGGAGTTTCTACCTGTTGATACAACAAGTGTAACTGCTGAAAACTTGATGATGGGTGTTAAAGAAGAAGAGCTGTATAATCTACCCACTGCCAAATATTTAAACAGGCGTGGAGCTTTTTTAAATAGGCAACTGACTGTTTATCATGTTGCACTTCATGGCTGTGCAGACCTCAGGAATGTAGAGGTACTAGCTGACATCTTTGATTATGTCTTTATTTTAGATGTTAAGTGAACCTATACGCTTCGTTGGGTCTCTGTTTGTTCGTCTGTTCTTACACAAACAATATTAATCTAAAATATGACAAGGTGGATGGTGTTGTATTGATGAATAGACAATGCTTGGTCCTTGATTTATAGTGAAAGTTGTTGCTTTACCACTGGTACTGGAATCTTTGCTCAGGAAAATCTAGTCGTGAAATTAGGCTGAAACTTCACAGTTGGCATGTTTCTTACCTAGACATGGTCCAAAAACTTGTTTCCACCATCAGCTTAATTGACGCTCTTGTTGCTTTGTTTTTTTTTCCCTTTCATACATATCTTATCTTCATCATAAAACAAAAAAGAAAACCTTAACATGTTTTTGAAAGATTTTGTCCTCATGGTTGAAATAATGCAATATGCAACAGAAAGCCATGAGAAAACATTTACAGCCAAAGCAAACATTGTAGGTTTGAAACCCTAATATGGATATCCTTACTTATTGACCGTAAATTTTCTTTGTTATTTTGGAGTATAGTGATTTATTTATTTATTTTGATTGGCACTGGGTGTCCGAGAACAACATCCCGACTAATTCCAAGGGTGCATAGGCTCTCGGCAAGGAGTTTCCCTCAAGTGCACCTCGGGTAATTGAAGGGAAAAATCCCCCAATCCGATGGCCCCTAGAGATTGTTTGCACCCAAGGGGATTTGAACCTTTGACCTGGGGGGAGCATACTCTCAAGCCCAAGGCCTTTACCACTTGAGCCAACCCCTAGGGGTTTAGAAACCATGGATTTTCATTTTTCCTATTTTGTCAATTAATACTTGAGCTTTTAGAAAATTTATTGTTGAATGCTTTATATGGTAGTTATTAATGATTTTGGTAGGTGATGGAAGCTTTGTTGGAAATGCTAAAGAACAATGGAAAAACTCCTGATGTCTTCATCATAATGCAAACTATGAGGTAAGTGGTTTTTGACCACTAATTTCAAAGTAATATACTAATATTACAAAATGAACTCTGTTCTTCCTTAGTTGCAGAAAATGATTATATGCTTGTATGAGTAAATAGATATCAAAATCTCCGTCGTTACTTAATAAAAAAAAGATATTAAGATTATGGCTTAAGTTTCAGTTCTTAGAACTCTTTAGCTTCCTTTGGGTTTATCCTTAACATTTCCACTGGTTTTTTATCTTTGTAAGCTAGCTTTTTCATTTTCTTTTGTTCTATACTTTGGTTCAGGTGTGTGCGATCTGTCTGGAATATTATCTCTATCAGCTAGACTTTACTCCTTATGTTATGTTCTGACAGCTTTCTTATCTTCATATTTGTGCATGTCTCTGTGTTCTGGAATACTTTTATATTGCTGGGTTTTTCTCTTGATATGATGTGATGTTCTATCCAGTTTGTTTTTATTTTGTGGGTGGTTTTTTTTTTTTTTTTCCCGTACCATGTGTCTCTGTGTGCGCATGAAGCAGAGGGGGCTCTTGATGTAATATTCTTTTGTTTACCGATCAAAAAAAAAAATGTAATATTCTTTTACTCTTCTTGTCTGTCATATCTTGTTGGTCCCTTTTTTTTTTTTGGCCATCTCACTATAAATGTATTTATATTGTCTTCATCTACCATATATATGCAGGTGCTATTTACATTCAGGGGACATTGATCACGGTCTTAAAACTTTTGAGGACTACATGAATTCAGGGAGGCCTCCGGCAGGGGAACTATATTTGGTCAGTTTTTGACAAATATCCTAAGACATCACTTTGCTGTTGATACTGCTTCTAAGCCATTGGGCTAACCCATGAATGTTAAACTACTGTAATTTGTGTGGTTGTAGACACTTGTGGAGGGAGCCATGGTTGGGCATACTCCCAAGGGAATGCAACTTGCTCAAGACACGCTGGTATGATTGACTTAATGCACAGCTTCTTGATTCTGTTCCTGATTAAGATCATTGCTGTGATCTTCATTACTCAATCTGGTGTCCATGCTATAATGCAGGTAAATATGAATTCCAGGGGCTTCTTCTTGAGCCAAAAAATTGGGAGTGATCTCCTCCTTTCAGCGTCTGGAGAAAAGGTATGCAAATATTTAATTTAATTGCTTGGTTTCGTCCCTGTTTATGCTGTCGGAATATTCTCTAGTTTTCTTACTCTCAGATATGTATTGGTTTTTGCTGTCTGTTCAAGTGAACTATTAAATATTTCCTTGCAGACTGGTGGATATACTACTGCCAACTATATATGGGATCTGATGCAAGCTCACAAAGTGATTCCCTCACTTCCTGCTGTGGAAGCGTATTACAAGGGCTTGAAAGTGAGTTTCTTGCCTAGAAAGTATATTTCTTAACTGTGTATATTCTTGTTGCTTCTATTTAAACTGCGTATATGACTCCCAAGTTTCAAATAAATCAGACTTGGTTGGTGGACTACAAATGACCATGGATGTGTCAATTAGGAAATCATCTCTTGGCCCGTTGTGAGGCATTTTTTCATAGATCCAATGCGAGTAAAATGAAGTTAAGATTGTTTTCAAAACAGCACAATCAGAAGTCAAAACTGTTCATTATAGAGTATTTTGGTGGGCTTTCCGATTTCCAATTGACCTTTATATTGTTTGAGCTGCCTAAATTCGTCCCTTGGTCTTGAGAATGTATGAAAATTCTGGGAATTGTTTCTAAGCCTCACTTTGCTGGTCCTGAATATTTGTATTATGTACATATCATTAACTGTTTCTCGTTTTCAGGACTGCGAGATACCAGAAGATGATCCACGACTGTTACTGGTTTCTCGGACTTACGGCAACCTTCGGGTGAGATTTGGAATGGGACCCGGAAGACCTTAGTTGGATGATAAGGAAAGATTTTGCATGGAGTTTTTTTTTTGTTTTTTTTGTACCCAACATTATTAGGTATTGAAGCGGGATATTTGGTTTCAAAGATCAGTACTGGCCTAATCTTCTGTGTAATACAGATCATGTTGAATTGGTAGGCATGTGAGATTCATAATGCTCACTGAAAGTGTTCTCAGCTAAGCCTGTTCATCCGGGCTGGGTTTTTTTTCCTGTCCGGTCCGGTCCGGTTCCGGCCCGGTACCTGCATCTAAAAATCAGGGTACGCCCGGTCCAGATACGTGGAACTGAGTCAGGTTTTGATTTATGGAGGAGCAGAAATCAAAACGGTGCGTATAGGTTGAGTTCCATTAGGTTGCCTCCCAGACGACTAGAGTCTCAGAACTCCCCGACTCTCATCTCTTCTGCCACTCCAACAGACTCGTGCCGCCGTTTCCTCGGCCTCCACCAATTCTCAGCAGCCAAGGCCGACATCAGATTCTGGTGATTCCTTATGCTTATAAATCTGTTTCTATATTTCTCTCATATCTGGTTGTATTGTTTGGTTGCTTTATATGTTGCCTTTGTGAAGTGTGATTGTTGGCTTTCTTTTCTGTAGCTTGAATGGATGACAAAGAACGCGATCTTGATTCTCCACTCTCAGACGGAAGTCCAAACGTGCAGAAAAATAAAAAGAAGAAGCAGTTATTCAATGAAGCAGAAGAGGTTTGCAATGATGTAAGCGCAAGAATGGATAAAAAGAAGAAGAAAAAGCGTTTTTTGGTAGAAGCCGGGAAGGCTGAAGATGGACAAGAGGTGAACGGAGAGAGTCGTACAAAGGAGGAGGAAGAACACGAGGTTCTGGTCGAGGGGAATTCGGAATTGGACGTTGAGGGTGCAAGTAGTCGGAAAAATAAAAGGACGAAGAGATTATTGAAGGAAATTGCGGAGGCTAACAGGTGCTGTGTTTGCTATTTGAGTCGGATCCTCCGCACATGGATCACGTTACGCTTCGTCAGATTCTCTCTCAGTTTGGAGAATATAAGATTCGTGCTAAATATTTCATTTAAGTTGTACAAAAAAGTGGAAGGTTTGACTTGTAAGGATATAAATAAAAGTACAGAAGTATAGAAGACAGGCCTTTTTTGAATTTGGTAGAGCTATACATCACCTCTTCAATATTTTGAGCTGTTCTTGCAGATGCCTCCAAGAAAAAAAGTCCATTTTCCTTAGCAAATTGTTCGCCTTCCTCTTTGCTAACAGCCCTCCGATGTCCAAGATCGCTCTTGTTCCCTATGGGCATGATTAAATGTCTCTCTCCTGGACGAGAAAACAAATTAATGATTTAGTTGTAAGGTAATCAAACTTGTGTGAGAACAGGGGATTGGAGGCAGGACAATTGGACAAATATCGAAGTGCTACACCTCCAAACGTAACATAACCTCATGACTTGTGAGCTAACCCTCAGAGTACTGGCACAAATGATTATATATCAAGACAAAGGAATAATTAGGAGTCTACCCAAGCATGTACCACTATTGTGCACATATTTGGGTTGGAGATGGACCTTGGGATATGATGAAGAAATTTGATGACAGTATCACTTCTAGGGACTTCGACAGTTTTCAAGTAAGTTCTGGCAGACATTTGGAAGTTTCAATTTTCCTGTGTTTTCTCCCTTTCCTGTGTCATTATTGGAAAGGGCTTGATTGAAAATGTTATTTTGTTCTTTTTCTTCAGTTTGTGAATTTTACGGAAATAATGTCGAAGAATGTGTCTCCACCCCTAAAGGATGCAGAATTTGCTCTTGCAGCCTTGATGGAAATTCCTTCCCGGTACAAGGCAACTATAGAGCTTAACATACTGGGGTAAATCAATAATTCTCTCTATTTGTCATTTTTTGACGCCTTTTCAATTCCTTTTTTTCACATTTCTTTTTACTTGTGGAATAGTGGTAGGAAGGGCTTTTCTCCCCAAAGGGTTCCCCTCCCCACACCTCTCTATGGTGCAGCATCTTCCAGCAGCTTGAAACCTTCTCATCCTTCAAGTTTTGAACACAGTGTCCCTCATTATCATGCAGACAGCAGGCCTGTCAGCTCAGCTCCACCAGCTAGTAGTTCCACCAATGATAACCAGGTATTTAGGCTTTTAAAACGGTATGCATTATTTTTCATCATTTGTAATTTCTCTTATGACAAGCTGCTGTTAAAAAAAGAGGGAAGAAGAATGCCATTTCTTAAGTGAACTATGAACAGAGAAAGAACTCTTGGTGCTTCTTCTACTTTTATTTTGTCTAGCATGTAATTAACAGGAGATCTGCGTGATTAAAAAAATGTGCGGCAGTAGCTATATTAGTTTAGAGCAAAAATTGTCTCATCTGGAACTAGCTTATCATGCTTCTTAGGGGATTTAGATGGATTTACTGCTGCTGGTCGGGACTACATGGTGTACTGTTTATGATATACATTCACTTTATACTGGAAGTTTTTTACCCCAAACACATAAGAAAGCTATCAAGTCAATAGGAGACCAAGTTCAAAATTGATGACATTGCCTGGTCAGCCATTCCTCTAGGATGGGGAAACACTGTTATAAATGAAAATAGTGTCGTACTCATAGGCAATACTCCTGTTTGTTGAGAACTACCATTTTGTTTAGAAACAGCTTATCATGTTCTAGTGGAGCATTTGAACTTCGTTTGGATTCAGAGATGAGTTGAGATGGTTTTAGATAAATTGAATAAAATATTGTTAGAATATTATTATTTAATATTATTATTGTTTTGGGATTTGAAAAAGTTGAATTGTTTATTATATTTTGTGTGGCAATTTAGGAAAGTCGTAATGATGAGATGGGATGAGTTGAGATGAGTTTCCAATCCAAACCGAGTCTTAGTCTATCCCTGCTTGGCTTTTGCTTGCTTACCTTTTCAATTGGTTTGGTCACGGAAAATTGTGGTCCAATTAAAGGTGACACAATTCATTATAACAACAATTTAGATCTGGAGGTTTCAAGTTGGGATTGACATTTTGCATGGTTTTGGACAGCTTGCCCCATTTGCCTCAGCAATTCCAAGGACATGGCCTTTGGCTGTGGGCATCAGGTAGATTTTCTTCTTTATTTAAGATTTAATCAATATTTAAGGAAGTTATCAACATTCTTATATCTTTATATGGTAGACGTGTTGCGAATGTGGAAGAGACCTCCAGTCATGCCCAATATGTAGGAGCCCAATTCAGACCAGAATAAAACTCTACTAGCAACATTCTTTCTCATTTGGGATTTTCCAATTCGCTTGATTAAAATTATTTGTAGTTAGATTCTTGTGAATCTTGCTTGGAAGTTGATGCTATTAACCCCTGTAATTACTCTATTCGGATTTCACGTTTACAGTTTAGAACGATGGATGGATATGCTGTTTGTAGGTGTGGTTTGGCCACATCAGGTCTGTATTTGCTGCGCATAGGAAACAGCCTGTTGGCAGAGAAATCTTGTCAGTTATTATTATAAATGATGTTTTGCTGGTGAGACTTGCTAGTTTTCTTTGTGTGTATCCTCCTCGTCTTGTTTAGGATTCTCTTATGATATGTCTTTTTCCCAATTCAATGTGACAAATTTTCAAAACATGGGTTCTATGTGGGCTTCAAACCATCGAGCAAATGTCTCTCCTATTGCCGTCAGATTCTTATCCATGGCAAAGGTCTGAATATCTCTTCCAAGTCGAGTGGGGACTTATTTTAAGCCATAAAATTCTACATTTCTTAAACGAAACCGTTTCATTGGTGCCTTGGTGGCCAGCTTTCTGTAATTTGAAGATGATGGATTGTGTATTTTCACGATCAGAATGAATTCCCACATGCCGTGTCCGTTGATAAATGCATATAAAGTGGACGGCTTCTGTAAAGTCAGCTGCGTTTTATGCTGCTGTTCCTGAAAGGGTTTTGCTACACAACCTCCTACTATTCATCCACACTCCACACTCCACATTTTTTAATATTTTAAAAAAATTTTTTTTTTAATTTATTTTTTTTAAACTATTTCAAATTTTTTATTCACTATTCATATAAAAATTATTTAATAAAAAAAATTTTAAAAAAAAATTTTAAAAAAATGGAGTGTGGAGTGTTGGGAGGTTGGAAAGATTTATTGTTCCTGAAATATGTCAAGATCCAGTGTTTCATCGAACTGGTTGACTATGGAAATCTGTTTGGTTTATATAAACTTTATTGGACCCTTGACCCATGCCATCCTGTTCCTGCCCGCTAGTCAACAGTTGGTGTAATAAAGAATATTAATGTACTGAAGAAGTAAACAAGATGTCGTCTGTCTATTAATAATTCGATTCGCATTGTTTTTTTTTTCTCCACTGTTGGATAATGAGCACCGAGCACGCATGTATTTACTTGTATGCTTCGACATTACTGAACGTATACACGAAGTTTAGAGGTTGTTCAATTGTCACCTCCTTTGTCATCAAATCAGAAGTAGACAAAGCATATTGATAGTTATCTGTACCAACTTACCAAGCCACCCATCATCATTTAATGTCCCCAACAGCTTCTGAAAACCAATCCCCCCTATCTGTAATGTTATTACTCAAGAAAACCAACCACTCGAGTCTCTCTGCATAGAATAAAGGCTGGCTATCTTCCTCCCAAAGTTTTCTTTGTTGTTGCCTTCGTTTCGATTCTGAGAAAGATGGCCATGTCTTTGACTGCCAAGTTCCCTTACCAAAGACTTGGACACGATGTTGGGTTTGATGATCATGATGAAGAAAGAGACAGAGTGGTTATGAGATCGAGAGGTTGGTACAGGTTCAAAAAGGTGTCCATAAAGAGGAGTTTCAGGCTCAAGGTTCCAAACTTGAGAAGGTTGTTGAGGAGGAAAGTTAGACTGCTATCTGCAGTCAGAGTGTCATGGTCTTGGGCAAAGGTGGCGAGGAGATTTAAGGAGAGTCAGGCTCATTTTGGTGATCTCTTTGCAGGAAACTACCTGTTCATTCAAGTCAATCCTTCCTCATTGAAGTACCTCAAGAAGGATAACGACCTTAATGGCTTGTCCTCTCGGTACTCTCTTCCAAGAGTACTTGCTTAACTGGTTTTCATGGTCATCATATATATTTGCTCCTGTAATTGTATTTTAGGCTCTTATGTACGTACGTAAGCTTAGAATGCTCTTGCTTTCTGGGTTTACGTTTCTTGCTATTTATTATATATCTCTTCATTTCCAAATACCTGAGACAGAAGTGGTTGATGCAAGTGTTGGGTATTGCATCTGTACAGCACAACGTCTTTGCACTTTGCCAACATTGCAGACTGGAAAAAACTTCTTCAATGTTGGGGAAAATGAAAGTTACACAACATATTATGGTAAGAATAATGCTAGAGCCACCGTTGGGTTCTAGCATACGTTTTTTTTAAATTATTTTTTTATATAGATTTTTTTTAACTATTTTAAATATTTTAAAAAAATAAAAAAATTTACAACATCATTAAAAAATATTTCTTTTCATAATAAAAAATCATAATTTTTATTTTATTTTATTTCATTTCATGATTAAAGAAGTATTTTTTAATGATTTTTTTTTTTTACTTTCTAATTAAAAAGGTATTTTTTAATAATGTTCTAAATTTATTTTATTTTTTAAAAATATTAAAAAAATCTATGTAAAAAATAACTTAAAAAAACACATAAAAAACACATACCAAGGCGGCAAGAATCCCAAGGGCGGCTCTACCATTGTCCGTTATGGTAAATTTGTCTATACCATAAATACAATTCCTGTTGGTGACATTAATCTACAGTATTTGAACGCGGTTTTGGAAATGCCATATTCAATCCCAAAATAACTTTTTCAATTTCCTACACAAATTATAATAAACAATTCAACTTTTTTAAATATTAAAATAATAATAATATTAAAAAATATAATTCTAAAAAATATTTTATTCTAATATTAACAAACCATCTCAATTCAAACGTCTCTGAAATCTCAATAAGAAATACTTTAGATCATCAATGTAAGTACACCTAGCCTTTTATAGGTGAATTCATGTGGGACTCACTCACTCTAATGTTTCTTTATTTTTGTGACACAACTTTTTGGACGTGAAATTAATGTGTTTAATAATTTTTCTTCCTTTCAACCAATCTCAAAAGTGCACATAGCATCGCTAAAGAGTTTCTCGACAAATGCATCCTCGATGAACTCACTTATTAACAGCTGAATATCCATTACAAAATGTATTTTTACATGTAGTGATCATAATACAAAATCTTTGACCTAAAGTTTATTAGAAATGATAAGATCAGATCAACTTCCCATGAATCGATCTTGGGATGAAATTACAATTGGGTCAAGACTCAAGATCTCCGCCCATTATCTAACGTCGACGAGAGAGAAGTAGAGATAAGAGGGCCCAATGGATGCCTGATCCAAAACAATTACGCTAATGACATTGAGGCCCAACAGAACCTAATTATTGGGCCTGAATGCGTAGCCCAGCCTAGAAAAATGGAGCGCTTAAACCCAACTGCGTAGTGGGAAACAATCCCGGAGCGAAGGGTTTTACTGGGACAATCAGAAACCTCGATTGAGAAATTGAGAGAAAGTGAGAGACACTGTGATCCATTTTTCTCGGTGGTTCAGTCCAAATGAAGCTCCTCCTCCGATCTATCACTGGTACTCAACCGCGTTTCCCTATCTCGAGTTTCTCCAATTTTTATTTTTTTTAAGATTTTCATAGAATGGGACTTCTCTTTTCAGGGCAGCATAGGTCAGTGGCTCGAGAGCTGGGACGTCGGTACTTCGCGGCGTCCACAGAAGAATACGCCAAGCGAAACTACGCAAATAATGTTTCCGAATACAACACCGTCGTCGGCTCCCTCACTGCCCAAAGAAGGTCACCTTTTTTTTGCACCCTCCCATTTCCATAAACATCTTATTCTTGTAAAACTTAATTTTTTCTTTTCAATAGCATTTGACTTCGTTTTGTATCTCTCTGTGTTGTGAATCCTATGATAGGCATTTCTTGTTGAGGGATGTTTACGATGATATGATGCTGGACGGAGTGCAGCCCACTAGGGACGTGTTCCATTCACTGATAGTGGGGACCATGAAAGGCGCCCGCTTGCAGGACGGCTTTTACTTCAAGGACCAAATGAAAGTCATGGGTTTGCTTCCTGATGTATGTTACATTTCTTTCTTCTTTGCTGTAATCCCGGTGATTTCATAAATATCTGTATATGCATGTATGTACATATGCCTTTTAGATTAATTGGGTACTTGAGGTTGTGTACGTGATTTGATGTTTTATTTTCCGTAGGTTTCTTTTTCCTGCTAGTGCGGAAATTTATTGTTGTTATGTTCTATTAACGGTGAGGAAAAAAAATTGATTTGTTTCAACTGTTTGACATCCGTTAGTCCAGTAATTAAGTTGATCCAAAGTTTCTGTTTGTGCTTTGTATTCTATGTCCTTGTCTGAAGATTTCGTATCTGTAAGTTATTATTCAATTTGTTATTTGTAACGGCAGTGAATGTTTTCGTGTATGTTATAGGTTAATTTATTCAACATTTTGATCTCATTATGCGGGAAATGCAAAAACTCTGACCAGGCAATCCAGGTAGATTTTAGGATTAATTTTTGCTCGACACCTTATTTCATTTTAGGCCTCTATCAGCTTATTGCGGCCAATTTTTTTCCTTGATAATGTTTGCTCCTTGAATAAAAGATTTTGGAAGAAATGAAGAAATCTGAAGTGAAGCCTAATGCCCAAACTTTTGTCTGTCTACTCAATGCATGTGCAGCAGCAGGCCGTTTAGATCGAGTGTATGTTATTTCTTGCCATAACTTGTCTGATTGAGGGGCATTTCATTATAAACATGTTCTGAACAATGAACCACACTTTAATGTGACAGGTATGCAATTGTCCGTGATATGACTGCTGCTGGTGTTGGGTTGAACAAGTTTTGCTATGCGGGACTCATAGCTGCACACAAGAACAAGACGCCTGTAGCAGATGATTTTGCCACCAAAGTAATTATCAAATATGATTTTCTGCCGTAATCATTCTATTTTCTTTCATTTTGCATAGTTATCTCTAATATTTTTCTTTTATGGGAAGGTCATTGAGTTTGTTGATAGGTCCAAGGAGTTTCTACCAGTTGATACAACAAGTGTAACTGCTGAAAATTTGATGATGGGTGTTTCAGAAGAAGAGCTGTATAATCTACCCACTGCCGAATATGTCAACAGGCGTGGAACTTTTTTAAATAGGCAACTGACTGTTTATCATGTTGCACTTCATGGCTGTGCTGACCTCAGGAATGTAGAGGTACTAGCTGACATCTTTGATTATGTCTTGATTTTATATGGTAAGCCAATCTATGAACTCCGTTGGGTCCCTGTTTGTTCGTCTGTTCTTACACAAACAATATTAATCTAAAATATGACAAGGTGGATGGTGTTGTATTGAATGAATAGACAATGCTTGGTCCTTGATTTATAGTGAAAGTTGTTGCTTTACCACCGGTACTGGAATCTTTGCTCAGGAAAATCTAGTCGTGAAATTAGGCTGAAACTTCACAGTTGGCATGTTTCTTACCTAGGCATGGTCCAAAAACTTGTTTCCACCATCAGCTTAGTTGACGCTCTTGTCGCTTTGTTTATTTTTCCCTTTCATACATATCTTATCTTCATCATAAAACAAAAAAGAAAACCTTAACATGTTTTTGAAAGATTTTGTCCTCATGGTTCAAATAATGAAATATCCAACAGAAAGCCATGAGAAAACATTTCCAGCCAAAACAAACATTGTAGGTTTGAAACCCTAATATGGATATCCTTACTTATTGACCATAAATTCTCTTTGTTATTTCGGAGTATAGTGATGTATTTATTTATTTCACTGGGTGTCCTAGAAAAACGTCCCGACTAATCCCGAGGGTGCACAGGCCCTCGGCAAGGAGTTTTCCACAAGTGCACCTCTTGTAATTCAAGGGGAAAATCCCCTAGTCCGATGGCCCCTAGAGATTGTTTGCGCCCAAGGGGATTTGAACCTTAGACCTGGGGGGAGCATACCCCTAAGCCCAAGGCCTTACCACTTGAGCCAACCCCTAGGGGTTTAGAAACCATGGATTTTCATTTTTCCTATTTTGTCAATTAATACTTAAGCTTTTAGAAAATTTATTGTTGAATGCTCTATAAGGTAGTTATTAATGATCGTGATAGGTGATGGAAGCTTTGTTGGAAATGCTAAAGAACAATGGAAAAACTCCTGATGTCTTCATCATGATGCAAACTATGAGGTAAGTGGTTTTCAACCACTAATTTCAAAGTAATATTACAAAATGAGCTGTGGACTTCCTTAGTTGCAGAAACGATTATATGCATGTATGAGTAAATAGATATCAAAATCTCCATCGTTACTTATAAAAAAAAGATATTAAGATTATGGCTTAAGTTTCAATTCTTAGCACCCTTTTGCTTCCTTTGGGTTTATCCTTAACATTTCCACTGGTTTTTATCTTTGTAAGCTAGCTTTTTCATTTTCTTTTGTTCTATACTTTGGTTCAGGTGTGTGCGTTCTGTCTGGAATATTATCTCTATCTGCTAGACTTTACTCCTTATGTTATGTTCTGACAGCTTGCTTATCTTCATATTTGTGCATGCCTTTGTGTTCTGGAATACTTTTTCTATTGCTGGGTTTTTCTCTTGATATGATGTGATGTTCTATCCATTTTGTTTTTATTTTGTGGGCGGTTTTTTTTCCCATAGTCTGTGTGCGCATGAAGCAGAGGGGGCTCTTGATGTAATATACTTTTACTCTTCTTGTCTGTCATATCTTATTGGTCCTTTTTTTTTTGGCCATCTCACTACAAATGTATTTATATTGTCTTCATCTACCATATATATGCAGGTGCTATTTACATTCAGGGGACATTGATCGCGGTCTTAAAACTTTTGAGGACTACATGAATTCAGGGAATCCTCCGGCAGTGGAACTATATGTGGTCAGTTTTTGACAAATATCCTAAGACATCGCTTTGCTGTTGATACTGCATCTAAGCCATTGAACTAACCTATGGATGTTAAACTACTGTAATTTGTGTGGTTGTAGACACTTGTGGAGGGAGCCATGGTTGGGCATACTCCCAAGGGAATGCAAATTGCTCAAGACACACTGGTATGATTGACTTAATGTACAGCTTCTTGATTGTGCTCCTGATTAAGATCATTGTTGTGATCTTCATTACTCGATCTGGTGTCCATGCTATAATGCAGGTAAATATGAATTCCAGGGGCTTCTTCTTGAGCCCAAAAATTGGGAGTGATCTCCTCCTTTCAGCGTCTGGAGAAAAGGTATGCAAGTATTTAATTTAATTGCTTGGTTTCGTCCCTGTTTATGCTGTCGGTATATTCTCTAGTTTTCTTCCTATAAGATATATATTGGTTTTTGCTGTCTGTTTTCCAAGTGAACTATTAGATATTTCCTTGCAGACTGGTGGATATACTACTGCCAACTATATATGGGATCTGATGCAAGCTCGCAAAGTGATTCCCTCACTTCCTGCTGTGGAAGCGTATTACAAGGGCTTGAAAGTGAGTTTCTTGCCTAGAAAGTATATTTATTAAACGTGTATTTTTCTTGTTGCTTGTATTTAAACTGCATATATGACTCCCAAGTTTCAAAGAAATCAGACTTGGTTGGTGTACTGCAAATGACCATGGATGTGTCAATTAGGAAATCATTAGCGTTTAATATTGTTTGAAAGGATTTGAAATCTTTAAATCATACGAGCTAAAAACTGTTGTTTGAGTTGGAGGGGAACATTGGGTTACATTAATCATGCCACGGATAGGATAGTAAGTATAAAGTATCACTTGAGGACTACTTATAAAAAAAAAAAAAAAAGGTATGACTTGAGCACTGACCCAGTAAGCTGGAAGAGAACATGGACATCATTTCTTGGCTCGTTGTGAGGCATTTTTTCATAGATCCAGCGCGAGTAAAATGAAGTTAAAGATTGTTTTCAAAACAGCAAAATCAGAAGTCGAAACTGTTCATTATAGAGTATTTTGGTGGGCTTTCCAATTGGTCTTAAGAATGCATGAAAATTCTGGGAATTGTTTCTAAGCTTCACTTTGCTGGTCCTCGTATAGCTGAATATCTCTCAACATATTTGTATTATGTACATATCATTAACTGTTTCTCATTTTCAGGACCGCGAGATACCAGAAGATGATCCACGACTGTTACTGGTTTCTCGGACTTATGACAACCTTCGGGTGAGATTTGGAACCGGACCCGGAAGACCTTAGTTGGATGATAAGGAAAGATTTTGCACGGATTTTTTTTTTTTTTGTACCCAACATTCTTAGGTATTGAAGCGGGATATTTGGTTTCAAAGATTTGTCCTAATCTTCTGTGCAATAAAGTTCATGTTGAATTGGTAGGCATGTGAGATCTCATAATGCTCACTGAAACTGAAAGTGTTCTCAGCTTCATGCTCTTATTTGCAAATTTAAAAGAGAAACTTGTTTTGATGGCCTGAGTTGGATGTCTTATGACTCTTATATTGAGTTATTCTATTCTCAATTCAGTGTGTAGAGCATATCATTTACATTACTTAAGTGGTAAGACTTAATTTGTAATATTCAAATTTTAAAATTTATCTTTCAAATTAAATTATGTTATGTAAGTACTTTATTAGGTGTGCTCTATATACTGATTTGAAAATAAATATTTTTTACTTGTCATATATTTATAAGAGAATAAGGGTGTTCATAAAACAAGCGCGTGCATGCCGCAAAAGCAATTTAAAGTTTAAACTCTTGGAAGTAATTATTATTTAGATCTGCAAACAAAATTATTTACTTTTAATCACTGTTCATTTCCATATGTTAAGAGCTTATTAATTGAGAATTAAAGTGTCTTATTCTAGTAATAAAAGCAATTGATATATTTTATATTAATTTGAAATATTAATTGTAAAAATATACGTAAAATTTAACTAGATTTGAATATAAAAATATTTCATTTTATTATTATAATTTTTTTTAATTTTTATACAAAATATAATAAACAATTTAATTTTTTTAAATCTTAAAATATTAATAATATTAAAAAATATTATTTTAACAATATTTTATTCCAATTTTATTTTAACTCAATATTCAAACAATCTTCGAGTCGGGTTTTGATTTATGTAGCTAGGCAGCATAAATCAAAACGGTGCGTATAAATTGAGTTCCATTAGGTTGCCTCTCAAAACGACTAGAGTCTCAGATCTCCCCGACTCTCATCTCTTCGGCCACTCCAACTGAGTCGTGACGCCGTTTCCTCGGCCTACACCAATTCTGGGCAGCCGAGACCGACATCGGATTCTGGTGATTCCTTATGCTTATAATCTGTTTCTATATTTCTCTTATATCTTCTTGTATTGTTTGGTCGCTTTATATGTTGCCTTTGTGAAGTGTGATTGTTGGCTTTCTCTTCTGTAGCATGAATGGATGACAAAGAACGCGATTTTGATCCTCCACACTCAGACGGAAGTCCAAACGTGCAGAAAAATAAAAAGAAGAAGCGGTTATTCAATGAAGCAGAAGAGGTTTGCAATGATGTAAGCACAAGAACGGATAAAAAGAAGAAGAAAAAGCGTTTTTTGGTAGAAGCCGGGAAGGCTGAAGATGGACAAGAGGTGAACGGAGAGAGTCGTACAAAGGAGGAGGAAGAACACGAGGTTAATGGAATGGGTTTGCCGGTCGAGGGGAATTCGGAATCGGACGTTGAGGGTGCAAGTAGTCGGAAAAATAAAAGGAAGAAGAGATTATTGAAGGAAATCGCGGCGGCCAACAGGCGCGGTGTTTGTTATTTGAGTCGGATTCCTCCGCACATGGATCACGTTACGCTTCGTCAGATTCTCTCTCAGTTTGGAGAATTACAACGGATTTATCTCACGCCTGAAAGTAAGTAATCATTTAAATTTTTAGGATGGTTTTCGTTGTTTACTTCTTCTTCTTCTTTTTTCTTTTTTCTTTTTTTATTTTTTATTTATTTTATAATTTCTAGGTTTTCCATACATGTTTGAAATTTGATTTTATAACAGATCCTACTGCTCAAGCACATCGTAAGCGAGCTGGGAAGTTTCAACAGCAAGTATTTTCAGAAGGGTACGTGTGATTGGTATCCTTCTCAATATCTCTCATTTTGGCATAACAAAGCTCTATTGCATTGTTATTGGCAGCGTCCAATTATTTGATATACATTTTTTCGCTGTGTAGATGGGTAGAATTTACGGATAAAAGGGTTGCCAAGAGGGTTGCTAATATGTTAAATGGCGAACAAGTTGGTATGTGGTTTCAGAGGCTTTGTTTAGCTTCATCACACACACACACACGCACACACACAGTTATATACGCACTTCCTAATAACAGCATTCCCTTTCTCTTGGAATTGATAATAATTGTCCACTTTTTTGGTTCTTGTTTAGGTGGGAGAAAGAGGTCGTCATTCTATTATGATCTTTGGAATATCAAGTATTTAAGTAAATTCAAGTGGGATGATCTTACTGCAGAGATCGGTATTCACCTCTATAAATTGTCTTGTGATATATATTGTAGTGCTTAAAGCTATTTACCTAAGTTGAGCTGTTTCTGTTGCAGCTTACAAGAGTGCTGTTCGGGAGCAGAAACTAGCTCTAGAAATTTCTGCTGCCAAAAAGGAACGGGATTTTTATCTTTCGAAAGTTGATAAGTCCCGTGCTTTGAATTCTATAGAACGGCGATTGGAGAAGGTAGATATTTTCTTTTGTAAAATGTGAATACCATTGCTTGATCATTTTGTTACTGAAATATTTTGTTCCAAATTATGAGTAGATTGACATAGTTAATGTTAACATTCAGATTTGGATGCCTTTGATTTTGTTTTTGATTTTTTAATATCTAAATCTTGTACACTTATTTATGCATTATTGCTACTTATCAAAAAAAATTTATGCATTATTGCTATTTTTAAAAAAAATGGGTCACTAAAAAGGGAAATTTCCCATAACAATACTAGAAGGTGTGGTCTTCTAACAAAATGGCATCTTCTCCAATAAAACAAAGGATGGAGAGGTCAACGGTTATGGAGTTGTGTTTCTTATTAAAGAAAAACCTGACATTTTTTACAAACTTTGCAAAAATTTAACATTGTAATCTATGTTCGGAACTATTTGATATGCTTTGGTACCATTGAAATATTTGACTTCAATTAAGCTATATAACTTCTCATCATAGCATCTTGCATCCGTAAATGAAAAATGAGTGTGATTTTCGTTTAAGGGTGGTATTTTTTTAAAATCTAATGGGAGTTTATGAATTTTGTAGTTGATACATTTTGTGGCAGCACATATTTTCTTGTATGGGATTCCTCAATTGTTTTCGACTTGTACATTTTTGCTTACTTGTAAGCCGGTGTGAAGGACATCCCCTCTATGCCACTAACGTTGCAAAACTTGATTTGTGAGAGAACTTTAAAATTAATTTCTATTACAAATCTAATCTTGGCATATCAACAGAGTGGTCAGTTAGACAGAAGTCAGTTTGAAGTTGACATCCAGATTATGAAGTTGACATGATCTTTGTTATCTGGCATTTACAGAGGCAAAAGCTTAAACAGGGGGCGGGAATGAATTCTGAGCTCCCTGTTAGCCAGCAGGTATCAAAGGTGATTCGCCACTTCCCACAAAAGCAACCGGTTGCAAATAATGCAGGACAAGCCAAACCCCAACTTTCTAAAGACATCCTGGGTGGGGTGAGTGCAGTCTGTTAATATACAACAAATTCATAAATATTATGATGATCTTCACGTTTAAGTTTGCCCATAATTGACTTTGCAGGTATTTGGTGGCTCTTAGCTGTGAGTACTCACTATATCAAGTCGAATACTAGAATACAAAGGTACTGTGCACCTTTTCTGAGTGGACCTTGTGTTTATAGTTTTGAGTTCCTGAAAATTGTAATGAATCAACGGCCATTGTTGGCTTGGTTTTGTTCTTTTGATCAATACCGTGACGCTTGGACTTTTTGGAGAGAGAATATCAACAATACTACGGTGATCAATGTCCAAAGCATATAATGTCATTGGTTGGAATGCATTTTACGCTACACTGGACATGACTTTATAGGAAAGTGGTCAGTAGAGGATTTTGATTTTCAACACATACCCCAGATGTTCTGATACCGACCCAACCTTACCATCCTATATCAAAACCTAATTTTAGGATTAGTAGGAATTTGTGGGTAGGACTGACCCCCCCATATTTGAAGAAAAAAAAAAGAAAGGAAAAACGAGGGGAACATCAATATCAAGCAAGCACACCATCTTAAAACAAATTTACCCAAAAATAAAAAAAGAAGAAGAAGAAGAAGTTGATGATAACCCCATCGCATTAACCAAGGTTGTCATGGTACAACTTATCATTTTCGTAAAGCCATCTTTGAGCACTCGTAAAGAGAACAAACAAGTCTGTCCCAAGAACAGTTGAAATCAAATCTATACATCTTAATATTCTCAACAAGTCACGTGGCAGTTGAAAGCGTGTTTGTTTATAGAAAGGATAAAGAAGACATTAATTGCACAGAGGGATCAAATACAGAAGCTGCTTCGGTTTCAATTAGCGCAACATCCACCCCTCTGAGCCACTGTTCCATCTCTCGCCCCCGATGGACCTTGGGGACGCCCATACCCAATCTTGATGCCAGATGACTGCAGTTATTAACAAAAGGGTTGTCAATAAATTATAAAATAAAAAGATAATATCTAGATGCTCCTTAATACTGAGTTATACTTGAGTCGATGAAGTCCATATTAACTAATTTTTGGGTGGTTCTAAATTTTCCTAGTCCTGAACAGAGAGTCCAAACCATCTAATCATGTCTTAACAATTCTTGAATTCCTGATGCCTCTACCAACACAAAGCCACAAGAGATCGAACTTAAATAGCCTATTAGTCTAACAAATTGATTTTAGCCAACCAGATCTCCGTTATTCATCCGTCATCTTTTCAATTATTTGTCATGCAGTGATAGAAACTACAATTCCAGTATGTGGAATTATAGTTAACAAAAACAACTCAAGATCATATCCCAACTCCCAATATCCCAAAGTTTCTCTCCAGCATAATGACTTAAGCATTACCTCGTTGGATACATCAAATACACCTTCCTGAATATTCTGAAGGATTTTTGCAGCAGTCCTTATGAAAGCCTGTAAGATTCGTGCTATATATTTCATTTAAGTTGGTAAAAAAAAGTGGAAGGTTTGACTTGTAAGGATATAAATAAAAGTACAGAAGTATAGCAGAGGCATTTTTTTAATTTGGTAGAGCTATACATCACCTCTTCAACATTTTGAGCTGTTCTTGCAGATGCCTCCAAGAATAAAAGTCCATTTTCCTTTGCAAATTGTTCGCCTTCCTCTTTGCTAACAGCCCTCCGATGTCCAAGATCGCTCTTGTTCCCTATGAGCATGATTGTCATGTTGGGATTTGCATGCTGCCGAGCATCCTCTAGCCAGCTTGCTAGATGATTAAATGTCTCTCTCCTGGACAAGAAAACAAATTAATGGTTTAGTTGTAAGGTAATCAAACTTGTGTGAGGACAGGGGATTGGAGGCAGGACAATTGGACAAATATAGAAGTACTACACCTCCAAACCTAACATAACCTCATGAATTGTGAGCTAACCCCTCAGAGTACCGGCACAAATTATTATATATCTAGACAAAGGAATAATTGGGAGTCTACCCAAGCATGTACCACTATTGGTGCCCATATAGGCATCTCTCTCTCTCTCTCTCTCTCTCTCTCTCTGTGTGACACACGCACGCTCACGCTTGCACACACACACACACCTGGTTATGTCATATACCAAAAGTGCTCCAGCTGCTCCTCTGTAGTAAGATCTAGTGATGGACCGGAAAGATTCTTGCCCAGCCTGAAAGAAAAGCACAAGTTCCTTGGTTTATGACTATAATCAGTACACCAGTAAAGTAAAGGGATCAGTGAGAGAAGATTAGGTGGTTAGGTTGAACATATGGACTTACAACTTGATGATCTCATACAAAAAATTATGATAAGAAGACGTTACGAGCCGACAACATAACATAATATGATGTTTACTCTTGAATCTTTGATGGGATCCATTGACATGATTTTCTTCTATCTATTTCTCTTTCTCTTTCCCTTTTAGTTAGGCCTCTCTCTTACATACAACCTGTATAGTTAGTTGGCGTGGGCCTTTTGCGCTTTTCAGTGCAATTTTTATTACTTAAAAAAAGACATAACAACTAAAACTTAATAACGCCTATCTAAAATCGGTTAAATTTTTGTGATAAGAGAATGTGTTAAATTTCTACGTTACACTATTTTTTCATCTTTCAAATGTTTTATTTTTCAAGGAGCACGGCTTGTTCAATCAAATGCTTGTTTCATCCCCGCCTGCAACCAGACGTGCAAGAGCTAAGCAAATAACCTAATCATATACGAAAATTACATTATTTAGCTAAATTTTGTGGAGCACATGACAGCATAGCATAGGAAATTATTGTTGGTAGTTACAAATTTTAAAATAAATAGAGAGAAAAATAGCCTAGCATGCTTATTAAAAGAAGTAACCTCTCAAAATAGTATCTCCAATCTTAAAACCTACATTTTTCCAACTTCAATCTGCCCATATTGTACCGAGAAAGATTTTCTAATTACGGCTAAGTTCATTTCTGACAATAATTCTAAGTTTCAGTTATGCCGGCGACGGAAATAAACACATTAGGATACCCTCTCTTCAATACATACAAACAAACAAACAGACAAACTAGTGAAAAAAGAAAAATTAACGCTCAGTGGTATTAGTATTAGGCTCAGCCAAACGTGGGTTTCGGCATTCTAAGATAATAAATAGAAAGAAAAACTATGAATTTAATGTTATGAATTATCATTAATCTTACTTATCAAAAAGAATGAATTATCATTATTCTTTTTTTGCATAAGAAACAAAAACAGACTTACGGTATCCCAAATCTGAAGCTTGACGGGACGGCCATCGATGGTGACCATTCGAGCTCCGAACTCGACACCAATGGTGAGATCATGAACGGGCTGGAATCTTTTGTCAGTGAATTGCAAGAGCAGGCACGACTTCCCTACACCTAAAAAAACACACCCAATTATGCCCCCACCCCGAAATTATCACCAACCACAGAAAAAAAAAATGAAAAATGAAAATAAAAACCTGTGTCGCCGATGATGATGTACTTGAAGAGGTAGTCGTAAGACATAGCGGATACGAAGTAGTGGGGAGAGATTAAGAGCTTCGATTTTGTTCGATTTCTTGTGCGCGCACGCGCGTGTTTCTTCCGAGTATGGAAAAGAAAAAGAGTTTATGGTTTGAGAGTCGGAGGCTTGAAGAAGAAGGAGAAGAAGGAGAAGAAAAGTAATGGAAAACAACGGAAATTTTATGTCTGTTTTGTAATTAAGGATAGAGCTGGAGACGACACGGTGACGTTTTGTTTACATACGTCGACACGTTAAAGCTTTGCTTCAGCCTACAGCCTACAGCCTTCAGCCAGCTTCTCTTTGGATCCCTATCGTAAAAAATCTATTCATAAGTCTTTTTTTTTTAATAGATTTTGATAGATTTTTCTGTTAGTATTATTATTATTAAGTAAAATATCTTCATATTTTTCACTTTATCATGTCTTAGGGACAAAATTAAAGATCCGTTTGGATACAGAAACTATCTCACTTCATTTTATTTCATTATTATAAATTTTTTAAATTCTTATATAAAATATAATAAATAATTCAATTTTTTCAAATTTTAAAATAATAATAATATTAAAAAATAATATTTTAATAATATTTTATTCAACTTATCTAAAATAATCTCATCTCTTCTTACTATCAAATTTAATATCTTATTCATTACCCTTTTCTTCATATCCATCGATCATTGAGTTGACATTCATTGCCTGCAAAAAGATATCTTATATTGGATAATAATATTATCATCAATTATAAGTTAACACAAAATATTTCCACATTATTTATTGAAAAATCTTGTTTTTTTTTTTTAATGCGTATCAATATTATCAGTACCTTATTAACTTGTAGAATTCTATTTTTATTAATTAACTTAATTATTATCAATGATAATTATGATGGTAGAAGCACCATGACTTCGAAGAATCATACTTTATGACCATTTTCCTAATTGACATGGCTATCTATCATGAAATAAATTTAAAATTGTCATGTTCTAATGTCATCAGAAACATCGCCCGGTCGTGAGCATTCTACGTAGAACACGTGCCTAGAACTTCACCCTGTAATGCTGACTGCAGGATGATTTTCACTCTTCCATTGCATCTCCTCCTTCAATCACTTCAACCTTCTCCTACAATGGAGTAATCTTTGTCATGAGAACCTCTGTAACCACATAAACACGACGTCAAACAATCTACAAATAATTTCACCCAAGAGAAAGCATCTGGAACAGACGCAAAACACAAGGGGCTGAATATGCCAACTTCTCTGTCTTTGCTTCAACATAGGAATGCAAATAAAAATAATAATTAAAGATTAAAAATAAAGCTTCCTAGCCAAGACTTCAAGACAAAGCCAGCCATAAATGAAGATTGAGGAGTATTTCACTGACCCGTCTTCTTAGGGAAAGAAAAGCCTTTTTGATTGACAAAGGTACGGGGATTTGGCAACAGATGATTTCTAAGGTACTCCTTATGCCCCTGTGCCAGATGTGAAACTTGCATCAGAATTAGTCTAAAAAAAGAAGTGTAAACTTGTAGGGAACAACAAACCTTGGTTATTACACAAACATCAACATTGCTTCCACTTCCCAAGTCATTAAATATACCAGAGCATATAGCTTCAACAACAAGATTTACTCCTTCCTCCTTCTGCACCACAGGAAGAATAAAAAACAAACGAAGAGAAAAAGAAATTCAGTTTCAATTAAGAATATTGAAGCAGATAGCAGGTCTTGATAAAACCGTTACTGTCCTCTACAAGTTACTAGGTTTTTTTTCCCTCTCTCGGAACAATTTTCTAGTAGCTCGATATACAACATTAACATATTGACAGTCACATACAACCTTCTAAATACATAACTTCAATTTGAATATGAAAATATAATCAGTAATCATCTTAATAGATGTCTAAGATGTGTAAGATGTATGGAAGTTGTTTATGTATTAATACTACTGAGTCATTGTGCTAGACTGTTAGTCAACTTATAACCAACTTGAAAAGTAATAAATGCTTAACTCACAGTCAGGCCTTCTCTGTACTTGGACTTGAATATGGCCATAGCAGCAAGTGAACCAGATCCCATTGTTGCAAATGGCAGTGTGTCAGTTGATCCATGGGGATATATCTGTAGAAAACAATCCCTGTAAGTGTGAGAAAGAAACTAATTATGAAAGCAAGAAAACAGTTATTTTCCAATTTAATTCTCAAAAGCAAACTCACAGTATGCAGATGAGGTCCAGTAACATCAACTCCACAAAGAGCCAAAGCCGCTTGCACATAACCTTGGTAGCTGGAGAAGATATTGAGCAGTTAAAATCATAGAACTTTTATTTTATTGGTAAGAACAAATGAAACTTAACTTGAAAAGGTGTTTCTTCAGAAGTGTCAGTGCCATGACAACCCTTGATTCTCGACCAGTACGGAAGCGATGCAGTTGTAGCTGTGAGCTAACCATGTCTAAAGAAAGCAAACATCAAAACAGTGCATTAGTCATGCTCGTAGGAACATGATAAAACAATTTTATATCGGCATATGAGGTCATAAAGAACAAAAGAGTGCAACATAACATCATCACATTAAACTCAGACCTAACAAGTACCAACAAAAGGGTGCAACATCATCACATTAAACGCAGACCTAACAAATACCTGTTACTGCCTCTGTATCAGCAGCAGTTCCTGCTCCACAACAATATATGTTTGGTGCCATATAATGAATCTTTTCACAGTTCTTATCAGCAACTATGGGTCCTTCAGTGGCTCTTGTATCTGCTCCAAGAATGACACCATCCTGAATAAAAGTTGAAAAGGAGTAAAATATTCAGCAAATGAATCTTGAAAGGAGCTCATATATAGCAAAGCTGGAATAAACGAACATGGCTGATGGGTGTCCACTAATCCTGCCAAGGGGATGCGGGTGGAGCTCAAGACCTGCAAGACCATAGAATCTTTAAAAGGTCTCTCAAGTTCAAGTCACTTTTGTAGTTTTTAATTGTTTTTCTACAGTACCCGTTCTAACTAATTCTCAATGATTAAAAGCAAGAAACAAGCACAGTTGTCATTCCAGCGGTTCTAGAAAATGAATGAGTTCATATGTATCAAACTTCTTATGTGCCATCTGCATGCAGTTTAATGTGTTCTCTATAGGCTAAAAAAGGGTTCTCAATGGAAGATATTTTGATAGGTACCATTGGAGCAAAACCTTTGTAACTCAACATTTGTTTTAACATGCAAATTAGATTATGATGAAACATGCAGTTTTTTTTTTGATAGGTAAACAAAACTATATTAATTAAAGAATAAGGCAAGGCCTGATACAAATAAGAAATAAGACAGTGTGCCCTAGCTAGGAAGGCGCCAAAGAAATCAGAAAGTCATGAAGGTCCATGCCATTAAAATCAATAGCAATGGCCTATGTACATAGAGTGGAGCAAAATAAAACTTTAAGTTCCTCTAATGATCTCTCTCTATCTTCAAACGTCCTGGCATTGTGTTCCTGCCACAAGCACCACATGACACAAATAGGAATCATCTTCCAAACCACTTTAATCTGCTGCATCCCTCCGAAGTTTGTCCAGCTGGCCAGCACTGCCACTACAGTCTTCAGCATAACCCAAGCCAACTCTACTTGCCCGATCACCTCATCCCACAAAACCCTTGCTATCTCACAATGTAAGAGAATATGGTCCACCGACTCTCCCCCTCCCCTACACATGCAACACTAATCTGCTATGATAACTCTTCTTTTCCTCAAATTGTCAGTTGTGAGAATTTTGCCCAACGATGTTGTCCACACGAAAAAAGCAGCTTTGGAGGGTGCCTTGTGTCTCCAAAGTATTTTCCAAGGAAAATAAGTGTTAGGCTTAGTGAGGACCTTATAAAAATAGCGAACTGAGAATGCACCTTTCCCAGCGGGTGACCACCACAATCCATCTTCTTGTTGAGTGCTCGGTTTAACGGAATACAAGAGAATGTAAAAATCAGCAACGCTGCTCATCTCCCAATCTTGTGCTGCTCTACTAAAATTGATATTCCAATGGATCTGACCCCCTGAAAGCCCATGACATCCGCCACTGCAACTTCTTTATCACTCGCAATTTGGAATAATGACGGGAAAGAAACTTGTAGTGGGGTTTCCCCACACCAAATATCTTTCCAGAATTTAATCCTGGAACACTCTCCCAATTGTAATCGAGTGTGACGAGTAAACACCCCCCATCATTTTCTAATGTGTTTCCACAATCCCACTCCATGTGCTCCTCTAACTTCCTCAATACTCCATCCCCACCAAATGCCTCCATATTTATGTTCAATCACCACCTTCCATAGGGCTTCTGATTCCTTATGATATATCTCCACAACCATTTTCCAAGTAGCACCCGATTAAAGATCCTCACATTTCTAATACCCAAACCACCATTGGAGATAGGACGACATACCGTATCCCACTTACTAGGTAGAATTTAAACTCCTCCCCCATGCCACCCCACAAGAAGTCACATTTGAGCTTCTCAATTCGATAAGCCACACTTGCAGGTATAGGAAAAGGTAATAGAAAATACGTTGGCAGGTTAGAAAGTGTACTCTTAATCAAAGTGATCCTGTCGTCTTTCGAAAGGTACAATCTCTTCCATCCCGCTAATCTCTTCTCTATCTTTTCAACCACCGTCTCCCATACAAAGGAAGCTCTCGCAACCACCCCCAGCGGAGTAAGTCAAAGGAAGAGATGCTATCTTACACCCCAATGTGCTAACCAGCTACTGTATATTAGGAACCTCTCCAATTGGAACCATCTCTGATTTAATTAAATTCACTTTCAAACCGGAAACTGATTCAAAACAAAGCAACAAGGCCTTCAGCACTTTAATTTGATTTCGGTTTGGCTTACAAAAAACAAGTGTATCATCTGCAAACAACAAGTGTGAAATATTAATGATACCTATCCAGGGTTCCAATCGAGAAGCCATCCACAAAACCATTAGAAACCAACGCCAATGTCATCCTACCCCCATGAAACATGCAGTTATAAGGCCCTTATAGAAGAGAGGTTACTTTTAAATAATTTGTGCTGGATATGCTTGTGATCAATATATTTGACAATATAGTTGTTATCACCGATCCAATTCTTTAATCTACAAGCCCCAAGTTGCCAATCAATAAATATCAATTCGTGAACTTTTACTTTGTGAAGCAAACATTGTTATGGTTAGTTTGGAAGTAGTTCTAACTTCTATGTCAATAATATGACCAAGTCTTCTTATTGATCAAACAATAATGATATGACTCAGTCCGCAAACCATTACCTACTTTTTCCAGCATTCATATGTAGCTGAGCAATAGTACATCAAACAGTCGTACCGGGAAAATTAAACCAACAATTGTAGTTCCTGTCAGAAAAGACGGTGGTTGAACTCCCTTCTCAGCAAGCATATCATTTCTTCTGCAGAGATCAAAACTAAATCCACCCTTGGGAGGAACATCTAAAGCCGAGCTAGACATGTTAAAACTTCAACTCAAGCTAGCATATCATTTAAAACTCCCTGCACATGGAAAGCAAAAAATACTGATCACACTCATTGTACCGCAAAAAACTAATAACTAAAACAAAAACAAAAATTTTCTCTTTGTTTTATATATATATATATTTACATGCTTTACTCATCGACAAAAAAATCCACCCAACCAATCCAAAAGAGTTGTAATGAGTTCAATTGAGGCTCCATTTGGATATAGAAATGGTTTCATCTTATCTTATCATTACAACTTTCTCAAATGTTCACACAAAATATAATAAACAATTCAACTTTTTCAAATCTCAAAATAATAATAATATTAAAAATAATATTATAAAAATATTTTATTCAACTTTAAACTTTTATTTAAAACCATTTTATCTCATCTCACTATCCAAACGGGACAGTATGAGTTTTTTGTAGCATTTCACCCAATATAACGATAACCCTAAAATCTTCGTCCTAAATCTCCTGAGCAACCAAATGGGGTCATATCAGACTCTAATTTTCAGAAACCATGTGCTTGAAATTTCCCAGATCAAAAGCCACATTTTTTTAATTTCTCCCGCTCAGCTAGAAGTTCAAACGCAAACTAAGCAATTAGAAGTTAGTCACCTGGAAGGAACATAATCCCAATAACCAGTTCAGTGGGTGATATTCTGATATTCGTACAGTTCTATTTTGTGATTCATCTGTATTTTTAGAAGCTGAACCAAAGAGCAAAAACCACACTAGAATCGAAAAGACCGAAATCTCGGAACTTAGCTGCTGAAGAAGAAGAAGAAGAAATAGTATCAGGAAGAAGAGGAATAAGATTACCATGGCTTGAAATTCCGCGGGAATCCGATACTAGAGCAAAAGCAAAAGTCAACACCACCAAATTACCAATCCAAACTGGGCAGAAAAAAGAAAGGAAGTCAAGTTTCACCCATTTACGGTTATACTTCGCTGCTGATATGATTTTTTATTTTTATTTTATTTTTCAAGTTTTAGATTTTTCTAGTTATCTAAAACTTGAAAAAGGTTCTCAAATCAAACTAATCTCATCTCATTCATCATTACAATTTTTTTAAATTTTAATATAAAATATAATAAATAATTTAATTTTTTTAAATCTTAAAACAATAATAATATTAAAAAATAATATTCTAACAATATTTTATTATCTAAACTCAACTCAACTTAACTCACTTTAACATCCAAACGCACCAAATATATATATTGTCTGGAAGTGGGATGAGATGATAATTTTGTAAATAATATTAAAATAATTTGTGAGTAATAACTAGATAGTTTGAATTGAGTATTTTTTGAATTTTAAAAAATAGAGAGAAAAAATTGAATAAAAAATATTATAAAATTAAAATATTATAATAATATAGTTTTATAATATTATTTTTGTTTAGATATTTGAAAAAATTATATTTATTTTTTATTTTTTAATTGAAAGTTTGAAAAAGTTGTAATGATTAGTTTGAAAATTTTGTATTTGAATTTTGTTTGAAAATAGGATGAGATGAAATGAGATCATATGAAAATTTTATATCTCATCCAAGGCCCCAAACCTACCCTTAATAATTTTTTAAATAAAAATATATAGAAAAGAAAATAAAATATTGGATCTTCATCTAGATTATTGTTTACTAATTGATAAAATGTAATATTATAAACATCTAATAAAATTCTTAAAGAATACGAATGTTACTTCAAATTCCTTTAGGCTAAAGAATTGGACTTTGATTCAAGAGCTTCTTGCTTCACCTTAAATAATTAAATAAGCTTGCCTTTGTTAAATAAATAATGAGAGTGGAAGGAACTTTGGGTACAAATCCAACACATTAATTACATTAATTGGGGATGAGAATGAAGATTCCTGTTCTTTGATTGGGTAACGAAGTATAAAAATTATATTCCCTTTGATTATTGTGAAAATTTGGATCATTGGAATGTTTTTTTTTAACTGTTTGTCTCCTTTTTATTCAAATGTCACGCTGGATTGTCTTTCACATCTGTGATCTGACAATTGGGTGTCATTGTCTCTAAAAAAAAATAGGAATTGACTCTTTGTATCCATATATTTTTCACATCCTGGATGGCTCCAAAAAGTCAGAAGCATTGTAAACTTAGGACCTTCTTTTTCTTTACAGGAAATGCTGTTTTTACATTAAAAAAAAAAAAAATTATTTGAATACATTTGCAGCTTCATCTATTTTTCTTCTCTCTTTCCTGGTAAGCAAATCATCAAGATCTGCAATAAGCCTACCTAAATACTGTTTAATATTCATGGTAGGCTTCAATTTCAATCAGTCAGAGGAGGTTCCTTTTGATCCAAGCCCCTTCTCATGCCATTGACCCACAACTTGTTTAGTGCTTATAGTATTGCTCATAAGCTCCGAGTCTTGGAGTTTTAAGGACATAATTGAGGTGAAAACACAATGAAGATCCCCCTTCCCAATATTATTCATTCTATTGGGTCAATCTCCAGCTGCAATCCTCTCCGGAACTGCACATAAGGGTGAGCAAGTGGATATTCATCTGCTTTTGTTTTCCACCTGATGCAAGCAAAAGCACAAAAAGGATTGCTTCAAATGGAAGTACCAATTGATCACATGGATTTTGAGTGCTAATTCCACCTTAATCATGACTAACATTAACATTAATGCGTGTCTCTGTAGAAAATGCTATGATGAGAACTGCTATGATTAATGCCAATATTAAAATGGTTGCTGCAGAAAATGCAGCAAACCCAATTATATAGATTCCTGAATGGGATTCAGCAGGTTACTGCTAGATTAACCTGCACGTTTCCATCCTTAATCCATGCATGCTGTCATCTAGTGGGGGCACTTTACCTATAATTAAGGACAAGATGGTGAAGGAAGTATGCAATCTCTACTTTTGCAAGTTCAGCACCTGGACACAGCCTTGGCCCACCTCCAAACGGTGACACTTTTTTGCTGGTTGATTCATCCTGACAATGCGGTGGGCATAGATCGAAATTCGATTATACAAGGTCAGGAAAATGTCACATACATGCAAAAATGCATAATATTGAAAGATCTGTCTGTATCTATGTGAGCATCAAAGCCATTTCCTTTTACCTAATTATCCTATCTCCTGCACGGGTTTCCTTTGTTTTACTTATCTATAAGCATGCATCGCATGTGTATCTCAACCAATATGTATATATAGCTAACATATATGTTAGTTGAGGTGCACATGAGATGCATGTGAATATATCAATGAAATAAAATATACTTGCAAATTATTAATTTGGTGAGAAAGAAGTATTGATTTTTATAATAAACCATGGGGAGAAAGATTCCTAGTCACCTATGGACAATAGAGAGAGAGAGACAAAAAAACAGCATTTATAGAAGGGAGAAAACTGAGTGCCGAAAAGTAGGGAGATAAAGTGGTCTTGGGGGGTGGTGGCTAAAAAATGCAATACTTCTTGATTTTATTCAATATCGATAATGATCTTAGAAGGTTTATTATCATGATTATGGGGAGAAATACACTTTGCACCCTCAAATTATGAAGAGTTTTGACAGTTAGAAGGTGTAACGCGTTAGTTTTGATAGTTTAGGATGCAAAATACAGGAGCCTCGAAAATTAAGAGTGTTCAGTGTATCTTTTAATGTATTTAGAGATTACTCAAGGAAGGTGGACTTTTTGTGATAAATGTGATATTTTTTTATATAAAAATAAGTATACCGTACACGTACAACTGAGGTGCCTTGGTTAATGGGCTAGAGGGAGGCATTGATACTTACAAACCATCTCCAAGGATTGAATTCGAAGGGATTTTCATGGAGAGTTGCATCAAAATTCACTGCAGTCAATATGGGGAAAACCTTCCATCCAGAGGGTATGACAAACTCTGCAAAAGTTCAAATCATGATGTCTGTTAAGTAAGAAGCAGCCATCATCAAGGAAATACAGACATGTAATATCAACTGTAAAACAGCACTACATGATGTAAGAACCTTTAAATGTAATGTCTTGAAGAGCTTTCCTGTGAACAAACTTGACTACATTCCCACATCTCATAGCTTCACAAATAACCTACGACAAATTCGAACATATAATTAGTTCTGTATGGAGAACTTTATCCCGCAAAGAAAAGTAGCTTGTGTGGAAAATTAATTTCTGAAATGATGTTATACATTGGAAGTGAACTCCATCTTCTTATAATCTGCCCAGTTCAAGGTTTCCCCTTCCTCCTTGCATTTCCTTATCCCTTGGTGTTCTTCCTGCATAAATGTTAAGCAAACTCCTCTTTAGCATAGCACATATAGTATTTTTACAGCATGGAGAGAGAGAGAGAGACCTTCAATTTTTCTAAAGCATTTGGTGCATGCCCCAGAAAGTAGACAATCAAGGCCATTAGTGTTGCCGTTGTCTCGTAGCCAGCTAGCAAGAGGTCCAATACAAGGCTTACTTTCTCGTCATAGCTTAGGCTTTGATTTGACAAAATCCCATCTAAGAAGTCTCCTCCTGTAACCCCCACATTCCTCTGTTCCCTCTCTGTTATGATTCCTTTCACGGTGGAACAAAGTCTCGCTCTAGCCTAAAGAAAACCAGAAAAATGGAGAACTAATTTAAGCTAGCTTTTGAGAAGTAGCTTAGCAAAATCACAATTTAGTTATATATTACCTTCACAGCTTTGGCATAAGGGCTCCCTGGGATTTTTAGAGGCAAAGACACAAAACCTGTCATGAAAGTCTCGAAGTCTTCTAATATGGTCGAGGCAATTGGCTCCTCTGGTTTAATACTCAAAAGATGCTTCATCATAGTATTGAGCGCAAACTGTGAATGAAAGATGGAGAAGTCCAAGATGAATTCAAGTATACCTTTATATTCTGAAAGATGGTGAAAGTAAATACTATACCACTTTAGCTTCTTTGTAAAACGAGACTGCTTTACAGTTTCTCCATGAATCCATCATTGAGATTGTCAGAGTCTCTACAGAATGAAGGAACTCTGGTGATGACTTGGACATGCCGACAAAGCTGACAGCAAAGCTCCTAATCTTCTTGTGAATGTCTCCGGACACAATAAGCAAAGAATGCTTGCCAAGAATGTCATGCATGGGCTTGGGGTAGCTGGCTTGAAATAACTTCTCTTCATTCTGAAGAATAAACATGTTGAGTTCATGGTCGCAGGAAACTATGGTTGGTGAACCAAATAGATGGGACTTGAAAATCCTCCCATACCTGCATGAAAACAATAGAAAATAACCATTATGTAATGTAATAACTAATCCCTGACAATGCATTGATTAATTAAAGTTGGCGAGATACGAACATCTACATACAAATAATATTGTTGATGTTTAAATTCGTTAAAAAATATAAAGGAAAAGGAAAACAGAAGCAGAAAGTACAGAAAATTGGTAAATCACCTAGAGCAATGCTCTTGCAAGAAGCTCCCTAAAGAGTTTGATTTATGGGGTCTGAGGAAGCCAATAGTCTCCCCCAAAAGGGGCCATCCCATGTTGCCAGGAGGTAAGTTTGGAAGCTCTTGTTTCCCAAAAAAGTGTAGGAGAAGAAAAGCCAAAGCGAGTCCTAACCAGAGAGCTAATATAATAGGCAAAAACATCTTTCTTGGTGAAGAAACTCAAGAAGCTTGTCTTGTTTGATGACTCTCGAACCCTTGCAAAGCTCTCAGCTGGTTTGTTTCCCTATGCTTGCAAATATATATATATATATATACACACACACATATTCTCAGACCATCTCTGGAATACTTATTGTAGATTATGCCTTGACACTTTTTTTTACTGGAGGAAAAAATAATAAGGT
Source organism: Cyclocarya paliurus (assembly GCA_029856935.1). Lineage (NCBI taxonomy): Eukaryota > Viridiplantae > Streptophyta > Magnoliopsida > Fagales > Juglandaceae > Cyclocarya > Cyclocarya paliurus. The sequence goes on along the minus strand of CM056946.1, from coordinate 40,059,779 downwards.
TAAGTTATATTGAATGAGCGAGTTTGGCTGCAAGGAAAAGGGGAGGGACAGACTGGAAAAATGAACTGGAATTTACATATATCATACGTACATAAATTAAATAATGGCCTTTTTTGGTAAGATGGCTAGATCTTTAGCAGTTGGGGATTTTTTTTTTTTAAGTTTGGAGGACCATTGACCGAATTTAAGAAATTCAATTTTATAGTGATTATGCTTTCTCATATACATGGAGATAAAAGAAGAAAAAGTCAGAAAGGTGCAATGATCATCATAGTCTCTCCCAATATATGAATAAGAAATATGAACAGTAAAGCAAAGGGAGGCTCACCTAACCCTCTCAAAGACCAAAAAAGCCTTACTAATTTGCTTTCAATGTCAAACATTATTCTAGCTTACCCTACCCACACCAAAAAAGCCTACTTCTTCATGCGGCTTTGTGAGAGGCTTATTTTTCAATGTTTATGTGCGCTTATTACAAACACTAGCGGAAGTTGTAGTGAGAGGCTTGAACACGTACATAAAAAATGCGAGTATGTTCCCAAAAAGGAGAGCAGAGAGGGGGCATACTTGGTGAAATTCTACCACTTTTGACACCCTTAGAGAACAGATGTGATGAGTTGCTTTTCCTTTTATGTGGGTTTTGATGTGGATGTTTAAATTTGTAATACAAACCCAACCCCAAATTTTCTTACTGCTTTAGTTTTTTGCATGATGAAACCCATCTTTGGGCTTCTTGTGAGATTTTAAACAGAACAAAAGGTGAAGCAGACATCTGCAGAGGCAATGAGAAGTAAGGGAGGCAAGGAAAGGGAAAGTGGGTCCTTTTGTCTGTACTTTTATCCCTGTGCATGGTGCACGTGCAATGGATTTGGGACCCCCCAGTTCATCTAGAACTTCGTAATTAGCTGGATGTCAATTCATACTGCAATCATGGTTTCCTTGTTTTTCCAATTTTTGAATTTCTCAGTATATATATACGTCCATGTTAATATTATACACTTTCCACTGAATGAATACTCAGTCAAATGTTTATAATGAATGTTCACACAGTAGATGGCATGCACAATCTGGTTGAAGATGTATCGCCTCTAACTCATCTGTGGGAAACATTCTCATACCTCTTTATTCCATCTTGTATTAATTGAATGGATGCATGCAGACCTTGGACCACCATGACCCCACACTTGTTTTTTTCTTACTTATGAGAGAGAGAGAGAGGGAGAGAGAGAGAGACTGTATAAACATTCATAATGCTAACAGTGCTGCAAAAAAAAAAAAGACATTGTTTTTTCTCATCCTCCAAACATAAAGAAAACCCAGTTACTTGATGTCACCTTCCTGGCAATTCGAACCACAATTTTGAAATCCAGTATAGAAAAATCATAGCCTTCTTTGTCACTTTAACAAAACAGAGTCCTGTCTTATCCTTGGCATTTGGCAATGACCCTTTTTGTGTACCTCTCACACTCTCTCTCCATCTGATATAATTATAGACAACCTTTAGAAAAGATCGACTTTCTTGAGTTTTTTTATGAGACCCAATTGCACGTTTGAGCAGACAAATCATGATTAGTCTTGTCTTTTAGTTGGGGGGTCTGGCGAAGTTTGAGCTACAAATGAATCCCTAGAGCCAGAGGGACAAAATGACTGATTCCCTTTGGTTAAAAAGTAAAACCTATTACATAGTAATCAAGGCATGGTTTGATTTTGTTTTCCAAAAGCCGAGAAAGGGGCAGGAGAGGACTCTGCAGGTGGAGGAGAGACGCCTGAGAAAACAAAAGAATAACTATACAAGTATAACTTTTTTAACGTTCTTTATATAATTATATTTTAAAATGAAAATATTTCTATAAATGATATTATTTTATAAAAATATTACTCATTTAAAATATAATTATATAAAAAATTATCAAATTTTTTTTTTATGTATATCATTTCTCATAGCTACTAGGTACACCGTACACATATATGTTGTCATTTTCGGTTGTACTTCCGGCCCATTGATGGATAGAGTTCTCCAATCGCAGGAAGATGGAAACGGGGGCCTGTGGCTATGATTGAGCCTATCTATACGTTGGATGAATCATCCATTAGTAGATAGAATTAAGCCCACCAATTGGCACATCTAGTTCAGTAGCTACAGTCTATGCCTAGGCCCAAGAACAATGAACCTAGCAGCGATGAGGTCATCATATTATCTTAAAAAATATTCAAATCGTTAAAAAAAATTTATCTTCTTCTGCAAATCCTAGGCAAAAGTTTGGAGTTTTGGCCTATCCTAACCTGAATGGGACATCGTCCCCCGAGCAAGTCTTTCCCTCTCCTTTCTCCCTACCCCTTATCCTCTCCCTCCCTCTCCCTCTCCCGCATCCATCCCGCTCTTTAAAGCTATCGCAATGGCTGAAAGTTGTTTAATTTCTACACCAACACTATTCACCACCAAAAACCAATACCCATTTCTCTCACTCCCCTCAAAACCCACCAAGCTCCCACACCTATCATTCTTATCCTCCCCGTCTCTCCATTCATGGGTCTCCCTCAAGCACAAGTCTTCAACCTTCCGTGTAGTCCCGCTAGTGGCTCAGACCTCAGACTGGGCTCAACAAGAGGAAGAAGAGGAAGGAGAAGAGGGTTCTGATGGTTGGAAAGGTGAGGTTGGGGGTGGAGAAGAGAGCTCTGGAGAAGGGGTTTTGGAAGAGAGTGAAAAATTTTATCCTGAGCCACCTGAAGAGGCTAAACTCTTTGTGGGTAATTTGCCCTTTGATATTGATAGTGAGAAACTGGCTGAGGTCTTTAATCAAGCTGGGATTGTTGAGATTTCTGAGGTAAAGTTTGCATTTTTTAAGAGAGAGAGCTAAACTGGAACATGGTAAATTTTGTGATATGGAATAATGTTATTTTGTTGATTTTGTTATAGGTAATTTACAATAGGGAAACGGATCGGAGTAGAGGGTTCGGGTTTGTAACTATGAGTACTGTTGAAGAAGCCGAGAAGGCTGTGGACATGTTACACCGTTATGTGAGTTGCTCTTCTCCTCTTCTGAGTTCAAATCTAATTTATTGTATGAACTATGTTATCTTTGAACAATTAAACTCAGAACAAGAATATCGCAAACGCAAGCATAAATATTAGTCATCTAATGCACCACACTCACCCCTTTGCATCTGTTTCAATGGAAATATTACCATGCAAACGTTATTGAGTCATGTAAGTGCCATGTAATAGCTGTGAGGAAACCAATAGCTGAGCAAAGCTGCAATTGTGTCGCTTTTGAAAAGCTGGAGACACCAATCATTGTTTTATGAGTAGGCCTGTAGGATAGAAAAGATTTTCGTTATACCCATGTTTGTTGAATGTAAAATGGTTATAATTGTAATCTGCAAGTACCTGCTTATAGAAAAAAAATGTAATCTCCAAGTACCTGAGTTCTTTATGTATTGCTAAGCAGGATTTAAATGGAAGGCTTTTAACAGTAAACAAGGCTGCTCCTAGAGGGTCACGATCAGAACGACCCCGAGTGAATGAACCTTCTTTCAGAATCTATGTTGGTAACCTGTCATGGGAAGTGGATGATGCTCGTCTGGAGCAGGTTTTCAGTGAACATGGGAAGGTAATTGATGCCAGGGTTCTTTGCGACCAGGAAACAGGCCGTTCACGAGGGTTTGGTTTTGTTACAATGTCCAGTGAGACAGAATTGAATGATGCCATTGCTGCTCTTGATGGACAGGTTACTTCTATACCCTGTTTCATTTAGAAGTTTGGATTCCATTTTCATTTGCAATTCATTTTTTTTTTATATGTAAGAAGATATTTTATTGATATTGAATTCAATTGCAAATCATGCTAGAGAAAATCCTGTTAAGCAATGGATTTTAGGTCAATTGGTGCTTATATCAGAATCTATGCTGGTTATCTTAAAGATATCATTCAGGCAATCCATCTAACGTTGTCGTTTTTCTTTTTATGCCTCGCGTGAACATCTTTGAGTACTCATGGGTATTGCGGTTAAGCTACCTATCAAAATTGGATATTGCAAAGAAAACTATTAGGTGTGGTTTGGATAGTAAGATGAGATGAGATGGTTTTAGATAAAAGTTAAAAGTTGAATAAAATATTGTTAGAATATTATTATTATTTTGGGAGAGAATTCTCTCTCTCTAGAATTCTCTCTAGAAATGATGGTTTTCTTTTTTGGTGATCAATCTGAGCTTGAGACCTGCGTGTTTTAGCCCAGATTAGTTCAGTTCTTTTGAGTTATATTACTGTGATGGGGTCGAATAGAAATGTTTGTATTGAACAAAAATGTTTCGATTTTAAGAAGTTGAGTGCAAGGTGGTGGAGAATTACTGAGAGTAGTAGTCGAATGGTTAACCATATTTCTATTGATCAAGATTCGCTGGGATGGTTGGCTGGAATGGTAGAGGAAGGTGTGGAGCATGAGGGCCATGCGGTTTTCAATAGATCACGTAGAAAGGGTGCGCATGTCCTGGTTATGCAGAGGAAACGGAATGCCAAGGGGAACTTTTTCTCCTTATCTGAGTTTGGCCAAGAGAAAAGGCGTGGATTACTGGTGATTCCGGAAGGGAAGGACGGGTTTGGTTGGAGGAGCTTTGGTGAGCTGCTGAAGGATATTATTGAAACATCCTCTGTTTTGGGAAGGAATTACAGAGGAAACCATCCATGGAAGCCACAGCCTCCATTGCAGAGTCTTCAAGCTCCATACTCGTACAAGGAGGTTCTTGAACAAGCTGCAAAAGCTGCCAAACCAGCAGGCACCATGGCCCAGTTGGAGAAGGTGCGGTTATGGGAGGAGGTAAGGGAGGGCAGTGGTATGTCGGGGACAGCTATGGAGAACTTGCAGAGGGCATTGACAGATATGGAGAAGCAAGTGGGAGCCTTAGTGATTAATATGGATTTAATCAAACGGTGCGTTGAGATGGCACAGTTGCGGGAGAAGAATATTGCACTTGGGTCGGCTGAAGTCTTCGGGCTGAATGGAAAGGCTAAGGGTATTCATGGGCCGGCTCTGGAACTCGGGCCTAAAGGGAAGATTATTTCCCATGGGCCGACAGTCGATCTCAGGCAGCCCAGGAAGCCTGCGGCCCTGGGCCCAAACCCGATACCCAAACCCATCACCCCCAGCTTCCGTGAACCAGCGACGAAGGTGTGGAGACCTTCGAATACCCACCCGTCAGCGTCGGCGGTGGCGGTGGGTCAGGGGTCGAAGTCATCAACGACGTCGACGTCGGAGGTGGTGGTATTTCCTCCGGTGAGCTTACGGGGGTCGGAGTTGGTGTCGGTGGGCTCCAGTGATGCCGAGATGACACTGCTTAGTGTCGAGAAGTCGCCGGTAATTGCAGTATTACAGAGAAAGTTAGATCCTCATGAGTCGACGATTCATATGTTGGAGATTCCGACGAGTTTTGATGAACCTGTCGGAGCTATCTACGAGGTGTTGGGTCACGGGGAGGTCCTACCTGGGCCGCCACCCATTGAGGTGGCACAGACGAGATCGCCGGTGGGTTCTGGCTCCGGTAACAATACACCAGGGGCGAGATCCTTACCGGTGGTGGATCCAGAGAAATTTCTAGAGTTTGCTGACTCGGTGGGCAGTGAGGGGGCAGTGCTGGTGCAAGCTGGGTTGCCCTCTGGTCCATTGGTGACAAAGGAGCCTGGCCTAGGGGGGGAGGTCCTTAATGGAGATGTGGTGGCACTGCCGGGGACACCCCTTTCTGTTGTTCACCTAGAGGCAAAAGAATTGGACAATTTAGGTGTTTCTGGAATGGAGATGGTAGTAGAACCGGGTTCCTTGGTGCTATTTACTCCGACCAAGGAGGGGGAGAATGATCCTACTCCTATCTACTCCTTTCATCCCAATGTGTCAGATTGGGTCATCCAGAGAGCGAAGGACATTAAGCACTTGGTAGGTATTTCTTATGGGGATTTCGAAACTGAGTTTATGGCCCTTTTGACAGCTGTAGAGACGATGAATGTGCAATCCTTGTCTGACCAAGACTTGGCGTTGGCCAAAAAAAGGGAAAGAGAACTTCGAAGGTTAGATTGGGCAATGATTGAGGATCGAGGTGAGAAGAGCACTACTCGGGACCGCAGTAAGGGGAGGGGTAAAATGGTGATCCAATGAAGCCAAAATTAATATCTTGGAATGTGAGGGGGCTAAATGATATTAATAAGCGGCTACAAGTTAGAAACTTACTTCGCCAATGGAAAGGGGGCATCATATGCTTACAAGAGACAAAGTTGGAAGTGATTACAAGACAAGTAGTTCGCAGTCTATGGAGAGGGCAACATGTTGGGTGGTCTTATCTACCGTCTATAGGAGCTTCTGGGGGAGTTCTTATTATGTTCGATACAAGGGTGGTGGAAAGGGTTGAGGAGTGCATGGGTGATTTATTGGTTGCTTGTTCTTTTGTTAATATAGAAGATGGTTTCAAATGGGCTTTCATAGGTGTTTATGGTTCGAATATTGACTCAGAAAGAAGATTTTTGTGGGAAGAACTGGCTGGTATTATTAGTATGTGGGAGCTACCAAGTTGCATTGGGGGGGATTTTAATATATCTCGCTTTCCGAGCGAAAGGTCGGGATCTCTTTCTATCACTGCTGCGATGAGAGATTTCTCTGAGTTCATTTCAGAACAGGAACTCTTGGACATTCCACTATCAGGAGGTACATTTACCTGGTCAAATAATCGAGATTGTCCTTCTTGGTCGAAGATCGATAGATTTTTGCTTACCCCCGATTGGGAGTCTCAATTCCCGGAGGTAGTTCAAAGAAGATTACCCCGTTTATGCTCCGACCACTTCCCGATCTTGTTAGATTGCGGAGGCATCCAAGGGGGTAGAAGGCATTTCAAATTTGAGAATATGTGGCTCAAATCTGAGGGCTTTGTAGACAGGGTTGGTCAGTGGTGGTCCTCCTACAGTTTCCAAGGCACTCCTAGTTTCATTTTGGCTAATAAGTTGAAAGCGTTGAAGCAAGATTTGAAGCAATGGAATGAACAAGTTTTTGGCAATGTGTCTCAACAGAAGCGGTCCCTGACGGAGGAATTACAAAATCTGGAAGGTGAGGAGGAGATCAGAACCCTTTCTGAATCTGACCAAAGCCGCAAGAGACAGGTAGTGGCTGATCTAGAAAGGGTTACTTTGATGGAGGAGATTTCTTGGAGACAGAAATCAAGGGTACTCTGGCTTAGGGAGGGAGACAAATGTACGAAATTCTTCCATAGGATGGCTAATTCTCATAGAAGGCACAATACTATTGATACGATGATGGTGGATGGGGTAGCTTCTTCGGATCAGACGGTTATAAAAAATCACATTGAACATTACTACCATCAACTATTATCAGAAGAACATAATTGGAGACCGAGAGTAGATGGTTTGTCCTTTTCCAATTTAGACCAACAGAGTGCAAGGGGGTTAGAAAGGCCATTCACAGAAGAGGAAGTGGGCAATGTGATTAGAGGTATGGCCAGTGACAAGGCTCCCGGACCGGATGGTTTTACTTTGGGGTTCTTTCAAGTTTGCTGGGGAGTGATCAAGGAAGATATTATGCAAGTTTTTCAGGAATTTCATACTAATGCTTGCTTTGAAAAGAGTCTCAATGCCACTTTCTTAACCCTCATTCCTAAAAAGGTGGGATCTTGGGATGTGAGAGACTATCGCCCCATTAGTCTAGTGAATGGGATGTACAAGATCCTATCCAAAGTGTTAGCGAATAGACTAAGCTCAGTGGTGGAAAAATTAATTTCGAAGCCACAGAATGCGTTTGTTAAAGGCAGACAAATTCTTGACTCAGTTCTCATCGCTAATGAAGTCTTGGATGGCCGTTTGAAGTCTAGAGAACCTGGCCTACTTTGCAAGTTAGACATGGAGAAAGCGTATGACCATGTCAACTGGAAATTTCTCCTCTACTTACTTGGGAGATGCGGGTTTGGGGGAAAGTGGCAGAAATGGATAGAATTTTGTATCTCTTCAGCTCGTTTCTCGATCTTGGTAAATGGTTCACCGGTTGGTTTCTTCAATTCCTCACGTGGCTTGAGACAGGGAGATCCGCTTTCACCTCTACTCTTCTTATTTGTTATGGAAACTCTCAACAAGATGATTGAGGGTCTGGTGGTGGGTGGATTACTCCATGGATTTTCGGTGGGGAATGGGGATTCCCATATTTCTCATTTATTATTTGCTGATGACACGCTTATTTTTTGTGAGCCACACTTTAGACAAGTACAGGACTTGAGGGCACTACTCCTTTGCTTCACGGTTGTATCGGGTTTGAGAATCAATCTTGCAAAGTCGGAATTAGTGCCTGTGGGGGCTGTCCCCGATGTGGAGCTTTTGGCTACTACTCTAGGATGCAAGATATCTTCGCTGCCTATGAAGTATCTTGGCTTACCGTTGGGTGCTCCTTTTAAATCTGAAAGGATTTGGGATGAGGTAGTAGAAAGGGTGGAGTCCAGATTGGCTGCGTGGAAGAGGCTATACTTGTCGAAAGGTGGTAGGTTGACTTTGATTAAAAGCACTCTGTCTAACCTTCCCACCTATTTTTTGTCTCTGTTTCCAATTCCGATAAAAGTGGCTAATCGCATTGAGAAGCTACAAAGGGATTTCTTATGGAGTGGATTGGGGGAAGAGTTTAAATTCCATTTGGTTAATTGGTCAACTATCTGTACTCCAATTTCTGGGGGAGGTTTGGGGTTTCGACATTTGATGAAATTCAACCAAGCTCTGTTGGGTAAGTGGTTGTGGAGATACCAAAATGAAAGGGAGGCTTTATGGAAATCTGTCATAGATGCTCAGTTTGGGGAAGATTGGGGAGGATGGTGCTCAAATGAGGTACGAGGCACGCATGGTGTGGGACTGTGGAAAAATATTAGGAGCCTTTGGGGATCCTTTCGGGGTCATGAACATATTGTCGTAGGCAATGGGTCGAGAGCTCGGTTCTGGTTTGATATATGGTGTGGCAATCTAAGCCTACGAGATACCTTCCCTGTCATTTTTGCGCTTGCTAGAGTAAAGGAGGCATCAATTGCTGAGCTCTTGGACTTTTCTAATGGTACCTTTCAGTGGAATATTGAGTTCATTAGGGCAGCTCATGATTGGGAGTTGGAGTCTATTACGGAATTTTTTGCGATGTTATACTCCACACGTATTCCTGGGGGATCTGGTGATAAGATGTATTGGAGTCATTCTAAGAAAGGTATCTTCTCTGTCAGTTCCTTTTACCATAAATTATCGAACTCCAGTATGTCTACATTTCCGTGGAAGAGTATATGGAAGACAAAAGCTCCTTCAAAAGCAGCTTTCTTTGTATGGACAGCAGCTTTGGGCAAGATTCTTACCACAGATAACCTGAGGAAACGACGGGTGACTGTCCTGGATTGGTGTTACATGTGTAAGAAGGACGGGGAGACGGTTGACCACCTGCTTTTACACTGCGAGGTGGCTAAGGCTATATGGGATGACTTATTCTCAAGAGTCGGTTTGTCTTGGGTTATGTCTGGTAAACTGGTGGATTTCCTCGCGAGCTGGAGAGGACTATATGGAGATGCTCAGGTAGCAGCGATTTGGAGATTGGTACCAATATGCTTGTGTTGGTGTATTTGGAGTGAAAGAAATGCTAGATGTTTTGATAATCAAGAGAGAACTTTGGAGGAGATTAAAGTTTTCTTTTTTAAGTCTCTATTCTTATGGGCGGGGGCTATAGTTTGTAATGGACCTACGGTCCATGAATTTCTTCTTTCTATTGTAATCTCTAGTTAGGCGTTTTCATGTATACTTCCTGTGTACCTGGGCTTTGCCTATTTATATGAATACAATATTGTGATTACCTATAAAAAAAAAAATTATTATTTTGGGATTTTAAAAAGTTGAATTGATTACTTATAAAAAAAAAAGTTGAATTGATTATTATATTTTGTGTAGGAATTTGAGAAAGTTTTAATGATGAGATGAGAAGATATTTTAGTGTGTAAATTTAGGTGCATAGTGCACGCTGGGTAGCATTGCTCCCTTAGTCGCCATATGTTTTCAAAACCCTCTTGCAATTAAAACTGTATGATCACCAAGCTTGTGTTATCATTACTATTTCTCTAAAGCATGCTTTTCTACGTCTCTATTGTGGCAAAACTCAGATTTTTGCTACAGTTTCTTTCATTTTGACAAACAACCTGGTTCTGTCTTGCATTGATGGTGCAGAATTTGGACGGCAGAGCTATAAGGGTAAATGTTGCTGAAGAACGACGAAGGCGTGGATCATTTTCTTTTTAAGAAGATTGTTATTAAAGGCTTCACATTACACTTCAGTTTGGTTCGTTTTCTCTTCCCCCATCCCCCTCCCCCTTTTTCAAAGATAGTAGTGATAGGAAAGTTCTATGTTAGGAGTTAGGAGTTTCTCTGTTCTGAGTGAAGTTAAATTGATAAATCTTGTATTTGTAGTAAGACTTTTTTTTTTTTTTTTTTTTATCACAAAATAGATTATTTACATTATCCTAATCAATTTTAAGTACATGTTTTTTTTTATGTCCATAAAAAATCTACCTCAATACTTATTTATAAGGGCTTAAAAATTTAAAGGTTAATAATATGTCAAATAAAGGAGAAGCCTTGGAATATCTTTCTCAAAATTTGGAAATAATTTAGAAAAACTTGTTAGAAGATGAGCTGGAGGATCAATGGCAAATGACAAAAGAACGCAAACAGTTATTTTTTGCTCATCATCCAAGCTGTGTTCAATAGGAGAACAATCATAATAGTCCAAAACAACAGATAGTAAAACACAACCAAAGCCGTCCTTGTTGTTCAAATACTGATCAAAGTGTTTGGATTATTCGGTGCATATTTACCAAATGGTAAATAATTTTTTGATAATTAGTTTTGTAGAGCTCTATAATTAAAAGCGCTATTATAAAAAATTCTATTTCCTACCGTAATCGTAAAAGTTAGACCCTGGAGCCTACTGCACAACCAATACGGTACAGGCACAGGTACTGGAGAGGCGTCCGCTTTGTGTAGAAGTTGTGGGTAGTCCGAGGATGCTATATTGTTAGAAGAGTCGTTCTCCATATCAGGAAGAATGGCATGGCCCGTCCATACGGGGGAAAAAGACGTAAATGAGATAAAGGCAGCTTCTGGGGGAAAAGGAAAAAGAGAGAGAAAAAAAATAGATTCTTGCAGTCTGCTGTTGCCGTCCAAGGAAAAGAATCTGGCCTTTACTTTTTCTTCCCTACTCAGTCAGGGCTGAGTTATGCTTAGATTGGTAAGTGAAGTATATTGGAATTTATGAGTTTAAGAAGAGGCAGGAGGTTGTACGATCGTGACTGCCTTCAACGATTATATTTTGAAATGCCACATTGTGATACGAATCTTCTTCAACCTATATGCAGAGGGAATGGATTGGTCTCTTATAAGCGTTGTCAAAGGAACAGGCCTCTTCTAACCTAATCGACAAGTTTGTTTTCTGGCGAACTCTGTATGTTTTTTTTTTTTAATTGAAGTCAAATTTGTGGTTTTTAAGACCCTTTTTCTTGGCAAAAAGAGAGAGAAGAGAACAATTTGTTCTTTTTACACTTTGACCAATTCAAACTATTATCATGGAGAAAAATCTATGAAGCAAGGAGATTCTCCTTTATTTCACCAGGAGTATAGACCACTTCACGAATCGTATGTTTGAGATTCTACTGCTATATTGCTGTATGGTAATCTGCATGAACCATTAGTATCTTGGTTTTTTTTTTTTTTTTTTATTCCGTTTTCAGAATCTAACTCGTTAAAGATTTTCTAGGGTCGTAATCTAGAGACTAGAGGTTAATACAAACTACTGATACAGATTAATTTGTGGGCCAATCGAAAAAGTTAAAAAAAAAAGGGGGGGATGCATATTGTCACAATCATGGTCAGGGCTTTGTCTTAACGTTGCTGGAATTTGAACCCCACTGGAAGCAAAGACGATTATTCAAATGAACGTTATTCCATTATGAGATGATTCTATAAAGGGACGAGCATTAAAGTTTATCGACTCATGCTTACCGTGTCCTCTCCTTCTTTGAGTAGCCAACACAAGCCATGACGCAAACACCAGCCAATGTGCAGCAACTGATGAGAGGTGACCGACTCATGTTGTCATCCTCCGATGACAATGTGATGTTGGAGCAGATTCAGGGAACCCATTCTCCTGATGGGCGTGAGGTTGATGTCAGATCTCTTCTTCGAATTGTTGAGGACATACTCAAACGTACCATGCCAAGCATTAATACCATTGCTGCCCTGGTAATGATCTAATGCAGAGTGCTATATTTTTTTTGTATATAAGCAGTTGATTTATGCAGATTCTCTCAGTCCAAGATAGCGTATAGCCCTGTACTTAGTATTTGCCCCTCTTTGGCTCTTCTGCTAACCCAATTTAACTTTGTAGGGTATTCAACCACATACAAATGCTTTAGAGGACAAGACCTATCAAGCCAGCTTCATCAGCATTCCAGAAGCTTTGGCCCTGGATCAAATTTCCTGCCATGTTAGTATAAACCATTAAAAAGATCGCTCTCTCTCTCTCTCTCTCTCTCTCTCTCTTTCTCTCCCCCTATATATATACAGTTTACATTCATCGTTAACTTGTGTGAATATCGACAATTGGACAGTTAACCTGCCAGTGTTCGGGTAGCGGGGGTGCACATGCAAATACAATCTCAATATTGAATATGCTAAGTAATTATTCATGGGATGCAAAGTTGGCGCTAGCCTTATCAGCTTTTGCATTGAACTATGGTGAATTCTGGCTTGTTGCTCAGAACTACACCTCAAACCAACTTGCCAAATCAATGGCAATCCTTAGACAACTACTTGAGATCTTGAAGCATTCTAACATCCTAAAACCCAACTTTGATGCAATAAATAACCTTATCAAAGTGGTGCTGGACATTACAAGATGCATTGTGGAGTTTAGGGAGCTAACAGCTAAGTACAAGACAACTGATATTGCTGCACTGTCCATGGCCTTGGAACATATACCAATTGCTGTCTACTGGACCACCAGAAGTGTCGTGGCTTGTGCATCCCAGATTGTTGGCCTTACGGGATTGGGACATGCGTATGTTTTCTATTTCCATTACATTCTAAATCCTTCCAAGTGTTGTCATTGCAATCCTGCTTTTCTATGCATTTTTTTTAAGAATAACCAACCCCAATATACACTTACATTTAAATGCTGGTTTGCAGAATATAAGCCTGTTAGTCCATTACCAAGTATTGAACTTAAAGGTTATGTTAATTTAAACAGGCAGCCTTTAGAACTCGTCCAATATGGTGTATAGATAGATTTCTTTCTTCTCAATTGAGATTTTTGGCAGCATGCTGCAAGTGCTCTCAAAGCATCCCTGTTAGTGAGCATATAAAAGCTTTTCCTTTTGTCACGGCTATTATGTTAGTGAATAAACTTTATTCACACTCTTTCCTGGTGATTATTTTGTAAATATATCATTGCAGCTGTAGTAAACTAAAACTTTTATCCAATTTTGAAATTGTTATTAGTTCTTATTTAGAAGAGATTTTTTCATGCAGTAAATGAAAGGTAAGATTCTTATTTTGGTTTCAGGCACACAGTTTTAACTACAGAGGCTTTGGAGCTATCGACCCTGACTCATAAGGTCAGCAACATGCATAGTAACCTAGCAACTCAATTGGCTATGTGCAACAAGCATATAGGTGAGTTTGATCCATTGTGATGTTACATATGCACGTACTTAATAAGCAAATAAGCTTCATAAATTGAATGGTGGATGTTGCAATGTCACAATTTGGTGCAGATGAAAGAAAGCAAATTGAAGCTTTTCAGAACCTAAAAAATTTGTTCGACATGACCCATGAAGACAACATGAGGATTCTCAGGGAATTGATTTATCCAAGGGATGACCAACAACCACTTGTTGATGGAGCCACCAAAGGAAGGGTATCTCATCTTTTCATCTCATATGTTATAACAGAACAATCATATTATTGGCCATATACAAACACATATGTTAAGTAGCAACCTATCGTAAATCCTATGAGGTGCAAATAATATTTTCGAAGCTTTTTCTTATTATACAAAAACCATGAAGCTTCTTAAATGGCACTCATAATTTTGCAGTCGATAGTTTGTATAATTTCATATGTCCTATGTTTAGGTATGTAATGAAATGAAGCTCTTTTCTCAATAATGTTGTAATTATGAATTAGTCATAAGCAACAATCCATAGTAATCAGGGATATGAAATGAAAAGAAAGGAAAATGAACTGCATAGGTTTAGGGTGTGCAAGCGGGATACTTTTCCATAGTTGATCCCACTTTTTATTCAAAGGGTCCATACGAGCTTGCACACCCTAGTTCTGTATTTAGTATTGCTCGAACATAAAATACTCCCTGATACAAATTAAGAAGGTATATCATATATTCTCAGCTTACAGTTCCTAACAAATGTGTATGACCAAATCAGGTTAACATTGATGTTGTAAGGCGAAAAAATGTTTTACTGCTCATATCAGACCTCGACATGTTGCAAGAAGAACCTACTATTCTTGAACTGATATACAAGGAGGTTTCACAAATTCCAATAAAGCAGGAGAGTCAATATGAAGTTGTGTGGCTCCCGATTTTAGACCCAGATGTCCCATGGACTGAGACTAGGCAAAAGCAATTCGAGAATCTGCAAGCAACAATGCCATGGTACAGCGTACACCATCCTTCCTTGATTGAGCGAGCAGTGATCAAGTTCATAAAGGTGGTCTGGAATTTCAGGAAGAAGCCAATTCTTGTGGTGATAGACCCACAGGGACGGCTTGCAAATATAAATGCACTCCACATGATGTGGATTTGGGGGAGTATGGCCTTCCCTTTCACTAGCACTAGGGAGGATGCTCTATGGAAGGAAGAGACTTGGAGACTTGAATTATTGGTGAATGACATTGATCCAACGATTTTGAACTGGGTACTTACTTTATAACAATGAATCGTTAGCAGTCAAAATGCTGTTACAGATACAACCGTGCATGCCATCATCATTCATGTCTGCATATTCATGACTGATTCACATATGCATGTATGAGATATTTCCTATACTTTTTGGCTTAATAATTATAGTACTCACATCATAGACATGAGTTTTTGTGTGACTCTTGCCGTTACATGGCATCAATATCTTAGTGTGCATTGTGCTTTTTACCCCCAAAGTTAAAATGCTAAATTCCTTGCTCCATCAGATATCAGAAGGAAGATACATATGCATCTATGGTGGAGACGATATAGAGTGGATCCGAAAGCTTACGACAACCACACGTGGTATGGCACAAGCTACTGGCATTTCATTGGGGATGGTTTATGTTGGAAAGAGTAACCCCAAAGAGCGTGTGAGAATAAACACTGAAACCATCAGTGTAGAAGAACTCAGTCACTACTGGAAGGACATGACTTCTGTTATGTGTTTCTGGGTTAGGATAGAAAGCATGTGGCAATCTAAGATGCAACTAGGAATAAATGTAGAGAACGATAGTGTAATGCAAGAGATTATGACATTGCTTAGCTTTGATGGCAGTGAGGGTGGATGGGCCTTGCTCAGCAGAGGATCGACTGAGATTGTTAGAGCAAAAGGGAGCACATTTTTAAATTGCTTAATGCAGTATGACGTGTGGAAAGAGCAAGCACAACTAAAGGGCATTGTGCCAGCAATTAGAGACCACCTTACGAAGCTTCAAACCCCACATCGCTGCAACCGCATCGTGCTACCAGGTACTGCTGGGAGGACACCGGAAAGAGTGGTATGTTCAGAGTGTGGACGTACGATGGAGAAGTTTATCATGTATCAATGTTGCAATGAATAAACAGGCACATACACTTGTATTACACATTTACCATTATACTAACATCGCATGATGCTTCTTATTGCAGACATAATGTAGATTTTGTTAAAGATTCAAGAAAACATGTTTTCATACTAAAAACTGCAAGTGTTCACAAATTTTTCCTTGCTGTGTTTGCTTATCGTTTATAATACAAATTTAAATTACCTACCAAGGATAATCGCATGAAGCAATCAAAGAATAGAAGTTTAATTTAACAATTTGGCTAATCAGTTCCTCTTGTTGCTTGTATAGAATAATATAACAAACCTCATAGCCTTTCATCTCATAATTCAGACAACATCAGAAGCAAAGCAACACATGACTTGACGACCAAGTCTTTCTCATCTTGATCAATCCTTATTAGGATTACTATTTAAACATTTTCTTATATGATGTAGATAGCAAGCTTTCTAGTCTAAAAGATGCACTCACCTCCCTTTATTTACTTTTTATTATTTTGCCTATCATCACCTAATGGATGTTCCTCTTGAGCACATGAGTGAGAGCACTAAGAGAGAAGGAGGATGCTCTACCTCCTTAGACAAAGTACATAATAACACAGGCTAAGAGTAAAGCACATATTTATTTAGAACAAACCTGATTACCATACTGCTTGCAATTATCAACACACCATCCCTACTTACAAAGCTTAGAATCAACTTTGCTTATGAAAAAACTTGAGAATATTTGATGATTTTTAAGCAATTTTCGTTTCAAACTCTTAGGAAGGTTGAAATGATTTCAAGAATGTGAAAAGGAATAATGAACAAAAAGTAGAAGCCATATTTCCCCAACAAGCCTATCCAATCAATTGGCAAATTATAAGGACTACCCGCTCATACCACATAAAGGAGTCATTCCAAAGGATTTTTTTTGGCTTTGTTTTATCAAAAAATCTTTACAACCTCCTACTATTCACCCACACTCCACACTCCACATTTATTTTTTTTTTTTTTTATCAAATATTTTTTATATGAATAGTGAATAAAAAATTTCAAATAGTTTAAAATAAATAAACTCAAAAAAAATTTAAAAAAATTTAGAGTGTGGAGTGTGGGTGAATAGTAGGAGGTTGTGTAGCGAAACCCTTGTTTTATTAAGTCTAAACCCAAACTGGATTTGACTGTAACATCGACTCTATTTGTTAAGGTATTATAAAGTACAAAGAAAGGACATGCATATAATATGTGATATTGATCAGTTTTTGTTTGCAGAATGAAGAAAAGCATGCAAGCCAAACAAAAGCATTTAGTAGTATTTTGCTTATTAAATTAGATACAACCAAAGGCATGGGACTAATTGGAAACCTTCACACAATTGTTTGGAGTTATTGAGGCAAGTTTTGACACCAAAAGAATGTTATCAAGAGTTTCCAAATCCATGATTGCGTATGACCAAAAAGCATATCAATTTGGCCCCCACAATTCCTTTTGGAAGTACATAATGCAAGCTGGGGAGTATATGTTTAAGGGTTAAAGTTTGATTTGCTCCTCCATTATGTTGCTTTATTGGGTAACCAAATCTTCAAATTTACATATACCAAAAACAAGAGAAAAAACAAAGGCAGGGAATCAAATCTTTCTCTTTCCCTTTAAAGCTTTACCATATAGACAAGAGTTCTCAACTACCAATGCAAGCAAAAAAAAGGAAGAATCAAGTAAGGAAGCGAACGACAAGATTGGCATTCAATATGTTTCTCATTGGGTACAATTGATGGCCATGATCCATTGAACCCAATGATACTGCATATTCTAGCTCTAGGGACCATTGGTTGCCAATGGTCTAAACATTAATTATCTTCAAATAAAATAAATAGGTTTCTACGATCCAATGCATGTTTATTCTTTATCAATTTTTAAGCGAATAACTTTTGCCAATATACTAAGCTAGCCATGAGACATGGGGACCACCATCTAAAGCTAGGCTTCCCCTTCACATACAACCGTTAACTACAATGGAAGCAAGGAAGTTAATGCAAATGAACTTTATTCCCTTTAGGATGGTTATATAAAGAGCGGCAAAATTGCACCAAACACACAAGCCATATCCTCTTCCTCTTCCTCTAAACCTTGAGTCTTTAACTCTTCTTCGTGTTTTTTGTATCTTGCACAACATGGAGAGCAACGTGCCAACTGGTTCTTCGCAGCAATCCAACGTTGCTAGTTCTGCACAGCAACCCACTCGGGCTAACAATCCATTGCAGGTTTCGTTTCCGCAACCCACCCAGCAGCTGGGTTCATATCAGCAACCCAACCAACAACTGAGTTCTTTGCAGCAACCCACCCAGCAGCTGGGTTCATATCAGCAACCCAACCAACAATTGGGTTCTTTGCAGCAACCCACCCAACTTGGTGCTTTACAGCAACCCCGTCTGACCAGCAATGTTTTCCAAGGTTCATTAATGCAGCAACCAAGCCAATTGGGTAGTTTCCAGCCCGCCAACAAGCTGGGTTCTTTCCAGCCCAACCAACAACTGGGTTCTTTGCAGCAACAAGGCCTGGCCAGCAAGTTCGCACCTAGTTCCATGCAGCAACTGATCAAAGGTGATCGAAGCATGATAACATTGTCCGATGACAGTTTCATGGTGAAGCAAATTCAGGAAACACATAATCCAGATGGACGAGAAGTTGATGTCAGACCCCTTCTTTATATTGTTGAGGACATTCTTAATCGTGCCACTATGCCTGCTGATCATGGCATCATTACAACGGTAAATATACTAATCCTTCACACAAATGTTTCGGGAAAAATAAAAAAAAGAAACATCAACAAACTTGATGCAACAGATGTGTATATATCTAACTTATTTGAATGAATGAATGAGTTTATAACTTTGTATCTTCGTTATTTTCATATCTAAGTACTAGCTGCTTGTATTTTATTGCAGGGTACGCAAGCACAAATTGAAAACTTGGAGGAAAAGACCCACCAAGCCAATTTCCTTGTCATGCTTGATGCTCTGTCTTTTACAATTGATCGAATTGCTTCCGAGGTCATACAAATTTATGATTACGACACTTTCAAGTCACATATGATATATATAGATCAGCATATGTTTCTCACAAATTAGCAAATACAGCATCTTTCATGAAACATGACATATACTTCCTTCTCCACGTACAAATCAGTAATTTGCATATATCAACTTTACTATTTGCAAATAATAATCTATGAATTTTCAGATAGCATATAAGGCTTTCAGTGGCATGGATGCACACCAAACGACACTCTCAATATTTAACATGGTATCTGCCTTTGCATGGGATGCTAAGCTAGTGCTGGCCGTAGCGGCTTTTGCTTTGAACTATGGAGAATTCTGGCTCCTTGCCCAGATGTACTCAACAAACAACCTTGCCAAATCAATGGCGCTCCTAAGGCAGGTACCTAGCCTCATTGAGCATGCAGGCGTACTAAAACCCCGATTGGATGCACTTAATGATCTAATTAGGTCGATAATGGAAGTGAGCCGTTGTGTGGTTGAGTTTAAAGAACTACCATCCATGTATATCACCCAAGATGTACCTGCATTAGCCTCAGCCTGGGCACATGTTCCAACAGCTGTCTACTGGACCATAAGGAGTGTTGTGGCTTGCGCAGCTCAAATTAGTAGCTTCACTAGCTTGGGTTACGAGTATGTTTTACTATCCATCTCAATATGCCGTCCTCAAATCCTTAAAATTAATTAGATATTGTACATTTCCTGACATGACTTGGTAAGTAATATATTGAGAAATTGTTAATATTACTTAATAAAAACTAGTGAAAAGATAGTCGTTGCAATCCTCACTGCTAAATGGCGCTATTGATTTCAGGTTTGTGACATCCGGCACAGAATCATGGGAGCTATCCACCCTAGCTCACAAGCTCAAAACCATACGAGATCATCTCAAGAAGCAGCTGGAAATATGCTACCAATACATCGGTAAGCCTTCTTTTTTGAACTTTTTGTACCAAGTGTGGATCATGAAAGTGTGCCATTAAAGAACTGCATATGAAACATTTAAAATTAAATGCAGAGGAGAAAAGGGACATTGAAGATTTTCAAACGCTTGTCAGTCTTTTTGAGATGATGCACATTGACAACATGAAGCCTCTCAAGGCGTTGATTTACCCTAGGGATGATCTGCAGCCTCTTGTAGATGGCTCCTCCAAGAAAAGGGTGGGCTCTTCTAAACACATCGATCCCTATCATTTATTACTACTAATATATATATATTATGTATTTAAAATATTAGTTGAAGTATTTGTTTTTGTAAAACAGGTTAACATAGAGGTTCTTAGGAGGAAGAATGTGTTGTTGCTCATTTCGAGCCTTGACATCTCCCAAGACGAGCTCTCGATTCTTGAACAAATTTACAATGAGTCCAGGCTCCACCCAACGAGGCTAGACATTCAGTATGAGGTTGTGTGGATCCCGATTGTGGATCGTTCCGTCCAGTGGACTGATCCCATGCAAAAAAAGTTCGAGGCCCTACAGTCTGGCATGCCATGGTACACAGTGTACCACCCTTCCTTGATAGGAAAGGCGGTGATAAGGTTCGTCAGGGAAAGGTGGCACTTCAGGAATAAGCCAATCCTTGTGGTGCTAGACCCTCAAGGAAAAGTGTTGTCTCCTAATGCAATCCACATGATGTGGATTTGGGGAAGTAATGCCTTCCCTTTCACTAGCATGAGGGAAGAAGCTCTCTGGAGGGATGAGACTTGGAGGCTTGAGCTGTTAGTGGATGGCATTGACCAAACAACATTGAACTGGGTAAGTATATATGCAAGAACTAAATTACAGCTAAATGCTCAAATCCATATACCTACTTAGGTATTTTATTAATCCTCGAGGTTTGTGCAATTTTCTTCTGATTGAATAGGTTAAAGAAGGAAAATACATTTTCTTGTATGGAGGGGATGACATTGAATGGATTCGAAAATTTACAAACGCAGCACGCGCTGTTTCGGTGGCATCGAAAATACCCATAGAGATGGTCTATGTTGGAAAAGGTAGCAAAAGGGAAAAAGTCCGGCGAGCCATAGCGACCATCACAGTTGAGAAGCTGAGTACCTGCTGGCAAGACCTAACCATGATATGGTTCTTCTGGACCCGCCTTGAAAGCATGTTGTTCTCCAAGATTCAACTAGGCAAGGCTGACGACCACATCGATCCCATGATGCAAGAGATCAAGAAGCTGCTTACCTATGACAGAGAAGGCGGTTGGGCTGTGCTCAGCAAAGGGTCTAGCGTGGTGGTAAATGGGCATGGGAACACAATGCTGCCCACTTTGTTGGAGTATGATTCATGGAAGCAGAATGTTTCCCTGCAAGGCTTTGATGTGGCTTTCAAGAATCACCATGACATGCTTCGTGGTATTTCTCACCCCTGCTCTCGCTTTGAGTTCTCGCATGTTGCCGGAAAGATCCCGGAAGGCATGAGATGCCCCGAGTGTCACCGCAGCATGGAGAAATACACTACTTTCCTCTGCTGCCATGATGAGGGCATTCTAAGCATAATGCAGTAGTGCCTCTGCATTTCCTTCCAGCTACATTGCAACCATGCATATATATATAATTTTCTATATATAATATATGTATGCAAGATGCTGCTTGTTATTTTAATCCTTTCTGCTGTATGGACGTAATATGATTTCAGTGTGATCTCAGTGGCCACTTTCTGTCCACTTATATTCTCGGTTTGATGCTATGTATGAATAAAAGTTTGTAATATTGTGTGATGTAATCAACCTTTATTTGAGATTAATATAAAGTATATGCACTATTGCGTTATATTTTCCTTTCCCATACCTACCTATTTTTCTTGACCTTAAGTTCCTTTCCCGTTCCTAACTGTTTGATGTGATCAAGTGCTTGTTTAAGTGAGTTTGAACGTTTAAAAAATATTTTTAAAAGTTTAAAAAACTCTTTTAAAAAAGATGGTATGTTTGATAAACTTATTAATAGTGCTTTTAAGTACATAAAAAAATGAAAGTTTACTTTTTTTTTAAAATACTGCTTAGTTTGGTTAGTAAGATGAGATAAGATTTCTCCTATAATCATTATTAGAGGTGAAGAAAAATGATAATATAATATATATATTAAGGATAAATACATTTTATATTATAATAAATTATAATATATATTCTTTTTAATAAGTACATTTCTATACATTTGATCATATACACTCATATAAAAAGTGTATGTAACCATCATATTATCACTAATATATATAATCAAATATATAAATAAGTTAGACACTAACATATTATCACTACCATACATAATCAAATATTATATCAATATATGATAGTATTATATACATTTATATTTACTAATACTAACACTAATATTATTAGTAATCCACCATATATATAAATAACTATATAAATCACTATAGTATTAATAGTTATACTAATATTATATCACTTTTTAATCCACTATATATCACTATATCACTATAGCATAGTTATAGTATTATAATCCACTAATACTATACTAAAACTGGAAAAATCAAACCAAACCAAACCGATAAAATCAGAAGTATCGGTTTAGGAGTATAACCGGTGTAGTATTGGTTCCTCAAATCTCAAAACCGGTATAGACCGATTCCGTTTTAAAATATGTCCAAAACTGAACCGATTTACCTATAATCATTATAATTTTTCTAAATTTTTATACAAAATATAATAAATAATTTAATTTTTTTAAATTTTAAAATAAAAATTATATTTAAAAATTATATTATAACAATATTTTATTCAATTTTCTAATTTTTATTTCATCTCACCTATATAATCAAACGAGACAAAATTAAAATTTTTACCGAAAAGTTCGGCAAATAAGATATATTTTTTTAAAGAATATCGCAACTAACTTTAAAAGAATTTCAGGTGCATGTTTATCTAAACAAATATTTTAAATATAGAGATTTAAACTTTACTATAAAAAACTGTGTTTTTTTACCACAATTCCAAACTCTATTTTTCTCGTAAAATTGGCACTTGGAGTTGGAGCAAGCCCCTCTGCCTCAGTGGTAGAGCGTCAGTCTTAGAAACTGGGTCTATGGTTGGATCCTGCATGGGGGCGATTTTAATTTGTGTTCGACAAATTACAGTCGAGTTTGTAGTTTCCTTTTGTTTGTTTGTTTGTTTTAAATTAGGTAAAAGCCAGAGCCCTAACTTCGTCGATTTTTTTTTATGATCATTGAAAGGATAATCAGATCCCTAGTAACAAACACTTCCTTACCTCTGCTTAACGCATCCACATCCCATGTCTCAAAGCACTACTTTTTTTTTTTATAATTTGAGGTTTATTTTAAGATCAAAATCTTTCTTACATCTCAATTCCTATTTTAGAGAAAATATTTAGTTAATAAATAGTGGTCTTTCAAATATCGGAAATCACTATTCATCTCTTAAATTATTTTTTATCAATATTTTATTCTAATACATAAAATAAAATTTTCTTCCAATCATTTACACTTTTTCTCATACTTATATTTGTTATAATTTTAAATAATAATTTTAAAAATAATTTAATTAATTAAGAAAAATATAAAAAATTAATTTTAAAAATATTTTCATATCCACAAAAAAAAGAATTTAAATTTTTTTTTAAAATATTCACTAGAGTAATAGTTCAAAATATAAGAAAAAAAATTGAGTGGTTAAATTTGTAAATGGAAGTGAGAAAAAAATGTAATAAAAAAATAGAGAAATATTATTTTAATAGAATAGATAAATGATAGGGAATGAGATGTAAGAAGTTTTTTAAAGATGAATAAAATTTAGAGAATATATTTTTTAGCTAAATTATAAAATTTTTTAGAGTTTTGCTACACAACCTCCTCACACTCCACACTCCACACTTTTTAATATTTTTTAATATTTTTTAAAATTTTTTTTTGAATTTATTTTTTTAAAACTATTTATAATTTTTTATTCACTATTCATATAAAAATATATTTGATAAAAAAAATTAAAAAAAAAATTAAAAAAAAGATGGAGTGTGGAGTGTGGTGTGAATAACAGGAGGTTGAGTAGATTTTTTCTTTAGAGAATCACTTAACTTTTTGACAAAATAAGTACTTTATCCGGTTTTATATTTTAAGGCATAGGTTTAGAATGTAAACAATGATTCTTTATAAATGGGAATCATTGTTCATCTCCTAAATCAATTATTTATATATTTTATAGGAAATTGTTAAAGATGTAGAACTAAAGTACTAGATCGGTTGTCGCTGATTCGGTCTGGAATCCGACTGCTATTCTATTTTTCCATTTTTCCTAACCAGTGATCTTGTAAGAGGGATCATAGACCTTTCCAAAAATCTGCCCCAGACATTATGTGACAGTGCATTCTCCATCTTCACCGCTTCCAGCGGAGGAACTGTCGCCTCCAGCAGTAGTTCTTTTGTTCGTTTTATTGCAAACATTTTTCTGTCTTTTCATAAGACGACGTCCTATTGTAGGACAGGAGTAGGGATCAAGAAATTGATCTTAAATAAACCTCACTCTCTCCACTTATATCAACACTTTGTACTGTTTTCTTTTGCTTTGAGGTGATTATTAGGGATCTCATTCCCTTCTCTTGTATCAATTTTTCTGTTTATATTTAATGAAATTATCTTGTTTAAAAGAAATAAATAATAATAATAAAGAAAAAATAGAAAAAAATTATTTTAATAAAAAAAATAGAGAATGTGATGTCGGAGTTTTTTAAATATTAGTCAGATTTAACAAAAAGATATAAAAAGTATGATCTAACTAAAATTTAGAAAAAATTATAGAAAATCTGATGTGAATGTCCTTAAAGCGGCGGCATTCCCTAATCAACATAACATCGCAATTCACCTTCACCCCCCGCCCCGGGTGCCCCAGCGGCGGCGTTCCTGCCTCGACTTCAATGGCTTCAGTGTTCCACAAGCTCCTCAGAAAATCGCCAGCCGCAAGATTCATCGCCGCTTTGCAAAATCCACAAGCCCCGAATCCTACAGCATCTCTTATTTTTTCCCAGACCCGTCTCATCGAACCCACCGATCCAACTTCGTTTCTGGATTCACCCAAAGCAGAGAACTTGACCCATTCCGAGTTTTCGAGGATTTACCCGAGCTTCCCATTTGGGTTTTATTTGAACCCGATTTGCTCAAGTTTGTCGGTCCCGTCCGAGGCAGAGGACGTGGCGCTTGGTGATTGCGGGACCGTCTGGGCGGATAGTGTGAAGAAGAAGAGGAAGAGAAAGATGAACAAGCACAAGTACCAGAAACTGAGGAAGCGTCTCAGCAGGCAGACTTAGGTGCCTTTCTTAGGTGAGACTTGATGGTGTTTTGCGGACAGTATCAGATTCGCTAACTTGTTAATTTGAAATTTTGTTTTGATGCTTAAAACGACTATTTTGTCCTTCTTTTAGGCTAAATATTGGAAGAGATTGGTTGATTTTGTATTCTTACCTTTTTCTTTTTTTGATCGGTAAAATATGAGAAATTTGGACCATTTCTCGATATGTGCGTGTCATCCTTGCGCAGGCTTTCTGGTAATATGAAGAATTTTTGGGGCTCATTTTACTCGGAAACCTGTCTAATTTTCAGCTGTTTTGAAGTATATTGCTATTTTTTTGGTTGTGGAATAGGATACATCCATCCGGGTTTATGTTCATGTATTTATGAATGTATATGCATGGGGCTTTTGGATTGTAGCATATGTTTGTTTGGAAATTATGAACTTGGCTTTACTGATCAGTTGATCTAAAAGTTGATTTTGTTGTAGATTAGAACTAGACCTATAGGTGTAGAGACCCTTGCATTTCTCCTCCTGCTGCCCTGCATGCTGCACTTTAGCATGTCTGCTTATGGTGAACTGTTAATGCAAAGCTTGGGACTTTTTCTACTTTTAGCATGGACGTGATTTATTTGTCAGTAACAAGTGCACGACTAGGATATATATTGGGATGTGAGTATTGCATAATGTGACCATGGTATTATTTCTGCTGGCTTAGATGTATTTTTTAACGCTAATGGCAGGAATCTGAGTATTTATGCTTGAGAAGCCCTGTTTTCTATGAAAAAGTCATCTCCTTTATTTGTTGCACTTTTCTGTTTGAGCCTTTTGATGTGGACTGTTGATTATTTTGTGACATTCTAAGATCAAAGATGTACTCTTATTTTCTAGTCTTTGACCTCTCCCATTATTAATTATTGAAATTGTGGTTCTCTGTTTTGCAAATGAGTAATTTATAATTAACTGAGAGGGGATGACAAACTGGGTTTTCATATGCACTTATTGGGTGTGTCTGTCCATGGAGATAGTGATGGAACATATGTGTGCATCATAAAGCATCTATATATCTAAATGTACACGTCTTTTGCATAAAACTTTTAGAAGACATTGAATCAAGGTTGTGACGGTTCAAAAGATTTGTTGTGAATTAAGATCAGCCAAACAGTCGTAATATTGTAGTCCTGAAGAATTATTCAGAATGAAGATTAGAATAAGCTACATTGTAGATCAGCCAAGAGAGGAAAATAAAAAGTTTGGATTTTTATATGCAGCCGTGCCCCCTTCTCTAGTTGGGCCATGCAGTCAACTTCATAAAAGTGAGCATAGTTGTAAGATTTGTTATAATTTTACCAATTTGAAGATTACAGTGGGAAGTGTAGAAAGATACAGTTGCTTCTTTCGTAAGTCTGGGAAAGAGATGTTTACCAATAAAAAAAAGATGTTAATTCTGAGGGATAGCTCAGCTGGTTTGGCTTTTGGTTTGTTCCCCAATGGTCACCCGTTCGAGTCCCCTTAGGGCCACTGGAGGTTTACCTGGTCATTAACTTCAGGGTCCCATGGAATTAGTCGAGATGCGCGCAAGCTGGTCCTGACATCCACGGTTATCAAGAAAAAAAAATGTTGAATAAGAGTTATTTGATGCCTGCTTAGGAAAAGAAGGATGAAAACAGCCATGATACCTAGCATCTAGCGAGAAGGCAGGCCACTGAGTAGGATTTTGGCGACGATTGTTCTGATTTGGAGCTCTTGGAATTTCTGTCACTTATATCAGGGTATGAACATAGATCTTAGTTATATCAGCTCATCACTTATATCAGCTCATCGTCGACTCCGCAGGTTGGATTTTGGAAGCCATCTCTGCCTTGGGATTTCCATCTCCATCGGGTAGAAAACTGGAAAGGGGGTGATAAACTGGAAGGGTTTATTTTTAGTAACAACATCACCCTATTCCTTTGTTTCACGTGAACATCACCAAATAAATAAATAAAAGTAAAACTTTTCTTCCGAGCACTCGTTCGCTCACGTTTCCCACGATCTTGGTATCACCGATCTTTGATAGAAGGGACAACCCCTCCTCGTTACTGACGGGACCCAGTCAAATTATATCTGCGCAGTGCCGACCAGTACCTCAGCACCAACTGCGTCTGCCACCCAAATAGTATTGGGTGCTCTTCCATATTAAACTGGGCCCAGAAAGTTTTTAACCTTTTTTCCCTTGTGTTAGGGCACCCCCATTTGCCGGTGCTAAATATTAAACATTTGCAAGATGGTCCTTTATAGTATATACACAGGAATGAATCTCCTCTAACTTATTTTTCTTACTTCTGACGAGTAATCTCAAAAACTGTGCAAACAAAACATGTGTTTTATCCAGTTAGTTTCTGAGTCTCACATTCTCTTCAATGTTCAAACTCATTCTCCATACCATAGTAGATTCACAAAATACGTGTCATTGGGAACAATGACAGTGCAGGTTTCTGAAATGTTAACCTGGTGCTGATCACCCCAGATAACTACTAAAACCTTCCCACGGGTTTCCTTTGGTGGGTTAGACATGGTTCTGTCATTTGTTTTCAAAAAGTAAAACCATAGGAGCCACTCAAATATATACATACATATATATATAATATAAATCATGTGAGTCATTTTCAAACAGTTCTGCTGCGGGCAACAGATATGTCTCATCCTCCTGCAATCCCAAAACAAGAAGATAGAGTTAAGGTGAGTGAGACCCACCACATCTTTCTCTTTCATTTGATTAAATTTTATGGACCACATGAAGACACAGACATCCCATTATTCAGTCACCTTTAATTCTACATTTGTTGTTATTAATTCATTTTACCTACAAGATTAGTGCTTGTCTTGTGACCTTGATTCTAAGCACAGTCCTTAAATTAGGGTCCATGAGGTGTGGCTATTATCATGATTTGTTGCCCCTCTCTCTCTCTCTCTCTCTCTCTCTCCATATACATATACATATATATATATATATATATAGGTGTCCTACCTGATATTGGTAGACCAGAAAATCAAAGTGATTAGTTTTGACTAAACCACAATATAATATGTTCCAAATCTTATTTTATACATCTCTCGTGAACTTTTTGCTGTGGTGCTGTCTTGGAATACGAAGTATTCATTAAGGTCGGTGGTGCTATTTTCATTGGATCAATCTTTTGTTATCTGCAGCATATCTGGTTAGGAGTTGTTCCAATAAGATCCCAATCATGTTGGTGTGCATGTGTTCATGTTCATGTCCATATTTTAAGAATGTTTTTTTTTTTTGCCATCATTCATAAGTACAGGGGAGGATTGAAGTGAACGAAGAGTGTCGTTTTACATTTTCAATTCGTGATTTTAGCTGTATATTCTGGCAGAGAAAATGGCCTACTATCATCCCTACTGCGTTCTCTTGGAAGCATCAGTACTTCCTTGCAAGCTGGATCTCTGTTTACTAATGACTACGTCGCATTGGTAATGAAGCCAAGCTGGAATGTCAAGAAGAGTCTCACCACTTAGAACCCGATTACATTTTTATTTACTTGTGAGAAATTAAAGGAAACGTCAAAGGATTGCTATATATACAAACCAGAACTCAAAGGTCTATGGATGAGAGGATTTTGCTTGAATTTGGGGGTACAAAGCTGTCCTCGGTTGCATACATTCCAGCTGGCTTTCCAGTCACTTCACTTGGACTTTAAAAGTAAAATAAAAGATGTCTTAAAATGGTACATCTTCAAATGGCCATCAGAGTCCACATGTAGTTAAATAAATAGAATATTATTGGATAATTAGAGAGATAATGAACATCCTTGGAATACTGTTTTTGGGAGGAGCAAGGCTTGTTATCATCCAAGTTTTCTCTCTTGTATCTCTCTCAATCCTTTTGCTAACATGCCCTTCTCTTCCCCGTTCAGCTCAACACTTTCCCTACACCATAACACTTAAATTTTTTTTCAAAAAACACAAATGAATTCGGATCGAATTATCAACCTCAATGTAAAACAAAGAAGAAAAGGGGGAAGTGGGGGCAATTAAATTATTAATCTTCAAAGTATAAAAGTCCACGTGTAAGAGTCCAAAATAGACAACTTACTTTATGCACATGACGGGTTTAACGGTACCAAAATAAGAATTAAGAAAGAAGCAAACTTGGAGTAGTGTAAGTATGTTACGAGTTGAGGCCGACCCTACGTCCATTATCATTCCATGCTTAGTGTGACCCAAAGTGCAACAAAAATAAATAAAGAAAAAAGAAAAGGAAAGGCAAGAAAGAGTAAAAAGCTATCAAGCAAGCAAAGAGATATCTATCTCTCTCTCTCTCCCTCTCTCTGTGACTGAGTGTGGACTATTCTCTTTTCTCTTCTTGTATCTTTTTCTTATTGCAAAAAGTTTCATCTTCTGGAAAAGAGAAGAGAAAACAAAAAGAGAGATGCAAAATAGAATGTCGATCTGAACCGCTTCAGTCTTAGTGTATTAACAAAGGAAAAACGAAGATTAGAAACTTCGAGGCAGAGACAGAACTGAGAGAGAGAGAGACACACACACACACAGAGATGGGTGGGGTGACGTCGTCCATGGCGGCCAAGTTTGCCTTCTTCCCGCCGAACCCACCTTCGTACAAGCTGGTCAAGGACAAACCCACGGGTCTCCTGCTTCTCAGCCCGTTTCCCCACCGCGAAAACGTCGAGGTTCTCAAATTGCCGACTCGCCGGGGCACCGAGATTGTCGCCATCTACATTCGGCACCCCATGGCCACCTCTACTCTGCTCTACTCTCACGGCAACGCTGCCGATCTGGGCCAGATGTACGAACTCTTCATTGAATTGAGCATCCACCTCCGCGTCAATCTCATGGGGTACTCTGAATTTCGCTGCTGTCTTCTTCACTGTGTCTATTCATGCAAGATTTGAACTTCTTAGTGCTTTTTTCTCGTTGTTTGGTTAGTTTTGGCATCTGGGTGCCGTAAAATTCTGGTCTCTCCTTGCTTTGTTCTTACTGATTTTCGAGTTTGGCTAATTTGTTTTTTTGCTAGTTCTAGGTTTAAGATGTGGTTTGCTAGGAACTTTGTGGGTGATTTTGGTTGTGTTCTGCTTTGGTTTTGTAAGTGCAAATTCTGTACGTTAAGCTTGGATTGTTGACAATTAGCTACAAACTGAGATTCAGTTGGTTATTTCTAGTTCTAGAGTGATTAATTTAGCTTCAAGATTTGATTGGAATTAAAATTTCGTATAACTTGAGTTGCGTTGTTGATATATAAATCAATTTGGTAGTTTTGGTGTTGTATTTTCTTTGTTTGATCTACCTTTTCCCACATCCAAAGTGAACGCGTGCCATCTCTTTGTGAATTCCGCAATAATTCTATGTAGTGATCGTGCAGTTTGCATTGTAGGCTGATCAATTGATCACTGCCAGAATTGGGGAGTGGGCTCTGGCTCTTTTTGATAAGTTTAACAAAAGGTGGGGGAACAGAATGGTGGGTGGTGCCTGGGAGGCAGAGATTTGTGACCATGATGAACAATAAACTCAATCCCCTTTTGTGGACTCACACTAAACCTCCCATTTTGGACTCACGCATGTTAACTAGACAATTATGTGTTACTGCATAATTACTACCTTGTGCTTGTTGTCTGGTGTGGATAGGCAACCCCATGCCCAAGTATCGAGTACATTATGGTGTGATTGGTCCATGAGTTTCTAAGTATGGGTTTCTTATTAGATGTATTTATGATATTCTTGTTGATGAGTTATACTTTGTAAGAATGTCTTATCTGGAGACGAAGTGTCTGACAAAGCATAAAAATAGCAGCTTTCTCATACAGATGGGTAATTCTGTGCAGGTATGACTATTCTGGATACGGGCAGTCATCTGGAAAGGTTTGTTGGTAAATTTGGAAATGGTTGCTTACCAAACTACCTTGTTCTGTAACTAATGTGGCAATAGTGATCAATATTGAAAGTATCATCTTAAAGCATCTCTTTTCGCCTTGCAGCCTAGTGAGCAGAATACATATGCTGATATTGAAGCTGCATACAAGTGTCTTGAGGAAAGCTATGGTACTAAGCAGGAAGATATCATCCTTTATGGGCAATCTGTTGGTAGTGGCCCCACTTTGGACCTTGCATCTCGACTGCCTCAATTAAGAGCTGTTGTTCTGCATAGTCCCATACTCTCTGGGTTAAGGGTCATGTATCCTGTAAAGCGTACATACTGGTTTGACATTTATAAGGTAATATAATTCTGTTTGGATTTCCTTTCATATTTATTAGGCTTCATCAATACATTAATGAATTGTTTAATCTAATAGGATACTGCTTTCTGTTGTTTGAGTGCAGAATATTGACAAAATCCCACTGGTCAATTGTCCTGTTCTTATCATTCATGTAAGTATGCTAATCTAAATTTTTCTGTTTTATAATCGCACATGCTAAATATCATCATCATATTAATTTTAGATGTATGAGACAGGATTTTATTTCTACTTTAATATGCTGCTTATTGTCACATCAAAATATAATTTGATACAGTGGAAGTAAACATAAATTGGGGAAATCTTGTTTGCTTGTGCTTGAGGCATTTAACTTTTTACTGCCGAGTGAATATATACAATCTAGTTTATCACCAATTACAACTTTTTTGTTGTCCTATGGGTTTTCTTTTTTCTGGTCCTATTATTTTCAATCAAGTCTGATTAAAGTGGTGCTGCATATGTCTTGAAGCCGCAGTAAGGGGTTCAATTCAAAGTTTAACAAGAAGATAGCTGTCATGTTGGTGAGTACAAATTGCCAGTTTTGGAAGATTGGCAAGTTGGACGTAGTTTATTAGCGATGGTCAAATAAGTAAGAAGTCACCCTTAGTGAGAGAACTGTGGGATCGATACTCTCATAGAGGGGCTTTAGTTGACATTTCTTTAGGTATGATTTAGTTGAGTTTCTGTTCTAAGTTACCGTTTGGATGGTTAACACAATGTCTAGCTTCTTTAGAGGATTTTGTTTTTGACATGTCCCTTGTGCACAACTTCTAGGGATCAGAGAATAACAACTCAACGGGGAAAATAGTTGAGTTGTAATTTGTAAATACATAAATGGAGCCCTTCTATTTCTTTTTTATTTTTCTTATATCCTTTCATGTCTCATGTTTGGAAAAAATAATCTGGGAATGGTGCATTCAATTCAGTGCGCTGTACACTAATCGTATAGTTAATACAATAGAGAGAGATTTTAGTGGTAGAGCGGAACAAACAACATTTTTCACTTGGAAGGCAGGGCTTCTAGTCAAATCATGGACAGTAGTAATATATTTTTCGTCATTAAAAGTCTGGTTTGCCGGATGCTCCTAAGAAAAATAAGTGAGAATGATACCACATGCTGGTATAGATTACTTCTTTCATAATCTGACTGTTTTGTATTCTTTTGTAGGGGACTTCAGATGAAGTTGTTGATTGCTCTCATGGTAAGCAACTCTGGGAACTGTGCAAGGAGAAGTATGAACCACTGTGGCTTAAAGGAGGAAATCACTGCGATTTGGAGCTCTATCCTGAATATATTAGGCATCTCAAGAAATTTATCTCTACTGTTGAGAAGTCTCCTTCCCAAAGATACAGTTCCAGGAGAAGCACAGACCAGTTTGAGCAGCCTAGGAAGAGTACTGATTTTTATGAAGTTTCAAGGAAGAGCACTGATCGGAGAGAGAAACCAAGGAAGAGCACTGATAGGCCTGAAAAAATGAAAAATCTGTCCACCAATGTTGATAAGCTAGAAAAATTAAGAATCCCATTTGACCATGTGGAAAGGTCTAGGAGAAGCGTCGATTGCCATGAGAAGTCTCGAAAAAGCATCGACCACCAGCTGGAAAGAGCACGAAAGAGTGTTGATCGGCTGGATAGAATACGAACTGGATGATTTTTCATATAAACCAGTTGTAAAATTCATTCACGGGTTTGGTATTGTGGGGGATTTATTTGGTTTTTTCTTTTTCTCTAAAAGCATGGTTTTACAGCTGTGTAGCTTGGCTTATGGCAGTTCTATATAACTATGGTATGAAAATGAGAATGGGTATGGTGTTACAATGGGATTCTGTTTTTAATTACCTAGTGAGTAGTTCGGTACCTCTATTTTCCTTCATTTTCATTTTTTTTAGTCATTATACCAACCATTTAAGCATAGATTTTCCTTTAGTCAATTGTACCCATAATTTCAATAAGAAAATCTATTTGCTAGCTTACTTATTGATACACCAAACACATGGAAGCCTGTCTTGGATCTGATTTGTTTATACATTGACTTGTAAAATAGTAGAACTCATAAAATATGCCTAAAAGCAGGATTTCCAAGAAATTGGATATCGTGACTCTCAATAAAGCCGGGACGACCAGCGAGAGCTTCCCTGAGACAGCAACCGTACTTCTTTAAGACAGACTGACCAATGGTCATTGACAAATTTTCCAACTCTTTTTTGGGGTTTTCTCTCATTCTCGATCGGAGCCTTTTCTTAAATATACTCTCTAGTTTTTGGGGTCACAGCTTCCTTGTCCCAACCCCCCCAACCTCCCTTACTTCCCCTCAACCGGCGCTTGCAAAACCACTATTATTCCTTTCGTGCTTCACTTGACGCAACTTCCCTGTTAGGTCAGTGAACTCGGTGAAAAAAATACCCTGAATTGGTTAATAAGATTCAGCTATTCACTAAAAAGTTGGAGTTTAATCAAGAACGCTAATTAATCCCACTTCTGTTATCGTATGATTTGTATAGTCTATCGTTGAGGAATTTGACATTTGGTGACAACACATTCTGCATGACATATAATCAGTACAATTCACGTGTACCAGACAGCGGGAAAAAAAAAAAGAACAAAAAAAGTACATGATAGACAACTTGAAAGTGGTTAATTCTACTCTTCAATGGAAACAGCCTGAAGCTCCTTGACATTCTGATCCCAAACTGAAACAGTGAAGCCTTTTGTTGCCCCGGCATAAAATTTTAGCTTGTTCAAGTTTCACCCCCCTTTCGAGCTTGATGTATAACTGAACAAAACTTCTGTTATAAATTCTGTTTGTGAAATATATTGTTGAATACAACGTACAGTCAGCAGTATTGGGTGGCAGGGCCATCTAGTAGAGACAATCTGGCTCTGCGCTCACTATGTTCGACTATGGCTGATGGTGGAAGATGACCAATGCAAATCTCATGCACCGTCGCAAAAAGTGGGAACAACTCTAGCCATCCACGGTGACTTAAAACCTCATAAACCTCCCTAGCTGTTGAGACACCCTTGAGAAACAAATAAAAATAGATCAGTAGAAGAAAAGCAGAAAGTATTCACAATCCAAATAACAATTTTTTAATAAGCTAATCCAAATAGCTATACTTAATTTGTTCTCTGGCAATCTTCTTCTTGTAGTTTTTTTTTATAGGTGCTTAATTGTTAGTATCTGTAGATTATGCATGTTAAAATGTTACAATTATCTAGTTCAAGTGCATTAATCCTAAAAATGTTAAAATTATCTAGCTCAAGTGTTCAACTCATTAAACCTTTTTCTCTCGTTTTTGTTTTTATTTTTATTTTCTTCTTAGTCCAGAGGAATTCAGCACTTTATTATGGTTAGTTTCAAATATAAACCTGTAATTTCTGGCCCTGCAGCATCTCTGCTTCAAGCTCATCAAATGACCTGCAGCCAAGTAAGATCAGGGTCACACGGAGATATTTTTTATTATAAGATAACAACTATGCATTAGAATGGCAAGATTAACCTTTTCCCTCCATTCTTTGCAAAAGCTTCTGCAACTTTTCTGTTTCTTCCGCCCACTGCCATACACATTTGGTTATATTAAAAGCAAAATTATGCTGTAAGGAGAATTAAAGGAATCTACCAGCTTCCTTACAGCAAGTTGTAATCAGGTCGGCCACACCACAGCTCTCAAAGAAGGTGGTATCCTTAACAGATGAAAACAACAACTTGGAAAATGCCTTCATCTCTCTAAGACCAATTCTCATGATTGCAGCCTAAGCAAAAATAAACAGCCAAGCCGAGATGAATGGTGAAGCAAATGAGAATTAGCTTAAATACCAGTCAGTATTGTTTTCACTCACTTTTGTGTTATTACCCATCTCTAAGCCATCCACAAAACCTGTACCATAAGTGATTAAGTTCTCCATTACTCATTAAATTTGTTAAACGGATAATACAAAGAGTTATGTTTACATACTAACCTGCTGCTAAGGCCACAACATTTTTCAGGGTACCGCATAATTCTACCCCTTCCACATCTTGAACCTATTTATAAAACAAAAAAAAAAAAATTACAAACAAAGCATGCTTTAGATATTGAATCGATGTATACCTCCATACCCGATATAGAAAATGGCACTTTGACTTTAATGTTTCTGCCATGTTATAATCTATTAGTCTTAGAGATCATTCAAAGAGAATTCCTTTATTTATGTCAAGGTTTCTTCAATGATTGAAATTATAGTTGTTTATATCCCTTATTAAATATTTACGAACTTAGTGCTTATTGAATGAACAGTGCCTATTGCACTCACAGCTGTGACCAGGAAATAGGGAGTACTAAACAGTTGAACCCATTTATCTGCAATCTGCCTGTTCTCTCTGTATCCAACTGTTGCTTCGCTAAACTTCTCCATGGCAATCTGCATAGTAGCCTCTAGTTTCAGGAAAAGCCGATGACCAATGAAATGGCATGTGAAATTTGAATCCCATGAAGAGTTATTGGTAACTTCATTAATTACCTCGTTGGCGATGTTTGCCCCCATTAGGACACAACAATTAATCCCCAATTGCTGGGAGATGAGAGAAGAGATCATGCAGGGGCCTTCCATTTTGACCTCCATTCCTTTTATAAGGGAAATAGCCTCCACATTACCCTTTATTTTCCCAACAAGCTTCCTACATATTCCCTCCATAAATTGATGCGGGGTGACAAAAACCAACATGTTCGCATCCTTCACTGTATAATGCCCCCATCCGAACAACAAACCAGGTGATCAATCGAAAACCAAAAATCAAACTGTAGACGTTAATGAATATGACATTATCGTAAAATACGACACTGTAAAAAGCAAAAAACTCATCGTACCTGCATTTTCAAGGTCTGGATCAGCAACAACATTTTTTCCGAGCTTAACACCAGGGAGATATTTAACATTTTCCTGTTAAAGAAACTAAAATATTTCAATCGAGAAATACTGAAACACAGATGATATTGACGTCATGCAGGTCATGTGATTTATTTACATTGATACTGTTGATGACATCTGTGAGCTTCGCACCACTTGCTAATGTTTCCTCGTACACCCACATCCTCACTTCATCTGAATTTCATAGGAAAATTAAATTTAAACTTGATTTCATCAAACACCCATTTATGGTCGGTGACGAAAGTATCAAAGGAAAAAGAAATCGAAATTCTCTACATCAAGTCGTACGCTATTTGGAAAATCAATTCACCGTGCCAATTACATTTATCCGATATTGTTTAGAAGCACGTTGCATTATTAGAAAACGAAACAACATATTAAAACACAAACAATCAGCAAGAAAGAGAAAGCGCAAATACCATGGAAAGAGCCAAGCCTAAGGGTGTTGGAGGCAAGGAGCTTTGCGGCCACACTGCCCCAGTTTCCGCTACCGACGACGGTGACTTTGGATTTGTGAGCAACCCCATCGCTGGAGAAGTCGTTGCTGCGTGGCGCGGATGCTTCCACTTGCGGTCGTTCTTGGGGTTCCATTGCTGGAGACATGGAGCGAGAGAGAGATGAGAATGATAGGTGGAAGCGCGGAAGAGGGATTGAATGATGAAGGCGAAGAGCGAGTATAAGAGGAGAAGAGGGAGTCATTGGGGCGGAGAAGCCATACACGTTCCGTGAAAAACAATGCGTGTCATGTTAAATCTTGGCGATCTCATCCACGTTTTGTGTCCATGTCTCTTACGTGAGGTGTCTCCCTCTTCTTTTTCTTTTTTTCTTTTCCCTTTTTACGGTCAAAATAGAATGAACTAAAACTAAACATGGAATATGTTAGATCATTGGTAGTGATTTATGCATCTTCATATATAAAATTATTTTTTTAAAAAAATGATTTTGTATTTAAAGAATGATTCTCATATTGGTTTATGCATATTTGAATTAAATAATAATAATAAAATATTATTATTATTTTATTTTTTATTTGTTTTCTAAAATTATTTTTTATATATATTTTACAATTAGCATCCACTTTGTTTTATCAACTTAATACAAATTTTATGTATCAAAATTATTTTAATATAAATTTTATAAAGTTAATTTTAATGTATATGAGAGAGAAAAAATAGTAAAATAATGTTTGAATAATGAACAATACTTCTTCATATTTGAAGAATGACTGTTTATAGTTATGTAAAAATATAAAGATAAAGAAGCTAATGCAGACTTTTTTAAAGACAGATTCTTCAAATTTAAAGATGAAGATGAAGATAAAGAAGCCACTGCCAATGCTCTTATAGCTGCTTCACAGACAAATATAGCTACAATCAAATTACTGTTCAGAAAATGCTATCTACAATTATAATTTTACTTATATAATCATACATACTGACATGTCAATTATTTGAAATTGTCAAATTTTTAAAATTCAAACTTTAAGATTCGAATAAAAAGAAAAAAAAATTGATAAAAAGGAATTATCATTTTTTTTAAGAAGAGGATGATATCTCAATTTTATTGATAGTCCTCACTTTTGACAGAGAAAAACCGTGGTTACAACCAAACATCTAGAGGTTACAAATAAGCATAAAGACCAAAATCTAAATATCAAAAACCAAAAGACTCAACCACAAACTAAGAAATCTAAAAAATTACAAACCAAATAGAAAGAACAATCCTAAGAAACCAACCAGCAAGAAAATGAACAGATCACACATAAGAAAATAACAAAGAAACGAGAGAAGCAAAAACCAAGAACCTCATTTTGATAACTTCAAATAAGGAAAACCAATTTCATCTATGCGAAGAAGACCTCTTAACTGACAAGATAAAGTATTCCTATCATCAATCCAGTCTGTATTTAAACCATCACCCTTAAAATTGTGGGTAATTGTATTTTTACTCATTATTGTTTACTATAACACTGCAATTATAATGATTTGAGTGTAGTTACAAGGTCCGTACACATGGTTACAGAATTGGAAAGGTGCAAGGAAGTTGATAGTTTCAGATTCTCTCACTTAAAAAGATTGGAGTAAAGAAGGCAGTTGGCATGGCGTGAGCTCATTCTCCCGCATCTAAGGAGTAAAGAGAAATAATACAAATGTATTTTCCGTCAAGAGGTGTATGAAGCTCTTAAATTTGTAATGAATGAATGAGCAGAGCAGGTGGAGTGTGGTCAAAGCTCTTAAATTCGTCTGCTATCTCTTTCTCTTTGGATATATTTATGTCGACTTATGCACATTTCCTTCAGAAATGGAACGCCAAATTAACATGTAGAATTGATTCACATGTTTCCTTCCAACCAACACAAAAATAAAATAAGTTTGGTCTAAGCCACCAGATTAGTTTTGTTTTGGAAAAAAGGGGCATGCCTCGAGCCCAAAAAAATTGACCAGTAGTGGATCGGCATTTCTATGATGTCTATCTACAACAACATGCTCTATAATTTAGTTGCATTGGTACACCTTGTGCCCAGCTGCACATGGCTGGATCCAAACGTGGCGTCTTTTCACTTCACCAAGTTGAAAGGTTGAAGATTATTTTAACATATATTCAGCGACAACAAAGGTAATAGAGCAGTAAAAGATTATAAAAGACGGTCCAAAGGAGATGTTCTATTATAATTAAGCATGGCATTTGGTACCACAAAAAAGTAATGCAATCCCAATCTGCACTGTGGCTTTTGGAACATGGGCAACCGCGTACAACTGTTTATCCCTGTGCAGCCAAGCCACTGTGCCCAGAAGGAGGATGAGAGATCAGTTTCACTCCCATTTGCTTTATTGCTCAAGCAAATTCCATAATGGTGTGCTCATAAAGAAGCATATAAAGTAGAACATTTCCCTCTTTCGGCATTTATCGGTCAAATTAACAAATAGGTTTTAGGTACTAAAGTATACTAGTGAATGAGACTTGCAACATCTAGCCTCTAGCTTAGTCAAATTGAATGATGCAAGATTTGAATAATGAAATTAGCTGGTCGTATACTGGCTCACAAGTCATGAGAATTGACAACAATAAACTGTACGAAAATGATGCGATCTGGACCCGTATTACCCATTTTTAACTATCCAGCATCATGTTTATGCATTAGAGAA
The DNA here is from genome assembly GCA_029856935.1 of Cyclocarya paliurus. NCBI lineage: Eukaryota > Viridiplantae > Streptophyta > Magnoliopsida > Fagales > Juglandaceae > Cyclocarya > Cyclocarya paliurus. Next base: position 40,020,325 of record CM056946.1, on the reverse strand, counting down.
GATCAAAAGTTCAGTATCTATATCCAATATTCCAGCTCTAGACAAGGCCTGTGAGAGCTTTGGCTGCTTCAATCTTCATGGTGTGCTTGAGGTTAGCAATCAAAGACCACACCTCACATTTCAGCGAACCAAAGATTTCATGTACAAGTTCTGCCAAACTGCAAACTAGAATAATCTTCTCATGAGCCTTGAATGGGTTCAATCCAATCGCCCAGAACTTAGAGCAATTGAAATTGCCACCATCTGGAATTTTCACCAATTGCTTTACTCATAGTTGTGTTAACATGAGTAGAGTTGCCACTTAATCATGTCTCAAGCCAGTACCAAAAGATATAAAACGCTAACAACTAAGTAGCTACTCGCTACAAGTACAAACAGAGATCTCAGCAGAGGAAAAGAGAGGGAAGCCTCACTCAGGGGTCCAGCTTATTGTGCACAGGACGCCGCCTGTGAGGTAGAGAATAATCCTCGGACCACCACTGAGGCACTGGTTCCTGCACATTTACTTGTTTCCTTTCCATTTTCAGCCGGTAATCCGGTAACCCCTTAACACCTGCAAACTAACAAATGTTGTTCCAAGCAAAAATGCAAATAAAATCGTAAAAACAACACAATAAGAGCAATCGGTTTCTACCTGAAAGATGTGGTAAGGCAGCAATCGAGTGGCATTGACAAAGAAAGAAGAGGCAAATTATCATCTCAAGCACAAACCCCACCTTCATGTTAATCCTTCGCCATACTATTCCCTCCCAACTCCCTATATGCTATGCAAAACTTCTTACTCTGGCCACCTTTTATGAAGATGATAAGACTAGTGAAGGACCCACTGATGTAAAAATAAATAAATAAAAGAAAAAGGAATATGCACTTAAATAATGAATAGATGAATCTAGCTAATTTAAAAAGAAGAATCTTAGAGGCTTGGTTGGGGTTTCTTTTTGTTCTTTCTAGAAGTATAAAATATCAAGCGGTATAAAGACAGATGGATATTGCCACTTGGTCCACATTCTTGAAATAAAGTGTACCATTCAGAAGACTGAAGAATGGGCTCAGCCAGTCATCCAATCAATCAGCTAGATGGTTCGATTGGCAACCTCACAAATGCAAACTAGCACACATGAAGAAAAGGCCAGCAGATTATTGAAGCTGCTGCAATTATGCCTATTGAACCATCAGAGTATTTCTGCCTGAAGCTTTTTTTTTTTGGAACCTCAATGGTACAACAGAACCATCTATGTGAAGTTGGAAGAACTTCATTGTTGCCCGACATTTTCATTAACTGATTTTGTCTCCTCTTGCCAACAGATTAGTCAACCTTCTTTTATATGAATTATGACTTACCAGCAACCACAGCAGAGGCAGCTGTCACTCCAACAAGCACTGAAACATGCACATCCCAATCATCATAACACGAATCATTTGCATGACAGAAGCATTCCATCAGCATTAAAACATATTTTTCACTGGATTCTTATTTTTGAATTTGTCTTTAAGAATAACATCAATCATTCGTCTACAATGCAAAACGTTCAAAAATTGTAAAATTCGCTTCCTCCAGTTATATCTAAGAGGATGGGAAAAAAGCCATTAAATCAAATGAACTTTCTGATTGACTGCCGTCATATCAACTCAAAAAATAAGGGCATACTACTCCCTTCGAAGTCAGTGTATGGAACAACACCATTCCTTAGAGAAAACTGGAAGGGACAGTTGGTGCGGCATCGGCAAATAGCGATTGGCAAGTTTCAGGGAGCTCTGTCAAAGGGCTGCGTATCTTTGTAGCAAACATCCCAGACAGCTTCCATGGCATCCTTTGCAGCTGCTTCTGAGCAGTATGGATTAGCAATTACTGATTTCATGACTCTTCTTCGCACACAGTCCTTCAAAATTCAAAATGAAACCCACAACCAAGTTAATTAAATGTAAAAGAATGCCTAAAATATGCTATAGTACATAGTGTATGGCATGTGCTGTGCAAGTAGACAAAGATTAACTGTGCATGACTTAATCCTATACGGTTTATCCCTTTTTCGCTCACCTAAAATAAAAAAACTCTAGGCGGTATGCACTCCTAGTTTCCCCCTATAAAAGACCTGCCTTTCTCTACATCTAAAGAAAACGGATCACATCAATTGGTGAAGCATGGTTGGTAATACAAAACAGTGAAAACTTAAATAAAACAAGAACTTAGCACATAATATATATACATGTGCACAATGCATACACAAGGGAATTATGAGAATGTGCTTCTAGGTCCTCAACAGAATCCAGAGCATATGGTTAAGATACTTTAATTTCCTTTAGGTTGAGAGCAAAGATCTCACTTAGGTTATACCAATAACATGAGGAAAAATTCTTCTTATTGTTGTATTCAGGAGTAATGCAGGTTACTTTCAATCAGCCTAACAGTAACTACTGCCTTGCTAGGGATGGTAATAAACTATAAAATTCCACGTTCTAATATTATAAAGTTAGAGTCCTCGAAGAATATATGACTTTAATAATGAAACATCCTTCACAGGTACACCAAATACTCCAGTGATGGATCTGAACAAAAGTTGAATCAGTTTCCTTGGAGCACCCTCACATGCCCTAATTTAGATATGATACCCAGTTGACTTCCTGTAAGGCAATGAGCACTTGGGCCTGGCATATGAATTTTTGAGCTGCCACAAAGCTGGTAAGCTTCTCATAACTTAAAAATTAAGCATACAGTATCCAGTGGCATGCTCCTTTGATAAAGGTTAGTTAGGAATACTTCCATTTGTAACTGGTGATGTCAAATCAAGAGATTTATGCTGAAACACCTAACTCCCCATGTAAATAAAAGATTATGTCCTCTCTGTTCCACTGCCGCCTTTCAACTGAGTGTTTTGGTCTTTGCAGAAATCACAATTGAAAATATAGCTAAGTGATGGAAAGCAAATATTATGCTATCAGATACAGGAGAAGAGAAAAGCAGAGATGGAGGTTCTTTCTAAAGAACTTGTTTAAAATGAAAACAGAAAAGCTCACCTGTTCATGGCCTCTTATCTTCGTAAAACCCCGCAGCAACTCCCGTTTGTAGTGGCAATCACCACTTAGATGACCAGCCCGAATCTGTTTCACGTAGATAACACGAGCATTTTTAATTTTATAAAAATGAGAAATTTATATGGATTAAAAAATTTCATCACAACTAATGCAAACCTCACTACAAGCATGGTGAGCACAATTAGCCCAATCCAAATTTGCAGCACGACAGTCATCATATGCATGAATTAGCTCATGTATCACCACTTGATTGACCTCATCTTGAATGCTCATGTGATTACTACACACCACAATCTACAAAAGGTCCATACAAAAATAGCAACACATTACCCCTACACACTCAGAGAATTAGCATATAATAAACTTTTTGTGAACGAAATCTGGATTGTAAAGGAACACTTTATGTAAGCAATTTCAGAAAGATCACATCCGAGAAGATAAAACTTCATTTTGGCCTAATATACCTACTTTGGTTATGAAGTAGATACCAGTCAATTACCAATCAATAGCTATGTAAAGGAGGTACCAAATGACATACTTTTTTTTTAAAATTAAAAACCCTACGCATAAAATTAGCATTTGAAAGCAGTACCATAATTTGAGCGAACTAAAACAATTAAACCCCAATTACATTGAAATACAAAAATATCAATTGTAGTTGTAAATTTTAACTATAACAAAATAATAATACCCCTTCGCCACGAACGTAGCCGCCGCTGATCTGCTTGTCGCAATGGACAGCCTTGATGAAGTTTTCCCCAACCACACACCCAGCTTTCTCCAAATGCTCCCTCAGAAACTTCACCATCGGAGCTGTCACGGAAAATATGAAGAAACGAAGTCCGTTAAACAACCAGTCCATGTTTCGCTACCCGTATTCAGCAGGAGGGGAAAAAAAAGGAAAGTAATTGAAATCGCGATAAATTCCTAAAACCCTAAACCCCGACTATATGTATTAGATTAATTTTCTGTTAGAAAAATAATGGAGAAGTCTTGAGCATACTTCGGAGACTTCGTCTGATCATGTCCTGGCACTCCTCTATGGACTTTCCGCCGTTGACGGCGGAGGAGAAGCTTCCGGATCCGGATTCCGGGGCGGGTTCCTCTGCCATGAATTTGTGTGTGTGGGAGCTCCTGTTTGCCCTATTTTGTTTGGCAGAGGAGCGCTCTCTCCCTCGCAAAGTGATTTCCGGGTCAATTTTCAGTTCGGGTCTTTCAAAATGCTTGGGGCCCGGGGGGGCGGGGTACGGTTACCTTACTGTACAGTATTGAGTATACGCTGTTAAACGGCACGAACTTTCTTTGTCGTTTTCACGATGTCAAGATTGTTTTGCCTTCGAAAATTAAAGTTGAATTTGCTTTAGAATTCATCATTTTTAATTTTTGAGCTTATCTACTCATTATCTAGTGCATCATATTTTTTTTTTTTTTTATTCTTCTTAAACTTATTGAATTATTCTACTCATTATCAATATAACACACATTTGCTAATAAAAAAAATGTGATGTGATGTCCTGTTTGAATTTAGAGATGAACTGAGATTAGTCGAGATAGTTTGTAAATAGTAATGAAATTTATGAGCTTAAATTTGTGAATAGTAATAAATAGTAGTGAGATGAGTTGAAATTGATTGAAATGATTTCTTCAATTGGGGTTCATTGCTTTTTTTTTTCTTCAAAAATTAAAGATCTCATCATAATATCATAAATGTTGTAGTACGTTAGATAAAGATACCTATAAATAAAACAATATATAATATTAATTATTTGTATAAGCTATATGTAATGATTTATCCCGAGTCCCTCACGTTCCAGAACTCAAAGATTAACTGAGATCGATATTCATAGAATATTGCAAGAACCAACTAGATCCAAAATAATAGAAAAACAGATACAAAACAGAACAAGAATAAGAATCAATAATAAAGAAAATAACAAGAATAAAAGAAAGAGAGAAGACAACACAACCGATTTACGTGGTTCGACCCTAATGGTCTACGTCCACGGTAGGAATGGCCTCAGAGCTTTATTGATAATCACAGTCTCTACCAGAAAAGCCTCAAAACCATTAACATTCACTAATCCTCACTTTCTCTCAAGAAATCGTACTGATTTCTTTCTCACAGTAAAGAAACCCAGCAAACCCTAGGTTCTTCCCTCTATGCTCAGAACACTCTCGATGCCTCTCAAAATGTACAAATGAAACACGAATGAATATTAGGGTTACAAATCACGGTTAACTATGAATATATATGAAGAAACAGATGCTGCCAAGTGTCACCATCCAATGGCTCGTAAAACTTGATCTTTCTCAGATGTTGCTTATAAGTCATGTGCGAATCACGTGCTTTTCTATCTCAGCACTTAAGCATCACAACTCCAGACTTAACCGCTTGTGCACCAATCAAAGTATCACACATGAGAGACAAATAAAAGGTCAGAGTAAAAATAAAACTAACATTAATAAATGTATTTGACATAACATTTACAAATCTCCACCTTGGCAAAAGACATTTATTGCCAAGTTATTATCAATACTCATCATTGGCGATTCCTACATTGTCCTCCTAATGAGGATTAACTCTAGACTCCATACTAATTAAGTTCAGACAGTGTCTGAACTTAGAACATGGGAGAGACTTAGTCATCATATCTGAGGGGTTATCCTCAGTTGAGACTTTCTCCACACAAACTACTTTAGACTCTATAACATCCCTAACAAAATGAAGCCTTATGTCAATATGCTTAGACCTTTCATGAAAAACTTTATTTTTTGCTAAGTGTAGAGCACTTTGGTTATCACAGTGTACTGTGATATTTCCATTAAAAATGTTTAACTCATTTGAAATTCCTTTTAACCATATGGCCTCTTTTACAGCTTTAGTCAATGCTATATATTCAGCGTCTGTGGTGGACAAAACAACCACAGATTGCAAGTGTGATTTCTAACTAATTGCTCCACCAAAAGCAGTGAATACATATCCAGTTAAGGATTTCCTAGAGTCTATATTTCCAGCAAAGTCAGAGTCTACAAAACCGGTCAACTCGTATCCCTTCTCTACATTTTTCCCAAAACTGATGCCTAAGCTAGATGAACCTGCCAGGTACCTCAGTACCCATATAATGGCTTGCCAGTGTGCCTTTCCAGGATTCCCTATAAATCTACTAACTACACTCACAGCATATGTTAGATTAGGTCTAGAACAAACCATTGCATACATTATACTTCCCCACCATGCTAGCATAAGGAATTTTATTCATGAAGTTAATGTCAGGTTTGTTTTAGGAGCATGATCTACTGACAATTTAAAATGCTGACCTAAGGGTGTAGAGACAGATTTCACTTGTTCCATATCAAATCTTTTAAGGATTTTGGAAATGTAATTTTTCTGGGTTAAGTGTAATACCTTAGCATTCATGTCCTTTTCAATTTCTATTCCCAGGATTTTCTTAGCAGGACCCAAATCTTTCATTTCAAACTCTGATTTCAGCATGCATTTAACTTAATCAATTAAAATAGTGTCTTTACAAGCCAACAACATGTCATCAACATACAATAGGAGATAGACAAATGTTCCTTTTTCTTCTTTATAATAGACACAACTATCATAGCAGCTCCTTTTAAAATTATTGTCAGTCATGTGTGTATCAAATCTGTTATACCACTGCCTAGGTGATTGTTTAAGACCATATAAAGATTTTTTAGTAGACACACTTGATTGTCTTTAATTTCATTAGTAAAACCTTCAGGAGGTTGCATGTAAATTTCTTCTTCAAGTTCTCCATGTAAAAAAGCAATTTTAACATCTAATTGTTCTAGATGCAGATTTTCAAAAGCAGTATAAGCAAGCAGTAACCTGATTGAGCTATGTTTAACCACAGGAGAAAAGATTTCATTGAAATCAATTCCTTCCCTCTGTGTAAAGCTTTTGGCTACTAGCCTAGCCTTATACCTTGTCCCTTCTATCCCTGGAATGCTTTCATTTTTCTTAAATATCCACTTGGATCCAACTAGTTTTACACCTTTGGGTTTGGGCACTAGAATCCAGGTTTTATTCTTGTTTAGTGATTTCATCTCCTCATGCATAGCAAGTATTCATTTAGAGGAGTCTTTGCTAGACACAGCTTCTTTATAAGATATAGGTTCCTGATTTACTACATTATCAGCTATAGTTAGGGCAAACATGGTGAGTTCAGCTTGACCATACCTTAGAGGAGGTTTAATTATTCTCTTTTGTCTGTCTCTAATTAGGTTATAAGAGCTAACTCCACCTTGATCCTTAATCCTTGAAAATCCTCCCTCAAGATCACTGCCCTTCCCAATTTCTGGTTCAGGTTGGGTGTTATTTTGCTCCACCTCAACCTGTAAACCTTTTAAGGACTTATCATCTTCTGAGTTTGATGTTTCCCCTAGTACCCTAGCCATTTGAGACTCATTAAAGGTTACATCCCTACTCACTATGCACCTAAACCTACCAGGTCCTTCTACCCAAAGTTTGTATCCCTTCACCCCCTTGAGGATACCCTATAAAGATACACTTAAGTGCCCTGGGCTCTAATTTGTCAGTTTTTGAATGTGCATAGGCAACACACCCGAAAACTCTAAGGTGGTCATAAGTAGGAAATTTTTCAGACCATAGTTCTTGTGGAGTTTTTAAACCTATAACAGAGGAAGGGCACCTATTTATAAGGTGAACAGCTGTATTGGCAGCTTCTGCCCAGAAGGTTTTGGGCAGTCCTGAGTTTGACAACATACACCTAACCCTTTCTAGGATTGTCCTGTTCATCCTTTCAGCTAAGCCATTCTGTTGAGGGGTTTCCCTCACTGTCTTATGCGTAAGGATCCCTTCCCTTTTACAGTATATGTTAAACTCATTAGACAAGAACTTTAGGCCATTATCTGTCCTTAAAACTTTAAATTTTCTACCTACTTGATTCTCCACTAGAGTTTTTCATTCTTTGAATTTCTCAAAAGTGTCACTTTTATTTTTAAGGATATAAATCTAAACCTTTCTAGAGTAATCATCCACAAAGGATAGGAAATAGCTCCCTCTATTATGAGAATTTACTCTTGTAGGCCCCCAGAGGTCAGAATGGACATAGTTTAGAGTTTGTTTAGTGTTATGGGTTGCTACCTTAAAACTAACTCTCTTGGCCTTCCCGTAGATACAATCTTCACAGAATGGTAGGTTGTCTAAGTTCTGGTCACTCAACAACCCATGTTTCTACAGTTCTAAAAGGCCCCTCTGACTTACATGCCCAAGTCTCCTATGCCATAGCACAGATTGGTTCTCTACTGTGTTTAGTACAGGTGATGCTTCCCTAACTACGGTCTTTCCTAGTAATGTGTACAAACCATTTTTAATCACCCATTTCATGACAACTAAGGACCCTTTTGCAACTCTAAGAGTTCCTGCCTCAGATTTAAAGGTATAGCCTGATAAATCAAGCATACCAAGAGAAATTAAGTTTCTCTTTAACTCAGGTATGAACCTGACTTTCCTTAAAATCCTCTCGATACCATCATGCATTTTCAGTCTAACAGACCCTATACCCATGATTTTGCAGGACTTATTGTTTCCTAGAATGACATGTCCTCCATCTAACTCAGAGAAGGTCTCAAACCATCCCTTTATTGGACACATATGGAATGAATAGCCAGAATCCATTATCCATTCTGTTTTTGGGTCAACCTCACTTACAGTGAGCACCTCAGCACTCTCATATCCTTCTAACACCATAGAGGCATCCCCTGCCTCTTTGGTCTTATTATCAAAGTTGTTCTTTCTTTCAGGACAATCTTTCTTGAAATGTCATTCTTTATGACACTGAAAACATTTAAAATGTTTTCCCTTTGATTTAGACCTAGGTTTCCTTTTATTATTCTTGCCCTTCTTATCTCTTTTTTCTGTTCTACCCCTAACAGACAAACCTTCCCCAAGTTCTTGTTTAGTATCCCCCCTACTTTGTAGTTCCCTAGTGTGAAGTACAGATTGTACTTCATCTAGTGTAAAAGAGTCCCTACCAAACATCATGGTTTCTTTTAGGTTTTGGTAGGATGAGTCCAAAGAACTCATCAAGAGGATGGCTTGATCCTCATCCTCCACCTTAATATCTATATTTGCTAGATCTAAGATGATTTTATTAAATTCATCTAGATGTTGCCCTATTGGAGTTCTAGGGATCATCTTGAAGGTGTATAGTTTGGTTTTCTTGTGCAGTCTGTTAGCTAAAGATTTAGTCATATAAATGTTCTCTAATTTCAGCCATATGCCTGCAGCAGTGTCCTCATTGGCCACCTCCCTTAGGACTTTATCTCCAAGGGAGAGGATTAGGACACTGTGTGCTTTCTGGAGAATGTCCTTTTGGACAATCTCCTTGTCTTCCTCTTTCGGGGAAGATCCTTTCCTTTTCTCACCAAAGAGGGCATCTTGCAGTCCATGTTGGACTAGCAGTGCCCTCATCTCGATCCTCCATAACCCGAAATCATTTTCCCCCGTGAATTTTTCGATGTCGAATCTCATGGTCCCCATCGACCTAGGCTCTTGATACCACTTGTAATGATTTACCCCGAGTTCCTCACGTTCCAGAACTCAAAGATTAACTGAGATCGATATTCACAAAATATTGCAAGAACCAACCAGATCCAAAATAATAGAAAACAGATACAAAACAGAACAAGAATAAGAATCAATAATAAAGAAAATAACAAGAATAAAAGAAAGAGAGAAGACAACACAACCGATTTACGTGGTTCGACCCTAATGGTCTACGTCCACGGCAGGAATGGCCTCAGAGTTTTATTGATAATCACAGTCTCCACCAGAGAAGCCTCAGAACCATTTACATTCACTAATCCTCACTTTCTCTCAAGAAATCGCACTGATTTCTTTCTCACAGTGAAGAAACCCAGCAAACCCTAGGTTCTTCCCTCTATGCTCAGAACACTCTCGATGCCTCTCAAAATGTACAAATGAAACACGAATGAATATTAGGGTTACAAATCACGGTTAACTATGAATATATATGAAGAAATAGATGCTGCCAAGTGTCACCATCCAATGGCTCGTAAAACTTGATCTTTCTCAGATGCTGCTTATAAGTCATGTGTGAATCACGTGCTTTTCTATCTCAGCACTTAAGTATCACAGCTCCAGACTTAGCCGCTTCTGCACCAATCAAATTAGTATCACACATGAGAGACAAATAAAATGTCAGAGTAAAAATAAAACTAACATTAATAAATATATTTGACATAACATTTACACTATACAAACCATATATTATTAAAATATTCAATGCCTATATTGTAAAATTACACATGATTTATACATTTTAAATTTGTATATAGCATCACTGCCCGCTCAAATAATCAAACCAAATAAACTAGCCCAATAGATACATCCATTAATATTGGTGACTTAAAAACATGCATGAAACCTTAGTACTGGTCGACCACATATATTTATTATATATAAACTAGTAGTGTTCAAGATCGTGATTATTAATGAATCAATTAATGATCAATTAACGAACGTCCTAATCGGTAGTACTTCCTTTCAAACATGTAATCCCTAATGATCTATATATATACAGTTATGCTACATATAATTATGTTTGCGTATTTTTTACACATTTTATTGATGTGATTGGCTAATCTAATTATTTTATATTAAAAAAAGTGATGCAGTCAATCATATTAGTAAAGTAAACAAAAGTAACTGCACATAGATCAGTTTTTTATATAAATATATATATGTAAGTTATAATTAAGGTTGTATGGTAACTCGATCCATATGATCATCCTGTGTTCTAATCGTCAGATAATTTGAATTGATATGTGAATAGTAATGTTATAATTTGAATTGATCATATGTAAGTTATAATCATTTAGATGTTAAGGTGATATCAGATAATCTGAGTTGATATGTGAATAATAATATTTTGTAAATCTCATTGAAATGTGTTTGAATTTAAATAGGTTGTGATATGTGTTTGAATGTATGAAATAAGTTGAGATGAGTTTAAACTTTTTATGAAAATCTGAAAAGTAATAGGTTCCATCAATAATTGGTTTGAGATAGATTGAAGTGATGATCTTGACATCTAAACATAGTCTTATAAATTGATCCCCTTAACATATAATATCTTTATGTGTGTGTGTATATACACACGTATTCTTAAGATCAAAATTACTAGATCGGATACAGTTTAATTTCTGTACGTACATACATGTTGAGATAGATCGATGATGATGATGAATTATAATGATCAAATTAACTTACAACTGGAGTCTGTATTTCGGCTGTGATACAAAACCCAAGTTTGGCACTTTCTCGAAACAAAAGACCCGCGCAAATAAATCATCCCCAAGGCCACCAAATCCGGCCGGTCATCCAAAAGCCCTCCTCTCTCTCCTCTCCTTTGCCCCATAACCGACTAATTAACCAACTATATATCGATAATCGAAATGCAAAAGCCACCCTCCATCTTAACCCTCCTCCATACATTTCCCTAACTTTCCTCCCACCCCTAACCCTATATATTCCCTACTCATCTCTAACGTCTCCCTTCATTCTTCAGTGCAGTGTTAATTCTCTATATATCTTTAGAGAATTACTGCAATCTTTAGAATCATCTTGCTCTTTCATCTCTCCTAACAGAACGCACAGAACCCACAAACAGCATAAGCAAGATCAAGTAATAATGGCTCGTAAATTTATTGTTTTGGCTTTGGTTTGCATTGCCGTTGCTGGAGTGGTGGCAGCCCAAGCTGAAGAAGCTCCAACGAGCTCCCCCAAGGCCTCTCCCACCCCGAAATCCTCACCCACCACTCCATCATCATCACCTTCCTCTGCCCCAGTACCAAAAGGCTCAGAGTCATCCGCTCCTAAGTCATCAGCATCCAGCCCCACCGGCTCCTCCTCACCCGAGGCTTCTGCTACTCCCACCTCCACACCTGCCACCTCTCCTTCCGATGCCTCCTCCCCGGACACCGGCGTCTCTTCTCCTCCGGCCCCAGGCAGCGAGTACACTGAAGGACCCGCAGCTGGACCTACTGCTGATGAAGCTCCTGCAGCCGCACCCACAACAGAAAGCAGCGCCTCCGCCCTCAAGGTCTCTGCTGCTGCTGGTGCTGCCCTCGTCGCAGGCTTTTTCGTCTTCTAACTTAAATTGGCGACGAGATTGAGATCGTGTTGTTGTTCGCAACGAGAAACTCTTTATGCATGCAGCATGTGTTTATGATTAATTCGTACGTGTGTCAGTTTTTCAATCCAGGGGAAAGCCGTTTAAATACTAAAGGGACATGATCTTCTAGTTTAGGAGTCGGTCCTTAATTTTATTGTTTAAATAACTTTTCAATTTTTATTTTTAAATCATGTATGCACGTGCATGCGAATTACGGTCGATTTTCTGGGTTATACATGAGACATTTGGAAGAAGCAGAATAATTTTCATTAATTTGCTGATCTTTTGTGAATAATATTATGCATATTCTAAATAATCTTAATTACATATTGATATGCGCCCGTGAATGCATAGGCTGCATTGCTTATATATAATAATTACCTTATAATTTATAATCTCAAGCAATACTCCTTTTTTTCTCGAATAAATTAATTCGCTTGTTTTGGTTATTTCATTTTTTTTATTAACCCTAAATATTTTAAATTTCCGTTGACCAGATCATGATCATGACTACATACGTAATATAGTTTTTTTTGGAAGTAATATTCATTTAAAAAGTAGCAAATTTTACTATTATTTAAAATCTTGCCAACATCCGCGCGTTGACATATGTTTTAATCCTCGTTTATTTTTATAACTATTCTCAACTCATCTTATTATTATTATTTTTTAAAATTTTTACACAAAATAAAATAAAAATTCAACTTTTTCAAATTTTATAATAAAAATAATATTAAAAAATATTTTATAACAATATTTTATTCAACTTTTAACTTTAGTTTCAATTCATCTCATCTCATTTGCAAATACAAATGAAGTCTTAATTTGTTGGCGGCCAGCAACATTAATATTGTTGTTTGAACTCATCAACAATATAAATATATATATATATATATTTATATATATAGCCACACTCAACCGCATGATCAGTGTATACACGTAGTACATGAGTTTGACATGAAATAGCCTGGCTCATCAACTTCAAAATGAAAGGGTTGGCAATTTAACCAAATTAATTTTAAAGGCCATTTAACTAATTTATCCATCGATCGTTAAATTCAGAACAAATCATAATTTGCATGAATATTATTGCATGAGCAAAAGTAGATGATCAGAGATCATCTAATTGGTGATATGCATGAAATAAATAAATAAACTATATAGTCACTAGTCATGTATCATGAAAGGTAATTAACTAAAATTATTGTATGTTTTCCGACGTGTGTGGGAAGCATCAGATAGACCCACCATCTCTTAAGTCAAATATTGATTATTATTATAATTTTATATATATATAGAGAGAGAGAGAGAGAGAGAGAGAGAGAGGAGTTTCGTGCCCTTCATGTAAAGTTAATTAGGTCCTCGAGCGTGCAGCTAGTGGCAATTCTGCAGATTGACGACAGGATATGTAAAGGAGGGAAAAAGTTTATTCCGACACATGTCTTTAATTATTCACCCATTAATCATGCATGGTAAAACCACCTTGTTGCCTATATATATATGATTTTGTATGCTCTATTTCGTGATACGTACGTAGTAATGATCAATCGGTTGCTTTTGATCTTAGTGGCAGTGCGGCGGACTTACGTTCCTAATTAATTTGGAGCAATGTTCATTGATGCTCATGACTTCGACGTACGTAAGTTATTATAATGTCGTTTTTTTCTGATCAATAATCCATCAAGCCACTGATCATCATGATCAACGACAATATGATATCCTATATAATAATATCCCAGACCATGCACTCGTGTTCGAAAAACCTTAGTTATATATCCCTTGAACCAGCCAACGTCATAAGTACTCGTGACTTTCACTTATTCCTTTTTGGTTGTTTTTTATTTGCTATTTATATTCGAAATTATCACTTCAGTTATGAAAATCAAAATGGAATATTATAGATTCGAGATTAATTCAATAAAACCAAATTTTTGTTCTCATAATTTAGAAATTTTACTAAAACTCATGAGCTGCTACGTACTGTATGAAGTGTTTTTCTCATAGCAAACTTGGTCTTGACTACTGATCTTGAGTCGTCCGATGCACGCATGCATGACGCATCCACTGGCAGATCATGATGAGATCGCCGGGAAAAGTTGTAAGATTCCACAAAAATGAGAGGGGGCTTTTGGGAAGTGCTGAGGGGTCGGGGTTCATTTGAAACGTGCATTACAAATGTCAACTAAATCGGCACTTTATAACTTCCGTGTCATTAGACTGGAATTGTCAATAGCATCGATCCATGATGTTTTATAAAGCTTTATTTAAAAAAAAATAAATAATAAAGCTATATATAGGCTTATCAAAAAAATAAAAATAAAGCTATATATAGGCGGAAGGAAGCTAGAATTAAGCAGTAGTACTCTAACTTCTTACGTACTAGTACTAGTCCTTAACGTGGCTATATATATATATATATATATATATATAAAGAAGTGACTTAATACCATGCATATATAGTCTATTATGGTAAACTGCTGGCAAACAAGCTATATCTAGAGAGATTAATATTCTTGATCTCATCCTTAATTTTTGTTCTTGCTTCCCCGCAGTTATATTTTTCTACTCATATTAATGATATCCAGGCCGGGATCTCATGCGCGCGTGGTTATTTAGCTAGCAGCGGGAACCCTTCCTACACGCAAGTGCACCAGCAGTCCTGGTCATTGAGCCCACGAGAGAAGATGGTCTTGCACTCAGGCTATTTGCCCTGGCATAGCTGGATGATGCTCCTGCGCCAGACTGCAGGAAGTATGCCCCATTCAACAACAAATCCCCTTCCGACCTCCAGTTCCAGTGCCTCCATTCACTCTCTGGTGCATCCTCATGCTTTGTCACCTCTTTTCTAAACCTCAAATCGGGTGCCAGAAATCTGTTGCCTTGGCTGTAAATTGTAGGCGCAGCGCTCCCTCCAATGGCATACATTTCCCAGTGAGTGTAATCATTGTTCACCACATGAAAATACCCAAATCTGCACCTGCAATATATAATAATGTTTGTAAGCAAATATTTAGACCCTCAAATACTATATATGTTTATGTACTTCTGAATAAAGTAAAGGGTAAATCTGCAATTTCCACTTTTGAATATTTTCCTCACGCGTAGTACGTACGTACCTCGGCATTCTCTGTACTAGCCCTTCTCCAAAGTGATTAAAGGCTACAGTAACTTGCATGTTCTTGTCTTGTGTGTACGCGTCATTGTGGCCTAAAAGCATGACCTTGTCGTGATGAGTCATGTAGTTGTTGGAGATGGTGATGGCGGTGGATCCGTGGATGGCATCGATGAGGCCATCATGGCAGTTAGACAGTGAGCAATGGTCCACCCATATATGCCTCCCGCCAAAGATGGACACTCCATCACCGTCCGATCTGGTCCACCAACCAGAATGGTGAGGGGAGTTCCTTATATTGGCATTCCCTCCTTGCTTACAGTCATGGATGTTGATGCCATGGATAATGATGTTAGAGGCATAATGTATGGTAATGCATGGCCCACCGGCAATATGGACACTGGCACCTCTACCATCGATGGTCTTGAAGGAGTTCATGACAAGCTCTTGCTCCAGCTTAATCACCATATCTCTTTGGAAAATGATCCACAAAGGCTCATCTTGTATAACTGCGTGTCGTAGAGTACCGGGCCTGGGATTCACGGGGTCATCGTTGCTGGAGTCAGTGACCACATAGATGCGACCATTTCTTCCTCCAATGGCATTCTTTCCGAACCCGATGGCACAGTCGGCTAACCTCTGGCGGTTCTTCTCCCAGTTGGGGTCGCACCTCCAGCAATCATCAATGGGGTTTCCGGTTCCGCAGGAGAGATAGGCCAAGTTCCTCCTGGAGGCATTGATGCTCCTATATACCCACAAAGAAAAAAAAAAAAAAAAAAAAAGGTGACACAATTTCAGCATGCATAAATCATAGTACAGATCACTAAATATCCTTAATTAATGTATAAAGTGAATTTTAAACTACCTGTGCACTTCTTGGACGACAAGATCAGGGTCTTGTACAGGAGAGGAGAAAACGAAACCTGGATTGCTGCTTAGAAAATAGAAGAAACTAAGAAAGAAAATGGAAAGATGGGCCATTTTCTGATTTTGGGGAGGAGTACTAGTTGAGGGGAGGAAATTAGAGATCAGTAGTGGGGGGAGTGAGGTCATGTGGTGCAGACATGGTAGATTATAAAGGAGTAAAAAGCCGGGAGTAATGGCGTGATTAGGCAGGCTGAGCATGTGGGGTGCTCTCATTATCGTAATTTCAGGGTCTTTATAATTTTCTTATTCTTTTTCAGTTATGCATCCGGTAGTTTGAAAGTACCGTTGATCAAGCCCTTATAAATTCAAACCCTCCAAGTCAAATTGGTTGACTCTTCGTTTTACTGATGGCCCCGCGGGCCTTTATTTCTTGGTTGGGTAGACGCCACCGCTGAGGGCTCCCGTTGGGACTCCCACTAATGAATTCTTTGTTTTTTTTTATATTTTTTATATTATTAAAAAATACTTACTTAATTACGAAATTAAAAAAAATTAAAAAAAAAAAACTGCCATTAGAGCCCCCGACAGCAAGCATAGCTTTTTCCTTTTTTCTTCATACATCTGAGATAAAAATGAAATAGAGTTTGGTGTATTAAATTTTTCATAATAAATATTACTACAGTTTTTCCATAGATCTAATTAGGTTATTATCTGGTGGAGTAGAATCTTAAAAAATCTTATCCAATTAACGAGTAAACAAATAAATTAGTAATTAATTAGCACCCAACAAATAAAAAATCCATTTTTAGTTAATGATATCTATGATCATGTGTTGACGGCAAATTGTTCATGACCCAAACCATGGGTCAACCATTTTATAAGACTAATTAAGTAAGAGGTACTGCACGATCAAATTGTTTTTACTCATGATCATTGTGCTCGACATTTTGTTAGAATTAAGGTTGAATATTATATATGTAATAATGAATTATTTATTAACTAGTCTTGATAATTTATATTTTTAATAATAATTATTAGCTAATCTCCATGAAGATATGGTACTATATAAATATATATATATATATATATTCTCGTTCTATCAGTAAATGTTATGCCATTCAAAGTGTTTTCAAAAACACTAATTAGTCAAGGACGTAACCTTTTGTAATAAGATAAAAAGTATTAAGCTATCATATTTAAAAAATAAATTATATTTATAGTTTTGAAATGTGCAAGCCACAGTTCTTTTAAAAAAAAAGATAAATATGAGATTTATTTAAAAAAATTATTTTTTTAATAGTAGATCGACTTCACTCTTTTTTAAAAAGAGTGTACGATACTTATACATTTTAAAACTATATATAACATTACTCTTTATTATAAGAATATGGTATCTTCATGATCATGTAGTTGATGAATCCCTCGCTTAACGATCGACTGCATTCATGATCTATCTTTTGATGATTTGAATAAAATGACTTATTTAAATACTTACCCGGAGAAAAAGACTCGGAATGAAAGTGTTAATTATTATTTGCCAAACCTAATTGCATGGCCAGACTTTGGGGTCGTGAGCAGTGGAAAAAGGTGACCCTCTGTCCCCGATCCTCCTACTTGAATGCATTGGCTCCTAACTTTCTTTGTAAAATGAAAGTAAGTTAGGTGTAGAAGCTGATCTCGATCGCATGAATGAAAAAGAGAAACTAATTCAGCCGGCGCTAATTATATATATATATATATCTAATTAATTAATTAGGGGCTATTGTTTTCAAAGATTCTGATCAACAACATTTTTCTGTATGCTTCCTCTGACTGCGGTAGAATTAAGGAGGAAACAAATTATAATTAATTAAGGACTTATACATATACGATGAATCGACGTTCGTCAAGATCCAAGATCAAAGGTCTTCAATTTAGTCCGTATTGGCCGTAGTTAACCATGCATGCTTTTTATAAGTACTTTATAATTTGCCTTTGCATGATCCCCGGCCCTTTGCTAAATTTTCAAACACATCGTAATTATTGTCAATTAGTTTGGTATATGTACAATATATATAGCATGAGAAGTCATCATGATGAGATCAAAAAAGTTGCCCCTCTCTCTCTCTCTAAAAGTCTAGCTAATTATTCAGTCATTGGGTTCAGATCCTGTACACTTACGGCTTAATCACGTGCATGCATGCATGCATGCCATGGCCCCACTAAGGGACGATTTGGCGATCGATGAACTTAAATTGAAAGCATTAACAAAACATTGACGATAACAGGAGGCTTATCATGCCCGATCGAGTACAATGCATGATGCAGTCAAAGCAATATTATTATTGGACCTAAAAGTAAACTAAAGAACAAATTAAGTACAGGAGTCAGTACTATTAATACTAGTACTTAATTGTCATTTTATGCACAAACTAATTCCCAAATTGGAAATTCTTACATGCAAGCTGCCAACTAATTTATTATTATAATAATAATATGATATAACCAAAGGACTTCGTGTGAGACCCAAAATGGCCATGGCAGAATATTAATAATGCAACATTCCATGCCATCTCGATCTCTACTTTTTTCTTGGATGCCAAACGAAGATCATATCTATCTTGCACCACTTTATGACTTCTTGTAATATCTTAACCAACTCCCCAACCAAACACAAATAAATAAAAAATTATATATATACACACATGTATATATCAATAGAATATTTGTTGATTTATTTATTTTATGCGTTCTTTTTTCAAACCGGGGTGAGGCATATTCTTTTGTGACTTTGTCTTTATAAGTATTTCACCTACTTACCTACAAGTTTTGCTACTCATCATCTCTATACAACCACATACCACAAATTTTATTTTATTTTTTTAAATTTGGTTTTATTATTTTTAAACTAATTAAATTATTCACTCATTATCCATATATCATACATTTCGTAAGAGAAAAATAAATTATGAGTGGTATGTGATGTGTAGGGATAATGAATATAATTTTTTCCTACCAAAACGGCTTCTTTCTTTTTCAAAAAATTCTATTACATCATCTCTACATCACATACTATATATAATTTTTTTTATTTTATTTTTTTTCTTACCAAATATATGGTATATGGATTATATGAATAGAAGAATTTATTTAGTTTTAGCTAGAATAAAATTAAAAAAAAATCAAATATAGTGTGTAGCGGAGAAATAATAAATAAAAATACTCTTTTTTCTTTTTTTTACTCTTCGGTTTGTTGGAAGAGGCCCCCATTAAGGTCGCTGACTCGCACGTGAATGTATGTGGATCAGGAGGGATTAGGTCGAAAGTAGGCCTTGAACTTGGGGCCGAAAGTTCAGCCCAGTTTGTTCATCCTTGCCCAAGAAAAAATTAGCACTCTGCCTTTTGTTTTTGTTTTTTGGGTGTTTGAGCCTGATTCAGACATGGAGCGTTAAATCAGATCCAGACGGTCCAAATAATTACAACAGTGAAACGCATGAACTCTGCTCAACACAACAGTGTCCCGCTCCCACTGCCCAAATGTGCATGAAAATAATATTTATAGTCATAGTTAGCTTAAGTTTCGCATATTTATTTTAAGAAAAGTAAATCAAAATAGAATTTATACGATAAAAATAATTTTTTAATAATTAATTAGATTTAAAAAAAAAATGTGTGCACAATTCAATAGTAAATTCAATTCCACCGACACCTTCCCCCATCTTCTAGACTCGTTTCAAGTACAGTTGTTATACGGGCATTTGGTCTAGTGGTATGATAGACGCTTAGGATGCGTCGGTGCGAGAGGTAACGAGAATTATTTTCGGTTTGGGTACAACTCAAGTATTCTCAACCTTCTCCATTATTATTTATTAATGTATTATTATTTTTATCTATTTTTTATTATTTTTTATTAATTAATATTTTATTAATTATTATTATTATTATTCACAGATATTACTTTCTCACCACCCAAACGTATCACCATGGAAGCAAGCACGACGTCATCAGCATTCAACTGTGCAATTGGGGCTGACCAGTAAAAACTGCCGCCATTTAAAAAAGAGTTACTTTTAAAATTTTAAATTGGGATATTTCTTTTTCCGCCAACTTGGTACACGTGGGCTGCCAGCAGTACACAAAGGTGAAGACAAAAGCGATAAAGACTCGGGTCCCACACTACACTTTCCCGTGTAAAGTTCATGCTGATTGGAGGGTTTCTTCCCTGTTGGACATTTCCAATTGTGCCAACAAATTGGAAACCCATGTGTGTTATGTAGATGGATCTAGTCGAATGATGGCGATAGTCCCCCCATAGAATAGTCTCACACTCAGTAGAACAGTGAAAATTTTGCCGTAATTTCGTTTAGGAGCCTTTTATCTGTCCAAACAAAATTAGGCAGAAGTGAGGTGTTTGGCAGGACTCAAAATGCTCTTACTTAATAAGGATATTTGCAGCTTGAATTATTATATATGTATATCATTTACGTTATTTAAATAATAAAATTTAATTAATATTTATCTTTTAAATTAAATTATAATACTAAACAATACATCGCATAGATGCTTAAAATAAGATTACTCTTGCAGCATTGCCAAGGAGCTAGCGAATAAGGCAACCATCACGTGAATTAACATTACTCAGATTCACAGCGTATACAGTATAAACAGCAAGTGCAGCTTTTATTGCTAAAAAGAAAAACAATAATAATAATAGGCTTGAAATACCCAATCCATCGTCCAACCATGGCAAACGATATCTGGATAACAACACAATCCAGTTCCTCACCCAAATCCCAATCCTCTCGGCCCACGTGTCGATAAAAGCATTCCATCACTATCATCCCTCAATACGAGATAGCTGACTCTAACCCCTCTCCTCTCTCTTACCTTTCTTCCCAATGGGTCCACCTCCTGCGGCCCCAACAAAAAGTTGTTCACTTTTTCTCACAATTTCTTCATTAGCCAGCTTCAACCAGGAAGAGAGATCAGCCTGAGGAAGCCAGAGAGAGCCTTGTCTGTGAGTGTGTGAATGCGCCGAGAGATCATGTGCAACAAGAACAGTCCTCTGGATATGAAAACCAGGTCTCGGACCAAGAAAGAGAAAGCCAGAGCAACGCTTAAACCAGCACGCAAAACAAGAACCAAGACCAGGAAGCCCAAGTTCCTCAGTCTCCGCCTGGAACTTTCCTCAGAAAACTCACCAACCTCTTCCCAAATGACGCACAGCCACAAAAACAACCAACAAGATGATGATCACAGTAGCCAGCACCAGCTGAACCTGTTTCCTCTACACCCGGAAAACCTAGTGGACGACAAAGACATACACGACGAGAACGTGGCCTTCCTCTTCGACACCGAACCCGGCGCCACCCTTAACAGCCTCCTTTCCGAGGCTTCTACGTCCTCCGAGGATGACTCGCTCTTTTCCCCGCCGTCACTAACGTACGCCTACGGGGGAAAGGATAGGGATCAGGAGGGTGTTGATGTCGGTGGCAATTATTGTAACAACACGAGCTCGAAGCTGGTACGGACGGCCATGAGGAACAAAGAGAGAGAACCGAGTGAGGAGGAGAAGTGGGTGTGTTACTCGGAGGTACTAGTGGAGAAGAAGGAGCTGGAAGAGGTGAGCAGCTGCACGGCGGACGTATGGCCGCCTTGTGCAATAAAACGGACGAAGATGCAGGGGTTGCTGTCGTTGAAGCTTGATTATCAGGGCATCTTAAATGCTTGGTCTGGAAAGGGTCCGCTTTTCATTGCCGGAGAGTCCCCCCCACAGACTGTGCCTGACTTGCACGAGGATCGGTTTTTTGCCCATGACGGTGCCAATGTAAGATCTTCTAGCTACGTACAGTTCTATATCCTTATTATTATCTCAACAATTTTCATAATTCATATACATATGTTTAAATTGTGAACCTGGATGAAGATCATAGCTATATCATTGTGGCATTAATGAAGCTTTTTCGTATAATTTGACTCCGATTGCTTATTGGAATTCTGGGCAACATCACTTTTTCGCTTTTGGTGGCCCAAGCTCACCTTACCCAGCTGTGGCTATGGCCCAGTTCACCAACACTTTTTGTTGGTTGGAATGACTGATATTTTCAGCTTTACATTACTGCAGTGACCCAATGGAAAGATTTAACTCATGTTTACTGCATCACGCATGATTTTTTTTATTGAATCAAATATAAATATGGTGTATAGCGTAAAGATGATGAATATAGGTGCTCGTGACCGTAACCCAAGTTTGCAGGAAGATCTACAATTCACATTCTTCGTTTTCTTCACTCGCATAGGAGCGGGCTGGGGTTGTTTCCTTATAGAAGAAAAAAAAAAAAAAATTTGAACAGCCACTATTTATTATCCATATTCCATGAAAAATATCTTCATTCTTATGAAATACATTCTCACGTCTTATAAAAAAATTATAGATGGTAGCAGTAACTGATTATTAAAAAAAAATTAGTGAGGTTGGTCTCTTACTTTCACACTTGCTAGCAAACCTTTTGGATGGGAGAGTTTTGGGAGGAATGGAATGTAAAAGAGTGGAAACCTATCATTGGAAGTCTCTCTAGGTTCAATAAAAGGTACAGACTACAGAGGGCATTGACCATCACTCCTTCCAATAATAGATAAAGCTAATTAAAAAACTGGTATAATTGTCAAATCAAGTGTTTTTTCCTTTTTTTTTTTTTTTGATAACAAGTGTTTTTTCCTTGTGTCTTAAAGATCCAAACAAAAAAGATATAATATCTATCGATCATTCCATTATACTATATTATATTCTGTCTTGGTCCATCGACATCGGCCAGAAACGAATAACCAAAAAGTTTGAATAGTTGGTCTTGGAACTGCATGCACTGAAGTTGGCTTGTGACATTTGTGGATTGGGCATGCAGATTCTAGGGGATGGGTGGGGCAGCGTTGGTAATATATGGGCGGTTCCAGAAATGGGTTGCAGTAGTACTGATATTGGTAGCATGAAAGTGGAGGAGGAAGCGGAAGGCAAAGATGGCTGGAAGACGAGGCACAGAGAAGCAAGCGTGTTAAGATACAAGGAGAAGAGGCAGAACAGACTCTTCTCAAAGCGTATCCGATACGAAGTTCGAAAGCTTAATGCTGAGAAGCGACCCCGTATGAAGGTATATATATATATAACCCTCACCCTCTTTCTTTTCTTCTTGTTTTTGTTTTTCTTTTTTTTTTTGCCATGTGAAATCACAGTTTGTTCTAAAATATGTAGAGTTAGAACTTAGGATTCGAATTGAAAATCTCCACTCATACCATATCATGAAATCGTAACTCGTCTTAAAAATTTAAGCCGATAAAAAAAGATAAGTTTTATTATTGATTTTATATATTAAAAATAAACTTAAGGTGATATCTTAAGATATTTATTAACCACTTAAATATTTTTTTTGAAAAATTCACGAAGATAGCCATAAATGACTTGCTTCCTCTAATTTCAAAATGTGGTTATTCTGTCATCTGACATCTGGGACCAAATAATGACACTGCTAGTTATTAATCAAGAAGGTAGCTGGAGGTGATTTCGAGAAGTTCTATATAAGTGTAAATGCACATTCTTATTTTGTGTGTGTTTTTTTTATAATTATTTTTTTTTATAAGAGTAAACAATCTTATAAATTAACGTGATTTTATTTTATTTATTAGATCTATTTTATAATAAAAATAATTTTATAATCTAATAAATCACATCAAGTTATATCAATTTATAAGATTAATTTTCTATAATCGCTCGGTAGTTAGATTACTTCCCAAAAACAAATTGACAGAAAATGTTGGTGGCCATCCTCAGTAGTGTTTTACAATCAAGAAAGAGTTGCATTCAAGTTGGACTGCCTGTGAAGTGTGAACAGGGAAATATTTAATCACAATTTCCGATGTGTAATGTGTCACGTCAACATATTAATTGAGAAAGTGGTACATGATGCTGGAACTAGCTAATTCTTGCCATTGCTGAGGCTAATTTGAACCGACAATTCAGTATGAAATTCTGAATTCATTATCCCTAATTTTATCTTGTTAGAGGATGCTCCAATTCTGTCTCATGTTTCGCTTTCAATCTATGTCACACGACCCACACCGCTATTAATTTCAAAGCTACCTTGTTTTGACAAGTCTTTTTTCCAACTATATTTCTCAGTAATCTTATCCTATACTACTTTAATTTTTGGTCGTGACAAGTACTGTTTGATTTTGATCATGAACAACTGGTCAAACCAAACTCTGTCTGAGCTCTCTAATCCAAACGGACTTTGCTCAATCTTATTGTTCTTATCTTTGATACTCCAACTGATTGTTGATTATCCATTCAACCTGTGTTTCAAAGAACCAAAGGTTCCAACTTCTAACAGTAGATAACGGTTTGATTTTTGGGGGCAGGACAAGAACAAAAGTTATTAGAACTTGGTATATTATAAATCAAGAAACGTTGGACATTTTTATGTTACAATCTTGTCTATTTGTTACCAATGCTACATCAATTTCATCTCAGTGATTGATGATCTCTTAAAAATACTTTCTGCAGGGTCGATTCGTGAAGAGAAGTTGAGAAGGCATAGACTGTTGGACATAATATTACTACTGCTCGAGGGTTCTTTTCTCTTTTCCTTGCAACATAGTAGGGGCACTAAGATAATGTTAGTCAGTGCCAAAACAAATCCAAAGGAATAAAATAAAAAAAACAAAAACAAAGTTGTAGAGGTATTTTGGAATAATGGATGAGATCCATTCCTGTATTCCTGTTTGCTTAATTTTCCCATCAATTTATAGAGCCAAATTACGTTTATTTGCAGAATGTTTGGGACGTTAGGTTAGGGTGTACAAGCCAAAAAAGCTTGTGGCCTGATTATCATAAACCTTCAGCTTCCAAAATGGAGGTTTCAGGTTCGAAACCTCCCCTCTTAAAAAAAAAAGGGTTAGGGTGTACAAGTGGAGTTACTATACAATACCATTGGCAAAGGTAATATATAAGACATTGTTAAGAAACCAAGGGTGTTGTCTTTCTTTATTCCGAACTACTCTTTTTTGCAGCAATTGTTGATCGAACAAACAGGTTTTTTTTTTATTGTTTCCTCAAGTTAAAAGGGTTGGAGGAGGCGACGCTTTCCTACCAAAGATAGTACCCAACCCACTGGGAGCCAGACAAGAGGGGCCTAGACGGTGAGAATCGCACGCGCTTTACAAGTTCAGACAAAAATTTGAGAAGATTTATATTTTATTTCTTAGAAAATCCGTTTGCAGTCATAGTGAATATTGAGATTCCTTCAAATACGTCCTAATAAAATTGTAAGTGAGGTAGGAGATATGGTAGCTGTGAGGATGATCACCATGCTCTGGTATAAAAGTGAACACCGCCAAGAAGAAGAGATAGGAATAGGATACACTCTCAACATGTCGTTTTCACCTCACCACTAGGCATGGTCATGTTTGTTTTAACAGGACAGTCAACATAAACATGTCTCTGCATCCCAATATGTTTTCATTTGCATAGGAACAGAAGCAAAACAGGATTAGAATCTCCTTCAGACCATGGTTTCTTTAACAGGACAGTCAACATAAACATGTCTTTGCATCCCAATACGTTTTCATTTGCATAGAAGCAGAAGCAAAACAGGATTAGAATCTCCTTCAATTATAATTATATCTTCTGAATTTAGAAATAGAATATAGATAGTTACATCATGTAGATTCCATAGTTTATGTCGATTTTGTTTTCACAACTACTCTCAATTTATTTCATCTCATCTCACCTCATCATTACAATTTTTCTAAATTTTTATACAAAATAAAATAAACAATTCAAAATTTTCAAATCCCAAAATAAAAATAATATTAAAACAATATATTCTAATAATATTTTATTTAGTTTTTAACTTTAATCTCAACTCATCTTATCTCATATCATCTGCGAAAACAAACGTGGTCATAATAATATCGAGATATTATGGGATCTCACATTGTGTCTATCTTAATTTTATAAAAAATTTAAGAAGCTAATTCTAGAGAAATTACTTTGGCACAAACAACTGCAACAAAATAAAAGTTAGGCTCCCAAGATCAGAGACACAAATTTCAAACCCCAGAACAAAGTTCGGGATAATTAACCTTATAGCAAGAACCAAGTATATCTAGGTCGAACGACCAATTTTAGAAATATACCCTACACGTATTCATGCATCTTACCTTAACAGAACATGGCCTGAGATATAACAGAAAACCCCGAGGCAAGGAGGATGATAATGTTCGAAACAGCAGAAAATTATGGTGACAGAAGAAGAGAGAGCACAAACAGCTCAAACACAAAGCCTTTGTTGGGTATGTTCAGTTGTGCTCTCTATCTTCTGTCAACACAAACAAATAAAACCATCTTCTCTCACCGACCTATTATACTCTGTGATCGGGAAAAGGAAAGCATCCATCTGCATCAGCAGTTAACAGATCACATACAATATATATATATATATATATATATATGGATCGAAGATGTTAGAAAATAAGAGATGAAAACCACATATGCCGGAATTTATTAGACTGTAGGAGATTTTTTTCATACCAGACTCCTTTGGTGTTTGAGGTTGGAACGCTTTAAGTCTGTCAACTCAGAGAAAGAAGTGAGAGGCTGTCTTCTGTTGTTGATAAGAAGGGTAAAGCCAAAGGGGATCATTATAGATATCTGAAGAAAGTGGGTAGATGATAGATCATTGACTTTCATAAACTTGGTCTAAAGTAACTCTGCATGCTAACCCTTTAAGCTAGCTTTCATTTTCTTGGACGATGACTTTTTTTATGGATAGCCTGAATAATATGCATATCCATGGCTGGTACATATGTATTTGAATACAGAGTATTGCCATCCTTTTTTTTATCTGCTCTCTGTATTATCTCTGGAAAACAACTAACAAAAGGCAATACATGGTGGTTCCGAGTAGATCCATTTGATGGTAAGGAATTGTGATAAAGTAGATGCTCGTCTCGTATCTGCCCACAATTGTCTCAATCAATCGATCTCGATCTGGAACTTTCAAAACAGAATTGTATGGAAATGTCTATCAATACCCCTTCCATCTGGAACTTACACAAGCTAAGACCCCAACATGATAAATCTATTAGGGAAATGCTTTTTCCACAGAAGGTGGTCACCGATGGCCACCGATTGAATTTTTTTATTTTTACTTTATTGTTTAGTAAGGATTTTAAAATGAATTTCTGATTTTTTTTATTTTTAAAAAATATTTAATAAATTTAAAAAAAATATTTGAAAAAAAAAAAGAGAGACAATTTTTCTTTCGGCTATTCGGTTTTCGGTGGCCTCCTTCTGTTGAGTAGCACCACCAAATCAATTAGGACCTACAGAGACTTTTAGTCCATGGAATTATTATTCTTGTATTGGGCTTTGTCGCTCCAACTACGGTCGGACTGTTTTTAGAAAGGGTTTTGCTACGTAATCTCTTATTATTTATCTACAGTTTATATTTTATATTTTTTAATATTTTTTTAAAATTTTTTTTTGAATTTATTTTTTTAAAACTATTTCAAATTTTTTATTCACTATTCATATAAAAATTATTTGATAAAAAAAATTTTAAAAAAAAGTGGAGTGTGGAGTGTAGATAAATAGTAAGAGGTTGTGAAGAGTTTTTGTTTTAGAAATAAAGCAACCTTCCTTTACATTATTGTCACGTCAGGAATCACACAAAAACATCAATAATCTCAACCACACACAAACCCCTCTCCTCTATCCTAGATCCTGTGACCCTTAACCGACTCTCCTCTCTCCCATCCTCAATGTCTATAGTATTCGATTTTGCTTAGCTTAGTGCAACCCAGTTTCACTTCATTTTCAAGCTCCACAATAAAGTGTCCCTCTTTCAAAGCTCCCATTGACAAACCTCAAAATCCCCAAATAATTACACAAACCCAGTTACCAAATTTCTTTCAACAAACGGAATGAAATAAATCCTCCTAATAACCAAACAAACAATCTTTACAACCTCCTACTATTCATACCACACTCCACACGCCACACTCCACATTTTTTTTTATCAAAGATTTATTATATGAATAATGAATAGAAAATTTGAAATTGTTTAAAATGAATAAATTCAAAAAATATTTAAAAATTTAAAAATATGTGGAGTGTGGAGTGTGGTGGAGGTTGTGTAACAAACCTCATAACCAAAAGTCAACAAAAATCAGCTTGAAATCTGATTCTTGAATTTGTTCAACATGAAAACAACCCAAATTATTATGAAGATCAGCTAAAAGGAAAGGGGAACAAAAATTCTACCACGCGAGGTATTACCATCCCCATACTCCTAAAATCTGACACCAAAAAATCGAGAGGAATAAGAATGTGATTTGCTTCTTGAATTTGTTCAAGATGAAAACACTCGAATTGTGAAAAACTTGATATTTACAGAACCATAAACAGCATAAGAAAAACATGATATTTACATAATACACTTGTTATTTTCTCTTCTACATTTTAGCAAATACCTTGAATGCACACTGTGTTCTCCATCACAGCAACTCTTATGTGTTTCCATCAATCTTTTTCTTGATACAAACAGACAACCTTTTGGGAAATTTTTTCTAATCCATCAAAATAGAGAACAGAGAAATTTTTTGGGTCTCCCATTTTTAGGCACGAATTTTTTGAATTTTACTCTCATGCAATTCCAAGCAGCAAAAATCCTTGATATTATATTTGTTTTCTTTGTATCTGACTCATTGATCTTGAGATTTCACCTCATGTGCAGCGTCGAGCACCCTTGGGACAGCGGCAAAGGAGATTTAACTGCGGTCGGAGATGAAGCAGCCGCCTGAGGAGAAGGAGCAGAAATTGGAGGAGTCACTACCAGAGAGATG
The DNA here is from genome assembly GCA_029856935.1 of Cyclocarya paliurus. Classification (NCBI taxonomy): domain Eukaryota; kingdom Viridiplantae; phylum Streptophyta; class Magnoliopsida; order Fagales; family Juglandaceae; genus Cyclocarya; species Cyclocarya paliurus. Next base: position 39,991,249 of record CM056946.1, on the reverse strand, counting down.
GGAGATGAGACTGATGGAGATGTCTTCTGGGACGAGGTAGGAGACGAGCTTTTTTGTGAAGGGAGAAACAAGTGTGAAGGGAGAAATGAGTGGGGGTTGAGATGCACAACATCTCCATGATAATTGTAGTGGGATGCCTACGTGTCACTTAATTATTGGTGGGTTGTTAATTGAGTAATATCGGATGGACCGGTGCTAAGGTTTTCTCAAGAAATATGTCTCTTGAGTTTGACCTTCATTTTTTTTTTTTTTTTTTATTTAACGATTAAGAAAGTGACTTTTAGTGTATTGGTATAATTTTTTTTTAAATATTTAAATATGTTAAAAAAATATGAAAAGAAAAGAAAGGAAACAATAAAAAGACAAATTTGTGCTAAGCAGCACGCTCAGCGGTCATTGCTCGACGGCAGCATAGCACTACTCCTAGAATAATGATAGACGTATAATCATTTTTATAATACTTATATAATTATCTTTTAAATTAAGGTTATTTTTATTAAACGATGTTACTTTTATAAGTTATTTTACAAAAATGTCATTTATTTATGTAAAAAGTTATGCAAATTATTGAATGTGTATTAATTTCCTTTCTAATATATCGATATCTATGTGTTTTTCATCTTTATTTTCTTTTTCTATTCCCAAAATTTACTCTTTTTTCATATATCATCAATAGTTACTTCTGTTAAATCCATATTAATTAGAATTAGTAAAATGAGATGCATTTAATTTAATTATCGCTTTCATTCTTGTTTCTCTCCCTCCAAACACACTCTGCGGTGTCAAATTATTCTTGTTTGTCTACAAATTTCCTATTTATTTTATTTTATTGGACTATTAGTTTTTATTAATATTGTTAGCATAGCAATAGCAAGTAAGGGGGTGTGCAAGTGGAGGTGCGAGGGGTCTACGAATGATATTGTCCAAAGTTATACAACGAAAAAGAATTCAATACCTGTCATTGGACCCCTTTGCCCCGCACTTTGAGAACCTGAAATCTTTGATTCTTTATGATATTTTCTTCGAATGAATTATCAATGGAACTCACTCCCTTTTGGCTCAAGCAACCAATCTATATATACATACTGTGGAACCCATAAAATGCCAGCTTTTAGCCATAAAAATAAACTTACTTTAGCACTGCTTTAGCTTTATTCCTCAAAATTCTATGAGCCGGCTTGCACGCATGGATCGTATATAATGAGGGAAAAGGCCAGGAAAATAAGTGAGGGAATGATTAATATAAAGAGACCCATATATATAAATATATATATATATATATATATATATATATATATATTTTAGCTTAAAGCCAGCATTTAGAGTTGCTCGCTCACACACAAAAAAAGGATACAAGCAGCAGCAGTCCCTAATCTAGCCAAATGGAGAAGGGCTCATGATCACCATGTTTTAGCATTGTTTTTTTTAATGGTTAGTACTGAACAATATGTTTGATTAAGTATTTTCATTCATACACTAACGGTATGAAAGGGAGCCCCAATTGGTTGGTCTCCTGCCAAGCCATAGAGTTTCCTCTCCTTGGTAGCTGGATCTTCTAGCAGCAGCACCTTGTCCTTGTCTCTAACCCCAACCATGTGTAAGTATTCACCATCCTCTCTTTCTTTCCCTTTGAACAGTAGCCTTTGCTCCCCTGGCTCCAAACCAGTCACCAATGACAGTATCATCTTCAATTCTCCTGAACATACATATATATATATATATATATATATATATATTCAAAGGCTTAATTACACTGATTGTAAGCAAGTACGTACAAGATATGCATGAGAAGGCTTAATTACCAAAAGTTGAAGTGGCTTTAATGGAGATGTCATGCCATTTTGAGACAGTTGATGAGACTCTAACTGTGATCATTCCCTCTCCCACACTTTCCCCAGTGTCTCTCTTTTGGACAAGCATGCCACCAGGTCGAAGTTCCCATTTGATTTCACTAGTTATGCCTCCACAGCACTCTTTTTCTCCTCCTTTGATTTTGTTGCCATTTCCACTACCACCACTGAGCTTTGAACTGCTGCTTCTGCAAAACCTCTTTGACCTCAACTTGATCATGATCTTTCCTCTCTCTTTTAGCCCTCTGATCTATCTCTCTCAAAACTCAAACTCAAGGGAGAAGACAAAGTGCTTGGAGGTTGGGTAGTTATATATATAGGAGTAGGGAGCGTGCATTAAGCTATGAATATACAATACAAGTCGCCTTTAGTTTTGCCATAAAATTAAGGCTAATGTTGGTAATGAGACAATGAGTTCGTGAACAATGTGGGCACAGTTTCGTGTGGTAATTTTAGGCACATGGGGGTGGGTGCTTCACTACACGCTTGCTTGATTAGCGGGCCAAACTCGATCGAATTGATTGGTCAGTTGGTCCTTTCCATAAAATTTTATGTTTCTTTTGATGGCTAGCTTCTCTCTAGCTAGTCTTGGACTCTGTTTAAGAACCGTACTGTCAAATTAAGGCCTTGTTTGAAAAACCAAAAAACAAATAAAAAGTATTAAACTTTTTAACCTCAAAGTGTAAATGGAGTTTTCACTTAATTATCACAAGAGTAATGCAGGGCATAGTTTTAGAGCATGTAAGTTGTGCGTACTCTTTTTAAAAAATAGTTAGTCTCACTGTTAAAAAGTGAGTTGTTTTATATATGTTTTAGATTTATCTATTTTTTTTTTTAAATAAAGTATAGATAGAACTTATATACCTTAAGAATGTACACGTCATTTCCCTCGTCACACTATCCTTCACTTTTTTTCTTTTGTTTTTGAAAGGCACTATCCTTCACTTAGAGTAAAAGAAAACACCTTCCATCATGGGTAGCCTGGTAGCTAAGATTAATATACAATTCAAAGTTCAAACAGACCCCAAATTGATAAAAATAGCTACTTTTTTTCCTTTTCTTTTTCCTGGATCCAAAAGGTCACAACTCTCAACTGTCCCCATGGAATATATGTTACATTAAACATGCAAAGACATGAAGCTTTTTTGTCCGGACTCGCAAACTTGTGATTTTGGTTTAATATTATGCTTAGTTAGGTGGAGCTTATACATGATTAATTTCTCTTTTGGGTTTGCTATATATATATATATATATATTTATATATTTGTAGGGATGATTGACTAATCTTTTGGGCATCAACCCATGTGGGAGACAGTTAGAAAAATACAGAGTCTCTAGCTCTCAACAATGTCCAAGACTCTAAAGTCCTCAACTTTATATTAAAGATAAAATTATCTGCCGAAATTAAGGGATAAGTAGCCAACTTAACAGTGCAAGATTCTCTAGACTTACACTTAAATTAATAGTATATAGTCTCCTGACCAGACCTACTCAATTAAGTGTGCGACAACTACTAATTATCTGGCCATCGGAATTGGACAATTCGTGTAAAGTGACCCATTAAAATTTACAAGTTCCAGCCAACATAGCACCTGCAGAGGCAGAAATCTATGAAAAGGGCAATCAGTTTCTAATTTTCTATTAGCTTTTATGCAGTGGACACCCCACATGTTCGGGTAATGGCCCCTAGAGATAGATAGGCTCATGGGCGTTTCTGAAAACCAGTTTAAGCATATATGTAAGAAGAAAAGGGGCGTGGGAATGGGTCCTGTGCTCATGTTTTGCCGCGCATTTTTCAATACTTGCAGATGAATTATTAGCATGTATGTATATATATATATATATATATGTTCTTGCCTCGACCTGAAGGATTAATTTGGTTTGGTCAAAGATTGCTGTTCATAAGGAACTCAGAATTTTTGTTTTAATCGTTGGGAAATTGGCAGGAGGAGCACGTGAAAATATGGAAGATGATGATATCTACCATGGCAGGCAGGCAGGCTAACGCATATTACAAGGGGAAGAAAGGGAGAACAAGATTGATTCTTTCACGCATCCCACAAGATTTGTTTGATCTTGTTGGCATGCTGAATCAGAAGATCAAATGTATATATAGCTAGAGATTTTATGCGCATCGAGGCAACGTCCATCTCAATAATAATTATATATGATCAGTTGCAATGCATGGGCTAGACTATAATAATAATGTTTATATGCAATGTCTTCCTCTTTCTTCTTCCTCTTCTATTGTGTAATTAATTGTTTTTAAACGAGTTGATTTTATTAATATTAGTATTATGATTACTACAGTTTGAGATTTCATTGAATAATGTCACCTCAATACAGTAAAATAAGAAAAATAAGAGTGAGATCAAAACATAGTATATAGCATTTTTTTTTTTTTTTTGGTTATATTGTAAAGGATACTCTATTGTGCAAATAGATTTGTATTTAGCTAGCTATATTTTTTTGGAAAAAAAACTCTATTTATAAGCCTCTGTAGGTAGTATACATCTGACAAATTACTTATACAATATAATTTGATTTAAAATTTAAATTTTACAGATCAAATCTTACTATTAAAGTGATGTAAATAGTATGTTCTACATATCAATTTAAAAATAAAATAATTTTTTTATAATAAGAATAACTCTTTTTCGGAACCTTGGAATTGATCAAGATTACAAATGGTTGGGCTGGTTGTAGAATAAGCCCAATTATTATAACAAAACTACATACATAGTTAATGTAGTTTACACCAAGTTCCCTGTTTCATGTTTTGGGTCGGTCGGAACTATTCAGTTCGGATTTGAGTTCTGGCCCAACTAAAATTCCTTGGTTAGCCCACAGTTTCATCGTATATGACGCGTCCCTTTGATGAGATATGCTGGTTTTGCTACACAACTTCTTATTATTTATCTATATTTTATACTCTATATTTTTTAATATTTTTTAATATTTTTTTAATTTTTTTTTTGAATTTATTTTTTTTAAACTATTTTAAATTTTTTATTCATTATTCATATAAAAATTATTTAATAAAAAAAATTTAAAAAAAAAATGGAATATGGAGTGTTGAGAAGTTAGGAAGATTTATTATTTTTTAACACTATTAATTTTCAGGTTTTCAGGCATAGCAGGCTAGCAGCTGCACTGAATCACATCCGCGTTACTGATTTTAACGTGACCGCTCATTCTGGATGCAAATACCGTGCAATTGAATGAATGGCTGAGAGATGACCACAGCGCCACAGAGAATACGAGAAGTGCCTAAAACCCACTTCAGACATCCACTAAATTCCGCCTGCAAAGCTTAATCTTGCACATCTCTCTCTCTCTCTCTCTCACACACATCTTCGAGGTACGAACCCACCAATCCAAACTCAATTGAACTGTAAGTTATAACCAAACCTCACTTGCTATTTGCCTGTTGTTTCTCTCTCCTCTTTGCAGGCAAGAAACTTTTCGGGAAAAAAACTGTCATAGGAGAAAATACTATTCCTTCTTATGTTTTATAGAATTTTCAGTTCTTAGTTTTTGTCTTTACTTGTAAATTGTATACGAAAATGCAATCCTTAACCACTTTGCCATCAAAGGGTGACCTTTGGGTGGTATCTCAATCGGGCATTGAACTGGGTTCTCATAGAATTGAAACTAGGAGGAGAAAGAAAAAGATGAGGGGCGTTGGTTTCCCTGTTTGTCATAGTAGAAGTGCTGGTCTCTTGATGCTTTCAAATAACGAGGGAGTTGTTCGGCGTGGGGCTTGCTGTGGGAGCTCAGAGTTCGATTTGGGATGTGGGTATTCTAAACTTAAAGTTGAACTCTTTCGTGTGCCTAAGAAAAGTCCTTTCGGTGCCTTGATTGCATTGGCTTGGGCAATGGAGCACCAAGCAATTGGGAATGAATTTCCTAGAGAAGGATCAGATTTTGTTAATGGGTTGTCAGGGAAAGTTGAGAGCAAGGATGGCGATTATATTAATTTGGGTGAAGTGGATGATAATAATGATCATAGAATGGGAGATGATAACATCGAGAGTGCAGAAGAAGATGGGGAAGGGAAGAGTTCAAAGGTTGATGTTCGTTCACTAGCATGGAGCTTACGATTTGCGAGAACTGCGGATGATGTGGAAGAGATTCTAAAGGACAAGGGTGAGTTGCCCCTTCAAGTATACTCATCCATGATCAGAGGTTTTGGTAGGGACAAGAGAATGAATTCTGCACTGGCTGTTGTTGATTGGCTTAAGAAAAAGAAGCTTGAAACTAATGGATTGATTCGCCCTAATCTTTTCATATATAATAGTTTATTGGGTGCAATCAAACAGTCTGAAGAGTTTGGAGAAATGGAGAAAGTCTTGAATGATATGGCGCAGGAAGGGGTTCTTCCTAATGTTGTTACTTACAACACTTTAATGTCAATCTACTTAGAGCAAGGACGAGGTGCTGAGGCCCTTAATATTCTTGAAGAGATCCAGAGGAAGGGCTTCAACCCTTCTCCAGTTTCCTATTCTACAGCTTTATTGGCTTATCGAAAAATGGAAGATGGGCATGGAGCTTTAAGTTTTTTTATTGATTTCAGGGAAAAATATCATAAAGGTGACATAAAGAAAGGTGCTGATGAAGATTGGGACGGTGAATTTGTTAAACTCGAGAAGTTTACTCTTCGTGTTTGCTACCAAGTAATGCGGCGATGGCTTGTGAGTGGTGAGAACTTGAGTACCAATGTGTTGAAACTTCTCACAGATATGGATAGTGCTGGGCTTCCACCTGGTCGGGAAGAACAGGAACGTCTTTTGTGGGCTTGTACCCGTGAAGAGCATTACATTGTTGTGAAGGAGTTGTATAATAGGATAAGAGAAAGATATTCTGAAATTAGCTTATCTGTCTGTAACCATGCAATTTGGTTGATGGGGAAGGCTAAGAAGTGGTGGGCGGCTCTGGAGATCTATGAGGATTTATTGGACAAGGGGCCAAAGCCAAATAGCATGTCACAGGAGCTGGTAGTTTCTCACTTCAATATTCTTCTTGCCGCTGCTAAGAGAAGAGGAATTTGGAGATGGGGTGTTAGGTTGCTCAACAAGATGGAAGAGAAAGGTCTTAAACCTGGAAGTAAGGAATGGAATGCAGTACTTATTGCCTGTTCCAAGGCTTCAGAAACTTCTGCTGCGGTGCAAATATTTAAGAGGATGGTTGAACAAGGTGCAAAACCTACAATAATCTCCTATGGAGCCTTGCTTAGTGCACTGGAGAAGAAGAAGCTCTATGATGAGGCCCGGCAGGTGTGGGACCATATGATCAAGGTAGGTGTTGAACCAAACCTGTATGCCTACACAATCATGGCTTCGGTTTTCACTGGGCAAGGAAAGTTTAATTTGGTTGATGCCATCATCAATGAAATGGTTTCAACAGGTATAGACCCAACTGTTGTGACCTACAATGCAATAATTAGCGGGTGTGCACACAACGGCTTGAGCAGTGTTGCATATGAATGGTTTCATCGCATGAAAGTTCAGAACATCTCCCCAAATGAGATTAGTTACGAAATGCTGATCGAGGCTCTGGCAAAGGATGGAAAACCAAGGATTGCGTATGAGTTGTATTTGAGGGCTCAGAATGAGGGCCTGAACCTCTCGTCAAAGGCTTATGATGCAGTCCTGCAATCCTCTCAGATTCATAAAGCAAGTGTTGATTTAAGTGTTCTAGGTCCCCGGCCTCCAGATAAAAAGAAAACCCTCCATATTAGAAAAACTTTGACAGAATTCTCTACCTTGGCAGACGTTCCCAGGAGAAGTAAACCATTTGTCAGAAAGGAAATTTACAATATTTCACATACAGAAGAAAACCCTTAAGTGATTTGTGACGATGAGCTCTGTACAATGTTTTTCTTTTTCCTCATATTTTAGCTTATGTGGGCATGTAATAAACTCTGAACCAACCTTTTTAAGGCGCAGCTCTGATACTGTTGTTCGCTGCTTAAACACCGTCTCTTATGCAGAAATTCAGAACAAACGACAACCAGCCAGGTATATTCAGATGTGGAAGGCTAAAAGCATATGTAATAAACTCAACCCTCTTGTTGCTGAGTAACAAAGGGCTTATGATCGAAAACCGCGTTCTCCTTCATAATCAATGCTACAAATGGTTTCAATCATCCTGGTTCCTGGAATGAAACTTTTCTACAGAACTATTTTTTGAAGATGTTTGATAGGATCCCCTATATTCTCAAACAAGTACTCCGCATTTCTCTATATTTTGTCAAACTATTTAATTCATTATGATTGAATTGTTACTATTTTTGTGCTTTCCACGTGGGGCATGAGCTACACCTACAATGAGCTGTAGATGCCGTATTGCAGAAACATCAATGAGAAATCACAGTCGCTTTAAACAATATATGAAGGTTTGAGCCCCTCTGAGTGATCAATTGGAGGTCCAAAGCGATTGATCAATACCCAGTGGTTAAAATAATTTCAAGAAAAATTGTTGTTGAAAGAAACATTAGAAATGATCTGGATTTATAAAAACTCGCTGGCGAAATCAACACTCTTAAATACAAGTACGTTTGACGAAAAAATAATAGAACATGGTATACCAGAGCAAATGCTTGTTGACAAGTCTATGATTGCCACGGCATAATTGGTCTGACTGGAGTATTAATTTTGTTTCCCAGGTTTCGAATATGGTAGCCGATTCAAGGTTTCTGACAGATTGAACAAAATAAAACCGCATAATTGAGACAAATTCCTCTTAATTGTGCTGCCTGCTGCTTGCTTCCTACAATTGAAACATGACTAGGATACTCTCAAATTGCTCAAATATGGGGTTCATTATGCACATACCACACTGCATCTGTGAAACTGCTTTTAGTTTTTGTGACCATGAATACTCTGTTTTTTTTTTTTTTAAGATTCTTTAGGTCACATTTCAACGCCAAAAGAGACAGAGCCGCTCTAAGCATTTGTGATTTGTCTGAACTTTTTATCTTGTTCTGTGCACCCCCTAAAAAACAGCACATTTTATCTGTTATCCATCTGCACAAATGATTGGGAACTGTACAGTGAGTCAGTGACAACTCAACATCTCAAAATATGCTGTTTCCCTTGTAGGTTTTTTTTTCTTGACCAAGACAAAAGCCATCAGCAAACATGTTACTATACCTAATTTAAAAGAAAAATTTTCTGGTCAGATTTTAAAACTTGGCTTATCTCAATGATGCAAAACACAGGGCATAATTTTCTTTATTTTGTCTTCTTTTTCTTGCCGCAGTGGAAGAACTTAGTTTTCTCTCGAATTTTTATAGGTATTCTAAGATGTAAAATAAGAGATAATGACACACTACAATGTTTACAACGATTCGAGATTGCATGAAAAAAGGTCTAAAATGAAGTGCAATGGTTGGAGAGACATTTTTACTTAAAAAGATTTGTCAACAGTGCACAAGCACTAGTGCATAATTTCCACGCGCAGACAGATGAACGAGAAAAACAATTATATTAATCAAAACAAATAAATAAATAACTTGTGCCCCTACCACAATACATTTTTTCTACGTACACGTGATATATAATTAAATGAGCATACACAATTGTCGCCGTTTGGAGATTCTTCTGTTGATTCTTGGCCAGTGCTGTGAGCCAGCTCAAGCGGTTCAGCAATAGAAGCTGTACCCATGTCACTAGTAGCATTTAATATGAGACATTGAGAGTCGGCATATGAATTTTTTGTGCTAATAAAAAAAAAATGATTCATCCTCAATCATCAGGTATCCAGGTTTAAAATTGAATATGGCTAATCTCCTGTTGTGAGGTTAGAAATATAACGCATTGAATTATTTCACGTGAATCCCTGCTGTTCCCATGCAATAATTTGCTGTGGCGTCCTGCCCATGAAAGATAAAATGGCTATGGCGAGTCCAACTGTTTTTCTACCTCGTGTAGAATTCTTTTTATTGGAGTGAAGTTGTCAACAGGAAAAAATAAAAATAAAAATAAAGATTCCATCCAATAAAATATTAGGAAATAGCTTTGCAAGCATCCAAAAGCTTTTCGAGTTTTCCTCGTTTCCATGCAATTGTTTATGTTTTTCTGGTCAGTGACAGATTGGATCTGAGCCCAACTTGCTTTTCTTTTGGGGTGAGCACAAATAATGAGAAATCTATTTGATAAAGAGAGGAAGAAGGAAAATTTTGGGTGATCAATCCTTGCTCTTAAATCTTCGAGGCGGTACTTATTCAACGGCTCTGCTCTGGCCTTTGGATTCAATCCCAAAATCCCTTGTGGTGCGTGCTTCTTAATTTTCAACGTTCGAAAAAAAGAAAGCATCACAGAAAACAAAACAGCCACCTTTTGTTTTCATGGTCAGTTGGTCCAGAAGAACAGTAAAGCAGTGATTTTGTTTAAGTTTCTGTTGTGGTTTTGCAGCAAATTGTCTTTCTGTGTATTGGGTATTTTATTTTTTATGGTTACAGGCTATTGTTGGGAATTGAGGTGCTGAAGATGGCGTCTTTTGTGATTGCAAGTCGGATTGGAGTTGACTATGGATGTGGCCGTAGTGATTTTTAGGGAGATTTGGGTGAGCGAGGTATTTGGTGACAGAGATGGCATCTCCGAAGGGAGTTCTGGCTTCTTTGTGGAACTTCATTTGCTTTCTACCTATCTTCAGTGGGCTTCTGATTCTGGGTACCATTAAAGGTCAGTGTCAATTGCTTTCTACCTTGAGGTTGATGTTTGAATTCTGCATACTGAGAAGTTAGAATGCGCATTTCTCTATTATATCGTAGACATAGGGTACAAGGTTTCATAATGTAAAGCGTAGCATCTGAAGCATTGATTGGTGAATCAAGATATATTGTCTGAATGCTGAGTGTGACTTTTGGTCAACACATCAAACTTTTCACCAAACGTTAATTTCAGGTATCATTTTCTGCCCGCTGATATGCCTAATCATGACAATCGGAAATTCTGCCATTATTTTGGGTCTTTGGCCAGCACACGGTGCTTGGACATATTATTGCATTGTGAGGTGCTTTCATTGACAATCCACCGTCCTATTCTAGTTACCTGATCTATTTATCTATATTGGTTAATCTCTCTCATATATTGTGTGTTTCTTTAATGGGCAGAGCTAAACGATTAGGACCAGTTTTGAAGCTAGTTCTCTGTATATGCGTTCTACCTTTGCTCTTGATTTTGTGGCCAGTGTTTGGCATTCTTGCGAGTATCATAGGTGGAGCAGCGTATGGCTTTCTTTCACCAATATTTGCTACTTTTGATGCTGCGGGAGAAGGAAAGTCTAATAAACTACTCCATTGTTTTTATGTATGTCTTCAATATTCAATTTCAGTCATTATTCATTTTTATTTTTACTCTCTTGTTGCCTTTAAGCGAGGTCTTTCTTTTGCTACATTTGCAGGATGGGACTCGGGGAACTATTGAAGGGAGCCTCACTACTGTCAGAGATTTTGGGGACGTTTGTTACCATTCCTACTTCTCATATATGGATGACCTTAGACAAAAGGGGCCTCCAGATGTCGACTATTATGATATTAGGTTTTCTCCTTTTTGCTCTACATCTGCTTCTTGTTTTGTCCATGTCGCTGCAGCAGGCTAGTGAAGAGAATATATTATTAGGCACAAGTCCTTCCTGATGACCAACTAAGCATAAGTTATCAATATTCTCCTGAGCCATATAATGAACATTGGCTCTTAAACATTTACAAACATAGTTGTAATATCCATGCATTGACTTTGTATTTGTGATGGACGGACCAATCAGAGGTGAGAAATCTTAGTTCTATCCTTTACTTATGGTTTTTCTGTTTCATACTTCATCTTTAAATTGTGGGAAATTCATTGTAGTCATAGGTCCCAGGACTGGTAGAATCAGGACTTACTTCAGGGGGAAGGGTAAAAAATGAACCATACAAAAAAAATTTAAAGTTAAGCTTGCAATACTGAGAAGATATTGAATACCAAAACTTGTTTGGTTTGGTTTTGACTCAAAATTAAAAGCAAATTGACTCAGTTTTCAAGTAGTTCGAATATATGCAATTTGAAGTTGTTTTGTTGTTAATATAGCCAGATGACCCTTGTAACTGCTACTTTTATTGTTAATATTCGTAGTTACCATAGCTGTCTCCCTTCATGTGTCCATGCTTGTGCTTTGTGGGTTTTTTTTCCCTCTTCTTTCTCACCTGGCCATACCTTAGTATAAGACTGGCAAGTGTAGAAATTTAATTAATCTGCCATATGACTACAGTAGTTAAGCTTTGTGGAATGCTTTCCGCCATGAACTTATTTTGTTTTATTGATTTGTTTTGTTGATTTTTTTGCAGATTGCTTTATCTTCCTGCTGCAGTTATAGCTGGAGTTCTTGGTTCCATCATTGATTTGCCCTTAATCTCACTCATTGCTATTTGCAAAGGCCCTTACATGCTCTTAAAGGGATGGCACCGTTTGTTTCAAGACCTTTTTGGTCGTGAAGGCCCTTTCTCGGAGACAATATGTGTACCTTTTGCTGGTCTTGCTATCCTCCTCTGGCCATTGGCTGTTGTTGGGGCAGTGTTGAGCTCCATGGCAGCCAGTATCTTTCTTGGTTCTTATGCAGGGGTGGTTGTTTATCAGGTGAAACTGTTGTTTGCTTTGCTCAATTCCAAATGCTGATTCCTAGTTGTTTAGTTATCTAGCTTGTTTATAGATTGTTATTAAGTATTTTTCTGTTGTTGACAGGCATTTGGAAGTAGCATCTTGAATTGAGCTAGTTTGTTGTTCACGTGAATGAGACCACAATTACAACTAAAGAATGGCGCTAAATGTTTTTTAGTGCCCTTTAGTGATAATCTTGCATTGTAGATTTATATTCTAAAGATAATGAAATAATTACATTTCCATATGGTCTAATGCCTTCAACTGCAATTGTTCATTATCAATTTCTTCAACTGGTTGCTGTTAATATCTCTTTCAGTTTAAATCAGAATAAATTGCAAGTTGTCTCATCTTTTATAGTTGCACCAAAAGTGGCCATTCAGGCAATTTATATATTTGATTGTAATGTCTTTGAATTACAGGAGTCCTTTTGATTTGGGCTTTTAGCATTTAGTCTGTGTAGCACGCTGATTAGTGTGCATGTTTGGCGATATATAAATTGAATGTTTGGCCTTTGGATTACAGGAGTCCTCCATTTGGTTTGGGCTTTGCTACATTGTTGCATCCTTGTCCATATATGATGAATACAGCAATGATGTTCTTGGCATGCCAGAAGGATCCTTTATGCCCAGGTTTTGTTCAACACTCTAATGCTTCATGGTTTTGATATAGGGCTCATGCAGTTTTGACATGGTTTTATAAGATGATATCAACAGGCCACATTTCCGAAAGAAAAATGTGCTGTCTCGCACCAGCTCTCTTGCGCCTTCTCTCTCAAGGCCCAACTCTTTCCTTAATGCTCCTTCCCGCACAGTGTCACTCAAGCACACTATGGTTGAGTTGAAGCCACTTGAGGTATCTTGTATAATTGCCTTAGACATTGAAGGAATGTTTCTGTCTGGAATGAATTTCTGCTCTCTATAATTGCCCAAGTTTTTAGCTCATGATTTAGGTGCTGACTGAAAGTTTGTTCATCATTCATGTAGCTACTTGATCGCTTATTCAAGGAGATGCAACGCCAGGGGGAGATTATGGTTTCTGAAGGAATAATAACACTTCAAGACGTTGTAGATGCCAAGTCTGATAACGGTAGCCAAGTTATTAGCATAGGATTACCATCTTATTGCCTTCTTCAGATGCTTCTGCGCTCTGCAAAAGCCAATTCCGTGGGTTTATTGTTTGGTAAGTGAAAAAAAGATATTGTTAATCTACAATACTTTGCAAACAGTTTTATGGTAGATAAATAAATGCTTCTTGTACATGATTGATGTAGCGGACAATGTTACTGAGATCACTAGCACAAACAGGCCAGAAGATACCATCTTTGATTGGTTTCTTCATCCACTTCTGATCATCAGAGACCAGATTAAAGCTGCAAACCTTTCTGAGGCAGAAGAGGACTGTTTCTCCAAATTAGTTTTGTTATTTGGGGATCCTGTGAGGTTGAAAAACTCAAATATTGGCTCACCACCTGAATCCGATCGTAAACGAGCTGAACTTGATGCATTAGCCCGAAGGTAATAAAGTGAAAATACTGGCAGGACCCTCTGAGTTCCTGATATTTTGTTTTCTTTTATTTTCCCGTTTTAGTAGTGCTGTTTGATTCGTCCTCTTATTTTATAATGCAGGCTGCAAGGGATTACCAAATCCATCTCAAGGTATCCAACATTTAGGCGTCGTTTTGGATGTCTTGTCAAAGTCTTATCGGATGATCTTGCCAAGAAGAATGGTTGCAGCAGATCAAACAATGAGCCGAAAACAATTTTAAGATCAAAGAGTGCCTTTGGACGAATGTTTGGCCAGAAATCTTTCAAGAACAAAACAAGCAATGATGAAGAGCCGCAACAAGTTGTAAGAGATGTGGGAATTTTGTGATGAAAGATGTCAAATGGTATTATAGTTCCAATCTTAAATTCTTTTTCCTTGATTTCCCAATTGCATATTTTAATTGATAGCATTTCTTCACTCCCAGGTTTATGAAGTACTACTAGTAGGATCAATGTTCTCCCATGCAAGAAGTAGTTTCCCCAGGGCGGTAACGCCTGCTGGCTGAGCTATAACCTGCTAGGTGGGACTGAGAGAAAGAAAGGACGGCTTCTCCTCCATGACACTGACAAAAGAAGCATCGTGTATTTGTATGTTGTGCAAACGAAATGCATTGTAACCCCTATTTTCCTTTTACCCGCGAAGAACAGTGTTGGTTTTTCATCAAATTGATCATGTATTATCTTGCTAAAAACCTACAGCTTAAGGTTCACGCACAGACTGACTCTTGGTTTTCTGATTGAAAGAACCATTATATATGAAGTGAATAAATTGCGTTTGACGACTGAGCCATTAATTACAGAGGCCAATATTTCAGAGGGAACTGAAGAACCCGATCGCAGGTTCTATTTTTTTCATCGAGATTGGTGTTGAGTCTGCCGAAAAAAAATAAAAGAGAAGACAATAAGACGATAATTTATCGTCTGCTCTACAAAACTACAAGCAACTATATATATATATATATTCCATACATAAATCATAGCATGTTCAATTAAATCCCACGTAAAATCTTCAAACGAAAATTTAGATCAAACTAACAAAGATCACCTTTGATACCCTTAAAATTCAAACAAGTCGACGATACGTACAACAAAGTATATAGCAGTAGTCTGGCATATATAATATATATAGTTTGAGATAGATATAATAACCTAAAAACTAAGCACAATATATGATAAAGCAAAGCAAAGAAAGAATAATGCAGAGGCTACTCCAAGCGAGGAAACCGCAACACGGGAACCAGACGATTTGCCACCTTCAGATGGAGCTGACTGCTCGGACTCCGCCGACATCACCTTTACGATCAGCCGCTGACCCTTCTTGCAGTGCCCGGATACTCCACTAATGAAGTAGAAAGGCCCCGGATAATCCAACCTGAAAACTGTGTTCCCGGTGTTGGAGAAGAAGTTGGGGTGAGAGGAATTGCACCTCTTGTAGTCTGTCTCATTCACCTCCATAACCGAGTCCTTCTCGTACTTAAAACCTGCACCAAAAGAAAAACGCAAAGGACCAAACCACAAGAACAAATCATGAACATCGATATTATACCGAACTTGTCATCATGTCTTGCAACACTTAATTCTCTGAAACACATGTCATGAATTCGGAAGTCCATCTGTGTCTATGTATATATATATATATATGCATGTTGAGGTGTAGTACTACTTACGGACAGTGTCGCCAACTCGGAAGCGGGTTTCAGAGGCCCAATCATTGTAGATCTTGCTATCATTGGCCGGGGGAACGACCCAACCTTGGGTTTGGGTGCCTCCGACTTGGAACTCAAAGGAGGATACTGGGAAAAGGCCGATATAAGAGAAGACGGTCAATAAGAAGAGCATTAATGCTGTAATCGAACTCATGGAGAAAGAAGCCATTAATAGCAGCTTTTGGAAGTGTGATATGCGAGAGTTAGCGTTATAGCCTGGAATTGGCTAGCTTTTAATTATTATATACCAAGGAATTCAGGGCGCGTTGAAGTTGGTTACCGCATGGACACGCACCCGAGAGAGGGGATGCATGCATGCAGGTAATGGATTATGGAGATAGTGGGAGGTTGTGGTTAATTAGCTTAATACGTTTTTCATTTGACTTGGTCAGTTAGTTAATTAATTGGTCTAGTCGATCATAATTCAAAGTAGGGAATTTGAAGGGCAATTAATGAGAGTAAAAAAATGACAACTTTGATAGTTTGAGAGATCAATTTTCTCGAAATAAAATTAGAAAATATTGTTCATTAATTCATCCCCCAAGTATATTATATATTCATGAGAATCTACTTAAATATAATAATATTCAATGAATTGCCTCACTTTTTTAAAGAAATCAATGTACAATTATCATCTAATGGATAATGAGGATCAAGCTGGCGGCGACTGATCATGATCTGAATCAACAAATTATATATCAACTCCAGATCAAAAGGTGCAATTTATAACTTGTATTTGTCTGTCTTTCCTTCCTCCTATATATATATATATATACACGTACATTACATACGTACGCAAAGATTTGGCAGACGATGAAAGAGCTAGGTTTAACAAAGTATCGTATTTGAACTAGATCACGATCGATCGACATGCATCGACCGCGCGCCATTTATTCATCATTAGTACTGTTATCATCAATTACCGCGGCAAGCAAGCTAGTCGATCGATCGTACGTGTTGTTCAGAAACAGCAAAACCATTTTTTCTGCAAACAAATACGTAACAAATTATAAATACTACTACATTTATATATTATTGATAACAACATGATGATCTCATGCATTGTGACGTTTGTTAATCGTACAATTACCGTTTGATCAGAATGTTGATGATTATTTTCTTGTGATTTAGATTGATTATGATTACTGCTTGGATGAGTACTGGCTGCTGCTGCACTCCCAGTGTTATAAGTACCCTTATTAGATTTCTTCTCATCTCTGGCTTTGCTGAATATGACCGTAAACCCTTCTGCCGACGCCGGATTGTTCACATCCCACTCCCCAAACTTAGGTAGAGGCCGACCCTTATCCTGCTGCATTCATGCATGCACATATATTGATTCACAAACATATAATTGCAGATATATACATTTATAACGTCATGTTCATGAGCAGTACCATGAATCTGATTATTATTATATATAAATACATCACATATATATATATTTATGCATGAACTGTGATGGTTTCTGGCCGACATATTTTCCCAATTAACTTTTAACATATATATAATGAATTTCTCTGGTTGCAATTAATTCAACATGATTTACATACATATATGTGCAAAAACACAGCTACCAGCTATTGCAGATTTCCTAGTAATTATATGTATAAAACCGAGTATTGTCCCGCATTCAATGAAAAAGAGAGAAGAAAAGATCAAAAAGCAAAGAACAAGCTGGATTCATACGTACCGACGCCATTTAAATATATCGCAGGAGCTTATAATTGATCCTGACCCTGTGAGAATTGGAGAGAAGCAATGAAGCTGATCAGATGATCATGAGAAAGAGATCAGTTGGGAGATCAGAGAAATGGGGAAATTAAAGGAGAAAAACAGGAATATGGATCAGAGAGCGAGTAATAAGGTAGAATTAAACGTCGTAGACAATTAGAAGCGGGTATAGATTCTTGGTCATCGTTGAGCGAGGCATATATGCACCCATGCATGCATGCACGGTCATGTTCGCGTTCGTACATATCCCCGGCTGTTTTTCGTAACCTCCTGTCTCTTCGATCTCCTCTATGCAGATCTTGGAACTAATTTATTTAACCGAAACTTTAATGCCACTTTTTTAATTAGTAAACGCGGTAAGGGATCTTTCTACCCGTTAACTTTTAACAGATGCGACACCGTTATATATAACTATATTAGATAATGAGAAATGATTTCTAGCCCCTAAATAGGTAGGTATGTCTGGCACAAATCTTTGTAAAAAGGCAGACAAATCTTCGTGTGACAACTCGTCTTGGATCAATTGAGTTTGGATCAATCATAATTTGATAAATGATTATGGTGATCTCACTCCAAACTATCTCAGCATTATTATTCGCAAACTATTTATTACTGTTTTATTAGTATTATTTTTTATTATTATTTATAGATTATTTGATATCACCTCAATATCTAAACGTAGTAATGTACCAATCGAGTTAGTAATGTTGGGCCCACATTCTTTTTGTTTTACTCTTTGTAAATGTCGTATACGTACATATATATTTTTTAGTGGATTTTTTTTTTATTATAATGTCATTATCTTATTTTTAGTGAAAATATTTTTAAATACATTAATGACGTTTATAAGATTAAGAATATATTCCTATATATTCTTTAATTCTAAATTAAAGATATTCCTATATATCCCTCTAAGTAAGAATTGTTGCCAAATTATGTTACTAATTGAAGAATAAGAAACTAATTTCAAAGAAACTTATCTTTTCAATTTGTGTTTTTTTTTTTATCCTTGTTTGTATTTTTAAAAACCAAAATTAAAATTTAGGGAAGTGATTTAACAAATATATTTATAATATATATATATATATATTCTATTTAGGCTCTTAAGTAAGAAATCAAAAAAAAATTGAAAACAACAAAGTTTACAAAAAAAAAAAATCATATACAAGTTTTGGCGGGCCTCATCAATGGAGGTCACATGACAGATTGAAGTGAGTTTCGAGTATCTTGTTACGGTGTAATCAAGGAAAGAATGTTGAAATGTTTAGAGTTTTGATTTTAGAGAATATTAATTAATTGGTCTAATAGTCCTTGTAATACAAATTAGGGCCAAAAAATCATTCATATTTTGGGGATTTTCGTTGTGAATTTTTTAAACTCCCTCATATATCATAACAAATGTTTAAGGTAATTTTGTCATTATATTAATATTTAAGATAAAATACTTACTAAAATTGAATAATTATTAAACAATATAAAATGAACTCTTATAAAAATTAATGATAATTCTATTATTATTAGAAAAGTGTTATATTTATGAAAAAAAAAATATCGACAATTTTACAATTTAACGTAGGAGTTTATAAATTTATGAATCTGGATATTGGATTATAGAAGTAGAAACGTTTATTTGTAATTCTTTTTCGAGTAATATTATAAACTACATTATGATACACTACACTCTTTTCCGAAACATTTTTTGTTATAAAATTTGGATACCTTTTCCTACTTCGGAGGTGAAAGTTGATTTTTTATCTTTGTTTTTTATAAAGAGTGATTTTTTTTTATAAAAATTTTTAAAAATTAAGATAATATCTATTGCAAAAAAACTTATATGAGATATATAATTTAACTTGTATTAAAAAAATTTTTATATTAACCAGTCACAGCTGTTCATTTCTTTATAAATATGAAATGAATACAATTTCCTTAAATTTGAACCAAAAAAAAAAAAAGGACCAACTGATCAGGGAGCTCATTTCTCCGTCTCCCTTGCTCGAAAGACAGTAATGGCGACGGGTCTGTTCAGGAGAACAATATCTAGAGTGTCCGCATCATCGTGTGGGCCCGGGCCCACGCGAGCAAGGCCGAGGCTCAGCCGGTGGAGCCTAAGGCTTGCGCCGCCACGACTCTCAAGACCTTCTCCACCGGTGGAACCGGGACAGCCCGTCGAAGCCCGAGCTCCAGGACTACCAAATCGACCTGAAGGAGTGCGGGCCCATGGTCCTCGACGCCCTCATCAAGATCAAGAACGAGGTTGACCCCACCCTGACGTTCCGACGCTCGTGTCGAGAGGGCATCTGCGATTCCTGAGCGATGAACATCGACGGCTATCACCAAGAAGGAAGACTCCACCCGTGAAAGGCAAGGAGATTTTGCAGAGCAAGAAGGATATGGCCTAGCTGGATGGGATGTACGAGTGTATTCTCTGCGCCTGCTGCAGTACATCCTACCCCAGTTATTGGTGGAACCCCGAGTCTTATCTTGGCCCTGCCGCTTTGCTCCACGCTAATCGGTACAGTTCTCTATCATTTTTTTATCGGTACCGTTTTAATTTAATGTGCTAGATTTTGTTATTAGTTGGTTTTAATGGGTGGAATAATATTGTGATTTTCTTACTTGTCGAATGTGACTGGCTTAGAACTTCTTCTGCTTCTTCTTTGTTATATAGGTCTTGGCTTAGAACTTCTCAGAAGAAAATTAGGTATTTTTATGAAGGAAAATGTTGTTTTTATGTTGCATATTTGTGAAAATATAGTTTTTAGCCTATGTTGTGGAGTAAGTTATATGCCAGATATAAAAACATATAATTTTTGCTTCCCTGTCATAAAGAGTTGTATACTATCTTCTAGAAAATCTAGATAACTCTACCATATGGTGAATGGGGAATCTAACATTACTTGAGAGGTCTGAAGCAATGTTTTGAATACCGTACCGAATGCCGTACCGGTCGAGCTACTGGAACGAAATATTTCGGTATCAGTACCGTTTCGTATACCGTTTCGAGATAACATTTCGGTATATGAATAAATTATATATATAAATTATATTTCAAAATAATAGTTTATATATAAATAAAGTATATATAAATACATAGATATATAAATTATAAATAGTCTAGTCTGAATTAGGAATCAAAAAATGAATTTGTAGTTTGAAAATATGAAAAAATAATAATAATAAGGCCGAAATATCGGCCGGTACGAACCGGTATACAGACCGGTACAGGCCGAAATATCAGCCGATATTTCGGCCGGTACGGAACATAAGTATTTCTGTACCGGTCCGGTGGCCGGTACCGAAAATACCGGCCGTACCGGCTGGTACGGTACGAAATTCACAACACTGGTCTGAAGGGTCCTGTCTTGGAGAGTTCCCGACATAAAAAACAAAAAACATTGCTTGAGAGGTACATGTTTTGTGGTTTATAATTAGAATAATGCTAGAGCCACCACTGAAGTCTCCCGCTAGGCTCTAGCATGTATTTTTTTTGTGTGTTTTTTTTTCGTTATTTTTTTATATAGATTTTTTTAACAATTTTAAATATTTTTAAAAAAATTGCAATATCATTAAAAAATACTTCCTTAATCACGAAGAATTTTTTTTTTTTACTTTATGATTAAGGAAGTGTTTTTTAATGATGTTCTAAATTTATTTTATTTTTTTAAAATATTTGGAAGTGTTAAAAAAATCTATAGAAAAAATAACTTAAAAGAAAACACATGAAAAAACACATACTAGAGCTAGCGGAAGCCCCAAGCGGCTCTAGCATTCTCCTTATAATTATGACAAGGAATTTTGTTTGTAGCCTTTACTAGTCTTTTTAGAGTTTATGTCTATATATTGCTTTGACTTATCTTCGGGTCGTTACAAATGGTATTAGATAGAGTCAGTCAATTTCAGCCTGAGATAGAAGTCATGCCCACATATAATGGAATGTTTGATGTGGACGTCAGTGATTTAAAAAGTGAGATTGTAATATCCTGAATTAAGAATAGGAGAGTGGTAAATAGGATCTCACATTGCATGGGAGAAACAAAATTTTATGATGTATAATGATTACAAGGGACTCTAATTGTATCATTGATTAATCCTAATCCTTTTAGAGTATAAGCCAAAATGTGGTTTGAACTTTTCCTGGGTTGTTTCACTTTCTTGGGACGCTCTTAGTTTGATTCCACATTAAGAGTTCTTGGGGATTACCTGATAACAATTCTTATAGGTGGGATTGTGTCACGTGTTTACAAGGTTTACTCTATACGGTTGGGTCCGAAGGACCCTGCGTCTGTGAGGTTGCATGTCACAAAAAAATGTGGTATTCGTGGTTAGAGTGACACTGAGTCAGAAATACTTAATAGTCTTGGCTACCAAGTACCTTCTTGAAAAGCCTTCAATTCCAATAGGGGTATACGCACAATGACGATATAGTTAAAAACAACCATACTGGCTAAATCCATTTTCTTTTACTTTTTAGGATCATTATCAACAGGTTACTAGGAACAATATTTTAATCTACACCTAGAGAAATGGACTTGTTGCCTTGCCTTAAAGGTGCGGATAGATCATAGTTTCAAATCTTGTTATGTCTGTATCTTTATGTACTCATCCTAGAATCTATCTTTATCAAAAGCATTGGCCTGCTTGTAAGTAATATGGTAGTTCTTAAGATTCTTATGTCTTGGTTGTACATGCTGTGCAGGTGGATAAGTGATAGCCGTGATGAATATACCAACGAACGGCTGGAGGCTATAAATGACGAGTTCAAGCTCTACCGCTGCCATACCATACTCAACTGTGCCCGTGTCTGTCCGAAGGGCTTGAACCCTGGAAAGCAGATCACTCATACCAAGCAGCTCCAACTATCTGGTGGTGCTTGAGTTTCTAGGTTCATGTAGTATTGCATGCAGATGTGAATTTGAGTCTTATAAAAAAAAAAAAATTTGGTGATCCAGGCACAGACAGCTGTGTATTGAGTTAATAATGTGAAGCATCGAATGTGTTGTTACCTATCCCCTTTGTACCCACAAAATTTGAATTCAAGTATGGTCTTTCTTTGCTATTAAACAAAAATGTTACTAGAACTTCGTGGGTATCTGGAGTTGTGATGAGATGAACTTTTTGTTTTACATGAGGTATTCATTCCATAAAGAGTCCTGTTGTGTCCCACAATTCCGCGTTGAAGGAAAATATAGATGATAATAACTTGTAGTTCACGAGCATAAACTAATCTCCTCATACTTTTGTCCTGATATCATTTGATATTCCTTCAAAAATTTCTAAAAAAATAAAAAATATATATATATATATAGTATTGTAATCACACGATTACACTATGATCTTAGTTTATCTTTTATATATATATATATATATATATATATATATATATATATAAGTATGCTGATAGACAAAAACTCAATAGTTTCCAAGTCACATCAAATGATCAGTTTCCTCTTCTCCTAACCCCATAGAGGTCTATATAAGCAGGTTATATGAGAAAACTTCACCTACAGTGCAGCTAACATTAGATATTAAGCACATTGGTTAGATCATGAAGAGTATGAAGTTGTTGGCAGTAGCAGGGTTTTTGTTTTTCCTGGTCTCCATTGAGATTGGGACAAATTTTGTTCAAGGAAGCACTCGCCTTTCACTTGTCTCCGACTCTCCAAACCTTGAACCATTTCAGTACGTTACTGTAACAGGTGATGCAGCTGAACTTGCACTTCTCATTGGCTTTTATATAGATAGGACAGGAAGCGCCGCTATATTCATTCACTTAATATGGCTAAAACTTTCCGAGATCTTGCAAAATAGAGAGGGACTGTAACATTGGACTGTCTTTTATAGGATGCAACAATGACTGCGATACAGCATGTTGTCACTGTGATATCAGGAAACAGCCACCACTATGCGTGCAATGCTGCCAAGAATAGCCTTGACATGCAGGTGTGCTTTTAGGCACTCGGTCTGGTTCTGCAGGTAAGCATTTTTTTTCTGCACTTCTTGTGATCTAGAATGGGGATCTTGTGTAATTGTTTGGAGAGTTGTACTTTCAATTCTCCAATGGCCAGAAGAATACAATTGCACAAGGAATTCTCTCTGTTATTTAGAAGAAAGGTGAGATTACAATGTCATTTATTTCAGCCACCACAACAAAATCTCTGAGCATTACACGCCCTAAGTTGTCAAGATTTACAACAAACAAGGAACTGAAACTAGCTTAAAAGATGGCTCTTAAAACATTAATGGACAAAGTAAGAAGTGTAGGGGGGGTTATATCCTCCGAGAAAGACCAAGAAATACAGCAGCTGATGAGATTTGTACCCTAAGATCGGCAATATCCAGATCATGTCCACCTTCAACAAGACCCCACCTGTCCATCTGCACAGACATAAGAAAGAGCAATTATAGTTAGCAAGAGAAAGTCACGGGCTACATCCTAATGTCATTAAGTGTTCATTTCTGCATGGGTGCAAGATAGAGAAAAGGGAAGGTGAGATGGGAGTAATCCAATGAAAGCGATGAAAACCTGCAAATCTTCTTCAAGTCTAATCAATTCAATCGCTTCCTCAATTTGCAATTTCCCACGAGAGATCCCAACTGCAATAATCAAAGAATGTGCTGCAGCTGCAATGGCATCAATTGCTGCCAATTCACAGTCATCTGTTTTCTTCAGAAGGTTATCTATGGCCTTTATGAGACCATCTTCCTGCTTCCCACCAAAAAAGCTGGAGTAGACGATAGGCTTAAAGCCAAATTCAGACTCTACCCAACCAAGTAAAGGATCGATTTTCTGCACTTGCGATTCTACAAAAAATAAAAATAAAAATTAGTAAGGTACCATAGGCTACATTATTTAACACATAAGAAGATCCATGTCCACAGTCCAGTAAAAAGAATGTATGCTTACACATACACGTAAAGAATTATATTATACCTAAATATTGCAAAATTTACTTTAAAAGGACTCAAACTGCTAGAAAGAAATGCAGTTTTCTAGAATGGGCACTGACGACATACTAAAGAATTTCCTTTCTTTTTTTCGGATCAGTGACATACTAGAGAATTTCCTATAAGAAACTTCTTAGACTTTCAGCAACATGAAGCTCCTTTCCCGAGAGAGAGGTAGAATCATCCCAAGTATTCTTAACAATCTGGATAAAACAGTCTATAAAGATCAGGAAACATAACTATACAAAGTGATAAAAATCCATTGGCAACAACTCACTATTGCCTTAGCACTATTTATTGAAGAAGTATCACTCTAAATAAAATACACATTATAATTTAAATCAAGGAGTGAATAAGTACGATTACATACCATAGACACCACGTGTCAGATCATTGTCTTCCGGTGCTCGACAGAAGACCAAATCTTGGTTAAATTTCTTCAACAAATATTCAATAATCTTTGCCCGGTTGAGTGGAACTCTTTCCAGTGCAGTACAAGCAAGTCTCATTAGAGGCATTGTGAAGGGTCTGATCCCATCTATTTGCTACAAGCAAGAAAAAGTATGAAAAAACCAATGTCTAAGCGAAAGAAAGCATAGCCCTGAAAAAATAAAGAAAAAGAGTGAATTTCAAAATCATTTGAGTCGTTGTAAATCCTTCCTTTTTTTTCAAATTCGTCTCCATTCATCTCGTAAACAACTTTAAAACTGAGCATAACTTTTCCAATGGAAAGAATAACCTAGAATTAGCTTTTGCAAAGTTTACAAAGTAACAATATTAACGAAATCTTTCCATTTCTTACTTTATTATGTCCAACTTAACGTATCCCAGAAGCTGGAAACTTTGGTCTCTGAAGAAGAGCTGAATATTCAGAAATTCGGGAAATACTTCAAAGGTGAATTAAAGAGTAGTCAGATGCCGTGAAAATGTAGACAAAAATGTCCATTTAAGTCTTTTCAGAAAAGATAGCAGTACCACAATCCAAGCTTTAGCACGAAAAATGATGACAACCCATTCGAGTTTAAGCAAGTCCAAAAATAGCCACAAAAGTATTCGATAGTCGATACAAATAACATAGAGAACCGAAGTAAATTTTAAAAAAATGATGTAATATAAAAAGAAAATTACATAATTTTAGCGCACCACGAACCTGGTATTCCCACTCAGCAGCAATGGCCTTAGCGAGAGGCAATGTAGGGAGCTTGAGGGGCCTCTTGGAGGGCGTCTTAAGCGTCCGATAATCAAGTATCACCGTCCACCCAATACCATCATCGGCTTCTCTTAACTTCACGTCCTTGTAGAACCTCCTCCCCACTACGGACCCTGTCACGAAGGACATCGGCATCGTTACAGAAGACGCCGTCTCGGGCTTCGAGCTCGGCGCCTTGACGTAAATTCTGTCATCTCTGTCGCTTTTGTTGGTGTTGTTATTGCTATTGCCGCCGTCTTCTTGACCTTCGGGTGAGAACGTGAAGGAAGAATAAGGGTCGTCAAATTGAGGGTCATCGGCGGTGGCGATGGAGCTGGTGAAGAAACGCGTGTGGGACTGGGATGAGAGTGGTGTGAGAAATTTGGGGTTCCTTTTGAGATAGTTTAGGGTTTGCTTTACCAGTGAATTGGCCATATATTGAGAATTTTCTCTGGATTTTTGTCGCGGAGCTTGTTGGAAACGTGTTCGTGCTATAAGCCCGCTAGGGTTCTGACTGTATATTTTTTTTTTTTTTTAGGGGAATTTGGATTTTGGAGACGCCTTTCGAAGATACTTGTGCCCCGTTTAATGTAAAATTACAGTAACAAGTGTGAAAGTCTACACCCTCTGGGCCTCTTTGAAAAAAAGAAAATTCTATAATTAAAAAATAAATAATATTAACTTGAATAAATACCAATGACATGCACTAATTTCGAGGTGAAGTGAAATTTATTATTAAAAAATTAATTTTTTCTAATATAAATTTCAAATTTATTCACTTGCAAACTGTCTTCTCTCTTAAAAAAAAAATAATTTTGTCATGTATATCCCAAATTTAATCTTTTTTAAAAAAAGAATATCCTAAAACTGTGTTTCTCAATTTTTTTGGGTCGATTAGAGTTTTAGATCGATTTTTTTTTTTTTTAAATCTATAAATTACACTTGCATTCTACTTTTTTCTTACTACAATGAAATGATAAAAAATACTTCAAAGATAATAAAAAATAATATCTCATTTTATATAGCAAAATAGTAATGTAGTTTATAGTATGACTCGTGTTGATGATTAGATCTTAATACAAGACATTATAAAAGAAAAAAATTGATAATTTAAAGGAAGAAACAAACAGCTTAGCAAAATTCATACACCCTTTTTTTGCCACATAACAGCACAAGCTATTCTATCTATTCATTTAATTATTTGTAAAATCAGGTGTTTCTTTTGAGGGAGAAAAAACACAGAAACCCACTAAATTCAAGTGACTTTTACATTGAGTAGAGCAAAGTTTATGCATATTCATTCAGACTCTCGGCTGTCAACAGATAAAAGAAGCGGCTCCGTACTTTCCTCGATGGACTTAAGGGAGACTTGGGGTTCCTTGTGAGGATAGAGCACAAAACGTTGACACATGAATATAATGTCAAAGATTATGGACACCTGCAACAACACATTTCATCAAATATTTTCAAATAATAATAATAGAAAAAAAAAACATAAAAAAATACAGATGCAGGCAACACAATATATTCTATACCAGGCATAACAACATTTTTCCCATGTTCCCACGAAAGTTCACCCAAGAACCTGGTCAAAGGTAGCAAGTTAGTGATATATCATGCGCAGGGGATAAATTTAGATGGCAAGATCTATAGTTGTGGTAGAAATTACCTTGATCAATAGATTGCACAGTCATTTGCATCAAATTTGTCACCCCTCCACAAAAATCCAGCAAAATGTAACCAATGCTGAATCCTTCCGTGTTCTTTCTCGCAAAATTCATAAACACCTATTTTTTACACAAAAAAAAAAAAAAAAGTCATTAATACATGTCGATGATCACTTCAGTTGTAACTTCCAGAATAAAGTTTGTACAGCTTCACAAACTGTTAAGCGATTGCAAAAATGATTTTTTTCACCATTCCATGCGGTGAAGGCAATTGAGACGACAACAATTGGTGAAACTTCCCTCTATCACCAATTAATAGGAGGTAAACAGTTTTTGGAGCACATCAAAGCCATGTATGTCAGAAAGCTATCTCATTTCAGCATGTAAATTTCATGTCATTATCTAGTATATGATAAGAGAAGCATATATTTCAAAAACAGAGCCCAATGCCATTCTAATTTCTACACATCAACGCCCCAACATCAACCCTCCTGTCCCGATACATTCTTTTAATGTCAGTGCCTGTATGGACTTTCCATGTACAAGGAAATTGTCAGATCGCACTGACCAGCATGGCCAAAAGATTAATCCTTTCAGCATCTCCTTAAATAATACAAAACGACTAAAAGGGATAACAAATCTGACCTGAGGAATATATTTGATGACTGTCATGAAAACTTGAATTGAGCTGCAAAAGAATTGAGTTCATAGAAAGTTAGAAGGAAACAATAACCTAGTCAAACTCAGTTCTTTTGAAATTAACCAAAGAGAGAAAATTTGAGAAGATTCTAATAGATGGGCATATGGGAAAAAACACTTTGTTCAGTAATCTGCACCACTACATATCACAAGCAACATATATTACAGTAAATGCAAATTGTATAGTTTTACTTGTAATCCCTCCTTTTGTCTCCATTTTTTGTGGGAAGAGTTTGCACTGTTACTAGCACAGGGGAAGAAAGGTTATCCTACATTGCCTGTTTTTATCAGTAAGGATACAAAAGCCTCTTTTCATTAGTAAGGATACAAAAGAAATGCCCCCTTAAATTGAATATAAGCAATGAATGCAATCAAGGTATACAGATAGCAATTATCTGCCCCAATATTTGCTGAAAATAGGACATTTCATTTTGCAGTGTTTGGGGGCCCATTAATTTCGACCTAAGCAGCTTAATGATCACTATGAGTGTGAGATCCCTATAACCAAGTGACAAGGACACCTTTATCAAGTGCCCCTAAGTTAATCCATATCATCATGCCAAATTTCCAGTAACTCAGCAAAAAGCCAAATTTAAGATTGTCCACTTTCACTAGATTAGTTGGCCTGCCAAGAAGGCCTTCACATCAGTGTAAAGAGAAAAGTTTCTCAAGGAGAGGAGTCTAGAGTTTCTTTAACTTTCCAACACATGGGCTTCAGCAATTTTCACAAACTCTAAAAGACAACAGATTATACATTGTCATTATTAGAGAAAAGCTAAGCATTAAGAACCAAACAGGGAATAACCATATCGTATTATCTTATACAGAGTGAAAAGCATTTTATTGCCCAGAACTTTACAGCAGCAAAAACTAGAACCGGAGACTATATAAACGAATGCAAGTGAGATAGCAATAGTAAAAGTGAAGGCCTCTACCCCAAAAACCATCCACATAGCATAATTTGATTTGTAAGATTCAAATTTTAAAATTTATCTTCCAAATCAAATTATGCCATGTGGATGGTATGTAGTGTAGAGGGCTTAGAATATATTTATTTTTATGGTAAGAGTAATGCTATTCTAAGTCAAATTAGAATAGATTACCTCAGTGTAGAACTATAACCTTTTTTTTCCGTAACTAGTGTAGAACTATACTTAATGCGGGCTTAGTGGTAATGGAATATATCATGCTGATGTGGAAAAACAAACTTAATCACTTCGTATCTAACGCTCATCTCATGGGAATGACCATGTTGCAGTCACTATTGCCATTCGTTAAGCTGAAATTCAAGGGGAAGAAAAAACAGAAATACAATATCTTACTTAAAGATGGAGATTAGCCAAAGCCAGGAACGGCTTGGCAAAGCTATGAAAAAACAAACAGCAGCAAACAACCATACAGCGGATACGATTGCAATGGTTATCTTGGAAACCTTCTGACCTCCACGCTGTAGGAAACCATCAAATGAGGTCAAATGAAAACACTCAATATCTGATAAGACTACTAAAATAAAGATCTACCACCTGTAAGGTGGAAGAAGATATGGTCAGACGAGTAAACCACATACTTCATAGATTGCAATCTGGAGCAAGATAACTAATGTCACAAGAACAGCGTGGATAGAGAAAGCAACATCATTTGCAGCCACAGGTATCATCTGCAGTAATTAGAATAACAACAAAACAAATGAAAGGTAATCATTTATGTACTAAACGTTAAAAAAACCAAAAATTGAGCGCTCAACCTTTAACAACATGCAGAAATGAAGTTAAACCATTCAGATTCTGCATACTGCCAATTTCAAATATTGCCTTGATCTTAACTTGCAGTCTATTTTCTAAAACTAACAAAAAATTACCTGAAGTCCTGAACAATAGATAAAAGCAACTAAAGTGCCCATATCATCCTATCATATTTCAAGCGATTATCTTCACCTAAAGAAAATTTTGGAAAACGTACAAAATTAAATGAAGAAATTATTTTCTGTTCTTTTCTTTTCTTCTACGAGAAAGCACCAACCTGTCCATAGCCGTATTTTTCGTAGTATTGCTTCTGAATAGCGAAGCTAAAGTAGAGGGACGCGTTGTGTATCAGATAAGACGTGTGCTTCGTCAAGTTCAGTATTACGAAGTCGAAGCTCAACCCCACCACACTAAAAAGAAAAAAAGCAAATTAGAGTAAAAAGAAAACCCCCGTAGAAATGAAATCTAGGCCGAGAAAGAAGATGATAGAAAGTCATTTGCGTTGCAGGAACTACGTACCTTTTCCTACAGAAATTAGAGATGACTTGCGGGTAGTAGCACAAAGTCCACGACACGAAAGCAGTCCATCCCAGAACCTGGTACGTGATTTCCAGCGGAATTGAATTCCACGAAGCCATATCTCCCTATTCAACGGTGAGAGTGACCGAGGAATTTACTTTTTGTTCTACATTTTTCCGATGGCACACTGTCCTATGCAGTGTCTTCGAACAATTTTATATATATCCCTGTACACGTCATCTCCATTCATTTTGCTGCATGCGTGGCCTTTACGTGGAAATGCAATGTCTTTTCCTTACCGTTCCATTGTATTTTAATTAATAAAAAAATATTTAATAGAATCTTTTTCCCCCACAACAAACACCATCCCAACAGATCCAGGCTGGTTGGATTTATTATCCAAAACCTTTTAATCATTAGTTAGAATTTAATTATAAAATAAAATAAAACATAAATACCTTTTCATATTAAATGATTCTGTATTTAATGCATTATTAATATATGAGTTTGCAAGTAAATTCTCTCAAACAATCACATGCGAATGGTACGAATACCATCGTGAGTTATTATGAACAAACACAATTATATCCACAACTCCACAGCTACTTCTGCGTTTTTTCTCAGGTTAATACATAAAAAGATTAAAAAGAAAAAGAAAATGCTTCGGCCATAAAATAATTTCACATAAATAAACTGAGAAATTAATATAGTTTAATGTAATGCGGCAAATTGTAACGTAAATATAACGTATTACATGAAGAAACATCGATCTATACGTTTATTTTATAAAACTTTGCAGCACTTCTAAAAAAAAAAAACAGAAAAGTTAGAACCATGCTTGACTAGTTTTGTTGCATAGTTTCTGCCTGTACTGCCTTTAGCATAAAGCCATTAGTTTCCGTGTAGAATGACCATAAACCTTGACAAACTTTTTACATGATGAACGATGTGGAGCTTTACACATTTTCTGATTGTGGCTGATCATCAGAAGACTTAACAAGCGGCTCTCTGCTTTCCTCAATGAGTTTGGGAGAGACTTGGGCTTTTTTCTCAGGATAGAGAACATAATGTTGACACATGAAAATGATGTCAAAGAATATAGATACCTGCAACAGCATATTTCACCAAGTTTCCATAATAAACAAAGAGAAAGTCAAAATACTTGTTGATGCATGGAATAATGGTTCCATTGACCAGTGAAATATCAATAACACTAAATCGTACTTGAATGATTAATTATTAAGTTAAAACAGAAAACGAAATTAACAAGAAGAAGAATAGCAAATTTATATGCACGTATATTATGGTAAAAGCATGAGAAATGCAGAACATTGGTAGATATCAGTTGCATAAGGCAAAGAAGGTCATAGTAAATCAAAGAAGTGGAGAATATTCTATACCAGAGACAGCAACGTCTTCCCTATGTTTCCATAAAAGTTCACCCAAGAACCTGGAAAAAATAGAAGTTAAAAACCTATTACGCTTTTTCTTTTCTTTTTTTCCGCGGGGGTGGGGGGAGTGGGGGATAAATTTAGATGGTAAGATCTACGGTTCAGGAAGAAATAATAAACCTTGATCTATAGATTGCACAACCATCTGAGCATAGTTTGTCACCCCTCCAAAAAAATCAAGTAGAATGTTGCCAATGCTAAATCCATCTGTGCTCTTTCTTGCAAAGTTCATAAATGCCTGTATTTCATAACAAATCCATTAGTACAACATTGATGGCCACTCCAACTCTTACTTTAAGTACATAGGTCACAATGCCATCACAAAATATTAAACAATTAAAAGCATATTTATTATGATCTTATGAGGCAAAGACGATTAAAACACCTAGGATTAAAAAAAAAAAATCTTCTTGCCAAGTAAGCAAAAGTGAACTACTTGGAGCATATCCAAGCCTTGGGTGTCAGGAAGTTATCTCACTTCAGCTTATTTATGAGTGCCACTATTTTTTTTTTTTATAAGTAATTTATGAGTGCCACTTTATGACAATAGAAGCATATATTACAACCACCAAACCCAATTCCGTTTTCCGGTTGGTGGTCCACTTTACCTAGGTGCTATGATGGCAAGTAAAATAAATGAGCAAAGTAAACTTTTAGAGGATCGTCCAAACACCCTAACTTTTACATATGTTATAAGCTTAAGGTATGATCCTAAGTGAAATACGATGAACAAAGCCAAATTTTAGATGCTTGTCCGAATAACCTACTTTCCTACTTATTTTCTTTTCCCATGCAACCCCAAGAATAATCAAGTAATTGAAGTTCCAATATATTATGGCTACAAAAGAATGAAGCCAATGTCTGTGCTGGAGCCTGGCTAGTCAAATAGAAGGTAATTATTGGGCTGCATCTATCAGTATAACCAAAAGATAAAGTAATTCATGTATCTGACCTGAGGAATATACTTGATAACTGTCATAAAAACTTGAATTGAGCTGCAAGATAATTGAATTCATAGAGAGTTAGGAAATTTAAATCGGATCTAGACATCATCAAAAAGTATAATAGCAGTCAAAGACAACACTTTTATGGTGAAGTGAACAGAGAGGTCTAAGCAAGTTTCTGAAAGATAGACATGAGTGGAAAAAACTTGCATCGTATTCTGCACCATTATATAGGGTAAATGGTGTAAATAACGGCACAGAACCATGAATTTACAAAAACACTTATTGCAACCCCTCCTACTATCTTTGTTTTCTTTTTCTTTTTTTGTGTGCAGAGGGAGGGAGAGGGGTAGGAAGTGTTGGGAATGCTATTAGACAGAGGAGAAAGGCAACCACCACAGAATGACCCATTCTTTCAGATAAGTAAAAAGAAGAAATGCCGCTTGAAAAAAAAAAAAAAAAAAGCAATGAAAGGAATCAGGGTACAAGGATTTGAAATATCTGCTCCCATATTTGCCCAAAATATGACACCTCACCATAAAATTTTTGGGGTCAGTACTTTCAACCTAAGCAGGTTTGTCATCACTGTCTTAATGGCAATCTCACTCTTCCTTATGGCTAAGCCATAACTTCAAAAGCTCACTGATGATAAATTTCAACGAAGAACCATACTTGATAAGTCAAGGAGGTAATCCAAGATATTATGCAGATGCGAAAGATTAAGCATAACACGTCAACTGGTAATGCCATTCACACAAGGTTGAAATTCAAGGCATAAAAACATAAAGAGAACTTACTTAAAGATGGTGATCAGCCAAAGCCAAGAATGAGTTGGCAGAGCTATGAAAAAACAAACAGCAGCAAATAACCACACAAGAGAGACAATTGCAATAGCTATCTTGGAAACCTTCTGACTACCACGCTGTACATAACCATCAAGAAAGGCAAAATTAAATACTCCACTCTCTAAGAACTATTAAGATAGAGATCTGCCACCCATAAGATGAAAGAGAGCATGAACTCAGGGAAAAAGAGTGAACCACCTACATCATATATTACAATTTGGAACAAGGTAATTGCTGTCAAAAGAACAGCATGGATAGAGAAAGCAACGTCATTTGCAGCCACAGGAATCATCTGCAATAATTTAAAATGACAACAAAACAAATAAAGGGTTACTACAAAAAATAATAATAATAAAGGGTTAATAGTGTATGTGTTAGAATTTAAACAATTAGATTTACCTCTTTCTCTTTTCAGAAATTTAAGCTTTTGGACCAATGTGTGATTTGACATTATATTAGAGAAGTCGTGAGCTCAAACCTAACTCCCTCCTTGAGCCCCCATTTAATTAAGTAATCTATGTGTTAGGCCCACTTATTAAACGGGTCTATCCCACATATGAGGAGTGTTAAAATTTAAATGATTAGCTTTACTTCCTCACTTCCTCCCATCATCTTAAACTTTTAAGATACATATTGATTCAATGGTATGCAAAAATCACGGGCACTTTGGTTGAAGGAAGGGGATAGGTGTACAAAGTTTTTTCATAGAGTTGCCAACTCTCATCGAAGGAACAACGCCATAGAGGTTCTTCATGAGGAGGGCAGGGTTTTATTGGGTAGAGACACTATCAAGGATCATGTTGTCCATTTCTATGATAAGCTGCTGACTGAACAGTACTTTTGGAGGCCCAAGGTAGACGGGCTTGTTTTTGACTCCATTGATCACACAAGTGCGGCCTTGTTGGAGAGACCTTTCGAAGAAGATGAGGTGCTTGGTGTACTAAAAGGCATGAACAAAGATAAAGCCCTGGGACCAGATGGCTTTACAATGGCTTTCTTCCACGCCTGTTGGGACGTTGTTAAGGAGGACCTAATGAGGGTTTTTAGTGAATTTCACTCCTTTATGAAATTCTAGAAGAACCTTAATGTCTCTTTCATTGCCCTCATTCCCAAGAAGGCGAGGTCCGTAGAAGTGAATGATTTCCTTCCCATAAGCCTAATAAGTGGGGTTTATAAGATCATCTCTAAAGTTTTAGCGAAACGGATGAGTGTAGTCATGGCGAAGATCATCTCGAAGTCCCAAAATGCCTTCATGAAAGGAAGGCAAATACTAGATTCGGTCCTCATTGCCAACGAATGCCTGGAAAGCAGAGTTAGAACTGGCATTCCCGGTATATTGTGTAAATTGGATATGGAAAAGGCATTTGATCATGTGAACTGGGATTTCTTGTTGTATATCCTTGGTAGGTACGGCTTCGGGGAAAAATGGTGTCAGTGGATAAAACATTGTATTACAACTGTCAGATTCTCCGTCTTGGTCAATGGCACTCCTGAAGGTTTCTTCAACAGCTCTCGGGGTCTACGACAAGGGGACCCACTATCCCCACTATTATTTATTCTAGTTATGGAGGTGTTGAGCAGAATGTTGAAAGGGGCAGTGGATGGGGGTTTCATCTCGGGGTTTTCGATGGGCGGTTCTACGCATGGAAGTTTGACAGTCTCTCATCTCCTTTTCGCTAATGATACCTTGATCTTTTGCGACCCGGACCTGGATCAGATTCGCTCCCTAAGGGCACTTCTACTTTGCTTTGAAGCTGTCTCTGGCCTAAAGGTGAATTTTTCTAAGTCGGAAGTAGTTCCTATTGGCTCGGTTAACAACTTAAATGAGGTAGCTGCCTTACTGGGATGCAAAGTCTCTTCCTTACCTATGAAGTACCTAGGTCTCCCCTTGGGGGCCCCTCACAAATCTAAGGTAGTGTGGGAAGGGATCATCGAAAAAATCGAAGGCAAACTGGCGGGATGGAAGAGACTTTACTTGTCTAAGGGTGGGAGAATCATTTTGATTACGAGTACGTTATCCAATCTCCCAACGTATTTCCTTTCATTATTTCCTGTGCCTGTAGGGGTGGCATATAGACTGGAGAAGATTTTTCGTGATTTCTTATGGGGAGGGCTTGAGGATGCAAAGAAATTTCATCTGATCAAATGTGATAAAGTTTGCACCCCACTGACTTGCGGTGGGCTGGGTTTAAGAAATTTGAGAACCTTTAATAAGGCACTTCTCGGGAAATGGTTATGACGTTACCATCATGAGGAGGACGCTCTTTGGAGGAATATTTTAGATGTTAAATATAGGAGCGCCTGGGGAGGGTGGTGTTCTAAGGAAGTCAGGGGGGCCTATGGAGTGGGAGTTTGGAAACTGATCCGTAATAGTTGGAATGATTTTCTCGTTAACTACAGGTTTTTGGTGGGAAGGGGCACGCGTATCAGGTTTTGGCATGATACATGGTGTGGGGATGTTGCTTTGAAAATCGCTTTCCCCTCTTTGTATAGGATTACGTCTGTACAGGACTCCTCAGTGGCTGATAATATGTGCAATACCACTGATTCCATTCATTGGTTTGTGAGATTCACCAGAGCTGCTCAAGATTGGGAGGTGGGAGCCATTACTGACTTCCACAGAATCTTATATGCGTTGAAGCCTAGGTCAGGAGGGGAGGATAGCTTACTTTGGGCATGCACCGGGAACAAGAAATTTTCAGTTGGTTCATACTACAAGGCCTTGGTGAACCATTCCCCTAATGCTTTCCTGTGGAAGAGCATTTGGAAGAGCAATGCTCCACTCAAGGTTGCTTTCTTTGGTTGGTTGGCTTCCCATGGTAAAATCTTAACAATTGACAAGTTAAGAAAGCGTGGACTCTACATAATGGATTGGTGCTATATGTGCAAATGTAAAGGCGAATCAGCGGATCACCTTCTTCTTCATTACGAAGTAGTTAAGGTATTGTGGGATGTAATCTTCTTGAGGCTCGGTATCGCTTGGGTCATGCCTAAGAGGGTGATAGATCTATTGTCTTGTTGGCAAGGGATTAGGGGCAATCGCCAAATCGCTATTGTATGGAAGATGGTACCTTTATGTTTAATGTGGTGCACATGGAACGAAAGAAATGGCCGCTGCTTTGAGGATAAGGAATGCTCTCCGGACAGTTTTAGGGATTTCTTCTTTCATACTTTGTTGCTTTGGGCCTCTTCTATTGTATGGGATGGAACAAGTCTAAATGCTTTGTACGCTACTATCAGTAGCACGTAGTTTGTAATTAGGCTTTTTCTTGTATACTCCCTGTGTACTCGGGCTTTGTCTATCTAAATGATCAATAAAACTTCTTTTTACCTATCAAAAAGAACACAAAAACCAACTCGAGCACTCATTCTTTAACATGCACAAATTAAGTTGCTAGTGCAGATTATACTTTATAGACACTGGAAATTTTAAATGTTGCCTTGCTCACTTGTACATGCGTCTCTCAAAACCATGACAAAGAAATAGCCGAGACTATTGATAGACGTAACTCTATTCAAGTGAATATCTGATATGCGCCCCCCCCCCCCCCCCCCCCCCGGCGAACAAAATAAAAACTGCTGGTAGAAAGTCTAATCTAGGCTAATGTCTTCTGCAGTAGTCAGCAAATAAACACACCACCTTCTTGATGACAATGGCTCACCCAGAAATGGGAATTTGATATTCATTACTGCAAGTTCACCTTCAACGCCTCTGTCGACATCATATGTAATACGATCACAGCAATATGAAAATTGGGTATAATCCTAAACTCAACAAAATTATTTACTCTTAATTGAAAACTTTTTTTTTTTTTTTGATAAGTATACTCTTAATTGAAAACTAAAAATAAGTTGTTAAGTTTTTTTTTTTTTGGCGTTCGTAGTGAGAAAGCACGAACCTGTCCATAGCCGTATTGTTCATAGTACTGCTTCTGAATAGCAGAGCTGAAGTAGAGGGATGTGTTGTATATGAGATACGAAGAGTGCTTCGTCAAATTCAGCAGGACGAAATCGAAGTTCAACCCCACCACACTACGTTCACGTCCCCAAAACGAAAAGATTTAACAAAAATGAAAACCCATGGAAATGAAATCCAGGCCGAGCAAAAGGATGATGGGAAATTTTTGTTGGGAGGAATACCTTTTCCTATGGAAATTCAAGATGACCTGCGGGTAGAAACTGATGGACCATGATAGGAAAGCCGTCCATCCCAGAACCTCATAAGTGATTTCCAGCGGAATTGAATTCCACGAAGCCATTTCTCGATCGCTCTCTCGGAGTGAGAAGCCGTATGAAGTATGAACGTTAATAAAGGAATCCTTTTTCCTAACGTTCAGAGTCCGAAGACCATGTCCTGTCCCCGGCGATGAAATGGCAGTCTTTTACTTGTACACAGTTAACTGCTATCTGAACCGTCCGATATGTGTGTGGTGCCCTGATGTGGTGGGCCCGTTTATGAAGTTGACGGCCCTTGAATTTTACGCCTTAACGAGCATTTCTCTCTACAATTTTTTGTTTTTACTATGAACCTTAAATATGACCATATCAAATGTGTATGTTGGTATATTTTTATTTTTTTAATAATTAAAAAAGGGATTATTAATAAATTTTTATTTATTTTGTATTTTTTTCAATAATTAAGAATGTTTACAAAATACTTAAAAATAAAAACAAAAAGTGCACCTAACATTGTCCATTATGATATTTTATTTATATTTATAGACCAGATACTTAAATAAAATAAATTGTAGATATTTTTTTATAACTACAACCATAAAAAAATATGTAAAAATAAATTTATATTTTTATATAATACGTTAGATTTACTTTACAATAAAAATAATTTTACACTCTAACATATAATATCAAATCATATTTATTTATAAATTTTTATTTATAAAATAATTTTGTAGCTAAATCATTTTTCTTTTTTATAAGCCTACTAATTACGATTTAGTTGAAGCGGAGAAAATTCTAAATGAAAAATATCATTTTTCCTCTTAAGTTTATTTGAAATTGAAATAATGTTAGGCGCAATTTATCTTATTTTATGATTTTTTTTATGTAGTATCGATTATTTAAATTTAAATTTTTTATTTTTTGGTTAAATATTTACTGTCTATAAAATAAATCACAACAAAAAATAAAAAATATTAATAATATCATTTATTTCAAGACGTATCTACGTGGACATTGCTGCCAAACTGCCAAAAACAAAAATTTTATCGGCAGTTTGAGCCCTACGAACCAAGACGGAATTAAAACCCAATTCATTCTTCCAATCCCATTATAAACCTTGTGGGAAAAGATGAAAGGTGTTAGGTATATTAACGCCTCTCTCTGGTCTTGCTGACTTCATCAACTTATCCTGACCGCCCGTTTAGCTTGACTTTTCAGACGACTACTACTACTATTATGATTATTATTATTATTATATTATTATTATTATTTATCTGTGTGAGTAATGTTTTTTATTCTATTCATTTTTCTCTTTCAAAGTTATTACTATTGTAATTATAATCTTTTTTATTTTTCTTTCAAATGTTTTAAGTATTTATAAAAGAAATTTACTAATTCACTAATAATTACTTCATTAATTATTAAAAAAATAATAATAAGATAAAATATCCAAGCAATCAAAATGATGGAGCAAATTAATAGGACCATTTATAATTATTTTTTTTATGTAATATCATGTCACGCAATGCGATTGCGTGCTGTACAAATCTTAGAATAGTAGTATTTTACTTTTATTCCGTAGCAAGTCCACCCACTTTTAATTAGTTTTTATTTTAAAAAACTAAAAATAAAAGGTTTATTTCTTATCGACTCAACAAAATGAAAGTGAGATTAGAATCTAATATATAAATGAGTGATATAAATGAGAGAAGATGAGACGTAAACAAAGAGTATAAGATAAAAGGGAGGGAACCATACGACTTTGGAAACTTTTAGCCAAGTTTCTCATTGGGAGTTTCTTTAACTTTACAACAAAAGTTCTAGTGGCGATATCTTCATCATAAGATAGATCTCT
This sequence comes from Cyclocarya paliurus, assembly GCA_029856935.1. NCBI lineage: Eukaryota > Viridiplantae > Streptophyta > Magnoliopsida > Fagales > Juglandaceae > Cyclocarya > Cyclocarya paliurus. Next base: position 39,951,734 of record CM056946.1, on the reverse strand, counting down.
CTTATCTATTATATAGTGAGAATGAGAGACTATAAAAAACTATAAAACAAACATATTACAGTAGATTATCCCCTTCAAACAACCCATGGGCGCAAACAATATGATGAACCATGTAAATCTATATGTTTCCCTCTTTTTACTTTCTCTATATTTATTTATCGTTCTTTATCATAGATGAAAATTAAATAAAATATTATTATAATATAATTTTTTTATATTATTTATATTTTAAATTTTGAAAAAATTAAATTTTTTATTTTATTTTATATTTAAATTTAAAAAAATTATAATAATTAAATAAAATAAGATTAGATGATTTGTGTAACTAAAAAATCTAATTAATTTATTGAATAGCTGATATAAATGTCTTGAGTTTTAAATACCTATAAATAAATTATATATATATAAATAAATAAAGGCTCCGATACGAACGAAGAAATATTAAAATCCTTCGGACACAGCTACATTGGTCGGACGCTGTCCGTCGGTACGTACCTCTCAGAGTCAGAGAAAAATGGCTTCGTGGAATTCGATTCCGATGGAAGTTATGTACCAGGTTCTGGGATGGACCGCTTGCCTTTCATGGACTGCGGCTTCCTATCCTCAAGTCATCTCCAATTTCCGTCGGAAGAGGTAATAGCAGTACTGTAAGAAGTCTATAACACTAACTATTGTCCCCTCCCTTTTTTTCCTCGATCGGCACGGATATCCTTTCCATGGTTTTTCAATCTTGTTGTTGCTTTCTTTCTTGTTTTTTTGATGGGTGTGAACCCAGTGTGGTGGGGTTGAGCTTCGATTACGCGGTGCTGAATTTGACGAAGCACTCCACGTATCTCATATACAACGCGTCCCTCTACTTTAGCTCCACTATTCAGAAGCAATACTACGAGAAATACGGCTACGATGAGGTTCGTGTGCTTTCTTCTCGTAGTGTTTGAAAAACAGAGAAAGAGAGTGGAAGAAGATCAATAACGGTGAAAACAGAAGAGAAATAAGTTTTCGATAAAGCATAAGAAACTTTTTGTTTAGGGTTCCACCCCATATGTACACAACGATGCTGACCGAACGTATTTGGAATGCGTTGAGACGATGAATTTTAAGTTCAGAATATTGGGATCTGCTTTTCATTGATTTTAGGCTCTTTGTAGCTGTTGTTCTGTTTTTGGTTGTATGTCCAGGTCAAGAAGGAAAGATTTGAAACTGGCGATTTTCTTGAATCTGAATGGTCGGCTTTAATCTGTCCAAGTTGAAGGTTTTTGGTGTTCTTTACATGAATTGGGTACTATTTGTCTTATTTGTTTGTATTATAATTACTGCAGATGATACCTGTTGCTGCAAACGACGTGGTTTTCTCTGCCCACGCAGTTCTAATGATAGCAGTTATCTTGTTCCAAATTCTAATCTATGAAGTATGTGGCTTACTCGTCCACACCGAGTTCGTATCTTCTTTCATCCTACAAGGGTTCATCTTTATAACAGTATTTTTTGCGTAGTGTGTAGTGTTTAATTCGATCTTCCTTTCTTGATGGTTTTGTAAAGCGTGGAAATCAGAAAGTCTCCAAGATAGCTATTGCAATTGTCTCTGCCGTGTGGTTGTTTGCTGCTGTTTGTTTTTTCACAGCTTTGCCAACACATTCCTGGCTCTGGCTAATATCTATCTTTAAGTAAGATGTTCTGTTTAAGTTTTTGTACCTTTGAATTTCAACCTTATGTGAATGGCAATAATGGCTGAACAACTTTCATGTCTGCACACTGCAAAAGATGGTCATTTGATGCTTGGTGATTTTCCCTCTTCTTCTTGCAGCTCAATTCAAGTAATGATGACAGTAATCAAATATATTCCCCAGGTCAGATTACTACCCCTTTTCATTGAGACGGTGAAAGCACCAAATAAATGAATTAGGAGGAAGAATAATGCTAGTATGCCTCCTTATTTTGTCTCCTCATTTGATTGCTTATATATTTAATTTTTTGAAAAAAAAAATTAATAGTTAAGGAAGTGACTATTAGTGTATTGGTATTTTTTTTTTTTAAATGTTTAAATATGTTTAAAAAATATTTGAAATAAAAAGCAAAAAAATAAAATAAAAGTGCATGTTGCACTGGGTGGCACACTGAGTGCGCACATAGAGACGGCAGAGTAGCATCACTCCTAGGAGGAAAGTCAAATGTCATCTATTCTAGGTGTTTTCATTGTCTTCACCTTAAAAGATGGTAAAAATATTGAGGAAAAAAAAAAAGGTTGCTTGTAATTGCTAAGATATATGAATTTTATACTTAGTTACAAGATCTGGAATATCCATCCACATTTCAGTTATGAATTTATTATGAAATATAGGCGTTTATGAACTTTGCGCGAAAGAGCACAGATGGATTCAACATTGGTAATGTTTTACTCGATTTTTTTGGAGGGGTGGCTAATTATGCGCAGATGGTTGTGCAATCTATTGATCAAGGTTCATTTTTTCTTCCTCAAGCATAGATTTTGACATCGAAATTGATCCCCCCCCCCCCCCCCATGCATAACATATTACCAAAATTTAATGCTATTTTCAGGTTCTTGGGTGAACTTTAATGGAAATATGGGGAAGATGTTGTTATCACTGGTAGGGATATTTCTTTGCTTATCTGATTTAAGATCAGCTTCTATGCCCCGTGCTATGCTTTTAAGGATGATTCTTTGTATGTTGCGATGTGTCTAAAAAATTGGATGGAATATGTTGTTGCAGGTATCTATATTCTTTGACATTATTTTCATGTGCCAACGTTTTGTGCTCTATCCTCGCAAGAAGTCTCAAGTCTCTCATAAGCTCATTGCGGAAATCAGAGAACCACTCGTCAAGTCTGCTGACTGCCCACCATCAGAAAATGTATAGGGCTGTGTTTATTTCCAAAAGAAACAGAGATTTCATGTGAAACGAAAGCAATTATATGGAACATAAAATGTATTGTAAATAGCTATGATGTAGGAAGATTGCATGTGTTTGTGCATAAATAAATGAGGGTCTGGCTTAAGTCCTGTTAAATATTCACGGGATGAGAAATGATAGAATTACTACTCTATAACAACTTGTTTACAATTATGTAATAAAATAATATTATTTTAAATTTTATTTTTGATTTGATGGGTTTAAATATAGTAAAAAAATATTATTATATTTAAAATTGTATATAGATTGTGAATAGGTTGTAAGTCTATCACTAGGATACATCATCTTAAAAAGTAAATGGACAAAATTGAAAGATTGATAGAAAAGTTAACTTATTTTTTCACTAAAAACAATCTTTTTCATTCATTTTTCAAACAAAACGTTTCTAATGACTTTTTAACGTATGTAAGTTAAACCCAATAAAATTAAGGTGCTTGTTCCTCTTCCATGTCTTTCGTGGCATCATAGAATAAATCGATGAAATTAATGTAAATCCAATATCATGCTGTTCTAAATCTTATAACTTTATTCATAATAAGAGTAACACTACATTTACCGAAAAAGTGTCCCGACAAGTGTATTTTACTTTTTTATTTTATTTTATTTTCATGTATTTTTTTAATCATCATAAATATTTAAAAAAAATTAAAATTTATAAAATCATTAAAAAATACTTCTTTAATTATTAAATAAATAAAAATATATATTTGGTGAGTTTAGCATTTCTGTTCATAATTATTCGTTTTCGATTTAAATCAGCCAACTCGACTTCCTTGTCAATTCATCTAAGCGAGCTGTCTGATCTTACTTTGCTTGGTCCACACGTACTATGTCCAATCAGCACAACTTGCCTCCCAAGCTTCTCTCCCTATAAAATGAGAGTCACGACTCTATCCTTTCTCATTCATTTCCTTCTAGCCCGCAACTCACACCAAAACATGAAGAGAGAGGGTCGCCAACATGGGATGGTTAGGACTTACCGCATCCTACCATCTTCAGTAAATCCAAGACCCGAAACCCGGTTCATCAACAAATTTGATTCGCCCCCGACTGCCGGGTTGTTCACCAAGGTGCCATCCAAGCCCACCAATCACTCAAAGTTTACAGGGAAGTGTGGTACCCCACGGTGCACCGGTTGTCATGTGCACCCAACAGGTAAGTCCAAGCTCAAGGCCAAAGGGGCACAGAAGCTAAAGTCAAATGACGTCATGATAAATTCTCGGTTTGTCAGTTGGCGGGTCGTGGATGGACAACCCGGATTGAATTTCTCCAGGATCTCTGCCACTGATCTTATGGATCATTTGTCAAGTGATTATATAAATGATGATGAAGTTTATGATCTTGATGATGAGTATAATGAGTCGGTGGATCTTCCATCTACAAACAGAGGGAACGACAACGTAGAGGTTAATACTAAAGATAATAATGAAGAAAAACATGTTATCGATGAGGATGATGATAAGATGAGTTTTTGTGATGTGGGGTTGAGATTGGATCGAGTTGAGGAGGAGGAAGGTTGGTGTTTAGTGGGGGAATGGTGATTGCTAATCTATGGTTAATTTATTATGTACATTGACCATTTCGAATGATTCCTTTGTATCATTGTTTCTATTATGCGTCCTTTGTTTACTTAAGATAATGTAATGTACAACATCTCTTAGTGGAGAGGTTGTCGGATATGCTCTTATTCTTGGTTTTTATAATTGCAAGTGTCAGCAATAGCTTTTTAAGTATTATTGGCTTTTCACTTCAATGAATAGTCTTAGGCTTCGTTTGGATGCCAAATTCATCCCAACTCATCTCAACTTATCATTACAATTTTTTCAAATTCCAATACAAAATATAATAAATAATTCAATTTTTTCAAATCTCAAAACAACTTTAATATTTAAAAATAATATTATAACAATATTTTATTATCTCAACTCAATTTAACCCAACTCATCTCAACATCCAAACGCACTCTTAATCAATGTGGAAAGAGAGTAACTACAAAGATAAAGAGATTTTATAAAACTAAATTTATAAACTGAAGTGAAAATCTATGAGCTCTACGACCATAGCTTGACTCTTGAGATACATGGGCCTGAGCGAAGGTGATAGGCCCATTATTGGACCCATAGAAGAATTTACTTTTTAACGTAGATCCCACGTTTGACTAAACCTTTTCTAAATTCTATCTCAACAACTCCATAAGGTGTGGGAAGGATCCTAAACTACACGAAGACTTCAATTCATTTATAATGCTGATTGCTGGGTACAGATGAAATGGAAGTATTTTACAGTGCATACGTCTGCTAAGTACCAATCGCATTAAGAACTGCTGCATAAACGTGTGAAATTTATCCAAATCGAAGTGCTGGTATCCCTGGCTTTTTTTTTTTGGCACAGAGTCATCGTGCACATCTGAAAGTCGCTCTAAGCTCTAAGCAGCAATGGTGTTATTGAATGATATTAGACCTTGTTCAATGATATTCTGCTTTCCATTCCTACGTGCGATATTTGTGGCTATGGCTATCCATCTGAATATTTGGAGACGTATTCTCATGAGTATCCACTAGAGATTGTGGAGTGAGAGAACGAGTTGGAGTAGTTTGATTATCCTTTCCATGGAGATGCTTGGAGCCGCTTCTTTTGATTGAAGGAGGTAGAGAGGATGTGCTCTCTGCCATGATGCGAGTGGGCTTTCTTCCTAGCTTGGGTGACTCTGGACGTGCCAATGGAATCTGCACATAAGAAAGGATGGATAATCATAACTTTTGCAGATTAAAATAACATCACTCAGGATGGCCATTTAAGTTTTATATAGATGAAATCGAAAGACAAATGAATTTCGGTTTTTAGTCGATGTTTTCTTTGATGCTGTTTTAAATTGATGTTTCTGTTGCTGCTTTATGGTCTGTTGTGAGACTTTATTACAGGTCTTTTCCAGTCTCCACAAATGGCAAACAACATATTTGGTGTAGCAAATCTATTTAACAATACCGCACAGCTTAGGAAGGTCACAAAGATACCTTATTCATCTCATTCTGATGCTCTTTTCTTTCCTTGTAAAAACTAGGCAGTGGCCTGGCTTTGAAGCAAAGGCTTTGGCGCAGTTTTCTAATTTCTGTTTCTGCTTTCTCCTGCACAAATGGTCAATGAATTGACGTCATTGACTGACAAAATATTTCAAGATTCAAATTTAGCTTGGTGATGAGATAACAACCTTGATTTTTGTTTGCAGCTGCACTTTTTGTGCGTCGTTAGCATTGAATTTGTCTTCTAGCTTCTGGAAGCAACAGGGGAGAAATGGCAAAGATATACAAATCTGTGAGCTACATATTTATAGTCCATGAAAGAGTTCCTTGTATAAAATTATGAAAAGACCCAGACCAAGCCTTGCCTTTTTTCTTCTTGCAGCTCTTTCCTCTGTCCTGAAGCTGAAAGGGGTGGCTAAAATTGGGGACTGCATTTTGTTTCTGCATGCACTCAAATATTTGGAACAACTGGCATTAAAATAAAAATTATTATCAGAACCCATGGGCCTTCAACTCCTTCAAAATGATCCGTTCCACATCGGATATTTCTAAAATATCCGTTTGATCTTATAAACTTGGCCTTCTAGAAAAAAGAGTGAAAATAGTTTGTTCATTGTGTTTTCTTTCCTTTAAAAAAAGGTTTTTACCCGTTACCATGAGTCCCATTAGCGGTAGACTGGGAATTGATGCATGTATTTTTTTTCCATACCACCCCTATAATCTGCCCCAGAAAGAAAAAACTCTCTAGTATAAAGAACAGTCTACGTACCCCTAGTTCCATTCTCCACTGTCCCAATTATCTGGAATGCACTATGTATTAATCAAATATGAACAATCTCTTGGAACAATCTAAGTGAAATATGCTTACTCAGTAGGAAGCAAACGCCATTTTTGGCTGACTTTTGTGCTCTCAGAGGCTGAGGGATCAAGTGGTGTCCTGGCCCTGTGATTTACAGACGTCACAATATTTATGTGCAAGACTTAAAATTTTGAACAAAGGCCCCATCTGTAAGAAAACATGTAACTTTTGAAAATTTTTCTTATTTAGTTTCTAAAATTAGGGTACCTTCTCTCTGCTGACCAAGGAGTAGCTGAAGGATGCCTTCGTACCTCATTTTTCGAGACCTGCAGTTTGAAGATGCACTCATCTTAACATGATTGATGAGAACGGCAAAGTTGGAAGTTCATTCAGAAAAAGAAAATGGTCTATGTGACCAGGTGAGGGGAACTAAGAAAAAGCACCGTAGTTGGGGTCTTCAAAGGAGTCAAGCAATCTTTAGATGTCTTGGAAGAACTAGCACCAGGTCTTGAACTTTCAATCTTCCGGATAACTTTCGAAGTTAACCTATTGATTTCTCTAATGGGAGTGAAATTGACTGACTTGTAATGTGATTTTGGAGTTGATCTCTTCTTATCTGCTGAGTGTATTGCAGACTTCATAATCATGGGAGTAGCATTGTTATCCTTTTTGGGACAAATAGGATCCACGTCTTTGGCAGGTGAAGATGGGACCTTAGTTGCTTTACCATGAATCAATGAACTTGAGGAAGAAAGTGATGGTTTCTTCTTGCTCATTGACGCCAAAGAATCTTGATTCGAGTTTGAGCTCTGTTGCCATAACAATCATGTAAGAACGATGACTTAGAAATCAAAACCAAAATTCATGAACATAAATCAAATGTGGTACCCTCAATAGAGGTTTCTCCATTTGGGGCGTTCCACCTAGCTCCGTTTCAGCTAACTTGTGATTATCAACATCCCTAAGCTGGTTTGATTGTTCAACTTCCAACGAATTCACCACAAAAACATGCTTTTCAGGTACCGGAACAGCTCCCTCCACAATGCGACTTTCAAACTGACCCTTCTCAGCGTTTGAACCATACTCGTTGTCGTTGACAAAGGAATATGCTGCGGTATATGGAGTAGCGACCACATGTTGTTGGTCAATAACCTCGTTGGAATTTGGAATCACTATCTCCGAATCATGGGGACTAATATTGTTAGCTACTTCTTCTTCAGCTGTTTCATTGTTTGATGCAGCATTAGCTTGTTCAAGCAAAGCTGCCGCTTTTTGAGCAGCGATTTTCTTGTAATGAGCTTCAAAGAAAGCTTTCTTCTGAGCTACTGAGCCAGGCCGGGAATACCTTTCCGCCTCTTCAACATAGCGGTTGTGAGAGAAGGTAGACCATTTCTCCCAAGCTAAGGACTCTGACATGAACCTCCCAAATGAGATTGACTGCCCCAGAGCATGAATAGGGTTACCCTGAAGCAGAGAAATATTTTTAAAGCCATTGAGAAACTAAAACTACCGTAATTCAGGCCAATTACAAGATTGCAAAAAAAAATTGAAAGTAGTAATGCAATCTTATACAAGAAACTGAACGGAGGTCGGGAAACCATATCGTTGGGAAGGTAAAAGGAATATGTTTGGTTGGTGTAAAAAATGCAGAAAGAACACGACTTTAGGTCCTTTTTCTCGGTTTTCATTTGGAGAGAAAATTAGAAAAATTACCCAATCAGGGCCTTACATAATTACATCTAATTTTTTGAAGCAAGAAATTCTATTAGTGGATGCTGAGATAATTTCTAGTTCTATTTTCTGTTATTTTCTCAGCAACCAAAAATGTCGTAAGAGAAACCGGAAAGAAAGAAAAAAGAACAGATTCAATACTAAATTTATGCAAAGACCATTTCAGCGAATGGTAAGCAGCCCATATCCACGACTAACAAAAACAAGAAAAAGAGTACACAGATTGTTGTGTAGTTTCATGAACTGACCTCGTTGGCTTCATTGGGAATGCCAGAAGTGTAGGAGAATGGTTGCATGAGACAAGCTGAGTCTCCCATGCTTCGTTGGTTGTTGCAACCTCAAAAAATCCAAGCTAGAACCGTTAATGCTCCTCTGTCGTTCTATGCCGTCAATTTCTCATAAGTGCCGTTTAAATTTGAATTTCAAATGGAAAGAAGCGAAGAGTCCATGTCGTAGAAAAGTAGGCTATATGCAGATGAGAGTCGAGACAGAGCAGTGTAGTGCAATCTTTTATTTCTGAAGTGGGGTCTCCCAACCATGTTTGTACTCTGGAGGAGCTTCGATCTTTTTCAACTCGAAATGGGTCCCACGCCTTGAAACTAATAAACAAAAAAGATACCTATAACGTTCACTTTTTGGCAAATTTGAATTCGAAGATGCCCTCAATTATACTCTCTATTATTTTTGAACAGTATTATGAAAATTCTATACGTTACACTACTCTCCTACTTTCATCTGATATGGCACATATATCATTATTAATTTATTAAATAATCATTTATTGTGTAGTTCTTTATTATCCAATACTGATAAATGTATAATATCTTATATAATAGAATAAAAGTGGAATGAGAATGTAGTGTATAGAATTATTCAATCTATCTAACAACTAAATCACCTTGACTATTTTAGTATTTAATCTTAAAATCTGACCAATATTTTTAAACCTGCATATACGGAATTGTCAATGGTTTAAGCAAAAGGGAGAAGGAGAGAGAATGATGTTTTGAGTGTTAAGTTAGATGGTAGAGGACAGATGTAGATGTTGAACTACCAGTAGTTGCAACGTTACCATGACAACTAACGAGGCAAATGTTGTGAGATGTGCAAGTTGGTCCTAGGATGCTCGATATCTTTGTTCTTCTTCGTATACAACACCTGAAGCTCCCCCCAACACGTTCTTTCGCTCTAATGTTTGCTTAAATGGGTGGGGGCGACATGTATCCATCCATCTAGAACAAGAAGAAAAAGAAATTGAAACTTTAAAAATGTCTTAGGTGGCTCATTTTAATTGCTAAAATGACAAAAAAAAAAAGGGTCAAAAGTAGTGGTTGATCACGGCATGAAAAAGTGATTTTTTTTTTTTGAAATGCAGGATGGCATATTGTAAACTTCATTACTTTGTTTTTCTTATTTATTTATTTATTTTTGAACTTTTAGGCAAAAAAAAAACAGCATCAGTATCCCAACCAAAGTTCCTGTTAGAATGTTACAGTCATTCATACACAACCAAAACTCTGAAACACATTATGCTTATTTTGTAAGGGTACAAGCACACCACTTGCACATTAACCAAACTGTGAGCAAGCGTACAATTTGATGAAAAGAAAAAAAGAAAAGTCTCCCAAGTATAAAATCTCATGCAGATCTCTGCCCACGCATGCTACCTTTTCTTCATAATGTCCTATTTCTCATATGTCCATCTTGATCTCTGTAAAACAATACTAAAATAATATAATAATTAGAAGGCTGAATGCTAGAATGGATTGGTCTTGCCGATTCCCTGTCGCATGCAATGTATTGCAGTAATTCTCAACATTCCGATGCTTGTCTTTTTTCTTCTGATCTCCTTGGATTTTACCAGCTCCACCCCCCCCCCCCCCCAAAACAAAAAATAAAAAAAGGATTTGTCAACACTGCAAATTTGCCTCTCACGTCTTCGTATCAAAGTATCAAGTATGTGAAGATCTTCTCTTGTTTCTGTAATTTTTTCCTCTTGTTCTCTTATTCCGACTGGAAAACACCACAAACATGACTGCCAAGAAACCAAAACCAGCAAAAGCCCATAGAGCAACAAGCCAGAACCTGAAAGAACTAAACATCTTGTCTATCACGGCAGGCTTTGACAATCCATGAGAATTATTATTTGGCAAGTGGTTGCTTCTTACAGCATTAATTTCATCAAAGCTACCAAATTTTCTTGACATTGCAATTTCCTTTGCTGTATTCGGCCTCGAGGTGGGTAGGGTACTGGGATCAAGGCAGTTCCTCTTCTCATGATGCAGGTGTAGTGCCTCGTTCAGCGTCTTTATGCATTCTATGCTAAGCAGGTCACGCTGTAGTATGTCCTCATTAGTGTGATCAAGTGTTGAAGGATCCGGTGGGTCTGGAAACTTTGCCCAGCATCTATTAACCATTTCAACATCCCTATAATTTGCCTTGTCAAAGCTCCAATTTCCAACTCTGAACTCCAATCCATAGTGGAAAACTCTATATTTGACACCAGGTTCAGGAATATATCCAGGGTATATCAATATCTCCCTGGTAATGAGATGCCTTAATTTCAACTGCACAGATAAGGAAGAAGAGAGGAGAGGAGAGGAGGGACACTTGTCAGAACATTGTAGTCGCTCATAGAAAACTACAACTCCTCTGAACACATACATCATTTTGCCACATTCCATGAACAACAATGTAAAGCATACCAACCTATAATCTAAATTATGAGTTGCTTTACAAGAAATTTAAGTACCTCTGCTGCACCGAATGAATAACCATACATCTCACTTATCCACCCAGATTCATATATATCGCCTGTGATATTTTTGGCATAATGAGCTTTGTCAGCACGGACCTCCTCTGTTTTATGCAGCCATAGCAGAGCAAAATTCCGGAGATCATCTATATGCATGATGATTACACCTCCAACCTTGTCACATGCATCAGGATGGCGAGTATGGAGTTTTGCAAGCTCATTGTCACACCCAACAAGGTACCTGGCATGCATAGTGCATAAAATAAAGGAGTCATATTACATCGTATACAATTTCAAATGCAGGAAAAAACAAGCAAGCAGTAAGAAACACTTGCACAGAGAGAGATAGAGAGAGAGCAATGCCTAATTACACTCAAGTGCCTACAAACACAAAACATTATAGGGGATATATGTTACTGTATCTTACTCGTAGGGAGTTGAAACTGGCCGCCCACGTTCTGCATTGAACTCCCATGGAGTAATCGGACCTCTTAAGATCATATCTGCATCAAGAATTACTATGAACTCGGCATCAATATTTGCATGATTAAGCCAGTGAAGGACCGCAGCTGGTTTATTAATTGCTGGATACCTGACATTGAATAAACAAAAGCACATTTTTTATCCTCCCCTGCGATTCATGTCATCACATCTACTTCTCTACACATTTTCTATCTTCTTTTTTTCTGCCCAGTTTTTAGGAGGGGCCAGGACCAGGTAATTATCATTACGTATTCAGCTTCTCACAGATATGTTAAAAAAATCATTTTTTTTTTCTAATTCTTGTTGTGTCATGATCTGGATATACATGTGTGTATCCAGATGATTTAAGCAGGTCCCCGGTGGACATGTCAAAAAGAGTAGAGTCCTAAATAATTCAATGGAAGATAATTGAACTCATATAGTGGTAAATTTTGTTTCTGATCACAAATTAGAGACATTCACTAAAGTTTAAATGTTTGTTTGACCGTAACCGAGATATTGTCTGGGATAGTGGTAGAGATGCAAATTAAACACGCATTACATGAAGCAAATGTCTGGATGTCACTGCTGAAATTAACATCGGGGCCTATAAGGAATCTATCAGAATTTTATTGCTAAACTGAAGAGAATAGATTTACCAATCGCCTGTTAATGGATGTTTGCTCATGGAAGGAACATAATGAGTAGGAGCCAGGTCATGGCCAGTGTAATGCTTCAAGTCTTCATCAGAACAGCTGAGAAGTCGTGTGATGTTTCCAGGCTGGCCACTCAGGTGGAAGCTGTGGACAAGTCCTACAGTCTGCCAATCAAAGTACGTGATACATTCTGTGGAAAAAATGGTGTGAATTTTTGGATATTGCCTCCCAGGCTCAGCAATGAACTGCTTTGGTACAGCCTGTATTGATTCTTTCTCAGTTTGTATAGTAGCAGGAGTTAGAAGTTTTGGCCGAGTAAGTTCAGCAAAAGTTTTGCTCCTTAAAAAGCTCAAGTATTTTGACCAAGTTGGTTTAGAGCATCCATTTGCCTTGTGTTGTAATAAAAGACCTTCATTCAAAGTGTGAATGCACTCTATACTTAAAAATAGTGCCCGCCTCTTATTTGGATCAGATTCCATCAGATGTACCTGCACAAAGAAAGAATCTTAAGTTTCCACCATACCGACCAGGAAAATATTACTTTTGCAGAAAAAATAAAAATATTGAATGAAGTTTGGGATGTAGAACTCTATGCCGCAGTCCAAATGGTTGTCACAAAAATGAATCAAACCGTTGACATTTTATTCAGTGCTTCATCTAATTGAAGCCTATAAAAGATCTGACCCTAAACAGATCATCCTTTACTTTGATCATATTAAAATCATGCATAAAACATGGGCCATAGACATGTGTGGGCTTCTACTACACAATTTTTTTCCATGAAAATGCATGATCATTTTTTATTGGTTAAAATACCTCTCTAGGAAATGGAGGTTCAGGAAATAGTCGACCACAGTCATAAACTATATCATCCTCATGGTGATCTAGTTTACTAAAAGACCAATTTCCAACACTGAATGGCAAGCCATAGTGAAGAAGAATAGGTTCAACTCCCACTCGTGGGATGTAGCCAGGGTAGATCATCAAGTTATCATTGATCTTGTGCTGAAGACCAACCTGGAAAACCCACAGATTATTAAAACATTCAGCGAAAGATAAGATGTCAGGAACTGCAGCTCAAGTAGTAGATGGTTCAATTGGAGTTGATATAATAATGGGATACTGATCCAGCTTAGAAATGGGTATAAACTTTTGTCAAGGAATTCAAAGTAACTTACTTCTGCAGCACCAAAAGAGTATCCATACATCTCACTGATCCACCCTTTCCCATAAATATCGCCAGTTAGATTGGTGGACCAGTGAGCTCTATCTTCTCGCACTTCTTCTGTTTTTGAAAGCCACAAGGGAGCCAATACTCGAAGATCATCAATATGCATGGCTAGAAGCCCACCAACTTTGTCACAGAGTTCTGGGTGTTTTGTGTGCAACTTAGCTAGTGCATTATCGCATCCAATCAAGTACCTAAAGGAGAAGTCTTCAATAGGCATTGAAAGCAACAGTCTCCAAAAGAGGCTAAAAGAACTCTTGCATAAACTTTCATGAGAGAATACACTGCTATGACACAGTAATGCTTTAAAAAGAAAAATCTAAGAAATCGATACCCATAATAAGCTGCAACAGGTTTGCCTTTCTCAGCACCAAGTTCCCAAGGTATTATAGGGCCTCGGATGATCATGTCTGCATCCAGAATCACTACCCAATCAACATTATCAGCATCTTTACTGTGTTTAAGCCAGTGCACAACTCCAGCAGGTTTATTAATTGCAGGGTACCTACAAAGCCAAATAAAGAATTACTTTCTTCCCCCCCCCCCCCCCCCTTCTTAGGGAAAGGGTTCCCAGAAAAATGTAACGTGTAAGAACTCTTTCTACAAACAAGCAAGCACCAAGATGATAATACAATGAAAGAGATTATGGAAGAGAACCATTATTACAAAATTTGAGAATAATATTAGAGTGCAGACAAAAGGACCCTCTAAGAAGCATAAGGCAGAATTACTAGAAAACAAAAAACGTAGCTAAAGCCTGTATGCTGAGATTTCGCAAGGAAACACCCTTTTTTGGTATATAGTTTGACTTATTCTAGAAGAATCTAGAGCAAGAACAGGAACTGAAGAAGCTCTTGAAAGCCTCACAACTTTCTTGAGAGGCACAAGACATAGCAACCATCGACAAAACCTCTAATACAAGAACTGAAGCATATATGATGCTGAAAATTTTGATATTCAGTAGAACAACAGACTTCACCATTATGTCAACAGCATAAGAAGCGTAATCCTAAAAAACATTTCTCAATTAACAACACCAAGCCACTGCTACCGCCAGCAATATATCATATCCACAGTTTTCTCTGTGACACAGGAATTATTCTTTCTCAACTGCCAGCCAAACTTGCTCTTTATTGGATCTGACATGCTTTTTGATACAGTTGCACCTTCTAAACTCAAAATTTTGTAAAATTCTGTTCCCTACCTTAGCAATGCACTTCTTCTGTTTTCAGAAAACATCTCATCTCATATCATCTTATCTTATCTAATCATTACAACTTTCTCAAATTCCAATACAAAATAAAATAAACAATTCAACTTTTTCAAATCCATCTCATCTCATCTTATCTAATCATTACAAATTTTTCAAATTCCAATATAAAATAAAATAAACAATTCAACTTTTTTAAATCCCAAAACAAAAATAATATTAAAAAATATATTTTAACAATACTTTAGTCAATTTTTTAACTTTAATCTCATCTCATCTCATCTCATCTTCAAAAACAAACGAGGCCTGATCTTACTCAGTTTCAATACTTAACCCTTACCACAGTTCCTGCTCATCCTAATGGCCATTAAACGCCATGGCACCACTTACAAGTATAATCACACTTCACCTCGCCTCCTACTTTGCCCAATCTTAGAAAATTTTGTTCAAGATAGAAATTGCGAAACGATATTTTTTTTACCCGCCGCATACTTAGACCAAAGACATTTGTTAGTAACACATACCAATCAAGAATTCCAAGGCAAACTCGGATTTAAATTCCCAATGTAGACATAGAAGGAAAAAAAAAGGAAGAAGATCAATAAAAATAGTGTTCTTGAAAAAGTAAAAACAAAAAAGGGAGAGAATTTACCAGTCTCCAGTCCTGGGGTGTCTGCTCATGGAAGGGACCTCAAGCGTGGGAGCCAAACCCATCCCTCTATAGTTCCTCTTCTCCTCCTCTGTACAGCTGAGGAGTCGGGTAATAGGCCCCGGTTGCCGGGCCTTTCTGAAGCTATGCATCAGGCCCACCGTCTGCCAGTCGAAGTAGTTCTGGCACTCCACCGAGAACAGCGTGTGGATCCTCCACGGAGCCTTCCGACCCGTTTCCGCGCTCCACCCAGGACCCATCAATCCCACGACCACCAAGACCAAAATCAACAACTTCGCCATTTGCAGCAGCTCCAAATTCAGGCTCCGATTTCAAATGGGTATTGCCGGAAAGATCGGAATCTCATGGCTTTGATGAATCTCACAAGTTTGGTTGAGGTCAAAATGAGTACTTTTTCTTCATTCATGTCCGTAATTGAGGTTGTCTAAATAACTAAACACGATGAAAGTCCTTACACTCGTTGACTCATTATCGTGGATTTTAATTAAATTTTAATTTTGTGGAATAAAAAACTGTTTAAGAATAAGAAAAAGGAATCCTGGGTTGAAAAAATGAACTTATTCTCCTGGATTTTACTATTTATATTCTCCATACTTTATATTTTTTAATATTTTTTAATATTTTTTTAAATTTTTTTTAAATTTATTTTTTTTTAACTATTTATAATTTTTTATTCACTATTCATATAAAAATATATTTGATAAAAATAATTAAAAAAAAATAAAATGTGAAGTGTAATGTAAATAGTAAAAAGTTGAATAGAATTTTTGTACTCCCCTGGCTGGCTCACATGCAAAGCTCCATCAGTCACTGTCGCATACTCGTTCTAAATTCTAACTGCAGCCAAGTTGGGAAATCAACGAGTGAACGACACCGTTATTTGTATTAGAAATAATATTTGCAGTTTGCATGATCGTTATGTAATTTTTTCTGAAAAAAAAAATATATATATAGAATTTATATGATAAAATATTAATTTTTTAATATTAATTTTTTTTTAAATAATAATACGATATTTATACAACCTATAATTATATTTAATATTACTCAAATTTTCAATTTTGTAAGAAGCAAACGGCACCGTGCTGGGAGAATTGCTGCCACGGTAAAATACGTGAACACTGTCCTCAAAACTTCTCATGAATTATAAGTACATTGCAAATCTCGTTGATTGGGTAATTTTTTAAAAGAGTTATTTTATCCTCAGTGTATAAATCATATTATTTATTTTATTTAAATAGTAAGATTTAATTTGTAAAATTTTAAATTTTTTTTTCTAAATCAATTATATCATGTAAATATTTTACTAAATAAAAAATACTACTATCACCGAGAGTGGCTACCGACAATTCTCACCGACTATCATTTTTTTTTTTGTGATTAATGAGTTTGTGAATTTTTTTTTAAATGTTTCAGGGATTAAAAAAATGTTTGGAAAAAAAAAATTACCTAATCGATAGAGGTTTAACGGGTCCGATTTTAGACAAAACTTAAGACCAAATCGGTATGTACCGATTTTGTATTTTTGAAAACGGATTATGCACCAGTTACCCTCTTAAATCGGTACCTCTAGTTTTACCAGCTCGGATCTGATTTTCCAGTTTTAATAATATTAGTATATATATTAGTATTACTTACCGTGATTAGAATTACTATATATTAGTATTTGTCAAAGTGATTTTAATTTATTATAACTATATCATTGATAGTGATAGTATTAGTATAATTAGTATTACTATATCATTATTTCTTATATAATTATTTAGTATAGTGATTTACATAGTAATTTATATATAGACTTACAATATAGTAATTTATATATAGACTTACAATATATTACTAATAGTAACATAGTATTAGACTATTGATATTGGGCCATAAAATGTAAATTATAATTAATATACATTATATACTAATGTACTTAACGAAAATAATATATTGAGAATTTATTAGGCCTAAAATGTTATTAATATATATATATTTTATGTTTAAAGCATATGATCAAATAAATTTTCGTGTTTGAGATTAAAAATTTATGTTATAAATTTTAATAACTTTATCTTATATATAATTATAATTTATATTATTATATATAATATTAAAAAAACTAATTTAAAATATATAATATAGCGGACAGGTCCGGTCCGTCCTAAAAAGCATAGAATAGGAATCGGACTGGTACTGGCCGATTTTGGAATTAAGATAACTGGTCCCGGACCGGACAGGTTCCACAGGTTCGAGCCAGTCCGATTTAGTTTTTTGGTTAATTTTTACACCCCTACCAGTTGGTGAAGAATCCTCGATGACTATAACAACCCCTTATTAAATATGCTCTACACAACTTAAGAATATAATTTTTCCTCTCAAAATATTGAAGGAACCATCTACATTTTGGAAGACTTTTTATTGGGTAGAATAATAATAGGGATAACACAAACCTTACATAAATATTTTGTAAAAAAATAGACTATTTCAAGAAAAAGTTAATTTACATACAGTTTCTATCTGGAAACTACTCACGCAAGCCTATACAGCTATATTTAAACACTTTTTAAACTTACAATAATATACTTCTCAAAATGATATTTTTTCCCCATTTGCCCTCATATATCAATGGGTCTGTACACGCAGTCTCCTACCTAGGACTACAAATAGAGTTTCTCATTAAGAAAGATTGAATTTCTTCACATTTTTTCATGATAAAATATATTTTTTTATAAAAAATCTACGCAAGATTAGTACATTTGAGGCTTATATATATTATTATTCTTATTGAGTATTGATTGAACATTAGAAGAAAACAGACCCTCAAAGTCAAGGCCCAAGGTAACAGGGCCCAACTTAAATGGGCCGAAACTTGAGTCTCAAAACTTCTCAATTCATCTCATCTCATTACTATAATTTTTTAAAATTCTTACACAAAATAAAATAAATAATTCAAATTTTTTTAAATCTCAAAATAAAAATAATATTAAAAAATATATTATAATAATATATTTTTTAATTTTTAATTTTTAATTTTTATCATCTCATCTCATCTACGAAAACAAATGAGGCTAATCACCCAGTTGATATTTTGTTTTAAGTACCTTGTCCTCTAATACTACTTCTTAGTCGTCTAATCTTTTTTTTCTTTTTCTTTCGAAAAGGGTATTTGCGTCCAAATCAAAGTGAAAAATATTTTAGCAATAAAAAAATTTATAAACGTAAATTTATAAACTAACATAATTTATTGTGACCTAAATTTCTAAATTTATTTTTATAAAATCTTTTTATGGCTACAAGACTTTTCAATCGGAGTATCCTTCAAAAGAAGCTAAATTAAAAACAACCAACAGAAAAACCAGAAGTCAATGTCCATGCATGAATAATTTGAGCCATTTGAGATTTCTTGGTATAGAGAATCCAAGAGCACCGGAAAATGTGTATATTTTTATATATAATAAGCGCCAATAAGCAAGCAGGTGTCGTACACTTTTCTTCTTCCATTTTTATCCTTCATTTGATATTTAATTGCCGTTTCTATCCTTCTTGCCATTTTGTCCTTTTGTTTCTATATTTGTTGTTTGATTCAGTTTTTTTTCATTTTGTCGTTGTCTTTATACATTTGTTGTTTAATTGTCAGGTCTGTCTTTTTTTTTTTGTTGCCCTTCCACGATGCCTTCCACCAACTCTAACATTCTTTTTTGCTTTGGTTATTTTGCTGCTTGCAACATGTAATATGTGTACATGCCATCTTGAAGATTCAGCTGACATGTGGTAGGATCAATGAAAAAAAATTTATTCTAATGTAAACGTGTCAAATTACATGCAGATGGCAGCTCCCTCCTAACTTTTATTTCTGAGGCTTCTTTCTCCACTGCTTACATCGCATCACTTTGTCTATGATCAACTCTCGAGTCAGTTCGCATTTCATCAGCTTCCATCGCATCTTTTTTTGTTAACAATCTCAAATCTGCTTCTAAATTTGGCTCTCACCTCTCCAGTTTCACAGGTATTTTTTTCTTAGGGAAAAAATGTAAATTAAAATATCCTACTACGAATAAGAACAAAAAAAAGTTAGGGAAACTTTCTTTTTTTGTCCTTATACATGTCAGTATTGTTGTTCTTTTTCCGTGTAGGCGACTGAAAAAAATGCAGTGATCATCGTTCTAGATTTTACTACCTCAAAATCAAGACGGTATGTTTTTTTTTGTTATTTTCGTCTGTAAGATATAATGCATGTGTATCATCTACAAGTAGTCAGCATGCTGAAAATAAGACAAAAAGATATCCAATATAATTTACATACCGGGTTTTA
This sequence comes from Cyclocarya paliurus, assembly GCA_029856935.1. NCBI lineage: Eukaryota > Viridiplantae > Streptophyta > Magnoliopsida > Fagales > Juglandaceae > Cyclocarya > Cyclocarya paliurus. Next base: position 39,931,973 of record CM056946.1, on the reverse strand, counting down.
TTTCACTGCCAAACAAAAAAAATTACACAATAGAGGAAAAAAAAAACTACAGATACAACAGCTTTGTAAAAAAAAAAAAAGAACAAGTGTCGACACTCACAATATACACAAGGGAAAAAAATATTGTAATCATTCAAAAACACGGAAGAAAATAAAACAACTGGAATCATTCATTCGCATCCATGCAACCCAACAAAATTCCTCAGGTTCAAATCTACAAACAGAGATATATATATATATATATATATATATATATATATATATAAATGTATATATGAATTAACAAACAAAATTAATCAAAAAAACAAAAACCCTGAAAAAGATGAAGCTATTGTTAGGTGGATGAGATATTAGACATGTTCATCCTCCATGGGGACCTAAAAAAAAGGCGAAAATGGAAATCCAAAAAAACAGCAGAAAATGAAACCAGTGGAATCACTGCTTCGCATCTATGCAACCCAAAAAAATTCCTCAGCTTCAAATCTACTAACAGAGATATATATATATATATATATATATATATATATATATATATATATATATGAATTAACAATCAAAATTAGGCAAAATAACAGAAAACCGAAAGAGATGAGGTTGTTTCAGCTGGATGAGGAAATAGACAGGTTCATCCTCCATGGGGAGCGAAAAAAAAAAAACATAAAATGTAAATCCTAATAAGATTTTGAAATCTCTAAAAAAACCCTAAATCTGAAATTTGTAAACTCGGTAAAAACCCTAAATCAAGTGAATCAATTGGCAATGAATTGAAACTTTGTAATTATTGAATAAATGTTAAATTCCAGAAATTAAAAAACAGATATATGTTCACATACTGATTATCATCGAGAAAGGGGAAACCATTTTCTAAGATTGTGTAGCCTCGGGAACAATTGGAAGTGGAGGAGAACATAACGGCCCAACAGCGTGAACGGCGAAAGGCTGTCGACGGCGTTAGAGAGAGGCTGAGCGTGAAATGGCTGAGAAGGTCACCGATTCATAGACGCAGGCTCGCAGTTAGGGTTAGAGTGAGGAAGAGAAGATCGCCGACTAAGGGACTGGAACATCCGGCGGGGGCTGTGCGCACTTAACCGAGGATTCCGGCGTCCTGAACTGCTGGTCCGTTGAGAGAGTGGCGATGCAAGTTCTGGAAGAAGAAACGAGAATCTGATGGAGAAGAGAAGGAGGAAGCAGAGAAATGAGGGTGTCGGCACAAGAGCTTCATATGAAACCCTAGGGCTTTTACTTAAAACACACCGTTTTCGGTAATAGACCCTGGGCCAATATTTAACATGCCTGGGCTATCACACGGGCTGCGCCCTTAACTCAATTCACATACCTGGCCCAATATTTCACACACGGGCTGGGCTATCACTTTGTGCAAATAAGACATACACATACCAGAGCCCAAGGAAATAAAAGCACTACAAAATTTAAAACCCAATCTGGAGATATACCAAAATAAATTAAAATACACATCAAGTAAAAATAATTTCAAACTAATAATAATGATAATAATAAATTGAAATGAAATAGGTACTAAGTAAAATAATTAGAAATACTAAAATTTAGGGACCTCACTCATTAAATTAGTAAGTATTTTGTATCAGAATGAAATGTAAGATAATGGGTATATTTATTTCTTTGCCTTCATATAGTAAAAAATGTACCGGAATATAGTAAAAAATGTACCAGAAATAAATTTGCAATCGCGGATTCAATAAAAAAAAATTTATTCACAATTTGTCTAACAAAAAAAAAATTAAACAATGCCATATGGAAAAACAAAAAACGAGAAAAACAACAAATTAGTTGAAAAATTATAAAGAAAGATTTTATTCCTAATATATAGTCATCTATGTTTGGATAATATTAGATTTCTTAAAAAAATTTCCATAAAAAAATATTAACCAGTTCAATTGTAATATAATAATGATAGTAATAATAATAATAAAACATTGCTAATTTCTACAAAGCAAAAAAAAACTTAACAATGCAATATAAAATAACCAAAAGAAGTAAAAAAAAAAAAACATTTGGTTGCAACATTAGAAAGAAAGATTCTATTCTGCATATAATTATTTTTTGTTCGGTAATATTATGATTGTTAGAAGAAATTTAATCAAAAAAATATCAACATCTTCAATTGTAATAAGATAATGCATAATTATTTAAAAAACATTAGTAGATGACTTAAATTATAATATTATTTTTTCTCACTGTTTTCCAACAGAATCTATGCTTCTGTAATTATCTCTCTGTTCTTCATTCTGATCGTTGTTGATCTGCCCTATCTCCAGTGATCATTTATTTGTCCTCTACATCCAGGTATATTTAACTACTATAGCTATCTGTTTTAAACATAAATAGTTTTACTTTTGTTCATTCCCTATATATTTGTTTACCTTCTGCGTTTGCATATTTGATATACTTGTTTATTTCTTTTTATTAGTTATTAAGTAAAATAATTAGAGATACTGAAATTTAGAGACCTGACTGATTAAATTAGTTAGTATTGTGTATCAGAATGAAATGTACGATAATGGGTATGTTTATTTCTTTATCTTCATATACGAAGACATGGTACGGGAATAGAGTAAAAAATGAACCAGAAATAAATTTGCAATCGTGGATACAATAAAAAAAAAATTATTGACAATTTCTCTAAACCAAAAAACTTAACAATGCCATATCGAAAAACAAAAAAAAAAAACGAGAAAAAGCAACAGATTGGTTCAAACAATTATAAAGAAAGATTTCATTCTTAATATAGAGTCATCTATGTTTGGATAATATTATACGGCTTAAAAAAAATTTCAAACAAAAATATTAACAACTTCAATTGTGATATAATAATGACAGTAATAATAATAATAATAATAATAAAATTTTCATAATTTTTACAAAGCGGGAAAAAAACTTAACAATGCCATATAAAAAAACAATAAGAAGTAAGGAAAAAAAAACCTGTTGCAACATTAGAAAGAAATATTTTATTCTGCATATAGTTATTTTCTTTCCAATAATATTATGACTATTAGAAAAATTTTAATCAAAAAAAATATCGACACCTTCAGTTGTAATAAAATAATGCATAATTATTTAATGAATATTGGTAGATGACTGAAATCATAATATTATTTTCTTCCGTTGTTTTCCAACAGAACTCCTGCTTTTGTAATTATCTCCTCGTTCTTCATTCTGATCGTTGTTGATCAGCTCTATCTCCACTGATCGTTTATTTGTCCTCTACATTCGGGTATGTTTAACTATTATAGCTATCTATTTTAAATAAAGATAATTGTACTGTTGTTCATTCTCTGTATATTTGTTTGTCTTCTGCGTCAGCATATTTGATATATTTTTCTCTTTCTTTTTATTAGTTATTGAAATTGCTTCGAAATTTGTAACCCTTCTTTACAATGCCCACTAATAGGTTATTTTTTATTAACAAAAAATTCTGAAACTTTACACCTGTTCTCGTCATTAACGTTTATCTAACACGCTTTAAAAATAAAATTTGAAGAATCTAGAAATAACGCTGGAAAAAGAAGTTGGTATGCTTGTCAGTCAGAGGAGAAGAAGGAAGAAAGACGTCGAAAGATAAGAAAAACGTATGCAGAACGAAAATAATATAGAGATAGGCAAAATCAAATAGAAAGAAGATTCCAACATAGTTTACCTTATACTCAGAGAGATGATGGAATTATTTCTATAAGAGAAATTGGATCTTCTTCAAATTCTCATGCCTTTGACAACACTACGAATAGAAACACGCTTGTTCTACCTAGCCTGTTGACTTCCGACTTGGGCAATATTATAGCTACTCCAAGATTGACAACTTCTTTAAGACAAATATTGAAAACTACATTTCCGGAGCCAGATCACTTGCCATCAGTTATTTCGTGTCGATATTGTGGAGCAAAAAGAATTTATCATGAACCCAACGGCTTCTGTTGTGCCGACGGCACAATATCATTGAGTTGTAACCAACTTTTCGATGACCTTTACCAATTGTTTACTTCTGATTCAACTGTGTCTGTAAATTTTTGTACCTATGCACGTACGTACAATAACAAATTCGCTTTCACATCGTTTGGGATTAAATTTGACACGGACCTATGTAGAAGAAACAGAGGGATTTACACGTTTAGAGTTCAGGGATAGATATATCATTACATTAACAACTTAATACCTGAAGATGGACACCCTTCATATTTACAATTATATCTCTACGATACTGAATATGAAATACAGAACCATATAGACGATGCAGAAAGATTAGATGCTTCGATCATTGCCCAGTTAATGATTATACTTGAAGATAATCCATAGTCTCGTTTTTTCCGTACTCTCAACAACATTCCAAATGTTCAACATCATACAATTCGTATAAAATCATATGTTGATTTAGATCAACGTGTTTACAATGCTCCGTCAGTATCACAGGTTGCAGCTATTTGGATAGAATTTGACACAGGTACTAAACAAAAAGGCCGTGACATTATTGTTTTCAACAAAGTTGGTGGTAGTCATATTGTTCAATACTATTTTGGTTGTTATGATCCACTACAATATCCACTACTGTTTCCTTTCGGTGATCCTGGTTGGCATCAAGAAATAAAAAAAATTAAAAAATGTACAGTATCAGTAACCAACCAAACGTTAGAATGACGTCATATTCAATATTCAAATAGCGCAGAAGAATTTCTCCAGAATGAACAATAAGGTAATGATACGTTCCTATCTATTTAGTCGTATATTCTGATATCATATACTTTTCCTAAATTCTATCTCGCATTATTTTTAGTTCTGGAGAAAAAGAAGAAAGCGCCAGCAGTTTCTTGTCGTGAATATTACTGTTTCAAATTACAAATGAGAGATACACACAGATCAATTTTGTTACTGGCCGTTTATTACAAGAATTTGTTGTTGACATGTACATTAAAATTGAAACATCAAGACTTAATTATTTCCGTTCAAAACAACATGAAATAAGATCAGATTTATATTAGGGTATTGTAGATAGTATTTCAATTGGAGAAACTAGTGCTTTCAAAATTAGAAAACGCATTATCCTACCTTCATCTTTTATTGGAGATCCAAGAGATATGCGTAAGAGATACATGGAAGCAATGGATTTGGTTCAACGTTTCGACAAACCTGATAATTTCCTAACTATGACATGCAACCCAAACTGGAATGAAATCTTAGAACATCTACATCCACAAGAAGAAGTTCAAAATCACCCTGATTTAGTTGTGAGAATTTTTAAAGCCAAATTAGAAGATCTAAAAGTTGATTTATTCAAAAAATAAATTTTTGGCAAAGTTGCAGCATACGTTTATACCATTGAATATAGAAAAAGAGGTCTGTTGCATGTTCATTTCTTAATTATACTTAAGAGAGATTGGAGAATTTATGCCCCTGAGATTTTTGACGAAATTGTTTCGGTAGAAATACCTGATAAGACAAAAAATTTACACTTATATAGCGCCGTTGTTAGGCATATGATGCATGGTCCTTGTATAATTTTGAATCCAGCCAATATATGTATAAAAAAAACTTGAATTTGTAAAAACCAATACCCCAAAGATTTTGCACGTACAACTGTTGTTGGAACATATTGTTTTCCGCTGTATAGGCGTCGTGACAATGAAATTATTGCTAAAATTAGAGGTCAAAATTTAGACAACCGTTGGGTTGTTCCATACAATCCATACATTCTTTCTAAATATAACTGTCATATTAACGTTGAGATCTGTTCTACAATTAAAACTGTTAAATACTTATATAAATATATTTATAAAGGACATGATCGGATTGCTTTCAATATTATCAATGAAGAAAATAACGAACAGATTGATGAAATTGAACAATTTCAATCAGGCCGATGGATTACTCCCCCTGAGGCAATGTGGAAGATATACGGTTTTACACTTAATGAAATGTATCCATCAGTCTATAGTTTGCATCTACATCTTGAGAATCAACATTTAGTATCTTTCCGTGCACATCAAAATCTAAACACTGTTTTAAACTCTTGCTTCTCCAATAGATCAATGTTAACAGAGTTTTTTCATAGGAACCAAATTGATGAGAGTGCATGAAATTTGTTATATAAAGAGTTTCTTGAAAAGTTTGTTTGGAATTCTGAACACAAAATTTGGACTCCAAGGAAGAAAAAAACTGTTATAGGTCGAATTGTTACAGCTAACCCATTTGAAGGAGAATGATATTACTTGCGAATACTATTAAATCATATTAGAGGACCAACATCATTCGAAAAATTAAGGACAGTTAATGGTGTTGTGTTACCAACATATCGTGAAGCAGCTACCTCACATGGCTTGTTAGATAAAGATAGTAGTTTAGAAGATTGTTTAGAAGAGACTTATCTATATCAAATACCAAGTAGTTTAAGACGTATTTTCTCAACGATTTTAGTGTACTGTAATCCTACAAATCCGAAAGAACTTTGGGAACGATGCGAAAAAAAAATGTCTATAGATTTCCTTACAACAAACACGTCACCATCAACTGTTAGGAGAATGGTCCTACAAAGTATTGCTTCCACACTTGAATCTATGGGAAAACATATAAACATGTATCATTTCGTCCCTGCTGATGTATTTTATGAGCATGATGAATTTTGTAATACAGAAATTGAGGACGAACGAACTATCATAATTCCAGAAGAAGATTTACTTGCATCAAATTGCTTAAATTCCGAACAAAAAAATGCATACAACTTGATAATACAAACCTTACTATCAAATGAATCTGGTGCATTTTTCATCGAAGGTCCTGCTGGTACTGGTAAAACTTTTCTGTACAAAGTACTTCTAGCTACAGTTAGATCAAGAAATATAATAGCATTTGCTACTGCATCATCTGGTGTTGCTGCATCGATCTTACCTGGAGGGCGAACAGCACATTCAAGATTTAAGATTCCATTAAATGCAGATAAACATAGCACTTGTAACGTTGCCAAGCAAGGAAGTCTTGCTAAATTATTACGTCTTGCAAAATTGATTATATGGGATGAAGCACCTATGTCTACAAAATATTCTATAGAAACATTAGATAAAATGTTGCGGGACATTAACGATATAGATATCCCTTTTGGTGCCAAAGTTATTATTTTTGGTGGAGACTTTCGGCAGGTATTACCTGTAATTCGTAATAGTACAAAAACACAACAGATCGATGATAGCTTAGCTTCTTCTTACTTATGGCCTTTCCTACAAAAAATTAAATTAACAGAAAACATGAGAGCCAGATTAGATCCAACTTTCTCACGTTATCTGATTGAAGTGGGCAATGGCAATCCTCCGATAACTGTGGATGAAAATATCAAGATCTCAGGAGAAATGCTTGTTCCTTATAACAATGATGTTGAATCTCTAAATTCTTTATTAGCTGCTGTTTATGAGAACATCTCCATCTATTCCAACAACTTAGCGGAGATGGAAAATTGAGCTATTTTAACTCAAAAAAATCAATTAGTTGATGAAATAAATGCTCTTCTCATTGATAAATTTTCCGGCGATATAGTGCGATATTATAGTTTCGATGAAACCGTTGACGTATCTGAACAGGGCATTATGAAAGATTTTTTAAATACATTAATACCAAATGGATTGCCACCTCATGAATTATTACTTAAAAAAAATTGTCCTATAATGTTGATCAGAAATATTAATCATTCAGAGGGTTTATGCAATGGAACACGACTGATTTGTTGTAACTTTAGCCGTAATATGATTGACGCAGAGATTTCATCTGGCCATTACAGTGATAAAAGGGTTTTTATATCCAGAATACCATTTTTACCTAAAACAAATAAAACTAATGACTTCCCATTTAAAAAAACACAATTTCTTATTAGGCTTAGTTTTGCAATGACAATCAATAAATCTCAAGGACAAACATTAACTTCTGTCGGAATATATCTACCTGAACCTGTCTTCTCCCATGGGCAATTATATGTCGCACTGTCAAGAGCTAAAACTGCTGAATCAGTTAAATTGCTTATAAGACCAACAACAACTTCTGATTCCGAAATGAATTGTACAAAAAATATTGTATATAGAAATTTTTTGAGATTAGTAGATTCCTTGTGATGTAATGTAAGTATTTGAATTCTTTTAATATTATTAGTACTGATAAAGTTGTTCAATTGTTTCATTATTATTGTTGATTTGTTGTTATATATTAACATTTCTCTATTTCTTGAGTTTTATTTACAGTAAACATGTGGACCATCTTCATATCCGTTAAGGACATCGGCCCAACCACAAAAAATTGGAAAATAAAGATGATTGTCGCCGAAAAATCACCAAAGCGTTAAGCGCAATATTCCCCTACAAAATATCAAAACTTGCTGCTTATAGATGTTGACGTATTAAATAAATTTCTTTATCTACATCTTATTATTTTATTTCTCATTCATAATTGAAGAAATTAATATTCGCTTTATCTTTTTGCAAGGCAATCGCGTGCAGACAGTTATTTTTGGGAGAGATATTAATTTATGTGACGACACGCTTCAAATATATCAATCTTATTACATTGGCAATACCTTTGTAAAGCCGATGGATCCAAGGCATAAAAGGGAAGCGTATGAATTCCAGTGGATAATTAACTCCAGAACTATTGTTGAAGACATTCAGGATGACGATGCACCGTTTAGAATACCAGATTACAATATCATTCATTTTCCCAAACTTCATCTGTACAAAGACACAGATGAAGAAATAGGTAACTATTATATAAATATGTCTCTATCTTTAAGTGTTTCTTCCTTATTACAAAAGAATAATAAAAATTTTGTAAATTAGATATTTTGGCCATAGTAATCCATATGAACATTGCAAGAGAAGTGAACACGAGTCACGGGAAATCACTGGTGCAAAATATATATGTGCTTGATCCAAGGTATTAATATATATAATCTGAGATTCATCAATTTTTCACTTTAATATCCTATAATAATTTTATTCTTGTGAATTTAACATTATTGTCCATTTTGGTAGTCAAAAAATTTTACGTTTGTCTATGTGGAATCGCTTTGTTAATGACGAGTGCCGTCAAATTTATAACATTCTTATGAACAAGCCAATTCTTCTTGGAACAAGAATCAGAGTCTCTTCGTATAATGGTACTTCTTCTTCATTAATATTAACACTTTTATTTATTATTTATAATGTATTTCGATATTCATTCATATATATTTTGAATGTAGGCTTATCCTTATCGTCGAGACCAACAAGCATCTTTACTGTTGAGCCTTTTCTCGCATCTGCTGTTCCATTACATGCATGGTAAATTACATACTTAAAATAAGTTATTACATTATTATTTAGATGCAATATACATTTTATGTTCTCTTCTGTCGATTTATTATCACATGTATTTTTTCCTCTTCCAATCTTTTGGTTTAATTATTAATTCAAATTTTTAGGGCAACAGAAAACAATACACTAGTTGAGGAAATAATTGCCAACAATTTTAATAGGCCAGGCGCATCAACTTCAATCATTTCTACTGATCCATTAATAAAAATTTCTGAAATTTCTGAAATTGCTGAAACCTTGAAATCTATGTCATCCATGACGGTATAATTTTATTGTCTAAAATCATATTTCCTATTTCTTATAAATAAGTTTCCTTACCAAAATTTTCCTTTCCTATCTACTTTTAAAACTTGGAGATTGTAGGTTGGTTGGGATGGAATAGAGATAGAGGATGGGAACTTCTTAATTGTGCGTTGTGGTTTATAAATAATGCATATTTTATTAATTCATTTAGTTGATTACTTTTTGTACAGTGATCCATATTTTTTATTGAATTTATTTTCCTCTTGCTCATATTTTTGTCATTTATTTTTCGAATATGGAGATTGGAGGTTGGTTGGAATGAAATGGAAATGGAGAATGAGAACTTCTTAATTATACGTTGTGAATTTGGAACAATGCGTGCAGTTACATCTAAAACATTTGTTGTTTGTTAGGTTCAATTAGTGTACTAAGATCTAAGTTTTATTCGTACATTTAATTCTCAATTCGAATGCATTGATTATCAATCCTGCTTAGAGTAAAATTTATGATATATAATTGTGTATTGTGGTTTTAAAACATTGCATGTGATTAAATTTAGACTTCTCATTATTTGTTACGGTTCAATTAATGTGGTGGTACTGAACTTTTATCAATTCATTTAATTCTTTAATTTTAGTGCAGCGTTGCATATTTCTTATTGAAAATTTTTTTTCGAACTCTTACTTTTTTAATGTTACTTCTCGAATATGGAAATTGAAAGTTGGTTGAGATGAAATGGAAATGAGAAATAATAACTTGTTAAATTTGCCTTGTGAATTTGGAACAGTGTGTGCAGTTACATCTAAAATGTTTGTTCTTTGTTAAGGTCAGACTGTATACTAAGATCTACCTTTTACTCGTGCATTTAGTTCTCAATTCTAATGCATTGATTATCAATTCTGGTTAGAGTAAAATTTTTTTGGGATAAAATTAAGATAAAATACAAGAGTTTGTGATTTATGTGTTATGGATTTGCAATACTGCAATTGGTTAAATGTATAGTGTCCATTGTTTACCGCGTTTTGTTGATATGGTAATATTTAGCTTTTATTGACATATTTAATTCTCTTATTCTAATGCAGAGATCGACATTCTCGATTAGAGGAAGATTTATGATGTCTGATCTGCATCAGCCATTTTATTATTTATCATGTGGAACTGTAGCAAAACTACTGGGTACGAGAAAGATGAACAGTTCTTATGTTATAATTACAAAGAACTAACAACTGCACAACCGAGGTAAATATTTTTGATCATATTTTCAAATAAACAATTTCTACATTCTAATTACAGTATATTATTTGCTAATATCATTAATTAATTAATTATTTCTTATTCGTAGATGTCGAGTCTATTTAGAGGCCTTTGATGATAGCGAGTCAACCGCAGTGGTCGCATTTGGATCTACAGTAGAACAGATATTTGATTGCACAATAACAGAACTTGTGCAACACGTAAATAAGGTAACATTTATACTTTTAACCAAATTTAAGAAATGCAATTAATTCTTTTATATATGTTTTTATCATTACAGGATGACCTCTCGTATATGGAAATTCTTGCAAATACAATGCAACAAAAAGAGTGAATGATCGTTTTGGCCGCATTTATGAATAAATTTGGAAAATTGCGCCAAAATAAACTTAATGTTGTATCTGTTAATGAGGTTACTCAAACAACTGAATAGATATTTTACAAATTTCCTTCCAGAGTTCATGTATGTGCACTTATAAAAACTGTTATGTTGTACTTACGGAGTGACAATTTTCTAATCATATTTGTCCATTTCTTCAATTTTATTTCTCTTATTTGTCTTTCAATTTCTTATTGAAAACTTTTAATATATTTTCTATTATACTTTAAAAAATTATGTCTGAATGCTAAAACAAGGAAAAAAAATAAGCCTCGTAGATGGTGATAACCCAATAGCCGAAAGCATCACTAACTTATGCTCTGACCTGAGTACCATGGGACACATAGAATTACGTTTGAATCAGCAAAGACCACCTTCCAAGGCTAAGTGAATCATCAATCTCAAGTATAAAACGACACCGTTTTTGAGCCCAAACTTGTCTGACCCTTGCGAACGCATTTAAAGAAGAAGACTATTTTGATTAATCACGCAGCCGACAAATTTTACGAATATCACTGCTTCCTTCTTTCACCCAAACCTAGGCAACACATTCCGCGAATCCAGGCGACAACTTCCGTGATTTGCTCAGGCTAGGTCTGTCGATTGCAATTATTTATCCCGCCTAGAGTGAAACAGATGATAAAAATGGCTGCTTTGGATTTCGCTTGCGGAGCTTGCAAATTTCTGAGAAGAAAATGTGTTGAAGAATGCCTTTATGCTCCTTATTTCAGTCATAAACATGGAGTAACCAATTTCTCCACCATTCATAACGTTTTCGGTGCAAGTAATGTATCGAAACTCCTTTCTAATCTGGTAGTGATTGATCGATCTGAAGCAGTTGCCACAATTTCGTTTGAAGCACATGCTCGGCTTGAAAATCCTGTTTATGGTATTTTTTCACATATTTTTGCTCTACAGCATCATGTCTTCACCCTTACACTTCCTATTTTATTTATAATGATTACAAAATTAATTTTAATTAGGTCCTAATTAATAAATTATTTCTTACTTTGTTTTTTACAGGTTCTAAATCTACAAACTCAAATTGCATCTCTGAATGAATCACAGGCTGCCCAAAACTTTTTTTATGGTTCTGTCAATACAAACCCTAATGAAAACTGTTACGGAAGACCTCCTCAGCCAAATGATGCCGGAAGTTGGTCTCAATCAGAAATTAGCGATTACATGCTGCCACAATTCAGTACAAACAATATCTCCAACAATGCTTCAACAATTACGTACGAGAAGAATTTGTTGATGGAAAACTATTTTGGGAATTATCAAAGCTTATTCAACTTTGAGGAAAATGCTTTACATGCCTCTTTTGAAAATTACGAAATTTCACCCAACCCTGAAGAAAATGCGTTTGATACTTCGTATTTTTTTTAGTTATAACCTTTTTTTTTAATGTTATTGTAATTTGAACTTATAATTTGAACCTATGCTTTGTTAGACCTTTCATATTTAAAGTTGTAAATTTTTATACAATTGAAGTTCTAATTTGTGCTTTCCGAATTTTGGCTTATAATATGTTGTAATTTTGCACATTTCTCTTTTATTACATCTTCTTTTTTTCCAACCTCTGTGTTGTTTATATTTAGAATGTCGTAGAAAATTCGAACAAATCAATTTTTATTAAAACATATTTTAAAACCATTGGTAACAAATTTTGAATTAAAAATATAAATCATATTTTGTTCAACATTTATTTTTTATTAAAACCCAAAGATACTGGTTTAGAAACTTAACTTATACATAATCGATTTTAGAAAATACAAAATACGTACATATTGCTTTGGTTCTAACATTATAAATTTGTTCCTTCCATTCTTTATTTAAAAATAAAGTTAAGAACTTATATCGATTTAAATTGTCATTTCCTAATTCAATATGAATAGCAAAATAGTTAAATTCATATATTTTTTCAATCGGGCACACGTGCAATGCACGTGTCTGCCCTTACTAGTATATATATATATATATATATTAATCGAACTTCTAAGATTAAAAGATTAATAATCAAATATACAATTACAGCAATTTATTTAATTAGTATCAATGTTTGGCTTTGCAGGGAGACCAATGCCTTCCGTATTCCGTAATGCAGCTAAAGAGACATTTAGCTACAGATGCATGCACGTCAATAATTAATTAAAATAAATAAAATAGAAAGCCATATATATATATATATATATATATTTCATTAATTTTAGTGCTTGGCACGACTTAACCCCTCCAATTACTTGGTCCCATAAACGAATTAAACGAAAATTTTTCTCGAAAAGTTAAAGCAGTTTCCCATATCATATTACAAAATATATAGCGATCCCAACACAGGAAAAAGCAATTATATTAATTAACCTATAATGATTAAAAGAAGCTAGTCTCGGTAGACCTGACTGACAGATTAATCATCATGGCCGTCTAGCGATAATTTTTTGTTCTCCTTGCTGTCCAGAAAGTCTTGTGATGTCAATTTAAAAAGAAAAGAACAAAAAGATACATAAATTAGGAACAACATGGAATAAACCCATGGACGCCACTTTCATTATGATGTATGACACTACGAAGAGATTCACGATGACATCAAAGGATGCCCAAAAATTAAACAGCAAATAAATCAAGATCATGAGGGCAGTCAGCAGATCATGATCATGAGAAGAAGCTTTAAACCCCACTGGTCGGAGCTCTATCCAGGTGAAAGTGAAAAGACAAAAAAGAAAAAAAAAAGAATTCCAATGATCAAATTATAAGACAAGACATGATACCATGCATCATGTCTATTATAATATATATATATATATATATATATATATATATATATATATAGTAATAATTTGTACAAATCTCATATATACCATCCTCACACACATCCTTCGTAAAAAAAAAATAAACCTCACTATGATAAAGTCTCAAAAAGTCACATTTTCTGATAGAGTCTAACTTTTTATACTCAAGTTTGTATATCTAAGACACTTAACATTATATTTATATATATATATATATGCATATAAATACACATACAACTTAAGCCCCATTTAGATAGTGAGATGAGATGAGATAATTTTAGATAAAAGTTAAATAAAATATTATTAGAATATTATTTTTTAATATTATTATTATTTTGAAATTTAAAAAAGTTAAATTATTTCTTATATTTTGTGTGAGGATTTAAGAAAGTTCTAAAGATAAGATGAGATAAAACCGTTTCTATATCTAAACGGTAGCTTAATATTGAACGCCACGGTGTTGAAAAAAATGAACGCACTCAAGTGTCTCCAGTGTTTTGAGCATTTACTTTTTGCATGAGATCATTAATCCACCATACGAATTAGAAACGATGTCGCGAACCAAAAATTAGAACAAATGGAAAGGACTGGCATGCAGTTTCTTACTTCATAGAAAGTCACTCACAATCATCTTCACAATAACTACTTCTTCCAACAATTTTCATGCTTAGTGTTCAAGAAACTAATTAAGACACTTTTCATTCATCCAAAAAGAAACCATAGATACTTGGGGGGTCAGATGGGAGTGTGTTCATTTGCTGTTTTGCAAGAGGAAAAGTTCCCGTTCCAGATAATTGAAACCATCCCATGAGTGTACGGAATCCACACTTTCAACCCATTGTTGTAGAGACTCTTCTTGAATAGAGGACGATTCACCCATAGAAGGGTTGACAGAATTTTCCAAGCAATGAGAACTTTTAGTGTTGGTTTCTTGATGCATCCATGATCCAAAATCCAAGCCTCCCCACCAGATGTCATAACTGCTTAGTAGATCGTTTGTTTCATCCAAGATTAGCTTCACTTCATCCATTTTCTCCTCTGTTCCCAGAGAATCTCTCTTGGCCTGACTATCCATGAACTTAAATTCCTCATTTTTCTCTTGTCCTTTTGATGAACGTGACTCTATTGCTGTCTCATTTTTATCGCTACTTATTCCCTTTTGCTCAATAGGCTCATGAGTCACAGGGACTAGGCTAAGGAGCTTTAATCTCTTCTTGATTCGTGTATTCCAATGGTTCTTGATTTCATTGTCTGTGCGGCCAGGAAAATGTGCAGCAATCTTAGACCACCTGCAGAAAGTTTTTAATCGTTTTAGGAGAAAAAACCAGCTTTCCCACTCAGTATCCTATGACATTGCTTATAAATACTATGCTCTTATATATCAGGCAACTTTTTTTTTTGGCAGGAAATCAAGGAACTGAGGAAAAAAGGCATGCTATATATAAGCGCATTCATACCTATTACCCAGACGCGAATGAAGTTGAATTATTTCATTCTCTTCATTTTCAGTGAAACAACCTCTCTTAAGATCTGGCCTCAGATAATTTATCCATCTTAATCTGCAACTTTTCCCACATCTCAGCAAACCTTCATGATGGTGTACACAAGTTAAACCAATGTTTGAGAGCAAGAGGAGAGGGAAGGGGATCAGGGTCATATCAATCAAAACATACATACCTGCAAGTTTAGGAACCATTCTCCAGCAGTGGATGCCATTGTTGAGGATGAAGTTCATGAGCTTGTGATCTTCCTCAATTGTCCATGGACCTCTCTTCAATCCAATCTTATCACAACAAGGTTGCCTTCCCATTTTACAACTCCGGAGCTTGTGATCCTACCAAGCAAAAGTGAGGAAGCCCCCGAGCCAGCCTATTGCCGGTCAGCAATCAAAGGGTTGCTTATATAAAAGAGCTTCTGGTCCAAGCAAAGATGCTGCCAGGTCATTCAGACATTTAAAAAAAAGAGCAGGATGTTGTTCATGGAGGGAGATTAATGATTGAATGGAAAACCACTTGGAGTTTATTTCGAATAAAGCATTGAAAGTTTTGATTATATATTGGCCAGCACCCTTATGGAGACAATGGAAAAGGTCACGTTTTGAGAGACACCACAGAAAAGAAGAACCAGACGTGGGTCGTCCTCGTTGACAAACTTCTTTTTTTCTTTTTCTATAGTTTTGCTACCAAAGTAGTCTCCCATTGGTTTTGTTCTATGCAGAGCCAAAACAATAAATAATAGCAAGAAAATTGATTAGATTCGTTGATTCTCTAAAGGCTGGCCAGTTTTTCCTCTTCTTTTGTTTGAAGGCTGGCCAGTTTTGTCGTTTGGAGGCAACTCTTCCCATTTTTTAGTTTAAAGAGTTAGATACCTTTCATCAAACATGTAGGTAACATAAAATTCGGACCGTGGATTCATTTGGAAGCGAGAAACTCAATGAATCCAAGTACATTGGCTACACGACATGGTTCATTAATAGAAGTATCAAGGAACCAATGTCCTCCCTATGAGACTGTAGGGTCAGTACTTATAAATTGAGATGATTAAGCATGAGATGAATGGCATAGCAAATACTCAATCACTTGCATGACTTCTCTGCAGAAATTGATTTCCATTCTGACCCTTGTTTTGGGAGGTTAAATAAATACCTCTCTTTTCGTTGGAACATGCAAATCCTATAGTCACAGAACTATTAATTTCCCAATTGGAAATTAATATCAGACCTATCTCTATCCATGACATCTTCTTGGTACAAAAAATGGCAAAAAATAAGCAGTGGATGTTGACGAAGGCACCTTAGACTTGGAGGCCAGAGCATCTGGTATTCTGCCAATGCCCGAATGATCCTGCCCATATAGCAACTGCAGAGCCATAACAAAAAAGAGTGCACGTAAGTTTTCGTTGATGCCTACCGAATACCCAGAAGACAAGAAAGAAATTACTAGTGAATAAGCAAAGATGCTCATGAAATCATGGTGCTGACAAAACCATTGGGCGAAGAGGTTTCGCAGTAGTTTGAAGTTCACAATCATCACTATCTTTCGCTAATAAAAAATGAATTCCTTGAGGTTCCATCGCTTTCTGTAGATAAAAAAAATTAAAAATAAAATACAAAAATAAAATCACTTGAATACCAATAATATTGTATCTATCGAAATAGGCATCAGAAAGAGCATAAACCACTAATCGAAAGCAGAATAATGAAAAACAAAAAGAAAGGAGAAACATTTTTGGAAGCTTTGACCGTATATAAAATAAATAATAAAATTTAATTTTTTTATCAGTTTAAACTATTTAAATATATAGTTATTACACGTAATAATAGAGCAGAGGTTATAAGTTCAAACTCTGAGTTTATAATCTATTTAAATTAATTAAATATTTTATGTATTGGATCATCTATTGAAGGAGAGTCTGATTCACATGTAAGAAAGAGTATTAAGATATAAAATAAATAATAAAATATATATTTTTCTATCCATTTAAATTTTTGAGATAAATTTATTACACACCGTCTGACTAGAATATCATAAAGCAGACTAAAATTGTTTTTTGGGACACTAGTTTCACCTTCTTTTTTTTTTTTTTTTATGATAGGATCATCTGCCGGATCATCTGCAATGCTTGATTAATGCGTGTATGGATGAAACAAAATTTTTTAGGGGCAGAGAAAGATCATGAAAGTTTGACGTCGACTGCATATATTTACTCACTTTCCTTACCTAATCAGGCCTTTCTTCTTTTTGAAATACAGTATAGTTAATAATAAAAGAATAAAAATATAATGATAATATGTCAACTTCATATCGGACTATTAGAGCTTCAATGCTGTTTATTAAAATCTTATCTTTTTTAGAAAATTATAATATTTCAAAAGAGCATAAACTATTGTTTTGAAAGATACAAATTACTTACAATTACGTCATTGATGTGTCGATTGTGGATTTGATAAAAATAAGCGATACAGTTACACGGAGTCAAAGATATTTCATAAAAATAAATTATAATTTAATATTATTTTATATAATATATAATTTATTTTATAATAAAAATAATTTTATAATTTAACATATATAATTAAATACATTAATTTATAAATTTATTTTTATAAGATTTTTTCTATTTTATAAAAATGATAGGATTGTGTGCCGTCAGACATACCTTACCCAGGTACGCCCGTCCCAAAATGTTTTCAGAACCTTCTCAAAATCTAGACACTTTGATTTATATGACGTGGCAGATTTAGGAGAAGAGCAGTGCTAGCACGAAACCTTCCCAATAAGAATAAAAGTGTTTTTTTTTCATCAATTTTTTTTTTATATTTTTAAATATGTATTTTTTAAAAAATTCATAATATCACAACAAATATTTTCTTAATTATTTTGTAAAAAAACTTTAAAAAAATGATCAAGATCGGACTCAACATTGGTGTCTCTAGCATTTTTTGTTCCGAAGAATGATGTCATGAACTCTTTTGAGTGGGATCCACGTCCGGGGCCAAAGGAGTCCGCAATCCGACGAAGATGGTGTAGCGTTGTAAACAAATCTAATAGAGGACTGCACGAATGAGCAAGAAAGGTATCCAATATGGTGCCTGCGCGACCATGGCAAGATAATATATATATATATATATATATATATAGTTTGCTACATACAATATTTTTTTTGTATTATTTATATATTATATTGATGTGATTGACTAAATGAGCTATTTTATATTAAAAAAAATGACAATCAATCACATACTTAAAAAGTAAACAAAAGTGATTGTATATAAAATTTTTGATATATATATATTTATTTATTTTGTGCGTGTGTTTTTCTCATTTCGCAAAATATTAAAGACAAAACAAAACATTTCAAATAATAAGTTTATTGTCTATGTATTATGAGATGTTGATGCATTTTTTCATGGGAGTCGGAGTCCAATAATACAATTGAATAACGCACGATAATAATTTAAACGTTGATATGATATTTGTATATTTATTCAGAAAATAAAAATAAATAAAATATACAAACTGTAAATAAAAAGAGACACATAAATTTATATGATTTGACATAAAAATTATAGATCATTTGGGATTAAGTCTATTATATCATATGATTTTAACGATTTCTCATGAGTTCTCATATCTCTAAATATAATATAGAAAACTAAATTGTAAAAAAATTGAAAAGGATTTGTAGAAATCTAGACAAAGAAAGCCGATAATATATCTTGATTTGTGAAGATTCCTTCCCCCTTTATGAGCATTACAAATGGGTTATGCGAAATTTATGTTTTTGTAAAATTTGAAGGAAATAGTTTAATATAGTCCATCCAATAGATTATATATTTTATAATTAATATACAGTTTGTTATAGTACCATCTCTACATCTATAGAATATTATTCATACCTGTATAAATATTTAATTCATTTATCTCTCTACTTTATAGTTTATACTATTTATTCATTTATTTATCTAATTTCTATTTCTTACTTTATTTGAAATAAATAAAATATATTAAAAAATAAAATATTTAAATGATATAAATAAATAAATAAATAAATTGATTTATGATATATTATAAAAATTAATATGAAGAATAAAAAAAATAAAATTTAATAATGTATTTTAAATAATAAGATGAAAAATTCATTGAGAGTGGTCGAAGTAAATATCATTTAATAACCTTCGTCGGTCAACTTACCTTTCATCACAATGGACTTTCAAATTTCAATGGATTAGACATTTCATATAGCTTTTTTATTAGCACTAATTGTTTATGAGTAGACAACATTCAATTTCAAGCGCAAAGCAAAATCCAACCAAAAATAGCATCGTGGATTTTATGGAAGTTTCTATTTATTTTATGGGCCAAACAAAGAAATCTTCATTGGACATTCATTCTTAAATTATTCTAAAAAAATGTCAGATTTATCTTACACTTCCATATTTATGAGATTAAATTTTCGACATTTTTTTTTTTTGTTGTCTTACATTTAGTAGTATTAGAAGGGTCTCTGTCCAAAAAAAAAAAATGTTCTCTCCATTATCGTGTTGGGATTCAGAAAAACTAGATACACGAGTTTGAAAGATTGTTTTTTAATAGTTTTGAAGTATATCTTAAAATGTGAGAAACTCTTGAATGAACAAAATACAAAATCTCAAATAATACAGAATTACTAGTTCAAATTTTATCTGATTGATGGTGAGTGATATAATACTATGTTTAGATGTAAGAAGTGTCTCATCTTATTATTATAATTTTTTTTAAATTTTACATAAAATATAATAAATAATTTAAAATTTAAAATTAATAATAATATAAAATAATATTTTATTTAACTTTTATCTTAATTTACTATCCAAACGAAAAATTATAACATTTTTCAAGCAATTAACAGTTTTTTTTTTCCTTTCTTTCTCATTGACAAAGGACTAGACTTGTTATAAAGTGTCGTGATCTGGTTGGTGGATCAACTTTTTGGCAAATAACTTGTTATGAAGTGTCGTGATCTGGTTGGTGGATCAACTTTTTGGCAAACAAAGCAGGATGTACACGATTGGCACGGAACTGACGCTTTAGCGACCGCATATAAACCGACACAGGCGGCCGAAACAGCAAAAATCTATGATCGGATGTAGTCGTCCCTTTCTCTCCCATCATCAACCCCCCGTAACAGCACCTCCGATTTTCTCTCTCTGTCCCTTTCACCATCCACCATCTCCCTCTCTCCCACTCTCTCACTTGCACGCACACGCTTTCCTCAGAGGTTTCGAGCACCCCGGAGAAAGTTTCTCTCTTCTTGTTTTTTTTTTTTTTTTGCTGTTTTTGGTTTGAAAGGAAGTTCAAAACCCACTACGCCGAACGAAATCTAATGAATGAGAGGGAAGAAGAGGTACTTATTGTGGAACCTTGCGGTGTCTCTGTAGTTGGCAGCGCGGGCGGCAATGAAGGATCGTGGTAAGAAACGCCGCGATGTCGTTTCTTGGAGCAGGTTCTTCTGGTGCACCCTCTTCGTTATCTTCTCTTGCGTCCTCTTCACTGGCTTCACCTTCTCAACTTTCCGCCTCCTCTTTGGAGGTACTGTGATTTATTTATTTAAAACAATATATATGTAATTCATCTTAGAGTTTGCGATTTCTTTTCATTTATCGGGATCTGATTTGGTTCTATTTGTTAACTTTTATTTTTATTCGATGATAGTGCTGAGTTTTTCTAAAACAGAAATAAATGAAGTAGTACTAGTAAAATAAGATTGAATTAACTACTTCATTACTTCGTATGATCATCTGAACAGAAACGTTTCAACCAGCGCTGGTCTTTAAATGGCGAGCTCCGCTGATGGAATCCATTTCTGGCGACTCTCCAGTCACTCGGTCCATCTCAATTCGAGAGACGGTTATGCTTCCAGACCAGGCTCTTATTTTCCTGAATTACCTTCCGTCGGCTCGGTTATTTACCAAAGAGGACATTGACTGTGTTTATTTATCGGCCGAATCGTCGCAGCGACAGCTGAGGAAGCCGCCGGTGGACGTGGAAGGCGGCGGGGATCGAGATAACCAGATCGTACGGTGCCCGCGCCAGCCACGAGGCTTCAAGGTCTCGCTTGCCTTGAAATCGAGCGGCCACGTCCCACCACCAGGGCCCTCGCACAGGTGGGACTCGCTTGCGTACGAAGCCATGATCGATCGGGACAACACCACGATCGTGTTCGTGAAGGGCCTTAATCTACGGCCCGAAAGACTCTCCAATGTTTCGAGATTCGAGTGCGTGTATGGCTGGGATTTCAGGAGACCAAAGTTTTTACTGAGGTCCGACGTCGTATCGATCGCGCAGGAGATTGTACGGTGCAAAACCCCCTTGAGTGTTCTGAACAGCCCACGTAGGATGAGCACGAGCGACAATTTTGTCAAGGTCTCAGTCAGACTGAAAGGTAGAAGAATCTTCCGCTCCATAGCCCGACCGGGGTCGGGGCTCCGTCTTGGAAACGACCCGTATACCCGAAAACAGTACGAGATGTGTGTATGCACCATGCTGCGCAACCAAGCTCGGTTCTTGAAAGAATGGGTGATGTACCATGCCCGAATAGGGGTGCAACGATGGTTTATCTACGACAACAACAGTGACGACGACATCGAAGATGTGATTGAGAATGTCGTGGACATGTTATCCAAGACCAAGGACATAGACAAGGAAGTCAATTACAATATTACAAGGCACGTGTGGCCATGGATCAAGACCCAGGAGGCTGGGTTCTCCCATTGTGCACTACGGGCAAGGGACTCGTGCGAGTGGGTTGGGTTTATTGATGTGGATGAGTTCTTTTACTTACCATCGGGTCTGGTGCTGCACGATGTGTTACAAAACCAATCGAGGTACAGCTATGTTGGGGAGGTGCGGGTGTCGTGCTACAGTTTTGGGCCATCGGGGCTCAAACATGTTCCGGAAGAGGGGGTGACTGCCGGATACAATTGTCGGCTGGCGGCACCGGAGAGGCACAAGAGTATAGTGAAGCCGGAGGCATTGAACTCCACATTGATAAATGTGGTGCACCATTTTCATCTCAGGAAGGGTTTTGAGTATGTGAATGTGGACAAGGGCGTGATGGTAATTAATCACTACAAGTACCAAGTTTGGCAAGTTTTTAAGGAGAAATTCTATAGGAGAGTGGCTACTTATGTGGCTGATTGGCAGGATGACCAAAATGCTGGGTCCAAGGATCGAGCCCCTGGTCTGGGAACTAGAGCTGTCCAACCGCCGGATTGGTCGAGCCGGTTTTGTGAGGTCACGGACAATGGCCTCCGGAATCAGGTATTGAGGCTCTTTGCAGACCCAGAAACACAAACGTTGCCTTGGCAAGAGGTGGGTGAGCAAGGCAATCATAGAAAAACGAGGAATAAAAGGATAGCATAGTGAAAGTTTATGACTTAATTTGTAAGATACATATAATGTTTCTAGTTTTTGTATTTTTTTTAGTACTGTTTTTTATAAAGAAATTATATGTTGTAAACAAATTCTTTTGTAGAGAGACTCAAATAGAAATTAGACTATGACATACATACTCGAGAGACATCTTCATGACTGACTTGATTAGAATTTTATTTTGTTATCTTTATACTCCACAATTTCGTGGAGTGATGGATGCCTGTTAAGCACCATTTCCATGGCTGCTAATTTGGAAACAGAACTATATTGAGGAAGATCGAGGCCAGGAAGTTGGGGAGAATTCTAAAGATTGAATTGCTGTTAGAAAAAGCAATTACTACCATCCCGGCCAGTTTAACATATTTGTAAAAAGCGAAGGACCATTCCCGCAGAACTTGCATATTATATAATTTAATCAGTTAAGAAACTTTCTTTTGAATCATATTTTATTTTTACTAAAATTCAATCGTGTCATCATTCCAACTTCTATCATCTTCCCATCATCCAATGATATGGAATGATGGGAGGATGATGGAAGTTGAACCTATCATCTAATACCACATCATTGGATGATGGGAGGATGATGGAAATTGAGATGATGACTAGATTATTTCAACTCAATATACTCTCTTTTCCAGGATATTTTGATCATTCTAATCACTTCCTCCGGAAGAAAATCTATTTACAGGTCTGCTTTTGATATATACTCAAGATGGCATAGTGTGATCAGTCTCATGATGTCGTTGATGAAAAAATGTTAGTATTTAATGTTTTTTAGTCCCAAATGTATAAAATTTACATAAATCTTTTGTAAAAAAGACGAAGAAAAGTAAGTAAATTCGTTTTTTGCATAATGAAATTCACTTTTTATGAGGAAAATGATCTAAGAGTGGCTCCAGAGAAAAACTACCGGATGTTTTTTTCTTTTTTCTTTTTTAATTTTACTAGTGGTTAAAAAAATATTTTTTTTAATGAGTTTGTGATTTTTCTTAAAAAATTATTTAAGAAATTTGAAAAAGTTTGAAAATTTTTTTTACTATTGGTGACTTTTCTCGAAATCAACTCTCAGGTAGTGTAGCAATGCCCTTTCATAAAATACATGCATGAAATTTATATATTTAAAATTTGTATATATTATTATTCTGTATAAATATATTTGTTTAAATAAAATAATAAATCATATGTTGATATATAGTAGAACGAATAATGATAAATAATTTTTTTTAAAAATTATAATAATGATATATTTTTTCATTTAATAAAGAGTATGTAGAATTTCTATTATATATACGAAGTTACACAACATCGGCAGACCACGATCCCACGGTGAGAGATAGACGGTTGGGGGTTATAGAGCACTCAGTATCGTCTTTATACACTTCTTTTCGAACTTCCGGAATCATATATAGCTGTTAAGAAGCCAAAACAGCGTCCAATTCGAAAAACTCGGACCGTTGGAAAATATTATGCCGGGCTTTTCCGGCCCGGCTACCTTCTTCCTTTAACCCAACGTGGCAAAATGCAACGCTGCGTTTAGTCATGGGAGAGGTGCGTTTCAAATTTTCAATAATGAGAAATCCAAGCCCCTGCATTTCTGTGATGCTGGCGTTTTCTTCCTCCTCCGCTCGATGAACCCTAAACCTAAGCCCTCTCTCTGTAACACAGCTGATAGATAAGGAAAGAATAGCAGGGAAAATAGAAAGGTGATAGCTTTCTTCGAGGGAAAGCGCCTCCACAAATACGGAGAAAGGAAATAGAGTTTTTGATTAACTGTTTGATACCTCACATATTTCAGGGAATACACTATAGACTTACTACTGGGTTATCCACGGCCACTTACGAACGGACTCAACAAATAAAAGACTAATATTAGGCCCACAGCCCACTGAGATACTCGTGACACTTAAATGGAAATAACAGACTCAAACTAATTTACTCTATCAGACCCAAATAAACTGAGAAGCCCATGGCCCCAGGACCCACGCGTGTGCCCTCCAGACATCTCCACGTCACGTCCAACTAGTCACTTGCACACACTTCACTTGTACTTCGGTTTCCAGAAGTCCCTTAGAAATCTAGGATTTGTTCTTTCACTTCATCGATTGCTGCCACTCCACTTGCCTGCTGCCGCTCCACTTGCCTGCTGCCGCCGCTCCCACCTACTCCTCCTCCTCCATGGTCGGTGGTTGTTACACTCTCTCAGATTTCGTGCAACCTCTCTCTCAAGATCGCTTCTCCTGGCAGACGGTGAGTCCATCCTTCGCGGTGGGTTGAATCCGACTTTCGTTCACCAGGTCCCTCTTCTCCTCTGATTTGTGACCAATCTCTCTCTAACTCTTAGTTTCTGTAAAATGTTCTTAAATGTATTAATAGATTCGAAATGTTTGGTGTCTCGGTTGTCTTAAGCTCTCCTGAATATTACTGCCATTCATAAGTAAAGCTTAAAGGTATTTCTCTTCAAATTTATAGTAATCGATAAGATTAAAAAAAACCTCAAAATTTTTGAAATGGTTATGTTTGGTATCTATGCTGTCTTAAGTCTGGATTTATGAGGTGGTGGATTTGTGGTGTGCAGGACACATCCTCAACAATGGTATATAATAAAATAAGAAGATAGCTTTGAGGGTTCTTTTGATCTTTTCTCCTCATATAGTAGCTGAGGTTAAATCCATTGTTGAGGATGTGTCCTGCACTCCAATAGTGTGGAGTACGCATCCTCCTCACTTGCAAATCTCACTAAACTTTTTAAAATAAGAAGATGGCTTTGAGGGTTCTTTTTTCCAAATTTGAGAAAAATAAAATGCTTGCTGACACTCCTAGTCAACCACCCAAAAGAATCCGTACAAAGGTGTTTAACGAAGAACCAAAACATAGTCCCAAAAACCCAGTTGAAAATGGGCAAAACGTGGATTGTATATTCAGCCCCAGATTCAAGTCTTTGGCTGCCATGGCCGGTTGGGATGAAGAGGCCCTTCTGGTTGCGAGTCTTGTTGTGGAGGACACCCCTGATCGAGAATCGAAGTGCCGGAAATGCTCTGATTCACAGTTCAAGACCCCACCCAGCAATTCAAGAAGGTACAATGCTCACAAATCCAACCCCATTTTAAAACCTTTCATCTTTATTTTCTTTTTTGCTTTAATTCCAAAATTTTTTATATTTGGTTTGATTAGTGGGAAATTCAGGGAGATAAAACCACCTGACACATTGCTATTAAGATTTCAGATTTTCCTTTCTTTTCTTTTATGTTGTCCAATTCTTGGTAATTAAAGGGACACTATGTGTTCTGTGTTTCAGAAAACGTAGGGCTCAGAGAAGGAGTCCAACATCAATCCCAGTTGCTGTTCTTGATCTAGATGAAGAAGAAACTTCAAGAAAAGGTATTAACTTTCTCTCACTTTATCTTCTCCTATCTTCTAACTTTCTCTCACTTCATCTAGATGAAGAAGAAACTTCAAGAAAAGGTATTAACTTTCTCTCACTTTATCTTCTCCTATCTTCTAACTTTCTCTCACTTCATCTAGATGAAGAAGAAACTTCAAGAAAAGGTATTAACTTTCTCTCACTTTATCTTCTCCTTTTCAAGATATGGATTACTGGTGCCTTTATCTTCTATATCTTGTTTTGTAACTGGGAAAGCTTTAGAGGAAAGAAAATAATTGTTTATGGGGAATTATTCATGTACAGAGAACGTGAAAAAGAAGTCAGAAGTGAAAGCTGCTCCGAATGATAAAGAGAAAATAGGTGCCAAGGAATCACCTGAACAGAAGTCTCGTGTTTCTTACCCAAGTTTAGGTCTTCCTTGCATGGACAAGCTTAGGGATGAATTATCTTGCACAGTAATAATTTTTTTTGGTGGTTCGAATTGTCACTAGTTTGTTTTTTCGGACAATTCGAACCAAATCGAGTTTTCTTTAATTAATCAGTTTTGATGGTTCTTGCAGATCTGTCTAGAGATTTGCTTTCAACGGGGCACCACTCCTTGTGGACACAGGTAGACTCAATTTTAAATGAACTAAACAAAGCCTAAATTTGAATTTACCTCAGACTAGAGGGGTTGCCTTTTTTTTTTCTTCTCAGATACATATATTTCTTTGATTTGTTTCTAGGATTTTAGTTTCATTCATTTCACATTCTTAAGTCCAGTAGGATGAATGTGTCCTGACTCCTGAGTATTTATATTCAATTGTAGTTTTTGCAAGAAATGATTAAGATCCACAGCCGATAAATGTGGCATAAAGTCCCCAAAATGCAGACAACTAATAAGGTAACTCGGCTGTAATTTGAAACCAAACAGCTATAGCCTTTCATGTTCACAGGGTTTGTTTGTTTATAATATCATTTACTTGAGTTTGTAGCAATGGAAGATCTTGCAGCGTGAACATGGTCCTTTGGAATATAATACAGCTTCTCTTTCCATAAGACATAGAAGCAAGGAAGGCAGCCAATGCCTTGAATAGTCAAGAAGCAGTGTGTCAAAACCGCCTGGAAACAACCTTTTATCTTGCCACTAGTGTTATCTACACTGATTCTGCCTCTGGTGTATAGGCCGACTTGAAAGAAAGATTTTCTCAAAATAACGTTCCGCGCCTTTATAAAATCCGACGGGCCATTTCTTTCTTACAATAAAACCAGTCTTTTGTGGTAGTTTATTTTAGCAAGTTGAAGGGGTATTGGGATGAGTTGGTATCTTATTCACCACTGCCTCCATGTAATTGTGGGGCAATGAAAACTCTCCATGATCGTGATCAAGAAGAAAAATTTCTTCAATTCTTTATGGGATTTCACGACTCCTATGTTGCTGTCCGTGGACAGATTTTGCTGATAAATCATCTCCCTCTACTTAATAGGTCTTGTGCACTTGTCCTCCAAGAAGAAAAGCAACGAGAGATCACCAATTCTCTCCATAGTTCTGATGGCATGGCCCTTGCTTTTCTTCTTGGAGGACAAGTGCATAAGACCTATTAAGAGGAGAGAGATGATTCATTAGCAAAATCTGTCCACGGACAACAGCATAAAAGTGGTGGAGTTCCATAAGGAATTGAAGAACTTTTTCTTCTTGATCACTATTATGGAGAGTTTTCATTACCCCACAATTACATGGAGGCAATGGTAAATAAGATGCCAACTCATTCCAATACCCCTTCAGCTTGCTAAAATAAGTTGCTACAGAAGACTGGTTTTATCGTAAGGAAGAAATGGCCCGTCGGATTTGATAAAGGTGCGGAGCGTTACTTTGAGAAAATCTTTCTTTCAAGTTGGTCCATACATCAGAGGCAGAATCAGTGTAGATAACACTACTGGCAAGATCAAGATCAACTGAATTGAGAATCCAAGATAGAACCATGTCATTGCATCGTTGCCATGAAACTAAAATAATTCCTGGATTATCTGAACTATGAAGATGGTATGGTCAGTCGCAGAAGAGTTTTCGACGGACACGTGGATTTACCATGGAAAATAGGAAGAAGAAGAGCAAATCAATGTTAGGAAAAGAAGAATAACAGATAAGAATTTCTCTGATACCATGTCAAATGTATCTTTCATGTATATTCATTGAAAGTTAAAGGTGAATGTAAATACAAGTTTGAGAATCAGATCCAATATGATCAGACTACAAGAAGGAAACAAAAAGCCTGGCCGAGATAAGTGGGAAAAGATAAGGAAAAAATTTCCTGTGGCACAAAAATTTATATCCCACTTTGTTTTCTTTCCTTTGATGTTTTTGGGAAAATGTTAACTTGTCGATTTTGATCTAATCCAATCATAAAACAGGTGGTAAGGGTTCTAAGAGTCAATCCCTTATTACAGCACTCACTGCAGTTATGTTGGCATGCTTGGTTCACCCAGCACTAGGATTATTCGCACTCGTCTTATTTCATGCTTTGGGCTGTCACAATATGCTGTGCAGGTATTGTTCAAGTTTAAATTCCTTCTTGGTTTTTCTTATGGTGTGATGCGTGAATCATTGAAATAAAGACGTGGGCTTCAAGTGGTAAAAGCCTTGGGCTTGGGTGTATGCTCCCCCAAGGTCTAAGGTTCAAATCCCCTTGGGTGCAAACAATCTCTAGGGGCCATCGGATTGGGGGATTTTTCCCTTGAATTACCCGAGGTGCATTTGCGGGAAACTCCTTGTTGAGGGCTTGTGCACCCCCGGGATTAATTGGGACGTTGTTCCTGGACACCCGGTGCCAATAAAAAAAAAAAGGCCTGTGCTTCAAATTTGTGGATTTGCTTAACTTATTTACGCATGCATGTCAGTAAAAGCCATGGAAAGTTAGAATGTACAATTTCTATAAACCATCTCAAGAATGATGACAGCCACAAATGATGTGCAAGACAGCCATGCAACTAGGAAAACTTGTTCATCTGATCTGTTTCACTGTACTTGAATGCATGTTAGGATATAACTAGACAAGAAGCTAGTCCCTAGTGCACAGGGGATATATGGAACACATTATCTCTTATGAGAACAGCCTCGACCAAAAAAAAAACTCAAAAGCTTTGAAAAGGTGGAGCACTGCATGCTTCCATTTCTTGACACTTGAGAACGTACACATTCACATCGTGTTATGTGAGTGCGTTGACACTCTGGTTATGTTCTTTTTCTTAGGTAACAGTATTGATCTGAATGACTTTTGATGTTCAATTTAGTATTAATTCAGTGATGCTAATGTTTGTGACGAAAAAAGAAATGACGCTAATGTCGGACAGCCATGAGGAAACACTGCATAGGATGGTCTTTGATGGGAATTTGGCCCAAATTACGAGGGGCTTGTTTTGTGATTTGCCCTTAACTGGTCCTGTTTATATACTTTTATTCCATTGTTTATTTTCTAGAGTCATGCTTCATTGTTAAATTATTGAAGTCTGATGACATACAGAGGCAGATTAGTGGTAGCATTGACTTTCCACTAATTTTCCTTGCTCTCAATTATGGTCCATCTGCTAGACTTGACTTGCAATTAAAGCTCAAGCATCCACAAGTGGGATGTAATTTAAAGGCTGTATTATAAAATTTATAATTGCTTATTGTATTTTGTTTGCTCAACTCTTTAATCAAACCCGGTGTATGGTGAAAGATAATATTACTTACAAAAAAAATGTCAGAAAGATAATATTGAAATTTTCATGTCATTATTTGCGACTATGGTGATCCTAAGTGTTGCTTCTTGTTTTTGTAACAGTTTTTTGACGGCTTCCTTCGCAGCCATGCATGGAGAAAAGAATTATTTGGCTATAAGAATAAAGGCAATGATGGGTCTCGGCAATTTACATCCAAATTTGACGGAAGATCCAACCAAAGATTGCCTTTGGAAGAGAACAGTTCCAATAGTCTAGACTCTCCAAAAAGTTTTGGGGACACACAATTAGAGATATTCCATCACCGGCATGGCATGTTGATTTTGCATCTTGTTGCAGCACTTATGTTTGCTACCTCACTAGTGGCTTGGTTGCAGGTATAAAAGATATCCCTTTCTTTGTCTAGAATGTGACTTTAAAACAGATGAAAAGAAAGTTTGGATGCTCGAGCAATTACCATCACTGCTATCAACGCATTCTAGTTTCCTACACTGTGAAGATGTATGTTAAGCTCAGTTTATACCTAAGACCAACTGCAAATAACCTTACGTGTGCACCCAGACAGACAGACACACACACACACACACATGCATGCATAAGGCCCGACCAAGTACCCAAGCAGTTACCAACAATCTTTTGTATACATCTCTTTCTATTTTGTTTGAAAGTCATGATCTCTGGAAGGTTGAGTTTACTGCCCCAGCATCCATTGATTTTGCTTCTATATGTGTGTGTGTGTGGGTGTATATATATATATATATTTTTATTTCACTTATCAAAAAAATTTTCCTTTTTTTTGTCTTAATTTCTATGGCGTATCTTAATATTGGGTTCTACTTGACATGATGTATATCAAACTTCTTTTGTCTTCATAGTATACGCAGCATGGTTACAAAAGCTTTGCTCTTGGATATATATTGCATAGCAAATTTCCAAGCTTTGGAATTAAAACCTTCTACTTAGTTACCAAGGCATGATGTTGCCCTGACCTACTGAAGAAAATCTATTATCCTCTGTATTTCAAACATGTGGCTGGCCATTCCAAGAACCACAGTTTTGCCAGCAGAATCCTCGCGTTCAAGTGACATTATTTACAGGTGAAAAGCTGTAATGATGGGAAGGAGCAAAACTTTATACAGTTGTATCTGGGGCGATTATAGGAGGCTGGGTCCTTTTTTTCTTGTGTTGGGGCCATTTTGTGACATTTTTGAGCAACTTGTCTAAAAATCAATGGAGGAAAGCCGCTTGTCTTCCCATTGGGAGCAGAGTGTTGGCTTGTGATTTCTGAGTGTTACTGTTCTCGATAGAAGGCTCAACAATAAGTAACTGATATTTTCTGAATGTAGTTCACCATTACGTACTGCTACTAATTCATAGCCTAGGCAATTATAATTTTTGTTTTCTATATATTCCTCATATCTAATTTTGTGGATGATACATGCCTACTGGGGTTTGTATGCATTTGGTGCTTATTTCAAATAACATAATTGCGTCGGTCTATTATATTTTTGTTCACCTTTATGGGTTATTAGATTATTTTCTGGTTCTTGCTTGAATAAGTTGTTGCCAACCAATTCTTATAAAAGATCATTATGAGTAGAAAACATTGGGATGAGCTTTCCATTCACATGGCATCCAAGGCCAAAGGCTGCCATCAAGGTTATGTGGAGCAAATTGGTTGGAAGAACAGCATGCAGTTACGATGTTTCTTTACCCTATATGCGTCATTTGCAATTTTGTGACAATAATTCCTTTCACACTCAGACTTTGGGGCTATAGAGATTTAATGATTAACTATTTGAACTTCTAATTTGCAGCAACCTGTTAAAAAATATATGCACGGAATTATCACCTGTAGATTCCAAGAAAAACTATGAATGCTCAAATGTTATGTTTTTTAATGCAATTCTTGGGAAACACACACAAGGTATTTTTTTTTTTATAATTAATAAAGTTTATTGATCTTCAAATTTGGCATAGTCCGAGTATACAGGTGGTATACAAGTGAGAAGAAACGCACACAAGGTAAATCTTGAAAGTGATGTCCAAGCAATTGCTAAATCCGTTAGGTTTTATAATGAAGAGCAAATTGCCCCAACTAGGTGTTTTCTCTTCTATACATCTACTGTACTTGGCTACGTCTATCGGTATTAATAAATTTTTACTTGTAAAAAAAATAATGAAGAGCAAATTGGACGTTTGATTTAAATGCACATCATAATGAAGAGCAAAAGATTGCTTGTTTGCCGAAAGTAAAAGGAAGGGCTGAACGAAGTAAAGGCCTGGCCCACCTTTTTTCTTTACAAAAAGAACTTTTGAAAGGGACTGGAGCAATCGAAAGGATGAGTGAAGTGGTTCACTGCGACATGAGCAATCAAAATTGCTGGCCAAAAAAAAGAAGCAAGAACGGACTGATAAAGGAGCAAAAAAATGGAATGGCTAAAATGGGAAGGGCGATAAATAAGAATTTTTTCAGTAGTTGTTGCTGGTTTTGTATAGGTGATGTTTTTACTTGTTTTTTTTCTGAAATAATGTTTTTACTTATTAGTGTTGACGTTTGGGATGGTTTGATTGTCTATTGTTTTAAATCCCTTGTGTCTTGGATGTGCATACGGTTTCCTCCGCTGTTAGTGGGGTTTTTTAATAAATTTAAGAGGGAGTCATATTCTTGAACACGTGATCTCTTCTCTTTATTAAAAAAAAAAAAAAAAAGCAAAAAAAAAAAGGAACAGCTGAGAAGCTTCAACTGAGTGAAGCTTCAAAAAAAAAATCCGGGAGTTCAGAGGAACTCCCCTTTACACGTCGCCGCTCCTGCAGTTGAGGAGAAGAAGGAAGAGAGCTAGGGTACTCTGATACCATGTAAAGAGAATGTTTTCCACTTGAAATTGATTCTCATTGAAAACGAAGGATACAGCTTTATACAGAAGATTTCCTATAATTAATTATGCTAATCTATTATTGGTAATCTAAGTACATTGGGGTCTGAAAGATTTACAATAAATACAGCAAGATACGCATCGCATGAATACTGGGATATCATTGATTTTCTCAACACTCGGATATCATTGACCGTATCTCAACACAATCAATGAATGTCAGGATGTCATTGAACTTCTCGACACGGCGTGTGTCGAAAAAATTCTAGCATGGAGGGGTAGAAGGCGAAGAGATTTTAATTTGGCAGCCAAAGTCGGATGGTATTTTTACAACAAACTCTGCTTGGCAGTTAATCATAAAACACGTACAGCAGTACTTGTTCTCGGAGGAAATGGTTATGGCATAAAAATGTTCCCAAGAAACAGTGGTTTATTTGCTGGAGGGCCCGAAAAGAAGTGTTACCAGTGGATGAGGTGATTATCAAGCTTTGGTATCAAAATGTAATTGTTGTGATGCTCCTAAAGCATGAAACAATTGACCATGTTCTCTGTGAAGGAAATGTGGCTTCCAAAGTTTGGGATTATTTTGCTGCTATATGTGGGATTAGACTACCTCAAATTCGTTCTTGGCAAGCTATTTTTTGTTCAATTTCCATAAACAAAAGTGGCGTAGTATCATTTAGTCTATTCACATGATTGAGTTAAAGAATATTATTATTGGTAAAAATAGTCAAAACAGAGTGGTATTTCCAAGTTTTCTCCAATAAAACCATGATTCACTATGTAGATAGTGCGGAATCATATTGCAAAGATTGCAACTTCCAAAACAGCTAAAGAGGGATTCTTAAGTTTCTGGACTCTTCTCTCTTTCTGTGTTTCTACACAAATCCAACCCCATTTTAAAACCTTCCATCTTTATTTTCTTTTTTGCCTTAATTCCAAGATTTTTTATATTTGCTTTGATTATTGGGAAGTTCATGTTAATGGCTACGCATTTATGGGAATTTACTTCCCCTGATTTATCTCCCAGTAAATCACTCTGTCCAGAATCGTTCTCCTCTGGTATGGAAAGTTTCTAAAATTTCCTCGTACAGCTTTTTGTTTCCTTCTTGTAGTCTGATCATATGGAATCTGTTTCTCAAACTTGTATATATATTCACCTTTAACTTTCAATGAATATATGTGAAAGATACATTTGACATGGTATCTTAGCAATTCTGATCCTGTTAGTCTTCTTTTTCTCACGTTGATTTGCTCTTCTTCTTCCTATTTCCCATGGCAAATCCACGTGTGTCCGTCGAAAACTCTTCCTATTATGCGTCCATCAGTCCATACCATCTTCATAGTTCAGATAATCCAGGAATTATTTTAGTTTCCTCTTCATTAACTGGGGACAATTATTCCACCTGGAGTCGAGCCATGCGAATGGCCTTAAGTGCAAAACATAAATTGGGTTTTATAGATCAAACAATTCCTAGACCAGACCCAACCAAGTACCTAGATGAATTTGCATCATGGCAACGATGCAATGACATGGTTCTATCTTGGATTCTCAATTCAGTCGATGCCGATATTGCCACTAGTATTATCTACACTAATTCTACCTCTGACGTATGGGCTGACTTGAAAGAAAGATTTTCTCAATGTAACGCTCTGCGCCGTTATCAAATCCGATAGACCATTTCTTC
The DNA here is from genome assembly GCA_029856935.1 of Cyclocarya paliurus. Taxonomy (NCBI): domain Eukaryota; kingdom Viridiplantae; phylum Streptophyta; class Magnoliopsida; order Fagales; family Juglandaceae; genus Cyclocarya; species Cyclocarya paliurus. The sequence continues at coordinate 39,897,392 of CM056946.1, read as the reverse complement.
CTTATGACAAGACGAGTCTTCTGTAGCAATTTATTTCAACAAGTTGAAGGGATATTGGAATAAGTTGGCATCTTATTTACCATTGCCTCCATGTAATTGTGGGGCAATGAAAATTCTCTATGATCGTGATCAAGAAGAAAAAGTTCTTCAATTCCTTATGGGACTTCACGACTCCTATGCTGCTGTCCGTGGATATATTTTGCTAATGAATCCTCTCCCTCCTCTTAATAGGTCATATGCACTTATCCTCCAAGAAGAAAAGCAACGAGAGATCACCAATTCTCTCTGTAGTTCTGATGGCATGGCCCTTGCTGTGAATCGATCTTTTTCGGGATCACGTTATGCCTCAAATTCTAATGGGAATGGCTAGGGTTGTTGAAAAGGTAAAGATCGAATATGTGATCATTGTCGCAGGCAAAGATACCTATGATACCAGATACATTATTGCTAACAAAGTTGTCCTGAATTCGGAGCATTGAGTCCTTTAGGAATTCAAGACACCGGTTTAGATCTTACCGCATTGAATCGTCTAGTTAGTTGATTGGTCTTTTGAGTTTGGAGCTTGCCACACATTACAGTGTGCTTTTAGTATAAATGATAGGAAATGCCACAATTGTTTGTTACTCAATCCTACTGAGTTTGGTCTCTTTAAGTAATCATTTTGTTATCGATCTGTTGTTCCATTTCGCTTAATTATTTGTTTTGCTGGATCGTTTACTTAAAAGAATATGAGATGATAATTTAATGATTAGGGTTATTTATCAATGTGAAATCCATGAAATGTTGGCTTTATGAAGGATGCATCCCTCAATCAGAGTTCTATGTAGTATGAAACATCAAACGGATTCACATTAATAACAATATATAATCATAACCTCATGATTGTCCAACCACTTAGCAAATAACTAAATTAATTTAGAAAGGTAAACTTTTATACGCTGCAGCCCTTAAATAGTCAGTCCAAAAGGCAGCAGCAGGGGTTTTCATTGCTAGTTTCTGTGAGAACACTTGCGTGCTCAGTACTGACTTCTAAAGCCCTGCAGACTTCATTCATTAGATATAATACAAGATATTGTAATCTTGGACTGACCATTTCTCAACAAATTGTAATAATAATAGCAATATTGAATTACAATAATAACAACGTCTTGGACTGAGGAAATAGAAGAACTAAACAAAATGATGGAACCCTGACTATATGTGTCTGGGTACGTGGTCGGTTGACTAAATGGACAAAATGCGCCATTAGCTTGTGTAACAAGCAAGTTGGTAAGTTTAGGAAGATTGTGGCAACTCTACATTTCCCTATTATATAAAGCTACCACTTTGAGACACAATAAGCTCAGACATTGCCTGAATTCAGTGGAGATGGCAACCAGAATGTTAGGGCTTCCCTTTGCGTCATTTTGCATGATACTTGCAATGCTAGTAGCAGTGGGTATGTCTGACTCCGTTTGGGACTATGTGCACTCACCTACATCAAGTCCGTCTCCTAACACAGGCGCTGGTCACGGTGGCTCTACTGCTTCTGGTTTCTCTCCGCACTTTCTCACCACAGCATTACTTGCATCCTTGGCCTTCCTTTTGCCTTTCTGCCTCTCTTTCTTGTGCTAGTTGCTTGGAAAACAGTGCGTATCAGGATCCGTGTAGTCATGTTTGTGCTGCTGCGCTGGTTTTGGTCTATTGGATTCAGGCTTGGGAAGGAATTAATTTTCTCGATTGCTTCTTCATAATAAATGGTTTTCAGTACTCTTAATTTGAATGTTGTCTATCGTAACATGGAGGTCTTGTTCGTTTGGATGTTCTTTATATTCAACATTTATGTATTTCTCTGTTTTTTGCTTTCAGAAGGCTTTACCGTTGTAACCATAGTTGTTCCTCCGCCTTAGCGAGGGTCATTTTAATAATTGGAGGCCTTGGCCTTGTTTTTCTAAAAAAAAGAAAGGTTAGTTTTATTCTGTGGTCTGAAACAGAGACAGAGTGCACATATGCAAAGCATCCATATCCATTACGAAAACACAAGTGGCGTGGTAAGTAAGTAGTCCACTCGTGGTATTCAAATTTTAGCAGCAGTCCTTTTTCACAATCGGATGTAGAAGAAATTCAAAATTCATTAATTGGATTTGTCCGGCTTGTTTTGAACATGCAATCCCAAACTATCATCATTCTTCTCTGCTAAGAGCACACTTCACAAGCCAACACTCTGCTCCCAATGGTAAGAGTCGGTAAGACAAGCGGCTTTCCTCCGTTGATTTTTACACAAGTTGCTCAAAAATATCAAGTAAATGTCACAAAATGGCCCCAACACATGAAAAAAAGGACCCAGCCTCCTATAAACTCCCTAGATACAACTGTATAAAGTTTTGCTCCTTCCCATCATTACAGCTTTTCACCTGTAAATAATGTCCCTTGAATGCGAGGATTCTGCTAGCAAAACTGTGGTTCTTGGAATGATTTCCACAACACCTGACTCTTGTGGATGAATCGCGGATATCAAGCACAGATAATATATGATCGATTGTTCAGGGGACCTGGGAATCTGGCACCGCACCTACCAAAAAACGATCTTGATGTGCAGTAAATGACTTGATGGAAAAGCTCTCTCAATGTCGGTGTGAATGCTTTCGACTCCCAAAAGAAACCTCACCCTTTTCCCGGTTTCTTCTCTGCACAGTCCTCAAAACAAAAGAAATGAAGCCAATGGCGGCCATCACATAAATTGCTCTGTATGGAGCCAAGGCCAATCCCGAGAGATAGGAATAGTATCCGGCAACAAGGTAAACAAAATCAAGTCTCACTTCCCTGCTTCGGGTGCCGGGAAAAGAGAACGGGAGGTAATTGAACTCAGGCTTTGAATTGCAAATACCATGAAGGATGACGCCAGTGCAAAGAGCAGAATCCAGGAACCATGGAAAGCTCTGGCCCATCCCTATTCTCTGCAACCACGCCAGAAGTCTTGTTAAGGCACTTATAAAAAAAAAAAAGTATTGTTAAGGCCAGCCACATGTTTGAAATACAGAGGATAATTGATTTTCTTCAGTAGGTCAGGGCAACATCATGCCTTGGTAACTAAGTAGAAGGTTTTAGGTGCGGTTTGGATAGTGAGATGAGACGAGATGATTTTAGATGAAAGTTGAATAAAATATTGTTAGAATATATTTTTTTAATATTATTATTGTTTTGAAATTTGAAAAAGTTGAATTGTTTATAATATTTTATGTGAAAATTTATGAAAATTGTAATGATGAGATGAGATGGGTTGAGATGGTTTTATTATCCAAACTAAGCTATTTCAAAGCTTGGAAATTTGCTATGCAATATATATCCAAGAGCAAAGCACCCATTTTGTAACCATGCAGTGTATACTATGAAGACAAAAGAAGTTTAATATACATCATGTCAAGTAGAACCCAATATTAAGACACGCCATAGAAATTAAGATAAAAAAAGGAAATTTTTTTTGATAAGTGAGATAAAAAAAATATATATAATATATACACACACACACATATAGAAGCAAAATCAATGGATGCTGGGGCAGTAAACTCAACCTTCCAGAGATCATGACTTTCAAACAAAATAGAAAGAGATGTATAGATAAGATTGTTGGTAACTGCTTGGGTACTTGGTCGGCACATGTGTGTGTGTGTGTTTGTGGGTGCACGCGTAAGGTTATTTGCAGTCGGTCTTAGGTATAAACTGAGCTTAACATACATCTTCACATTTTAGGAAACTAGAATGCATTGATAGCAGTGATGGTAATATTTGCTCGAGCATCCAAACTTTCTTTTCATTTGTTTTAAAGTCACATTCTAGACAAAGAAAGGGATATCTTTTATACCTGCAACCAAGCCACAAGTGAGGGAGCAAACATAAGTGCCGCAACAAGATGCAAAACCAACATGCCATGCCGGTGATGGAATATCTCTAATTGTGTGTCCCCAAAACTTTTTGGAGAGTCTAGACTATTGGAACTGTTCTCTTCCAAAGGCAATCTCTGGTTGGATCTTTCGTCAAATTTGGATGTAAATTGGGGAGACCCATCATTGCCTTTATTCTTATAGCCAAATAATTCTTTTCTCCATGCATGGCTGCGAAAGGAAGCCGTCAAAAAACTGTTACAAAAACAAGAAGCAGCACTTAGGATCACCATAGTCGCAAATAATGACACATGAAAATTTCAATATTATCTTTCTGACATTTTTTTTGTAAGTAATATTATCTTTCACCATACACCGGGTTTGATTAAAGAGTTGAGCAAACAAAATACAATAAGCAATTATAAGTTTTATAATACAGCCTTTAAATTACATCCCACTTGTGGATGCTTGAGCTTTAACTGTGAGTCAAGTCTAGCAGATGGACCATAATTGGGAGCAAGGAAAAATTAGTGGAAAGTCAATGCTACCACTAATCTGCCTCCGTATGTCATCAGACTTCAATAATTTAACAATGAAGCATGACTCTAGAAAATAAAGAACAATGAAATAAAACTACATAAACAGGACCAGTTAAGGGCAAATCACAAAACAAGCCCCTCCGTAATTTGGGTCAAATTCCCATCAAAGACCATCCTATGCAGTGTTTCCTCATGGCTGTCAGACATTAGCGTCATTTCTTTTTTCGTCACAAACATTAGCGTCACTGAATTAATACTACATTGAACAGCAAAAGCCATTCAGATCAATACTGCTACCTAAGAAAAAGAACATAACCAGAGCGTCAATGCACTCACATAACACAATGTGAACGTGTACGTTCTCAAGTGTCAAGAAATAGGAAGCATGCAGTGCTCCACCTTTTCAAAGCTGAGTTTTTTTTTTTTTTGGGTTGAGGCTGTTCTCATAAGAGATAATGTGTTCCATATATCCCCTGTGCACTAGGGACTAGCTTCTTGTCTAGCTATATCCTATCATGCATTCCAGTACAGTGAAACAGATCAGATGAACAAGTTTTCCTAGTTGCATGGCTGTCTTGCACATCATTTGTGGCAGAATTTATTGAAATTTAAGTTACCTACTTTTTTACCGTGTCATCATTCTTGAGATGGTTTATAGAAATTTTACTTTCTAACTTTCCATGGCTTTTAAATACTAATAAATTTGCCCATGAAAGAGAGAAATCCCTCCACAGTTTTTGGCAAAATATATTACTTGAGAGAGAGAGAGAGAGAGAGAGTAGTAGCACATAGCATACAGTCAAGCAAATCCACAAATTTGAAGCCCACGCCTTTTTTTTATTTATTGGCACCGGGTTGCCAGGAACAGCGTCCCAACTAATCCCGGGGGTGTACAAGCCCTTGGCAAGGAGTTTTCCGCAAGTGCACCTCGGGTAATTCAAGGGAAAAATCCCCCAGTCCGATGGCCACTAGAGATTGTTTGCACCCAAGGGGATTTGAACCTTAGACCTAGGGGGAGCATACCCCCAAGCCCAAGGCCTTTACCACTTGAAGCCCACGTCTTTATTTCAATGATTCACGCATCACACCATAAGAAAAACCAAGAAGGAATTTAAACTTGAACAATACCTGCACAGCATATTGTGACAGCCCAAAGCATGAAATAAGAGGAGAGCGAATAATCCTAGTGCTGGGTGAACCAAGCATGCCAACATAACTGCAGTGAGTGCTGTAACAAGTAAGGGATTGACTCTTAGAACCCTTACCACCTGTTTTATGATTGGATTAGATCAAAATCGACAAGTTAACATTTGCCCAAAAACATCAAAGGAAAGAAAACAAAGTGGGATATAAATTTTTGTGCCACAGGAAATTTTTTTCTTCTCTTTTCCCACTTATCTGGGCTGGGCAGAAGTGAAGACAACAAGATAGCACAAAAGAAATTTTAGTCCAGTCCACCAGAATCCATTAATTGCACATTTGTATCAGAGATATGTAGTTACCTTTAACGAGGAAAAACGGGAGGACAGATTAATAAACCAGTGAAAAGATCCAAAGCAGACTTTTCCTTCCCACACCTCCCACCTGTAAAAAACAATAGTTCCTACCATTCAGCAGATGGAGTTTTAGACCTGGGATCAGACAAATGACTAATATACAGATAAATAAAAGAAAATGTCAAGGTGTTCAAAGAAAACATGTTTTTTGTTCAATTTCCATAAACAAAAGTGGCGTAATATCATTTAGTCTATTCACATTGAGTTAAAAATGTTATTGTTAAAAAAAGTAAAAAAATAGTGGTATTTTCAAGTTTTCTCCAACAAAACCATGATTCATGTAGATAATGCGGAACCATGTCGCAAAGATTGGACACTTCAAAAACAGCTAAAAAGGGATTCTTAAAAACACTACAAAAAAAGGTGGGAAAAACAGTTACACCAAGTACTTTCCCTTTTTCTCTTCTCATCTTGGTTCAGGCATGAGGGTTGGTTTCTACAAATGTTGCAAATAAGATATCTACAATTTAAAGTGACAAATACATCAACTCATATCATATTTCATACCAGTGGGATTGTAGAAAGAGCCTACTAACCTTGTCTTAATGAAAATATGTATAATGGCAGCTGCATAGAAGACCAATTGGGTTACCAAAATCAGAATGATAACGAACCCATTTGCAAATAAGTAACAAACCACTGAGACAATGATGAAGCTAGCAAATGGAGGAAATGGTTGGGACATCAAAGAGGTCAGCAACAAGGAGACCAAAATTGGGACAACGGCAAGGAGAAAAATTGGCACTGGCATTCTCAAATTGGATTCTACAGCTGATAGCATCGAAGGTATGGGCAGATCGAGATCCCAGGAACGTGCTTGCCGCATTAGAGCAAAAAAGATTACAGCAATGGAGAAACCAACTATCTGCATGAATACAGTTTAATAACATTATAACTGCTGCTAGGTATGAGGCATAGAAAACCAAAAATTATAATTGCCTGGGCTATGAATTAATGGCAGTTCGTAATGGTGAACTACATTCAGAAAATATCAGCTACTTATTGTTGAGCCTTCTATCGAGAACAGTAACACTCAGAACATGCTTAAGGTTGATTAGTTTCTGATGTGCATTTAAATCAAACGTCCGATTTGCTCTTCATTATTTTTTTTTATAAGTAAAAATTTATTAATACTGATAGGCGTAGCCAAGTACAATGGATGTATACAAGAGAAAACACCTAGTTGGGGCAATTTGCTCTTCATTATAAAACCTAACGGATTTAGCAATTGCTTGGACATCACTTTCAAGATTGCTTTAGAGAAATTAAAAGGTTCCCTCATCATACCTTGTGTGTGTTTCTTCTCACTTGTATACCACCTGTGTATTCAGGCTATGCCTAATTTTGAAGATCAATAAACTTAATTAATTAAAAAAAAAAAAAAAGACCTTGTGTGTGTTTCCCAAGAATTGCATTAAAAAACACAACATTTGAGCATTCATAGTTTTTCTTGGAATCTATAGGTGATAATTCCGTGCATATACTTTTTAACAGATTGCTGCAAATTAGAAGTTCAAATAGTTAATCATTAAATCTCTATAGCCCCAAAGTCTGTCTGAGTGTAAAAGGAATTATTGTCACAAAATTGCAAATGAAGCATATAGGGTAAAGAAACATCGTAACTGCATGCTGTTCTTCCAACCAATTTGCTCCAAATAACCTTGATGGCAGCCTTTGGCCTTGGATGCTATGTGAATGGAAAACTCATCCCAATGTTTTCTACTCATAATAATCTTTTATAAGAATTGTTTGGCAACAACTTATTCAAGCAAGAACCAGAAACTAGTCTAATAACCCACAAAGGTGAACATAAATATAATAGACCAAAGCAATTATGTTTTTTGAAATAAGCACCAAATGCATACAAACCCCAGTAGGCAAATATGATGCACAAAATTAGAATATGCATCCACATCACCACTGTTTAAACTTATCACCTGTGGATTATACAAGAGCAAAAATCTGCTGGAAGCTGCCGTGACAGAGACGGTGATGCTTGTCCTGTATGAACAATGTGGGTCTACCTGAGTAAAGTGATGCAGACATTAAAACCTATTATCAGTAACAATGGGGGAATGAGAAAATGAAAAAAACACTATAACTTGCTACTATTGCATGCTAATATCATATTAAGTGACAACACTTTTATTTAGGTGACCTCTTACCAACAGCAAAACAGTAGTTTGCTCAGAATCCCGAGTTGAACCCCAAAGTGCTGGTGAGGAATCGACAACAATTGTCTCACTGTACAAATTGGGAAATATGTGAAGACCAGATGTATCATCCCACACAAGTGCAACAGGCGGGAAACAACGCAGTTTACAAAGCCCTGTAATAAAGAGGTGGCTCATGAAATCTGTTGGTCCACATCTGCCAAAAGCTTAGTCAAATTCACTACAACAGCCTGAGATCTAAGACCATTGGTCAAGGGCAAGCTTTTGTTAAGGTTGGATAGTCTACTTCATCCAAACACATGTTTGGACAATTGCAAGGCCTATCCACCTTTACTCTTTTGGACATATACATCAGACTAAATACATCGCACATGCTTTTGTTTAGCCTACCACCAACTTAAGCAGGTAGTGTCTTTTATTCGTAAAACCTGTTATATATTAGCCACTCCTTTCACTTATCATATATGTATATATATGAAACTCTAAACTGACTACTGAAAAGTGTATAGATTACTTACTACCGTTTTCTACATTTCCAGCTGCTTCATCTGGTAGCCCAGAATTTTTAATTCCACATCCAACAGTTTTCAATGACAGAGTGACAGGAAGAAGCCCTAAGCTAAGGGCAAAAGATAGATTGAGAGCAAGGGGATGATCCTCCTTCACAAGTGTCTCCTGCTTCACATCAAAGTCATGAACCAGTGAAAAATCAGTGAACTAAATTAATGCAAATAAAAAAAAAAATGGAACAGATAAAAGTTCTATGATTTCATATTCCAGGTAGCATTTAAGCCGCTTCATGAGATAATAACCTTATGAGAATAAAAAGATTGAAGCATGGATAAGGGAGGAAACTCTATCTTCCCTTCCTCAGGATTAAAGAACTGCCCAACTGCCATGGACGCTGCTGGTGGAGGTCTGCCTGAAACAGTCTGAGAACCAGATTGTCACCAAAAGAATCCACACCAGCAATAAGCTTATACAAAGTTTACATTTCTGTTAATAAAGGTTAAAAAAAATATCCTAAGAATACCAGAAAAAACAGTCCCTTGCAGGAAAAAATAGAATATAAAAAAGCAAAGGTATTGCATGGGCTTTTCATGTATGCTTAAGATGGTGCATCCATGAGATAGAAGCATTACACAGAAAAAGTAAATTGTTAATAACCTCCCAACTTGATATAGTAGAAAAGAATCTTCATAAAAAGAAAATACCGGACGAGGTGCAACTGAGATGGTCAGAAATCTGAATCCATGCATATCCTCTGGTCCCAACCAAAATACAGCAGATGGAGGAGCTTGCTCAGTCTGACTCCCAGGTTCAATCTAATAAACATAGAGCAGGTCAAGAAATATAAGTAATGCAAATCAAATCAGCTGAACCGAGTTTTTTTGTCCAGCCAGTCTGATAGCAACCAAATTTAAAATGTCCTACTTAAGGACAGCACTTCACCCAGACGACAAAAAAAAAATAAAACACTCCGATTTGGGAAGACGCACCGAGTATAAAAACAAACATGTTCATAAATGTGAGTTCTTAAAGAACGCCATGAATACAGCAGTTAGTACCTGTGTTGGTGCTGGTCCTGATGGAATAGACACCATTTTCAACGTCACCTCAACAACCCTACCACTCAAAGGCAAGTTTGAAGTTGAAGTTCCTTTTTCTGGCCACAGATGAAGTCTGACCCCAGAACATGGAGCAAGGTTTGTCACAAATATGAAATGGTTTTTCCCATTAGATCCCTACACCACACAGGCTGAATGTGAGTAACTTTTGGCTAGAATTTTAAAATAGAAACATAATGAATGAATGGTATCACAAAAATGTGTATATATATATAATATGTATATGAGGAAGAAAACAAAAACAATCCCTAATGCGACAAATATAAAAGATGATTAATCGTAGTTATTACATCTGAGAGCATCGTTGAGCTTTTGAGGACTAGTATTTTTTTACGGATAGAATATAAAACAATATGGCACCACGGTCAAAGAAACCCTTGTCTAGAAACATGAATCATGAAGAAGGGGAGAACTATAGAGAATAGGATATCTAAGCAATCAACTGTGGGGAAAAGAATAAACAACAGAGCAAGTTTCTTATGAATACTCTGAAGGAGCTAACCAGTTTCTGGATGTCCAACCATCGCCTCCGACCATCCATTGCTAAAACAGTGACAGTGGTTGTCTGAATGTATAGATCCCTCTCAAGGCCATCATCACTCCAATGAACATTGCTGGGACAAGCGGCTGAAGCATGCGGTAGAAAAGTGAGAAACTTTGTATGATAATACCGTGTAACTTTGACTATAATGTCTTATGTAAGGGTGCATTGAGTCCCATGTGCTATGAAACTTAAGCTCTAATGCATGGTTATACATCAAAAGAAGCCCGTCCTTGCATGGTTAAATATGTGAGGGTCAAAACAGTGAACATTTGACTCTAATAATTACATCAAGCCTATTTATGCTGCATGTAAAGCATAATTTCAAACCGTTGTGCTTTTTCAGCAAAAAGAACTACAGTCATATACTTCTTTTTCTTCATGGTGTGGAAGTTCACCAAGGCATGACCCTTTGGACCCACCCTTGTGTAGTAAACCACCCAAGATACCTACCCACCAAAACCTTGTATCAAGTAATCTAAGGAAACTCCAAATGTGGAATTGAACCCAGGATCTCTAAGTATACAGCAACTGAATTTCATCATGAAATTAAAAATTTTGAGATATTTGTTGAAAATACTACTACTGATACTGTTAACCAATCATCACCAAAATACTGCTTATTCATGAAACCCTCATTATGAAATTGGATTTCTGATTTTGGTCAGGAAAAGTTTTATAAACATAGCAACTGGGCATCGGCACTTAAACCACTTCTATATGTCTATAATGTCTAAAAACATTTGCCAACCAAAAGCACATTCAGAGTGTTTGATAGCTGTCTATAAAGTAAGGCCCACGCCAGATATGTGGCGTTTTGTCTCAGTGAAGTGCAAAATAAGAAATAAACGAATGGTTTATAAACATAAGATTTCAGATTTTTCTTTTGTATACTTCCTGAGTACATAGCTTTGCCTATTCATTGTTTCTAATAAAACTTCTTCTTACTTATCAAAAATAAATAGCATAAGATTTCAGATATTTCTTAACAGCAGCACATTATGATTTATGAAAGTTATACAGAAGAATAATAACTTCAGGGAGAATTTTAGTTCAACCATACCATTTGGAACAATAGTTCTGAAGTTGGTTTTCTAGTTTACCAAGGCTGAAAGTTATTGCTTTCACTCTTACTACCTAAGAATTAGAAGAAATTATCCTCGTTTAAAAGCTCAAACTTTTTCTACCAAAATCACTAACTTGGCATCAAGATCGATTCAGCAACTTTGCTTATAAATTAAAAGAATGTTCCAGAACTTTCAGAAAACTGAAATGTGCAACAATGTAGTTTTCTGACAGTAGAAAAAAATAGAGTATAATACCAGCTGCATGTTTGACATCCTTGATGGGAACATGTTTCGGCTTCTGGGATGCTAATTGTGATTGCATCTTCCAGTTGAAGCTAGGCGGTATGCCACTACGAAGCATCCTTGTGAATATCACAAGTCTCTGTTGAGTGTTAGGATATGGTTGGCCTGTTCTGGAGTCTATCAAACTCAGAAGAGTGTGCGACGCCTAGAAATGAACAGACATTAAAATTATTTTTTTTCAGTAAATAAGAATTTTATTGATAAGATATAGGCATAGCCCAACTACACAGGACGTTATAATCATTTATCCAAATGTTTAAGTTTGAATTGAAGAGAGTTTCACTCACTTGGATAACTAGCTGATTACACCATAGAATAGCCTGATGTTCCATTGACAACCACACATTTTTCATGCCAGTACTACTGATCATAAAGCCATTGGTAGGAGGCACAATACCATCAAGGGATTCTAATTTTGTTCGCACCTGACAACGATATCCAAAAATGCTCAGTGGACCAAATTAAGGTACATACAAAGCTTTTTTGTATAGGTAATCAAGAAGTTTTATTCATAGAAAGCATTTACAACTTGCATCCACCATATTACATGAACCATCCACAAGAAGCATGGGAAAAACAGCAAGCAGGCAGCTACTCTAGAGTGTTTACGAAAGCATCATGCCTAGTCAATTTGCCAGATACTGCAGAGTAACATAGAGCTACTAGAAAAACTAGATGTAAGAAAACAGAACTGAGATCCTCATTGACCAGAGTTTAGTTCTGAATCATACAAACATATAAAGAACCCCTTTTAGTTTAATTAGGCAGAGATTCTGGTGCATTGCCCACCCTACTAATGCAAAAGATGCAAAGATACATGTACCTGATAATCATGATAACCGCCAGAAATGGAGACAACAACAACATGAGAGAGTACAGGATCAGACACAAAACGTCCAGTGTGAGTGGTTTCAACCTCATATCCCTTTCTCCATTGTTGATTTACACGTGCAAAGTAATGACCCAAGGAAGGCTGCAATGCCACAGGAGGTGATCTGAATAAAATAGGTAACCCAATTAAAATTTGATCAATACAAAACAATTTGTAAAAACCAAAGCCGTCTTCATTAAATGGAGAAAAACGTCATTGCATTGAAACTACAGGACTCACTGGTGTGGGCTTGAAAGTGTGAGAACAGTTTCAACTGCTGACTTCCTCAAGCGAGGATGTATGATAGCAGCTCTAGCAACAAAACCACCCATAGAGTGGCCAACCAATATCACACTTTTTGGCAAACTCCCTGAGGTTGCAGCACCTTCTTTTTCTCGAACATCATATGATGCTCTGTACTGGTCCAAAATCTGTAAGCATAGGCATATGATAGCTTTTGCATAAATGTCTTCAAGAAAACATACACAACCACAATTGACAACAAGAATTGACAAACTCGATAAGTCCCAATATGGTGTAACGGGATCAGACGTTGATGACAAGATTAGAAACAGGAAAAGAAAAGTGTGGTCTGAAGCTATGGAGAAAGGTAATAGTGGAGAGTTGCATGGTTCTCGGTTCAGTGAAAAAGTTTAATGTCATTCACCTTTCGCATTGAGAAGTACAGTGATAACATCAGTTTTTTTTTTTTTTTAATAAGATGTTCCATGTCCTCAATATTTTTTTATATAAGTATCCCATGTCATCAATATTGACACCTATATTGAATATGTTAGTTTAATTACAAAGTTTGATGCCATTTATCTCAATTTTCAAGATCTTCCTGATTGGCAGTTCTAAAAACATGTTCACTGAAAATATTATCTGATACATCTATGCTAAACAGAGAAAAGGGTTCAAGAGTATTTAATCTTAATTGACCTTATCATCCAATTTTCATATGCTACTAGAGTCAATAATGCCAAAAATGAAGAAAGAAATACCCTGTGAATGGCATTTACAACATATTCTGTATGTTCTTCAAGTATTCCACCATCCATTGCAGAATGTTCCCCTTCAAGATCCACTGCAAACCAGTCTAGCCTGCAAGTATATCGATTGGGCAATTGAAAGCCAGCTAAATCAAAATCCGCCCCTCGCTCTTCAGGAGTTAGGGAGGCTTCTTGATAAAATGTATGCTCCAGAGGCCCTCCTTGATATGCCCTATCAGATTCTGCTGCCAAGGATCGTACCTATAAATTGTAATGACCACAAAAAAATCAAAGAATATCATAAAGATGAATATTCTCAACAATAAAGGCACCATATTTGATACCATATATGTCTATTGTATAATACATTCCAACACTTTCAATGGGATCTGATCTACCTTATGTCGGATGACATAACCAAATATTTGTTGTATCATATAGTGACTATAAAACTCTACACTACGGTTATGATTATAAGATTTAAAAAAAATAATTATATGAAAAGTAAATAATTATAAGTAATAGCCAGTTGTTTCGGTAATATTCTAATCAAGTTAAAGAGACTATGAGGACCTTGCCTGTTTGTAGCTACCACCATTGCCTGGAATAAAAAGGACGGGAATGCCATTAAGCTTCTTAAGGTGCTCCTTAAAATCTATCTTTTTCCATCCTTCATGGTACAGATACAATCCATACTTTTCTGATGATACGCCTACCGGAGATGAAATCGGAATATACGTTGGATACATGTATGTCATAATACAACCATTCGAAATAGGTTTTAACAAGCCATACAAAGCAGCTAGACCAGTCCATACGGCTACAGCCACAAGAGTCGCTACTCTAAATTTCGCTTTGAAGCCTTGCATTGTTCAGGATCAACCTTTTACTCCTCGTCCAACTTACTTTGCATATCTTTCTGTCTGCACCAAAAACTCTGCCCCCAAAAAAAAAAAATCAGCAAAAAAAGTTCGCTAAAATATTAACAGTAAAAAATTGCATCCATCCAACCGCAACTCTTGAAACAATCATCAGGACAATGGCAATATAAAACGCATGAAAACGGTCTTGGTCAACATCGTGCCCCAAAAGATGTTACGAAGTCCACAATTTATTATCTCTTTCAATTTTCCATGAGAAGGCGAGCAATTTTCATTCTATTTATCTCTTTCTGTTTCGTTAATTCTGAAGTAGACTTTAACTAATGAGCGACCGATGTTTTTCCTTTCAGACCGAACCGTTAAAAAGTCTAAAAACCAAGACCTGTACAAACTGTGCAAACTAACACAGCAGCAAACTCAGGACAACGCGATAGCGAATAACAATCCACTAGAGTAACACGAAACCACATTATCTAGCCCTACCCAAACCTATATACACTTGTATTAATCTCATACCAGCAAAGAAAACCCGACCAAGTTTAAGAACCGAAAAAATTCCGAACCAAAATATCAAGATTGTATACAGCCTAAAAGGCATCCATATATACATATATATTTATGTGCATACGTAGATGCATACATCATATAAAGCGATAGATAGTCAATCTATCGCCCTCCATGGTTTCAAACCGGAGTTCAGAAGTTAAATATTAACAAAAAATTGAGAAAAGCTATTTGGTTCAGATTGAATTTACTTGAAAGACAGAAATATCAGTTTCGCACAAAGTTACATTAATTTGAGTGTTATATTCGGGATTGAGAGAGAGAGAGAGAGAGGTGAAATCAAAGCGAACGGAGAGCAGTACTCGGATTGAGCAGATGGATCTGAATCGCGAAAGAAGCTGAAGAGAGAAAGAGAAGATGAATGTGAAGGATTTTCTTACCAAATCGGACAATCACCGGAATCTCTGGCTGATTAAACTGTGAGGCTCAACTTGCGGAGACAGATCCGCTACTGAGAGGTCTACCGAAGTGTATATTGGTCCTACAGGAAATGGTAAAGCATATGACGATACATAGAAAACAAGCAAACGGGTGTCAGATCGAGCTATGGAAAGATTACCAGCGAGGTCTTTTCGCTTTGGTAATAAACTTTCTCGGTGGTAAGAAGCTCTCTCTAAAGTGGTCTCTTTTTCTTCTAGTTTTCTTTTCCTATCGATGTCTTTGATAAATTCGCAATTTAGGCATGGTTTATTTTCAGAAAACTCTCATCTCATCTCAATTTCATTGTTATATTTTTTCTAATTTCAAATCAAAATAAAATAAACAATTCAACTTTTTTAAATTTATCTCATCTTCTCTCACCTAATCATTACAACTTTTTCAAATTTTAATACAAAATAAAATAAACAATTCATCTCATCTCAAAAATTTTCATCTCATCTCATCTTATCTTCGAAAACAAACGAGACTTTAATTATAATTCAAATTAATTTCTCATAAAAATTTAAAAAAATCTATTTATAAGACGGGCGTGGATAACATACCTAGTAAACTTTTGACATTGTAGTCCCGGTGGGAGGCCTGCACAACGGGCTTGTCAGCTTAGTGATAGAGCGCAGCCCTCGTAATTGCGCCGTTGTGCCTGGACTGGGCTGCGAGGGCTCTCAAGACCGTTCAATGTCCTCATCAGTTCCGGATCCTGATATGTGAATCATTCAAATTTCAAGGTAAATTAGCATGGCATACTTCTCCTATTCGAATCGGAATTTGAAACCAAAGTCACCAAACTCCTCCTCATGAGGATATGTTAGGAATCTCCTGCAAGGTGATGTATGGAAAGTAGGAAGATAGCAGTAATACGTTAACACAGGGATGACGAATGGAACTACAGGATTTCCATTACTAATAACTTGGATTTTCGAGGAATCCAAAACCTCCCAAAGAGAATACTCAAATTGATCAGATTTCACATAAGGAATTACCGATTCCTTTTTCCCATCTTATCTGCATGACTCTAACTGAATTAACTAGGAAAAGACATAAAAACCCCTTACAATTCCAGCTCATCAAAACACAACGTTTTAAGGCATTAATGAACTACACACTTATTTCACTTAAAGCAGTAAACGAACTACACTTAAAACGACTCAGTAGCACTTCCTTCCAGAAACGACGCCGCCTGCTTCTTCCTCTATACGCACCGTTTCGACCCCATATGAAAAGCCCCAATTCCTTTCTCTTCACTTCATTGCCCTAGCCTTCGATAATCTGCCTTCCAGATCAAGCTCCCACCTTTATCTCCTCTATCACCGATTCCCTTCGTTAGCCACCTAACAATCCCCCACACTTACAAGACCTTGCCCACAAGGTGTGGATACAAGGCTCGAAGGTCCCATAATTTTTCCCAAGTGCTATCTTCCATGGTCGCTCCCGACCACTTCACCAATATCTCTGTCACGGCCCGATCACCTTGTTGTCTCATACGGCGCTCTAATATCTTCTCCGGCTCAGGTAAAATCTCTCCTTTCTCGTCCGTGGGTGGAAGAGAAGGTAGGATTTGAATTTGCTCACCGATTTTCTTCTTTAAACAGGATACATGGAACACCGGGTGTATCTTGCTTGTTGGGGGTAACTCGAGCCGGTATGCCACAGATCCGAGCCTTTGAATCACTCGAAAAGGTCCATAGAACCTTGGAGACAACTTCAAGTTGTGACGCACAGCTACCGTTTTCTGTCGGTAAGGTTGAAGACGTAGGTAAACCCAGTCATCTACCTTGAACTCCCTCTCTGTTCTTTTCTTGTCTGCAAATGTTTTCATCCTGTTTTGGGCTGCCTGGAGGTTCTGTCTTAAAAGCTCCAGCATTTGTGATCTGTTGCGTAAATTTCTGTCCACTGCGTCATTGTTTGATGTTCCCGATATGTAAGAGAGAAGTCTCGGGGGTGGGTAACCGTATAGCGCTTCAAAAGGTGACATTTTTGATGAACTATGGTAACTTGAGTTGTAGCACCATTCAGCTAGGGACAACCACTGTGCCCAGCCTTTTGGTTTCTGCCCCACATAACACCTTAGGTAGCCCTCCAGGTTCTTATTTAATGCTTCTGTCTGGCCGTCACTTTGAGGGTGATAGGCTGAACTGAAGTTTAAAGTTGTTCCCTGTAGTTCAAATAAACTCCTCCAAAACGAGCTCAAGAATACCGGGTCACGGTCAGACACAATTGTTTTAGGAAGTCCATGCAGTTTAAAAACTGACTCCATAAAGACCTGAGCTACATCTTGAGCCGTATATGGGTGAGAAAGAGTCATGAAATGACCATACTTGGTGAGTCTATCGACTACCACCAAGATCACCGAGGCTCCTTTTGAAAGGGGCAGACCCTCTATAAAATCCATAGAGATGTCTGTCCATGCTTGTTCTGGGATAGGCAGTGGTTGGAGCAGACCTGCTGGAAGGATGGTCTCATGCTTCACTGTCTGGCACACCTCGCACTCCTTCACCCACCTTTTTATGTCTTTTTTCATTCCGGACCAGTAGAAGTCCCTCTTAGCTCGCTGATAAGTCTTTAGATACCCCGTGTGGCCCGCCATTGGGTCGGTGTGAATGAACTGAAGCACCTTATTAATAAAAGTTGTTCCTGGTACCAACAACAACCTTCCCTTCCTTAAAAGAAGGCCTTGTATAATGGAAATTCCCTTAGGAATCTCGTGTTGTGTCCCTGCCTTGTCAAGAAGTTCTTTAAATTCTTGGGATGCTTGGTAACTCAGTTTTAGTTCCTCCACCCAATCTGGCTTTGGAAGTGTAATCTGAGTAAATAATGCTTCTACTAGCTCATCTCCCCCTTCCTTCCGAGAAAGAGCATCAGCCACTCTATTCTCTTGTCCCTTTTTGTACTCAATTCTAAACTCGTACCCCATCAGCTTAGTCAGCCATTTCTGTTGCGCTTCAGTGCCTACTCTTTGCTCCAGTAAGAACTTCAGTGCCTGCTGATCTGTCTTGACTATAAATGACTGCCCCAACAAATAGGGTCGCCATTTCTGTACAGCAGTTACTAAGGCCAGCAGTTCCCTCTCATAAGTGGATAATAGGAGAGCCCTACCCTTCAATACCTTGCTGAGGAATGCAATAGGCTGTCCCGACTGCATTAGGACAGCCCCAATACCGGTACCACTAGCGTCACACTCAATGATAAAAGGTCTAGTGAAATCTGGGAGTTTCAACACTGGCGGTTGGGTCACCACCTCCTTCAATCTATTAAAAGCTTGTTCAGCCTCTGGACTCCATCCAAAATTATTCTTTTTCAACAAACTGGTTAGAGGAGCTGCAAGTATCCCATACCCTTTAATGAACTTCCTATAATAGCCCGTGAGGCCCAAGAACCCCCTCAAGGCTTTAGTATTTCTTGGCGATGGCCAGTCTAGCATAGACTTAATTTTGTTTGGATCTGCCCGGACTCCTTCAAATGATATGATGTGGCCCAAATAATCGACTTCCTCGACTCCAAATCGACACTTAGACATCTTCGCGTACAGTTGATGGTATTGCAGCACTTCCAGTACTTGTTTTAAGTGTTGTAAGTGTTCTTTCCAGCCCTTACTATACACTAGAATGTCATCGAAAAACACCAGGACGAACTTCCTTAAGTACTGCTTAAATACCTGATTCATCAGCCCCTGAAAAGTGGATGGAGCGTTGGTAAGCCCAAAAGGCATCACCAAGAACTCATAATGCCCTTCATGAGTTCTAAAAGCAGTTTTCTCAATGTCCTCAGGTACCACTCGAATTTGATGGTATCCCGACCTGAGATCCAATTTAGAAAATACCCTCGCCCCACATAACTCATCCAACAGCTCATCTATCACCGGAATGGGAAATTTATCCTTTATTGTATGCTGATTTAGTGCTCGATAATCCACACACATGCGCCAACTGCCATCGGCCTTCCGTACTAGCAGTACTGGTGAAGAAAAAGGGCTGGAACTGGGTCTAATAACCCCTGCTTGCAGTAACTCTGCTACTATCTTTTCAATCTCCGTTTTCTGGTAATATGGGTATCGATAGGGTCTATTTGAGATCGGTGGGGTACCCTCTTTCAGCACAATTTTATGGTCATGCTCCCTTACTGGCGGAAGCCCCTGGTACTCCTCGAATACCCCCTGGAACTGTTTCAACAGCTCACCAACTTCAGTGTTTGGCACAACTCCACTATCCCTTGTCGAAGCCACTTGGATTTGGAGCAACAATCCCCTTCCCTTAGTCATTGAGGCCAACATTGCCTTACTACTCCCCTCAAGAGAGATTGGCTTAGGTTCCATTCCTCTAAGCTCCACCTTATGTCCAGCATTTACGAATTGCATAGATAATTTGGAAAAATCCCATACAATAGGACCAAGAGTCACCAACCAATTTACCCCCAACACAATGTCACAACCTCCTAATTCAAGAATATATAAAGATGGACAGAATTGAGTACCTTGCATTTTAAAGGGTACCGATTCACAATGGCCTTCACTCTGAATAATGGCTCCATTTGCCACCCTCACAGCTAGCTTGGTGGATTGGTTGATGTGCAATTTTGCCTTCCTAGCGATAGTAGGGTCTAAGAAACTGTGGGAGCTGCCCGAGTCTACTAGGATCACGACTGGTTCCCCACTAACTGTACCCTTCAATCTCATCATACTGGGGCTAGGAGTACCTGCGATCGCATTAAGGGAAATTTCAGGATTTCCCTCAACTTTAGTAACCAGTGCACTGTCCTCTCCCAGTGCATCCACCTCCTCACTCCCTTCAGGCTGCTCTTCCTCTAAGTCCTCACACCCTTGCAATAGGTAAATCTTGGACTTCTTACAAACATGGTTGGCATGCCATTTCTCATCACAGTGGTAGCATAGGCCCTTCTTCCTCTTTTCCTCCCATTCCGTGGAGAAAATCCTCCTTGTAGGCTGGACTGGTTTAGTCCACCTAGCACTGTTTTCAGTAGAATACTCCCCAGATGGTGTTTTATTAGTTGGTGCAAACATGGATCCCGACTTCACTCCCTTCCGAGCACTAATAAGATACTCCTCTTGGATTTTTGCCAATGCAAAAGCACCAATTAAACTGGTTGGAGTAAACATTTTCAAGAGTAGCCTCACCTCATCTTTCAGTCCGCTGATGAAACAGCTTAATAAGTGTGCCTCAGATAGTCCGTTGATCCTGTTAGATAATGCTTCAAATTGAGTCTGGTATGCTGATACTGTGGTGATCTGTTTCAGCCGTGTCAAGGCTTCCATTGGATCGTCATAAGTGGAGGGTCCAAACCTGAGCTGGAGAACCCGTGTGAAGGTTTCCCACGTGGTAAAATGCCCCTTGTCCCAAGCACCCTTGTACCAGATTAGGGCCTCACCTTGCATGTGATAAGCTGCCATTAACAATTTCTGGGTTGGATGTGTTTGGTGAAAATCAAAATAGTGGTCTGCCTTAAACACCCAACCTGCTGGGTCAGTTCCATCAAACTGAGGAAAATCTAACTTGATTCCCCTTGTAAATGCTCTTCTATTATCATATCCTTCATGCTCTCTCTCATGTCTGTTTTCAGGAGGTGGCTGCTGCTGATGCTGTTGCTGGTATTCCCACACAGTGCGCAACGTTTCAGACATTTGATCCATTCTGTCACACAGACGTTGGATGGCATTTTCTTGGTCTTCAGCTCGGCGCTGCTTGCCTTCCTTGGTGTCCTGCTTAGACCTGGTGTTTTCGGCCATGGATGTGTGGTTTAGTGAATGTAAGATTGACTGGTTAGGAATGGGATAGGATGGTATATCTGGGTTGTATTTCTGATCTGTGTAAACTGGAATGAAATGGGAAGGACCGTAGGCTCAACTGATACCAATTGTTAGGAATCTCCTGCAAGGTGATGTATGGAAAGTAGGAAGATAGCAGTAATACGTTAACACAGGGATGACGAATGGAACTACAGGATTTCCATTACTAATAACTTGGATTTTCGAGGAATCCAAAACCTCCCAAAGAGAATACTCAAATTGATCAGATTTCACATAAGGAATTACCGATTCCTTTTTCCCATCTTATCTGCATGACTCTAACTGAATTAACTAGGAAAAGACATAAAAACCCCTTACAATTCCAGCTCATCAAAACACAACGTTTTAAGGCATTAATGAACTACACACTTATTTCACTTAAAGCAGTAAACGAACTACACTTAAAACGACTCAGTAGCACTTCCTTCCAGAAACGACGCCGCCTGCTTCTTCCTCTATACGCACCGTTTCGACCCCATATGAAAAGCCCCAATTCCTTTCTCTTCACTTCATTGCCCTAGCCTTCGATAATCTGCCTTCCAGATCAAGCTCCCACCTTTATCTCCTCTATCACCGATTCCCTTCGTTAGCCACCTAACAGGATAGATGTGGCGATTCAAGTGAGATCCAATATAAGTTATTTAGATAACATAATTTAATTTGAAAGAGAAATTTTAAAATTTTAATCTTATAAATAAAAATTTACATCAATTTGAGAATACAATACTCGTATGAATGTTGTACAGATACCTCTAACATTCTTGAGGAGTTCCCTGATGCTACAAAAGGTGCAGAAAGTTGTAGAAAAGGTTTTGAGAGCATTTTTAATTTCAAACGGTTTTATATAAATCAAAACTGGTTGAACTTGTTCAAAATAATATTATTCCTCGACTTTCTTTTTGTGATGAGACCAGGTGGGTTAATTTTTATTTTTATTTTTTGTAAAGTTTATGAGATTTAAGTATGAAAAAATAAATCGTGGTAATTTCAGAAGTTCAGCTTCCTTTAAAAATGTGGACCAATGACTTGATCAACTAATGTTAATCACATTTTAAGTAGTTTCAAAACAGAGGCTTCCACTGGACAAATAGGATAATATCTCATGCTTATAAACCTATCGATCCATGCAAAGGAGTCGGTCCAAAATTCTTTGGAACTAACTAAAATCTGTAGGGGGGGGTCGGCCCAAAATGCCTTATCTGCTGTACTGGCTAAGTCTATTTATTATCTAAACATAAGTTTTTAAAAAATAACTCACATAAAATAAACATATAATTTGATACAACCTAGAACAACACCACACTGAAACATTATCCAAGAAATGTATTACTGGAACAATCCTGCTACCCTTAAAATTTCATTGGGTTGCTTAAAATTGCAGCAATGCAGTTTTCGTGCCTGTTTTTTTTTATAGGAAAGTAGGTAACTCCCAGTAAGATTCCAGGTCATCTTCCTGGTTATTGTCATGCGAGGTGACTAAAGGATCGCCTTCAAGAACAAGAGTAGTAGTGATCTGCATATGCTTGAAGTTGAAGATAAACAAAGCGGCTTTTCACAGTCGACGAGCCTGTGAGTTTTCACCGTGTGCTAGCCACAGGCAAGGCCGGGTAGATTGCAACACACGAGCCTGAACACCGCGCTGGCGGCCAGGTAGACCAAGTGCCATAGCCTAAAGTCACCATTTGAACTCCCTCCCTCAAGTGCTTCCAGCATTGGGGTGCATTGGCTAAACTGGCTGCAGCTCGTTGAGCATGACCAAGGAAGAGAGACCCAGATGTTTCTTGCGAGAGAATCATCCGTATATTCACTCCAAGGTCATCTTCAGCCTCTTCTGTGGTTCCCAAGGGTTATTCAATAAGTGGAGGATCCGGAACCACAAAGAGGAACTGCTTAAAGTTTTAGCACAAGCCCCAGGGACCCAATCTGAATGACATTGGATATTTATAATTGAAGTGGGAACTCTCATCAAAGCTCTCCCAGGCTGAAACAGTACAAGGAGAAAAAAATGAAGTTTTGTTTTGTACTTTAGAATTACTGGTAGTCCAAAACTCTTATTAGCCTAGGCGGTGTCACTGTCTGCTTGCTGAGATCAAATATGGGAAAGTCTCTTTCAATTTGAACAATCCAAGGTGCAACAAATGCTCACACAAGAAAATGGGAAAGTCTCTTTCATATTTTTTAATTATGTTGCTGTGTACTTGTGTTTTGGAGACATCACTGGACCAAGCCCATTGTTGATGATGCCCAATTAAACACCCCCAGCGGCATTGAACTATTGAAATCTATTGACAGCGACAATACATCATAATTCACAGGAAAATGATCATCTTTCTGCAATGTAAACCTCAATTTTCTTGAATCCTACTTAATAAGAGAACTCATGACCTCGAAGTGAAATGTATTTATTGACCCAGATGGCAATGTCCTCGGCACAGGCTTGAGCCAATGGAGTCTTGAGAAGCATGTCAAGGGTCGCGAATTCATGAA
Organism: Cyclocarya paliurus; assembly: GCA_029856935.1. Taxonomy (NCBI): domain Eukaryota; kingdom Viridiplantae; phylum Streptophyta; class Magnoliopsida; order Fagales; family Juglandaceae; genus Cyclocarya; species Cyclocarya paliurus. The sequence continues at coordinate 39,873,691 of CM056946.1, read as the reverse complement.
CTGCATCCTTGTACTCAAAAACAGGAGCGTCAATATTTACCTTCCGTAATTCCTCTGTGTAAGCAATGGCTTGATCTCTCATCCAATCATGTTCTGCCACTACTGTTAATGTTGGAGGCATGAGCTTCAAAGGAGGCCTCTGTCCTGGGATAAGAGGGTTGGCAGCTGGGTGGTCCAGACTAAACTCTTCATCTGGTAAGAATAATTTCCATGCAATTGTGCACATAGCCTTGTCATAGAAGGAGGAATTTGCTAACTTTATCTCAGAACGTGTGGGGACACTTCCAATGAAGAATGGGTACATAAGGACCTGAGCAACCACTTAACAGGATCCAGAAGCCTGCCCGGCTCTACAGCTTTCCGAGCCACATAATCTGCAATGTTTGCACCACATGAACTCACACCAAGGAGAACACATCTGTTTCAATGAAATAAAAAAAAGGTTTAGACATTTGTTGAATAACATTCAAGATCTTCTGAGAGGATGGGTTTCCAAATGGCTTCAAGGGGAACCAGCTAGAGGGGTGAAGTACATATATATATATATATATATATATATATATATATAATCAGCATTTGAAGCTAATTTTGTGATGTTACCTTATGTGACCATACCTAAATCTGGCATCATACCGGGTCAGCACAGTATCAAATAAAGCCTCCTATTCCACGAGCATAACTAGCTACCCAACTATTATTTGACATGCATCCTAAGATGTTTCCCATAAGCAAAGAAGCAAATAGGCAAAGGGGTCCAAATCAGCACAATAGTGCAATTTATGCAAGATCATCCAAATTTCCAGTTCTACTTCTGGAAAGACAAAGTTAACAGCTTTCTTTAGATAGTTTTTGGTCTAAATGTTGGCGGTTTGGTGCACATGCGAAAGTCTAACAATGGAGCCAAATCCTAACAAACAATCAACATGGTGTTGGAAATATTTTCAAAATAAGTATATATTATATTTATTATTTGTATTATTTTGGGGTTCATTTTGAAAGTTGTGAATTATTTTGGAAAGAGAGAAATTAAGGAAAGTTTATAAGCTATTGCTTATGATTATAATAAATTGGGTCCTTACGTATAGCACAAGTCATTCATTGGTTTAGTGGTATTGATGGCTTTGGTTAACCCAAGGACGAGTTTAAACCACACCCTATACAAAAAAGGAGTTTTAATCATTTATTGAGAGGATGGCCTCTCCACATAGGCTTGGGCGCCAGTTTCTAGCCCAAGGCGCAAGGCCAACAACAGCCCCATAGGGGGGCATATGGCCCACGAGTCCAGGCGCCCTGGAAATTGATGTAAAAATTATTATCGAATGAGCACATTGCTGGGACTCTACCAATCAGTTGGTGGAAAAGCGTGGTAACCATTGGACTAAGTCCAATCTTTGCATCACTTTGTAAGAGGCATAATAAATATACCTGTTCGGATTAGATTTCAAGAGAATCATTCACAGGATGACCTCTCCACACGGGCCTGGACGTCCAATGTCCAGCCCAAGGCGCAAGGCCAACAGTAGTCCCATAGGACGTGCGGCCCATGAGTCTAAGCGCCCAGGAAATTTATGTGAAAAATTATTACCGAATGAACACATTGTTGGGACTCGAACCGGTACCAGCCGGTTGGTGGAAAAATGTGGTGACCATTGGACCAAGTCTAATATTTACATCACTTTGTAAGAGGCACAATAAATATACCTGTTCGGATCAAATTTCCAGAGAATCATTCACAGGATGGCCTCTCCACACAGGTATGGGCATCCAGTGTCCAGCGCATGGCCAACAACAGCCTCATAAGGCATGCGGCCCACAAGTCCAGGTGCCCAGGAAATTGATGTAAAAATTATTACCAAATGAGCACATTGCTGGGACTTGAACCGGTACCAACCAGTTGATGGAAAAGCGTGGTGACCATTGGATCAAGTCCAATCTTTGCATCACTTTGTAAGAGGCACAATAAATGTACCTACTCAGATAAGATTTCAGGAGAATCATTCATAGGATAGCCTCTCCACACGGGCCTGGACGTCCAGTGTCCAGCCCAAGGTGCAAGGCCAATAGCAGCCCCATAAGGCGTGCAGCCCACGAGTCCAAGAGCCCAGGAAATTGATGTAAAAATTATAACCAAAAGAGCACATTGCTGGGACTCAATCCGGTACCAGCACGTTGGTGGAAAAGCGTGGTGACCATTGGACCAAGTCTAACCTTTGCGTCACTTTGTAAGAGGCACAATAAATATGCCTATTCGGATAAGATTTCAGGAAAATTATTCACATCCTTTGATTATCTATAAATAGGCCCATTGGCCTACAAATTTAAACACAGAGTGGCAGAAAGAAAAGAAGGCAATTTTGAAATTCTCTCTCTTCCAAAAGTTTTCATTTCTTCAAAACTTATTATTAGGATTTGTTCATTCTGCAAAAAATGGATTTTTAATCTCTTGGTTGAATAACAAAATTTGAGGGTATTTGGGGTCTAATTTCATGTGTGCATAACGCAGTTAGACAAACATATTTGTTCTGAGTTTCATTGAATCTTGAAAGCAAATTTGCTTGTAACCTATGTATATACCGTTATTGGTGGGAGGGAATATTGTCTTACGGAAAGCCACATTTGTAACGCGCCTCGAAGCAAACTTTCTCTCACTATTTTTTGTTTTGTAGCCCCTTTTGTACCAACACATGGCAGGAAGAAAGATTGAGCAAATGTCAGTGAACTATGCATTATATATTTCAAAAGATACAAGCAAGCCTGAAAAGGCCCTCACACCTAGACTCTTTCTTTCCACTTACGATCCAGGTTCACCATTTCTTAGCAAATCCTCCTCACTTTACCATTTACAGATGAAACTGAACTTGTTAAAATCTGAACTTATGTAGTGGAAACAAACAATGACCGGTCCCAGACTGAGCTGAACTTGTTAAAATTCAAAAAATAAAAGATGGAAACAACCAAAAGCCTGTGATACTCTTAGAATGTACTAACTTCCACAGGTGCATGGTAGTCTAAGCAACAATGGACCTAACTCAAGAAATAAACCCAAAATGAGATATTAGACCAGGCAAAATCTTTGAAAACTATATCATAAACACTAACATAAATCTCAGATTTAGTTCGCATCACCTATTTCTTGAATGATTAAATATACAGTTTTAACCATGGGTGATGAAATTTGCTTTGGTTACTTTAACACCAAATTGATATTTGGCCAACACTTCATTATCAATTCCACTCACATTCATATGAAGTATGAACACTGTTCTTTTTTTTTTTATGATGAGGAATTTTGAAAATGATGCAACTGCAACATGTTTTAATATGGTTAAACTCTGAACTTGTGTAACATAGATTAGATAAATCATCAACTTTTCACTAATGAGATATGACCTCTAAAAATTATTTGCACCACAAGATTCGAACCTTAGACCTAAGAGAAGTATACTAACAAGATCAAAGCCCTTACCACTTGAACCAATCCCTATTGGTTTGAGTATGCACAACATTCTAAACTTGAAAACATTCTAACACGCAATGTACAATTCCAAATCTAGAACCCTAATTTTCCAAATTAATGATCTACAAGAGCATTGCATGCTTGCTTCGCAAATCACAATTACCCTCTCAACTTCTACATAATTTTAAACCACATATGAATTACTATAAGAGAATATATAACTAGAAACTGGTAAGAGCCAAGAGTCTTAGTGTTCATGGTATGCTCATGTAACAACCCGATCCTAATATTAGGCTATAGATACATTTTATGTATTTTCTTATAGCTATAATATTTTTTATTACTATTATTATTATTATTATTATTATTATTATTATTATTATTATTATTATTATCAGATTTTACATTAGTAATTTTAATAAGATTATTATCGTTTGCTATTTTTAGTATATTTTTATTATTCGAATTGTACATTAACCGGTAGAGTTTTTCTATCTTATTTCTTCCTATCTCGTTAGTCTCATCTTTATCCTCTTGTTGATATCCAAATCCAATTAGGAAAACCAACTCAGGCATGATCGATCTCTCAAGCCACGCACGTCTCTCACCGTAACATGCACATGCACGTCTCTATCCCTCTAGATTTCCTTTTATTCTCAAACACTTATATATATATATATATACACACACACACATAAGGTTAGAGTTCACCCAAAACCTCAAGCCGTGACCAACACCTGCACACTTGCACGTCCAGGAAAAAAGAAAAGAAAAGAGAGCAGCCGTGAGCCACCCCACTGCAGAAACTCCTCCACACCGATCACCACCTGAGTGAGTCTCCACCACGCCGAAGCAGCTACGGACAGCCCAGGAACTTGTCGTTGCCAACCCGTGAGCTCCACTCATCGGCATCACCGCTGCCCAGCACCACACCGAAACAACCACAGCAAAGAGAACCCACCTCTCTCGTTCATCTCGGCTTCTCCCTCTCTCAAGCTTTCGGTCTCTCTAACCAGCCCCAAGCTCTCCAGTCTTGAGCCACCAGAATAGCCGCCCAACAAGCCACGACCACCACCTTGCGAAAGCCGTCGCCCAGCTGTTAAAAACCACCAAAAAATACTCTGTTTTACTGCACCAAAAACAGAGTATGTACTGTTCTCCAACCGTAAGCCACGGCCCAACCACCACCGACCACCCTAGGTCATCGGAACACCACCCACGGTGCCAGAATTGGCCGACCAACCCGAAACCGGTGAGCCCTTTCCCTCCCGGTGTGCACACAATTGCCAGCCACCCCAGCCCAGCCACGTACTCCTCCTCCCTCTCGGTAGACTCTACCGTCAGCTCTCTCTCTCTCTCTTGGTGTCGCACCACCACAAGGACTCTCCAGTTGTGCCGTCGTGACCCCCGCCAGCCGCCGTGCCGTGCAGCTCCTTCCCTCAGTGAGTTTCGACTCTGTCGAACTCCCTAGCCTGAGTCTCTTTCTCTTTATGGTATTACGTTGCGTTTCAGGTTTCTATTTACTACATACTATATATCACAATTACTTTTATGCCCGTTCTTTTTAATATAGCATCTTGAAGAATTGTTTTAAGAATAAATTATATTTATAAACTTACATTTAAGTCTTTGTTAATTATAGATATTATTACATCATTTTTATCTGAAGTTGTATTTGGCTTAATATTTTAAATGTGAGCTTTTACTTAAATATATATTTATATATATATATATATATATATATATATATTAGTAAAGACTCATTTATTATAAAGAAGTGTTTAAAGAATTTGAAATATATGTTCAAGTCTAATATTAAACCTAAAATTTTAGTTAATATTACTTTGCCTATTAATAGAATTTAATAAAATTTTTATATTATATTCTAAATAGAAAACTATCAAGGAACTTTAAACTATATTGTATTAGTATTTATTAGATTTCTTAAATTTAACAATTATTTTTAATCATGGAAAGTAAATCTATTTTTGAGAATTTAAGTTTATGATTTATTTATAATAGCCCAAGTATTTTAATTAAGTAAGATTATGCTATTAGTATTTTAAATAATTTAAGTTATAAACTTTCATTGATTTTATATTAAACATAATATTTTATTCTTTATATTATACAGTATGAATTTTGTTAAGTAGGATATTAGGATATGGTTCCTAGATAGATTTAGTGACATTTAAATACTTTATATAGGTGACGCGTTACGAAGTGAGATTCAGGAAGTAGCGCTACGAAGTAAGTTATTTGATCACAAAATTAGGATATCACAGTTCAGCTTATATTTAAGTATTATTCAAGCCAGTTCATTGACAGCCTTGTTTATGTACCACTCATATCATATGCAAACAAATCATTCAACATAGCATACGATCATGTCATTTCGCATCATGTTCAGATTTAGAAATTATAATTATGTATGCATTATGTCATGCATCTCATGGTCATAAGACACATAAGCTATTTTAAGTTCAAGTGCAAGATAAGATCAGATCAGTTAATCAGATGACCATTCAGATGCATGGTACCAATGCAGTTCAGTTTCAGGGTGGATGTGCAAGCCACGGACTCAATCGTGGTCCACCATAGTATGCCAGAATACTATCAGCAGCTCCCCTCGTGGCCACGGGACGTGGGGCCGGTGCACAACCTCGCACACAGGGTTAAGTGTATTGGCCAGTCAGTTCAGTCAGTTAAATCAGTTCAGTCAGTTCAGTTAAATCAGTCAGTTAATTCAAATAAATCAGTCATGCATAAACATCAATATGAACAGTCATGAATTTTAAATTCTCAGCATGAAAATTTTTATGAAAATCTTATGTTTAGTATGTTAACGTTGTGATGGATTTCTTACTGAGTATTCAACTCATTTTAGTTCATTTTCATGTTTTTAACCACCTAAGTGATGATGATGATTACGAGCAGACATGCCAGGATTAGAAGGAGCAGTTAATTTTAATTTCAGACCTTTTAGAAGAAATTTAATTTATTGCTTTATGACACGACTTTTTATTCAATTTATTCATTTAAGTTTTTGAAGACTTTTATCAGACAAGGTTTTATGAAATAAATCCTAATTTGTTTTTATTAAATATGAGATCTCTTGACGGGTTTATTTTATGAAAAACACGTGACACTCCTAGCCTACAAGAAGGAGGTGTTACAGCTCAATCCAGGTTTAAGGTTCGAATTCTTGGGTGCAAACAATTTATTGGGTAGTCCAAGAATTGTTTTCAATTACTTGAGATGCAATTGCAAAAAATGCTTTGCCTATAGCATGTGCACCCTAGAATTAGTTGAGCTTTTGTTCCACATACCCGTTACCAATAAAAAAAAATAACACGAATCAACATCACATCTTGTACTGAATTAATTTCAATGGTCATCAGACATCAGCAGATATTAACACATTCATCAATCATATAAATGTCGAAACAATATCGCATTGAAATGCAAGCATTCTAGAAAATCACAATGCGATTGAGATTGCTAGTTACCTCGATGGATCTACGTGCACTGCCAACCATGGCTCGACCATCGACACCCCTAAACATGTCCACAATATGAGACTTCTTAAACTCACCACGGTTGTTGCTGCCGCCCCGCGCATTCCCCTTCGACTTACTACACTTGGCCAAATTCGACTGCTTCCCCAACCAATTCAATACCTTCACACCATCCTCGAATGCCATCAGGTAACGATTCTTTGGTGCGAGCCGGTACCCCACTGCCACAATGATCACATCCAAGAGCTTTGCGATTCGCCGACAAAAGAAATTGTTGGCCATTGAGTCATTGCTCCCACTGACCCAACCGCCACCGTGAAATTGCAATATCACTGGTAATTTTTGACAATTATGACGCAACAGAGAGTACCCTCTGTAAACTCTTCCACCAGAGCTCGACATCAAATTCAAACCATCTATCATTGGTGAAACCGTGGCTATTCCTTCTAGGCTCTTCCTTAAGGTTACTGGGAATGTTAGGAGGGTCATAGTTGTTCCGGTGCAAAGAGCAGTAGTGAGAATTGGAGGAGTTGAGTTGGGGCAAACCTGGACCAACATCGAGATCTGAATCGAATCTGGGGCTTTTTGTGATTGGGATATGGGATATAGGTCGGTTTTGGGTGCATTTCGAGCAAATTTTGGGAGGAATATACGGATTGAGATGGAGGTGAAGGGGTCTATGTAGATGTCCTTGGTGGCGATGCCATCAGTGAATAAAGGGTTGGCAATGACAATGGTCTCCTCGGGGCTGGAGGTCACTCCAAATGGGTCAGACTCTTCAGGAGAAGACTGCATCCGATTCTGCAGCCAGTGCTTCAAGAGGAACTTGAAGAAGACACTATAAAGCTTCACAGCTACGCTTGGCATTTTCGGAAAGAAACACGTCGTGTCTTCTTCTCAAGGATTGTTCTGTACAAGGAGTGTGCGGCTTTTCAAATTACGAGGAAAAAAAATCGTAGCTAATAAAGGATCAAAAATTATAGATGGGTTATATGAGATACTGGGGTTTTGAAATTGAAGATTGCTTGATGTCGGGGCTTCAATTGCTTGGCGAGGTGTGTGTGTGTGAGAAAGAGAGAGAGAGAGAGGTGCGCAAGAGTGATGGGCTTGCTTTGGCTATACATGTAAGTCTGTTTCTTCAGCTCTTCCAAAAATTTTCTTTTTTCTTTAGGGTTTTCGTATTGAATTCAGTGATGTGCCGAGAGCTTATCTGTGCCAGGTGTGAATCTATGGGAGAGCCAGATTCGTATGTGGTGTATTTTTGTGCAACCATGCTCGAATATTGGTCCTCGCCAATAGAATCAAAGACTTGGAAAATGGTACCTAACCCATAATATATAGATTCCATTGCTATTATTTTTTTAGTTTTAAAAATTTGAACTACTTGGTCATTATAGTATTCAAGATAGATAGGTTAGGGAGTTTACAGTAGACGAAGTAGTGGTGGCCCTAAAATAGATGTCTGCTCTAAAGTCAGTTAGGCCTGATGGGTTTGGAGCAATTTTTATCAAAACTACTGGAACATAGTAGGAGATGAAACATGTTGAGCTATGTTGGAATTCCTAAATGATGGTAATATGAGTCAAGGTCTAAATCACACATTTATTGCTCTTATAACAAAGGTGAAGTCCCCTACAACCGTGAATGATTATAGATCAATTAGCTTGTGCAATGTGTTGTACAAACTAATTTCAAAAGTGCTAGCTAACAAAATCAAGAATGTGTTACCTGAGATTATCTTCTCAAATCAAAGTGCTTTTATCGCAAGAAGACTAATAACTCATCACATAATGATTGCCTATGAGATGTTGCACTCTATGAAGACAAAACAAAAGGGTAGAGTTGGGAACATGGCAATCAAGTTAGATATGTCAAAGACCTATGACAGGGTGGAGTGGCATTTCTTTGAAGCCATGTTGAGAAGGCTTGGGTTTGGGGTGAAAACAAGTAGCTTGATCATGAAATACGTTTCTTCAGAGCTATTTAGTTCTGGTAAATGGCAAAGCTGGAAAGAATTTTTTATCCTCAAGAGGTATAAGGCAATGGGACCCCTTATCTCCTTCCTTGTTTATATGTGTTGAGGGACTCAGTCAGTACTGCTGGATTTAGAAATGAAGGTGAAACAAGAGGAATTGCTGTTAGCAGAGGTGGCTTGAGAGTGAACCATCTCCTATTTGCTGATGATTGTGTATTGTTTTGCCGAGCTAAGAATGAAGAATGGAGAAATATATATTCAATTCTTGGTGTCTATGAGAAAGCCTTAGGGCAGGTTTTAAATAAATAGAAGACTTCAATTTTTTTAGCTCCAACACGTCAGATGAAGTGAGGAGGAGGATATTCCTTGATGTTGGGGCAATGGTTTGTGATAGCTATGAGAAATATTTGGACCTACCAGTTGTAGTTGGGAAGTCAAAATATAATGCTTTCTGAAGCATTAAAGAGAGGGTATGGTTGAATATGCAAAACTGGAAGAATAGTTTACTTTCAAGAGTTGAGAAGGAAGTACTTATAAAGGATGTACTCCAAGCTATCCCTACGTATACAATGAGTGTCTTTCAGTTGCCAAATAAGCTGAGTAGAGAAATTGAAGCTCTGATATCCAGATTCTTGTGGAGTCACCACAAGAAGAAAAAACGGATCCATTGGAAGAAGTGGAGCTGTTTAGGAATGGCAAAAGCTAAGGGGGGAATGGGGTTCAGAGATTTAGAACTTTTCAATATAGTTATGTTAGCTAAACAGGAGTGAAGACTATTAAAGGAACCCAGTCTTTAGTTGTCAAAGTATTCAAAGAGAAATACCATCAGAATTCTTAGATTCTTGAGGCTCCACTTGGGAAATCACCTTCCTTAATATGGAGAAGCATTTGGTCAGGTCTGGAGGTGGTTAGGGAGGGCCTGTTGTGGAGGGTTGGGAATGGAAAAGATATTCATATTTGGGGTCAAAAGTGGCTACCCACACCTACCACTCACTGTGTCCAGTCACTCAAAAGAATCTTACATGCTGACTCTAGAGTATGTAATCTAATTGATGAACAGAAAGAGGCTTGGAATGAAGACTTAGTATCTGCAGTGTTCAATAAGGATGGGGCTAAGATAATTTACACTATTCCTATTAGTCGACTTGGCCCATTGGGGTTACAGACAAGCAGATTTGGGGTCCATAAAAAAATGGTAAGTTCTCAATCAGGAGTGCTTACCATATGGTGCAACAGAGGAATGAAGTAGAGAAATGTGGTCCTTCCCATGATGGGGAGGGTAGTGAAATGTGGAAAGAGATGTGGAACATTGGTGTTCCTGGTGCTGTTAAGCATTTTTAATGGAAATTTGCAAACAACATTCTACCTATAAGGGTGAGTCTGTGGCAAAAAAGAATTATTGAAAATCCAAACTATCCTATATGTTGAATTGAAGAAGAATATGTGATTCATGCCTTATGAAACTGTCTAGCAGCAACTGATGTGTGGGGTGAAAAAAAGAGCCATGTTAACAAGTGGCTGACATGTGGTCGGGATTTTGTACAGTTGTGGATAGAAATGTGTAGAAAGATACAGAAAGAAAAACTATAAGAAGTAGTGGTCATTATGAAAAGTATATGGCACAGAAGGAATAAATATGTTTTTAAAAACAAATTTACTGGTCTAAGTAGGATTGTACAGATAGTTGTAGCAAGGTTTGAAGATTACCATAATGCAAATATGGAGGGGGTGAGAAGTATGAAACGAGATGAAGAAGGTATGAGAAGGGGTTGTTATGAGAAACCTGAAGGTAATAGATACAAAGCTAATTTTGGCAAAACTCTAGATGTAGGGAAGCAAAAGATGGGATTGGCAATTGTGATAAAGATTGTAAAGGTGGTGTCCTAGCATTGATGTCTACTGCAAGAAGATATGTAAACTCCCATTTTCTAGTAGAGTGCAATGCTTTATGGAGGGCCATGGTGTTGTATTCATAATTAGGACTCCAGGATGTGATATTTGAAGGGGAAGCAAATGAAGTAATTGATGCTGTCAAGTCTGAAGATGAAGATGAATCTTGGAGAGGGCAATTACAGAGGATATTAAAAAGCAATGGCAAAGTAGCAGGCAGCGGACATTGGTTTTCAACAACAGGGAAGGAAATGAAGTTGCACACCAACTTGCAAAGATGGCTTTACAGATAGAAGGAGAGCAGTGTTGGGTCTACGAGAACATTTATCCTTTGATTGTAAAAGACAAAAGCTATAATGTGATCCATTTTAATGAAATGAATACGATTCATTTTTCAAAAAAAAAAAACAAAAAAAAAAAGAAAGATAGATAGATAGGTTATAATTTAGGGAGTTTATTGTAATTTAGGGAATTTAGAACTATGAGGTCTCATTATAATTATCATTGCCCAACATTTAAGATACATAATTGTTTTTTTTTTTTTGTATTAAAATTAAATCTCATCACGCTTGTAGACAATTATAAATCTTTTATCTTATCACGTATAAAATCTATCCATCAAACTGACTGATTTACAATTAAATCGCTTGCAATTTAATTCTAAAAAAAAAAAATGTTTTAGTCACAATTTATAAAATGACATAAATTAATATGATACATCATATTGTATAAAATAGATGTAACATATCATATCAAATCACATTATATAATCAGCTTTGACAATGTACTCATAATGTTTTGGTAGGACATCGGGTTTATAGAATAATAACCCAACGAGAGCTAGATTTGTCAATCACGCGACCGTAACAAAATTATCAAGATATACTCTCCTTCGCAGTCAACACGCATAGTTCTCGTGTTCTTAATTTGAACATTCTATACATTTGCTAACTTATCATCAAGAGGTCCTAAAAACAACCCCTCCACCTCCAATTGGTGGTAATCTAGAAGTTCATCTGGAGTCTTAGGTAATTAGCCTAGAAGAAAGACATGGATTACACGATAAATAACGAGGAAAGCAATGAAATGGATGCTGTGTTCATACTGCCTAGTGCCTACAAAACTCTTCCATCTTTAAACAATTTTATGTCAAAGCAATGGAACACCCAGTAAAGAAAAAAACAACAAAGTTTGATGATACATATTAATAAATCAGAAGATTTGAGCCTACTTCCATTGAACCAAATACACAAAAGAAAAAAAAATGTAGCTCATACATGTCAAATTCGAACTCTTCCCCCTCGTTTACTTTCCCAACTACTTTGCAGACTAAATCTTCATTACCAAGGCGATCTGCAGCACCCATTGGCTTTGTCCATCCAATTGAATATATACAATCCAGACGTGCTAAACCAAAATGGGGCTGCTGTCTTTGACTTTGTGGTTAAATCACCTGGCAAACCAACAATACAGAATGTGATCAACCAAGGAACTAATATCTATTAACTACTACTTTGATCTCTCATAACTTGAATCACAAAGTCTGTTTATGGTTGCATACCAATTATGTTTCAAACCACTAGAATCTGACACACGGAAACCTCTCTCTAGCCAGAAGGTGCACGAGTGGCATTTCTTGGAGAGACAAGCACTGCTTCTTTAACCGAAGCTTTCATTGATGCCATTTCTTCTAAGCGCTTCCACGTGGCTTCGCGTTTCGATTTCATTTCATTCTCTTGTGCCTCGTCTTCCTGAAACTTGAGCAAACACTCCTCAAAAAGCTCAGGGTCAGTATCAGAGAAAATTTTGCGAACATTTAATGTCAAGTTCTGTACTGCCAGGTTCCAGTGGTTTCTTGCATTTCTCTCCAATGCAGGGAAGATAATTGGCAGTATAACATTGCGATTCTGTTTGATCAGGTTCTCAATGTGATCGTTGTTCCATAAAAACAAAGCCCTCTCTGCCACCTGTATAGAAAGGATATGCACATCACGGTAACTGGCTAGCTAGACCGATTAACCAAGAAGGGTTTGTATGACTTCAAAGTAAACTAAATTCAGGAATCGTAGGGGATATAATTTAAACCAGCATCACTTACAAGGATCTAAATTTTGCTGTGGCATAAGGTCTTTTATGAATAATATTATGACAACACTAAGGTATGTATTTGATGTATGTGACCAAAGACTAGGAATTGGCTTCTCAAACAACTGATATTTTTGAAGAATCATGTTCAAAAGCACATGATCTGGAAGCCCAGATTCTAGAAAGAAAGGATCTATGAGAAGCTTGTGCATGCATGCGGGAAGAGGGGCATATAGAGTTCAGAACCAAGAATTATAAATCTGACTACCTACAACAAGCACATACTACCAAAAAAAAAAAAAAACTCAGAGTTTATCCATAGACACCTAAGAATGAAAAGATACCCCTTACCTGGTAAGCGTAAATATTTTTTGATAAGTATAAGGATCAAGCATCAATACAAAGCAATTGAACATTATTGTTAAGAATAATTCTATTTGAAAACATTTACACCACACACCATCTACGTGGCATAATTTGATTTGGAACATAAATTTTAAAATTTTGAATCTTACAAATTAAATTATACCATGTGGATAGTGTATGGTGTAAAGGCCTTCAAATAGCCCTACTCTATTGTTAATTAAGGCCTCGTTTGGTTACACAAACCATCTCATTTCATCTCATCTAATCATTACAGTTTTCCTTAACTCCACACAAAATACAATAAACAATTCAACCTTTTCAAATCTCAAAATAAAAATTATATTAAAAATTTATATTTTAACAATATTTTATTCAACTTTCAACTTTCAACTTTCATCTCACCTCATATGTGTAACCAAACGAGGTCTAAGACCTTCTAAAATTTCCACCTAGTCTTTTATCTTACCTATAAAAAAATTTCCACCTAGTCTATACAACCTTTATTAAGCTATTACATGAGGAGATTATAAAAGTAGAAGGTACACTAACACCATCACTACTACATTAACCACACAATTACTAGATATCAAAATCATTCAAGAGTAAAGATAAAGAATATAAAAATTATTACTTTTTTAATCCATTTAATTGGACTCTTGAGATTCAATTTACCAATGTTGCCATTGCCACCACCAATAATTCCTGGGCAGCCACCAACACTCCACAATTTAACCCCCGACCCTCTGCAAGACTACCATTAAGCCATGGCCATGACAGTAAAACAAGCCCTAAAATACCCATCTAGACTCTAGATTGCAGTACCATTTGCCATAATACAATACCAACACACCACCAGTAGCTCCTTGATGCTGCTGAAATAGTACCATTATCCCACAGCCAAAGAACAGCTTGATAATCACAGCCTAGTTACCAATACCATTCCACTGATCAAGCTCATCGTCACCATTTGTTGTTAAGTACCTCCAGAATCCTACTGTGGCTTAGATTGGGCTAATACAACCAGTTATACCATGTCCATACAAGGACAGATATGTTAATCACACTTAAGACACGTTAAATACTTAACAGGGATATGCCTCAATTCAACCCCTTGGTATTTGTGGTTCATAACCCGGGATGCATATGCAATGGTGTTATGAACAGAAATGAGAACTCCCTAAATGAATATATATCAATGCAAACCTGGCCACGTGTTCAAGAGTCACCATTGGACGTGACCTTGTCTTGAAATCCTAAGACCAAACGCTAACTAAGTCATCACGCTTCCAGATGATTTGGTGGGCGGATTACATCCTCGCTTTAATGACTGGCATTTCATAATATCCATGTCCATGACAGAAAAAACATGAAATTCAAAAAATGGCTAAAAATTCCCGAACTTGAAAACTATAAAATCTGATAGTTAGGCCAATCTCAAACAGTTTTCTTTTTAATATATAAGAACATGAAGCATCCCGTCGCTTTACCACCTCAGCTAAGACCAAGGGCAAAGTCCTCATAAACTTTCTCTAACCAAGAAGAAAATTCTATCAGGGTGAGTGATAAAGAGTCTTTAAAGCTATGGAAACAGCATAAGCATTTCCACCTCATCAAACTTATCTGTGAATTTTAAATGTAAATTGACGGAGAAAGGGGGAGATGATATATGGGGGAACCACGGAAGTGAGGACATCACTCAAAAACCAGTATTTCCAATTTAATGAATTTGATTTTGTGAAAAATTCTAATTTTATTATTCCATTAATCTCGATAAGCCCAAGACAGATGACTGTTTACAAAATTCATATTCTAAAAGGCTTTGGTTTTATACTAGTCTAACAATGCAAAGACTTGCAAAGAAGACCACATGGACCAAACTCGCACTTGAAATGAGAAAGGGGAGAGGAACTAACAAGTAGAAACTGATAGAACTGGTAATAAACCTACCTGGAAATGCGAACTGCTCAAGCAACGGCCAATTTGGCGGAACAAGGGCACCATACACCGCTGGAACTCAGCAGGCTGAGTTGCTTCTAAAACTTCCTCCAGCTCACCTAAGAACATGACCTCCTTAGAACTATTTGTAATTGGCCAATACTTTAGTAAACCCCGTATAATAGTATCAGCAAGTTTGCAATCTTTCTCCACAAATTGGGTTATGCAGTAAGATAACTGCTGATGGTACATGGGAATGCATTTTGGTTTATGAAGTGGAATAAGTGCCCGAACAAGAAAGAGCTTGTGTTCTTCTTTCAGCGGCAGCGCAAACCCATTAATTATACTACCCAGAATCTCCAACAACTCTGCGATCCCATTATGCTTCTCAGTCTCAAAGATAAAACGAAAGAAGATGTTGTTGATTGCTTTCCTGATGAATGGTCGGTGCACCATAAATTTCCCATAAATACGGTGCAGAACCGTTTTCAAGTAATCCCTCTCTCTTGGGTCCTCGGAATCAAAAAGATCTAACAACTTGAGAACAAATGAGTGATCAATATACCTCTTAGCCAACTTCGCATCTGTCTCAGGTGACGCCACAACCCTCAAAAAAAATTCATAGACACCTTGCAAGTGAGGCCATGCAGGATCCATTGACGGCTCCTCCTCTTCCAAATCAAATGCTTCCAAGACTTTATTCTCACGGGGTGGAGAAGTGAGAGTTCTAAACAAATTTATGGATACCATCTTTATTATCTCTTGCAAAACATTTTCTGAGAACTTCCCATTAGCTGAAGCAACATAATCCACAAGTTCAACCAATGTCTGTCGCTTGATGTCCTTTTCTTTAAGGTCCTTTGTTGGGTCAGTAAAGTCAAACACAACACAGCATAAGTTCAGCTTTTTAATAAACAAGTTTTGCTTCTCTGAATTCGGAACATCTTTAAAACTAGGCAAAGCCTCAAACGAGGGAGCTGCCAAATTCCCATTCAGCTTTGAGTCCACGGCTTGCATAAGCTTACCGGCATGATTTAATCCTATATTTGAAGAATCAAAGCCTGGAAAAGATGTAGTGCCTGGATTCCCATATCGATTACTTGCTAAATCACTGCTTCTTGAACTGGTAGAAGCATTTGAAGAGGAGGTAGAGGTTCCCCCTCCTTCACGATTTTCAGCTGACTTAGAGGACTTGCGTGGGAGCTTATTAAGTATCTGTTTGATCATAATTTAAGTTGGCAAAATAAAGGCTCCCTCCTGCAGTTTAAGAATCCAAGATGGCAATATAAAGGCTCCCTCCTGAAGTTTAAGAAATCAATACCTATCGAAACTCGTCCAAAAGAAAACACAGCATCAATTATAGAGAACAGACGATTCTCAGTCAAACAATACATTAAACCAAATTCAAGCCACATCTATCACTCCGCATGTCCATTAAAGAGATGATCCACCCTCGGAAGATTTTTAATCTTTGCTTGAATTTAAAAATGGTCCAACCGACCCGAGCGATATCTAGAATAGAAGCATCAAACCCACTCCATACGATAAGCAATAAAATACCAGAGACATCCCAAGCTAAAAATCATATGGAGAATTGAACTTCCGGTGTCTCTTCAACTAATTGGAACAAAACACAAGCTAGCTTTTCTCTAATAAAGTAATAAAGGATATTTTCCCTTGTTACAACAGTAGAAATGTGACCTTTGGAATTATACTGAAAAATCCTGAGGAAGAAAACTATTGGCAAATCCAAGAAAATTTTTTTTTTTAATTTTTATCATGCGATTAATCCCCAGAAACTTTGACTTCTTTGTCCAACCAACTTAAAAGGGAAAGCGATAATGAATATCCACCTCTTTTCCTCCCTCTCTTTTGTTCAGTTTTCGCAATATGTGCATGCTATTCAGATGGATCGATTTGGAGTAAGATCTGGGTATGATCTAGAAAACCCAGATGGCATTCTCCATAAGCAACCTGCAATTAATTTCACAGAAAGAAAACAAGACAAGTAATGAACAACATTAAACTCAGAGTTACAAGGTAAAAAATGAGAACGAACGAACACGAGAGAGAGAGAGAGAGAGAGAGAAATAGTCAATAAAAGAGGAAAAAAAGGGGGCGAGGGGAAGCAAACCACAAGCATCTAAAGAAAGAGGATTGTTCCTCTATACTCACCGAGAAAGTTCATCTACTCCTTTCAGAGGGAGAGAGAGGTAGAGATAGAATCCAAAAAATGAAAAAAAAAAAAGTGGGCTTAAAGAGGAGCAATCTCTGGCTGCTATTGTTGTTGAAGTTGTATTTTTGTTATAGCGAAAATCATTGTTGTTGATATTTTCTCTTTGTTCTCACCTTTTCCGTTTCAACTTTCTCGGCAAAATAATAACCTCAAAACTGTTCTTAATTTTGTTTACTTTTTTAACTTTCTCCAGCCTCCAGGTGGAGAGAAAGAGAATCAGATACCTGTGTGACGAAACTAGCCCTTCATAGCCCGCTACTAGAGCGGTACCGAGTCGGAAAAGATCAGGTTAAAATCGTACGAATGGCGTAACATAATCAAGGTAAAACTACTTCCCACGCGCTTCTGTAATGGGAGTGGGTTTTGTCGCTGTATGTTGCAGTGTACGAGAAGTTCCACACTTCCAGTTCCACTTTCAAACTTCAAGTCTAAGCACCCAGTTGGATAACAGATTCCACGTCCCCTTTAGACGCGTCGACTTCTGGCCCTCCTTCCCCAAGCTTAATCCAATTATATTTCAAAATCTTTTGCAATTATTTTTTTTTTTAGATTTTGTAGAAATTTTGTAATTTGAGGAACAAATTTCCGGGTTGGATTTATTTTATATTTTTTATTCTAATTTTTTAGAGCAATCATATTTTCAAAAAAAATAAAATTAGATAAGTCTAAAGCGAACTCTATGATAAAAGTGAAATCAATCAAAAAAAATTTCAAATTTATAAAATTCCTTTATGTTCTATTTTTTGTCAAGTTGAAATAATATCTTTTTTATATATATTTGGACTGAGAATTTATTTTTTTTTGTTCCTCAAAATGTGGAAAAATCAGAGTGGGCAAACTTGGGGACAGGGTTGGTAACTAATCTTTTGGGGTTTGAGTAGTTCTTAAGTTGTAAATTTGATTAGAGACTTGAATTCTAATCATCAATGATGATTGTTCTTATGAAATAACATAAACGAGAAATTAGTCTAAGTTTAATTCTCATATTTTGTTCTATTCTTTTTTTATTTTTATTTTTTAAATGTTGGTGAAATAGTGGTGTTGTCTTCTCACATGAAATTAGGCACACGCGAGGCTCTATCTCTCACTCTCAGTTAGAGATAGAGAAGAGACCAATATGAAGGGAATACTTCATATTTTCTTTGGTGCTGGAAGAGTTTAGAGACAAATTACTAGTGATAGAGAAGAAACCATCAGGATAATCCCAATAATGCTAGTAACATCATGAAAAGGATATGAGAAAGAACGAACAGAGAAAAGTAACGCGGTATGAGGTGGATCTCTTGTTTCCATTATAAGATTTCTTTAAATTGTCGGATATACGATTGGAAACACATAACAATAGTGCGATAATTACAAAAAAAAAAATTTGTATAAATATAAATTTCACAAATTGATATAATTTAATACGATATATTATATCTATTTTATAATAAAAATAATGTTATAATATGACATGTCACATTAAATCGTATTAGTTAATAAATTTATTTTTATAAAAATTTGTTATAGTTAAAATATTTAGTACTACTTTTGGGAACAATAATTCCAGTTTCTTTTTTCAGACATGTCCTTTTTGAAGGAAAAACAAAAAAACAAAACTGTTCATATAAATGTTCTACAAAAATTACATTTGGTCCACTACCATCTTGTGAACATTTTTATTACTTTTTGTATTTTACCGTGAAGGTTATAAATCTCGAGACATTTATCGTGAGACGCTTCCTTTGAACAGACCAATCTGACGCAACCTGGAATCCTCGTTCCGGGCCCAAAATACAATAAGAAAAAAAAAAGAAAAAAGAGATGACTGTGCGCCTGTTAAATCTACGAAACTGCTGGGATAATCAGATCAGGAGCACAGATCCAACGCAACACCCAAAACAATGTCGCAATGATCGATATGCCATCTCCAACCATTTCAGTGGGCCATAGGGATTTAAAAGTCAATCCCACGTGTCCAATGAATTTGGCACGTACAGACCCAGACCAGCTAATTCCGTATAAGCTTGGATCGAGAACACCTCGTTATTATTCATAAATTTTATTATTATTTATAAATTATCTCAATTCATCTTACTTTCAATTCAAACGAATCTAAACGAAAATATTAAATTTTGAAATTAAATACTCCACATAATTAAAATAAAATTAAAAAAAACACACAACATTTTACTAAATTGCATATATAAAATTAAGAGTAGTTTATACTTTTATTAACAATACTCATTTTATTAGTTTTCTTTTAAAATTCAAATTTTGAATTCCAAATTCATGATTTCAGCATAATTGACATGGGAAGAAGTACATTTAACATTTTCCTAAAATTAATCCACCTGTTACAGACTAATTTCTCATTCCTGTGGTATCCGCAGAATACATTATCTCAAGTTCATTTCATTACAACTCCCTCAAACACATAGTAATCGGTCCATCAAGATTCAACAATCGACCTTGACAGTTAAAACAAGATGCTAACTGAATGCAGTTTTGCGGCGCTACACCAATCAGGATAAAAACCAAACTTCACCTTCTACTCGAACATGGGAGGTCGCATTTCTCTTCTTGGGTAACCTTAAAGAACAAAATGCCAATCAAAGTTTCCATACCGTTGGGCTGTGGATTCTGGTTGCCGAGAGCCAGGTCAGCATTCCAATGTGTTACACGACCATCTCACGTTCCAGGCATCTGTCAGGTGCAATTGGCACATAGTTCCCTTCAAACAATCGGGGATAAAGAAATGTGCCGAATGAGTGGGCAGAATTTACAGAGCATGAAGGAAAAGAGACATCCTACAAACACCGTGTCATTCAATAATAATAATGAGAGTAAAGAATATGACACCACAGCAATCAAATTATCAGGGCTCAACAACATGAGAAAAGTTGCCCGAACATGTGTTTCAATGCTCCATTAAAGCCGTTTCAGTTTCTGACAGAGGAGCTGCAACAAAAAGGAACAAACTGTCAGATGCTGTATATGCCATTCATGCATTTTATGTAAAAGGGCAAATTTATCCCATGCCATGCCAGCTTCTTTTGTAGTTTTCTTTTTCTTTCTTTCTTTCTTTCTTTTTTTTTTTTGGGGGGGGGGGGGGGGGGTGGAGCCGGAGGAAGGGAGACAGGGTATAACACATAAAGAGACCAAAATCTTGATCAGAAGTTCTTAGATTTCTAAAACACCTTTCTCCTCAGCCTTGCTAAGTTGCACAAGATAGAGGCTGACAAATAATGGGTCCAAACTCCCAACCAAGATCAACTGGTAAATATTAAATAATCTGACCATATAAATTGTCACAAAATGCAATAAAAGGATATTATATAGTATAATATCTCAGGTCAGCACAAGTTCATATTAACCAAAAATATTAGGTTTGAGGTTCTGACAGTATTGCAGTACAATACCTGTAAATGGCATGCTAAAAGTAAAGCATTCAATAACAAGAATGTAATCGTCGAATAAAAAATAACAAGCATGTAAACCAACACAAATGCCTACAACTTGTATAGTTTGTGGCCAAAACAGCATACCAAGCAAGTCTTCATAAGAATCTGCTAATAGCGACGTGTCCATTAGCAAAGGAGGTGAGAAGACCTGCTCCTGAGATTCCTCAAAGTCATAAAACGATCTTTGTGCATCTGAAGTTGCACAATTTGAGTCGCTGACTGAGAGAAACCCATTTACGCTGTCATATTCATTGAGTGAATCCAAATCATTTAACATGTCTGGAAACTCATCATACTTGCTCCTGACATCAGGAGCTTCATTCTCAAGCAAGGAATTGTCTGCTTGAGATACAAACAACCTTTTACTCCTAAAAGAAGTCACTTTGTTTTCTGCACCCAGATGAGAGAACCCAGTTGTTGAAAGAGGTACAAAGAAGTGCTCAGAGCTTTCATCAGAATGATTGTTTCGTAATGATTCTGAATTACAAGATTTCATCAACAGGGCAGCTTCTCTTACAGATCTCTTCAAGTTCTGAACGTAAGTATTATCACTATCTGCAAAGACATCCACATTTAGAATGACCAAATCTGTTTCTAATAGGTAAAATAGAATGCGTTAAAAGCCAACAAGCTTGTATTTGCAGATGGGCATGAAGTGAGGAGCAGGGCAGATGCAGAAACCTTGAGGCATATTTTCAACTTGTTTACTTGTAAGAGTCTGGTCCTGAGATTTCCTTTCAGGATGGTTTTCTATTGGGTTTGTTTGAGGAGCAGAAGTGTTTCGTTTTTGCATACTTCCACCTTTTCCAGAAGAGTTTGGTGTCAAGCTAAACAACTGTGGGAGCTTTAAAGCAGGAGGACTGGCTGAGACCTTGTCAAGCAGAATGGTAGACATTTTTGTAGTCACCTCAGCAACATCATCAGTGCTACTTTCCTGAAATTTTCCAGAAGACCCAAAAGAAAGTTCTATAGGAATTGCTCAAGGTTGGGCAATCAAAGTATATAAAAAGCTTTCTATGTCACACACTGAAGACTTTTTTTTTTATAAGTAAAAATATTATATATATATCAATAGGAGTAACCAAGTACACTGGATGTATACAAGAAAACACTTAGCTCATACTAGAGAGCTCCTAATGACCCAATGTCACACACTGAAGACTTACCAAAGTCCTTCCACTGCTTTGAGCCTGAAGAGGTGAGGTTGATTGACTACAATGTCTGGTCATGGAAGGCAGAGCAGAGGATATATTCTGGACTTTCTCTGTACACTCTGATATTGACTGCTGTATGGCCGGAGCAACTTCCTTAAGTTGGTTAATGAGTACCTGCACATGAGGAATATTTGAAAAGGAAGTCTAGAATTATTTTTTTTCTTTTGGATAGGTAATCAAGACATTTTATTCATAGGAAAAGGAGGCATAGCCCAAGTACACAGGACGTATACTTATATCCCTCCCTCCCACAGTTGTCTTTCTTTCATCAAAACTGTCCCATTCTGCTACTTGACTATCAAAAAAGGAAAGCATTATAAAAATTTACTATTTTAAGTTATGCAGTACACCCAACATTGGCACTAAATAAGAAAACGAAAAAGCATTACAATTTGAATATCAAAGCTAGAAGAGCAGTTCCAGATTATTTATTAGAAAAAGGGTGAGGTGTCATGGCACAGACTGGTTCTTCCCGAGAAGTAGGCTCCTAAAGTGGAGCTTCTCTACATGTAAACCAATATATATATATATATATATATATATATATATATGTTATCAATGGGACAGTTTTTCCTGTCCCAACGCCACAGTGAAATCACCCACACATCCCTCTAATCTTTCCACCACCCTTTTGCCGAACATGATAAGAACACCACCCGATGAACCTTTAGAAGGTAGATATGACCACCCAACATGACGCCCTTTCCACAAACTACGAATTATTTGCCTTGTAATTAATTCTAACTTGGTCTCTTGCAAACAGATGATATCACCCTGCCATTGTCGGAGTAAGCTTCTGACTTGGAGCCGTTTGGCCTGCTCGTTCAGCCCCCTTACATTCCAAGATATAATTTTTGGCTTCATCGGAACCATCGTTGCCCTTCCCTTATATATATATATATATATATATATATATATATATATATATATATATTATATATAATATATATATATATATATATATATATAAGGGAAGCTCCACTTTAGAGAAGCTCGTGTGGTGGTTCCCCCGTCATCAAAAAAATATATATATTGTTCCTCGAGTAGAAAATCAGGCCAAAGGTAGAATAACTAAGCATAATGACATCAAATATGCATAGAGAAAGAATAGCATGGAGAATAGGTGCACGCATTACCTGAAAGCTAGCCAAGTGTTGCTGATGCTCAGCAAGAGTTGCAGCTAATGACTCAGCATGGCCACTCGTACCCCCATCCTGTGAGGTTCGTAAAATTTCTGGGCCTTCTCCATTATTAGCTTTTGCCTACAGAACAAATGTTAAAAATGACAATACTTCACTAAGAGGTAAATCAACACCTTAGTTCACAACTTAGATAGTAAGACAACTGAATTATTATTATTTTGATAAGAAGAATTTTACTGATCCACATAATTAGGCAAGGCCCAAGTACACAGGAAGTATACAAGAGATGAACCTAATTACAAGCTAAGCGCTGTGAAAAAAACAGCGTAAAAGTCATTAAAACTAGTCCCATTCAATACAATAGCCGAAGCCCAAAGTAACAATGTAAGACAACTGAATTATCAATATGGAGTCTTCTAATTCGACTTTTAAAAAAGGTTTTTAGATGACAGAAGGATATAATATGTACATGCTAAACTACTAAGAATAGTGCATCAAACAATGGAATATTCCAAGTTTAGATAAGATCTGTTTGTGGTCCCCTTCCAACTTCAACAGAAACACAATCAAGGCAAACAACGTCACTCACCAATCACCATTAATGAAGCTTTTAAAAGTAAAGCTTTAAGAACTAACAAATAGGATGATGTGGTCCAAACATGTAGATTAAAAATAAACAAAGCCAAGGAAACCACATATTGCACCAATGTTTCGGACAAAAAAGGAGGAAAACCAGCAAAAAATATAAAATCTCATGGATGACTGTGAGGATGTTAATTTGAATTTATTTTCAGGACTTGAAATTTGATTTGTAATCACCCATGGCAACCAATAATCTGAAACATGCCATTGCAATGATTTTTTTAATGAATAAAGGAGCTAGATGCTGCAGTCACCGAGCAGAAGACAAGGCTCCATCGTGAAACAATTTCATTAGTTAGTAAAGGATCTTATGTTGTCATAAACAGCTTGAATAAAGAAAAGAGCATACCAGATGAAGTGACTGCTTATGAATACGCTGTAAAGCATGTGTCCAACGCCTGATGATTTCAGCTACATCAACGGTGGGCTGAACTCTTCCACTCCTATCATCTACTCGAGAAAGTGTTCCATCATTTACTTGAGAATTGGATGAATCTACATTCTTCTTCAGCTTTTCCCTATTTGAATTGACATGTGTTCCATCACTCTGCTCTTTTTCATCCATCCATGTTGAATGAAGGTCACCAGGCTCAACAGACAAGACATCTGAATATGAAACCTGAGAACTCTGATCCATAGCTGCAAGCAAAGATGATCCAGAGATGCGGTACCTGAAAAAGAAATTTATGCATGAGTAAGTAAGTTGGAAAAAAAAAGGGGATCTGTGAAACTTAGAATGATGTGGGAAGCTAAATTACCTATGCTCACGGTGAGCTATCAAGTCCTCAATAGGACCTGAAGCAAGAACTTCATGTTGACCTGTGTATGAATGTGATCAGCTCTAAGGTGATCAGAATAGAATTGCGATAAAGAAGGAAATAAGAATAAAATAAAATAAAAAACAAGAAAATTTCCAAGCTCTTCTCATTCATTCAGAATCCAAGAAAAACATGTCAACCAGCATGGAAAGGCAGTTCACTCATCCTTCAGTTACTCCCCAGTATTTATTTGTGACAAAAAACTCAGTGACATAATCAAACTCTGGAAATCCCCAAATAAATAATATCACAAATCATGGCTATATCCAAACTAACAACAACAGTAGCCACAGGCAGAGATCAAAAACAAAATAACTACTCAAACATTACGATTTATGACCAAGGCCAACTTCTTAACCTCGAATATGCAGCCCAACTCAAACATAAACGGGCACAAAATACTGCCTTGCATATCTCACAAATTTATTATTGTAGTTAGCACTCAATTGGGTGAAGAAACTGATATGAGACCAAAGATTCAAAGAAAAGAACAGAAACTACAATTTCTATTTGCAGTATAAGAGTGTCCCTAGCGGGAAATCGCTCCAACTACTGTGCTCAATCTAGAAAGAAAGGAGAAAAACTCATGGAAGGAACAATTCTGAACATTAAAGCATTAATCCTTCCAAACATAGTATAAATTTCTAGATGATATGGAACGATATGTGTTAACTTTGAGAAATCAAGGACCCAATGAAATAATGAGAACTTCAACAAAAATCAGAAAAGAAATACAATCCTCCTGTACTTACTTTTTCGAGCTAATATAGACTCCCACAAGCGAGTGGCCTTTGCAACTAAATGGGAATTCTGGCTTGAACTAGATACAAGGTCATCCCAAAGTTCCCCTTCCAACTTCACTTTATTCCTCAAGTCATGCAGTTTTTCCAGCTCTTGCTGCAAAAAAGCCTAAGTCCAAGTTTTCCAAGAAAAAAGGTTAAGGAAACAAACCTAAAGCCACATTAAAAAAGAAGATAGATTTCAATTTATTAAACAAAAGCCCATTCCGAGAATGCGAATGAGTTTGCCTCGTACCTCTTCAGCACAAAGGCCACGAAACTCTGCAGTCATTTCATGAGCCAAATTTGACCACATGGCCTGTCGCTGTACAGCTGTTTCTGCATTCTTAAGAAATCTCCTCCGTTCAAGTGCTATCCTTGCCTGTTTAAGACATGAGGCTTAGACCACTACTATTGAATGTCAAGCGGAATTGAAAACTCTTGCTAACATAGTATAAGGAGACTGAGTAGTCGATACAGATCATGTAACCACTGATGCACAGCACAAAGAACTGAAACTACATTATTCTGTGTCTATCCTTTCACATCAAAAGAAGATGATTAAAAAATTCCTACCAATCATCTAATCCATTCCTTTCTTTCCTTGCTTAGCTTACGGGCTTGAAGAGGTTATTGCCTGTACCATTAGCCTACGATTATTGGCATATTAGACTACTAGCTAGCTTAGCGGGACTAGCTTGAATGGATTTCCTGCCTTTCATAGCTTACAAATAGATACTAGTAGGAACGACAAACAGCTATCAAGACCGGCTCAACTAGATGTTCTATGCTTTCAGATCAAGTCATCCATCGGTAGCCCAATAATGCGGTTAAAATTTAAAAAAAAAAAATCTAAAAAATGAACAAGGTGAGACTAGAGCTCCAAATGTCTATCATCTTTATCATGTTAAATGCCTCATTTTGAATTAGCCTACAGGAGCACAGCCATACTTATGAACTTCAGCAGTTCACAGATTATCACTCCAGGCACCTTCTATCACTGACTTCAAATAGTTCATGTTTTAATGCAAAAATATAAAATATATATATAAAAGCAGTACTACCTTTGTAACAGGAAGTAGCGTAGCTGCATGAGAAAAGGCTACATCTGTCAATGATGCAGGCAGTGGATTAGAAGCTATGTCAGCTGCAAAAGTTCGCCTATGAACCTCTCTCAAAGCATGCAAAGAAAGTTGCCACAAGAGTTCAACAAACCTGAAATTAACATGTGAAGATCATGATGGTTATATCCACAACTACCATCCCAAAACACATAAAAACAGAAGCAATCGAGTTATTTAGGATGGCAAAGAAACTCTTCATTATTGCTCCAAATGTTACATGTTATCTGGCATAATTCCCATATGTTGGCTCGGCTGTTATTTATCACTCCAATACCGAAATAGTAGCCTCTTCCTAATTGCTAGGATAATCTAGTAAGCATAAAAGAAACTCATAAATCATAAAGTTTCCATACCGGACCAAAACCAAAACTTCCACTTAAGGATCCTAACACAACCATTTGGTTTAGCCGAGATCAGTAAAACAGCAAACATAATTTAAACATCAGACTCTTATTTCTGCTTTTGCTTTCCTCAGTTTTATCACCAACCAAACGCACTTCTACTAAACCCGAACATAACTTCAAAGAAGAGATGCAAACACAGAAACCATGACAAAAAGCATCCCAACCAACCTCGGCCCACAACACGTAGCGAGCGAGGAAACCCTCGAATTGCTCCTCGGAAGCGCACCTTGCGATTCGAGCTCACTAATAATCCCTTGCACAACCTGAGGCAAACAATATCACAGCAACACGTAAAAACTTCAAATTCGAGGGAAAAACTGAAAAAAATAGTTCCAAAAAAAAAAAAAAAGTAACACAATCGAGTTTTTTCTTTACCTTTCGGAAATCCCTCGATTGTGCCGAGTCGAAGATTGGCCAAACCTTGTCGAAATCCTGGAAAAATCCCCGAAACAATCAGAGAAAAGAAAAGAAAAACAGAAGCAGATCGAAGTAAAAAAACATATACGCATATGCGTAAAGCGAATGTATGTAGAGTAGCGAGGGGCAGAAAAGTACTTTGGTGGATTGAATTGGACCACGGAGGGAGGAGAGGATGAAGTAGAGGAGCTGTTCGCCTAATTTAGGGTTGGAGTGGCGGAAGAGTCCAACCCGAGGAGTACCATTGGAGCCTCCGACTCCGATAACAGCCGGATCCAGCCCTAACAACAAGCAGTTAGTGTACATTGCGCTCTCTAGCTCTATCTCTCTCTCTTTCTCTCTATCCATCGTCATCACCTTCACCAGTCACCACCACCACCACCAACCTCTCTCTCTCTCTCTCTCTCTCTCTCTCTAGGTTTCTTCTCCGTATTCTGGTTGTTTAAATTTCCATTTGATTGGTTCTTTTGTTGGGACGAAGGTCCTTGGGGAAGCTAGTAATTGCAAAGTTGAACCGCAATTTGAACAGAAAGGGGTGATTTTAGAATAATCTAAAATGATAGGTAAAGATGCATTTTTATTTTTTATTTTTTAAAACCGCCCCTGCTCGCTTTGATTGCCTGTTGTTTATGTTTATGGCGTAGATGGGCCTCGTGGGGGGGGGAACACGAAATTTAAAAAAATTAAAAATTAAAAGAAAAAGGAATCGGTCTCGTCACGTTTAATCGCCGACTTATGGCATTTGAAATAGTGGAGGGTGAGAGTGGGGCCACTGCCAACGTGCCCCGGTCGAACTGTAGCCCGCAGGCCTGGTCGAAAAGCCACGGTCACCATTGATTTTGCATTATTTGAAACAAAACAAGTATTCAACCTTCACTCTAAAAATCTTTTAAATTTACAATAAAATATTAATGATTTGTCTAAATCTTTATGAAAAAAACACAAAAATCTTTTTTTTTTAAATCTTCAAAAATAAATTCCCACAAAAAATTTATCCAATTTTTTTTTTCTCCTTAGGGGGATTTGAATCCAATGTCAACTTTGAAATATTGAGATGGCACTACTTTGAATTAAAAAAATAAATAATTATTCTCATCAGCTGTTATTTATAAACTCACATTTTATAAAAAACACATTTACATTTTATAAAAATACTCACGCATTCTATAAAAAAAAAACTATATACGTTATGTGTGAAAGTGAATAGTGGTTTTCTCATTAATATATATTATGATTGCAATGCCAGATTTTGAATTGTATTTGTTGCTTAGCTTGGATGCCAATTATCTCTTGAATATATATAGATATATATATATATATGTGTATTCATTCAAAAGGCAACAAGATGAGTAAATTAAAATGCTATGTGGGTGAGGATTGGTCAGTGGTAGTGCCACGCGTGGCTGTTGATTGTCGGAGTGGTTTCACTGAGTTTGCCTCCCTTTGATTGCTCCTTCATCCACCATAATAATGCACAAAGCTGGTGAGCCAAGTGCCAACTCTAAATACCCTCTCTTTTATTTATTTATTTTTCTCAGATTCCTCTTTTTTATTGTGCCTGGGTTGAACGTCTTTTCATTGTGTGTGCGCAATGCTTTTCCACTTTTGCTGTTCTTCTTGTAAAGGTGCTCTTTCTTCCATTGTAAAAGACCAACTTATTAACAATGATTAGTTGTTTTAACTGTATTAAAAGTTCAATTTAAATCTGTTGATCATTAATCTTAATGTCGAGCCCAGGTTTTATTTCCGAGTACAAGGCCCAATAACATAGCAACAGTATATAGCGGCCCATATTTGGTGAACTTGTGCGCGTGAGGCTGGACACTGGACAGGAAAGGCCGGCCCATTGTTGGGGACCTTGTGCACGTGCACTTACCACGTGTAAGCGCATACTTGAAAATAGAGGAAAGGAATTTCAGTCTGAGAGGGGATTGGAAAAACAAGCCCAGAAGCTAGGCATAAACAAGATTTGCTGTCTTTTATTCTCTAATGTTTGTTGATGCTCCTGTTCCACTGCCTTTGAAGAGAAGAAGACTCGCGAGCGTTGATCCCATGGAGATTGAAGCGGCCAAGGTCTTTTTCTTTCAAAACTCTAACTTCCTGACATATTTAATTCACGAACATTGTTTCTAAGTACTGGTTCAAGTTTTTGTTTTTTATGGTTGTCCATCTGGTTTTTGTCTAAAGATAGTCTGGTTTGCTCTAATTGTTGAACAATGGAAGATTTTAGCCGTGGATTTCGTGCGCTGATCATTCAATTGTGGGTTTAATTTTATGCTTTGAATTTTGGGTAAGTTTGATTCAATTTATATTTCCTCATGTCCGGCTTTTGAATATACAGTTGATATCAAACTTGATTTTGGAAAAACATAATTGAGTGGCAGAAGATAGGATTTCATGATGGACGACAATGAATAATTAGATGGATTGAAGATATTGTGAATTATAGTTGACGAACAATGAGCATTGTAATGTGTATCTATGAAAAGCTCGCACCTTTTTAACATACCAAGTTTACAATTTACGATATCGGTATTGTCCTCAGCTCTGCGTTTAATAAAGCCTCATCAACTCGCATATATGTTCTCCAATTAATATGCATGATCTTATGCGTTTAGTGACAATTAAATTAACATTATTCATGTTGTCCTCTCGAATTGTTGAAGCAAGAAGTTGATTTCTCACCTTAAAGAAGATAAATAGTTATTGGGGGTGTTCTAGAAGAGAATTTGAATATTGTGTCGGCTTGATATGAAAGGTTATGGACTTATCTTGGGATGGATGAGGTGTTGGGTCGTGTCCCATTGGAGTGAGTGAGTTAGTTACCAATCCAAAATAAGAGGCTATGGACTTATCTCCCAATTAAGTTCCCTTTTTTAGTTACCAACCACTTTTTCTGTCAATGATGGTACTACCATTATGAAATTGATAAATGAATGTTTAAAAGATTGCATTTCAATCATGAGTAGTGCTACACATACTTACAATTTTACGTACAAGACTTACTTTGTCAGTTTTTTTTTTTTTTTAATTCAAATTTCACAATTTCCAGCATATCAATAATTGACACATGAAGAAGGAAATTTTTTGTAAGTTGTTCTTAAGTACAATTAGCATTTTTCTTCAATCATTGTTAATCTCAACCAAGACTATGTCATTTCAGTGTCACATGGTTTCTGGCATACTCTACATGTGTGACGTTATTTGATGTATACATATATATTTTCAATGATGTCAGGTGAAGTTTGCAGCTATTAAAGAAAAATTTGGACGAGAAATCCGTGTGTTTGAAACATCGGCAGCTTCTCCATCATCCCATGAAGTGTCCAATAGTGGTATGCTGCAACATTTCAACTTCTCTGCCTTCTACCTTAGGCTACAATATCCACTCAGTCTCAGAAGTTCCCTATCTGTCCTGTTAAGCTTTGGAACACCTACAGTTTTTTCTTTTCGCATCCCTTATAATGGTCTCTTTTATTTTGATCAGTATTTGTTTTTTATGTTGTACAGCAGAGGAGGCAGATGACTTCTATGAGTTTACTGCTGAGGATTATTATCGAATTTCAGCTTCTAAAAAGGAAGGTAAATGTTGAGGATGCCCCTATTTTAAAAGATGAGATGGTTCTTTTATTGAATCATTTTAAACACTTGCTGAAGGTCTTGAAAAGACTAAATGTGATTGCAAATCGTAAATTCTACTTTATGGTATGGCTTAGTGACTTGTCAAAAAAAATATAAATTGTTTGGTTGATACTTGACTCAGCGTTATGAGTTTTGGTACTTATATCTCATGGCATGTCAGGAAAATAAGCAAGGAATGGGAAGTCTCTTCTGCTCTCACATTTCTTGGAAGTCTTGCTTACATATACATATGTTCATACTGTTTATGTTTCCTGAGAAAAAGTTGGACAATATGAGAAGTTCAATAGAATCCCACTGCAAAACACATACCCCTGTACACTTATCGGTACAAGAATGCAGGTGTGTGTGTGTGTGTATGATGTTGAATACTTCTTCTAAGGTGTTAATGGAATAGTGTACAGATAAATCCTTGAAGACAAGAAAAATTCGAGAAGCAGAAGTAGCGGCTCGCAAGTCAAAAATAACAAAGGTGCTTCATGAACCTTTCTTGTTAAGACTTTTTTTCTTTTTCTTTTTAATTTGATAGGCATGCATGGTATGATGTAAATCTAAACTTATTGATGAATTTATCTGCTCATGCATGCAGGCTGTCATTAGGGTTCGCTTTCCTGATCATCACACATTAGAGGTCACATTTCATGCATCAGAAACAATTCAGAGCTTGGTCGATCTTCTCAAGAAAGTGGTTACTCGACCAGAACTGCCATTCTATATATGTATACCTATATTCCTTATCTGCATAAGATTGGATATTTTTTGTAAAAATGATCTGAAAAGCTGATTTCAATAAGGATTTCTAAGGTAAAACATCAAAATGCAAAACTTGGTTATGTTGCAGATACTGCTCCTCCTAAGAAGCAGATAACAAACTTGCCACAAGACTTTTACAATGCTGGCTTTGTTCCCGGAGCAATTGTGTATTTTTCTTATGATCTACAAGAAGGTTAGTAATGATTTTGGGTGCCACAATTCAATTGAAATATTTTGTTGGCTTATTCGTCATGACTAATTATAATTTCTTCTTGGCCAAGTAATACTATTTCACACTATTTATGGCTTATCCAAAAAAAATATTTTCTTGTTTTTGTTTAATGATTTCGTGTGAATTCTGCAAATTGGGCGCTTGGTGATCGAGACCTACTCAAAAGGAAGTGAAGTTCTTTTAAGTTAAAATCTACGTGGTCCGATTCCAAAACTTGGATTTGCATCATTCACAAAGAATGTGACCCTCACCCTCCCTCTTTTATTCTGTTGTTAGACTTTGGTTTATGTAATAACGAAAACTAATTCTCTATTTTTCTTATGCCATCATCAGTTGATGATTCTACAGATGCAAATTCAGCTCCCTTCCTTCAGGAAGAGATCATGTCTTTGAAAGATTTGGACTTTAGTACTGAGCAGAGCCAGCAGGCAGAGGCTGTTCAGTCTGCACCAGAACCTGTACCAGTAACACCCACCCCTGTCGTTCAAGAACACAAACCTGCAGGGAAAAAACCTGTTAAGCCCAAGTGGCTGAAAATGTGATTACGCCGACTCTGGAGGTCAGGTCCTTGTTCGTGTTTGAACCTTTTCTTCCAATTTTCAATTGATCTTAGTTCATCTCATCTCATTATGCTAACTATAGGTATCGGTTTTGTTCTTGCAGGCAACCTCAAACAAGTAACCTCGACAGTCGTGACATATTGATATCTCCCTTATGTTTCGTGAAGGTTTGTGTCGTGCCAAAGTTGAAATATGTATAATGCCTATGTCCGTTGGAAAGAACGTGACTGGATATTTTCTTTTTCATCTCCCCTTTTAAATGGGTTTCTTTTCAATGCTGGCAATGCCTCCCTTTGCCGTTAAAGTATGACGCTTAACACATAAATCAGGTTAGATTTAAAACAACCTTTTCTTTTTAATTCTGATTGTGATTCATTTCTCTTTAAATATGCAACTCTTAAAGGATGCTGAGATGATAACCGGCGGTGACAAGTTCGGGCTCTCCAATTCTTGGACTGATTGGGCCTATTGGGTTTACACAGGCACATTGTACCATGAGGCGATAAAACGACAGAATTCCGGTTTAACGTTTGGACTCTTCTTTTTTCTGTTTGTGGCCCATTTTAACTAATATTAAAATGAGGACTGCTACCTCCATAAAAAAAAAATATATATATATATATAAAATAATTTTATAAATTAATGTAAATTTATCTTATCTATTAGATCTATTTTATAATAAAAATAATTTTATAATCTGATAAATCAAATCAAGTCACATATTTTCCTATTAAAATTAGTTGTTATTCTAATCGTAATTCACCATATCACCAGTCTGTAGTGTGTACTGTCGGCGAGGGAAAGAAAATCCAATCCGTACAGACTTACACGTGACGAACTGACGCCACATGCTTTACAGAAGGGATACGGATACGATCATGTGGGATGTTTCATTGGCTGAATATTTTATAGTATGGTATGGAGCTCTTAACAGATGCAACCCATCACTATTCTTTTTTTTTTTTTTTATCATAAACCATCACTATTGGTTTAAGTAGGTCTTATTTTAATGTTACATTTCTAACGTTAGACCTATAAAAATGTGAAATTATGTTTCATAGCTAGTTAAATGCTTAATATTGATGGTAAATGATGATATTTTTTTTTCTTTTGATATATATTTTTGTCCAAACTAATAATGATTATTTGGTGAAAAACACATAGTAATAACTATATGATCGACAGTGGATCCTTGTGAATCTGCTAGATAGTATTAAATGCTCAAATAAATATTATAAAACTTATTTTATATGTATATCATTCTATGAAAATTCTATTCAGCGGTTTTACGCTACATTCTTATTTTTATTTTTTATCTTTTTATTTTATTTTTTAACATATGTTTGGTGTAGTATTGCTGAATAGAAGAACTCATCATTCTATATTTCCATCACATTATAAAACTTTGATTACGTACCATTATGTCTTGACAATAAAGGTAAACGTTTATCTTCTAATGGACATTTCATTAGTGCGTTCCAGCTATAACTAAACATGGCCATGTTTGGCAAATATGAGATTTTTTTAATTTCTCATAATTTTATTATCAAATATCGAAACATAAAAATACTTTAATTTTTTAAATTTTAAAATTTTTTATCGAATTATTAACTAAGAATTACTCAAACATAAAAATTAATACAATTTTTATAAATTTTAAAACAAATTTTATATTGAGATTTTTTTTTTAATTTTATCTATTTACTTTTACAAATTCTAATATAATATTTATTTTAAAAAATATTTTTCTTTAATTTTTTATCACTCTCTTTTTTAAAATTTATTTATTTAGATTATTTCACTATTATTTTCAAACTTTTGGATAGTTGCATCCAAACATTGCCTAAAATTAAAGTTCAAAAAAGCAATATATCCAAAGAGCATCACTCCGTTCGTGACATCCATTCTAAGAACATGATAATATATTTTTATGTTAAAGTTGTTCATTGCCCTTTCCTTTATGTAAAGCTGTCTGTGACTCTGTAGTCATTATTGGACAGTGACTAGGCTGGTTGACCCACGTATGACCGGTAATAATCTAGAGGACCCCAGATTGGTGACTTTGCTTCTTGTGATTGGTAGAGCGAATGGTACAAAGTACAAAGTTTGGGTCTCTATCAAAGTGGTCCACCTGGCACTTATGTCGGTCGGAATCGGAATCGGAATCGAACAATCCTCTATCGATAAGAAATCTATCCATTTTGAGTAAGTACTCGTTTGTTTTTTTTGGGATGAAATGTGATGGAAGGAGAATTAAATAAAATATTTTTATAATATATATTTATAATAATATTTTTATTTTATAATTTAAAAAAATTAAATTTTTTATTTTATTTTATGTGATAATTTTAAAAAATTATAATAATGAGATGAGATTAGTTATAAAATTTTATGAAAACAAATCAATTATGTTGCGGTTTAGATAGTGAGATGAGATGATATAATTTTAGATAAAAATTGAAAATTTAATAAAATATTATTAGAATATTATTTTTTAATATTATTATTATTTTGAAATTTGAAAAATTTTGAATTATTTATTATATTTTGTATGAAAATTTTAAAAAATATAATGATGAGATGAAACATTCTCACTATCCAAACAGGACCTTTGGAGGACTGTTACCTAATATAGTTTACAAAAGGATGCTACTCATCATCTCACGTCATATATTTTAAATATTTTATTTTATTTTATTCTTATTAAAATAATTGAGTTGTTATAATTATTATCCATACATCAAATACTTGTCATGAAAAAAAAATATAGTGTATAGTTTGTTAAGATGCTAAGTAGAATTATTCAATTTACAAATATGACACATTTCTTTTGAAATAAAATGGGCTTTATTATTTAAAAATATTTTTTTTATGTAAATTTTATATTTGCTCATTTTTTTAAAAGAAATGCACGACATTTTCACATTCTATAACTATAAATATAATTTTTCTAATTTTAAATTATCTTATAAATTAAATCTATCTTATATCAATACGGGGAAAGAATATATCCATTCAACGACAATTTGTAAATATTTTGTTGTTGTTACAATATGTGATTTACTTGAATAAAAGTCAATTTCTTGTAGACGACATTGTCAAAAATAGAGAATGCAGTTATAAAAAGATTTTATAAAAATAAATTTATAAATTAATATAAATTTATGTGATATATTAAACATATTTTATTTATTTTACATACGATATAAAATGACCGAAGATTTTTACAAAAATATAGGGGAAATCTCGAATAAACGGGCAAACCGTTCAAGTGGAAGAAGTCTACCGACAGTTATAACTTACTCATTAATGAAAAAAAAGGCGATCGTTATTAAAATCTCCTACAATAATATTTATGTTTTTTTTATTACTTGAAATTCTATAATTTCAACCTTCCAACGATAAAGATTACTGTTATTATTATAGATATTTCATTTGCATTCAGAATTATAGATATTTAGATCACCATACTATTATCTTTTGCATAAAAAATTAATAGTTCTCGACAACAAAAAATCATTTAGTTGAAATAATGATAATAAAAATGTAAAAATTTTAATAATCAAGTTGTCGTAAAAAAATCCAATGAACTTTTTTTTTCCTCAAAAAAATATTTATATATTAATAAAAAAATTATTTTTATCAACCACTATTCAACATTCTATATTTCATATTCTATAAAATATATACATTCATACTTTATAAAAAACAATTCCGTATCATCTTGAAAATATCTTCACATTTTGATAAATAAAAAACACCAGTATGTCTACTCATTTTGACGCCTTCATTTGACTGTTGGTTAAAATTTTTTATTTTTTTTATTTTTTATTTAATGATTAAGGAAATAATTTAAATATATTAATATATTTTTTTATTTTTTAAATATATTTAAATATGTTAAAAAAATATGAAAAGAAAGAAAAAAACTTTTACCGCCCAGCGGTCAAATTGCGCACCCTTGATAAATATGACCATATGAGTTGTAGAAGTGAATCATTGCATTGTTAATAAAACCGACACATTACAGATAGTCTCAGAAAATCCAACGAACTTGATCCGTATGTGGTGGAGAAATAGGAGAGCTGGCAGACACAGCTTGGCGGCTGATAACAGAGGCAGTGAGAGAGAGAGAGAGAGAGATTGTGATTAGAAAGTAGATACTGTTATCTAAACCGTAAATAAAAGAACAAAAATAGAAGCTCAGAGCCCACCA
This sequence comes from Cyclocarya paliurus, assembly GCA_029856935.1. Classification (NCBI taxonomy): domain Eukaryota; kingdom Viridiplantae; phylum Streptophyta; class Magnoliopsida; order Fagales; family Juglandaceae; genus Cyclocarya; species Cyclocarya paliurus. Next base: position 39,836,843 of record CM056946.1, on the reverse strand, counting down.
TCCATTCCTACCTCAAATTTTCCACTCCAAATTTTGCATCAAAAGGTATTTGTGCTTCAATATCTGTTAGCTCCGCGGTCTCGTTTCCACAACCCTTCACCTGATTCTTTTTCGCATTTCATTTCATGTTGTTACGGAATTTCCAGTTCTGTTCAGAGCTTTCAAATTGGTCTTTTCCATGATTTTGATTTCCGTTTTTCGATCTCCCTGTTTACGCGTTTTTGTGGATGTTGAGATTCATATATAGAGTGAAACAGTCTTAGTTTTTACTCTGCCATCTGTTTGGTTCTCGAGAAACTCAGAAGAAATATATTATGAAAAACTGAATTTGAGAACTGCGCTATGTGCTGTATTCCAACGATCAGTTTTGTAATTTCGAAGCATACGGCTGTTGTTTTCTAATTCTACATCTTCTTAGCGACCAAACGAGACGCAAGCGTTCTAAATCGGTGAAATCCTTTTTCTTTTTTTTTGGCTAATCTGATCAATTCCATGCACTGAAAATTGATTGCCCCGTTGGCTCATTCTATTCCATGCTCTGGAAAGTACAGTGAAATCCTTGTATCTCCTTCCACCAGTGTCCACTTTCAGTACTATGCTTACAGCTTATACTTTTCTTAGTACAGACTGCATCATGAGAAATTGTAACGTAGCTGGCTTTTTCTTGTCCAGGTTTTAGAAGATGGAATCAGGATCATGGCACGTTGAGCAAAGAGATAATTCAAGAGACGAGTCGTTCAGAGATGTTGACAATCTCCCCGAAACTGGGTGTCTCTCCATTGTTGTGCTCGGTGCTTCTGGCGATCTCGCCAAGAAGAAGACCTTCCCGGCACTCTACAACCTCTTTCGGCAGGTTTTGTTAGACTCTTGTTTAACAGTCTTTGTATTATTTTCGTGAATTATATCTATCTGTATTACTTTTTATATGATTTTTGTTAAAATGTATACTTAGAACGATTGTCGTCTCTCGTTTGGTCAGTATGTTTTAAGACGATGGTTTCAGCTTTGATATTAGCATTCTATCTATTTTGATGGAAGTTTCTTATTCATAAAAGGCAAATGAGAATATGATCTTCTGTCTCTGAAGACTAGAGAAGAAGTAGAGTTACCGGTTATTATTAGGACCTGTGAACTTTTTTACTCACTTTGAAAGGCACTGGACTGTTCCCAGGGATTCCTACCTTCCGATGAAGTTCACATTTTTGGCTATGCAAGGTCTAAGATTTCGGATGACGAGCTAAGAAATCGCATACGTGGGTGAGATGCCTTCTGCTGTCAGTTTCTATTTTATAATAACAATGTTTGGTGCGAGGTCCCTTGCTTGGAACTTATTTCTTATAAATTACATATTAATAAACCTTATTTGCAAGGTTGATATTTGGTTGAGGATACCTACCAAAATTACCTCAAATTTTTTCACCTTCATTTCTCTTTTTGAATATTTGTTTCTTTAATGCTTATCTTATGCCTGCTCACTTCCTTTTGACTATTTTTTTTCCCAAAAAAACTGTTTTTGTTATTTTTCACTCACTTAAACTATGTCTTCAAATGTTTATCAGAATAGCACATGGCATGGATTGATTTAGATGTGATAAAACTGCAGGTATCTTGTTAATGAAAAAAGTGCTTCGTCAGAGAGCTTGGAGAATTTAAGAAAGTTTCTGCAACTGGTGAGCACAACCATTATCCTGTATTATTTTGGAATCATTTCTGTAGTGTGACTAGTGTCCCATAAGTACATTGTATTTTTAATTTATTTTGTAGGTTAAATATGTAAGTGGTTCTTACGATTCCGAGGAAGGCTTTCGGCTGTTGGATAAGGAAATCTCAAAGCAGGAATTATCAAAAAATACTGTGGAGGGATCGTCTAGGAGACTTTTTTATCTGGCACTTCCTCCATCAGTTTATCCATCTGTCTGCAGGATGATCAGGCATTTTTGCACGAATAAATGTAAGTTTCTCCAACTCAAATTTTAATTTGCAACTGGAATTATTATAAAATCTGGCGACTAATTTTTGGTCATTCGTGTTTGGACGGGTAGTTTCATTCATCTTTGTTGAAAGATCTTGCACAGAAGTCGTTTCTTTGAAACAATACACAACTACGTAACTTGGATTCATATGTACATTCCTTTACTTAATTTGACATGCTTCTAGAGAGTTGCTGAAAGATGAAGAATTCGGAAGATAGGATAGGATGCTCAGCTGGGTAGCCATTAGTCAGAGCAGAAAGATCACTATCTGATAGCATAATTACACACAGTACTCATAGAAGTTGCCATTCTGTTGTTAAGGGTAATTCTTGGAACTTTTTTGCTGAGTTGTTGGAGTTACAAAGATTTTATTACTGGTATTTTTTTTTCCTAACATTGCTCTGATGGTAAGGGAGAAGTCCAAAAGATACCTGAATTCTGTTTACATACCTGGATACCGGCAAAAGAAAACTAGGCTTTCTATTCCCAGTTAGTGTCTCAATTAATTCTTTGTTGTAATCTTGCTGAACTTGCATGCCATTTACAAAACTGCAAAATGTTGTTCTCTTAAGCTAAAGTTGATTTAACTAAACTAGTTGGTCGAATCGAGCACTTGGATTCCTGTATGAGATGTAGATTTTTAGAGTATCTGATACAGACCTTTCTGAATGAGTTCATCTAATTATTTCCAGCCAATCTTGGTGGATGGACAAGGATTGTTGTTGAGAAGCCTTTTGGCAAAGATTTGGAATCTGCAGAGCAACTCAGTGCCCAGATTGGAGAGTTATTTGAAGAACCACAAATTTACCGTATAGACCACTATTTGGGAAAGGAATTGGTGCAGAATATGGTAATAAATGTAGATAGGCCTTAGTTATTTATTTTGTTTCAAGACTCTGATTATTTCTCTTCTTATCTTAAATATGCAGTTGGTTCTTCGATTTGCAAATCGCTTCTTCTTGCCCCTTTGGAATCGTGACAACATTGACAATATACAAGTGAGAATCCTTCTCTTGCTGATCATATTTTAAAGTTACTTATCCAAGAAAAAAAATTCTTCCCCATTGTTTACATGATATTTTTTTCCACTTATAAAAAAGAGTTACTAATAAAAAAATGTTTGAAATTTACTCACCTAAGGTGAGGCTGCAAGAGTACATTACTAATCATAAAGTCCAGGCTATATCTTGTTCTCCTCCAATCAGGGGTTACCTCAATATATAAAGTTGTGACTTTCATTTTTCAACTAATGTAACTTTCATATTTCCAAGTTCAATATGTATCTTATTCGTATGTTTCTCTGGCAGATTGTGTTCAGGGAGGATTTTGGGACTGAAGGTCGTGGTGGATATTTTGATGAATATGGGTATGCACAATAAATGCCTGTGCCTCATTTTTTTCTTTTGAGCAGGAGCTTAAATGAGCAATCATTTCCTTGTCCTCTTTAAAATTTTATTTTTAATATTCAAAATTGATTACTTCTATATCAAATTCCACGTATAAAAAAACATGTGTTGTAATCATTTTCAATCACTACTTACATGCTAGTCAAAAAAGAAAAAAGATATTGGAGGTCCTAAAATTTTAGTTCTAAGGCCATATTTTGTTTAATGGAAAATATATCACGTGATCGATGAAAAACTAATCTTTTAAGGCAGAAAATGCCTTGATCTTCCAAGGAGGCACTTCTCATTTTCCGAACCCAATATGGAAAGAAAAATTCTAAACATAAGCCCCACACTTCTGCACACCACTTAAAAACATGTAATTTTATCCTTTTACCCTCATCTATCATGAAATATGAAATATGAGGATGAAAAAGTAAAATCCGTGTTTTTAAATGGTGTGCAGAGTGTGGGGCTTCTGTGTAGCACAACTCATATTAAGGGGAATAACTAATAATTTATTGTGTTGACAGGATTATTCGTGATATCATTCAAAATCATTTGTTGCAGGTAAGACCTTGGCATTAAGAGAAAGTAGATTCGTATCCTTAAAGATGCCATCTCAGCATGATTGATTATTTCTTTTTTTTTGATAAGTAATCAAGCTATTGTATTCATATAAATAGGCAGAGCCCAGGTACACAGGAAGTATATTTGAAAAAACGCCTAACTAGTGGTTACAATAGAAAAAAGAAGATCATGGACCCTAAGTCCGTTACAAACTGTAGCCCCCGCCCATAAGAACAAAGACTTAAAAAAGAAAACTTTAATCTCCTCCAAAGTTCTCTCTTGGTCATCAAAACATCTGGCATTTCTTTCACTCCAAATACACCAGCACAAGCATGATTGATTATTTCTTAATTATTGTTTTATTGTTGTACCCTAAATTTTAGTATTTCTTAGTTATTTGTGTTACTTCTTCTTGTGATAATATACTTGCATGAATTTGGAGGATCTTGTGTGTGTTGTAGTAACATCTTCAACTGTAATGTTCTTTCTTCAGAGTTTAATGTTAATACACAAACACACACACACATATATATATATACATATATATTCTTTCCTCTGAGTTTGTTATCCCAGCCTATCAGCAGAAAGATGAAATGTGTCTAAATTTTTGCATATTGATATTGCTCATTGTTCATCTACCAAGTGCAGGTTCTTTGCCTAGTTGCCATGGAAAAGCCAGTTTCTCTCAAGCCTGAGCATGTTCGGGATGAGAAAGTAAAAGTACGTATCTTACACCGGAAAGGGGGGAGTTTATTTCAGTTATTATCTTTTGGATGTTTATGCTCTGAAGCTTCTCTCACAGACTAAGAAACAAAGATGTGTTGATTCCCACCCTCCACATCCTTCTGCTTCTGTCTCCCTAAAACTGCTTTATGATAATAGGCTTCTAAATGAACATAGAAAATAAAACTATCTCTGTAGATCTAAAGGGACCTAAGAGTTTTGAAAGCCTTTTTTCCCCTAAAAAAAAAAGATTCATGTTTTACAATTGACATAAAACTCTTCCCCATATAATTTATCTTCTCAGTTATGCGAGTTCCAGACATATCTTCTTACATTGTTTGCTGATTATTGCTTGAATCTCAGGTTCTTCAATCAGTTCTTCCAATTAAGGGTGAAGATGTTGTTCTTGGACAATATGAAGGCTATAGGGATGATCCAACAGTTCCTGATAACTCAAATACTCCAACTTTTGCAACTGTAATTCTGAGAATAAGCAATGAAAGATGGGAAGGTACTATCTACTTCACAATTTTTTTTTATCTTCTTTTGAAACTCCTTTATTGTAGAGTGAAACATAATATCTGAACCCACATTTGGGTATCAATTAGAGCATAATTTTGTTCAACCTCTTACCATAGTCAAAGCGAATTTTATTATTCAGGTGTACCATTTATACTCAAGGCTGGGAAAGCATTGGATTCGAGAAAGGCAGACATACGTGTTCAATTTAAGGATGTGCCTGGTGATATATTCAAATGTATGGCACATGACCTTGAGAATTCTGTGTGACTTATCTTCAAGATTTTGCCTGGTTCCTTATACATCTACAATTTTCTATGTTTAACTATTTATCAAAAAAACTCTCACTGATAGATGACTTATCTTTTACTTATGATTATACTCGTACATGAATGAAAAGCACAGAAGGATTTTGCTAGGTGGTCATGCACTTAAAATTTTGGGTGTTTTTTTTATTTTTTTGATAAATAAAATTTTTGATAAAAATTTTGGGTGTTAAAAGTGAGAAAAATCATAATTATTGCCAAAGTGAACACTTCCGCGACGATTATTGCGTTGGTTAATGTGCAGAATGGCACATTTTCTGTTTCTGCCATGATTAACTCTTCTTGCTTGCAATATAACTCCATATGGTCATGCTGCCACTTACCTCCTTGGTAGGCTTTCCATTCAGCGTCTTTGTATTGTTGTCACTCTTATCTCTGTATCTCTGTATTATGCTTGATGGTCTTATCGAATATTTGGTCACCTAAAAGTTATTATCTATTTTTTGAACTTTGTCTTCTTATTCAGGTAAAAAGCAGGGGAGAAATGAGTTTGTAATACGCCTTCAGCCTCCAGAAGCCATGTACATGAAGCTTACGGTATGTTTATGATTCTAATATCATTGTGAGAATTGATGGTCCCGCAATGTTTGAGCTGTACCTGCCTATGTTTTCACGTGCTTCTTGTTGAGACCTGGCGGGGCATCAGGAAAAGTAGAAAACAGTGTGCATGTGCTTGCCTATTGAATTATTTTCGTTGCGTGTTTTTTCCAGGGTTTTTCTAGTAGCAATCATACTTAGATCATACTTTTGTAGAATTTTCCCTGAAGTTACTTAACTTGATAGAAAATTCTGGGAATATAACATTAAGCTAGTTTTTACTGGAACCCTCTCATAAGCATTGCTGATGGCGTCTAATTAAGTAACTTTACTTTTGTCTGAAAACCCATTTCTCACAATGTCTCTCATGCAGGTCAAGAAGCCTGGACTGGAGATGCTGACCATCCAAAGTGAATTGGACTTGTCGTACAGGCAACGTTATCAAGGGGTCACAATCCCAGAGGCTTATGAACGTCTAATTCTTGACACGTATGATCCTTGCCTTCCATATTTTTGGTATCTGATAATTCTGAGAATTAATATCATGGTGTTCCATTGATTTCTTACTCATTGAGAAGAAGAATTTTGTTTTACAGAGTAAGAGGTGATCAGCAGCATTTTGTTCGCAGAGATGAGTTGAAGGTATGAACAATGTACATTAAATACAGTATGTGTCAGCTCTAAATTTGATGGCTGTGTGAACCATCAGGCGGCATGGGAGATCTTCACACCTCTTCTGCACAGAATTGATGGTGGAGAAATAAAGCCGGCTCCATACAAACCGGGGAGCCGAGGTCCCGCAGCAGCAGATGAACTGCTAGAAAAAGCTGGTTATGTTCAAACACATGGCTATGTATGGATCCCTCCCACCTTGTAGAGTGCAGTACACTTGCAAAAATGGACTCTGGTGTATCCATCCTGTTGCCTGCCGATATCAAGTTTGCATGAAAAATGGCTCTTTTACATTAATAAGCTTAATGTAAGCAACACATAAGCAAGTAGTATGACTCGAGCTTTACACGAGCAATACGAGAGAAAGCTGTTTTTCACTTTGTAATATGAGTTTTTCTGTAATACGAGCTTCCACACTCTTGGAGTTGCCCCCAAACATATTATTCTGTTAGTTGATGCACCACATTTTAAGTAATGAGTAATAATTTATGTAAGTCTCAAATATAAATAAATCTATTATGATAGGATTCACTTTTTTAGTAAGAGCTTGTATACCAATAATCATATTATTGAGTAATCTGTCTGTCTAAGTGACACATTTTTATATGAATAATGGTACTCCCATCGAGAGTCCTAGTCTAAGTGATATTAAGGTCTGTTTGGATATAAAAACACTCTCAATCTATCTCATATCATAATCATAACTCTTCTAAATTTTCATACAAAATATAATAAACAATTTAACATTTTCAAATCTTAAAATAATAATAATATTAAAAAATAATATTTTAATAATATTTTATTCAACTCATTTAAAAAAACATCTTATCTTATTATCCAAACTAACCCCAAAAGCTTGCGACCTTTTTAAAAAAAACATTTTTAAAAGTTTAAAAAATATTTGAAAAAAAATAATTTACACCATCGATAGAAGTTTTCGATAATCTTCCTGGATGGGTGCAGAGTTACCCTTTTTATATTCCTTCCAACACAAGGGATTTTATTTTGTCAAAAAGGTTCAGAAGTCTGTCCTTGTCCTTCCAACACAAGTTTTTATTTTATTTTTTGATATTCTTCCAACACAAGTTAAATGGACATAATTTGATACAATCAAGTTGGGTCTTGGGTCTGGTGATTTTTCCGGACCGCGTTGGTTCCAAGCTATACAAAAATAAGGTGCTGTCCGACCCCGAATATTGGCCCAACCCAACCCAACCCAACCCAACCCAGCCGGGAACATTCAAAGACCAGGACACACGGTTTTGTTTGTCTTATTTCCTCTGATGAAAGTTGCCGCGTATGCACGTCTCTCATTTCTTTTGTGACAAGTTTAGGAGATGCAACCTACAAGGTTTCTCTCTGCTTCTATTTATTTTATTTTTCTTCTTCTTATTATTAATTTATTAGCATGTTTTATGTACGGATGCTCTTCTATAATTTTAAAAAAAATATATTTTCTCATTTATTATTAGACCATACACTTTTTTTTTTGAAGAGGTTGGGATTATATTTATGGATTTAATTTTCGTTCTGCACAAAACAACAAATTAAATTTCGGAAAAGAATAAAAAAGAGGTTAAGGGGCAAAGGAAACATATCCATCTAATCCCCGAATGCAGAGTTCTTAGTTCTATCGGTCCAAGAATCATCTCGCTTTCTGATTCTCCACCCGCCTCGCTCGCTCGCTCGCAGTCTCCATCTCTCGCTCTTTGTTGGGAAGTCTCTTATATTAGGCTTCTTTTCCTTTTTCCGAACCCGTTGCGATCTTTTCTTTCTCCTTCCTCTTCTTCACCTCAATAATAAGCGGGTGTATATAATTGGGTTGTTTGACCCGGTCTGGGTGTCTTGGCGTAGGGTTCCTGAGATTGAAGAATGCCTCTCAGTTTCTCTAATAGGTACGCGGATATGAATTGTGAGGGTCCACGCGATTCTTGGAGTTGCTGGGGTTTGAATTCTGAGTTGGAGGGTTCTGATTGCAGCGAAATGGGCAAGGCTGAATTGGGCGGCTATGGCGAATCGGTGGTGACTGATGACGTTATCGATAAGTTGCCTAGTGATCCATTTGGAATGGATATAAGGTCTACGATTACGATCACGGGTTGGTTTAAAAATTGGGGAGAGGAATCTGATTCAGGTTGTGATAGTTTTGGGATTGATGAAGCGGAAAATGAGAGTGCTGATCCTCATGGACTATTTGCAGGGTTAAATTGGGTTTGGAATGGTTCCATGAAGTTTGCACCTGATTCTGGTAACATGAAATTAGGTGGAATTTCAATTCCTTGTGATGGGTTTGATGGGTTCGATGAACTTGGGGTTGAGACTGAATTTCTTGATGATGCTTTTGCACTGGATGGAAATGTGGAGGATTTTATGAGTGTCAGCGGTTATGGAAATTGGGTTGTGAGCAAAGGAGCTCGGGAGTTGAGGGATTGCGGGAAAACTTGTTTTGATGACGGTGAAGGAGGTGCACCCCACGATGCCATGTTTTTTGCTTTGAGCTATCTGGGTGTGCAGGACCTTCTCAATGTAGAAAGGGTTTGCAAATCTTTGCGCGATACGGTTAGAAGTGATCATCTTCTATGGAGAACTATTCACATTGATCAGCCGTTGAGTGAGAAGATCACGGATGATGCTCTTCTGAAGTTGGCTAACAGGGCACAAGGTACCCTTCAGTGCTTGAACCTAGTGGAGTGCATAAGAATAACAGATAGTGGTTTGAAGCACGTACTTGAAACCAATCCAAGACTGACAAAGGTTGGTATTTACAACTCTTTAAGTATCTTGGAACATATATGATTTGTGCTTTCATATCTAGTCGCGTATAATCTCCAGATGCTTTCCTGTTGCCTTTTCTTCCTCTGATGTGCCTAATGATTTCATGAGGTTAAAGTATATAGTCTTGAAACTATTTAGTGACTGAAGAGAGCATTGTCTCATCTTCCATTATTCTTTATTCAATAAACAAAGATACATAAAATTTGACGTATTATCCTTTCTCTTATACATCACTGAATGTGATATTTATGCCTTTTTGCATCTCAATCAAAATCATAGGGCATTCAGGCATTCTTTACAACTTGAGCGACTTTAATGCGTTTCAGATAGCTTTTGAAAGATTTGTTGTGTTGTCTTAGCAGTTATCTTGAAAAAAAATAAACGTGTAGATGTAACACCCCTACCCCGATATGGTTAGGAATGTCACTTTCACAACATTACATAGAGTCAGGCTATAAGAGATCCATAAATACTTCAAAACATGACTGAAAATTTAATTAAAACTTAAAAGTAATGATTGAAAAACCACATAAACTGAAAATTAGGGAAAGACCCTCAATTTCATTCTATTCCAACATAAATCGAATTCTAACCTATGTGATGAGCGCTTATTGACTAGGGCATGGTCTCCATTGCTGGTTCTAGTTTTTTATTTTTTATTTTATTGGCACCGGGTGTTCGGGGGTTCTAGTTTGCATCCTCATCTTTAACCTCACCAGAGGTATTTAAAACATAAAAACAAATGTGATTTGATTGCTTAGTAAGTAGTCCCAACATACTGTAAATAAGTTGGAAACAAGTTTATAAAACATTCATATGTATACACATGCATTTGTGCGCGTCATAAACCATTTTCATTAATCTCTTGGTGATCAACACACATTTGCACCTTATGTATAAGGTTTGGTGGCCCATACAAGATGGCTTGCTGCTTCTCTAGCTTTGGTGCCACTGTACATTAGTCGTTTTTTGAAATCCTTAACAGGCATTCTTACAATCACATCCTTTTTCTTTTTCTTTCTTTTCTTTTGTTTGTCTTTACCTTTCTTTGCTTTACTTTGCTTTTCATCATGTAATACGTGTCTGTAAAAGTTACACATCACATAGCAGAAGCATGCATATAAAATCATTTACACACATCTTTTTCACATATTATTGGATGCATAAAAAGGGCTATGAAAGAAGGCTACAGAACATTGTATTACATGAAACAATCTTAGAGAAACGTTGCATTGACATTTGAAGAAGTAAGGGTCTGATCATGTCCACTACTTCTTAGCTTCAAGAATTTCAATACGCCTCATTCTTTCCTACTGCTGACATGAACTCTTGAACATTAGAGAAAGATACCCAAGAATTTTTGTAGAAATTGGACAGCAAGTGACAGCTGACAGCCTCTAAAATTGATGACTTATACTGTTGGGTTGTATAGGAGGTGGAAAACTTAGAATTAGTGAATTGATTAAACTGTTGGAAGATAAAAACAGTAACTATGTCTTGGAAATTGAAGGGGGAAAGCTCATGCTTTCCAGTAGTGGTGGCAGCAATAGGGAAAGGGAGTGGTAGACTAGGGTTTGAATTTGGGATCTAACATGTACAGATTGTAAGGAAAGGACTTCAGCAATTATTCCCTGAGAAAACCGTGAATCGAGGTGCTGAAAGTCAAAGGATTTTCTCACCTAAAGTTGCAGGAGACTTGGAGAGTGATCTATGTTTTCCTTACTTTCTTCAGGACTTTGGGGAAATGTGTTCTGTGAGGGGTGTCAAACCTGGAGACTGAGGAAGTCTCCAGTCCCTTTTCTATTTTTTTTAAAAACAAGCTGAGTGGCAGCAGAATTTTCTGAAAAAGTGTGGTGTGTTTGGTCAACAAAAAGCTAGAGTTTTAAGGCATAAAGCCCAGTTTAAAGCCAGCCTGATTGGCTGGCAGATTCCCAGTGGTTTATGGATTTCTTAGAAGCTTCCAAATTTTTTTATTTATAAGTAAAGCAGATTTTTATTAATACGAAAAAATGGCATAGCCCTAATACAAAGGACGTATATAAGAGAATGCACCTAATTAGGAGCTTGAGATAGATACAAGGAAGTCATGAAAATTTAGTCTATTGATGCATGAGTCAAGCCATTAATTTATTTCTATTCTATTTGTTATCATCATTATTTACTATTACCAAATAAAAAAAGTACCACAAATAGTGAAGAACTTACTTTTAGGAATCATTGAAGTCTATGGCTATAGCCTTGAGAAATGATGTATTGAAAAAGAAACTTTTAAGATCATCCAGAGAGAGCTCCTAATTTTCGAAGTTCCAGTTATTTCTTTCCATCCAAATGCACCATAATAAGCAAATGGAAGCCATCTTCCACACTGCTGCAATTTGGGGATTGCCTTAAAGGCCTCTCAAATTGGCAAGAAGATCGACCACCCTCCTAGGCATAATCTTGCTAACTTGACTCTGCCGAAAAGTTATTCCATAAAGCCAAGGCAACCTCATTGAAGTAGCAAGTGATCTACCTTTTCTTCACTTTTTTCTACCATGCAGCACCAAAGTTTGGAAGTTGAAACTTCCAAACTTTTCAATTCAATAAGTAGAAATCCTAGGCTTGCAGGCTTGATTTCTTTGGTTCTAGTAGCCTCATTCCCCTTAATTGCAGCTAGTTCAATGATTCTATCCATGGGGACTCGGCAGGTTTGCATAACAGTCCTAATTAGGCAGTTTCATACTCTATGGGTCTTGATTATATTCATACTACTATAGCTAATTAACACCATAAATGAAAATCAATCAGCAATTAATATTATACTAACTGGTGCTTATAAACATAGGCCAGCCGGAGAATGATAAAGTTTTTTTTTATAAGTAAAAAGCTATTAATTCCAATAGGCGTAGCCAAGTACACCGGATGTATACAAGAGAAAACACCCAGTTGGGGTGCAAAAAAAGAAAAAAAAAGATAAACCCATCTAGGAAAATGAACCTAACAAAGCCCTAGCCCAAGCCCAAAGATGCGCCTGCCCAAACCATGATAAAGGTACAACTACTTTACAACTCTATTTCAAATGGGGGTAGTTATGTAAATTTAAAATTATTTTTAATGAAGCGGCACAATTACATTGGTTAATTGTAAAGAGTTGTAAAATAGTTGTAGATGTATCATTACCCAGGGCAATTTGTTTCATTGGTGATCTCATTTGAGTTGGGATCTATATGGCAAAAGATTTGACATCTTTTGCAGCTCTTGATGCTGCATGTGTCAGGTTGGTCTTTTTTCGGTTTTCATCTAAATCTTAAGTCAGCAGAACCAAAGGTTTCTAACTGTTGCTACTGATTCCTTGTCCTTTTCGATTATTATGTTTATCTTGAACTTTTTTAATTCATTATTGGCTCACTTCTTGTATGCAGCTAAGCGTCCCAGGATGTGTCAGACTTAGTGTTGATGGCTTATTGGATAACTTAAGGGCCTTCAAGTCTGTTGGTGCGCCCGGAATAAAGTACTTAAGAATCGGGGGCATCCACAGTATAATGGACAATCAGTTTGAAGAATTGCAGTTTTTGCTGAATGCAGATAAGCATATGCAGCTGAGTGCCCGCCAACCACGGATTTATCGTGGGGGGAAGTCGTATCTCTCTTCCGATGATGATTGTGCCATCGATGTTGAGGTCTGCCCCAGGTGCCAGAAGTTTAGGCTAATTTATGATTGTCCAGCAGAGAGTTGTCAGGGGAAACATCAGACTGCCCAGTTGTGCAGGGCTTGCATACTCTGCATAGCACGCTGTATCAATTGTGGGCGCTGCATTAAGGACCGTGATTATGAGGAAACATTTTGTCTAGACTCCCTTTGTTTGGATTGTTGGAAGCAGCTCCTTAATGGCCAAGATAGGCCAGGTGAAAAAGGTGCACCATCTTGCATCGAGAGACCTGGTACCAGTTTTGCTTCTGTGGCAGATAGGGAAGATATTGTGCATCGCCATTGGATGTAGGTTTTGTGGTAGAATCACATCGTTTGGCTGGCTGCCCAGATGAATAATGCAAATGCCACTTGCATAGATGCTAGGAGTGGGAACTCCTGTAATCGTGAAGAATATGCAGCTTGTGAAGACAGTGGAAGTGTACCACTAGCAGCAGACCTCTAAAGCGTAGTTGGTGCCTTGTCGCTGCCTTGATATAGGATATTCAAGGAGAAGAAGAATAAAATAAAGAAAAAAAATGAAGAAAACGAATTGAATGAAAGAAGGGAACTGGAGCAAGAAGAAGAAATAAAAGGGAATGCTGGTCAAATAAAAATAGGCTTTTGATTTATAATTTTTTGTGTCGAGTAAGGATTATCTAATGCTTCTCTGGCTCCTGGCATTACTATTTGTGTTCTTTGACGACGAAGAAGAAGAAACAAAGAGGAATGCTGGTCAAATAAAAATAGGCTTTTGATTAATAATTTTGTGTCAAGTAAGGATGATCTCATGCTTCCGTGGTTCTTGTCTGTATGATTTGTGTTCTTTGATGGCACTGAAGAATTTAATTTGTACGCGTGACTGTGGAAGTTTGGTAGCATCTGCTTCTGGTAATGTTTGCTGAAGACCACTCTTGTCATAAAAGTTGGGATTTTTCAATCGATGCAGGTGAGGAGAAATCATGCTGAAAGCAGAGAGTGCTGGAGGTATTATGACACTGTTTTGTGTCAACTCTGTGATACCTTGCTTTACTTAGGCAGTTGTTGCACCTTGACTGATCTATTATTTTTCATGGGATCTGTTGCAAAGCTGTTCCATTTCAAGTAACCTATAAGTTTAGCATTCCCATTTGTCTGTCGGTCGGAAAAAAAAAAAAAAAAAAACATTCCCAATGTCTTGTGATTTGGTCTTGGCAACCTCATAATATTGTAATCGACCAGTAGATGAGGAGGATTGTATGTCCATTTTTGTTCTGTTGCTATTGTTCCCATGGAGTAGCATCTCATTCTTGATAAGGTAACCTTACTCCATTTTGCCCCTGCTTTCGTAATGAGTGAGAACTGTTATGCATCCATCGTATTCAAGTTCTTATACTGGATTGGGTTGAGTGGTTCAAGTCCACTTGTAGTATTATCTTCATACTTGGCGGATTAGAAGTCATTTTCTATACATCTGCTTCCAATCAACAGTCTTTTAACATATATTGCATCCCATTTTTTCTTTTCTCCCTCCCACCTATCTTGATGTCAATATTTTTTGCGATAAAGTTGGTTAGGGCCTGCAAAAGACTCTGTTTGGTGCAATCTTAGCTTATCCCACTTGCTTGAAGGATCAGAGTTTGGAATGTAGGCGTATGGGGGTATTGATGCTATAATAATTGTGTCTGAACTCGTGCACCGGATCCTCTCATGGTGATGATGATTTCTCATTAACTATGCCCGTTGTTAGGGTATAAACACAACAGAGTGTTCAAGTGTTGTAACCGCAATGTAATGGCACAAGTACCGTATCTATAACTTGCAAACTGTATCATCATATATTGGAAGAAACTCATATATTTGATGGCAGAAACTATTGAATCTACTAGCCTTATTTGGATACAGAGATGGGTTTTTTTAAAATTTTCACGCAAAATATAATAAACAATTCAACTTTTTCAAATCTCAAAATAATAATAATATTAAGAAATAATATTCTAATAATATCTTATTCAATTCATCTAAAATCATCTCATCTCATCTCACTATCTGAATGAGTTATAAAATTCGGTTATTCTTAAAAAAACAACACTAGTCGACATTCTTTTTGGCCTTTCGGATGACCAAGAACAGATCAGGATAAATCTCCATTGAAGATGTCACTTAAACCCTTTGTGTCTAGGCAATTAAATCCAGCATCAACGATAAAACTAGTAATCAGACTGAAAAAACAAAAACAAAAAAACAAAACAAAACAAAAAACAAAACGGTGTCGCGTTGGACATGTATCGTCGGTTTGGGATATAATTAAGATTTCGGGTCAACAACTACGGTGTGGCTGCGTGGCTTGGGGTCAACGACTCAAGAGTCAACATGCAACCGTGGATGTCGATCCGAACCACAACCCACCGACTCCAGACCCGACGTGAAGTATCTCTCCTTTTATATTCTTTTGGTTCCGTCTCTCAGCTTAAACTTGAAGCAGAGGACAAACCCACGAACATGGAGAACGGTGAAATTCCCGAAAACGCTAACGAGCGTAAGTTTTTCCATTGTTATTCATCCCTCCCAACCTTATTATCTTCAAGGATCACTGGCTTTTGTTCGTTGAGTTACTTCTCAAATTCTTATTTTTTCCCCTTCTTTGTGATATTCAGATTGCCCTGGTACCCAATCAGATTCTGCTGGAAAATCTGACGCTTGCGAAGGATGCCCTAATCAAGAAGTTTGTGCTACTGCTCCTAAAGGCCCTGACCCAGGTCTCTCTCTCTCTCTCTCTCCCCCCTCCCTCTCTCTCGCTTATTTCGTATTTTTTTTTTCCATTTTGACTTTGAATTCGGATTTAATTAATTATTATGACTTTTTCAGTTTTTTGTTTGTTATTCAAGTTTAGCCTTGGGCCGCATCCATGCATGTGTTCTGTGCCGATATTATGTTTGTTGTTGTTACTAGGTAAACTTTGAGTTCTTGTGACTCCTGGAATTATAATTGCAATTAGAGAGTTCGTTGTTACTTGCACCCAGATAGGAACTGTGCTGAACTAGTAAACAATGTGATGAAGGATTTTACTTACATCTTGCAATAAGTCAGATGTCCAAAACGGGAGAGACAGGAAGTTCTGGTGTAGAATTCTTTTGTGAATTCTTTTGTGAGTCTTCTCTTAGCACGTGGCCTTATGATTATCCTTTGTTACAAACTATGGGACATGTATACCAAGTCATTCTTTAGGCATTTGAGGTTGTGGGTATCTTTTTTTATAAGTGGATTCAATCTGCTCACAATAATATTATCCATTGAAAGTACCAAGGAATACAAACTACTTCCTTGGCGTAAATAGAAAGGTGAAACCATATAGCCATGAGGTTGTGGATACCTTTCTGAAGTCTTCATTTGTGACTGCGTTCTGAAGGGTTTTATTATAATTGACAAAGGTCGTGCATATAACTCAAGTGATTTAATATTCTAGTCAGTGGGTTTCCTTACAAACGTTTTGCCATTACATATATTATGTTAAACTACTGCTTCTCCCAAAACTTAAGGTGATAAGAAAGGGTAAATCTAATTACTTAACCATTATTCTTGCATCCTTTCTCTTGTACCTATGCTGTGGATTCGGAATTTTCCTTAATAAATGTATCAAAAAACATGAGATTTTGACTTCCTAAATAGAATCAAATGTGTGTCAAGATTTGAACTCAAGACTTACTCTAATACCATGTCAAATTACCATTTGTCCCAAACATTTGAAGAGATAGGAAAGGGAGAATCTAATTACTTAAAAATTATGCTTAGATAGCATCACACACCATCATAAGAAAGCAGAGGCAGCCAAAAGAAATGGGTCAATCAAAGATACTAATAAGAACATTTCCCTGATTCTTATATGTCATCAACTGAGCCATTTATTGAAATAGTTTCAGGTTCTAGCTTTAATTATCATCATTTCTATATGTTTCAGGTTGGTAGCTCGTGTTTCTGTCCTCCCTTAATTCTGCTTGGATAAATTTTGAGAGAGAGGCCTTTTGCTGAAAGTCCATTAAGTTTAGCAAACATCATAATGCCTATTTGGAGGCCTTATAATGAGTAGAATACATATTTGGTTCCAGTTCTTTTTGCACCATGATGAAAGCATACTGCATCCCCAAGATTGAACTGCCAGCTGTTGCATTGTCTTAATGATCTTGTGCATTACCCTACGTGTTGAAGCTACATTATTGATAATTTCATGCAGATTCTTTTAATCCAAATATGAGCTGTGTCTGTGGGTGTGAGAGAGAGGGAGAGATTTTTTTTTTTTTTGGGGGGGGGGGGGGGGGCTCTGCTAAGAGTATTAACTGTTCAGTTATTAAAGTTATGCACGACCTGCAAGGCATTTGGTCATGTTTGCTTTGGAATGGTGCCTGTTGTGTTCTGTGATTGTATTGAATGTCGCAAAAGTGGTATGCTTTTCGTCATAACATTTCCAATGTTTGTTGGTGCAGACTTGGTTGCAATCACTGAAAGAATGGCTACTGTTAAGCATAAGATACTGGTTTTATCGGGGAAAGGTGGAGTTGGCAAGAGTACATTCTCTGCCCAACTGTCATTTGCTCTGGCAGCTATGGACTTCCAAGTGGGTCTCCTTGACATTGACATTTGTGGCCCGAGCATCCCAAAGATGCTTGGCCTAGAAGGTCAAGATGTCCACCAGAGCAACCTTGGCTGGTCTCCTGTTTACGTTGAGTCCAACCTTGGGGTCATGTCCATTGGATTCATGCTTCCTAACCCTGATGAAGCTGTCATATGGAGGGGTCCACGCAAAAATGGGCTCATCAAGCAATTCCTGAAGGATGTATACTGGGGAGAACTTGATTTTTTGATTGTTGATGCTCCTCCTGGGACCTCAGATGAGCACATCTCAATTGTCCAACTGCTCGAGGCTACTGGAATAGATGGTGCAATTATAGTCACTACTCCACAAGAAGTCTCCTTGATTGATGTGCGGAAAGAAGTGAGTTTCTGCAAGAAAGTTGGAGTCCAGGTTCTTGGGGTTGTTGAGAACATGAGTGGCTTGTGCCAGCCAGTGATGGATTTCAAGTTTACAAAGATGACAGAGACAGGTGAACAGAGAGATGTTACAGAGTGGGTCAAGGAGTATGTGAGAGAAAACGCACCAGAGATTCAAAATTTGTTTGCTTGTAGTGAAGTCTTTGACAGTAGTGGTGGTGGTGCAGAAAGAATGTCGAGGGAAATGGGTGTACCTTTTCTTGGGAAAGTACCTTTGGATCCACAGCTTTGCAAGGCAGCTGAAGAAGGTAGATCCTGCTTCATTGATAAAAAATGTGGGGCAAGCGCTCCTGCACTGAAGATGATCATAGAAAAATTGATTGAAAATCAGGGGTTCTCAAGAATGTTGGTTGCTGATAGTGCGTAGGTGGTTGGCATCAGCTTGTGGTCCTTGCGGATTAAAATTTTGTGTCTTCCCCTTTCTATCTATAGTAGCTTGAATCTCATTTGTATTTTTTTAGCTTAATATGTGTGAACTGATTTGTTTAGAACATGACTATTTTTTTAATGTAATGAAAACCTGTTGTATTTTTTTTATTTTTTATTTTGATGAGGTGGAATCTGGTTTTGATTGGCCATGCGCTGTGCAAAATAGCTATTTGATGTGTTTTACAGGTGATGATGTTACTCTTTATCTTTTTGGTTTATACACGAAAATTGAAAATTCAGGAAACTTTTGTAAACGAGTTATAGCTTTTGAACTGACACCCCCCCCCCTCTCTCAAAAGGGGGCTTTTGAACTGATTTTGTACTTAATTCTTTAATCCAGAAACAGAAATGGCAGATCACTGATGGCTCATATTTGCCTCAGCTCAAAATACCTCGTTCGTTAAATGCATTAGCTCAACGCAGACAATGGACACATTGGAACTCGACTGTTCATGTGAGGACTGCGAGGTTGTAAACTTTGTATGTCGTAATTTCTCTCGTTACCGGGCGGAGAGCATTTAGTGGCTCCGGTTGGTTGCCTTCAACCTTTCTGCCTTCTGTCTTCTCAAGAAGCCCTGCTTATATGGGATTCCACTGTACGGCTTGGGCTGTATCTAGACTTGCATATTAACTTCAGACGATAACCGTGCCAACATATCCAGAAAAAGTAGAATTGCAGCCTGTCTCAACCACAAGACATGCTTCTGCGACAATGAAAGTGATGGTAGTATGTATGTACGTATGGGCGGTGCGAACGTTGAAATACAAGGCATTGGATAGAATTGCCAACTAAGTATAGATGGCCGATCCATATCTCATGTCAACGGTGCTTTTTAACTCAGAAACTTCGTAGTTCACCTTAATAGAGCACGGCATCTGCTTATGCAATTTTCTGGATAAAAATTAGCTATAAAAGCCCTTAGCATGTAGTAGCTTCAGATGTGAATTATCCATGCTAACTAAACAGATGCTATTAGGACGTATTTCACATCAAGTGCTGCTTTACAACCATACATACATTGCCAAAGAGTTATATGCATGCAAATGTAACAGAAGGAAGCCATCCTTTAAAGAAATAAATCATGTTATTTATCCCCATACAACAGTGCACGGATAGGCAATATAGGGCCACCCGTGATGGGCTATAAATTATTAAAAAAGAAACAACTGATTCTCAAAACAACTTTAGGAAGACAACATACAGCATAGGTTGTTATTAAGTACCAAAACTTACCTGTGAAGTTATAACATATGGGAAACAAGGCGATGGTTGCAGGACAGGAAAAAAACCCATGTCTTTTCAACTTGATCTCCAAAAACACCACAAATTCGGAATTTCTGATTGCTAATGGAAAGTTTGAATCTTTATGGTCTTAGATACCAAAACAAAAACTTCATCGACTATAAACCATCAATAATGCAAATCCATGACCTTTTCACGTTGTTATGCCATCCTCATTCCCTGAAACAAACAAATAACACATCAAAGAATTTTTTTATTAGTAATAAATATTTATTCATTTTGATAAGTTAGTAATAAATATTTATTGATAGGCATAAACTCAAATACACAAGGAGTATATAAGAGATACACCTACCAGACTATCCAGAAGGGGAAAAGGATTCTAAAAATTCATGCAGATTCAGTCCATTAAAAATTCATACACATAAAAATATTGCCACTGAGACATGTGAACTAGATGTTTTGTGATAATATTCATTCCACCAACAGTGACATTTTTGTCAACTTTGGTGCACTGCCTCTTAAAGAATACAATTCGCGATATTTTCATGAAAATGATACATTCGAATAATAATTGCATCATTCAATTCTTCCTTTTTGGGATGTTGAGTCAAGGCCTTCTAAATTTAGCTATGCAGCAAGCATACAGCAGCTCCATAGTCAGAAAATAGATTCAGCGCATTTAATCAAGCTATAGTAAAAAATATCTAGTAGTTATCTCGATTACCAAAACATTCCACAGTTCCAGATATCATTTATACAAAATGTCCTATCTTTCTTTACATCAAGCACCATCTAACTCCTGAATGTAATTGGCATGACATGAAATCAGGTAAACTACAAAAAAAAAAAAAAAACAATTTGCAACTTTTTTAAAGACTAGTAGTTAGCAATTTGCAACTTCCAACCGGTCAAATACTTCTGAATATAATGATCACTGCCTTCAGCTTACTGCGTTATTTCCACAAAGAAAATCACTTAACCTACAAAACCAGTCTACACTATACATATGTCCGAACTTCTCTTGTTGTCTTTGAATCAAAAGTAGCTTCAAACTGTTGTTCGAATGAAATAGAGCGGGTCCTATGTTAATGAACTGGAAGCCCAAACTCCATGTACAACTTCCTTCTAAACACTATGTTTACAACTTCCATTACGCTTGGAATTACAGCATTGATGACCAAAATCCTATGCTCACAAGGCTCTATCATTGCAAAACAACACGACACCACAAACAGCAACCCACAAAATCCTAGTTCCACAAGCAAAGTTTAAGGGATAAATGAAGTCAAGAAGTTAAATAAATCAAACCAATCAGAACAGAATTGAAGAGATTAAGATGGAGTACCCAAGTTCAAATTAGCGACACAAAAGTTCCAAAACATATAAAAATAAAAATAAAAAATAGAACATGACCCCAAAATATTCTGATAACTTCTTGCCTACTGGGTCTTCACTCATCGATTCTATTATTTCTACCATTATAATTTCAAACAAAACAACTCGGTAACAAACATTATTGTACCGGACTCAACGCGAGGCATTGAGAGCCATGAGCATTTGCTGACCGCCGGGCAGGTATGCCACATTTGGCGACTTGGCCAGCGTGCTAGCGTTCTCCCTCATAGCCTCAATCTTCCTGAGCTCGATAAGGCCCATCCCAGCCTGTGCAGTGGCGTCCGAGATCATCTTGGCCGCCTCGCTCTCTCCCTCAGCCCGAATAATTGCGGCCCGCCTCTCTTGCTCCGCCTTCGCCACCACGAACTTGGACCGCTCGGCCTCCTGCTGGGCCACTTGCTTCTGCTCCACGGCGCGCGAGAATTCCGCCCCGTAAGACAGGTGCGTGATCGCTACGTCGTCGAGCACGATGTTAAAATTCCTGGCCCGCTCCAGCAGGCCATTGCGGACCAAGGCCGAGACCTGAGGCCGCTCGGTGAGGAGCTGGTCGGCGTTGAACTGCGCCACCACGGCCTTGAGAACCTCATTTCCGATCGATGGGAGGACCTTCTCATCGTATTCGAGCCCTAGGGTTTGGACGATCTCTGGGAGTTTCGTGACCTCGGGACGAGAGAGGACTCGGAGGGTCAGGTTGACCATCTGGAGGTCCTTGGTGCCGGAGACAGAGGAAAAAGTGTGGGGCTTGGTTCGGATGTCGAAGATGAAGGGCTTCTGGAGCCATGGCACCAGGAAATGTGTCCCCTCCCCCACGGTCTCGTCCAGTATTCCGCGGAGACGGTCGAATATGACGGCTCGCTGCCCACCGTCAACGTTGTAAAGCGAGGAGTTGAGAATCGTCGCGGCTGCGCCGAGACCAAAGGCGGCGCGTGCGATGGTGGTGAGGAAAGAAACAGCAGCTTGGCTACCCATCGTAAGAGAGTGTAGGGTTTTAGGGAGGGCTTAGGTGGGGTTTGGAGTTTAGATAAATTTGGGGGCAAAGCTAGAATAAACGTCACGACTACTTGGGCTTGGCCCTTCAATATAGGCCCAAAAAAAGAGCAGCTATTCATCTCTCTCCGTCCTTCTGCAGAACATAACGCTAACTTCTGTTGCAGAAGAAACCCTAATCTGCAAGTCTCGAACCAGGTATTTGCCTTCGAATCTCAATAAAAATTCCCATTTTCCCGCCCCGATGGTGTGCTCTTGTATGGCTTGAAAATTCTCATCTTCCATCTCTTTCTATCTCTCCCTCGCCGCAGCGCCGCTGTTTTCCTTGCCGTAGAACGTCCCAGCTCTGCCTTCCCCGCCATCTTCGCCCTCTCTCTGGTAATTTCTCATTCTCTCCCAATCATCACAGGTCTCTCTCTCTCTCAATTTATCTTTCTATTCTTCTGAAGGTCATCTCTCTGTGTGGGGTGTTAGCTGTCTTCATTGCTCTGATCCAATCATTTCACGATTCAATATATTCGCATGTGTGTTTGTGAATTTCTTTTGTGGCTGCAAACATATTGAGCTTGAAGCTACCAGCCGGCAACAGAAGGAGTTCGCAATCGGTTCCGGCTGGTGGGAACCGCCGGATTCTGTGCGGTTTGGTCTGCATGCCAAGAGCCAGACCTCCTCGGTTCGGTCTGCAGTTTGACCCCCAAACTGAACCGAGTTTGTTTACAGGCCACTAGAAGTTGTATGGCATTGACGTTAGTAATTTAGATATTTGGCTATTTCTTTGGGCTCTTTTGCGCATGGGCGTGACAGAGTATGTGTGTTAGTCTGATCTTGTAAAATTATGAAATCTAATTGGGTTTGAGGAGTTGTGGGTTTATTAGACCTTATTGTTTTTTCTTTTCTTTTTTTTCCAAATTTGTTACTGTTCTTGGATGCTTTTGAAGCTTATTTTGCTAAATTCATCTGGTAGGGTAGGAGATAGATATGCATCCTGGGTTACTATAATCAATTGTTGCGGAACGAGGAGACTAACTTTGTGCTGCTAAGTTTTATTTTATTTTTGAATTGCTTATATTGCACTTAAGCCATTCCATGATTGTATTAAGGCTACCATGACGTTTTTAAAGGGGAATTTGATTTGAGGATTTAGAGCTTTATGAGGCTAAGCACCTGAAAAGCTAGAATAAGTAAAGATTAGTAGATTTGACTATAATTCCATTGCATAATTTTTGGTGGTTATTGAGTGGAGTATCTATGTACACGAGAACAACATTTAGACTAGCTTCGGGCTGCTAAGTTTTTTTTTTTTTTTTGAATTGCTTATATTGCACTTAAGCCATTCCATGATTGTATTACGGCTACCATGACGTTTTTAAAGTGTTTGGGAATTTGAATTGAGGATTTAGAGCTTTATGAGGCTGAGCACCTGAAAAGCTAGAATAAGTAAAGATTAGTAGATTTGACTGTAATTCCATTGCATAATTTTTGGTGGTTATTGAGTGGAGTATCTATGTACACGAGAACAACATTGAGAAGCTGTTTATGTTCTTGGTTTCATGCTCATTAATGGTGTCACTCTCTTCTAGCCACATTTCTATATTTTTATGTTGCTACCATCAATGTAATACTAAGAAAGCTTTTGCTCCATTTACTTCATCGTGGACTGGATACCATACAAGTTTTTGAAGGATGAAATGCATGTTCTATGTTATTGATGGAAGGTACAAAGCAGCTTTCTCCTATTTTTAATTTATTAGCCCATGAGCTTAGACTTCTAGAATGAGCACTGGCTTTTTAATTTTCAGCTATAATGCCATAGTAGAAATTGATGTAATTGTTAAATGTTGTTTGTCTGTCCTATGTTCAAATGAATAGTTCACAATGCAAGCATTCCAGGTCTATGTTCAGCTTCCCTTGAAACTTAACTTTAGAAGGAGATAATTTGTTGAACAGAATTAATGATACATTAGTGCAGGAGGTAGAGAACTTGGATAGTAGTCAGTTTGTGTAAATTTGATTGTATAAGGATATGCACCCAAGTTTTGTTGTCTCTATCTTTTTCATCCCGCTATTCATTAGTGATAATGTTGCAGGGATAAAGTTATGGCAATGAATCATGTTAGATCGGTTAGAGGGATCATTGTTAGCAAGGAGGCAATTGGGGTGATATGCCAACGAACATATTCTGCTGGTAAAGCAAAGAAGGGCTCTAAAGGGAGTGTGGCCAGTGATGCACCAAAAGCTTCCATTCTTAGCAAAGAAGTCAAGTCTACTACAGTGGTTGGTGCCAATATCCTCAAGGATGGGGCAGACCCCAAGATCCTGGCTGATTCTGAATACCCTGATTGGCTGTGTCATTTGCTCGATAAACGCCCAGCATTGAGTGAATTAAGGAGGAAGAACATTGAAACTCTCCCTTACGAAGATCTCAAACGCTTTGTTAAACTGGACAACCGAGCAAGGATCAAGGAAAACAACTCCATTAAGGCTAAGAACTGAGAAAGAAAATTGGTTAAGAGGCATTATTACTTTGTGAAGTGTGATTCATTTTTATGTTCTGGGATTCCTTTTAGTGATTAACCTGGATGTGTGGAAATGGTCAAATGGGATCAGGACAGAGCAGAAGTGATTGGCATTTCTCTGTAGCTTCCGGCACTTTTTTGTTTACTTTCTAGTTTTACCAAGTCTAATGGTGTAAAAAGACTTGGTAAAAAGATCTGATATGTTGTCGCTTGCGGTGTGGCAGAACCCTACCATGGTATTTACCTTTTGCTTAACATTATAATGGGACTGGGTTGTACAGTCTCTTTGTGGTTTTTTAGGTGGTCTTGGGTTATGATCTTCTCTCTTTATGGTAGGATTTGTGTTCATTGATGTTTTGACTGTTTGACAGAACCACAATAATCCTCTAGTTATGTGCCTTGAGGTGCTGGACCTCCGACATGATACTCTATTTAGGCACACCATTATGCAAGCTTTAATCCGCGAATTGAGGTGCTGGATCCATATAACTGTAGAATGGAGATTATTTGATAAAAGTTAGAAAAATAATCCTCTGCCTAACCGTCTAATTATACTTGCTGTCCATATTGGATCTTGTGGGCGTTTCTTTGGAAAATTAAGATAAATTATCGACAGGCTTTATTGGATGTTGGGTTCCATCCAGTTGCAAGGTAAGGATGCAACAACATTATAAGATGCTTTCATTGAGTTTGCTCTCCGGCATTGTTTCTCCCTCGTTGGATTAAACAGGTGAGGTGAAGTTCATACAGACTATTCCATCTTGTTCATTGCATTATTCAGCTGGGTCCAGAATTTCGGTTCCGCCATCAAAGTTCATTGGTGGA
This sequence comes from Cyclocarya paliurus, assembly GCA_029856935.1. Lineage (NCBI taxonomy): Eukaryota > Viridiplantae > Streptophyta > Magnoliopsida > Fagales > Juglandaceae > Cyclocarya > Cyclocarya paliurus. The sequence continues at coordinate 39,811,273 of CM056946.1, read as the reverse complement.
AGCCACATCCTCTTGTTCCATCCCCTCTTCCCCAACTTTACAATGGTGGGGGATCAGTTATCCTTAAAGACTAGCTGAAATGTACATCTCTTTTCCCCTTTTTCTTTGCATCATTGAACTTGGTGGTCCACCCCTTCTCATGAAAGGCCTTATGATTTCGTATCAAGTGACCTTGATGAGCTTGCCTTTTTCCTTTTGCATGGACTAAGAACATATGGAGAGAGTGACATAATGTATAATGATGATTATCATTTTATAAGATAAATAAATTGGTGTTCCAGATTTCTTGTTGCTCAATAGTTTAGAAGATATATTGTGCAGAGCATGAAGCATCATACTGCAGCATGGTTTACAATCCGACACTTTAGCTCGCTATAATGGTGTTGGGAGAGACCTGTGCGCTAAGATGGAGATTTTCATGCTTTTCTTTGTACCATGTGAAGATGAGGCTTCATGACTCCCACTAAAGAAGGAAAGTGACTGGTGGAAGCAGAAGAAAGGAAAAAGAAAAGAAAGTAAGCAAGAAAATGATGGAAGTCGGGCAACAAGTCATATGCATTATTATTGTTAAAGCAGCTAAACCCACCCTATATTATGGCAATTGATGTAGGCAGTACCGCAAAAAGTAAAGATGCCACTTACACGCCCTCCTTTTTGTATTTTAAAGTTGTGCAGTTTCCGGCTTTTAAAGTGCCAAACCAGCCACGATCCAGCACTGCTCACCAACTTACAGGAGAAGTGCAAGCGCCAATATAAAGCTTGAACCAATTAACAACCCCCCAAACTAGGCTTCTCATCGAATGTGTATCTCTCACATTATGCCATATTTCATGTGAAGAGGGTTTGAACTTTGAAGGACCGATGGAGAAACATGTGCTTATACGGTTATTGACATTTATTGTCCCGAAAGGAGTAGATCGCATAACTAATCAGACTATTTCTTCTAGTTGGATCCTAATCTTAATCCCAAATTTTGCTGGGAAAAGAGTAATATAAAATGTAAATATCATTTTAAAATTATTGTAATTGTCATTTTTTTTTCTCAACAAAAAGGAGAGGCGGGGGCGACCTACTTAGCAATCTTTCTTGGGTGTGACCATAGGAGCTCCTCTTGGCTGCGAAATGTCCGGTTTGAGCCATAGCTACTGTCCAAAGGATGAATCTGCAGCACCCCAAAGTACCGAAATTTGGAAACCCTGATTTAGTTTTCCTGAGGATTTGGTGCTACAATCAAAGTTGGTTTGAGTGTCCTGAAAAACTCATCTGACCACATGGCTTCTCCAACTTTTTGTTTTTTTTTTTTTTGAACTTTTTTATATCAGCAATCAATTATGCTGTTTTTAGCATTGTAGGGATTCTGATTATTCCAAACGAAATGGGGAGTATCCTATTTCTATTGTGTGAAGGATTATGCTAATGATTGAACAATTAAATTGTTATTACTAAGTAACGAATATGCTAGAATAAATACTATGATTAAATTCACCTCTTCTTATTATCTTTGATCTTTTGGATACATAGTGATGTGACTTTGTATGAGAGTAGAAGTATTAAGTTGGATCCCAGACTTCTATTCCAAACTTTTCGCCTACTTTTCACTACTATTTAATATTTTTTCACTAATATTCACAGAATATCTGAGAATACCTCACTACCCAAACGCAATTAAACGATTGCTTATTCCTAGACTTTAGCTGATTAGAAACGTGGAGATCAATTTTTTAGATCAGAAAGCGTTGATCATAAAGGAATCTGAGTAGAACAATCAACTTCCATAATCCATATCAAGTTTGGATGGAAAGAGAAAGCACTTTATTGGCAGAGTACTTGAATAAAATAGGTCAAGCACAAGCATGTGGAATCTGAAGATAAACCATCACTTTAACCACGCGTGTAGTTATCCAAAGACTACTAAAGTTATCAAGAAATTATAAGGGCCATGTTATGCTCGGTTAAAACTCTTTCAAACAGAGAAGAAAGTCTGGTTCAGCAAATCTTTCCTGATCAGCTTTAGTATAATTACCCCAACATCGTCATGCAGAGTAAAAGCTGCCCATCAAGTGGTTCAGCTTGCCACCTCTATCATCACTCCAACCTGTAAGTGAAAACAACATCTCTCTCTCTCTCTCTCTCTCTCTCTCTCTCTCTCGATATAGTTTCTTTACATTATTATTATTTTTTTGTGAGGTTCTCTCAGATATGGCCATCATCATCTGTGTTCCTCACTGCACTTTTACTGTACAAGAGGAATCTCACCTTGTAATAAATTGATAGTATATGGTTTTTGTTTTTCAATTGTAATTTAATTTTTTTCCATCCAGCAAAAACTCAAAAAGTATGTTTCATCAAGTTCGCAAGTATGCCTCGCTATCTTCTGAAATGAATCCGGTTTTGGCCTTGTAACTATGTTATTCTCCAACTTTTCCTTGAAGGGCCTGTTTCTTTACCTGTGGCTGCTTCGTGTAAGCAATGATGGCTATTTCCTTTCTCGTATAATCTAGTTGATATAATTAATTCCCAACTACCTAACTCGGCATCAACACTTGCTTGGCATCCTTTATTTTCACGAACTGCATGTGCTCCTGTTGTTCTTCGTACTTAATCCTTCATTTCCTTCGCCGGAGTATTAATTGGTTTTGTTGCTGGTAGTTCAACTGCTTTCACTAATACTAGAAGGGTACCCTTCTGTTATCTCTTTATGTAAGATTTAGTGCAGTTCTTTAATTCTCCATGTGGCTCTCTTGATTTTCTTAGGTTTAACTCTCGCCCATCCGGGTTATTAGTTGTATACATTTTTCCTGTCAATCTTACGTCTAGTTATGTTTGTTCTAACTTTATTCTGGTCCCGCTCTTTTGCATAGAACTCGGGAAAGTCTTTTTCATAATGCCGTCTGAGTGATTCATCTTTTCGTTCCTTCTAGTTGTGCTCTGCTCAATTGACTTTTGGTGAAGCTCACATAGCAGTTATTGGTCTTTGTTATCGCATTCCACCATTCTCTAGTTTCTCGTCTTCCCAATGCCTCCAACATATTTTCCTCTTCGGTGGGAGAGCACCGGAGATCAATGGTGGTATGCTTCTCCCATTGATTGGGCAGCTGCTAATGGCCACTATGACTTGGTTCGGGAGCTGCTTCGTATTGATAGCAATCACCTTATCAAGCTGTCCTCTTTACGACGTATTCGAAGACTTGAAACAGTATGGGATGGTGAAGAGAAGTTCGATGATGTTGCCAAGTGCCGTTCTCAGGTTGCAAGAAAGCTTTTTGTCGAGTGTGAATCCAAGAGGGGGAAAAACTCTCTCATCCTAGCTGGCTATGGCGGATGGCTAGTGTACACTGCTGCCTCCGCAGGAGACTTGGGTTTTGTTCAAGAACTTCTTGAAAGGAATCCTCTGCTTGTTTTTGGGGAAGGAGAATATGGTGTTACTGATATGTTTTATGCAGCAGCCAGGAGTAAGAGTTCTGAGGTTTTCAGGCTCCTTTTTGATTTTGCAGTCTCCCCCAGGTTTTTAACCGGGAAAGGTGGAGAACTGACGGAGCACGTTGGGGAGATCCCTTCTGTTTACAAGTGGGAGATGATAAACAGGGCTGTTCATGCTGCTGCTAGGGGAGGAAATTTGAAGATTCTCAAGGACCTTCTTGCTGATTGCTCCGACATTTTTTCTTACAGAGATGTTCAGGGCTCAACTATCCTACATGCTGCGGCTGGCAAAGGGCAGGTTGAGGTAGGCTCTAACTAGCTGATTTAAAGTTTGAACCGATGTTTTGAACAGCTAACTTTTAGCCATCAAGCTAATCATCGATTTGTTTTGCTTTATAAGGGATTGAGTCACCTTAAACTACTGACTGAATTTTCAAAAACTATTTAGAGATGTGCAATCATGAAAGTGAAGCTTGAATAACAGCATATGAAATGCTTGAAAGATTTAGATAAGAATTGCAAACATATATATTTCTTACGAACATTAGTTTCCAGAATCCTGATGGATGACACTTATATTTGAATTTACAATACAATGGACACTGAATGTCAGCAAAATTTTTCTTTTCTTAAATTTTGTCTGCCTGCCTGCCTGCCTGCATCTCTCACAAAAATCTTGCTATCTTGTTTTGTGCAGGTAGTTAACTATCTGATAGCATCCTTTGATATTATAAACTCCACTGATCATCAGGGCAATACAGCATTGCATGTAGCTGCTTACAGGGGCCAATTAGCAGCTGTGGAAGCTCTGATTTCTGCATCTCCTTCGTCCATCTCTCTGAAAAACAGTTCTGGAGAAACTTTTCTCCACAGGGCCGTGTCCGGTTTCCAGACATCTGCTTTTCGAAGGCTAGACCGACAAATTGAGCTCATGAAGAATCTGGTATGCGGGAAGCTTTTCGCCATGGAGGATGTCATCAATGCTCAAAACAATGATGAAAGGACTGCTCTTCACATGGCCATCATCGGGAACGTTCACTCTGACCTTGTGAAACTTCTGATGACTGCTCGATCAATCAATGTGAATGTCCGGGATGTAGATGGGTTGACCCCACTTGATTACCTCAGGCAACGGCCGCGTTCCGCGTCGTCGGATATACTAATTAGACAGCTAATTTCAGCTGGGGCAATATTTGGCAGTCAGGATTATACTGCAAGAAGAGCCATTGCTTCCCGCATAAAGATGCAAGGCATTGGTGGCAGTCCAGGAACTTTGTTTAGAATCTCCGACGCAGAAATATTCTTGCATACCGGCGTTGAAAACCCATTAGATGCAAATGCTGAGCAGGGTAGTGTAGCCATGAGTTCATCACCACTGGAACAAAGTCCAGATACCACAACCAATGAGAACAATAGCTCACAACCCAGCAAGAAACCAGGTTCTGTGAATACCGCAGCACAAAGATTGAAATCTGCGCTTTTATGGCCCAGGGCGAGAGACAAGAAACCTGAGAGAAAACAGAGTGATGCAGGTTCAGTGAAACAACACAAGAAATGCAACAGTTTGGACGATACTCCTACTCCACTTCGACTGAGATTTTCGAAGCCTTCATCACTTCCTAACAACAAACGGACACTTGCTGTCAGGAGTAACCAATCAAGTCCAACTGCCAAGAAAAGATTTGCATCAGGGCTCGTGCATGGTGTCATGCAGGCCATGCCACATATTTCAGTGCCACGCCGCTCCCGTTCCAGCTCATTTTCAAAATCATCACTTTCGTCACCAAATTCATCGGATAAACAGAAAGGCATTTTATTTGAAGAAGATGTGGCAGGACCATCTTGCTCAAATCAACCATTTCATGATAATGGAGCCCCAGAATTGATTAAACGAGGCTCCAATCATAGGAGATCTAGGAGCCAGTATTTCTGTTTCGGTACATCAGGCGAATCCGTGAAAGACCCAGTAAGCAGGCAGCAACAAGGCCAGAGTTTCAAGTGTCCCGTTGTTTCAGTGGTTTGATTAATAATAAGAGGCCTCAAACAGAAAATGCACTAACTTAGAATAAGAATCAGATCAGTCCAGTCCTCTAGCTGGCTCCTGAAGTTCAGAACTTCATAGCATTTCCTGCATTTGTTTCTTTGTAGCACGTTTGCTCGATGAATGTGTACTAATTCTGCAATCATTCTTCAATACTGTCTGCTTGATCATGTTTCATGCTGTATTGAGAGCTGATTAGCAGAATAAAAAAAATGTATAATTACTATGTATTAAGCATGTATGTTTTTATCTCTTCTCCTTCGTTCCTTTTACTCCGGTAAAAGAGATATGGAGCAGCATGTACCATGTATGTGCTTTATAGGGCGTAATGTAATGACTTCTGATGCTGTAGATAGATCAAAGATCATGTGTTTCGGCTTAAGAGTAGAATGATAGGAAAACAAGTTTAAAAAATGCTTTTATTGAATGATTTTAATAGAATTTTTTACGTTAACGAGCTTTGTAACGATAGCATTTACTTAAAAAAGAAATATTTCAGTTATAAAAAAATTTTACAAAAATAAATCCATAATCAGACGTGGTTTGATATGATACATCAAATAATAAAATTACTTTTATCGTAAAAAATATTCAACCGATCACATGAAATCAAATCACTCCTTAAGTTTGTTTTTACGTAATCACTCGAACCGAAATTAACTTCGAATCTTTTTACTCCACAAAGATATTTTCAAAATTCAGTACGGGCCTCGACAACAAATCGTGCTTTCTTTTTAAAGACAGGTGGGCCAACTGAGCCCAGCTCTTACACCCACTCGTATTGGAAGATATAACATTATATGAGCCGAAGATGATAAAAAGTTATAAACGGAGCTGTTTGTGAACACTGTGGAATCGGATCTGTTCGAGAAGTAATAGTATTATTATTTGTTAATTATCATTTCCTACGTGAAATTAAATAATTGTTAGCTTTTAGTGCTTTATCATTTGAAATTATGGTAAAGAACGATGAAATGATGATGAATATTATTTTTCTTATGAGGCCATTAGAGTCAGATGTTATGCATCGTAGCCGGTGCTACGTCGAATGTTGTGGGTATTGCTCAAGACTTGAGTACTGGCAAGGTCGCACTGAGTCCAAAATCAACATTTATAACTGTGTTTGGTAAATTACCTCATAATTATTTATTATTATTTATAAATTATTTATTATTTTTTAATCACCAGATAATTTGAAATCACCTCTACGTTAAAACGTAAATTGTTAGTAGAACTTCAATTCCACGTTTGCATGATAACGACAAATTCTTACAAAAGTGTAGACCACATGTACTCTTATGTGCTAACTTTCCACGAAGCTTCCATGGAAATTCGTGCACTTGCCTCCATTTTCTTGAAAATGATAGAGATATTTCCTTGACATTTCACAAGCAATAATAGCATTATAAATCATGAGTTTTTGAAAAAATAAAATTAAAAACATGGACTCAGAGATATCAACATTGACTTCCTTTACTGTTTTTGGAGCCAAATTAAAAGCCTTATTTTCTCCCATTTATCTTCCTTTTTATAATGTTGCTGATTACATATTCATAGTGTCATGGTGACTATATATATATATATAGCTTGCTTGGAGCCACCAATAAGAGCAAAGAAATTCAGCAGCTGATGTCATTAGATTTCCACCCTTTGAAAGTTGAGACCCAAAAAAGAAACACAAACAAAGACTAATCTACAAGCATATTAATATGAAATTCTTCCACTTTAACATCGTCAGGTAGATCCAACCACAAGCTTCCGAAAGAGGCCACCCAACTAGCTATATATAATTCATTCAAATATGTTGACTTTTTCTCATGAACGTAGTTAGAAGAACAAGTGTCACAGATTTCAAAACTTTCGGATAACCCTAACTACAATAATGTTACTAACCGTGTGCAGAGGTTCCAGCTTAATTAGTCATTGATATTAACCTTGGAAAGGAAAGTACTTCTTCTCGTTTTCTCGGATGCTGTTGAATAAAAATACCATGGACGGTTTCGATTATTTACCTCTCCGCATGTCTTTTAAATGAGCTAAGGCAAGAGAGAGGTTACCGACTTAATTTGTGGCTTGCAATCAACGAATTCAATACAATAATGTGAATAAGATTTTGTAAAACAAGTGGCGAGGACAAGCAAGCTAGCACTATAAAATGGTCAATTTTGTGCAAAACACGACGACATGATATGTAATATCTCTATCAAATTCGTCGACAAAATTGATCAGGAACGTGGGGGGAGTGTACCACAGGTCCACAAGTCCAAAACGGCATTTTGTGGTTGACTACAAATTAAGCCTTACTCCAAAGTCTCCAAATACATATAGATATATCCGATACTCCAATTGGCAGTACCAATACCACCATTTATTATTTATTGTGCCAATAATTTATTGGTCAGCCTCGGAAAAAGAAAGGCTATTTGTGGGTGGGTGGTTGAGCGTGTGAAACCAAAGAGCCCCGCCCCTTGAAGAAACCCACCACATTTCTTAAAAGATCGAGTCCCGCACTCAATTACATTTGCGTGGGAAATTAGTTTTTGGACACGAGCCATGCCACATGAAATTAAGATATTTAAAAGATCTAAATCTTATGTCACCCGTTAACCATCTATATAAAAAACTAATTAGAGGTCATGTCCCAACTCTCCACTTGAGTACTTCATGAATCTCGCATTCTATCCTCGTCAAAGTTTATAAAAAATAAAATAAAATATCGATTAATTTAAGTTATGCTGGACTCTCGTTGTCACAAGTAAATTAAAATACTTTGTGCGTAAACACATTGAATATCGGCCGCCTAATACTGCAAACAAAATCTCATGCTTCACGGAAATGAACTTCAAAGGAGTCTTTATATCTCAAGCGAGCTTAGGGACCGAATAAAAGTCAACGGGAATTGCCTCGGAAATCAACTTTGGACAGCTATAGGAGGATACATAAATCAACAAAAAGGTAAGATTTAAGTGCAAACCAAATAAAGTAGGTCTGGTTTTAGATATAAAAATCTCTTTACACGTCATTTATTTTATCTAATTATTATAATATTTTTAAATTTTTATATAAAATATAATAAAAAATTTAATTTTTTAATTTTTTAAAATTTTAAAATAATAATAATATTAAAAATAATATTTTATTTAATTTTTAACTTTCATCTTATCTTAAAATCTCCCCTAATTATTATAAGTAAAAATTGAAGTGGAAGCCCCTTGAACTAACCCTTTCGGCCTTTTCGCCTTTTGTGGGCTTTCTTTCACCTTTTGAATTCAAAGGTTTCAGATGACGTACGGGCATGATTAATTTCGTACTGATCCGTATACCTTTTTTTTTTTTTTTTTTGAAACAATGATCCGTATACCTTTGGACACGAAGAATGCACACAAACGGTCCAAAATTCAAATGATAATGTGAACGCTTGGACATGATTAATTTCGTACTGATCCGTATACCTTTGGACACGAAGAATGCACACAAACGGTCCAAAATTCAAGTGATAATGTGAACGCTTGGATATGTTGAATCGAAGGCAGGCTATCAGAATAAGGTGTGCATTGACTTTTTGTCCTTTCGTGGAATTTGTGAGACACGTAGGATTGTCGCAGGATTTATTAAAAAACTTGGATCACACTAGAGACTTTTTGTTCGAGAAATTTCACAAATAACTGCAGTACTTAATACTGTAGTCATCATCGTCATGTGACAAATACAAACTGCAGTAGGAATTAGTTGAAAATTATAAGCAAAATCAATTAAGCAGCTTTGCATTTTAATTTCTTCTCCTATTGCGTGCGTTTTAAAGGTGAGTATTGATCGCTTTCGTAAGGCTCGAATTTAGTCAATGTTTATATATCGAATTTTCAGGTGCTTTGGAATGAATGAAGTGATTCAACATCTAACGATTGCATGGGCAAACACTCCAAAATCAACAAAATTGAGAAGAAAATAAAAGCCTTAAAAGAACCATTTTTTCCACTTGGATGTTTAATCACATGGGCTAATACTCCAATAATCTCTATGTGTCAGTTATTGATATGCTAAAAATCATTAAATTTAAATTTCAAAAGAAAATTAACAAAATAAATATTGTAAGTAAAATTATAAATAAAATATAAGTACATGTAACATTACTCTAATCTTAATACCATCGAAAGTTTCAAATATACACAAAATAACATTCTCCTCAATTTCTGTAAGAGTGTTGGCCAGAGGTCGAATCCGATTTCCAACTCTGACTCCAATTCGCATAGCTTTCGATCCGACTCCGACTCCGACTCCGACTTGTCGGAATGGAGTTTGAACGAAGTTGAATTTGGGTTTTTTTATTGGATTTTGTACTTAACCCATTTAAAATTTCAATTTGACAATTTTGAATTCTCACTAATCAGATTTGAGCTTCCAGATTTCTTTTTTTTTTTTAATTTTTTTCAAATTCAATTTTATTAAAAAATAACAAAAATTTTAAAAATAAACCATTGCACAAATTAATCTTATACATTAGTATTATATGTTAATATTTATATATTAGTATTACATGTTATTATACTTTAGTTATTATATATTAGTATAACATGTTATTATAAATTTATATCTGTGTTTATACATAACACATTAGTATAAAATGTTATTATACATTAGTGTTACATGGTAATAATAGTTACTAGTATAGTGTTTACATATAATAAACTATTATTAACCAATTTAGTCTATTTATATTATAGTATAAACATATTATTTTGTAATAATTTGCTCATATTGGTATATTATTGAATTTAATTAACTATATAAGTTATAGTTACATAAAATATATATGGTTAATATATAAAAAATATATTTTTTTTAAAATATGTACAATATCGGAGTCAAAGTCAATACATCACCACCTCCAATTTCGACTCCGACTTTCTTGGTTAAAAAAACTCCAACGCTGACTCCGACTTATCGGAATTAGAGCAGAGTCGGATTTTTGAATTTTTGTTCAGCCTTATGCTAGGGTGCAGCCCAGCAGTGGCTGTTGGCCGTGCCCCTTAGGCAAAACTTCCTTCTTATTCTTTTTTATATAAAAAATACTAATATACTTATTGTTACTTCCATATATGAGCGGTCAAAATAAGACTACATAGTAACGTTATTTTTTTTTTGTAATTAAATTCAATTGTGTAGTGGAAGAGAAATAAAGTAATAAAAACGCCATGCACCTATTGCAAAATCCAATATTTATTGCTCGTACAGATCAATTTTCAGATAACGTGAACACCGCACAAGTATTCGATGGTGTATCCATTATTTTATGAATTGATGTATCCAATTTGATTAAACAATTAGAGATAAATTTTACTAAAAAAAAAACATTATCATTTCTTCCGAGCATTTTTAAATGCCGAGGCATCCTAGGAAAAGATCGTTGGCAACATAACATTTATCATTTTTGAACCACGTAAATGCTGAGTTGTCAAATATTCGGAGTCATTTAATTTGAAATTAATAATTGAGATTTATAAACTAAACGTGATGAAGCGTCATAGAAACTCTGGAGGATCAGATCGGATTTACTTACGGTTATAATTTTCAACAGAAAAAGTAGTAGTAGGAAATTAGATACAATAAAGATGTGTAAAGATCATATTAATGTAATTCAGAAGTCTAGAAAGTCGGCAACCTCGTGGGCACGTTTGAATAAATTAAATTGACCACATATACCATTTTATTATATGATCCTTATCCTTTAATTAATTATTTAAATTGGTTGTGGGCATTGAGAAATTATAAGAAAAGCTTTCTCTATAAAAGTAAATTACAAATTAATGCGGATTAACATATTTTATGTTATGTCAATTTATGAGTTTATTTTTATAAAATATTTTTGTAACCGTAACACTTATCCTATTTCTATAATTGATAAATGAAAGCCAAAATCAGAAAATCAATTATAGGTAATTCAATTATTTATAAGTTGGTGGGTAGATATACTATTTATTGCGGAATTATACAATTATAAAATGTTTAAATACAATTTTTTTTTATATTAACCGTTATGACAAACTTTTATAACATTACATGCAATTGTTTTAGTGCATTTTAAAATCCAAATAGTATTTATACACCAAATTACAAATAGAGAAATGCTACAAAAAATTCTTACACTACACATCTCCACCTAACCATAATGTGATTTGTTTAAACACATACATATTTAAGCATTAAGATAGAATGTAAAAAATGACACATCACATGTTGATTAGATGGATGTATGTGGTGTAAGGCTTTCAGATAAAACCTCTCTTATAAATAACACAACTCTTCGAGCAGTGCATTACGCTTGCTATATTCTTAATTTTTCAGTCAGAGTTGGAGTTAGAATAGAATGTGTCTTTGAACCGACTCCAAATCTGATCCAATCCGACTCCAACTACGACTACATATGTTATAAAAATATGTATTTATCTATATATTTTTCATATATACTATTATAGTTTTATAACTAGAACTTATATAGTTAAATTCAAAAATATGTTAATATGGGTTAATTATTATAAAATAATATACTTATACTATAAAAAAATAGACTAAGAATAGTTTAATATATGTAAACACTATAGTATTATAATCATACATAATCAAGTATATAAATAAGTCAGGGTCGGCTCAGTGGTAAGTCCATTGCCTAAGGCCCCACCCTATGTAAGGGCCCTTAAAATAAAAATGAGGTATTTTTTTATTTCTTTTTTTGAAAAATAAAAAATAAAAACCATTTCATTAAATAAAAATTGAAATATTTTTTATAGTTTTAAATGTGTGCAAGGCCCCATAATACTAAATTTAATATTTAATACAATGAATTATTTATATTTTAAATAATATTTTTAAGATCTTGCTAAATTGAGGCACAAAATTTGTATTGAGACCTCATTTTAAGTTGTTGTTGTAAATATAAATTCACAAAAACTGTATTTAAATATTATAAAACCTCATTTTATTGAAAATTTTGAAAATATTTCATATAATAATTTATATTTTATTGTATTATAATTACTAATAACTCATTTAAATTTCGCCTTAAGCCTCGATTTGTATTGAGCCACCCCTGAAATAAGTTGGATACTAATATTGAAATAATTATAGTATAATAAGTTAATAACACATAATACTAATTTACTAAAATATAGTAACATGTAATTAGATACTATAAATAAGTTTATTATAAAAATAAGTTAGACAATAATATAATATAATATGTAATACTATAGTATAGAAATAAGTCTAATATAATAAATTAATAACACATAATACTATTGTATAATGACATGTAATTAGACACCAAAAATAATACGTAATATTATAGTATGATAACATGTTATTAGAACTATAATACTATAAGCCTTGTATAAAAATAAGTAATATATTAGTATAGAAGTAAAATATAAAACTTAAAAAATCTAAAATTTGAAAATTCACAAAAAAACCTTTTTAAAAAATTGAAAATTCACAAAAAATTCTTTTGAAAAATGAGCTAAATATAAAAATTAAAAAAATCTAAAATTTGATTACACTCCTACAAGTTGGAGTCGGATCAGAGTTTACACAAATCAAAATCGAAGTCAAACTTTAGATTTGAATTGTGACAAAATCTAATCGATGCTCCTCCCTACTCTAGATGGCATATTACTTAAGGTTCCGTTTGGATTCAAAGATAAGATAAGATGAATTGGAATGGTTTATGAATAGTAATGAGATTTGTGAGTTAAAATTAGTAAATAATATTAAATAATAGTAAGATTATTTGAGGTGATCACCTCTCAATCCAATCCAAACCAACCCTTAAAAAAAACAAAAAAAAAGTGAATCTTACCGAAAACAAAATAATAAAAAATCAAAATAAAAAATAAAACGAATCAAAATTTTCAGGTCAAACACATTGTTTGACAAAATGTGTGTGCGGCTAAAACTTTGTATTCTAGTGTAGTAGGGGTGTAAGTTTGGATCGAAAAATCGATCCGAATCAGACTGGACCGGACCGATTAGGCAGATTTTTCAATTTTTTTATCTGGAACCGGTTCTTTACTTGCACAAACTAGCCAGATTCGGTCTGGTTCCGATTCCGTGGTTTTTGGGACGGACTGGTTAAAGAAAAAAATAAATAAAAATAATATTATATATAAGTTTTATACAAAAATAATATTAAACAAAATATTTTTTATATATAAGTTTTATATATAATATATAAAAAGAAAGAAAATCACTCAAATATTATTACAAAATTTTGATAAGTACATAGGACATTAATAGTTATACTAATATAGACTATAGTTCTACTTATACTAATATAGTTATACTAAATCACTATAACTAATATTAACATATAACTAATACTAATAGCCTAATATAGACTATAGTTATAGTTATATTAATATAGTAATACTAAATCATTATAACTAATACTAATATATAACTAATACTAATATGTACTTAACTTTAGTAAAACATATTTTTTTAGTAAAGTAGATTTTTTTAATAAAAGTATAAATCAGATTTTTTTAAAGTAATCTTTTTTTTATAAACAGATTTTTAATGACAAACTATCAAACTTACATTAAAAAAAAATCAGACCGAACCGGACCAAAAATCGATAAAATCGAAAGTATCGGTTTAGGATGGTAATCGGTGCATAATCGATTTTAAAAAATGTAAAATTGATACATACCAATTCAGTTTTAGATTTTATCTAAAATTAGACCGAACCGAACCAGACCGGTTATATCCCTATAGCGCAGTAGCATTACCCTTATCCGTGTCAAGCGGTGTAAGTTCCGCACTGCCGCTCTAAGAAGCATATTATTGCAGTCCGAGCGAGGCGGTAGGCTGAGGGTTTCGTTTCTTGGAAATTTCTACATATCTGAACTCATACAATTCAAAAAGCAAAAGATTCTATCAAACTGAAAGACAGCTGCTTCACTGTCTGTCCACCATTAGAATACGTTGCTGTTTCGTAGATCAGGAAGACTTCGCTGAATCAAACAAAAACGCACATCACCTTCAAGAAACTCTTGGCCTTCCTTCCCAGCTCCCACTCTCTATCTCTCCCAAATTGATCTTATAAATACACGGATCCATTTCGGTATTTTTGTAAGCTGGAACGTCTTGCATTTATATTCACGCTTTCTTCCGCCATTTCTACCTGTCGGGTTTCTGCAATTATCTGCAGCGAACACGAACAGCCATGGAAACTCAAGCTCCCAATAATCAGAACTCATACGACAGCGCTGACGTTAGTACTCTCTCTCTCTCTGTTTTTTTTTTTTTCCCCATAGTCTGAGCTGAAATGTTTACCAGAAGGGTCAGAAACAATACACTTGGCCAAAGCAGGATCCCGCAATTCATTTGGCTGAAAGCACTGATCTCGGCACCTTATTGTCTAGTTTTGATTTTTCATAGACACCCCTAATAAAACGGAACTTCTTCCATGTAACGTGCATGCATCTTAATTCGCTACTGCACATGCAGCTAGCATGCGCCACGCACATCATCATGCTAACAGTTTTCATTCAATTGATATTTTATATATATATATATATATATATATATATCTTTTGTTGTTTCTCATCCTTATTTTGGACTGGACTTCAAAGTTCAAACAATTTGACCGAGATTGTAACTTAGGACCTTTTAAATTAGAAAATATTTTTTCAGTTACTATTCACTACTCACATCTCAAAAAATATTAAAAAAAAAAAACTAATGGGCCTTGTGTGCTGGCAATAGGATGCCTATGTCAATTATTTTTTTAATGTTATGCTTGATACCAATATACGCTTGAAAGTGAAGTCATACTGCATGTACCAAATCCCATGTGCCTTAGCTGGCAATCCTCCGGCCAATATGAGTATACCAAATGAGCTCGAGAATACGGATAAGATTTTTAGTAGATACCCATGTACTTCTTTCTTCTGCAGTTTGCATGTCAAAGCAAACTTGCTTTTTTTTTAGCAAGATACCTGCGATTGGAAAGTATGGGAAATCAACAACCTCCAATAACTTTTCCATCCACACAATTACGTAGTAACTTTCCTTGGAATATTAGGAGCTGGGCCTTACTTACTTGATTGGCTGAGGATGTCGGTTCATGCCTAAGCAGCCAATGGAGAATTTCAACGTCATGGGTCAATAATGCGTGTCGAATAAGCTTGAGCAAATCAATTGGTTCGGCTGAGTAGGTCCCAAATAAGATGAGACTTTTCACGATAATAGGACACCTTGGAAGCAAACTATGGAGCTATATACCATCTGACAAGACTTCGGGTTCGTTTGGTTACTCAACCAAACTCAACTCATCTCACTCATCATTACAACTTTTTCAAATTCTAATATAAAATATAATAAATAATTCAACTTTTTCAAATCTCAAAATAATAAAAATATTCAAAAATAATATTTTAACAATATTTTATTATCTAAATTCAACTCAACTCAACTCATTTCAACAACCAAACACACCCTTCGTTTGTTTTTAAAAAACATCTCATCTTATTTCATCTCTTCTCAATTTCATCATTATATTTTTTTAAATTTTAATACAAAATAAAATAAACAATTCAATTTTTTTAAATTCATCTTATCTTATCTCACCTAATCATTACAACTTTCTCAACTTTCAATACAAAATAAAATAAATAATTTAACTTTTTTAAATTTCAAAATAAAAATAATATTAAAATATATATTCTAATAATACTTTATTTTATTTTTTAATTTTAATCTCAACTCATCTCATCTAAACAAACGAGACTTATAATGGCCTTTTTGTTTGTTTCTCCCCATAGATTTGGCGGATCCCCACCATCAACATTGGCTAAAATCAGATACCAAAATCTGTAGAACTTGTATGTAATTTACAATTATAGACCCCTCTAGGCTTTAGCACTTAGAAAGATCATAATTTTCTGCATAACCAATGAAAGGCAAGCATTACCTTTTGAATGGTCTTCCCTTGTTTGTTTCTCCAGTCTTTCTGGTTCAACTTTGCCGACCAGCATGAGCATTAGTGTGCTAATAGCTTGACCTTTTCTTTTCTTTTTTTTATGAAATGGTATTTACATTGTCGTTCATACTGATGAGGAATAGTGCAATTATCGACTACAGATTGATGAAAAACTAGCGAAGCAGAAAGCTATTGATGAATGGCTTCCTATTACTTCTTCGAGGAATGCAAAATGGTGGTATTCAGCATTCCACAATGTCACTGCCATGGTTGGAGCTGGTGTCCTCGGTCTCCCTTACGCCATGTCACAGCTTGGATGGTAAGTTTGCGTTAAAGTTTCCATAAGACAGATTAGGTTGCTTCATCAATTGCATCCAAGGAGATCACCTTCAGAGATCTCTGGTTTGTTTTGTACCTTCACCATGTATAGAATTCACATTTATAGTAATTGCTGTATTGACCTTTATTTTTTTCTCAATTTCAGGGGTCCTGGTGTAGTTATTCTAGTCGTATCATGGATCATTACTTTATACACTCTATGGCAAATGGTTGAGATGCACGAGATGGTACCTGGGAGACGGTTTGATAGATACCATGAGCTTGGTCAGTATGCTTTTGGTGAAAAACTTGGTCTGTATATCGTGGTGCCCCAACAACTTATCGTTGAGGTTGCTGTGGACATACTCTATATGGTCACTGGTGGGACATCGCTGAAGAAGTTCCATGATACCGTCTGTCCAAATTGTAAAGACATCAAATTAACATACTTCATTATGATCTTTGCCTCCGTTCACTTTGTGCTCTCCCATCTCCCCAACTTGAACGCCGTCTCTGGTGTGTCTTTGGCTGCAGCGGTCATGTCCTTGAGGTATAATGTCTCTTGCATTCCATTTCTCTAATCCATATGCCAGCTTTTCTTGCAAGCAATAACATAATTTATTATGAAGCCAGCAACTCTGGAAAAAAAAAAAAAAAAAAAAGAAGCAAGAAGATAAGAAAAGTAAAATAGAAGTGGGATAGTTACAATAATATGTCATTGTTATGTTATGCGGCAGTTACTCTACCATTGCTTGGGGCGCTTCTGTTGACAAAGGCGTTCAGCCAAATGTGGAATACGGCTATAAAGCCAAGTCTACAGCCGGAACAGTTTTCAACTTCTTTAATGCCTTGGGTACTGTGGCTTTTGCATATGCTGGGCACAATGTGGTGCTTGAGATCCAAGCAACAATCCCATCTACACCGGAAAAGCCTTCCAAAGGGCCCATGTGGAGAGGAGTGGTAGTTGCCTATATAGTTGTCGCTTTGTGCTACTTCCCTGTTGCTCTGATTGGTTATTGGGTGTTCGGTAATGACGTAGAAGATAATATTCTCATATCGTTGGAGAAGCCTAGGTGGCTTATTGCAATGGCTAACATGTTTGTTGTCATCCATGTTATTGGAAGCTATCAGGTGATGTTCAAACTTCAAACTCTGGTGTACATATCCTCAGATTAATCGATATTGCTTTACTGAATGAATTTTGCTTCCTTTCTGTTAATGCAGATTTATGCAATGCCAGTGTTTGACATGATAGAAACTGCACTGGTAAAGAAATTGCATTTCAAGCCAACTTGGATTCTTCGTTTCATTTCACGCACTGTATATGTGGGTAAGGAAACTCCCCCCTTCTCCTCCCCTCCCCTCCCCTCCTTTACATTTGCTTGTGCCAAACAAGGTTGCAGGATGACAACCACTGGTTGGTTTTGAACTTAAGGTGATAAGAACATTTTTCTATTGCAGCATTGACTATGTTCATCGGCATTACCTTCCCTTTCTTCGATGGGCTTCTTGGATTTTTTGGAGGATTTGCTTTTGCCCCAACTACGTACTTTGTAAGCCACGCTCTACTTTGATATTTATGCCATTCCTCGTTAGAGCATAACGTTATTTGTAAATATTATTTTAATAATTGTCATCCTTGGAATGGGACTTAAAATTATGGTTTTATTTTCAATTCCTCAGCTCCCCTGCATCATGTGGCTTGCCATCTACAAACCAAAGAAGTTCAGCTTATCTTGGTGGACTAATTGGGTATGTGCTAATTTGATTTGTGTTCTGTTGTTCTCCCTGTCATTTCGTTTGCTTAGATATTCAAGTTTAGCTGATTTTTTTGGGGTTCAATTCATTTCAGGTCTGCATCGTACTTGGCGTTCTTTTGATGACTGTAGCGCCTATTGGAGGATTGAGAACTATCATTATTAAAGCCAAGGACTATGAATTTTACTCTTAAGTCATCCTCCCTAGACAAACATGGGGTCCCTTCAAACGCAATCTTATAGATATAAGGAAAGCAAAAGATGCTGCTGATGATCATGACGATAGAGTGCAGACTACGTTACAACCGAGTTTCGCAATCATTGTGACACAAATAGGTTGTCTTTGGAATATGGAGTATTGATACACTACTTTTCTCTGTGGGGAAAGGGAATTCTGGCCGCAGAACCGACTCAAAGGGGGGAATTTATGCAGGCCATCACTGTTTTTCTTTGCCATTTTGCTTTGTATACATTTATGAATAAAGCTTCTCGTTGTCTCTGTTTATGCTTTTCTGGACTGGGTATAGGCGTTTCGTGCTTACCAAATGCAATTATGTATGAGAAAATGGATTTGAGGATTTTCAGTATAGCTTATGGGGACCCATCCTTCGTGCTGTCTGGGGCTTACGTAATTTGTTTGCAGAATATTGACACTTTTTAGCGCGTGGCGTTTCCTTCATTTGCAATACATATTGATTGTCTTCGCCTTGTTTTTAAAATATGCAAAACAATATGTAAATAAGAACCATTTTTTCCACTTGGATGTTTAATCACATATGCTAATACTCCAATAATCTCTACGTACCAGTTATTGATATTCTAAAAATCATGAAATTTAAAATTCAGAATTTAAATTTTAAATGAAAATTAACAAAATGAATATTGTAAGTAAAATTATAAGTACATGTAACATTACTCTAATCTTAATGCCATTGAAAGCTTCAAATATATGCAAAATAACATTCTCCTCAATTTTTGTAAGAGTGCTGCTAGGGTGCTCTTTAGGCAAAATTTTATATTTTATTCATATATTTTTAAATATTTTTAAACATTTTTTAAAAAATAAAAAAAATATTAATACACTAATAGTTACTTCATTAATAAATAAGTAAAATAAAAAAATAAATAATAAATATATAAACTGTTAAAATGATGGAAAAAAATGAGACGGAATACTAATATTATTATTTTTGTAATTAAATTCAATGGTGTAATAGAAGAGAAATAAACACGTCATGCACCTATTGCAAAATCCAATATTTATTGCTCGTACGGATCAATTTTTAAAAGAGTTTTGTTAAGTACAAGTAATTTTACGTACTAATCTGCGTATTAATATTATTGTCTTCATATTCTATATTTAAATTAATATTATTTTTAATAAAGTGTACTTTCTGATCAATTATATTAAATAAGTGCGCGTATTAGTACACAGAATTATTTACAACTAAATTTTTTCTATCAGATAACGTGAACACTGCACAAGTATTCGATGGTGTATCCATTATTTTATGAATTGATGTATCCAATTTGATTAAACAATTGGAGATAAATTTTACTAAAAAAAAACATTATCATTTCTTCCGAGCATTTTTAAATACCGAGGCATCCTAGGAAAAGATCGTTGGCAACATAACATTTATCATTTTTGAACCACGTAAATGCTGAGTTGTCAAATATTCGTAGTCATTTAATTTGAAATTAACAATTGAGATTTATAAACTAAACGTGATGAAGCGTCATAGAAACTCTGGAGGATCAGATCGGATTTACTTACGGTTATAATTTTCAACAGAAAAAGTAGTAGTAGGAAATTAGATACAATAAAGATGTGTAAAGATCATATTAATGTAATTCAGAAGTCTAGAAAGTCGGCAACCTCGTGGGCACGTTTGAATAAATTAAATTGACCACATATACCATTTTATTATATGATCCTTATCCGTTAATTAATTATTTAAATTGGTTGTGGGCATTGAGAAATTATAAGAAAAGCTTTCTCTATAAAAGTAAATTACAAATTAATGCGGATTAACGTGGTATGTTAGAATGTAAAATTATTTTTATTATAAAATAATTATATAAAGTTATGTCAATTTATGAGTTTATTTTTATAAAATATTTTTGTAACCGTAACACTTATCTTATTTCTATAATTGATAAATTATCTTATTTCTATAATTGATAAATGAAAGCCAAAATCAGAAAATCAATTATAGGTAATTCAATTATTTATAAGTTGGTGGGTAGATATACTATTTATCGCGGAATTATACAATTATAAAATGTTTAAATACAATTTTTTTTATATTAACCGTTATGACAAACTTTTATAACATTACATGCAATTGTTTTAGTGCATTTTAAAATCCAAATAGTATTTATACACCAAATTACAAATAGAGAAATGCTACAAAAAAATATTATATCACAAATCTCCACCTAACGACAATCATGTGATTTGTCATTTATGTTATTTTATTTAAACACACATATATTTAAACATTAAGATAAAATGTAAAAAATGACACATCACATATTGATTAGATAGATGTACGTGGTGTAAGGCTTTCAGATAAAACCTCTCTTATAAATAACATAACTCTTCGAGCGGTGCATTACGCTTGCTATATTCTTAATTTTTCAGGAAGAGTTGGAGTTAGAATCGAAGATGTCTTTGGACCGACCCCAACTTTGATCCAATTTGACTCCAACTACGACTACATATGTTATAAAAATGTATTTATCTATATATTTTTCATATATACTATTATAATTATATAACTAGAACTCATATAGTTAAATTCAATAATATGTTAGAATGGGCTAATTATTATAAAATAATATCCTTATACTATAAAAAAATAGACTAAGAATAGTTTAATAGATGTAAACACTATAGTATTACAATCATACATAATCGAGTATATAAATAAGTTAGACACTAATATTAAAAAAATTATAGTATAACAAGTTAATAACACATAATAATAATTTATTAAAATATAGTAACATGTAATTAGATACTATAAATAAGTTTAGTATAAAAATAAGTTATAAATAAGTTAGACATTAGTATAATATAATGAGAATAACTTACAGTCGATGACTCTACAAGTACTTTTTATCGGATACAAATGGGAACATGCCGCGTAAGGGGTTGATGAAAAACTCAATTCTCCGCGTTGTAGGACATGACCCCCATCCCAAAATCACCTCTCTCTCTCTCTCTCCATTGAGGACTTCCTCTCTCTCTCCCCCCCCCCCCCGGTTGAGGAAATTTTGTACCTGGGTAGTTTCACATCAGGGGGTCACGATACCTATAAGATACACGTCGACTTCGTCAATTGTAAGATTTTCATCTTTTATTTTCCTGACGATTAGGGTTTTATTTTTTCTAATCCCCATGAATGATCTCCTGGCTCCGACGATGACCTCACCAGCCAACAGGGATGACGCGCGCGATCCAATGGCAACTTCGGATACTATTGAGAATGATGACATGCTCAGAATACCAAAGCAATTTGCTGAGATCGTTTATATGAAGAGCTTATACATGAAGAGCACTATCTCAGCGCTGCGGGTTTTGAAGGAAATTCGGAGTGAGAGCTCAACTGTTAAGCGTTTTTTCATTGCCACCACTGCAAGCCAGTGGGCTTGAGGAGACTTGGATTAAAGCTCCCATCCTTGAACAAGCAGCCAAGTAATTGGATTTTTTTTTTTTTTTTTTGTATTTGCCAAACTAATAATAGAAATAATATCACAATCCAAACATAGACTCCATGCAGTTTTCACCATACTCAAAATATCCTCATAACAAAATCCAGTAAATCTAGAAAAGATCTCTGCTTCTATAAAAATATTGAGGTTAAAATTTTGGAAGGTGAAACAAAGATAACACAGAGCTCTCTTAAATGATGGCATTAGCTGCACTTGCAATCCTCAGCCATAGATCAGCATATTCATTCCCAATAGTCCAGTAATTGCAGACATTTTCATTTCTCCCTTTGGATTCACAATCACACCAGTATTATCTTCAAAGTACATGAAGGCCCCATCCTTTCGGCGCCATGGCTTACGCTGCCTCACAATTACTGCAGGCAGAACCTTCTTCCTGAGATCCGGCTTCCCTTTCTTCACAGTGGCCATCACCATGTCTCCAACGCAAACAGATGGCAACCAATTCAAGTGACCCTTGATTCCTTTCACCGAGATAATATACAAGTTTTTTGCCCCAGAGTTATTAGCATAGTTCATTGTTGCTGCCACTGGTAGACCCAGTTCTTGAACTTGTTACCTACTAATCCTCCACATCCTCGCTTCGACATTTTGGCCCTCTGAAGAGAGACTGAGAAGAGCCAAGTAATTGGATTTTGAGTAAAGGGATTGATACAAGTATGAATGGTGATTCAGTTATGCGGTGTAGCGCAGAAGTTGAAGGGGAGAGAAAGGTGATTTCGTGAAAGAGAGGGAAGGAGAGAGCATAGAGAAAGGGGGGTCGGGAGGGGGGGATCTCCTGTAGCGCATAGACTTGGATTTTTCAACAATTCCTTACGTGGCACATTTCCATTTGGCTACGAGAAAAAACGATTGTAGGAGACACCGGCCCAATAATATAATATGTAATACTATAATATAGAAGAAGTAAAATACCTGTCTCCTCTCTCACCCCGACCCTCTCTCTCAAAACCCTCTCGTCCGATCACAGTTGGGGGAGGGGAAGCTTCGGCTTCCTCTTCCCCTTTCCTCTCTTCCCTCTCTACCGTCGTCTACGACGGTTTCGTAGTTTTTTATTTCGTTGTTTTACAGGTTTCAGCCGAATAAGGTGAGATGGTCGATCCGAGCTCCTCCGGTGGAGTTTTCCTACACGCGTGCCACCGGACGAGCCCTCGCCCGCCGATCTTGCAGCCGTCCGCTTTGGGCGCCATTTGGAGCAGCGCGTTGCTCCCACGTGCGGATTACAGAGAACGCGTGGCATACGCGAGCCACCGCGTATCACACCGCGTCGGAGCCATGTGCGGCAGCTTAGGGCCCAGTACACCGGCACTGCATCGACCAGCCGTTTGGCTTCCTCCCAGAGTGGTGCGTGACTTTCACGCGCCACCACCGATCCTGTTGTTGCGTTTTCTTCCTTTTCAGTTGCTCTGTTTGGTGGTTGTTTTGTTGTGTTTGTTTTGGTTGGGTTTTTTTGTTGTAAGAATCTGTAGTTCCGACTCTATGTCGGTTTGTTTATGTTGGAGATTTGGTTCTGTTGGTTTTTTTGTTAGAATATAAGGTGAAATAGGCTAATGGACTTATGTCCATAGCTATTGTTGGTTACTTCTCCTCCATTGGAGGATGGAGTTTGGTGGTTTACTTCTCCTCTTTTGGAGGATGGAGTTTGGTTGTTGGTTGAAGGTTGGAGCAGATACTCTCTGAGAGTCTCTGGTTTAGACAATACCGTCGCACGTACGGGAAGCTTTGATCAAATATAGTTGACTTGTAATTTAAGTCACAGATGTAACTCTCTTTGGAATGAATGAATGAAATAAAGTCTATTTCTTATATAAAAAAAAATACTATAATATAGAAATAAGTCTAATATAATAAATTAATAACACATAATACTATAGT
Organism: Cyclocarya paliurus; assembly: GCA_029856935.1. Classification (NCBI taxonomy): domain Eukaryota; kingdom Viridiplantae; phylum Streptophyta; class Magnoliopsida; order Fagales; family Juglandaceae; genus Cyclocarya; species Cyclocarya paliurus. The sequence continues at coordinate 39,787,149 of CM056946.1, read as the reverse complement.
ATAATGACATGTAATTAAACACTAGAAATAATGCGTAATATTATAATATAATAACATGTAATTAGAACTATGATACTATAAGTCTAGTATAAAAATAAGTTATATATTAGTATAGAAGTAAATCAGTATTGAATGATTTAGTTTAAATTTTTAATTTTTGAAAAAGTTAAATTTGAAAATTCACAAAAAAATTCTTTTTAAAAATTGGCTAAATATTAAGCTTCAAAAATCTAAAATTTGACTATGCTCCTACAAGTTGGAGTCGGATAAGAGTTTACACAAATTAAAATCGAAGTTAGAATTCGGATTTGAATTGTGATGAAGTCTAATTGATGCTCCTCCCTACTCTAGTTAACATACTACTTAGCTTCGTTTGGATTTAAAGATAAGATAAGATGAATTGAAATAATTTATAAATAATAATAAAATTTATAAATTAAAATTTATAAATAATACTTAGATGAATTGAAATAGTTAACTCTCAATCAAAACCGCCGTTATAAAAGAAGTGAGTCTTACCGAAAACAAAATAATAATAAATCAAAATAAAAAATAAAATAAATCAAAATTTTCAGGTCAAACTCATTGTTTGACAAAACGCGTGCGCGGCTTACAGCTAAAACTTTGTATTCGTAGGTAGCATTACTCTTAATCTATGGCAAGCAATGTAAGTTCCGCACGGCCGCTCTAAAAAGTAAGAAGCATATTATTGCAGTCCAAGCGAGGCGGTTGGCTGAGGGTTTGGTTTCCTGGAAATTTCTGCCTATCTGAACTCGTACAATTCAAAAAGCAAAAGATTCTATCAAACTGAAAGACAGCTGCTTCACTGTCTGTCCACCATTAGAATACGTTGTTGTTTCGTAGATCAGGAAGACTTCGCTGAGTCAAACAAAAACGCCCATCACCTTCAAGAAACTCTTGGCCTTCATTCCCAGCTCCCACTCTCTATCTCTCCCAAACTCTTATAAATACGCAGATCCATTTCGCTATTTTTGTAAGCTGGAACGTCTTGCATTTATATTCACGCTTTCTTCCGCCATTTCTACCTGTCGGGTTTCTGCAATTATCTGTAGCGAACACGTACAGCCATGGGAACTCAAGCTCCCAATAATCAGAACTCATACGACAGCGCTGACGTTAGTCTCTCTCTCTCTCTCTCTCACACACACACACACAATGGAAGTTCTGAAATTCCCAAAATCGCTGGAGTTCTGTATTGAGCTCTTCCTTATTTATCTTCTTTTTAAAAGTTAATGTTTTTCATGCCTTATTACATGCTTCCCATAGAACACAAACTCCAACAATTAGATGATCCCTCTTTAATAAAAAAGGTAAGATATTATAAGCCATTCACAAGCATATTGTAGCAAAACAATTCCGAGTGTACATATTGTTTTTCTTTGTTCTTGCCTTGCAAATATATAGATATTTTTGGAGCTAATAACCCATTACATGATAGATAATGATGTCCGTTAATTGATCCGCCCGAGGGATTTACCTCTTGATTTCTCTTTTCTTTCTGTTTAGGAAAATGGATATGGGTCGACGTTGATGTTCATCAAATATATTTTATTTATCACTACTGTTTGAGTCTCCAAATTATATCGGGATCGGTCTTTTCCCTTCAATTGGCCAGGGAAATGATAATTTTTCCCCTTTGAAGGGATAATGAAATAGATTGATTCTAGGCTTTTGTTGTTCTCTGTTTTTTTTTCCCCATAGTCTGAGCTGAAATGTTTACCAGAAGGGTCAGAAACAATACACTTGGCCAAAGCAGGACCCCGCAATTCATTTGGCTGAAAGCACAGATCTCCTGTACTCACTTTCCGCTCACGGCACCCCTAATAAAACGGAACTTCTTCGATGGAACATGCATGCATCATAATTCGCTGCTGCACATGCAGCTAGCATCCTCCACGCACATCATCATGCTAACAGTTTTCATTCAATTGGTATTTAAATATATATTTATATATATAATTTTGTTTCTCATCCTTATTTTGGCCTGGCCTTCAAAGTTCAAACAATTTGACCGAGATTGTAACTTAGGACCTTTTAAATAAGATTTTTTTTTTATCAGTCACTATTCACTACCCCACACCTCAAAAAATACTTTAAAAAAAAAAAAACTAATGGGCCTTGTGTGCTGGCAATAGGATGCCTATGTCAATTATTTTTTTAATGTTATGCTTGACACCAATATACGCTTGAAAGTGAAGTCATACTGCATGTACCAAATCCCATGTGCCTTAGCTGGCAATCCTCCGGCCAATATGAGTATACCAAATGAGCTAAAGAACACGGATAAGATTTTTAGCAGATATCCAAGTACTTCTTTCTTCTGCAGTTTGCATGTCAAAGCAAACTTTTTCTTTTTTTTTTTCTTCTAGCAAGATACCTGCGATTGGAAAGTATGGGAATAGTTGCACCTAATATTCCAAGGAAAGTTACTAGGTAAGTGTGTGGATGGAAAAGTTATTGGAGGCTGTTGATCACTATCTTTTAGGAGCTGGGCCTTACTTACTTGATTGGCTGAGGATGTCGGTTCATGCCTAAGCAGCCAATGGAGAAGCTTGTCGAATAATGCTTGAGCAAATCAATTGGTTCGGTTGACTAGGTCCCAAATAAGATGAGACTTTTCACGATAATTGGACACTTTGGAAGCAAACTATGGAGCTATATACCATCTGACAATTTAAAATGGCCTTTTTGTTTGTTTCTCCCCATAGGTTTGGCGGATCCTCACCATCAAAATCAGCTAAAATCAGATACCAAAATCATGTAGAACTTGTATGGTAATTTACAATTATAGACCCCTCTAGGCTTTAGCACTTAGAAGGATCATAATTTTCTGCATAACCAATGAAAGGCAAGCATTACCTTTTGAATGGTCTTGCCTTGTTTGTTTCTCCAGTCTTTCTTGTTCAACTTTGCTGACCAGCATGAGCATTAGTGTGCTAATAGCTTGACTATTTTTTTGGTTTTTATGAAATGGTATTTACATTGCCGTTCATACTGATGAGGAATAGTGCAATTATTGACTACAGATTGATGAAAAACTAGCAAAGCAGAAAGCTATTGATGAATGGCTTCCGATTACTTCTTCGAGGAATGCAAAATGGTGGTATTCAGCTTTCCACAATGTCACTGCCATGGTTGGAGCTGGTGTCCTCGGTCTCCCTTACGCCATGGCAGAGCTTGGATGGTAAGTTTGCGTTAAAGTTTCCATAAGACAGATTTAGAGTTGCTTCATCAATTGCATCCAAGGAGATCACCCTCAGAGATCTCTGGTTTGTTTTGTACCTTCACCATGTATAGAATTCACATTTATAGTAATTGCTGTATTGAGTTTTATTTTTTCTCAATTTCAGGGGTCCCGGTGTAGTTATTCTAGTCATATCATGGATCGTTACTTTATACACTCTATGGCAAATGGTTGAGATGCATGAGATGGTACCTGGGAGACGGTTTGATAGATACCATGAGCTTGGTCAGTATGCTTTTGGTGAAAAACTTGGTCTCTATATTGTGGTGCCCCAACAACTTATCGTTGAGGTTGGTGTGGACATAGTCTATATGGTCACCGGTGGGACATCGCTGAAGAAGTTCCATGATACCGTCTGTCCAGATTGTAAAGACATCAAATTAACATACTTTATTATGATCTTTGCCTCTGTTCACTTTGTGCTCTCCCATCTCCCCAACTTGAACGCCATCTCTGGTGTGTCTTTGGCTGCAGCGGTCATGTCCTTGAGGTATAATGTCTCTTGCATTCCATTTCTCTAATCCATGTGCCAGCTTTTCTTGCACAATAACAGAATTTATTATGAAGCCAACAATTCTGTGTAAAAAAGAAGAAGCAAGAAGATAAGAAAAGTAAAACAGAAGTGGGATAGTTACAATAATATGTCATTGTTATGTTATGTGGCAGTTACTCTACCATTGCTTGGGGCGCTTCTGTTGACAAAGGTGTTCAGCCAAATGTGGAATACGGTTATAAAGCCAAGTCTACAGCCGGAACAGTCTTCAACTTCTTTAATGCCTTGGGTACTGTGGCTTTTGCATATGCTGGGCACAATGTGGTGCTTGAGATCCAAGCAACAATCCCATCTACACCGGAAAAGCCTTCCAAAGGGCCCATGTGGAGAGGAGTGGTAGTTGCCTATATAGTTGTCGCTTTGTGCTACTTCCCGGTTGCTCTGATTGGTTATTGGGTGTTCGGTAATGACGTAGAAGATAATATTCTCATATCGTTGGAGAAGCCTAGGTGGCTTATTGCAATGGCTAACATGTTTGTTGTCATCCATGTTATTGGAAGCTATCAGGTGATGTTCAAACTTCAAACTTTGTGTACATATCCTCAGATTAATCGATATTGCTTTACTGAATGAATTTTGCTTCCTTCTGTTAATGCAGATTTATGCAATGCCAGTGTTTGACATGATAGAAACTGTACTGGTAAAGAAATTGCATTTCAAGCCAACTTGGAGTCTTCGTTTCATTTCACGCACTGTATATGTGGGTAAGGAAACTACCCCCTTCCCCTCCCCTCCCCTCCTTTCCATTTGCTTGTGCCAAACAAGGTTGCAGGATGACAACCACTGGTTGGTTTTGAACTTAAGGTGATAAGAACATTTTTCTATTGCAGCATTGACCATGTTTGTCGGCATTACCTTCCCTTTCTTCGATGGGCTTCTTGGATTTTTTGGAGGATTTGCTTTTGCCCCAACTACATACTTTGTAAGCCACACTCTGCTTTGATATTTATGCCATTCCTTGTTCGAGCATAACGTTATTTGTAAATATTATTTTAATAATTGTCATCCTTGAAATGAGACTTAAAATTATGGTTTTATTTTCAATTCCTCAGCTCCCCTGCGTCATGTGGCTTGCCATCTACAAACCAAAGAAGTTCAGCTTATCTTGGTGGACTAATTGGGTATGTGCTAATTTGATTTGTGTTCTGTTGTTCTCCCTGTCATTTCGTTTGCTTAGATATTCAAGTTTAGCTGATTTTTTTTGGGTTCAATTCATTTCAGGTCTGCATCGTACTTGGCGTTCTTTTGATGATTGTATCGCCTATTGGAGGATTGAGAACTATCATTATTAAAGCCAAGGACTATGAATTTTACTCTTAAGTCATCCTCCCTAGACAAACGTGGGGTCCCTTCAAACGCAATCTTACAGATATAAGGAAAGCAAAAGATGCTGCTGATGATCATGACAATAGAGTGCAGACTATGTTAAAACTGAGTTTCACAATCATTGTGACACAAATAGGTTGTCTTTGGAATATGGAGTATTGATACAACTACTTTTCTCTGTGGGGAAAGGGAATTCTGGCCGCAGAACCGACTCAAAGGGGGGAATTTATGCAGGCCATCACTGTTTTTCTTTGTCATTTTGCTTTGTATACATTTACGAATAAGACTTCTCGTTGTCTCTGTTTATGCTTTTCTGAACTGGGTATAGGCGTTTCGTGCTTACCAAATGCAATAATGTATGAGAAAATGGATTTGAGGATTTTCAGTATAGCTTATGGGCACCCATCCTTCATTTGCAATACATATTGATTGTCTTTGCCTTGTATTTAAAATATGCACACAATATTGTTGGGTAGATCATAGATGGTGTCACTCAAAAGTCTCCTTCGAATGAAATTACTCGTAAAAGCACCAACTCATCCATTTAGGCATTGCCGTGTTAATAGAGGAAGAAAGTTTTGAACTTTATCCAAAGATTTGTGAGGGGAATGTAAGGACCTAATTAGCAACCGAAACATGTTAATATCAAAGAAATCTAAAGAGAAATTGATTGAACTAAAGAAACATACTTCATATATCGCCAAATAAGTTCCACAGGCACAGGTTAAATACATTTCAAACTTTTACAAGTTTGAGCAAAAAATTAAAATAACCATGTTTGCCATTGCGGTCGCCATGCTAGCAGCTACTCCGCAATTGTGTGGACCTTCTATCCATAATGGTGTTCTGTGCCAGACGTGGAACACCCGAATATGACTGCAAATCATTGAGCAAGGCAAGAACAGTGTTTTGTCTTCTTCACTGCCATGGGCGACGTAGCATTGCTCCTACTGCTATATATATATATATATATATATATATATATATATCTATCTAATTTTCTTGTCCAGTTTTCCCGTTCTCTCTCTGTAAAACTCGGCCCAAAGATTCGAAACCCACAATATACTAACAGAAATAGCCGTAAGAATTACAGCAATCCAAGAAACCCACACCCACTTTGGGATCACGCTCTTCGCTGCCCCACTCGCATAAAACGCAAGCATTTTGTACACAAAATACGGTCCCAGGAGACCCCTGACAATCGAATACACAGTGTAAAAGGGGGCAGACAGGAGACCGTACAGTTTCGCGGCGAATACGACGTCGTTCTTCCGCGCATACGCGAGCGTCCAAGTGTTCTGGCACGCGCTGGTGACCTCGGCGAGGATGAGGAGCACGAGTATGGCGTAGGCGCCATGAGAGACCAGGTACCGACACGTGATGAAGACGAAGAGCGTCGCCAAGTGGTGGGCTATGAAGAGGAGGTCTCTGGGGTTGAAGACGATGAAATGGAGAAGGTCCATTAAGAAGTACGCGATGCTGTAGTCGAGGACTAAGTTCTGGTGTTCGGTGTTCGGGGACGCAAAATCGGGATTCGAGTCGGCGAGTATGGAATAGGTAGCCAAGAGAACAGCGGGTGTGCCGTGGGCAAGGGAGATTAAGCAGCTGGAGGATTCAGGTCGGATCTTGGGGCTCCAGTACCGGAAAACGATGAAGTAGGCAACGAGGTAGATGGTGAGGAACATGGAAAAGAATAGAGGGAGAAGAGGGAAGGGGCAAGCTTGAGTTTCCATTGAAATCCTTTGGGATGGAATTGTCAAATTGAAATGAAAGGAAAGGGAAAGGGAATTCCTAATAAATGAAGAGGAGGACGAGTGGATTGGTTTGGCGAAGTAAATTGGATGTCAAATTTGAAATTTCGAATGGAAAAACAGATTTTTGAAATTTATGGCATCATCGTACTTATCGAGAATGGTTCAACAACCAGAACCTCCATAATTCAACTACCTGGCCTACTCTTATCCTATAGTTCTCTTTTATGGTGGGAAACATACTTGTTTTGTATATAAAATAAATAAAAAAGTGTTTGTCCAGCTCGATCTTGACCTGACATTCTTTGCCTTTAGTACTCCTAAGTTAGTTGACCAATAATTATGCAGGGTAGCAAGATTCATTTTGCATCAAAATGTTCATACAAATCGACTAATTTCTCCCATACCAGATATTGGATCCTGTCCTACTTTTACTACTGTTCAAAGTTCTTTTCAATCTGTCTGTTCTGTTCAGATTTTCTTTTTCTTTTTTTTTCTCGGTTCCGTTTAAACGATTTGCAGGCTGAAAAACACGCGATCCTAAATAATGGATTCAACAGATTCAGATTCACCACGACGTAAGCTACGAACTAACTACATTTCTATTCTTTGCCCAGTTCATTAGCGAACACAAAATAGTATATAACTTAGTCAATTTCTCCCTCCTCGACATCATTTACAGGATTACTCGGTGGCTCAACTTCCTCTTCTTCATCCACTTTCATGAACAAACCGAGTTGTTCCAAGGGGTTAGAACCCCCAAACTTGAAACCACCCAAGCCATCCTGTGAGTGATCTGGGCTTGTCTCGTCTGCGGAACTTGGTAATTGCTCAGCAGGGGCAGTCCGAAGCATTTCCAAGTCTTCAAGAAACCGAGAATTATCATTGATTTCAACAGTTTTTTCCATCTGCAAGAGCCAGAATAAGTGATTGAAACCATGGAGACATATAGGCGCATACATGTTAACATAAGGTGCTCTTTTACCTGAAGCAATGCTTGTCGTGCTGCTTCTCTCTCCAGCTCCCTCTTCCGTCTAGCCTCGGCAGCAGCTTCAGCTTCTGCTTGTCTTCGAGCTTCTTCAGCAGCCTTGGCTTCTCTTTGTAACCGGGCTTTTTCTGGGTCCATGATGAAAAAAACTGTTTTGTTAACAGCTGCATTGTTACCTTGTCTCCAAACAAAACAGAAATATTTCCTTTCTTATCGGTAAAACAGAAATATCAGAAGAGAACATCAAAAGTATTAACTCAACCTTTCCACCGCTCCAATTCCAGCTCCTCTCTTTCTCGACGCAATTTCTCTGGATCCCGCTTCTCATGCTGATCTCAACCAGATAGATTGAATCCAGTCAAATCCAAATTATTTAACACCTCACAAAACAGATATACATAAATACAATAAATTTTTTAGTAACTGAAATCCATGACCAACCTGAGCCAGTGTCTTTTCTCGAGCTTTCAAGATTGTATCAGCAAATCGGTTCTTCAAAACAGCAGCCCGGTAAAGCTTCTCAGGGGAGACCTGCCTTTCAGTTGGAGCACTGTCCCCTACAATTTTTAAGGGATGATCAGTTGGAAACCATTCCAAAATTAACAGGACAGATTCCTTCAGAATCTTATGCTCACCATCTTGATGGCAATCTGAGTCAACAGAACTTGGTTTTTGCTGGGAATTCTGTTCAACTTGATCCAATCCACTGACAGATTCTGCATGTAACTATGCATTAGCAGACAGATAAATATAACAAAAAGTTCACTAAAAAGAACCAGTGATTAATCGACCGAATTGGCATGTGAAGTGCGTTTAGACCATGTCTAAGGCACACTTACTGTATCAGCCCTTTTTTTACTTAGAAATTTATTTACTCTATTAGAAGGCGTATCAGAGAAGTGATCATAAGTGTCAGACGCAGCCAAGGAAACCCTGCGAAATGTCCATATTTCATAGGTTTACCAATATAATTGATAGTTCTTTCCAAACTAGCGATTCAATTTATGATTAGATACAAAGTGTATGCCTTCGTATATCACAATTCTATGTCTACAGGAACTTCTTTTCAAAGCATTGTTTTATAAGTAACTTCTTTTAAAACAAAATTGCAGGTATAGTGGCTGAAATTGCAATTTACCACAACATTCAACAATGGCTGTTCTAAATTCTCGGAGAAAGCTACAAATAACAGTAATCCCAGGTTTACTTTTACCAATGATGTCCAAGGAAATTGAAGCTATGTCGTACAAACTTAACTCTTCCAACACCTTTTTCATGTGATGGGTTCCAAGAATCATATCTTTCCTTTATACAATACTTAAGCAAGAAGGATTCTAAAAAATACACTCACGATTTCCTTCAAGAGCATCAACAGCATGAGTCTGTTCATCTAATTGGACTCCAGAACTCACAGTTTCTGGTCCCTGCAAAATAAGATATAGTTTAATGCAGGTTGAATATCAATCCAATCAATACAGCACAAACCCATAATAATGAAGTAATGACGGCAAGTAAAGCACGAGTTAGTCAACCATCCCTATGAGAGGTATTACCAAATCAATTGATTGTTCTATTATAGGTTAATCATTTATTAGGGAAGCGTAAAAAAAAGAGGCACACAAAAAAATTAATTTATTATCAATAAAAACTAGACTGGACCACCAATACCTTTGGCATATTGGCTGGAACTGAAGCTTTATCACCATCAGATTCACTTTCAGAAGAACTCCCAGAGTCCGAATCTGCAGATAGTAGTACATATGTTCTTCTATAAGCAGAAAGGATTTAATGTAGTCTCTTCCATCCACATAGGGCTCCAACATAGTTTCAGAATATATTGGACCAAATGGAAATTATAATTGTTTACTGAACAAGCCTGATTCCAGGTAAAGATTTATCTCTTGAAAGGATGAATCATGATACCCAGCGAAATATAGATGACAGGATGACAAACTCAACCTACCACTGGAGCTTCCTGAACAGATAAATTTGCCGCTTCTATGTGCAGTATCCTTTTCAATCTCCACTGGAGGGTAGCTTGAGATGGGAGGCTCATTTCCACCAATGTCAACATCCTCTTCAGCTGGGTCATTCCCTACAAATGTACAACATAGGAAAAAATAAGCAACACAAAGTCCTAACGGAAATTAGGGAAATAAGTAACATAAATTCCTAATGGCAATTCTTCTTCTGGAAAACAAAGGTCCCTAGTAAAGTTGCATTCTTTTGTTGGCTGGTGTCACTTGAGAAAATTTTAGCCGCAGATAATTTGAGGAGAAGAGGATTATTTGTAATTGATTGGTGTTTTTATGTGTAAAAAAGATGGTGAATATGTTAATCATCTTTTTCTCCATTGTGAGTTTGTGACAGCCTTGTGGAATGAGATATTTGCAAGGGTTGGCATTGTTTGGGTTATGCCATTGTGAGTGGTGGATTTTTTGGCTAGTTGGCATGGTTCAGTGGGTTGTGGAGGCAGTGCAAAATTTTGGAGGATGATCCCCTTGTGTTTGTTTTGGTGTTTATGGTTAGAGAGAAATGAGAGGTGTTTCAATGATCACGAACGTACTATGGGGGAATTTAGGGATTTTTTCTTTAGCTCTTTAAGTTTTTGGGCGAAGAACCTTGCAAGGGATGGGAATACTTGTAATGTTTTGTTTTTCTTTAGCTTGTATTTAGGTATAATCACTTGTATACTTCATGTGTACTTGGCTATGCCTATTTACTTGGAATAAAATTTCTTATTACCTATCAAAAAAAAATTCCTAATGGCAATTAGTGAATTTGGCTTTTACATATGCAACAAATGAAGAAGAATGTAACCTTTGCATGGTTGCATGGATGAATTGCTCGGCGCCGATTCATTAAGCAGCTGAAAAAGAGAAAACAGGAACACGTATTTATAAAAATTCAGACTAGACATACAAAACTATCATTTCAATACTTTGGGATTGGAGGAAAGCTGTGATAATACCTCTATTTCACAAGGTTCAGATCTTAGATGGTTCCTTTGTTTCTCCTGCAGATAGTCATCCAAAAGTTTTCTTAAAGTGAACAAGGTATCATCACTGAGATCATCTATATCAATCTCAATTTCATCTTCTCCGCATTCCCTTCCATTAGAACTACGCTCCCTTAAGTAATCAATGATATGAGCAGGCACTTCTCCAAGCAAAGACTCCAACTCCCTGCCTAAATTGTGCTTCTCCTCATCCGTCATTGTACGCTTCGCAGGCTTTGGCATAACTTCAAGATGCAGCGAAGTAATTTTCCTCTTTTTTGAGGGAGGCATCACTTTTTTAGCAATTACCATGTCTTCACGAGGGCCAGATTTTTCCGTTAACAGTTCTGCATCAGTCTTGGATAGTTTCTTTTCAATAGCTTTCCATCTCAGTTCAAAATATTTAGCGAGAGTATCAGCCATCAAGTGGACATCATTTCCAGGTGGATTATAGGTCATTGCATTGTTGAAAGTGAGCTTCACATCAGCACGAAAATCCAACGGGCTTAAGTACACTCCTGAAGCTAACTTGGTCTTTATTGTCCCCAAATCCATAGGATGCTTAATAACAGTAAGATAATCTGGAATATTCAACTTCGCAACATCAACGGGTGTGTTGAAAACCCATGCATACTGATGGGACATCAATCGTTTCAACAGTGCCTCACACTGTTTCATCAAAATTACATTTGCAGTACTTGGTGTGGACTCAAACCTTCCAGAAGTACCACGATTCCATCCCCGATGCTTAGAACTAGTAGGATTCAATTTCTTTCCTGGACCATGGCCTGGAGGGTTCAATTTCTTTCCTGGTACAGAAGTCATTGCTGATGACTTTCTGAAATTTTCTACTCGTGGCCCAGTTTGTCCATTACTGCAGCTAAGAATATCACTAGAAGATGACAAAGTTACGGCATTAGGTTTTTGCAATTCAAATTTCTTCTGAAGTACCCGAATCTGTTCAAGTTCCAACTTCAACCTACGTATTAACTCCTTTCTTTCAGAAGGCAACGTGTTTGACAAGGGAAGAACTTGCATGGGGATGCCAAATGCATCACAATTATTGGAGTTTAAATTAATACACTTCCTCGTTGGGACACTTGAATCCTCTGAAGCAGTAATTTCTGTGTCAATTCGCCCTGAGCTACCAGAACCCTCCAATTCCCCCACACCATCAAAGGCATTACCATAGTGCCCACCAGGGTATCTAGCGTTCTTCCCCACCATCATATCCTATAATTTAACCAAACACTATTTTTTGTTCCCTCTATCCACCATCCTCCAGAGCAGCGATTGCCACCCAACAGTTCGGTCTACAACTCTGCATATTCGAATCATGGAGCTAAAATTACTATTTAGATCTTCCCATTAACCTAAATCTATATTTCCCTCCAAGCCAAACAAGCAATAAGGCAATTTGTAATTGCTGAGGAATGTAAGGAAAAAAAAAAACAAAAAACAAAGGAGAGACATCAATTTATTTAAAACTTGAACCCCGCCAAAAGAAAGAAAACATAAATCCACTCAGCTGCGCTTCCTACTGGTCGGATTTTTTTTAAGAGCATTATTATAATATTTTCCACTATGTAAGCGACAGAGGATAAACAATGAGGTAAGGTACACCACCACTTCTTTGATTTCATAAATCATAATCGTTTCAAGCCAAATGAAATAATGAAAATACAAGCTGAATTAATAGGAGATTTCAAAACTTCATTAGGAGAGTTCAGGACTTCAGTAATAGTTATTCGCTTTCAAGTTGCGAAACTCATACTTTTACACCCAAAGCTTTCTACAATAACAAAATTGAACAAAGCCCCACCCCTGAGCACCAATAGTTTTTCAGAACTTAAAACAAACCAAAGAAAACACATTAAAACTTTCAGATTAACCCAAATCCCTAAGAACAATTACCAAAATCGTCGTCGTCGCCTCTCCTTGCAGTCCAATAACCCAATTACCGACCTCCAAAACGAGCTCCGTATCAAGATATGTTGATGATTCGAAACCCTATATCAAAGAAGAAGAAGAAGAAGAAGAGGCGGACGAGTGTTGGACGGAGAGAGAGTACGAGCGTAGGACTCCGCTCTCTAGTCTCTTACCTTAAGCCCACGGCCCTCTCCTTACGGAGCCCTTGGAACAACATCCACCGTCAAATAGAAGCCTGAAGGGGATCCTACGGATACGACTGAAATAAAGTATTAGCTGTCGTATTTAGAGCCATGCACTGACACAAGTCCTCCTCAGTACAACACTACAACTAGAAGTATAAAAGCTTGCATTTTTCTCGTGCATCTACTGAGGTTTTACCAATACTGTTTAAAAAAGTGAATTTTATGGTTTGAAATTTGAATTGCTTAATTATGGAGTACTTATACAAGTACTATGTGTTATTGTACAAAGGACACTGCCACTAGACACCCAAAATACCAAAATTTGATCCAAATATTTTTTTTTTTAGAAATGCATTAGACACAAAGTGATACCTCTAAATTAAATCCACAAATTAACGGGATTTGATATATTTTATTAAATTATAAAATTATTTTTATTGTAAATCAAATTTAACGTATCATATGAAGCCATATTACTTTGTGTATTTATTTTTGTGAGATTTTTTTATATATATGGCACTCATTTATTTTTATTCATCTTTTTGATTTTCCAATTTTTTAAAAAGATAAATCATTTATAAAAATCATTTTTATTTAAGCAAAAATTAATAATAAATAAGAAAATAAACTACTCAAGTCAAATCTCGATATTTTTTAGTGTTCAAGTATCATTCTTCAAACATAGGTGTAGATATGTTGTTGGAAAATAGATATGTTTTGTAATACTGATAAAGGCTAATTGGGCCAGAGCCCATGGAAAACTGATCCAGGCTAACTGGGGCCCATGGTCCAGCTTGCCCCATGAATGATGCGGATGGATATCTCGATCGATGTTGTGGGTAATTGGGTTCTTTTTTTCTTTTCCTTTTTTTATAAAAATTGGGATCTTATATACATATATATAATTATACGTTAGGTATATGTCTTTTATTATACTTAATGATATGTTATATGATAATATATAAAAAGATGAATATAATATTTTTCGGGAATGTTGGGACATAAAAGGGTGTATTTTGTTTTTTCTATTTTTTTTAAAGAAAATGAATAGCTACTAAATCGTTGTATATTTCCATTATAATTAGACATTCTGTGTACAAATACAAATGATCATTAATTACATATATGTTTGATCATATATGTATTACAAATTACAAGAAACAAAGATGATTTAAAATGTGAGATCTAAAAACATATATCTTTGTAGTACCTGTAGTTAGTACTTTATAGTTTTGGTCTTTAGCAGGTCTATTGATAGAGATCAATAGTTTATATTCTTTTTTTTTTTTAATTCTCATTCTAGTTATTGACATGGGAGGGGTGAAGAAGATTAGAGATATAATTAAATATCGGTGACTAATCACTCCCCTTCCCTTTTTTGAATTTTTAAATTATAATAAGTTCAAAAAGAAAAAAATAAAAGTGGATTCAACTTCAGCAAAACTCAGAACTCGGATTGGGACTCTAAATTAAATTAAATTTAAATTAATAAGATAAGAAAATGAGAACGGAAATGGAAATTGATGGCTATGTCAAAATATTATACAAAATACTTAAATGAAAAATGAAATACTTTACCTGGATTATAAATGTAGTTATGTATATATAATTGCTCGAGATATAGATATATGTATGGTTAATTAAAGTGGTCAACATATATACAACAATGCATCATGAATTCGATCTACAAAATCATGAATTATGAGCAACGATTTGTTTTGCATGAAAACTGATGTCCATTTACATAGTTATTTATGAGGCCCTGCAGCTTGGATAAAGAAGGAATTAAGGGTAGGTTTTGATAGACAGCTTATATGAAATGAGATATTTTGAATAGTAGTAACATTTTTTAAATTAAGATAAGATTAAATAGTTTGTAAAAAAGTGTGTATTTAAATAATGAGATGAGATAAGATAATTTTGATTTTTTAGGATTTGATAAAGGGGTGGGTCCTACTGTATACCGTTCACATCTATTTTACCCGTTCATGTACTGTTTACATCAGTTTTGATACTGTTCATGATACAACTACTGTACAATACAACTCTAGATGAGATGTTTTCATCTAAGCTGTCTATCAAAACTCATCCCTTGACACATGCAACACCAATAAAATGTTCAATTTCTTTCTGTTTCGGTCTTTCTACGGTTCCGCCATTTTATTCTCTTGAACAAATCCGACTTAAACTTTCTTGATGATCGTTTTGAATGCATAGCTTGCATGCAGACTTTTGAGAAAATGATATGATCAATCGATGATCGGGATGGTTTTATGCTTAATTGGTATAAGTAGTACATCTCCTTCATAAAATAGTAGGAGGAATCCTTTTAAA
Organism: Cyclocarya paliurus; assembly: GCA_029856935.1. Taxonomy (NCBI): domain Eukaryota; kingdom Viridiplantae; phylum Streptophyta; class Magnoliopsida; order Fagales; family Juglandaceae; genus Cyclocarya; species Cyclocarya paliurus. The sequence continues at coordinate 39,771,820 of CM056946.1, read as the reverse complement.
ATTGGCTTTTTTTTTTAATGGTCTAAACAACAGAAATGAGAAAATCTTAATATTTTTCCACCACCTCAATGATTTTATGATGGCAACCCTGTTTTAAATGATCAACGGTTTCGAGTACCAACTCTTCTTTAAAAAAAAAACAAATCCAGCATAGTAATTGATCAAAAAAGATACGTCATTTAAATGCAAATAAATCCCCAAAATATATAAAGAACGATTGAAGTAAGAAAATTTCCTTCATAAATTATATGTGCTTTAGAGAAGATGCCAAACATGTAGCTAGCCAGCTGCATATATATTGTCAACATTCTTGTCACCAAAGTATTAATGTCCACTCTCCGTTGTTGTTCCTGATTCCGTCTTGCATGGTAGACGACATATGCAATCTCAGACAAACTTTAGCATCATCTGATGATCATGATCGACGATGATCACTTGCTTCGATGGGTAAAATTTATTTAGGTTTTCACCCACCCGGCCACGAGTACTCCGGCTTCACCTTGGTGCCCCCTGTCAGTCTTTAATCATAGTGCTTGCAATAGAAAACCATAGTCTGGATCTGATTCTTACAAAATGTACACTTTCTACAATACTAGTCTCTCACACGTCGAGTACGTACGTACCCTTCTCTTCAACTTTAGGAGTCTCGTAATTAAAAAGAAAACCTTGTTACTGAGTCCAAGTAGTTTGCAACAACAAAAATAAATAGTTAGTTAGGAACTTAAAATCATGCATAAATTAACAATATTAATAATCGCAACAAAAATAACATTTTAGAGAGAGAGAGATATTTAATAATAATAGGCCAATATTTAAAATATTATGTGTCTTTCACTTTTGAGCAAATATGAATCATTTGGCTCAGTAATTCCCCCAAATTAGGTAGCATTTCGGTGAATAAATAAGAATAATTAAGAACGAGAGTAATGCTTACAGAGAATGGGTGATGTCTTATCAATATATTTCTTTGTTCCTATTTTTCATGTACTGATTAACGTTTGACATTCCAAATTCTGAAGAATGTACCCGCATTAACATGATAAGCCAATCCCTATTAATATAAGGCCTTTTTGTTTTTAGATTCCCTGTGGTCTAAGAAATTAAGAATATAGTAATGCGTAGAAAAATTAATATTCGATCCGTAAAGTAATAACAGTGCTACTATCTATATACTATCAAAATATCAATAATGTTTTGGGCACACGTGATCTTGACATTCGTCTTCTCTAATTTTGATCCTCATCACTTCGTGACGTTGACATTCCAAGCTCCAAATAATCTTTCTTTAACACTTGCCTATGACTTACTGTATATATATATACAAGGCCGACAAGTAAAGTGGGCGGGAGATCAGAGCTAGAGAGAATTATTGGCCGTCAATTATAAATAGTTGGTGTAGTGGTCAAATCAGCCTATAATTTAGGTTCAAGATAAGGTCGAAAATCAAGTTAAGAGATAAAACCATGAAATGATAGGACAAACTGACTCATACTCTTAAGAGGAAAGACACACAGACTCCTAAAATAAAAAGAATTCAGACTTCTAACAGAGAAATGACTCAGACTCGTAAAAGGAAAGGGATTCATACTTCTAACAGAAAAAAACTTCATAAGACAAATTGGACCTCTATATATATGAGGGGATCCCCACAAATTAGATGAACTCTCCATGGACTCTCCACAAACTCTCTACACAGATGTTTCCTGCGCCCAAACTCCACCACAATTCTAAAAGATATTCCCTAAATTCTCCTATTGTATTGTAAGATATGTGAGGTCATGAGAGATTGTAACAACACTCATTATAGTGGATCTCAGCCCCAAACAACCGTGGATGTAGGCATTATGTCAAACCACGTAAATCCTTGTCTCTCTCTTTATTTACTTTCACTTATTTATTATTTATCATATGGATAAACGCAAAGAGTATTGTATCAAAGCCCGAATCACTGTCGTTAGCCGGGAATGATTATTTCCTTCCTTTCGGTCTGTTATGCAAATTTTAGGCAATAACATTTGAAATACAAGGTTTTGCTGTTTTAGGGTTTCACGTTCCAATGAAATTAAATGGGTGATTTCAACCTCAGTCATTAAGCAGAGATTCAACACGGAACTTGCTATTCGTGCAACTCTATCATAATTCCTCCACCTAATGAGGGACATTGCTAAATTCAAAAGACCACAATCTTTCACCTTCAAATCTCTTATGCTTCTTCAAATCCACGTTGAAATTTGCAGTGACCTAAGCTTGTATTAGGTCAATTATTTTGCAGTTTTATACACTGACCCAATGGAAATGCAAATCACATGTGCACTTACTTACGCTGTAGAAGCACGTGCACTAATCAAAGTTACACTACTAATTAGAGAATGTTAGTTAGGATTATTATAAAGTTCGGTTCCATTAATTTCCATCTAATAAACACCAAACCTGAGACATATATATATATATAATAGTATTATTTAGTTTAGGGGAATGAAGTTGCTAGTTAAATACTAAGGATAAATTATTTTGGGTCGCAAAGTTTATTGATGGATGATTTGTTACTGGACGGTGAAAACTCTAAATTAAGCCTCACCGATTAGAAAATGTTGAGTTCATATATTTACGTGAATAATTAAGCGGAGGCACGACGATGCATAATATACAGGTAACAAGCCAATTTGACCAACTGGATTTCCTATATCCTACGTGGGAATTAGAGAAGAAGGGAAAATGTAGTTCGCTAGAAATACCGTACATGCAAATATGCAATGCAGAAATACAAAGCAATTCTGCAGATTTTTGTTCTAGTTTTCTAAGAATTTTTTATTTAATTTTTCTCAGATGTAGTTGTAGAGTAGTTTCTATTGGTTAGATGGTTTGTAGCTGTCATTCTCTTTGTTTCGTTTTGCTTTTGCTTCAGGTTCGGATTGAACAGGGAGATAGGATGAGATGGTTGTGCGGATTGAACAGATAAAATGAAATGATTTTAAATAATTAAAGTTTAATAAAATATTAATATTATTTTAAGAATAAGAATAAAAATATTTACTGTATTTTATATAAAAATTTACAAGAATTATAATAATAAAATTAGATAAAACTCTAAACTGACTTTATTCTCCGGCCAATGACAAGATGAAAGCCAAAAAAAAAAGCACTCCTATCAATGTAGGAGGAGGAGCCACACGGCTCCACCCACAAAATGCTATCTCCTTTGTGAGTTCTGTCATGCTTATCAATCACTTCTTTTCCCATTGTGTAGTCAATCCTTAAAGCCAAAGGCATTTCAGTGCGTTCATATTAATATAGAATTGTGTTATATATGACAGCATTCTCCGAAGCTTATCCATTTTGTTCTCGCTCACTTCTTCCTGTATATATTGCTAATACATATCGAAATTACCTACGAGACCTAAAGATACAGTTTTTTTGGTTAAAAATTACCTGAGTTCTTTTAAATCTTTGCCCTTTGATCCCGATCAACGGCCCAAACTGAGGGCAGCTTCAACGTCAAGCCTCCATGCAAATCCTCCACCGTCCATCTTCCACGCATCACAAGGCAGTATTTGCGAGAAGTTATCCTTCCCCCGCGTGAATTGCAGCTTTACTTGGCACGTAAAGGCCGTGTACAAGTACGGCAGCTTCTCTGTCGCCACTAACCACACCGTTATTATTTCCGGTGACAGGCCGTCATTACGGTAGCTCACCATCTTCTTGAAAGCCCCGTTCACCCAGAAAACCCTATTCGAATCGTCCGAGACGAACCCGGGACACGTGTCCTCTTCCAGATTACTCATCCGCTCCACGTCCGTACTCCCCAGCCTTCGCACATCCATGCATGTGTCGGTCACGCTCTCCACCGTCACCCACGACTCCATTACACCCCTCATCTGTCGCATCACCGCCGTCCTACACAGGTCATTACGGAAAGCCTTGTTGAAGTTCAAACACATGGGTGGGACCCCAATTCCCTGACCGTTCTTGGTTGTTTCCGTACAATCAGAACTGCACCCAGATCCACTCTCCGGAGATTCATTCCGTTCACTATTCTCTGGCAAAAGTTGCAGAGTCACCACCTTCTTGTTCAACCCATCTTTATATTCTTTCATTTCTCCCTCGGCTGTGCTTTTTTTGGGCCTTGTCCCACGATTCTTCCGAACCCTGACATACTTTCTCTTTGTTCTTCCTTTTTTCATAAACAAGTCCTTGTTATCAGTCGCTGAACCACCTGAACCAGAGCCTCCGGTGGCCGGTTTCGGGGCAATCGGTCGGAATCTGAGCATTATCCGATTCATTATAACCTTGTCCTGCACACCAACCGCGTACCTTTTCATGCACCGCCCCTCTCCTCCCTCCATATCCGTTACTAAATCAACAGCACGGTATCTCTCTCTGTTTTTATCTCTCTCTCCATCACTCCAACTGCCTCTGTTTAAGCTCAGGCGATAATCAAAGCAGCAGTTCACAGTAACCTAGCGTGACAAAACACGTGTCCAGGGCTACCCAGTACCCATAAACAGTGGCGCGATCTGATTGGTTAGATTTAGGGTGGGCCCCGTGGAAAAGTAGCGTATCAGGCGTAATTGAGAAACGCTGTCTGGCCCCACAAGGAACCAATGAGAGAAGAGGAGGTGTCCAGCACTGCCGAAAGGATAGGTAAACGTGGGCTCTGCCTAGGGCTTAGAGTAATGTTTTCTGTTTGGTCATGTGGGTGAGAACATTGGAGAGATTCGAGAAAGTGCACACGTGGTTGTCTGTTATTAGCTCCAAACAACGAAGTTCAGTTCTAACAGTTGGTCGCCTAACTGTAACACTCTCTATAAAGAGCGTGAGAATCACGCAGTTACATAGGCGGAGAGATGGAAAATGATCTGTCTTAAGATGATGGAAACAGAGCAGTAGTGGCCAGTGGGTGTGGGATAGGCGTCGTTTTCGGTCATTGATAGCTTTGTAGGACGAGGACGCGTGGAGGGTTCGATGCCGGTGAGGATCTGGTGATAGATTTGTTGACGTCATCGGGTTTCAAACCAGGGCTTGATTGGATAGGTCTCCGTCTCTCAAGTAGTGCCACGTGTAAGTATAACTGCGAGAAACCTATCTAACAATTTTGTACGAAGAAGAAGAAACTTTGAAATAAGTTTCGGTCATTAAATAGATATATTTTATATCCATCTAATATATTTTACTTTTCTTACCGTAAAAGGGTCTATATATAGGCTATATATAGCTTTGGGTGGCGAATATTTCTAGACTCTCCCAACAGTCAACACTCGGACATATTTTTTCGTATCATCTCGTGTGAAATAATACATTGTCATTTTCTAAATTTAGTACTTTTTGTGAAATGTATGTCCTCTTTATGCATGCTTTTACAGCACAACCACTTCTATTATATATATATATATTTTATCGTACAAAGTTAAAACGTCTGGACTCAAAACAGTTTAGTGGTGCTTGCTGTTCCTCACGTGATACTTTCAGACCACTTCAATTCGTATAAAATATTACAATAAATTATATTTTTTTATAAAATATAAAATATTAAATAGTGACCGAAAAAAATAACTTTTCATATAACAAACAATCATACATTAAGCAAAAAAATATAAACTTTCACCAAAAGCTAAAGATGAGTTCCTGGCTGTGTATCATGAGAATAATCTTGGACATTATAAAATCCTTTTTCTTCAGGCTACTTGTCTAGTTTATTGTCAAAATGTGGCCCAATGAGAATTTCCAAGAACCCCTACGTGGCAGTGTTTCAACCTTAATGCTTCCTTAATTATCTTGGCGTGCTCTTTATGCCTATTATTTTTTCCCAGCTTGCATCCCCAAGAATAAAAACAGCTAAAGGCCATCATCCTGTTTGCATTATCCTGGTCATTATAAATACTTCTAAAACTTTTTATCACTTTAATATATATTCAAAGTCATAGAATTATTGCTTACCTGAGAGATCGCTTTGATGTTTGATACTTTCTTCGCATCCTAAAGCCCCAGACTTAGCGCTGCCTTGACGTCCAACCTCCATGCAAACCCTCCGAACTCCATCCTCCACACATCACAAGGCATCACCTTTGAACATTTCTGGTTCCGCCACGTATGCTGTACCCTCACTTGACCCGTAAACCCCGGGAGTAAATAGGGAAACTTCTCCTTCGCCACCAACCTCACTGAACACTCCGGTGACTGCCCGTCACCCTCCTCACTCACCATCCTCTTATACGCCTCATTTACCCACTGTACCCTGTCGAAGGCGTCTGATATTAACCCCGGACACGTGTCCCTTTCGAGATTCTTAATTATTTCTTCGTCCGTACACCCTAACAATCGTGCATCCATGCACGTGTCTGTCACGCTAGCTACCGTCACACAGGACTCCACCACCCTCATCGGCGCCTTAACCACTGTCCGATCTGACACGGCATCCGGATTCACGCTATCGAACGCCCATTTCTTGTCCTGCAGCCACATTCCGGGGTCCCCATCCTCATTATCGTCGACTGCAAGTTTCCCAGCGGTAGGATCAACCTTAGACCCGGTGTCTCCGGTGTCTAGATCTTCCTTTTCAGCTCCCTCAGGCAACAGTTGAAGTGTCAGAATCTTTTTGTCCAACCCGTCTTTGCTCTCTTCCACAGGAACCATCTTCTTTTTCTTGTATCCATTATTATTCGTGCGAAGTCTGACGTACTTTCTCTTTTTCCTTGCTTTCGCGACAAAAGTGTTGTTTTTGTTCTCCGGCAGAGAACTGGAGCCGCCGGTGGCCGGTTTCGGTGCAATCGGACGGAATCTAAGCATCATCCGGTTGAATATCGTCTTATCTTGCCGTTGACAACCGATATTTTTCACGTTCCAGCGATCAGCATCGTCCATCACCCTCCTCTACCTTGTTTCCTGGCTTTTCTTGCTCACTCACTGGCCCCGCTGTCTGTCTCTCTCTTCGCTCTCTTTCTCGGAGATGGAAACGATAATGATAACGGTAGTACGGTGGCTGGGTTAGGAAACACCACGTGTCTAGGGCAACACTGAAACAGTTTCAGCACCTGATTGGCTGGGTTGTAGTTGCGGTGGGTCTCACAAGAACGTGGCGTATCTGGGAGGGCTAATATTGGCCTGTGATTGGTCCCACGTTTCAAGCCAATGGGAAAGGGGAGAGTGTCCGGCACTTTTGGAAAAGGTAGTACACGTGGGGCTTGCCTTAGGTTGCAGCATAATTTCCTTTCCGGTTCAAGTGGAAACACTTTAGGAAAAGCTTACAGAATGTTAACACGTGTCTAATATAATTGGACTTGAACAGTAAACTCCTTTAAACTGCTCCTTGACAACTCCCGCACTTGACCTTCCGTGCGTGACGTTTACGCCCTGATACTTGCTCAACAGGCTGATGTTATTGGCGCCTGTCTTGAACGTGTGATGTGTGAGTGTGGGTTTTGTTGGCACCAAAATTATTCTTTACAAAGGCAGAGAATTCAATATTAATTTGGATTGGACGTATTCTAATAGAAAATTTTTCTCCACTATTTATTAATTCACACATTTACATCTTATAAAAAAATATTTATATATCTTATAAGAAAAACTATCACACCCAGGTATAAAATATGAAAATAAATAATAATTAATACATAATAAATCTTATTCTAATATGATACTTTGAGGAAGAAGTATCTCAATTTTATTATTTTAAATTAACGTAAAGAGATTTTATTTATTTATTTTCAAATTAGATAAAATATATACAATATAGAAATTTTGTAATGATTTTTTTTAACTCATCATTATTACACCACATATTTATTAACAAAAAATAAAATAAATAGATATGTGATGTAGAGATGATGAGTATAATTTTTTTTATAATATTTAATATTATTCTTGTGAAATTTTAAAGTTTTATTATACATAAATCGGTATGTTAAAACACCAGTTGTTGTGGAACCTATTTTAAATAAAAAAAATTGTAAATATCAATCAATTTAACATAACATCAGTGGTATATTAATCTTTAAATAATATGAAATTAGATAAAAAAAAAATTCCATCAAGTAAAATATATTTATCAATTATTTTTATATAATAATTAGATCAGAATTCAAATTTCATGCATTATTTTTGTTTTTTTTTAATTTAATAAATAGGATTCTCTCTTAATTGTATTGTTTATTTTTTTGTGGGTCCTGGCAGAGGAGCTTCTGTCTCTCCTGTTGTGCGTCGTTGGGCCAGTGGAGGTCCAGCTGATGGTTTTACTTAACCTTTAGTTTCTAAGTTTGTAAAACCTTTTCCACCTTTTCTTTTTAAGAATAAAATCCACATCACAAGAACAATGAGTGGAATACGACTCTAAAGTCTGAACTCGATCTTTTTGTTTTTGGTTCCTTAATATATGATAATATTTTTATTGTCGGGCACACGCGTCCATCTGGATGGATGGAACGCCACGGCACCGCTCATCGGAGATGCCTATGCACCTTTTCTGCGTGGAAGAAGGCCCAACACGCGGTTTTCCTGGCTTTTATCGACCGGCATAGTTTTCATTGATCCGGCTTCTGGCTTTAACGTACTTCATAGCCTAGAAAATCGAAAATCTGGACCGAGTAGTCTTAACAAATAAATATCTCATTTAATACGGTATAATTTGCTTTTTAAGAAAATCTTAAAATTATATAAAAATTTTATATATAATTACTTTTACGTATTTTTTATATATTTTATTAATGTGATTAGTTACGTTATTTTCTTTTAATATAAAATAATTATTTTGATCAATCTCATCAGTAAAATATGTAAAAAATAAATAAAAATGACTGTACGTAATATAACTCAAAATTATAAATAAGGTCTTATCACGTGAACTAATGATGCAGAGAAATGTTTCCCACCAATTTTTCTACATGAGTTAAGATTTTTGACTACAAATATTCGGATATTTTTTACTGGTCTCTTGCAATCTAGATAAAATTTACAAAATGTACGACATCAAGCTAGTGACACTGTACGAAATGAGAACTTGGATGAAGATCATCTTGATAAACAGTCAAAAGCCAAAACTTTCTACAATCTGAGCATGCAATTGTTTAGCATTCGAATGGAGAATCACTCATAAAATGAGCAACCATCAAGCTAGGTGACACTGCACGATATGAGAACTAGCAGAAACAAAACTTGAATAGGGCATTATCGCCTGTTGATTCTCATTTCTTCAATGTCACAGATTGCAATTGTAAAACGCCAATAAAATGAACATTTTGAAACCACTATTTAAGACCAATTAACCCTGACAAATTTGGAACTGATACCACAAGAAATAAGCAAAGTGGATCGGGCGTATGGTGCAGCTTATTTTTATCTCAAACTCAATAAAGAACGACCTTCATGTCACTCCATTTATAATTACCAATTGGAGCATATTTGACATGGCAAGAAAAACTAGAGCTGATATAATAATTATTGTCGATTCCAGTCCCCCAGAAGCACAAGTAGAAACCAAAAGCAGGTGGAAGCTAATTGACAACATCGAGAACCAGCTTGCGAGACTTGAGAACCGACCACTTCAAGCGACGGTAATATGCAGCTTGAAGTAATGCCAGTGATAGTACGAATATCCATTTGAATCCCATCTGCATTACACAATGTCACAATAAAAAAGTTTGGTTTTCAGTTCTCTTCCATATGATGGAAACATGACTCACACGTAACGTACCAGTTTCCTCTCTTCCATCTCGGGTTCTGCAGCCCATGACAAGAATGTCACAACATCTTTCCCCATCTGCACCACAGCATCACAAAAATGTTTTGAACTTTATTCTCAAAAGAACATGTGATAACATGCACTTGCAGCAAGCAGCTTCTTATTGCTCCCAGGGGGATATTTTAAGAGGTAAACCAACCTGAGCTTCTGTTGCAGGTGTACCATCTTCATACTCTAAGGCACCATCATTAAGCATTTTAGGCATTGCAATTGCTCCGCCAGGAAAATAAGGATTATAATGCAACCCCTCCCGAATCTACAATATCAATTAAGAATAGCTATAAAGTGAGGAAGCATCGCACTGCAATACGTCAAATGGAACATTTGGAAACATCAATGAGAAGCTATATAGCATCTGCTTTACACAACTAAAATCCATGACGTATGACTCTACCAATAATATGCATATCACCTTTGGGCTTGATGCAGATCATACAATCGTACACAGATATAAACTGAAACAATTTCCTAGTTCCCTACTTTTGCACCCATAACAAAAGACAGCGTCACAAAGTAGTTTACATCCAAGGAAAATTGGTTGTTCAGGGACAAGTTATATCTTGCACAAAATGAAAGGTACATCTGCACCAGATATGAAAGGTACTACTAGACCACAAAAATGGATTCAATCAATGATATGAAAAGCAAATTGTAGATCATTGATGTTCTAACTGTGGCTGGCCACGTGTGCGTGACTGCACATGCAGAAATATTGAAATTTTAGCACCCATATCCAGGCAGAATGGCAGATTTTAGTTTATTTTTCTTATTCCTACAACATAAATATATAATAGTGCATGTTAAATGTTGGATCCCCCCTCCCCCCCCCCCCCCCCCAAAAAAAAACAAGCTACAAAGGTTGCCCAATTCACGTCTTTATTTGAAACCTGATTTATTTGTTCCTTTTGGTTTATTACTATATATATAAGGTGAGAGATGATAAGTAAGGATTTACCGAGACACCAGCAGGGGGATCACGATAACCAGTCAAAAGGGCAAATGCATAGTTCTGACCATCATGACGAGCCTGAAAGGACCAACAGTAAGAGACTTCTGGGACATATAATATAGATTCTGTACAAGTCTTAAGCAAAAGCAGAAATTACTTTGGTGATAAGACTTAGATCTGGAGGATAGGCCCCTCCATTAGCAAACCTAGCAGCTTGTTCATTTGGATAAGGCTGAGGAAAACGGTCGCTGAGTTTACCAGGGCGTGTAAACATCTCACCCTCATCATTAGGCCCGTCAACCACTTCAATCTCTGCTGCCATAGCCTTTGTCTCCTCTTCCGTGTATGCAACACCCACCAAATCACGGTATGATATAAGTGACATAGAATGACAAGATGCACAGACCTGTTGGTAAACCTGATGACCACGACGAATCCTGCTCAGGTAAAATTGACATTAAAACATCATTCCAGGAAAGTGCATCAGATTAGTACAATGAACAGCATTATGAAATTCCCCACACCAAAAATAACAAAGTTTAAAAAGATTTTCCCTGGTAACTATGAGCATATCCTATTTTGGTTGCCTTGCTTGTCAACACCATCAGCAATTATCTCATTACAAACTCAAGAGCAGTATTGCTAGAGTCCAAAAGCCAAGAAAAAATAAAAAATAAATAAATCAGTGGTTTAATCAGAGCTCACGAAGCATGATCATATGAACTGAGAATGCCCTTGTGAGGCCAGGGATAGTGAGGAGGCGGTAATCCATGTTCAGCCTCATCAGCAGATGTTATCGTTCCAAAACTTAAAAGCCCTGAAACACCAGCTCCAAGGAGTGCAAGTGCCCTTAGGGAATTCATGCCAGTATACCCAACATCATCTTTCCTTGTGATGAGAGACGACAAAAAAGGAGAGGTCTGCAAATTACAGCAACAATTTAGCAAATACAATGATGCATTGGTTTCTTGCGTGCAAAGTAAGATTTTATAAGCTGGTCACTTCAAGAGATATGAAGGACTTCCAAATAATGCCAATTGACCAACGACAGGCACAAAAAAGACCCAAGGCATTCTCGAAAGAAAAAAAAAATGATTCAGATAATTTATTGATGATAAAAAAGGCACCATCCAAGTCAAGAAGTATAAATTAGATACAACTTCCAAGAAAAAGTAGAAAGGTCAAGAAAATTCTGGATACTATGGAACTGAACATGGATTCACATAAAACCAATAACTTCTGCCCTTTCTATCAACATCAATTTGGGTCATCTAGGCTGGAACTGCAGAAGCCAAGATCAATTTAATCTGAGGAGAGTTGATATGACGGGAGGTGTGGGGCTGCCAGGATAGAGGGAATCTTACTGTTGACTGAGATTCAAGTTTCCTTCTCAGTAACTGGTGGATCACTCGTCCAGCCATTTCAGTCAATGTTTCTTTCAATTTATTCAACCTACCAAAAGGAAAAAAGACCAAAGAGTTATTATTGCAAAGAACTTAAAAATAAGCATAAACTTCAGTTATGAATTAAGCTACAAAACATCAAAAACCCTAAAACAAGTAACTAAGCATGCATTTGCAGCAGGAGAGAGAGAATTTCTACTTTGCTTTCAAAACTATCTAAAGTGCTATCACTCGTATGCAACAGGTGTTTTGTTTGTGTTTAGAACACTATAATATCAGAGAACACCAATAACAATGATTTAAACAGTTAATCGTTAATGAAGATCGAGGCATTAGATGATGAAAGTGGCTCTAAGAGAAGAATGAATAGATAAATAAAACATTTGGATGAACGTACTAGGGAGGATCCTAACTAAGGATCATTTGAGAAAACAATGCTTAATGGTGATGGATTGGTGTAGTACGTGCAAGAAATGGTGATACTTAAAAAGATGCTTAATGCTTAGAGTAGGGAAACTATCTACAATCTGTTGCTTTATTTTGATGTAGCTAGGACTTTATGTGTCTCATTCTTCTTTTTTTACAAGAAACTTTATTTAATGAAACTAGGCGAAGCCCATGTACACAGGAAGTAAACAAAAGAAACACCTAATTACATTCTAGAAACCGGAAAAGAAAACAAAAACTCATGAGCATTTCCTCCCTTAAGAACGATAGCCGAAAACCACTGCAGCAAAGAAGACAAACAATTTCCAGATATCCTCAACAGTTTGCTCCTTGTCATTGAAGCACCTCTCATCCCTTTTTATCCATAAACACCACATAATACACAAAGGAATCATCCTCCACGCCACTGCCAACTGAGAGCTTCTGTGCTGCCTATTCCAACATGCTAGTAGATCCACCGTTCTCATTGGCATAACCCAAATCAACTCAGCTCTACTAAGAACCAGAACCCATAACTCTCTAGCCACCTCACAATGTAAGAGTAAATGATCAATCGATTCACCATTCTTCTTACATATGAAGCACTACTCCATAACAACCTTGCCACGTTTCCTCAAATTGTCAACCGTCAAAATCTTCTCAAGTGCGGCTGTCCAAATGAAAAAGTCAACTTTAGAAGGCACAAACGCCCTCTAAATACTCTTCCACGGAAAAGAGAATTGTTGTTGACTAGACAACACCTTATAATAAGATTTAACTAAAAACATTTTGCTCCTCGTGTGTTTCCACAGCATTCAATCCCTCTCATTTCCTTCTATATTCAAAGAATACAAAAAACTGAAAAAGTCTGCAATCTCATTAAGTTCCCAATCCTGTACGTTTCTAGCGAAAGTAACATTCCAACGCACAGTCCCATTAGCACGACTCAACATCTCTGAAATAGCAGCTTGCTGATTTCCAACCAAGCTGAAAACAACCGGGAAAATAGAATGAAAAGCTCTCTCACCACACCATTCATCGAACCAAAAATGAATTCTTGCACCCTCTCCAACCTCAAACTTAATATGTTTTACAAAACTGTCCCACCCCTTTCTAATATAATTCCGTAAGCACACACCATAAGATCTCCTACCCTCCTTAGAGCATTGGCAATGGCTTCATCAAAAGCCTAGCCAAATGCAAAATATGATGAATTTCATCAAAACATAGCTGCATTGGGTTAGCTAAAAAGAAGAGTGGGAAGTTTTGAGCTACAGTAAATGGACTTAGCATCTTGCTCATACTTTATGGAGATGTACATATGCAAGTGTAGGTGACGTCTTTGGTGTTTTTTTATTCCTAATAAATGCTACAGATACTACCAGCATTTTTTTTATTCCTAATAAAAGCTACAGACGGCTTTGTGAGGTGTTTTTGCCAAAATCCATTGAAAATTAGTTTGTGAAATGTGTTTATTGGGTAATTAGGTTGAGGAAAAAAATTAGTTGGAAACCAATAATTTAAGTATCAAATTAAATTATTAATGTACATATGGTTAGTGTAATTGCAAAATATGAAAAAAAAAATTAAAAAAATTATTATTAGAAAAATAATATTATATTACTATTTTGATGAATCCAATGACTAATCTAATGTGGAGTTATGGATATGGAGGTTTTGAATTTATGGAAAATATTTACTTTCATCAAATTTTGAAGATGATTTTGATGACCAATGCCAATGCTCTTAGAGCACCATCTCCCCCAATCACATCCATACTTTTGATCAATAACCTCTCTCTACAATGAGTCCCCATCCATTTGATACCTCTACAGCCATTTCCCTAACAGTGCCTTATTAAAATTACTCAAGTCTCACACCCCCAAACCTCCATTCACAATCAGACAGCACACCCCATGCCAACTCACAAGATAGAATTTATTCTCCTCCTTTAGATAAATATAGACACTTCCAATCTGACAATCTTTTCTCAGCCTTTTCTAAAACACCATCCCATATATTCTTTACTTTGAACGACGCCCCCAATGGAAGCCCAAGATATTTCATTGGAAGAGAAGCAACTTTGCAGCTCAACAAATCCACTAAATGGTTAATATTCCTCACATCTCCCACCAGTACCAATTCTTTGTTTTTTTTATAAGTAATAATTTTTATTCAAAGAAATAGGCATAAGCCCAAGTACACAGGACCTATACAAAGAAAATACCTACAACTTCCAGAAACAAAAAGCAAACTAACACCAGAAAACTAAAGCAGATTCAAAAAATTATCCACCATTACATAAGCTTTAGCCCAAAAACCCAAAGTACTCAAGAAAAAATCCCTAAGATCTCCTAAAGAGCATTCTTTATCTTTGAAGCATCTCCCATTTATTTTGAGTCATATGCACCACATAAGACAATGAGGAATCATCTTCCAAACACTCGCCGCCTTCTTACAGCCCTTCCTTCCACTCTACCAATAAATCCACCACTTTTCTGAGCATTACCCAATGTAAACCTGTCCAGCTTAAAGCCTCATTCCACAAGAATCTTGACACTTCACAGTGAAGAAAAAGAAGATTTACTGATTCTCCATCCCTTTTGCACATAACACACCAATCAGCAATAAACAATCCTCTCCTTCTAAGATTATCAGTTGTCAACACTTTGCTCAAAGAAGCCACCCAACAGAAAAAAGCAGCCTTAGAATGAACTTTCACTTTCCAAATACTTTTCCAAGGGAATACACAACTACTATGGCTTGACAAAATTCTGTAATAAGAAGAAACTGAAAACTTAGCATTTCCAGCAGGAATCCACACCATGTTATCCTCTCTTTCTAGCACCAACTTTGAGCTGTAAAGTTTAACCAGCAATGCCTTAACTTCATCCACTTCCAATCATTAACTTCTAAAAATAACATTCCATTCAACCTTTATTATTACTGCTACAAAAAGAATCACAAACAACTGCATTTTGATCCCTTGCAATTCTAAAAAGGGCAGGAAATTCCAGCTTGAGAGGAGTATCCCCACACCACGGATCATGCCAAAAGAGTATCCTCTTTCCATCTCTCACCTTCAATCTGAAATTATTTTAGAATGAATCCCATCCTTTTCTAATAAATTTCCACAAACTCAGCCCGTAAGCTCCACTAGATTCTTTAGAACACCAACCTCCCCACAAACTTCCATATTTCATATCAATCACATTTTTCCAAAGAGCTTTACTTTCCAATTGATATCTCCAAAGTCATTTCCCAAGTAAAGCTCTATTAAAAACCCTTAATTCTTTAATCCCCAAACCACCACGATCCAATGGTTGACAAACCTTCTTTCAACTAACCAAATGAAACTTTTTTTCCTCACCTTTGCCACCCAAAAGAAGTTCCAAAATAAACTCTCAATTCTCTTTTCAGCCCTTGCCGGAAGAGAAAAAAGAGAAAGGAAATAGGTGGACAGGTTAGAAAAATTACTTCCTATAAGAGTTAATCTTCCCCCCTTAGACAAGTAGATCCTCTTCCAACCAGCTAACCTCCTTTCAATTTTTTCAATCACCCCATCCCATATGTCTATAGCTTTAAAAGAGACCCCTAAAGGAAACCCAAGATACCTTAAAGGCAGTGAAGAGATTCTGCACCCCAGTAAGTTAGCCAAAACTGATAAATTCTGAACATCACCCACCCCACTGGTACCAATTCTGACTTGCCCAAATTCACCTTGAGGCCCAAGACAGCTTCTAAGCACAATAATACAACCCTTAAAGCTTGAATCTGTCCACTGTCAGCATCACAGAAAATGCGAGTATCATCCGCAAATAATAAATGGGAGATTGAAATAGTACCGTTGTTATTATTTCCCACCGAATCTCCAATGGAGAGTACCCAAAATTTCCAATGGAAAGTACCAATGGAGTTGTTGAGGAGGCGCGGGATTTGTATAAGGGTTTGTTGTTGGTGCCTTGCGAGGGTGAATGTTTAGGACCTGGTGTTCCATTGGGAACTATGTCAAGGGAAGATGTTGTCCCCTTGGTATCTCTTCCTCCATTAAACAATATAGTTGGATCATCATCGGATTGGGTTCTGCAAAAGGTTAATGAGATCCAGCATATCGTGGGACTCTCACATGGCGGATGTAAAGACCAATTTAAAGCACTGCTCACTACGATTGAGGCGAGCCACTCGCGTGATACCAAATCAAGCTTTAAGAAAAGTAGGGAGTTGAAGTGTCTTTCTTGGGGAATCAACTACGATGCTAAGGGCGATAACTCAAGTCGAGGGAAGACAAAAGGGAGGCCATTATGAAGACGTTCGAAAAGAGGGTGTTTCGGGTGGAGTATTAGTCTACGGGAATCAATGGGTTGAGGTTGGAGAGGTGTGTTTTATTCCAATTCGGGCATGATGTATTTTGGGTAGTTTTTCACCGGCTTTTTGGGTCATTAGGAGCTCTCTAGTATGTGTTAGGTGGTTTCTTGTATACATCCAGTGTACTTAGTTACTCCTATTGATATATATAATATTTTTACTAATAAAAAAAAAAATTATTTCCCACCGAAAAACCAGAAAGAAAACCCCCCTACAGTAGCCTCCACCATAAGACTCAATGCCTCCATCACTAAAACAAAAGGAAAGGGGATGGCGGATCCCCTTGTCTCAAACCCCTTGAACTCTGGAAAAAACCACAAGAGTTGCCATTAACTAATACAAAGAACCGAGCAGTCGAAACACATGTCTAACCGATCCACACCATCTATCCCGAAAGCCACATCTTCTTAGCATATAAAAAAGAAAATCCCAGCACACTTGGTCGTATGCCTTTTCCATGTCAAGCTTGCAAAGAACCCCCGGAATACCTATCCTCATGTGGCTATCCAAACACTCATTAGAAATTAGAACCGAGTCCAAAATTTGACGTCGCTTAACGAAAGTATTTTGAGGTTTAGAAATGATTTCATCCATCACCGTACTCATACAATTAGCTAACACCTTCAAAATAATTTTATAGATCCCACCTATCAAGCTGATAGGACAAAAATCGTTCAACTCATGGGCACCAACTATCTTAGGAATGAGTGCAATAAATGTAGCATTTAGGGACTTCTCAAACTTCTAACAAGAATGAAAATCTTGGAATACCCGCATTCTACTTTCACTATGTCCCAACACTCTTGAAAAAAACCATAGAAAAGCTATCCAGGCCCAGAGCTTTATCTATGAATATTCCACTCACCACCTGATACACCTCATCTTCTTCAAAAGGCCTCTCCAACTAGCTAGCTGCACAAAAATCCAGTTGGTCAAAATTCAGACCATCCAACTTAGGACGCCACTCCTCTGGCTCGGTTAGAAGATCTTCATAATACTGCACAATGTGATCTTGAATCTCATCGGGGGAGTGAAGCACATTGGTAGCGAAATGAAGTACCACAATAGCGTTATTGCGCCTATGTGAATTATCCATCTTGTGAAAAACTTAGTGCAACTACCCCCCTCTTTCAACCAAAGCACCCTTGATTTTTGCCTCCAAGAAATTTCTTCTATCAACAAAACTTTCTCAATTTCAGTCACCACCTCATTCTTCCTTAACAATGACTCCTCATTTTCTTCCCCATCCTCCAAAGCATGTAACTCATCCCAAAGCAGATTTTTCTGCACTTCAGTATGCCTATTGACTTCATTATTCCACTTCTTTAAATCAAACTTTAGAGCTTTGAGTTTACCAACCAAAATAAAACTAGGAGTTCCAAAAAAGGAATAAGAGGCCCACCAATTCCTAACCTTCTCCACAAATCCATCAGCTACAAGCCACATATTCTGAAATTTGAAATAACGCCTACCCCCAAGTAAGTCACCACAATCAAGCAAAATGGGATAATGTTCAGAACAAACACGGGGCAACCTCTTCTGACATAAATCCGGATAATGAGTCTCCCAAGAAGGAGAGACTATGTAACGACCCGATCCTATACTATTAGGGATAAATTATAGATTATTTTATTTAGCTCAATAAATGAGTTAAAACCCATAAAAGAATGTATCAATAGGTTATTTTTAATTGAACCTAGAGTTAAGGCTCTATTATTTTTTCACTCCAAGCTCATGTGTTAGACTCCAAACACTTTCACCGTTGTGTTTTCCTTTTCATAATAAGACTCCTAACGGCTTTCCTCTCAACCTTACACATCTCTTTCCCTAGGATTTAAATTTTTTGACGTTCTGCGTCACCTTTATATTTAAATGTACATACGGTTTAGTTCCTCGTCAATCTATCACTACATGCAAGACTCTATCGTAACCGTTTCCTCCGCATGCACGTTTATCACCTCTAGGGTTTTCCTTTTGGTTCTCAACTAGCTAGGTCTATAAATACACTGCCACCCAACGTCGAAACACACTCATGCACGTAGAGCACCCTTCATTTTAGCACTTCTCAAACCACCCTCTTCCTCAAGCCGAAAGCAAGCCCCTCGTCGAGTTGTTTTCTCCACACACAGTAAACCTCACGTTATCTCCACTACCAACCCACACTCAGCCCTTTAACACAGCACAAGAACCCCAAACAGAAGCCACCCAAAGTGCCGAGACCCTCCATAACGTTGCCCCTTCCAGTCGCTCAGCCACCGTGTGATAGCCACTGCACAAACCACGCACGGCATCCCCTGTTTTAGCCCCTCAAAACAGAGTAATTTCAGAGCCCACCGTAGAGCCAAGTTTCCACCTTGTCAGTCGTTGCTCCTCACCAGAGACTACCACAAAACTCGCTGACCAAGCACCTCCCTCCACCTCGCACTATTCCGGTAAGCCCACGACCTGTGTCACCCTCTTCTCTCTCTATTGCTCTCGGTTTGATAGTCTCTCTCTCTCTAAACTCGCTCTCCCTCCCTCTGTGTCGCACCACCAAAGTCAGGAGGATCCCCTAGCTGCTCCACCGTGAACTCAGCCAGCCACCACAACCCTTCGTCACACTCAGCCCCTCTCTCAGTAAGCATTGCACCACCCTCCTCTCCCCGTAAGCATCTATTCCCTTATTTTCGTCATCTTCAACCTTCCCAAATTGCCCATCCCATTATGTTGTTATTACAAAAATGCCCTGCCTTTTTAAGATTTATAGATGAGAATAATTTATGTGTTGGACGTAAAGGGATATATATACATGTATGTATATATATATGCATATTGATTTAAGAGAGTCACGAAGGATCAAGATTTATGGACATATAGGCTGAATTAAAAATTTAGGTTTAGGAAATATAGACTATTTTAGTAGTTTAGGTTTTAAATAAAGTCAGATGATTAATTAGAAACTTATGCAAATTACGTGTTATTTTTATAGGTGACCGATTACGTGCCAAAAATAGTGGATTAGCACTACAAGGTAAGTAGCGTGATCATACCCTTACACATATGTACAGTAAAATACATGTCTTTTATAAAAATATTATGCATGTATGCCCTCTATTGGAAGTCCCTTTTTACGTACCCAAGACATGATAAAATTATGAAAATCCATAATTTTATATAAATAATTATGCATCAAGTTATTTATGAAAATTCATGATTTTATGAATGCATCAAAAGATTTATGAAAAGTTATGATTTTATGTAAGATTTATGCAATAAAATAATTTATGAAAAGCCATGCATGATTTTATGTGAAGATTTATGCATTCAAGTATTTATGAAAAATCATGATTTTATGTGAGAAGTCATGCATCACGACATGTTATGAGAGAATGCGATTTCATTTGGAATCTATGATATGATATGACAAGATATGACAAGTACGTATGTGATTTCTTTTGAAATCTATGATATGACAAGTATGCAAGTATGATTATGATGAAATATGAATGATAAGATACGTAACGGCCTATGTTATGATATGAGGACGGTACCTATGTTATGGGCATATTGCATTTCCAGGTCGTACATGCTGGTAGTGCACCTGGATATCTTTTTTATGTATGAATTCCACAACCTGCGGCCACGGGCGGAATCGGAATCTATTTAGATTCGCTAACCCTAACTCACGGGGGTCAACAGTGGGTAATGGCCTATGACAAGTGAAAGATAAGCTCATGTTCATGTTCATATTATTTACGTATGTATTTATGAGTATGCACATTTTTTAAGAAACCTTATGTTTATTATGTTTACTGTATGATGTGTTGCTTATTAAGTATTCGACTCATTTTAGTTTGTCTTCATATTTTTAAACCACCCTAGGTGATGACATTTATGAGAATGAGACTGTAGGACAGGACTTGACTCCGGGAGGCGAGGCAAAGGCCTAAACAGATCATGATATGATTAGTTTTTATGGTTTAAAGGTTAAATAATTATTCTGATAAGCACATGAGACTTTTCGTATTTTTTTCAATAAGTGCTTCTGCAGACTCTATTGTGGATTTAAGTATTTAATAAAATTTGTTTTATTTATGAAATTTTTTGCATCTAGCTCATTATTAAAAGGAAAAAGTTTTAGTCAAGTTCAATAGTAGCACACTGGCTCCTCAAAAATTCTAAAATGTCTTTGTTGGGGAGCGGGGTGTTACAGACTAGAAATCTATCAAACCTTGACCACCCTCTAGTGTTAGACCATGTACAAACCCCCCTTACCACTGGAAGATCCACAAGATTCAAATAAAAAATTAACTCCAAAAACTCTTCCATAGCCACAGATAACGTAGATGCACCCGCCCTCTCACTAAGAAACCGAACAATATTAAAATCCCAACACAAACACCAAGGCACATCCCACAAGTAATACAAAACCGCCAACTTCTCCCACAAAAACCTTCTATCCCTATCCACATTAGGCCCATACACACCCGCAAAAGCCCATCGCCACCCATCCTCAATATTTTTAAAAGAACCAATCACAGTATAATTCCTACTAACTCCACCACTCCCTTATCCCAAATCAACAACACACCTCTTGAAGCACCCAACGAAGCAAGATAACTCCGACTCACAAAAGAACATCCCCACAAACTACGAATGATGCTTCTATCAATAAAACTCAACTTAGTTTCTTGAAGACAAACAATATCAATTTTCCAGCTACGAAGGAGGGATCTAATGAGGAGACGCTTGTTGACATCATTAATCCCCCTTACATTCCAAGAGATGATTTTAGGCTTCATTTGATGACTAAGATCCCCTCCCTTTCAACCTGTCCCTCCCCACACTTCCCTCCTTATAATCGTAATTAATGGAGCATTTTAAACATTTCAACTCCTTGTCCTTTTTTGTTGCAGACTTCCAAGCCGTAGATCTTTCTACTTCAATAGCAACAAGAAGAGACTTAAACTGCTCTTCAAACCCTTCACAAGATATCCCCACACATGCTTGTAAATCTTCAACCTTTTTTAGAACCCAATATGATGCATTTTTGGTTGAAGCATGAGAAGGGAGGGTACACATAAGAGATTCCAACCTTGTCTCATTCTTCCATCTCTCTGGGTTTGATTGGGTGATTCCCCAACGAGTGTTGGAGATGCTGATTGCTTGGGGAGGTAAACCGGGTAGTAAATTGGATGCCGAGGTATGGAGGGTGGCTCCTTTGTTCTTAATGTGTGAGTATATGAAGAAAAGAAATGCGCCCAATTTTGAAGACCGAGAGAGAATTTTGCTCAAGTTAAATACCTCAATGTTCAGATCTACGAATGATTAGAAAACAGCCCATAACAACACTGACTTCTCATACTTTCTAGATTTTCTGAACTAATTTTTTTGTTTCTTTTCTTGGCTAGGTGTTCTCCACTGTATGCAATCTGTGTATTTGGATTTTACCCTAATGCTCTTAATCTTTTTTAGATAAAATTCTGGTATCTGTACTTATAAAAAATGAAATAAATAAAACATCTATGGAACCAGAGACCAGCAATCAATACATGAACCTTGTGACAAACATTGTGAGATTGTGAGTATATAATGCATGAGAACTGGATGAAAGGCCACTCATGCAGCTTTCTTCAATCTGAACTCAAATGTAGGAAGATGTATCAAAAGTAACCAAAACTACTATTCTTCAAGTTGACTCCAAAATAAAATCACCAAATTAATCAACACAGTCAAACTCATACTAAGGCCCCATTTGGATAGTGAGATGAAATGAGAGGGTTTTAAACGAAAGTTTGAAAATTGAATAAAATATTGTTAGAATAATATTTTTAATATTATTATTGTTTTGAGATTTGAAAAAGTTGAATTGTTTATTATATTTTGTGTTGAAATTTAGAAAAATTGTAATAATGAAATGAGATGAGTTGAGATTAGATGAGATAAAACACTTTCACTATCCAAACGGACCTTTAAGGTCTGCCATTAGCATACAGAACACATATAGAACACCTAAATACTCAAAGATACAATTCTACCATTTCTCAATTTGTTCCAACAAAAATGTTTTGTTGAAAACATGAAATAATGTTTTGTTTTTTGACAAGTTACATTTGTTTTTTTTTTTTTTAAGCATGAATAAAGACCTCTACACAACTAAATTTAGTGTTCATTTCTCGAACAAAAGAAGAGAAGAAAAAAGGACCAAAAGATACAGACAAGGAAATAGATAAAGATGCAGAAACCGCTAAATTAAATGTCTTATACGGTCTAAACTAATATTTAAAAAAATAACACAGGACTTTCTCGCATCTGATTTTCTTCCCCCCGCCCCCCCCAAAAAAAAAAAAAACCAGAGTCTGTTTTATACATATCCATATGTACAGGAAACAAGGCCTAAACTTTAGAGTAGTTCTTCTGTATACATCCTGTGTATATGGGCTATGCCTTTTTCATTCAATTCAATAATATTTATCTTTTACTTATAAAAAAAAAAACTTTAGAGTAGCGCACAGATCGAAGACGAGGACTTGAGGCTAAACTGATGAGGAGAGGAATGAAAAATGGATAGAGAAGAACTTACGGGATGATGAAGACGATGGAATCGGCAGGGTTGGTTGGTGGTCAAAGACGCAGCTCGGAGATCCAACGAAGAAGAAGAACTGCTGCGACTGGCGAGGAGAAATTGGAGACGAACGCTACTGATCACTACTACTTTCTCCTCCTCTCCCACGACCACGAATACGGGGTTCTAAGCCTTTGGGCTTCGACTGAGGCCTTTCTCATTACGAAGTTTTATTTCATATTTTTTTTAAGAAAAAAAATACCATAATCGTATATTGTTAATAATAAATATTTGATAAAAGTTAAAGATGTGGCAATATTAGTATTTTATCATATTTAATTAGCTATATTATCTATTTATTATTTTTCTTATATTTTATATTGGTGTGAATAATCAATCTAAATTATTTAATTAGTATTTAGTATGATTTTTAGAACCTATAGTATAATTATTTAAAGCGAATTAAAAAATTACTTTCAGCTCCTGCGTTCATTTTTTTCCTATTTTGGTAGCAAATTCAAACCTATCAAAAATGTGGATATCACTGAGCCACGGTTGATTTAAGGGCACAATAGCTTTCAAATTTAATGGACAATTAATTATTTGAAAGCTCGAGTTGACCAGCAAGTCATCGCAAATATTATCAAATTTATTTTTCTCTTCTTTCTTTGGATGTGGAAGTTTATTTTTTGAAAAAATAAAAAATCTATTCATCATCAATTTTTTTTTATTATCCTCTCATTATCTCATTATGTGACATTATATAATATGTTCGCAAGTAAAATATAATAATTAATCTCCAATAATCTAATGACACGTTATAAGATGATTAGAGGATGATAAGAATTGGAATGGTGAGTAAATTTTCTTTTAATTTAATTTTTTTTTTTTTTTTTTTTTTTAAAAGATGTCGGTATCTTAATTTTATTGATAGCCCTCACATATAACAAAGGAAAATCATGATTACACTCTAACACCTAGGGGTTACAAATAAACAATAAGACCAAAACCCATATATCAAGAAAACTAAAATATACAAATAAACTAAGGCCTCATTTGTTTTCAGATGTAAGATGAGATGAGTTTGAAAAAGTTGAATTGTTTATTTTATTTTGTATTGAAATTTGATAAAGTTGTAATGATTAGGTGAGAGAAGATAAGATGAATTTGAAAAAATTGAATTGTTTATTTTATTTTGTATTGAAATTTGAAAAAAATGTAATAATAAAATTGAGATGAGATGAGATATTTTTCGAAAACAAACGATACCGAAAATACCAAAAACTACAAACTCAGTAAAGAAACCCACTAGTACAGGAATTTAAATTCTGACATAAGGTAGTCCAATCTTATCCAGCTGAAGCACTCCTTTCAGCTTGGTGGGAAGAGGAGTATTTCCTAAGTTCTGAGAGTGATTCCATTTTCCTCGTCTTGCTAGAAAATCCTCTGCTTGATAAATTTTCCTAAAATGATGTGAAATGATAAAATTGATACTCGTGAGTGATTCCTGTAATGCCTCATAAAAATCTCACAAATACTAGACAGTGCAACACCTTTGCATAACCCAATTAACAACCATAGAAGAGTCGCTTTCTATCTCAACATTACGAAGACCCAGCGATTTACATAATCTTACGTCTGTAAACAAAGCTTGCAACTCAGATTTATTGTTGGTTCCAAAACCATAGAATTATGAGAAAGCAGCTATCAAACTACCATTAACATCTCGGATGACCCCACCCTCACCACAATTTACAGGTTTCCCTCGACAACTCCCATCAATACTCAATTTAACCCAACTCGCGGCTGGCTTCGCCCACTTGATTAACCTCGGAGGTATCTGTTTTATAGAAACGATGAGCACATCCAACTCAATGAGCAATTTTCGATCTGTAGATGACAACTTAGTCATCTTGAAATATTTTTCGAGACATGGCGTACCCAGAATTAATCTCCATCCATACCGAATCAATCGAAATGTGAACACCCTCTATACCGGTTTTGCATCGCCACATCCATAACCTCCACGTAATGACGCTCGGAACTATCCCCATTTTTCCTTTAATTTAGTTATGGACCCCATTTCAAGACATGTCATCATGGTTTATGCCAAGAATTTGGGGTAGATGAATTGATAAGGAATAATGGGCTTCAACTGGGAGTTGTCGTTTTACCCCCGTTTGGGATTTAACCCAATGAAACATACCTAAAGAGTCTGATTAAGGTGGATGGTGCAGGGCAATTATTTGTATTCCAATTATTATTTTGTTTTCAAATCAAATTCATCTTATCTCACTTATCATTACAATTTTTTTAAATTTTAATACAAAATATAATAAATAATTCAACTTTTTCAAATCTAAAACAATAATAATATTAAAAAATAATATTCTAACATTATTTTATCATCTAAACTCAACTCAACTCAACTCACTTCAACATCTAAACGCATTTCATGCGTTGGACTTGCTTGAGCGCACCGGCCCTGTGCCATCGACAGTCACGGTACATAAACGGGTGACAAAAAATACCTAAGTTTCGTTTAGAATGTAAAATCTTTTCATCACATTTTATCTCAGAGCACTATAAATATAATTATTTTTTTATTTAAAATTTGAAATTTGTTATCTAATTATTACTTAATTATTATAGGTTTCATAAACTTACAAATAAAACATAAAAAATAATTAATTTTTTTTTTAATTTAAAAAAAAAAATATTTTAATAATATTTTAACTTTATAATATTTTTATTCAATTTTATACCTATCATTTGCCAAAACTCCATTTAACTTACCATGTATTCACATATCATCTAATTTTGACAATCATTTGCCTAAATAAAAATGATAAGTAATAAACTTAGAACGAGAACGACATCCCCTTCATGAAAAAAATCACGGCCATCTATGTTCATTTTAAAGTTACGTTTGAATGTTGAGTTGAGTTTAATTAAGTTGAGTTATTTATAAATAATAGTGAGTTAAATAATGAAGGAAGTTATGTGGGGCCTATCTAAATTGAATTTAAAATGTGTTTTGATGTTAAGATGGATTTAGTACTTTTTATGAGAAATTAAAAAAATTATAGATCTCATGTATAAAAATATTTTAAGTTAAAAAAAGTTGTAGGTCCTATGTGTAATAAGTTTTTGAATTGGGATGAGTTTAGTAATTTGAGAGTTGGATATTTAGAATCTATTTGGAATTGAGTTTGAAAGTTTAAAAATTAATTTTAACTATTTAAAAGCTCTTTTAAAGAAAAAATGATATGTTTGTTAAATTTATAAAAAGTATTTTAATCATCTAAAAAAAGCTGGAAGTCTACTTTTTTAAAAAGAACCAAATTGAAGTTTTTATAAAAAAGTTTCAGCAAATAATTATATATTTTTAAAAAATTAATGTAACTAATTTTAAAAGTGATTTAGATATATATTTATCGAACATTAAACAGCTTTTAAACTATAGAACTTATTATTTAAATTATAAATTATAAGCCATAAAGTTATGAGTTTTATATTTTACCATAATTCTAAACATGTAATTAGATGTTAAATTTAGCTTAAAGTGAAACTAAACTCAACTTAGGTCTCGTTTGTTTTCAAAGATGAGATGAGATGAGATTAAAATTGAAAAGTTGAATAAAATATTGTTATAATATATTTTTTAATATTATATTTATTTTAAGATTTGAAAAAATTAAATTATTTATTTTATTTTATATAAAAATTTTAAAAAATTATAATAATAGGATGAGAGTTTTTTAAAATTTTTAAAATTTTAAATTTTGATGTTGAAAACAAACAAGAAGTTACTTAGAAAACCAAAGGCAGCCTAAATAGCGCCGGCAAAAGTTTTTCCTTCCCCGGATTTCGTCCTTTGAAACAACTTTTTTAAACGAAAAACCATTGGCGCCCTACTTTTTGCTCCTGCTGATTATTTCTGTGTCCTTCGATCACCGACTCACTCCATTTTCCCACATAAATGGATCACGCATGGTTCTATGGGTATTGTTATGAGAAATGGCCAGGTTTAATCGCATTAAACACCATTCTTCCACCGCAAAACTAGTGTTTCTGACATCGTGCGCAGGCCTCCTTGGAGTGGCTCTCGTTGTGCATTTTCTTTGGGCTTCGTCATCCTTTTATGTTGCTTCTTTTTATTCGTCCGTTGCACCGATCTGGGTGCTTGAGAAATCTGGGGTTGTAGTTGTAACGGATGTCACCACCACCAAGATAGCTGACAAGGTGAGCACACTAACCAACTGGCAAGTTTTGTGGATACCCATCTTGAGTTCCAATTCCATTTATGTTTCACTGGAAAAAAAATGTTGACAAAACTGAGGTTGTGAAATAAATAAAAATTTCACAATCCCAGTTTGTAAATAATTTTCTTTAATCTCTGCTTGGGCACTTCCTCATTCTGATCATATATTCACTTAGTGATTGCCCTTGTTTGCCCTTGTTGCTCAACTCCTCTAACTGAAATCTGTTGTACTTGATTATGTCCGTTTTACATATGTAGAGAGAGAATGCCAAAGAGAAAAAAGTAGGCACTCCTGAGAGGTTCTTATCCGCAACTTATGCTGATTTACCTGCACCTGAATTTCAATGGGAGGAGATGCCAGCAGCACCGGTACCTCGTCTTGATGGAGCAGCGATACAGATTAAAAATATTTTATATGTGTTTGCGGGATACGGTTCTCTTGACTATGTGAGATTTTGTCCATAACTTGCTTGTTCAATGTTTGAGTTCACTACTAAGTTTTTGCTTTTCCAATTTTCCAGGTTCAACGATAGTTCATGATTCAATAGCATATCATTGACAAATTGACCTTTCCGTTCTTGGGCCATGATTATAATTCTTTCACCTTCTTATAAACAACCCAACTTCGCATAGATTGTAACTTACTAATTTAAGGAGACGCTCAAAATTGTGATCAAACTTTTTCCTTGGAATATTTGATTGTAATTTTAAAAGGTTTCAAGTCACTGATATGGATCATCTCTTTTTATGCGCATGTTTATGTCTGGTAGGTGCACTCTCATGTGGACATATACAATTTTACAAGTAATACATGGGTAGGGAGGTTTGATATGCCGAAAGAGATGGGGCATTCACATTTAGGAGTGGCAAGTGATGGAAGATACATATATGTGGTCTCTGGACAGTATGGCCCCCAATGCAGAGGGCCCACAGCTCGTTCATTTGTTCTGGACACTGAGACAAAGAAATGGATGAGCATGCCACCATTACCAGCCCCTCGGTAGGTGAATTGATTACAATTTGCATGAAAGGAAATTTTGCTATTGCTATATGGGAAATGCACTTGTTTGTTGTTATGATAAAAAAAAAGGGATGTTTACGTTCTAAGTTTCAATTCTGTTTTCTTTACAACTCCATTGTGTTGTGCTGTAGTTAGCCATGAGTGAAAAATTATGAGTGCTCATGCTTGCATTTCTCTGTTTCATGTGTGCATGTTTATGCACGAGTTTCCAGAGACATGCATAATGTGACTCTGCCGCTGATCATATTGCAAGTCCATTAAAATTGTATGCTTCAAATGTGACAGATGTAGACAATTAGACTGTTAAGAATCACGAACCCTATGGCTGCATTAAGATGCAGTTTTGTTGCCTCTGTGCCTAATCATAGATTCATACCAGATTTCTTTCTTTTGTTACCGTGTTGTCAATTTGCCTTATTTGCTCACTAAATCTGTGTCGAGATAATTTTTTGGGTTACTTTTTATCACTCTCTCACCAAATTTGGAACATTTCAGCTGCATAGAAGCAGTGGAAAGAGCATTCCTGGACTAGTTTCGGCATGTGCTAACACATGGTTTGCAGTCATAGTAGCAGCGGAAGTTACAATTAGCTTATTATAATTACTTTTCAATGCCCAAGTCTGCATCGTAGTCATTGTTGAGAAGATCCAAATCCCCAGATTAGCATTTCCTGAAATAACGGATTTTCATTTTTCTAAATTGCACATGATTGATATTTCTAAACAGCTTTTTTTTTTGGTCTGACTTTGACACTGCCAATCAATTGAGCTGCCATCTGGGTTCTATAGTAGCAGAATATTAGAGTACTTAAGCCAGGAAATTTTCAGGTATGCTCCCGCGAGTCAGTTATGGAGAGGCAGACTCCATGTGATGGGCGGCAGCAAGGAGAATCGCCACACACCTGGGTTGGAGCACTGGAGTATTGCAGTAAAGGATGGCAAAGCATTGGAGAAACAATGGAGGACTGAAATACCCATTCCCCGTGGGGGACCGCATAGGTTTGGCAACTGCCCGTTTATGTGATGCTATTGGCATTTCTGTTTGGACATTTAAAACACGCATTTTGTTCAAGTTGCATGAAAATTGTTTGTTTGGTTAACATGAAGGTATACATGGGATACATTATAACGGAAGTTACATGACAAATTTATCTCACTGGCTGACCAATCTACGGTGAACCTTTTTCTTCGATTGTTCTCCCATTATTGAAGACCAACTTTTTATATTCACAGGGCTTGTGTCGTGGCCAATGATCGGCTTTTTGTTATTGGTGGTCAAGAGGGTGATTTTATGGCCAAACCAGGCTCACCTATTTTCAAGTGCTCACGCAGGCACGAGGTATTATGGGTTAAGTTATTGTGCTTGGATGTTTCGTTAGTCTTAGTTATTTTGGCACGAACAGAATTTAGGCATTTTGTTGGAATAATCTCTGACTTGCACTTTTTTTTATTGATCTTTCTTTATACTATTCTATTTCTTGTCTATCGTTATCTTGCTTTTTATAACTTATATTCTTCACTGACTCAGGTAGTGTATGCTGATGTTTATATGCTGGATGATGAAAAGCAATGGAAAGTGTTGCCACCTATGCCAAAACCCAACTCCCATATAGAGTGTTCTTGGGTAATTGTCAACAATTCAATCATCATTACTGGAGGTACAACAGAAAAGCATCCGGTGAGCAAAAGGATGGTCCTGGTTGGGGAGGTGTTCCAGTTTCATTTAGACTCACTGGTATGACCTTGTCTGACTTCTAGAAAGAGAAAATGATATGCACATCGTTCTATTCAATCTATTATCCTCTTTTGGAGCCTTCCTGATTAACAAAAAAGATTTAGTTGGATTATGTGGACATAAGAATGTAATTCCTCTGGGTAGTTAATTGTTTATAGATGGGACAGTGAATGGATCAGTTACATGAAGCCTTTTAGGTTATCTAGAGACTTTTCTTTTGTGAAACTCTTCCTGTTTGTACACATAGTTCCCCATCCAATTTGTTTACAGCTGTGTTCCTGTTCACGTGGAACATTTAACTTCACTCAAGCGATTCAGTACTGGTGCTGTTACTGGTCTTTGTTTCACATGTCGGAACCATCTTGGCCAACCTTTTCTCTTTTAGTCAACCGGTAGCTTCTCACAGCTGTAGTCACTTCTTATCCTATCCTCTCTTTTTATGCAGGATCATGAACATTTCTTCTGACGCGGTGAACCGAACCCAGACAAGCTTTAGGCCTCATTTGGATAATTATCTCAATCTATCTCATTCCATCCCATCTCCATCTTAAAGATCACTTAGATACAAACACTTTTTAATTTCAAATCTTCAACTTTTTCACCTAATCATTATCTTATCATTACAACTTTTTCAAACTTTCAAACAAAATACAAAAAATAATTCAATTTTTTTAAATCACAAAACAAAAATTATATTTTAATAATATTTTAACTTTATAATATTTTTATTTAACTTTTTCTCTCTTATTTTTTAAAATTTAATAAAACATCTTAATTCAAATCATTTCATTACTATTCACAAATCATTTCACTATTATTCACATATTTTTCGTTTCATATCAACATCCAAACAAACTCTTAATCTGGTACCCTCTAATCAGAAAAAGAAAAACATTTATGTTATCGGATGTCCATTTTTTTTCATACCTGTGTCAATCTACTCGTTTGCCTATACAATTGCTGATGGTAGTTAACTCCGTGGAAATGCCCGACACTAATCCTCAACCATTTCTCCATCTTTATATAATCAGTCATATAAGTGGTTAGTGATTCAGAAGAATTTGCCAATGGAATCAAATTTTGTTTACTGATTCTTGATGTTGTCTATAAATATGCCACTCACTTCAACTCTCTAGAAGAGCCAGATATTGGATTTTGTGATTACGTAATAGTTTGTCAAACATGTTTGCTGCATCATATTCTTATTTCACATGTTCAATTACCTTGTTTCTCATCGTTTAACATTTACGTTTGCTTACCAAAAACAGACATGGTCGGTGATTGGAAAGCTTCCTTTCCGTATAAAAACCACATTAGCTGGTTTTTGGGATGGATGGTTGTATTTTACATCTGGACAGAGGGACTCGGGACCGGATAATCCACGGCCGAAGAAGGTCATTGGAGAAATGTGGAGGACTAAATTAAGTTTGTGATCAAACTTGCCACGTCAAACCATTTTTGGAGTCGGTACTGCCAATTCGAAGTTTTTTGTTTAAGAATATATCCTCAATTTATTCATTGCTCGCACTTTTGACGGCAACGAAAACTGACGCTAATGCTATAATGCCATATAACTTCGATGTTCACTGGGATTTTGGCTCGCCAATCTCCAACGGAACAGCTGCTTTAGGCCCCTAGGTGACTGTAACATGAAGTGCTCAATTGCACTCCAACGATTTGAGCATTAAAATATATATATATATATATATATATATATATATATATATATATCAAGTGGCATGCATCCTTTGCGAACACCTCACAGCACTCAAATGATTGATTATTTGATTATTCATAACTGCATTTACAAAGAACAATAATATCCAAAAATATTTGCAAACCTACATGGATATATCCTTTTTCTAATACTCATTCACAAAGTGGTGGTGATTACTTGGTCATTTAAGGATACAGTTAACGCCTTTTGAGGAAAGTAGGAGCAATGGGAAGGTTAAGGGAATGGGGCGAAATACGCCAAGGAACTAATAAAACATGGAGTTCAGAGCTTGGACTCTTGAAATGCATGATTCTCTCTTTAACGGCTGGCTGCTAGAGCCAGTGATTAATTATATTGCATTCGATGACCGCACCAAATTGTGCAGCTTCATAGATGTACCTGCAAGATAAGAAACTTAATTCAATCAGAGTACGGAGCTGATCATTATATTATGGCATACATCTTTGCCATACCGCAATGAAGGACATATAAACAGTTTAATGTTCCTATTATAGAAGTTTCTGCATTTGATTTAGATTGTCCAGACAGATCTCTGAAAACCACATCTTTTCCAGTGTACTCTTGGATCAAATACATTTAAGTTGTATACTTAACGCATTGTGCTATAAATTTTCATGTGATAGGGCGGAAACGAATGGGAAAACTGGTAAATGCCAGTGTATTAACTTGGTTTCTAATAGCCCATTACATTCATGAGATTTAAATTGACTGACCTGGATTGTGTTCTTCCATTCGAACTGATATATCCAAGCAAAGTTCCAAAATTTTCCAACAATACAAGGGAGATTGGGTTTCTGTAAAATGTTATTATCAACACAACTTGGATGAACAGGATAAGCAATATACATGCACATCAGAGAGAGAGAGAGAGAGAGAGATGCCTTTTATTTCAATAGAGGGGCATAAGGAGCTGGACATGGTGATACGGTGTGATCTGGTAACTGGTCTATTAAATCAACTGCTGCCTGCCGGCATGCATTAAGCATTTTCTTTTCCAACTCAACAAGCTGAGTAGCAACTCGCTTCTTTGGGTTCAGATTACTGTCTGCCAACTAATGCAATAGACAAAATCAACCAAAACGAAGCAAAAAATAGATTAGTTTAATCAACATTCAAACAACTTTTTCTTTTATCAGTAACATTTCAAACACATTAAAAGAAGCTAAGATTACCAAAGACTCGTCTTCATCCAGCGAAGTAGGGTAGGCAGCAAGCCGTGTGATAAAATAATCAACAAGTTGGTCCAATACAGCACGTTCCATACAAGGGCTCACCTGTAAAATGCAAAACATGTCACCACATGAATAATAATAAAAAAAAAGAATCAATAAAGAAGATTCATTCTGCATTGCTAAATATAGATGGCTGATAATCACAATTTACCAGACCATTGCCCTGTTATTTAATGGAGCCAATAACGTTATTACATGAAGGATAATGTGCAGTATAATTAGGCACGATCAGTGCAGGCCTCAAAGGTACATGATGACACATTATGACTCCAAGTGCGCAACATGTTAAAATTGAACTCATATCCAAAAAGTGAATTTAATGACACAAACTTACTGGACAAATAGGTCCTTGAGAAGAAATAACAGATTGCATCTCAGAAGGATCTGAAACATATCCCAAACGTAGGTAAGGAAGCATATCTGAAACAGCTGCTTTTTCCTTCCCCACATACACCTGCAGAAGGAAAACATTAAATCAACATATAAATTACCAAACATTGGTCTTTGCCCCCTCCCTCCCCTCCTAACAAAAATACTTGAACCATACATGAAAAACTTGAACTGATAGTTTTCCATTTCTTTGTGCAACCATTCTTTTAGCCTGGTATTGGGGATCCTCAGTATTTAAAGCAGCCTGGAACATACAATATAATAATACGTATATCAACACCATTGAGCAGTAAAGTTGAAACTACAAATTGAAAATATGCATATTTTACCTCAATTACCAATCGATCATAGCGATTATCTTCATCAACGAAACCATAGTTCAAAAGCAATTTCGAGTTTGGCTGTGGTCCACACCTGCAGGTAAGAGCTACTTCAATTTTTAAAGAAGATGCTAAAGCCAGCAAAAGAGGCAAGGCTACACAATCAAGAGTAAAAGAGCACCTTATATTTATGGCAAGTTACATGATCTTAAGTAAACAAATATCATACCAAACAACAATGGATTCGCCAGCCTTGTACGGTCTGTCAACCACTAGTTCAACAGCACCATCAACAGCAGTTAACATTGCCTTGCAGTTGCTTCTGTAACCCAGCAACGGGGGTCCAAGAGGAACCAAAGCAAATCTCCGTGCCAAACTAACTTTCTGAATTCAGAAGGGGGTCAATTATCAATTTGGACACTCTTAAATTTATTTTTTTTCAAAGAAGTTGCTAAAATAGCAGTGGTGCTCCCTAAAGAAGGGTGAAGCGTGGCTAAGAATGCTTTCAGAACTAAAAAAGCATAAATACGCCCAAACAGGTTGAATCTTACTTGTAAATGTACCACACAAGACTGAACCGCCACAAATGCCTGTTTGAATATCTCAAATGTAAAGGCCTCGGTAGGAATATCATATGGGTATTGCTGCGAAATCCAAAAAATGAAAATACAAAATAAAAATGGGGATCAAGATGATTTTTTTTTATATAGGTAAGGGGGATCACAATGATATCAAATCATGAACTCAAAATCGGAAACAGAAGTTTTATTTCTACTGCCTGATAAAGATATACAAGAAGCTTACCTGAAACAGAGACCCGGCCATAAACCAGACAGTGTCAAGTTCATTGTACTCCCTTTTAATTCCTTCGGCCCTTTCAAGAACCTCATCCTAATCCATCACATCACAACCAGAAAGTAGTAAACTTTACTAACCGCATTTGGCAACTTAACTAAATAGTAGCAGAACCCAACAACGGCTAAAATGAAGAGCTTAAAGTACCCTTGTGGGGCTGCCTGTCAGGTAAGCCAGCTCTGCTTGTGACCATAGAAGGGGAGATTCCACTGCAAGCTGTCCCCTCCCTCGCTGACGATCCAGCTCTCTAATGTATGGGAACCAGAAAGACTTCTTTCCTTGCTTCTTCTCGTACATAAGATACAATGCCAAACATGCCAATTCCGACAGTTTGTTCGTAGTTAATAATTCCGCTGCATGAAGGATCAAGTAGCTGATACAAGTTAAATGGATGAATGATGCCTACATTTTTCCAAAATGTTTGAGCTTTAAAGAAGAATGTGAACACCACGGCTAATCATAGTACACAGCACAGACTACCAACCTATCAACCACGTTTGTGATTGCAACCCTCATCTATCACCCTTTCGAGGGCATCATCTCTAAATCAATCGAATTCATTAACAATGACATCATCTCGACCAGCAAAAATTCTTTAACCCTAACACGAATATATCACTTCCAAGATTGAAAACAAGACGAACAATGACCCAAACAAAAACTGCACCTTACCAATGGTCTCGTTCCCCAAAACTCTCTCAAGCGTCACGACTAGTGAATTCGGAACAGAGAATGCAACATCACCCACCTGCAATAACAATAAGTCATAAACCAAACCAATCAAAAAGCCACGAATTCCACACGTTTCTCACTTGAAGATCTTCGCTCGCAGCAACGTAATGGATAGGCCTATGCTTCTCATCGTGCGAAGGCCTCTCCTTGAGCACAACCTTGCAAGGAGGGAGCCCATTCTTGTGCATCCAAGACTTCAAGTCCTCAAACTCCTCCTCTTTCTTGCTCACAACATCCCCATGCTTTGGCTTCTCATCTTTTCCAGCTACCAAGGTATCGAATCTGCAGGCCGAGCACAAATTTCTTCGTCGAACCGAGCGAAAGGAAGACACGAGCCGAGGGTTACTCCGAGCCGAGATTGAAACTCTAGAGAGAACCGAGAGAGGACGATGTGAAGAAGAAGAAGAAGAAGACGAAGAGCGAATTGGAGATAAAATGCATTCACCGTGTATATGACAGACTTCCATTAGGGTTAGGGTTGAGGTTGAAGAAGGTATGGGGTCACGAAGCAGTGGAGTGTGGTTTTGAGTGTTAGATATTTTTCTTGGCAGATGAAATTAAAATGTTTAGGCGATTAATATCTGGTTGTGGATAAGAGAGAAGCCGATCGATAGAGAACTGGCATTTGGTTTTTGCGAAAGCGGCTTGGACTTTCGAGGTAATTAGAAGGATAAATGTTTCGAATTTTATAAAAATAAATTTACTGGATTACGTTGTATTATAAATTTATTTTTTTAACTCTTAACACTTATTAAATAAAAAATAAAAAATTTATTTTTATTATTATTCACTACTTTATGTATAAGATACATCTTCACATTTTATAAAAAAATTATAATTATCGAATATAAAAATAAATAATAATTGATGGATAACATTTTTTTTTTAAAATATCACAGAATCTCGAAAACTCGCACAGCCTAATTTCATTTGAGAGAATCTTGATTATTTACAAGTTGCAGCCTCCACATTATATAACGGAGGTATACTAATTTATCAATTATCACATAGAACCTATCATTTTGATTATATTAATTATAATTTATGCAACGTATTTTTAAATTATTTTTATGTCAATCATCTCGTAAAAATAAAATAAAAATTAAAGATAAACAATAATGATTCTTATTTGTATCTTGAATAGGCATAAATAATTATAATTAGCCTAATAATTTATTTGATAGCACATTTGATATGAGCAACCCGATAGTCATCATGCGAGTTATTCCCATTCCCATCCCATCCCCATCCTTAAAACTAATTCTTAATTAAATTATATAAGAAAAAATGAAAAGTGAAAAAAACTCATCTACATCCTATTCCTTAAATTAAGTTTTGAGCAAGCCTAATAAATCATTATTTTTATTTTTTTATTTCAAATTTATACATATTTAGATATATTTGTTATTCATACTCTTTCTTCCGAACTTTAAACCATATCATAAAAATTAAATTTTCTTATTTTTGTTAATTAGAGGTAGATAATTTTTTTATATATTTCTATAATATTAAATAAAGTCATTTTTACTATAAATTTAACAAATTTTTATTAACAAACACATATTTTCACAGTGCTACGATTTCAATTCCCTAATAATTTTATATTTCTAGAATTTTATATTTCAAATTTAATTATATATTTCAATTTCTTACTAATTTTTAAAATTTAATCGTTACAAAATGTTACAATTGGAAAATGCGAGTCTTTGACAAAATGTCAAAAAATTATATTATTCTTAAAAATTAATGATTTTAAAAATATTATTGTATCCAAAAAAAAATAATTTAAATTTTTGTTTCAAATATTATCTTAATTGTTCAAAACATAAGAAAATAAAATAAAATAATGGAGTTGTTAATATTGAAAAGGGAAGTGACAGAAAAAATAATAAAATAGATTATTTTAATAAAATAGATAAATAATAGAGAAATGTATGAGGTTTTAGAAAAATAAATAAAATTTAGAAAGCTAAGGTAAAAAAAAAAGGGCCCGAGTAAGAACAAAATGCGAACCAATTTCAAAGTGTTTTTTTTGGCTAGACAACTTCAAACTCAAAAGGTATCTAATAATAAGTAATTGGGACATCAGTCTAAAATTATGCGCAGAATGCGAATACCCTAGATAGATCATTTGTTCCTATGGAAACACTTCTTAGCTGATAAATACCTCAAAAACTCCAACTTCTTTGAAGTTCATCCGAGACCCACCGACTCTTGGTTCTAGAAAAGCCTCCTTAAACAAAGAGATTTCCTCAAAATGAGTCTCTGTTACCAAATAAACAATGAAACTTCTACAAAAGTTTGGACAGACCCGTGGGTTCCAACTCTTCCTTCCCTCATCTCTCAACTAAATCCAATTGTGAACTTGATTGAGCCAAACCTGAGAGTTGCTGAGCTCACTCTCGAATAACCTAGAAGGTGGAATACCCTCCTCCTTCAAACCTTTTTCTCACCAGAATATGCTCATGAAATTTCTAAAATCCCTTTGTCCAACCACAACTTCTCCACAACCAACGACAAAATCAAATGGAAACATCATTATTCTGGCACCTTCTCAGTTAAATCTGCATATGCAGCTATGCTTTCTACTCCAACCAATCTTGCCCCCAACACTTATTGGAAGAAACTATGGAAGCTCCAAATTCAGGATAGATTAAAGCTTCTTCTCTGGAAGGTCTCTCAAAATATCCTCCCCACCAGAGCACTCTTGAAAATAATTGTCAACCTGGATGATAACCAAGCTCTTTGCCCCCTGTGCCATACTGAAGAAGAAACCATCTCCATCTTGCTCTCAATTGTTGCTACACTAGAACTCTTTGGAGGCATTCCAATTGGCCCTTAGACATCACAAAGTTCACTCAATACCCAATTGCGGAATGGATCAACAACATCTTATCCCCTACTGTATCCTTGAATATACCAGAGGAGGAATCTCAATCTTTCCAAATTTTTGCAGCCTTGGCCATTGATAACATCTGGTTTCTTCGTAATAAAGCTATCCATGAGTCTTTTAATCCCTCCCCTACTTGGTTAATTTCAAAGGTTTCAAAATCACTTTTAGATCACAATTCGGCTTGGGAGGACAAAAAATTGAACCTAGTTTTGGATAGACATTGCAAGCTTGCAGGTCACTACATCATTCAGTTTGATATAGCAGTTAGACATGAAGGCACAGTTACAACAACCACCTGCTGCACAGATCAAGGCATCCTCCTCTTTGCAATTACAAGTCTGATTTCTAGCAAGAACCCGAACATTGGAGAGGCCACAGCTGCACTGATAGGGATCAAAGAAGCAAGACATCGTGAACTCAAGAAAATTCTCATTGAAGGCGACTCAATACAAACAATTCATGCAATCCTTGAGGCTCAGCAACCAATAGACTGGGAAATGGAAGCTGTCACCAACGACATCAAATTCCTTCTCACAGACTTTGAAGCTTGGTTTGCAAGGAAAATTCATCGATCAAATAATCGATCTGCACACAACCTAGCGCAATGGGCAGCATCCAACCACCTATTTGGAAGCCTACCCATCTCTACTATCCCTCCCTGCATTTTACATTTTCATAGAGGTAAAGACCCCCTATGTAATCTTGTTTGTAATCATAAGACAACTATGTACCTGTTTTCAGTTTTAATGCATCCTACTTTGCCGAGAAAAAAAAAAGATCATTTGTTCCTAAACTTGCCTAAGCTAAGTTGGTGCTAGCTAACTGCCAAGCTCAGGGAACTTCTTAGCTAGTAGCTACCATGCGCTCACGTGCATACCGTCTATTTGCTGGGTTGCCTAGCTTGCAAATATGCGTGAAACACTGAAAGAGAAGACAAAAATACCAATGACAGTGTATGACTAAGAAAAAAGTATACAGCTGAAAACAACCCCAGTATTGTTGACATTTTCTCATTTTCCTTTGAGGAAAACACTACAGACATAAAAGAACCTCACACATTGATGTGCCACATTTCCTCTTCTTTTCTTGTTTTTCTTTTTTTCCTCCTCCCGTGTGAGTCCCCTACCCTCCTCCCCCTTTCCCTCTCTATCTTCGCTTGTCTCTACCCTCTCTGTGGCAGCCATGGTGGTTGGGGACCACTTCAGGGCCGGTAGAATCTGTCGGGGTCCAAGTGGCACCGTTTGGTGGGGGGATGGGAGCTCCCATGCACGACAACTCAGGGAGGGTGGAGATAGGCAGAGACAGAGAGAGAAAGGGGGAGGGGAGACGCACGGGAGAGGTGTTGTTATGAATGGGACGGTGCCGCTTGGACCCCCGGCGGCTTCTGCCGGCCTTGAGGTGGTCCCCGACCACTATGGCAGCCACGAATAGGGTGGAGATAGGCGAAGACAGAGGGAAAGAGGGAGGAGGGGAGGGGAGACACACGGGAAAGGGAAAAAAAAAAGACAGAAGAAAAAAAAGTTGAGAGATGTGGCACGCTGTGAGTGTGCCACATCAGTGTGTGGGATCACTTTGTGTTTGTAGCAACCTTCTTTCCTCAATATATACATGATAAAGATGCATAGTGTACGTGCATATAAAACCTAAGATTAATTCCAACGACAATTAACAATTAACGTTTGACAATCATCGACGTTGGTATCTTTTCCTTTTAATCAATAGAATATTGATAGTACTATATATAATATCTTCTAGAATGTCTTGCTTTATTTGACAAAGGAACCAAAAACTTTACCTGAGTAATATGCAGTTAGAAGGAAAAGCAAAAAATCTGTCTTTTTTGGAGATTGAAATCGGTGTCCAATGTTGGTTTTCACTTTTCAGTCTGATGCGAGCTGAGAGATAAGCACCTCACTGGGTCACACGATCTTCTTCTTCCTTTTTCATATTCCAACATTTAAGTGTTCCCAAGACCCAAATTGGAAAAAAATTGATGTGCGAAGCTCACCTACCATGCATGCCGAAATGGCTGCTATACAATTGTTATAAACCCAACATGGACTCCTCGTTTTACTTATTACAATACTGAAATATTTTTAGAGCTCTGTTCACATGGACCAACCTAGACTTCCTATCGATCCAATTAATGGTTTCAACTCAATAACAAAGACGTTCCACAGCCTCAGACCCCCTCTTGATGATCTTCCTGCAGAAGACACTCCTTTATCAGTTGTTGCATACACTTTCTCGCTCCGACACAACTTGCCTTGGCAGGACTTGGTATCTCTGATAAACTCAGGCACTAGCCGACGAGTATCGTATTCAGAGTTCACTCAAAAAACTAAAAGCCTAGCCTTTAACCTCCAATCTACGATCGGTATCTTCAAAGGCGACACAACATTCGTTCTCTCTATAAACCTCATTCAAGTTCCAATACTATACTTTTCGCTGCTCTCGCTAAGGATAGTCATCTCGTCGGCCAACCCAGTCAACACCGTGTTAGAGATTTCCGGCCCAACTGAGCTGTGCAAGCCAGCAATCATCTTTGCCACGTCATCCACGGCTCACAAGCTCCCCACACTCCTTTTTAGAACCATCCTGCTTGACTCGCCTGAGTTTGATTCAATGGCAACGAGTCCAGTTGCAAAGTCGGAACGCTTTGTAGTAATCTAATTTAAGCGGCAATAATGTACTCGTCTGGGACCACCAATAAAATCAAAGGGGTGATGTTGACTCAGTGAAACCTGATAGCAATCATCATAGGTTTTGCCCAATTGAGGGTCGGGGACGGGTTCCTTGCGGTGCTCCTCTACATGACGTACTTCCATGTGTTTGGGTTCTCCTTCAGTGTGAAGTTAGTGGCTCTGAGCGAGGCTGTGGTGGTTATGGAAAGGTTTGTTTTTAGGAGGATTCTGAGAGCCGTCGAAGAGTTTAGGGTAACCCACATGACGCTGACCCCATTGGTAGCGGTGCCCATGTCAAAGAGTGATGTAACAAACGACTATGATTTGAGCTCGTTGCAGGGAGTTACTTGCGGTGTGGCTCCGCTTGGGAAGAATGTCATATCGGCTTTCATGGCGAAGTTTTCAAGAGTAGTGTTTGAGCAGGTACGTATGTGTTTAGTCTATTAGACTCGTTTGGATATATAAATACTCTCAATCTATTTCATCTTATTATTATAATTTTTCTAAATTTTTATATAAAATATAATAAATAATTCAATTTTTCAATTCGTAAAATAATAATAATATTAAAAAATAATATTTTAACAATATTTTATTCAATTCATCTAAAACTCTAATCTTATCTCACTATCCAAACAAGACTTTAGTGTTCACCGCATTTTCCTTCTTAAAGCTATAATTTTAATTAATTAATTTTATTTAGCTTTTATTTGCATTTAATTAGTACTCCTGAATTAATCCAACAATAACTATTTAGATTTTAGTAAAAAGGTCATTTTCTCTCTCCATAGGTCTTTTATCTCTATCCAACTTTTAGTCATCCTTCCATTTCCTCCTCCCAGAAGGGAGTTGGAGTTTCGGCTCCTCCCTCCCTCCTCTTGTATGGCCAACGCCAGAGCTGTCTATTGTGTTTTCTTTCTTTTTTCAGTTGTTTTCTGTCCGTAGTACCAAGATGCCTCGATCTATTGCCTACCAACCTCCTATGACCACCATGTGCCTGGCCAGTAGACTCTCTAATCGCTGATCTGTAGGACGGTTGAAGAAAACTTATCAAAAGAATGGTGCGTAAGCCTCACACGCAGCACATACCGTGCGTGATTTTCATGCACGACTCATACTGCGAGTGATTTTCACGCATTGTTGCACCAGGAAGAATCTGCCACCATCACGCGTGGCATCACTGAGATATGTGGCTTTAGATCTCTCAAATCCGACTACCACCTTATTTCCTAAAGTGGCACGTGAACCACATGCGCTTCTACAATTAGTGAAGGTCCTATGCAGGCGTATCAACGCATCCTCCGATTGATACATTCCTATGTTCTCATTTTTCCTAATCGATGATCAAGACATAGTGGTCGTGGAAGTCTCCTAAACCAGTCCAGACAAACAAGATGCAATACACATCGATACACTTCAACTTTTAGTTGCATGCTTACAATCTATTTATCAAACTATGCTAAAATTGCTTCAAACAACCTCCCTTTAGTGGAAAATGGGTGTGAGTCAATTTTTGGCTCTCGATTCCTCTTTTTTTATTCCACTTGTGTTGCATTTGTTTGTTTTGTGATGATTGTTGGGGACTCCCATCCCATTGAATCTAATATCATGTAATCACTTAGTTTATCTATGGACTTGTTTGCTTAGGAGAAATAACTATTTAGATTTTTTTTATAAGTAAAAGA
This sequence comes from Cyclocarya paliurus, assembly GCA_029856935.1. Taxonomy (NCBI): domain Eukaryota; kingdom Viridiplantae; phylum Streptophyta; class Magnoliopsida; order Fagales; family Juglandaceae; genus Cyclocarya; species Cyclocarya paliurus. The sequence goes on along the minus strand of CM056946.1, from coordinate 39,728,852 downwards.
AGTGTTAATTTGGTAAGATTCATTCTAAAGAATCAAGATATGTCAAATCTGATAAATATCATGACATTGGTACAAAATATTAAATTTTGATGATACAAATTAAAATTCCAAACATTTATAAATTTGAAAATAAAAATTAAACTGACAAATTCCTAAGAATTCTAATTAATTAATCTATATATTTTTTTACTTCTGAGATTACAAGGCAACAAATATAATTGGCGCGAGATTAATTTGGAAATATACTAACCTTAGGTTACTGAAGGGTTAGTAACCTTACGTACTCGTGAAGGGTTACTGAAATATACAAGGCAACAAACACTACATACTCGTGATGCAGGGTTATGGGCTTACTGAAGCGACGGGGTCTGTGTTCCTAACAGTTAGTGTTGAGGAGACTCTTCACTGGGTTCAACAGGTAGGCTCTCAGGAGGCCGGCTTGAGGCAAAAATTATAGACCCAGATACAGGTGATGCTTTGCCTCCGGGCAAGCAAGGAGAGCTGTGGGTTGAAGGACCTACAATAATGAAAGGTAAAAACAGAAGGAAATTCCAAATATCCAATAGGCCTGAGTTTTTTTCCGACCATATATATATATACATATATATGCAATGGGAGCTCATGCACGATGCAGGTTATGTTGGTGATCCGGAAGCAATTTCTGCAACTTTAGTAAGAGATGGGTGGTTGAGAACTGGATATCTTTGTTATATTGATGAAGAGGGTTTTCTTTATGTTGTAGACTGGCTTAAGGAACTGATCAAATATAAGGGATACCTGGTACGTACGTACATTATATTGATATTGATATCATCTCGATCAGACATCCCATGCATGCATGCAATATTGGCATTTCATCTCAAAATATTTTTTAGAACGAAAAAAAGTGTCACAAGGTCGTCCTTATAAAACTGTTTCAAAATATATTTTGGGATGAAAATCACAAATTCGTCCTAAAAAATATATTTTAGGATGAAATTAAGCTGGACCGTTCGAAATCGTTCGAACGGATGTTTTTTTTTGGACAAATTAAATTCATCTTGGAAAATCGTTCGAACTTATAAAATACCGTTCGAACATATGTGACTGTTCGAACGGAGTAGAGTAAAGAACGTTCGAATGGGTAATTCCTGTTCGAACGGCACCCAACTTTTTCAGTTCGAACGATAATGTATGATGTTCGAACGGTTATGTCCGATTTGTATACGTTCGAACGGATGATTAGTGTTCGAACGGTTATTATTTTCATGGACAATCAATACTAATTTAAAACCAAATAGATATTTATATTTTAAAAATACATTACAAATTGTTCAATAAAATACTAATAATACTAATAAAATCCTCAGTACATGATATATGATTGTTCAATATGCAAAACTACTTATAATGAAAATTAATTGCTTGGAGCCATGAATTGTTGCATAAGTATTTGCATTTGAAACTTCATCTCTCTTTGTTCATCTTCTTGTTGTTTCATGCGCATCTCCATCTCTGCTTGTTTTATCAATTGAGCCTCTAACTCATGCTGTTTTGTAATCTCCATCTTTACTTGTTTTGTCAATTGAGTCTATAACTCATGCTGTTTTGTAAGCAATTCTTGAATTATAGAATTTGTATTTTCTAACGCAATAGCAGTAGTGCTTGACGTTGATAAAGAGCTTGAAAACTTTATACAGAGACCCAAACCCCTCAAATATCCTGAACGTTGCCCTATAACTTGTGTAAAAATTTCAACATCACTTGTTGATGAATTATGATCTGAAGCAGCTTTAGCACGTATGACAATCATTTTATCCTACACACAACATATACGTTTAATATTGACACAATAATTTAAATATGTTTAATTAAAAGAAATTATAATACTTACATAATTTTCATGAGTATCGGGATGAGTCCACTCTCCATTACTATTAGTATGTGATGCAGCATATAATTTTGTTAGATCATAATTGGTGTCTGACGCTTTCTACAAGAGACATTTTTAAGATATAAAGTTAATATTAAAAATAAACTATATACAATAAATAAATAAAAAAAATACATTACTAATTTTTTAGAGAGGCGATGGAAAGATCTTGAGCCTGCGTGATGATGAATCTTAAACTTTGATCTATTCGTTTTGTTTATAGAACTTCGCTCCTGCATAGAAATTGTAAAAGTTAGTAAGTGAAAATTATAAATATGATACATAAATAATTAATTTATTTTACCTTATATGATGGATCATCAAATATGTCACAAAGTTTTTTCCATTCTTCAGGTCGGACATCCTGAAAAGGATGCTCACGTGCTTCTTCTTTGTTCTCGTATTTCTTGTAATGCTCATGACACATCGCCTTATACTTGTGGAATGCATTATACATCAACTCTTCAACAGTCATAAACTCCTCTTTTCGACTATAATTTAGTTCAAAGTCATCCTTAAAAGAGTATAAAATCGTCTCAAAATGTCATTTTTGTTGTCGCATGTGATACGGTACGTACATAATTAGTTTCTGCTAATTCCTAGCTACTTCCTTGCATGCATGGTTTTCTAGTTAGAAAAATACTATTTGTATTTAAGAAAAATTTATTTATTTACGTGTCAATTATTGATATGTTAAAAATTATAAAATTTGAAATTTAAAAACAAAATTGACAAAATAAGTCTTGTAAGTGAAAATATAAACAAAAATTATAAGTAGATATAACACTATTCTTCTAGCTAACTACAATGATCATCATCATCACTTTCACCCCACAAAAAGCTCATTCAATTATTTACTTCATGTAACAGCTTAATTTCACGCATTTATGCATGCCATGTTCATGTAGGTAATTTCTTGTTTATAATAAGAACAAATGTATTGTTTATAATTGATTAAGAATTCAGAATTTTTCATACAATATTGTTTGGCAGATCATACACCGATGATGAAGCTGGAGATCAGGCGCCGATGGCTTTTGTTGTAAGACAGCCTCGAAGCAGCAATAATCTTGGTGAAGCAGAAATAATGGAGTTTGTCGCAAAGCAGGTACGTCCGACGAGTTCTGACCATGATCTCGATCTGAAAAGTATGTAGTAATCAATGTGACATGATGATTTAACGCAATTAAATTTAAAATAATATCAAAATTTGCAGACGTTGCGCCGTACATGAAGTAAGGAGGGTGGCGTTTGTGAACTCCATACCAAAGAATGCATCTGGAAAAATACTGAGAAAGGATGTGAGGAAGATTGGTCAACCCAAGTACTCTTCATCTTGTTGGAATTGGACCCTTTTTTTTTTTTTTCGCCTTTTATGATGAATTCTAGCAGATCAGCAGCACATAGTACTTCTGATCAAGTCATAATTTGTTTTCCAGCTACTATCGTCCCGGGATGGTTTGGGTATTTAGAGTATTTTTAAACATTTTTATTATTATTTTTTTTATTTTTTATTTTTTTTTATTATTTTTTATTATTTTTTAATTATTTTTTTACTACTAGTCACAAATATTCTCAAATACTTGTATTTTATAAAGCACTTGTATGCTATAAAATGAAATGTTATTGCATGGGTAGTAATGCAATGAATTGTAACATGCGTATTCCAAAGATAGATACAAGTATTCCCCAAATTATATATATTTGTTATATACTCGTGTGACTAGGTTTTTTAGAAGAGAAATGTTTTAGATAATAAAACTTACACAAAAATAAATCGAGAAAGCGACATGATTTAATATGGTACGTCAGATTATAAAATTATAAAAAATAATATTTACAGTTATAAAATCACACACTCTTTTGTTAATTGTAAACTTCACAAATTTTTAAAAAGAGTGTGCGGTGCTTTACTATACTTGTACAACTTACAATTATATCTAACGTTATTATAAGATTATAAATTTAATAAATTACATAAAATTCATATTAATTTATGAACTAAGTCTTATATATGATTTATTGTAGTACTTCTCTTTTTATAAATATATATATTTTTTAAAAAATTCATTTTTGTGGGCTTTTATATTGCTCCAAAACTCAAAATATAAGTATTGTTGGAATAGTGAGTTAAAATGAAATGAATTTAGATAAAAGTTGAAAATTGAAAAAAATATTATTAAAATAAAAAAATTTAATAATAATATTATTATTTTAAAATTTTGAAAAATTAAATTATTTATTATATTTTATATAAAAATTTAAAAAAATTATAACGGTAAAATTTGTCCATCCAACCTACTCTTAAGAGAGAGAAAGAAAAGAAGGTAGTTTCGGTTGCGAACAAAACGGAAGCCGATTAGTAACAGCGACCGTCACTTCAATGCTCTCTGCCCATAGCAATATGGGCTCTAGCCACTCTCAGCAGCCATCGTAACTCTATTCCCCCTTCTCTGTGTATGCTATAGCATATCCGCCATTCGAAGCTCCAATTATAACCCCTAACCGGAATACAAAAACTTCAACCTTCATTTCACCGTTTCACATCAGAACTCGATAGTCTTCTAGAAGATGGATATTCTCTTCGCCCAGATCCAAGCGGACCTCCGCTCCAATGACGCTCTCCGACAGACTGGCGCTCTCCTCCAGGCCCTCCAGCAATCTGCTGCCGGCCGCGACATTTCCGTCCTCGCCAAGTCCGCCGTGGAGGAAATCGTGGCTTCCCCGGCTTCTGCCGTGTCCAAGAAGCTCGCCTTCGACCTCATCCGCTCCACCCGCCTCACTGCCGACCTTTGGGACATCGTCTGCTCCGGCGTCCGCAACGATTTTGACTTTCCCGATCCCGACGTCATCGCCGCCGCCGTTTCTATCCTCGCCGCGTTACCCTCCCATCGCCTCGGCAAGCTCATCGCCGATTCAAGCAAGGAGATCGAGAGCTGCTTCGGCTCTCCGAGCGATAATCTCCGCTTCTCCATCACGGAAACCCTAGGTTGCATCCTCGCCCGCGACGATGTCGTCACTCTTTGCGAGAACAGTGTGAACCTCCTCGACAGGGTCTCCAATTGGTGGACGCGTATTGGCCAGAACATGCTCGATAAATCGGACAACGTCTCGAAGGTCGCGTTCGAGTCCATGGGCAGGTTGTTCCAGGAGTTCGATTCGAAGAGAATGAGCAGACTGGCGGGTGATAAGCTAGTCGATAGTGAGAACTCGCTTGCGATTCGATCGAATTGGGTTTCGTCGATGGTGGACTTCGTGTGGAAGAGGCGGAACGCGTTGATGGCGAGGTCGTTGGTCCTACCAGTCGAGAGTTTCAAGGCCACGGTGTTTCCTATCGTCTATGCGGTGAAGGCCGTGGCTTCGGGTTCCGTTGAGGTCATTCGAAAGCTATCTAAGTCTTCATCTGGTGGCACCAATGGGAGGACTGTTGTGGATTCGAATGCTGAAAGGTTAGTCGGAGTTTCCGACGTGGTTTCGCATCTGGCGCCTTTCTTAGCGTCGTCGTTGGACCCAGCTTTGATTTTCGAAGTGGCGATTAATATGTTGTATTTGGCCGATGTGCCTGGAGGGAAGCCGGAATGGGCTTCGCAGTCGACTATTGCGATTCTCACGCTTTGGGATAGGGAGGAATTCTCGTCTGCAAGAGAGAGTATTGTCAGGGCTGTTGTTACGAATCTACACCTCCTCGATCTTCATATGCAGGTACTACGTGATCATTTGCTTTTATTTGCCTGTTGAATTGGATTTGGATTTTTTCCCTATAAAAAGTCACTTTTGAGTGTATACTCATGCCAACAAGAATAATGGGTAGCGGTTGTCATATAATTTATTAGTTTAATTTGCTGCGAGAGCAATCTTTCTTTTGATAAGTATTACTGCTTGAACATTAGGAGCTGCAAAACTGTGTGTGCATCTTCGCAAGTTGGTTGATTTTTTTGAATATGAAACCAGGAAAAGAACCCTGTCCTCGGTTAGTATGGTCGAGTAGATCTGTGGGCTTAACGAGATTTTTTGTTTTTGTTTTTTTTATTTGTTCCTGAATAATTTATTGTAAATAAGCCAAATGACTATGTAGCTCTGGTTCCGCTCCTCTCCATGAACCTTTTGCATATTTTTTACAAGCTTCTTAGATGGAGGCTGCTGAATGGATGAATGGTGGTCTTTTTTAGCTCAATTGCCATTTTAGAAAAGGGGAATAAAAGGTCACTCCATGTAAAAGTGATAAAAACGCATGTATGCCGTAACACCTTATCCATGTTGAGGGTTGAGTTTTAAATATGACCTGAGATCATAAGTCTTCTGTCCCTAGGTTTCATTGTTTAAGAGGCTGCTTCTTATGGTAAGAAACTTGAGGGCAGAATCAGACCGCATGCATGCCTTGGCATGTGTTTGTAGGACAGCTCTCTGTGTTGATCTTTTTGCAAAGGAAAGCGTTCGAAGAGGTCAGAAACCTCTAGCAGGAACTGATATTGCTTCTCTTTTTGAGGACACAAGAATAAAAGATGATCTTAATAGTGTTACGAGTAAAAGCTTATTTAGGGAGGAGTTAGTGGCATCCCTGGTGGAAAGTTGCTTTCAGCTGTCTCTACCTTTGCCTGAACAAAAGAACTCGGGTATGGAGAGCAGGGTCATTGGAGCTTTAGCATATGGAACTGGCTATGGTGCACTAAATTGGACAGAGCCTGCATTGGAAGTGGTGGAAGTTTGTAGACCTTGTGTCAAATGGGACTGTGATGGCCGAACCTATGCAATTGATTGCTACCTGAAGTTGCTTGTTAGGTTGTGCCATATCTATGATACAAGGGGAGGTGTAAAAACAGTTAAAGAGGGTGCTTCTCAGGATCAGATTTTAAATGAGACAAGGTTGCAGAACTTGCAGCGTGAACTTGTGAAAGACCTACGCGAGGTATGTGAACCCCACTTGAATAATATTAATTATGCTTGCTTATGATCTAAACTTTGGCAATGAATATGTGGGCTGTTGGACATCCTCTTACGTTATATTTGTTATTCTTTCTTCAAAGAATTGTTTTTGAACTCGAACATGGTTTGTAGTTTAGTTTGTGCAGTACCATTCTTATATATAGAACTGTCATTGGTGACTGCAAGGCTATGTCCTCATGATTTCTGTCATGCATGTCGTCAATAGTTAAATTATACTTCTATGTTTTATATAAACTCCATAAGCTCATCTTTTGCTTGATACTGACAAGTGATTCCACAGGCCATTACCCAACAAACACTGTGTTGAAGTAGTGATCTATAAGATGGCCACGTGGTTGGAACATGGGATCATAGTTTGGGAGTAGAAGCTACTTAGGGTATGTCTGCTATGCGGACTAGACTCCCGGAATGGGATAGCTATTTCTATATAGTTTTTCCTATAAAAAACAAAAAGAGGAATAGCTATTTTAGGGTGCAGGGATCGGGATTTTTAAAAATTCCATTGTGTTTTTCAAACCCATTTTTTATATTACAAAAAACTTAAAAAATTTTGGGGTTGCTGGCCGCCCATGTTGATTTTGTTTTTAACCTTTTTGTGAAAAAAATTGGAGCTTGGGTATTTTAGGAATTTCAATTTAATGAGAATAACTAGTATTACCACCTGGCAAAAGTGTAGGAATGATGAGGAAATAGAAATAGGAATTCATGGTAATGACTAGTCTGCGTACCAAATATACCCTTAATTTTATTTTGATAAGAAAGAAGAATTTATTAATCCACATAATTAGGCAAAGCCCAAATACACGGGAAGTGTACAAGAGAAAAACCTAATTACAAGCTAGTCCCATTCCATACAATAGCCAAAGCCCAAGATAACAAGGTATGGAAGAAAAAATCTCTAAACCATCCCAACGAACGTTCCCGATCATCAAAACAACGACCATTCCTCTCATTCCAAGTGCACCACATTAGGCATAATGGCACCATCTTCCAATTTTTTTTAGCTTTCTGAAACTGCTATCTGATTTGTTAGGACTTATAGAAAAATGCTCACTTGAAGGAAAACGGTTGTTATGATCTTTTCTGATTTTATATTGCTCAGATGTATGTTCTTTTTTTAGCTGCTTTTTTCTTTGTATTCATATTCTGTATTATTGGTACTCAACTCCAAGGTGTTTTAAGTTGTGCATCTTTCTTTTTGTGTAATGTATGTTAAATTGCTTTTATTTTATCTTTTCCATGTCATCAGAAACGTTTCCCCATTTGGCAGGTGAATACCCCTAGAGTATGTGCCCGCATTGTTTGGGCTATTGCAGAACACATAGATCTAGAAGGATTGGATCCACTTCTAGCTGATGATCCTGATGATCCACTTAACATAATTATAGCAAATATGCACAAAGTTTTGTTCAACATAGATTCATCTGCTGATACCACGAATAGGCTTCAAGATGTTCAGGCTGTTCTTTTATGTGCTCAGCGGTTGGGTTCACGTCACCCAAGGGCAGGGCAGTTACTGACTAAAGAACTTGAAGAGTTTAGAACCAATGGTTTGGCTGATTCTGTCAACAAGCATCAGTGCCGCTTAATATTGCAGAGACTCAAATATGTTGCAAGTCATCTAGAGAGTAGGTATGTGTACTCTATATTCTTATAATCTGAATAAGGATATGTTGTAAGTTTTCATTTGGTTGTACGTCCTGAATTTTCCCAGTATTCTCCTTATTTCTATTTAACTTTTCCATGTTAAATTCGTTCCCCCACCCGCCCTCGCCCTAAAAGATAACTCCATTTTTTGTCTGGATATTTCACAGAAATGTCCTATTCCAATTCAGATTTGAGTCCAAATCAACCTGTCAAGATGGTGGACGAATAAATTTTAACTTCATTCATTGTAGTTTTGCTTTTCCTTGATTTTCATTTCCTCAACTGTATTTTTCTAATTGCCGAACAAGTATCTCAATATTTGTATAGTGGAGATGTTGAAGACTGGGATAATTAGGTTTCATTTTCAGGTGGGCAGGGGTTAGTGAAGCCAGAGGAGATTACCCATTTAGCCACCACAAACTAACTGTTCAGTTTTATGAGGCATCTGCTGCTCAGGATAGAAAGTTGGAAGGATTGGTTCACAAGGCTATTTTAGAGCTATGGAGGCCTGACCCTAGTGAATTAACTCTTTTGCTGACTAAAGGAGTCGACTCTACTCTACTGAAGGTTCCTCCAACTGCAATTACTTTGACTGGTAGCAGTGATCCATGCTATGTTGAAGCATACCATTTAGCTGATTCGGGTGATGGAAGGATCACTCTTCATTTAAAGGTTGAACTTTGTTCTACTTGTAACTATTAAAAAGACCTATGTGTATCCATCTGTCCAAAAAAAGAAAAAACCCATGTGCACCCTTTTATTTATGGTTAATTAGTATTACAGAAAAGTAATACTTCAAAATTTTCAAGTAATTTTACGTACAAAAAAAAAAAAAAAAAGAAAAAAAGAAAGGAAGATGCTTGTCTAACATGGCACCATAGTTTTGCTTACATTTGAAGAGGGAAATAATGATAATGCAGAATGGATAATGTTTGTTTGCACTTCTAAGGTAGCTAGAATTCACTTCATCTGAACTCATGGATCTTGATTGCTACTATTCCAGTTGTTGCCTAGTACCTTTTGTAGGGGTTTAGTTGTCTTTGGTGTTAGTTTCCATGGAAGCTCTGTGTGTGTGTCGAGCAAACAATGTCTCATGCTTTCATGACTCTTACCTGGTACATATTCTGGTTCATATTCTGAGCAGTTGAGTTGCTTGAAAGAAGCAATAGATATTTTTTTTTATATAAGTAAAAATTTATCAATACCAATAGGCGTAGCTAAGTACACTGGATGTATACAAGAGAAAACACCTAGTTGGGGTGCAAAAAAGATACAAGGAACAATAAACCCAACAATGCCCTATCCCAACAACAAACCCATCTGGGAAAATGAACATAACAAAGCCCAAGCCCAACAACAAACCCATCTGGGAAAATGAACATTACAAAGCCCAAGCCCAAAAATGCGCCTGCCCCAAACCACCACCAGTGCACCAATGCCTATCCCACCAAACCAGATTTTGCCCATATACCTAGTCATTTTAAATTCCCCAACACACTGGTCCTACTAACAATATACAATTGGTTCTATCTTCCCTCTGGTCCTCCCTTGACTTGAACTACCTCTCTTATTGTCATAGTTGATTGCCCAAGTAAGATGCTTTAACTCTCTGCTCTTCTTAGATCTTGATTTTGTGCCAAGTACATGACCAGCCTCTATTGCAGTGAGTAGTGCTGTGAATTGGTCCTCGAATCCTTCATAGGTAATCCCCACACACTGCTGTATCTCATTTACCTTATCCAAAACCCAATTTGATGATAAATCAGCTATATTGCTAATCGGTGGGAGAGATATCAGGGGGACAACATCTTCTGCAGACTCTACTCCAAACTGTGGACCAGGCCCTAAAAATTCCCCCTCGCAAGGCACCAATGACAACCCCGTCCCTTCCTCCCCACCGGTTCCTAAAACCCATGTCTCTTCCGCAGCGCTATTGATGTTGTCACCACCATGGCCAAAGTTATGTGTCGACCCACAAGGTGCCTGAATAGGTACACTGGTTCCGGCTGCGCAACTCGTCAGCGATTTCTGGGTCACCTTTGGTGAGGGGCAGTCCATTTCAGTCGTCTCCACGCCAATACCTAACGTAACTTTGAATGTAGATGACCGCTTCTCCTTTTGCTCCACACTCGCCTAGGTCTAGATATTGAAACAAGGCCAAACCCAACTTTTTCTTTTCCTTTATCTAATTTTTTAGCATTCGGCCCATCATTTAACACGCCAAGCTCGCCCTTATTGGGCCTTACAGCACCATTACCACCTCTTATCACACCTAGCCCTACAATTTTTTCTGATAACATAGCAACCACTACCTTCAACTCAGCAAGCTGGTTTTACATCTCTTTTAATATACAGTGCATGCCATTGGGAAGACCCAAATCAGCAATAGATATTCAAATCCATTTAATAATGCTGCTTAATCAGTGTACCTGGCTTACGCCTATCTTTACATCAATAAATTTCTTGTTACTTATCAAAAAAAATAATAATGCTGCTTTATCCCCAACTTTCATAACCTAGGTTGATGAAGATACTTACTCTGTATAGATGTATGACCGATACTGCTCTGCTTTGGTGCTTGATTAAATCCTTTTGACTGTTGGTGAATATGTTGCAGGTCTTAAATTTAACAGAACTTGAACTGAATCGGGTGGACATTCGAGTTGGGTTATCTGGTGCATTATATTTTATGGATGGGTCTCCTCAAGCAATTCGGCAACTGCGTAATCTTGTTTCACAGGTTTTCTTTCCTGCCTATACAGTGCATCTTACTTCTCACTCTCCCAGTTTTTCTTCTTGTTTAATGAAAAATTTTCACTCAATAAAAGTGGTCTAATTCTCAACCACTAATTAACCTTACCGTTCTTTGTCTGTGGTCTATGGTTAAGAGAAATAGGGTCGGTTTCCTGGTTATAATAGGATTAAGGTATTTGAATGTTCTCAATTGATCCTTCTGGTGGAGTGCCTAAATATTTGTTGCCTTCCATTATTTTGTGCACGATCCTTGCACTCTGTTCCTTTTATCTGAAAATAATCACCATTCTCAGTTTCTTATTATTTTCTCTCTTTCATTGGCCATGAATAGCATTTCTTATTATTAAAGTTTCTTGGTCTATGATCTTGACTTTGTTTTCTTGAGTGCAGTATAACTTAGATGACTACTTTTTTGCTGGGGAATTCATGCTCTCTCCCCATTTTATTTATTTATTTTGTGGTGATAATTCTGGTCAGCAAGCTACATTTTACCTTAATATCTATTAAGGAGGTATTGCCTTGTAGTTTACAGCTTGGCAGTTCTCTTCATCTTCTTACAGCGTAATATAGCAACTCCATTCCCTCCTTTGTCCGTTTCAGTTATCAATTTCCTTGATTTTATTTGTAGGATCCAGTACTCAGCAGTGTGACGGTGGGTGTATCCCATTTTGAGAGATGTGCCCTTTGGGTTCAAGTATTATACTATCCATTCTATGGGAGTGGTGCTGCAGGAGATTATGAGGGTGACTACGCAGAGGAGGATCCACAAATCATGAGACAAAAGAGAAGCTTAAGACCAGAACTGGGAGAGCCTGTGATTTTGAGATGTCAACCTTACAAAATTCCACTCACTGAGCTTCTTTTGCCCCATAAAATCTCTCCTGTTGAATTTTTCCGTCTATGGCCTAGTTTGCCTGCTATAATGGAGTACACAGGTACATATACATATGAAGGAAGTGGCTTCAAGGCTACAGCTGCACAACAGTATGGCGCATCGCCTTTCTTAAGTGGACTGAAATCTCTGTCATCTAAGCCATTCCACAGAGTTTGTTCACATATTATCCGGACGGTGGCAGGGTTTCAGGTACGGTATAGTATTATTGCTTGATATTTCTGTTGACAATCTCTTTTGCAGTTTATCCATTTCATTATTGTAGTTTGTGACATTTAGTCAGTGTTTGTTTCGTGAAAACTCTTCCTCTGGTCAGTCATAAAAGGACCTCTGCTAGTGACAAATTTCACTTTTGGCTCTGATTTGCCCTTGTTAGAACAGAAGGGTTTCTGATATTTGGAGGAGATTGGCAAAATAAATGAAATCTCTTGCTGACTAGGATTTGAGATGGTTAATTTGGAGAAATGACATGTAAAACAGAGAATTTGTTTTGTATAATTAGCAGTGGCATTTGGTCTGTGCTATTTTATTGGAGCATATAGTTGAAAGAGACTTACCTGTTAATTCACCGACTTGGAACAGCTTTGTTTTGCTGCAAAAACTTGGTATGGGGGCTTCTTGGGCATGATGATCTTTGGGGCCAGTGAAGTGAGCCGAAATGTAGATTTGGGAGATGAGACAACTACCATGATGTGCAAATTTGTGGTTCGAGCTTCTGATGCGTCAATTACAAAGGAGATTGGATCAGACCTACAGGGATGGTTAGATGACCTTACTGATGGGGGTGTGGAATACATCCCCGAAGATGAAGTGAAGGTGGCTGCTGCTGAGAGGCTTAGGATCTCAATGGAACGAATTGCCTTACTAAAGGCAGCCCAACCTCGACCAAAGACTCCTAAATCGGATGATGAAGAGGAGGAGAATGAGGGGGAAGATGAAGAGGAAGATGAGGATAAAAAGAAGAAAAAGAAGGAAGACAAGAAAGAGGGCGAGGAAGATGGAAAAACAAAGGGACCTTCAACCCTGTCGAAGTTAACTGCAGAGGAGGCTGAACATCGTGCTCTTCAAGCTGCAGTACTCCAGGAGTGGCACATTCTGTGTAAAGAGAGGAACCGGAGTTAACCTATACGTTCACTTTTCCCTTTTATAAGAGATTATGAATATATCCTTTGCATTTCACATGTATTCTTTTTCTGGCGTATGAATTAGGTGGTAGTTGAAAATCTGATGGCGGAGTCTGCTCTCTTCTGTTTTTTTTTTTTTTTTTGATTTCCGAGGGGAAATCCCTTGTACATCCTGTATCGGCTGATTATTGCTATGTTGTTCACTGAGAGAATTTACTTGTAAGGAATGTGATTTGGTGTCTTATGTACGATTATTGATTGATTTGAAGAAAATCTTTGTGTTGAACATTTGGAGTTTCGTTGCTGGTTCTGGTGCATTAAAATTTACCCTAGTGTTCTTGCTTGCTGACCTATCTGCTTTCTTTATAGCATCATGGCTTTTAGACAATCGTTTGTAGTACTACCTTGATGGTTCTCTCAATAGAAGATACTTACCTTGATGGTACAAGATATGCTTTATATCAATGGTTGTTTAAAGCCAAGCCAAGTTGTTCTTCGCATACGTTGTAAGACTTCAGAAGATTAAAAAAAAAGAGTAAGTACATCCTACACAATCAACAATTAAGGGCCGCTCTTGATTTTTCTTTTTGTGCCTAGTTACACCGGTCTCAAGTGTCGACGGCTGAGCAATGCGTCTGTATTTTTAAAACTTATGTGGGTGAATTTTTTTTTCTTTACCACTTTTCGTGGATCTTATATGAGATAAGTGGCGCGGTTGATTCCATTGAGGTTTAAAAATTGCATTGAGGGTATTTACATTCGTCTCAATTCCATTGAGGGTATTTACAACTATGCACATATCAATGGGTAAAATTGCTCCTGCTTTGTTTACCAAAAAGAGGCGAAAAAGAGGAGCACTGCGAGAGAGAGGGGGGGGGGGGGGGGGGGGGGGTCGTACACCATTAATGGTATTTAAGAAAAATGAAAGAAGTGTCATGGGATCGGACCATCTTGTTTCTCTTCATTTTAGAAATTTATACCATGTTTGGGAACACAAATGTTCTCACATATCTTTTTTTTTAATAAGTAAACGATTGCATTGATGATAGGTATAGTTCCAAGTACACAAAAAAGTATACAAGAGATATGACCTATCTAGGTCGCAGCAACAGAAACAAGAAATCATGAAAATCTAAGCCATTAAAGTTTATAGCTATGGCCCATAGGAATAAAGTTCTAAAAAAAAAGAAGAAGATATAAGCTCCTCTATTGACCGCTCCTTATATTCAAATGTCTGGTTGTTACGCTCATGCCGCAAGCATCACATAATATAGATAGGTACCATTTTTCACATGGCTTTGATTTGTGAAATACATCATGGATGTGCCCAACTATCCAAAAAGTCAACCACTGTGGGAGGCATAACCCAAGCCACCTTTACTCGGCCAAACACTTCATTCCACAATACTCTAGCAACCTCGCAATGTAGTAAGAGATGATCTACAGTCTCACTGGATTTCTTGCACATGCAACACCAATCTAATATAACCACCCTACGCTTCCTCAGATTATCTGTACCTAGGGAAGCTGTCCGAATAAAGAATGCCGCTTTAGGAGGTGCCTTATTCTGCCAAATCATTTTCCATGGAAACTGATTATTCAGTAAGTGTGTGTGAGAGACTTGTAGAAGGATCGAACCAAGAATATGTCCTTACCTGCAAGTATCCACCACGGCGTGTCAGCTTATTGTCTATTCAATTTCGCGGGGTACAATAGGCTAAAAAAGTCCTCGAAGCTGCTAACTTCCCAATCTTGTGCCGCCCTACTGAAAGTGATGTTCCATTGGACATGATCCCCCGATAACACCATGAGATCTGCCACTGAAGCTTCTTGGTCACCAGCAACTCAAAAAACTAAAGGAAATGAGTTATTTAGGGCATTATTTCCACACCATATGTCGCTCTAAAATTTTATTCTAGAGCCTGCTCCCAACACAAGTTTAGTATAGTGAGTGAAAACCCCCCACCTCGTCTGATGTACTTCCAAACTCACACTCCATAAGCCTCACTCACCTCTCTAATACACCCCCCCACAGACTTCCATATTTGCAATCAACCACCGACTTCCATAAGGCGTTCGGTTCCATATTATATCTCCATAACCATTTCCCAAGTAAGACCTGATTAAAAATTCTCATATTTCTAATTCTCAACCCACCGAAGGAGATTGGAGTGCATACATTGTCCCAACTGACTAGAAGAAATTTGAATTCATCCCCCACACCACTCCATAAGAAATCATAGTGAAGTTTTTTTATCCGGGTGGCCACGCTAGCTGGAATAGGGAATAGAGACAAAAACTATGCTGGTAAATTAGAAATAGTACTCTTAATTAAGGAAATCTGACTACCTTTTGATAAGTACAACATCTTCCACCTTGCCAATCTTCATTCTATCTCCTTGATCACTGTATCCTAGATTGATATAGCCCTTGAGGCGTTTCCCAATGGAAGTCTAAGGTAATCTATTGGAAGAAAGGAAACCTTACATCCAAGTGTGCTGGCCAATTGCCGAATGTTGTTAACCCTTTCAACTAGCACTAACTCTAATTTATCAAAGTTCACTCTCAAACTAGACACTGCTTCAAAATAGAGTAGAAATGCTTTCAGTGCCCATAGCTAGTTTTGGTTTGCCTCACAAAATACTAGTATGTCATCTACAAACAATAAGTGAGAAATGTTAATAAGACCTCTATTGGGATCACCAATCGAGAAGCCAGCCACAAAGCCATTCATGACCAAAGCCGATATCATCCTACTAAGCGCTTCCATAGTAATGACAAAGAGGAGTAAGGACAACGAATCCCCTTGTCTTAGGCTTTGGGAACTGCTAAAGAAACCAACTGAACTGTCATTTATCAAAACTAAAAATCTCGCCGTTGAAATGCACCATCTAATCCATGAACACCATCTCTCCCTAAATCCGCACCTCCCAGTAAGTAAAGTAGGAAGTCCCAGTTTACGTGATCGTAGGTCTTCTCCATATTTAGCTTACATATGATCCATGTAATGCCAGATTTTAATCCACTATTCATGCATTCATTGGCGATAAGAACTGAGTCTAGAATTTGCTTGCCCCTTACAAATGCATTTTGTGGTTTCATAATGATCTTCCCCAAGACCTCCTCTGAGCGATTTACAAGCACCTTGGAGATGATCTTGCACATCCCATTGACAAGGCTAATGGGCCAAAAATCCTTTACCTCCGATGCCCCATTCTTCTTAGGAATCAATGCAATAAATGTGACAATTAGGCTTTTCTCAAATTTCCAGCCAAGAATAGTTCATAGAACACCTTCATTAGATCCTCCTCCACTACCTCCCAACATGTTTGAAAGAATCATATAGAAAAACCATCCGGACCGGACACTATGTCTTTGACCAATTTTCTTACTACATCATAAACATCAGCCTCCTCAAAAGGCCTCTCCAATCAAGAGGCATTTTGCGGCCCAATAAACTCAAAACCTAGTCCATCAAGCTTTGGCCTCCATCCCATTTGCTTTGTAAACAAATGTTCAAAAAAATCAGCAACATGTTCCTGAATCACAAGAGCCTTCATACAATCCACACCATCGATATTTAGCATCTCAATGGTATTGGTTCTCTTATGAGAGTTAGCTACTCTATGAAAGAACTTCGTACTTTGGTCCCCTTCTTTCAACCACAACGCTCTTAATTTTTGGCGCCATGAGATCTCTTCTAGAGAGATTACCCTCTCTAATTCTGAAACCAACTCTGTCTTTCGAGATATCTCTTCTGGAGAAGAACCTTTTCTTCATGTATCCTCTCTAACTTCTGTAACTCCTCCAACAAGGTTTTCTTGTGTTCCTCTACATCTCCAAAGGATTGAGTATTCCAAAGCTTTGAATCATTTTTTAGAACTTTTAGCTTACCTGCAAGAATGAGACTAGGGGTGTCCTAAAACTAATATGAGGACCACAATTGCCTTACTCTATCTACAAAGTCTTCAATTTTCAGCCACATGTTTTCGAACTTAAAATATCAATGCCCTCTTTGGATACCACCACAATCCAGCAATATGGGAAAATGGTCTGAACAAATATGAGGCAGTCTCTTTTGGCAAATATCCAGATAATGCATTTTCCATTCCATCGAGACTAAAAATCTATCTAATCGGGACCACGTCTGAATATTAGACCATGAAAGTACCCCCATGAGAGGAAGGTCCACTAGATTCTAGTTGAAAATATACTCTGAGAATTTTGATATTTTTGGACGCACCTACTGTCTCCAGAACGTTCGCATGGGAACCTTGTGACATTAAAATCACCACCTATGCACCAAGGAAGTTCCTACCAGCTATATACTCCCGCTAATTCTTTCCATAATAATCTTCTGGTACTGTCTAAATTTGGCCCATAGATACCTCCAAAAGTCCACAAGAAATTATCTTCCACACTTTTAAAGGAACATGCCACTATATACTCCCCTATGAAGTCCTCCATTTTTTCACCACCCTTCTATCCCACATCATTAATACTCCTCCCAAAGCCCTATTCAATGCAAGATACGCCCAATCCACATATGGACAGCTCCAAATGCTTTGCACTATTCTTCTTGGAATAAATTTCAGCTTGATTTTTTATAACCATACTATGTTCGCCTTCCACTCAAGAAGCAAATTTTTTATACGAATATGCTTGTTTGCCTCATTAAGCCACATTCCAAAATACAATTTTGGGCTTCATATAGGATATACTATCCCCTTCCTTTTGGATCTATCTCGACTTGAGCTGCCATCATAATTCAAAGACCACGTAAGTCTCTTTAGCTCCCTTAATTTTTCAGACCACATTTCTTAAGCTGAGTATGACCCACTTCTATGGCAACAAGTAAAACCATAAATTGTTCATTGAAGCCCTCACAATCCATCCCCACAAAATGTTGAATTTCCTTCACCTCAAGTAAAACCCAATCAGACACACTAGCCTTGTTAGGTAACATACAGTTTAGGGGTATGGGCTCCCCCTCTCTAGCAACCCATTGCGATACCACTGGCATCCCCATCACCCCCTCTGCAAAGAGATTCCTACATTCCCAATCAGAGGCTCCCTACCTTGAAATACTCATTTTTACTAGCCCATGAGCATTTTCCTCATCACTGCCAGAGTGGGAGAGAGCATCAGACTAAGAATCAGCAAGAGATTCCCTTACTTCCTGTGTCTCATTATATTGTTCCAATTGCTGCAGAGCCTCCGCCAGAGGAGATAGGACCAATGTTTTGAATACCGTACTGGACGCCGTACCGGTTAAGGCACTAGAACAAAATATTTCGATATCGGTACCGTTTCGGGATAGTCGATATATGAATAAATTATATATATAAATATATATAAATTATATTCTAAAATAATAATCTATATATGAATAAATTATGTATAATATATATATATATATCAATTATAAATAGTCTAATTAGAATTGGAGGTCAAAAAATAAGCTTGTAGTTTGAAAAAATGAAAAAAAAAAACTAAAGGCAGAAATATCGACTGGTACAGGCTGAAATACAGGCCGGTACAAAATACATGTAGTACCTGTACTGGACCAGTGGCTGGTACAGCAAATACCAGTTGGTATGGTACGAGATTAAAAACAATGGATAGAACCTCAAGCTATTGTAGAGCCACCACCGGAGGAGATATAACCTCCTTGTTGTTCGTCGGTATTGCCTAGCCAAGATATGCCATAGGTTTGATGCACTGTGGTGGAGAAAGGTCCAGATCCCGTTCTAAAACTACTACTGTCGGGCTCCACTACTGTCTTTGTTGCCCTCTGGGCCCCCGTCGGCAGTTCCTCGACTAGTCATGATGCTCCCGTACACTTCTTCGGTGAGTTTGCGAGGTTCCCACTGGTAAGGGGTTGAGCTTCACCCATCTTTCGAATTCTCCATATGGGTGTGGTCCTGTGCCTCTCAATTCCCCCGTTGTTTCACACGGGCTGAGGCCCAATAGGATGGCCCACCTTGCTAGGTCCACACGAGGTGCCCTAATTCATCACAACACTGCTGGGTCCTACACCATTAGGGACATGCCCCTCTTAGCTCCAGCTTCCTCTCCGCCCAAGCCCACTTATTTCCAAACTCTCACCCGATACTCATCATATCATCCATTCTACTTTATCCTGAAACATCCCCAACTACGTCTTCACGTCCAGCAACGTACCAAGTACGTCTCCCTCTGCCAAGCCGACAACAGGCATGTCACCGCCACCATTCCACTGTGCTATACGAGAAGCTCTACCAATACTATGCCCATTTCCCTTTCTTGCGTAGACACCCCTTTGAGCTTCCATGCAGCCACATTCCCTTTTTTTTAGTTTTGTGCAGAGGCGCCAGAGCCTCCTTGTAAGAACGTTTTTGTGATTGAAACACCACCACCGATGGTCTAATCGTGCTCCTCCTCTGTAGTTGCTTCTCCCTTCGTCTACAAACTCCCACAGTGCCTCCCCCATCCTCCTCCATCGATTGCCTTCCTACTCTTTAGGTAGAAAAATAAAAATGCGCTTGCCACCACCACCATATTCCACCAAGGCCATGTATCAGCCTCGAGCATTCGAGCACTACTACGCTATGAAGCTATGATTTCTCTCCCTAAAAGTAGTGTAAAAATCCTTCTTTTCTCCCTTCAAACATTCCTACAATGCTTTAGCCAACCACTGCACCGAGGTTGACCCCAAAACCAGCCTATTCATCACCTTCCAACTTCTCTTTGTAATAAGCAAGGAGTTGCCATCCTTCTCTAATGAAAAAAACTTTTGACTCTATCACTAAATCTTTTGTAAATCCCATCCTAAGCACACAAAGTACCACGAAACTCTACCAAGCATCATTGGAGGAAAAAAAAACTGTCATTTTTCATCGTCTGATATTGGTTGTAGGGAGAGAAAAGTAACTTTGTACGGAACTTCTTAGGTATTCTCAAACCACTTCACTACTATTCTCATACTATTTCATTACTATTCACAAAATACTTCACTATTATTTACTACTATTCTCATACTAGTTCCTAATTTTTGTTTTCCCAAACATCTGGCGTGCAATAAATATTACAAGGCCTAGTAGTTTTTCCTCACAAGACCAGCAGCTCTTAAGCTACCAAACCTTCAGCATTTCTTTTTGATTTGCAGAATTTTATAATGTGCATAATTAGCGGATGATCATGAGAAAGAATGTAGGAAACAGAATCAAATATGATCAAGATACGCACTTCAATATATAAAATCTTCATAACTAGCTAATAACTAAACTATGTTTTGATCACATGTATCCACTCCTGCTTCATTTTGAGTAAAATAAACAAAAGAAAATTCCCATCTCTTTGAACAACGGAAACCAATAAGCAGATTGCATTGGAGTCTAGCATAATTTTCATAATCATGATTGCTTCCAAGGAGGGATAATCGAAGCTTACTTTTTGTTAAGGAAAAAGATAACATCAGCAGAAGGGCAAAGTTGTTACATTCCAATGGAAAAAATGAGAGAAAACACTAGTGGATATATGAAAAAGTAGCGAACAGAGGTGAATTATGGGCTCTACACCACAATTTTCTTATCTTTGCAGCTCTCCACATACGTTTTCAGGACTACAACTGTATTGTTTTTAAGGGCTTATGCAACTTATGAAATTTATGCTGCATAAAAGACATATAACTCAAAGCTGCAATTCATTCAATGTATCCTTTTGAAACTCATGATCTTGGCAGCATGGGGAGGGCAAAGAACTTAAACTCATGGACTTCAGAAAAATATCATATCCTTTTTTAATAAGTAATCATGGCTATCCTTTTCCTATCAGATGAAAATGTATATATATACCAGCCAGTTACCTCTGGATGGATGAATCAGCATGCTCAATCATCTCACAGGTCTAATATTGTTCAGGATCCTCTAGGAATCTAACCATTCCATCCTTCTGATTGATTGTTGCAAATATCTCACCATCTTGGATCTAAAATGCAGCATAGAAATGTCAATGGCACAATATAAATGATATTACCATACCAAGGAGGCCCTCTGAAACTACCATTTGTAGGACATGCATTTTTGCCTCCTCAGAACTATTGAGTTGTATTGTATTGGCGATATCTTGAAAAGAGAGGGTGATGTATGTCTGAGTCAATCTTTGGATATTTCGCTTATACATGGATGATGCAACCTGCTTCACCAGTCCAAGATTGTCGTCCTGGAAAGAAAATATTTCAAGCCACCATCAGATAACCAAAGCATTCAGGCAGGAGCTTCATCAATTTGTGTAAAAGCCATTTATAATTTTGTATAGAACTTGACTTGGTATAACCTCGGGCTTCTAACCAAGGCATTGGAAAGTATATGTATGATAGGGAACACACACTTTCAAACTGCTCCCAGTTTGTTTGGATGGATGCCTCTAGTTCTGCAATTTGCCAAGTGCTATAACTATTTGCCAGTTAAATGTAGGGCTGCTCAAAGCGGGAAAAAAAAAAAAGAGCATATAAAGGAATTGGAAAATATTCCCAAAGCCCAAATTTTGAATACCATCAATAAAGGCACGAGGACTATATATGACAGTTGTGTCCTAAATTAACAATCTAAATATACAATGAAGTTCAACCAAAGAATAACTCAGAAAAGACAGACTTGATAAAGAAAGTTAATGGAAGAAGGGAAAATACGTGTAAGAATCTGAACGGTCAAATCACAAGACAAATTAAAGAAAAAATACTACTTATACTTCACATACAGTATTCTAGAAACAAATATAATTGTGGGTGTGACTAGTACATTTTTATTTCCATTCCACACGCATCTCTTAGTTCATGTTGTCGGGGCAATGGAATCTTAATTTGGAAGCCACAAAGAGATATTTTCTCCCACAAAAAAAGAATAGGCCAAATACCAAATATCATAGTGGGAGTTGGAGTTCACATGCATTTATTATGTTAGAATGTGAATGCCACAATGCAATAATAAAGCTGTCTTTCACAATATTTCAGCTGAAAAATGTGTACCTAAAACCTGAAAATTAATCTTATAAAACGTATATTATTGTTTTGATTGGAACTAGGTGTCCAAGACGAAGTCTCTAACAAATCCCGCGGGGTGCACATGATTCAGCAAGGAGTTTATCGCAAGTGCACTTTGGGTAATTTAATAGGAAACTCCTCTGGTGAAACGGCCCCAAGAGTGTGCATTCGGATTTTCGAACCCAGGATGTCCGATTTATACAACTTGCCCTAGACCACTATGCCACCCCTTGGGGTTATTGATCGCAAAGATCATAGATTAAAAAAAACAAATGTAGTAGCTACAAAATCAACCCAAGGACTCCATGAATTAAGAGCAATGCCTATCTAATTGAAGAAAATACCCGACAGAAGTTCTTTAGAAGTCTCTGAGCAAATGAAGAAGTGTACTTAGGGAGACTGGTAGAGAACTGCTACCAAAAAGTATAAAAAGATCATTTGATTAGTCTACAAGAGAGTAAGAGTGATACTTGCTCATAAACTATCTCTCCAATTCTGAATTATTTGACCATATTTTCAAGAATAGCTTTCTTCTCTTCATAATTCACATGAGGGTTGGAAGGAACAAACACCTGTCCATGGTTAATGAGATAAACCATTATGTACTTTTGTAAGCTTCAACAGCGATAGCATTTATAGTAGACATTGGAGTAGTAACAACCTCTCATAAGCCAAAAGCAATTAGGATTCTCATGCATATCAAAATGTTAGAAACTCAGTGGTTAATCACAAATTTAACTAGTGAGCTGAACATAGATAACACACATTATGTAGAAGCGCTAGTGCTTTGTGGAAACGCTTTTGCCCTATGCATATCAACCCCCCGAAACAACAACAAATGTGAAGAACTGCCAACAAACTATCTTACCGCTATCAAAGCACTCAAAGCCATAGAGTAATCCTAGAGATAGGTAAAAATTCTATCTTCAAGTTAAACAAATGAAGGCATTTTTATTTTCATTTTCCCTCCATGCCTTATAAATAAAATGAGATCTTTTTTAAGCTTTTAAAGCTCTAGTAAAACTGTAACACCCCCTTCCCGTAGGCTAGGAGTGTCACGTGTTTTTTATAAAATAAACCCGGCAATAGATCTCATATTTAAGAAAATAAATTTAGAATTTATTTCATAAAACTTTGTCTGATAAAAATGTCTTCAAAAAACTTAAAAGAATAAACTGAATAATTTATGTCATAAAAGTAATAAAATAAATTTCATTCTAGAAGGTCAGAAACTAAAATAACTGCTCATTCTAATCCTGGTCTGCCTGCTCGTAATCATCATCCTCACCTGGGTGGTTAAAAACATGAAAACAAACTAAAATGAGTCGAATACTCAGTAAGAAATCCATCACAACGTTAAGATACTAAACGTAAGATTTTCATAAAAGTTTTCATGCTGGGAACTTAAAATTCATGACTGTTCATACTGATGTTTATGCTATGCATGACTGATTTATCTGAATTAACTGACTGATCTGATTTAACTGACTGTTCTGATTTAACTGACTGAACTGACTGGCCAACACACTTAACCCTGTGTGCGAGGTTGTGCACCGACCCCACGTCCCGCGGCCGCGAGGGGAGCCGCTGATAGTATTTAGGCATATTATAGTGGACCACGCTTGAGTCCGTGGCTTGCACATCCACCCTGAACTGAACTGCATTGGTACCATGCATCTGAATGGCCACTGATTTACTGATCTGATCTTATCTTGCATTTGAACTTAAGATAGCTTACGTGTTTTATGACCATGAGATGCATGGCATAATACATACATAATTATAATTTTTGAATTTGAACATGATGCAGAATGACATGATCGTGTGCTATGTTGGATGACATGTTTGCATATGCCATGAGTGATATATAAAAATGGCTATCAAATAACTGGCTTGAATAATACTTATATATAAACTAAACTGTAATGATCCTAATTTTGTGATCAAATAATTTACTTTGCTGCGCTTCTTCTTCACTCTCATTTCATAGCTCGTCACCTATACACGATATTAAATATCACTAAATCTGTCTAGGAACGACGTGTACTAATCTTCTACTTAATTAAATTCACACTGTAAAATATAATGAATAAAATATTCCACTTAATGTAAAATCAATGAATATTTATATCTTAAATTATTTAAAAATACTAATAGCATATTCTTATTTAATTAAAAACACTTGGGCTATTTTAAAATAAGTCATAAAAACCTCAATTCTTAAAATAGATTTACTTTCTCATGATTAAAATAATTGTTTAATTTAAGAAATCTAATAAATACTAATATAATTTTAATACTCTTAACATATTTATTTATTTTAAATTTACAACTTTAATAGCATAAATATATCATGATGTTTATTATAAAAACATTAGAGGTTCACTTCATACCATAGATTTTAAAGTATTTAAAATAAATGATTAGCCATTGGAATTTAAATACTAATAATATAATATTTAATCTTTCAATATTATTAAATATATAACTTTATCTATATATATATATATTTAAATATCTAAGTTTAATAAACACACAACCGGTGGAAACACTCGATTTATACAAATAAACTTAATAGTGTTCAATATAAAATTATTGTAGGCTATTAATATAACTCAATCTTAATTTAACACTTAATAACATACGGCTAATATATTTAATTTAAAAGGTAGCCCAACTTAATTGTTAAACCCAATCATGAAATATAAGTTTTTATATAAAAGTAGCCCTTCAATATACTAGATTTAAAGGGCATATTTGTAATTTTATCAACTAAACACATACTGAAAACACAACTTATATCATTAGAGAAACAGAGCTCGGGCTAGGGAGTTCGACAGAGCCGATACTCACTGAGGGGAGGAGCTGCATGGCAGGGTGGCTCTGGCCGCTGGTGGGGGTCACGGTGGAACAAGGATGACCAGAAATTTCTGTGTCGTCGGAGAGGTGGTTCGACGTCCCTTGAGGTGGCTACCGTGGAAGAGAAACAGAGGCTTCGGCTTCACGTCCGTGGCTGCTACGGTGTGCCTTGGCGGTTGAGGATGGTCTAAAGTCTTCTGTGGTGGCTGGTGGTGGCATTCTGACGTCATCTATGGTGGAATCCGGCGAAGCAAGTGGCTCGGGTGGAAGAGACATGACTGCTCTGTTTCGGGAGTGGAAAACAGAGTATTCGGTTGTGGTTTTTCAGCGGCTGGGCGACGGTGGTGAAGGAGTGTTGACAGTTTCAGCAAGGTGGTGGTCGTGGCTTGAGACTGTGGAGCACAAGTGAACTGTGGAGGTGCAATTGGGTGGTTTGTGGCCGAGCCGGGGGGTGCTGTGCTGCTGGGCTTCACACAGGAAGGATGTGGAGGTGCAGATGCGGTCGTGATTGACGTGAGAGGCATGCAACGCTGGTCTGGATTGGAGGAGCTTCGCAGCGGCATGAAGCTTGGCGGCACAAGAGGGTTGACGACAACCCTAGATTGATGAGGAAAAATTCTGTTTGCATGGGACATGTGCATAAGGGAGTTGAATTCTCAGTTTGAAGAAGCCTGCCACGGTGGTTATGGTTTCTTATGTTTTCTTCTGGAGGTCTCGGCTAGGGGTGGATTTTATAGGCAAGGAGAAGGGTATCATAACTATAAGGAGATGAGATAGGATTTGGAGTTGAGAGTTTGGTTTCCCATTAGGAAACCTATTCGACTAAGAGATAAATACTTCAGTAAAGGTAGAAAGAAACGAGGAGAAGAGGCGTACGTGATGTGCATGTGAGTGTGAGTGGAACCGAGAGTATAGTTTTATGAATTTTAATGTTGATAAAACTCTAAAATTATACTTCTATAAAATCTGATGATAAAAATAAATAATAATAATAATAATAATAAATATTATAGCAATAAGAAAATACATAAAATATATCTATAGCCTAATATTAGGATCGGGTTGTTACAAAAACCATGCTGAGCTTCCATGTAGGTAATCTAAAATTAACGAAAAACTTGGATTCTCTGTCTTTGAATGTGAAAAGAAAACCTTGTTATTAAATTGCAGATAATCTTAGGCAACTAAACCATGAAGCTAAAAATATACATGACAACATGTCAAATGAAACAAAAAGAGTTCACTGACATTTACCAATGACAAAAGTGAAAAGTCTCATATAAGCGATAGATGAATGCAAGAAGCAAAAAAAAAAAAACAAACCCATAATAATAGTAGTGAAAAAGGTCCCTTGGCTGATCAACTTCAAAGATATTTTCCTCCAAAATGGACATGCCAGTTTTATAGCATTTTGTCAATAAACAAAGTGGAAGAAACTCTGGATGCAAAGTAGTAAAATGTTCTGAGGAACCCTGAAGGTTTCCGTACAGCTATCAGCATCGAAACCACCCCCCTAATTAGCGTACCAAGCAGAAAAACCTGGCCCTTCAACCTCTTACAAACAGATATGACTGAAACCCCAACAATTAACTACATCAATGGGTATAAACAGATTATTTAATTACAGTCATGCCCATCAGACATAGTTAAATCTGAAGGCTAGACGCATACATGCCAAATGAATTTGGTCCGGGACATAATTACTAATAAACCAGCAATGTGGGGAACCGATGTAGTGGCTTGCTCTTTCAAAATAGGACCAGATGTGCAAGCTTCTCTGTCACCGCAATTTCGCACTCAATAAAAGTCAGTTTCTTGGAATTCACAACATCATAAAAAAACTGACTACATAACAGTGATATCATGGGAGTCGAATTCAATATGATACGTCATGCAAAAATTCTTGTGTCAAATAATATGATGTCCAATTAAGTGAAGTAACTCTCCATATCTTATATACCTGGTTTGATTGCCAAGGAAATATTCCTAAAAAAATCTTATTTAAATCTCAGTATTGAACGTAATGCAACTATTTCTTAACCTTAGTTCTACACCTCCATTTTTCTATATAAAAAAAAGTAAATTTGTTCCCCTTTTTTGGCAACCAAACAACGGGTTAGGCCTTCAAACCCTACCACGTGGATTCTAGCACACGCCAAATACTTTCCGTTTCAAAAGTTATAAATACATAAATAAAACTACAAAAGAGAAAAAAGGTCAGCATAATGAATCAAAGCTCACAGGATGTAGACGTATCTAAGAGTGCATGGAGGGGTCGAGCTGGTCGCGAATCATACACAACCGAGTCGACTTAGAGCGAAGCGAGTCCTCCGTTTGCTTGTGGATGACGTTAAGGCGGGAGATGTTTCCAGTGGTACTCGACAGCCCTTGGATTTAGGCCAGAAGACCTTCCAACAAGCCCATGTTTTTGGGCAACTTCGCGAGCTCCAAATTCCACTGAGGTATTGTAAATAAAGGATGACTCGACTCAATATGACTCGGTTATGCTGTTAACCTTAATCGACCCGATCTGATCAGCATTGGGCCAATAAACGAGGCCTGGCCTTGGGTTGGCACTGCAATTTGCAACTTAGCTCTGTCCACCCATTTCGTTCAAAAGAGGGAAGACAAAAAATGTAAAACCAATCCACCCACGAACGTTCGAACCTTTCGTTGACATTTTCTTGGGAACAAAACTAGAAAAATTGAATGTTTTTCATGGGTTTTTTTTCCTGATTAAAGGTTTGTTTATCATGATGTTGAGATTGGTGAACTAAGTTGGTTTGGGAGCTCAAACATAGACTAATCCAAGACCAAAATATTTGGATGGATTTATAGATCACAATATCATTTTTTTGGAGTTAATGAAATTCAAATCCTAATTTATACATAAAAGTGATTGATTTTAATGCAAGAAATGCTATAGTCGGATTTCATAAAAATAAACTCAGTCACTGTAATGTATAAGATAAAAATATGTCAATTTATAAATTTATTTTTATGCAACTTTTTTTTGTGATCACACCACCACTTTGATTCTATCTGGAGTTGTAAAAAAAATCGATGAACCGATTAAACCAATCGAGCTAGTGTGTTCAGTCCGATTCCAAACCAATCCAGCCTAGTTCTGATTCCTAATAATAAAAACTAGTTAGAAATTGGTCTAGTTCTGATTTTGATATTTAGAATATCGGTTCGAATTGAACAGGATCAGTAGATATATTTAAAAAATTATATTATATAAAAAAATTATATATATTTTTATATTCTATTATATATATTATATGCTAATTAATATAGCATGAAGTTTTAGTTTTGTTATTCATGTCTATTAATCTTATGCCATAAAATTAATATAACATTTGACGTAACATAAAATTAATCTTATGAATTTTAATATAACATTTTATTATGATATAACATCAAATTCATCTTGTAATTTTTAATATAAAGTTGGAGTTTTGATATAACATAACAATTTTAATTTTACAATATAAAATTGATATAACATAAAATGATTTTCTTTTATCTACAAAACTGAAAAAATCAAATCAGAACGGATCGAAATCGAAAAAACTAAAATTTTAGATTTCGGTGATTAATCGATCTGGTATCAAATCTTAAATTTCGAAACTAGTATATACCGATTTGGTTATAAAAAACAAGTAATACAATATATAAGCTTCAAATGGTCAAGTCTTGTACATGCCCTTTATAAAATGAATAAATATTGACATTTTCCACTATTTAAAATCAGCTGACCTACACCGATGTAAAATTACTAAAATATCCTCATAATAAAACTCACTTTCTTTTCATTTCAAACGTTTCAAACCGAAAATGTTGAGAAAAGAGAGCTCGGAGATGAGAGAGGAAGATCTGGGATGATGAGAGAGAAACGATGAGTGAGAGAGATCTGAGTTTGATGAGAGAGAGAGACGCGATGAGAGATCTGAGTTTAGTGAAAGAGAAAGACCGACGAGAGAGAGAGCAACGCGATGAGAGATCTGAGCTTGATGAGAGAAAAAGACCGACGAGAGAGAGAGACAACGAGAGAGAGCGGCGATGAGATAGAGGGACCGAGATGAGAGAGAGACCGAGATAAGTGAGAGAGAGCAAGGATGAGAGAGAGAGAGATCGAGATGAGTGAGAGAGAGCGAGAATGAGAGAGAGAGACCGAGATGAGTGTGAGAGAGCGAGAATGAGAGAGAGAGATGAGAGAGAGGGTGCTGTTGAAAGAGACGAGAGGGATGAGTGATAAAAAAAAATTTGCCACGTAGGGTGTGCGAAAACGCACACTGCTACAGTGGCGGATGCGTATCAGTTCTCTTATAAAATAGTGAGTCACACTAATAAAAAATATTTTTTATATATTTTTTTATAAAGGCTTGTGCAAAACTTGTATATTTAAAATTTGTACAAATCATTTTTTTATAAAAAAAATGTCCAAAATTGAATTAAATCGATTACGCCCTAGTTCTACCGTATCTAGATAGGGTTGGACCTAGGAGTATAAGACTATCGGTCTGAACCGAAAAAATTGATCAGACCAGACCAATAGTCTTATTAGTTGGTTTTAGAGTGTGAATTCTTTAAACCGAACCGGATTGAGAACGACCGAATGTGTATATATATATTTAAATATTTGTATGTATACAATATATTATTTTACATAGTAGTTATATAAATTAATTATATAATTTTAATTTAAAAGATTATTATTGATCATATAATTTAATATTCATTAATTATATATAAAATATTAAAGAAGTTATTTAATTTTAATTATTAAATTAATTAATTTTTTTATAAAATAAAAAAAGAAAAATATATATTTATAGAACGAATTGAACCGAATAGACCGATCGCGATCCGGTTCCACAAAAACAATGGACCGAGAGGTTTTACAACGCTAGAAGGCCCAAGATTGAGAAATCTTTCCGGAACCTAAAAAGTTGCAAACCAATCGAGACGGAACAAAATCGAACGCCATAAGGCAACTGCAAGCGTTAGCGAAAGATCGAAAGCTCGAACGAACGAACAACAATGGCGGACTATCACTTCGTGTACAAGGACGTGGAGGGCGCGTCGACTCAGTGGGACGACATTCAACGGAAGCTCGGGAATTTACCGCCGAAACCCCCAGCGTTCAAGCCCCCATCCTTCACGCCCGGCCAGGAAGAATCCTCTCTCCCAAAAGATAAGTCCTGGATCGATGATAAAACCGAGGAGGAGCTTGAGGAGCTCCAAGACGATCCAGATCTCGACGATGATCGATTCCTCGAGGAGTACAGGTCCCTATGTTTCTTTGAATCGGCTATTTATTTTCTATCGGTATGGTTGCCTAGAATTGTGCGAAAACGAAATAGAATGAAAAATCATGAAACTTCATTTTCAATTTTCTTCAAGAAGATGTGTAATTCCTTGACTTCTCTTCATTAATTCTTTTAATAACTAAGAATTAGATTTACTCGGGAACTTTCTTTCCGTGAAACAAACGGAGCATAGTTTACTTTGTTCTGGTTGTTGAAACATAATAAATAGTGTCGACTGGGGAGTTTGAAAATGATTTAGTTCAAAGAGGTTGAGCTTTCCTTTTATAGTAATTAAGAAATACATAACCAAAACTGGCAGGCCTGACCATATGTTCTTCATCTTATCTATTCCATCTCATCTTACTAAATGACGAATCCAAGGGTGTCATTTGGAATTTTCTGAGGCTGAATAGTGTGTGCTAAAATAGGAAAAAGAGGTTGGCCGAAATAAGGGAAGAAGCTAAGATAGCAAGGTTTGGATCGGTGATCTCCATTACGGGGTCAGATTTTGTGCGAGAGGTTTCACAAGCTGCGCCTGATGTTTGGGTTGTCGTTATCCTCTACAAAGAAGGGTACTTTATGAGAGATCTAAAATGCATTTCTTGTTTTATTTTTTATGGACTTCTTGATATATTTTTCATGTTGATGTTTGTTGGGATTTCCTGATAGAATCCCGGAGTGTGCACTGCTAATGCAATGCTTGGAAGAATTGGCGACGAGGTACTCGTCCACGAAATTTGTTAAGATAATATCAACAGATTGCATCCCTAATTACCCAGATCGTAATCTTCCCACTCTATTAGTATACAACAATGGTGCAGTGAAAGCAAATTACGTGGGCTTGTATAGTTTTGGCCGCAGATGCACACCTGAAGGTATCTTATATCTAAGTGCGCCTTAATTTTTATTAGTTTATGCTACCTTGATTCCTCTCTTGATCAGATGTTATTCTTAAATATGAGATCTATGCATGTATGCGTGGATAATTTCTGAGGACTCTCAGAAGTAGATGTCAATCATGTCATGTGTACATTTTATTTTGTCTTTTTTTGAGAAGGGAGCTCTTTGAGATTTTTTTTCCTGATTTTTCATACACCTCTCCACAGATTGATGGAACCATAGCTTTTGTAGAATTACGAATTTGTAAAATACTTTTGTGAAAGAAATTAAACCGGAATGAATGACACTGATGCTTTTTTGGACGACAACCTGTAACTGGATTAGAGTTCAAAGACATGATTTTCTATTTCTAGCTTGGTGACTTTCTTGTACACATCTTGTTGTACTTGGATTGCTCCTTTTGCGCTTATAATATTACTGACATTAAAAAAAGGGTAACATGGATATGATATTAGTTGACAGTTCCTATGGTAACTTAGAGATGAAGCCTCTTTTGTGGGCACTTTTAATATGACCTTTAGCAGTAGTTTTTCTGTGCAAAGAGCCTGTACCATATTGGAACTTGAACACATTTTCTGCAACTTCAAATTTTGGATGAACCATGCTCTGGAAACTGTAATTGAAATTCAGAGTTTTAACTTTGTTGGTTGAAGTTTGTGTTTAGATGAAAGTGTTGATGTCTAGAAATTTTAGGATGCATATATTTTTTTACTTGAGTGATAAGTTCTGTTTTCTGTCAATTGGGATGATTTCAACCTAAAACACTCGGCTCTCCCTTTTGCCAATCAAGCCGAAGCACAGTGGCTGTAACGAGAACGATGATTTCCTATAGATATTGGGTGGATTGTATATCTGAGTCAAAGGGCAAGTCAGCGGTCTTGCCTATCTCGACATGATAAGATGATTTTGATTACTTAGTTTGGAGAATGCTTTTCTCCCAAGCCTATTTTGAAAGCCATATGTCATCACACCCAAGAACTGTGCTCTTTGCTCGATATATTGTCAACAAGCTGCCTTTGTACCTACAAGTATGCCGATGGAACTCTTAACATCATTTTATTATTTCTGTGTCCCCCTGAAATTAGGTGTTGCATTAGTTCTCTGCCAATCAGATCCCGTGCTTAATGATGGCCAGAGTGGGAGTGATATGTCAAGAAAAGCTGTGTTAGAAGGAGTTCGCAAGAGGCTCATAGAGAAAGTTGTGAAAGATCATGAAGATGACGACAATGATGGATCTTCGAGTGATTAGAATCTTTGTATTTTCCCTCGGGGTTTTTATTAGCGAAAAAGAAAAAAGGTTGTGCGCAATGCTCATTTGGTTTTTCTTGCTGCGTGCACACCTTGTCTGTTTTTCTCTTCATATGTGAAACTGAGATCAGAGATCCTAATGTTACAATGTATGATCTTGCGTCTATGTAGACCCTACCCCAAGTTTGAATGCATCTCGTGGCAGTAAAGTACTCTCTTTTTTGTCCTAAGGTGGACATGTTCTACAAGCTGCCACGTCCTACTGGAAGTTTCTTTCATAGATTCTTAAGTTTTTTGAGTTGTAGCATGTTCTTTTATTAAATTCTTAATGCGTATAACTAACTTATGCATCTCAAACCGCCATATACATCTCAAACCTGGAGGTTTGCTTATTAGCACCGGGTGTCTGAGAGTAGCATTTTGATTAATTTTGGAAATGCACGAGTCCTTGGTAAGGAGTTGGTTCGCTTCAACCTAAACAACTTATGATGGGAAAAAAATGAAACCTCAAAATCTTAGAATTGCATGCGACAGAATCTGGACTCTATGAAAAATCATCCAAGCTGAGAAGTTGACTCGGAAAACCCAGGGTCAATTGGTCGCCATCTTCCGTATCGTGCTCTAGGTTTTGACACCTCAATACAACCATTTAATTAGAATTCTAACCAACTATGAAAGAATTTGACGAACCAAACATATTTATTGTCCTTCCAAACAAGAGCTGATCCGTGTCCGCATTTATGGGCCCTCTCAGGTATGCCAATAAACTCCAATTTATTCTTTATGAACTCACGTCGGCTTTGACTTCTTTCCTTTTACCTTTTCTAGTCTCATTAGCACTCTCTTGTTGCAGTTCAGCCTTTTTCTGAGCTCGAATCAGTGCACGCCTTGCACGTGGTCGCATTTCCCGAACTCTTCGAGGAGGCATGATGTATTGTTCAAGGGGCCTATCACCAAAGGGGTGCTCACCATCAGCAAATATCCTCAGTTTTCGATCTCTATCCTGCATCCATAAGGAGCTAAAGTATAAGATTATTTGATTCAGATGGCTAATACTGTCAAGTCAAAATATTCTGTTTCTGATAAGTAACATTCTAATTCGAAATGACTAGATAGAAAACCAAAACAGAAATTGGTGCCTAGAAATACCCACAGAAAAGCACCCTTGCAACAAAACGCTGCATGGGATGTAACTATAAATTCATCCAAGTGATTATTTAATCAAAGATCAGTCTCTGTGATTCTATATCCAAAAAGTGGCAACAAGCAAAAAATCTTATTTGTGAAAGTGATCTTGGTGGGTCCATCTCAAACAGCCAGCTCTCAGTTTTCCAAGGGTCAACTCAAGCCATGCCACTCAACCAATTTCACTACAGAACTGAGTTATGATATTGTTCTGACAGTTTTTCAGCCTGGGTCATGTAGCCATGGAGGTGGAATAAATTCTTTGAGAGACGATGTTTTGTAGGTCGGTTCCTGGATTTTAAAAGGATTCACAACTTGTTGAGATAAAGCTGAGGACAGCAATGCTGATCACAATGTTATGGATGCAGAGTCAGGCAATATATTTCCAGGACATTTTTTTCCATAAAAGTAGCACATAAAAATACTTCTACTAATTTATTTAGGTTAGAATAATTAAACAGCACTTTGCCCTTGCCCTTGATGTCAAAGCAAAACCAATGAAATTTATTGTTTTTAGTTAATTTAGTTGCATTTAGCACATCATAGCACGAGTCATACTTGTATATTGCATAATGACGGTGTATACTTCTTAGAACTAAATTCAAGGTTGAGAGAGAGAGAAGATTCATATTTTAACACTCACATCACGCAATTTGTTTCTTGGAAGCATGCGCCAAACAGCTTTGCGGATAACTTCTGTAGGATCTTTAGCTAGCTGGTCCTTTAAACTCCTTTCCTTGAGGTGGCCCACATACCTACAGGGTACATATGATCAGTCTCAATATCAAATTGCATTAATTAGTTGGAATTAGAAAGCTACATTAGAAATTCGCTTTTACCTCCTAGATGTAATTTGAAATGAGTCTACTTTGTTTCAAGTGGTACTTAGAGCAAGTAAACTTTTTACTCTCACTGTGGGTTTTTAATATATAATTCTTTTCATACAAGTATTTTAGTATATAACTTTTGTTTTTGATAAGTACAAGTAAAACTTTAGTAATAGAAAAAGGCATAGCCCAAGCACACAAGGAGTATACACAGAATACGCCTAATTACCACTAAGCATTAGTATATAACTAAAGAACAAGTGTTTATATATTTGCTTCTGGGTATATTGAAAAACCATATACAAAATTAGATTCCAACTTCACTGTTGGATAAGGTTATGGCTGTATCTTGGTCACAAAGTTGTGCACTGAACTTATAAAACAAGAACTTGATCATTCTCCCAAATTCCCAATCATTGCTACAGTTCACAAGCAGTTGGAGAAAAGAGTGGTACTTGCCCAGTATGCCAACGATAAAACTTGTCTGTGAGTTTCCTTCCAGTGACACAGACGTCCTTTGCATTAAGCACAATACACATGTCCCCATCATCACGATTTGGAGCATATGTTGGCTTATCCTTCCCCTGAATCACAGTAGATATTTGGGATGCCAATCTTCCAAGGACCTAGAAAAGAAGAATTGTTGTAATTATTTGCAAAACTTTGCCTCAAGAAGATGAATCAACAATTTGCATTCAGTTCCACCAATTTGAGAATTATTTAACAGAAATTGCATTTAAGAAGTTAAGACTCTTCAGCAGATGCATATCTGCCTGTTTCATAATACTTGGCTGATTAACTCAGGTACTTCTTTTCTTGAAAGGGAGTAGAGACCAACATCATTATTGAAATTCAAATAACAAGCGAACTTTTCCACCCAACCCTACTGGACGCATAAATTAATGGCACATAGGGAAAATATAGGTATATGCAAACCTGGCCTTTGGCATCAAATACCCTCCAACGCAGACCTTCCAGATTTATACGTCTCAGCCCAGCAAGTGCTTTCTGTATGAATATTGAGTGGTAAGTTCTGTTATTGATTAGGTCATATTAATAAATATTGATCAGCAAGTCACATGCCAATGGGGACGACATATAAAAAATTAAGTACCATTTACCAAGCTTAACAGCAATCCAATAAACTTATAAAAAAAAAATAAAGCACTCCAAGTATGTGACAAAAGCACCTAGTCCGCACGGTTTACTATGGCATTCTTTAACCGTTGGCGACAAAAGGAGAAAGATCTAAAGGGAGTTTTTTGAGCAATTCCATGATACTTGCAGCTAAGCAGAACTTTCAACGGTAAAGAAGAGATCGGCGGTGATAATACAGAGAAAACATTCAAAAACTTCGCGATAAAAATCCATAACAGTTAGAACTTGTTATCACTAAATTTCACAAGCATATGGCGTGCTTCAGTGACATCCTAATATATGCTCTATGAAAACAGGTCTCGGTTGAAAGAAAATTTAACTTGTGGTCTCAGGAAGAATAAAATCTATGAACTGTACAGAACGAAATATAAATAGTAGTGAAGTAGTACCTTCACGTTGCCACTAAAAGAAACAGCTGCTTGGCTTGCCATTTCTATCTTTCTGTGAATCTTCTTCTTCACAATCACAACCAGATCATTCAGCTCTGAAAATCCAATTAAAGATTAGAGACAAATAAATCTCAAAGAGAGTGGCTTGCTAAATTAAAATTAAAATCTGAAAGGGAGAGGAAAACATTTCGACCTGTAAAACCCCGAGCAGAGAGTAGGGTTTGGGCGAAGAAAGAGAAGTCCCCCTCAAGCGAGTTCTGGTTCGATCCACTACAATTTCTTCCTTTGTTTTTTTTTTTTACTCTTTTGAGCACTTGAGACCGTCAGATCTTCGAGTAATCAAGAGTGATGAAAACGGACTCGCTCAGTATAATAGGCTCATCACAGACCCAGTACCAAATAGCCCAAGCCCATTGATGGTTTATATTGTTTCATGAAAGAGAAATATTTTAGTTATAAAAAGATCTCGTAAAAATAAATCAACAAACTTACATAACTTGATATTATACGATAGATTGTAAAATTATTTTTATTATGAAGTAGATTTAACGTATCGTATAAAACGATATCAATTCGTAAATTTACTTTTATTAGATTTCTTTGAAGTTATACAACTTCTCTTAAGAAAATTACACAATTTTAGAACAAAAAAATGTTTAAAAAAAAAAAAAAAGGATTTCCCAATACTCTCTAGCACTGCCAGGTTTAATAACACAAACCCATTTGGTGTGAAAAGGAATTTATTTCAAATTTAACCAGTCTCACTCAAAAAAAAAAAAAAAAAACCAAAGAGTTTCATTTATTTGGACCATTAAATTTGATTAAGAATTGGGTTTGAATCTTAGACCATTACATCAATCATGTTATCCCATGAGCATTACATAATATCAAATCATGTAGAAGGCTAGAAGAAGGAGATTGTCACAAACGTTATTTTATTTCCTGCTTTATTTATACAACACAAAACGTAGCAGGCAAATCGTAAGTCCTTAAATATATATATTAGAATCATCTCTGCATCACACGCACTATGCTCCTCCAGCGTCCTCATCCTTCTTTTGCGAGTCTCTATCACAAAATAAGCCAATCATGCATCAGAACCTTTTGTCATCAGCACTACCTTGAATAACACCAGCACTACTTTGGATATGGATGCTTACCCTTGAGCCCCGGCCCAGCGAGACAGCTGATAGAGCTGCACAGTCTCGTTTGCGGCATGGCATACAAGAAGATGGTAGTTCCTTGGCCGTACCATGTATGCAAATCTCATGAACAATGCTGAATACACACACATTACTGCAACACCAATGATCACAAGTTGGTGATTATATTCTGAGGTCACATAACACAGGCTAGATGAAGAAATGATACAGAAGTCACAAGCCTAAAACATATTGAAAACCTGTTGTCATATTGCCAGAAATCAATTCTGGGGGTTTCTTCGAATCTGCAAGTGCCTGTCAGATCAACGACTATAATGTTAATCTCAAAATAGCTTTTATATCCAACAGGTTAAAAGATTTCAGTATCGATATTAGGCCTTCAACAATTTCTATCATCATAGGAACTATGTCATGAGTTTGAATATAAAGGGGCGACCAAAGAGCTCCATAGAGTGTGTCGCTATGGACATTGGATTTGAAAACATGGTGGAAAATTATGATCCTAAAAGTTAAAGGTTTAACAAAATTAGTATCCAACGGTTTTAAAGTTTTTAGATCAACGGATAGGCCAGTTGAAGTTGTTATGCATTAGTTTGACATCAATCAATGATTTAAGCCTTTTAACAATAACTGTGTAAAATCTAATGACAACATTACAATAATGAACAGTTGAAGTTCGTATGCATTAGTTTGGCATAGTAAAAGTACTGAAGCATACTGCGATGGGAATGCTCCAGTTCACAAGAGGTCCCCAAAAGTGAGTTGTTTTAGGACCAATCGGACTGTTCCAAAAAGTGTGGAGGATTCCCATTATAAGCTTTTGACAACTTGCAGATCTGCATATGACAAGAAGTCAACGTTGTAAATGAAAAAATCCCAAGCATGTACGATAACCTTATTTTGACTTTGAGCAATCCAATAATAAAGCAAGCTTCTCCAACCGTTCTGAAAAATTCAGTAAGATCACATGCAACAGCTTGGCCGAATTTTGACTCCATAGATCAATCGACTAGAAAAATTCAGGTAAATCAGTTTAAAAAATCGGATGTTTTGTGGTTGTTTTTCTGTCTGTCTTGATCAAATCTGATGTAAAATTGCAAGTGGACCATGAATATCATCATCTCAAAGAAGAGCGCAAGCTTATCAAACATAATAAGAAAAACAGACTTTTCATTTTGTATATTACATACTCATTTCAATGGTACTGAGACCATGATCAGCATCCTCGAATCTTAAAACAATACGAGAAGTGAAACGTCTTACCAGATGGAAGCAGCAGATTCTGAGCTCAGGCTGTCATGGAAAATCCAACATGATCTGCAGAAATGAGAACTGCAGTGCAGTGAATCAGATGAACAAGAAATTTCTCAACAGATTGTAAGCCAAGGAAAAACTCAGGCTGCAGTTCTTCAAGTCAAAACGCCTGTCCAGTAAACCACCAATATATGATTTTTTTTTTATTTGGTAGAAGACTGGATTCATCCCCTTGCTTCACACGCTTCCCCTCTTTCTGTTATCCCTTCGACTAGGCTACAATAATGGCACCTCGGATATGTCTGAAATACAACTAATCTTCCACGTAGATATATATTTTTTTTTTGCAATCAATGAAAATGATCTCTTTTGGCTTGTGCTTTGAATGTTTTCTACAGGTAACTTGCGCTTCATAACTTCCTTCACTTCGCTGATGTAGCCTTTCTAATAATGAAAGACGGTGTTTTTTGCTCCTATTATTATAGTACTATTGGTCAGTGCCTTGTCTTTTGCTTTCCCACTCTTACTCAACAAGACAAAGGTCAAATTACACCGCAAATTCAAGTCTATTATCGACGAGGCAAGGTCAGATTAGCCTTTCAAATGTATTCTTATCACGGGAATAAAAATTATTAGAGGATGGTTTTCACTCGCACGTCTCTCCGCCAATCAACTCTACTGCATATAAAGCACCTTCAGCATATGGAAAATGACAAAATCTGGGGACAAGAAATGTCCTATTATGAGCCTAGAGCGATCGTGAAGGGGTACTTCATGTGGGCTTTGATGGACTTGATTGAAATTGGGCCGGGTTTGAATCCTTTGATTTGGGCTTGGTTACATGGATTACCCAAGAAGTCCGCGAACCGGCTTAGTCTTTCTTGGGCTGAACCCAATACTTCCATTTAAACCTATCCCATTGATTATAAGGATTTTTTCGATGTCAAATTTCACTGATGAAATATCATCGGAGCTCTTTGTCCTGTATTTATTGAATAAAAAGCTATTCATATGAGCCACATTTACCTACATAAATAGACACGATGGTGGATTTACATAGGAGACTCTTTTGAATTAAACTGAACCTTAATTTTTTGATTAGCATATTCTGTACAAAGGAGACTACACGTCAAAATTACTCATCTAACATGCTAGATTATTATACATTCTATAATCTTATTCCTGTGCAATGAATAGACAGATACTTGGGGGTGCTTCATGGACCATCGGCTCCACAAGTTTGGTCCCATTTCGGGAGTCTCCAGACCTGAATGTCACCATAAGCATTATCCTGTTTCACATCCACATTCCCTGTAGTTCTCAACACCTGCAAAGTTGTTTTACATACGCCACTATTAGATTTTGGATCGGGTTTCCCCCGACTTTGTTAAGTTTTCAGATTAAATTAATGAAGGCCGGCATAAGTTTGCTTGTAGAATGATAAAGAGTAGCTGATAGAAACACATCACACACACCACTATTGGGATCATGTTTCCCCGACTTAGTAGTGTTTAAGGTAAGTTTCTGTGTTTAATGATAAAAAAAAATAGATGATTCAATATAAATATTTTCTTCCTTCACTCCTAGGGGAGAGGAGAAAGTGGGAGGGGGGCGGGTTAAGGGCAAGAAATTTTTTTAGCCGAAAACTAGAGCAAATCATTATTGGTCAGTGAAGAGAGAGAGAGAGAGAGAGATGAATTTGAGGTAGGAAAGTTACTGACAAAAAATTGAAAATAGGATATTAGCAATAGAACAGCAGTTCATTGCTGGTTGAAGATCAGCAAGGAAATTGAAACTCGTGTAAAACATACCAGCATCTCATAGAATAGCCTTGCACTTTCTTTCTTGGTTCTTCCTTCTAGAACCTGTGACAAGCTCACAATGTCCTCTTCTCTTCCCTTCTTTCCATTAAAGAAATTTTTGTACAACAAGTACCTTGCTGCTATTCTGTTTCTCAAACAAGTTTCAAACCAAATTTTACAAGGAACTAT
Source organism: Cyclocarya paliurus (assembly GCA_029856935.1). NCBI lineage: Eukaryota > Viridiplantae > Streptophyta > Magnoliopsida > Fagales > Juglandaceae > Cyclocarya > Cyclocarya paliurus. The sequence continues at coordinate 39,688,268 of CM056946.1, read as the reverse complement.
TGCGAGCTGATACTCACCAAGAGATAAAATTGAAGCACAATCCACCTTACCTGGTTCTGCCTGACCATCCATCTACGGTAGAAATAATCCTCGTGAGATTGCAACAGTAATTAAGATACGAAATAAAAAATAGCCCAAGAACTAAAACAATGTTAAAATAATGAAATAAATTTGGGATAGTTCTTACAGAGTTCCGTGTTATCTGCTCCACATGAATGTATCTCCTGAGACAAACAAACCAACAATCAATCAGTTATCAAACGAGAATATTCAATTCCAAAAATATAGATATTGCCAACTTCAAGGAAACCAAATTGTTGCATAGGTCGATTTGGGACCTCTAGACTTAGTAGGGTGCAAACTTATCAAATTCAACTAATAAATAAATAAATTATTGTTTTGTCTTTTCTAATTTTAAAGGTACCCCATAATGATCTCACTTTACCTCATTCATCAAACTGAGATCTAGTTCTTGATCCTTGCTCGGAGGTGGCTCTTTCTCTACACTTCCAAATGAACTACCAGGTCTTAATCTCCCTGAGTTAACATTGTTGACATTATCTGGGCTTTCAAATGATCTTATCAATGTCGAGCACTTAACAGGAGTTTTTGGAGCAATAGCAATTTGCTCTGATCCGCCCACATAAAAAGATTCTGCAACTTTATCTGATCCACCCACAGTAGGAGATTCTTGTGTATCAAACTTCTCAGGATTGTTCATGGTTTCAGCCGATTCTAGAATCTTCAGCTTCTTTGTGTAAAAGAGAGATCTAAGCTCCGATGAAATACCTGGAGATACATGTTGAGTAAAAGATAGTACAGAAATTGAACCAAAGAGAAAATAATGATGGCAAACTTACAAGGCATCAAAGGCTCTAAGAAACCCTGGGGGAGACTGAAAATTTGAGAAGCTTTCCACACAGCTAGACCATTATGAGCAGTTTTCTTTCGTTTAGAAACTAAGTCACTTGCATCGTGAATGCTCTGCCTAAGGACCCTGCAAAGTTTATCATGACAAAACACGCATTTGAAATCTTATGTGCAAACTGATGAAGCTCCTAATCACAATGACAGTTCCCACTGTTTTTTCTTTTCCATTTAAAAGAAAAAACCATAGCGAAACAAACCAAATACCAAGATGAAGACCTAAGCTTACTCGAGCTGGGTTAAAAGCTGAATTCATCTCCAATCTTTTTCATGCTTTGTAATGCTTGAAATAAATTATGATGGTGGGCTTCATATAAAACTTCTAAAAAAATCTAGTCCATATCAGATACTCATAACAGAAATTATTTTGTGCCTGAAATGATGATGCAGCCGCTTGATGTACATTCACACATACAAGGCTTCCCATCTTATTTTCAAGCTTTAACAGTTGATATGTATATATATAGAAGTACACATACACACACGCACGCACATATAAAAGTTGGTGAAGAGAGAGATTTAAGGTCAACTCAGTTCATCTCAATCATTCCTTATATATACAAGAATACTAGCATGATGTCAAAGACAAATAAATGAACAGTGAATAAAAAACAGCTACTTTATGATATCGAAAACAGCAGAGTTTGGCATTGGATCATCCATAATGTAGCTCTTGATAAGGTCATAAATTAATAGCCATTGTTAGGAAAAAAATGATGGAAGTAAACAATTATCTATAGACAATACTGAATTATCTCATATGAATACAAATTGAGTTAAACAGGAGATAGCAGGACTTACTTATTAGGCAACACGGTGGTCTCATCAATTAAACATTTTCTTTTCCTTGAAATCCGAGCTCGCTCTCTTGTAACTGGTGTAAGAATAAACTCTGGTGTGGAAGTGCCTGTGTTGAGGGAAGAATTGTGGAATTAGGACAAACTTCTAAAGGACCACAATGTTTTAAAAATGTACAATTGCAAGTACTAAAACACGTAAAATAGGAAATCTCTGACTGTCTGACTAAGCATAGCATCTTTGCATTCTGGTTTTGAAGTTATAATAAAAACTATTTTGGGTACTTCTCACCTGATGCACCTGGGAACTTGGATTGAGGGGTCCCATCAAGCATAATAGACAGTGGACGCTCTTCTGTACTAACATGACTTTTTCTGTTTTCTGATGATGCCAGATTAGGGAACTCTATTACCTCCGTATCATTATGGTGCCCTTCATTAAATTGTCTAACAAGTTTTGGATGTTCCACCTTGGCCCCACAAAACATATCATAGTCCATCCATTCTTCTTCAGAGAATTTATCAACTCGAAGCTTCTCCATGCTTGTTCCTGAGTTGCTCAGATCATGTGTTTTCCTAATAACCTGATGAATTTGGTTTTCTTGAGCTAATACTAGAACTTTCATCTGCTCTCCATCAATTCGATGATCTTCACCGGATAGATTAATCTGTTCTAGAGGCTCTCCATCAGTCCCAGACAACGTCACAAGGTTCATGCATCCTTCTTTAGAAAACCTAAAGTCTTGATACTTCCCCATGCTTGCTTCTCCAGGTGTTTTCCCTTCTGATTGTGCCATTGCCGGAGCCTTTGTCTTTTCCCCATTAGTTTGGTGAACTTCACCAAATGGTGTAAAAGGGTCCATAGATTCTTCCTCAACCTCATAAAACATTTCAAGGTCAACACATTCTGCTTGAGAGAACCTTCTGCCTTGAAGACTCTCTGTGTGTTCTTCCATGAGTGTTAGATAATGTGATGTGCTTACTTCCATATCAATCTCCATAGTACCAGAAGACAGAACACTGCAACAGGAATTACTTCATATATATGTATATATATAAAGAGAGAGCGAGAGAGGTAGAGAACATGGCAATAAGTATATACAGCCAGAAATCTTATAACACTAGAGCTTCTCTTACATATAAATATGACACAAAATTCATGAGAAAGAACAAAGGGATGGGGTATGTTTTACATACTTGTCAGCAAAAGTGTAATCAGTGGAGCAAGTACTGTGAAAGACAGAAATCTCCCCATAAGGATACTGCAAAACCATAAAAGCTAGCATTTTAAGTACATATCTCTTAAGAAACTAAGATATCAAAGTCACCATACCTGCTTATAGGTCATTACGAATTTAGGGTTTAAATATTGAACTTGACATTCATTTTTTTCTGGTTATAAAAACAAGTATTAATATTGTTTTACAAGGACTGAGACTCTGTGATTTTTTTACCTAAAAACCTGTTCAATCTATGGGTTTCCACCCATTCTGATTCTGGATACTCATAAGAGTACCATGCAAATCACATGCAAATGATTCAGGTTCAGAAAGGACAAGACACATGCAACATGTCTTTCGGACTTTCTATATCTGATGGATAAGTGATGTTATCATATCATATTGGTTATTGGTTTGAGAACTACTTCAGACACAAAAGGGATTACACAAAAATAAACCCACAAATTGATATGACTTCATGGGATCAATTAGAACTACTTTATAATAAAAATAAATTTACAATCTGATATATCACATCAAGCCACATCAGTTTGTGGGTGTACTATTGTGTAATCCCTTTGTGGCTAAAGTATTTTCCTAATGGTTTTATTATTCCTCTCATTTACATACCCATGGCATATACTTATAGTATATCTTCAAACTAAGGACCGCTGTAACATTTATGGCAAAACATGAGTATGTGGCATACCTTGTGTAAAGAGTACTGCCCTATTCCCTCTTTTTTCCACGCACCATCTGTTCCACATCATAACAAATTATACAAACAACACAAGCAAATTAAGTAAGAAGTATCTGAAAATTTTAAGCAAATTGAGAACCTTTGAGTGTGATCTCCTCATGTGGCACCACATTGCCTCTGGCAAGTAAGAAAAACAAACACGTTAAAATTTAATTAAAAAAAAAAAGGCAAATTGCCAAATAGCCTCAACCGCTCAATTTTCTAACTAGAACCTTACCCACTGACATCATCGAGGATCCCCAGATCAAACGCATCAAGTTCAAACCTTTCTGGTAGAGTAATAGAGGAATACGGTGCAGACAAGGTTTCTACATGTGCACTATCTTTTGTAGTAAGCACAAAGTCATTGATTTTTATTAGCACCCGATGGCAGTCATCAAACAAGTATTCAACTTTTTTTGAGTATATTCTCACAACACCAAGAAGAAGGTATGCCAGCACTCTATATGCGACAACATCCAGCTCATCTTGCAAAATTTTATCTGCATGAAGCAAAAAGAGGAAATAATTGGACAGGACACTCAAAAATTCAAAATTAGCACATACAGCTGACAATAACCACATTTCCAAAACAAAGAGTTAGACTAAGTTTAAGATGAAGTGTAAGGAAATTTGAAAAATAATTTTGGACACCAATGGTCTCCCATGAATTAGACTCAGGCCCAGTTTAGATACAAGTGTTTCATCTCATCATTACAATTTTCTTAAATTTTCATACAAAATATAATAAGGAAAATGATAGGGATCCTGTTGGGGGATCCCGTTCAAGCATCCCACTCCAATTTTTTTTTTTTTAATTTTTTTGTAAACATTTTTAAATATTTTTTTCACATCATTTTTTTTAACACTTTAATTTTTTTTTTTTTAAATACAACATATTATTTAACAACATTTTCTTAATCACTACATAAAAAAAATAAAATAAAAAAAACTAAAAAAAAGAAAGAAAGAGCGGGATGCTCCAACGCCTCAAGCAGGATCCCTAACATTGTCCATAAAATAAGCAATTCAACTTTTTCCAATCCCAAAACACTAATAATATTCAAAAATAATATTCTAATAATATTTTATTCAACTTTCATCCCAACTCATCTCATTTGAAAAACTCGCACACTCCACAACAAAACGACAACTGCAACATCTAAAGCTGAGCAGATACTTAATGCATGTTTGGGATTGCAGTGAGAAATATAGCTTATAACTTATAACTTGAATAATAAGTTCTACTATTAAAAATTTATTTATTATTTGATAACCATATGTTTAAATCACTTTCAAACATGTTATATTTGTTTGGAAACAAATTAAAAAAGTACTTTTTGATGTATAAATGACAATCACTTGATCTTTTAAAGATTATGACCATATCTTTAAAAGTTTGAAAATTATAATTATCTAAAAATTGTATGAGTATTTTCAACTATTAACAGTTTTTTTAAAATTTGAACTACATTCCGGATTATCCGGAAAAGCTTTTCCTCAAACTTATTTTTTAACTAAGTGCATGTTTGGGATTGTGGTGGGAAATATAGCTTATAGCTTTAGGGCTTATAGCTTATAACTTAAATAATAAGCTCTATACTTCAAAAGTTGTTTACCGTTTGATAAACATGTATCTAAAACACTTTTAAAGTTAGTTACATTAATTTTTTAAAAATATACAGTTATCTCCAGGAGCTTTTGGATAAAAGCTTCAATTTGGTGCTTTTTAAAAAAATAGATTTTCAGCTTTTTTAGATGATTAAAGCACTTTTTATAAATTTACCGAACATATCATTTTTTTTTAAAAGAGTTTTTAAACAGTTAAAAGTACTTTTTAAGTTTTCAAACGCAATCCCAAACAGGCTCTAATTTGAGATTAAAAAGTACTTTAATATGTAACACCCAAACAACCTAATTTTTCCATTAAAGAGTTTTTAAGACTATTTAAGCATTTTTTAAGACTCCTAACGCAACAAACAGGCCCTTAGTTGCATGGACCATGTGATAAAAGTTAAAAACATAGCTAAAAGAAGTAGATGTCTAACTACCCAACTTATGCAACCCCAGTTGATGCTATATTTATTCCAAATTCAACTAATGCTGGTTACCGTCATCATTACTGTTCTACACAGTTACAGCATCACTGCTGAAAGCGTCATCATACGACCATAAATATAATCTTTTGCACCCATTTGCCCCTCCCCCCCTCCTCCCCACCCCACTTCTTGACTATAGCAAGCCACTTCTTCTCATTTTAAAATCTTCAAATTTTCCACCAGCAACTCCACTACCTATGCTGCAAACAAAATTTCTGTATCTATCACCATCTTTGTCCACATCATACCTATAATTGCTCTCCTGTTTCAGTAAAACATCGTTTTCACATGGTAGCTGTCATTTGAGCCTTTTGCTTGGTGGTAGAAAGTTTCAAAGATAGAAAAAGATCTTAAGCAGTCCCAATGAATCATTTTTTAATATTTCAAATATAATCCAAACCAAAGGTTCAAACTCATCAGTTGAATTAGTGACATTATCATTTGACTTGAAGTGAAAACCATACGAGTTTAATCAAAATAAATCTAATTGTATCTTCCAGTACTTCCAGAGCATTTTACATAGGTTGAATGGAGTGAAATGCCAACCAAAATGGTTTCTAAATTTTTTTTAAATGATGCTTTCAGCATGCCTAATCAGGCAAATTGAGCTTACTAATTGATTCACATGGTTCTGCATGAGTTCATGAGTGTTTCCATGAACCCATCATTTTATTATTAGCTCCCCTACACACTAAGTTCCTTGTATTGTGAATATCAATACGGCTTATCAACTCTTCAACATGGCTGACATACACTTTTTTTTTAATTCACCTCTTACCACTAGTTTAAACTTATGAACATTAGTGATAATATGATTGTACAAATAAATAAAAGAATAAAGCCGCAACTAAAGACGTCAACTTTTTTTTCACTTTCTCCTTATTTATCTGTTGGCTACTTGATAGTATCATTAATTACACTTAATGGTGCTCCATTCTTCTGAAGTTAGATGGCAGCTACAGAATCAACTATAAAACTTGCAGTGGAAAACCCCCCACCTAAATATTGCTTCCAATTGAAAGAGTGACGTGAGAAACGTTTTCATCTAAACATTGGAGTAATATTGGGCAGAAACTTGTCTGCCATGTTCCCATAGATTTCAATGTCAACTTCTCCATATGGTACTCTAAAATTTTCATAAATCTCGAACGCCCACTTTTCCAAACCTTACATTTGAGCTTTATAAAAATCAAACAAAAAGTGAACTGCCTTCTTTTGTCTAGCATAAACTACAATAATTAATTACTAGTAAACAGGACATAAGAACCGAACAAAAAACCCTAAGGGAAATTTTGTAAATTTTGTAAATTTTCGATTAAAGTATTAGGATAAAAAAGAATGTGGGAAAAAACTCATGACAAAAGCCGCTATCCATCTCAGTCTTCCTGGCCAAATTAGCTAGCCAGTGAATGCTAACTACTTACACTTCTCTGCCACTCCAAACAATATCCGCGGATTATAAGGCCAGCAACGATACAGAAAGGAACACGGCTAGCTATTTTTAATTGTAGTAACCAAGGAACATACGCTTGAACTAGGTCACAAAATGGAAAAAATTCGTAGAAACACCAAAAACGTAAAAGATAAAATCTAGTTTTTAGAGAATCCTCAAGATGTGTGTTAGTTAATTTGGCCAGTTTCTATATATCCACGTGAGAGAAAAAAAATAACTATTTACTAGCAATTTTCACATATTACTTAGAAGCACCTAGACGAACCCAAAATCCGAGGAGGAGGAAGAAAACTCTGTTGTCTCCTCACCACATCCACATTCAAGTTCAAATACAACAAGCAATATATAGAACCGCAAAGGAAAATGAGAGGAGTAACAAAAAAGCATAAAACGGAAGCAATAAAAATTTTGAATATGGCTGAAATTTCTCTTTCTGTTCCCCAAACGGCAAACCCAACATGAAAGATAAAGGGCATACTTGGAAGTATATAGAAAAGGTGAAGAGAAAAGAAGACGAACCAACAGAGGAGGGGATGTCAGTATCGGTGACCTGAGCTTTCTTGAGCTTTTTGAAGAAGTAAGCAGCGACCCATATGGCGCCTAACGGCCCTTTTCCCGAAAGAAGACACTGCGAGTAAAACATCTTCCTCTCCTGTGTCTCTCCCTTCGGTTCCGACTCTGTAATTCAAAATATAGAGGAAAATGCTCCTGTTCTGCTGAAGATGGGAAGGGGGGGTGGTTTTAAGAAAGAAACGGTCGAGTCGAGTGGTAGAGTGCTCAGCAATCCTCACATACCAAAAAATAGAACAAAATTTAAGAACTAATTGTAAAAGGATATTTATGACTTTTTATTCTCCTACCTTTTGTGAAATGAAGGAAAATGAATTTTCACTTTTTTTATTATTATTATTCTCACTATTCAGAGGATACTCATTAATATTTAGGGTGAGTTTGGATGTTAAGTTAAGTTGAGTTGAGTTGAGATGATAAAATATTATTAGAATATTATTTTTTAATATTAAAGTTATTTTAAGATTTAAAAAAGTTGAATTGTTTATTATATTTTGTATTGAGATTTAGAAAAGTTGTAATGATGAGTTGAGTTGAGTTGAATTAGGTTGATATCCAAACGGAGCCTTATTCTTTTACCTTTTGTGAAATGACGAATAAATGACAATAATGACCTTTCCTGCAACAATTTCATAACATAATGTATAATAAATTGGCATAATTCTGTCAAAATATTTAATTATACTATCAAGCTATTAAAAGTATTACAATCTTTTATATCTTTTCCAAGAATTTTATTTGGTAGAAAAACACGAGGTAATGAAAATCAGGAGGGGGGATTGGTCAAAAGATAGGGGCTAAATTAGTAAAATTAAAAATAGATTAGAAATTTCCCATAAATATGGGAAAAGCTTTTAAGATTAACCGACAGTAAAATCAAATCACAGCTTTGGAAGTCGGGTCATGACTCATCGGTATGAAAGAAAGTGTGAATAGTTTGAGCTGTCGCGCCGTGCAGTGATGGACAGACAATGACGGTCGAGTTTACCAAATGATTTTTATCCCTATCTATCTAGTAGTAGTAAGCAGTAAATTAATCAGAAAATATAAAATATGTGTCTGTGTACTATCCGCGAATAGATCCACATGTTTTGTCCAGATTTTATTTCGACCATCGTAGTATTAGGATCCGTTTGCATCCGTAAATAAACGGCGATGATTTTAGATAAATTAAATAAAATATTATTATTATTTAAAAAATTAAATTTTTTATTATATTTTATATAAAAATGTTAAAATAATAAAATAATAAAATGAGATAAATTTACAATCAAAACGGAGGCTATTGGAGGATCATCAAGTTATAAAAGCACAAGAGTCGTGAGCACTGCATGTAGGAACCTACGATGCCGTTTATAGAAACTCTTGTATTTCTGTTATTGCTGAGTTGTACATAAGGGTATTACTGTATTTTCATATTTAATAGTTAGTTAGAATATTCCTTTACTAACTGTATATATTTCCTTCCCTGTAAAGCATTCAGTATTCAATTCGAAAATACACAAAGAACATTCTGCTCTCCTTTCATATGTTTCCAGAGTAGAATTTCTCTTCTACCTTGCTTTGTTACATGGTACCAGAGCTCCCTCGATCCAATGTTGACCGATTCTGAAAAAAAAGTTCCACGGTCTACCAACGTGAGCAAACCCTCTGAGCGTTACCTAAATTTTTCAGACCCTTTCAACCCATTCTGCATTGAGAATGATGACAATCCTGCTGCTGCTTTGGTCTCTGACCTTCTCGATGCTGATAATTATGTCAGCTGGTCGCGTGCCATTAGTCGAGCTCTTCGTGCGAAGAACAAGCTCGGGTTCATCAATGGTACTCTTCTCAAACCTGTGGATAGTTCAGATCCCCTTTTTGAAGCATGGGAGCGCTGTAATGATCTAGTGGTATCTTGGTTGCAGAACTCTGTAAGTACCTCTGTTAAATCTAGCCTTGCTTTAGTCGATGATTCCACAACCTTATGGATGGAACTCAAGGATCGTTTTACTCATCAAAACGGTCCTCGTATTTTCCAACTTAAACGAGATTTGGCTGGTTTATCACAAAACCAGGACTCTGTTAGCTTGTATTTTGGCCGTTTGAAAGCTCTATGGGATGAGCTTGCTATCTATGATCCACTTCCCGACTATGATTGTGGGAAATTGAAAGTCCTTCATGATCGTTATGATCGAGATTGTGTCATTCAATTTCTCATGGGCCTCTCTGATTCTTACTCTAATACTAGAGATCAGATCATGCTTCTTGAACCCTTACCACCTCTCAACCGAGTTTTCTCCATGGTCCAACAACAAGAACGACAACATCAAGTCATTTCCTCTTCTGTACCATCTGATCTCATGGCCATGATGGTCAAACCAGCTTATTCCACTACCAAGAATGATCACAAATTTGCTAATTCTACCAGTCCTAAAGGCAATCGACCCTATTGCTCACATTGTAAAATTCCTGGTCGTTTTCTTGAAAACTGTTTTAAGATTAGAAATGTTGAAGCTCCTGTATGCTCACATTGTCACATGACTGACCACAATGCCGAGAAATGCTATAAGCTACACGGTTACCCTCCTGGTCACAAGTTACATGGAAAAACAAGAAACATTGCAGCAGCTGTCACCCATGCATCTCCTTCTCCAGATGTTGATCATGAGAATGACTATAATGAATCTATCGCACTCACTAAGGGCCAGTACCAGCAACTACTTGCTCTTTTACATCATAAGGACTCCAGCGCACCCATGGCTTCCATTGCTGTTGCACAACCTTCCTCTTCCTCACCTTCCCATCGTGTTTCTGGTATGACTATTTGCTCCTCAACACAAACACAACAGCTTTCTTCATTACATCTTTCACCTTGGATTATTGATACAAGTGCAACAGATCATATGATCTGTTGTACCTCTCTTTTCACATCCATTACGGCTACTATTTCTCATCAAGTTCAACTCCCAAATGGAGAGGCAGTTCCCGTCACTCATGTTGGTGTTGTGAGACTTTCTGAACATTTAACTCTTACTAATGTTTTGTGTGTGCCTTCATTTCGTTTCAATTTACTTTCTGCCAAAAGACTTGCCCAAAACACTTCCTGTTGTCTCATTTTTCTCTCCAACTCTTGTTTTTTTCAAGACTTAGCCTCTTGGACAACGATTGGGATGGGTGAAGTAAGAGGTGGATTATATCATCTGCTTATATCACGGGTGGCACCTTCTGCTCTAGTTGATGCTCTACCAACATTCAACAATAAAAATTAGTTTACTTTCGCTTCAGCTACTCATTTAATATCTTATTTATGGCATTGTCATCTAGGCCATATTTCCCCTTCTCGTTTACTTTTAATTTCTGATCCTATTGTAACACACAGTCTACATTTACATAATCAAACACCTTGTTCTGTTTGCCCTATAGCAAAACAACGTCGTCTACCATTTCCTCAATCTCAACACTCTTCTCTTGCTCTATTTGATATTGTTCACTGTGATCTTTGGAGTCCAAACCCAACCATTGCTCATGATGGAACCCATTTCTTTCTTACCATTGTTGAAGATTTTTCCAGAACAACATGGGTTTATATGCTTAGAAATAAATCTGATGCTCGATCTTGCATCATCACTTTCTACAATCTGATTGAAACTCAATTCCAAACAAAAATAAAAACCATTAGAAGTGACAATGGATCCGAATTTCAAATGAAGGATTTCTACCAACTCAAGGGCATTATTCATCAACGGAGTTGTGTAGAAACACCCCAACAAAATGGCATAGTCGAGCGCAAACACCAACACATAATGAATGTGGCTCGGGCTCTTAAATTCCAATCTAACATTCCCCTCAAATTCTGGTCTGATTGTCTCCTTACAGCTGTTTACATCATCAACAGAACACCTTCCCCTCTCCTCCATAACAAAACTCCTTTTGAACTCTTGTTTCATACCCCACCTCAATACAAACATTTTAGAGTCTTTGGTTGTCTTGCCTATGCCTCAACTTTATCCCATGGAAGAAAGAAATTCGATCCTCGTGGAAGAGAGTGTGTATTCTTAGAATATCCTTTCGGGGTCAAACGGTATAAGTTGCTTGATTTGAACACTCACCATATTTTTATATCTCGAGATGTTCATTTCCATGAAACTGTCTTTCCCTTCCTTCCAAATATTCCCAGGAGCACCTCTCCTTCCACTCTCCCTTTTAATCCCTTCCCAATTGACACTACACCACACTCTATTTATGCCCCTTACCCTTCTCTCACCCCTTTTCCAGAATCATCCACAAATAACTCAACCCTACCTACACTTGTAATCCCTTCACCTCCTACTCCTTCCTCCCCTCCTCCTGTTCCTTCCCCTCACATCCCTCTCCCACTTTCAACAGAATCTTTTCCACCTCCCCCCTTCCTACTCTCCCTCGCAGGTCAATTAGATCTCGAAGTGCACTCCATTATCTGTAGGACTTCCATTGTCATCAGACTTCTCTTACTGCTCCCACTCCAATCTTGGACAAGCAGCCACTATCCTCAGGTAATCCTTTCCCTTTACATAACACTCTATCTTATAATTCTTTTTCCTCTTCATATCGAGCTTGTTCCATTAGCATTTCCAGTCACATTGAACCCAAAACTTATAAACAAGCCGACCCGGGTTGGTGCAAAGCAATGGATCATGAGCTGACTGCATTGGAAGCAAACCACACTTGGGAACTTACAGATTTACCACCTGGGAAAGTCCCAATCGACTGCAAATATGTTTACAAGATAAAGTATAATTCGGATGGGAGTGTTGAAAGGCTGAAAGCACGCTTAGTGGCTAAAGGTTACACCCAACTTGAAGGGGTGGATTATCAAGACACTTTCTCCCCCGTTGCCAAGTTAGTCACTGTCCGATGCCTATTGGCTGTAGCATCAATTAAAGGATGGCATTTACATCATTTTGATGTAAATAATGCATTTTTACATGGGGATTTACATGAGGATATCTATATGAACCAACCCCCCGGTTATAACAAGGGATCACCTCACCAATTTTGTAAACTTCTCAAAAGTTTATATGGCCTCAAACAAGCATCAAGGCAATGGTATTCTAAACTCTCATCTGTCTTAATTGATTTTGGTTTTTCACAATCAAAAGTTGACTACAGCCTCTTCACCCGAGAGATTAATGATTTTTTTGTTGCTATTCTCGTGTATGTCGATGACATACTTGTGGCCAGCAATGATCTCGACACTGTGAATGATCTAAAACAGTTTCTGCACAGCAAGTTTTAGATTAAAGATCTCGGCACACTAAAATATTTTCTTGGCATTGAGATTGCAAGGTCTTCCAAAGGAATTCATTTATGCCAACGTAAATATACACTGGATATTTTGGCAGATTCGGGTACTTTAGGCAGCAACCCCACCAAGGTTCCAATTGAACAGAATCTTAAACTTACCAAATCCTCTGGCACACCTCTACAAGATCCAAGCTATTACAAACGTTTGATAGGTCGACTCCTGTATCTCACGGTTTCTCGACCTGATATTTGTTTTAGTGTTCAAACCCTCAGTCAATTTATGGCTCATCCCACTGATCTACATCTCTTGGCTGCCCAGAAAATCCTTCGTTACCTTAAAGTTGCTCCAGGACAAGGTCTTCTACTACCTAGTTCCTCCTTGCTTCAGCTTGAGGCTTATTGCGATTCGGACTGGGCATCTTGCACTGACACCAGAAGATCAGTCACTGGATATTGCATCTTCATTGGTTTGTCTCTCATTTCTTGGAAACCCAAGAAACAGTCTGTCGTTTCTCGTTCTTCAGCCAAAGCAGAGTATCGGTCGATGGCAGCAACCTGTTCTGAGCTCACATGGTTACGTTTCATCTTAACTGCTCTGCAGGTTCTTCATCCCCAGCCAGCTCTACTTCACTGTGATAATCAAGTTGCCCTTCACATAGCTGCAAACCCTGTCTTTCACGAACGAACCAATTACATCGAGCTTGATTGTCACTTAATCTGTGATAAAATTTAAGAAGACAGTGTGTGCACTCGGTATGTTCCTAGCTCAGCTCAAGTTGCTGATATTATGACCAAGGCTCTACCTTCGCATGTTCTTCATCGTCACTTATCCAAGATGGGTGTTGTAAATCTTTACGCTCCATCTTGCGGGGGGTATTAGAGGATCATCAAGTTATAAAAGCACAAGAGTCGTGAGCACTGCATGCAGGAACCTACGATGCCGTTTATAGAAACTCTTGTATTTCTGTTATTGCTGAGTTGTACATAAGGGTATTACTGTATTTTCATATTTAATAGTTAGTTAGACTATTCCTTTGCTAACTGTATATATTTCCTTTCCTGTAAAGCATTCAGTATTCAATTCGAAAATACACGGAGAACACTTTGCTCTCCTTTCATATGTTTCCAGAGTAGAATTTCTCTTCTACCTTGCTTTGTTATAGAGGCTAAGCCTAAATATAATCAAACTAAGAAAAAAAATATTTTGAACTGGTTAACCAAACTATTTCGTCTCATTTCATATAATTATTAAAAAATTTTTAAAATTTTTTACAAAATATAATAAAAGTAATATTATAATAATAATATTTTTTTTAAATAAAAGTAATATTATAATAATAATTTATTTAATTTTTAATAAAATATCTTTATCTATTTCATAGAAACGAGTTCTTAATACCAATCGTGGATATTAATGGTGTTATTAGAGAAGCAACAAAAATGGCAGGAGATTTGTCAAATACCCAGCTTCTTGGTGATGATTTTGTCATCGGGGATGCGGGAGTAGCATAGAGTGTATAAATCGGTTCGTCACTGTCTAGGCCGTTTTAAAAGCAATGCAAATAACTGGAGACGCAGAACTACGGCCACATTTCCATTCCCAGCGGGAAATGAAAGTAAAAGCATGGACAAGGAATTCCCCATGCTCTGCAACTCAGAACAGGTTCCTTGCAATAGCAATCGTTTTGCCGCTTCCACATGCACTTGAATTTCAAAAGCTCCGATCTTCAATAATCCATGGTTAGAAGGCACTCCCATTTCTGTGTCAAACTCCCTGACGAGCTTGAAAGTATATAAGCCTCCATATACTTCCATAGGTGGGTTTTGGAAAGGTTTACACTGCTTCTGAATCTACCAAAAGAGTTCGTTAACTTCGTTCCGATTCTCTTTGAGAATGGCTTTTCAAGGTAACTGATAATGGGTTGGGTTCGATCTGTTCATCAGCAATATTAACTTCATGATGGGCCTGATGTCACCGATTAAACCCACGTGGGCTTTACCGGCCCATTTCGTACAGTTCGGGGATCACTCCAGGGTTTATCAAAAAAACCTAAAACCCCGACAAGAAGCAGGGAAACCCTGGAGCCATGGCGATCTTTCTTAGACGCGCATTCTCCAGTTGGAACATCCTTCTACTCCGAAGTAGCTCCCCCCTTCATGGCCGCGAGCTCTCTCATATGATTAGCTACACTACCAACAATGTCCGCAACTCAGAGACTCACCACAGGACTCTCACTCTTCCGGCCGTTGATTTTCTCAGAGAGTATCGCAGAGGCTTCGCCAAAGGACGCAAATCAAGTACCATTTCTCTCCGCCTATCCTCTCTAAGCCTATTTATCTGTGCTGTTCATGTTTATTTATTGCCCAACGTAAGCTCAATTTGTTGTGATTTGGAAGAAAAAGGAATGCATGAGAAATGGTAGCCAGGCGATTCACCATGTGTGCTTGAAATTCCGCCGTCTACCGAGGGGAGAAAAGGGTAGTAATGATCTTTCGTTCTGTTTTTCCAAGCATAGTTTCTAGTTCCGCAACCACCCCCCCCCCCCCCCCCCCAAATTCTATAAGCTTAATTGCTAAGTACCAAAATGGTGTGGTATCCACGGGTCATCTTTTGATTGAACTTTTTCTCTCTAAGAGTTGGATCCATAGGTTTTGGATTCCTTGAGATAGATATCCATTGCTCGTCTACTCTGAGTGAGTATTCTATTGTGTATCTTAGGTGTAACTTCTTGCTGATTGCATGTATAAATGCAAATTATATAAATTCCTATAATCCAAGTGTTTTCTTTTGCAAGTTTATAGTCACTATTCCCTTCAAGTTGATTCTTTTTTTCTTTTCTTTTCTTTTCTTTTTTGCCTACTTGGTCGCTCCTTTTAGAGGATGATGACGCTGCAAGCAATATTGATGTTTCACCTGATATTGGACCCGCTATTAAGGCAAATGCTTCTGCACAGATGGAGGCTTCAATAGGTGCATTATCAGGAGAGTTGAATAAACTAAGAACAGGAAGGGCATCTCCAGGTACCTTACTATGTGCCATCGCTATTTGTTATTTGTTTGCGGTCTTATTCTGGTTTTCTGATTTATTAGCACGGTTGTTTGTTGAATGTCTCTGCAGGGATGCTTGACCACATTATTGTAGAAACTGATGATGTGAAGATGCCCTTGAATCATTTAGCTGTTGTTTCAGTCATGGATTCCAAAACATTATCAGTAAATCCTTATGATCCAAATGTAATGAACTAAATCTTTACTTTAATGAGTTTGTTTTTTTTTCAATTCTTGTCATTTCTACTTATTGGTGATGTGTAATGGTTTCTTATTGACATAGTATGGAGTATGATACTATCAGTTCTTCAGATATTTGGATCTAGCAATCAGGATGAGATATTTTTTTATATCAATTGTATTTAGTCATTAGTGTTTTAATTTGGTTCATGTTCTTGGCACAAAATGAGTATTTAAACATCCTTTTTTGACATCCTGTTTTTGCAGACCTTAAAAAAATTAGAGAGTGCGATTGTTGCTTCTCCATTAGGCTTAAGTCCCAAAGTGGATGGTGAGCGGCTGATTGCAATTATTCCACCGTAAGTGATTCTGTTTAATCTCATGGTATCACTTCCCTTTCAAAAGAGAAGCCCATTTGCTAATGATATCTATTGAAGGCATTAAAATAATGTGTTGAGATAATCATAATTTTAGCTTATGTGATATTTAAAGGACTTCTACTATTTCCCATGTTAAAGCTTAATATATGTACCCCTTCATTACTTGGCTCATATACATTTTTATTCTCTGTAATGACCAGATTGACGAAAGAGCATGTACAGGTAAGCTAATCACTGCTCTTTCTTCATTTATCTCTTTCGTCTTTTATCTTTTTGTCTTTGTACCATGATGACTATGATATTGTATCCTGGGGCATCTGTACCAGGCTGTATGTAAGGTAATTACCAAGTCTTGTGAAGATGCCAGGCAAAGTATAAGAAGGGCTCGCCAGAAGGTATAGCAGCTATTTTCTTAATCTTATTTATGTTTATAGTTTAGGTTTTCTTAAAAGAATAGAGCATTTGTAGGGAAAATTTGATTGCAATGAAAAGATTTTGAAATAAGCTTTTATTGATACACTACTCAAGACAAACTCAAAGTGTATGTATATGTGTATGTGTAGATAGATAGCATGTATGAAATAATAAGTAAAAACTAGTCCATTTTTTCAATAACAAAGCTATAACTCCTAAATAGTAAATATGCCATAACAAAGGACTAGCAGGATGAGCTCATAACATACCATAAAAATGTTGGAAAGTTTGTGCGGCAACAAGACTTACCTATAGGATTGCTATAATAGATTGGGAATTTTATTATATGCGTTGCTGTGAAATGGTCCTGCATTTTTAGGTTTATTGTGCCTAAACAGATTGTTGGTTGGCTTTACAGGCAATGGATACAGTAAAGAAATTATATTCACATGCCCCCAAGGATGATCTGAAGAAATTAGAGAAAGAGGTGAGTTTCCAAGCTATTCACAGAATCACAGCGGTATAGATGGATGAGTTTTGCAATAATTCAAGTGTCTTCTGACCCTTGTTCCTTTTCCCAGGTTGATGAGCTGACCAAAAAATTTGTCAAGTCCGCAGAAGATATGTGCAAGTTGAAGGAAAAAGAGATCACAGGAGGGTGAGAAGTGGTCTAACCGTCTCTATTTCTGCAAGATTACACAGCTTTTGGAAGTCTCACCTTAGTGAAGCCCTTTGGTATAAAAAATTACGGGTGATCGAATTCCATGATAAAGTGAGCTTTTTTCAAAAGCCGCATCCGTCAGAGTTTGCATTTAGATGGCAGTTTCAATACAAAAATCCAGTAGAAATCTTTTTTAATGTGAAGAATTTCGCTTATATTTTGAAAAATATTCTGAAGGCATTGGCAATGATTTGTATGGCGTTTAACCTCCCATCGTGTACTTGTAGTCCATCTGGGAAATGTGGCTGTCTGGCTTTAGACGTACTAAACGGTCCGCCTAAATTGCTTCGTGCTTGTCTTCATCTTGGGCCCCTTTAAAGGATTCTCAAGTGATTACTGATTGGGACAAAAAATGCAAAAATAAAAAATTCTGACTCTTCGTAAGCGCAATTTCCATATTTTTAATTTTAACTAGAGGTGAACAAATTTACAACTACTGGCTGCTAAAACCTTTACAATGAAAATGCAAAGATACTTCAAGATGAAGTACTCCCCCGGACAACTATACATATTGCCGTTCACATCCTCACCATTCACCATCTAGCTTCCCTCGGCTTGCCAAAAATAGCCTCTTTTGTCACAAGCTTAATGCCCCTCACCCAGAGCTCAGCCGTCTCAAACCCACCCTCGCATACAAAATGCACCTCCCTGTTCTTTGTAGTCACCACCCTAAACACTCCAGGTTCGCCAGCATCACCCTTCTTCTTCCTATTTTTCCGAAAGGCTGCACTAGGCCCCACCTCTGCATGCCGGCACGTCACATTTCTCCGGCTTGAGTTCCCCCATCGCAGCACCCCTGCAGACCCCACCATTCTCATTTCCTTACCATGCGGAGTCCCTTTCCCCCCCCTGGTGTGTTTCCGCACAGAGGCACCACCTAACACTAGCTTGCGAGCAAGCTCGTCCAGTATCACATGCTCAGCATCATTTTTCCCGCCGATGATTTTCCTTGCAAGTGAGAGCGCTGTTTCGCCTCTAGCATTCTTGATATCGCAAAAGGCCCCACGCAAGATCAAGAGCTCACACATGGACCCATGGCCTTCCTTTGCAGCTAGCATGAGGGGAGTGTATCCGTCCCCATCAGGGACATTTACATCATAACCTTTGCTGGTAAGCAATTCTACTGCATCTAAGTCACCACGACGAGCAGCGCAATGTAAAGCATGGAACCCTCCAGCATTGCGGTTGCCCCTTTCAAGGGCAAATTGAAGCATTACCTTCTCAAATAAGTCATGACTCTGATGTAACTCAGATAAAGTGATTGCAGTTTGACCAGATTTGTTGTGAAGCTTTACGTCAGCCCCTGCATAAACCAGCAACCTGAATGCTTCAACATGACCCTTCAGAGCAGTAATCATAACCGCTGAGAAACCATTTTCATCCTGATAATCAAGATTGAATCCTCCCCACCCAATCAGAATTTTCAGAGCCTCAATGTCACCAGCTTTGGCTGCAAACATTAGTGGAGAGAACACAGACATATTGCTGGACCTTGGTATCTTCATGGCTCTAATTACATCAAACACCACATCTTGAAAAGCAAGGGACCACCGGTTTGATCCAGCAATTGAACTTGCAGACTGACCAGCAACATTTACCAAGCCAAAATCAGCACCAGCCATGGCCAATACCCTTAGGCATTCTTCACACTTATATTTTGCGCAGATCATCAAGGCTGTGTCACCAGAATCTGTCTTTGAGTTTAGATCACAACCAGAGTCAATAAGGCATTGAACTAAAGTTGATAATCCAAGACGGGCAGCCATGTGTATTGGACGAAATTCATTTTTCTTGGCTGTCTTAATAGGGCATTCTACATCAGCACCACAATTCAACAGCACCTTGATAGCTCCTACACTGCCACATAGGATGGCATGGTGAAGGGGAGTTCTCCCATAATGAGGGGTATTGGGGGAGAGGTGTTGGAGGAGCATACGCAAAATTGCACCACTCACTTCAAAATATTCCACTGCACACCAGGTGATGGCATAGGGATCTGCCAACCCAGCACCAACTCGATATTCTTCCCCAGTAGCCATGTCCCAAGACCATGCTCCTAACTTCACTTTGATGTCCGTCCTGACACCAGCCTGTTTTTCCATTTCAGGAGAAAGATTGCCGTGAGGGGAAAAAGAAACAATAAAAGGTAATCATGAAAAGAAAAGAAAAAACATCACAGAGGGACAAACCTCTCAATGGATCAGACTCATGAGTTTCAAACTAACAGTGAATGTTTTCACTCTACCCCTCCCCCCCCCCCCCCCCCCCCAAAAAAAATAAAATAAAAACAAAACTCATTCTTTTCAGGATCACATGACTGCTTATACTATTAAATTGCTTAATATTAAAGAATGACTTGAAGGGTACACTTGAGAATCTGTAAGCTCAGAAAGAGTACAGGGATTATAAGTGCAACAAACAGAGCCCTCCCAAACTTGTATCCACATGTACCATCAAGATCATTCTAATCGTTAATATTGAGATGCAAAATGCTCACCTGAAGCAGCAAACGGACAATGGGAACCTGCCTACTAACCACAGCGGCAGCAAGTGCAGTACAGTCAACATTCATGTGAACAGAAGGCTTAGATGACTGGAGCAAGACCCGGTCAGCCACACTTGCATCTACACCACACTGCAACATGAACCGACATTAATGGCAACCATATAATGCTCATATCAGTTTAATTACAACAGTCTCTTCAGTGGTATCTAAAAGATTGGTAAGTGAAAGCACATGCAAATAAAAGGCTTTACCTTCATGAGAGTGTCAACCACATCTATGAAACCCCTGCAGCATGCAGTGACAAAAGCATGCAGACCAATACGGGGTCGGATGAGATCAGAGCCCATGAGCAACTCGGCATGTCTTGCACGACCATGACGGCTTGCTTCCAGCAAAGCCTCCTCACAGGCTGGCTGTGAGGCCCCAGCTTTAAGTAAGATCTCAAGAATCTCTAAATGACCCTCCCTCACTGCTGCTGTTGGTGCGAAGCCCCTAAAGAGTTTCTGGTTCACATCTGCTCCAGAGCTCTGACATTTAAAAAGTGCCAACCCTTAGTACATGACAAGCCATTGAGAATGCAAAAGGTAAGGCCACAGGCAGACAAAAAGGGGGAAAAAAAATCAATTTGATAAGCAAAGAAGCATGGAACTAACATGAGTAAGTACATTTGGGTCCAAATTAAAGATATATACCTGGCATTTCTAATTAACTACTTTGAAACCAGATTTTTAATTTACTTCATTTTTAATTACAGAAAACATAACCAAGTAAAAGAATTTATAACACAAAAGGAAGGACCACAACCAGGAAAGACACTCGATAAGTTGAATGACACGCATTTTCCTGAACCAATCTTAATTAAGAAAAAACATCCAATATTAAATAAATTGAAACCCACTGTGTCGACCAAACTATATGTTTCATCACAGAATTCAACAATAGGATAAACTTGACAGGAAGGTCGAGTAAGGACCATCATATTTTTGCGGTTTTTAAGCATGCATAAAAACTTAATGGTAGTTCGTACAACGTTTTGTGAAGATAGTTGAACTGTCATGCAAAAATGATACTCCGTATCTCAAAGAAAAGGAAAGAAAAATCCATTAAATACATATCAAATTAATCAGCTATAAAGAGCCACAAGCAAAAGCAAAAAGAGATAGTGATAGGCCTTTGGAAAAAATCAAACTGTCAATCTACTGAGTGACAGAACAGGAATACAAACTCTTCTCGTTTCCAAAACACAAAATAAAAGGAATCACAAGCATCCATCGGTCAAAAGCATCATTTAACTTCAGTAATGAAAATACCATAAGAACAAGAATAGTGACAAAGATTTCAAAAGATCGTTGATGCTAAACCAATAAATTAGTTACGGGCTACCACCTCATTAGCATTAATAAGAGATAGACATTTATATAGCGGGCCCAATTAGGGAAAAGCATCTCAGACAATAACCAAAGAAACTCAAAGTAATTACCAACTTTAATACGGAATAAGGATAATGCCTGAGGAAATCAAACCTTAGCTTCCTAAAGCACTGCCTTTATATTAAAAATCTTGAAACGCATCAAAACCGTCATAATCTTCTCAAATCCGAGGAATTAAGAACGGAATAAAGCCAAATATGCTATTTATGTCGGAGAGGAAAAGTCGCGAGTATTTGAGACATTTTCAAAATGAGAATCATTGACTAGTAAGGTCGGATACGCACAAAATGCGTCAAAGTCAGTTACCATTTTAAAACGCTCAAAACCAACCATGCGGATACAAAAACGTAATCACGATCTCAGTCACCAAAATGGGTGAAAATCAGCAATGCGAATGAAACAGTCAAAAACATCAGATTCGGTGCCATTGGCCCGAGCAATTACCAGCAACTTCTTTACGAGGTCCACGTTGCCGGCATGGACGGCGAGGAACAAGGGGGTGACGTCGGTCTTGAATTCCTCGTACTCTACGCGGACCTCGCTCGGCGATTCGTCACGAGGGACCATCTCAGTCTTCCTACTCTTCAAGCACACCGCGCCGACGAAGTTCACGTCCACGAAGGGATCGACGATGCACTCGATCGAAGACTTCAGATCACCGGCGAGGGAAGCTTCCAGAAGCCGTTGCGAGACATCCGCTTCGTAGTCCACCGGAAATATCTGCTGCTTACCGGAGAACACCATCATCTTCGCGGCTTCGCAGGTCGACCTTCAGTACTACCACACTCTCGCTGCAACTTCAGCTAAAGGCTCGCATGCGCTCTTTCTCTCTCTCTCTCTCTGTCTCTCCAAGAAATGCGATGTGCTCGAGAGAGAGTTAAAAGGAAACTTTGAAACAAGTGAGCGCCAGAAGACAACTCCAGAGGAGTGCAAATATACTGGGAACGTTAACTGTGTTTTAACCAGGGTTAAAAAAAATGGTTGACTATTTAGGAGAATTGAAAATTTGGGTGTGGGCCGGCGGGGTCCTGTCCCTCACTGGGCGTGGTTTTCTGAGCTCGGATACATGGCTGGAGTAGTGGATGACCGGCAATATTCGGCTCAGCTAATTGAAGTTTGAGCTCCAAGAGATTAGATGGCTCCGAAATCTTGGCTCGGCTTCGATCTCGGAGAGAGTATCGCGTAACCACTCGTGTGTCTGAAACGTCCCCACCCAAACGAAACCGTCGTTAATAATTAGTATTAATCATTATTAATGTAATCTCATTACGAAAGTTGCAAAATATCAATCATTCTTTATAATAATAATAATTGGAAATTTGGAATCATCATCTTGAAATAAAATCTAAACTTCTTGAAATCATAGCTATCCAAACTTCAAATGAATTTTAGGCCATGTTTGGTTATACATTACTTCAAAAAAAAATGTTTGGTTATACATTTTTATAAAGTCTTTTAAATTTAAAAAATTGAAATTATCATCGTTAAACAAAATCTAAACTTCAAATTTTGGTCATGTGTGGTTAAATAGATTTTTTCAGAATTTCTTAATTTTTTTAAAAATCAAACTATATATCTTTAAATCTAAAAACATTTTCCTATTTCAATGTTCCAACTTTTTATTCAATCATTGTCCTAAGCATAAATTAATACAACATTTACAAACTTTAAAATAAAAATGCATTAAAAATTTATATTTAAACAACTTTTGATTTTAGCTATTTACTTTCACAAACTAATACAAAACTTATTTTCAAAGTTTCAAACAAAATACAAAAAATAATTTAATATTTTCAAATCTCAAAACAAAAATTATATTATAATAATATTTTATTCAATTTTCATCTTATCTGTATAATCAAAAGAGACTATATTCAATTTCTAAAACTTAGTCACAAAAATATATTATGTCCTCATCATATATGTTCAATATTCGGAAAATGATTTGTGCATCCCATCCAAAAACGTATAACTCATCTTAAATATATTTGTACGGATTTCATTTATTTTTCAAAAGATATATATGCTCTAAATTTATAATAACTAAATAAAGATATCTACAATAACTCCCGGATTTTCGGAGAAAATTTTATATTACTTTGAACATCTTGTAATTGAAACTGTAGATACCTGCGGGCTGCAGCTAGCCAAAAGATGAAGAAGTATACGTATCCGAATGGGAGACATGGTGTATATTTGGGACTGGATTGAAAAATATAGTTTATAGTTTTAATACTTATAACTTAGAGTTTAAGTATTAAGTTATATTATTAAAAGTTATTTACTGTTTAATAACAATATATTTAAAATACTTTCAAATATGTTACATTTATTTGAAAACAGATTTAAAAAGTGTCTTCTAAGATCCAAACGACAATCATTTGATTTTTTTAGATATTATAACCGTATCCTTAAAAGTTTAAAATTTATAATTATTTAAAAATTATATAGATATTTTTACTCATTAATAGTCTTTTTAAAATTTGAACTACATTCTAGATTATTTGAAAAAGCGCGTTTGGAGATGATATTTTTCCTTAAACGTACTTTTTTTAACATATTTGAGATTAAAAAATATTCTAATATATAACACTCAAATAACTTAATTTTTTCATTAATAAATTTTTAAAACTATTTAAATTCTTTTTAAGACTCTTAAGTCTTAGCGCAATCCCAAACGAGCCATAGTCAAAAGTTATTCTCTCTTCTAAGTTTCTGTTCACTATTTATTCTTTTGATATTGGTACGGTTTGGATGGCCAGATAAAATAATATGATTTTATATGAAAGTTAAAAATTGAATAAAATATTATTTTTTAATATTATTATTTTAAAATTTAAAAAAAATTATTTATTATATTTTATATAAAATTTTAAAAAAATTATAATGATAAGAATAGATAATATTAAACATTTTCACTATTAAACGGTTTAAATATACAATAAAGAAAAGAAAAAAAAAAGTGTTAAAAGAGAGAGCTTGGGCCTGCTGCTTGATTGCATCTTCCCACTCCGTAGTCAACTTGAGTCACAGAGAGTCAAGCTATACTGTCCAAAGTGCATGCAGTAGCTCATCTTTTTTGACCAACATTTTTCACGTTGTCGATGCAGTCTCTCAGGCTCACCCCAACGGGGACAGACGACAGAACTTATTCAACCTGAAGATGGCAGAGCAGCACATTCCCTTCCCATGTGTTCCTGATTCGATTTGTCGTTTAAGCAATTATATTGTCTTTCAATCTTGCGGAAAAAAGAATTTGCACAGAAACTCTAAAGTGATAATCGTATACTTTTTCTACGTTCTTACCACTCACACATAACCTTGTATACCTTACTCCTCCAACTCAGAACAAACGTATATAACAAAGAGTAATACAAGATGGAAAATGCTAGGAAGTCCGGGGCTCTCGTTTGATTTTTTCGATTACTTTTATTATTTTTTTTTATATTATTTTTTTAACACTTTTAGATATTTTAAAAAATCAAAAAATTCACAATATTGTTAAACAATATTTTT
Source organism: Cyclocarya paliurus (assembly GCA_029856935.1). Lineage (NCBI taxonomy): Eukaryota > Viridiplantae > Streptophyta > Magnoliopsida > Fagales > Juglandaceae > Cyclocarya > Cyclocarya paliurus. The sequence goes on along the minus strand of CM056946.1, from coordinate 39,663,002 downwards.
TTAATCACTAAGTAAAAAAAACTAGAAAAAAATATTAAAAAAAACAATCGGGCAAGTCAAACGGGAGCCCATTATTAAAAATAATATTTTATATAAGATACAGTTTTAAAGCATGTAAATTTTATGCATTTTTATTAAAAAAAAAAAGTTGTGCCCATTATTAAAAATATTTTTTTTTTATGTGAATCACAAATTTATCTTTTTTTTTTAAATGAAGTACTAACCACCCTAATATTGTACAAATTATATTCCAAATTTAGATAATTAATCAAGTTAGTTTCTTATGCCCTACATAGTACACGATAGGCATTTTATATGCTATCACATCAATAACGTAATATTATTAATGTCTGTATTACACATACAAGGCCTTAATTATGAAAAGTAATATATAAGAAACTATGTTATTTCCTGTACCTTATGAGTTAAAATAGGAGATTGAAGAATATACAATGAGTTTTACAATATTATGGTTGTCCGTATAGTTTTTCAATTAAGTATTTATAAATTTCGTTACATCTATTTTGTGTGTATACCTTTCTCTTTACAAATCATACATTGGAAATCATATTGTAAAAAATCTTTATACTAAAATAAACAAATGCTAATAAGGTGCTATATTGTGGAGGAAAATGACGCGGACACAACCATTTACACAATCATGTTTTAAATGAGTGACATTTTTATAAAATAAATTATAAAAAAAAAAACTTTATTTTAATTTTTACATAAGAGAAATTTTACATAAAAGCCTTATATCATACACCTCTACTAAATCAATATATGATTTTTCATTTTTATCATTTTATCTTAATGTTGAAATATGTATATGTTTAAATAAAATGATTAATCAAAATGTATAGTGTAAGATTTCGTTATAACATTTCTCTATATAAAAACACCTTAAATTTAAAACATGATTATATAAAAAAATTATAAAAATAATTGTATCTGGTTACTAATGTAAAAGCGAGCCATCTTTTCCAAGAAAAACAATATCTCGTAAACCAAAAATCATTATTTGTATAAACAATGTTTTCACTGCTCGTATTTATTGTTTGTATATATGGAATTCGTATTTCGTATAATCACCGTAGTACCTTTGACTATTATAATACATCCATACTAATTCATGGGTACAGCTACACAAGATCAACATCTCAGCCTCTGGACAATGTTCTCAACAATGTTTTCACTGCTCGTATACATGGACTTGTTTGGTTTTACAGATGATCTAATTTATTTTATTTTATTTTATTATTTAAATACTATTTAAATATAAACGTTTTTTAATTTTTAGTTTTTTTATCTAATAATTACAATTTTTTTAAGCTTAAAAAAATATAACTTTTTCAAAATTTAAAATAAAAAATAATATTAAATAAATATATTTTAATTTTATAATATTTTATTCAACCTTTTATCTCTTCTTTTCTAAAACTCATAAAACATTTTAATTAAAACAAATTTATTACTATTCACAAACTATCTCATTACTATTTATAAATTTTTCATCTCGTATGTGTAACAAACCGAAACTTTAACCTTTTTGCAACCATTATCTCAAATAGTAAAGAGATAAATATATAAAATAGAAATTGTAGTATTTATTAATATTAGAATAAATCTTTTAAATAACATTATGACCTCGTTTGTTTTCGAAAAATATCTCATTTCAATTTTATCATTACATTTTTTTAAATTTCAATATAAAATAAAATAAACAATTCAACTTTTTCAAATTTATCTCATCTTATCTCACATAATCATTATAACTTTTTTAACTTCCAATACAAAATAAAATAAATAATTTAATTTTTTCAAATGTCAAAATAAAAATAATATTAAAAAATATATTATAATAATACTTTATTTTACTTTTTAATTTTAATTTTAACTTATCTCATCTCATCTCTAAAAATAAATGAAGCCTATATAAATAATATTTATTAATTATAATGAGTCGTGATAAATGACATATTTTACTCTTAAGTTCATGAAGAATAAATATAGTTATAATTGTAATAATTCTTATTACATATTCAACTGTATGAAAAATTATAAAATAATTAAAATGTTTTAGAGTCTATTTGATGGACTTATCTATTCTATTTTAAAGACTAAAATTTTGAGAAAATAACTTCCAAACATGTTTTTTTTTTTTTGGTTATAATAAGACCAGGCATAATAGAGGCTCTTTTAAATACAGAAACATCTTATTGTATTATTATATTTTATCAAATTTTTATATAAAATATAATAAAAAAATTTAATTTTTTAAAATTTTAAAATAATAATAGTATTAAAAAATAATATTTTAATAATATTTTATTTAATTAATTTAAAATTATCTTATTTCATTTTATCACATCTCATTATCCAATCAATCTCTAAATAATATCATAATATCGAGTATCGACGGAGTTTAGCCGAAACTGTAATGGCTAACAGTGAGCTACTTCAACGGCTAGCAGAGAGCTCTTGTAAATTCGGTTCCCACTTGGCAGCCTGACAGAAGTCCTTGGAGTTGGACGCCTAGAGAACAAAAGGAAATAAATAGGAGGTTTCGAAGCATTTTCCACATCGCACGTGGAAAGAAACAGTTTTATTCGACCAATGGATTGACAATTACGAGGTAGCCATAAATGCCTCCCCGTGCACTTGACACGTGTATTTGACGGAGTGAGCAACACTAGCGTGGCTGTAAACTTATGGAGATTGGAGGGGACACATGTTCTGTTTCTGTCTCGATAATTTTAGTATAGTATTTGTCTGGGCGAGTTTTGCTACACAACTTCTTACTATTCATCCACACTCCATATTTCATATTTTTTAATATTTTTAAAATTTATTTTTTTTAAATATTTCAAATTTTTTATTTTATAAAATCATAATAAAAAAAATATTTAAAAAAAAGTTTAAAAAATGTTAGAAAGTTGAAAAGATTTATTGTAAATTTAAAAGAAGTACCTTGTTCAAAAAGTTTAAAAAAAAAATTTAAAAACAATATGCTAGAAATATGACTCTGTTTAGATTTATAATGTGTTTTATCTCATCTCATAATTATAATTTTTTTAAATTTTTATATAAAATATAATAAACAATTTAATTATTTAAAATCTCAATACAATTTTTTTAAATTTTAAAATAATAATAATATTAAAAAAATAATATTTTATTCAACTTTTATCTTTTATTTTTTTATCTAAATCCATATTAGCTCGTATTTAAATTGAACCGCCCTGTATCCAACGATAAAGACAAGGAGATACTCCTGAAACATGTCCAATTATATCATTGGCATTGACGTCGGATGCAGAACCCATTCAACATTTCTAATGTTTGGAGGTAATAATAACACGAGCAGTGGTATATATACTTGCTTATAGTTTTACTTATAATTTTATTTAGGATATTTATTTTGTTAATTTTTAAATTTAAATTTTAAATTTAATAATTTTTAACATTTCAATAAATGGAATAATGATTTTTTTTATAAATTTTTTAAGTACATTTGATATATTTTTAATAATATTAATGATGTGCCACTAAAGCCCGTTTGATTTTACAGGTATCATATTATCATTTCAAGACCGTTCAAATGCAAATGTTTTTAATTTTTAATTTATTCAACTAATTATTATCTAATTAATACAACTTTTTCAAACTTTCAAACAAAACATAAAAATTAATTCAATTTTTTTAACTCATAAAATAAAAATTATATTTTAACAATATTTTTATTTTACAATATTTTTATTCAATTTTTTCTCTTTCATTTTTCAAAACCTCATAGAATATCTTAACTTGAACTATACTACTACTATTTACAAATTATCTTACTACTATTAATAAATTTTTCATATAATCTCATATGTATAACCAAATCAGGTCTAAATAATATTAATAATGTGACACCAAGTAACAATTTAATATCTTCTTAGAAATTAATTATATTCCTTTTTCTAAGATGGCAAAACCAAAATATGTAATTTTGAATAGTGTTAGATATAATTTTGGAACATAATTTTTGTACAAATTCTTTAATAAAAAAATAGCAGTGTCCATTATTAAAATATAAATTTTTTGAGTTGGGTTTCAGATTTATCAATTTTTTTAAACGAACGCGCAAAATTTATACACCCCTGTCATGAACAAACCCATTCCCTATACTTTTTTCATGTTCATTCCTAGTGTTATTGTTAAAGCAATAACCTTTAGTGTTAAGGTTGATCAAGAATGGATAATAAATATATTTTTTAACTGTTAAATTGAGCCGAATTTAATCTAAAGATGTATATAAATAAGTTATCATTTGGATTATTTTTATATTTGGGCCATCAAATTTAGATAGAAAAAACAAAAGATCTTAAAATTTATGTTTATTTATTTAAATAAATTTAAAGTATTGAAAATTATTACAAATACTTTTCATATTAATGTAAGTTTCTTTCTAAAACATAAATTTAAAGTATTGGAAATAAAGATGAGAAATCTCATCTTATCTCTATTTCATCTCATTATTACATCTTTTTCAAATTTCTATATAAAATATAATAAACAATTCAACTTTTTCTCTAATTTAAATTTTTTAAATTTTTAAATAATAATAATATTAAAAAATAATATTTTAAACTTTCATCTTAACACTATTCATAAAATTTTTAAAAATTCTCATCTTATCTCATCTCCCAAGCATAACTAAGAGATGTTAGAAGTTTCCTTCTATAGTCGCGTCTCTTGGACCCTTGGTGGCCCCATTTAGACCCCCCATGAGGTGGCGCTCGCAATCACAATTAGCTGCTCTTTTTATATATATGTGTATTTTTTTAAAGAAATAACTTTGATTATAAAAACTATCTGAATCTAGGAATCTATTCTCAAAGAAAAGAAATAATTGAAAGAAAAAAATAATATTTTATTAATTTTTTATTATCTAATTTTTTATGTGTTTTCAGAATATCGAAGCCGATATTTAGGATATATTTGATTTTTAGTGAATTGAGTTGAGTTGAATTGAGTTGAGTTGAATATTATTATTAGAATATTATTTTATTATTATTATTTTAAAGTTGAAAATTATATTATATTTTAATTAAAATTAAAAAATGATGATGAGAATGAAATGAGTTTGGTTTGAGAACTAAACGAAACCTTAGTTCTCATTTGTATTTACAATTATTTTAAACTTATATTATATAATTATTTTAATTATTTTAAATTTTTACATAAAATAAATAATTTAATTTTTTAAAATTTAAAATAAAAATAATATTATAAATATATATTTTATTAATATTTTATTAATTTTAATTTTAACTTATTTCATCTACAAATACAAACGAGACCTTAGAGTTTGTTTAGAGAGTGAGATTAGATGAAAATGTTATAAATAGTTGTACCATAGTTTATAAATAGTAACTAGATAATTTAAATTGACTATTTTTTAGATTTTGAAAAATTAGAGAGAAAAAATTGAATAAAAAATATTATAAAGATAAAATATTATTAGAATATAATTTTATAATATAATTTTTATTTAGTGATTTGAAAAAATTTAATTGTTTGTTATTTTTTGTTTGAATGTTTAAGAAAGTTGTAATGATTAATTTGAAAAAATTGTATTTTAATTATGTTTGGAAATGTGATAGGATGAGATAAAATGAGATATATTTTCAAATAAGTTGGTAGTATTAATAATTTGGGTGGTGCTAGGGAGCCCGATTTGGGCTCTTGTTTTTTTAGCCTGTTGGGTATTTTTATTTTTATTTTATTTATTGATTAAGAAAATATTGTTTAATAATATTATGAATTTTTTTCTTTTTTTAAAAATATTTAAAAGTGTTAAAAAATGATATGAAAAAAAAATTTTAAAAATGTATTTTTTACATCATTTTTTTAACACTTTTAAATATTTTTAAAAAATAAAAAAAAATTCATAATATTATTAAATAATATTTTCTTAATCAGTAAATAAAAAAAATTAAAAAAAAATGCCCAAAGGGCAAAAAAAAGGAAGCCCAAATCACGCTCCTAAGCATTTTTCTCATTATTTTCACAATTATTTCTATTTTATCTTATTATTATAATTTTATTAAATTTTTACGTGAAATGAAATAAAAAATTTAATTTTTTAAAATTTTAAAATAAAATAAAATAATTTTATTTTTAATTTTTATCTAAAGTTACGTTTAGATATTGAATTGAATTAAATTAAATTGAGTTGAAATGATAAAATATTGTTAAAATATTATTTTTTAATATTATTATTATTTTAAAATTAAAAAAATTAAATTATTTATTTTATTTTATATTAAAATTTAAAAAAATTATAATGAATAGTTGAATTTAATTTAGGATTCAAACATATCCTTAAATCTTTTGTTCTTATCCTATCTCAGCTAAAAAAAACGAGGCGTTAACAGCATTGATGAGTTGAGTCAGTGACTGCAAAACTGTCTAATCGTGTAAAGGATATAGAATAATGAATGCTAGCTGGGACCGGGTTGACAAGTTGACCCTGCATGCATGTGATAGGATTCGGAATTGAGGTCTTTCGTCTTTCCATCCGGGGGACCAGCGTTTCTTAATGTCAACAGATGATCTCTGACCACGACCGAGGCGACGCAGCCTTTGCGTCCATTCACGTGATCGCCCTCCTCCCTTGGAACTTCGATCGCTTGAAAGATACATGCATTAAAAAAAATATATATATATAATTTTGCTATTCATTATTTATTTATTTATTTATTTTTATTTTGTTTAAATTTCATTTCCTCTTAATTAATTTGATTATTTTATTTATTGTCTATATATCATATATTTAATAAATAATAAATAAATAAATTATATATAAAATATAATATAAAGATGATGAATAGAATTTAAATATATATATATACATAAAGTAAAAGAAAAATATAATCTGCTATTTTTTTATATTTGTAATGTCTTTTAGTTTTACAAAATTAAAATTAAAAAAATACTATTTCTTGGACTTTCGTTCTTACAGTGTGTTTTCAACTTTGTATTAGATGGAGGGTAAGGTTTTGTTAACTTTACTCCGTCTTAGTTAGAGTATAAAATTTGATTAACTCTGTCTTAAATATAATTGTGCTATCTTTCAGATTTTAGATTGTAAAAATTTGTAACTTAGATTAGATCATATCAGTTACATATATGTATTGAAGAGTTATTAATCTTGTAATTAATTATAATGTATATTTCAGACTCAATTTGTAATATTTGTTATTAATAAATGTAATATGTTTAAAAAAAAAAAAAAAAAAAACTTACAAGCAGATGATATACAGTCCCCGGCAGAGACATTTCTCTACCAGACAGGCACTCAATTGTCAATAGACTTGTCGCACGACCTGACACTTGCATGCCTCGCGAACAAGTTGTCGATTTTGGATAAGAGAAATATTATATATATATATTTAAATGGTTATTCATTTAAATAATAAATACAAATAATTATTTAAGGGTGCGTTTGGATGTTGAAATGAGTTGAGTTGAGTTTAGATGATAAAATATTGTTAGAATATTATTTTTTAATATTATTATTGTTTTAAGATTTGAAAAAGTTGAATTGTTTATTATATTTTATGTTAAAATTTAAAAAAATTATAATGATGAATGAGATGAGATGAGTTTGATTTAGTAACCAAACGAAGCTAAAATTTATATCAATAATGCAACGAAGAGAATAAAATTTTTAAAAAAATCTTATTACGATACATCACTTATAATTGGCCAGTAAAAAAGAAATTACAAATAGATTTTTAAAAAATTTAAAATAAGATTTAACATTTCTAGGATGACTTGGATTGAGAAATAGTCTCAAGTCTCAATCAATTTTATATTTTCGTTACAATTTTCTTAAATTTTTATTTAAAATATAATAAAAATTTTAAATTTTTAAATAATAATAATATTAAAAAATAATATTTTAATAATATTTTATTCAATTTTCATATCAACTTATCTTATCTTATCTCAACTCATTATACAAACCTAACTTAAAAAAAAAAAAAAAAAATCTTGAACCTCAATGACTCGATCGCATTAAAAGGCAGAAAAAATACTTCTTGATACAATTGAACTTTCACATTTTACTTTGCCGGGATCACGTTGGCTTCTCAGTACGTTCACTGAGGTTTGCATGACGCATTTGTACGTACATTGAGCGTGGTGCCATGAATGTATGAGTGAATATTTTAAGCTCTTGGGTAGGTTAGGAGGGCCCCCCTTTTATTCTATACGAACACCAAGTTTAAAATTTGAACTATACAGATACCTCCTGCCATGTAAAATCAATCTTGTAACGTCGACCTGGGCCCCAAAATCTTGACCCATCGTAATCCTTGGTGTTTGTTCATATTGCATTCCAAAGTTGGGCAATGAAAAAGCCTTTAATGATGACCCATGATCTTCCTTTTCCAGCACTCCTGCTCCATTTCCCTATTAAATAACCCCACAACACTATTGGGAGGGCTTGGGCAAATCATTGACAAGATAAAGTGGTCGGGAAAAACAAACAATCAAACATATATTTATCCCACCAACTCATAACCAATCTGAGGTTGAAATGGAATCGGCGCCCCAGTCTTTGTTTGCAAGATTCTTATAACTTTTCTCCTAAAATCTTCTTTGTCAAGGGTGTTAATGGCGTCACACCCAATTTAAATGCGACAACTTCACCAGACATAACATGTTGGAAATCCTAGCTAATGGCGTCCGATGGTAGGGCCAACTTGGGTTCACTCATGGGTTTGATCATCCTGCAAGTAAAGTAATTTTTTTTTTTTTTTGGGGGGTGGGGGGACAGGTTTGTCTCCGAGACACCAACCCACCCCAATTCAAACGACTTGCTTCTGCTTCAAAGTTCCAAAACTTAAGCAAATATGATTTTAATCCTGTTTGCGACAAATCTTTTGGTGGGTAATTGAATGTCTCTTGTCTTTCCATAAGATGGTAACCAACCTTTTTAACCCGTGGCTTGCCCTTCAAGGAAGAAAAGGTAAAAAAGCAAGCAATTTATCAAAAATCATTCGACATACATGCCCCACGCTTGCTATCTGATATATATATATATATATGCACATCATCAAGAAAATGACTGGAGGAGCCAAAATTCTAATTGTCCGAATCATTTGCCAAAGACGTGTCCTTTGTGGGTCAAGTTCGTTCATTGGGTCCCAAGCAGTCTTATAAAGATATATGGTCTACTTTTTTTGTTTCTTTTTGGTTTTTGAAAGTCTCAAACAGAGATTTTAATTCCATTATGGTCTACTTTTTTATTTTAATTCCATTTGGGACAGCAATATAAATATTTCACAAAAATAAATATATAAATTGACATGATTTTATATAATATGTTATATTTATTTTACAATAAAAATAATTTTATAATCTGATATACTACATCAAATCATATCAAATCTTATAAAATCTTTAAAGCTTTTTTCTTAAGCAAATATAATATTCTCATAGTTGAATAAAACAAAGAAAGTACGAGAAAGAGGGCATTTATTTATAGTGTATCTTATTTCTTGTGGAGTGCCTTTGTTATCGAGATTTTCACCAACTAATGATCACGAGACTAGGTTTGGATAATAAAATTATTTTACATTACTTAATTATCACTATTGTATCGCCTTGATCTCTTATATAATGATTGGCCTAGGAGATTAAGGCAATCCAAAATATAACTTTAATGAATTTATATTTGTTTTAAATGTATAAATTTTAATTTACGCTTTAAATTATATTATAATTTAGGTCTAAAAAATATTTTTAGACTAAAAAAATTTATAGACAATGAGTTGAGCGGGGGGCAAGGTATGAAACCAAACCCCCCACATGGTGAGGAGCGGGACTAGGAGGGGGTGCCCCCGTCCCGCACCATGCGGGTAATACTCCTACATAAAATACAATAAACAATTCAACTTTTTCAAATTACAAAACAATAATAATAATAAAAAAATATTTTAACAATATTTTATTCAACTTTTAACTTTTATTTAAAATTATTTCATTTCATCTCACTAACCAAACCCACGGCTTCTCGCAAAGTGAGCTTCCAACTGTAGATTAATGAAGGATTAAATTATTATTTCTCAGCAAGGGGATTTGGACATTTGTTCTTCATGTGGTGGGCTTTATGAATAAGGCCCATCGACCCATTATGAATAAGGACATCAGTTACTCTGCTAGCTCTTATTAATTAAAATGGTACTCGTTTCAGGCCTGTTGGGGCTAGTTTAGGCGGCCATATTGAAAATCGTTGCTCAATGCATTGCACAGCATTGAGTAATAATTCTTGGTGCTTAGCGATGTGAGTTGGGCCTGGCCGAATGGACTGGACCAGATATAGTCTTTGATACAACCCAGCAACGACAGCGTCACTCCATTGTCGTAGTTCGCTCGCATCCCCATGACTCGGTGAACCAACGAATCGCTTCCTTGTAGGGTTTTCTCTCAGAGGCTCAGTGCTCTAAGGATCGAACCCAGATATCAGCTCTGCCTCTGAAACCCGGTGAGTTTTCTGTCACTATCCCGTCAGCGATTTCATCAAAGAAATGCATCATTTGATATGCAAAAACTGATACGAAATAGAACCGTTGGTTCAAAAACCAGTCATGTTCGTTACATCCAAACGATAACATTTGTCAATTCAGGTTCAAATCCCATAGGGAAAGAGTCTTTGACAGTCTCGTACCTCGTCACCTCATGTGGGTTGTTCTTAGAAGGAGATATTGCAGCTTCTAAGAGTACTAGTAGTGGATTATGCATTTACATATTTGCATAATATGTCATTAAATAGGATTGTATTGGATTATGCATCTGCATTTGCATCTACATATTTGAAATGTTTACTCGTCAAATCTTATTTTATTATGTTTTTTTCTCTCCTACCATAAATGTTATTTACTATTCACTCTACTAATATTATTTTATTATTTACTATATAAATGTTATTTTACAAATATAGTGGGTGCTATTACAAAATAATAATTTAAAAAAATTAATAAAATATTTATTATTATTTTGTAGATGCATAATCTAACGTGAGAGTTTTTAAAATCAATCTTCAAAAATATGATTTTGTATAAGCATATAGAGAAATCAATGTTAATGCTAATGCTAAGGTAGTTAAAATCGAAAACACAAAGAAACCGGACTCGCTTCTGGGTTTACAAAAGCTCTTAACCACTTATGGGTTTACAAAAGCTCACATCTCGAGCTTGATTTCTAAACGCCCACCTCTTATTTTAGTTCATTCCGAGTAAACTATAAGACCCAAGCTAGAATATTTTCAGTCATTGGGTATCAGAGGACCTGACCTACCTAGGCGTTATATTGTCTAGTTTGGAGAAACAGATAATACCGACCTGCGATTTTCTCAATGGAATTGTTGGGACCAAGGAGAAACTTATTTATGCACTGAAGTACTGGACCTCTGTGGTTCAACGGAACAAAAACTGTGGTGCCGATTATATACACTTTGAGGGCCCATGGCGTGCCGAAACAACATGTAGCAAAGCTCGTAATAATGAGAACTAAATCACTTGTGTTGAGGACTGATTTGTTCAAAGAGGTCGTTTCTGCAATTAAAGAGATGGGTTTTGTATCTACGACTAAATCCTTCATTTTGGCTGTGGCCTCAATGTCAACTTTAAGCAAAGTGAATTGGGAAAAGAAAATGGAGGTTTTTAGGGGATATGGTTGGTCTGAAAATAATTTTTCTTCCGCGCTTGAAGTACAACCAATGCTAATGACTTGTTCAGAGCAGAAGATTAGGGATGTGATGGACTTCTTGATGAACACATCAGGTCTGAAGCCATCAGATGTTGCTAGATGCCCAAATTTATTTCTGACTAGTGTGGAGAGGAGAATGATTCCCAGATGTGCAGTTATCCAGGTTTTAATGTCTAAAAATCTGTTTAGGAAAGATTTAGATTTAATTTGGAGATTGAATTCAAAGAAGGACTTTGAGAAGAGCTTTGTGGCTCCATTTGTGGAAGATGCTCCAGATGTTATTAAGGCATACCAGGGTAAGATGGAGTTTCCGGGATTCAGTCATTGCTTGTGCGACAGTAACTGGTATGGGCCTACAACATTGAGGTTCAGTAACAGAATTGAAGGAAGATACATTTTGAGGAAAACTGATAGTGATGTATAGTGAGGATGAAAATGACTAAACATAATAGAGTTTCCATAGTTCCAGTGTATTTGTGTTTTGATTGATGTTGAATGAGCACAGATGATTTGCTTGTCATATAGTCACTTTATAATTTCCTTTGCTTGATTGCTTCTTTCAGGCATAAGCTGGTTTTCATTTTTTCTTCTTCTTTGACCCATTTCTAGGATAGTGTTCGGATTAATGAGATCAGTTTATTCACTGTTTGTTTAGATATGGTGGACCGTTCTGCAGTATAAGTTTTATAGAGTTAATTCTCAAGAACAAATACATCACTCAAAGTTTCTTAAGGACCTAATCCATTCCCATTATCCTGATTTTGGGGGCACCAACACACAGTAATAACCTTTAAGATGCATATCTGGTTTATTCTTGAACAAATTGTTTATTTGCTTTATCAGGGATGCCAACTTTCGTAATCAAATGTACTAGTTTCAGTATTGAAAATTCTATGGAGCTGGGGACTACATTCCCCTTTTCTTTCTCCATTGGTTAATTAATTATGTCATCCTTGCATATCCCTGGTTTCAGCTTGTCGCAGTAAAATGAGACTGCCAGCGAACTTAAAAATTACAAAGTTCATCATGCAAATACCTGCCATCTTGGTATAAAAATCTACTCATTATAAGTTTTCAGGGAGTTTATAACTTCTCAAATTCAGATATTTAGCAACCTTGAAAGATCGTTATAGTGTCTCAGGTTCAAGATCTGTCAAAACCATGACTGGAGCTAACCCATTAGGCCATTGCAGACATGACATTCATGGGAAGAAGGAATGGCACATTCTACTGTCATACGACTATAGCAATGTGTACACTGACATCTATGCTGTGTTGGCATCCAAGTAAAAGATATGGCAAGAAAACTGCAGGGTCTGTGATGATATTGTTCTTCTTACTCTTTTTCCTTGAATTTCTTGTCCTAAGGTTTTCACATGAAATTACCGGAGTAGATATAGCTATAAGTGCAACTCGATTGATCTTCCAGTGGCATTATCCAACTGGAAAATATGGGTTGGGGTACAGTACAGAAATCCTCCTCAGCCATTTCAATATACACATTGTAGATTATGTACAAATGCCTCTGAACCCAATGAAATCCTTGTTTCCAACTATCGTGAAAAAGATAATGTTAGGCAATATATGATTAGGGTATTTCAACTGCAAAATGGACCTTCAAGTAGACTTTTACCTTTAATTTTTTTATTTCTGCCTATCACATGTATACAGGCAAACACAAACAAGAATGGGTTCTATTGATATTATGAGATGATCGGCATGTCATTAACATTTTTCACTCTCACTCATGGTTCGAGCTGAATTGTCTAGGAGCCTAAGGTTGGGGCCTGGGCTCTCTGTTAGCAAAACAATAGCCTCTGGATGCAAAGCATCTCATTGTTTGTCATATTCTCTCTGGCGTCTTCTAATTCTTTAGATGACAAGGTTCTCAATGGAGGACCATCATTATAAGCAATGGGACCATCCTTGGTATTTTGCTCTGCAAAACCCCACAGAGCAACAGTCTTTAACATTCTCTCACCTTATCCTTCGACCGAGCTGTTTTAGCTCCAGGTAGTTAAAATTGAAAGCACAGTGAAATCAGGCTCGCTTCTGAACCTTTTAACTACTCAAGGGTAGTCGTTGTTCCCCCATCAAAGTCCTTTCCTCTCTCTCCCTTTTCCTCTTTCATTTTCTAGGTCGAATTCATTGATGAGGACAAAGAAACCCACAACCGACCAATATACCGCCGAAGTACTAGTTTTGAAGTGTTCCATTTGAATGAATGCTCATCACAGGCTAGCTCTTTAATTAATGAATTCAGTGGGTGCCTTGCGTCTGTAAACCTCGTGAACAGGATAACATAGGAGTTAGCATGGATAAATCTTCCCAATCTCTCAATACTCTACACTCTATCTTTTTTTAAAATTTTTTTTTAATTTTTTTTATTAAATAATTTTTATATGAATAGTAAATAAAAAATTTGAAATATTTAAAAAAAAAATTTAAAAAAAAATTTTAAAAAAATATTAAAAAATGTGGAGTGTGGAGTATAGATGAATAATAAGAAGTTGTGTAGTAAAACTCTAAACAGAATGGTTATGGTGGTGGCAGGCTTATTTGTCAGATAAGGTGGATGATTCGATCGGGTGGGGAGCCACTTGAATAGCTTTCAAAAGTGATGCTTGTGCTGATAAATGCTAATAAATATTAGTGATTGTTCATCAATGGTTATCTGACGTGGTCCCTTGCTCAAATCCTCTCTCTTTTTTCTTTTCGTTTCTACTTTTAGCTGTTAATCATTTCCTCATTAGTTTTTGCTTTTGCTTTTGCTTTTGCTTTTGCTTTTCCCTAGAAAATCAATTGTTAAACTTTCACTGAAAGCTCAAAGCAGCACTATTTATTCCCCAAAATAAGAGTTTTCTTGCTTTATATCATTATGTCTGTCTTTGTTATGCCTGTGATGGGACAGAATCTCGGTTACTTTCACTAACTTCTGCTAGCCTCTTAGCTTCGAAAATACAAGGAGAAACTCATATATGATTAGCTCTGTGCGTCTGTGTGGAAGATGTGAGACTAGAGATGCACATATATTTTTTTAAAATATTTGTACTTCGTATACAAATATTATTGAAATGTATAAACCATTTTCCATATTTATATTGTATAACTCCATGCACCATTTTCGGTGTATGAATTCATAAATATGCACTCTAAGAACATTACCTGCTCTTGTTTTAAAGTGTTCACTCAACAAAAATTGTGGGCCATCCTAACCAGGTACAATCCAAAGTGGAACATTGTTTGAATTGACTGAGTCAGACACCAAATCCATATTTTTTCAAAAACAAAATCTAAACAGACCCAGTCATTCGAAGTAATATTGGACCCTAAACAACCAACATGCGGGGGCTTTGCTCATGGGAAAGAACTACATAAATGAAGAAATCTTTGCATTAGTCCCTGTTGGGGAGCAGTCAGCACATACTTTATGTGTCATCATCCAAATCACTTACATGAATTTAAAACCAACGGTTATGAGAGAAAGCTGATGAGAGAGACATACGAAAATAAGAGACACGTTAGGTGTGCTATGCATCAGCCGTGAACAGGAGCTGATGCATAACACGGCTCCCACATAAATATATATCCACTTGCATTCCATTGGGTTGTACGTAGTTTTTGTCTTGCTTCGTGGGGATGCTTTGTTTATAAAGATGTACATAATTTTTTTTTTTTAAATTAAAATTTATATGTAGACATTTCTTTAATGTATCAAACTTTGATGGGAATTGGGATTCTATTTAATATATAGCTTTCTTTCCAGCAGGCAGCAACGTGGTTCAGCATTCAAAACAGGCTGGCCTAATGGACAGCGGGTCCCTCCCTCTAGGACTTTAAATGCAAATCCCCAAAGTTGCAATATTATATGCTTTCCATTTCCCAATCATATGAAACTTTATCATGACAAATGGCTATTGCCTTCCTCCACCTCTCTCATTCTCTCTTCTCTCTTATAATGTTTGGTTTGCATTTTTATTTTTATTTTTATTTTTCCTTGTCGGGGGACCACAAATATGATCATACGACACATTAAAATCAAACTTTCATGAACTGCTAAAGCAAGTCCTCTTCATTTATTTGTTCTAAAGCATCCAGCATTTTGTTTTCTTCATTTATCTTGTAAATATCATGTCCTACAATCAATACCAATATAATTGATTTTATAATTAATTTGTGATCATTTCTCTTCTTTTTTCTAGCAAATGAACGGCAAGGGGTGTTGACTTTGTCAGGGTTTTTTTTATCTCTCGTTTGTTTTTACAGATAAGATGAGCTGATATTAAGGTTAAAAGTTGAATAAAATTTTATTAAAATATGTATTTTTAATATTATTTTTATTTTAAAATTTAAAATTATGAAATTATTTATTTTATTTTAGATAAAAATTTTAAAAAATTATAATAATAAAATAAAATGAATTGAAAGGAATAAGGTTTAGAGGTAAGATGAGAATTTTTAATTTTAGATGAAATTTTAAAATATTATTTTTTAATAATATTATTATTATTTTAAGATTTAAAAAAATTAAATTAAAATTTGAAAAAATTAAATTATTTATTATATTTTATAAAAGAATTTGAAAAAAATGTAAAGAGGAAATAAAATGAATTCAAAATTTTATGTTTTACTCACTCCAAAACCTGTCAGTCAACCACACTGATCAAAATATTAGCTAGAGGGAAAACAAACAGAAAACCACGTGATGGCATGCCTGCAAATAGCAGAGCCATCCTAGGGCCCTAGGGACATTTACAAGAATCGCCAACGGAAATTTTTTTTTTTTCAGTTACGCATTTCAGTCACACACAGTGGCCTTTCCTTTCTTTCTTCCCTTCCATTTCTTTCCTTCACTCTTCTCTCCGCCCCCCCTGGCCTCGTCCTTCTACAACCACGAATACCGACCCCATTAATGTCAGATAGGAATGCACTAAATGCCTTACTACTCTGTCTTATAAGGCCTTCTTCAACAACCTCCATCAATATTGTCCACTTTTCTTTGGTTCGACACACACTGATTGCGGACCAAGGACAATAATACCAGTGCTAAGAAGTTTCTCTTCTGTTCCTCTTCCCTGAGTTTGTTTCCAAGATTTCTTTCGTGGGTCGTTCCTTATTTTCCTGGAAACTAGGATCACCGAACTTGCTTTTTTTCCATCAGGCTCACCTGGCTCTCTACATTAGTATTTGACCAACTTGTCTCGAGCATTCTGGATTTCCGTGAAAAAGTGCATTGATGAGTTTTCCAAGAAGTTTTTCTTTCCTTCTTTGTCATTTTCTTGGATTTCAGCTTCTACTACTTCAGGCCCTCAGGGATTTTTCTCGACCTCGGTTAACCAGAGTCTTCGGGAGCATCCGAGGCTGAATTTGGGGTCTCAATTTCAGCGAATTCCTTCTTGGACTGGTCATTTACTAGGAAGTACGCTTTTTTCCTCCTAAATTTTCTAAAGGAGCCCTATTTTATGATTCCGCTTAAGGATCTTTGACGGCTCTGTTTCTGTATGCCTCAAAACTCGACTCCACGTTTTCCTTTATACTGTTTTTGTTGACTTTTTGGTGGTTCTAGTGTCTACTGCTACGAATTTTGTGCGATGGGGTATTTGTGTATGCTGCTTCTTGTCGTTCTGTTCATTCCAAGTACTAAGGCGTTGCCCACCTCTCAGACCCAAGTCTTACTACAGCTAAGAAAGCAGTTGGAGTTCCCTTCCTCATTGCAAATTTTGGAAAACTACGATGGAGATTTCTGTAGCCTATCTTCATCTGCACACATGAGCATCTCATGTCAGGACAGTTCCGTTACTCAGCTAAAAGTTTTGGGAGATAAGCCTGTCAAGGTCAGTGAGTTCAGTGGATTTGCAATTCGCAACAAGACTCTTTCTGAAAGTTTCTCCATTGATTCCTTTGTCACCACATTAACAAGGCTGCCCAGCTTAAGGGTTCTTAGCTTAGTGTCCTTGGGAATTTGGGGACCACTTCCGGATAAGATTCATAGGCTATCTTCGCTTGAACTTTTGGACTTGAGCTCAAATTTTATGTATGGTTCAATTCCACCTGCGATATCCAGATTAGTGAAGCTTCATACATTAATAATGGATGGCAATTATTTCAATGAAAGTGTCCCTGCTTGGTTGGACTCATTTTCAAACCTCACCATTTTGAGTTTGAAGAGTAATGGATTGAAGGGTCAGATTCCTTTTTCGGTATGCAAGATCAAGACACTCACTAACCTTGCCCTGTCCCACAATGAGCTTTCTGGCAAATTACCTGATTTTAGTACTTTAACAGGTCTACACGTATTGGATTTAAGAGAGAACCATTTAGATTCTGAACTACCAGTAATGCCCGAAGTGTTGGTTACAGCACTACTGAGCAAGAACTTGTTCTCGGGCAAGATTCCTGAGCAATTTGGATATTTGGGTCAGCTTCAACACCTCGATCTATCATTCAACCATCTGAGTGGAACTCCTCCTGCTGCGTTGTTCTCTTTACCAAACATCAGCTATTTGAATTTAGGTTCCAACATGCTCAGCGGGTCACTTCCAAATGAGTTAAGTTGTAGTGGCAAACTTGGGTTTGTTGATATATCTAGTAACAAGTTTATAGGTGGGCTTCCTTCTTGCTTGAGCAGCAATTCAGATAAGGTAGTCGTTAAATTTGGTGAAAATTGCTTGTCCATTGATTCCCAACATCAACATCAAGGATCATATTGTGAAGAAGCCATTAAGAGGGGTAAACAATCCAAAGGAAGAAATATAGCGGTAGTGGTTGCTGTCATTGTTGGAGCTTGTCTTGTTATGGTGCTTTTGGCAGTCGGGGCTCTATTATTGTGTAGAGAATTCCGTTCAAGGACACACGAGAAGCATACATTGCCAAAGATGGTGCAAGAGAATATACCAGCTGGGGTTTCCTCTGAACTGCTTGCAAATGCTAGTAAGTTCTACGTCGGTCTGGTCATTTTTGTAACAATCATTTTCTGTTCAAAAAATATAAGACCTGTTTGTCCTACTTACTATGTCAATTTCATAGCTCGGGATATATGAATAGGGACTAAATCATGTTTCGGTAAACCATGGTTTGTGGTCATATGAGAGCTTGAAGTGATAACCTTGCCTTATTTTCTATATTTAAGGGCTCATTTCTCAAGCATTAAAGCTAGGGACACAAGGAGCCCCCATGTGCCGATTATTTGCTTTTGAAGAGTTGAAGGAAGCGACAAACGGCTTTGATTCATCTAGGTTTCTTGGTGAAGGCTCTATGGGGAAGGTATCTTCAAAAACTGAAATAGGTTTCTTGGTGAAGGCTCTATGACCTATAAATCTTTGAAAGCAGCTAATCTGTTCTTCTCTCTACCTGGTATTCGATATTTATTATTAATGCCAATCCTTTTGATGATTTGCAAACTCTTGAAATGGGTTGTTAGGATGCTGCAAACACAACTTACAAACTAAAAATTCATTTCAATAAAATGTTATGGCATCGGGAGAAGAAATTATGGGGCATTCAATTTGTTCAATACATTATATTTTCTCACTTCCAACTGCCTCTCTTCACTTCTGTTTTCTTTGTCTCCTCAGCTTTACAGAGGGCGATTGGAGAATGGGACCTCTGTAGCCATACGGGCTCTATCTTTAGTGAAGAAATGTTCTAATCAAAACCTTAAAGTTCGTCTTGATCTGCTCTCAAAGCTTCACCATCCGCATTTAGTTGGCCTCTTGGGTCATTGCCTTGATGGTAGTGGACAAGATGATTCCAGTGGCAAGAAAGTTTTTCTTGTATATGAATATGTTCCTAATGGGAATTACCGTACCCATCTGTCAGGTTAGTGTTGCGTTGTAGTAATTTAATACACATTCATATATGAATGTATGAAAATGTGTGCGTTCTTACACATCGATCTTCTATGCAAGAACTAGTTTCTGAAACATACCTTCGTAACGTTCATAAATAGTTTGGAAGCTGTCATAACCATTTCTTGGATACCGTATGCAACACCCTCCCCGTGTGTGCTAGGGTTGGGGGGGCTGTTTCGGTGCTTGTAACTTTTCATTCCATCCAAGTCCTGTCTGTTTGACTGTGTTTAACTTTGACTTGTCAAAGATGGCTGGAATCAGTTTGTAATTAGTTTAAATTACCTTAAATTAGAAACTGCATTTTTAACATATTTAAAATATCATAGCTTTATGCATTTGAGTCAGTCAACCTCTAAATTCAGGTACTTATATGCATATGCAGATAGTTTTCCAGGGAAGGTCCTTAAATGGTCAGATAGACTTCAAATTTTAATTGGAGTTGCCAAGGCTGTTCATTTCTTACATACTGGAGTAATTCCCGGTTGTTTTAATAACCAACTGAAGACGAACAATATATTGCTTGACGAGCATCGGATTGCGAAGCTAAGTGACTATGGGGTGTTCATCGTCACAGGGGAAATTCAAAAATTTCAGGTATAACACCTGGATTTTTGAAGCCATTAAGTGTTACAATGTTATCTTGGTTTGCCAAGCAGCCATTCTGAGTCTCTGACACATTCTGTTTGTTCTGTAGGTGAAGGGAGAAGGCTCAAAACCATGGTATGATACAAACTACTGCTTGAACTTTAAGTGGATGGCATAATATTACTTTCAAGTGGGTGCTTGATTTTGTTAACTGGAGTCACATCTTTAGTTGTTATGCTGAATTAGAAAAAAGGTGCGTTGCACCCAATAATGAATTCTTGCTGAGGATGCACTGTGGGATATGTATATATGTTATGGATCCATAACGTGAATGACCTGTTGTGAGGTCCCCTTCTTTGCTGCTCAAGTGAAGACGAGGTTACCCAATTCTTGGTATATACAGTACTTCTTCCATTATACCACTACCTTCTTATTAAGTACTCCTGCTGCTAAGTGTAAGATAACCATTGCTGGTACCAACTGCTGCTTACTGGGTGTCTCTCAGACACTGCCAGTACCATCACATACCACCATCAGACCCACCTTTGCTTCTGTATGGCCACTTCATCATCACCCTTGCTGTCGTTGGGCCTCCTCACCTCTTACTATTGTGTCAAAGTTTCCACCACCGTGAAACGGCCATCATTAACCTGCTGACTACTTGGCATCGGTACCAGCACCACCGTTGCCATAATAATTACCTCACTGCCACCATCAGTCCACCACTGTCATACTGTCGTCAATGTAACTACCGAGTGCCCCTACTTCTATCCTCCAAATTTAGTAGTTTGTTTATTGACAGCTGGTGGTGTCATTAGAAAGTTTTCACAAACCGTGATGTCACAGAAGAAAGCTCTAATCTGATGATTTGTTTGAATTTTTCCCAACCGGCTTGGTTGGTTTGGTGCCATGATTAAATTTAATAGTTATTTCAAAATACCTTATTCTATCTCTTGCTTTTTTGCAGCCAACAAACAAATGTACAAGATGATGTTTACAGCTTTGGGTTTATATTGCTTGAATCACTTGTTGGGCCCATTGCGACTGGAAAAGGAGAGGCATTTCTCCTAAATGAAATGGTATGTCAAAGCTTTTATGGAAATGAAATCTAATCATTGCATTCATGGTCGTAAACCTTCTGTTCTCATGGCATTTTCCAATTCACATGAAATGAGATCTCAGTTCATTCTTAAAACCGTTCCGCACTGCTATAAATTGTTCTCTGGAAACCTAAAGGACGAAGTTGGTAATTTTTCTTGGATTATATATGAATTCTTCAAACATTGTGGATATTTGTCCTTTTCTTTTCCTCAATGTTAATTTAAATATTTTCTTGTCATTTTGTTTGAGATGGTATCTTTCTAAGAGCTGGAGTCATGAACACAGGCATCCTTTGGCAGTCAGGATGGTAGAAGGCGGATTGTGGATCCTGTTGTGTTGACTACTTGCTCGCAGGAGTCATTATCAATTGTGATATCCATCACAAACAAATGCCTATCTCCTGAACCATCATCTCGACCCTCTTTCGAAGATGTTCTTTGGAACTTACAGTATGCAGCTCAAGTCCAGGCCACTTCTGATGCTGATCAGAAATCAGATTCTACATCGTAGTTGCAAGTTTGCACAGATAGTGCCACACTATAGAAGCTTCCTGAAACTTGTAAGACATAAGGTATGCCTGTATTTGGGCTGCCTTTCCTCATCGCAATGCGAAATGTAAAGTTGTAAATGCCATTTTTGTTTGCCTGACCTTATACAGCTGAATTTAGGTAGAATACAAGTTGTTTGGGTTACACTTACCTTTTAAGCAGGAATAATGATGGGCACTTGGAGGCATTGATCGAATGATATAGAGCTAAGAAGGGTTTGGTTCAAATACTAGTCCCTTTATATGGTAGAGCTCTGTTAGGAGACATGAACAATGAAGATTAAAAAACCAGAATATCAACAAAGAGTAGGTATCTTTAATTGTATGTTTTGAGATAACATATGAGGGTGATTGGGGATAAACATAAACAGTCGTTAGATGTTTCTGCAAGCAATTGGTTCTAGATCAAAGTCTTCTTCGTTTTATCTGCTGCAGATAATCAGACTCAGCCCCATTATAAAGTTGAGGAACGAAAACCAAATAGTAAAACGAGCACAGGAATGTTTGTTCCTAATACCAAGAGATCAAGGGGCTGTGGTTAAGGTTAACAGCCAAGTTTAAGTTGAATCTTTACAAACAATCAATTAGTATATTAAGAGGGAAATTGGGAATTACACAAAGTTTGGCACAAAAAATAATCATATTATAGTCCACGACTTCATACACCAACATCATCTGACCTGGAAGTGGACATTTCAACCTACCCTCCTCCCCCTGGCCTCCCTCCTGTTGTGAGCCAATATCATATATTCATATGCTTAGAATTTAAGCTCATTGTATCAGGGACCTTCATCATGACTGCTGGTATACATAGGACATGACCAGTTTGGTGAGTATGGTTGATTCCTTGTGAATCTAAGTTCATTTAATTTTTCGGTGCTGCTAAGCTTGTATTGCTTCTTAATTAGTCTACCATTATAAATAAAAATTATGTGGATTTCAATTCAGAAACCACACGTCAGATCTTAAGAGCAAACTTGGTCAATTTTACAGGCCTAAAGTGAATTAATTTATGGAGTAGGAATATGGGCAAAGGCCCAAAAGAGGCACCTGTTCGATTATGCCACGGGTGGCGTACGTGGGTTGCACTATTCTCCTGTCTTGGTTTGACTGACGACACTCACTGGACAGCAGTGCTCTGTCGGTGCACACTTCCAGCCAAGAAAGAAAAGGACACCTCGCCATGAAAGTTGAAACGCCCACGCCCCACCCACCCCCTACAACGGACAACCCCACTCTAGTTTAATCCTCACTCGCCCACAAAGGGAAGGGTCCCCGAGTCATTATGAGTCATGCCCCCCATTAGTTTTCCATACCGTTGGTTTAAAATAAAAGTCGCTTTTAAGCTTTGATTTCTGCCTATGATACCTAATCAAAACTTAGCAGATTTTTCAATCAAATAGATTAGAAAGACACTTTGTTTGGGTAATTTTACCTTTGAATCGAACCCTTTAGTTACATAATAACACAACAAAAAAATAAAAATTCATATCTAAAAAAATTTTAAAGGAAAGAAAATAGTACGGTAAATCAAGATTTATTTATTTATTTTTTGTGTAGATTTAAAAAATTGAAATTAAAAATAGATAAACATATGAAATAAATTATATATTATTTATTAAATATTTTAATAGTGTCATAAAAAACACGATTGCGATATGATGCATTAGAAGAGGCGGCATTATCATTATGCAATATTGGATGTACAAGGAAACGCCTTTGAGTTTGGTAGAGAACCAAACTCAGCGGTTGATTTTCAGTTAACCAACGACTTGACGTAGTTTCCTCAGGGCCTAAGGTGCTAGGTAGGGCGCGACTCTCGACCGACACTTACGGGACAGTGTCCCGCACACTCTATAATCGCGCGTGTAAATTAAAATCCTCACGTTATTAACGTTATTTCTCTATAGCTAATTAATTAGCTTAAGTGAGGGCATTTCCGCCAAGGCATCCCTATCATCCAGCATCACCAAACGGAACGACATCGATCAAAAGCGAAAAGTCCACCGAACACGACGCCGTTTTCGTACGTCCGCATAAAAAATTTGTGTGGCAAAGTTAGCTCCACACTATTTATTTATTTATTATTGTTCTTTTATTATTATTTTTCCTTAAAAATAATTCTCTCTATTTTTAAGAAGAGAGATTCTGCCTTTCCTTCACAGTTTCACTACAGCTCCTCCCTGAGGCTATTACACTCTCAGATATCTCTCTGTGTCTCAAACATGGTAAACCACCTGATACGAAGCGTGTCGTTTTCCGTCTTTCCCACATTTCTCCGATTTTTCGGCTACTAACTTTACCGGTAACTTTTCTATGCCTGCATTGTAGTCAGTGTGCTGGTTCTGAGCGATTTTGAGCTTAAAATTTGATTGTTTTTGGTTACTTTCTGTTTATATCTATTTGGATCTGAGGCTCTTTAAGCCGTTGGTGAAATTATCTGAGCGGTTGATTGTTGCTGCTACCTTTACTTTTGCTCTGATGCCAATGCTGTTATTTGTTAAGCTTTGTGCTTAAGAATTTGTGATTTTTGAGCTAACTTTTGCTGATTTGTGTTCGTTTACCAAGCTGAAAGTTTAAAGTCGTTTCATTTTCAGAAAAAATTTCCAGGATAATTTGCAAATGTTTATTTTTAATTGATTTTTTTTTTCATTTTCTTCAATTTGAAGCTCCTCGTGGCTTAGCATGAATAGGAAGTAGGAGTGTTCTTTCAGTTAAGCAATTGGGATTTGAAAAGAGCTTATTTTTATTGATTATCTACTCTTTATGTGCAGAGTGCAGTGTTTGCAGTTCTAATTTTCTCTACTCAGGAACATAATTCTGGTGTCCCCCCCCCCCCCCCCCCCTCTTCTGATTCTGAACTCTAGAGCTTTTAGGTTCTTGTGATTGATTCTACGTAGCTAATCACATTGGGGTGGAACTAGTCCACCGTTTCTGAAACTATGGTTCGAGGCTTGAAAGCAAAGAACTGGCGAAGCGCCTCGGTCCAAATAAATTATTTAATCCATGTAGAGGAGATCAAGCCTTGGCCCCCATCACAGTCACTTAGATCCCTCCGTTCCGTCCTGATTCAATGGGAAAATGGTGATCGAAATTCTGGGTCTACCAACATTGTTGTACCATCACTTGGCTCAGTTGTTGTTGAGGGAAAGATTGAATTCAATGAGTCTTTTAGGCTACCTGTAACCTTGTTGAGGGACATGTCTGTCAAAGGTGGTGACGTCGATGCATTTCAAAAGAATTGCATGGAGTTTAACTTGTATGAGGCAAGGAGGGACAAGACCGTGAAGGGCCAGTCGTTGGCGACTGCCATCATTGACTTGGGAGATTATGGTGTTGTGCAAGATACCTTAAGCATTAGTGCTCCAATGAACTGCAAGAGGAGCTATGGGAACACAGATCAGCCAATTTTATATATCAAAATCCAGCCTGTTCGTAAGGGTCACACTAATTCTTCGTTGAGGGACAACCAATCAAGAGGTGTGTCACAGAATGATAATGGTGGCGGATCTGTTTCTGCCTTGATGAATGAAGAGTATGCTGAGGAAGCAGAGAGTGCGTCTTTCACCGATGATGATGTTTCATCACACTCATCGCAGACAATTGCTTCTACTGCTTTTGACTCTATTGGGGGCTTACCTCCTCAAGAGGTACCCTTTCTCTGTCTCTCTCTCCCTTATGATTGCTACTCACCAATTTTGATTCTACCATAGTACCAGGGGTGAATAAACATGCACATATCTACATCTTCTATTACTAAAGTGATTCACATTCTGCAGCTTTTATCCAGTTAGTATGAATAATCTGCAATATATATGGGATAGGGTTGTTGGGGTTTGTTATGTGAATTATTTTGACAGGTTGTGAACAAATTGTTAATGGATTATGAAGTAAGGAATAAGGTTTAGATAAATGGTATCACTTTCAGGAATTTGTCTGCCTTTGGCACATCGATTATATTGGTGGGACTAACATGAACACATTGCGCGTGGACCCTTTTTTTTGTTTCAAATTTTAACACTTTTTACACATCTGCCTGTAGATCACCATGCTGTTGGTCAAGTGCCTCATACTATGGTCAGCATTATAGGTGAAAAAACATATATGTATATGCACGCATGTATTAATATCTGTATATGTTTCCTTTTTTGGTGAAAAAAATACTCACAATGTACTATGTAATATACTAATTGGAATTGAATACCAGAATGGACCAGACACGGTGAGGCATAGCACTGGAGGGGGCAACAAGGAGCATGCCTTAGCTGCAAACCTGATGCTTGAAAACTCTAATATGACATCATGTATTGGATCACAAGAAAATCCTAAGGGGAGTTCATCTCACTCATCATCAATAGACTTATCCTCTGATCTGGGGAGTCCAGTAAATGGTCCTGCTTCTGTATTGAACTTTCCTAACTCTAGTTCAACATCAATCCAACAACATGTTGCTTCCCATGGTTTTCACTCATCATCATCATCCTTGGTGTATGAAAATATGGAGGAAGATTCTGATGCCAGCATTAGAAGTAATGACAATGGACATTTAGCTGTGGAAGTTCACGAAAAGATAAGTAATACTACAAGTGTAGTTTCAGGTGATGGTGAGCGGAACATCAAGGAAAATGTACCTAACAGTTTTGTAGCATCCCCAGACAAAAATTCCCCGATGGTTGAGAGACTGGACTCCTCCAAGTATAGTGATTCTCAAGTTAATGGAAACAATGATGGGAAGGGTTGGGAAATTGGTAGCGATCACTTGGAGGAGGCTGAAACCACAGATGATTACTTTGATGGTTCTACGGAGGACAAAGATGGAAAGGAACCGCAAGAAAAGGGAGTTGAAATTGAAAACTTGGATGAGAAAACACTTTTTACAGAAGATGAACCATCGGTCACCGGAAGTGCTACCAGAGGGCAAGCCTCCTTGGAAGGTGATACATTTTCTTTAAGCAGTGGAAGTCTTGGATTGAAGAGCAATATCCTTAAAAGTGAGAGATTAAAGAATGTGAAGTCTGTTAGGTCATCAACAGACTTAGGTAGGACCAATGGATCAGTAACTAGTAATCAGCACACAGAAGTAACAGAAGCTGGTGTCCTGGGAGATGTACAGTACATTGGACGAAACCTCAGAAGCAATGAAAGGAAAGATTCTAAAGTTTATCCAAGGGATACAAAAAGTGCCCTTTTAGATAGCAAAGTTCAGCAATTGGAACACAGAATAAAGATGCTTGAGGGTGAGTTGAGAGAAGCCGCTGCTGTGGAGGCTTCTCTTTATTCTGTAGTTGCTGAGCATGGAAGTTCCATGAGTAAGGTCCATGCTCCTGCTCGGCGTCTTTCAAGGCTGTATCTTCATGCTTGTAGAGAAAGTTCTCTATCAAGGAAAGCATCTGCTGCTAGAAGTGCTGTTTCAGGACTAGTTTTGGTGGCAAAAGCATGTGGAAATGACGTTCCAAGGTATACGTAAACCACACTTCTGGTTTTTTGTTTTAATTTTATTTTTTTATGGTTATTTGATTGAAGATATCAGAACTGCCTAAATGATGAAGAGTACTATTCCTCATCTTGATACAACATAGCCTTGGGGAGCATGAACCTGGCTATATGTGGTCTTACCCAAGAGACCAGAATTGATTGATGTTGGATTAAAGAATCTACCATTGATATACTAATATACTACTAACAAACAAAAGATGACCAAAGTAGCAGAACCAGATATTTGCACGAGAGACTTGAATTAAATTTGAATTATTATGGGCTGTTGCTGAAGTAACTTTATACTTGATCATTACAGTATCTCATTTGTTTTTCCTACTTCTGATTACAGATTGACATTTTGGTTGTCCAACTCGATTGTCTTGAGAACAATTATAAGCAAAGCCATTGGGGACCGGGAGCTACCACTGCCTGCTGAATCTGGTATTGAAAGGAATGGTGGGGTAAAGGTAGATAACAAGGTATCATCCCTATTAAAATGGAAAGTGTCTTCTCCTGGCATAAAAGAAAATGCAAAATCTTTGTATGGAAGTTTTGGCAACTGGGAGGACCCACGAACGTTTACATCTGCATTAGAAAAAATAGAAAGTTGGATCTTCTCCCGAATTGTTGAGTCTATCTGGTGGCAGGTAAATTCCCAATTCTTGTTCTCCCTTTTGTATTTGGTTTTTGGATTCCCTTTGAAGTGTATTGTAGGAAATGCCCCGGTATAGAACATCAACTTTCTAGTTATCTGACCAGAAATAATAGTTTCTTGGTTCCTTTCCAGACTTTGACTCCACATATGCAGTCTGCTGCTGCAACAACACTTAACGAATGTTTGGGTTCCAGCTCAAGGAAAACCTATGAAAGGTTATCTAGTTCAGGTGAGCAAGAGCAAGGGAACTTTGCAATAGACCTTTGGAAGAAGGCTTTCAGGGATGCCTGTGAAAGACTTTGTCCTGTCCGAGCTGGAGGGCATGAGTGTGGCTGCTTGCCTCTGCTGGCTAGATTGGTAAAACTTTACATTTGAGCTATCCATTTTAAGATCAACTTTACATTCGAGAGCAACTTTTCTCAGTGTACTTAAATTGACTTGAGCATACTGGACTACAAAAGGTTTAAGATTGAGATTCTGTTCATCATCTGTTCCTAAACTTTAAGGAACATATAGTTTAAGCAATTGATCGAAAACACAAATCTGGACAATTTAAATAATCTGGGATATATTGTAATTCAAGTTTGTTGTGAAGTTATCCATGTTTAAGATTCCTAATGAATGTGAAAAATCCCAATTATTGTAGCTAAATTCAACTTCCATGTCAAGTTGTGAAATATCATGTACTCTTTTTAAATGCATTTCCTACCCCTCTCGAGCACAGCAGGGTCTACTGCTGCACAATAATGGAGAATTTGGTGCAAGTTATGTGATATCCTTTAGTAAATATATACCGCAGAGAAATAAGTAAAACGTCAACACATTGATCTATCACTATGTACTTCTCCATATGTTTCTTTAGAAGATTTACCCCTTTTTGGCTCTTGAAAAATCTGACATTAAAAGCACATCTTCACGTGTCTAGATAATGGAGCAATGCGTGGCCAGACTGGATGTGGCAATGTTCAATGCTATCCTTCGTGAATCTGCTGATGAGATCCCAACAGATCCTGTATCTGACCCTATCAGTGATTCAAAGGTTCTACCTATTTTTGCTGGGAAATCAAGTTTTGGGGCTGGTGCACAGCTGAAAAATGCGGTAAACACGCCAATCGTTACTTTCTTGAGGCTAAATTAAATCACATCATTAGTCATAATGGTAGATGTTCTTGATCCTCTCAATTGTGTCAACTGACTACTGGTCCCTGGAATTCTAGGATCGCTTTTCGTTTTCTCTTTGAAGATATTGTGTTGTGCTAACAAATACATGGATCCATCAAATCCGGATTCTAACCATATTTTCCTCAATAATGTCAAATTTCATAGAATGTACCCCAAAAACTTGTTCAATTGTAGTGCAATGTGAAGTTTCGAATCCATGGTTTTAAGCAAATATAGATTTGGTTGCCCTAATTGACAACTTTCTTTATTTGTGTTTGTGGATATCAGATTGGAAACTGGTCTAGATGGCTGACCGACTTATTTGGCATCGATGATGATGACTCAATTGATGATGCAAATAACCATGAGGACACTGATGAAAGAGAAGATGCATCATTCAAGTCTTTTCATCTGCTTAATGCATTAAGTGATCTCATGATGCTTCCAAAGGACATGCTTTTGAGTAAATCCATCAGGAAAGAGGTTCAACCTTGGGACTTCAACCATCTCATTTTATCTGGTCTGCATGATCAATATTCGTAGTAGTTACTTATGGTACTTTACTTCCATTTTTGAAGGTATGCCCTTCATTTGGTGCACCATTGATCAAGAGGGTTGTCGACAATTTTGTTCCGGATGAGTTTTGTCCGGACCCAATTCCAGGCGTTGTGCTTGAAGCACTGGACTCAGAGGTTACACAACTTAATTTACATTCGTTTTTTACAACACAGCTATCCATCTTGAACTACTTGAGTAGAATAGCCCTGTGTGTACCCGATAATAAAAAGAAATATATTTCTGACAATGATGATGATTAATACATGCTTTCTAGTTTTGCCTTTGGAATAGGTCTGGCAGAGTCTGGACCAAAGTCTCTACCATGATATCTATTACCCTTCGTTCTCTCATTACTATTGCATATAAGGATTAGCCTGATAGCCTATTTTCTTGCACTTGCTTTATGTAGGATCATTTCGAGCCAGGGGAGGAGTCTCTGATGAACTTCCCATGTGCTGCGGCTTCTATAGTTTATTCACCACCTCGGGCAGCTTCAGTCGCAAATATTATTGGAGAGATTGGAAGCCAAACTCACCTGAGAAGAAGTGGGTCCTTGGTGCTCAGGAAATCGTACACGAGCGATGATGAGCTTGACGAGTTGAATTCACCCTTGAGTTCTATACTCATTGATGGCTCCCTTTCATCAGCAGTCCCAACAAAGCCCAGCTGGGTATCAAAGGGAAATGGCAATCAAGATGCTGTAAGATACGAACTGCTTCGCAGTGTGTGGATGAATAGCGACTAGCGCAGTATGTATATCACAGGTATATATGAAATGTATCTCTTTTTTTTTTTTTTTTCTTTTTTCCTTTGTATTTGGAGTTCTGAATTTGTTCTATGGTTTTGGTTTCACCATCGTACTTGATGTTGCTGTACAAAAAAGGTAATTGTAGTAGAAAAACTCCAAAACCTTTGTAATCTCGGGGTGAACCAACCCTGTCAGCGGGTGAAAATAATAAGGGACTGGTTACGGTCAACACATCATTATGTCGTTGATTTTATTATTTTAGCGTTTGATTTTTCAAGGAAATTACTTTTGAACGAGGCTTCACTTCCTTAATAACTTCCTAGTAATTATATATAAGTCTCAATTGAATAAGTTTGGTACAAGCCTTTTATAAAAAGAAAAAGAAAAAGAGTAGATCTCATCGTTAAAAAGTATAAAAAAAAATCATTTTTTTGACATGATTTACTTTTTTACAAAATGCTTACACTAGACTTATGCATTTAAGGCTTGTCTCTACTCCCAGAATAAGCAACTAAAACAAATTCTAATGCAAGAAAGTGGAAAAAATATAGAGATAAAATGTTGGACAACAATTGAGTTGCATTTGGATAGATCTCAACTTGAATTGTGATGATTTCAAAGTCCTTTGTTTTTAATGTAATATGAAATCCAGGGTTTGTAAGGGTTTAAAATCTGGTTTGGATTTGGTGTAAGATTTAAATCCAAATCTTAATATACATCACAAACATGATATTTGGATTTTAAAAGGCTCAAGTTCAAATCGTCCGCAAATTCAGTCATAAAACACGGCAATAAAGCATATGCCATTTGAGAAAAGTGATGCGTCAGGACTCGTTGCACCAACATTAATTCATTTTTTAAGCATCAATTAATGAAGTTCGTGACCAACGTGAAATTTTGGTTCGTTTATGTATAGAAGAACTTATGATTATGATTATGATTATTTCATGGAGCTCTCATTTAGGATGAATAGAATTGAGTTCTAGCATTCTAGCAGTTGAGGCATCCGGGAAGCCAGGTATCAAGAACTCAGGCTCCGGAAGGAATGGCATCGTCAACCAGTGTTTAACAGAGATCAGAGCCTTGTAATTTAGGTGCTGCTGGTGTGCTGCCCTAGCTTTGACTGTTGGACTTGCCCCTAGTACAAATTGTACATTTTAATTTTCTTCTATTTTCTTCTTCACATTTTTAAATATCTTTAAATATTTAAAAAAAAATATACACCAATACACTAAAAGTTATTCTTTAACCATTAAGTAAAAATATAAATACACGAGCAATCAAAATAAAGAAGTAAACTCATGGAACATACTATCATTTTCCTATAATTTTAATAACATCACTAACTTAAAGTATTTTATCAATGGTAATTAGCATAAAAATTGTACATTTCAGATGAGATCATCAAGAACCATTGCCATCGAACGTAGAGACACAAACACATGTAAGTCCATATGGACACAAACACACCGCCAAAATACTGAAGTTAATCGTCTACTACTGCAATGAGATGCAAAGATAGGGAAAAGGCAGGGCACCAACGAACCAAACTCATACAAAGGATAATGACATGTTAAGATGATAACCTAATGCAGGCATTAAAAAGCAAAATGCTAGAATATTGGAAATAAAACATAACATTTTCACTTATAATGATGGTCATACACGCAAGTATTCTTCTCTGCTTTTCGCCTCTCATCCGAACTACATCACACGTACAAACAGTGCATGGCACTGGTAAAATAAGAAAAACGCCAAAAATTCAAACCTGAATCCAATTATTTGGACAAAGGCTTCAATACTCACTCACTGTGGTTCTCACAAATATATTTACTAATATGCTAAAATGAAAATATTTGGGCAGGCAAAAGATCTGACGAAAACAAATCATGCCGTTAGCTTCTTTGAAGAGCTAACAGCATTCATATGCTGGAGGTGTAATGCAGTCAACAGCCCCTGCCAGGTCTCTCCAGGTGCGCCTGCCACATGAAAATCAAGAAGTTTCTTCTGTTTCCTATAGTATTCTTCCAACGGCTTGCTCTGAATGGGTAAAAAAATCTATATCAGCTATCACTATCTTCCACTTTCTTTCTAGACATGAATGCAGAGACTCATAAACAGAACCTAGTTAAAATCATGGAGCTGGGTGGTACCTGCTCTGAGTAGATATGGAACTTTTCCTTCCACAGGCCTCCACTATCAGAAGAAAAGGGTTTTAGTTGCTTTTCCTGAGTCAGCAGATTAAAATCACACCCAGCATTGCTCATGCTATGATATCCGCAACAAGGAGAAAACTTTCCATCTCCCAGATTCACCATGTGTTCTTCTGTGCATTTGAAGTTCACGACTAAATCAATATCAGTGACTTGGTCAAGAATCTCCTATAAAACAATCAAAGAACACATAAGCAATCAAGAATTCTAAAATCAGGAAGTACTAATCACAGAGAATACTACAAAAATGCACAAAGTTCACATGTAAACAAGGCCCTGGATCAGTGTAAAGTGTAAACCGCAAATAGTGTTTCAGAATTGAACTTACAGCTTGCATTCTTGTTCGAGGAATCCCATCTAAAATGAACCCAGTTTCGCCCCTGTAGTATCCTTCTTCCAGCCTCTTTGACAACAGGGTGAAAATTATCTCCTCTGGAACAAGCTTCCCTTCATTAACTGCATTTGCAATCTGAACTCGGGAAAATAAAGAATAAAACATATAATTATCATTCCCATTAAACTATAGGTAACGGTTCATGAAATAGACTGAAGAAAGTCTCGTAAGGAATACAGGAAAAAAAAAAAAAACTAAAAATATATCAAATTTGTCGTCTTGATTGAGTTGATACACTCATATATAATTCAGTACTCGAGGTATTTTTTTTGTAGGTAATAAGTTGTATTCATAGAAGTGGGCTTTGTTTTATTCATAGAATTAGGCAAAGCGTATACAGGGAATATACATGATAATAACCTAATTAGAGTTTACTGTAGAAAGTAGAACAACATGTACATTTAGCCAATTACAAACAATAGCCCCCGCCTGTTGGTCATGCATAAACTCATTCAAAGAAGAAGCTTCTAACCCGTTGGTCATGCATATGCTTGGCTCAGAAAACTTAAACGAGGACCTATAAACGTACTTCAAAGTTTAAATAACAACCCCGAGAAAAATGCCTTCATTCATTTCCCATAAAACAAATGCTTCAATCACGGTCTCAATATTCATATCCCAGCCAAAACATAACATCACAAACCAAAAAGCGCAGACAAACCCAAAAAGAAAGGTATACAGTTTAAGAGAAAGGAAAAGAAGAGGAGAGGGGACCTGCTTGTAGAGAGAAGAGCGAGGATGGAGCTCCTGGCGGACGAGGGTGCCCATGGAAATGTGAGGGACTTCTAGAAGCTTCGAGAGCCTCTCGGCATAAACGTGTCTCTGGCCTCCTCGGTTGCCTATCAAAACCCACTGGACACCTCTCCCCGGGACCGAACCCTCCGTCCCCACCACACCGTGTTGCTGCAGCTCCTCCTCCTCCTCCTCCTCGTCAAAGTCAGAGTCGTGATGGAGCTGGGCCGCAGCCGATCCATATGATCGGCTAGCAAGTTTCCGGAGAGTTAGCAGCCGCGGAGAGAGATGTCGCAGTCTGCTAAGGCCGGACATGATTGCGGCGTGAAAGGGTTTTGCAAAAAGAGCATAAGAGGGGTTTTTATGTCGACCAGAAGTGAGGTTTTAGAGAGAGAGAGAGAGAGAGAGAGAGAGGTGATGACCGGTTGGGAATTTGCCATCTGTATGGCATCCAAATTACGGTGATGCCACTTTCTTAGATTCCGCGGTATAATTAATTAATTTCATTTTTATCCGAGAAATATTATTTAATAAAAATAAATTTATAAATTAATATAATTTCTTTTAATATATTAGATTTATTTTATAATAAAAATAATTTTACAATTTAACGCACCATTTCAAACCAATTTAATATGCAAACTTAATTTTATAAAATCTCTTTATTACAAAAACATTTTTCTTATTTGACACTTCCTTATTTAATCCAAAATTCAAAATATAAATTATAATAGGGAGGACGGCATTTTGATCCACATCTTATCATTTTTTTTTCATCTTATATTAAAAAACTATTAAAGTTTCAATTAACATTCGAAATTAATTATAATTTTCAATTTCCATATATTGTTAATATTTAATTCTGAAGATTGTATGGTATGATCAATTTTTTGTCCTTCTTCAGGATTAGATCCTAATGGAAGGTGAAAATTAAAAAAGTACAGATGTTGAATTGAGATGTCACGGTGTTCAGAAACACAGGTAGAAACTTCTCAGGATTCCGGCCAAAAGAGGTAGTCCAATCAATGCCCAACGTTCCATTTCCCAACAATAGTATCGTCAACTTCAAGTGGACCCAAAACGGTACGTGCACGCGGTTGCTGGGAATCAGTATAAACCCAGATTGTCCAGGAAAACTGGAGCTCAGAAACCAAATCTTTGAACTCTGATGCAAATCTGACAACAAAATATGTTGAAAAATGAGATACCCACGGTAGTTTACTGTTTACACAATACTTTGGCTTTGTTTATAGAAAGGAAAATGATAGGTTTTAGTGCATTTCTATTGCTAATTTACTATTTTTTTTTTATATTTGATTTTTTTAAATATTAAAATAATTCAATTTTTTCAAATAATAAAAGAATAATAATATTAAAAAATAATATTCTTACAATATTTTATTTAACTTTCATCTAAAATCATATCATCGAACAATCCAAACGAGGTTTTAGACTATATTCGAATGATGAGATGATTTTAGATGATTTGAATTGATTTGTAAATAATAATATTTTATAGATCTTATTAAGATGTGTTTAAATATAAATAGTTTGAAATATGCATTTGAACATTTTATAAGAAATTGAAAAAATAGTACGTTTTATTAATAATTAGTTTGAGGTGAATTGAGACGATGTTGACATTTAAACATAGCCTACTCAGTTGTTGTAAGGGGCATTTGTTTTTATTTTTTTTGTTTAACACAAGGCGTTGACTGAAATTGTAAAAGGCGAGATTAGAATTTCCCGCAATACCTCATGGTCTTCACCTCATCTCTCTCAAAATTTTAAACCTAAATCCGGCCGCCACCATCCACATTGGCATGTAGATAAGTCTCTCTGCTCTCATCTCTCTTCTACAAATCACCGTTAGCCTGTGGTGGTGATTGACGATTTTCAAAATTCACAATTTGTGGGTTTGGAAGGTGTGGCCGGAACAAGAGACTGAAAGCACCTGACACTCGCTGTATGTGTGGATGAGAGGGGTTAAGGGAGACGGGTTAAGGGAGACGGGTTGAGCTTATGTTCTATTAGGACTGTTGTGTAAAGTGTAGTGCAAATGGGGTATCGCTACTCAAATATGTTTAACCAGTCTTAAGCACGTCTTTACATGGCAGCAAAATCTTTTCACAAATGTCTTTCTGGTCTCGTTTTGTTTTCCTGTTTTTCTTTATTTTCTCTCTTGATGTGAAGAAACAATTTTAGGAGGCTAAAAAGGAACAAGAAACAGATTTAGAATCTGGACATGGATAGTGAAGATAGGGCCACAAATTTACAATTGATATCAAACACTTGGCATCTTCGATAAAAGATGCAGAGATGTGCGATGATGTGTTCTTCCTAAATGCTGCACCTTCGAAACTTGTCCTACTTTCCAGGCATAAAGAATAGGCATTATAAACCCAATGCATTTTACATTGGGCATCTCCGTCCTGATCGTCAAAGCTTGAAAGAAATATAGAAAATCAATCTGCAATGCCTCATCTCTCGATCACCTTTTTCGGAGACAGTGCTGACAGACGTCATAGATTCCAATAGGGACATGGAGAAAGAAGCTCGTGAACGTTATGCCAAATCAATTCATTACAACTGGGAAGAATTTGTTAAGATCTTGGCAATTTGATGGTTGGTTTATTATCGAGTTGTTCCCAAAATATAGTTCTAAAGAGGTTATTGGAGCAAATGATCCTATTTTTATACCATGAATTGATCTTGCTGGAAAATCAAGTACTTTGGATGTACTTGGATAGTTTGTTCGCCATGACCAAGGACCCTAACCATGAAATTCCTCTAATTTAGCTAGTCATTATTTGGCCAAATTTTGACTAGAAAATTCATTTTTTCTAATTTAGCTAATCATTTTTCAACAACACCAAATAACAAACTCTTTAAATCTATCACTATTTTATTAAAATATTAATTTTTATATTTTCATTTATTTTAATTCTAATGGGAATTGGAATATTTATTCATTATTAAAAAAGTGCACGTTACTTTTCTAACGTTTATATTATTCTAATAGATATAATTTTTTATTTTTTATTTTTTATTTTAACAACGGTCATATTCTTCCAATGATATATTTCCAATGATCGTATTTTTTATTCGTTATTTTTTTATTTTTTGAAATCATTTTATTTCATTTTCTCTTAAGGGATTGTTCGTTTTTTAACAAAATAACACTTATCGATTTAGATTCTAACGAAAAATTTGAGATAGTGAGATAACTTGTTCTCGAAGAAGAAGGATCAAGCTTACTTGGTTCTTCTAAAAACTCATGTAGATTCATCAAGCGCAATCGATTGCAAACCCACCAAAATCTTTCTCACGACTATTTTGTTGATTCTCTAATCTATCTTCACAAATACTTTCGAATGAGTTGTTCTCTATTTCTTCATATCCAATCTGCAGTAGAAGCGTATGAACCTTATTTTATCTAGAGACGAGATGGTTCTGGAAGGTTTGATTTTTCTTCCATTCAAAACAATACAGCTGCTCTGAGGATGCTTGCACATGGTGTCACGATCGATTTTATGGATGCATACTCGAAGATTGGAGAGACTGCCACATTAAAAAGCCCAATTTTTTTTATTAAAATAATTGTTTTAATTTTTTCTGAAAATTACTTAAGGAAACTCAATAATGATGATATTGCTAAATTACTTGCAGTTGGTGAGAAACGTGGATTTTCATGTATGTTAGGGAACATCAATTATATGCACTTGAAGTGGAAGAACTGTCTAACTGTTTGGCATGGTATGTACTCTGGTCATATCCATGAAGCAACAATTGTTTTAGAAGCAGTGGCTTCTTACAATCTATAGATTTGGCACTTTTTTTTGGATTACTTGGGTTTCATAATGATATAAATGTACTTGATAGATCATTTATATTTTCTGACCTTACTCAAGGGCATACTCCGGCTGTCAATTACACGATTAATAGTCATAACTATACAATAGGATACCATCTTGCTGATGCCATTTATCCGCAATGGACAACATTTGTTAAAACCATCTCGCCTCTCCAAGAAAACAAGAAAAAACACTTTGTTGCAGCTCAAGAGTCTGCAAGGAATGATGTGGAGCATGCTTTTGGTGTGTTTTAAGCACGATTTGCTATAGTTCGTCGCCTTCACAGTTTTTTCACGCAGAAATGCTCAACAATATCATGATTGTGTGTCAACTGGCCCTACATGTGAATTTAGCGAATTCATTCAAGACCTTCATGCTGTTAGAGATAGAAAAATTCATTGTCAACTCTAAGCAGATCTCGTCAAGCATTTATGGCAACAATACAATGCCTCATAATATTTTATAGTTGTATTAATGTTTCATAGCACTATCATGTATAGTTGTATTAAAGAAGCCAACAAACATAAAAAAAACTTGTAAATCATCAAATAAACGTTACTCTTCAAGAAAAATAAGCAAACAAACATCAAATAAAACATTAGTCTATAAAATACATGACAACTAATCTCTCATAGCAAGACTTGCAAAGATTTCCATTTGTCGTTGAAGATAGTATTCTTATAGCATTGGAGGCATGACACTTGTATTAATCGTCATAATTCTTTCTTCTTTTTCTTTTTCTTCTTTTGGTACTCTTTTCTGATCAACTAGCATATTCCCTTTTTGAATACGCACTTCCTCTTACTTAAGACTCACTTCCTCTTGCTTAAGACAAAATATTTGTTTGTCATGATTACGTGCTTCTTGCATGAGTACGATTTTAGTCTTTATATCTTCATCATCTCATTTAGAACTATGAGAGAATCCGACTCCATTCTTTATTTTCTCTTTCGTTTTTCTTTCCTAGCTTTATTGCCTATTGGTCAATTCAAATTTAAAGAAGCTATATGAAAATCCTCATCTTCACCTAAATTTATTGAATTTTGGGTTGAAATATTTGAAATTGGCTGTGATTTTTCTTCGGCTTCACTATTTTCATATGTTTCACCCATTTTGGATGGAATCTTAATATGCACCAACAATGGTCGAAATTGAAAACTTTCTTCTCAAATTCTAGGTACATGACCTTTATCTTGCCAATCTACATAAAGTTAAACATCATGAAGTCAAGTTTAATTATGCAGGAAATTGAAATAAAAGACCGGTCATAATTATGCATGAAAGACCACCAATTATTATGCATGGGATTCAAGAAAATGTGAAAAATATACCTTGTATTGCTCATTAAAACCACTTTGTGATGCATTCCTTCAACTTGTGCCAAGTAATCACAAAACTTATCTACCGCTTGTTGAATCGTCGACCACTGATTCATTAGAGATGTGCAGTTATGTATAGAATCAAGTTTTTATTTTTTCAAATTATTTATGAATTCTTTTCCATAACATCATGTGCTTTTGATTTTTTCATTGCACCGCATCTAAGGAAACTTCAAGCCATCCCTCCGCAAGCATCAAATCTTCATCGTTACTAAAATTTGTACCTCGTTGTGATTTTCGTCCACTAGGTTCAACCTCAATAACCTCAACTCGAGGTGGAGATAGTTGCTGTACGTTCATTTATTTCATTTGTAGATTTCATAAAAAAGTCATTGTTATTTAGAAGATTTGTGAAGTAGGCATCTTGATGAGTTATTGAATCTATTCCCATTAGAGATGTCTTGACATGGACATGTATTTTACAAATCTCGTCTAATTCTCACAATGTCACAAATTCATTCGAAATCCCATTGAAACATCATAAAATCGCATGAAAAGAAAAAAATAATAAATCCAACCATTCTGAAAGTTTGTATATTACCATTTAGCAACTCTGTTCCAATATGGACTTCAAAGTACAAAACATTGACAACAATGTGAACAGGTCTAGAGTCATCCAATCTCATTCCTGGAATTGATTTCACCAAAAGCAATGAATGGACAGCTTTGTAGAAGTAAAGGAAACATGAGTTTTGTTAATATGTGTTACAGTTGAAAATCTGGGTTGCTGATTGTTAATATGTGTCACACACGCACACACATCAATATGATTATTAGTACCAAAATCTGGGTTCTGATTGTTAGTACCAAAATCATTATCATCACAACATCAATATAGCAAGGGAAAAAACAAAATGAAAAGAAGTAGCACTACACTTGGCTAAGTGTTGTTCAAATGGCAATAGCTCTACTTATTTTGTCAGGGTGAATTACCAAATGGACAAGAAAAAATTGTTTTAAAAGCTCAACCTTTTTTTTCACATTTACACAAACACTTGGCTGGAAAATAACAATGGATAGTTATAATGTTGTGTTCATAATTATAAGCATAAAACATATACATCAACATATATAGCTGCTATCAGAAAAATTATCATAACAAAGGAATTCATAATTATAAGCATAAAACATATACATCAACATATATAGCTGCTATCAGAAAAATTATCATAACAAAGGAATTAAGGAAATGCGATTAGGAGCGGCAAAAACCGTAGCAGAGCCCTCAAATCTCATATTTCAACCAAATAAAATCTCAAATCAACATCCAAAAGCTGAATATTAATTTTAAACAGCAACCCAAAAGAAAAACATCAAATAAAATGACCAAAAGAAGCTGGAAATGGCAATCCAAATCGCATAAACGTTACTGCAGAAAAAAAGAACCCAAATCAGAAACGTATGGAAATAGAAACACAGCCCAATAAAAAAAGAACCAAAAAAAGAACAAAAAAAGGAGAGTTGCGACGGCTTGGGCTTACCGAAAGGCGTTCGGCGGCAGCGGTGGCAGACGAGCTGTTTTGGGGAGAGTTCGGCCAGGACAAACAGATTTGTTTTGGGGAGAGTTCGGCTACGGGAACAGAATTTGAGCTGTTTTGTGTTTGGTATTTTATGAGCTGTTTTGTGGAGAAAAAAAGGCTGAGCGCACGAACGTAGTCTCTGAAGCGGGAAGAATACTTTATGGTAAAAAAATGATTTGGCCAGCAATTTGGCCGGGTTAGATTTAGCCAGTCAAAAACATGGAAGTTAAAATTTTTGTAGATATGTTGAATTTGATGTTGATGCATTTTAAGCAGACTAGCTAAATCTTGGCTAAATTTTGACTATGCCTGGCTCAATGTTAATGCTCTTAGTCCTGTTTTCTCATTCACACCTCTAGATCACCTTATCCAAGGCATCGAGCATATCCTTCGCCTGTTGAGAAAGTGGTTAATTGGTTTCACCAAATAGAGAGGAGGAAAGAAGCAACTCAAGATGGAAAATGATACTTTCTACTACGAGACTCGTAAAGGCTGGAATCAGATTCAAAAGGGGTATTTCTGCTAGAAAGCATCTTGGACATAAGACTCAGAGCTCGGCATCCTTCAAATCCCCCAAATAAAGATTCAGGAGTCAACATGAGAAACCATCTTGTGGAATCTTATCACATATCAGCTTTGAACAAAGCTATCCCAGATGTGAAGCTAGGCGCACTTCCATGCCATATTCATAAACAACCTTATTAGCTGCGGTAAAAATATAGAGATGTTTCGAGAGAATGAGATTTTTGGTAATTGGTTGAATCCAGAGAAGGCTCTCCTGCTTTTCAACAAGCTTTATTACAATACGATACTGGTCATGTCAAGGCCTAGATGGCAAGCAGTGCTTGTGCGCAACTATTTCTACACCCCATGGGCTGTTATCACCATATTGACCGCTACCATGCGCCTTGCTGATCCTCACATTTTTACAAACTGTATGCAGCATGAAAAAATAGTACTTTAACCTCCTCTCATCAAACCTGCTATATAATTTGTCCATCTAATGTCAGTGTCAACTTTGAACAAAGTGGGATCGTTGTTTGCTTTGGATATGCATTTTAATGCATCTCTTTTTTATATTAATTAATTACTTCTTGAAGAGATTGCTGGAACTTTTAACTTCTGGGCTGCATTTCTTCAATTAATGATTCTTATTCGTTCATGTACTTGATTCGTACTCAGTATTACTGATGCTGTCAATTTTGTCTTCATCACTACAATTCATTTCTTAAAATCGCCACAGCATCATGAGATTGGTGAAAAGATTGGTAGGCTGTGTTTGGATATTGAGTTGAGTTGAACTCTTTATAAATAGTAGTGAGTTGAGATAGTAGAGTGAGTGTTATGGGATCCACTTAAAATGAGTTTACATGTGTTTGAATGTTAAGATGAGTTTAGATGTATTT
Source organism: Cyclocarya paliurus (assembly GCA_029856935.1). Lineage (NCBI taxonomy): Eukaryota > Viridiplantae > Streptophyta > Magnoliopsida > Fagales > Juglandaceae > Cyclocarya > Cyclocarya paliurus. The sequence continues at coordinate 39,621,055 of CM056946.1, read as the reverse complement.
ATAGAAAATTAAAAAATATTATGTGTCTTACGTGTAAAAAGGTTTTGAATTGAGATGGATTTAGTAATTTGAGAGTTAGACAATTAGATTGAAATGAGTTGAACTCAAATGAATTTAATAACCAAATGAAACTCTAAAAATCCACTAGACTCAGACGCCATTTTCACCATTGGTGTCGGCCGCTACCTCGCTCCACCCTCATCGCAAGAAAAATAAAAGAAGGGTGGCTCTCCGGCCACTGCTTCCTTAGTTATAGTAGTATTTTTATTTTTTTTACATATATTTTTTTAACACTTTTAAATATTTTTTTTAAAAAATAAAAAAATCAAAATATTATTAAAAAATACTTTCTTAAACACTAAGTAAAAAAAAAAAAAAATTACAACAAGAGCCACTAGCGATAATCCAGCTAAAAGAGTAGTGTTTTCATAAAAGAATCCACCTTTATTAGTGTGCTTTTGTTTGTTTTTTTTTTGACCTTTTATTTTTTTGGCAAAAGGGCTAGCTCCACCTTTGTTTTGCTTTATTATGTTTTGAAATAACTAATTTTGGCTAAGTTTTGTTCATCATTATCTAGATCCGATGCTTGTAATGCACTTCGTGATAGTGACAGCCAATATTCGTTGCGCTTTACAACGTCAGAAGTTGCTGTTTGGGTGATCTAATCCTAATCCTAATCCTTTCAACATATATATACATGCCATAGTAAAAATAGAATAATGCTTGAGTACTTACATTATACACAAACTGATCATAAAGTAGTGACACTGCCACATCATCTGGTCAATGGTCGAACGTTGACTGTTTGACATCAAGCGTTGACATAGCATGCCACGTTAGCAATTGTAAAGAATATACTGTTGTGATAGAGCCATGTGGCATGCCACATATTTCGGCATTGGCCAATATATCTGGGTGATGTGGCAGTACTACATAACACTAATACGTGTTGGATCCCGTGCACCATATATACCCTTGTCCATAGTCCATACCAAGCTGGCTCATTAAATTAACATTTTAACGGTTCTTTATATAAAGTAAAGCAAACAGTTGCACTATTGCACATGTTATGTGAATAAGAAATAAAGCGTCGAAAAAGAAAGCTGGGAAGTGTTCAAAGAATTATCCTCCCTGCCCGAATGGTTGCCGATGGTAAAGGAACCATAAAAAATGCGTTCGAGATTTGGAAATATATTGCTTTTCCTTTTAAACCACTACGCAAAGAATAAAGTCTCATGAGAAATCGCTTTTTTTAATTTGGGTACTTTAAATAAGCAATATAAAAACCAGGCACTTGGTCATGATCAAAGTGAAGGGTAAGAAAAGGGATAAGACGAGTGAATTACTTCCCTGAAGACATCATCTGTTTAAGGAAGCGCTGCCATGCTCGGTAAGAGCCACTTTTTCTTTGGATGTTTTTGGGATCTGAAGCTCCATTTGTTGATTAGAACTTAATTACATATCTCTTCTGTTCTGTTTTGTTCTTTTTGTCCTGTCTTTCATCCTTTCTTTCATTTTTGTAACTGAAGAAACAATATTAACAGACAAAGAAGGAAGATCAGGAAACAGAACCAAAATATGGATTTGAGACATGAAGGAGATAGCGTCACAATCAATATCGAATCCCTGACATCTTTGATAGAAGATACAAGATCCCATGATCTGTTCATACCCCCTAAGCCTTCCATCTTTAAAATCCCAGTAATACTCAGCAGGTATAATGAACAAGCTTACATCCCTGACGCGTTTTCTTTTGGCCCTATTCATCATGACAAACCAAACTTCAAAGCCTCAGAAAAAATCAAAGCTAGGTATCTGGATCACCTTATCTCTAGGTCACCCTCTCCGGATACAAAGCTAAAAGAAATCGTCAAATCCATCGAGGCGGTGGAGAAAAAGGCTCGTAAATGTTATGCATGTCCAATCGATTACACCCCAGGTGAATTTGTAAGAATTTTGGTAATTGATGGATGCTTCATTATTGAGCTGTTACGCAAGAATTCTTATACTGAGCTTAGAGAAGTAGATGATCCAATTTTTACCATGTCTTGCATGCTTCAATTTCTTTACCATGACTTGATATTGCTTGAAAACCAACTTCCTTGGATGGTACTTGAGCGCTTGTTTGGCATAACCGTGGAACGTAGACAAAGCAAGCCTCTAAAGCAACTTGCAGTAGAGTTTTTTGCTAATATTTTCTCATCCACACCTCCTCCTGTGGTTTACCCAATCCAAGACATAGAGCATATTCTCGACCTGTTTAGAAGATTGTTGATTTCATCGGTTGTAGTAGAAGAAGAACAGGAGCTTGGGTGGCAACCCATGCCTTCTGCCACGAGCCTCGTCGAGGCTGGAGTCAAATTCAGAAGGAGTGAGTACAAAAGCATCTTGGACATGAGGTTCATCAATGGCGTCCTTGAGATTCCTCCGTTACTGATTCAAGAGACAACAGAAACTGTCTTTCGGAATCTTGTCAGCTTTGAACAATGTTACCCCAATTGTGATGCTTGGTTCACTTCCTATGTCGTACTCCTACACAACCTCATTAACACTGCCAAGGATCTGGACATACTCAGCGAGAACGAGATTATTGATAACTGGTCCAATCTAGAGGATGCAGCCCAGTTCTTTAACAAGATTTACAACAATACTTATGTCAAGAAATACCATTACCTAGGACTTTGTCAGAAAGTGAATAGATATTGCCAGCGCAGGTGGCCTAGGTGGCGTACAGTGCTTGTGCGCAACTATTTCAACACCCCTTGGGCTACTCTTTCGACAATGGTTGTTGCCATGCTTTTGATCCTCCTCTTTTTACAAACTCTGTTCACCATAATTAAATAAGTTGTATTGAATGTAACTTTATCAAACTTCTTGTACAATTAATCCCTCCGATGCTCTCTTCTTTTAGGTCTGCCAATTAAGTAGTTGATCGTGGACTGTGTGCAAAAATAAATGTATGCTTTGGAGTATTACCTATTTTTTTATTGGTTTTTTTCTCTAAGCAAATGGAATGAGGGATATATATTGTTTTGTATTATTTTCCTTTTATATAAAGTGCCTCTAATCTTTTTTTAGAAATGCTTTAACCATAATTTTTTTTAAATAAATTGACAAACTGACGTGTATTAATATAATAATGCCTCAAATTATAAAGTCACTACAAGAAATATTATTTTTTGCAGTAACCGATTCACTGCAAAAAGCACTAAAACTCGCCGAAATTAAGATTATGTTTGGGGGTAAGATGAAAAATCTCATCTAATCATTACATCTTTATTCAAATTCCTATACAAAATATAATAAACAATTCAACTTTTTCAAATCTCAAAATAATAATAATATTAAAAAATAATATTTTAAACTTTCATCTTAATACTATTCATAAATTTTTTAAAAATTCTCATCTTATCTCATCTACCAAGCATAACCTAACTTTCCCCTGCATTTTCCTTCACCCCGAAGTCGCAGCTATCATGATGTCTTAATTAAGAACTTGCTGCGGAAAACATAAATGAGCTACAAATAATGGTTTTTTGCATAGATTTCTTTTGTCGGGAAAGAGTCCAAAAACTTTGCTTAGAAAAAATGTTAACCATAGTTAATTGTTGATGGGAGTATTTTTTCGGCGCTTTTTTATCACCGAAAATATTTATTTGTCACGCCAGAAATACATCTTTGTGGCGAGTTCTACTACGGGAAATACTCATATGTGGTGATAATTGATAGCTGAAAAAAACCTTGTGGAGCAAAAAATTATTTGCGGCGAGCTTGCATCACCGGAAAAGATCCCTTAAATAAAACTTGCACGAAACAGGATACATAAATTAAACTAGAATATATTCACTAAGAAACCAAAAAAGAATATATATATATATATATATTTGGCGAATTAAACACAATATTAAATCATTCATTTTAATATTTTTTTTTATAAGTAATTAAGAACTTTATTCATGAGAAAATGAGGTATATATAGCCCAACTACCCCAGTACAAATCCTTCACTTTCACATATAAGCATCTTACCTTGATGAATTAAAAAACCAGGTTCTACCTGAATTCAAAAATCACGTTAGATCTCCTTGGACATTTTGAGTCATAGATAAATGCATCTCAATTACCGAACACTAAGGATAGGTTTGGATGACAAAACAAAACATAAAATTCTTATCTCATCTCATCTCATTATTATACCTTTTTTAAATTTTCATACAAAATATAATAAACAATTCAACTTTTTCAAATCTCAATACAATTTTTTCAAATATCAATTTAACTTTTTCAAATCCTAAAATTAAAAAATAATATTTTAAACTTTAAAATAAAATACAAAATTCTCATCCCACTCCAAACCTATCCTAATTGGCTTAAAAAGATTCTTGAGGATTAGATGCTAGGAATAACCTTAAAAGAGTTTGGCAAAGCAATGGATTACAAGAAAACTGGTTGTATGAATGGAAATGTTTTGTTGAGCTTCTATTGATACCTCAGAAATGTGTCTATAATGCAATTTTATTAAAAATCATTTATAGCCAAGAAAACACCCTAATTTAGTATCTATTACCATTCCAAATTTCACAATTTTACGTTACTTTCTTAATAATCCTAAGCAATAACAATCCCAAAATCCAAACAGCTTGACCTAAAAGATGTAATTTTTTAGGATCATGTTCAAACGGTGATCAAGGCCTTACGAGATAGTGAGGACAAATGGTCATGGATAGGCCAGCTGATGGATGACATAAGACATGCTTTCTCTCAAAGATATAATTGGGATGCTCGATCATCTACAGAAAAGAAAACAGTGTGGCTCATAGTTTATCTAAGAGGGCTTTACAGTTAGAAATTAGAGCAATGTTAGATTGAAGATGGACTAATTTAGATTTTTTTTTGTAATGAAAGATATGACTTGTAATGATTAATTCTTTTATTGTTAATGAATGAGAAGAGGAGTACTGATTTCCAAAAGTAATAAATGAATGCATAGTAAAAAAAAAAAAACACAGTAAAAAAAAGCACAAAAAAATGCACAAGAAAAAACGCACAGAAAAAAATGCACAAAAAAGCGCACAGAAAATACAAGCAAAAAAAGGCACAGAAAAAACACACGAAAAACACACAAGAAAAAAAAACGCACAAAAAGAATGCACGAAAACACACAAAAGAAAAAAAAGGCACCGAAATAAAGGCACAAAAAAAAGCAGAAAAAAAAACTATTGGATTCATTTTGGATAAATGAAAGACAAAGTAGACAAAGTGAAAGACAATTTGAAGGGTCAAATTATTATTTTCTTATAGCTATCTAGATATCGCCAACGCAGATGGCCTAACAGAATTCGCAGTGACATAAGGGGAAGTTTGGAGAGTGAGATGAAAATTTTGTGTTTTGTTTTAGAGTTTAAAATATTATTTTTTAATTTTAAGATTTGAAAAAGTTGAATTGGGATTTGAAAAAGGTGTATTGAGATTTGAAAAAGTTAAATTGTTTATTATATTTTATATAGAAATTTAAAAAATGTGTAATGATGAGTTGAGATGAGATGAGAATTTTTAAAAATTTTCATGCTCCAAACCAACCCTAAGTCTAAATTTTGACTAAAATTTAAAGTTTTGGTTTAAGTTAAAATTTTTGAAGAGGTTAATTTATATTAAATTAGTTATTTTAAAGTTAAAATAATAATATTATATTATATATTTTAATAATTTTTTTTTATATTTTACAAATGCACTCTATATGTGAATTAATAATTTCATTTTTATCATTCAAATAAATTATTTAACATGAAAAAGAAATGAATAGAAAGATAAGAAAGGGAGAGAAGAGACGTGGGAGTGAGTAAGAAAAATAGAAATACTTTTTAATAAAATATTCTTTTGGTTGGTGAACAGTAACTCACCAAATATAATTGTGGTTTTTCATTTACCATAGGTCATAACTGGACTTGAAATTATTTGACTAATCCAATGTAGCTGATTTTGAAAAAAATTAGTTAAAATTTGGACTTAACTGTCATTTGGCTAATCTAATGTCAGTGCTCTTACCCTAAATGACGTACGTGAATGCATGCATGCAGTACTATTTCTGCATGTGGAATTATTTCAACACACCATACTGGATTTTAGTTGACGTTTGAATAGTGAGTTGAGATAAAATAAGTTCAAATAAAAATTAAGCGTTGAATATAATATTACTATAATATTAGTTGTTAATATTATTATTATTTTAAAATTAAAAAATTTAAATTATATATTATATTTTATGTGAGAATTTAAAAAAATTATAATGTTAAAATAAGATAAAATATTTCTTATATTTAAATGAGAACGTTATTCTCTTGACATTGGCCGCTGTTATATATCCTATAGATCCTCGCGATATTCGTACAAACTTTAACACTTTATTGAAAACCAACAAACATTGAAAAAACTATATAATAAAAAAACAAACTGATCATTTTTACATCTCAAAATTAACTAGGGGTGCTACCCGCCCCATACGGGGCGGGGTAGCCCCCTCCCCGCCCCCCGCCCCCGCATGGGACGGGGGGAGAACTTCGTCCCCGTACCCCACCCCCGGCATGCGGGGGCGGGGTACCCCGTCCTGCACAGCGGGGTGCGGGTGGGGGGGTCAGTCCGCCCGCCCCCCGCCCCCTACTGGGCCTTTGGCCCATAAATGATTTCTGGGCTATTTTTGGCCCAGAAACCGTTCAAATGGGCCCAAAATGGCCCATTTGAGCCCATAAAAGGTTTAAAATGGAAAGAAGAAAAAAAAATAAAAAAAAAAGATAAAAAATCATATTAAAAAAAATTACATGAATAAAAAAAAAATACAAATTTACACTAGTAGCATACTACTAGTCTACTACCTAAGAAACTAATAATCTTATAATAATAATTAAGCTATTACAAAATTACAAAATTGAAAGGCTAAATAATTACAAAATTACAAACATAGTTACATAAATGTCGAATGGACATTGTATCAATATTACAAATTATCGATAATTCAGATTTGAGCCTTGAGCAGTGAGCACATATTTATGAAGCAGCGGAGGTAGATGTCGTCTGACTAGTCTCATGTGATGCTACAAGTTACAACACTAAAATTAATACCGATAAAATCAAAATGAATATAAATAAATCAAAATATATTAAAATAAAAACAACAATTACCAGGTGGTCCAGATCCATACTGCTCACCACCCTCCTCCTCGTCAGTCTCCTTAAAATCCAAAACATCCGGAACATAAATATCATTTCCCATCGTCCAACTCTGTGTACATATCAATGCCTCCATAGTCGAAGGAGACAATGAACTACGGAAAGGATCCAATATGCGCCCTCCGGTACTAAAGGCTGACTCTGAGGCAACGGTGCTAATAGGTATGGCCAAGATACAACGGGCTATCTCAGAAAGGATGGGATATTTCTTTGCTGCCGCCTTCCACCATACCAATATATCAAAATTGTCATCATCTTGAATAAGATCCCCTGACAAATAGTTGTCTAACTCCGAAACCACCTCCGTAGATTGACGGACTAGTGTGGGATTATGTGCAAGGGTCTTAGTCCACGATAATCTACGCTTTTTTCCTGGCCCAGTGTCTGAAGGAGGCGTTGGGGTAGGTGTAGGTGTAGTAGATCCAGTACCACCCTTAATTGTATTAAACTCATCATACAATTTAGTAAGGGTATCTCGGGCCATATCACCAATAAGATCAGCCCATCCCTGATCGTGCGCAAGTCCCAAACCATATAACATGCCTGAAATTTTCAGGCGGGGATCAAGAATAACAGCCACATATAACAAAATATTCAATATGCTCAAATCTCCCCAATACTTATCATACTTGACCCTCATAGTCAATGCCATCCCCCTCATCCTTATATTGGAACCCCTACACATGTCGTCTAATTCCTCTTTTACCCTACATATTTGTTGACAAAACTCATGGGATGTAGGGTATAAGGAACCAGATAATTTCAATGTGATATCATGAAAAAGCCCCAGAAAATCAACAAAAGTAGAAACTACCTCCCAATCATCATCACTAGGCTTTCCTAAGCCCCCGTGCTCATCAAATTATTTGACATATTGAATGATTTCATCCCCCAATAACTGAAAGGCTGTCTTATATTCTTGGGCCGCCTCTAACATCAAATAAGTTGAGTTCCATCTGGTAGGAACATCAGTACAAAGACCCTTCTTCGATGTTATGCCCACACTCTTCGCAGCAATCTTGAATTTCTCCAATCTAGAAGGAGAAGACCTCACAAATTTTACAGCCATTCTAACTCGTGCAACCGAGTTATCAACATCTTTCAACCCCTCAGTAACAATTATATTCAAAATATGTGCAGCACATCTAACATGCACATATTCACCACCCAAAAATGTTTTATTCGCCTCTCTAAGATAAGTTTTCAAATATCCCAAGGCGACATCATTAGAGGAGGCATTATCAACAGACACTGTCAAAACCCGTGTCAACCCCCACTCCTTTATTGTGGCCTCCAAGGCCTTCCCAATAGTCTCACCCTTGTGATCAACTATTTGACAAAATTTAATAATTTTTTTGTGAAGAATCCAATCAGAATCAATAAAATGGGCAGTCAAAGACATGTAATTGAAATTTTGGACAGAAGTCCAAGTATCAGTAGTGAGGCAAACTACCATACCCGCCAATTGGCCCCTCAAAACATCTTTAGCTGTTCTGTACATCTTTTTAATATCTTTTGCCACAGTGTGGCGAGAAGGAAGCAAAAATCTAGGTTCCAATTCTCCAACAAGTTCCTTAAACCCTCTCCCTTCCACAAACTGAAAAGGTAGCTCGTCTATGATCACCATACGAGCTACCTTCCTTCTACACTCATCGGGATTATACTTCGTAAACCCCTTCAACGTTGGACCACCACTACTCCCATCCGCCATTTTTTTAGTCCAACTTCTAGTCTAGATTGATTCTTCTCCAATAAAGATCTTAATATTGGACTCTTCTTGCATTGTTCCTCTAAATGGACCTTTAGCTGGGATGTACCGTGTTTCCTATAGTGACATCCATATATTTTCCCACAATAATTAAATTTGGCTTGAGGGTTATTTGGGTCACCATCCTCTAGTTTGGTAAAGTGAGACTAACTATGGACACAGGTTTCTTGCTCTGTGTCGGTGGGGGGATGGGGGCGGGGCAAGGTGTACTTGAAGGGGTTGGAATAGGCTCAGTAGGAGCCAATTCTGGGGCAGGAGTAGGGATACTAGTAGGGGTAAGAGAGCTATCACTGTAATTCCTTTGAGAAGACATCCCTGATTTTTCAACACAAAAAAATTAAAAAAAATTAAATAAGACACAATGCAAAGCGAACACAACAAATCAATTTGGGGTTTCAATTGAAACCCCTAAACTTCAATTGAAGGGGTTTCAATTGAAACCCCTAAAAAAAATTAGGGTTTCGGATTGAACCCCCAAATCAATTTGGGGGTTTAATCCGAAACCCTTAAATAAATTGGGATTTCAATTGAAACCCCTAAACTTCAATTGAAGGGATTTCAATTGAAACCCCTAAAAAAAATTAGGGTTTTGGATTGAACCCCCAAATCAATTTGGGGGTTCAATCCGAAACCCCTAAATAAATTGGGGTTTCAATTGAAACCCCTAAACTTCAATTGAAGGGGTTTCAATTGAAACCCCTAAAAAAAATTAGGGTTTCGGATTGAACCCCCAAATCAATTTGGGGGTTCAATCCGAAACTCCTAAATAAATTGGGATTTCAATTGAAACCCCTAAACTTCAATTGAAGGGGTTTCAATTGAAACCCCTAAAAAAAATTAGGGTTTCGGATTGAACCCCCAAATCAATTTGGGGGTTCAATCCGAAACTCCTAAATAAATTGGGATTTCAATTGAAACCCCTAAACTTCAATTGAAGGGGTTTCAATTGAAACCCCTAAATAAATTGGGGTTTCAATTGAAACCCCTAAACTTCAATTGAAGGGGTTTCAATTGAAACCCCTAAAAAAAATTAGGGTTTCGGATTGAACCCCCAAATCAATTTGGGGGTTCAATCTGAAACCCCTAAATAAATTGGGATTTCAATTGAAACCCCTAAACTTCAATTGAAGGGGTTTCAATTGAAACCCCTAAAAAAAATTAGGGTTTCGGATTGAATCCGAAACCCCTAAAAAAATTTCACACACAGTCAAACACATGCACAAGCAGAATCCACAGCACACAATTTCACAATCATTCCCATCCTCCATCTTCGATTCAACCCATCCTTCAATCTCCGATCCAAAACTAAAAAATAAAAAATAAAATCGAAACGAGAGACAGAGTGCGAGAGAGTCAGAGACTGAGAGTTTTTCTTCTTACCTTTGGAGTTTGGAGTTCGGCGCAATCGTGCGAGAGGGTGAGATTGAGGTCTGAGTCTCTAAGAGAGCGCCAAAGAGAGAGTGCGAGAGAGTGAGAGAGAGAGAGGAGTGCGACTGTGCGAGAGAGGGAGCTTGAGGTCTGAGAGAGCGCGAGGGCGAGAGAGTCAGAGACAGAGTGCGAGAGAGCGCGAGAGAGACGAAGGTGAAGCTTCGAGCCTTCGAGAACGACGAGAGGAGTGAGGGGAGGGGGGGTAAACCGGGGTTATACCCCTTATTAGTGAAACGGCGCCGTTTTCTCCATAGACAAAACGACGCCGTTTCATTAATAAGGGGTTTTTTAAAAAAATATATATATATATATATATATATATATATATATATATATATATATATATATATGTATGCGGGGCGGGGCGGGGTAAAACCGGAGCGGGGCCGTGCCCCCTCCGTCCCCCGCCCCCGTTTCTCTTCAGGGTGCGGGGCGGGGCCACCCGCACCCCGGGGTGGCGGACCGGTTCCCCCGCCCCGCCCAAGCGGGGCGGTGCAGCGGGGTGCGGGGCCCCGCTGCCCACCCCTAAAATTAACTACTAACCCAGCGCCCTGCGTATTAGCTAGATGCCGTTTAGTAGAAGAGAAAAGCTATTAGTAACAGGCTAGGGGAACCGTGGAGAAACCGCGTCCCACGTGGTAGAACTTCAAAACGACACTGTTTTCTCTTTTAACCAAAATAGCAAATTCATTTTCTCATTTCAGACTTTCATGATTTCATCTCTTCGTCTTCTCCACGGGCAGGATTCCCCCATTTCTTCTAGTCACTCCATAGCTCTTCATTCTCCAAAACCCACAACAACTCATACCCTTAAAACAAAGAAGAGCAAGGTGGTGCCATCGGCTTGGAAGATCCAGCTTGCCTCATTGGTGAGCTCGCGGAGGACCTCGTTGATGTCGGTGCGAGGGGAGAGGTGGTAGCCGCTGTGCTTTCGCAAGCTGTAAAAGATGTTGGTGGTAATGGCCCTCCTCTACCTCTCCCTCATCTTCGTCTTCGCCTTCTTGCTATCTGTCCTTCCCACTGCTCCCAATTTCCAACATATATCTTCATGATCCCAGCGTGGTCCTTTATTTGATGTGCCCCACCACTCGCGATGGGGGAAAGGGAAAACCGCGTGAACGACTGGAGGAGAAGGAACAGTCGAAGGTGGGCAGTGTTTGCCGACGGCAAGGGGCAGGGACGGCCGCTGAAGAAAAGAAGCGATTTCTGAGATTGAGAGTGAGGGATGAGGATGAGGTATTGTAGCTTTGATGTTTGTGAAAATATGACACATGAAATGGTTCTGGAAAAATCCATTACTCATCTTGTTCGCAGCAAATAAAAGTCGAGTTTTGGGGGAAATATCATGGTAGGTATGGGATGGCTTGTCGAGTTATGATGGTGGCTGGAATTAGACTCGGTTGGCCAATGCTGCCCAAGCGAAGAATAGGCATTCAAATAGACAAGGGCGCTGGCCTGTGAAGGAAGAACCTGTCATCACCCTGTAGCCATATCAAGTTGATCTTGTTCGAAAAGGAAGAACTTGTGAAGAAAGAGCCCAAGACCCAATTGGCAACTAGCAAGTCTTAGGGTGCGTTTGGTTGTTGAAATGAGTTGAGTTGAATTGAGTTTAGATGATAAAATATTGTTAGAATATTATTTTTTAATATTATTATTGTTTTGAAATTTGAAAAAGTTGAATTATTTATTATATTTTGTGTTAAAATTTAAAAAAGTTATAATGATAAATGAGATGAGTTGAGTTTAGTTGGGTAACCAAACGAACCTCTTAGAAGTCTCATGCTCTACGCAGTGGTGCTTCATCTTGAGTGACAGTTTTAGAACTGGCAATTTTGGAATCTGTTATGTAGTTGATTTGGGTCGCATTTGTCTTATTTCAAATTATGGTTAGTTCAATCTTCAGTGATATTTTTGGTTGAAAAAACTATTAATTCAAGAGTTCTATATACACGACCTCTCTCTGCTTCTTTTCTCCTACTCACGCCGACAACTCTCTGCTTTTTCTCCTACACGAAGACGAAGATCTGTCTTATTTCTTCAGCTCATGTTATTTCTTCTGTTTGTTGTTTTGTATTTTTTAAATGTGTTGAAGATAACTACAGAGTACTTGATGTTTTTAACCACAAGAAGAACTTGTATTTTATTTTTTATTTTTCAGTTGATGTGTCAAATCTGTTCCCTCACGGTTTCTTATGCAGCTTGTACGTAGAAGGACTGTTAACAAAAACCTCCCCTGTAGTTGAAAAATCTTGAGATAAATCTCTATCTAGTTAGCTTTTTTTTATTTTTTTATTTTTTTATTTCAAAGAAGACTATATTTCAAGTTATTAATATATGCACATCTGAAGATTATATGCACATCTGAAGATTACATATAATCACAAATAGTCAAAATTCCAACATCTAAAAAAGTTAAAATGAAACAACAATAAACAAATATCCAAGACATACAGTAGCACATGATCTTAGAACATATCACCAATTTGAATATAAAATTCATACCATATTTATAAAGCACTGCATCCCTTGATCAGAAGGCTCAACCCAAATTAACCTCCATTGCGCGTACATGTGTCCAATCACACAGCATTAATTGCATGCACTTCTTCACTTGAGATTTTTAAACTCAGATTGAGAATATAATTGTTCTAAGATATTATTCCACTATTTTATTATTATTTATAAATAATATATTATAATTTATAAATAATTTATTATAATTTTATTATTATTCATAAATTATTTTACTATTATTCCAGCATCCAAACGGAGCGATTAATCATGGGCCAAAACAACAATCTATTACTGCCAATTTCCATGACAAGTCTTTTGAGAAATTACATGAACCTTATCTATAACGATAGCTTGTTATATGACTATTCATCCCTCCGGTTACCCGTGGCTGTCTGTGGACGTACACCATGGGGACTGGCCTTAATTAGTAAATTGACGTGGAGGATGGAAGATAAAAGGAAATGGTGGAGGAAATTAGGGGCAGGGGAAAGTGACCAGGATTAGCCTACTTTACGTATCTGGTTGCTTGTTGAGGTTTACATACATATTTAATATGGATTGAGTCTTTTTGAAATGTTGTGATCCTGACTACGTCCAATACGGATCGAATAAAGACGGACATTACAAATCAAAATGATTGAGAAATATGCTAAAACGAACTGCATGTAAGCAGGTGCAGTACACCAGTTTTCTAGATCTCTCGTACTTTACTTTACAATTTCGACTATAAATTATAGCTTAAGCGTACAGTACGTACAACAAGTTCAAAGAACGCATGCATGAGTCATGCATGTCCTTCTACAGTGTAGAAGCAAGCAAGCAAACACTTGGAGAAGTAACGAATATAAATTTTGCATCCCACGAAAGCTTAAACGAGTTCCAAAATTTATCCCCGCAGAATGATTGCAGATGATGACTAGAATATATGAAGAGTTCGAGTTATTGCCTTTTCCTTTTAAATCTACGAAGCAAAGAATAGTACTTACTGTCTTCTGGGATTCGTTTTTTTCTGTGTACCTTTAGCTTTACTATAAACGTACAACAAAGGTACTGGTAATCGGGGAGAAGGATAGGATTCAAGAAAGGGCTTAATTAGATCATGAACAGTCCTCCGCAAACATGATTTGTTCAAGGAAGCGTTGCCATGCTCCGTGAGGGTCACTATTTCTATTTTTTTTTTTTTATAAACTCAGAGTAACTCATTATTGGTGTCTAAAGCTTGATTAATTTCCCAGGTACGTAGAACTTGTACATGATCTCGATTGTTTTTGTTTAATTTGTTCTGTTCTCTTTGCCTTTACTTTCGTTTCTTTTGTTGTTATTTCTGAAGAAACATTAATTTTTGCAGACAGCAAAGGAACAGGAAACAGAGCCAAAATATGGGTTCGACTGCTAATGCAGGAGATCGCATTACGTCTTTGATAAAATTTACGATATCCCATGAACTGTCAATGCTGTCCAAGCCTTCCATCTTCAGAGCCCCCACCATTCTCTTCAGGCTTAATCCACAAGCTTACATCCCCGATGCATTTTCCTTTGGCCCTCTTCATCATGACAAACCAAACTTGAAACCCGCAGAAAAAATCAAAGCTCGGTATTTGCGAGGCCTTATCTCTAGGTCACCCTCTCCGGACTCAAAGCTAAGAGAACTCGTCAGATCCATCGAGGATGTAGAGAGAGAGGCTCGTCAATGTTACGCAGGGCAAATCGATTACACCCCAGATGAATTTATTCAAATTTTGGTAATTGATGGTTGCTTCATCATTGAGTTGCTCCGCAAGAGTGCTTATACTGAGCTTAGAGAAGAAGATGATCCAATTTTTACCATGTCTTGCATGCTCCAATTCCTCAACCATGACCTGATATTGCTTGAAAACCAAGTTCCTTGGATGGTACTCGAGCGTTTGTTTTGCATGACCATGGAACGTAGAGACCAAAAGTACTCCCTAATGCAACTTGCCATATTATTTTTTGCTAATATCTTCTCATCCACATGGCCTAGGAGTCCTGCTGCAGATCGCGCTATACTCCAAGACATAGAGCATATTCTCGACCTGTTAAGAAAATTGTTGATTTCATCAGTTGGAGAAGACGAAGAACGGGAGCTAGGATGGCGACCCATGCCTTCTGCCACGAGCCTCGCCGAGGCTGGAATCAAATTTAGACAGCGTAAAGTGTTCCACAGCATCTTGGACATAGATTTCAAAAATGGTGTCCTTGAGATCCCTCCTTTACTAATCCAAGAGACGACAGAAACCATCTTTAGAAATCTCATTAGTTTTGAACAATGTTACCCGAATTGCGAAGCTAGGTTCACTTCCTATGCCGTGCTCCTAGACAATCTCATTAACACCACAAAGGATGTGAACATACTTTGCGACAACCATATTATTGCTAACTGGTTGAATCCAGAAGATGCAGTCCAGTTCTTCAACAAGCTTTACCACAATTCTTATGTCAAGGAATACTATTACCTAAGAGTTTGCTGGGATGTGAATAAATATTGCGAACGCAGGTTGCCCAGATGGCGTGCAGTGCTTGTGCGCAACTATTTCAACAATCCATGGGCTATTCTTTCGATACTGGTTGTTTTTGCGTCATTGATCCTCTCCTTGTTACAAACTGTGTTTACCATAAAACAGAAGTGCTAGCTAGGTGATCTTGTAACTTGTAACTCAATTACAGTAAGACAAGAGTACGTAGCGTTGTTTGTTTATTTATTGGAAAATGCTAGTTTATTTCTTCACAAGCGAATAAACCCGTACTCAAGCATTGTATCAGTACTTGAGAAAGTTCTTGATCCACAACCTCCATCATGACGTACAGCCCAATACACACAGCATTGGACTTTCTTTTCTTTTCAGTCAAGATTTTTATGATAGGGGCCTGATACTTTAGTACTAGATCTGAGACTACGTCAAATCTAAGTTGGGGACTAATAATCTGTATCTAGCATAATGGCAGCTAGTTAATCAATAATAACGGATAATTGAGATTAGATGAGTAATGTAGTTATAAGTTGCGTAATTAATGTATATTTTTTTCACGTAGATCTCAAATTAAGATTTATTATTAAAAAATTAATTTTTTCATCACGTGAGTTTCAAATTTTCTCATTTTTTTTAAAAATAAATATGTTGTGTTTGCACATTTTATAACGACAAATATTATTTCTGTTGAGATTAAGAAAAGAAGCAAAATAGAGAGAACTCAAAAAAAAAAAATGATTAATACTCAAATTTAAAATTTTGAGAATTTTTTTTCAAAAAAGAAAATTAATCTAAATTATTCCTTAAAAATTAAATACGTAATTAAACAAAAATCTTGCCCAAAATTGAAATCATAATCACTTCCAAAACATTAAACAAAATATTTTCTAAAATAACAAAAATGAACTTAAATGTATGATTTGAAAAAAGAAAAAACAACTTCTATTGCTCCAATCCATTAATGAAGATTCACCATTTTTTTGTACAGATTTACGTTTTTAAGATAGTTCAACGCGGCTATCAATCTAAATATGGATCCAAATACTACTGAATTTGCATTATTCTCCCGGCTCATATTTTACTTCACAATTTTCCGCAACAAATTATAGGTAGCTAAAGCGCGCGTACATGTCAAAAGTTCAAAGAACGGAGTGTTTTTTATATATAGTAATAGAAAACCCTCGGTGACGTTAGGAATATATATAAACTTTTTTATTCTACAAAAGCTGAAAAACTTACCCTTGCTATCCAGATGATGAGTACCTGGATCAATAAATAGTTAAATTTATTGACTTTTCCTTTTAAATGCACGAAGCAAAGAATAAAGTCTTGTGGAATTCGTTATTTTTGGTACTTTTAGCATTATAAAAAAAACAAAGGAGGCAATATTAATGGTCGTCGAGGAGAAAGGGTAAAGATTTATGAAATTAAGCTGGTGTTAAGATGAGTACAGTAATTCTTCCCAGACATGATTTGTTCAAGGAAGCGTTGCCAGGCATGCTCTGTGAGGGTCATTTCTAGTACTATTTTTTTATGAACAAAGAGTCGCTCATTTTTTGGTGTTTTTTAGAGCATTTTTATTGGATTCTCTATATTTTCTTTTAAATTTTAGTTAAAAATGACACTCATTATAATTTTATCCTAAATTTTACTCATTTTTAAAAAATCTTCTACATCTCATTCACTATCCTTTCTCTATTCTATTAAAATAATATTTTTCTATTATTTCTTGATTACGTTTTTCTCTCACTTCCATTTACAAACTTAACTACTCAATATTTTTTTTTTATGTTTTGAACTATTATTCTAGTGAATATTTTAAACAAAAAATTAAATTATTTTGAAAATTATTATTTAAAACTATAATAAATATGAGTATAAGAAAAAGTATAAATGATTAGAAAAAAAATTTCTTTTATTTATTAGAATAAAATATTAATAAAATCTGATTTACAGGATGAATTGTGACTCTCTATATAAGGAATCACTATTCATCCCCTAAAACAAAATCCTAAAATAGGGAATTGGATGGGAGGGTGTTTTTGAGCTTTTTCCTAAATTTTTTCTTATAATTTAAGGATAATAGTGATATAGGAGATGGAATGTGGATATTCTTAAAACTCGATTTCTGGGGTACATAGAACTTACAAATCTCTTTTGTTTAATTTGTTATCTCTGTCCTAGCTTGAGTTTCCTTTTATCGGTATGAGAAACTCTTATTGCAGTCGGCTGGGGGAAGCGCCGCGCAGTCGGTGTCCACGTGGAAAAATGAAATGATTCGTTTCATTCATTTTAATCAAAACAGTGCTTTCTCAACCTCTGGGTTATCTTCCTCCCTCGTTTCATTTTTTCCATTCTCCTCCCCCCCGAGTTTCCTTCCTTCTCGCATGGCTCAAAATACTTAAACGAGCTACTGAAAGAATGAAACGGGTCTTACTTTGCTGTAGGTTTCACATAGACAATAGGTGAGAAAAGTACATGGTAGTTGAGTTTGACAATCATTTCAGGCAATTTAGATACCCTTTTATGATTTCTGGATAAGAACATGGTAAAAAGAGAAAATAAAGAGTGGGGTGAAAGAAATTAAGAAGCTGCAGGAGTAGCATAGATCATAGTTTACGTAAGACAGACTTCTACAAAAGCAAAGCAATATATCCACTGAAGAGGGAACTCTTGTACGAAAGAGAAAGAGGGAGGATAAAGGATGAAACCCACGAGAGATTGGTGAAGAAATAACGCTCATTCACATATTTTCATGGAGAGCTGAACCCAAAGCAAAAAAAACCTAAAATTGAGGAAAAAAAGGGTATAAAAGAATTGTCGTTACATCGATAATCAGAAAGTAAATAATGCAGAAGTTGTTAAAATCCAGTGAAAAATAAAACCCATTCTTCAGTTCGCCTTCCACCATTAGCATGACATTCGAAGCCTCACATATATCCTAATAAACAAAAAGCCTCATAAATATTTCCTCGGAGAACAGGAATTGCTGCTGGCGGTGCGTCTTGGCAGCTTGCTGTTGCCGACACTGCTGCTCTTCGCTTATCGCGGTGAGGCCTTTTTTTGTGTGGTTTGATTTATGGGTGTCCTGCAATTTTTTGGAGCCGACCACCGACTGTTGCTGGCGGACCGAAGAAGTCCTTTCTGAACGGATACCCAAATAGACTAGAAAAATCACGAATACACAACCATGCTGGTGGTCCTTACAGTTCCATCTACACCAGCAGCTCACGCTCATGTCGCAGTAGTTACCACTTGCACCTCGGCCATTAGCGCCGCCGCCACAACCGGCCGCCGTCGTCTCCATCATCGTCGGACTCAAACTACCCATACCGGAGACACCCAAAACAATCTCCTCATCTCCAAACTCCCTTAAACTGAGACACCACCACTCGACTGCACGATCAAAATGCAACAGACTCACTCAGATTTTGTTTTTTTTTTTAAGTAAAAGTAGCTGCCACGTCATCATCCGACTGCACGTCGGCTGTATGTAGCGACTGTACGTAGCAGGATTGTATCGGTATTTCTGAAGAATCATTTTTAGCAGACAAAAAAAGAAACAGGAAACAGATCGACGAAAAAATATGGCATCAATCGATGAAGATAGCGTTACAGCTTCTATAGTACGTACAATATCCCAAAATCTGACAATATTGCTTCCCAAGCCTTCAATCTTCAGAACCCTTACCATACTGTCCAGGCATAATCCACAAGCTTACATCCCTGATGCATTTTCTTTTGGCCCTCTTCATCATAACAATCCAAATATTCCATCTTTGCAATCTCCAGGCATATTCCGTCTTTCGAAATCTTATTGCTTTTGAACAGTGTTGCCCCAATTGCGAAGCTAGGGTCACTTCATATGAGGTACACCTAGACAACCTCATTACAACTGTCGAGGATATCAACATACTTTGCAAGAACAACATTATTGATAGCTGGTTGAACCCAGAGGATGCAGTTCAGTTTTTTGGCAAGCTTTACCACAATGCTTATGTCAAGGAATACTATTACCTACCTATTTGCCAGAAAGTGAATGAATATTGCCAGCGTCCTTTCGGGTTTTGCTCTAGATGGCGTGTAACTTTGGTGACCAACTATTTTTTCAGTGTATGGGCTGGTACCCCGACAGTGGCTGCTACTGCACTGCTGTTGTTCACATTCCTACAAACTGTGTTCACCGTAATAAAAAAAATAAGAATGGTATATATAAGTAACTATTCACTATTTTATATTTGTAACTTTTTCAAATAGTGTGAGAGCCTTTTTATATAGAGTGTGGAGTATGAAATGATGAATAGAAGAATTGTTTTTAAAAAAAAAAATAGTATTGTAACTTGATTTGTCAGACTTGTAACTTAATTGTTATACAAGTACTCGTCCCTTCAATCTCCTTTTCATTGCTATACATGTACAAAGTGGCTAGTGTTTTTTATTTTATTTTTCTTTGCTTCTTTTTTCTTCGTAGGCAAGAGTGCTGCTTGTTGTACCTGCAGTCTGTATTTTTTTTTTTATGGATTTTAATTCATTTTCAATAACATTGTAATTTCTTTTCATTACATTTTTTTCATTTGTCATTTTTAATATTTTCCACATGGCAACCACTTATAATTGTCTGCATCTCGCTCTAGGAAAGCATTAAAAAAATCAAGCATTAAGAGCATTAGCATTAGATTGGCCAAATGTATATTTAAAATTTGGCTAATATTACACTTTTTTACATTTGTCTATTTCATTTAAATTCAATATCCACATTGGATTAGCCATTTATTCTCTATATAATAATAAAATATTATTAAATTAATCATTTTTTTATTTAATTAATTTGTATCACATTTTCTAATTCTACCAATTTAATATTAATAATAATTATATTCTAATTAAATTAATATTAAAAAATTTATATTTTTAAAAGTCATTTAATGCTAATAATAAAAAATATTGATTAAACTCATCTAAAATTTTATCTAAATTTCTTAATTACAAACCAAATAGTATTTTTATTGGAGTGAGAAACTAATATTTTAATGTTTTCTTGAAATGAGAAATTAATATTTTAATATTTTGTGAATCAATAGTGGTTCTCTATCTTTGGCCAACAACTGTAACAAAAGTCCATTTTATTTTAGACTTAATCAATCTAATGTGAAGTATTTTTGACATCAATCATTTAAATTTTAGCTAATTCTTCCATTTGGCCAAACCAATATGGATGCCCTAAAAAAATGCTCAACTACAAAACTAGAAAGCCACTTATGCCTTATGGGGCCATTATTTTGGCCCACCCTACTGGCCCAGGCCTGGTTTCTATAAAATGAAAATTTTTCAATATTTTTTTTATCAAAAAAATCATAAATGATATTTTGTCATCTCCAATTATGGAGCTATGTGAAGAAAAAATAATTAATAATTAATGTCTAATTATGGGTTTCATTTTACGTTTATTTAGAGGGAAATTTGCTTGTAATCGATGCATACCAATTAATTAAATAAATCGCGTGCAACCCCATTTTGTAAAGAATGTACAATTTTCAAACGGTCTAACATCCTTTGCAAGTCTCATAAACTCTTGCACTAACACAGACATGCGATGAATATATTCCAGCTCGTTTGAACTAAGTCAGGTGGCAGGGACTGCCAAAAAGAAGGGAAGAAAAAAAGAAAAGGAAACTATGGACCTCCATCGACCATCACGGCTAAGGGTGTAGAACCGGGCTGGATTTTTTGTCCGGTCCGGTCCGAAACCCGCAATCCGGGTGGAGCCGGGCGGGTAAACAAAATTTCATAACCGCCCGGATTCGATTTTTAACCGTGTTTCCGTAACCGGCTATTTTTTTTAAAACACTGTTTTGATTATATTAAAAACTACGCCGTTTGCACCTTTCAATTTAATCCTCATTCCTTCGAGGGGCTTCCATTCTTGTCTCAGACTCTCAAATTCGTTTATGTCTGAGTGTCTCTGAAACTTGAAACTTGAAACCCTAGCCCTGCTGGTCATTGATTTGCACCCCTCGAGCGCCTCTCTGCCTCTCACTTCACTTGAGTCCTCGAAGGCTCAAAGCCCATTTCTCTCAACTAAGCTAAAAATGAAATCCTAGCCGCTAGCCGTCACTGCGAGCGCCGAGTCTACAAGCCCCATCTCTCTCTCTCAACTCCGAAATCTACGGTATGTTCATCTCTCTCACTCGGTTTGTATAGATATTTTATGTTGTGTAAAGTTAGATGCACTTTGGATTTGTGTAAGTGGGTTTGGATTTGTGTGGGCTGTTGGTTCATTTTTGGTTTGTTTAAAAATGGATACGAGAGTCATTGATCTACTTTTGGTTCGTTTAATCTGGGTCTTTTTATAGAGATGGTGAAAAGTGAAACCCTAGCCAAGTCTTCCATCCCTTCGTTCCGTCGCCGTTTGCCCCATCTCTCTCTCTCTCTCTCCACTTCGAAACCTACGGTATGTTCATCTCGCTTGCTCGATTTGTATAGATATTTTTATGTTATGTTTAAAGTTACATGCACTTTGGATTTGAGGAAGTGAGTTGCTTGGCATGTGAAATGCTCTTCTGAATCTTTGTGTCTTGAGCCTTTAATTCTGAAATGCTCTCTCTCTCTCTCTCTCTCTAAGTTTGTAGATCTAAGTTTGTGTTTGTAGATCTGAGACTCTGTGTTTGGGTTTCTTTATTTTTAAAATCTTCCAACAAAAACATGTTTGTAGATCTACATGCTCGCAACACTATAAATTTTGTAAAACTGTGTGTACTTTTTTGAATCTGGGTGTGGTTTGATTTTTTTTTTTTTTTGTTTTTGTTGTTCCTAATCTCTAGTCTATTTTCGATTTTTTCTTGCTATTAATCTCTCTAGATGCTGCGATTGTGTTCATTAAAATTTTTTTTCCATTCCTTTTGGTTTGGATCTGGGTTTGGTTTGGTTTTTTATTTTTTGTAATCTCTAGTCTATTTTTGTTATGGATCTGGGTATGGTGCTCTTTTTTTTTTTTTTTAATATTTCTATTCTGTTTTTGATTTTTTGTTATTGCTAGTCATCTCTCTGGATGTTGTGACTAAAGCCATTTTTCTAACCTTCCATTCCTTATTGATGACTGTGCTACTTATAATATTAACATTAATACATATCCATGTAGTAATTATTGTAGTGTCTTTGTGAGGTTTTGTTTCAAGTTTTCTTCTCTTGTTCTTTTTGACTTGTTTGTAATCATTATAGTTCTCATTTTTCTGTTGTAATTGATGTTGTTGGCAGCTTATGGAGAGACAGTCCAGTAGAAAATTTCCCTCCGATTCCAGATTCAAGATGTGAAGACTAATGCATTTTGTTCTTTGTACATTTATGTTTTAGTTTAATTAGTTGTAATGTATTAATATTTCTTTTGTTCTTTGTAAATTTATGTTTCAGTTTAATTAGTTGTAATGTATTAATATTTCTTTTGTTCTTTGTAAATTTATGTTTCAGTTTAATTAGTTGTGATGTTTTATTATTTCTTTTGTTCTTCGTAAATTTATGTTTTAGTTTAATTAGTTGTGATATATTAATATTTCTTTTGTTCTTTGTAAATTTATAAAATCTTTTAAAAAGTGTTTAAATTATTTTTTTAAAAAAATCTGGGCAATTTAAGCATGCCAGAATTTTTTTTTTTAAAAAACAAGTGATATAAAAACATTTTTTCAAGTTAAGTCTTCTTTAAAAAAAAGAAAAGTAATAACAACCCGAATTATAGTGAAAAATCCAGGTTTATAGTGAACAATCCGGATCTAGATTATGGTATATAGTGAAAAATTAGGATTATGGTAAAAATTCGAGTTTACAGTGAAAAATCCGATTATCTGCCCGGATTTTTTTCAGTTTAATCCGGGTGAATAACTGTTCGGATTTTACCATCAGGATCTAGATCCGGTTATGGCCGGATATCCGGATCCGGATGCACACCCCTAATCACAGCAACTTTATTGTATATTACCATTGGCTGTACTCAGTTTTATTCAAAAAAAAAAGCTTTATCTTATTACCCTGTTCAGGGGATCGATATAATATATGTTCCACGTACACTAACATTGATGTCTTTTGTTTATCTTGAAATTTATTCAAGTATAAAATTTTGCCATATATAATTCATGTAAAAAAACATGTGATTTTGGACTGACAAAAATCGTACGCATCGAGTTGAATAAAAATGAAGGGTATCAGAAATTAGAGAGGTCTTTGTCTTTCAGCTATTTCTACAGATGATCACACCTTTGTCGATATATATATTGCTTTTGTTTTTTCATTGGTTTCACAATATCCTTCCTATATATTTTTTTACAAAAAGCAAAAACCCATTAAAAAATATATTTTTTCACAAAAAAAAAAAACAATGAATAACAAATTTGCAAATCCGAAGTGAGAAAGCCAACAAACTAGGTAAAAAATCTATTTTTCACACAAAAAATTCAGGACATGCAAAAAATACAAAAAACCCACAACATATTAGAAGGACACTATTTCTGAAATTCTTCCTTGTATTGTATTGCATCAGTGTAGAGATTTTATACAGAGTTTGTATAACATTCTATAGAATCAGAAAAGAATCAAATTAATTACAACTTGAGACAGAAAATAGAAACAGAAATGTCTACGGTTCCCCTGCAGTAGCACTTGATTTCTCTGCAGTGATGTTTGTTGAGGCAACAGTGGAGTCTATGTTAATACGCCCCCTCGAGTCCAAGGGTGTATCAACAACTTTGAGACTCGATCTCAGTTTGAAGAATCTGTCCGCAACTAATGGTTTGGTGAAAATATCAGCTAGTTAATCATTAGAGCTGACAAAAGAGATTTTCAAGGACTTGGTAGCAACTCGAGCTCTGACGAAGTGAAAATTAATTTCCATATGCTTCGTTCTTGAGTGAAAAACTGGGTTGGTAGCCAAGTAAGTAGCTCCAATGTTATCACACCATAATGTTGGAGCATGACTAAGAGGTAATCCAAGTTCTGAAATAAGTGTTTGAAGCCAGATGATCTCAACTACTGAAGAGGCTACAGATTTGTACTCTGCTTCAGTACTAGACCTTGCAACAGTTTGTTGCTTTTTGGAGCTCCAGGAAACCAGGTGGTTATACAAGTAAATGCAATACCCGCCCGTAGACCTTCTATCATCTGGGCATCTAGCCCAATCCACATCCGAATAGGCATGCAATTGAAAGGAAGATTGAGAAGAGAAGCAAAAGTCCATGATTGATGGTAGCTTTCAGATAACGCAATATTCATTTCACAGCAACCCTGTGGGGTAATTTAGGTATGTGCATGAATTGGCACACCTTATTTACCGCATAAGAGATGTTGGGTCTTGAGAGAGACATGTATTGTAATCCTCCAACGATGCTTCTATACATGGTAACATCATCAAAACTAGGAAAGTCCAGTTTAGAGAGTTTTAAAGATGCATCCATAGGTGAAGTGACAGACTTGGCATGTATCATATTACTTCGGGTAAGGAGATCTTTAATATATTTTCTTTGGGACAGCAGCAAACCATTAGGTAATTGTGTAATCTCCAACCCAAGAAAATAAGAGAGAGGTCCAAGATTCTTTACAGGGAAGGCCAAGCTTAAATCTCTAAAAAAGGTGTCAATTGCCGTAGGTTTGGAAGCAGTGATAACGAAGTCATCAACATACACCAATAAGTAGATGTGCAGATCACCATTATTAGGGGTGTAAATTTAAATCAGAAAACCGGTCCGAACCGGACCAGACCGGACCAGTTTTACCGGTTTTGAACCGGTCCAGTCCGGAACTGATTCTTATAATTTATAAACTGGTTGGAACCGGTCCGGTTTCGATTTTAGGATTTTTTGGACCGGACCGAACCGGTTGATACAAAATATAAAAAAAATAAAATTTATATATAAGTTTTATACAAAATTAAAATTATACAAAATATTTTATATATATTAATATATAAGTTTTATATGTAATATATAATTATATGTGAAATTTTTATATATAATTATATATCATATATGAAATAATTTCATATTATAATTTATAAAATATAACATAAAATGTTAATTTTAAATATGAACATTTGTAATTTGTTTGATCATATACTATTAATATAATTATATATAAGATAATGTTATTATAAAATAAAAGTTTAATCTTAAAAATGAAAATATAGTTGATCATGTATTATATAGCTATACTAATATATAAGTTTATAACTTGTACTAATAGTCTAATATAGACTATAGTTATAGTTATATTAATAGTATAATATAGATTAATAAAAGTACAATAGATTTTTTTAAAACAGTTTTTTTTTAACATATTTTTAATGACAAAATGTCAAACTTACATTTAAAAAAAAATCAGAAAACCAGACCGAAAACCGGTAAAACCGGAAGTACCAGTTTAGGAGGGTAACCAGTGCGTAATCGATTTTGAAAAATACAAAATCGATCATATCGGTTCGGTCTAAAATTTTGTCCAAAACCGGACCGGTTACACCCCTAACCATTATTAAGGATAAATAAGGAAGCATCATATTAGGAAGCCACAAATCCATTGTCTAATAACCATATGCTCAATTGAGCAAACCAGGCCCTGTTTTAGGCTGTAAATGGCCTTATGGAGCTTACAAACGTAATCCGGAAATTAAGGATGGAGAAATCCTTGAGGTTGATGCATGTATACCTGATCTGTGAGTGTTCCATGAAGGAACGCATTCTGAATGTCGAGCTGTCGGAGTGGCCATCCACGAGCAACTGCTAGTGATAGGATGAGTCTGATTGTAGGAGCTTTGACCACGGGGGTAAAGGTCTCATGAAAATTGAGACCATGCTGTTGGTGGTAGCCTTTGGCTACAAGCCTTGCTTTTCTCCTTTCAATAGACCCATTGGCATGAAGTTTGGTCTTGTAGACCCACCTGCAACCAAGGACATTGATGGAGGGGTTAGGAGGAACTAAGGACCTGGTCTTATTTTGAATTAATGCTTGGTATTCCTGAGACATGGTAGCACGCCATGCCGAGTGTTTAGAGGCCTCTGTATAGCTGGTAGGAGATTCGGGTGGGGAGACCGTAGTAGTGAGGCAAGTCCGAGAAGGGAATGGGATTGTGCCATCTAATCGAACACAAGGTCTAGATGAGTTGGTCTGTGAGCGTGTGATAATGGGAGAGCGAGGTGGAACAAGAATAGAGGTGGAATTTGCAGGAGGTGCTGAGGAATTAGGGATTTGGTCATGCGATGAAGAAATTGGAAAAGGAGTAGAGTTCGGCTGTTGAGAGGAGGTGTTGGGTAGTGTTGTTGAGAGGAGGTGTTGGGTAGTGCCTGGGCCGAATAGAGATGGGAGTGAATTGAGAAGAGGCAAGGAGACATGTGTTGGATGTGGGTTATGAGAAGTGACAACTGGGCTGGGCGTTGAAATAGAATAAGGAAAGTTGGCCTCATGAAACAGTACATCACCGGAGTAGTAAGACACGATGAGATTTTAAGTCCATACACTTATATCCTTTGTGTGTGGAACTATAACCCAAAAAGAGACACTGGGATGATTGAAAATTTAGCTTGTGTTGATTCTAAGCCCGCATATTTGGGAAGCATAGGCAACCAAAAACCTTAAGAAAATTATAATCTGGATCGCGATGATGAATTTGATAAAATGGAGATTTATTTTTTAGAGTTGTCATAGGTAAACGATTTATGAGATAGACAGCGGTGTCAAAAGCATCAACCCAAAAGGTGAAAGGAAGATATGCTTGGGCCAAGAGTGCAAAGCCCAGTGTCGACTATGTGTCGATGTTTCCTCTCAACAAGCCCATTTTGGTGATGAGTATGTGGACAAGAGAAACGGTGATGGATCCCAACTTTTTGACAAAATTGTGTATGAGGTTTGAATTCACCACCCCCATCGGTTTGAAGGGTGATGAGTTTTGTGTTAAAGAAACGTTCAACATATGAAAAGAAAATAGAGAAAATATGTGAGACATCTGATTTTGCTCTTAAAGGATAAAACCAAGTGTACCGAGTGAATTGATCTACAAAAGAAAGATAATATTTAAACCCTTCTCTAGAAACAGAGTGGGCTGGGCCCCATACATCCGCACAAACTAACTTAAGTGGTTTAGTGGAATGGGCCTTTGTTGAGATAAACGGAAGCTGATGAGCTTTAGCAAGTGGGCACTCGGTGCACTGGAAGGTAGAGCCTTGTGGAACAATTTTCAAACAGGTAGAATGCAAGATACGAGACATCATGGAAGGTTGAGGATGACCCAGCCTACAGTGCCATTGAGCCAAATAAGTTTTCTCGCCTAGATGAACTAATGGAGAAGGACGAGAGAGGGAGGGAGAAGGCGTCATGGATGGAAAAATGTAGAGCCCGTCACGGAGTGGTCCAGTGAGGAGGATTTGCCCGTCGAAATGGCCTTCACAAAAAAAAAAGAGGCATGAAATTCAAAGTAACAGGAGTTATCACTACAGAATTTGGAGACAGAGATGAGATTCTTGATGATATTAGGAACGTAAAGTAAGTTTTGAAGTAAGAAAGAAAAGGAGGTAGAAGATAAGGAAGAGGCACCCGTGTTCTGTATTGGAAGATCCGATCCATCCCCTACCCGAACTTGATCACTACCACAGTATGATTCGGAAGAGAGGTTCAGATTGTTGAAGTCATGTGTTATATGGTGGGTTGCGGCTGAATTTGGGTACCAGGTGGACTCCATGAGGTTGCTTGGTGCAGTATAGTTGGTGGAAAATGATGTGGGTGCTGCAAATTGGTAGCTATGGTCAAAACGGTGGAAGCATTGTAATGCCACATGTCCTGCCTTCCTACAAACTTGACAGGTTGGGCGTTGTGATGGTGTCGAGGTGTTCTACACTGCTGGTGAAAAGGTACGGCCACCACAAGAATGATAACCAAACCTTCCTCTGCCATTACGACTGCGGCCACCACAGGACTGATTGCGACCTTGTCCACCTGCATTGGTGAAATTAGCAGATGGTTCAACAGACAAGGGTGTGCGTGCACTGTGAGCCAGGCGACTTTCATGGACCAGCAATAACTAGTAAAGCTCGTTGGAGGAGATTGGCTCAGCTCGTGTTGTCACAGAAGTGATAAACGAGTCATAAGATGAGCCAAGACCAGTGAGAAGGTAGGTAACAAAATCTGGGTCAAGTAACGAAGAACCAGTGGCTGCAAGAATATCAGCTAGAGACCTCACTCTACCAAAGTAATCAGTAATACTTTGATCACCACTGGTAAGGTTGGCTAATTGAAACTTAACTTGAAACTGTTTGGCTTGAGAGTGAGATGTAAATAAGGAGGCGAGGGAACGCCAAAGCTCACGAGAGGTTTTTGAAGAAAGAACATGACCAATGACTGACTCAGAAATAGAAGAGAATAAAATACTAAGAACAGATTGATCAATACGCCTCTATGAGGAATAGGCTAGATTAGGTGTAGTAGAGTCTGGAAGGTAGACTGAAGGAGAGGCAAGTGTGCCATCAACATACTGATATAAATCTTGACTGCAAAGATAAGCAAAAATTTGGACTTTCCATATTATTGGTAGTAAGTTTGGTGGTGACGAGATGAGAGAAGGAAGACATGTTTGTAGAGGGAAGGGGGGGAAGGGAAGAAGAGACTGCCATGGATCAGATTTGCAAGGACTGTAAGTCTCAAGCTCTTGATACCATATTAGAAGGACACTATTTCTGGAATTCTTCCTTGTATTGTATTGCATCAGTGCAAAGGTTTTATACAGAGTTTGTACAATATTCTAGAGAATCAGAAAAGAATCAAATTAGTTATAACTTGAGACAGAAAATAGAAACAGAAATGTCTACGGTTCCCCTGCAGTAGCACTTGATTTCTCTGCAGTGATGTTTGTTGAGGCAGTAGTGGAGTCTATGTTAATACAACATGCAAACTTAGAACATACAAATGAACAACATATCTACAAATTCGAACATACAAACGAACATTTAATGGCATTTAAAAAAAAAACTCAATGCCAAAAAGCTAAAACCCATGGAAAAAAATTCACAAAAAATTCAAAAAACCCACAACATGCCAACCCAAAACACACAAAGGAACAACATGCCGGCAAATTTGAACAGAGAAAGCCAACATGCCCACATAAAAAATATATTTTTTCTCACAAAAAATAAAAGAAATCAAGAACATGTAAACCCAGAATATACAAACAAACATTTAACAACATGAAAAAATACTCAACGCCAAAAAGCTAAAACCCATAAAAAAAAAAAAAAAAATTTCCCAAAAAATCCACAACATGCCAACCCAGAACACACAAAGGAACAACATACCTGCAAATTCGAATAGAGAAAGCCAACAACCTAAATAAAAAATTTACACTTTTACAAAAAACCAAAAATATGCAAACCTAGAACATACAAACAAACATTTAATGACATGAAAAAAAAAACCCAACACCAAAAAGCTTAAACTCATGAAAAGAATATATTTTTTCACAAAAAATCAACAACATGCACACCCAGAACATACAAAGGAACTGCATATCTACAAATTCAAAGAGAGAAAGCCAACATGCCCGTGTAAAAAATTTATTTTTTCACAAAAAATTCAAAAAGTTCACAATATGCACACCCGGAACATGCAAACGAACTTAACACATCTCCAAATCCGAAGAGAGAAAGCCGACAAACTCATGTAAAATCCTCAAACCAACAGTATGAGAAAAAAAAACTCAATGCTGCACAAAACAAATCTAAAGAGACATCCAGAGAAGATAAAACATGCAAAGAAGAGAGAAAACAAAAAGAGAAAACAATTTGCTTTTGGAGAGAGAAGACTTTGAGAAGACGAGGAGGAGAAGATAAAAGATAGAGAGAGAATATGAAAAGGAAATAAAAAGACTCGAAGGAAAAAAAACCTAAAGTTACCCGCACTCTGACCCAGCTGCAATCAAAAATCAAAATGCTCTCACTTAAATAGACACAAAACACCAAAATAAAAGGATAAAATACACAAAAAAGGGATTGAGACGACAAATTTTCCGTTCACAGCTATCCCCACTAGATATATCTTTTGTTTTTTCATTGGTTTCACAATATCGTACTTCGTATATATAAAGACAGTGATCGTGGGTTCATGTCATTTATGTAAAGACCATATATAAAGATAGCGTTGACATGCAAATGGTTGAAGTCCATATATAAAGACCAGTGATCGTGGGCTCATGACATATATTAAAATCGACCTCTGATGACGAGTGATCATCAAGTACTCAGAGTCAATGTATTTTCAAAAAAAAAAAAAAAAACTCAGAAGTCAATGTAAAATGGAAATTAATGCAGGTGGAAGATGACGATTCTCTCTTTCGTACCCATGCCACGGCCTAATTTTAATTCTTCAGTAATTTGGTTGGTGGTTGAGGTAGTTTTTTGACGGTTGTACATATCCTTTTCTGGAACGTCTTTGATTCTTTGAAGTCTATAATTTCGTTCTTGTTCTCTCCATATAATTTAAAGAATTATTTAATGTACCTTCTTCTTCGTTGATTCCTTTGTCAGACACTTTCTTCTCCGTTGATTCCCATTTGGGGGGAAGAAGTTTCGGGCGTGCCATCTCCATGCATTAATATTGTTGGCCACTCTTTAGGGTCAAACCAATGATATTCATACTTGTACCATTAATTAGAGGAATATAATATTATTTACTTCTTTTTTTAAAAGAAAAATAACATGGATGTATTAACTTTTTCTTATTCATTTTCTCCGAAATTCTGTACACCAATTATTACATTATTTTTTAATACACCTTTTGATTAATGTTGCAACTAATAAAAAATCATTCCAATAAGTTGTTCTTGCCCTACAAAAACTGACCCAAAATTAGAATCCTGATTTCACTCTTGAGCTGTCAAACCCAAAATAAATGTTTTTGTTTTTGGGGGTCAATTTGCGGGAAATACTCATATGTGGTGATAATTGATCGCTGAAAAAAACCTTGTGGAGTAAAAAGAGCTTGCGTCGTCCGAAAAGATCACTTAAAATTTTTTTGCACTAAATAGGATACATAAAACTAGAAAATATTCACTAAAAAGCAAAAAATAAACATATATATATTTGGCGAATTAAACACAATATTAAATCCTTCACTTCATATATAAGCATCTCACCTTAATGAATTAAAAAATCAGGTTCTACCTGAATTCAAAAATCATGTTACATCTTCTTGGACATTTTGAGCCATAGATAAATGCATCTCAATTACCTTACACTAATTGACATAAAAAAAATTCTTGAAGATTAGATGCCAGGAATAACCTTAAAAGATTTTAGAAAAGCATTAGATTGAAAGAAAACTGATTGTACAGATAGAAATATTTTGTTGAGCTTTTATTGATACCTCATAAGTGTGTCTATAATGCAATTTTATTAACAATCATTTATAGCCAAGAAAAATACCCTAAATTGGTATCTATTTACAGATCACTTATAATTCTTAATTTATACCCAATGAATAACAAGATCACATCATTCCAAATTTCACAATTTTACCTTACCTTCTTGAATAATCCAAAGCAATAGCAATCCCACATCCAAACAACTTGATGTAAAAGATGTAATTTTTTAGGGTGATGCTCAAACAGTGATAAAGGCATTACGAGATAGTGAGGACAAATGGTGATCATGGATAGGTCAGTTGATGGCCTTGACATAAGACATATTTTCTCTCAAAGATCAAATTGGGATGCACGATCATCTGCAGAGAAGAAAACAGTGTGGCTCATAGTTTATCCAAGAGGGTTTTACAGTTAGAAAGAAGTGCAATGTTAGATTGAAGATGGACCAACTGAGATTTTTTATTTTTTTTTGTAACGAAAGATATGGCTTGTAATGATTAATTCTTTTATTGTTAATGAATGAGAAGAGGAGTTCTGATTTTCAAAAGTAAATAAATCATGAATACATAGTAGAAAAAAACATAGAAAAAAATGCACGAAAAAACGTTGATTAAAACGGACAGAAAAAATGCAAAAAAAAAAAAAATGCATGAAAAGAACGCACAAAAAATGTACAAAAGAAAAAATAAATATTAAATGTACTTAAGAAAAACTTATAAAAAAATTATTTTTTCACATGTTAATTATTGATATGCTGAAAATTAATGAAATTTGAAATTCAAAAGAAAATTAACAAAATAAGTTTTGTAAGTAAAATTATAAATAAAAGTATAAGTACATGTTGCACTATTAGAAAAACAACACCAAAAAAATGCACATAAAAAACACACGAAAAACACACAAAAGAAAAAAATGCACAAAAAAGGTCAAAAAAAAAAAAAACACACACACACACACACGAAAAACGCACAAAAGAAAAAAAAAATGCACAGAAAAAATGCATGAAAACACAAAAGAAAAAAAAAAGGCACAAAAAAATGCAGGAAAAAAACGTACAGAAAAAAAAACTATTGGATTCATTTTGGACAAATGGAAGACAAAGTGAAAGACACATGCATTGAAGGGTCAAATTACCATTTTCCTATGGCTGTAGATCAGATATCGCCAACGCAGATGGCCTAACGCTAATTGTATTCACAATCGTTTCTTTATCTTATCATTTAAAATACATCATTAAACTTTATTTTTTTTATTTTACATATTAATTTTTACAATATATCATACATCAACTTATTTATTTTATCTAAACATTTCCTTTCTACCAATAAATTTGTAATATTCATATTTTTTTTATATATTTACAATATATTATTATATATGATGTAACATAATTCAGTCCTATACACACAAAATAAAAATATCTAAGCTAAATAAAAATTAAAAATGAAATCAAAATATGAAAATATTGGATAAATAATATTTTCAAGATATTTTTTTAAAAAATAAAATAAAATAGAGGTGTTTTAAATGATGAACAATAAAACGAATTTGTATTGAAATGTAAAAGTTAAAGTAAATGAGAGAGTAAATGATGTATAAATAATAATAAAAATTGTTTGAAGGATGAACAATACCTGCTACATGTAGCGGGTTACTGTATCAATTTATATTTTACATGTTCTTTTACATAATTTGATAGAACTTATTTTATGAACAATTCTTTAAATAATTTTGTTTGATAGAACTAAACACTTTTCTCTCCGTACACTGGAGATTTCTTTACGTTTTCAATGGTGTTTGTGGGTTGTTGACGAGGGAGTTTCCGGTTTTGAAGCATGACTACGAGTACTTTTAGTTGTGTAGTTATTGAATCAAAGATTTTTGAGGTGAGAAGAGAGGGGAATAAGGTATGCATAACTGAGAAAGGATGGAAAGGAGTAAGTTGTTTATGGCTGGGTTTGGAGACTATCAGTTGGGTGGTTAACTCATTGGAGGCTTGTATGAAGCCTGGGAGTAAAGGTTTCTACTCGGCTCGACGCGAAGGAGACAGAGGACTCACTACTCAGCGATGCTCAAACACTCGCGGTGCATACTTGGCTTTGGCGGCGTATGGTGGGGGAGGACGCCGAAGTTTCGTACTCATCCCTGAAGGTAAGGATGGTATGGGGTGGAGGAAGGTGGCGGCAGTGTTGAAGGATATGGCCGGAGGAAGTGGTCAGGGGAGAAACCCATCGAAAGCTTCGGCGTTAGCCATGCCGGCGAGGTCGTACAAGGAGGCTCTGGTGGTTCCTCGAGCCGCGCAGCACAATGCGACAGCAGACGCGCAAAAGGGATCACATCCCTGTTCGGCAGTAGCTCAGTATGGCGATGGATATGACAGAAGGGTGGTCGGGCTTAAAGAAGAAACTATTCTGAAGGAATTGAACGAAATGAAGATTTCGTTGGGGGAGTTAACTACTAAGGTAGTTGAGCTAATACGGTGCGTTGAAGATGGGAATATGGGCCCGGGCAGGCAGGTGGGCTTATGGGTTTCTACGGATGGGCCTATCGAGCAGGGACAGGAAGGTAGGAAGGCTGATGGCAACGGGCCAAAGCCCAAAATGAGACAGCTCTGGCGGAAGAGAACACAGGCTGTTGGGGGCCCGTCGTCGCATGGGCCTGAGCCACCGCCGCCGGCGAAGCCTCAGTTGACCTCGACGAAGGCCGCGGAGGTGCCGATGGACAACCTGCCGTCAGATGTTGCCATATCTGACGACGAAGGTGGGTTTTACGACATTTTTACTGCTCTCGAAGATCCGATAGCTGCACAGAACATGACGATGGAGATCATCGGTGCACAGACAACAGCGTCGAGGCCAGTGGAGATAGATGAGAACAGTTTCAGGGTTGAGAGCAGTCCCTTGGAGGAAGGGGAAGTTTCGGGAAATGTCGATGACGCCACCCCGGTTACTGTTGTCGAGCCAAAGCCTTCGAACCAGACACAGATAATTCCGATTTCGGTAGAGGAACCTATGGGGGGGCCAAATGTGGAGGTTGTGGTGCCGGGAGTGAAGGAAGTGGGTGCTGAGGATTCTGTGAAGGGGAAGGAGATGGTCACCAGGTCGTTGAGTCTATCTATGGAGGCTGAGGGCAGTGAGGAGGAGTTGGGTACTCCATCACCCTTACAAATGATTCCTCCTCTGATTGCACCTCGTGCATCACATTGGGTATTAAAAAAAGTAGAGGAGCTTCAAGAATGGGTGGGAATTTCTTGTGAAGGTTATGAAGACCAATTCATGGCCCTCCTAGTTGCCATGGAAGCTAATCGATCCACGGTAATGAAGTCTGCTATGAGAAAGGAAAGAGAATTGAGACGGTTGCAATGCTTCATTAACTACGATAATAAGGAGGGCACTTCGGGGAGAGATAGAACAAAAGGGAGGGATGCTACTTTTGTCAATGAAGCCTAAAATACTATCGTGGAATGTGAGAGGGATCAATGATGTGAATAAACGTCTACGTATTAGATCTCTTCTCCGTACTTGGAAAGTAGATATCGTTTGTCTTCAAGAAACTAAATTGGCTTTTATTTCTCTTCATATCATTAGGAGTTTGTGGGGTTGTTTGCATGTGGGGTGGCATTACCTTCCATCCATTGGGGCATCCGGGGGAATACTAGTTATGTGGGATAAAAGAGTAGTGGAAAAAATGGAAGATTTCCTTGGGGATTATGTGGTGGCATGCTCGTTTAGGGATGTCATGGATGGATATCAGTGGGCTTTTGCAGGTGTTTATGGGCCTAATCTGGACCGGTCTCGAAGTTTACTATGGGATGAGTTAGCCGGTATACACAGCATTTGGGATGTACCTTGGTGTATTGGAGGTGATTTCAATGTCACTCGGTTCCCGAGTGAGAGATCGGGTAATTCGGATTTCAACTCACCCATGGTAGATTTTTCCAACTTCATTTCTGAATTGAACTTTCAGGATATTCCTCTAGCAGGTGGTTCCTTCACTTGGTCTAGTAACCGAGATGTCCCATCGTGGTCAAGGATAGACAGATTCTTAGTTTCACCGGAATGGGAGATACACTTTCCGACCTCATTCAGAAGAGACTACCCAGGTTATGTTCAGATCACTTTCCCATTCTTTTGAATTGTGGGGGCATTAGTAGAGGCCCAGGGTACTTCAAATTTGAGAACATGTGGCTAAAGACAGAGGGATTTATGGACAGAGTGCGACAATGGTGGTCTTCATATCATTTTCATGGTAATGCTAGCTTTACGATGGCTTGTAAATTAAAGTCATTGAAAAAGGACTTGAAGGAATGGAATAAACAAGAGTTTGGCAATGTGGAAAACCAGAAAAATATTCTTATGGAGGAGCTCAATGATTTGGAGGGTGTGGAAGAGGTGAGGCTCCTTTCTGAAACTGAGCGGGCTCGCAAATCCCAAGTGTCCGCGGACATTGAACGGTTGTCTCTTTTAGAAGAAATATCGTGGCGCCAAAAATCGCGAGCAGTATGGTTGAAGGAAGGGGATAGATGCACTAAGTTTTTTCATCAAGTGGCCAACTCACATAGGCGGAACAACGCTATTGATACTCTGATGATAGAGGGGGTGGTCTCATCGAACCATACCGAGATTTCGGATCACATTGTCAATTACTATGATAAGTTGTTTTCGGAACAATTCGAATGGAGGCCGAGACTTGACGGGATGGTTTTTGACATTCTTGACCAGCAGGTAGCGGAGCGACTTGAAAGGCCTTTTGAGGAGGTAGAGGTCAGGTCAGTGGTCAAGGGTATGGCGGGTGATAAAGCTCCAGGCCCAGATGGCTTCTCCATGGCTTTCTTTCAGACTTGTTGGGAGGTGCTTAAGGATGATATCATGGAGGTCTTCCATGAATTTCATGGAAGTGGGCGGTTCGAGAAAAGCCTCAATGCAACTTTTCTTGCACTCATCCCCAAAAAAACCCGGTGCCGTAGCAGTGGAAGATTTTCGACCCATTAGTTTGGTGGGGGGACTTTACAAAATCTTATCCAAAGTTTTGGCGAATAGATTAAGCAAGGTGATGGAAAGCTTGATATCGAAACCTCAAAATGCATTTGTTCAAGGTAGGCAAATCCTTGATTCGGTACTTATAGCCAACGAATGTTTGGAGAGTCGTATTAAATTGGGAGAGCCTGGACTCTTATGTAAGCTAGACATGGAGAAAGCTTACGACCACGTCAATTGGAGTTTCTTAATGTATATGTTGGAGAGATGTGGCTTTGGTTCTAAATGGTGTTCTTGGATTTTTCATTGTATTTCTACGGCCTGTTATTCTATCTTGGTGAACGGTACGTCAAAAGGTTTCTTCAAGAGTTCCCGAGGCTTGCGACAAGGAGACCCCCTTTCTCCTCTTCTATTTGTTTTTGTGATGGAAGCTTTTAGCAAGATGATTTCAGGGGCGGTAGAAGGAGGGTTCATATCAGGATTCTTAGTGGGAGAGGCAAGTTCAGGTTCGCTTAACATTTCTCATCTTTTGTTTGCCGATGATACACTAATCTTTTGTGAGGCCAGACATGAACAAATTCGAGCTTTGAAGGCTCTTCTATTATGCTTTGAAGCTGTGTCAGGGTTGAAGGTAAATTTGTCTAAATCAGAGGTTGTGCCAGTTGGACATGTACCTAATGTGGAGAGTCTGGCGTCCATCTTGGAGTGCAACATCTCTCAGTTGCCCATGAAGTATCTCGGCCTTCCATTGGGTGCGGCGTTCAAATCGAAATTCATATGGGATGATGTATTAGAGAAAATGGAGAGAAAACTAGCAGGTTGGAAGCGGATGTACTTATCCAAAGGGGGCCGGGTAACACTCATAAAAAGCACTCTCTCTAACTTACCAACTTATTTTCTCTCATTATTTCCACTTCCCGCTAAGGTGGCCCATCGCATGGAGAAAATTCAACGTGATTTCCTTTGGGGAGGATTCAAGGATGAGTTTAAATTCCACCTGGTGAAATGGGACAAAATATGCTCCCCCATCAAAGAAGGAGGCTTGGGTCTACGTAATTTGAGATCTTTCAACCAAGCTTTGCTAGGCAAGTGGTTATGGAGATACCACCAAGAACGGGAGGCCTTGTGGCGAACTGTCATTGCTGTGAAGCATGGAGATTCATGGGGAGGGTGGTGTTCTCATAAGGTGAGGGGTCTTCATGGAGTTGGGCTATGGAAACATATTAGAAGCGGGTGGGATAAGTACGCAGCACATACTAGCTTCAAAGTTGGCAACGGTGTTAAGGTAAGATTTTGGCATGACATATGGTGTGGTGACCGGGCACTCAAGGATGTTTATCCACAAGTTTATAGCTTAGCAAGAAGGAAAGAAGCAGCTGTAGCGGATTTAGTTATTTTGTCCAATGGTTATTCCCAATGGAACCTCTCTTTCCATAGAGATGCACAAGATTGGGAGATGGAGGATTTCTCGGCCTTCTTTGACCTTGTGTACTCCACTCGTGTGTCGGGGGAAGGTGAAGACAAGATATATTGGCGTCCCTCTAAGAAGGGAGTTTTTACAGCCCGCTCTTTTTATTATTCTTTGAACATGCACAATTCTGTCCCATTCCCTTGGAAGAGTATTTGGAAGACAAAAGCACCTCTAAAGGCTGCTTTTTTTGTATGGACAGCTTCTTTGGGGAAGATTCTTACAATAGATAACCTCAGGAAACGTGGCATTATAGCTATGAATTGGTGTTACATGTGCAAGAAGAGTGGCGAGTCTGCTAACCATCTATTACTACATTGTGAGGTTGCCAGAACCTTGTGGACTGAAGTCTTAGCACGGGTGGGGTTAGCGTGGGTGATGCCGGAAAGTGTAAGTGATTTTTTAGCCTCTTGGAGAGGTATTAAGGGCAACCCTCAAATAGCAGCCGTATGTAAGATGTTGCCTATTTGTCTTTGGTGGTGCATTTGGAGGGAGCGGAACGCAAGATGTTTTGAAGATCAAGAGAGATCAATGGAAGAACTTAGTTTTTTATTTTTCAATACTCTACTCCATTGGTCAATTGTAATTGATTTTCATGGCAGGACTTTTCATGATTTCCTTGTATCTCTAAACTAGACATGCTCATGTATATGTCCTATATACTTGGGCCCTCTTGTATCTCTGTTGATCTATAAAATTTTGTTTACCGATCAAAAAAAAAAAAAATTTTATTTTTTGTATTATACATAAGCCATTGAGAATGTTCTAAATGGTGCATGTTTGCAATACTGATCCTACATGTGGAATTATTTCAACACAATGTACTGAGCTTTGGTTGCCGTTTGGATAAAGAGTTGAGATGAAAGTTGAGAATTAAATATAATATTATTAGAATATTAGTTTTTAATATTATTATTATTTTGAGATCTGAAAAAGTTGAATTATTTATTATATATATTTTATGTAAAAATTTAAAAAAATAATAATAATCATATGAGATGAAGTATTTCTTATATCCAAATGAGTCCTTATTCTCTTGACATTGGCCGCTGTTATGTATCCTATTGATCCTCACGATATTCGTACAAACTTTATAGTTTATATAACTTTATTGAAAATCAACATACATTGAAAAAACTATATGATAAAAAAACAAACTGATCATTTTTACATCTCAAAATTAACTGCCAACCCAGCCTGCGTACTAGCTAGATGCCGTTTAACAGAAACCTCCCCTGTAGGTGAAAAACCTTGAGATAAACCTGTAGCTACCATATGATCTTAGAACATATCACCAATTTGAATATAAAATTCATACTATATTTAAGCATTGCATCCCTTGATCAGAAGGTTCATCCCAAATTAACCTCCATTGCGCGTACATTAGTCCAATGCACACAACATTAATTGCATGCACTTCTTTTCCTTTCAATTAAGATTTTTAAGCTCTGTTTTAGAACACAATTGTTTTCATATATTTTAAAACTATTTTATTTCTATTTATAAATAATTTAATATTATTTATAAATTATTTACTATTATTTTTTTATTATTCATAAATTATTTCGTTACTATTCACACATTAAAAAGATCGGGCCATATTCAAGATTTTATCATCATGGGCCGAACAATCAATCTATCACTGCCAATTTCCATGACAAGTCTTTCTGAGAACTTACAACACCTTATCTATAACGATAGCTTGTTATATAATTATTCGTCCCTCTAATTATCGGTGGAGAATCGGTTGGCGTACGGTGAAAATTTGAAGAAATTGACATTCAACGGTTCAGTCCTAGTTTGCAGCTGGACTGGACCATTGAATCGACCGATATAATAAAACTATTTTTTTTTAATATACCCTAATCAAAACGACGCAGTTCCACTTGAGTTTAAATGGAACGGCGTCGTTTTATAGCTATAACTATACAACAGATAATGGAAACAATGTCGTTTGTTATTAAACTAAACAATGTCATTGGGTTTAATGTGTCTGAAATGATGCTGTTCCACTTAAACTTAAGTGAAACAGCGTTGTTTCAATTTGGGGCCTTCTTCTTCCCCAACCTTCTACCAGTTCCCGATTTACTCTACAACTCTCTCTCTCTTTCTCTAAAATTATTCTCTCAGTAGAATCTCGTCGCTAGGGGAACCGATGCCGACTGAGAATTGCTAGAGAACCGTCTTAATTGGTTTCTTCCTCCCCATCAACTGGTTATGGTCAATTGCTCCACCAATTTTTCAAACGTTGATTTTGCCCCAAAATGGTGCCGAAGGTGTTGGTTTTCACCCGTCATATACCATGGGAGTGGCCTTAGTAAATTGACGTGGAGGATGGAAGATAAAAGGAAATGGTGGAGGAAATTAGGGGCAAGGGAAAGTGATCAGGATTAGCCTACTTTACGTATCTGGTTGCTTGTTGACGTTTACATACATATTTAATATCGATTGAGATTTTTTGAAATGTTGTGATCCTGACTATGTCCAATACGGATCGAGTAAAGACGGACATTACAAATCAAAATTATTGAGAAATATGCTAAAAAGAACTGCATGTAAGGTGCAGTACACCAGCTTCCTAGATCTCTCGTATTTTACTTTACAATTTCGACTATAAATTATAGCTTAAGTGTACAATATGATGGAATTTGAATATTGACTGTATATTGACAAAATTGATTACAATATTGCAGTTAATGTACAAATGAATCAAGTGTTATATATATATACGAAGAATACAAAATCTATTCTAGGAAAGCTAGCTAGAATTGTGGCTGTGAAAGTTCTAACTGTTGTGAAGCTTGACTCGTGTGATTAGTCCGACAGTTACATCCTTGATTCTCGACTACTCTTCTGTGATCAGATTTGCTGCATAATTTGTGATATTATCTCTGATACGCCACCGCAAGATAGGGCTGCCATTAGCAAGGCCAATCTTAGTTCTTAGTTGTTCCGTACGTTGCTTTGACAATGGCTTTGTGAGAAGATCGACAAGCTGATCTTGTGTGTTTACATGATGAATTTTCAACATTCCTTTTTGAACCATATCTTGAACAAAATGCAGGTCTATTAGAATGTGTTTCATCCGAGAGTATTGAATTAGATTAAAACTGAGTTGGGTGGCACCCAAGTTGCCACCCAAAAAGGGAGATTTGTTGAACAAACTTTCAAAGGGAGATTTGTTTTGTAAAAGAGTGGTTGGTTGACGATTTATGAGGTAAATGACTATTTGAAAAGCATGAGGCCAATATGAGAGTGGTAGTTTGGCATCCTCTAAAAGAGTGAGTCTCTTTTCTACAAGATGACAATGGCGGCATTCGGCAACCCCATTTTGTTGGGGAGTGTGAGGAGCGGTGGTGTAGTGGCTAATTCCATAAATTGAAAAATAATTTTTAAGAGTCACAAACTCACCATCATTGTCAGAGTAAACATTTTTTATTTTGGCTTGAAACTTTGTTTCAATAAGATGTTTAAATTGAGGAAATATGCTAATTACGCTTGACTTGGTTGCCATAGGGTAGAACCACATGTATTTGATAAAGTGATCAACCAAAATTAAGTAAGAGCGTGACCCATCAAGACCAACAATATGTGAAGGATCCCAAACATCAGTGTAAATAAGATCAAGAGGTGCATGACTTTGGAGACCAGTTGAATGAAAAGGTTGTTGATGTACTTTATTGATAGAACAATAAGTACAAAGATTTGACACTTGAAGTTCTTTTTTTATTGGAAGGGAAAAAGCATTAACAATATAATTTACAATTTTTTGAAATGGATGTCCAAGTCGCTTATGCCACCCATCAATCGACGTCCTCTAATGCACATTTGTAACCATTTTTGGAGATGAGCCCACCAATGAGTCCTGAAGCATGTACACACTGTTTTCACATGCACCTTTGAGAAGAATCGGCCCAATAATCTAATCCTTGACAAGAAAGTAAAAGGGGTGAAATTCAATAAAAATGCAATTTTGGGTAGTAAAGTGATGAATAGAAATTAAATTTTTGCGAATACTTGGAACACAAAGC
This sequence comes from Cyclocarya paliurus, assembly GCA_029856935.1. NCBI lineage: Eukaryota > Viridiplantae > Streptophyta > Magnoliopsida > Fagales > Juglandaceae > Cyclocarya > Cyclocarya paliurus. The sequence continues at coordinate 39,578,783 of CM056946.1, read as the reverse complement.
GTATCATTTAATTGAAACGTATGTGTTGGGGAATGAAATACCAAAGAACCAATGTGTGAGACACACAAACCTGAACCATCACCGATTACAACTTCATATGTGCCATCGTATTCCGAGTGGATTGATAGATTCGCCAAATCACTTGTAATATTATGAGATGCAGCGGAATCAATTAACCATTTGGTATCCTTTTGATGAGAGGTCGAGACACAATTGGCAATGGGCTTCGAAAAATGCACTCTCGGACACTGTTTAGCAACATGGCCCAATTGGTTACACAGCTGACACTTGGGTTGATAACGGCGTTGGCCTGTGGGCTTCCCTCCATTAGTGGATTGCTTCCTATTGTCTTTCAGCCCATTTTGGTTTTTATTTCCTTGTTGCTTATTTAAGCCCCGAGAAGCATTGTTGTCCTTTGAATGAGTCACACCAGAGCGATTGCTACCAGATCGACTAGAGCAGTTTGTCGTTGCCACCAGTTGTTGTGTGGTTACTTCAAGGCGATGGAGGTACGCCTCATGGCCCATGAGCAAGTCGTGAAGCTCCTCAAACGTGAGGGATTTTTCACGAGCTTGGATTGGTGCTGCAATCTCACGAAAATCGGGTCCCAAGCCGTTGAGAATGTAGAGAGAGATTATCATCAGAGATGGGATGATCAATTAGGGCAATCTCGTCTGCAAGAGACTTGACTATATGGAGGTACTCCTGAATTGTTTTATTTTTCCGCTTAATCAAAGTGAGCTATTCTTTGAGCTACATAGCTCTGGTGTGACACTTGCTGGCGTACATAGTGTTTAATTTTTGCCATACTTCCTTAGAAGTTTTGGCAGTCGAGATGAAGGGAGTGATTGTGGTGGTGGTGGAAGCTAAAATGGCATTGAGGATTAGTTTATCCTGCCTAACCCAATGAGTTTTTCGAAGGGTTGATGTAGGGGTGTCATTGGTTTGGGGACAAGGATGATCACCAATGACATAATCGAGAAAATTATATCCAATTAGAAGAGCCTCAAATTGTGCACGCCATTGATGAAAGGTGGAAGGGGTGAGCTTTTCATTTATTTGGGCAGAGATATTGTGAGCAATCAATGGGGTTTCAATTGGGGATGGTGGAATGGAGATTGGGTTGTGAGAATTGGGGATCGGGTTCTCGTTAGATGGTAGCTCTCCTGATACCATGATGGAATTTGAATATTGACTATATATTGATAAAATTGATTATAATATTGTAGTTAATGTACAAATGAATCGAGCGCTATATATATACGAAGAATAGAAAATCTATATATTCTAGGAAAGCTAGCTAGAATTGTGGCTGTGAAAGTTGTAATTGTTGTGAAGCTTGATTCTTGTAATTAGTTTGACAGTTACATCCTTGATTCTCGACTACTATTTTGTGATCTGATTTGTTGCGTGATTTGTAAGATTATCTTTGATAGGACGTACAAGAAGTTCAAAGAACGCATGCATGAGTCATGCATGTCCTTCTACAGTGTAGAAGCAAGCAAGCAAACCCTTGGAGAAGTTACATATCCCACAAGAAATAATCTTCCCAACCTCCTACTATTCACCACACTCTACACTCCACTTTTTTTTTTTAATTTTTTTTTATCAAATATTTTTTATATAAATAGTGAATAAAAAATTTGAAATATTTAAAAAAAAATAAATTCAAAAAAAAATTTTAAAAAAATATTAAAAAATATTAAAAAGTATGGAGTGTGGAGTGTGAATGAATAGTAGGAGGTTGTGTAGCAAATCCCGGGTTTTGCTATTCATCCTCCCCACACTCCACACTCCACACTTTTTAATATTTTTTAATATTTTTTTGAATTTTTTTTAAACTATTTATAATTTTTTATTCACTATTCATATAAAAATATATTTGATAAAAAAATTAAAAAAAAAATTAAAAAAAAGATGGAGTGTGGAGTGTGGTGTGAATAGTAGGAGGTTGAGTATAATTTTTGAATATATAAAGAGTTCAGTTTATTGCCTTTTCCTTTTAAATCTACGAAGCAAAGAATAGTACTTACTGTCTTTGGGATTCGTTTTTTTGTTTTTTGAAAAAATCTCTACAACTTTTTATTATTCACACAATTTTTACATGCTATATTTTTTTTAATTTTTATTTTTTTATTATATATTTATTATATGAATAATGAATAAAAAATTTGAAATAGTTAAAATGAATAAACTCAGAAAATTTTTTTTAAAAAAATATTTAAAAATTTTAAAAAATATGAAATATAAAATGTAGAGGAGGTTATACAGTAAAATATTTTTTTTGGGAGAAGGGGGGAACCGGTAATCGGGGAGAAGGATAGGATTCAAGAAAGGGCTTAATTAGATCATGAACAGTCCTCCGTAAACATGATTTGTTCAAGGACGCGTTGCCATGCTCCGTGAGGGTCACTATTTCTTTTTTTTTTTTTTTTTTATACACTCAGAGTAACTCATTATTGGTGTCTAAAAGCTCGATTAATTTCTCAGGTATACGTAGAACTTGTACATGTACATATCGAATTGTTTTCGTTTACATCTCATTTATTTTTATAAAAAAGATGAGAGGAGATGAAATTTTTTAAAATATATATAAATAATATTGAGATATATTAAATATAAATAAAATAAAAAGAGTTGAGATGATAAATGTAATTGTTTATAAAAATAAAATAAGATGAGTTTAATTTTTTTTAAAATATTTATTATGATGGGACTCACAATTAATTATATTATTTTATTATGTTGAAACGATGTGAATTCCGTGGTGCTGCTGGTGCAAAGTTATTCATGATCGAAGGCCGTACATGAACAGTAACGAGAAATGAAAAAAAAATTCCCAACATTTCAATGGGTGTTTGTTCCTGTGTTCTAACCGTACAAATCAGCACAACAAGGACCAAGATCAGAACAATTTTTTTCAAATCGTACAAAAGAACAACCGGTCAGATCTTTTTTTTATTTTTATTTTTTGGTATAGTATATTTCATAAACAGGAATAAATTAATAAAAGATGAGATGGTATTCTCTTTGCCTTTACTTTCGTTTCTTTTATTGTTATTTCTGAAGAAACATTTTTTGCAGACAGCTAAGGAACAGGAAACAGAACCAAAATGGGTTCGACTGCTAATGGAGATCGCATTACGTCTTTGATAAAATTTACGATATCCCATGAACTGTCAATGCTGCCCAAGCCTTCCATCTTCAGAGCCCCCACCATTCTCTACAGGCTTAATCCACAAGCTTACATCCCCGATGCATTTTCCTTCGGCCCTCTTCATCATGAAAAATCAAACTTGAAACCCGCAAAAAAAATCAAAGCTCGTTATTTGCGAGGCCTTATCTCTAGGCCACCCTCTCCGGACACAAGGCTAAGAGAACTCGTCAGATCCATCGAGGCTGTGGAGAGAGAGGCTCGTCAATGTTACGCAGGGCAAATCGATTACACCCCAGATGATGAATTTATTCAAATTTTGGTAATTGATGGTTGCTTCATCATTGAGTTGCTCCGCAAGAGTGCTTATACTGAGCTTAGAGAAGAAGATGATCCAATTTTTACCATGTCTTGCATGCTCCAATTCCTCAACCATGACCTGATATTGCTTGAAAACCAAGTTCCTTGGATGGTACTCGAGCGTTTGTTTTGCATGACCATGGAACGTAGAGACCAGAAGTACTCCCTAATGCAACTTACCATATTATTTTTTGCTAATATCTTCTCATCCACAGGGCCTAGTAGTCCTGCAGCAGATCGCGCTATACTCCAAGACATAGAGCATATTCTCGACCTGTTAAGAAAATTGTTGATTTCATCAGTTAAAGGAGATGAAGAACGGGAGCTAGGATGGCGACCCATGCCTTCTGCCACGAGCCTCGCTGATGCTGGAATCAAATTTAGACAGCGTAAAGAGTTCCACAGCATCTTGGACATAGATTTCAAAAATGGTGTCCTTGAGATCCCTCTTTTACTAATCCAAGAGACGACAGAAACCATCTTTAGAAATCTCATTAGTTTTGAACAATGTTAGCCGAATTGCAAAACTAGGTTCACTTCCTATGCCGTGCTCCTAGACAATCTCATTAACACTACCAAGTATGTGAACATACTTTGCGACAACCATATTATTGCTAAGAGCACTAGCATTGGCTTGGTCAAATGCATCTCTAAACTTTAGCCAATATCACCCTTTTTTACATTTGCCTATTCTATTTACATTCAATCCTCACATTGGATTAGCCATTTACCTTCTATATAATAATAAAATATTATTAAATTAATAATTTATTTATTTAATTTATTTGTATCACATTTTATAATTCTACCAATTGAATATTAATAATAATTATATTATAATTAAATTAATATTAAAAAATTAATATTTTTAAAAGTCATTTAATGTTAATAATAAAAAATATTAATTAAACTCACCTAAATTTCTATCTAAATTTCTTAATTACAAACCAAATAGTATTTTTATTGAAGTGAGAAATTAATATTTTAATGTTTTCTTGAAGTGAGAAATTAATATTTTAATATTTGGTGAATCAATAGTGATTCTCCATCTTTGGCCAATCACTATAGCAAAAGTCCATTTTATTTTAAACTTGGTCAATCCAATGTGGAGTGTTTCTAGTACATATTATCTAAATTTTAACCAATCTTTAATTTTGGCCAAGCCAATGCTAATGCCCTAACTAGTTGAATCCAGAAGATGCAATCGAGTTCTTCAACAAGCTTTACCACAATTCTTATGTCAAGGAATACTATTACCTAAGAGTTTGCCGGGATGTGAATAAATATTGCGAACGCAGGTTGCCCAGATGGCGTGCAGTGCTTGTGCGCAACTATTTCTACAATCCATGGGCTATTCTTTTGATACTGGTTGTTTTTGCGTCATTGATCCTCTCCTTGTTACAAACTGTGTTTACCCTAAAACAGAAGTAGTGCTAGCTAGCTGGGTCTTGTAACTTGTAGGTTTGTAACTCAATTCGTCAGACTTGTTACACATGAACTCGTCCCTCCAAATGAAATTTCCTTTTCAATGTGAATTACAATAAGACAAGAGTACGTAGTTGTTTATTTATTTATTTCTTCACAAGCGAATAAACCCGTACTCAAGCACTGCATCAGTACTTGAGAAAGTTCTTGATCCACAACCTCCATCATGACGTACAGCCTAATGCACACAGCATTGGACTTTCTTTTCTTTTCAGTCAAGATTTTTATGATGGGGCCTGATACTCTAGTACTAGATCTGAGACTATAGGTTTGGAAAACACATCTCACACAAAATTCTCATATCATCTTATCTCATTATTATAATTTTTTTAAATCTCTATATAAAATATAATAAATAATTCAATTTTTTCAAATTCTAATACAACTTTTTCAAATTCCAATTTAACTTTTTCAAATCTCAAAATTAAAAAATCTCAAATTTTAAACAAAACACAAAATTCTCATCTCACCCTCCAAACCTATCCGCATCAAATCTAAGTTGGGGACTAATGATCTGAATCATAATGGCAGCTAGTTAATCAATAGTAACGGATAATTGAGATTACAATAGCAACGTTAGATATAGTTATAAATTGAGTAATTAATGTACTTTTTTTTATGTGGGTCTTAAATTAAGATTTATTGTTAAAAAATTAATTTTTTTCATGTGAGACTCAAATATTCTCATTTTTTTCAAAATAAATGTGTGGTGCTTACAAACTCTATAACAAGAAATATTATTTCTGTTGAGATTAAGAAAAGAAGCAAAATAGAGAGACTCTAAACAAAATTGATTAATACTAAAGTTTAAAATTTTGAGAATTTTTTTCAAAAAGGAAAAATCTAAATTATTGCTTGAAAATTAAATACGTAATTAAACAAAAATCTTGCCCAAAATTGAAATAATAATCACTTCCAAAACTTTAAACAAAGTATTTTCTAATATAACAAAAATGTACATAAATATATGATTTGAAAAAAACAACAACTTCTATTGCTCCAATCCAATGAAGATTCACCATTTTTTTGTCATATTTGTACAAATTTACTTTTTTAAAATAGTCCAACGCTATCAATGTAAATATGGATCCAAATATCCCATATCATTTTGAATTTGCATTATTCTCACGGCACATATTTTACTTCACAATTTTCCACAACAAATTATAGGTAGCTAAAGCGTACATGTCAAAAGTTCAAAGAACGAAGTGTTTTTTCATATAAAGTAATGGAAAACCCTTGGCGACGTTAGGAATATATATAAACTTTTTTAATTCTACAAAAGCTGAAAAATTTATCCTCGCTATATATCCAGATGATGAGTACGTGGATCAATAAATAGTTCAATTTATTGACTTTTCCTTTTAAATCCACGAAGCAAAGAATAAAGTCTTCGGGAATTCGTTATTTTTTGGTACTTTTAGCATTATAAAAAAACAAAGGAGGCAATATTAATAATGGTCGTCGAGGAGAAAGGGTAAGATTTATGAAATTAAGCTGGTGTTAAGATGAGTCTGTAATTCTTCCCAGACATGATTTGTTAAAGGAAGCGTTGCCTGCATGCATGCGTGCTCGGTGAGTGTCATTTCTAGTACTATTTTTTTATGAACAAAGAGTACTCGCTCATTTTTTGGTGTTCTTTAAAGCTTGATTTCTGGGGTAGAACTTACAAATCTCTTTTATTTAATTTGTTATCTCTGTCCTGGCTTGAGTTTCCTTTTATCGGTATTTCTGAAGAATCATTTTTAGCAGACAAAGAAAGAAGGAACAGGAAACAGATCATCCAAAAAATATGGCATCAATCGATGAAGGCGTTACGGCTTCTATATTAGCTACAATATCCTAAGATCTGACAATGCCTCCCAAGCCTTCCATCTTCAGAACCCCTACCATACTCTACAGGCATAATCCACAAGCTTACATCCCCGATGCATTTTCCTTTGGCCCTCTTCATCATGACAAACCAAACTTGAAACCCGCAGAAAAAATCAAAGCTCGGTATTTGTGAGGCCTTATATCTAGGTCACCCTCTCCGGACACAAAGCTAAGAGAACTCGTCAAATCCATCAAGGATGTGGAGAGAGAGGCTCGTCAATGTTACGCAGGGCAAATCGATTACACCCCAGATGAATTTATTCAAATTTTGGTAATTGATGGTTGCTTCATCATTGAGTTGCTCCGCAAGAGTGCTTATACTGAGCTTAGAGAAGAAGATGATCCAATTTTTACCATGTCTTGCATGCTCCAATTCCTCAACCATGACCTGATATTGCTTGAAAACCAAGTTCCTTGGATGGTACTCGAGCGTTTGTTTTGCATGACCATGGAACGTAGAGACCAAAAGTACTCCCTAATGCAACTTGCCATATTATTTTTTGCTAATATCTTCTCATCCACATGGCCTAGGAGTCCTGCTGCAGATCGCGCTATACTCCAAGACATAGAGCATATTCTCGACCTGTTAAGAAAATTGTTGATTTCATCAGTTGGAGGAGACGAAGAACGGGAGCTAGGATGGCGACCCATGCCTTCTGCCACGAGCCTCGCCGAGGCGGGAATCAAATTTAGACAGCGTAAAGTGTTCCACAGCATCTTGGACATAGATTTCAAAAATGGTGTCCTTGAGATCCCTCTTTTACTAATCCAAGAGACGACAAAAACCATCTTTAGAAATCTCATTAGTTTTGAACAATGTTACCCGAATTGCGAAGCTAGGTTCACTTCCTATGCCGTGCTCCTAGACAATCTCATTAACACCACAAAGGATGTGAACATACTTTGCGACGACCATATTATTGCCAACTGGTTGAATCCAGAAGATGCAGTCCAGTTCTTCAACAAGCTTTACTACAATTCTTATGTCAAGGAATACTATTACCTAAGAGTTTGCTGGGATGTGAATAAATATTGCGAACGCAGGTTGCCCAGATGGCGTGCAGTGCTTGTGCGCAACTATTTCAACAATGCATGGGCTATTCTTTCGATACTGGTTGTTTTTGCGTCATTGATCCTCTCCTTACAAACTGTGTTTACCATAAAACAGAAGTAGTGCTAGCTAGCTAGGTCTTGTAACTTGTTAAAAGGAAGAAAGCAGATTCCTGAATATTCATGTATTTGCATATATTGATCATAATAATAACAAGAGCAGTGCACTGCTTATATAGGCATAGGTGCCGTGAGTGCTTGATGTACAAAAAGCAGAAAATAGAATATAAGTTTGTTATAACAGATTCAGTAAAATACAAAAAGCAAGAATTGTGGAATCTTCTAGAGCTGTTGATGTGGATTGTGCAACTTGGCATTTTCTGGATGTGCAGCTTTTGGTATTAGGTTGATAAGCCACCTCAAGTCAAATGGGGTGTCAATCACATTTAGGCTCAATCGAAGAGAGAATAAACAAACAGGAACTAAAGGTTTTGTGAAGACATCTGCGAGTTGATCTTTGCTTCTGTAGAATTGAACTTGTAGAGTTTTGGCAGCTACTCTATCTTTGACAAAGTGAAAATCCGCATCCATATGTTTGGTGCGGGAGTGATAGATAGGATTTGAGATGAAGTATGTAGCTCCCAAATTGTCACACCATAAAATAGATGGTTGTGAGAGTGAGAAACCAAGGTCTTTGATTAATGTTTGTAACCATATGAGTTTAGCCGTGGTACTGTTGGCCAGAGACTTATACTCAGCCTCTATGCTGGAATGAGCAGCAGTGTGTTGCTTCCTAGAACTCCAAGAAATGAGATGATTGCCCAAGAAAATACAAAATCCTCCTATAGATCTCCTATCATCATGGCACCCTGCCCAGTCAGCATCTGAATATGCATGAAGGGTGAAGCTAGATTTTTTTGTTAAAAATAACCCATGATTAATAGTAGATTTCAGATATAGAAGTATTCTTTTGACTGCTGTCCAGTGGGTATTTTTAGAATCATGCATGAATTGACAGACTTTATTAATTGCAAATGACACATTAGGTCGCGTTAAGGAAATGTATTGTAAACGGCCAACTATGCTTCGGAATAAAGTGGCATTTTCAAAAGAGGGTGCATCAAATTTAGAGAGCTTGGTAGAAGCAGACATTGGGGAGGAAATTGGTTTAGAACCAAGCATACTGGCTTTCTTTAACAAGTCAGAGTTGTATTTTCTTTGTGATATGAAGAGACCATCTGAGAGATAATCAAGCTCTAATCCAAGAAAATATGATAAGGGTTCCAAATCAGTAATAGGAAAAACCTGTCCTAGAGAAACAATCAATTGTTCAACAACACTTGAGGAGGAGGATGTGATGATCATGTCATCAACATACACAAGGATAAAAATGCAGAGATCATTTTTGTGTAACATAAACAGAGAGGGATCCCCCTTGGAAGCCGAAAAACCATACTCAATAAGCCATGAACTTAACTCTGAGAACCAACCTCTTGGAGCTTATTTAAGGCCATAAATGGCCTTGTGTAATTTACACACAAAATCAAGTCACATAGGATCAATAAATCTTTATGGTTGTTGCATGAATATTGTCTCAGTGAGATTTCCATGAAGAAAAACATTTTGTATATCAATTTGCTTAAGACACCAACCTCTAGCAACAACAATAAACAAAACTAGTCTAATAGTTGAAGGTTTTACCATAGGGCTGAAGGTCTTGGTATAGTCAATGCCATGCTGCTGGTGAAAATCCTTAGCCACGAGTCTGGCTTTTCGTCGTTCAAGGGATCCATCTGATCGCAGCTTAGTCCGAAACACCCACCTGCAACCAACAACATTAGAAACAGAGGAAGGGGGAACAAGGGTCCAGGTTTTTGTTTTGACTAGGGCTTCGAATTCTTTGGACATAGCAGCCTGTCATTCGGGAAATATGGATGCAACAGAAAAAGAGGAAGGTTCAGCCGGTACCATAACAGTGGACATTGAACATTGATGAGTTGAATATGTAACTGTGCTGTCAGTAGAGATACAGGGTTTGGAAGAATTAGTTTTTGACCTGGTGATGATGGGGGATTGAGGGAAAATTATTTGTGGAGGATGAGAGAACGGTTGAGACTCGGATTGAATAGGAGAAGAGAGAATAGGTGAGGAGTTAGGATTTTTTGAAAATATCGGGGAAGAGGACGATGGGGTCTGAGAAGGAAGTGAAGTGTGTGCGAGTCGGGTATGCAAGTGAATGGACAAGGGGGTTTCAGAATGGGAAGTGAGCTGGTAGGTTTGGGAGGGCCCACGGGAATTAGAAGGTGGAGGTCCAAGAATAGAGTTAGGAAAAAAAGGTAAGTGTGCAATTTGTGGAATGGGCCTGGGAGGAGTGATGTATTTTTTGTAGGAAAAACTGTTTTCATTAAAAATCACATCACGGAAAATATATAGTCTATTGGTGATTTTATCAAGACATTTGTACCCTTTGTGAGAGGGACTATATCCTGAGAAAATACACGATGTGGAATGAAAACTGAGTTTGTGGCGATTGTATGGATGTAGGTTGGGTCAACATTCACAACCAAAATATTTTAAAAATGAATAATCAGGAGGTTTATGATATACCATGAAATAAGGAGAACGATTTTTCAAGACAAGTGTAGGAAGCAAATTTATAAGATAAGTTGTAGTTTCAAAAGTATCATCCCAAAAAGAAAAGGGAAGAGAGGCTTGAGCTAAGAGAGTGAGGTCGGTTTCAACAATATGCCGGTATTTTCTTTCAACAAAGCCATTTTGTTAATGTGTATGGGGACAAGAGAAGTGGTGTGTGATACCAAGAGTGTTGCAAAGTTTTGTAAGAGGTTGAAATTCACCCCCAGCATCGGTTTGGATAGTAATGATTTTAGTATTTAAAAATCGTTCAGCAAAGGTTATAAAGGATGTAAAAACAGTAAGTACATCAAATTTATTTTTGATGGGAAAGAGCCATGTAAATCTGGTGAAATGATCCACAATAGAAATATAATATTTAAATCCTCTTCTTGAAACAAAAGGGGTCGGGCCCCATACATCAGCCCATATATGTCTAAGGGCTTTATAGATTGCATCGAGCCCAACGGAAAAGGAAACTGATGAATTTTAGCCAAAGGGCAATGAGGACAAACAAAAGAAGTATTGGGGAAATACGGCAAGCAAGTGGAGCGCAATATTCTAGGGACAGTTTGAAGAGTTGGGTGTCCAAGCCTTTGATGCCAACAGTGCAGAGAGGCTTTTTCACCCAGATGAGCAGACGGAGATGTGGATTGCAAAGGCGATGGGAAGCAGTAGAGGTCATTACGTGTTGGACCGCTGATGAGGAGCAGCTTGGTCTGATTGTCCTTTACCAAAAAATGAGTTGCATGGAATTCAAAAAAACAAGAGTTATCAATACAAAATTGTAAAACCGAAACAAGATTCTTGGTTATTGAAGGTACATGAAGCAGTTTATATAATGCAAAGTTAGAGGAATTGAGTGAGAGTGAAGAGTCACTGATATGATCAATTTGAAGACCAGTTCCATTTCCAACTCTCATTTGTTCAGTACCAGTATATGGTTAAGATGAAAGATTAAGATGGGACAAATCACGTGTTATGTGATGAGTGGCTAAACTGTCCGGGTACAAAGTGGGATCGAGAATGGCCGAAGGAGAGGAATAGTTTGCAGAGAAGGATCGAGAAGGGTTATATTGGTATGCATGGTCGAACCTAAAGTGGCATTGCAGTGCAACATGACCTGGTTTACTATAGACTTGACAAATGGGACGGTTTGATTGGTTGGGTGAAGAGAAATGTGATTGGTTATGTGAAGAAGACCTTCCTCTGTTGGAAGGGAACCTGCCTCGTGAGCGACCTTGTCGTCCTCCACGATAGGTACCCCTGCCGCGTTGGTTACTGAAGCTAAAATTAGCAATTGGTTCAAATGGAGATTGGGGACTAGAGCTGCGAGATGGATGGTTTAAATGACTTTCATGGATAAGTAGAAGATGGTAGAGTTGATGAGTTGTAATGGGATCTGTTCTAGTGGTGATTGAGGTCACAAAGCTGTCATAATTGGGGCCCAAACCATTAAGGAGATATGTGATAAACTCTTTGTCTGAGATGGGAGTTCCTATGACAACAAGAGTATCAACAAGTAACTTGACTTTATTGAAAAATTCGGAGATGGATTGATCACCAGAGTTCAGTTTGTAAGCTGGAAGCGGATTTGAAATTCTTTTGCCTGTGATTAAGAGCTAAACATAGAATCTAGAGAAACTCACAGTTCTCGTGAGGTTTTTGAAGAAATAACTTGACTAATTAGAGACTCTGTTAATGAAAAATAAAGTATACTCAGAATGAATTGATCAATTCTTTTCCAAGATTGATAGGATGGGTTGAGTTTTGCTGTTGAATCCGCTTTAGTAAAAAGTATCTTGGGTGGAATATGTTGTGTACTATCAACATAAGAAAAGAGGTCTGAAAATTTAAACTTTCCATAACATGTAATTTTATGAGTTAAGTTTGAGAGTAACAAGATGAGAAAAGGAAGGAGGAGTGAGTGGCGTTGAGCTCTCGGCAGCCATGATAAAAAAAAAGAAAAAAAAAAAAGAGAAAAAAAGAGGATTAGAGAGACTATTAGTCTAACAGCTCTCATACCATGTTAAAAGGAAGAAAGCAGATTCCTGAATATTCATGTATTTGCATATATTGATCATAATAATTACAAGAGCAGTGTACTGCATATATAGGCCCAGGTGCCGTGAGTGCTTGATGTACAAAAAGTAGAAAACAAAATTTAAGTTTGTTGTAACAGATTCAATAAAATACAAAAAACAGGAATTGTGGAATCTTCTAAAACTGCTTATGTGGATTGTGTAGCTTGAGATGTGCGGTATTAGGTTGATATAACTCAATTCCTAAGACTTGTTATACAACTCGTCCCTCCAAATTAAATTTCCTTTTCGATTTGAATTACAATAAGACAAGAGGGAGTACGCAGTTGTTTATTTATTTATTTCTTTCTTTCTTGACAAGCAAACAAATCCGTACTCAAGCATTGCATCACTTGATAAAGTTCTTGATCCAAAACCTCCATCCATGACGTAGTACAGCCCAATGCACACAGCATTGGACTTTCTTTTCTTTTCAGTCAAGATTTTTATGATAGGGGCCTGATACTCTAGTACCACTAGATCTGAGACTACGTACATCAAATCTAAGTTGTGACTAATCTGTCTCTAGCATAATGGCAGCTAGTTAATCAAACGGATAATTGAGATTTGATTATTATCGTTATATATAGTTATGAGTTGTGTAAATAATATAATTTTTTTTAAAAATAAATAATAAATATATAATATTTTTTACAACATATGTATCATTATTATTTTAAAAAAAGAGTTAAATTTATGATTAAAAAATTAATTTTTTTATGTAAATCTTAAATTTTCTTCTTTTTTTTTCAAAATAAATGTATGATGCTTAAGCATTCTATGACTGTAAATATTACTTCTTTTGAAATTAATAAAAGAAGCAAAATAGAGAGAACTCTAAAAAAATTGATTAATACTAAAATTTAAAATTTTGAGATTTTTTTTTTAAAAAAAAAATCTAAATTATTGGTTGAAAATTAAATACATAATTAAACAAAAATCTTGCCCAAGATCGAAATCATAATCACTTCCAAAAATTTAAACAAAATATTTTCTAAGATAACAAAAATGTACGTAAATATATGATTTGGAAAAAAAAAAAAAAAACTTATATCGCCCCAATCCAATATTGAAGAATATTCACCATTTTTTGTCCTATTTGTACAAATTTACTTTTTTTAAATATTCCAACGCTATCAATGTAAATATGGATCCAAATATCCCATATCAGTTTGAATTTGCATTATTCTCCAGGCTCATATTTTACTTCACAATTTTCCACAACAAATTATAGGTAGCTAAAGCGTACATGTCAAAAGTTCAAAGAACGGAGTGTTTTTTTTATATAAAGTAATAGAAAACCCTCGGAGACGTTAGGAATATATATAAACTTTTTTAAATCCACGAAGCAAAGAATAAAGTCTTCTGGAATTCGTTATTTTTTGGTACTTTTAGCATTATATAAAAACAAAGGAGCTAGGCAATATTGGCAGTCGAGGAGAAAGGCCGTAAGATTTATGAAATTAAGCTGGTGTTAAGATGAGTACAGTAATTCTTCCCAGACATGATTTGTTCAAGGAAGCGTTGCCATGCATGCTCGGTGAGGGTCATTTCTAGTACTATTTTTTTATGAACAAAGAGTTGCTCATTTTTTGGGTGTTCTTTAAAGCTTGATTTCTGGGGTAGAACTTACAAATCTCTTTTGTTTAATTTGTTCTCTGTCCTGGCTTGAGTTTCCTTTTATCGATCGGTAATTCTGAAGAATCATTTTTAGCAGACAGAAAAAGGAACAGGAAACAGATCAACCAAAAAATATGACATCAATCGATGAAGATAGCGTTACAGCTTCTATGGTAGCTACAATATCCCAAGATTTGACAATGCCTCCCAAGCCTTCCATCTTCAGAATCCCTACCATACTCTCCAGGCATGAGCCACAAGCTTACATCCCTGGTGCATTTTCTTTTGGCCCTCTTCATCATAACAATCCAAATATTCCATACTTGGAACGCACAGAAAAAATCAAAGAGAGGTATCTGGAAAGCCTTATCTCTAGGTCACCCTCTCCTCAGACAATGCCAAGAGAACTCGTGAAATCCATCGCGTCCGTAGAGAGAGAGGCTCGTAAATGTTATGCAGGACCAATCGGTTGCACCCCAGGTGAGTTTGTAAGAATTTTGATAACCGATGGTTGCTTCATCATTGAGTTGTTCCGCAAGCATACTTATACTGACCTTAGAGAAGAAGATGATCCAGTTTTTACTATGGCTTGCATGCTTCAATTTCTCTACAATGACTTGATATTGCTGGAAAACCAAGTACCTTGGATGGTACTTGAGCTTTTGTTTGCCATGACCCTGGAGCGTGGTAGACCCCAAAAGCCGCTTGCGCAACTTGCCACAGATTTTTTTTCTAACCCTTTCTCATCCACAAGGACTCCTCTTCCTTTGGACGTGAATCTCCATATCGAAGACATCGACCATATCCTCGATCTGCTTAGAAAAGAGTTGATTTTATCAATCGAAGGAGACGAAAACAAGAACAAATCGGCATGGCAACCTATGCCTTCCGCCACGAGCCTAGACGAGGCTGGCATCAAATTTAAAAGGGGCAAGTCCAACACGAGCATCCTGAGCATAAACTTTAACGATGGTGTCCTTGAGATCCCTCCCTTACTAATTCAAGAGACGACACAAACCATCTTTCGAAATCTTATCGCTTTTGAACAGTGTTCTCCCAATTGCGCAGCTAGGTTCACTTCATATGCGGTACTCCTAGACAACCTTATTAACACTACCAAAGATATCGACATACTTCGCAAGAACGACATTCTTGATAGCTGGTTGAACCCAGAGGATGCAGTCCAGCTTTTTCGCAAGCTTTACCACAATGCTTATGTCAAGGAATACTATTACCTACGTGTTTGCTGTGATGTGAATAAATATTGCGAACGCAGGTTGCCCAGATGGCGTGCAGTGCTTGTGCGCAACTATTTCTTCTCTCCATGGGCCGGTGCTTCGACAGTGGCTGCTGTTGCGCTGTTGCTGTTCACATTGGTACAAACTGTGTGCGCCATAATAAAAAAATAGTCTTGTAACATAATTGTTATACGACTTGTCCCTCCAATCTCCTTTTCATTGCTACGTACAAAGTGGCTAGTCTTTTTTATTTTATTTTTCTTTGCTTCTTTTTTCTAATTCGTAGGCAAGAGTGACGTTGCTTGCTGTACGTGCAGTCTGTATTTTCTTTTTCTTTTCTTTTTTATGGATTTTAATTTATTTTCAATAACGCTGTAATTTCTTTTCATTACATTTTTTTTTCATTTTTCTTAAGCTCTTGTCATTTTAATATTTTCCACGTGCATGGCAACCACTTATAATTGTCTGCATCTCGCCCGAGGGAAGCATTAAAAAAACCAAGGACATATTGTATTTGGGTAGGGTGTTATTTTCTTGTATTAGTGAAAAAGTAAAGAAAAAGTAAGGATAAAATATTGAATAATAAAGAATAATATTAAAAATTAGATAAAAAATAAAAATAAAATAATAAATAATAATAAGATATTTTGAAAATATCTAACATATTTGAGTAGAAACTAAGTGGGACCATTTTGGCCCACCCTACCGAGCCATGCCTGGTTTTCTATAAAATGAAAATTCTTCAATATTTTTTTTTATCAAAAAAATCATAAATGATATTTTGTCATCTCCAATTATGGAGCTATGTGAAGAAATAATAATTAATAATTAATGTCTAATTATGGGTTTCATTTTACGTTTATTTAGAGGGAAATTTATCGATGCATACCAATTAATTAAATAAATCGCGTGCAACCCCATTTTGTAAAGAATGTACAATATTCAAACAGTCCAACATCCTTTCCAAGTCTCATAAACTCTTGCACTAACACAGACGTACATGCGATGCATATAATATTCCAGCTCGTTTGAGCTTAAGTCAGGTGACAGGGACTGCCAAAAAGAAGGGAATAAAAAAGATGAAGCCATGGACCTCCATCGACCATCACGGCGACTTTATTGCATATTACCATTGGCTGTACTCAGCTTTTATCTTATTACCCTGTTTCGAGGGATCGATACTTAATATATGTTCCACGTACACGAACATTGATGTCTTTTGTTTATCTTGAAATTTATTAAAGTATAAAATTTTGCCATATAATTCATGTAAAAAAAAAACGTGTGGTTTTGGACCGACAAAAATCGTACGTACCGAGTTGAGTAAAAATGAATGATATCGGAAATTATAGAGAGAGATATATATATATATATATATATATATATTGTTTTTGTTTTTTCATTGATTTCACAATATCGTTCCTATATATTTTTTACAAAAAGCTAAAACTCATGAAAAAAAAAAACATTTTTTCACAAAAAATACAATAAACAACAAATCTGCAAATCTGAAAAGAAAAAACCAACAAGCCCGTGTAAAAAATCTATTTTTCACATAAAAAATACAAAAAATCGAGAACATGCAAACCCAAAACATACAAACGAACATTTAATGGTATAAAAAAAAAAAAAAAAACTCAACGCCAAAAAGCTAAAACCCATGAAAAAAATATTTTTTTTTCACAAAAAATTAAAAAAACCACAACATGTCAACCATAACACACAAAGGAACAACATAACAGCAAATCCGAACAACGAAAGCCAATAAGCCCATGAAAAAAATATATTTTTCACAAAAAATTGAGAATATGCAAATTCAGAGCATACAAAGGAACAACATATCTACAAATCTAAAGGAAGAAAGCGAACAAACCCATGTAAAATATCTATTTTTTCACACAAAAAAAAAAAAATCCAGAACATACAAATGAACATTTAATGGCATAAAAAAAATCAATGCCAAAAAGCTAAAACCTATGGAAAAAAAAATATTTTTTGACCCACAACATGCCAATCTAGAACACACAAAGGAACAACATATTTGCAAATCTGAACAGCGAAAGCTAATAAGCCCATGTAAAAAATCTATTTTTCACAAAAAATACAAAAAATTGAGAACATACAAAAGAACAACATATTTAAAAATCTGAAGGAAGAAAGCGAACAAGCCCATGTAAAAAATATATTTTTTCACACAAAAAAATAAAAAATCCAAAAGATGCAAATCCAGAACATACAAATGAACATTTAACGGCACATATATATATATAAAAAAAAAAAAAAAAAACTCAACACCAAAAAACTAAAACCCATGAAAAAGAAATATTTTTTCACAAAAAATTAAAAAAAAAACCACAACATGCCAACCCAAAACACACAAAGGAATAATATATTTGCAAATCCAAACAGCTAAAGCCAATAAGCCCATGTAAAAAATCTATTTGTCACAAAAAAAAAATACAAAAAATTGAGAACATGTAAATCCAGAACAAACAAACAAACATTTAACGACATTAAAAAAAAAAAAAAAACCAATGCCAAAAAGCTAAAACCCATGAAAAAATATTGTTTTACAAAAAATCTACAACATGCCAACCCATAACACACAAAGGAGCAACATACAGGTAGATTCGAACAGAGAAAGCCAACAAGTCCATGGAAAAAATTTATTTTTTACAAAAAATACAAAAAACCGAGAACATGCAAACTTAGAACATATAAACAAACATTTAACGACATGAAAAAAAAAACCCAACGCCAAAATGCTGAAAAGAAATATATTTTTTCCCAAAAAATCCATAACATGTATATCCAGAACATACAAAAGAATAACGTATCTGCAAATTCGAAGAGAGAGCCAACATGCCCATGTAAAAAATTTATGTTTTGACAAAAAATACAAAAAGTTCGCAACATGCATATCCAGAACATACAAACGAACTTAACACATCTCCAAATCCGAAGAAAGAAAGTCAACAAGTTCATGTAAAATCTCCAAAGCAACGGCAAAAAAAAAAAACCCAACGCTGCACAAAATAAACTTGAAGAGACACACAGAGAAGATAAAACACACAGAGGAGAGAAAACAGTTTGCTTTTGGAGAGAGAAGACGAGGAGGAGAAGATAAAAGATAGAGAGAAGATGAAAAAGAAATATAAAGACTCAGAGGAAAAAAACCTAAAGTTACCCGCTCGACACAACTGCAACCAAAAACCAAAATACTCTCACTCACGGACACAAAACACCAAAGAAATGGATAAAAAAAGACAAAACACACAAAAAGGATCGCATACGACAAATTCACTGTTCACAACTATCCCCACTAGATTTATAGCTTTTGTTTTTTCCATTGGTTTAACAGTATCGTACTTCGTATATATAAAGACCAGTGATCGTGGGTTCATGACTATATGTAAAATCGACCTCTGATGACGAGTGATCATCAACTCAGAAGTCAATGCATTTAAAAAAAAAAACTCAAAAGTCAATGTAAAATGGAAATTAATGCAGGTGGAAGATGAAGATTCTCTCTTTCGTCCCCATGCCACGGCCTTTTAATTCTTCAGTATTCTCGATCCTTTAATTTGGTTGGTGGTTGAGGTAGTTTTTTGACGGTTGTACATATCCTTTTCTGGAACGTCTTTGATTCTTTGAAGTCTATAATTTCGTTCTTGTTCTCTCCATATAATTTAAAGAATTATTTAATGTACCTTCTTCTCCGTTGATTCCCATTTGGGGGGAAGAAGTTTCTGGCGTCTCCGCGTGCCATCTCCATGCATTAATATTGTTGGCCACTCTTTAGGGTCAAACCAATGATATTCATACTTGTACCATTAATTAGAGGAAAATAATATTATTTACTTCCTTTTTAAAAAGAAAAATAACATGAATGTATCAACTTTTTCTAATTCATTTTCTCCGAAATTCTGTACACCAATTATTAAATTATTTTTTATTTTTTTATACACGTTTTGATTAATGTTGCAACTAATAAAAAATCATTCCAATAAGTTGTTCTTGCCCTACAAAAACACCCAAAATTAGAATCCTGATTTCACTCTTGAGCTGTCAAACCAAAAATAAATCTCTTTACACTTCTGCTCAGGAGAAAGGCGAAGGAAAGACGACAAAATGTTTTTGTTTTTGGGGGTCATTGGTTGTTGGGGGCAGATAAATTGTGAAGATCAGAATGTAAGAATTGGGTCAAAGTTTTTTTTTTTTTAAATAGATATTAATTTTTTTTTCCTAATGGGACAATTTTACTAAATTCATAGTTTTAAAAGAGAGAAGAAAAGTGCTTTGTAATTCTTAAAAAGACAATTTTCTTCTAATTTTGTCGACGCCGTGGATGCCAAGTTGTTGACGGTCTTTACCTACCTATTTACGAGAATACCCCCGAAGTTTCTCGACGAAATACCCGTCTCACAAGTTAACTAGCATGGCAACGATCACGCGGCATCCCCAGATGGCTTATATATACACACACAGGCGAATGCTTTACTACCTAGGAAACAGGTTCGGTTTCAGCTTTCAAATTTGTTCATTGCCAACGCTATTTGTTGTCGTGAGTAATAGCAAGTGCTTGTTCTTGATAATTTCTTCTTCTTCTTCTTCTTCTTATACGTCGAAGACAACAAGATTGAAAAAGTAACATTTTCACCATACAGAAACTTAAACTAAAGCTAGGATGGACAAACACACACAATATAAGCTTGTGTTCAACTATTTTGATGACAACGGAGACGGGAAGATTTCACCCTCGGAGCTGCAGCAGTGTGTGGAGGCAATAGGTGCGGGGGAGCTTTCGCTCGAGGAGGCAGAGGCGGTGGTGGAGTTGCTCGACTCTGACGGCGACAGCATGGTGGGGTTGGAGGACTTCGTCAGGTTTGTTGAAGGAGGAGAGGAGGAAGAGAAGGTGAATGATTTGAGGGAGGCATTTAAGATGTATGAGATGGATGGCATTGGGGGTATCACACCCAAGAGTCTTAAGAGGATGCTTAGCAGACTGGGTGAGTCCAAGACAATTGATGAGTGCAGGATGATGATTGCTCGATTTGATCTCAACGGTGACGGGGTCATTAATTTTGATGAATTTAGGTCCATGATGTTATGATTATTTCTTTATAACTTATTTATTGGTTATTCACTTCATAGGGATGCATGGATTCCCTATCTGGGTTATTTCATTCAATTTCCCACCACATGGTTTAGTTTTTTTTTTTTTTTTTTTCCTTCTCTCTTCTCTTCGAGTTTCATATAATTTATGAAGCTGGGTCTACCTCAAACTTGGTTGTTATTGAGCTTGAACATGGCGAAGCAAGTTTCAATTACAGAGCATGTATATAACAGAGCATATTTATCCGTGGATGAACAAAGTGAACTGAGCCACGAAGAGCACCTGAAATGTTTCTTGCTATGCATCCAGCTTAAACAAGATTTTATAAAACCAATCTCGATGTTTAAAAGGCTAATCTTTTTTACCGAAATAGTCAGCACAGCGCTTGCTTCAAAGAAGCATGGTAACATAAAACATATTAGATAAGATGCACCGCTGAACGGTCTCTGTAGCTTTCCAATTATATGTCGGACTCGATTTAGGACAAAAGAAATAATTTTAGATACAGAGTAGAAACCTGCACTTTTTGGGACTGTCTCTTAGTAGGATAGATGCAGGATTCCACAGGCCTTATCAAGAGGCCACAAACCTTTGGGTTGAAAACATTAATTTAAACCACGCTAGAAGAAGAAGTTGGACTATTCACGTACCATTTGTCGATGTCTTCACTAAAGGCTTGGAAGAGCTTTCACACGTGAAGAGATGCTCTCCTTCTGGTAATTGTTGCACCAATATTGATAATTGCTCAACAGCTTGTCCAGAACTAGGTCTCAATGAAGGGTCTTCCTGTACACAAGCTCTTGCAAGATTGGCCAACGTGACAGCTGCATCAAATGAATAATTCTCACCCAATGCACTGTCCATCCATTCCCTTAGCTCATCCGCATCTTCTG
This sequence comes from Cyclocarya paliurus, assembly GCA_029856935.1. Lineage (NCBI taxonomy): Eukaryota > Viridiplantae > Streptophyta > Magnoliopsida > Fagales > Juglandaceae > Cyclocarya > Cyclocarya paliurus. The sequence continues at coordinate 39,557,280 of CM056946.1, read as the reverse complement.
ACTTCAGTATCGACTTGATTTTCTCGGATAGCCAAATGCTTCCTTCTCCTTTCTCATTTGGCCTAGTTATTGGTGTTTGACCAGATAAGACCTCCAGCAAAACCACCCCGAAAGCGAAGATATCAATGCTTGGAGAAATAACGCCTTGGCGAACATATTCGGGAGCCAAATACCCGAGATTCCAAGAGGCGGGGTGTGCGGAATAAAATTTTGGATCCCCGGTATCGTCTTCAATGCATCTTGCCATGCCAAAGTTCCCAATCTTTGCATTGAATTCGTCATCTAAGAAGATGTTCCGACTCTTTACATTTCTATGAACATAGCTTGGGTTCATTATGTGGTGCATGTAGTGTAAGGCCATGGCTACATCAAGACAGATCCTTAGCCTCTGACTCCATGTCAAGAAACAATAGCAAGAGGCAATGAATTGGTTCTTCATGGCCAACCCACCATGAAGCCAGTCTTTCAAGGACCCATTTTTGGCATACTCAAAGACCAAAAAAGAATCTGGGCCCTCGGCCAAACATGTCCCCACTCCCAGCAGCCTGAGAATGTTGGGGTGACTGTGAATTGCACAATGGAAAAGCGCAAGCTCAATTTTTGAGGTTGTTTCTAGTCGTGTGCGCTTTATTGCCAGGAACTTCCCATTGAGACGACCATGGTAGACAGATCCCTCAATGTGATTACTTGAACTGAAGTCTTCGGTTGCTCTTCTCAGCTCCTCAACAGTATACGTCTCAGCCAGCATCTTCCGGGGAGTGACATCTCTGATCCGACCATCATCAAGAGGATCCTGAGATCCCTCAAATGAAACTTTCTTGTCACTTGTGGTTCTTACGCTGAGACTGAGCTGTTGTAATTCCACGTCTCCTCCCTTGCAGGAATTTTGTTTCTTCTTCACTTGGATCAACACAAAGGCTGCTGCAATACCAATGCTCACTCCAACTGCAGCCGCACTAAGTCCAATATATAAACCAATCTTCCACATTTTGGACTTTTTCTTCCGAGGGCTAATTACTGGGATGCTGGTTGCTGGAAAACGAAAATTGGGTTCACAAGCTTTTGCAATAGGACCAAAAATATGCTCTCTATCAACAGGAAGCAGAAGAGTTGTAAAAGGTATTAGGTTTCCAGGTCTAAAAGTTGGGGATGATTTGTTGTTTGCAAGTATTATAGCTTCTGGAGTGGTATTGAACTTGATGGTCAAGTTAGAAATTGTATCACCTTGGGTTACTGGATAAGAAAGCAAAAGCCTCGTCTTTGGACTGGCTTCAGATGAAGGACAGGCACATCTGAGTGGGATCAGTAACTTAACTTTATCACCAAGACCCCATGGTGAGACTCCCGGATTCTTCTCTCGGATGGCTTTGCATGTTGTCAAGCCCTCTAGCGATTCAGCAATGCCATAAAAACTCTCCCCCTTTATGGTAGTTTTTGTCAATTCAGCCTGCGAGAAACCACCTTTGCATTTACAATCAATCGGAATCAACAAAGGTTGATCTTTCGGAAGATGTTCTGTCTCTGCAGAAAAGCCATTTGCTTCTGCAAGCACAAAACGGCTGATGCCCAAGTAGAAGCTCAAGTTGGAAAGAGACGAGTAGTAGGAATTGGTGCGCATAATTGCAAATGTCCCACACTGATCCTGCGATGCAATGCCATTGCACTGGTAACCAGAAGCATCTGGAGAGGTAGTGTTACAACTTAGCAGGTTCTGTCCTAGTGCAGAGACAAACAGCCAAATGAATAGGACCAAAGTTCTTGATTGGAGCTTATTGATTAGAGCCATGGCCATGTAACACTCACTTCTACATGGAGAGATCGATTAAAAAAGAGCTTTCTCACTTTGAGAAAGTGAATATTTTGGATCCATAAAGAAATCGGAGTTAAAAATAAAAGTTTCTCAAAGCTGGTCTTTGGACAGGGTTCTTGGGGTTGACAAAGTTATCCTATAGTTATCCTATAATTAATTCCAGCTGTTTGGCTGAGCCCCTTGAGCTTGATTTCATTGTCCAAGGATTGGATATCACTCAATAGTTTATTTTTCCAGTAATCATTGTCACCAAGATGCGTATTAGCTCTGTCCATTCCTAGGTGTGCTTAGACAGAACACCTTAATTTGTACCATCTCAACATGTAAACTAAAAATGGGCTATCATAGGTCTTGCACACATCTCATACATTTACAAGAAAATCATACACATAGAAGTTATGTACATCATGCACTATATAGTTTATTTAAAGCATTTGTTTAGTCAGAATCCTGAGGCCTTACTTCATGCTGGGAGTTAGGAGTCCAAGCAAAAAAAGGTAGCCTAGAGTTTTAAGTCGATATCTAGAGTTTTGTTCATGCTTCATAGCTCTCATTGAGCTTTAATGGGTGACATAAACAGTTTGCATGTACACGACATTCATTGGCACATTGACAAACATTTTGCCTGATTTAGCATGGTAGGAACAAATAATCATTTACATTCCTTATTTAGGCACGGTGGCACATTGACAAACACTTCGACCTTTATACCTAGTGCCTTGCTGTATCTGTAGAAGAAGGTATGCATTACATTCAGACAGCAGGAAGAGAAGCAAGTCTGCCTGCATGGCTACATCAATCTTAGATTCCTTACTAATATGTGATAACTTAGCTCCATTCATGGGGCAGAACATTCCCCGGGACAATATGGCCATGAAAGACCAAGTCAATTAAATTCTGAGATTGAATAAGCACAGTCAGAGGTAGAATGCATTATATGAGCCTAAAGAAATCATGTAGGAGAATAATGGAGTACTACGAAAGCATGAAAGTAAGCATGCATCATTTGTCAAGCAGTATGGATAGAAATGATGTAGATTTTGGAAAATCATGGAGTGAAAAGAATTGGATAATATCCAAAACAGTTGAAGAGACGCCATTAATGCAGGGTAAAGCTGGGGCATGAAAGAAAGGCATGGGAGTGATAGGTCGTATCGGCCATAAATATATGTTGACAAGCACCAATAACCCGTTACAAGCTACAGCCAATTGTCCCCGCACATCCACACTTCAAATGTCATTCAATCAAGAGATCACCTTGATCTTTTTAGCATATATATGTTAGGATGAGGATTAGTATAACTGAATTGGAACAATATTTATAAACAAATGATGTGTAAAACACGTGAAACCAGTATACTATGTAAGAGAGAGGTGGCAAAGAGGGCATGAGATGCACTTACCTTTAGTTCTTTAATTACTAAACTTCCTTGAGATCTTTGCTAAAAGGAACTGTTCTAAGTGATTTTTTAGTAAAAAGCACTAACTAAAAAGTAAGCTCACACATCTCATAGTCAAGGACCTTGTTTCAAGTGATGTATAAATATTAAAATAGAAGGACAAGGACCCCTTAGTCAAACCAAAAAGTTTGACACAAAGACCAAGTACCAATGAACCGAAAGTAGAAGATAAATTGTCCACGAATAAGCATTCATTCCTTCTGTATCTTGAATCAATGATATGTTTGCTCCTGTGGATCTCTCTCTCTCAATAAATTAAACTCTCGAATCTTGGATTTCATGCACGTGATAACACATGCTGACCACCTATCTTAGTTACAGCCTACAGGAAACACTTTTGTAATTTACAAGTACATTTATTGGACTTAGGAGCATGCCGTTGCTAACACCAGTATAGTTTCTGGCGCCCGAGGATGCAACAAAATTCTCTTGCATTTATCTAAGGTGATTGAAGCCTCAAGCATAGAAATCTGGAAACACTGTGCCATCTGGTCCATACATCTCATGGCTTTGAAAACATCAAGATCCATGAACTTTGATGTAGCCAATACGATCATCATTTGCGCCAGGGAATTAATTAGTAACGGAATATATAATATATTAGGGAGAAATGTTCTGATATCCAATAGGCAAGAAAAAAGAGTAGTGAGAACCCTGATCAAGATCCACACTTAACAAAAGAGTTCTAAACTGTCATGCATGTTACACGTGGAAACTTGTAATGCATCAGAGATTCAGAAGTGTTTCTTATGAAAAATATTATTTTGCCTACTTAATTTACCTCTTCATTTTGACATTTCATGTATTTTATTTTTTTAATTTTGTTCTTTACTTAATAGTTAAGAAAGTAAATATTAGTATATTGATATTTTTTTATATTTTTTAAAAGATAAATTACAAATTACAAAAAAAATTAAAATGTCAATTTGACCTAGTGGCCACTTAGAGCGGTAGAGTAGCACCGTTAGTTTCCTATACCACCATCGGTGGATCGCATCTGACGTACGTACCGTGCATATAAATTCTAATTGGGTACGTGCGTAGGGTTTGAGCCCAGATAGAAAAAGTGAAATTTCACCAAAGGATCCAAACCTTCTATCTCAAAATCAAGAACCAATCTGCCGTCAATTCCTTTGTATCTTATCACTGGGAGGTTATAATTTTACAAATGAATCTTTAAGGCTATGTGTTTGGTTGTTAAAATGATCTCAATCCATCTTAAATCAATTATTTGATGAGACTTATTACTTTTTCAACTTTTTATAAAAAAACTAAACTCATCTCAATCTAATTCATATATTTAAACACATATCTCAATCTATTTATATTCAAACACATCTCAATGAGACTCACAAAATACTATTATTTATATTTCAACTCAGGTCATCTGAGATCTTCTCAGCATTCAAACGCAGCGTGAAGCATTATCTTTACCCAAAAAGTTAAAAGAAGTGTTAAAACCTCAAAGAGATTATACAAAAATAATCCATAAACTCGCATAATTTTATATGATATTGTGGGGGGAATTTTTCCCTCTCAAGAAAGGGCCATAAAACCTCGGTCCAAGAACCCAGCCCAGAAAGGGTCTAATCCGAACGAGGAGCAGATTGTCAATCGGGAAGGGGCGCCATCTGATCGACAGGACAGCTCGACCTGACATATCGGCGGCCTCCCTCGAGAACTAGGTATGCATGGAATACGCAGGAGGCTCAGAAGACCCTCGATCAAAAAGCATCAAAGGCTCTCATGAGTCAAGTTGAGGCTCAAGAAATTGTCGCATATTAATAACGATGAAAATCAAGTCGCACTTGCCATCATGAAACTGACATGGAGCCCCTTCACATTTAAAGTTTCTAATAGGGAGAATAGTGTGAGGGCTCCAGATCTCAAAGCTATGGGCTTGATTTGCTCACCAGACTTCTAGTATAAATAACTAATTTCAAGTACGAGGATCTCTCTCTGGTTTTTTTAAATTTCCTTACTTATTTATTATATTAAATAAAAAATCATTTACTAACTTTGGCATCGGAGACTTCCTGGCCCTTAGGCCGCCCTCTCAAGCCGCATCATTCTCCTTGTAGGGCTTGTTGCGAAGACCTGGGTTGTTTGGTGCCTAGTCCAAGGGTATGCGAAACACGACATGATCTACTTTACAATACAACTAATTTTGCAATCTAATGTATCACATCATGAATTAAGTCATGTTAGTTTGTGTATTTATTTTTATATGATCTTTTTATTGTTAAACATTTCTCCAAAGAAAATAAAGGGGACAAGTATTCCCTATAATTTTCTCTCCTAAACACTTTTTGCATTTACATTTAGAGAAATAGATATATAAATGTGACCCATAATCATATTAGATAGTTTAAGTGCTACTTGTGGGCAGTGTAAAGTTTAAATGTAGTATTAAAATTTGTGACATTTACGTGTAGTATTTATCTCTTTTAGAATTATAAAAATTATATATTATACAAAAAAAAAAAATCACAAGAATCATGTCGATAACATTTTCCCTACTTCCAACTTCTTTACCACTACCACTCATGTATCCATTTGCCCTAGGACCGTTAACTTCTTATTCTTAACGTACATCTGCCGCAATCGAATGAACCCCTGTTGATACAAAAATTACCGAAGAAATGAATTGTTTACAGCCCAAAACAATATCACTGAAAAGCAGAAAATGGAAGACAGCAGTACAGGATTTTCTCTAAACCCAGGATGTCTGAATTAGCTAAATGACGCTGGATAGAATAGAAATTATTTTGCAGGCTAGTTTCAACAGATAATTCATAGGGAATGAAAACAAGAGAATTGCCCAAAATACAGAGAAAATAACTTTGATGTTCAATTCAGAATTGTCAAAATCTCAAGAAAATGAAATCAATCCACAAGCCGGGCTTCAATAGCTTAAACTCGATCATATCAGAATTTTACCAAAATATAGCAAACTCCCAATAATTACACAAAAAATAAATACGTAATAAAAAAAGTAATCTACCAAAAATCTAGCTCAAATCAGGTTCAGAATCACTTCCTCAACAATAAATGAAATATTACTATAAAAGGTAAAAAAAAAACTAAAAATAGGGATTCAGGGGGAAACAGTGGATTTTGGTCTCAAAAATAATGCACATCGAGCTTAACTAGGTGACCACGACGAGCACGCCAAAAAGAGCTTTCCAAATTGGAGTCATATGCGCGATTCTGATACTCATAGCTAAAATTATGCCTAACATACCGAAACATGCCCAAAGCTGCTCCAATCAAGGAAAGATCATAATTTTCTGTCATCTTTACACTGATCTGTCATCTCAAGGTATTTCAGTGCAATCAACGTACAATCTGACAACTCAGCATCATGTAACTCGAATTCTCCTACATCACTACAGCTAGCAAGTCTCAAGTCCACCCAACTTTGACCACTAGGTTGCATGTCTTTAATTTCATCAAGTATCTAATCATCATTAGCAATCTAAGGCCCGTAAAGAGCATAATTTAACATCAACATATAACCATCCATTTTGTGCACTTATAATATCGAATTCAAACACAAATAATATTGGAGAAGCAAGGACTAGGGCTATAAGGCTGGCGGTCCGGACTGGATAAATCGACCGGACCGACCGGTTCGGTCCGGTCCGGTCCTAACCGGACCGAAATAGTGAAAGACTGGTTTCGGTCCATAGAAACACAGAAATTCGGTCTTCGGTCCGGTCCTGGGGTGGGCACTTCTCGGACCGAACCTAAACATTAATATTTTTTATTTTTATAAATATATTATTTTATATAATAATTGTATAATAAATTATGTAATTTTCATCTAACTTATCGTTATTTACAATATAAAATTTTATATATGTAATTATAAATTAATATTACATTATCATAAATTATAATACATTCACATTCTCTAAGTTAGTAACAAAGTAAGTAAGTAACAAATTAACAATTAACAATGTAACATCATCAATATAATTATGAATTGATAACTAAACTAAATCACTATAACTATAGACTATAGTCTATAATTATTAATTATAAAGAAATCACTATAGTCTATAAGTTTATAACTAATAGTCTAATATATAACTATAGTAATATTATAATATTAATACTATTATATAGTCTACTATATTATATAGCAATACTAAATCACTATAAGTTTATAACTAATACTAATATATAACTATACTAATAGTATAATCTTAATACTATTAAAAAAAATTTAATTATCATTTAAAAAAAAAGAACCAAATTTGAAAAAAGAAAGAAGGAAACGGCGCCGTCTCTCGTCTGCCTCTGCCTCACTCTAAAGTCAAAAATAAACCCTAAGTTTCTAACTCAGACTCTCTGCCTCTGTGCCTCACTCTTTCACGGTGTTGACTCTCGGCTCTCACCCCGCACCCGTCTACGTCTCTCATCTCTCAGCAGCGGCCCAGCAGCTAACTCTCTCTTTCGGACTCTCTGCCTCACTCTCTCAGTCTCACCCGTCTCCGGTCTCACCCAGTCACCGATTCACCCATTATCTCGACTCTCGTCTCTCGCCACACTCTCTCGTCCCTGTCTCCGTTTCTCTTCCAGTCTACCACGCAGTGACCCTAAGACCCTCGGCCTCACCAGTCACCACGTACAGACCCTTCAGCCTTCACCTCACGGTAATTTTTTTTTTTGTGTTTTTTAAATTACTTTGAAATTACAAATCTGGTAGATGGTTTTATTGGGGTTCTTGAATCCAAAATTTAAGAATTTAGTGATGTTTCTAGTGAATATTTCTAGGAATTTAGTGATGTTTCTAGTGAATTTGAAGTGAATTTTAGTCTAATTTAGTGATGTTTCTAGGAATTTAGTGATGTTTGATGTGAATTTGAAGTGAATTTCGTCTAATTTAGTGATGTGAATAGGAATTTAGTGATGTTCTATTGAAATTTCATGAGTGCAAAACTCAATTAGATCCTTTGAATATTGAAATGACCGATAATTGTTAGTAAATAATTGTCCTAAATGACCGAATGGATTGTCAGTAAATAATTGTCCTAAATGTAATATTGAAATAATATTATTTCTTTAAATTCTTTTCTTTTATTGTCAGTAAAGGATTGTCCTAAATGTAATATTATTCCATTCTTGTTTTGCTAGATGGACTCTATTCCAGAATTTATTCCACAAGACTCTACTACAGATGAAGTTGAGTCAACACAACCTACACAAGGGCAAGGCATTCCTCCACTCCCACCCAATGTAAGTACTAATACTAGGGCGAGTGGTGGTGGTAGACATAGATCAATGGTTTGGGATCATTTTACAGTAATACCAAAAGGTGATCCAAATAAACCTAGGGCTGCATGTAATTACTGTGGTGCTTCATATGCATGTTATACGACGACCAACGGTACAAAGTCCATGAGATATCACATTGAACACCAATGTAAGAAAGGTTCATTGAATAAGGCGGATAAGTCCCAAACTACTCTTGATTGGAAGGCGGGTGAAGGAAGTGGTAGTGGGGGATTAGTGCTCATAGCATTTAGTGTTGAGACTTGTAAACAAGCCTTAGCAAAAATGACCATTCTTGATGAGTTTTCCTTTAGGTTCGTTGAAGGAGAAAGTTTCAAACAGTTTATGCTCGTTGTTTGCCCTAAGTGGGTAGGGATTCCATCCCGTGTTACCGTTGCGAAGGACTGCTTTAGTGTGTATATAAGGGAAAAAAATAAGTTGATAAGTGCTCTTCAAGGGCAACGAGTTTTCCTCACCACTGATACATGGACATCTATGCAAAACCTCAACTATATGTGTCTTATTGCACATTTTATTGATTATAATTGGAAGCTACACAAAAGAATTCTTTCTTTTTGTTTGGTTGAGAATCACAAGAGTGATACACTTGGTAAGGCCATAGAGATGTGCTTGCATGATTGGGGGAGACCGAAAGTACTTGCAATCACACTTGATAATGCAAGTTCTAATAACGGAGCAGTTTCTTACTTGAAGAAAAAAACCAAGAATAGGAGGGACACCATTTTGGAACATGAATTCTTACATGTTCGGTGTTGTGCCCACATCCAAAACTTAATCGTCTGTGAGGGGTTAAGAGAATTTGATGAGTATATTGTGAAGGTAAGAGGTGTTGTGAAATATGTTAAGTTCTCGTCTCAAAGGTAGACTACATTTAAGAAGTGTATTGGGTTGGAAGAAATTAACGACAAAAGTGGTATTTGTTTAGATGTACCGACTAGGTGGAACTCCACCTATCTTATATTGGAGGGGGCTTTAAAATTTCGAAAAACTTTTGAACGGTTGGAAGAAGAAGATTTCGGGTTCCTTACTAGTGTTAGAGACGATGATGACGAAATAGGTGATGTGGTGAATAGAAGAACATCAAAGAAGTTAGGGCCTCCCAATAATAATGATTGGGAGAAGGCAAGCTTGTTTGTAAGATTTTTTCAACTATTTCATGATGCAACTCTATTTTTTTCGGGGAGTCAATATGTGACTTGCAACTCTTTTTTTCTGGAATCAGTTAAAATAGCCGATGCAATTGCAATAGAGTGTGAAGAAGGAAGCCATGTGGTGAGATTAATGGCTACAAATATGAAGAAAAAATTTAAAAAATATTGGGGTAACTTGGATAATATGAATATGTTGTTGTTTGGTGGGATTATTCTTGATCTTCGGTACAAATTTAGATATTTTGACTTTGCATTGGAAGAGATGTATGTCAATGATCCCACAAAAGCGGTTGATTTGAGTTGGAAGATTCGAGATGCTTTAACCCACACGTATGAGGCATACGTTGAGAATGAGGAAGGTAACAATTCTAATTTACAACAAGCTCAACAGCAGCGCACAAGTTCCCCATGTGAAGTAGTAAATATTACAGACGGTAGTGGTAGTGGATTTAGTGGTAGATATAAGGATAGGACAACAGAAAGAATGACCATATTTCAGCAACGGTTAGAGTTGGAAAACTCTTTGGAAAACAAGAATGAGGTTGATAGATACCTAACTGATAATTGTGAGAAGGCATTTCCTAGTTTTGACATTCTTATTTGGTGGAGGGTTAATTCAGTTAGATATCATGTGCTTTCAAAAGTTGCACGAGATGTACTTGCAATACCGGTATCTACCGTTGCCTCTGAATCTACATTTAGCACGGCAGGTCGTGGCTTTGATCCTTTCCGAAATAGTCTATCTCCGATGATGGTTGAAGGTCTCATTTGTACACAGAATTGGCTTCGTTCTTCTTCTACTCCAATCAACGTTAGGACTTTAATGGATGAGGTGGAAGATTTTGATAGACAATTGGGTATGTTTCTTACTTCATTTTATAACTCTTAATTTGTTTATTATTCTTTGATTATTAACGATAATAATTCTTAATTTGTTTTGTTTCTTTATTGTGTAGAACTTGTTCGTGACGGTGATAATACTATGGAAGCGTCAAATACAATGTCTACAACCAATGCAAGCTAATGAGGTGAATTTGTTTTAACTTGTTTGTTTTTAATTTTCGCTTTTGCTAATTAATTGATTTGTTTACACTTTACAGCGTATTGTGAAAATCTTGCAGGTATGCCATGCCAAAAGACGAAGGAGGCTACAACTTAGGAGCTGCCAGGAGAATAATTAAAGTGAATTTGTATTGATGTAAATTGTAATTTGTATTGAGAGACGATAGTTATGTTTAATTTTTATTTTTTTAGACCTTTTAATTTTTCAGTTTTTTGGACTTGTATAATTTTTAGCTTTCATTATCTATGCTTGGGATTTGAATGGTTGTTTTTTTTTTCTTTCTTTTATAAATCTAATTTGCTTGGGAATGTTATTTCAATTTTCTTTCATTATCTAGTATAATTTTTAGTTTAAGTTTTTAACCTTGTTTAAATTGTTTGGATGGATATAGATAAATTTTATTTTTTGTAGTAAAACCTTTTATTCAAATATATTGTATATAGATAATTTTTTTTATGATTATTTTTATTTTCCTTTGAAGTTATGTTTTGATATTTTTTGGCTTAAAATTGGATAAAATGTTAGTGGGTTTTTACTGTTGGGCCAAAATAATATAGGAAATTTGATTGGGTTATTGGCCCATTAAGTATAGGGTGGACCGAATAGGACTGACCGGTCCAAATTGGACTGGACCGGTCCGGTCCTTATGTCTATTCGGTCCGGTCTAGGGTAAAAAAACTCTGAACCGAATTGGTCCGGTCCGGTCCATAAAACATTCTCGGACTGGACCGGACTGGACCGAATTCACCCCTAGTAAGGACCACATGGATAATGGAACTAGCTCCGGTATATTAGACCACACTTCCTTTAGTACTGTTAAAAAGCCCAAACGCCAACCTAAAGTTTTTTTGCTGCTTATTGAAGATTATTACAAGGAAAAGAAAAAGACCTAATCTCAAACACAAATACCAAGTACTACTGTGACAATTGCATATAAAAAGTGCACGCGTAATCCTCTAGCTGGTGGCTATAATATATGCAAAATTTTGCATGTGAAAATGCCACAAAATTCCTTGAATTGAATACAACAGTACGTCCATGCATGCATGCAGCTTCTAGTTTCTAGTTATACATAAACATACCCATTGCACACAAAAAGTTATTATGTAATGAATATGCATGCCTAGCTAGTCTTTTATTACAATAGCAATGAAAACCATTGTGTCGGAAAGAGACAGAGAGCGGCGTCGTTTCGGTGGCTAATACTCGAACCCAACACAACCATGGGCTTCTAGCTAGTAATAGTGGCGTTAATGAGTTAACTCGATCAGTTAAGTTTGAGCGTTCAAACACAAATTGAATTGAAATTTATCATTGCGGTACTAAATTTTATATAAAAAAAAATAACTCCTTGATTTTCTCTTAAATTTAGCATTTAATATGAATTAGACATTAAAAAAAAAGTTGTACGTTATGTCTCCGAATTAAGACGTACGCTTTAATTTTAAGCTCCAATGAGTCGTGAGAATTAAGATGCTTTAATTTGAAGCTTCAAGCGACAATATTTTGAAATCTTCAATTCTAAAATACGTACTTTAGTTATAAAAAAAAAATACGTACTTTAAATAAAAATATTTTAAAATTAAATTAAAAAAATCTAGAATATATTAAAATTATAATAATAATTAACTTTTGTTTTATAAAAACATAAAAGATCCTAGTTCCGATTACCTTCTCAAATAGAAAAACGATCCAGGTATAAAAATCCAAGGAAAGAACCATGATTTGGCAGCTGCATTATTCAAATGATTCGTCAAAAGTGTTGAAAATTGGTGAATAATAATAATAATAATATATGATCAGATCAGAGCAGGGCAGGGCAAATTAGCCACGTGGACGGCTCATCCGAGACCAAATACTATCTTATCCTAAGAAATCATTGATTGATTAATGAGGCTTAAACAACTAGAAAGAGACATTCGACTATTGTTAAAGACAATAAAACTGCTAGGTGGGTGTGTTCAAAACCTACACCACGTAAAGCTAAGAGACAACACAATTATTCTTTGGCACATAATAATCTTTAACTAATTAAGACTTTTTTCTCTCGTTATTTTGGACTTTAAGCATGCGTGCACTGCTTTAAAAATTATTTTTATCATAAAAAAATTACATAAAAATAATCTTATAAATTGACGTAGTTTGATTTGATTTATCAAATTATAAAATTATTTTTATATATTATAAAATAAATTTAATAAATAAGATAAAATCACATCAATTTATTAAATTCTTTTTATGTAATTTGGTAGTACGTAGTACTCACGCGGTTTTGTAGAGATGTAGTGGGTTCACATCTTCCACCTCATTCTTGCTTAACTTTCATGGACAATGGACCCCTCCATATGTGTTTCAACCTCAGCCGACGTGTTCCAACACACCCACAATGCCCCATGTCTTAACGCATGCTGTGTTCCCTTTTTTTAAATATATTTTTCAAAATATTATTTTTTATTATATATTTATCATCTTTATTATATTAAAGATGACTGTCATTTAAATAAATAACACATGAAATTACTTACATTTTATTGTATTAAAAAAGTATAATAAAATTTAAGACAAAAAAGTACTATCAAAGAATTTATACTCGCTTGACTTTTTGTTGGTGCATGAATTTAATCAAAATTTGTTCAATTTCTTTTTTGTTTTCACCACACAAGAAATTATAAAGGGAAAATACAGTTGCGTTTAAATAGTAAAGTATTTTGAGATATTTGGTAAATAATAATAAATAATATTAAATATTAATAAAAAAATATTAAATAATAATGAAATAAATATCGACCTTATTAAACGCGTCTGAAAAAACTAAAAGATATTTATTCCTATATGAAGCTGAATTTGACAGTTGTTGAGATTGTGCCACCTTACTCCTGGTGATCGTAATTTTTAGCAGGTAATTTCCAAAACCAAAATTGGCCACATTTTCTAGGATGGGTTGATAAGGTTTAGGATAATTTGTAAGAAAAATCACAATCCACCGCTTTTTGTTTTTTGTATGATGTTAAAGGGATTTCATAAAGAGTCCCTCTCGTAGTTAAAGACGCCATTAGACACTACCTTCTCAGTCTGACTATGACATGCAAACCGTCCTTTCTTTTTCTGCCAATCACTCTTTGGTGATCTGTGTTAGATATTTGAAATAATCTTTCCAACCTCTTACAATTCATCATACTCCACATTTCACTTTTTTTTTTTAATTTTTTTTTATCAAATATTTTCTATATGAATAGTGAATAAAAAATTTGAAATATTTAAAAAAAAAATTAAAAAAAAATTTTTTAAAAAATATTAAAAAATATGGAGCGTAGAGTGTGGGTGAATAGTAGGAGGTTGTGTAGCAAATCCATATTGTAAAAATATCTTATAAAACTAACATCATTTTATAAAAATACCTTTTTTTTATAACATGTATTGTAAAATATGTTATGAAATGTATTGTGTAGATATCATTACTCTTCAAATTTATAACTATTTGTTTGGATAGTGAAATTTTTTTTTATCACGAGATGTAATTATTATAATTTTTTAAATTTTTATATAAAAATAATAAATAATTCAACTTTTAAAATTTTAAAATAATAATAATATTTTAATAATATCTTATTCTATTTTCAATTTTCACCTCAACTCACTATCTACACAGCAATTTAAACTTTCTTTCGTATATATCCAAAAAATATTAGCGTACATTTTCACCTACTCTTGATTTTATTTTTTTATTCATTTCCATTTTTTTTCCTTAGACAGAACACTGTGTAAATCCGCCGTGTACATAAAATAAATATTTATATTTGAATTTTTTTATAACTATATTGAATGTTACAATATGTGATGTATTTACATATCTGACCTGCAAGTAGCAATATTTAATTATAAGTTCTTGAAAAATTAGCAAGTACTCCTAAAATATGGATGACATGTTATTCTCATCATATCACTGTATGTCATGTAATTAAAATGGTTTATATGAATATTAATTTCAATTAATATGATATCATATAATAAGATATGAGTACTGCACGTCTGGCTACTAAAAAGGACTTGATGATCATGTAATAAGATGTGATCATATAAGATGTGAGTAGTACGGGTCTAACTGCATATCATATGATAAGATGTGAGTACTCCACATTCTTTGTGTGTGCCTTTCAACTTTGTGGGACTTTATCATGTATCTTATCCTACATCTTACCGACAAAGGAGGAGACTTTGGGCTTGTTTGGTTCCACACAACTCACTTGAGTTCACCTCTTTTAATATCTAAACATTCAACTCTTAAATCACTAAATTCATCTCAACTCAAAATTTCTTTACACGTGAGACCCACAACCATTTTCAACTTTTCATGAATACATCTAAACTTATCTCGACATTCAAATACATTTAAATTCATTTTAGACCGGTCTCATATAACTCAATCTACATTTCAACTCACTACTATTTATAGAGAACTTAATTCAGCTCAACATTCAAATATAGCATCAAGAAATGGTACACAGATACCAAACCCTTACATGAGGAAAACGAACAGATCGAACTGTTCAAATTTATTAATTGCTCCATGCTCCAATTGCGATATCCTTAACTAAATAATATAAATTGGCTTAAAATAAAACTAAATAATATGAATTCTAATGATTTCACATATATATATTAATTCTGCTCTTTATTAATTAGTATATAATTTAATTATTAAACTCATTATATTTATTAAAGAAATTAATATAAAAGCCCCCGCCCCTTCACATTCCAAAGAAACTGTTGGGTAAAAGTTAACTTCCTAGAAAAGAAAGTTAGTCCAAGTAGCAGTGTTGGTTAATCCATCATTTTCAACTTCACCCAAGTGCTAATCTCAATCACCAATTATTTTTGTTTCTTAATGAAAAGATAGATTAGTTGAAAGGGTATTACTTTATTAAAACTTTGTCTTTGCAATTTCATTTCTGTTGTCATTCAAGCTAAGATCCTGATCTCAACTTGGTCATGGCCAGCACTGTGGATTCTTTGTTGTCTTTGTGTAGTTTTTATTTTTTATTCTCTCAAATTTTTTTTTTTTATAGTAATGCTAGATACAGTTTGCAAATCCTCCGAATTTCTTTTGAAAAAAGTGGGATCTATCATTATAAAAAAATAATTTTTTTGAATGACTCCAAATTTAATTTATTTGACTTTTTTAAAAAAGTATGTAAAACTTATACATCTTAAAACTGCAAATATTATTTCATTATTATTTTTTGGCAAACTTCAAACCTAAGGCAATGTCAACAAACCTCCATAATCACCAAATAAAAATTCTACTCATTATTCTCATACTACACACTATACATAATTTTTTTATTTTTGATTTTTTTTTCTTACCAAATGTGTGATATATGGATGATGAGTAGAAGAATTCAATTAGTTTAAGAAGAATAAAACTAAAAAAAATAAAATTTAAAAAATAAAAATAAGTGTGATATATAGTATGTGAGAATGATGACTAACAAAACTCTGAATTTCTTTATTAGCAATCCAAAAGGCACATCCTCAAGATTTGTAGTACTGGCTTTCTTCTCTCTTTTTTTTTGAACTTAAAGAACTGAGAAATAATGTTGTTGGAGAATGGGATTCAAAGTGGGGAAAATTCCTTGAGTAAAACTTGATTTAGATAGTGAGTTGAGAAAGTTTGTAAATAGTAGTGAAATATTTAAGTTGAGATGAAATGAGTTAAAAATAATTTAAGTTAAAATGTTTTTAGGATTTCAGGAAAAGAGAAAACAAAATTTAAATAAAAATATTATAAAGTTAAAATATTATTATAATATAATTTTTTTAATATTAGTTTTGTTTTGAAATTTCAAAAAGTTGAATTATTTTGTATTTTGTTTGGAAGTTTAGAAAAGTTGTACTAGTTAGATAATGATTAGATGAAAAAGATGAAAATTTAGAATTAAAAAATATTTATATTTATAATATTTAGATATTGAGATAAGATAAGATAAGATGATCTAGAAGCATCTCCCTATGTAAACAGACCTAATTCATATTTGGTGCGAAATTTATTTGTTATATTTATTGGAAAATGCAATAATTTCCACATGATGAATGTGGTAGTACCAATTAGGCTGCCCACTTTTCATGCTGCATGCTGAGGTCAACCTTTTGGGTTATGACCGTGGCGTGTCTCTAGCGTGTTTGGCCAAGGCTGGTGAGCCTCTCTAGTCTGAGCTGTATTCCTTTGACAATCCCCCATAATAATTCTATGGTTTTTTTACCCTTTTCTATTTTTATTATTA
Source organism: Cyclocarya paliurus (assembly GCA_029856935.1). NCBI lineage: Eukaryota > Viridiplantae > Streptophyta > Magnoliopsida > Fagales > Juglandaceae > Cyclocarya > Cyclocarya paliurus. The sequence goes on along the minus strand of CM056946.1, from coordinate 39,540,214 downwards.
TCATTATTATTATTTTTCTAATTTTCATACTCTTGTTCTTTGCCTCTCGAATTCCTTAATTGGAAATTCAAGAGATATACATGCCTAAATTTCTTGCATGATTGGACGGTTTTAGTTTTATTGGCAGGTTTTTATCCATCTCAAACATCTTCTTCTCATCATAAATAAGGAAATTAATTTGAGTTCAACTATTCCACGCCAACACACTCGTACCCAAACCCATTCAACAGAGAAATTGAACACTTTTGACATTTAGACACTGGATTTTTATACCAAATACATTGCATCCTTCTAACCTTCATAAAATAAGATTACATAATTAAATAATAAAATATGCAATAATTAAGATTTGGAGCATTATTGACTAAAACATAAAGAATCATCATCATCCAACCAAATAAAATGACTGCCACTACCATGCAAGCACATGGAAACACAGCCCCAAAACAGCCCCTGAAAGGCAGCCTTTCTCCCTCGTTTCGCAAATTTCACAAGCCTCACAGTCGGAGAAAAGAAAAGAAAAGAAAAGAAAGGAAAACTAAAATCGTTAAATCCTCACCCTCGGCCTCGATACTTCTCGTGGGTCCCAGTCCCTGTAAAATCCGCGGCGCTTACACTTGCATCCTGCTTTGATATATATCTCCTCTCTCTCTCACTCGCCCATTTCAGACTTCCTTCAATTAGCCTTTAACATAACGCCAAATACCGTCCTCTTCCTTCTTTACCTACTTCCACTTTCTCTCTCTATCTGCAAAAACTTCTTACTGTTGCTTTCTGGGTTCTGGATTATCAGACTGGTATTGGGTTAGAGAGATATACAGATAAGAGGCATGGGTTCATGTGCATCACTGCATAGAAGTTCAGACTCCGCCATGAAACTCAGACTGTCGTTTGACTCCAAAGACGACAAACTCGTGATTCCACCTTCACCCATAAAGGAAATTCCCACCAATGGGAATCCTCCGATCGACAACAACAACGTTGTCGCTGCTAAGTCCCAGTGGCCGGCTTCTCGGTCAGCCACGAGTTTTGGAGGCTACGGTATATATGCTCCGTATTATTGTTGTTACGTTTTTTTTTTTTTTTCCTTTTTTGCTTTCAAGTTCCCGTTTGAATGGTTTGTTTTTCTCGATCATATGGTGCAATAAATCAAATGGGTTTTTGCTTTTTAATTTTCTTAGTGATGGAAAAGTTATTACCTTGAACAATATTTTCTTTTTGGATTTTTTAAGTGATATGCAATCTGAAAAGAAACAGAGGTGGGGTCTGTATGGGTTACTGTATTTCATTTTGTATGGTTGAAGAAAGCATTGTTTTATTGGTTTTAGTGGTTGAGCTGCCTTCATTATTTCATTGAATTAGATATTTACTTTTTTCACTTGTATTTAGGGGTAGGATTATTTCTTGTCATTTATGGTTCATCTTCGTTTTTTTTTTTTTTGATAAGTGGTTCATCTTCGTTTATTCAATTCATTATCCGCAAGATTCACCTTTACATAAGCACAGTAAATATATGACTGGCCGACAAAAATTTGTGAAAGATCAATTTGTTGACTGTGGCATCACTATTCATAGCACTTCCAGTATCATCTTGATGCTGAATATAAAATTTCCCTCGTAGCTTTAAGGACTCTGTTTTGAAAATATATTCTTTTTATTGGACAAGCTCAAGTAGAGTCTCCTATTCTTTTGGCTGGTGTTTTCTAGTGGAGAACTATGAACGGGAATACTGGATATGTTGAGCACTAGTAGATTCGGTTCTTGTACTGGAATTGTAAGGAAGACTGGGGGATGGAATGAAACTGGTATTCCATTCTTTTCTGCTCGAAAAAGCATCTTAAACAATTGAAGAAAAACCTTCTATTATTTTTAATCTCTTCTAATCATTACCGCCCGTGACTTGTAGAGATATGGCATCTAGTCATAACGATATGTGGTAGGGGTCCGTTCTTTGCATTATCGGAACAATTGTGTAGATGATGTGCGGATAGTTTGGAGAGAAGCTCCAGTTGTTCCTATGAAGAATTTGTTTTTATCGGGAACTTGATTGGAGCAGGGGAAGCAGAAGGGGAATTAAGCCTTACTGTGGCAGTCTTTGAACTCCAAAATCCTAAATGCCTTCTTGGTAAACTCGGAGTTGGTTGGAAGTCCTAGTCTACGCTTTCATTGTCGCGTAGAACTTTTGGTAGATACGGAAGTGTTATAATCTCTAATGAATATCTTCCTGTATGTTGTGATAGATGTCTAATGGTTCCTGCCTTAGAAAATAATGCATATATGCGGGCCTTTGGTTTAGGACCATGGTTATGAAATGGATCTTGTTGTGGTTGCCTTAATTTTTTTTATTTTTTTATTTTTTATTGGTACCGAGTGTCCGGAACAACGTCCCGACTAATTCCATGGGTGCACAATCTCTCGGCAATGAGTTTTCCGCAAGTTCACCTCGGGTAATTCAAGAGAAAAATTTCCTAGATATTGTTTGCACCCAAGGGGATTTGAACTTTAGACCTAGAGATTGTTTGCATTAATTTTTGAGAATCAGATTGTATACCCAAGGCTCAGTGATGGATGCACCGCTTCATAGGATATATTTCAGAGAACTTGTGCTTGAACGTTAGAGGAATGACGCCCCAGCAAGATGAAATTGAAAATAAAATTATGTTGTGGTCCATCATCGCTTGTGTAATTTCATGAAAAGGAGTTTCAATGGCATTTTTGTGAAAGTCCATTGAGAACTGCTTCATTTTAAAAATGGGTGTTTTTCTTAAAGTGAAAACAGAATATAATGCTCTGCATTTCTAGTCTCTCTCCAACAAGTCATTCCAAAGATAGGAGAAAGATCAATATTAGCTTACGCGAGAAACGATGTTTAGGGGGAAATTGTCCCTTAAGCATCCCTCCTAAATAGATATACTTTTATATATACAATTTTTAATTTACATCTACAATTTCCTTTATTTATTGTAGGCTTGAAGTTAAATAATATCTTCCTTTTTCTTTTTTGCAGGTAGCAAAGAAGAAACCTTTTTTGATTCCCAAGCATGGTTAGATTCGGATTGTGATGATGATTTTTTAAGTGTCAATGGTGGTAAGAAAATGCTTTATAGTCATTTTGCTTGCAAGAATGGTCCATAGGAGGAACAGTCCTTGAATTGGATAGTCTGTATAGAGTGATTATCTTGGATTCTATATGGTTGTTAGCTCATCTGTATAGGAACAAATAATGCAGAAGGTAGAGACCCATGTAGAAATATCTTCTCTTGGCCCCATCAAACTTGTTGTATTTATTGTTCGTTTTGCAGATTTTACCCCATCCCGTGGCCACACTCCAGTCCATCATAACTTCTCCACCGGGATGCCTCAAGTCAACAAAGTCCATTTCGAGGACACAATTCCTGGTTCTACTCATGAACCATCCCCAAAAAAGAAATTAATTGAACTTTTCCGAGAGAGCATCCGACAGGACCAAGATGTGGACAATCTAAATACCTCAGGCAACCAGAACATTTCCAACGGAAAGATGGAAGTTAAACCAACTGTACTTGACCTCCCTCCAAAGTCAGCACATGGCACCCCTTATGGAACTAACTCTGTATGTAGTAGTGAGAGGACCCCTAGTGGAGACCTCTCAACAGAGAAGGAGAAACCATTTAGGCCTGTGCAGTGTTGTCTTCCGAGCTTGATCTCATGCCGTAGCTTTAGCGAGAGGAAGAAGAAGATGGACCCTGCTATAGCGGTTGTTGATTAAGCTTTTGGTTTGTAATGCCTACGGTACAAGATAAATGGATGAATCCAGGTTCTCTGATATTTGGGGATCACAACTTCTGAGCTTCTCTGACAATTCGCGTTTCCTCAGATATTGTTGTATAGTGTGAGATATATCTCATATCCGTTAAGAACTCATGTCATATATGGATTCAAGGACATGTAGAAAAAAGCAATAGTGGAGATGTTAAATGTTAAAACTCCACCGAGGAATTTTTCTATCTTAATCTATCTCAGAAATGGGGTTGTATCTTCACGTTGGTAGGTTTTTTTTTTTTGGCCTACTTTTCAGCATGGCTGGTGGATAATAATGTAATTATAGATTCCTGAGAGAGAGAAAAAAAAAGAACAGAGAAGAAAGGGAAATCGAAATAGATGGGCGTTTTTCTTTCTTTAATTATTTTTTTAATACAAAAATCTGTGTTTTAATTCAACCTTTTCATTGTTCCTCCACTGTATGTGAGTAGTGTCCGGTCCTTGTTCGGCCACCAAAGTTTGAGAGATTCTCTCCGAGCTCGAGAGTCCGTAACCCATATGATAATTATTACCGTCCATGTTATTGTTGTCATCAGATATTTATTGAGTTATTTTATTTTTAAATCGGTGTATGAAATATATCATTCATATCATTAAAATCTAGTAATATTTAATTTATAAAAATTTAAAATTTATTTTTTAAATCAAGTTATGCTACAATTTATTAGGAAGCGATACCGTCTTGACACCGTAGCTCTTTCACATTATACCGTAGCTCTTTCAGAAAATCCAGGGTTAAAGCTTGGAGACGAATTAGACGAATGAAAGGGCCCAAAGGCTACAGGGTATGGAGCCCAAACCAAAATCGAAAACGGAGGAGTTCTTAGAAAGTTAGGCTTCAAAATAGGATAATGATATCTTACATCTCATTTATTATTACTTTTACTATTCAGTTATTTTTTTGTTCTTTTTACTTTTTGAATTTAGATTAAAAATATTAAAATATGATCTTTTTATATAATCTAAAAGGAAATAAATTCAATTAACTAATTTAATCATATAATTTAATTAAAGATAAATTCAATTTTATATAAAACTTGACCTTCTTTTACTCTTTGAGTCAATTTTTATAAAATTTAATTTATTTTGAATTAATTTACATGATTACATTAGTTGATTAAATTTATTTTCTTATAAATTATTTAAGAATATTGTCATATTCTAGGATTCTTAATCAAGATTCAAATAGCAAAATAATAATAATAATAATAATAATAATAATAACAACAACTGGATAGTAAAATAATAGTAAATGAGAGGTAAGGATATCATTAACCCTCGTGATAAACTCAATCTCAAAACTAGATCTTAACAGATTATTAATTTTAGTTTTTCTATTTCTATAATATTTTGAGGGCGGAAAAATAAAACAAAATTTATATGAGTACTTTTCAAGGCGACAGCATGTTGCCTGATCTATAGTTCTAAAAGCAGGTCTTTCTTAGTCCTAATAGTTAGATGCATTATAAAGTTGAAAAATTATCAAGTACTTTCAAAATAGGGATGATGTGATACTTTCATCATATCATAAACTATTTTGTTATTAAATTAATTGTTTACCTAACATGACATACTATGATATTATATATTATTAGATCAGTAGTATAATATAATATCAGGCCAAAAACTTGCTAAAATCGCTCCACTTGGGCGTGAAGTAATTTTTATTATTATTTATTTTAAGCAGTAGTGAATTCTAATCTATTTAAAGCTAATTGGAACGAGCTCCTGGCTGAAGCTTGTGGCCGTAGGTCGTAGGCTATTGATCATCAGGATGTACGTACTAGCTCCACAATGAAAAGGGAATTACAATGGAAGTTGCCACGTATGGGCCAATCTGCATCATGCATGCATGATAATAACGTCACTTTTGATCTCCACTCAAATTAATGACTTTGGTCATGTTATTATTTTCTTTTTAATGGAAGTGTGGAAGGAAAGTTTTTGTCAAATTAAGGCCATAGTGTCCCATGATAATGAAGACAACCGTAGGGCGTGGGGGTTCCTTTATGCACATGGCTATTGATCATGTTTCCCACGTACGATTCCCATAATCTCAACACTACTTTTATTACTTATTTTTTGATAAATTATAAATTATTGTTTGGGTTTGTTGGCTTAGGAATGTATATAAATAGGATATGTTCATGATCATCAAGATCACGGCAATCGGTTTCTGCTGATGTATTGGCAAATCAAAATCACATTTTAACACGTTAACGTCTAATTAGCAAATCCAACGTAAGATTTTATAATATGATGTTATTAGGTTAGTTCTAATTATATATACAGATCATTTCCATACGTAAAGAAATTAGAAATTAGCGTCGACCCACAACTACTGTTATTATATTCTAAAAGAATCAATCAAGATGCAACTGAAACTCTTTTTTCTAGTAAAAAAAAATCAGTTTAGATCACTCATTGCATGCATGCCCATATATACGACACCTTTGCAGTCCACCTATACATATTAATGCTGTGCACGCCATGTTAAATATTAATGCTAGCTTGCCATCGTGCATGATCGGGAATATCATAGTCCTTCCAGATCCCAGGCCAATGGACTCCAACTGCTGTCGATCTGTTCCTGTTCCAGAAATTGATCAATTTGTGCGAGTGATGAGAGCCTCTGATCATGTTTCTTCCATATCCATTAACCAGTTCCTCAAGAAAGATCCCGGCTGCTGGGACCCCCACCTATTCCTTTCCCACTGGAAAGAACCGGAAAAGCCGCACTTTTTAGCCAAGACCTTCACTTAGTCTGTTAAGCCAAAAAAGAAACAAAGAAAGAAGAGAAAAAACCAATCCTTTTTCCCACGCATGGTTAGCTCTCTTTTCCTATTATATAAAGGGGAAGGCTCGATCTCAAACCCTTCACACAAAGCCAACTAAGATAGAATTAGTATGGCTTTGGTGATCCGTGGCAGCTTGTTGGGTCTGTCTGCTTCCTGGTTCTTCTATGTCCTAGTCTCGTTCTTGGCAGTTCAGCCTCATCGAGCACATGGCTTGAGTCGTGGCTTCTTTGGCCCAAAAAGAACTGCTGATGTAGCCCCACCAGTGGCTGGCATATGCGCTTCTTCTGTGACTGTACATGGCTACAAATGCCAGGAGCTTGAAGTAATTATATATTAGCTCAAAACTATTCCATGCGTAAAACTATATCTTGAAATAGTTTAGTTTAACTTTGGTATTCATCACTTTCGTTAAACAGTGACGTAAACTAAAGGGGTATGCATGTGTTTTGCAGGTGACAACCCAAGATGGATATATACTCAGCCTGCAAAGAATCCCAGAAGGTCGTGTGAGGGATGGTGAGGTTAAGCGGCAGCCAGTCTTAATCCAGCATGGGGTGCTTGTGGTAATTGAATGACACGTACATGATCTTTGTCTAGTTTTAGCTGTGTTTGATATAAAATAAGATGGCACTTTTCAGTCTTATCTAAGTTGTTTTGTAGGGGAGCATTGGAGATCGAGAGTTTGCCGTAGGAAATTACACGTTTGAGTGTGAGGTGTGAACCTGATAATTCTAGGTTTTGACTATGTGACAAAATAACTTGATCAGTCCGCGTCGACCCGCGTGCCACGTTATGGCAATAAAGATGATTTATGTACGTGCGCCACACTGTGGGACCAGGTTCCTTTCGATCATTTCGGTCAAAAGGACCGAGGACAAGATAAGCGAGTAACATGTCATGTCATGTTAACTTGGTCTTTCTTAGAGTAAACTTCGGGGTGACGCGCTCCGGATGACATTCTTTTCAAGAGTACTTCAACATAGCAAAAGCTACACGAAAAGAAAGAAAATACCGTAACAAAGGTGTCTTTTAAAAGGGAATGCCCAAAAAAGATGGACCTAAAGTACTGCATTTTCCCAGAAGAACTGGTTTCATCATGTATAATTTATGTATACATAAACCATTATATATACATAAGCCATCGTTGTGGGCGGGCAGTTTAATTTGTTTGTTAAGGAGTTTATTAATTTAATGATGTAGCTAGCTAGCTAGCTACGCACGTACGTCGGTGTTACTGCTCATGATTAAGTTCTTCTAGCTTATTAATATGGTACTGTGCGTGGGTGCAGGATGGAATGCCATGGTTGTTGAACCCTCCGGAACAAAACCTGCCAATGATTTTGGCCGATAATGGGTTCGACGTGTGGATTGCTAATACAAGAGGGACCAGATTTAGCCGACGACATACCTCCTTGGACTCTAATCAACCGGTTTTCCTTCTTTCCTTCACTAGATCAGTCTATTCATTAATTATTGTTTTTTATATTAGAATAATAGTTAGACCGTTAATTAAACCTATAAATTAATTAAAATTTTAGAACAAGAGTTTATCTTCTGTTAAACTATATATACGACAAATATGTATACTATCAGATCAATTTGAAGTGGTCCATGCATGTGGATATATATAGTTCTTCAATTTCTTGCAGTCCTGTACACGATTTATGGTTTGTCGATGATGAAAATATGACAGGATTTCTGGAATTGGTCGTGGGATGAATTGGTGTCGTTTGATCTGCCGGCTGTTTTTGACTCTGTGTATGGCCAAACGGGGCAGAAGATTGATTATGTGGGCCATTCCCTGGTGAGGATCGTCTTATAATTATTTCAATTACATTTTATTTTTGACAAACTTGAACGTGTGAATCATGCTTGGCAGGGGACATTAGTAGCTTTGGCATCCTTCTCGGAAGGTAACCTGGTGAAGCAGCTGAAATCAGCGGCATTGTTGAGTCCCATAGCTTATTTGAGCCACATGAACACTAAACTTGGCGTTGTTGCTGCCAAATTCTTTGTTGGCGAGGTAATTATAAAGTCATCCAAGATACATTACCAATATGCTCTAAATAATATTATCTATCACCATGAAATAAGATGAGACAGCATGAAAGAAGAACTAATTTGTTTAATTAATTCGCCAACAGATCGTCAAGCTTTTTGGGCTTGCAGAGTTTAATCCAAAAGAGTAAGTACCCAAGTATTAATTACAATCCTCATCTCATGGATTTAAGAACAAGATCGAATGCTGATCTAAATTCATGGTTTTCTGCAATTCCTCTAAATAGGGAACCTGTTGGTAACCTTCTCAAGTCTCTGTGTGCCCATCCGGGAGTTGACTGCTATGACTTATTACGTGCACTTACTGGTATTTTGTTGTCTGTGCCCACTTCTTGTATGTATTTCCATTAGTTGTTTTGCAGCAGTAGGTTATGAGATCATACTGACATCATATATGCTTGATTCAAGGAAAGAATTGCTGTCTTAACTCCTCCACTATTGATCTCTTCCTGATGAATGAACCACAGTCAACATCGGTCAAGAACATGGTACACCTTGCTCAGAGTAAGTTTGTTCCCTGCCTCACTGTGTTAGCATACTCTTCTGAAACATTAGCATACTCTTCCGAAGACAGCAGGCAATAGGCCAACTGGAAAATGAGTGCAACATTACTGATCTTTTTAGGTAGTCTTTGTTGGAAACATCCAGAACTACTCATTCATGTTGGAGCTTTTTTCCAATGTAATTTGTGCAGCGGTAAGAACTGGCGTTGTGGCAAAATACAACTACGGCCGGGCTGACTATAATTTGAACCAATACGGGGAAGCCACACCACCTATTTATAACCTCTCTAACATTCCCCATGACCTTCCCATCTTTATTAGCTATGGCGGCCAAGACGCACTCTCCGATGTGCAAGATGTCATGCTTCTACTTGACAAATTTAAATCTCACGAAGTAGACAAACTCTCAGTTCAGTTCATCAAGGATTATGCTCACGCAGATTTCATCATGGGGGTGAATGCCAAGGATTTAGTGTACAATCAAGTAGTCGCATTTTTCAAACGTCAGCACTAAAGATGCTTTTGGAAGCCTCGGATCCTGTGATCAGAACTAATGTATACTCCACTCAATAAGAAAGTCAATATCAAAACTTTACAGAGTTATATGGAAGCCATTATTTATATAGATGTGCACTTTAAACACAGCTAAAATTAGAGGACAATGTCAAGTGGGTGTGAAAGATGTGCGCTCATTGCCTATGGTTTTCCATTTACTTATGTACCCTATGTTAAATGACTTCGTACCTGTGAAAGAACATGGATGAAGATTATTGTCAATAGTGATTATCTTGTTAAAGCATCCAGCTTAAAGCCAAATAATAAGCCATCATCATGGAAAATCTTGAAAAAATTGAAGAGAACATCCTTGAAGATTTATGTTGTGCATCCATCTAAATAGATTTGATTTGTCTCGGAAAGAGTCAGAATTAATCAAGCAATGCGTGAATAAAAATCAGTACAACCAGTCATGACGATCATCACAGGCCAGTCACCAGACTTTTCTCCATTTGATTAGGCTATCCAATGCACCTAATGTATGTCTTGGCTTCCGTGAATAAAAAATATTCTGAGCTTCCAGATTAAGCCCTCAAGTGAATATGATCACCATGATGACTTCGTTTCAACGCCAAGCTTCCATGACCTTTAACCAACTAGATTTTGCTTAGCAGGCAATGCAAACACCGAACACATATTGCCCTTCACAAAACCATCCCCTATTTTGTCCCAGAATTACACACCTGCCTTGTGAGCTTGGTTGTAATGATATCTGCTGCTTGGGGGCAAATTGAGAAATTGGAGAACTCTCGATGTTCATGTTATAAAGCCACCCTGAGTCATCAATATTAGGCATGTTGTCCCATTATATAACAAAGAGGAGTTTCAAAACAATGATAGAGACACTTTGTATGTTTATAGGTTTCCTTGCATATATATATAGTTGTGGATTCGTTGCTCAAACAAACTCAAAAAAGAGTACAGAGATCAGAAAGAAGTAATGGCGGCAACCATCTTGAAGAACACTATTTTCTTGGTGTTGCTCTTTGTTGCCAGCATGACAAAGGAAGCCTTGGCCGTCCAACATGTTGTTGGAGGAAGCCAAGGTTGGGAAGAATCCACAGACTTCAACTCATGGGCATCAGGCCAAAAGTTCAAAGTTGGCGATCAACTTGGTATGCCTCGCAATCTCAACTACTGAACTAGCTATATTAGATGTCTTTTTTGATAAAGTTACAGATTCAAAATTGTGAATCTCCCGAATACATTGTTGCCAACTTAATTATCATAATCGATATATCTTTTTTCTGGGACAGTTTTCAAGTATACATCAGGGCTGCACAGTGTTGTTGAACTTGCAAGTGAGAGTGCCTACAAGAACTGCGACATTGGTAGCGCCCTGGACTCCAAGAATAGCGGCAGCGATGTTGTCAAGCTGAACAAGGCCGGCACAAGGTACTTTGCTTGTGGCACATTAGGCCACTGCAACCAGGGCATGAAAGTAAAGATCAAGACAATCACTGGGAATGCACCCTCTTCTCCTGCATCACCTTCATCTTCAACTTCTGATGCTTCTGCTTCCAGATCTTTTGCTTCCATTGTCTTGGCTGTGGCATTACTGGCCACCCCTTTGATTTACTTGTTTTAAGCTAGCGATTTGGAGGCTGCATGGTTTTGTCACTACCAGTAAAGTACTGTTTGGTTTGATATTTATGGGATTTGACTGTAGTCAGAATTAAAGGAAGTTGTTTGAGCTGGAAAAAAAAAAGAATCATATTCACGGATACATTGTTTGATATTAGTGATTGAATGAAGAGGTGAATAAAAATGGATTGGATTTCTCTTACCCTGGCCTGGTTTCTGTAGCATGTCAACCTCGTGTTACTTTACCATCTTTACAATAAAAAATACTCAAAATGTATTCTTTCACTTATAAATTAAATATGGGATCGATGATGAATCATCCACACGAACCAATGCTAGATGATTTGATACGCATATAACATAAGTTTAAAATTTAAATTTTATCCTGGCAGATGCAGATGATATCATTCAAACCAGGTTGTAATTACATTATCTTTTAATCTAAGGATGAGTTTTCTTTCTATCATTTTGATGAGGAGGAGACTTCCAAAAAATTGAAGTTAGGTCTTGTTTAGATAGTGAGATGAGATGATTTTAGATGAATTGAATAAAATATTATTAAAATATTATTTTTTAATATTATTATTGTTTTAAAATTTTTAAAAGTTGAATTGTTTATTATGTTTTGTATGAAAATTTGAAAAAATTATGATGATGAGATGAAATGAATTGAAAGTGTTTCTTTATCTAAACAGGACTGAGAGTATTCGGTATCAAGAAAAAAAAAAATTTTTATTCTTTATATACCAATTTATTTTCTAGTCTACACTTAAAAGAATTGAAATTGAAAAATCCCACATCTTAACAAGAAAAATAAAAAAAAATGACGTCATCGTTCAATTATGATCATTAAATAAAGAGCCGTGCTATGCATCAGCCCCTGTTCACGGGCTGATGCATAGCACACCTGATGTGTCTTCATATGAGTGGTTTGGATGTAAGTGATTTGAATAATGTGAGTGGTTTAGATGATGACACATAGGGTGTGTTGTGGCTGCTCCTAAATAATAGGCTGATGTAAAGAATTTTCATTAAATAAAAGAACAAAAATTCTATATGCAACCGGCTATTACAACCGTCGCGTAACCGAGAAATAAAAAATTTTATTTTTTCAGCATCTCTCATTCTCTCTTCATTTCGTCCCCCCCCTCTCCCGTTCTCTCTCGCTCTATCTATCAAGTTTTTCCTACCTTTTCTTCCTGCCATTCTCCCTCTCAGATTTCACTCATTCTCCTCTATAAAAAATGCGTCTAGAAAGAGAGAAAGAAGAGTAAACTCTTCCTCCTTCGTCCTCCTCCAGATTAATTTCTTATCCAACCCAGGAAAAGAAAATAGATGCTATAGACAGTCTTCGACCCCCTCAGAGAATTCTCTAAGAATAGCGTCCGCCTCGTTAAGCGCTGCCACAAGCCCGACCGCAAAGAGTTTACAAAGGTTGTGTTCCGTACTGCGATTGGGTTTGTGGTGATGGGGTTCGTTGGGTTCTTTGTGGGTTCAACTTTTTTTCAGAAAAACACCTGAGCAGCATTGCCATGTTCTCAGAGTAGATATGAGTAAAGTTTTACGTCTTTAATCTTAGTTTTTAGTTTGTTCTGATGAATGTATGTTCAGATTCGTTTAGTATCCTTACAATGGAAAGATGATTCCCTCTCTTATTTTTTGCCCTTGTTTAGTTGATGGTTTGAAGATTATAGCGACAATTATTTGAAAAAAAAAAAATGAAGCTTGAGGAGAATAGACTGCAGACGAAGGAGGGGAAGGAGATTGCAGATCAATAAAAATGAGATTGTGAAATGCTAACGTATCAAACTGAGCCAACGTTGTCTCTGTGTGTATTTGAGCTTTGACCAGTTTTCGTTGGACTTTGAAAGCTTCTGTCTTTATAATATTGAAAGATGAGAACGAAAACAATGGCAACAAAAGGAAAGGGGAGAGAGAGAGGCTTTTTCATTACAGGTCGGCAAAATCAAAGTTCCAATATTGATAGACGGAAAAAGGAATGAGAGAGAAAGAGGGAGGAAAGATAAAAGTGGTGGGACCAGTTTATCAGCCGGTTACGTAATGGTTGTCTATGCCGGTTGTACGTAACATTTCTGATAAAAGAAATGGGTGTAATATAATTTTGATAATATAATTAAACAAGGAGACCGTTGGAAATATTATGGGACACCTAAAAAAAGAAAAAAAAAAAAAAAAAAAGCACACAGCCTGATGTTTTGAGTATATTCGGATCTATAATTTATTTTAAGTAAACAATAAAAAATTTCGCCTAAAAACAAAAAAACAAGTACAAGTAATGCGCCTAGAGTCCCGCGAAGGAACGGAACTGCGTCTCCTCTACTCAGTTGAGAGCAACCATGCCGGAGGAAACGACTTCGATCGACTATGTTATGGAGGCGGCTTCTGGTCCACACTTCTCCGGTCTCCGCCTCGACGGCCTTTTGTCCTCTCCACCGGCCTCTTCATCTTCTTCTCCTGCTCATAGGTCCTCCGCCTCCGCTTCCGGTTTCTCACCCCTAGCCGCCGATTCCAACTTACCCAAACAGCCCTTCGTCATCGGTAACTAATTGGATCACATTTTGAAAGAGCTTTTCTTGTAATCCAATTATTATACTAATTCTCGCTTCTTCGTAGATTTTCGGAAGTTTTTTTTACTTGTTTTACTTTTGCTTACAGTTGGAAAGTTATTTTTTCAACATTAATCCAACTTTCAGCCTTCATTTTTTTCTTTTCCCTTAGATCTTGGGATGGACGAAGTATTCGAATATAAATGCTCGAGTTTGTAAAGGAATTTATCCGTAGCATTGCTCTTTGTGCTCTAGGGTTTATTACCTTCTCCCTCCATTTTTTTTTTTTTTAATAATTAATAAGAAACTTTATTCGCAAGAATAGGGAAAGCTCAAGTACACAGGACGTATACAAAGGAAACCTTCTCCCTCCATATTATGGAACCCCTCCATTCGTTTGTTTATTTTTTTTCCTTTAATTTTCACTAAATTATTGTTTTGGCAATTTCGGGTAGGGGTCTCGGGAGGTACAGCTTCGGGTAAGACCACAGTGTGTGACATGATCATCCAACAGCTCCATGATCACCGTGTGGTCCTTGTCAACCAGGTTAGTGGCACGGCTTTCTGTTCTTTCCATTTTCACTAGACCGTCATCTTATTGAATTTCAAGGTTTATTGGATATGGCAATGTTGTAGGATTCGTTTTACCGAGGTTTGACTCCTGAAGAATCTGAACGTGTGCATGAATATAACTTTGATCATCCTGGTAAACTTTGTGGTTACAAAATCTTTCTTGTGGAATTATGTTGTTTGGCGTTGTTTTTCTGTAGGGATCATTTTGAAAACAATTTTTTTTTTTTTCTAAAGAAAATATATTGATTGTTTTGCAGAGGCTTTTGACACTGAGCAGCTTCTGGATTGCATTCAGAAGCTCAAATCTGGGCAATCTTACCAAGTTCCAATTTATGACTTTAAGATTCATCGCCGTTGCTCAGATAGTTTCCGGCAGGTACTCCCTTGAAAGTGTTTTCTACCCATAGCTTTTACTTTTCAATTGTTGAGAGCTTGGAGAGTCAACATAGGTCCAACTGAAGGAACATTGGGTTTTAGGTTTATTATTAACCTTTAGAAAGATAGGGATAAGAGAGAGTTCTTACTTCTTCTAATACAACTCAAGTGTCCGCTAAGTTTTGTTAAACCACTCTTGATCTGTCAATAATTCTTTTGTTAAAAACTCAATCAAAATACTTTATCAGGTAAATGCTTCTGATGTTATCATATTAGAGGGGATTCTGATTTTCCATGACCAACGTGTTCGCAACATGATGAATATGAAGATTTTTGTTGACACAGGTTTGCCTCCTTTCATTTAATTGTCAATCATCACCATCATCATTATCATCATAATTTCTTCTGCATACTCACAAGGTCATTTATGATTACTAATCACTTCATATTATTATAGCTCTTAAGTTTCACTGGCTTTCTTGTTACAATGGCCCTGCTATATTGTTATCAAAACCATGCATAGTTGTTTAAGAGAACTTTTTTCTCCCCCTCCTAATCAGTTATGGTATTCAGGGAACACTGGTGCTGATTGGGAAATTCATATACTGATTGTTTAAGGTGTCCAGTCGCAGGTCTATTACTTTTCAGTGACCTTCTTGGGCTCAAAAGTCTTAAACATTGCTTTGATTCCATAATTCTGTCTTTGCTGAAGGAAGAACTTGTATCTATTGTAGATCTGATCATCTATTGTATCTATTGTAGATCTGATCATCTATTGTATCTATTGTAGATCTGACCATACATTGCCTTGGGCTCAAAAGTCTTAAACAATGCTCCTGCATCACATTCATTATTAAATGAATTTTTTAATAACCCATGGTGCACCTAATGGCATCAAATGAGAGCTAGTTGGAGATAATTTTCCAAAAATCGCCAACAAGCATGGGTCAGTCTGACCTCAGCTTGATGAATGGTACTGAAGTTTGAGCTTCAATAGAGTTGTCCTTATGCCTAGAAATTGAAGTTCAAAATCATTTTGATTGAGTTTCATCGAGCTTATGAGCAGGTCGAGCTTGATTCTCTAGATTACTCCAACTGACTGTCTTAAACCTAATTAGCTAAGCGGAGAGTGAAGCCCTATAAGGATGCTGCATTTTATCTTTAGGTTTTATATATAATTTTATTTTCTTGCCATTATAAAATCACTAAATAAAATGTTGGTACTTATCATTGGCCATGATGAATCCGTGTGGTGGGCTGTTTTCACAGCACATGCACCAAAGAACCAAGGATATGGTAACAGCAGACTTTGTGAAGGGCCCGATCCCCAGCTTTTTACTAAGTAATTTCAAGGACATGCAACTTTGATCGCCTTTCAAAGTCTCCATTCGGACATGAAACACACAATGCAATATCAAGGAAAAAATATGCTTAGGTCCCACATTAGAAGAATCTTAATTTGTCTTTTAAATGAATGAGCCTCAGCTTGGATCATTTTCAGTTCTATTTTTCTTATATTTTTAACTGGCAAATAGAGAACACATGTTATAATTTTATATTTTGTTGCATCTCTCTCTCTCTCAAATGCTTCATTATGTTTTTTTTGGTGAATAATTCCTTATAGATGCTGATGTGAGACTTGCTCGTAGAATAAGACGTGACACAGTTGAGAGGGGCAGGGACATAAACTCTGTTCTTGAACAGGTTAATACTTTGATTAATTAATATGGTTCTTTATAATTCCATTTTGCCAAAGACTTCCCTAGGGTTTTCATTACACATTCTTTATTTCAGCTTCATTATAATTTATTGGTTCCCTAATCGTATTAATGCACAATAGCTTTACTATCACAATTCAAAAGCGACATCTGCAGAATGCACTGATATTTAACTTCCACTACACTTTCTCTTTCATTTTATCCTTGAGTTTGCAGCACCTTGACTAAAGTGATAGGCTACATACAATGGTGCAACTCATTGATTAAGCTGCGTTATGTTTAATTTTTCAATCCAGCTTCAACTCATTGTCCTGTATGGTTCTGACTTGTATTTACACTGATGCTGAATTAACTTTTTCTTGTGAGCCTGTGAGATTGTGTTCATGTACTGTTGAAGTTTTCTCATCTTTAAAACTGCATGACATTATAATTTGCAAGAACTATGTTAATTGTGCAGTATGCAAAGTTTGTCAAGCCTGCTTTTGATGATTTTGTTCTCCCATCGAAGAAGTATGCTGATGTTATAATTCCTCGGGGAGGTGATAATCATGTCGCCATTGATTTGATTGTGCAACATATCCAGACAAAGCTTGGTCAGCACAACCTTTGTAAAATATATCCAAATGTTTATGTTATTCAGTCAACATTTCAGGTATATGTTTGTTTGATTGTATTTTTTATTTTGTAACATCAATTTTTTATTTTTATAAATGCCTACTTATCTCATTGATAAAATTCTTCTTTACTGATTATAAAACAAAAACTTTTTCAAAATTTTTTTATGAAGAAAATAAAATTCGGGGGTTTTTCTCATGGATTAGGACACATCAATGGATAAATTTAAACATTAGAATTACCTAAGAAGTTCTCCCCTACACACTGCAATCTGATATGCAATTCTATTACAGTTTAATCGCTTCAGATCTGTATGGCCCTCATGTGTGTGATCCTCATTGCAGATAAGAGGTATGCATACACTGATTCGAGACACGGAAATATCGAAGCATGACTTTGTATTTTATTCAGATCGACTGATTCGTCTGGTACTTTCTCCTGCATTGCTGAAGTCTGTTAATTGACACGGGTTCAGTGCCCGTGTTCTTATAAAAAATAAATGACCAATTTTGTTGACATTAAAATTCAGGTTGTGGAGCATGGCCTTGGCCATCTGCCATTCACTGAGAAGCAAGTAGTTACTCCAACAGGTGTGTTAACTCATTGTTCAATTTATTTTGATCAATAAAAATTTGTTTACCGATTAAAAAAAAAAAGAGAGATTTACTTATATAAAAAAAAAATCCCAATAGTTTTAACCGGTAAGGCTCTTCTTAAAAAAATTAGTAAATTCATTGGAAGACACTAACAAGGAACAACTGAAGTACATATGTAGGCTATCTTATTTTGTTTCCTCATCTTTATCAAATATCCTCTTTATGTTCTATTTGGTCAAGATGATTGGACAGTTAGGTTTTCTGTTTTATATCATCAATATCTTGCTATCATCAATTACTAAACTTGACAAGCTTTGTGTGTGTATCTGTTTATTCATTACCATTTCTTGAGAACTTTTAATTCTTTAATGTTTTTATTCATTTTGAGCTGTGAGAACCTGTGCATCTGGCATTTTTGTTCGTTTGAATGGCAGGAAGGCAAATCCTGTATAGATTTGGATGTTCTCATCTTACATAATTTAATTCCCTTTACTTGTAAAAAATGCAATTTATTTCCTTTAATTCAAACACCGAACATTGTCAGAATACTACTCATTTTCTATTTCAGGATCGGTATATACTGGGGTTGATTTTTGTAAAAAGTTGTGTGGGGTTTCCATCATTCGAAGGTGAGATTTGAATCAGGTATTGATTTTGGGAGTTTTCAGTTTCTGGTAATGAGACTTCTTCATTTGGGACATGCTTTATGGCCCAAGATTCAACATATACTTTAAACAGGAAGATCAGACTCTCATCTTCCAGCATGTGGTTCCTAATGCTGTGCACATAATGTGCCTCATGGGCAATTCACCATGTTGAATAGTGATTTTTTCTTTCTGAAAAATAAGATGTTAAAGAATTTTTTATTTGTTATTTAACAGTGGTGAAAGCATGGAAAATGCAATGCGTGCCTGCTGTAAGGGAATTAAAATTGGAAAAATTTTAATTCACCGTGATGGAGATAATGGAAAGCAGGTAAAAGTTGTTATTTTGTACAAGAAATTATTTGGTTGAGCTGGAGCTGAAGCTAGAGCTCTAGTTTCTATTCTTTGAGGATTGGACATAACTAATTTTAACAGTAGATTGCTGCCTTGCCTTAAGCAGCTTATATATGAGAAGCTTCCCAAGGATATATCTGAACGGCATGTCCTACTTCTAGATCCTGTTCTTGCCACAGGTAATCTTGTTTTATTCCATTCAAATCTATGTTCCTGTACCTTTCTTGATTGCTGTCAATGGTTCATGGTGTAAGAATAGGCTGAGGGAAGTTCATTTCTTTGGATAAAGATGATTAATTGAATAGAAGATGGTGTATGAGTGAGAGAAAAGGAAAGGGAAGATCTCATAAATTTCAGTAGTAAAGTAAATAGCACCGCTTCCCATTAAGCTTGATCTATTACTCAGTCCAGTTTTCATCCATTGCTACAGCTTTGCTTTTTGTTCACTGCGCATCCAGCTCTAGTTAAAATAATAGTTATTTTAAGCCGCACATCCTATGTCTAGCAGATTAGAGCTGTGTTTTTGTCATGCCAACTACTGTCCTTGCTTCTTGTCTTCACCTGTGCAAAGTTCCATATCTGTTCTTATCGGCTTTCCATATGCTATATAGACTTCTTATGTAATGACACAACAGAGCTCTTAACCTGTCGTATGTAGTAATCGAACATGTGAGAAGTAGACATGTAAATAGTGATGAGTTCGATACGATGCATTGCTTCATATCTAATATCTATTAGCTGTAGCTGTGGTAAATTAAAGATGAGCTGATCTTTATGGTGGTAATTAAATGTTTTCTATTGAAGCTAAGATTAAGATTGCATGCTGATGATTAACAACCAATCTTACTGCCTTTCTAGGGAATTCTGCTAACCAAGCAATTGAACTACTCATACAGAAAGGTGTTCCGGAATCCCACATCATATTTCTGAACCTCATCTCTGTAAGTTTTGTTTGGTTTTTTCGTCATTGCTTCAATGATTGCAAGCAAAATATCTCTTTCTTTACAATGTCTACGTACACTTACTTCAGTGCTCTTTTCTTAACTTCAGGCCCCTGAGGGAATCCATTGTGTTTGCAAGAGGTTCCCATCCTTGAAAATTGTCACCTCCGAGATTGATGTTGAGCTGAACGATGAATTCCGGGTCATACCGGGCCTGGGTGAGTTTGGGGATCGTTACTTTGGTACTGACGATTGATCCTTGAGAGTTGGCATGTGAAGAATCGATTATTATGGCTCTCGAGTCTCGACATACAGGCGAATGCATTGAATATTTTTCAGGCTATTTTCATATATTTCTTCTGTTGCAAGTATTTTAGTAAGAATCTTCAACAGAGAATTAAGAAGATTTCAAGCATATCTTTTAACTAATGCATGAAGGTTTTTCTTTGTAATTACCCATACGATGTAATACTTAAATGAATGCTTGCTAAGTATTGTTGAGAATATGGATAAGAAACCAGAATATTTCAGATAGTTCCTCCTTAATCGTTTTCTTACATTAGTAAGGCATATTTGGCAAAACACGAGAATTTTCAAAATTTTTGATTACTTTATTTGCAAACATCTTTAAAAAATAAAATATTTTTTATTTTCAAATTTTTTATTTTTTAATTTTTTAATTTTTTTTAATCTAATTACTACTTAATCATTAATCAAACATAAAAATCAATACAACTTTTATCAATTTTAAAATGAAATATAAAAATCAATACTTTTATGTATTTCAAAGTAAAAATAATATTAAAATCTACATTCAAACAATTTTTTAATTTTATCAATTCACCTTTTCAAATTTCAATATAATTTTTATTTTAACGTATATTTTTATTCAATTTTTTTCTCTTATTTCTTAAAATTTAATAAAATATCTTTAATCAAATTATCTTACTATAATTTATTTAGAGATACTTTAAACATCTCAACATGTCTTTTGGCAGACATGGTTTGGGAAAGATAACTACATACAAAAATGATTTACCAAAGTGTTAGGGCTGGTTTGGTTAATAAAATTAAATTATATCATCCCATCTCATATAATCATTACAATTTTTTTAAACTTTCACACAAAATATAATAAGTAATTTAATTTTTTTAAATTTCAGAATAAAAATTATATTATAATAATATTTTCTTCAAATTTTAATAAAATATCTTACTTTATCTCACTAAACTACATAGAGACGAAGTAAAAGTCTATTTTTTTCCTTGGGGTTTTTTTTTTTTTTTTTTTTGTTTCCTAATGGCTTGTTACGAGATTGTATGCTTTTAGAAGTTATAAACGTAATATTACTCATCTGCTTAACACTCAAGTTCAATGTGATATTACTGCGCCTTGTAAAAAAAAAATGAAAATCCCAGCAAGCTGAAAATTATAATAGCCAAAGAATGTGCATTAACAACCATAGCCACGAGGATAATAATAATAATAACAATAACGACAACGATAATTATTTTTATTAGTGACAACATTAGTCATAATAATTATTGCAAATTATAAAATTATTTTGAGCATGAAATTTTATAAAAAATTTTATTTACAGTCTCTAAATTGAGATTATGCATGCAGATTCATAGATATGTTTTATTAGATGAAGAAAAATCTTATTTTAAGAGAGATATTATTGTAATTTAAAAAAAAAAATTAAGGATAAAACTAAATAGTCTTATTCAGGACCTTTACATAGATTAAGGTTACGTTTAAATATTAAATTAAATTGAGTTGAGATGATAAAATATTGTTAGAATATTATTTTTATTTTAAAATTTAAAAAAATTGAATTGTTTATTATATCTTATGTTAAAATTTGAAAAAATTGTAACAATAAGATGAGATGAATTGAAATTAGTTAAGGATCCAAACAAAGCCTAAGGGGATGTTTGTTTTCAAAACTCTCCTCAATCCATCTCAACTCATCCCATCTTTATCATTATAATTTTTTTAAATTCCTATACAAAATATAATATATTTTTTTCAAATTCCAAAAGAATCATCTCAAATTTATACACTAAAATATAATAAATAATTTAACTTTTTTAAATCTTAAAAGAATCTTTCTAATTTCTCACATAAAAAATAATAAACAATCAACTTTTTTAAATCTTAAAATAATAATAATATTAAAAAATAATATTTATAAAATATCTTATTCTACTATTTACAAATCATTTCAACTCTCCTTCCCATTCAAACAGCTCCTAACTTTGGAGATATTTTTTAAATTGGATGCGATGAAATTTCTTTCAATTCATTTAAAAAATTATCACGTATTTTACTAATTAAGATATATTTATAAAAAAAAATTATTGTTTTTATTTATCTACCAATAGGAATGGTGATAATTAAAAATTAAGTGAATATCATTTTATATACAATGAAATCTTGGAGATATTTATCTCGAATTTCTATATTATCCATTCCATTCCCGCCAGTCGCAGAGCAGCCAAAGCTCTGGACATCGCCGGACGAATGTTGCGTCTGTCCCTTCTCTCGCCTCGACCACCCGTCCCTATCATCACCTGCAACGTTTCCCCCGGCTCACTGCGCACCCGCCTTCCCCCTCCGTCATCTTCACCACCAGAACCACCTCCATCTTTGCCTCAAAACCCTAACCAGACCGCTCTACCTTCGCTAACCTGCGCCCTCCATTGTCCTCACTTCCAATCGTACGAACCCCGTCTTCCAAGTTAATCCTTTTTTTAATAAGTCTAGACAGCTTAAATGCTATTGTATTGTGTAAAATGCTTGAATTTTCAGGTGCTCTGGCTGTACTCACGAGCTCAACCTCCACCGTCCAGTTATCGTCGAGGAGGCCACCGAGTTCTTCAAGACCGTCGGTGTCTCAGATTTCACATTTGATAGTTGTAGACTGGTAAATACCAGATAATTCCTTACCATTTGTTTATTCAAAACTTATGCAAAAATCGTATGAATGATTTTAAATTCTTACTGTTATGCATTTGCTTGCAGTGGGAATGGCGGTGCCGCGCAAAACTGGCAGTTCGTGGCACGGTGGAAAGCCCTTTGATTGGGCTCTATCAGGAGGGTACTCATAATGTAGTGGACATTCCTGACTGTAAAGGTTCTAATTTTCAATTCCTTGCACAAATCTCGGGTTTCGGTTTTGATGTTCAATTTCTTCAAAATTATATAATTGGAGTTTAAAATATTCTTTGTGCAGCTCACCATCCGAATATTAATGCCGCTGTGGATCTGCTTAGACAAGGTCTTTTCTTAAAAAGCTCAATTTTGTGTGATAAGTTTTTGTAATGTTATTTTGATTTGCTGGGTGTCGAATTGTTGATTTTGGTTGAAATTATTATCTTCTTGATAACAATTCCAGGTATTACTGAGATGAATGTTGAACCGTATGATGAGGATCTGGGGACCGGTGATTTGCGTTATATTCAGGTGAAAAATACTACTAACAATAGCATGCATGGTAAATAATAGTTATGGTTGTAGTTTTTGAAAAAAAGGGAAAATTAACTTATGGTGGGTGTGTGCAGATGGCTGTGACAACATACGACACATCTCTTCCTGCCTCTGAAAGATATAGAAATGGTATTATCTGAATGCGATGTAATGATACTTTGACCTTTGAGCTTTTTACGCTGACCCATTTAGGATTTAAAGTAATGACTTGTAAGTTTTTCTAGGGAAAGTACAGGTTGCTCTAGTTTGGAATTCCAGAAATGAGAATTCCCCCAGTTCAAACAAACTTAATGCCTTGGCCACTGTAAGCTTGCTGCCCCCCTTTTTTGTTTGTGTTTCGTTTTTTGTAATGTTGTCAGATGCTTTTTTAAATATAATTTTAATGATCAATATCTTAAGTAGTGTCCCACTAAAGTACAAATTTTTGCTCAAGATTGATTTGCAACGTGCACCACACCATTCTAATAAACTCAAACTTAGGTGTAATCACATGTATACTTCCTATATACTTGGACTATGCCTATTTCTCTATCAATAAATTCTCTTCTTATAAAATAAAAATAAAAATAATTCAAATCTCTCAGATTTGTTGGTTGCGTGGGAGGACATTGCAAATTGATGTGTCATAATCTGACAACTAATATGCTAATTTTGACCCTAATTTGGATGGACGCTTGGCATTAAAAATCAGTCTTCTTGAATTAAGATATTGGTTGCAGAAGATTTTTAGTTTAGGAGACAGTATAGCGACATCACAACACAGTTCCACAGTTCAGGGTTTGATAACTTTCGATAACCCTATTTTATTTATATAACTGTTGCAGTTTCTATGGCAAAAGGGTGGGCTGAAGAGCAATGCCCATTTAATTCATTCAGTGTGGGCTAACTTTCAGACATCGACTAATAACGTGAGTTGACAAGTGTGTGCATGCAATATTGTTTGCATGGCTTACAGATTGTAGCATTGTCCAAAAGATCAATATATCTGGAACTAAAAATGTGTTTAACTGATGGTGCAGATAATTTTTGGGAATAGATGGAGACATCTTTTAGGAGAGAGAGACTTTTGGGAACATGTAGGTGGAATCGATATTTCCTTGGCTCCATCCAGTTTTGGCCAAGCAAACACAAGGGTAGATTGACTTTCTAATCAAGCAAAGTTTTCTTACTTCTTGTTTGACAGTGCATGCTTATGTTCTATTTTATAGATAACTTTTTACTGGGAAGATTGGTCTTTGGGATAAAAACAACATCAATTACTTGCAAAGATACCATGTTTCCTAATAATCCTAGTTATTATTATGTCCGGGCTAGAAGGCATAAAGAAAATGAGCATCGGAATCTAGATACTGCCTCAGTTTGGGATGATCAAGTGTGTTGATCCACTTTTGTCTTATCTAGCTTCAGTTTATTTTTTATTTTTAAATTACTAAACTGGATGTTTAAATAAAAAGATAGCTTAATTTTATCTTATGTGGACGCAAATAATAATAATAATACCAAGTAAAATGCCAAAATTTTCAGGCTTTTGATGTCTTGCTCCGTAAGTTACAGAAGTATGTACCTTTTGGTGCATCTGTTGCTGATTTATATGCTGGCGCTGGTGTAATTGGATTGTCTTTAGCTGCCACCAGAAAATGCAGGCAAGAACTAAGATAGTTGTAAATGCCACAGGGTCCAGAGACTCTTTATGTTCAAACTTTTCTTAATTGTACAAATCTTTGTTTTATAGGTCTGTTAAATGCATTGAGATTAACAAAGAATCAAAGTTATCTTTTGAGAAGACAATTGACCGCCTATCAAACTCTGTAGATAGCAGCATCAGCTGGCATCAGGCAGATGCTTCAAAGGTTTCTTCTTAATCCTTACGTTTTGAATTTACCATCATATATGCCATAAAGTTCCCTCAGAATCTTGTAATGCAGTGACTAGATGTAATTCCACATATATGTAACATATATGGTGGTAATGATTCTGTTAACATGAGATTTATTGTATAAAACAGAAGAATGATTTGGTTCTTGTGTTATAATCCTTGGTGTTTAGCCTGTAATTTAGCTATGTAATGGTCCTGTACTAATTTGACAATGTACTTACAAGTCAACAGGAACCTCTTTCTTGGATGGTGGGGTCTGATGTAATTGTAGTCGATCCTCCTAGAAAGGGACTGGACATGTCTCTTGTTGATGCATTACAGAATATACCAAAAGTGGAGCGTAAAGCGAAGTCATCATTTGAAAGGTTCAACCACTTTGTAGTTCACTATAAAGACTTTTTATGTTGTAGCACCTAGCAAGTTTTTTTTTTTTTTTCTTTTCTTTTTTTAGCACCTGGCAAGTTATTTAACACAGGATGACCTATATGTCAGCTCCAGTACACACACAAAGATCAAAGATGAAAAGAGACCATGGGTTTTACGTGCAAGGGAAGCTTCAGTTCAGATTGGAAGCAAAACAACTTCAGATGACAGTCAAGCACTGCCTGAAACCCTTATTTATATTAGTTGTGGATGGGAAAGCTTTAAAGAGGTGCTTTCTCATTTAAAGCGGTTGCTGCAAAATGCTATAGAAATATGTTATATTCAACTTTATTTTTTACTTTTTACCTGTCTTTATCTGCCTTGATTTTTCTCGAGTTTGAGGAAGTGGACTAGTTTGGTAGCTAATTTTGCGGTAATTTTTAACAGGATTGCAAGTCATTGTTGGCTAGTAAGGTGTGGCATTTGGAAAAAGCCCATGGCTATAATTTCTTTCCTGGCACCCAGAGGTATTAATCCCTCGTTTGGTCTGTTGCTTTTCCTCTCCCAAAATTATATGGGTCATTATCTGAGTTCATCATCTTGAATCTAACGTTATATTACTTTATTAAGTCATATTACAATCATATACCTTTGCATGACTCCAGGAACTGAACTTGTATTAGGCTCATTTGGTTACATAGATGAGTTGAGAAATTTGTGAATAGTAGTGAAATTGTTTGAGTTAAGATTTTTTGGGGGTTTTGGGAAAAGAGAGAAAAAAAAGTTGAATAAAAAATTATAAAGTTAAAAGAGGGTTAGAATATAATTTTTGTTTCGGGATTTGAAAAAGTTGATTTTTATTTTGCGTTTTGTTTGGAAGTTTGGGAAAGTTGTAATAATTAGGTAATGATTTGATGAAAAAGTTGAAAAGTTGAAAATTTGAAATTGAAAAATGTTTGTGTTTGAATGGCATTTGGATGTTCAAATGAGATGAGATGGATGAGAGGGTTTCAAAGGTTTGTGAAACCAAACTAGGCCGTAGCCACTTTTTGGAATTTAGTTAGAGGTTCAAAAGACAGTCTGCGTTGCAATTCACTGACCCTCTAGTGAAACTTAATTTCATTGCTATTATGATCTTTGAATCAAAGCTTGTAATTGCTGTTAATGTTGAAGTACATAGATTACATTCTCGAGGTCGTGCCACTTATCTAGATAGAAGTCTCCAGGTTGTGTGCAAACATACACTAAAGCGGCTTTAAGTTCTAAAGGAGGCTTGGCCCCTCAATTAAGGGAGCATTAAGGATGAAGGAAGTTGTACATAAATTTTATTTTTTAAATTGGCAATAAAATCCTTTAAAAAAGAGTGTAAAAATAAAATCGGAATCTTGAATTATAATCTTCTTCACTAATAAACTAATAAAAGTAAAGGATGGTGTCTTTGAGGGAAGAGGAAAGACAATTGGAAATTCGGAACTTCTGTGGTTTACTGTTGTAATGTAGACAGAGTAATTCCTAGAAGAAATATACATGGAACTTCTGTGTACTTGATATTCAAACATTGTTCTATATGGTAGTTCGAATCTAGGATCCTACAAACTGCTTATCTACCTGAAATTGAAAAATGAATGCGGCATGGAATTTTCTTTTCTCTACTTTTTTAGGGAGAGGAGATGCACAGGCGTGTTTTTGTTTTTGTTTTTTTGTTTTTTTTTTTTCAGTCAATATGTCCATAACAATTGATTTTGGCTATGTTCCCAGCATTGAGGTTATGGCCGTGTTCAAGAGAGGGCAAGGAGGAGGCCTCAAGAAAAAGAAATTGGGGAAGAAAAAGAAGAAACGCTTGTAAGGACCACTGAGATATGGATTTAGCATGATGTTTCTTGAAAGTCCTATCGGACTAAGAGAAGTTGCACGTAAGAAGAGAAAGAAGATGGATGCACTATGGGAGATGGGTAAATTCCCAAAAAGGCAAGATTCACTATGCACTTGTCATGGTCCATTCCCCTGTATCGTTTCATTCAAAAGGGAATCGTTGTTTATCAAAATAATGATATTTGTATAAAAGGATTGATTACATCAAAATGAATTTGATGAAAGAATCATAAATTTTGGAATTAATTGAAGGGAATGCATGAGGAATTTTGCAACACCAATGGATTAAGACTCGGTAATATTTTTGTAAAAAAATCAAATAAAAAAATGTAACGGACTCAGTTCTCCTTTTCTCCCTCCTTCGGCCTCGCCAAATGAGGAAAGGCTGTCAAAATGTTGTAGGGCCTCAAGTCCTGCCTGGTCAATATCCCTACCACCGGAGGAACCTATAATTGGAGCACCAAAAAGAGAAATAGATTATGAGTCTTATCACATAAAGTGATTCTTGTGTATTTGAATGGTATTAAAACTTAATAAATGATATTGCCTTTTATTTGACCTATGATAAAAGAATTTAAAAGAATCTTTTTGGGATGAACTCACCCCCTCTCCTGCAAACTTGGGCACAATGAGCAAATGGCGGAGTCCCATCTGCCTGAAAAGCACCAGGGCTTTTGCTACGGACATGCTCTCCATCACAGTAAAAGGCGTTGTATTGGTGAGAGGATGGAGATCGACGTACATCTCCATTTCCTCCCTCGACACAGCCACCTCCTCAATTTTTCCTTCCCTTTCAGCCAGTTCAACCCAGGTAAATTTCTCTCTCACTTCCCACTCTTCTGTTCTCCTTTTCTCGCTCAAGAACCACTTTTTCTTCAGAACTTGGAGAAGGTGAGCTCTTAGGATTATTCCATGTAGTTCTGTTACCCCATTGCCTACTCCCACCTGTGCCACCACACCCTCATCTACAACTGGGAAACCGTTGTGTGTAGTATTTCTGAGGACATCCACAATACGAGCCACCTTTTCTACTCCACACAGGGTGACCACCGGTGGCTTGATGTCAGCAAGCTCCCCAACGGTGAGATTTCTCATAAATGGTTCTGGATTTGCATCCAAGAAAGGCAGGCCTTTCAAGTGCAGTATAATTTCATAGATGCTTGGATTGAAACTGTCTCCAACAGTTTTGGCAATTAGGAGGACAATCATTGTTATGGGTAGCAAAAGAAGGTTGTTGGTGAGTTCGAGGAATATCACACAAAGTGAAACAGTCATCCTCATTGAGCCAGCCATGAGCGAGGCTGCCCCAAGCACGGCAAAAAGTCCCTGATCAATATTTGTATAAGACCCCATGGCAATACCTAGCAGACGGCCATAACCTGAGCCCATGAGGATGATTGGGAGGAAGAGTCCGGACGGCACGGCAATGCCAAAGGTAAACAGTCCTAAGATACAGTAGAGTGCAAAGAAGATTAGAAGGGAGGGGATTTGATATTCTGTAGGAGTGTTCGTGGAGAAGATGTGTCGGACAGCATCATCATTGGTGCTAAGGAGTAGAGTGGCAAGGTCGTTGTAGTAACCGGCCGGGCAGTTAAATTGCTTGAAGTTGCCGGAGCGTCCATTGGTGGGGCATTCCGTTTCTGAAAGGGAGGAGTCACAAGGCTGGCATTTGGCTAGAAAAGGGAGACCATATTGGCACGCTGAGGTGAAGACTGCGACAGTGACACTTAGAAGGAGCTTATGTAGTCGTCCCTTCCTGCAACAACACAGACAAAAACAGCCAATGTCAATTTGAGCTGATTCCTCGTGGCAGAAATAGTGTAGGATCTAGTCTGACTCGATCAAATTACTCCAATAAACTTGGGTCAGACGAGTCTAGGGGTTGAATGTTGGGGTGTTGAGTTGAGTTGTCTCTAAAACTCACTTCAAGTTTATGGTTTGCAGCAAACTGTGTGAACTTAGCTCGAGCATCGCTTTGGCTTTCCTCCGGGGTTTGCATAATAGTAACAAGAATGAGATTGGATATTTATTATGCTTACTGATTGATGAAACTGTAGAGTCTGAGGACCTTGTGAAGTAAAAAGTTGTAAAGGCTTCCCAAAACTCCACCAATAATGCCGATCACAACAACTGGGATGATATCCATCACATGATATGTAATAGTAACGTTGCTCACGTCAAACATAATTAGCCCACCCGTTCCGAAGAGTCCACATTCCCCAGAACTGCATATCTGAATAAAAGCCCTGAGCACCACCGCAACAACTGCCGTGCTGAAAAATGTTCTCCAGAGGAGGGCACTCCTCCACCACGTAGCAACCTCTTCTAGGGAAAACAGGACACCACCTACCGGAGCTCGGAAAGCTGCACAAACACCTGAGGAAGCACCACAGGTGATAAGATCACGACGGTCCCTGTCGTTGTTGAAGTAGCGAAGCCAGCGCCATTTAAGCCGGTAATTACTAGTCCCTCCTTGGCCCAGTAAAGAAGCAATGCAGGCGCCAATGTGTACCAGGGGTCCTTCCTTTCCTAGATCTAGTCCAGCTGCGACTGCTCCAATGCTTCCAACTATCTACACCAGTGAATGGATTTCAGGCCGCTTGGCCAATTATAAACAGGCTTGAGAACAAATAAATAACATACACAAGTGGTGGAATTTAGCATTGCTTTAGGAAAAAAAAATGGAATTTAACATTGCTCATAACTCTCTGAACTGGATTCTGTTACTGCACATTAGGTATATACATGTCGCTAGATCATCCGATAATGCACACCCAACTCCTAAGGATTAGATGAATGTCACTCGATTCTTTTTTGTTTTCCCCCCAGTCATGTGTCACAGGATCTAAGGATATTATTGCATCAAGTCCATCCTAATTCTTTCTTCAAATGTTCTTCTCTCCCCTGAATAAATCCTATTAGCTCTCGACAGATCTAATACAGAATTTCCTTGTCGATCAGGAATAGAATCCATGAAGATGATTTCTTATGGGAGATAAATCCCATCTGAAGAAACTTGTATTCTGGTAGTGATTGTTCCTCCCAAATCAGAATCCTTTGCCGTCGCACCTAATCCGCGATTTAAAAAAGAAAAAAACATACAGGTTCTTACATGTGGAAAAATCAACCCACCTTGACGATCAATGTTGCTGCGCCAAACATGTTGGGAGTGTCGACTCCATTAAGATAAGCTTTGATTTCGGGTATCCCTGGCCCGGCTGCAGTCGGCGCAAAACAGACGCACAGAACAGTAGCAAACAGAGTCAGAAGAAAATTAGTCGCAGTGAAAAAGATGAACCCCGTCAAATACCTGCACCAAATTCAAAATAGATCATACAATTTCAAGTGTATAAGTTACGACATTGATCACAGAAGCTGTTACGGATAGAAAATGAAATAGAAACGAGAAGAAATATCATCGAACCTTTTCTTCTGAATCAAGTGAGAAACGGCAAGAAGTTTGTAGCCAGCAATGTTCTCAACCGCAAGATTGATGAGGGTAGCAATCAAACCAGTAAGAAGTCCAACAAGGAATGCAAGCGTCCACTTTAAAAATATATACTGCAGCACTTGCGCTTTGGATCTGCTTCTCCAGTCATGCTTGAATAGATCATTCTCATTGATCCTGCATCAAAGCCACTTGAGAATTTCATCTACATGAATGTTTCTTGGGGGAAGTAACACAAAAGATAGAAGGAAGAGACCAAAAGAAGACTGTTTTATTAGTTATTACTCATAGTCCAAGCTCTCTATATAGGAAACTTTGGCTCCAACCATAGCCAGTGGATTGGAGGAAAGAGTTCGGCTTCTCTTGAGGAGTGGCTGATTTAGAGGGTTGCTTTCTGGATCTCTATCTTCTTCTGCTGCTTCTTCCATGTCGTGGATGGTTTTTACATAATCTGCAACTTGGCTTGACTCTTCCTCCATTTGAGCAATACAGGTAAATTGACACAAAGAAGCCTAGCTAGCTAGAAGCTCCAAAGTTGCTGGTGCTTCTATTTATTGATCAGGATTGGAACAAAGTGAGGTATCTTTTCTGTTCGCGGAAAATGGGAGGGGGGTGGGAGCTCTATTTATGTTGCAGTCTACATGGCCATACTTGTTTGGTCGTACTAAGTATATTTTATTTTATTTTATAATTATTGAAAGACATTTTATTTTGTTTCTGTATGAACATATATTGGCAGACTCAGACATTGCTATGAACAACCATATCATCAAGGTTTATTGGCATCATGCATTCCGACATCATTGGAAAATGAGGCTTGGACTCTTGGCAATAAATGATTGACCATCTTAGCTCTAAGCATTTTTCATTTGCAAATTGAAATACCATTTCCGATCGATCCAAGCTTTCTTGAAATGTAATCTCCATTTTTGGTTTTTAACCACTTCATTATCAAAAATTTTATGTATAGTCACTTTTACGTATTACTTGTATACTCTATTAATATAATTAGTTGCGTCATTTTTTTTAATATAAAATAATTATTTTGACCAATCACATTAGTTAAGTAGATAAAAAATACGTAAAAATGACTGTATGTAGCATAATTCCTTCACTATAGGGAACAATATTGCTCTGATCACCATGCATCCATGCATTAGCAAGTTTTACATTTTTTTTTTCAAGAAATTAAATTGATATTGATATTTAGAAATAATTAAACAAAATAACATGATTTATAAATAAAATTACTCTTTGATCATTAGTGTCAAATTAAAGCAAATCACTGTCAGGATCTCCTTCCAATCAAAACCTATGATCATATCCAATAAAATAAAAGTAAAAAATCTGCAGACAATCATTTTCTTACATAATCCAGATCTATCCATTTAGCCTCTTCTGATATTATATTTTTATGACCAATTAAAGGAATGATTGCCACATTTTCACGTGTTTTTGCTGTCTCAACTCTCAATCTTCTTTTTCTCTCTTTAACAGATAAGCACCAACGAGAAAACAGCTCATGTAAATGACACGTGGATGACAAAGATCAGCGGAATGGTCAGATTAACGGTGCAAATAAACCGGCCCTTGGGGTGTTCGAAACGCCCATCTTATCCACAGTTTTTTTATAGGCGTAGTTAAAATATGATAATGAATGAAAATAATTCATATGCTCCAAGATGCGGATTTCACAAAGGCATCAACATGCATGGGACCCCGTCATATCATCACCTTCTTCTTGTTCAATCAAAGTGACCATATAATTCCAAATCTGCCAATAAAAAAGGTCGAATATTTAATTTTTTTTCAATTTTTTATTATTTATCAATCAATGAGAGGTGATGTGTGGGACTCATGGCAAACATCAGTGCATCATGATCCACAGACAAGTGAATCACAATAGGCTTTTCTTTTTGGAAAATGCTATGCGTCCCGCTTGGATGTCCCGCTCCACTTTCCGCTTGACGTGGAATACATTGTAAGCGTTTAAAAATGAAAAAATAAAGCCCTTCGCCTTCAGCAAGAGAAACCCATCTCCTGAAGCCGCCTCCATCTCCATTTCGTCTTCAACCTTCTTCGTCTTCAAGTAAATTAAACCCATCACCAAGAGAAACCCATCCCTCCAAGAGAAACCCATCCAGAAACCAGTTCATCTTCGAGCCAAAGAAGATCAGGGCTTACGTGCATACAAAAATTGGTTTGGCAACCTTATCGTGTACATGCTGGATCGGCTAGACCCTTCCTATTCATTATTGGTTCAGTCAGTTTTGTTTGTGTGGGCATTTTAAGCCAAAATGCCTTTCAAGCTGTTGCATTTTTGTAGGGCAAAGCACATGGAAATTTGCCATTTATACAAGCCGAATACTTCTATTTTAGCCCCCACAAAAACAGAGCACAACTCCTTCTCCCACACTTTTTTTTTTTTAGAGGAACCAACAATGAATAAAAGAAAATCAACATGTTGTTACTGCACAGCAAAGTATCTTTACTTAGCACTCAATTGCAAGCTCACAAGAACCAAGAATGGTAGAAGGTGAAAATGGTGTCCCTTGGACACCTACAAGCCCAACAAGAGAAAATGTCCTCATTTAACAAGTTCAAAATACAAGTTCAAACTTGAGAGTGCCTTGCACCATGAGTCTAGCTAACCAGAGTCCAGTGGGTTGGAGGGGGGAGACGAAATGGGTAGGAAAAAAAAAAAAAAGAGGAAATGGGTTGGAGGGAGAAGACGATATGGGAAGTGAGGTGAAAAAAAAAAGTGCATGCAACCGTGGGATGCCACGTCAAGCGGAAAGTAAAAACGGGAAGTTGGAACGATGACTGTAGTATTATCCTTTCCTTTTTTGTATGCGTTCTAAATCTCGTTAAAAAAAATAATTTGTAAAAATTTAAAATGACATACATACTCTAAATTTATATCTAAAATTACTCATCTCGTTATGTCTCTGCAACATTTTATTTGTAATGATCCATTCATCCAGCCATGTTTTGGTTTAAATTTTGAAATAATATAATAATCAATAAAAACTCAAAACTATAATTATTTTAAAGAAGTATTTAGGTCTACAAAGAAATTTTATATACACAAAAAAAATTTTTCAAACTGACTGTGACTTAATATATACTTTAGATTTATTTTATAATAAAAAAATTTTACAATTTGATTGATCACATTAAATCATGTTAATTTGTAAAAATTTCTAGTGCAAGATGTTTGTATCTCATGTAGACCAAGTATTCTCTTAATTTGATGAACATTTGTTTATTTATGTTTTATATTACGATATTTTTAATCATCTTTTTTAAATGTGAGATTAACCATTTAAAAAAAAAACAGAACTTAAGCATCAAGAAGTAATTAATTCCAATTTAACCATTGAACAGGAAATTGACCGATTGGACCATGGCTACATAAGAAAACAAGGAGATAAAGTTCAAAGCGATAGACATTAATGTTTCCTTATGTTATGTGACATAGATACAACGAGTCCAATGGTGAACTAAAGAATAGAAACATCAAACATGAGAAACCAATAGGTCTATTTTCACATTGATTTATATCTTTATATATATAAAGTGACAATCATACGACAAATCTTGTTTTAACGGTTTTTGTTGTTTTTCCGTTAAAGTTAACATCGTTCGTCTAAATCCATCTGTGTACTGTGAATGTAACAGGCGTATGAAAGTTATTATGGATCGACCATCATATTTGAATTAAACTTCATTAAATGCTGCATTTTAATTGATAATTTCAAAACAATAATTTATTGGTTGTTTTACTCCCATTTAAAAATAATTTATTGATTGTTAATTTTAAACGACTACATCTGAATTAATAACTTAAATTATCCTCTGAATTGGAAATAATAATTTATTACCCTATTTATGAAAGAATTTTCACTCATTCTAATTATGAGAAATGAGAAAAATCTATTGAAATTGTTAATTTTAAGTGACACAATTTTGATACCCTATTTATGACTCATGAAACAACTGAATTTTCACTCATTAAAATTATCAGTTCACGGATTTATCTCTAATTCAGGTTGTATATATTCAAATTTAACAATAACGTAAACCGAGTATTTAAGTCCATCAAACCTTTTATCTGTTATCAATTCATGCCGATACATTTGCATACACATGCATTATGTCATTCATTATATTTACTCCATTAGAAATTAATCTCATCTAATTAACGTTACAATTCTCCAATCGACAATTACATATTAAAAAAACAAATACAAATAAATAAAATTTAAATAATAACCCACACAAACGCATCAAGTACACCTTTACAGCCGAAGAAATCCCCTCTATTTCTCCTTGAGTTTGTATTCATCTTTGTGCTGTTGGAAGCTGCTAGGGATTTACTCTGGTTGAAAGTATTGATCTATATTAATCAACATTTTTTAGTTTTTCAAATATATGGTTTATGTTTATCTTCT
Organism: Cyclocarya paliurus; assembly: GCA_029856935.1. Taxonomy (NCBI): domain Eukaryota; kingdom Viridiplantae; phylum Streptophyta; class Magnoliopsida; order Fagales; family Juglandaceae; genus Cyclocarya; species Cyclocarya paliurus. The sequence continues at coordinate 39,505,026 of CM056946.1, read as the reverse complement.
CTTCTAAATCCCAAAATCAAAATTTTCCTTTATTTTGGTTTCAGATTGTATTGATATTTCTACTGTTGGGAGGTATTCAAATTTTGTTGGGTTTAAGGTAATTATCCGTATCTTTATTAGTCTGTTTTATGTTAACTATTAGAGAAAAAAAATCATGTTTTGTCTTCAAGATCTGCATATTTCACACCAGTTTTCTATCAATAAGTTACTAAAGGTTAATAAAGAAATCTAAGTAAACATCTGGTGCATAACTAACATTTCCTGATTTTGAAAGTATCAAACTAAACTATCCTAAATCTGAAATTTTGAAAGGAAGAATCTGAAACCTATAAGCTTTTTTAGTTTAAAATATCCTAAACGACCATATGCTTACAATGTTGTGTTCTCTATTGTAAACTTCTTTTTTTGGTCTATGGAGCTTTTGAGTTGAATGTGTATAAAATTATATATAATTAAACTATAAATGAATAAATCAAGGCAAACCACAGCAAAACAAAGAAACAGAATACTTAATAAAATATATACTTACAAAGTTGAAAGAAATAAATGCTAAGCACCGAAGCCTCCCACCCAAAACCTGAAAAGAAAACACCAAAACTAGAAAATGAAGTTACAATTTGATTTTTAAATTAGATTTTAATAAACAACTAAATAGAAGAACATGCAAAACAGAAAACACAAAAAAAGGAACAAAACATAATTGAAAATATGATCTCGGATTTGGTGAGTATAAATTATACACACAAAATACAAATATGTATGCATATACATATATGATTCAGCAATCATTATTTTGTGTGGGCCACATATTAGTTTTTTTTCATAGTACTTGAATTATTTTCCTTTTATTTGAATATAATATACCAGAGAGAAATAATCCTATAATAAACCCATTTCAGAAACATCCATTGTAACCTTGAACATCGTGTGTAAAAAATATGCAATAATTTCCATCATAATTAACAAGATCTTGAGCAGAGTGAGGGAGAAGGAGGAAGCAGAGAGAGAGAGAGAGAGAGGTTGGGGGAGTAGGTTTGGGAAGAAACAGAGAGTGAGGGAAGGATTAAGGGATGAAGACTAAAAAAATAAGAACATAAATGAGAGAGAGAAGAGAAGGCTTGGAAAATCGAGAAAGGAGACAGAAAAACTAAAGAGAGAGAGAGAGAGAGAGAGGGAACGGAGAGAAGATGGAAGTGAAATGAGAAATTGACATATAGAAGGATATTATTAATATACTATTTTTATATTTTTTTTTCTATGAAATTTAGTAATGCATTAATAAAACTTCAAGCAGCGCTTATATGTTTATGTGATTGATGCACATAAACCCTCTCTCTATAAATATAATCTAGAAAAAAAGAAACAAATTAAGCAAATATTAAGAAAAAATCCAAAATGAACAATTAAAAAGGAAGAATTTATTGTTTACTAAAAATTTCTGATTAATTGAGCACATTTACCTTTTTTTTCTCCTTTTTTTTAGCTAAGTTTATATAAACCTACAGACACACAACCTGACACACTGACATATAAACCCAAACACTCAACCTATATAAATTGAAAAATACAAAATTTCAAAAGATAATAATTAAAAATTAAAAAAATGTGTAACTCTGAATGATTTAGATACAATAAGAAACTGACTGACACAAATCACAACACATAGAAGTATTAGATAAAATGCTACAAAATATCAATGATTTAGATGTAACATTCAGTGGAAAGGTTGTTGTTTTCGGCGGAGATTTTTGACACATTTTTTCCATGGTTCATAAAGGAACAAGATAAGAGCATGTTAATTTCAATTTGGTTTATTCCTATTTGTGACCTACATTTACCAAGTTCCGATTAACTGAAAATATGCGAGCAAAATTGGATCTAATTTTTTCATATTATCTGTTAGAAGTAGGTAACGGAATGCCACCAAATACAGTTGATGAAACTATAAAAATTCAAAATGGAATGCTTGTTTCCTATGATGATGACAACATTTCTTTAGATAATTTAATAGAAGATGTTTTCCACAATATTCATGAATATTCAATAAATATTTCAACTATGATGAATCGGGTCATATTAATACCAAAGAATGGTTATGTTGATGAAATAAATACATTTTTAATTCATAGGTTCCCATATGAAGTTTAGCGATATTACAGTTTTGATAAGACAATAGATGCATCTGAACAATCATTTATGAAATATTTCTTAAATACTCTAACCCCAAATGGACTTCCACCTTATGAATTTTTATTCAAAAAAAACTGTCTCATCATGCTGCTTAGAAACATTAATCATTCAGAAGGGCTATACAATGAAACCCGTTTAATTTGTCGAGCTTTTGATCGAAATATCATAGATGTAGAAATTGCAATTGGACACCATATCGAAAAAATAGTGTTCATTCTAAAGATACCATTCTTACCAAATGTTAATGAAAATAGTAGTTTTCCATTCAAACGAACTCAGTTCCCTATAAGATTAAATTTTGCAATGACTATAAATAAGTCACAATGGCAGACATTGGATTATGTTGGGATTTATTTACCTTAACCAGTTTTTTCACATGGTCAATTATATATGCCTTTATTAAGGGCGAAGACAGTATCTACAGTGAGTATTCTAATACGACCAATGTCCACTGACCAATGTGAAAAAAACTGCAAAAAAAATATTATGTTTTCAGAATTATTAACATTATCATAATATTAATCTCTATATGACTAATTAATGTTATACAGGAAACTAGATTTAATTGTATAGTTTTGATTTATTGTCTATTATAATATTAGTCTCTGTATGACTAATATTCAGTCATTTAATTAAATGTCTTCGTCAATTGTTTTGGTAGTTCATGAATTTAAATTAAGATTTGTTATACTTATGCATTTGATATTTTTGTATCTGAAAATGAGAAAAAATGCGAATGATGTATACATTAATAGAGGATATCACTCCAAATACAAATAGCTGAAAAATTAAGATAATCGTTACAGAGAAGTCACCTAAGCAAATAAGCCAACGCACATCAGTAAAGTACCAAAATCTGACATTAATTGATCAAGAGGTATAATATTTGTTAGCATATATTATGTTTCCAATTTTTTATATTCTTTGAAATTGGAGGTTCTTAAATTCTATCATATTATATAAAAATATTAATGATGTTGCATTTATTTATTTATCTTTTTACAACATATTTTGTTTTAAAAAAAATCAAAAATACAAAAAATATTAAAAAAATATTATAGTAAAATAATCCTCATAACTTTATATAATACACTATTAATCACAATTATTTTTATTGTTGGTCCAGGAAAATAGAGTGCAGGCAGCAATGTTTGGAACTGATATTGACCCCTAGGACAATACTTTAAATATTTTACAATCGTATTATATCAGCAATGCACATGTCAAACTAGTAGATCCAAAGTACAAAATCATAGAATATCAATATCAATGGACTCTAAACTCAAGAACAATAATAAAAGATGTTCTACAAAATTAAGAGCAAATAAAGGTACCAAAATATGAGATCGTCTCATTCATGGACTTAGAGGCTTATAAAAGGTCGATTGGAAAAATAGGTAATTTAATTTTAATTTAATTATAAATTAATTATCAATAAATTAACATTTCATATTTGAATATTTAGATATTTTAGCTGTTGCAATCAAAATTAAATCAACTAAAGGGGTAACGACAACATTTAGACCAACAACAATCCAAGAAATATATGTTATTGATGAAAGGTAAAAAATTCTTATAACTTCTCATTTCTTTTAAAATTGAATTCTAATATTAATTTAGGAAAATTCTATTAATTCTTTTAATTATTTCAATTTTGTAGCTTGAACCCCATATGTTTGACTATGTGGCGTCAATTTGTCCGAAACGAATGTCAGAAAATATCAAAAATTCTTGAAGATAAACCAATAATACGTGGAACAAAAATATCTATTGGATCAAATAACGGTATTTATAATAATTAAGTAGCTTAGATATTTTTCCATATTGTATATACTTGCATTAATATTGATCTCAATTTCAACAAAGGATTGTCTCTATCATCATGTTTGTCAAGTACCTTTACAATCAATCATCTTCTTCCTGAGGCAGCTACAAAGAAGCAATAGTAATTCTCAAAAATTAATAATTACATATTAATACATTTATATTAAAGTTAATTGTGTGATTTATGTAATTTACCTATATATTTCATTTCCTTATATTATTCTTCATTTTTGAATTTTAAGGACGGATAATAATGATTTGATAATTAAAAATATCATTGCAAGATGTTTTACATACCCATCTGCCCCTCTGTCATTTGTTGGTATTCAAAAAATTGTAAAGAATTGCGATATTACAAAGTTGATGAAGGGTTTGCAACCCATGGCATTAAATATTATTTTATTAGTAATAAATTAAAATATTTATACAAGCATTCCTTCTAAAAATTTATTATGATTTAACGTAGAAAGCAAAATTCTGGATAGAGGCGAAGATAAATGTGATTGACTTGGCCTAAGTATTTTATTACATGTCATGTGTTGGTTATAATAAAGGAATTAGATATAAAGATAATGAAAGCTTCGTTTGTATATATTGCAAGAGGTCTGCAAACCACGGTATATATCTTACAATTTTAATTTATAATTGATATCTAATTTAATTTAGAATTTAACACTATTCAAATTGAAAATAATATATTCAATACATTTAAAGTCTTAGAGCATATGTTGAACTGGACGATAATACTGAAAAGTTAGCTGCTACTATGTTTGGTGAAGTAGCAGAAGAGACATTTGGTTGTTCAGCAGTTGAGTTGATGGAACATGCTGGAGAGGTATCTTTTAAAATTTTTATTCAAAAATTGAGTTTGGTTATAATGCGTTAATTAAAAAAGAAATTGAGTTTTTATTAATTATGTAAAACTATTCAAAATTTATTTTGTAGAAACATCGACCACATATTAAAAGCGTTGTGGAGAAATTATCAAAAAAAATTTGGAAGATTCAAGTTTATGTAGATCTAGAGAAACTAAATGAGAAAAAGTATAGGCATTTTAATGTCCTATTTATTGAGGCAATCCAAGATGAGGAAACTACTAGATCGTCATCCTAGAATCAAAATTATCTCAAATAATTTTCATAACACTATGGGCGACATTTATTTATAGAACCATGTTATAGCTCTATTAATGTTCTTCTTTTATAATATATCACAACGTGTAATTATTTATAAATTATATAAGCATTATATCGTTATTTAATTAACTAAAAACATTACATTACTTTTACCTAGTATATATGATATATAAACTAAGCAAACGTGCAATCACGTTACTTTCACCTAATATTTTATATATATATGGAATATGTTTAGTTGTCCGATGATGGTGCCCTCCACTTGTACCAATTAGTGTATTTTGTTTTCCTTTTTTTAGCATTTGTGTAAAAAACATACAAATGATTAAAAAACCCAAATGCCAAACAATACACACTAATAGGTACAAGTTGTAGGTGTGTACACCGATGGTGTTGGCGTCTGTTTTAGCGCCAAACCGAGACCCCACCGACGTCTGTCATGAGGGGAAAGAACCGGCCAAAACCGCTCGATTGGGAAGAGAAAACCGATACTATCTGTCTCGATTCTTCAGTCTGCCGTTGGCGTCTCTGTGACGGAGGAGGGATGCCGCGTCCATTGTCGAGTGAGAGTAGAAGCTTAGCTGCTAAGGGTTTAGTTGCAGAGGAAGAAGAAGATGCGAGGAAGAAGAAGAAGAAGAAGAAGAAGAGAGGGGGGTGGGGCAAACGTAATTTGAAACGGCGTTGTTTTGTTTAATGACAAACGGCGCTGTTCTATATGTTTTTTTTTTAACTTCTACGAGTAAAAATGACGCCGTTTCACTCATTTAAGTGAAACGACACCGTTTTATAACACATATATTCAAAACAAGAAGGGATCGGCCGGTTCAGCGGTTTCCCAAGGGTTCAAACCGGCGCTGAACCGCAGACGTCGGTTTTCCTTCAAATCTTCTTGCCCACCGACCGGTTCTTCACTGTTTTCGACCGGTTCCTGAATCCGACGGTCGGCCTGAGTCGGAGGTGGTCGGTTCGGCCGGTTCCTGTACAGCCTTAACAAGCTGTAGGGCACCATCTTCGATCCGCTGGCAGTGACCTATATATATACACATAATATATGTAGCACACTGCTACTAAAATAGAGAGTTTCAATCGATATTTTTAACCGATCACTGCATTAATTGTAATTTTTTTTAAAAATATTTTTTAACATCTTTAAATATTTTTTTAAAAAAATACATAAATTCAATAATATTCACTTTCATAACTATTAAAAAAATCGATACAAATCCTCGGTTCAAAAAGTATTTCCTTTTTATGTATCGTGAACCAAAGAATAAAAATAAAAAGTAGCGAAACCATCTTTAAAACTTAATAATTGAACACGTGAGTACGAAAAACCAACCCAATTTCCATAGCTTTAATTGGCAAATAAAGTCAGCTCCCCCCACCAAATCCAGGCGAACCCACTGCAACTTTTAAGTACTCTTTGCTTTCACAAATCTTGAAAGTTAACTAATGTTAAAATATCATTTAAATATAAATATTTTTTAATTTTTTAATTTTTAATTTTTTTTATCTAATTATTACAATTTTCTTAAACTTTCAAAAATAAAACATAAAAATAATGAAAAATTTTCAAAATAAAAATAATATAAAAAACTTATATTATAACACCCTTTTAACTTTATAATTTTTTATTCAACATTTTCTATTTCTTCTCAAAATTCATAAAAATTTTAATTCAAATCATTTCATTAGTATTCACAAATCATCTTACTATTATTAACATATTTTTCATCTTATATGTATAAACAAAAGAGGCCTAAGTTCAACCTCACAATACGTCTACAATATCATTATTAATCTAAAAACGTATGATTTCATTATATTTAATGTCACTATTATTCACATAATTCTCATGTCATTCTCCAAGCGTCCTTTAACAGTATTCAGTATCAAAATCTCAAACATGATTGGATTAAAATTTCTTGTGATATTGAAACAACAATCACCACCTTATAATATGTGGTTCAATTTGGAGCTTCTAATTAGAGGATTAAAAACAAAAACTAGATCAATATTCGGTCAAGGTCTTGTCACAATTTGAGAGAATCTTTTTCTATTAAAATTACTGATCTGCACTTAAGGTATGAGTTGAAAACATTTTGTAAACGAGAAAGTTAATAACACTTGAGAATTACCCTCTTTCCCCATAGAATCGTGGGATTTTTTTTCAAATAACATAAATCTCTTTTATAGTTTCTCAAAAATTAAAAAAGTCCTCCTTAATTTGCCTCCCTAAAATCTTTAAAACAAGCTGAAATTCTAACCTACTCTAGAATTTGAAAAAACGACTTCAAAAATTTACAAAACTTGAAGTTGCCAAAAATACCTTTAGAAAAGTAAAAAAGTTTTAACTATATTTTAAACTGTACGTTCTTCTTCAATCATTATTTTCAAAAAGTAATGTTTGATACTTCTTACAGTCACTCTAACACGCTTAATTACTTGGTGTTTTAGATTGTTTTATTTTATAAGAAGTGCTACATGCATGGGTCACTCACGTACGGTTGGCTATGTTTGCATGCGTAGGCAACGCCGCAACGTGCATGTGTTCAGTGCTGGTGTCTGAAGACTAGTCTGAACTCATTCAGATTCTAAATTGGGCTTCCTTGCTAGCTGAAATAAATAAATAAATTGGGCTTTTTTTTTTTAACCGATTTGGCAGGTATACGTATAAAGATGTATGCCTTTCGCTTAGGCCCTAGCTAATTGGCGGTGCTATTCTGCCGTCAGCGTATACCACTTAATTTTACCGTTAATTTTTTTTTTTCATTTTAAAATATTTAAAAAAAATATATCAATATATTAATAGTCATTTTTTTAACAATTAAATAAAAAAAATTAAAATATAAGAAGTGTCAAAATAAAGAGGCAAATAGATTGGATAAAGTAATATTTTTCTATCTAATTGCATGGATAATTGCTAATTTGTAGAGATATAGATTAAAAAAAAAAGGCAATAATATTGATGCTGCTCGAGTTGGACTCATCCAACTAGGGGTGTAAATTAAACCGAAAAATTGGTCCGAATCGGACTGGACCGGACCGGTTTTGAATCGGTTCGATCCGGAACTGGTTCTTATAATTCATAAACCGGTTGGAACCAGTCCGGTTCCGATTTTATGATTTTTTGGACCAGACCGGGCCGAACTGATTGATAAAAAAATATAAAAAATAATATTTTATATATAAGTTTTATACAAAATTAAAATTATACAAAATATTTTTTATATATTAATATATAAGTTTTATATATAATGTATAATTATATGTGAAATTTATATATATAATTATATATCATATATGAAATAATTTCATATTATAATTTATAAAATTTAACATAAAATGTTAATTTTAAATATGAACATTTGTAATTTGTTTGATAATATACTATTAATATAATTATATATAAGATAATGTTATTATAAAATAAAAGTTTAATCTTAAAAATAAAAATGTAATTGATCATGTATTATATAGTTATACTAATATATAGTTTATCACTAAAACTAATATATACTAATATATAGCTATACTAATATATAAATTTATAACTTGTACTAATAATCTAATATAGACTATAGTTATAGTTATATTAATAGTCTAATATAGATTAATAAAAGTATAACAGATTTTTTTAAAATAGTTTTTTTTTAAACATATTTTTAATGACAAAATGTCAAACTTACATTTTAAAAAAATCGAAAAACCGGACCGGACCGGACCGAAAACCGGTAAAACCAGAAGTACCAGTTTAGGAGGGTAACTGGTGCGTAATCGATTTTGAAAAATACAAAACCGGTCATACCGGTTCGGTCTAAAATTTTGTCCAAAACCAGACCAGGGCGGACCAGTTACACCCTTACATCCAACCAAAAACGCCATTCTCGTTGGTAAACACTAAACAACAAATATTGGCAGCAGCAACACAACCATGCATGCACATTCTATAACAATAGCATAACCGGCGGCCAGCAAATACAGCAGCAGCAACCAAAAATTAGACAGTAACAGTACTTAAGTAAACAAAGTAGCAAACCAGCAACCGATCGAGAACAATTAATACAGAAACCAACAGAAAAAGAAAATTCTCGATCGGACCTCACACACAAATTTCGATCGGACCATCGCCACCCTCTTGCTCCATGAAGTTGGCATTAGTAGCTCGAGGGCCTGCTTCTGCTTGATGAGCACCACCATCGCCCGCCTCTTGCCCCACTGGGTTGTCGTTAGATGCTTGAGGGCTTGCTTCTGCTCGACGAGTTCGATTGAAAGTCTGTTTGAATAAGCCATATAACATCTCGAGAGAGATACCATGATCGAGCAATGTAGTGATCTGTGGAAATAAGTCGTGTAATGCCCTAATGGTATATAAAGTTAGCATAACCCATCCAAAGGGAGGGAAGAGGATCAGTGCTAGTAAAATACTGGTTAGAACACCCGAAATGCCGCAGAGAATCCGAGCAGCAAGGAGGTACCTCGTGTTTCGAACTGGCCGGGTTATCTCCATAAATGCCATGAAGTAAACACATACGGCTGCAATGACAAGTGACATGATTGTACCGTGTGTCTGGAATGGAGCAGAGTCTGAGTTCTGACACTTTACTTGAAGAAGGCTAACTAATACTTGAATGAGAGGTTGGATAGTGGCTACGAATTTGATGGAAAAACCAGAGAATACTCCTTGGTCGCTGCAAATCAAACCAAGAATGTTGAATTGTTAGTTGTTTACACCAATATCAGAAAGTTGAATGAAACATTCATTGAAGGCTCATAATCGATTAAAATTGTTTCTTCAGGAGTCCACCAGCTTGCAGCTTGCGCTATTTGGCGTTGCTAGTCAGTCGCCACCTCGACTGGTCCGGGGTCGACCAGTACTGGGGCTCGGCACCAGTACCACTGGAGCCAGAGCGCATCATGATCATGACATTAAGTATGAAAACGGTCGGTAGAACTTATGAGCAAAGTGAAAACATATCAGACTAAGGCAAATAAATAATTACTAACCCCTCGAGACGAAGATTTGCCAAGTTGTTTGCGTCCATTGTTTCCATATTCTCACTGTGTTGTGTACGGTAGGGACTTGAAGCACGAGGATCAGGAGATATATATATCCCTCTGAGCTAGAGAAGGAAGGAAGAATCCGAAGAAATATATACAGAATGCAGTAGCAGTTCTGTTCATTTATAGAACATGAGTGTCAGCGCCACCTATAACAAAAGAGGGGCTCGTCACCATCGAAGAGGGTCGCTCTAAAGAGAGCAAATATGTTGAGAGTACTTTTGGGGATCTCCTTTGGAGGGAAAACTAAACTAAGCGGACTAAACTTGTCCGCTTTTTCCCCAGGTTCAGTCCCCAGCGGACTAAACTTGTCCGCTTTTTCCCCAGGTTCAGTCCCCAGCGGACTAACCTTGTCCGCTTTTTCCCCAGGTTCAGTCCGCTTTTTCCCCAGCGGACTAAACTTGTCCGCTTTTTCCCCAGCTTCCCCAGCGGACTAAACTTGTCCGCTAGGATAAACTAATATTTTCAGTTTGGTGTCATTTTCCCCAGTTTAGTGTCCGCAAGGATAAACTAATATTTTCCCCAGTGTCCGCTAGGCTAAACTAATATTTTCCACCAGTTTAGTGTCCGCTATTTCCTCTAGGACTAAACTAATATTAGTTTAGTCTCCTCTCTCCTTTAGAGAGAAAAAATGTTAAGAGTACTTTTGGGCTCGTCGCACTAGTATTAATATAGATAAAGTTAAAAATTGATTAAAATTTAGATAAATTATATTAAAAAGACTCCATAATAGATTGGATATCTCTAAAATAATTTAAATTTCCGTTACAGTGATTAGTTAAATTTAAAGAATCAAATTGATTCACTAAAAGTTAAAATAATAATTTCTCACTCAAAATAAATATTAAAATATTAGTTTCTCATTCTAATAAAAATACTATTTGGCTTGTAATTAAGAAATTTAGATAAAATTTTTGATGAATTTAATCAAATATTTTTTATTATTAACATTAAATAACTTTTAAAAATATGATTTTTTTAATATTAATTTAATTAGAATATAATTATTATTAATATTAAATTGGTAGAATTATAAAATGTGATATAAATAAATTAAATAAAATAATTATTAATTTAATAATATTTTATTATTATATAGAGAGTAAATAATTAATTTAATGTAAAAATTAAATATAAATAGAATAGATAAATATAAAAAAATATGATATTAATTAAAATTTAAAGATATATTTAATCAAATCAATGCTAGTAATCTAAAAGAGTACAAATATGTGAAGAATATTTTTTATGGCGGTTCCGCCAGAAAAGTGAAGTATATGTCTCTGCTTGTTGACCGTGACGATCCTTTTTAATTTATTAATATATTTTGATAGAGGGGAATTGATGAGAAAGTAACAAAACAAACTCACATTAATTTTCATAAAATATTTATTTCACAAGTATGTAAACAGTATGTAATTTGCATGTTATAAACTAATTATACGTGGCAAATTTCTGACGTTATAAAGCTCTGCTTGGTTGCCATAGTACGTACTATTGTCGATAAACATGAATGCTGTTTCGACGTGTCGGTTATATTAGAAATCTAGCTTTGATTTTGTCGAGTTCTTTCGCCTGCCACAACATTTTTTCTTTGTGCGCCTAAATTAAAAGGGGTTGGAAAACAGCAACTTTGAATATTAACATTAAATGTGAACACGTAGAAGGGAAATACTTTCTGATCCCGTCATGAATTAGTTTATGTGAACACGTTGGAACACGTTGAAGGGAAATATTGTTTACCATTTAAAATGGTAAACAATATTACAAGAGTAATATTTATACTAGTTACAAGAAGTAAAGTAAAAATACAAAGAGTGAAATATAAACAGATGAAATTACATATAAGGACCCAGTAAAATATAGAATAAGAATAACACTTTAACAAATAAAAAATAATATAGCAATTATAAATTGTAGTACTTTCTCTCAAGATGGAAAGTAAATAGAATGAACTCTCATCTTGATTATCAAAGTAGAGAATTGTTGACTGCACAAAGCTTTAGTAAGAATATCAGCAAATTGATGTTGAGAAGCAACATGAAATTTCTTAATAACTCCAGTTTGAAGCTTGTCCCGTACAAAATGACAATCAAGCTCAATGTATTTTGTGCATTCATGGGAAACGGAATTAGCAGAGAGCAGTTGTATTATCACAAAACAAATGAGCACTATTAGAATGAGAAATTTGAAAATCTGAAAGTAAGGTAAGAAGCCAAACAATTTCACAAGTTATAGTGGCCATCGAACGGTATTCAACTTAGCTCTGCAAATGAACGAAAAACTGTTTGTTGTTTCTTGAATTTCCAAGACACCAAAAAATCTAAAAAAAAAACACAATAACCAATAATAAACCTCCAAGTATCAGGACAACAACCCCAATTTGAATCGGTGAAGGTTTTAATCTGAAGAGAAGAGTTAGAAAAACCATATCCTGGACACTACAAAACTAAGGGCTCTTGCGGCAAATTTTAAATTGGTAGGTATGAAGTTGCCGCAACTACATGTTTTATTCCACGAGCAACATGTCCTGAAAAGGAAATTAAGCAATTGTGGGGAAATGTTTTACGACAACATAAATATTGTAGCTATAAGTTACATTAGCGGAGACTTGCATACGCAGCAAAAGTAATTGACGTAAAAAATACTTCTAAGTGACAATTTCTTCTCTTATCGCTGCAACCCTTTGCTCATGGCACTTCAAACTCTCCTATTATCAACGGTTGTATGTTGTGGGTCCTTTTGTGCTGGACACGTGACTTGTCATTTAATGGGATGAATACATGTTGCAGAAGGGAAGTATAAAATGACACAAGATAAATCTCCCACAAAAATCACCCACCGTCCGGATGAACGCTCTCATTCTCCCTTTCGAAACTACCCAAGACAAATCACTTGCGCAAGAAATTGTCTCAGAGTCGAAACACAATCTGGGGTCTTCCATGTCTGATCCGGTGAGCTATCTTTTCCATTATCTCTGCCGCTATTCTACCTCCAGTCGCTGCCACGATCTTTTTTTGTGGTGAACCGGAACAGTGCATCTTATTTGAAGGCCCTGTAAACAGATCTAGTAAAAATTTTAAATATGTCACAATTTCTTCTCTTACATGGTGATTCTTTGTGGGGATTTTTTACCGGTGTACGTATATGTAATTTGAAGATTAGGGATTTGGCAAAACTAAAAGTCCAAACTTGAATTCTCGCATATATGTTTGGATTAGTAAAGCACAATTATGGTTTTTGATTATATTTGATTTTTCCTTATTTCCTTCCCACCCTCCATACCGTAAATTCCACTACCATCTTACAAAATGCCTCTTTTTATGTAATTTACTGATTGTGTTATTTGTTATTTGGTTAAGGAAGTGCTACTTGCTGAGGGCTCCTAAAAACCATTGATTTGGAATTTCAAATTTTGTTTCTGGTGTTAGTGACATGATTTCCATAATTCATGGGTAAAGCTCATCTGGATTGCTTCACTAGTTTTTATTTACACTACCCGTTAGCTAAGTGGGCATGCACAGTGTGTTTAAAGAAAAATTAGTTATAACGTGACATACAAACAACTAAGTTTCTGGTATACAATACGTGTGTTTACTAGCATGATTCCAGTACAAGTATACATTCAATGTGAACCCATTCGTGAAATCCAAAAAGAATAGCATGTACAAACTATTTGGAAAAAACTTTGTAATTCATTTTCTATGGAACATCTCTAATTAGTATAGCAAGGCAAATAGATAATGTTATCATTAGTTTGTATAGGATAGTATAAAAAGGTACATGTCTCAAACAGCACACTAATGTGATAACTTTCCATTCCATGTAATGTGGCATTATATATCCTTTTGTTATAATTTATCTCAATGGCAATGCAAGTGTGTGTATGTGCTTCCTTATAGTTGAGTAATTTGAACATGTTGGTCCATCTATGCACACAAAACAGGGTGCATCTGAGTAAACTATATATGTTGCCCCATTTATCAGTAGTGGGGCTTACCTATATGGCATGCCAAAAATATAATTGATGATATTGTTGCACCTTGGTTGTGAACTCTGCACTTGTTTTACCAAAGCATTGAGTGTATCCAATGGCAGTTACTAAGATATATGTTTGATGCTACAAATTTTCATGTTGTCATAATTCTACATGCCACATTAGTTTGTATTTTGTCTTGACTGATTAATTGCCAATAATTGAATTATTTATATTTTTGCTTTTGCATCTTGTTTTCGTCACCCTCAGTTTTTTCTTGTCATTCATTAACATTGTTGGTATACTTAATCTTAAGCCCAAAAATTACATGGGTAGGATTCGTGCATTATGTTCATCATATTGCAATTGGTGATACTGTCCACTTTTGTGATTGTCTTTATACAATTGCCTACTTCTATATAATGGTGTCTATTTTTTTATCAATCGGAAAGAGTAAAACCTGAAGTTTTTACATTTATATGTGCTATATTCCTGACCCGTCTCCAATCAATCATTGCTTCTCATGTATTGAACATGCATGCTTTTTTGAATGGTCCTTTATTTTTTTATTCCATCGACTTCATACACTAATAGGCACAAGAGATATGTTTCCAATATGCTATTCATGGCACATTGGAAAATTTATTATGGGGTGTCGGACTTGTTGCATATGTTTGCATAATTTTGTTACTATTCAATCATAGCATATTAATTAGTATCAGCTATTGTGTCCAGCCCACCCAACAATAACAATAGGGAACACTATATTGATATTGCATTCTTGGTGAGATAACCACTTTGCATATTTAACATGTTATATTTCTAGCCACTTTTTTTTTTTTGTTGTAATTAATAGGCACTTGCTCTGTTGGATGAAGATGTTCAAAATATTTGCTATGCTACCTTGAATAATTGTGAATTTTCCATCTCCGTTATTGCTTTTGTGAGGGGGTAAATAGATGAAATTAAATGAGGGTCTTGATAAGTGCACCAACATCATTATTGTTTCCACACTTCTTGCCATTATTACCTACAATTTGATAAACATAATATTGTTTTGTTTGTTGACTCTACAAACAACGCACTATAGCTAGGCAAGTGACCATACCTTACCTAAATAATGAGTTGGAAAAGCATGGTCTAATGTGACACTTTATGTCAACATATTGAGTTTATTTTAAGTATGGTAACTCTTGCTCAATTTGACCAAGGTTTAGATGGATCGTGCTTGGATGCATATCGAAGATAGATTGCGGTACAATGAATATGCTGAATGAGTTAAGCAGTTCATATCCATGGCTAAAGCCCATGCCCTCGAAAGTGATGCAATTATGTGTCCATGTCGAAGATGCCGTAATAATTTTTTCCATCCTATTGTAGAGGATCATTTGTTCATCAAAGTGATCGATACTACGGAATGAATATTTCATGGGGAGGAAGAAGCTTTCAATGTCACTCTTTCAGATGATGGATCCAATCACAATGACTACATTGATAATATAGACGAGATTTTAGATGATATCTGGGTTGGATCTTTTATGGATCATCATGTTGGCTTAAATTATGGAGGCCTTGATCAAGGTGGTACTGAAGAACACAATAGCAATAATCCAAATCACCAAACCTTCGAAGGGTCGTTGGACGATGACCAACATCCACTCTATCCATCTTGTACACAATTCTCAAAGTTGTCGTTTATTGTGAAGTTGCTTCACATCAAGACAAGTGGAGGTTAGATCGTGAAGTCCTTTAACATGGTGCTAAAGTGTAACAGCCGCTAGAAATTCAATGATGGAATTTCTATTGTCTTTAGGAACCATAGTAAATCTTATATGGTTGGAATCCAACTAAGAACCCATAAGCGTGTTAGAAACCAAAAATCCTATATGGTTTTATCCAAAAGCTTATTGAATCAGTTTCTAGCATCGTGTTTAATCGTTTAATTAAATTATTTTCATATGCTATTAATCTTTTAAATTTGTGTTAGAACATCATTATCCAACTTCGTTAACCTTGGATATTTGATTGGGCCAATAGAAATCAGATTTGGGCTTGATAGCAACCCAAACCCTCTTAAAACCCATGAATTTAGGCCCTTTCAGTTTAAGCCCATTAAGGCCCACGAAATTAGCCACCTTAGCAATGATTCTGTCTAAGATATTTCACCCTCCACTTGCCTTATCAGATTTATTCAAGAGCACTTAAAATGTTCTTGAAGTGGATGACTAAGTGGACACCCCACTCTTTCAATTATAGACTCAAAAATAATATCTTGTATATTTTATTGGAAGAAAAGATCAATACTCAAGCTCCATTTCAGATCTATCATCTTCCAAAACTTGTATAAATAGCCCTCCAGCCCCTTCCAACGAAAATCATCCCTCCTTTACACTTTGCTTTGTTAGAATACAAAAAAATACTCTCGGACAGTTTTTATGAACTCTTTTGCACGCCTTATTTGAAGCTCTTGTAAGTATTTTCTCACAAACTTTCCTTCATGAAAGTTGTTTATTTTTTAGTCTAGTTTACGTATATATCTTATTTGTTCCATTTGAAGATCATTTGGTCAGTCAAAAGTTGTTTAAAACCCAGAAATGTCATTCTGGGCGATAACCAGAGAGTATGTTATATTTTGGAGTTTTTGACAAAGTTAATGGATTGATCTTGGTCCGAAATTATTATGGAGTATTGTTAACATAGGTATATGATTATGGGTTGAGGATTTGTTGCATGATTAAAAGTTTTGGTGAAAGATTTTCTTAGATTTAGAAACTTCGAATCTGGAAGAGGAAAAACAGTTTCAGTTTTGAGAAAGTTTAAATCTTTTATGGTCTAATCTTATTGCAATGGCTTTGATATTTTTATTTGAGGATCCTAAGCTTCTTATGTACATGATATAATGTTGCTTTGAAGATATTTGATATTAGTTTCAAAGATATGAAATTTTTATGTAAGGAGATATTCGAATGGGCCAAGTGATGATGTTCTTGGCTAAATTAATGTTTTGGTTGATTTTTAACCATGTGATCTTGAGTTTAAAGCTTAGATCTGTTTTAGGACACCTTTTTAAACCATGTGATGTTTTGGTTTGAAGATCACATCTTTATAAGTCATGGATCAAGAGGTTGATCAAAACAATTTAGAAACAAAAATCAAGGGAAATGGCCTATATAAGTTTCGGTTTTTATAGAATTTTAATAGTTGTGTTTAGTTTTAAATTTTTCTGAATTCATATTTAAGTTCAGAATAAAATCTACATGAGATATATAAATTTTGGTGATTTTTGGAGTTAGGATACAAAATCCTTAAGTTAGGGATATAATGGTATTTTTTCACATGTAGAGGGTGAATTAATAATTTTACTCTTAAATTGATATTTTTCTATATTTCTAATTGTTAGTGACTAAGTTATAACTTTTAAAAATCACTACTTTCAGTCTCTCGTGATCGCACTTGAGTTTTGCCTAGAAACGCGAAGACAGAGGTAAGTTAGCTTTTAACTTACTAGCAGTTTACTATGTATGGGTGATAAGTAAATGAACTACAGTATATGTATGTATGTTATTATATGTGCTATGCCAAGTCATTACATGCTTATATGTTACATATAATTTATTCTGTCATGAATTATTCATCTGCTACACAAGATATTCTGTCACGTATTGCTAAACATTGCAAGTAGTATGAATACATACAATCTAAGGAGATTCTGTCTAAGGAGATTGGAAATTCCTAAGTGTGTCCATCATGACCCTCCAATCTTTCTTGGGAATCTAGAAGTTCTGTCTAGGAAAGATTGATCTTTCTTGGGAACTTACTTAGTGAGTACTATTCATTTCTACGACAAAAATTCATCAAGATATTATCAGAAAAAAATGGAATGTCATGTATGTTATGTAATGTATATTCACTGTTGCAAGCATGTTATGTTAAAAATGTAATGTTGTGTTACATCAGGGCTTTTGTCCTTTCATATTCAAGTCACATTCTGTTTCTAATACAGTTTATGTATTTCAAGAACAATCATGTTAAGTTATTCAGGTCAATCACGATCCTAAGTACTAGAATGAGAAAATATCCTAGTAAAACTCCTTTGTTCACGCTGGAGTGTCTAAATAGGTGTGAAATTTCCTGGGTTGACGAAGTATAGTCAACAGGTTGCGAATGAGACCTAACTAGCTGGTCACCGGAGCGCACCAGGCACTAACGCCGATGGAGCCACATTTTATTTTAATAAGTCATGGGGCCACAACAACTGTGGAGCATGAAGTATGTGGTCACAGCAATTGTGGCACATACACTACGTGAGACACAGCAATTGTGACACGTAGATACATGGGGCCACAGCTGGAGTGTCTAATACAGCAC
The DNA here is from genome assembly GCA_029856935.1 of Cyclocarya paliurus. Classification (NCBI taxonomy): domain Eukaryota; kingdom Viridiplantae; phylum Streptophyta; class Magnoliopsida; order Fagales; family Juglandaceae; genus Cyclocarya; species Cyclocarya paliurus. Next base: position 39,486,471 of record CM056946.1, on the reverse strand, counting down.
TCACAGCTGGTGTAGATACCTGTGTTGTGATGCGGTAATCGGCAGGGACACATGGCTTTAGGGGACCCATGTAGCACCCACATGTTACGTTAATCAAGTTAAATGAAAAAGAATTCAAACTCATGTTATGCTCAAGCTCATGTTCATGTTATGTTTCAAGTTCATGTCAAGTTAAGTCAAGTAAGATCAAATCCATGACAATGTTATGTTTCAAGTTCATGTCACGTTAAGTCAAGTCAGATCAAGTCTATGAGAAGTAAGTCAAGTTCAGTTCATTCATGTTCATGTTATGTTTCAAGTTTAAGTTATGCCATATGCTATGATTACTTACGATTTTGATTATGTACTTATGCTTTTATTGTCATGCATGCATTATTAACCTGTGTGTATGTTTTATGTTAACTTCCTGAGATTTGTAATCAAATCTCACTATGGTAGTCCCAACTACCATTCCCCCCAAATGATAGATTTTGTTACAGGATCTAAAGAAGAACTGGGAAACAGCCAACTAGACACGGTCGATTAAGCGACAGTGCGGCTTCAAGGTTAATATAGTAGTTAACTTAAAATTACTATATGTACTATGAAGTTACATCTTCAGTACTCATTTGATCACAATTATTTTGGACTAGTATTGTGATCTCTGATGTTTAGTATGCCTTTATGTATGAAGTATAGTTTAAGCATTTTGGGATATTTGAATTTGGTGCATAGTATTGCTAAAGAAAAAAATTATCCACTGCGAATATTGCATAATGCTAGATGTATGTTAAGAACATTGCATCTTATATGTCATGAACGGAGATACGTAACCTTGTGTTGCATGTCTCGACGCTTCAAATGTCCGTCCAATCCCAAGCGAAATTTGGGGGCGTCACATAAAGTTATTGAAAGCTGCATTTCCTAATGCTCTTTTGCCTAAATACAATGAGGCTCGCCGCGTGGAGCGTGGCTTGGGCTTTAGTTACATTAAGATACATGTATGTCCAAAAGATTGTGTGTTGTTCTGGAAGGATTATGTCGATAAAGATGAGTACCCTAAATGCAACTCATCAAGGTGGCTCCCAAGAATAGGTAAACAAGATAGAGTACCTCAAAAAGTTTTGTGATATTTTCCATTGAGGCCAAGACTGCAGAGGCTGTTTGCCTAAAAAAAGACTGCACAAGCAATGAGATGGCATAAAGAAGAATGTGTCGAAGACCCAAGTAGTATGAAGCAGCCGATTGATTGTAGAGTCTGGAAAGATTTTGATAACAAACATACTTAGTTTGCAGATGATGCTCGTAATGTTTGACTTGGACTAACGAGTGATGGATTCAACCCATTCACTAACTTCAGCAAGCCCTACAGCATCTAGCCAGTAATACTTGGGCCTCACAACTTGCTCCTTGGTCATGCATGAAAGACCCATACTGAATGCTGTCATTGCTTATTTCTGATCCCAAATCACCAGAAAATAATATTGATGTCTTTTTGCATCCTTTACTTGATGAATTGAAAGAATTATGGGTAGATGAGATTACTACATATAATGCATTAAGTGCACAGATGTTTCGATTACATGCAGCATTACTCTAGACTATCAATAACTTTCCTGTGTACGCCAATTTATCTGGGTGGAGCACGATGGGAAAGATGGCATGCCCAACATATAATGTGGAAACTGATTCTATGTAGTTGGCCTATAGGCGTAAGCATTGTTATATGGGTCATTGTCGTTGGTTGGGTTTAGATTATAGTTAGCGTAGGAAAAAAAGTGCTTTTAATGGTAAAAATGACCATTGTCCCCAACTTACACAACTCACTAGCCAAGACATTCTTAAATAGTTAGAGAAGATCCCTAATGTACCATTTGGCAAAGGTACAAGGAAGAGGAAACGAACATCTAAATAATTAAATTGGACGAAAAAGAGCATATTTTTTGAGCTTCTTTATTGGCCAGATTTAGGCTTGAGACATAATCTGGACGTTATGCATATTGAGAAAAACATTTGTGATAACATCAATGAATATCGATGAAAAAACTAAGGATACAATAAATGCACGTGGGGATCTGACCAATCTTGATATCAGGAAAGAATTATATTTGCGACATGATGGTGATCGTTGCTAGATGAGTGTTGCGTGTTACATCTTAAATCAAAATGAGAGAAGGTCTTTTTGTGACGGGTTGTCACTAGTGAAATTCTCCGATGGCTTTGCATCAAATATTTCCAAATGTGTCAATGCTAGTAAAGGCAAAATTTTCGAAATGAAAAGTCATGATTGTCATATTTTCATGCAACAATTGCTTCCTTTTATAATTCAAGGTTATTTACGACCCGACATTCGCTTAGCTCTGACTGAGTTAAATACATTTTTCAAAGAATTGTGTGCACAGACATTGACCGTAGATATGTTGAATCAGCTCCATGCAGATATTCCTATCATCCTCTGGAAACTTCAAATGATATTCCCACCTGCATTTTTTGATATCATGGTGCACCTAGAAATTCACTTATCAGATGAGATATTACTTGCGGGGCCGGTGCAATATAGATGGATGTACCCTTTTGAGAGGTACTTGGGCAAATTCAAGCGTCACGTCTGAAACAAAACTCATCCCGAAGGCTCAATTGCGGAAGCATATGTTCATGTTGAGTGTTTGACGTTTTGCTCTATATATCTAAATGACATTGAGACATGATATCATCGACCTGAAAGAAACTCAGACCTTATAGAACCTCCATCATCACATTTATCAGTATTCTCACCAAAGGTGCTTCCATTGGGGGCATCTAATGCTCACATACTGGAAGAAACACTCTTTGAAATGATCAGTGGGTATGTGCTTAATAATTGTACAGAGATTGAGCACTACGTAGAGTAAGTAACCACTTTGTATGTACTTTCTTTTTCACTTGTTCAATCCATGTGTAATATCAGACGTGAAGGCACCACTAACATCGATCGTAGGCACCAAGCTCAATTTCCAAAGTGGTTCAGGAAACACGTAAGTGATCATTATGCGTGTTGTTATGTTCTAATGGTTTTGATACACCATGGATGTTTGTGCACGGTCACTTAAATTGTAATTTGAATGTTGAGTTATTATCGCTATAACATAATTGGGTTTCTTTCTAGCTTGACGTTAGGTTCAAGAGTTGCGGACGAGAAATGATCCTCAGGTTACTAATGAAATCTATGCATTGGCATGTGGACTTGATCGGTGGGTTGCATCGTACGCTGGATGCATAATGAATGGAATTAGGTTTCACACAAAGGAGCGTGACCATCATCGCCAAACTCAGAACAACGGGGTAGTTGTTCACGACGAACATCAATCAAGGCCAACTGAGTTCTATGGTTGTTTGAATGATATTCTAGAATTACAGTACATGGGTTGGCATAAGGTTTATTTATTTTCATGTGATTGGTGGAATATTGGCGATAGGAGAAGAGGGATACATGTCGACAACCATTTCACTAGTTTGAATACTGCTAGAATATGGTATAAAGATGAGCCTTTTGCCCTTGCATGTCAAGCTCAGCAAGTCTTTCCGGTAGCTGGTATGTGGTACACAAGATAAGCAATAGGAATGCATACAACATTCCTCTAAATCCCTCAGTTGTAAGTGATGAGGAGGAATCTTCAACTATTGAAGCATATCAAGAGGGTGGAAGTCATATCAGTAACCCAATATCTGTATCTTTCAATGACCCAGACTTGCCTAATCTATTGTATCGAGTAGATGAAAAACCTTTCTTGTCAACCCCTCAACCATACCACCTACAGTGCCCTCTAAACAAAATGACGAAGAGGTCTTTGGTGACGATGATGACATTGATGATGTTTTGGGGATTGACATCACAGACGATGATAGTGATGGTAGCGAGGAAGACCTTCAGATTGACAATGATACAGACTCAAATTCGAATGATGGTATGACTAACAACAACATATGATATTTGATTTCTAATTTATTTGATCATTGAATTATTCTTATTAACCCACTTTTCATGACAATGTCTCTCTTTGTGTATATGTTGCTAGCATAATGAACATTATTTTCTACTTCATAATCTCAATCAGATGTACATTGAAAAACACAGTATACAGAATGGTCGATTTACAATATAGGAATTCATTTATGTTGTGAATATATGCCCTAACAAAGACTTCATAGTACATATTGTCAATGCCAATACAAGAGATGCTGACATGTATCTAAGACTCATAAATTACCAAAATGTATGCAAATGAAGCTGTTTGTGGCACGCAAGTTTGGGAGCATTACTCTATGGCTAGTTGATTTGCGTTCCCAAACTATGGGTCAAGGTGTGAATGTTTCCTCTCTTATTAGCTCATCTCTTATTATAATAGTAAGGAATAATAATAGAGTTTAACTAAAAATTGCTATATAGTTAATTCTCTTGGGCCTCACAATATTCATTATACTGCGTAGTTCCTTCCTGCTAATATATGGCATATGCATGAAAGAGTGTTCAGTCACAGGTTAAATAGACAAGTAAAGATATCAAAATCCACATGCAGGGATGCTATCAATTGATTTGCAAGTTCACTATTATCCATGTGATGTGTAGCATTATTGAACATTCTCATTAGCATAAATAATTGAGTTCAACAATAAATTGATTCCAAAATATTGCTTGATGACAAATCAGTAAATTAAATGACTCTTAGTTGGGCTCATGACCATTACAGATTAATATATTATCTGATTGAATGACTAATTAGATGCTAACATCTAAGGAATCAAAAGTTGTCTTTCAGTCATGGATGTTATAACATTACTTTACTAAAATCATGAATTCTATCATTCCAAGGAAAGAAGGTTGGTTTAAAATATGGATTAATTGATGGACCAATTGAACCAGAAACCCAAAAGGGTAAATATTAATGCATTGGCAATCGTTGAATCCAGATGAGAAAAACTCCTGAATAGACATGCTCTTGATGCAAAAAATGTCTTGAATTGATCTTATAAATTGTATTTATATGCCAAAACTGTATGGTAATGTTTACAAGTGAAATGGACATGTGAGATAATGTATATGCTCGATCAAAGTCAACGAATTATGATAAGTGATTCACTTAAATTATGGGCAAAGCTTATTAGTTGATTTGGTGAAGTTTGTAGAAATGTAGTGGCTCGGGAAAAGAGAAAATATTAGGGCACTAAGTGTGTTAATCACATATCAGAATACAGTGATTCAGCATGGGCTCTATAAATATATCAATTTCCTAAGCGTACTATTGTACTCAGCTAACTCTACCATGCTGATAGTGGGTTACTTAAGCCTGACATAGTGTGAGATTTAACCACTTGGGTACATCATCCATCCATAAAAAGTCATTCCAAAGAACTAGTACAATTTGGGTGTCGTCGATTCTGAGAGAGAGAGAGAGAGAGAGAGAAAGTGAAGGTCTTTGTCCAGAGTTGCAATCTAACAAAAAGGAAGGATCACACATCTAGTCATAGACATAATTGCATGGTTTAATCTTTATCTCTATTGCTCGTCTATCTCTGATGCTTTCTATCTGTCCATCTAAAAAATGGTTCCAGAAATCTCGTGGTCCTCATTTAAATATTCAGCGCTGTATTGATGTTCACAAAGTATCTAATTGTCATCATTTGGATGCATGTGATCTTGTTGAAGGTCCATGATTTTTTCCCCATAAGCCCAAGGCTATATACCTCAAAAACTCTAATATTGTTTGTTAGAATGTTAGTTAAGAGTTAAGTTGGAAAAAAATTCTAATTTTTTTATCCCACTGTCCCATGCAAGCATACAAATCTCTTTAAATCCCATTTGCAACTGGAAATCATCAATAATGAAAATTGAAAAGCATGCATTTGTGTTTTAATTAGTATTGCGATTTCTAAAAACGTAATATTGTTGTTGTAGATCATCAATTTTACCTTAATTATTGAAAAGGTAATATTGAAGAAGATCATCAATTTTTAATTACTGTTGCAATTTCTGAAAAAATGTTGATAGAAATCATCAATAATGATGGATCTACAACAACATTTTTTGAGCAAGTATGCATAGAATAATATGTTGCTCTCAGTTCTAATAATGTAAATCCTGAACAAGTTAGAAGCACACAAGTATTTTGAAGTATGCACTCTTAGAAAACAACTAAGAGTCATTGTACTGGCTATGATGGAAGTATAATTGTCATCCATAAGTTATTTTCTTTCTAAGTTCAAATGGGGGGAGGGGTGGTAGATCAACTATTGTGTATGAATATTAATGTATTCAATAATATATATTTATATATATATTGAAATGATATGTTGGTCTGTTTGAAGCTTAGGACTATACCCAAAACAACACTAACAATGGTAAGGTGGGTAAGAGGAAGATGTAGAGGATGTGGTGGACGATATGATCAAATCTCAAGAGGTGCGGGCGGGGGCACATGGGCATAACACAAAGGATTGAATCTACGAGATGATTTTGTGGATACATTATTAGATGATTCAACCCAACCACTGAGTGTACAGATGAATGGTACAACGGATGTTCGCAAGCCACTCATTTGGGTCCCGATATAGGGGGTAAGCTTCAAGTTTGGAACTGTATAATGATCTAATGGTTTTAATGATTTATTCAATTTGATTGGTTGCTTTAAATTCATAACTAATATTTTTTAGGCTTAACCTTACAGGTCTGCCCAAAGAAAAACGTGGCCAAGTACCAGCAAAGGGCACGGATTTTGAACGCCTATGAAGAATTGGGAAGATACCCTTGATGATTAAGGATGGACAAAGAGGTCCATATATGATAATTACAACGTCTTCTCTGGAAGAGTAACAATAATTGTGAGACTTCATGCCAATATGAAGCATGCAAGCTGGACAACAGTCAACAAATAGGAGAAAGATGAGCTTATAGACCGTGTTCGAGTAAGAACTTTTCACCCCCAAAGGTTGTCCAATAATTTTTTTTTTCAACCCAAAAGTCCATCTATACCTGGTTTTCACTAATATATGATGGTTAGGTTGATTTTGTCTTAGATTGGACACATGAATCCCACCGTGAGTGTGTGACAAATGCACTTGCTCGAAAGTACAATGCATTTCACTACCTATTAAGGAAGGTATATTTGGGGTATCCGATGCATGAAGCAGCATTGTCCTGGGGCATTGATTGGGTGGCGCGACCCGTATGGGAATGGCTATGTCAAAGGTGGTCAAGTGAAGGTTTCAAGGTAAAAATTAATCAATTTATTTTTCCAGAATTACGATTCTAGAGTGTTAACTGTGCTGTATTGTCTGATGCATTGATATCCTTTACAAGTGAAATGATGAAATACTTATTAAAAGTTATATTGTAGATTGTGTCAAAGAGAAATATGAGAAATAGATGAAAGCAACAGATCAACCACACAAGTGGCAAAAAGTCCTTTGTGAGGATTATGGAGGAAAATGTAAGTGCTGTGATACCTTTCATTACTTAAAAAATCAAACAATTTTGTTGGAGTCAATGAAGATGCCTAACAAAGTAAATTTGTTATTCTTCTCCATGCTAACTAAGGTTTATTTAATAATTATAGCATGGAGAAGTCCAAAATTTAGTAGAATTTGATAGAGAAGTGCATTGGTCAAAGAAGAAGGACAAATTTATTACTGATACAGCAGAGTACAATTATGTAAGTTAACTAAGTTTATGCTATTAAAATGATATTCTCTTCTATAAGTGATATATAACTATTTTGGGATGGTGATGTAGAACTTGATGGTTGAGAGATTGAATGAGGGAGAGGTGGATGAGAACAATGATAAAGTAGCCAATGCAGTATTCAAGGAGGTTTTAGGACAGCGATCGGGTTATGCAAGAGATCTAGGCCACTCTGTTATCCCTGACCCATCTCTTTCATTGCGCAACAATAGGGATTATCAACGCATTTGTGAGGAGAACGAGGGGAACAAGAATAATGCAGACTTGTACAAGAGCAAGCTTGAGGCATTACAGAATGATTTAACTACATTCAAGAACTATTTCAAAAACTATGAGAAAGGGATGAACATACACATGATAGAATTGAAGTCTCATAATGAGTCTCATGAAGAGACTCCAACGGATGTCTAGGCATCCTTTTGTATGACAGGGGGGTTGCGTTTTATTTTTTAAACTTTTGAAGAGGGTTGATCAAGTAAGCTTTTGATGGTGATTGTGCAAGATGTTGGTGGCTTTTGTTCGATAAGTTAGGATGTGGCTTGGTTGGAAGGGAGGATAGTGGACATACAACCTATGACAAGTATAGGTGATCTCTTAAATCCTTTAGCTATTTGATGAATTCAAACCTACTTCTTTGTACACCTTCTTATTCATTCTATGTTATCATTCATTTAAGTAAACCTGATGTTCTCTTATTTGAGTCTTTGATAAATGGATAGGGCGGGTTAAAGATACTTGGGATAGCATAAGTTGGTATTAATTTATTGATTTGTTTGTGTGTATTTACTAAATGTAGTCGATATTTATGGATCATCATGTTTGGACAAATAGTGAATATATGAAACAAAATAAATAGAAGTCTTGTCAATTGCTTGAAAGAATTATTGTGAATCTGGTTGAAATAAGATATAGAATAGCATATATGGAGTGAAGTTCATTGGTGTAAAATATACCAGGTCAAATGGTCCTATATGTATGTTTGTGTTGAATGCAAGTGTGTTCTAGATTTTAATACTGCAATTGTGTTCATATTTTTTTTTCTAGTTGTTGTCTTTTATATGATAAGGATGATCTTATGGCTGTTGCTTTTGACTTCTGATTTTTTATGCAAGTTTGTAGCCAGAATAGGAATTGGAATGTTAGAAACTGGATTGAGACATAGTACTGCTCGAGGAATCATACTCCAGAGTATGAAGGGTTTGAGCCAAGGCCACTGTTGTTGTCCACCCAGTACATGAAATTAAAGGATGAAGTCATTGGATCTAGATCATGTAACTAATTAAGTGTATTCTAACATGCAACTATTGCTTGTCAATTATCATGGATGCAGATATGTGCACTAGCATATGTTTAATGATCATTACAGTACTAGTACAAATATATTATGTGTAACTATACATGCTTTAGCAAGACTTGAATATATATATATAAATTATGGATGCAACTTTCTTTTGAGTAAGTTGGAGTTGATATAGTACTGCTTTGTGTGTTTGTATGTTTGAGTATTGATGTTTTGTTAATTTTTCAAAATTGTGGGATTCGAGCATTTCAAACTGGAAACAAGCTATAATTTATATTTAACATTGCACTATCAATTATTATGGGAGCAGCTAGATGTTTAATTACCCACAATCTAAACTTGCCGAAAATTATATGTAGTGGCTACATCTACATGTGGATAAAACACTTGAGAATGGTCAATCCACATCCATATATTTTCTTTTCTTGCATAGGTTAGTTGAGGAAAAAATGTTAGTTGCGGCAACACAGAGATGTGAATAGAATTTATTTGTCAGAATGTGCTTTTGCATGAAATACTATATTTTCGGAAACATTATTTGTACCAATAAGCTATTTTCGAGGAATAACTGTTTGTGGGATAAAGATTGTTGTGGGGACATTAGTAGCCAATATTGACTGAATTTCGATGAATTTGATTTGTCAAGAGAGGTTTTTATTGAGTACTCAATATCTTGGGAAGAGACCTTTTACGGGAAAAATCAGTCACAACAAATAAGTTAAACTGAGAAGCTCTGGACGATTAGGTGCACCATTTGTGACAACAAAAATTCAGTTTTTGCAACTACGTCACTTGTGGGAAAAATTAGTATTTTCCACAATAAATCATAGTTGCTGATAAATGGGTATATTTGGCGAGATATTATCTGCGACTATGCAGCAGTTGAGAGAGGCCACAAATGATGCTATTATAGCAGTTTTTATAACCTATTGCTGCGACTTCTGTTGCCGCAAAAAGAGGCAAATGTTTGTAGTGGGAGTTGATTTTACATACTGTAGAATACGGTAGGCAACTTGTAAATGAGGCTCACATGGCTTATCCATATACTGACTAAGTCGATGAACAAAGAAGGTTAGATCAAGTCTTGTAATGGTAAGATATAACAATCTACCAATTAATCTTCTAAAAGCAGTAGGATCACTTAATAAAGTACCAGTGTCTCTACTAAGTTTTAAATTCCGTTCCATTGGAAAAGATGTTGGTTTAGCACCATGAAACCCACTATCTTGTAATATTTCAAGTGCGTACTTACATTAGTACAAAGAAATACCTTGAAGAGATCGTGCAACTTCCAAACCTAGGAAGTATTTAAGTTGCCCCAAATCCTTCAGTTTAAACTTGGTGTCCAGTAACAGTTTCAAATTATCAACAGCATGAGAATAATTACTTGCAATCAATATATCATCAACATACACAAGGAGTGCAATAAAAAAATCACCATTAGAACGGGTAAACAATGAATAATCAGCTTTTGATTGGTTAAAACCAAGTTCAATAAGAGTATTAGAGAACTTGGAAAACCATTGACGGGATGCTTGCTTCAATCCATAAAGGAACGCGTTTAATTTGCACACTTTAGACTCCCCCACAGTATGAAAACTAGAAGGATGAGTCATGTAAACTTCCTCAAGTTAGTCACTATGTACAAAGACATTATCCACATCAAGTTGAATCAAAGATCAATTGTTAACAGCAGCTATGGCAAGAAGTGTATGAACAATAACCATTTTTGCCACAGGTGAGAATGTTTCAGAATAATCTAAACCCTCACGTTGAGTATACCCTTTAGCAACCAATCTTGTTTTGTCATGCTCAATAGAACCCTCAGTTCTATATTTGATTTTATAGACCCATTTACATTTGATGGATTTTTTAACAATAGGTAAAGAGGTAACATTCTAGGTATTATTGTTTTCTAAAGCTACCATCTTGATAGCCATAGTATCTTTCCAATAAGAGTGCTTGACTGCCTTATAATAAAGCTCAAGCTCTATATCAGCAGTAATAGCTAAAGCAAAGGATTTATGTTTAGGAGACAACCTATGATAAGAAACAAAATGATTAAGATCATATTGAGTACCTGCTGGTATAGGAACAAAACCTGTGGAATTTGATGAAGAGTGTGTAGTAAATGAGTTGCAATAATAATGTTGCAAATAACCAGGAGCTCTTCTAAGTCTTGATGATTTACGGATTGGAAGAGAAGCAGTAAATGATTGGATTGGTTCAAGATCTGTATTAAGTTGTGATGAAGTGGGAAGAGTTAAATCATAAGGAAAAGAATTCTCAGCAGTAGGTCAAATTATGTCTAAGGTAAGGAATTTTCAATAATGGGTAAAGATACAATTGAAGCCATATGATATTGATCAAATGTTGATGTTTGATTTGGAAAAGGCAATGGAACAAAACTAAAATGCATTGAAGTTGAGTTAGATGGAGATGCAAAAGGTAAGGGAAAATAAGATTTATAAGGGAAAACATGCTCATGAAAAACAATATGTCTTGAAACAAAAATATGTTTGGTAGCAAGATCTAAGAGCTTATAGCTCTTTATGCCAAAAGGATAACCAAGAAATATACACTATCGTGCTCTAGGATCAAACTTAGATCGTGATCTAAGTAGAGAAGATGCAAAACAAAGATAGCCAAAGGTTTTAAGATGATTATAGGTGGGAGGGGATTGAAAAAGTAACTCACAACATGATTTATTTCCTAAAATAGGTTTAGGCAATATGTTTATGAGATGAGTAGCTGTGAGAATTGCATCACCCCAAAAGAGAAGAGGCAAGTTGGATTGGAACATTAAGGCCTGAGCTGTGTTTAAGATATGTTGTTTCAACACAACTTAAATGGTGTATAACACCTTTTGATTTAAGAAAGGAGGTTAAGAAAAATTCAGTACCATGATCAGTATGAATTTTCTTAACTTTTCTTTGAAATTGTGTTTTAATAAGTTTGAAAAAATGAAGAATGAGAGAAGAAATTTCAGATTTGCATTTTAAAAGATAAATCCATGTGGTCCGTGTACAATTATCAATAATTGTGAAAAAAAAATTGTGACCTTCAACAATGGGGGTAAAAAAAGGTATCCATACATCACAGTGAATTAAATCAAATGGATAGGCAGAGAAATGAGTATTATTAGGAAAATGCAATTTTTCTTGTTCGGGTAGAGGACAAACAAGGCATGGAAGGTCAGTTTCTAACATATCAGGAACAACTTTAGTTAGTAATTTCATCCTTGAAACAGAAGGATGACCCAATCTATGATGCCAAACTTCAAAAAAGGCATGTTTTGATGATTTTGAACAAGCAAACAATTGTTTACCTAAATTTGAAGAAGATATAAGTAAAGATTGAGAGTAAAGTAAATAACTAGGAGAAGAGCCTAATTGTTGCAGAAGGTAAAGGATTCCCTTGTGTCTACCCACTCCAATCAGCTTCCAGTGAGTCAGGTCTTGTATAAAAACAAGATCAGAAAAAAAGACAAACAACAAGTCAGATTTGATGTTAACTTGCTAACATAAATTAAATTGAAGGAAAAAGTTGGAATACAAAGAACATCTCTAAGTATCAAATCCTTAGAAATGTGAACAATGCCAACATATGTAACAGATACACTTTGCCCATTTGGAAGCTTAACTGTAGTGTTAATAATTGGGGTAAAGGAGGAAAAAAAAGATGTAGATGGAACCATGTGATCTGTGGCTCCCGAATCAAGAATCCAAGAAAAAAAATCAAGGTTAGTAGATTTAATGCGAGTAGAAGAAAACACAGATGGAATATAAGAATCAGAAGAGCCTATACCAACAATTTGAACAGAGGAAACTGCATTAGCAGTGTGTTGTGAAATTGCAGAGGACATAGCAGGATCATATGATTGAAGCATAGCTAATAATTGCTGATATTGAGACTCATTTAATGAAATAGGAGATGTAACCGAAGAAGTGTTGTCAGAGACAACTTGATTGGCCATGGATTACTGTCGTGGCTTGAACTTGTATCCAAGGGAAAATCTATGTAGTTTGAAACATTTATCAATAACATGGCCAACAAGACCACAATGCTTGCACACAGGACGTTCTTTCTTTAACACAACCTTTGCAGAATGATTAGAATCATATTTAACAGCAAAAGCATGATTCTCATGTGAAGAGACAGGGAGAATCAAAATCTCATGTTGTTGTTCCTCTTGTAAAACAAGGCTAAAAACCTTGTTAAGAGGAGGCAACGACTCCATTAACAAAATATGACCCCTAACAGATGCATAAGACTTATTCAAACCAACAAGAAACTGAAGTATACGCTCTTGTTGAACATAGGAATTAAGAGTTTGAATAGCTCAACAAGAACAAACGGAATCGGTTTGTAATTGATTAACTCGTCCCAAAGACCTTTCAACTTAGTAAAATAGGCACTAACATTCAATTGGCTTTGAGAAAGAGTCAAAATAGACTTTTACAATTGGAAAATACGGGGGCCATTCTTATGAGAGAATTGCTCCTTGAGATCATTCCAAATCTCATATGCCGTATTGATGTATAGAATATTAGCGGAAATCTTAGACGAAACAAAGTTAAGATTCTAAGAGATTACCATATTATTACATCGCATCCAAGAAGCAAGCTTTGGATCGGTCGGATTTGAAGGTTTGAGAACACTTCCATCAACAAACCCTAACTTGTTCTTCATGGATAAAACCATGTGCATCGATCGAGACCACAAGTGATAGTCATCATCATTGGGAGATTGAGTAATGAGAACAATGCCAAGTCTATCTCCTGGATGAAGAAAGAAATGACTCGAAAGTTCTTCCATCAAAGAGGAAGACGAAGAGCTCGGCTTGAGAGAAGAGAGAAAATCACAAATGCATGTGGAATATTTTAGAAAACTTCTGATACCATATTAAATGTGAACACGTTGAAGGAAAATACTTTCTGAATTGAATTAAAATGGTAAACAATATTACAAGAGTATTTATATTAGATTAGTTACAAGAAGTAAAGTAAAAATAAAAAGAGTGAATAATAAACAGATGAAATTACATATAAGGACCCAGTAAAATACAGAATAAGAATAACACCTTAACAAATAAAAATTAATACAACAATTATAAATTGTAATAAATATGCATGACGATCGAGACTCGAGAGATCAGTTGCTTTAAGTTTTAACAAAGGAGCTTTGTTAACCATATTTCTATTTGTTTTAAATAAATAAAAGTTTCTTTAACAATAATATTGGAAAAGACTTAGAAGTCTATTTATGCCTTGTTGAATTTTTAAAATAAAACAAAGTTCTTTTGGTTTGCGTTAAGAAAAAAGTAATGCCCACGCGGGCTTAAGATCAGCACTTCAGAGTTCAGACACGCAATTATCAAACAATCATAATAGATTTTCATTATTAATGTGATATTTCGTGCCGAAAAATACCATGGTATATAGAATTCTACAATATTATTTAAAATTAAGAAATTTTTAATCTTTATATATAATTATTTCAAACCTCATTCTGATTAGTAATGATCAAGGCAATAATGACATGGATAGCGCAAGGGACATGGAGACACCTAGGAGGCTAGGAGCATTACCGTGGCCTAACTATTTTTTATTCAAAATTTTACTAGATTTTTTTATTTTTTTATTTAAATAGTCACTTTTCAACAACACTAAATAACAACTTTTTAAATCTATCATTATTCTATTTAAATATCTATTTGTAATTTTTTATTTATTTTAATTCTAATGATAATTAAAATATTTATTACTTATTGAAAAACACACATTAATTTTCTAATATTCATATAATTCCAATCGATATAATTTTTTAACGCTGTTATTTTTTTCATTCCCGTTTCTTACATGTTTTCTTACATATCTTCATTCTCGCTTCTCTTTGCATTCACATGTAGCTCAAAAACAAAATCAAAAGAAAAAGAAAAAAAAGGAAACCCACAGGCAGAGATCCCTTCTCTTGCATTCGCATTACCCAATGAAGCTGGTGTGAAATGATCATTGAAGAGAGGCGTTTGGAAAATGATAGCGCCAGAATGAGAGAGCAGAAGATTATACTACTGAGAAAAATATATATATACTATAGCCATCCATTTTGACTCCAAATAATCCTAGAGTTAAATTTAGGCCTTGTTTGATTAAGTAATTTAAATAAAATAGAATGACATATTTTTGTTAAAAGTTAAATAAGATATTATTTTTTTAATATTATTTTTATTTTAAAATTTAAAAAAATTAAAATTATTTATTATATTTTATATAAAAATTTAATAAAATTATAATGATACGATGAGATGAGATGAGATAATTTTATGTATACAAATCGGGCCAAAAGAGTTTGTGTTTGTTGCGGATGGGTAGTGATAGGCTTACTACCTATCTACTACCCATTTACTACTTGTAATGTATTTATTTTTTTATCATTTTATTTTAAGTATGTTTTTAACATCCTTACTCATTAAGAAAAAATTAAAAAAATATATAATTTTACTAATAATCACTTCATTAACTATTAAGTAAAATTAAAAATTAAAAAAAGAATCAAATACAAAAAAAGTAATAAATAGGTAGTAGAAGGATAGTAAATATATTATTTTCCATTGCGGATATATTTTGAGTTGACTAGTCAAATTTTGACTAAAGTATACCTATCATTAAACTCACTGCAACTGCTCTAGCTTGCCTCCAACTATTGATTGAGAAATTATTGGTGCCCCCTAGACAAGTTTCTTACATTCTATTTATAAATAAATAAATAAATAATAAAAAATAGACTTCACAGTTCACATTAAAAAAAAAAAAATTATCTCACTTTTTATTAAAAAAAAAATGCCTATGCAAAATTTGTGTTTTTTACCTAGCATTATATTTCTCTCGAAACAGACTCATACAACCAGCAACGCCATTAATCTTGATGAAAAATCATAAAACAACAATCCCTTTATAATTTTTCTACAGTTTTAAATAAAATAATGCTTTTTAAAATATTTTGATCTTAACTTTGATTTAAATTTGATGTGTTTAATTTTTTTTTTAAATGTTGTTTTAATACATTTTAAATAAAGTTTAGTTAAGGGATCGTTTGAATAGTAAGATAAGATATTTTAGATAAATTGAATAAAATATTATTAGAATATTATTTTTTAATATTATTATTTTTTTGATATTTAAAAAAAATGAAATTATTTATTAAATTTTATATAAAAATTTAAAAAAATTATAATAATAAGATGAGATAAATTAATCTTCTCTGCGCAGTCGGACTTCAACAAATCTAAATAATTCCGGACAATTAATGGACGGTCTGGATCGTTAGCCACACCATCGATCAGTTACACATAATGCAACTGGATTCTAATTTCATTCCCCTTGATTAGGTTGTTTTTTTTGGGACTCAGTTTTTGGCACTATTTTTATTGTGTTTTCCTAACGTACGTAGTTTAGTAAGTTTATATTCGGTGTCCACTAAAAATATTTTAGAGAAATTGACACACATGCAACATTTTTTATAATTATCTTTAATTTAATTTTAAATGGAGGAAAATTATGTAAAATTTAAATTTCAAGTCTTAGTAGTTTTTATGAAACGGCACTATTGCATTGATTAATTGTAAAATAAATTTTATAATAGTCTTATGAATATTGTTATTCAATACTTTATGGTGTACTGCGTAATATTGCTATTCAATACATTGGCACTGTCACTGGAGGGATCTGATCTCTCGTGGAGGGAAGGATCGCTGGAACTGAGTATCCTATCTCTAGGGACCTTTTTGACATTTCACCATAATTTGAGGAGTAAATTACCATCAAGCCCCATTCATCCGCACGTAGACCCCTAGTGGGGACTGTACCTAGCAATTCACATTTTATTTTTTTACAACCTGAAATTGTTTTTTTTTTTTAAGAAGAAGACAGTATTTCAATTTTAATGATAATTCTTATTTTTGAAAGAAGAAAATCGTGATTATAACTAAATATCTAAGAGTTATAAATAAGCATAAAGATCAAAACTCGGTATCAAAAACTAAAAAACTCAACCACAAATTAAGAAAGCCAAAAAATTACATACCAAATAAAAAGAATAACCCTAAAAAATTACAAACTTGAGATATAAATGTTTCAAATAATTTTAATTTTTCTCGACTCATCAATTTTGAAGTTGCCAAAAAATAAATTTAGAAAAGTATAAAAGTTTTAACTATAGTACTGTTTTTAGACTGCGCTTCTTAAATAATTCTTTCAAAAGGTAGTGTTTGATTGTTCTTACAGTCACTCTATGCTAATTTACTTGGTGTTTTAGATTGTTTATAGTTTTTCCTAAAAAAACTATAAAAGAAAAGAAAAGAAAAAATTGTTTATAGTTTATAAGAAGTGCTGCATGGCTCATTCTCACGGACCACACGGACCACTGATGCTGCTCGAACTGGACTCACCCAACCAAAAACGTCATTCTTGATTGGTGCTTTCCCGGCCCGTTAGTTTTGTTGGGATAAAAAAAATAAGGATCCAGCTCTCTGACATTCCCCCAATATCCAGACCATTCATTGCAATTAGTATTAATGGACGGTCTGGATCGAGAGTCACATCATGGATCATTATCACTCAAGGGAATTCACGGATTTGATTTTCTTTCTCAAATTTAAAGGATGTAATTGGTCTGATTCGTAGGACGGCTCATCCGACCCAATCCAAGATACTACTATTCTGACCCGGCTGGAAAGTGCCCAGTATCGAAGAATGTATTTCCAAATTGCTTCTATTATCCGATTGCCCGACTCGATTTTTTTTTTTCTTCAAAATTTTCAAGTTTTCCGACCTTTTTTTAGGGAGGGGGTCCCTATGTGTATAATATAACGGTTGTTTGATATGATCCATCCACTTAGGTTAGGGGAAAAGGTCTTTTTTTCCCATTATATATTATCGAGAATCTTGCTATATATCTAGCCACATTGACACGCTAACAATAGCTAGCTAGCCTTGCTGTTTAACAGATCGACATGCAAACTCAATCTGCCTAATCAAAATGATGTTCAAATGGGGATCAACTTTAGAAGCCACCCAATCTGCCAGTGCACATGCCTTCATGGCCAATTCCATGGCCTTTTAACATCTAATTCTTCACAAATCTCGTTTTCTTCAGCACTCCATCTGCAAAAAAGGTACAAGGATACCAATAAATCATTTTTTTCCTGCGCAAGCCATCTCCCCAATTATAATCTTGGTTGGACAAATATAGTTACAAACACACCATTGATATCCATTGTCCTCTGTTAGTTGAATTCCCTACAAACAAAAAGGAGCCAAGAAGTAAGCCTGAACAAAAATCAAAAAATTGAACAGGGTTTTAAGACATAGAAGTTGATTCTTTTATGGTCAAACAATATAGAGCAGGGTTTTAGTTGGACTGAAATTGGACGTGGCAATAATAACAGAGCAAACAAGAAGTTGGTCATATAGTTACTAATGAAAATGGTCAAAAGTCTGTACAATTTCAATATATATTTCAAACGTAGGAAACAAAGAATCCTCATAACAAAGCACCATGCATATTTACATACCCATCACTATCAGCTATTGACATACCCAAACAATGCATGCACACAGCTGATCCTTTGTCAGCACAAGTACTCAACACAATGTAAAGAAAGCAATCAGTTAATAGTAAAGGAAACAATTGAAGGAATTATGTAGTTATTTCTTGGGTTGAGATTTAGATCAGAAAACATGAATTGTTGGGACATTTTCTAAAAAAAAGAAAAAGTAAAAATGTGAGCAATGGTAGTTGAAATATTATTAGGACTAGTACATATATATTTATATGAAATCCGTATATTTAGACAAAAATAAGTACGATTGGTGAAAGCATAACTACTGTTTTATGACAGAGTGAGGGAGTGGTTGAGGACCAAACCAATACTCACGTTTTGGAAAAAAAATCACCTAAGCATTTATGTTAAGAAAGGGATTTATCAAAGCCTATTGAACAGTCCCCTTACTTTGTCAAAGGAGAGTGGAGCCCCATGTCCCTCTTCTACTGACCTGTGAATTGCGATTAGGTTAGGGGTCATTCAAGAGTACATCTCTAAACTCATAGCTGCTGTAATAATCCAAAAATGTCCATGAAATGTAGTAGTCATGATAAAATCAGGCCATAATCACTCCTTGATTTAGCAGTCCCTTTGAAACAGACTCTATCAATGTTCTGTTTTCGGTTTGGCAAACCAATCCTAAACTGATCTTATTTGGAGTATCTGAACTTCTCCAAACTTGTGATCCAAGTTTTTATACAGCTATGGAACTAATCTTTCTTCTGCATTATAAACAGCTTGAAATTGTTAGTTTTCCATGTCTTTTCAGCCAAGTTTTGCATAAATTTTCACTTGGGCTTTTCATTAACTGACACTGTCATAGACTAATGACAAGGTTGTCAAATGCCATTGCAGCATTGCTGTTTTTTTTTCCCTTCCACTTTCCCTTTTATAATTGACTTTTCTTGACAGCCAAAAGGTAGAAGTTAGAAGAATGTTAGCATGCCAATTAAGAATCCTAAATAGGATCATTTCCTACAATTTTCTGATCTGAATATTTTCTAAAAGCTCAAATATATTTTAACCTGTTGAGCATCGATCCATAAAAATTAAAAAAAACACACACACACAATCACAGCCTCGGATGATCCTACATGGGGCACCAGCCTCACCTCACCACTCACATTAGAAGACAAATCCCATTGTCATTGAGCCAGAATTGAGAGTTGCTGGAACCAGTAGAAAATTAAGTGATTTAATTATTTATGAGGCTGTAAATAAGTAGAGTACACCCTTTTTAAAAGTAAGACTAGACCCATGACCAACTAGTGTACATAACAGCATCCATCATCATTCCAATTCTCAAAGTAGAACTTCTATGAGAACTGATTAGATTATAATCTCACAAGGAACATTCACATATTGGTCGAACATTCAAGATATTAGCAAAGAGCATCTCTCTCTCTCTCTCTCTCTTTCTCTCTCTCTCTCTCTCTCACAGACATTCAGATTTAAAAGTAAATGAGACAGAAACAAATTAATGCAATTCAATAAACATTTACCCAGTAACGAAAATGGGTAAATTCCGATGCCAATCAACAGTTGTTATAGTAGCACTGTGCGGAAGACTTCTCAACTAGGGGTGTTAAAAAAAAATCTGAAAACCAGTTGGACGACCGGACGAAACCGGTGAGTTTGGTCTTGTTTTTAAGTAGTCTGGTATGATACTGATTCTTAAAAATTGAAACTAGTCCTAAATTGGTATGTTACTGATTTTTATTCATATTTTGAAAACCAATTCAAGCCGAACCGGACGATATATATTTATAATCTTTTATATTATATAAAAATTTTTATATTATATTTTATATATTATATGCTAAATAATATAACATGAAATTTTAATCTTATTATTCAATTCTATTTATAATCTTATAACATAAAATTAATATAATATGTGATATAACATAAAAATAATCTTATAATTTTTAATATAATATTTGATATAACATATAAGTTTTAATCTTAGAATATAAATTTAATATATAACATAAAATTTTAATCTTAAACATAAACATTAATATTAAGTTATTAACATAAACTTACTTTTAATATATATATATATCAAGGATACATTTTTGGCATAATAAATTATAATACATATTTATATATATTGTAAATATATTTTTACACATTTGATCATATATACTTATATAAAAAATCTAGGATTTATATAGACTATAGTTAAATTCAATACTATATTAGTATGTATTAATTATTATAAAATAATGTATTTATACTGAAATATAAATAGACTAATAGTTTAATACATGTAAATATCATATTATTACTAACGTAGATTATTATTGTCTTTATGCATTGCCGAGATTGGACACTGCATAAAGACATTAAGACATTCCAGTAAGAGAGAAGTGGGAGGTAGGCAGATGATCATCGGGTGATATATAGGGGTGCACACGATCCGGTCCAGTCCGGTCCGCCGATGGACTGAAGGTCCATCATTTTTGTTGGACCGGACCGGACCGAACCTGTAGCTATCGGTTCGGCCTTTTTTTTTTTTTTAAATCAATTAATAAAAAAATTTATTTACAATACTAAATTAAATTAAGTGACTTATTAATGTGGATTATGTAACAAACTCAATAAAAAAATATTTTATATAATCAATGATAATAAATTAGATAAAAATTACATTATTGATGATGTTAATTATTAATTTATTACTAACTTAAAATATGTTAATGCATAATGAGCTATATACAACTTTTAACATTTTGTATATGAAGCAATAAATATAAATAATTTAATTATCCATACATATTACATCCATAATTAAGAAAGATACATACTTAACTTACTATTATAAATAAGAATAAAATATTTAATTATACATACTATTATAAATTTATAAATTATACATATATTTTAATTTATACTATAACTCTTAATACTTAATAGTATTAGTGATACATTAAAGAATATATTAATACATTGATACTAAATATGATTAATTAGGTTATGATTCTAAATTTCTATGAATCTATGATTAATAAATTTGTAATAAATTAGGTTATAACTTATACGTATACTAAACCACTATAACTTATACTAATATATTATTATATTATATAGTTATACTAAATCACTATAACTTATATTAATATATAATATAGTTATAATAAATCACTATAATATAATATAACTAATATAACAACTAATATAACTATATAATAGTATTAGTATAAAGTATTAGACTATTAGTAATATAATATAGCTATATATTAGTAATATTAGTATAAGTATAATTGTATAAGTATAACTATAGTCTATACTTAATTATAATATAGTATAATTATATATTAGTTAGTGATAGCATTAGGTTAAATGAAATTTATATAATTAATTATATATATCTAAATTATAAAAAATATATATAAATTATGTACATTCGGTCCGGTTCAAAAAACCTATGGACCGTGGACCGGATCGAATATATTCGATCCTATAAGATTTGGACCAGTCCGGTTTTGTAACATCCTGTATTTTAATGTATTTTTATTAAATAATTGTTTTAATTAATTTAAAATTTTATTCTCTTGTTTTAAAATTAAGGGAGTTTTGATATATTATTTTATAATATTTTAAGTTGTGAGAAATTATTAGTTTTAATGTGCTTGTTTTCATTATTAATTACTGTTTTACATTTAATTTAATTTAAATTAGTTTGTTTTTAGGTTTTAAAATTAGTATTGTTTTATTTAAGTCTTTCATTGCGTTTGAATTATTTTATTTAGTTTGTAGTTTTAAAATATTTTTCGTTGGATCATTTTTTAGACCTCAGTTATAAAGACTGGACTTCATTTCTTTTCTCCCCTCTTTTCGTTTCCTCTTCTTTTTCTTTTTCTTTCTTTTTTCCTTCCAATTTCTTCCTCACCGCTCGACCCTCTCTCTCCCGTTTCTCTTTCTCTCTCCCCGTGCATTCGGCTCTCTCCTCTAGCCCCACCACCCGCCGCCGTGTAGCTCACCGCTCAGCCCAAAAGCTCCCTCAGCTGCCGGCGACTCCACGCCTCTGATCTCAACCCCTCCCTCGCCGACAATAGCTCGCACGCATCGCCTAAACCGCAAGGCGTTTTGAGCTCCAGCGCTGCCATTCGGCCACCATTTCTTCCTCTACTTCCCGGCAACCCAATGGACCCAACCCCAATCTCGATCCGTCACCAGTGAAGATGCATTAACCTCATCTCCGTTTTTTCTCTTTTCGGCCTTAAACCGCCCCTTTCCGCCGCCACCCACGACCAAAGGCCACCACCATTAGTTTCACCGACCTTCCTAGGCCCTACCCTATCAATTTCAAGTCTTGGTTTGACTTCGTTCAAAAGTGAGTTTTTGAGACCCACGATCAGTGTATTTTTACACTGTTCAGTTGCTGTTTTGTGGCTTCTAGCGCTTCCGTGATCCTCCGAAAAATATATTATAGTGCTGTAAGTATTTTTCCAAACATCTTTTGAGATTTTAATATATTTTTGCGCTAACTCATTTATTATTACTGTGATTGGTTGGTTGTGCCGGACTGAGTTCGAGGAGTTATGGGGGTCGGATGGATTAGAGGTTGGAGTTGTGTGTTTGGTTATTGGATATTGTTGTTGGTCTGATACATTGCATGTGTACGTATATTCATGTTTGTAAATTGAAAATTGAGTTTTCGTGTAATTGCATTCGTGTTCATGTGTTCATTGAAAAACTGGATTTTTGTGAGAAAAAGAAAAAGAGACTGTAGGGATGGTGGTATAGTCCTGCTTGCGATTCCCGCCTACAGTGTAAGCGTAGGGATGGTGGTGTTGTCCCGCCTGTGATTCTCGCCTACGGTGCACGTGGTAGGGATGATGGTAGCAGGGATGGTGGTAGAGTCTCACCTGTGATTCCAGCCTACAGTGCTCCATTGGGTTTTTGTGTTGTGTGGAAAGGAACTATAGGGATGGTGGTAAGCAGGGATGGTGGTATAGTCCTGCTTGCAATTCCCGCCTACGGTGTATGCGTAGGGATGGTGGTGTTGTCTTGCCTGTGATTCCCGCTTACGGTGCACGTGATAGGGATGGTGGTAGAGTCTCGTCTGTGATTCCTGCTTACAGTGTCTGACAAATATTTTTGTGTAAATCATTTTTTGAAAAAATGATGGATTATGTTTTTGGGCCAAAAATGAG
Source organism: Cyclocarya paliurus (assembly GCA_029856935.1). Classification (NCBI taxonomy): domain Eukaryota; kingdom Viridiplantae; phylum Streptophyta; class Magnoliopsida; order Fagales; family Juglandaceae; genus Cyclocarya; species Cyclocarya paliurus. Next base: position 39,462,712 of record CM056946.1, on the reverse strand, counting down.
ATTTTGGTGTGTTGAAAAATATTCATTTAAAAAAAAATGATATTTTGGATTTGGTGCATATCTCATCATATGCATGCATGGTTGGTCGTATTAATATATTTTGATATTGGGGATTGTTTAGATTATTACTTACCTGCAGTACCATTTTATGGTACCGTAGATTTTGTTGCAGGTGAGGTTGTGGAGCTTGTGGGATTAGCTCCCTGGAGGAGGTGACATGTAGTTATTGTCGATTTGGATTATGGAATTTATTTTCCGTTCATGTATGTTTTTGGCTTTTGTTGTATTTTTGGATATTTATTTTGGATAATTTTTGTATTAAACAAAATTCTGGTACTTAGTAGACTTATTTATTTTAACCGCTGCGACTCTTTGGTGTTCTGGTTGCATGTTCCACACACTTGAACACTTATTGTTGGGATGCGTGACCCGCGTTGTCATCATTCTGACGTCACGATTCCTATGTTGTTTTGTACGTGAGAGTCGGGGCGTCACAGGTTTGGTCCAAATTGACCGGTCTGGACTGCCCGATGCTCACCCCTAGATATATATACTTTGGCGAAAACGACATCATTTTGTGTAACAATTCAAGTATTGGTTAAATAATCGAGTATATTTGAAGCGGGCTAGGTATAAGACGATTAACTCCATTTCAATTTAAACCATGAAAGGGTTGGGTCAAACGAGGTAGGTAGCTTTCACTAATGAGAGATGGGTTTGGGGATTAGGTCTCCTAATTTATAGATATATTTTAGAACCAAATCGGTATACATCGATTTTGATAATTAAATAATCGATACCAGACCGGTTTTATATTTGATGTAATTTTATTCAAACCGAAATTCTGATTTTACCGATGTAATTTTAATGATGAGAACCTCACAAAATTTTCTAGAGCTTAGAAAGATAGCAAGAATTGTGTCCAACTATTTATGAAACTAAAAGTACATATTTAATATATATATATATATATATATATATATATATATATATATGATCAAATGTATATTATAATTCATTATGCCATAAAAAGTATATATCCTTGATATATATGTGTGTGTATATATATATATATATCAAAAGTAGGTTTATATTAATAACTTAATATTCTTGTTCATGCTTAAGATTAAAATTTTATGTTATATTAATTTTAATATTTTATGTTCTAGAATTAAAATTTATACGTTACATCTAATGTTATAACTTCTATTAAAATTTATAAAATTATTTTTATAGTATATCAAATGTTACATTAATTTTATGTTATTAGATTATCAGGCATGAAAAATAAGATTTTAAAATCGGTTTTGCAAAACCGGAATCGGTACTGGACTGAACCTTACACACCGGTTCGGTGCACCAATTTTTTGAATTTTTTTTTAGCCCTACTTAGACTAATCTTTTGGCCTTGATTAGGTTTGTTGTAGTAATTAAGTTAATATTTGGTGTAAAACAAACATTATATTATATGCATGTTAATATGTATGTGTGTGTGAAATATCACCATATGAATATTTTTTTGGAAGACACCATATGAATATTAATTCATGGCGTGATATTATGAATGTCATATTACTATACATACAAAAATATTATAAATATATTCGAAGTATGATAATATTCTAACACATACGTAAACATGGTATATGAAGTGCAATCCTTGAGCATGCCTTAATGCTAATTAATATAAGAAAAAATCTATTTGTCATTCTTTTTATCATCATACTCTCAATATTCTTTGATGTGGTATTAAATGATAGACCCACAAATGAAACATAATAATAATCTCCAATAATTTAATACCACATCACGAGATGATAAGAAGATGATAATAAAAAAGATGATGAGTAGTATTACTCTTCATATAAAGGCCAAGAGTAAGATGATTGGCTCTTACTTTGTTTTATGTTCCATATGTTCTTTACACGATTGCTGCTTCAAATTATGAACTTCAATTCAGCATTGATTTGGGGCTTCAAATACTAAAATAATAGAGTAATATTAGATATAGTGTTAAGATGTGCAAGTCCATATACTTATTTTGAAAAAAATGAGATCTATTATTAAAAAAATGATTTCATCACGTGAATTCTAAATTTCTCACTTTTTTTTAAAAAAAATGGAGTGATATAAAGCCGAGGAGCTAGAACGAGAATCCATCTAACATTATGAACTCGATACCTCACACCCGCTCTGGGAATCATTTTGGATTAATCAGTGATGCCGAACTCAAATGTCTTCTGCTTGTTACCTCTTTCTCGATGGGCTTCTTCGTGCGTGCCATGCACGGCCAGAAGCTGCCACTTGCATAATTTACCTTTCAGGATTGTAAGTTACAACGTACAATTCACAGGGCCATTCTCTTTCCTCGAGTTTTTATTTGAATTTTAGTATCTATATATAGTAGTGTGAGAGTAATTAATTAACACGGTATACATGCACGTAAAGTAGATTTTATAATATCATCGTGTGATCTCTCGAACAAAATTAAATATACGATAAATACTATAAAGCCTTCTATATATTTCGGACATTGATAAGCTTCTTATATATACATCTGATATTGCACATGAAACACACGACATAAAAGTGCCTACAAATAGAATGAAAAACCATACGTTACTTTATCATGTATAAATAACAATACATACCAGGGGCCAAGGTCCTTTAGATCAATTGGCAACACTTTATTTTTTTATTAAAAAAATAAAGAATCGAATCCCCTTCCCATGTATCATAAAAAATAAAAAAATAAAAAAACGTACGAGGGATAATGCATGCATGGTGCATGCATGTCAATCAAAGAACAGGATTTCCTCAATGCCACGTCCGTACATGCATGCATGGACCAAAAGCATCTCGAACTCGAAAGGTGAAAGTTTCTATAAATTAAAGGCAAGTTGAATGCTGCAGTTAATTAGGGAATGTCCCCTTCTTCAGGAAGATCCCAGTTATCTTCATCATCATCTTCCAGCTTCTTGTTTGTCTTGGCTTCCTGCTTGTCCTGCGGTGGAGCTCTCAATTGGGGGCGCCTGGTTAAGGAACAAAACAGATGAGAAGTAAATAGTCGTTGTTAAGGAAGAGACCTAACAGATCAAGAGATTCTTCATATATAACAGCTTGTAGTTTAATCACAGCTTAGTAAAGTCGTCTATCCTGTAGTGATTGCCAAAAGCTTCACATGTCCCCAGTCTTAATGAAGAAGTACTTGAACTTTGTATTCAATGAAAGACGCATGGATCACTCGAAAAATCCTCAACATACTAAACAAATTAAAATCGCATGGTGATTTTGAGGGGAATAGGAAAGAGAGGAAGTTACACAGAGAAGAGGATGAGGTAGCCATAGATGATTAAGTTTGATGTCCGAGATTCTGAGATTGTGGGCCTCAACTCAGTTTGAATATCAAAATTATTTAAACTCATCTCATTTTATCATTATAATTCTCACAAATTTTTATATAAAATATAATAAACAATTTAACTTTTTCAAATTTCAAAATAATAATAATAATATTATTAAAAAAATATTATAATAATATTTTATTCAATTTTCAACTTTTATCTAAAATCATCTTATTTACGAATGCAATGCCTTGGAAATTGGGTCCGGATGTGTGAGGTTGATCCGGTTGGATTGTATCAGGGGGGCTGGGCTTAGAGGGTTTCGGAGTTTGTATATGAAAGTTCTGGATTGGACTTGTGAAAACAAAAGATTTTACTTTCTTAGCATTTGATAAATGTTGAAAATAATATATAAATTAATAGTGGAGGACAAATACAAAATATTTTTACATTGGGATTGTTAGATTTTCTAAACTTATTTAATTACACAATTCTTTAATGATAATAAGAGGGTTACAGGTATGAAAATTCGATCTCCAAACACCTTTCATTAAAAAGAAAGACAAATGCCTTCAGCCTGGGCCCTGCAAGACCATCAACAGTCTGCTCTTATCAAGTACTCACGGGCAATTAAGGCAAAGATTTGCTGGCTAAAGGCAATCTTGAGCTGCATCCATTCCGCACTTCGTTTAGGAAAACAAAAATTGTTTGGAAATCGGGTCAAAGAAGTTTTAGATTGTTGATAATTGACCATGAATTTTGCTGCTTTGAACAAATGCAGCCAAGAGACCCAAAGCCAACTCTTTCAAGAGATTATTGGAGCACAGATCACGCACTTTATTGGGCAGGCCTTGCTTGGGAAGAACTATTTATGGCAACAAACTCTCAAACAAAGAGCAGTCTATTTTACCATTTCATTTCAGATTCTTACTTTTGACATCTCTGTAACTTCAAGTCCTGTCAGTGTCGAAAAGCTTAATGTCATTTCCAACATATTTCCTACATTCTCTCCAGTGTCATGATTTGCTACTCATTTGCCATCAATATAGGACAAAGGTTACTGAACACCCCCCTCCCCTCCCCCAAAAGAGTGACTGAATAAAATAGAGATAATGATAGCTTTACATTTTTTTACAGTACTGTTTTACTATTCAGTTTTATTTATTTATTTATTTATTATTATTATTTTGCTCTTTCAATTTAGATTGAAAATCTCATAAAATGACCTTTTTGCATAATCTAAAAGAAAATAAATTCAATCATAAATCAACCAACATAATCATATAATTTAATTAAAAATAAATTTAATTTTATAAAAATTGACTAAAAGGAAGTCATGTTTTGAGATTTTTAATCAAGATTCAAATAACAAAAAGAGAAAAAAAAAATAATTAGATAGTAAAGCAGTAGTAAAAGAAATGTAAGTGTATCATTACCCATAAATATAAAGAAAAAATTAGACATCACTTGGGAATGTATGGCTGGCATCTACCATGATCTGTAGCTCTATTATGTATATATCCAAGAAAACTTTCGGGCCAATGAGAGTTTATAGCCCCCCTTAGCTCACCAAGAGGTAACAAAAAGAAGTTGTTGCAACCATTCTCACGATTGTTAGTGAAGCGCCCATGCACCCAGAAATAGAAGCTTTGTAAATCCAGCAGGGTGTACATCCGAGGCCTGATTTGTTCAATTCAAACGGCTCTGATTATTTCACAAATCGCACTCTCTAATGGAGACAACATCGATCCTCCAAATCATTCCAATAAGAATGATTAATGTAATCTCATTGGAAGATTAGAACAGTTTGTCGTTGAAAGTGAGCTTTGGAGTATGACGTGGGAGCGAGCTATTCCACTACAGTTTTCTGCATGAGTACTGACTCATATGTGCACAGCCATTCGATGCCATTGGTGGCACATACACACATTAATGGTTATTATAATCCTCTAATCCTGTTTTCTTCTTTTTCCTTTATGGATTATGTGAAAAATCTCCCTTTCCTCTATTGGATCAATAGCTTTTTTTTTTTATCATCATTGTGTATATATATATATATATATATATATATGCATTGTTTTAATTAGTACTGTTGCAACTTTTTTTACAACTATTTTCAATGGCCATTATCTTCAACTTATTTATTTGTATATGTCGTGTATGTACTTGCACACAAAACCAGAAACAAATACATGCGTTATAACTTATTAATAAAAAGAAGAAAAAAGAAATCTAAATTGGTGATTTAATTTTTAAAGAGTCTTTTATCAAATTTTGGTATAGACAAGTGCTAACTTAGTTAATAGCGATCTAATACTACTTCATTTAATTAATGGTCAGATACTAAGTGCATGCACAATCATATGTGCCAATAAATAAATAAATAGCCATAGTTGTTTAGGGTATATTTAAAAGGATGCGGGTCCAATCATATTACACATATATAATAGAACCCATATATATATATTTTGATATCAGCGAGTCTATCTTAGGGTAAATAGGGTGAGATCCTTTTGTGATATGGTATTCTATTGATACACTTTAGACATTCAACATTTTTTGACATGCTTTTAATTTTTATAAATGATAATAGATCATTCTTTCAATATTCTATTGGTAATTATGGTCGTGATAGTTGATGCTCGTGCGAACATCTATCAACAAAATGACAGGCAGGTTAAAGACATTCAAATTGCCAAAGGCATATAGCCTAACAGCATAACACCCAAACTTTCAAAATGGAGGTCTTGGATTCGACCCCTCTCCCAGAATCAAAAACAAAAAAAAGTTGGGTTCAAATTGTATATGAGTCAATTTTAAACTGACTTACTAAGTAGGTTAAATCCTTCAAGCCTAACTCTTTAATCTCGTGTTAATTTCACTGAGAACTAATGAGAAATATTTTTCTTCATCAAAAATTTTGTCACCAAATACCATAGTACTTGTTATGCAAGTAGATATTATTTAAGTTGTTGATATATGAAATCGCTTAAAATGTGTCACATCAATAAATATAATTAGGGACAACAAGATTAATTAGGATGAAAACTAAAATTACTCGACTAACACTAATTAGGATATGTTTGATTAATGAGATAAGATGAGAATTCTGTGAGTAGTAGTGAAATTGTTTGAGTTAAGATATTTTATTAGATTTTGAGAAATGAAAGGCAAAAAGTTGAATACAAATATTACAAAGTTAAAAAAATATTCAAATATAATTTTTTAATAATATTTTTGTTTAAAAATTTGAAAAAGTTGTTTTGTTTTGAAAGTTTAGAAAAATTGTAATGATTAGATTAAAAAGTTTAAAATTTAAAATTTAAAATTATTTTATTTTTGAATGATGCTTAGAAAGAAAATTACTAGCAAAATTTCTCATCTCATTTAAGTTACCGAACAATCCTTTGGTGCATATTTGTATAATAGGGTTAAGTTTTCCAAGCGCTCTCTTTCCTAGTCGAAGGGACCGAAAGCCTGCTAGCTAGGCTAATGTATTGTAGCCAATCCCCTTCTTGGTTTTCTTAATAGACTCGTCTTTTTGCTTAATATATAGATTTGGGTTTTTTTTTATGCTACATGTGTCAAACACAAGTGCTAAACCAACTCCATCATGACAGTGAAACTTGGGTTATATAATCTGTAAACCGATCGAAGATAAACAAGGATATAAGGCAAATCCACCACACTAGTCAGTGGAAAGACAACGAAAAATCAATGGTGCATATATAAGTGAAAAACAAAAACATTAAAAAAAGAAAAGAAAAGAAAAGCTTTTTCAGTGGCATTCCACTTCCAAGATTAGGGCGTGGCATTTTCTCTGTTAATTGGTGATTAGGCCAAAATTGTGAGTAGCTCTAAGTTGGGATACTCCTGCCATGCTTCGTACTTTCTGATATGAATAGGACAGAAGTAATGTCCCAATGACTATATTATATAGCAAAAGCACTTCTAGGGTTTGCACTTGGCCACCTTCTTTAGTTGCTCATTGATGATCAAGACCAACTGCCCCTTCTTTTGTAATCCTTTTTCAAAAGGCAACCCCAAGTTTTTCAGAATAATATGAAGAGGTTCCAACTAGGGACCTAATAATTCGAGAAAAAAAAACTAGGATCTAATTAATTCCACCGCATCATTATTGAATCTTTTCGTCTGTATATTTGTATGAATATATATAATATCATTCCAATTCCTTCCCGATATCTCTCAAGGAAATCATATATGGATGTTATTAATTAGCACATGCATATTGGTAATTCATACGTACCAAATCAGAAGTTTGATTCAAGGGGGGTTAGAAATTTTGTTCCTTATAATTAGAATAAGCTTTGATGAGAATCTCTTATATTTTTTGAAGATCCAAAGCCAGGACCCCTGATTCCTGTATGTTAGTCACTGCTTACGTGTGTAATCAAGGGAGTGACGATAAAGATCAGATCAGCTTGTGAGGAGGCCGGCCACTAATATTGCCATTAAGCATGTGGGCAAGTAATAGAATTGCAAGCCCCTCCTGAATCGGTGCCCAACCACTCAAAAGGGATATATATATATATATATTTCCACTATGTTTTGGATGAGTAATCTTTTTAATTCACAAATGGGGTGTAATATATGATAATCATTCTTGTTTTATGTGCTTTGGGGGATTCGGATTGTGATCAATTTTAATTAGCATCCATGATTTATTAATATTATCCGATTAGTGCGGGCATAACACTTCCTTATGAAGCTATGGAAAGTGGGTATCACTCGCTTGTATGGGAGAGAGGCTTCGATATTTTCTAGGCGAACCTTAGCTATTAGTTAATTAAACTGCCAAAGTAAAATATGAAATATCCTATTGATGAGCATGCTTGAATATTTAAAAAAAAAAAATCATATAAAAAAAATTATTTTAAAAATAGAATAAAATAGAAAGTTTCAAAATGATTTAAAGCTTCAGTCTTGCACCCTCTAACCTGTAATAAATTGTTATAACGTATAAATAAATAAATAAAAGATAAAAATTTAGCTGCATCTCCTAAGGCCTCTACTCACTCGTGAAAGAAGAAAAATAAGCAATTAACCAGCGGGTCGTTCACTGCCTTTGTCAAGAGATTGTCTTTTCTGATGTCAATGCTATGGTGTTGTGCAAGGATCGATGCAATACAGCCAAGGAAAAAAAAAATTACTCGAAAGGAGAGAGAATTGTCTATCATTGAATTGATCAACAGTTCCTGTAGACAGTCATGAACTTTAATAGACAAATTAAATTATAGGACAAAATAGTGCAAATAATAAAGCAGATATTATTATAATATTTGGGTAACGATGAATTGTAAAATTCATAGAAGAAAACAGGCAAAAATGAGTATGAATATGCATACATAAATAGCAAACATGTAATGTTTGAGACATTGGGAGACGATCATCATGATAAAAATGATATTTAGAATGTAAAGAAATATATTTTGTTGAGAGCAAATGAGGTGATCCATAACAGTAGTTTTAGATCTCGTGTTGAGGTGTGGGTGGTGACGTTAATGGTGAAATAAAAAAGTATGAATTTTGATCCTAAAGACAAAACGAGCACTAAAATATGCAAAAATAAAAAAGGAGCCAGGCAAATGGGTTGGCTCTTCAGAGTGCATAGTGCACACAAGCTCTTTATTTCTTTCCTTCATTGTTCACTGTTTCACAGTCCCACCAAAAATCTCTCTGCGCCTTTAATGGCATATCTTTCTCTATTTCTACAGTTGCCTCTCTTTCTCTCTCTCAAAGTTCTCCTAAGCTTTTCTGGGATTCCCTTTGGTTACAAGTGCCAGACCCAGATCCTCTTCTTCTTAGCTTTCATTGCTATATAACCGTCCCGTACCTTTACTGCTTCTCTTTGACTTGACTTTGACTACCCTGATACACCTCTCTCTCTCTCTCTCTCCCGTGTCTGTACTGTATATGTACGTGTGTACTACGTTTTGATCTCTCTGGAGTCCTTTTTGCCTGCCTGTCTTCGGTTGTTCATGTATGTACATATGCTCGTCTTCTGCATCTTGATATACCCATATCATAAATTTATCTATTTTGTCTCAAATCTCCTCTCTATGTGCATGCTCGCTTTTTTCCTTTCTGAATCTTGATCAGATTGATTTTGCATCTGTTCTAATCTAAGGGGTTAGTTCTTTTTTTATCTTGAATTCTAAACTGGATTTTTTTTTTCTAAGGTTGATATTTTAATTCCCTCAGCTCCATGAACCATGAAAAAAAAAATTTATGGCATAGATTGATCACCTCGGTGTATACACAAGAAATATTGAATTGCGTATACAGTTGGTCTTAATATCTCTCTAGGGGTCCACAAAATTTCCCGGAAAATTTTGTTTATTTGTTTTTATCTTGGTGAATCCCTGTGAGAAATTGGTTTTCTATGATGAATGCTATTTTGTGCAAGGTGGATAGATAATTGAACTCTATTTTGTGGTCTCAATATGCCGTCTAACTCGTATTTTTAGCCAAAATTTATGATTATGCATATTGGTTTTTGTATTGCTGATTATCATTCCCTTCAATTTATTATTATTTCTTTCAATTACAGAGAGTTTATACAAGAAAAGAAGTTCCGATCCATGTTCAAAACGAAAGGAATTGAGGGCGAGGAAGAAAGAGAGGATTTGTGTACAAACGATAGTAAGCTTGGCAGAAAGAAACGGATTGTTGCTATGGATTCTGGTAATAGCTTTTGCATTATTACTCCTTGTTCCCCACCAGTAAGGATTGGAGAGTACAACACCAATCGTGGAGCTGGTCCACAGTGGGATGGTGTCTCGTCGAGTGTGATCAGATTTGGCGGTTCCTCTGGTGGTGAACCTCAGGATGCAGATTATTCAGTTGCTACGCTGAGTGATGAGTTAGAGGCTCTAATCTTGGCCAGGGTTCCTAGATCAGAATACTGGAGGTTTTCTTTTGTGAACAAGAGGTTTTTTCATCTTGTGAAGAATGGTGAAGTACATAAGATTAGGAGGGCAATTGGGTGCCAAGAATCAACTGTGTTTATGTCTGCAAGTGGGGAGACTAGTTGGTGGGCATTTGACCGGGAATTTAGGTCTTGTAGGAAACTCCCAATCTTACCATCAGACTTGTGTTTCAAATCTGGTGATAAGGAGTCACTCTGTGCTGGGAATCATCTGATTGTTTCAGGCAAAGAGTATGATGGTGTTGTCATTTGGAGGTATGAATTGGCATCAAGCAGATGGTTCAAGGGTCCTTCTATGATCAGTCCAAGGTGCTTGTTTGCATCCGCCACCTGCGGTGCCTATGCTTTTGTAGCTGGTGGCATTGGAATGGAGAATAACTGGAATGTCCTGAGCTCAGCAGAGAAATACAATCCAGAGAGAAAATCATGGGAACCCCTTCCAAGGATGCACAGGAGGCGAAAGCTTTGCTCCGGTTGTTACATGGATAACAAGTTCTATGTGATTGGAGGGATGGACGAGGAGGCCAGAGGTCTGACTTGTGGGGAAGCATTTGATGAGCAGAAAAATGCATGGGAATTGATCCCAGACATGTTAAAAGATACCCCGGTCTCAGCTTCCCAATCTCCACCTCTTGTTGCAGTTGTCAACAATGCGCTCTACTCACTCGAAGCTTCTTCGAATGAGCTGAAGGTATACTTGAAGAGAACCAATTCATGGAAGAACTTAGGATTAGTCCCAGTTAGAGCTGATTTTACAAGAGGATGGGGGGTCGCATTCAAGTCTCTGGGTGATGAGCTGCTTGTCATAGGTGCATCTTCGGTTTCTAATGCAGGCCATGGCATGACTGTATACACTTGCTGCCCGGATCCACGGGCAGAGGAATTGCAGTGGAGGCCTCGGCCTCTTGAATGTGGCACTAACCAGCTTGGCCACTTCATTTTAAATTGCTCGGTCATGGTAGCCTGATTGTTCAGATTTGAAGCAGTGGTTCTAGAGTGTTTGTTACCTAGTGAAGACAGTTTTTTTTTTCTAAAAAAAAAAAAAAAAAAAGTGTTCTGTGTTCCTTCGAACTTTGTGATGATGAAAGGTGATTTAACCGAGCTTTCTGATTTATCGCTCTTATAGTTTGTGCCAATCTCCTTTAGCTCTTGGTGCTCATCAAGTAAATGCTTTGTTGTTTCCTCTCTACAGTTCAGAGTTTTGCCTGAAGTTGTGTGATGTTTTGTTTTCCTTCTAAGCCAGAGAAAGTATGGGATATTTTTCACCCGAAAAAAAAAAGAAAGTATGAGCTTTTTCACTTAATTTGCCGTGTCTGTCAACAATCTGAGAATCAACCTAGTGTTTATCGTCTTTGAGAACATCTCTTGGTACTTTTTGGTAACCATATTTTTGTTCAACTGTTCACAGATGTTCTGAATCGCATCCAAAGAGCAACTTTCTCTATGAACATTATTATCCTACAGGCTACCGTTTTACATGGCTTTCTGTATGAATGTGCACCATTTCGTGATTAGCTGTGACACGTCTCATTGCACTTCTCTTCAGGACCATTGCCTATTTAAGTCAAAAGTGTTGTGTCTCCAGATAATGGTCCTGATCACATAGCAGAAGCCTATGTTTGTTCAGATGGTGGTTGCCTAAGCTAGGATGCACATGCTAAGTAGGATGATTTCTTTTACTTTTGGTGACCCACTTAGAAGGCCTTTCGACCTGTCTCCTACCTTTATTTGATTGCCTCCTTTAGTTTAATCTGTTGTTACTTCCAACTAAAGCAAGTAGAAGTTGTGGTTCGCAGTTTCTTATTTGTCAGAATACAACCAAAGCACTCGAGTTTCCTTGAAAAATAATGTTTTAATTTTCTTTTTCAAAAGGTGCTGATCTTTCTAGTTTCATGAACCGGGATTAAAGTCGGAAAACCTCCCCGGCAACAAAATGAAGAGTTTGTCTCTTGAGTGTGTTTGAAACACAAAATTTTGGAATTCAGTTCATTTCAAGCTGATTTCTTGGGTTTGAATTTGACAAAGAAAAACAACAGAATCCATTCCCTTTAAGTTCAAGTAACACGAAAGAGGACACCAGGTCATGGTTTTGTCCATGAATTCCACTGGTCCTCTCAGCAGAGAGCTCTAAGGTCCAATGATCCAAGAACCAAAGGGAAAATGTATTACATTATTGAAGGAGGATGATTACTTCAAAGTTCAACCTGATGGCTCTTTCCGCTGGGCTCTCAAGAGGTTAGAGCAGTGGCAGAGTGATTTGTCATAAAAAGCAATAGGATGTAACAAAGGAGGGTGGATCCACGCACCAAACCCATGCTTAAAAAGGTTAAAACCCACCCTCTAAAGTCACTTTGTAAGTGGCACAAACTCTAATGCAAATCTAGGACATCGTACAAAAGCAAAGCAACCCCAGAAGATTAGCAGTCAGTAAAGTGCTGTACAGAAACAAATAAACAAACAAATTTCAGAGAGGCATGGGGGTTGATGTTAGGTATGTGTTTCTGGGAAAAAGGGAGATATTGCCTTCTGAAGCCAAATGAAGGTCTAGCAAAAGGAGGAAAAGAGGTATAGTTTTATCAAATAAACATCAGCTAGCTGGCCTACCCACTAAATGGAAATATAAACTGGCCACTGGGATTTGAATTTCGTGCAAAAGAGAGAATTTTACATCATTCATTCATTGGCATTCTCAAAAGAAGATCAAATTTACCTGTATCAAGTGTTTGACCTTGCAGACTTTACTCAAAACAGCTAAAAACCCGCATGTCCCGTCATAAAGATATTCGTTATGCTTGCTTTTGTAGTTGTGCATCACTCTAGTGCATTGGGATTTGAAATTACAAAATCCTACTAGGAACCACTACTTTGTATTAACCTTTTAAAAGGGGAGAAAAAATCATATCTTGATGGAAATGGTACTCTTCTCCAATCAAAATTCAAGACAACTATGTGAACGTTTGCTTGTAACTCCATCAAGCCAGCTTCCTTCACGCTGCCCAATTGATGGCAACAAACTCTTAAACAAATGCACTAAGAACAGAAATTATCGAATGTAATGAATGCATGCCCGTGACTGCAAACGTGCCCCCGGAAAGGGGAGTTTTTTAAGTTGGATAATGACCGACAACTATTTTCTCATTTCACGATTAACCAATGTCAGTATATCATTTCATTCAAATTAAACTCCATTTTCATAAAACTGTCTAAAATTAGATATAAAACTGAAGCGTTTAAACACAGTCGGATTTTCAGGTTATACATAAAATATTTGGGACATACACAAAATCAAATAAACAAAGTATAAAGAGCATGTACGTATATAAATGAAACGAAGTGTCTATATTTTATGTATAAGCATAAAGGAAAAGACTAAGGCTCTGTTTGGATAGTGAGATGAGACGAGATGAAATGATTTTAGATAAAAATTAAAAGTTGAAAAAAATATTTTTAGAATGTTATTTTTTAATATTATTATTGTTTTAAAATTTAAAAATATTGAATTATTTTTATATTTTATATGAAAATTAAAAAAAAATTATAATAATAAAATAAAATGAAATAAAACCGTTCTGTATTTAAACGAAGCCTAAACTACGTTGGTTTATGTATAGAGGTCAGGTCAATGTTTAGTCCGAGGGATGGGAGTAAACCCCTAACTGGCTTATAGGGTTTAGGCTTTTGGGCCTTGTCACTTGGACTGTATTGTTCGGCATGGTCCATTGTTTAGAGTTTATGGGTCGGATCATGGATTCACTATTACTTCCTAATGTTATTTTTAGCCCCGACAGAATTTCCTTCGAGGAAAGCAGAGGGAAAGAACTCAAACAGGAGAGAAAAAGAGGAGAGAGCCAAACCAAACGTAACAAAGTCTCCTCGCTCCCCCTCTCTGGTCTCAGGTGCACGGAAAAGCTAAAAAACAGCGGACAAGCTTCCACTTCCGACACTGCGTAAGAATCTGTACCTATATATTCTCACTCCCTTCAACTCTCCCTCAATTCCTTTGAAGTTCAAACTTTTTCCGTCTTTCGTTTCATTACCATCGTTTTCCCCAATCTGATAGCCCATACCGGCATAAATTTTGCTTTCACAATCTGTACCTTCTTTCGTAGGTTTCATTGTATGGTTTAAAAAACACTTGCTAAGCGTGCCATGAATTAGGGTTTTCTCAAACCGATGTTTGGCCGCACATCTACTACTTCACTTGCAAAATCAGGGGAGGTTTTTGGGTACTTACCCTTTTTTCTGGTCCTTAAAATTCGCGAAGATTTTGGTGTTTCTGATCTTGATTGATTTTGGGGGTTTATTGGAATCAGCTCGAGCTCTTTATCGATTGTGTTTTGGGTTTTGGTCCAGTAATTTCAGCTATGAATAGAGGAATTTAGGATTTTCTGGTTTTAGATTTTACTGGGTGGACTAAGTCGATTAGATAGCGATGTCTGTTAACAATAATAACCCGCCCAAGAGCATTGGGGCCTCTTCCTCACCCTTTGGCAATGCCGGTATGCCCACAAACCCTGCGTTTGCGCAATCACAAGCCCAAATTGCGGCTGGCTTTCAGAGTCAGTTTCAGCTGTCCCAAGCGCAGGCTATTGCACAGGCACAGTCGAAAGCTGCTGCTCACGCCCATGCTCAAGCACAAGCACAAGCACGTCGCGCACTTCCAAGCTCAGTTACAAGCTCAAGGGCTTTCGCTCAACCAGAGCCATACAGCGGGCATTGGTAATTTGGGGGTATCATCACCCTCCATGTCTACACCTGGTAATTCAAGTGCTAAGCGGATGCCGCCAAAAACCCCGATCCGCCCTCTTGGCGTTTCCCCTACCAACACGGTGTCCCCCTTGAAAACAATGGAACTGTCATCTGCGGCGCGGAGAAAGAAACAGAAGCTTCCCGAGAAGCAGCTTCAAGATAAAGTGGCAGCGATTCTTCCTGAGTCTGCTCTGTACACCCAGCTTCTTGAGTTTGAGGCCCGCGTTGATGCTGCTCTGGTAAGAAAGAAAGTTGACATTCAAGAGGCTCTTAAAAATCCTACCTGTGTGCAGAAAACCCTCCGTATTTATGTTTTCAACACTCATGCAAACCAGATTCGCACCATTCCAAAGAAGCCAAATGCCGAACCCCCTACCTGGACGCTTAAGATAGTTGGAAGGATTTTGGAAGATGGGGTGGATCCTGATCAGCCTGGAGTGGTCCAAAATTCGAACCCTTCATACCCAAAGTTCTCATCTTTTTTCAAGAGAGTAACCATTTCCTTGGACCAGAGACTATATCCTGACAATCATATCATTATGTGGGAGAATGCTCGATCACCCGCCCCTCATGAGGGGTTTGAGGTGAAGAGGAAAGGGGATAAAGAATTTACTGTGAATATACGGTTGGAAATGAACTACGTGCCTGAGAAGTTCAAGCTTTCACCAGCTTTGGTGGAAGTTCTTGGTATTGAAGTTGATACCCGCCCAAGAATTATAGCTGCAATCTGGCATTATGTAAAGGCTAGGAAATTGCAGAATCCAGGTGACCCATCTTTCTTTATTTGCGATCCACCTCTTCAAAGAGTTTTTGGGGAAGAAAGGATGAAATTCACCATGGTTTCTCAGAAGATATCACAGCATTTGTTCCCCCCACAACCTATACATTTGGAGCATAAGATCAAGCTTTTGGGGAATACCCCTGCCGGAACTGCATGTTATGATGTGTTGGTTGATGTGCCTTTTCCTATTCTGAGGGAATTGTCTGCTCTTTTGGCCAACGCAGAGAAGAACAAAGAAGTTGACACCTGTGATGAAGCAATAGGTACTGCTATAAGAAAAATTCATGAGCATCGCCGGAGGCGGGCATTCTTCCTTGGTTTCAGTCAATCACCTGTGGAATTCATCGATGCATTAATCGAATCACAGAGCAGGGATTTGAAGCTTGTAGCTGGAGAAGCAAGTCGTAGTGCCGAAAAAGAGCGCCATTCAGAATTCTTCAACCAACCCTGGTAAGTTCACCCAAATTGAATTTTTGCTTCTGTCAGATGGATGCAATACTCGTGTCAACCCCGAGGAACATTGGAACTGAGTAGTAACTGACGTTGCCTCACTGATGTGAGGGATGATATGTGATATCTTTCAGATGCTATGTTCAAATTACAGTTCCAGTGTATACAATTTAAGTTTGCTCATTATTATTTTAGCTTTAATCCAATAACCACACGCTCTCATCTCCGCATATGTGATTGAGTGTCAAGTGTTTGTTATTATCTGTGATATTTTGTTCATCTTTGGTGAGATTGCATTCATTTCTGACTTGTTTGTTAATGCTTACAGGGTTGAGGATGCAGTTATCCGTTATTTGAATCGCAAGCCAGTAGCAGGAAGCGACGTTCCTGGAAGCACGTGAGGAGGAGATTGCTTAGTTGTTGACAGACCCTCTGTGTTTATCATTCTTTTTGCCCGACAGCCAAAGATCGTTTTGACTTATATTACAGAAGTACCGCATATATAATTTGCTCTATTGTTGGTTGGAGCTTGCTTACAAAAATAGACTATTCTCCGTAGTTTGTTTTGCACTAATTATCCGTGTACTTGTGCTGCTGATTAGGCTTAATGAACAGATATAAATTTAGAAATAATGTGTTACTTTCTTTCTGCTTTGGACTTTCAGGTTTGGTTATTTTACACCATCGATACCTTATGTCACGAATTTTAGGATCTTAGGATCAATGATGAGAAAGGCATTGTTGATATACGGATCTGTCTGAATGTCAACTGGTTCAATGATGATGGCTCGTGGAGTGGAAATATATTCGTGGGGCCAAGTTGTTGTGCTGGTTGTGTAAAATTTATTTATTAAATGCCTGCTGTGTCTTGCTGCCCCGTAGACTTGAAGGTTTGATGATGCAAAATTGCGAATAGGGAAAAAGAAAAAATCCCTTTTCTAAAGGGATTGGGGGGGGGCGATGGGGGCATTCCGAGAATCGAACTCGGGACCTCTCGCACCCAAAGCGAGAATCATACCACTAGACCAAATGCCCTTCCGTCTTCTAACTCTGGTTTTTAAATAAAAGACCAGTAGAGAGTCAAACTTGCTTCTATTTTGTCTTCCAAGTCATTCAGAAAAATGACGGGGAATCAAAATCTTGTCTCTCACCTTCAATTTATTAAAATTTCTTGTTCTCATGATATAAAAGAATGCATAAGTACATTGTTATGTGATTCGTGTTCTCTTTACTATTTTATTCATTGCAATTGACCAATGTCCACTTTTTGCTACATTTTAGTGATAAAAATAATGATGTTGCAATCATGGATAGAGAGAGAGAGAGAGAGAGAGAGAGAGAGAGAGAGAACACCCTCTATAAAATTATACTAGACTGATGAATTAAAGAAAAATTTTACTTATCATCTTCATACCATATATAATTTTTATTTTTTTATTTTTTTTCTCTTACCAAATATGTAGTGTGTAAGAATTATGAGTAACAAAACTCATTTAATAAATCTATTGTGACATGATTTTTTTAACATACATTGAACTATGATAACATGCATCAGATCATATTTTTTGCTAAAGAAATATAATAACATTAATCCGCATAGAATAATGTAGCTTCCTTTTGTGTTCTCCTCAAGGTTTGAAATATTACAAAGAAAACTATTATTTTCATTAACTTCCTTTATAAAATATTTTTCTCCCGACATATTATTATTATTATTAGTATTAGTATTAGTATTACCATCATTAAAGTTCCAATTAGTGAAAAATTATACATGAAAGTTATCTAAACGACGATGGCTATCTTGTAATTAAAGCGACTTGGGTGCGAGTACAAGAGCTCCCGAGTCTCGGACTTTCGGGTAACCGTGGAGCTCATTTTTAAAGCCAGAAACAACAGCCACAGACAGATCGAATGCAAAAGCGAAATGGCGGGAAATGAGGAGCCCAAGTTAATTTCAGCTTCACCACCATTACCGTCTCCTTCTTCTTCGAGAGCGAAGATGGTGGAACAGAAAAATCAGCAACCAGGAGAGACGTGCTGGAGGAAGCAAGTGGACCAGAACCTGAAGCGGCTCCACTCGCTCCTCTTCGGCGCCGATCTCGCCCTCGAGCGGCGTGATCCCTCTTCGGCTTTGGTCCTCGGGCTCCGCCTTCTCGGCTTCCTTGACTCTCAATCTCGCTCCGATGTCGATGAGGCTTTCATCAACCCCATCCGCCGTGAAGCCACTGCGAAGGTCGACGCGGCTCGCCGTTCCCTCATTCCAGAATCTGACCGGTACCGATATATTCTTAACTTATCGATCTAATAAATATGGAACGAAGCTAATTTTGTATATTATTTTCAAGTTACTTCTGGTGTATTGGGTAAATGTACGCTGGAAACGAACAAATGACCCTATGATCGAATGCAACACGAATGTGCATGTAGTTATTAGAAGCTGGGATATCTAGGACCCTATTTTTGAATGTAAAGCATATAGATGGAGTAAGGTTTATAACTAGGGCAATTGCTCTTGAGTTTTTATAAGGAATATGGTTTTGTGTCTTGGATACGTTTCTACTTGCTTATTGCATGTTGTGATGACTGTCTGTTGTGTTTGTTCAGTCGAGCATTTGAGCAAGCAAAGAGCACTCCAGGTTCTGTGTTTCGAACAAGAGAAGAGATTGACATTGAGAAGATCAAGAAGTCCAAGTACTTTCGGGCTATTCTTCGGCATTCTAATGGAAAAGCAGCGAATGAATTGGTACTAGCAGATTCTAGGTGTTGATATGATTCTTATAGACTAAAGCTTTTAGCATATCAGCCATTTTCCTTCAAAAAAATTTTCATTTTCTGTTTAGGGAGATCGTATGGAGAGGCACAACAAGTTGAGTAGCACGGCTTCAAAATTCATGACAGAAGCAAATTCGAAATCCAACATGATGAGGGCTACTAATGGCTTATACAAGAATTTTTTAAGCTCCAAAAGCAACAACCCTGATGACTGCATTATTGTGGAAAAGCCTCATTCACATAACATCCACACAAAAGGTCATGGCTTCTCACCTTCTCCAAAAGTTGAAGAGGAAGAAAGAGTTTATGGAAGTAACGTAGGGGCAAAACGTGCACATAGGGAAATTATTTCACCTGTGGTAGATAATTCAAAGTCACCATCTGGCAATGAAGAAGCTAGCCCCGATGCTTCTGGAACCGGGTTTGTTACAGCCCGAGCAATATTGGTATGCTCTAGACAACACATTCCCTGATATATCTGTTGTTACTTAATCAGACCTTGAACAAGAAGTGGGGAACTCTTATTCAAATATGCAATCATCTAAAACATTTAAAGACGTGTTTCTTCAGATTTGTACATACATGTATAGGGAAGTTTGTTTTGAGAGATTAGAGTTATGAGTAGTTTCTAGAGAATCTGGCTTTCGAAATGACTTCTTAAGAAAGAATATCTGATCTTGTCAGAAGTATACCTTATGAGTTATTGTCTTTTCTTTTCCTTGCATATTGTTCATATGAAGCAATGTTGATCATGTTGTCTCTTCTTTGTTACAGAAAATGGATGCAAGGCAAAGACAGGGGTTAGCAGGATCGCCAAGTGCTTCTGTCTCCCCCCAAAGTGATAGCAATTGTGCCAATAGAGGTTATGGTGGGAAATCATATGGTTTTTCACGCCGTGGTGTCCGTGGTAGTTTTGTTCCCCCTATCAAATCCAGTGGGGGCAATGTCGGGAATGTGACTTCACGAATTGCTGGAAAGTGTGATGATTCACTAGATGACTCAACAAAGAGATGGTGAGTGGTTAACCATGATATTAAAAATGCAGTCTAAAGTTTGTCCTTACGTATACTGAAAGTCTCCACATGCTTCAGGTTACTAAGTTTTTAGTAAATCGTCTCCAATAGGTGCTTGAAGCATCTGTTTGTTTTTAGTGGAACAAGGTATAGTAAACCAATGCCTTTGTGTTCCAATACAATAAGCCATATATGGTGGTTTTAGGATCGACTCCCACAATTCTATTTCGGATTCATCCATAAGGAATGCCCTCTTGTTGGTGTTCTGGTCTTTTTATTTTCACCTAATAAAGGTTTTAGCAATTGCACTTATTGGAAGCAGGTGATATACTAGTTTTTAAAATTGTTTGGTACAGGGTATTCTGAAGTTACTTTCTTAGGAGCTATGTCTCTCTTTCACTCTCCCCCCTCTGGTTTTTGAATTAGAGTAGTTAATTTTTGTTGTTTGTACTGGCCATTGATGTGGTAATGTGCTTCTTTCTTTAGTTTAGAGATGCTATGTGGCCCTGATGGTGAGCTTCCAGAAAAATTAAGGAATTTGGAACCTCGTCTTATTGAACATGTCAGTAATGAGATTATGGAGAGGGATCCAAATGTTCGTTGGGATGATATTGGTAATTTCTATGCTTCAAACTTCCTACAGCGTTTCAATTTTATGGATATTGCTATCTGTGAACAGATTCTGATTTGCTCTCATATCCTGACAATGTTGTAGCTGGTTTGGAGCATGCTAAAAAATGTGTGACTGAGATGGTCATATGGCCTCTATTACGTCCTGACATATTTAAAGGTTGTCGTTCTCCTGGAAGAGGTCTTCTTCTTTTTGGTCCACCTGTAAGTGCTGAATCCTCCTAAACAGGTGCGTTCATAAATATTGCTGGTTTATAATCTATCTGATTAGCTGCCATATTTTAGGGAACAGGAAAAACAATGATTGGGAAAGCCATAGCTGGAGAGGCGAAAGCAACATTTTTCTACATATCTGCCAGTTCATTAACTAGCAAGTGGGTATGTTTATCTCAGTTAACTTCAGCTTGGTCATGGTTCCATGCCTTTTGGGAATGCCACGATAAACATAACTTGAGATTAGTAATTGGATTCTAATCATAAACTTTATTTTCCATCACTATTTCTTGAGTTATTTAGAAGATCAATGTTGAAATCCTTCTCTTTAGAGCTGCATTCTCCTTTCTAGAGGATACTTTTGAATATCTAACATTTTGACTGGTGATTATAGATTGGTGAGGGTGAAAAGCTAGTGAGGGCCCTTTTTGGAGTAGCCTGTTGCCGTCAGCCAGCTGTGATTTTTGTTGATGAAATTGATTCACTTCTTTCTCAGGTAAGGTATGTTCTTGTCCTTAAGACAAACATGAAATCATGATGTAAGCCGCCCCTATCCTATGGATACTGCATCATCTTTCTTGCACAGACCTGCAAAATTTGAAAAAGTTCTCCCATGTAGGTGAATAAAATTTCTTAGTTGCTTTTTGCTAAATCTTGGACCTATGGAAAGTGCTTCCCAGATACATGGAGGTTCATCACATTCAATTTATCAGTGTATACTTGGGGATTGCAGTTATGGTTCCCTGAATGACCAGTACAAGTTTATGATTACATTTTGTATGGTTGCAGCGTAAGTCAGAAGGTGAACACGAATCAAGTAGACGACTTAAGACCCAGTTCCTCATTGAAATGGAAGGCTTTGACAGTGGCAGTGAGCAAATTCTGCTCATCGGTAAATTGTTGAGCAACCATATTCAATTATTTCATTTTAGATGTTTTTTCTAGATGAAGGAAGGTTTCTTAAAATCTGTAGTTTACATCTGCGGAAGTTCGTTTATTTCTGCAAGCTTTAACTTCAATTCCATATTTTATTTTTCTGACCCGTGCAAAGTTATATTAGCTTGCTAGTTGTTTTCTTTTTGCAATGCTTATCACAAATCAAAACAAACTGTACGAGCTATATAAGCTGTCCCCATAATACCCTGTTTTGGGGATTAATTGTATCATTTCCTATTGGGTGGGGGTTAATTTTATTGGTTTATGTCCCATATAACATTGGCTTGGACTCTCTTAGAATCATATGCCCCTATCAATAGTTGTCCTTTTAGACTAACCATTTCTTAATACATTATCAAATAATTTTTTCTATGGAGCGTGATATATCATTATTACTAGTTGGTACGTTTTCCAGGAGCAACAAATCGACCCCAAGAACTTGATGAAGCAGCACGAAGGCGGCTCACCAAGAGACTTTATATCCCCCTTCCTTCGTCAGGTGCGGTGTCCAAAGCTTAGCTAATTTAGTAACGATTATAATGCCGTGATTTAGTGGCTAACCAGCTGAAATTGATGATGAAGAAGCAAGAGCCTGGATCATACGCAATCTCTTAGAGAAGGACGGACTATTCAAGCTTTCAAAAGAGGAAATTGATACGATTTGTAATTTGACTGAAGGTATCTTTAATGTTCTATATGCTGTACGAGACTAAATTCATTAGCTTCTGTGCAGTAGTCTGACTATTGCTTTGAAGTTTTGAATCGGGGTTGTGTGAAGTTTCCTTGCTTGAAAAATTTCTTTTACAGGGTATTCAGGATCAGACATGAAAAACCTAGTGAAGGATGCATCTATGGGTCCACTTAGAGAGGCTCTGAGACAAGGCATAGAAATTACAAAGCTAAAAAAGGAGGATATGCGGCCAGTAACGCTTCAGGTAAGAAAATACACCATCTATAACTCACAAAACCTTTCTTATATTTCTTTAACTTAATTTTCTTTTTTGAGATTCTTTTACTCATTTCTGTAGGACTTTGAGAACGCATTGCAAGAGGTAAGGCCCTCAGTTTCTTTGAATGAACTTAGTACTTATGATGAGTGGAACAAGCAATTTGGAAGTTTATCACTCTAGGAATGAGTTTTGTCAATGCAAAGAGACAAGGAAAATCACTGCTTGTGAGAAGCAGTCGGTGATCATTGAATCAACATCCATCAGCTTGTATCCTGAAACGAGTAGTTCCTAGGCTAATCCTGAGATCCGATCTATTGACGTAGTTGTTTACTTGATCACAATAATGGTAGTAATTTTACTTCATCGCAGCACCAAGTGGGTCATCGGTTTAGTTTCTCGTTAATATAGTTCATCAGAAGAAAGTAAGAAAAAATAGAGGTGTTTGTCAACTTCTAGGTGCCATTATTCGTATTTTGTGAACTGCCCCCATTTCCCGATTTCAAACTCTCGTTTTCAGCCTTTCTAGAGTGTCAAGTATCAGCTCCCCCAGTCCCCAGCACCCCTTTATTTCCTCTAAAGAAAAAAAAGTATAGCATGTGAAGTAATCTTTACAAACAAGCCATACGCAATGCTCTGACTAGATCTGGAATATACGAAACACTGTTCATGTCCTCACAAGCAGCACACACGTTCTCCAATGGAATGGGCACGTGGTTTTGGATTATATTGAATTACCATAACCACGATTGACGATGATGATAACCATAGCTTGCGTTTCTGCTTATGGTTTATACAAAGATTACTTTATGATTGTTTTGTATATGTTCAACACCCGTGTATTTATAATACAAATGAGGCAGAGTGGCATGTTACACCCCCAACAAATCAGAATTTTAATAACCATTGACTATTACTATTTTATTCGATTTTTTTTTTTCCGAGTTTCTTAAGCCTACCTCAGCGTGCCCCTCTCTTGCGAACCAAAACCTTTAACCCGCCAGCCATGTGAGCTGTCAGGAGTGGTACGAAGACCGGCCTGTCTGAACTGACGGGTCTAATTTCGAACCGCCTAAGAATGGAAGCCACAACGTACTTCATCTGAATGAAAGCCATCTCCTTCCCCAGACACACCCTTGGACCGGCCTGAAAAATTGGAAACTTGTAGGGGCACACCTTCTTCAGTGCCCCTCTCTCCTTGTCCGGTTCGATAAACCACCTATCCGGTTTGAATTCGAACTGGTCCTTCCCCCACAGTGCTTCCATTCTTCCCATACCGTAAGGGAAGTAAGTCAACCTATCTCCTGCATTGATAGGAGTACCATCGGGCAACAAGTCGTTGACAATAGCATGCTTGGAGTCCCAGGCCACTGGTGGGTAGAGCCTCATGGACTCGCAAAGACATGCCTTCAACAACACCAACTCCTTCAATGATTCATAACCCAGCACATCCTCCCTCACATACTCTATTTCCTTCAATAGTTCTTTCTCTGTATCTGGATGGCAGGAAAGCAACCAGAAGAGCCATGTCATGGCTGCTGAAGTTGTGTCCCTCCCTGCCATGATGAAGCTTATCACCATATCTCTTATAACCTCATCTTCATGGCCTGCTGATATGAACCGAGATAGGAGATCATCTTCGCTGCGAACCTCACCTTGATTAATCTTTTTCTTCCTATTTTGAATTATACCAGTCACGTAGGCATGGACTTCTTTGACAGCATCCTTTAGCCTTCGCTCAGATCCTACTCCAAGCCATCTTTTAATCTTCCAAACAATCAAAAGAGGCGCAGCTCCTCGCCTTGCACATACCTCTGACGCCATGTCAAAAGCCCTTGCTAGTGGTGGAATAGGTAGGGAGGGATCTAAGCAAAAACGATCTATTCCCAAGGAAATTTTGCAAACCATATTGAAGGCGAGTCTCCTCAGCAACTCTTGCAAGTCGACCACTTCATTTGCGGAGGCCAGCGACTCTAGCAGGGGCAACAACTGGTGTTCCACTTCTTCCTCCAAGGCATTCATGACAAATTCTCGCAGGGACTTGGCGCTGAACTCATGGCTGGCCAACTTCCGCTGGCTGTGCCAAAGTTCTCCATCCACATTGAATATTCCACAGCCAAGAAAGTCCCCAAGGATTTCGGTGAATGGCTTGCCTTTGGGGAAGTTGTTAAAGTTTGTCTTGAGCATGTACTCTACATTCTCTGGATTTGCCGTGACTATGGTCCGTGGTGCACCAAACCGTTGCACCACAATTGTGTTGGTTGCTGACTCCGTGAGTAACTCGGTATACCAGTCTAAGAGGTGATTGCGGTGCTCGTAGAAGGAAATCAAGCACCCAATGATAGGATAGTTTGGCGGGCCATGGCCTGAAATTTTTCGAATTCGCCGGAGGTCACGTAAAATAACGTGAAACAAGTAGAGAAGAATTGGGAACAATAAGAAGAGTGCCATGTTAACAAGGAGATAGTAGAACAGAAGGGTGTAAATGGTGCCAATTTATGGTTTTGAACTTTGTAAGCGAGCGAGCCTTTAGTAAGGCTAAGGTCCTAAAATTAAGGTACTGTGGGAATGTGAAAGCTGAATACTTGTAACTACCGAAGGATTAGCTTATTTATGTTAATATTATATATTCACAACTATTGTTTTATGTGGTCATTTTTCAAAAAAACAAAAAACAAAAAACGAAAACTGTGGGTGTTCGTTGATAGTGGGTAGTTATCCCAAAGTAATAAGAATAATAATGATATGCGCGGTTGAGATACCATTCGGTGCTAACTGCTTATATATAGTCCCAATTATGAAAAGAACGTGCTATCCTTGACCCTACCATCTCATCTCCATGTGATTTTTCCCATTTTTATTTTGGTTTTCCCTCTCTTCTAGAAAATGCTGTCTTGACTCTCCTTTTTTTCTTGTAAAATTCTTCAAAATATACTTATTTAATTTGGGTATTTGAAAGCACACGTGAAGTTGAAACTAGGGGCAGTTAGCTAGGACAACCCCCCCCCCCCCCCAAAAAAAACAAAAACAAAAAAAGAGGGGGATTGACTACAGTTTGGGAGGCTCTTTGTTAAGCACGTAGATTTCTTTCGCTACTGGCATATTATTGACTCATTGAGGAGTAATGTCAGGTAAAATTCTCCAATAAATTTTATAAAAATATTTTATTAAGTAAAAATCTCAAATAGATAAATTTTATATAAATTTTTTATTAAGTAGTGGATTCCACTATTAAAGTTTTTTTTTTTTTACTTTTTTAAGATAGGATCTACTTTTTTATAAAAATTTATCTATTTGAAATTTGTATAAATCATTTTTTATTATCGATAAAATAGAGGAGGTTTTTTGAGACAATCATATTTAAAGACCCAAATCTCAAAAATTAGATACCAAATAACAAAATCCTTAAAAAAAGAGAATATTTGCAGTTTTAAAATATGTAAACTCTAGACATTCTATTTGAAAAAAATTGATAAATTTAAAATTTATGTAAAATAATTATTTTTTAATAATGGACCATATTTAAAAATTAAAAAAAAAAGTTTTCGAATTGTACAATCTAAAAGGCAAACTCATTCTATCTAAAAAAGTATTTTAGCACATATTTTTACCTTATTCAGGAATGACTAGTATACATGAAAATATCAGGTCTTAAAAATCTGTATCTCTGTGCAATGGGAATATAGTCATATACTACCCCTACCCCAGTTCTAGACCTTAAATGGTTTTAAGAAAATAAGTGGTGTCCGATCAGCACTCTCTCTCTCTACTAACAGTTGAGCATGTGATGAAAACTGTTTCATTAAATTTAAAGGAGTAGCTGACCCTATTGCACTCCACCGCATACCCACTTAAAATGAACTCTCAATTTTTTAAAATATATTATTAATTTTTATAATATATTATTCATTAACTTATCTATATTTTCTCTATATTATTTAAATATTTTTTTAAATATCACATTTCTACCAATAAATTTACAATATCCATATTTTTTTTTATATTTGCAATTTATTTTTATATACAATATAAAATAATTCAGTCTTATACACGTAAAAAATATATATATAAGCCAAATAAAAATTAAAAATAAAATCAAAATATGAAAAAATTGGTTTAAAAATATTTTCAAGATATTTTTTAGAAGAAAATGAAATATATATGTTTTAAATGATGAATAATAAAAAGAATTTGCTTACATAATAAAAATTAAAATAAAAGAAAATGAGAGAGTAAATAAAATATCAATAAAAAAAATTACAGGATAAACAGTATCTATTACATGTAGTAGGCTACTATAACTAATTATATTTTACAATTCTTTTTAAATAATCGAATAGAACTTATTCTTAGAATAATTCTTAAAATAATTTATATTTTTTATATAATATAAAAGCCATTAGAGTGCTCTAACAACTTCTATCTCTCTCTAAAGCAACTTTTTTTCGAGTCATAATTTATTAATTTCTTCCTCTTGAATTCCTCGCCGCAATATACAGAACTATAAGGATAATGATAGCATTCTATAGTTACCATCAGTTTACTGCTCACAAATAAAAATTACATTTCAGAATTATAAAATAATTTTTTATAATACTGTTTTGTCCTTTTTTATATATTTTTTATTTATTCAAACTATAAAAGGAGGAATAATAAAATAAAAAAATTTTAATTATAAAAAATTTTATAAAAATATATACACGATATCTTAGAATGTAAAATTAATAATTTCAATGTATTTTATAAAATCATTTCAATTTATAATTTTTTTTTTTTTTATAAATTTTGTTGTGTTGCTGGTACATTTAATACAAATATCTTTAAACAAAAGCTGACAGCAATGAAACCCTATCAGCTTGTAGAGCCCTCAGCAAATAATTGTATAGGCCTTGGAATTTTCAGTCAGATCGTAATTGTTCTCACCCAATGCCTGCAATCCTTCAAACAGAGTCTGTCTACGCTGCCGCAGTGTCGGTTCCTTGTTTTTTCCCGTTCCGGACCACACGCTGTGGCCTACTCTCAAACACAAAACCTGACCCACTCCGTCCAAGTTTTAAAATAAAAGAAAAAAAAAAGGGAATGGACCATTTGTATATACTGGACCACTGTGTAATTAAAAATAATTTTTCTGAGTACAGTTCTGAAATCAAATGTGAATGATTGGAACCGAGTGAACACAATAATGCACAACTTAAACAACTCCTTAACTGAGAACTCAAACTACTTAGCTGATTGGGTGGGAGCAACGTAGGAACAACGATACCCACACAACATTACCTTTATTTCCAACGAAAATCTAGAGTTCCGACATAGCTATCACCAGTACTGTTGTCAAGCATAGGGCAAATCGTGGAGTCGTTTATTGGATAATTTCTCAGCATGATCGATGCGATGCGATGCTTACGCAGAGGCAGACAAGCATAGGTGCTTGAAAGTACCGTGGGAAAGTGACATGCATGGGAATAATTCATCTAGTGGGTCTGAGTGTGAAAAAATTGTATCAAGTTGGAGAAAAATATTGTTAGCCACAACAATTGATTACGGCAGACAATTAGAGATAACGTTGTCATTTGAATCTAGAAACCACTGTCCTCTTGTTCACACACCAAGTCAAGACCAAATCTAATAGAATGCATAATCACCATTCGGAAGACGTTGAATAAAAAGGCATTCTGCTTCTTTAAAAAAAAAAAAAAAAAAGAAGGAAAGAATAGATCCACCATAAACAAAGGAAAAGAAATCAACATAATTGAGCGATAATTATCCTTAAATCAACCAGCTAATTGGTCAGTAAGAGTGTGAATTATTGGTGGGATATAACACGTCGTTTTGGGCAAGTGTCCAGCTCTAATCCTATTCTGAGTCCTGCCTGATCGTTGAAAACATCATGTAAAATGGGTAAGGCTTAGATCAGTCTTGAACATGAGAATTGCTTTCCTTATCAGACACAAGACTTTGGGCCCAGTTTGACAGATCATGTAATAAATGATAAGCCAGCCCTTTGGGCCCGTAAAAGTTATGGCTGCCAGCAAATAAAAGCGAGGCCGATGAGAGTCATGCATCGCCACTTGCACACCAAGAATTTCCCAAAGGATCAAACCAAGAAGTAAAAATAGCATCGACACTCTCAGATTATTATTATAATTTTTGGACGTAGAAGCGGAAGGAAAACAAAGCAAGTCAACTTAACCAAGAGAAAGAGAAAGGGAATCTTATTCTTTTGTCCAGTCAGAATAGCGATTCAAACGTGGTTTGGACTTTGCACTACATATTT
Source organism: Cyclocarya paliurus (assembly GCA_029856935.1). NCBI lineage: Eukaryota > Viridiplantae > Streptophyta > Magnoliopsida > Fagales > Juglandaceae > Cyclocarya > Cyclocarya paliurus. Next base: position 39,433,654 of record CM056946.1, on the reverse strand, counting down.
GAGTGCCCAACTCCAACTTGAACTCGATGCCATGAGGTGTTCAGTATCCCTCTCAAGTTCCATATGTCTTCCACCTTTTCAGGTTGGACATTTGCAGCTATGTCCACCTGCCAAGCAATGAAAGGAGATTCGTGGGCAAGCGCAAAGCATGAGCCAAATAAAACTACACCCTCGTGGTGAGCAGGATGAGGGTAAGTTTCAAAGTTTATACACCTATTTTATGTCAACTTACTCTTACTGGGTCAACAGAATATGCAATTATCATCACCCCATTTGATGAGGGCTTCTTTAGTGGAATGCATCTTAACATATAGAACTGATTTATAGGACTTGCTAATATTATTCTCAGAAGAAGAAAATTACCGCTTTCGCAATGATCTCAGTGCTGTGCGCAACATCAACGGTGACCTCAAAAAACACCCATGCCCACTTGTCACTGCTTGGATCATCCGCAATGTATGGGATGCCAGTCTTCTGGTATCTGAAGGCTTCCATCCAGGTTTTTCCACCATCAACAGACACATCTACTCTCTCAATGCCACGGCCACCTCCTGCTACTGCATATCCACCAACTTTTACCTGCAAAATATAATATGCTATCAGAGGACCCAAGTCATTTGACTAGACTTATAATGTTTTTTTGATAACTAACATACTTATTATGTGAATGAGTCTAACTCCAACATCCACCTCGTGCACGGATAGAGTATACCAACTCTGACATCAAGATATACAATCAGGAACTACAACAGAAATGTTCCCCTTCTTTCCATATGGTAAAGAAGATCTCCCCAACGCCTACATATATAACTAGAAAGGAGGGGAGGAGTATAGGTCTCGATCACGTGGTTGGGGTGCATTGGGGTATCGATCTGGAGCTACAGCATGTGCAACTGGGTCACCTGGGTGTAGAAGCTATGGATCTACTGTGTATGGATCACTGACTAAGGCTGGCTTAGATGGGCTTGACTTAGACGGCTTAATAGATGGCTTAATCTGCATGATATACTGAATTATAAAGCTAATGAGACACAATTTAATAATCTATGCTTAATGACAAGTTGAGCAGAAATCTTAATATGCATGCCCCAGGAGAGTGGATGAAATGGGCTAGGAATGCTACAAATCAGATGTTTCTGCATGTCATAATAGAAAATAATCAATAAATTTTATATGTCAGCATGACAAGAACTAACCTTTCCAGGCTTTATTGCATGCACATCCTCTAAAGAACATATTGCACTCTGTCAATCAACAAGTGTCAGTAGGCATCATTGTGCACACTTGAATGAGACAAAGGGAAAGAAAAGCTATATCTTCCTTCTATCTGATTATCAAAAGCTAATAAGATACAAACGACATGTAACAAACATTTGAAAATAGCTGTATGTTACAGTAAGTCAATATTCAATTTGAAAAAAAAAAATATTGCTCTTAAGAAATCAAAGTATGCTTTTTTTTTTTTTTATAAGAGATAAATTTTATTGATACGAATGAAATAGGCATAGTCCGTGTACATAGGAGGAATACAAAAGGACACCTAGACACATTCTATGAACAGTAGATTAAAGACAAGAAGTCATGAAAGTAATGCTTCTCTAATATATAACATAGCATTTAAGCGCCAAGTAATGTAGAAAAAGGGAGTCACATTCTGATATAACCTGAACAGGGAAATCCATTTGTGGTTTCCTGGTTGACCAATCAATGTTGTCCCAATCTACTGAAGGTGGAAACATTTTGTAGTCTTTTTGCATAAAGAAGCCCTGCAAAGTGTGTAAACTCAGTCATTCCTTCACATAATGAAGGAGAACTTACAACAAAACTCAAAGCGAATACCAAAAAGTACTTCCAACCTGGCATTCTTCAGCAATTAGATTAATAGAATCGAGCCATTTAACAGAACGGGCGCCAATAACACCCGGGACAACCACACGTAATGGATACCCATGATCCCTGTTAAGAGGCTTTGGCACGATAACAAGAAAGTAAACTCACGTGCGAACGAAAAATTAATACATTATATTCCAAAAATCTAAGTTATTGGAAGAAATACAGGAAAAGAGAAACAGATGATGTTAAAAAATGTAATACAGACAGAAGCATATGAATCTCAACAACTTGAGATAGATCCATTGTTACGCATACTTTTACAAGATATGTAGGGAAATCTATTCAGATCCATCCTTCAGTTAGATCCCATTTATCATTGAGTAATAGTATAAATATACAAGTGATTGACTGGTTAAACTTTTTTTTTTTTTTGATAAGTAAGATTGACTGGTTAAACTTGAAGGCACTAACAGACAAAAAATACATGGAAATTAGTCTTGAGCTCAAAAAAACAGATTTTTCTGCACTGAGAATCTGAGGAAAGCATAAATAAAAATATATATAAATCTATTAAAAATCAAACAATAAAATGAAGGCGACAACCCACAAACATCCAATTAGTTTAATACAAAGCAAGGCTGACTAATATAGAAAGACTGCAAAGTTTACAAATCGATAAGCACAAAAATTACTTCCTCAAGGAAAATTCACTTACCTCTCCATTCATCTCATAAGCAAGTAAAACATCTGCTAGAGGGTTTGTGGCCTGACTTAGTGGAATTGATGCCTTGTAGGGGCCTCCATTTTCTTCCTAATGTTTTCCAATGTCCACAAGCATTACATCGGTTAAATATCCCGCGTAAAATTTAATATGTCAAATTTCCCCATTAAACACCAAAGTATGTCAAAACAACAACAGAAAAAAGCTTGATATTATCTAAAAAGCCAAGTTTGTTACCTTACACTTGTCAATGCTTACAAATTCAACATGTTTCCCACCTGATTGAGTGGTACTTGACAACTTAGGTATTCCAACAAGTTCAAGAACATCAGCCAACTTGGCCCCACCCCAGACAGCTGAAAGGGACTTCAAAGAATAAGAAGTTATACTTGAAGAGCAAAAAATTCTCTAACAATGGCTGATGAATATAATATATATATATATATTTATTGATAGGTCAAGTGGCTGTTGAATATTTAAATATGAAAATTCAGACATTTTATATATATGAAAGACACTCTCAAGTACTTTTGATACCTTGAACTCATCTATGTACAAGCAATATACTAGACCTACAAAGTATATGTTTCCGCCTGCCAGACTGATTACAAAACTTTAAAGCAAAAGCCTTAAAAAAAACCATGTTTCCATCTGCCAGACTAAAACCTGCATCCATCTCAACTCTTCCTATGTCCCAACGAAAATTTTATATATCGCCAGGCATGAATATACCATATTACTTTGATTGTATTCCTGGGGCTAAAATGCAAAATCTTGTTTCAGCACAGTACCAACTAAAAATTTGTCCTTGTCAAGATTCTTAACTCTAGCATGTCGTCAATTTTTACCCATTCTGCAGCATCACCCCATCCTCTTTTATGCCAAAGCATCCCTGAAAAGACTCTTTTATTCTAGCATATCGTTCTGGACCCCTGGTTGAACATCTTTGGGATTAATTCCGCCTTTTTAGTGTGTTATGGGAAGGGGTAAGAGGCTTCACACAATTGCAACCTCACATACACCTATATCAAAAGAAACAGCGGATCCACAATGGTGAATACAAACCATTTCCTAAAGCAGAAACATCCCAGCCAACTCCCTTAACTTTTCTGGTTTTGCTCATAGCAGTCCTTCTATTACCTGCACACTGTGTCACCCATATAAGCCAGATCAATAAGTTAATAGAATAGTCAAGAACATAGCAAAGTCTCTCAATGCTACAACTTGGGGCAAAAGGTTCCATTCTGACTCAAACACAAGAAAAACCAACAGCCTGTGTACAACAGTCGATACCTGTAAAGTGGCAGCGACATTATACTTTGGAAGCATCCTGTTACATATAGTATAGTAAATTACTTGCTCAAGTACCATTCTGATGTATGCTAACATATATATTCATACGACCAGCTTTCTATTACAAAATGCTGAAACCTCAAAGTGTAATTTGCCATCCCAGCACTCACCTGATATCTTTCATAAACAGCTCGTTGGGGTTTTCAATCAACCCAGACATAGAGACACAATATCTGCTTTGCAAAACAGGTTCTCGAATCAGTTAAAATTGCTTCACATCAAACAATTCGACCATCTTATATCTTGAGAGAATAAACCAGGACAAGAAATGTGACCTTTCTAAGTCATCAACGATGGGGATTGGGCCATGATTTCTCTTGTAGAACAAATCCGCAGGAGTCACATAAGAGGAAATCAAGGCCGAACGAGGTGGCTCAGCATTGAAGGGTTCCTGTACCAGAAACATTAGTACTAAAAAAACAAAAACTCGTTGGCAACAAAGTTCCACCGATTTCCGTACGAGAAATTCTAATCCACTATTCACTCCCACACCCCATTCCTACGGTTTTTTTTTTTTTTTTTTTTTGTGGGATAGTGACAGTGGCTGCCGTCCCATAGGACCAAGGAAAAAACTTTCCATATTCCAACGTTTATCATAAAATGATAGAGGAGATATTTAGATTTGCTATAAATCACATGAAGAACCCCAGATGGACGGTATGAATGTTTATGCAGTTTCGAAGATTATTATATTATTCCAAATTGAAAAATCCAAACTTCAAACGGAAAGGAAAAGATAAACGGATTGTCTTGCTTGCCTTGGAGTTGATTTTAAGGCAAGGGTGGCGAGGTGGTTCTTTCGAGTAATCGGAGGGCCCTTTCACTCCCGGCATTTTATTAGCTCCTCCTTCCTTGGAATCCTCAAAAGATCGGGTTCTTTCTTCTCTGCACAGAGAGAGAGAGAGAGAGAGACGCACGCACGCAGAGGAGTACAGGACTCACAACCAGGACCGAGATAATCCACGGCTATAAATCTGCAAAGTGGGTTCTTTATTCGTTTGCGTTGGAATCTGCGGCCGATTGAGTGGCCTGTGAGCTGTTCTGTCACTTCCGGTTATTCCGAGTGGTTGGAATGTTCGGATCGTCGTGTCCGTTTTGGTCTCATCGAAGGACTACTAGCTGACATTGACACGCTACAAAATCATCCACGCCGTTCGTTTTTCCCTAAAATTTTAACAGAAATGCTATTTTCACCGAGGAATGGGTACCATATATATATTTTTTTACTTGATAATTAAAGAAATATTTTTTTAGTGATGTAGTGAATTTTTTTAAAAAATATATTTTAAAGTATAAACAAAATAAATAAATAAATAAACTTTTTATTCTTTTCGAGAGTCATCTCCTGCTATATTCATAGTAGAACGGCTCAAATTTTAATGAGTTTTGCTATATAATTTCTTTCATATTTTATATTTTTTTAAATTTTTAAATATTTTTTGAGTTTATTCTTTTTAAATTATTCAAATTTTCTATTCATTATTTATATAATAAATATTTGATAAAAGAAATAAATAATAAAAATTAAAAAAAAATGTGGTATGTGGAGATTGTGTGAATAGTATGAAGTTGTGGAAATTTTTTCAATTTTAATTCATGTTGTTTTAACATAATGCTTTTTTTTTCCTTTTTAATGTTCATTAATTTTGTTTTACCTTTATGCTTATAAAAGTTCACATTTTCCATATTTACTTTTTTTCTGAAAAAAATTAGTATTACAAGTATACCAACTATTGCAAAAGTTGAGAGAAGAAGATGTAGCAAAAGTTAATATATATAATTGAGAAAATATGTTACTATCTAAGTGCTAAAGAGCACGAAATAGTAAAAGATAAACGAGGTGAGAAAAATCGACAAATGGCTAATATAGACGAAAAAATATAACAATCTTTGTTTTTCCTTATTTGTATTTTTACCCTTTTCCTTATCCACATGGCATTTATGCGACATATATGACAATAGTTTTGAAAATAAAGTGAAATAATGTTACTCTAGGATATATTCTTTTATATGCACTACCATTTGAAAAAATAAATTAATAAATTGGAGTAAGATTGGGATGTCTTAGAATTTCGATTCATAGTATAAGAACTATAAATAAACATATAGGGTGAGTTGTATGATATTTATTATTGTCTATACAAGTCTTCTCTCATACAATATTAAATATTTTAAAATATATTTTAACCGTCAATATCTCACACTTTAATTTGAGAATTTAGAATTTTGAGAAATACTTTAGATTGATTGATTTAGTATGAAACAATTTTAAGTAAGAGTATTTGTATTGGATTAGTTAAATGTCAATCAAGTATAAATTTTGACTAAATTTTCTCAAAATCAACTGTATTGAACTAATCAAATCACTTCAAGTCAAGTTACGAGCTGCAATAAATGAAAAACAAAAGTCATTTTTTATGAGTTACTATTTACCAACTAAAAGAATATTTTATTAAAAAGTATTCAATTTCTCCTCCTTTTTTTCTTCAAAGGTTTTGGCTTTAATCAAAATCTCTAAGTTTTAGTGAAAATTTAGACTTGGCCATACTCTAAATAGTATCTTTTAACTTAAAATACTTAACAATGTTTAATAGATAGATATAGGGCAGGTTTGACAAGTGGGAAGAGATATAAAATTCTCATTTTATCATTATAATTTTTTTAAATTTTCACACAAAATATAATAAATAATTTAACTTTTTCAAATTTTAAAACCATAATAATATTAAAAAATAAGATTTTAAACTTACATCTAAAACAAAATATTATCGTCTCACCGTCCAAGTAATTTAGTTTGATGTGGTCATTAATGGCTCTTATCACAGGTAATTTAACGTGCGATAAAATAGAAGCACAAACTCGTCACATTCCTTGTTTTCATCTCTTTCGAGTCTCAAGACACAAAACCAACCTGCGCATGTTCCCGCCAAAACCACCGTTCTTCACTAAACCCATGGGCCTACGCTCTGTTCCTCTTCCACCACCAATATCAAAGACTCCTCACCTTTCTGTCCTGGCGGACAATTGCAACTCAATGCGCCAACTCAAACAGGTCCATGCCCAAATGATCGTCTCCGCTCGCATCCACGACACATTCGCAGCCAGCCGATTACTCTCCTTCTGCGCTCTATCCGAGTCCGGAGATTTCGGGTATGCTATAAGAATATTCGAAAACACGCAGGCCCCGAATGGGTTCATGTGGAATACGCTGATCAGAGGTCATGCTAGTGGTTCGAACCCTTGTGCGGCTGTGTTTCTTTACGTAAAGATGAGGAGGCTTGGTGTAGTACCGGGTAAGCACACGTTCCCTTTTCTTCTCAAAGCTTGCTCCAGGATTTTCTCGCTTGGATTGTGCAAACAGGTTCATACCCAAGTTGTGAAATCTGGTTTAGACTTGGATTTACATGTGGTGAATGGGTTGGTGAGGGCGTACTCTGTTTCGAGTAGTTTGGGTGATGCCCGGCTGTTGTTTGCGGAATCTCCTGATAGGAATTTGAGTATTTGGACGACAATGATTTGTGGTTATGCCCAGAACTTTTTTTCAAACGAGGCGTTGGTGCTTTTTGATCAAATGGTTGTTGAAGGTTTTGAACCGAACAGTGTGACTCTGGCCTCTGTCTTGTCTGCTTGTGCTGAATCCGGTTGTTTAGAATTGGGAGAAAGAATTCATGCATTTATAAAGGAGAGGGGGATTGAGGTGGGAGTGATTCTTAGTACGGCATTGCTGCATATGTATGCAAAGAATGGAGCAATTTCAGCAGCTCGGGATTTGTTTGATAGCATGTGTGAAAAGAATGTTGCAACTTGGAATGCAATGATTTGTGGACTGGCAAGTCATGGACATGCTGAAGAAGCGCTTAGCCTCTTTTGGAAACTAGAGAAGGAGAAGGTTGTGCCAAATGATATCACTTTCGTAGGGGTTCTATCTGCCTGTTGCCATGCTGGCTTGATTGATATTGGACATGAGATCTTTCTTTCAATGAAAAGGGTGTATGGCATTGAGCCAAAGATCGAACATTATGGGTGCATGGTGGATCTTCTCGGGAAAGGTGGGAAGCTGACAGAGGCAGAAAAGTTGATAAAAGAAATGGTTTGGAAGCCTGATGTGGTGATTTTGGGAGCTTTGTTGGCAGCCTGTAACATTCATGGAAATACTGAGGTTGCTGAAAGAGTGGTAAAAGAAATTATTGTTTTGGAACCTCACAATCAGGGGGTTTATGTTGTTTTATCTAATATGTATGCAGAGGCTGGGCAGTGGGAGGATGTTCTGAGACTGAGAAAGGTGATGAAAGAAGGGAGCATAAAGAAAACGCCTGGGTGGAGCCTGGTGGATGGTGATGCTACTGTATATAAATATCCATCAGAAGAAACCCATTTGGCAGACGGACTCTAAAAAAGAAAAAGAACATGTAATATGATCCCAATGCGTTTTGACTTGCATTCTGATCCTGTTGGAGTTAGAGGAAACACAACGTGTGCTCAAGTGACGATATACATGGACTCTAGACTGCCCTACACACGCCCTCCCACTAACTTTCAAGGCCTTGGTATCGCCATACCACTCATCAAGGAAGCCATCTCATCGGCCATATGGTGCCTCCTGCAACAACTCGTACTCACCTCCAGAGCTTCAAACCTCATTCGTTCATTCTTTTGCTTGTACTGGATGTTTATCATGTACCCGTTTTCCATGCATGCGGAAGAAGAGATCTCTTTGACAGTCTCAACACGAATAACTCAAATGCACATCCTAGTGTTGTCGTGTCCTTCAACAGACGAGCATCTTCAAGGCGGCTTCTTTTTTGACTTAAAAATATGAGAACAAAACCATTAAATTCTAATTTCTGGTGTATTTCTATTCTATGCACAAGTTTGTTTTGTAGCGTTTGTTCGGTTTTTTCATTCTATTCAGTATTGTTTAATTTTAGTTAATTTTATTGTGCGGCTTGTGCCCATTAATAAATCCGCTTCCTTTTTTCATGGCCCTACGCCATTTGGGAAGGCTTTAGTTGAAAAGTAATGCTTAATATAATTGTAGAGTACGTGACACCGTTCAATCTTTTTAAAAAATAACGAGATTTATTATTAATTAATTAATTTTTTTTATCTGAATCATGTATTTATTTACTTTTATTAAGTGTTTTATTAAGTGAATTGTGCAGGGCTTATATATTTGACGAGTACAAATATTATTTCTTTTAGTTGACATAGATACAGGACAAAAGAACATCGGTTACATGTCGGTTACACTCTTATCCATTCATGGACGGACTGCATTCATAGCTCCTCTCGCCTACCTTTTAGCACAAGGGGTCGCTCTGGGTCCAGTTGAGTAATTTAATGGACCCCCCCCCCAAAAAAAAAAAAGTGTCAGAATACGGGTGAGAACCCCTGACTATTGTTTGACCCATAACCCACCATTGCTAACCAATCTCATTCTATGCATAGCAAATTCATAACACGGTCAATTCCTAGAAATTGTGGTAAACAAAAGAGAATTCCTTAATAAATATATAATATAGCATGCCAAGAATACATGTACAACTCATGTTACTTCCATAAAGTCAATGTTATATGGTCCTTCTCTTCTTTCTGTACCAATGAAGATGCAGCCGGAAATCCTTTTTCTCACACTTTTGCTCTTGGGATTGGCATCCGCAGGTAATATCAGCTATACAGAACAATCTTCAATTGGAAATAACTAATCATTGCAGAGAAAGGTATCCTTTTTATTTGGGTATAAGATAGTTTGTAATCTTCATTTACAGATCTTCTTCAGAATCCAGATTTTGAATCTCCGCTGGCAAACTTGCCTGAAAATTTCACCTCCCCATTTGTCCTGTCGAGCCAAAATAACACTATTCCAGGATGGACATTTGAAGGCACTGTTCTGTATGTAAAAGCTAGCCAAAACATATCATTGCCAGGGAGTGGACATGCCATACAGTTGGGTGAAGATGGCAAAATCAACCAGACATTCATTGCTAATGGTGATATCATGGATTACGTGCTTACCTTCACCCTCGCAACCGTTGGTCAGAATTGTTCAGCCAATACCGATATAGCATTAGCAGTATCGGCGCCAGACAGTAGCAGGGTGTTTTCTTTGAAGCAACTTCATGGGAAGGAAACATGGGAGAGCTATGGTCACTACTTGGGCAGTTGGGGCGACGGAGAGAATGTCAATCTTGTGTTTCAAAGCCAAACATCAGAATCGTATCCCAACTCCACATGTTGGCCTGTGATTGACACGATTCTTCTTAAGAGCGTGGGAACACTTCCCGAAGCCAAAGGTAAGCAAGCACATTTCTAATCAATTTCAGTCAGAATTTCAATCTATAATTGTGGAATCTGGATAATGGGATTCCAATTATGGGAATAATAAGACTTAAAAGACTACGAAGACTTGTTCAGTTTTTCCTAACAAGTTTCTGACGGGAAATTCAAGTATTGTCTCTCTACGTTGCCAAGGATATTGTGTTGAATTGTTCATCTCTTTACTCCAAAATACCTTTGAGTAGAATATATTGGCTTTAGTAGTTTTAGACTGTTCAATACAATGCAATATGAGGTTCATTCTCGACATGAAAAAAGTTGCATTGTCACAAATGTAACATTCTTGTTTTCAATCTCTGGTTGGACACAGACAACCTATTGCCGAATGGAGGATTCGAAACTGGCCCTGATTTCCTGAGTAACTCTTCCAAGGGAGTTCTGCTTGATGAAAATCCTAGTCTGGTTCACTCCCCATTACGAGTATGGTCTGTGCTAGGAACTGTCAAATACATAGACTCCAAACACTTCTTTGTCCCACAAGGCAATGCTGCAGTGGAAATTGTCTCAGGAGTTTCAGCTGGCATAAAAACAGCAGCAACACTAAAAGAAGGCTCTACCTATAACTTGGAGTTCACATTGGGAGATGCCAATGACACTTGCGTGGGAGATTTCATAGTAGAGACTCAAACAGGATCAACTGCCCAAAATTTCTCGTTGGCGAGCAGCGGGATCGGCTCAGCCAAGAATTTCTCCGTGACTTTCAAGGCAGGTCCAAGTCCAACTCTAATCGGATTTCTCAGCTATACAACAACCCAGACAAAAGATGGTGAATTCTGTGGACCCGTGGTTGATCATGTGGTTTTACGTGCTTCTTATGGCCAGAAACTAGAGATGCAGTTGAAGGTTCTGATTTCATTATATATACTTGTAGCCATTTCACAAATCCACTAGAGATGGTATCGAGCACTTGTTTCATGACCGTTTGGTTGCTAGTCATTATTTGGAAAATTGACTGATGAAATAATTAAGCACCATTTGTCTTCCATGTTCAACCTTCAATTCCCGAGAAATGGGGGCATTATAGAAACTGCTAGATGAGGCATGAACAGAACAGCATACACAGAAAATTAATTAAAGGATGTGTCACCTAACCGCTCTCTTTGGATCTTATCCAGCACGAGCAGTAATGGTATTTCCCTCCCATTCAAACAGGACTATAACTTCTAGTATTCATGGAACTGTAAGGAAGACGCCCCCGGGGACGGGGGAGGAAAAAATATGTACATCTGAATTTACAACAATAGTATGGTATATGGCAAAGCCTTCTCAAAACCAAGTGTACTTCCATTTGTTGATTTGCAACGATTTGATAAGCCAATAATTTGCAGCCACAAATCCTCATGACGGCTGTCCGCCCTTTTTCTCTTTCTTTTTTCTCCTCTTAATGCTTTTGCAAATCAAGCAAGGAGATTAGTCGGTCAAGAGTATAATAAGCAAACCTGAACAAACATCATACAAGTACATAAAACAAGAAAGCAATCTACAGAGTCTGCATGCATGGGGTTACGGAGTGTAAACTTTCGTTCAAATAAACTCCTTGCGTATGAAACTGATAAAATGTGGTCTATGTTAACATTTTATTCTAGAACAATCGTACGAGTGTCATGTCATCAGCAATTATCACCTAGGTGCCATGTATACAATTATGCAATAAATTACTGTACGGATTAAAATCAAAGACTAACCATGTCACTATTTTGGATTTTGAACTCTTATCTCTGGGCAATGCTAAACATTTTGTACGGTATTGACCTGCATGGCACGTTTCAAGAGAGATCTGTAATATTGACTTCTTGACCATTCATCAATCTCGCGAGCACGTAGAACAGGTAGAGGATGTGAAAGTTGCCTTGTTTGAGCATTTCTGGATAGCATGAGTAGATTAGGTAGGTATCGATAAGGAAGAGATGAATAATAACCCACTTTATGTTTTCATGAATACTTGCTCACCTTATATACCATCCAACTGGGCTTGAAGAAGCTTTGTCATAAGAGCGGGCTTGTTCCAAGAATGCATCCACATTCAGTTGATCAGCCATGGATGGGCATCCCCCAGCTAATTTCATAAGAACAGAGATGACCACCTCTTGTGGGATTGTCAAACAGAAATTGCAAAATCAATCCAACTGCTATACAACAGATAATAAAGAATCTGTAGTTTGAAGCTTTCAATATCGTATACCTTAGGGTCTTGAGCAACAAGCAGGGCTGCACGATCACAAGTCAGCTCTGCTGCTCGGAGCCAGCGGAACAACTGTTCTTCTAAACTCTGAGCTATTAGTCCACCAAGACCTGCAAAAATCATAAACGTTAAAAATATACATAATGCATATTGATACTTGATCTAGAAGCTGAGAATCATATTTAGTAACATAAAGCTATCAATCATCTTACTAATCCACGTCCTAGATTTCTAGTCATGGACATGATTAAAGTGTCCCCTACATTTACATCTCTCACATAATGGAAAATAACTGGAAAAGAAACCAGATTCCATCAATCGGTAGCTACTACAAATGGTTAAGTACTTTCAAACTCAGCTCTTGAGTAAAGACCACTTCTTTACATGTCTGCATACATGCACATGCATACATTGCTAGCACATACATAGCCAAGCACACAATATAACAGCTGTTTTCCTCTCATAGTCAAACAAGCAAATTCTTTATCTCAGCTTGTAATCTGCCATATAAAGGGCCACATCAGGTGGGGGACCTCAAACCAAAATCCCAGAACTGGTTGAGGAGCCAGATCCATTTGCCAAATTAACTATCACAATAACTCTATCACAATAAACAAAAATGTACAATTATGGTAAATATTTTCCTGAACAGACCTTGATCGCAAAATCACATACCAGGTACACTATAAGCCCCAAGGGTTAGAATATTTGCATACGTGAGCCATACACCATGGTCGCATTTCAGATGGCCCAATTCATGAGCCAAAACAGCCTATAAAGCAGCAGGTAGGAAGTTGTTAACATTTCATCATTGAAGATAGTAATTTCATTACAATTTAATAGGTCAACAATGATGTAGATAGACCAAAGCAGCCCAAAAGCATATTAACTATAGACCTTGCTGGCAAAGATTATAAGCAGTCAATAAATATGCTGAAAAGGGAGCGGATTGAAATTGTGCAGTAAAAAAGAATCGCAAAGATTTTTGTAACCAGGAGATAAAATTAAAGACCTGCAATTCCTTCTTCGTCAGAAGCTCCACAAGGCTAGTATGAACAACAACAAAGGGCCTTTTACCGCCTATCGCTAAAGTATATGCATTTGGCACAGGGCTTTGTCGGACATACAGATCAGGAGCTTCTATGCTCAATATTTGAGCAGCCTCAACCATTAATTCATGAAGACCGGAAAGCTGATAAAAACATAATGCTATAAAAAACCATTAGATAAGTTGATAGCAGGAAAACAATTTCAATTCGAATATTTGTCTTTCATCAAGGGATACAAATTTTTATGAATGAACATACCTAAAGCAACTATAATATATTTTAATTATTTTTTTTTATAATAACTATAGTATATTTAAACACAATGAAATTGCACACCAAGCATTAATAAAAGCAGTGTGGGCTACAAGAGTTCCAGAAGATGTGAGACGCCCATTTTGAAAAAGGGCATGACATGGGCAATAATATGCAGTGAGCTGGAGATGCGTCCTGACTCCTCTTGGATAACAGGATGCCTGACAAGATTTTTTTTTTTTTTTTTCCAATTCATATCCTATAAACATACTCATATCAGACAGAATCATAACAAGCATTTGAATGTCATGAAAGAAAACTTTGATGGGAGCTTTTTTAGCACATTCAAGCAACCATGTTCATCAAACACATGATTTCAGACAAAAGTATCAGTAAACTTGCAAGAACTGAACTGAATTCAGAGAGAATGAGAAAACTGATAGCTGAGAGAATGATTACATTAATTAAAAATGATGTATATCTGCAATTTATATGTACACGAAGTTACAATAAGGTTCCAGAAGAAAGAAAAAAAAATCTGTAATAATTAATCTTCCATGTCAGCAAGACTGCCAGCTCATCATATCTAACTAGCTGAGATTTAACAAATTCCACAAAGCAAACCCCATATTCTTAAATGTAAAAGAAGGCACAAGCATCACAAAAAAGAGTATTCACTATTCTAATGCCGCATTCAAGTAGAAAAAATATCTCCAATGTGGCATTCTCCAATAAATGAACTTGTCTCAGCATGCTAAAACAATCGTATAAAAAACAATCCAGTTGAAACCGCGATACATTCCCAAAGAGGTCCGGTTAAAGAAAATAACATGTGGGTTATTATATTTTTTTGGATCGGTATACAAAATTTTATTGAAATCATAAAAATAGCAAAAGCCGAGGTATACAGGACATATACAGTACCCTATTATATAACATATGGACATCTTCCTCTACAACATGCTTCACTTTGGATAAGTCTCACATGTTACCTGATTTTCAGAAACAAGAACTGATGTCCCTATGTTCTCCAGAACCATGACCTGCTCTGCAACAGTTCCTGCAGTAAACGGGGATGCATTGGCGTTGACATTGAATAGAACAAAAGTGTTGAAATTAAAACCCATATTGCCTATATTGTTTTCGACGCATAATCTCCTCAAATAAAAAAGTCCTGCTTAGTGAGAACAATACAACTCCGAGTCTCCGACATGAAAACTACCACTTAGGATATGAAACACTGTTTATTACCTAGAAGAGCCCTTCCGAGTTCATTCAACCCTGGAATCGCCCTCAGGATCAACGTGTTCTGACAAGTCAATATAAACAGAAACAAAAAAGTTAAACAAAAAAGTAGTCCCTTTCTTTCAAATATAATTTAGTAAGCTAAAAGAAAATTAATCCCTCCGTTTGTTTGCTGAGGAACTCGGATCAGTTCCGATGTAAAGAAAGTTCAAGCTTGTCGAGAAACAGATAGAATATATTTGCATAAACCTGGACCCGGTCGCACCTGTTTATCAAGAGGATGTCGGAAATCATCGGCGTCGAGATCGTGGAAGACAACCGAGGCAGCTCTACAGACAGAAACCCTAATTCTGCTCTTCTTGCCCGACGTTTTGAATCCGAACGAGGACGAACCGAACCTCAGGCTATCTGAGGCGACGAAGCTGAAACTGAGAGACTTGGGCTTTTGGATATGGGAGAAACAGAGAGAGGGGAGAGGAACGGAGGCCATGAAAGCGAGAAGCCAAGGGGAGAGGGAGAGATAGAGAGAGAGAGAGCGTTTGAAATTCTGTTGTAATGCAGAGAAGAAAACAGTGTACGTGTGATGTTCGTACGAAAGCGTATGTCTGTTTGTGTCCACAGCCAATCTACTGGCAACGGCTTCGCAGCATTTCGTTTTCTATTGACTATCGTCTCCCGACTATGATTTTTTCCTTTTGGTGTGAAATGTGATTAAAAATATGAACAACTTGTCATTCTTAGAAACGATAAAGAATGATAAATTCAGAGAAATAATATAATTTCCCAAAAGAAATAATTAAGAATTTGTCAATTGTAAATTTCTCATCAACGACGCCGTTTGAAGGATTTTTGAGAATAGAAAGTGAAGTTTTGCCATATTTGCATTGTAGTATAGGAGGATAGTGCAATTTCACTTAACCCTGAAGTGAGCTGATTGATATAATAATGCTATGGGCTATTTTCTTTTTTAACAAAGAAAACAGAAGCTGATTTTGGGAACTCTGTTCACAACTTAAAGGCAGAAATGGCAAACACATTAAAGACCTTTCATATTTAGAGGACTTAACCATTACACAGTACACACACAAGTTCGATCACTCTTACATCTTGCACCTTTGTCTACATTATAATGCTATCCAAGTTATGCAACAACATGAGAACAACTATCTTCACCACATACAACACCTTTTATTCAGCTAGCTCGCACACGTTACCCTACTTTTTTCAAGCACATTTTGCCCAACCAGACTTGCCTACTCCCCAAGCTTACGCTCTATGGAAAATCTGTGAAAAAAGCACACAGCTGACATGCACCACAAAACCTAACCACATTTCAGAACTCTCTGCTCGCATTTTGCTTATGCTGCTGAGCCTGCTTGTTCACAGAGGTCTAACAGATCCAGGGTCTGCAAGATCACCAAGTAAATATTTCAACATCAGTCTCAACCTATGAGGCCATCCATGAAGGAAAGATTTCCGTAAATTGATTCTTGATGACATGAAAATGAAAAAGAGGAAGAAGATGAGAACCGATGATAGTTATTGTACCTCTGGAACTGAGAGCTCAAGACGAAATTTGGGACCATCATAGTGATGCAAGACTGGCCTAAAGGCATCTTCTTCCAAAGCCTTGCAGACTTTCCTAACACGGATTCTTACCTATCATAATAGGTAAAACCAGAGTATTAGCATATCAGGTATCTGCCATATACGCCAAAAAAAGAAAGAAAGAAAGAGCAAAGCTTTGCAATTCACCAATCCACATTCTACCTGAGCAGGAAACCTAGATTCGCCTTTACATTTCTTATCTTCCCAAGCAGTTGGATCAATGTTAGACCCCCCAAAAGTTGTTGCCTGAACAAAATCGATACCAAGACATAAGAAATCAATCTAGGCACATAAGCCATCCATCTCACAATTCCTCTAAGGAAAAGAGCTTTAGCTTACATGTGACATTTTTTTTTCTTTTTCTTTTTGATAAGTAGCTTACATGCAACATATTATTAAAAAGAAGAAAGGAGGATAAAAGAACGTGAAAGAACAAATGAAAAAGAAAGGTAACTTTATTTAGAATTATTTAAATCTGACAAGTAATATAAAAACAGGAATATATCGAACAATTAACTCCCAAGCTTTTGCTTATTCACTTCATACACCTAGTTCAACAACTTCTAAATAAATTATCTCTTAACAAGCTCATGCCCATCAAAAGGGAGGAGATACAATAAAAAATCTAGCTATGGGAGCCTATTCGAAATAAGACAATCATAAGACTATGCTTTGGTCTCTCAATTAAAATGAAGTGGAGAAGAATGATAGAAAAATCTTTTGTTGCTAAAAACATGATAATCTAACGTTGAATAGTCCCTGTGGTGCCAAGAGCATTGCAAAGGAAACAAAGAGAATAAATAAGAAAAATATGAGAACAAACCTCAAAGATTCCATGCAACTGGTGGGTAGTATAATTATACAGAAAGAGAGGTAAGCCTGGGGTAATTGCCCGTACAGAATCGCGATATCTTGGAGGTAAACCTATGAAATGAATGCAATCAGATATTCTCTCAATAATGAAAAAAAAAATTGTAAGGTTTGTCTGCATATGCTGACACTCCAGATGACAGGTTTGCAAAGCTTGATGAATAGGTGCAATTATCTTGATTATTGATATGTGATGTTTCATCCTCATTATTAGTTTGCATAAAGTGCCGATAATATTTTCAAACTCCTTATTCAAGCACTGGTTTAAACACAAATGACCACTCAAACCTTGAGTACCTTTGGTTAAGTCCAGAATAAGAAAGAGAAGATTACCAAATAGCTGTCGCTTCAAATCTTCCTGCATTGTGTCATTATTGCACACAAAGATGTATCCTCCCAGCACCTCATTCCGTGGGAGGGTCTCTGTCGCTGGCAAGGTCTTGAACCTTTTGTCAACTGCATTGTTGGTGTTGGCATTTTCGTTGATGTTGCTATTGTTGTTGTTGTTGTTGCTGCCATTGTCATTGGAAGCTTTATTGCTGTGGTTATTGCCATTATACTTGGTAGCCATCAGGTTTCCCACAAGGTTTGCATTGTTTTTCTGGTACACTGCATTCATATTGAATATACCATTCCTGAAAGAAGTTTTGCTCCCATTCTCAGTTAATTTAGAGTCCAAATTCAACATATTGAAGTTGAGGCTTTCAAATTTGTTATCTTCCTGGAACCCAACTTTCTCCCTTGTTCTTATTTCAGCTGGGCCCTTGGAGAGATCGAGGTTATTCATGCGCTCGCCCTTTGACCTGGTCTGCTCAGCCAATTTAGAAGCAGCCATCGACCATTTGTGATCCTCTGATGCTTTTGATTGACCACGAAGCTCAGAGGACAACTGCCAAAAGCTTTGCATGCTCTCCATAGTTGCAAAACCTAATTCCATTGACACCAAGGACAAATCCTTTTACATTAGTCTTATAAAATAATAAACTTCCTATACCTACTGTACTTGGCTACGCCAATTGATATTAATAAATTTTTACTGATAAAAAATAATAAACTTCCAAAACAAAAGGTAAGTGAAGAACGCTTATTCCAACCAAAAACTTTTGGAAAAAGAAAACAAAGCATTGACTGTACTGAACAGCATTAAAATATAAAACAAACACTATCAATCTAATACAAGATAATAACTTCAACTGAAGGTTATTCAGAAAAGGATGAACGCATATCTACCGAATAAGGAAAAAATGACTCTTCATGATCAAGTTATTTCCATAGGTATATTATGATCCAATATGTCCTTTTTATTAAAAAAAAATTAATCTCAAACAAATACTGAAAATAAAATTTCTGGTCACTGTTGAAACAACATTTTGAGGACCCCTTAGGAAGGCACATTCCCAAACGATTACAAGGCATCAAAGAAGTCAGCGAATTCAGAAATCTCAATCAGAATCAAGTTCAGCATTTCAATTGCTACTCAGAAATACTAGTCCATTCAGCAACAAATAAATCAGCTCTTATAACAAAACGAAAGACATCCACATCAAAAACCACATTGCTCCAAAAAAGAAAATGAAAAAAATTTTTGTAAGTTAAGATTATGAGTTCTCTTCTTTTTTTATATGTTATTGTTTGTTATTTTACTTCTATAAAAAAAGCAAAAAGATTATGAGTTCTCTTCTTCTCTGCCCATTATCAAACCAACAAAATATGGAACTCAAAAGTCAAACCTAATTTCTCAACCCAAACGAGTTCCAAAATCTCAAACTCTAACAGTATCTAACACAGAAACGACCGACATTACAACAAATCTAGACCTTATTCAAGCTAATCAACTACAAGTAAACCCATTAAAAAAAAAACAAAATTTCCTACTGCAGTAAGATCCAAGAAATGAAAGGAAATGCAATAATTGACAAACAAAATTACCAAGTAACAGCTGAACTAAGCAAAGGAAAACTTCGGAGTTTAGTGTTAAAGATGATATCGAAGGCCTCAATTTAGCGGATTTACCAGGAGACGCCTCAAGAGCTCTAGATTCGGGGATCCAAAAGGGAAAGAAAGGGAAAGAGCGCACCTTTAGGCTTTATCTATCTGCTTCGCTGTGAAACCTGGAGGGCACAGGAGAGAGAGAGAGAGGGGAGAAGAGCAGGTGGGATTTTTTGTCTTTATAGTTCATCGTGTGGCGGAAATGCCCTTCCCAGTTTACTTAATCTCGCCGCTTGCCATTAAAGTTCGAAATTTGTTTCAATCGTTTTTCATCGTAGATTTATTTCGTTCTTCGATAAAAACGAAGTTTTAAAAAATACTTTTCACGTATTTATCTATATAAAAAATATGTATATTTTAATTATTGTTTAATTAATAATTATTTAAAATGTGTGATACAATACAAAGAAGATAGATTAATAATCGAATATTTTAAGTTAATTAATCTTTGACTAAAAACAATTTGAGTGGCTCTACAGTCACGAGCTCCTGTCAGGTTTTTATTAGTGTATTTTGTATTTTTGTATTATTTTTATATGTATTTATTTAATATTTTTTTAAAAAAATTAAAAATTTATAATATTATTAAAAAAATATTTTCTTAATTATTAAATAAAAAATATCAAAAATACAAAATCTCAATAAGAATCCCAGCGGAAACTTCTAGGGGGAAGAATAGTATTTTCTAAAGAATTTTTCCTCATTTTAGAAATAGAACAATTAATGGGTGATTATGTTATGCATTTTCTTAAAAGTGAAAGATATTAACAAACAGTAATCTCTAATCGTTATGATCGTTATTAATTGCCTGTATCATTATTGTCGGAACTGAAATCTGCCGTATGTTTTTATGGCTATTCATTGGTGGTGCCATTATTGTCCGGAGGAAGTATTTAAGGAGGCACAAACATTACAACGACATGGTAGGGGCAATACGGGCATTCGAAAATCAGTAGGAGAGCCCGTACAGTGTCCAAAATTAGCTGGCAAATCACTTTCCTACAAAGCTACGAGGTCCATATCCATTGTATTTGAGGCGTGAGAGGAAAAATGTAAAAGAGTTACGAGAATTTATAACTAGAAAAACAACCTCCTTAATATTCCCGTGAGCTGAAGACAGGAACTGTTTTTTATTTATTAATTTTAGTTTAGTATATAATAAAGGGTATAATCGAATCATGTTCCATATCGATGGATTGTCTCTTTTGGTGATACTATTACGGTTGGTTTGGTGGTGGGGATTTGTTGGAGTGTTACACTTTAAAAGGGTATAGGATCCACATCCATACCGCTTTCATTCACTTCCATGGAATGTGACCAATTGGAGAGGTTAGAGACTTTTTTTCTTTTTTCTTTTTTACCTGATTACGGTATCACTTATCAACTTTTACTATGGGCCTCTGATTTTTTTTAAAAAGGCCAGGCCAGGCCATTCATATAGCAGGCTCACGGACTACTTTAGTGGTCCAAAGGTTATATATATAGGCTTTTTTGGGCTAATATAGGGCCCTGTCGGGTTTGGATTTGAAGAAATAGATGCCAAAATTTTAATGTAGGCTCCATGTTTTTAGAGCTGTAATCGAGCCGAGCTTTGGCTCAACTCAAAATACTCGAGCCCAAGCTCGAGTTCGAGTTCGAGATTTTTTTTTTATTCTTTGTTCGAGCTCAACTCGATAAGACAAACTTTTAACTCGACCTCGAGCTCGTCCCACAAACGAGTTCGATTCGAATCGAGCCGAGCTCGAGCTCGAATTTTTTTTTTTTTAATAAGATTTAATAATTAATAAAATAAAAGACCTAATATTGAATTTATACAACTAACAAGTATACCTCTATTGAATTATAAAATCTTAAAAAAATTATAAATAATTAAAATATCTAACTAGTTGATATTTATCCAAAATAACAATATATTAGCTTACATATATTATTAATACATACACTTAATATGATAACATATATCTATTTTATATATGGTTTCTACATACTAGTATATAAAATTATTAAATTTTATCGACTAATTATTATACAAATTATAAAATATACTTATAAAATATATTCACTATATAGACATAAGTAATTAGATTACATATTATATATTTAATTATAAAAGTGGTATGCTTATATTATTAGCTAATACATATATATATATATATATATATATACATAGATGTATGTATATATTTATCAATATATGAATGAGTTTTAATCAAGTCGAGCTAACGAGTCGATTCGAACATAAACGAGTGAGCCTTAACCGAGTCGAGTCGAATTTTGTCGAGTATGTGTCATTTACTAATTGAGTGGGTATCTGCTTTCACGAACGAACTTTTTTTTTTCACGAGTCAAGTTCGATTTGAGTTTAACCGAGCGAGCTATCGAGTAGACTGGTTCATTTACAGCCCTATGTGTTTTGTTCCTAAAAATTACATGTACATGTGGCGTGACTCTTTTATTTATTTATTTTTTTTCAAAAATGTGGCGTGACTCTTAATTTAATATTATGTTATCTCAATAAGGAATAGGAGTTAAGGACTAGTATTAATTTCGGGATATGAATTATATATATTGCTTTAATTTTATTGAAAAGATATTTGTAATTGTGAATTATGTAATTGCTGCGTAATCGTTTTGAAAAAAGTGAATAAAATTCATATAAAATAAATTAATTTTTTATTAGTAGACTCCACTTTTTTTAAAGTGATTACATCACGTTTACGAATTTTACAATTATATATAGAATTACTCACAATTCTATCATATATTTACAAACACGTCCTAAAACTCAGCCCAAGTAAAAAAAATCGTGTGCTTTTAATCGCAAATAATTATAAAATTATTATTATTTTTTGACAGAATTTATTATGTATTGTTTTAATTGATACCATATCCTGTAGGGAGAAAATATAATGTGTTGGCCGTTGGGGAGTTCCTAATCCTAAGTTCCTAACGCTTCCTGCGTGGTTATAGACCGTTCTACATTTACGCTACTTTACGAGGCAGAGTTAAAAAAGTACGACACCGCCTTAGGCAGACCGGCCCGTTTACTCGCAACCATTTCGGGTTATTCAAAGAACCGCCCGACTCGTTACAAAACTCTTCTCAATTTCCCAGAGCCACATTGTTCGTCCGAATTCCAGAAAAACCAAAAGAAACATACCTGCACGCCATGGAGCAGGGAGATTTCGATCGGATCCTCTTCTTCGAACAGGCCCGCAAGGCCTCCGAGGCTACCCACGCTAAGAACCCTCTCGATGCTGATGTTCGTAAATCACCATTTTTGAAAAATAATTTTATATTTTACTGATTGGTCTCTTAGAACTGATAAGAAATTCGATGTATTTCTACATAATTGTTGTGTGGGATTGATGTTTTTGTTATTATTATTGTTAATGGTTATTTGTTTATTTATCCAGAACTTGACGAGGTGGGGAGGAGTACTGTTAGAATTGTCTCAATTTCAGAGCGTTCCTGATTCGAAAAAGATGATTCAAGGTGCTTAATTTCGTGAATATACTGGATTACTGAACCGTAGCTTCCTATAAGCTTGAGTATTTTAAGAACCAATAGTTTTGATGGTTGCTTTATGGTATTGAAATTATTGGGCTTATCTACAAGTTCAATCAATATATTACAAATTCATCCCCAAATAAAAAAACTCGATCAAAATCATTCTTTGTCTGATTTACCAGAGCTTATGGTAGTGTTTTTTGCAAATGATATTGGAATGACAACGTTTATTACGCTTTTAACATGCTTGACTGCTTCAATAGCATGTTTCTACTCTTGGTTTTTAAATTATACTGATCAATTTTTGTGATACCTATCAAGTCCAGAATCATTTCGCATCTGGGCAAGAATTTGTAACCAGGGGCTTTTATGTGTTTTTTATTCACAGATGCAATTTCAAAGCTGGAGGAAGCATTGCTGGTTAACCCCATGAAGCATGATGCTCTTTGGTGCCTAGGAAATGCTCACACTTCTTATGCATTTTTGACACCGGACCAGGATGAGGCAAAGGTTTATTTCGACAAGGCAGCTTTCAACTATCAGCAAGCGGTCGATGAGGTATTCCTTTTGAAAATCTCACAGGAAAGCATATGGTCCTGTGTTGTGTTTGCAAATGCCACAACTTTGTAGATTTATAATTATAGAGTTGCTCCACCATTTTGTAGGATCCAGGGAATGATCTTTATCGCAAGTCCTTGGAAGTTGCTGCCAAGGTAATTTTCTGTTATTTCTTTTAATATTTAGCCAACGAAATGCTGAGTCCAAAACCATTGTTCAATTTGTTGTACACTTGACCTATTCAATTTGGTTTGTTACCGTGGCTGGGTGGAGAAGGAGATGCCATTGTTGCATTAATAGAGAACTTTTTTGTGCGATTTTTAATTTTTTTTGCTTTTAAGTGGGTACTACTTATATATATATATATAAAAGGGTACCATTAGTGTTAATGGTTGGGAATGGAGTATGAGAAGGTATTCCTTGTGCGGCATTGCTACCTTCCTTGTATGGCATTGCTGGGATACTAGTGGGTGATTTGGTGACATTGAGTGGCAACTTGATTTACTGTCTTGCTAAATTTAACATTATTGTAAAGTAAATGTTTACAAAGGTGAGATAATCACTTGGCTGTGTTCATGACTTTAACCTTGGTTTTTTTTTAACAAAATTATTTTACGACCACAAGAGATTACGACATTGGAGATGAAACACATGTTATTATTGCTCGATGAAATGTTGAAAGCAAATTACTCGAGCTTGTTATTTACCTAGACACTTTGGAGTATAACTATATGTGGTTGTGGGGACCTGTTTCCCCTTGAAAACCTTGTATTTATTTTTTAAATTGCTATTATTATTGTCAGTGTGGGCAAAATAAATTACTACTCTTTCTAATGTAATTGGTCATTTGAGCTGTAGGCTGTTTCATGAAGCAAGTTAAAAGAATTGTCTGAAATGTTGAAAGCTAGACTTTTATGGATGAGATGCTGGGTCTATTTCTACCCTTTGAACTTTGGGGAAGATCATATTGGGATCTAGACATTGTGAATCTTCCTTTTCCTTTTTCCTGTTGATTTTCTGTTCTATTCTCTGTTTCCTTGAAGGGGTATGTGTTTTTTTTTTTTTGAGTAAGGTGTATGTATATATTTATTTGTATAACGACTATGATACAATGATACAGTCCTCTGTTTGGGTCATTTGAGCATAGAATAGGAATCTGCCTAGTCTTTTAGTCTATAAATACTATGGCTTTTAGGCTTGCCACTGCCACATGTCAAACATTTATTTGTATTTGTACTGAATGTGGCGTTTCTGACAATTTAGCAACTAGAGGATGAGAGAAAGACTGATTCGCACAAGTTCAGGGAATAAGAAGTTTGATTTTAGAGTTCTTAGAATGATCCATTACGTGCATGCTTTGATGTTAGATATTGACGCATCTTTGAAACTTTGTTCACTCTCTTTAGGCCCCTGAATTGCACATGGAAATTCATAAGCATGGTTTTGCTCAACAAGCAATGGGAACAGCAGGACCTTCTACTTCATCAGGTTCAAAGGTGAGATCCTGAGCGTTCTGCTTCTCTTATTTTTTATTTGTTCTCTTGGTTGTGGTGTCAATATATATACACGATTTGTGGGTTATGTCTTCATTAGGTAGTGCCTCACCTATCTATTTGGTGTTTAAGTATGCTTCTTGAATGCCTGTTTTATGTGTTTGTCAGAGAGTGGGACGGTGTGTTTTGCTTGGACCACC
Source organism: Cyclocarya paliurus (assembly GCA_029856935.1). Lineage (NCBI taxonomy): Eukaryota > Viridiplantae > Streptophyta > Magnoliopsida > Fagales > Juglandaceae > Cyclocarya > Cyclocarya paliurus. Next base: position 39,408,455 of record CM056946.1, on the reverse strand, counting down.
TTTTTCTCAAGCTTAGTTTTCTCGATCTGTTGACACATCTGTAATTGAGGTTTACTTTTTCCCCCCTGTTGCAGACTTCTTCAAAGAAAAAGAAGAGTAGTGATTTCAAGTATGACATATTTGGATGGATAATTCTTGCTGTTGGAATTGTTGCATGGGTGGGTTTTGCAAAATCACATGTTCCTCCACCTCCTTCACGATAAGTGAGGCATTTGCATGCCGCCGACGGGGATTTTGCACATTTTGAGAGTTTCTGACCTGATTTAAGCAGAAAGTTGAGGATCAAATCTAATCCATCATCCATTAGTTTTTTTATTCCTTTTTTGTTACCCCTAGTAACGTATTCCATGTACAACTGATAAGTTAAAGTGTCTTCAATCTTCTATGTGAAATATTGATTTTTCTCCCCGGATTAGTGGTTGAGCCGCTATGGATGTTTTCATAGCTTAGTCTTTCCTTTTTGTCTTGGTTTGTTTCAGCATAAAATCGTTATGGAAAATGTTTCTGTAAATAGACAAATTTTCCGCTGGGTTGTGTCGGAAGAAATGGAAGGAAACTAGGTCCGTTTAGGTCAAGAAGCAGCTTATTGGTGGTTTGGAGAAGGCAGCACTCCGCATCAACTTCCTTTCCACCATTTTCGCCTCATGACGTCTTTAATAATGGGGTTCCGATTACAGACATAGCATGGCACTTCCTTGTTTGCTCCCAAAGTTACTTAGCAAATTATTATCTGCCATTCGTTGAAAATAATATTAAAGGTCAAATCTATACAACCTCCCATTCTTTTCCTAACATGGTTTTTTATTTTTTTTAAAGTAAAACGCGTCTTTCTATTCGAATCTCCCCACGCGTGATTCGAGTTTTGTTAATAATAATAATAATAATAATAATAATAAGAAGAAGAAGAAGAAGAAGAAGAGGAGAAGAGAAAGAAGTAAAATATATTTTTTTTCTCTATTCTTCCATACTCTCCTGCATTTTCTTTCGAGTTTTGCTACTCATCGTTTCTACACACCATATTTTTATTTTATTTTATTTTACTCTTCATAAACTAATTAAGTTATTTTATTCATCATTCATACACCACATTTTATAAGAGAAAAAAATAGAAAAATAATGTGTGATGTATAGTATGAGAATAAGGAGTAGATTTTTTTATAGATATAGCTGGTTTGGATTGGTAGACACTACTATTCACTGCTACTCACAAATTTCAATTCATAGATCTCATAACTATTCACAAATCATCTCAATTTATCTCATTTTATTTCATCTCTCAATCCAAACAAAAATAATGACAAATATTGGTCAATAGTCCTACCTGTCAAAGCCATTGTAAGAGTAAAACCTTCTCCCATAGTGGAATATTGTAAGGGTGGTTCAACTCCCACAGTTGGGAGCTCTACCCGGGGCTCCCACTAGTTATTTTACTTGTTTCTTTTTTCATATAATTTTTAACACTTTTATTTTTTCAAAAAAAATATTTACAGCATTATTAAAAAAATACTTACTTAGGTTACGTTTGATTTCCAAACTCAGCTGAGTTTAGTCTAATTTTAAGATGAGTCTAACTTTCAAACACGCAACTCTCAAATTACTAAACTCATCTCAACTCAAAATCTTATTATACGTGAGACCCACAACCTTTTTCAATTTCTCGTAAAAAGTATTAAACTCATTTTAACATCCAAATACACTTTAAACTCAGTTTAGATGGGTCCCACATAACTCCCTCAATTATTCAACTTACTACTATTCATAAAAAAACTCAACTCAGCTCAGTTCAGCTTAACATCTAAAAGCAGTCTTAATCATTAAGTTAAAAAAAAAAGCAGCTGGAGCTACTAGCAGTAAAAGTAGAGTTTTCTATATTGTAAACCATCTCACAGGAGCACTTTTAATAGATTAGCCAAAACTAAATGACACTTTTAACCAATGTGAGATAAATTTAGTTTTGGCTATTCCAATCTCCATATTAGAGTAGCTATTTTTTCATTATATAAGAATAAAATAATATGAGATGAATTTGACTCAAGCTATTCTATTCACATTAAATTTTCACATTGAATTATTCATTTATTCATTATATAGTAATAAAATAATATTACTTTAAAAAAATTTTAATTTTTTAATTATTAATTAATTTAATTTTATCATTATACCTTTTATATGTAAATTAGTAGTTATATTCTAATTAAATTAATATTGTTTCATATGAAATAGATAAGAAAGAGGAAAGAGAAATAATTGATAAAATATGTATTTGATCTATCTATAGTAACTTTCAAATTTGAAAAATATTTTAAATTTTATGTAGCTAAAGTCTAATTATTTGAAATTTAACTAATCTATTGTGATTATATTTTATTCTCTAATAACTAAATATTCAATTGATTTAGTTTAGGTAAGTTTGGAGAGTAAAATGAAAATTTTTGTTTTTATTTTTTAATAATATTTTTATTTTGAGATTTAAAAAAATTATAACGATAAGATGATATAAAAATTTTATATTTTATGATGTTGCCAAAACTGTCGCTAATTTTTAAGATTCTCTTAGTTAGTATAGGTTGTCAGAGTTTGTGCGCGGTCTAAAAACCCTTGGCAACGCTGTCGTTTTGTATCAGAATCAAAGTTACTCTTCGGAACCGATGGACGATGACCTGTGACCTCCGTGTCTTTTTCTCGTATCTGTGCCCAATTTAGAAAGTGCAGCCAAAGTGTACAGACTCCAGAGAATGACTACACAGTCGGGACTGTACGGTCACGACGCAGCGCTATCGCTCTGGTTCGGGCGGTCTTTATTGAGTCCACGCGTCCCTCCGTTTCCAAGCCGCTGTGTCTCTTTCTTCCTCCCGAAACCCCAGCGGCTCCACCGTGTCTTGGCCATGGCCGTTAAGCGCAGCCCTAAGCGTCTCAAATACTCTGCTCCTCGCTTCACCAAGGTTCCGTTCTCGCCCTACTGTCATCTCTTCCCTCACGTAGACCGCACATGCTTGATCTGATTTCCGGTAGTTTGTGTTTCCGTATAAAGGACTTGTTTGGTTGCTGAGAAAATGGCGTTAGAGAGAGGATAAGATATTTATTTGCGATAGCTGTAGTTTTGATAAAACGATAAGTAGGAGGCCAGGCTTGATGAAATTTGGAAAGAAAAAAGAGGTTATTTTTACGTTTTGACATTTTCTTCAATCAGTAATAAACGCAACCGGTTCATAATAAATCACTGTGATGATCACTTGTTCATCAGTTTTATTCCCGAAAGGATTTTTTTTTTTAAAAAAAAAAAAGAAGAAATTGGTCGGTTGATTGACAAGCATATTGAACAAAGCTCTCATGGCGGGAGGGACCAGATTTAATTTTACCTTAATTGGCATGAAAACATCAGGAGGATGGCTTGCTTTATGTTGAAGCTGATTCATCAGGAGCAGACAGCTGGAAATTGGAGCCAGTTGTCAATCTTTTGAAACAGGGAGCGGTTGGGGTCATTCCTACAGACACTGTGTATGTTGCTCTTCTTCTTCGGTTGCCTGAGTTGTTAAAGGCAATATTTGACATGGAAACCTCAGCGGTTGTGCTGTTCTGGGCCCTATGTAATATGTTTCTTGCTGTAATATTAGTCACAGTTGTATGGTCAAGTTAATTTTGAAGGGCATTTGTTTCATTAAATATTCATTTTGACTTTTTCTTAAGTGTCATTTATTAATTATTAATTAATTAAAGCTAATTTAGATTCTACTTTCATTTTTCTATTATTTTCTGGCTCCCTCTGCAAGAAAGTTTTCACATTCCTATCCTTGATTTTCTCAACTTTGTTGTTGTGATCTGGTCATGTATTGCGCCCCTTGTTTTCCTTTTTTTTATTTTGGTACCTCGTAATTTTATTGTTCCCCTTTCTTAGTTGGTTATTGTAACAGGTTTCTTTGTTCATAGGTATGCAATCGTTTGTGATTTGAAAAGCAATTCAGCGATTGAACGTCTTCGCAGGTAGACTCAGTTGTAATTCTATGAAACTTAAAAGAAGTTTATCCTCAGTACTTATTATTTTGCATTATGGTGACAAGAGTGTTATCATGCTTCCATTGCAGGATAAAAAATATAGATGCTTTAAAGGCAAGTTATGGCTTCTCTCAAGCTACAGCTTCTGATACTTTAGCAAGTATAAAATGAAACTCTTGCCACTGAAAGATACATGCCTGATACTCGATTCTGTAGTCTGCTTGGGTAGTGCATGGTCACAGCATAGGGAAAAGCCATTGATTATAATATCCATGTTGTTGTGGTTTGACAACCTTTTTATGCCAGGTGATATCTTCCTGCACATGCATGTTCTATGAATAACATCTTCATATTTTTTTTAATGCAGCCTCTTAGCATCTTATGCCACTCTTTCCGGGACATTGATACGTATACAACAGGGTTCCCTCGTGGTGATGGCCAAGGTCATGCTAGTATATTCCGAGCTGTGAAGCATTGCTTACCTGGGCCTGTAAGTATTTTTCTGGATCCCGTGGTTGTTTCTGGAGGAAATTGTAGGTGTGCATCAGTGCTATCCAGGAGCCATTACAATAACTAGAGAGTTACCTTTTCCATAAACAGAGCTCAATGGTACCCAACATCCAGGAGCACACCTGGCAGACCATTTCCTAAACTAAAGATCTGATAGATTTCAGTTTTGCATCCTTCTTTTGTCACTCTCTCCCTCTCTTTTCTGTGATGGTTAGAGTCTTAAAGACATAATGACGAATTCTGAAGAAAAATCTTCAAATTAATGAAGTCATATATGTGTGTATAATTTTGTGGATTCATTTTGAGTTCAGTAGGTTCCTTGAACTGTTCAAGTGAAGAATTAATTTTCATCTCTAACAGACCTTTTATGCAACAGTATACTTTCATCCTGACTGCAAGTAAAGAGTTACCTAAACGGTGTATAAGGTATGGGACTGCAGCTGCCAAATTTACATCAAGGAAAAATGTGGGTGTTCGTATGCCTGATGACGCCATAAGTCGGGCAATACTCGAGAGGATGGATGCCCCTTTAATTTCCACAAGGTTAGTTACATTTGTCCACTTAATTATTTTAATTGGAGTGGTGATTTGGTTGGAAACTAAGGCCTCGTTTGTTTTCGGAGATGAGATGAGATGAGATGAAAATTTTTGAGATGAGATGAATTATTTATTTTATTTTGTATTGAAATTTGAAAAAGTTGTAATGATTAGGTGAGAGAAGATGAGATAAATTTGAAAAAGTTGAATTGTTTATTTTATTTTGTATTGGAATTGGGAAAAGTGTAATGATGAAATTGAGATGAGATGAGATGAGATGAGAGTTTTCTGAAAACAAACCAGGCCTAAATGTGTCTTTAACTTTATCTTCATTATTGATGCCAATAACTGTAATCATTTTTCTTTAATCAATCGTTGATGTTTAAGCAGGCAAAGATAGCATACCTGCTGTTTGTACTTCTCATACCTTAATGGTATTGAATGCATGTCCCTTGTGTCAGTGTCAAGTGCCCAAAGGAGAATGAGTGGCTGATAGATCCGGTTGTAATAGCTGATATATATGGACAAGAGGTATGGATCAACTGAGGCTTCTTTAGCTATATTCTAAGTTAGATTGTCCTTGTAGTTTATAAAGTGAATGCCCTGTGGAAGGATGGCAATACATTGCAATTTTTTTTTTTTTTGTAATTATGACAATACATTGGAGGATTAATATTAAAATGCAATAGATTGCTCTTTAATATTACGCCTTCCTTTCACTTATCAAAAAAAAATCTTACGCCTTCCTTTTATTCAGAACATGGTTTTATAGGATTTGAGAAAGTGACACCAATGAAAAAATGAATGTAGGAATTCATGACAGCTGAGACTCCTCCCTGTGATCTTCCTGTTTTGTGATGCCCCAAGTTTTTTTTAGCGTCAATGGAAATTTGATTATGACAATTTTACCTCCAACTCCCCCCGCCCAAAAAATAAAATAGATCTCTCTTTAATCATTCTTAGGAAAAGTTATTACATAATCTGTACTGTAAATTGTTACAAATATCTTGACTGACTTTCAATTTTAGGGTCTGGACTTTGTTGTTGATGGAGGGGTAAGAGTGGCAGATCCATCCACTGTTGTTGACATGATGGTGATTCCTCCCAAGATCGTAAGGCAGGGAAAGGTAATGAAGTCTATGTTATTGACGAACCATGTTCTCTACATGATGAGTTGCTTTATTTTACGTAGTACGATCTAGCATTTATATTTTATTCTATTTAGCGTCCTATTGTGGCTAAAGCTATTTTCTTGCCTTCAGATAAAGTCTGGTATTTGAAGAAACAAATGTTCTTTATCAAAAAAGTTAATACTCAAAAAAAAAAAAAAAAACCTTTTTAAAAAACACGTCCCATGTTAATTTTTTAACGCAGTATATTCTTTTACCTTTTATAACCACCAGATTTCGATTTCATGTTGATGCTGAACTTGCAATATTTTGGGCCACTGATAGCCTTGGCGCCACATCTACTTCAGCTGTATCAGTGAAATTTCCTAGTTTCTAGGAGTATTTTAATGCTAACCTAGGAGACTATATGGGATTTTTTTGTGTAAAAACTCATTATCGAATTGTTGTGTTCTGCATCTCTGGCACAATGTTCTCTTACTTCTTGATCTTTTTTGTTGTTCTTGATATTTGATTCAGGGGCCTAAGTTACACTGGATGGGTGCTGAGGATGATGATGGATCTGCTGCTATGCCTGAAGCAAAGCTCATCATTCCTTATGCTACTTGAGGCTAATACATGCGTCCTTGAAACACTGTAGCGAAACATGATTTGTATACCTTCAAGGTTGTACAGTGGTTTATAGATGTTTACCACCAAAAATAAGGTTTTAAGGCGGTTATGAACTAGTGGTTTCTATTGGATATTGGATGATGGTCAAGGGCATACAGGATACAAGGGAAATTGCGCTATGTGAACGTTAGGTCAAGAAATGGTATAGGGGAAAAGGTTATAGGGTAGATCCCATAAGAGCATCCACATTGGGTTCTCTATATTTTCTCTTAAATTTTAGCTTAAAATGACACTTCTTATAATTTTATCTTAAATTTTACTCATCTTCAAAAAATCTTCTACATCTCATTTCCTATCCTTTTTCTATTCTATTAAAATAATATTTTTCTATTATTTCTTTATTATTTTTTTCTTACTTTCATTTCCATTTTTAACCACTAACTCTTTTGTCTTATTCTCTTCTTTTAAAAGATTACATTTTTTACGTACTTATACGATTTTTTTTTTCGAATACAGTATTATTTTTCAATTTAACATCGGTATTAAAAATAATACATTTATTTTAATATGTTCATTTTTCAATGCGATTGTATTTTTAATATGAATATTTGATTTGCATTAGTGTAATGATGACCCTTTTTTCATTTTCATATAATTATGAATATTTTTTTCAATTTCTCTAACCGTAATACCTATTCGCATATTAATGATAAAATATTTTGTAAAATAGTAATGGTAACATTTTGAATTCCTGTAAATTAGTACACATGTTTTGTTTTTTATCAAACGGTAACTTTTTTTTTTTTATTCTCAAACGGTAATATTTTTTTGTCCTTTTATCAACGGTAATTTTTTTTTGTCTTTTTTTCAACGGTAACATTTTGTGTCTTATATGTAGCGGTAACTTTTTCCACAATAAATACGCCTCCTGCTTGCATTCTTTTTTTAAAAAATTCAAGTCTCATCTTCAACTCCCTTCATCAAATGGCTCGTTCTTTTTTCGCAAATTGCTCACATACTTGTCATCTGATGATGAGTTGGAAGCTGTTTTTAATGTCGAGGCTGATGAAGAGTCATCTAGACATCGTGCCAATCGCCAACATCGTAAATTTATTTGGCGTGATCATATTCAAGAGCACAAGTGCCTTTTCCGCAACTATTTTGCAGAAAACTCAGTATATCCCTCCAATCTATTTCGAATGAGATTTCGGATGAGTCGTCCCCTATTTCTCTGTATTCTAAATGAGGTAGAGGCTTACGAGCCATACTTCGTTCAGAGAAGAGATTATGCTGGAAGACTCGGTTTATCTTTTATGCAAAAGATAATCGCAGCACTTAGAATGCTGGCCTATGGAGTTACTGGTGATTTTATGGATGAATACATTCGTATTGGAGAAAGCACCGCAATGGAGAGCCTCAAAACATTTTGCTCAACAATCGTAACTGCTTTTTCAAATGAATATTTGCGGTCTCCAAATGCCAATGATATTGCTCGATTGCTTGTGGTTGGGGAACAATGGAGATTTTCAAGAATGCTGGAAAGCATTGATTGCATGCATTGGAAGTGAAAAAATTGTCCCGCTGCCTGGAAATGTATGTACTCCGGCCACATCCGTGAACCAACTATTATTTTAGAAGCAGTTGTTTTATATGATCTCTGGATATGACGTGCATTTTTTTGTATGCCCGGTTCACATAACGATATTAACGTGCTAAAGAGATCTTTTATTTTCACGGAACTTGCCCAAGGGCGTGCTCCACCAGTCAATTACACAATCAATGGCAACAACTACACTATTGGGTACTACATTATTGATGGTATTTATCCCAAGTGGTCAACGTTTGTGAAGACGATTTCATCACCCCAAGGGAATAAGAAGAAAAATTTTGCCAAAGCACAAGAATCGGCAAGAAAAGATGTCGAGCGTGCCTTCGGGGTACTTAAACAACGATTTGCAATCGTTCGTGAGCCTTCCCGATTATTCAAAGTCAATGCCTAACAAAGATAATGAAAACATGTGTTATTCTACATAACATGATCATTGAGGACGAGCATGATGATAATCAGTGTCTGAACATGGAATATGATCAACTTGATGATGATATGCCAGAATTGTCGCGCAATCCAACAAATGAATATGTCAATTTCATTCAGCGTCATCATGAAATTAGAGACAGCTCGACACATCATCAATTACAAGCAGATTTAATTGAACATAATTGACAATTCTATTCCCAACAATAGAAGAGAAGGTTGTCTTGGATTCTCTATTTTATGATTAGTAGCGACCGTGTTTGAAAGTTTCTAAAATTTTCATTCCAAAAAACATGTTTGGTTCAAGAGCATGCTAAAAGTTATTGTGATATTTTAATTATCTGTAATAGTTTAAGAATTTGTAATGTCAAGTTTGAAATCAAGTTTAAGGAATTGTGAATATTTCAGCTTGAATATTAAAAGTTTGCAAACGTACAAATTATATTAATATAACAAACGTGCGAATCCAAACTATCCAAATAAAATTGGTACATAAAATACAAGTCCGTGAATATTAAATAAATGTATTAGTTACAAATCTAATAAATGCCTCCTATTTTGGAAGCATTGCGTCGCGCCAATATATCTAATTGAAGTTGCTGGAAATATACCCGCTAAACTTCGCTTAACGTACTCACATCGAGCAACATTATCCGCTCATCTCTCTCCCATTGGGCTATTTTCAGTTTCTCCGACTCCAACCTCCATCTTTCGTCCTTCTGTCTACTTTTAGTTTCCTCATTTTCTCGATCATGTGCCATCTTCTCGGCCTTAAGAAGGAAAAATTCCTTCTCCTGAGCACGTGACTCCTCTAGTATACTTACGCTTGCTGAGCTCCACAAGCTCATCTGATGCCCTACTTTGGGCCTTACGTTTTCCTTTCTCAGCTTTTCTCCCTATTGGCCTATCCAATTCGATGACATCATTATCGTCCAGATCCTCGCACTCTGTACCACCCACTGAATCAATTGGTGAATTAGTTGCCACTACTGAGGTACACGAATATGTAGGGGACATCATTGATCGTCACTTCATCCCGTTCTTTGTGCAACGTTGATTCCATTTCGGTTAGTCCTTCAATAGCTCTCAACAATGCTCAAACTGAAATGCCGTTTTCTCAAGCGATTGGTACATTACCTTCGCTTTGTCAAACTTCCAAACAAAAAATAAAATAAAATAATTACCCACCAATTAAAGATAAAGGAAACATAATGCATAAAATAAAAATAAGTATTAAGGACAATAATAAATAAGTGAATGCTTATACCTTATCTTACTCTGTCATGCCACTTTGATTCAACCCTTCAACTTAAGCGAGTTTGGCGCAAAATTTGTTCGTCGCCTTTTGAATGGCAGACCATAGATGTATTAGGGATCCAACACTCCGCTCATTTGTTATTTCTTTATAGTCATTGAAGTATTGACTAATTTTTTCTCAAAGTTGGGCGTGTTTTTGGTCCATTCCTTGGATGACATCAATGCTACTATTCAGCCATGCGGAGACAAGTAACTTGTCTTATTGGGGGGTGAAGTTTACACCCCTGGCTGTTTTTCTTTGAGAGGGAGGCTCTACTTGGGGCGGGGGTGGAGAGTCATCCAAAGTTACAGAATGTTGTTCACCTTGCCCAACATAAATGCGGCCAAGTTCAGGCTCCTGAGTGAGGAGGCTGGTGAAGAACATATTCCCATACTCTTGTGAATCCATTTCTAAAATATTGTAAATATAGAAACGTGTTACATAACTCAGACAGTTAAATTCTACATTTTGTAAGTAATTTTGGTAGCCAGCTCAGGAATCCTATGGCAACCTCACTTGGCACCCACTTAGGGACCGTTTGTTTTCAGGGATAAATCGAAAACTTTGAAAACTTGAAAACTGTTTTCGTACGGATAGGTAGTTCCCCCAAAACAAACACAATATTATCCTCGAGGTTTTCATCTCATTTGGTCTCTCCCATTACTCAACACTGTTGACTGATTTCCATCTCAACACCGTGCGAATCTCGCAGCCCCTGTCTCCTCTCTCCCATAAGCCCCATTTTGAAGTTCACTCTGTGCGAATCTTCTTTAGCATGTCAATCCCATCTCACAAAACTTCGATCCCATCTCTCTCGCTCAGAATCCTTTCGCGTGCATCCCATCTCTCTCACTCATAATCCTCGCAAGATTGCCTTCCAGATGAAATCCTGAGAAAAAAAAAATCTCTAACAACGATTCAGAACCTCTGTGTGGAATCTCTGTGGTTCTGAACGTGCGAATCTCCCCTGTTCCTCTGCCCATCACTGAACCGATTGGAGCCGCGTCCTCATCTCTCATTTCATTGCTCCAAGCACCCTACATATAGGAGATGTCGAAAGCTGCGAAAACCCCCCGCTCCTCCACCACGGTTACCTAATTTAACCGTCGTTTATCTCTCAAAAACGACTGCCGTAAACGCTTCCTCACCAATCCGACGAGCACCACGGGTCTGAGAACGAGGTCATACCAGGTAGTCCATAGTACCCTCTAATATATATATATATATATATATATATATATTTTTATATCAATAATTTGTGCAAATATCTTGTTTATTGTTGGTGATTAATGCATTGTCACTGATTTGTTTGTGACTGTGGATCGATTAGTGGACTTTAATTGTTTTGAGTTTGAATGGACTCTCTTGTGTGTTTGAAGTTAAAATGGTAGAACAATCACTCAACAAATCCTGATGGGCAGATAAAAATATAGAGAGATACGTTCAGGAAAATGGTGGAGTCATTACTGGTTTTGATTATTTAGGTGAAGTTATACCAAAATACTTTTTCTTTGTGCTTCACATCTAGTCGAGCATGCAGACCTTGTCATTGAAATCCCTTAATAATTTTGCTTGAAATTCATTGACTGGGGAATTACTTAAGATGGAACCCGTTTAACTTTAGCAGTATGTAGTTGCCATAGCCACATTCCGATCCAGAGCTACTGATTATACTTGATTAGTGCCATTTGCTTTTCTAGGTTAATACCTATATGTTATTCCTTTTGATTACATGAAGAATTGCTGTGTTGCATACTTGAGTTGTTTTGGCATTCAACTTTATGGCCTAAGACACTTTAGAACTGATTTTCCACAATTTATCTAATTAGTTAAGCTGGATTACTCCATAAAATGCTTTTCTTAGTAACAACTTTTCTCTGATATCAATCATTTGCTACATGCATCAAATGTAAAACTATACAAGTTTTCATCATCATTTATCATACATTCTCTATGAATCACCACTTCGTTACTTGTTCGAGTTCAAATCTAGTGCATAAATGTCGGATGAACTTAGAACAAGAATGGTTTAAGGCAGAGGTACTATTAATTGTCAACTGATTTTATTGACTGGCCAATGTGGTAATGTCATATTAAATTGTATTTAAATTTAATACTACTAAAGCCCAAGGTTAAATTCCTCATAAACACTATACGCATTTTGGAGAGCCATAAAAAGAGTGGTAAGAACGATTCTATCAATTTTCCAGCAAGTAAATTTGATATTTGATCACAAATAACCACTTGTCAAGTTAAAACTAACACCCTGCTAAAAAAAAAAAATAGTGAAATGCCCTTGAAATACAGATTAAAATTTGATCCATCTACATGTGTATTAACTGTGAAGTCTTGATATTTTGAACTTGCAGAACTGTGGGCACCCTTTATCTAAACTGTTGATACTGAGTTTTTTATGATGATTAGATTACATACTGCTTATATTCGTTTAAGGGTTTTCCAAATGGCTATTATTATAAAAGTAAGGGTTTTCAAATCGTATACAAATTGGCATTTTCACTGCTTCATCCCGAGTGCATATATTTATGCTCATTTATCATAACTTGTAATAGAATGATAGTTCTAGGCCTTTAAGCTCAAAGGACAAGGAAATAAATTAAAAATCAATACTGTTTATTTTACAACAAACCATTTACATTAATGGCTTGAGAGAAAGAAATTAGTTTTTGTGCATGCATTTATAAACTGAAAAAAGTTTTATATATACAAATTATTCTTCTGATGTGGCCGTGGGCAGAGAGAAATATATTAGATGTTAGTGGTGATGTCACAAGTTATTGTCGGTCACAAAAATTGGACAACTGATGTTTTGAAGGAGTGGACAGCGAGTGCATAGCTAATTTTCACATTAGTCCTTCACTTAACGTCAAGTGCATGCCCTGCATATATGCAGCTTTTGTCATTCATGCTTGCTACTCATATTTTAGCATCTGCCCAGGAAAATTTTGTATACAAAATCCCAGGACTGATTATTAATATGCAAAATTTACATAACTGCACACATTTATTTGGATTCCCACCACAATAAATTGGTTTTAACATATTTTTCATTTGTTAGCATTACTACCTACGTTCCTCTCGACTATCTCACCCTCAGCAGGTATGGCCCACTTCTAAAAAAAAATAGTTTGGCACACATTTATCATTTATTTAGCCACGTATGATATAAACGTCTTTGGATTTCATATCTACATATTAGCATTTTCACATGGACCCCGACTCCGTCATTTCACACGTTGATCGGAAAATTTGGGCGGATGGAATGGAGGACGACTTCATTGACATGATGTTAGCTGAAGCCCTTAATGGCTCACTAAGGGCTGGGAAGATCACTTCTAGGGACCATGCTTCCTATGCTGCACATCTTACATCTAAGGGCGTAAGAACGTACGATGCGAACCAAATCAAGGGGAAAATACATAGGCTCAAGATGATGCAACGATTATTCATGGACCTTATGCACCAAACTGGTATGGGATGGGACCCCAATACCAAAACAGTTGTAAGGAGCGATGAACACTGGGCAAATGCCATTAGGGTAATGAATCTCTAACCACACCATATTTTCATATTATACAATAATCACACTATTGATTATCATTTTTTTCCTCCTTAATCCCTCCCTAATATATTGAATTTAAAATTCCTTGCCCAGGCCAAGCCAAAAGTAAAGAAGTTTCGTACCTCGGGTTGTCCACGATATGCAGACCTCTATACCATTTTTGGCGCTTCGGTTGCTCTAGGCACACTCCACCACGCATCCACCCAACCACCACCATCTTCAGACGAGGAGGAGCGTCTTGATGCTGAGATGCGGCGTCGAGGCCCAGCACTTGGCACCCAAGCAGGTCAGGATTTTGTTTTTGATGGCCCATCATAGTTTGACATGGACATGGAGACACCATCGACTCGCTCGTCCCGAAGGCGTTAGAAGAGAGGGCAAAGCAACTAGCTGGACGAGGAGATATCGAACATGGTTGCAGTGATCACGTGTTCTTATGAGGCACGCCGAAAGTCTTACGATGGCAGAGAGGAAGCGTCAAGGGAAAAGCGTAGTAGAGGATCAACACCTGGCATGGATAGTGATGCCGGTTTTGATTTTTTTTCACACTGTGTGGCCTTGTTACAGGCACTCCAGCCCCCACTGCCGGCTGATAAGTTCTCCCATGCGTTTGATTGCTTATTGAATCCCCTAGCTCAACGATGATTTTTGACGATGGATGATGCTCATAGGCATGCGTGGGCTATACATAGTTGATTAGAGCGTGAGTTATGCATAGTTGATTAGTGTCTAGCTTGAGCATTAGAGCTACTGAGGTGTTGCTGCCTAGAGATTGTAATGTAGGATTGGCATTATGTAATTTCATTTTTAGGAATGTGTGCTTTGTTATTGTTAACATTTGTTGCTTTCTTATTAACATTTGTTGGTTTCTTATTAACATTTGTTGGTTTCATGGACATCTTTGGAAGATGATTGAACTGTGTTATTATTTCAATCCAGTTTTTATGTTACTTTTACATCTTTTTCTATTAATAGTATTGTGTTACGTTGTGGGTAGATATACCAAATTGTTATATCATTGTTATTTCTAACAATGTTTGTTTATATCACCTTTTTATTGCCTCTTGAATTGATTTATGAAGTAGATGGTGACAACTTGTCTAAAGTCATATTTACATTTTGGTGTCTTACTTTTTTGGTGCTCTGCCCAACGGGCAGCTGTAGGTTTTGAACATGATCAACATTTTTCAAAGGCATAAAGTTTTATCAAAGGTAGTGGTTGCAGCAATCAAGGTTATTCTTCCTCTCCCAAATGCTCTATTTTTGTTGTTTATTGTATCACACCTTTGATTTTCTATTAATAGAATGGATGGATAGAGAAAGCATCATTTTCTGATGTAATATATTTTAACATCAGAAAATGATGTTTAATTTAAAATAATGCGTTATCATTATGTGACAGCACCTACCAGATAATTAAAATTGTTCTAGTTTAATGTGTGTTCCATCCATTTGTTCTAGTTTAGTGTGTGTTCAAACTGTTTGTTGGAGCTACTGATTTTTTACTGCTGCTGATGATACTGCTTGTTTAAACTTCTTGTTGCTGTTGAAAAGTACTCCCACGGTTCACTACAATTAAGACAAGTGTAAAATGTAAATATGTTCTTCGGCTGTGTTGTTGCTACTGTTCCAGAGTTACTCCCACGATATATTTTGTTTGTTGACTTCAGAATTTTGTTTTTTGTATTTCCTGTTGGTTTCTTTCATACTTCTTACCCTCTACTTGCCTCCTAATATTGAAACATCACACCACCGCAAGGAAAAAAATGTATGAGACCTGGGTATTGACAAATATTTCATTATTTGTCTTTTAATCCTGTTGTGTTGACTGTTTTATTCTTCTCATAGTGTGATATCTGTCTTTACCTTGATGATTTAAAAACACAATGTCTGATTTAAATACTATGAGATATTTGGATTGGGATGTGAGCATCATTTGCATAGTCCAGATACTTTTATTGATTATCATCAGTTTTTATGTGAAATATCGTGAAGTAACAACCCAGCTCTCTCTGTAGGAGACATAGAGATAAACACTTTATAAGCAGCTCTCTCTGTGCTGCGAAAATAGTTTAGGCCTTGATACCAAAATCTGTAGGAGACATAGAGATAAACACTTTATAAGCAGCTCTCTCTGTGCTGCGAAAATAGTTTATAAAATCTTGTCACAATTTATAAAATACCAATACTGTTTATTGCTTAAGCAGCTCTCTCTGCCTTTTGTTAAATGATTCAAATAGTTCATATGATTTGCCCTTTACACAAATATGGGAAATGGGCAATTCCCATGTCTGTGCTGCATGTCCTAAAGCAACTAATGAGGCTTTTTTAATTTAAAATTGCTTGCTCAAGATAATTTCCCATGTTTATATTAGACGTATGCAAATATTTTTATAAATGAGGAATATTTTTATGAAATCACTTTACACAAATAAATGAGGAAAAAGCATTTTACAATATTTTTATAATATATTTTAAGATTTTGTTGTATTCTAATTGTAAAAAAGTGCTATACATGTATCATTAACATTTTGAATGGGCTACAGGCAAAACTAGTGTAGGAAAATGTTGTCATTTATTATGAAATTACTATAGATTTTATCTGTTGGTGGTTGTTGTACAAAAATTATAAAAAAGTGTTATACTACCGGGTTTTGGTGGTTGTTGACTAATTTCAAATCGTATACTATAGGTCCCTTCTGTTGTCCTATTTCTCAACTGTCTAGTGCAACAGAATTTACTAGGTCCACCCCGAATTATTTGAGTGCAGTTCTTAAACAAAGCATTTTATCACAATTCTTCGCCTATATTTTAGGAGTATTTGGTTGAGGCCTTTCAAACTTCACTTGAACTGATTTTACCACAGTTCCACATCCACTTCTAAAGAATGGATAATAACAATTCTTGGACTGAACTGAGTGATATTGATGATCCGATGGAGCCCCTAGATATCATGAACGTTATTAGGATACTGTCCCGTCGACGGAGAAGAAATCACCCAAGGCCACAACATAATATAGGCCTCCGAGGGCATCAATATATTTTAGGACTTTTAAATGGCCCTCCAGATAACTGCAAGATTATATTTCGTCTGGAGGTACCTACATTCCGCTGTTTATGCGCATTGTTACGTAACAATAACTTAATACGTGATTCTAGAAGAGAAGTGACGGTGGAGGAAGCTGTGGGTATGTTTTGCCTTCTTATGGGCCAAGCAGAAGGCCAGCGAATTGTTGGGGACAGATTTCAACATTCGACACAAACAATTAATAAAAACATCAGAAAGGTGATTAATGCATTATATGAGGTTGGAAGACATTTGATTGTACCAACTCCCAGGGAGAGCGTGCACCCTTATATTTCAAGTAACCATCGTAATTATCCTTGGTTTAAGGTAACATCCCTTTATTCAAACTGACCTTATCACATACAACGTAATAATCACATTCATTTCTTAGTTGGTTGTGTTTTTTGTTCAATGATACCAGCTGTCGTCCCAACTGAGTTGCGTGAGGTATATCGAAATAGATTGGGGCGAGTTGCCCAGAATGTGTTTTGCATAGTTGACTTCGATATAGAGTTCATATTTGTTTACACTGGATGGGAGAGATCCGCACATGATGCACGTGTCTTCCACAATGCTGTCAGTGATTCACAAGCCCGTTTTTCATGGCCACTAGAGAGTAATCCCTTTTTTTGTTTTTATTAACTTTATCAAATATTTAGAAGTTGGAACTGTCATTATTTTTGGTGTTATTTTGATATATGGACTTTGTGCTTTGATTTATAAATGGACTCTCAAGTCAGTATTATCTTGTGGATTCAATTTATCCATGCACTATGGGATTGCTGCCCCCTATCAAAGAAAACGTTATCACAGGAGTGATCGTAACAACACCAGACAATTTGATGGGTATAAAAATTACTTCAATTATCGTCACTCAACAATTCGTAATATTGTAGAATGAACATTTAGTGTTATAAAAGAACGATTCAGAATCTTTCGCTCATGCCTCCATATGCGGTTGGGCGGCAATGACTCATTATTACAGCGTGTTGTGCGCTGCACAACTTGATTAGAACGGTCACCCCTGATGACTGGATATTTCAGACATGGAGTACGATGCATCTACCAGTTATTGAGCCTGCGGTTGGTGATGGGACATCCTCATCTGGTAATGTAGACTTGTCGACTGAAGTCCAAAATAGTATGACTGCGATTAGAGATGAGATTGTCATTTCTATGTAGGAAGCAAGGGGTGGCAATTGATGGTGTTATTTAAGGATTATGCGTGTATTTAATACTGATATTTTTATTGTTGGCATTGAAATTACCCTTATTTTGAACAACTGATGGTAGACAGATTATTTATTTAATGAGAAATGATAGATGAATTACGTTATTGGATTTGGTTATGTATTTATTTATTTTTACTTGTTGGGTTTTAGGAATGTATTTCTTAAATCAGATTGTGTTTATGCATTTTTGACGAGGATATGTAATGGGTTGCAAGTTTTTTGATAAAATGTAGGATATAATAACTTGTCTTTGATAAATTAAAGGAGTAGAAAACAAAAAGGAAAAAAAAAAAAAAAAAGCTTCAACCTTCATATTGTATTTTTAATTCTTTTTAAAATTAAAATAGGTTTGACGATAATAGGTGTATTAACACATTAATTTATGAGGAGGCAAATCTCACAAGAACAATTTTAATACATCACACATTTATTTCAATTTTTTTTTCTCTTCTTTTTTAACGAGTGTTTGGTGTAGTAATAATGAGTACAAAAAATTATTACAAAATATTTGGAATGATTCTATAAAATATTTGATAAAAACGATTATAGATAGAAAATATTTTAGCATAATATTTTTTAAATGAGGTCATTTTTTTTTTACAAATATTCCCAGTGGCTATGCAAAATATTTTGATACAAAAAAAGAATATTACACATAATTTTTGAATAAACGAAGCATGAAACAAAAAAAAGGAAAAAAAAGAAGAAGCAAGCCCAACGTTATAACTGCCAAGGAAAGTGACGATTGGAAGGATCAAGGCATGAATCACTGTTCATGCGCGGGCTGATTACTTGTTTCAGCAAGTAGTTTACACAATAAAATAATATGCACAGTTGTGGGCCCCGCCACAATAAATACTTACAAAAAAAGTCAAACTAATCTCATCTCATCTCTATAAACAAACACAATTTTATCTTATCTCATCTTATTTCATCTATACTCAATATATCTCAACACTATTTCACAAATTTCTCAAAAAATCTTATCTCATCACATCTAATCTCTGAAAACAAACGAGACCTTAATTGCATGGCTGCCACAACCGGTTGCCACTATTTATTGGCCATCCGGGTTACAATGCCATGGAGGTGTGTGCCAAAATATTCTGAAGCATCTTCGAATTTTCTTATCATCACAGTCGAGGGGTTAAGACAAATCAAATCCATTAACCAAATCAATTTGCGCACGTGAAATATAAGAGCATTCTCATCTACTTCCATAAACACTTGTGTGTTTTAAATGTGGCTCAGAATGATTTACAGAATTTACATCATGTGTGAGACATGAGCCCAACATCAAATGACTGCAAAACCTTACCCGAACCCCACGTGCCTTTTGTGAAAACTATCACAAACTGCAATATGGTCATTCAGGTAAGGATACCCCGCCATCTCGATGGGGCCCACAAACACTTATGAATTACCCCACGAAACACCATCATCATAGCCTAGCAGTAGACATGCAGCCCCCTTCCCACACGAGATATACTTATTCATCAGTACCAAACATTGCAAAGGTCCCAATAGCACAGACCAATTCACAGCCGAGGGGTTAGAGAAGGAAAATCCAATACTAGGCAAATTGTGCAACCCAAACAAAGTGATAGAAGTGTGAAAACTGAAGACAAAGGAAAAATTGTGTATCCAAAGTGCACGGAAAGATTGAGTGAAGGGAAAAAAGCCAATGAAAGTGAGGTTAATTAGGCAATAACCAAAACTGGAGTCCAAAATCCAAACTGCCCAAAGTCCAAAATCCAAACTGTCCAAAATCCAAACTGTCAAGAATCCCAATTATCCAAAGGCAATGAAAGTGAGGTTAATTAGGCAATAACAAAAACCAAATTGCAAATCCAAACTGTCCAAAGAGGGAAAAATCAAAACTGTGTGAGATAGTTTATACAAAAAATATATTGTATTCAAATCCAAACTCAGTTTAATCCATTAATGAAGAGCTTAAAGTGAGGTTAAAGGAAGGCAACCCAAGCAAAGCCAATAAAAGTGAGGTTAATTAGGCAATAACCCAAACCAAATTGCAAATCCAAACTGTCCAATGAGAAAAAATCTCAAAACTGTGTGAGACAATTTATACTGGAAATATATTGTATCCAAATCCAAACTTAGTTTAATCCATTAATGAAGAGCTTAAAGTGAGGTTAAAGGAATACAACCCAAGCAAAGTCAATAAAAGTGAGGTTAATTCGGCAATAGCAAAAACAAAAATCAAATTGCAAATCCAAACTATCCAAAGAGGAAAAAATCAAAACCGTGTGAGACATTTTATACAAAAAATATATTGTATCCAAATCCAAACTCAGTTTAATCCATTAATGAAGAGCTTAAAGTGAGGTTAAAGGAAGACAACAAAGCAAAGCCAATAAAAGTGAGGTTAATTAGGCAATAACAAAAACCAAATTACAAATCCAAACTATCCAATGAGGGAAAATCTCAAAACTGTGTGAGACAGTTTATACAAAAAATATATTGTATCCAAATCCAAACTCAGTTTAATCCATTAATGAAAAGCTTCATGTGAGGTTAAAAGAAGACAACCCAAGCAAAACTAATGAAAATGAGGTTAATTAGGCTACAACAAAAATCAAAGTCCAAAATCCAAACTGTCCAATTAGGAAAAAATCATAACTGTCCAAATGCACAATTTCTACAAATAATCCAAATTAAAGCCAATCAAAACAAGTTAAAGGAAGGCAACCCAAGCAAAGCCAATCATTGTTATTTATAATTAGGCAATAACAAAGTCCAAACTGTCCAATTAGACAAAACCAAACTATCCAATTCCACACAATCCAAACTGTCCAATTATCCAAATCCAAAATCAATGAAGGGAAAACATTAACCAAACTCAGTAAGGTGTTTTCATATGCACTGAGCTTCAGTCATTGATGACCGAATGATGCACAACACAATGACCCAAAGCCACAAACCACAAATTCTAATCAATGTCCTAGGTTCACATGGCAGACAGATGCAAGAGATGTGTCGTGAATATAATGAAAAAATTGTCCATTTATACCCAACAGCAGCAAATAAAATGCTCTAAGAGCTCTCAATAGAAGCAGTGCGATTGATAAATATAACAAATGAAGTCTCCAAATCCAGCAAATATGAAAACCATGTCAACTCCCTTCATGAAAATTGTTGTGAATATGGGTCATAGATCCATTCATTTTCATACCCTAGACTACTAAACTCATCTAGGGTTCTCGGATTCCAAGTGGCCAAAGTGACCCAGGCCAATAAATTTGTCAATAAAAGTGGAAAATGAAGACGATTCGGCATGGAAAAGAGGTTCACTGGGTTCGAAACGTGTGAGAGAGAACAGAGTCCATCCATGGAGCCAAGAAGACGAAAGGGAAGAGAAGAGAAGAGATACTTACATTCTGTGTTGACTCGATTGAGAGAACCCACTGTCAATGGTGGCCAACGGTGCGAGAGAGGGCCTCCTCCACGAACGAGGGCAATCGAGAGGGAAGAGAGGAACGCGGGAGCAAAGCAACAGATTTGGGGTTCGGATGAATTGAGGATGTACAGTGGTCCCCCAAATGTGGGGGACTACTGTATCTCCCTTAAATGAGATCTCTATTTTAGGGATTCGGATGGGAGCCGATTTTGGCACTTCTCCTAAATTTTATCTTTATATTTTAGGGATAACAGTGTTATGCAAATGCGGATGTGGATGCTCTAAGCTGAGCAAATAGTGATACAAAATTTCTGCACCATGCCCTTCCTTTTAGGGCCTGTTTGGAACTTAGTTTAACTCAGTTCAGTCTAATTTTAAGTTCAATCCAACATCTAAATACACAACTTTCAAATCACTAAACTCAATTCATCTTTTCAAGTGAGACTTATAATCTTTTTTAACTCAACATTTCTTTATACGTGTGATTAACAACTTTTTTCAATTTCGTATAAATACATATAAATTCATTTTAGGTGTTTTCCACAAAACTTATTTTATCATCTCAGCTATTATTCATAAAGAATTAAATTCAGCTCAACATCTAAATAAGTTCAATTCATCTTAACTCTACTCAACATCTAAACGGACTTTAGACTCACTTTTGTAAGTAAATACGGCATTGGGTTCTGGTGATTTGTTTTGCAATTTAATTGCGTTATAGGCTGAACTAGCCATTGAAGACGTTCTGCCTTGTATTTATGCCACAAATTCTGCTTCATCACAGCCTGAAATGATCTGTAATGCGATGCCATTTGGGTGGAAAGTGTTAATTTTTACTATAAATCTAAATTGCAATCAAGACTTACATAAGTGACGCAATTTGAAGTGATTCATCTATCCCAAATTCCTATGATAATGATTAACATAAGAAAGAATACACAAATGGAGTATCGACAGAACACTCAAAACCAAATTCCTACGACAGAATAATGATTAGGATTAGGATGTACAGGGATTTGGAAAATGGGTAGTTAAAATAGAAATTTGAATGGCTAAACTTCGGCTAAATTTTGGCTAGTCGGACCTGAATGCTCTTACTTAACTTCCTGAGGTATCAGCGGAGGAGTGCGGCCGAAAAGCATAGCTGGTACTAGCTTCCTCGCGCATTGTATCCCCTGAGAAACTAGCCCTTGCCAACTCCCTTAACTTCTTCATCTCACTTTTGGGCTCAAATTTAATGCCCTTTAGCCGTTTTCCATCCCCTGATCTCATCCCACCGAGGATAGCATCTGAGTTCGTCGGACATGTCGTTTGCATGACATTGGGGCCTGGTGAGCCAGGACTGAGCACAGGGACTACTGTTGCAGTCATGGAGCTAATTGGATTAACCGACTGTACTCTTGTATTTCTTCTTTCCAGCTCTGTTTCTGGACTTGAGGGAAGGACTGGAGCTAGCACAGTTTTTGGTTGGGAGGTTGCGGGTATGACTCTCGACCAATACTGCCTTGGAAGGAAAGGCAGGACAAGTCCTTTTGCAGCAAA
This sequence comes from Cyclocarya paliurus, assembly GCA_029856935.1. Lineage (NCBI taxonomy): Eukaryota > Viridiplantae > Streptophyta > Magnoliopsida > Fagales > Juglandaceae > Cyclocarya > Cyclocarya paliurus. Next base: position 39,385,505 of record CM056946.1, on the reverse strand, counting down.
CTTCAATCCAAGCTTGAAAGAATTCTCATGAGACTGTGACAGGCCTAATATTGATTTGATCAGAGCATACCACTCATTTATAATTTGGACAACAAAGGTAAAGAAAAGGAGAGCTAGCATTAGAAATCCTAACTTTCTTGCTTCAACCAGATCAGAGCTACTGATACCGAGCGATAGACCAAAGATACCTGCCTCACACAAGAGAGAAACACTTTCCACAACATTGACTCCCCTTCTGATGTGTGGTTTGAGAGAAAACAGATACATGAATTGTAAGAGTGTGATTGTCAATGCGAAAAGGCTTTGGCTTGATTTCGGCAATGAATATGCTCCAGATATGAAACCCAAACTGATCCTTCTTAAAAGATCAAGAATGATATAGGAGGATCTAGCACAACCCAAGAGCCTCTTAGATCTGGGTATTCTGGTTTCTTCATTGCTGTCATCTGAGCTGACTGCTTGCATTCTACCAATCCCACTTTTGCCACTTTCAGTCCACTTTGGTATGCTGTTTTTGTCAATCTGATCAACAAAGATAAACGAAGGAGGACCCTTCCAACTTTCAAAGAGAATTCCAAAGCGTGGGAGGAAAGATGAAGACAGCCCTTCCCCATAAAACCACTTTCCAGTTGTAGGCCTACCAGTGAAGAAGAACCATAGCTTTGTCCACCATGGTTCTTCTATGGTTGCATACTTCACTTCTTTGTACTGTGAAAAACTGCCAGTGAAGATTCCTATTATGAGAAAGAGGCATACTGATAAAACAAATGCTGCAGGGATGGCTAACAACAAGGCCCCGATGATGATGCCCACCGGTGTACCGCCTGCAAAATAATGTACTCTTCAGTTGATGACATGCCTGACAGAATGAATTGAACAAAGAAGAATAAACTTAAATTTCATTACCTCTTATGACAAAAGCTGAAGACTGAGAGATACAAGGTAGCATCAGAATCAGAAGAAAAAGCTCAAACCTGGGTACTGAAAGTATCCCATGTGCTGGTGTTCCTGTTCTCCATCTTAGGAAAATTATTAATAGAAAATGAAGTATTAGTAAACTACCACCTCCCACAGCAAGCCAGAATAAGTTCATTTCCATATCTCGCCACCTGTCAGGAAAGAACCACGGTCCACAGCATTATTCTTATAACCACACCAACAGAAGCAAGTTAAGCTTGCTCAAAGACAGCTCCTTTCTTTTTTCTTTTACAAATTTTGCAGCCTTTGCAGGCCTAGAGTCTAGTGCAGGTGGCAGTATTCTAAGACCAGTATTATAATAGATGTAAAGGAAATTGTTAGGCTACCCTTTGTAATTCTCCAGCGTCTTGACAGCATCGCTAGCAGACATTGGCTCTCCTCTCTACAAGACAAATTACTCCAATTTAGAAATGTTCTCATTATACAACATACAAGTAGAAAATGGATACATACCAAGAAATGGATGAAGTATTCATTGGAGTCGAGAGGTAGCCCAAAAGCAGTACTTTTAAAGCTAATGTCGTGCTTTCCATGGAGCCAAGCCGACATAGGGTCAATCTTGATTGGGATTCGTCTTTCAGGTTGTGTATAAGATGAGTTGGTCATATTTAAGTCAATTGGCTGGTGAGGCATTTCATGAGAAGACCTTCCATTAACCAAGCCACTCAATTTTCCTGCAAGGTTCTCTTCAGCTAAATAAATATAGTTGGGCCATGTAGAAGTGCTACCCCTATTCCATGGAAGCTTTTGGCGAGCTATGATCCACGTAAGACCTTTTGTTGTCTCAGAATATTCGATTGGATGGTTTGCTGTGAACCAGTCGGAAAGGACAAACACTTGCAGATGTCCAACCATTCCCTGCAATAAGATTTTGGTAAATATGAAAACACATGTAGGTGTCCAGCCATTCTCTCTAATAAAAACTCTGATATTTACCTGTAAATTCAGTGATGGGTCCAAAGCAATAGCATTGTTACTCCCAGAAGCAACAGCGCTGATTGCTCCGAGATTTGCAGATGAGATTGAAAGAATGGCAGCTGCCAGTGCTGTTGAAACTATTCCCGCCGTCACAAATGTGTGTAGTGCGATGGATATTGCAGGGGTTGAATCTGTGGAAACTCAAGAATCGTTAGAGAATAAGCCATACAAACAGGTATCTGCTCAATCACTTAAAAATAATGCTTAATTTGCCATAAATTGTCATTCTTAACTCATTAACACTGAATGGCTGAATGCCTAGCAATAGTAAAATGTAAACAATGAAGAACTGCTAAGGACTGGAAATAAAAAGACAGAAGTAAGAGACATGAATTGTCATACAATGTTTCACTTCAAGTTGGTTGGATCCCAAATTAAGATTTCCTGAAATATCTTTTACTTTCCCCTCAGGAATGGAAACTGATAACAAATTCTCAGCTTCTGCCAGGACTTTCAACGAGTAGAGAGCTCTTGAATGTTCCTTAAACCTATAGTAACGAAAGTAGACAATTAAAGTACCACTTAACCCTTCAATTAACATTATGGTGTTGTGGGCTAATGCAGCATGACTGTTATAGATGGTATAATTATATCGGTACTTCTGAGAGACACCATATGCACCTGCCTTATCAGTGACCCCCCAACCACTTTTACCATGGAGGCCTTAAAGCCAAAAACTGGCTTTGTAAACTCGACTATGACATTGATGTTAGACTCCTTTGTAATGCTTGGTGAGCTTGTACTCAACGATACATAGGGGCTTGTGGAATCTAGAGAAAAATATAGCAATTAGCTTAATACTGGTGCCACTGAAAAGTAGTCCGGAACTAAATTGGAGACAAATCCTGTATAATAACCTACCAAAAAGGAATGTAATTGAGGCAACAGGTGAGACTGGAGTGCCTGTCCGACCAATTATTGAACCAGCCTGTAGTTCAACTGTGATGATTTCTATACTTGATATGTTCTTCATCTACAAAATGAAAAGTAAGCAGCATATCGCCACAAGTCATTTGATCGCATTAATCAGATGTAATCGATAGTTTGTAAGAGGCCGTTACTTTGAAAAAGTTGAAATGCAATACTTACTACGAAAACAAATCGGCGGTTCCCTTGAACTTTATCATGAACAGGTATTAAGGTACCCGAGTTTGCATGTAATGCCCTTAGGATCTGTTCTGTTGAATTTATAATGGGAATGCTGAAATCAAGGAAGATTTGAATATCCTCCATTTTGTTTGTGGCAAGCACAGTTCTTGGAACCCCATTAATTACCAACTCATAGGATGAAACAGACGTCCATAAATCCACCAGCACTGGCCTCCTATCTAAGACAGCCATTAGATTTAAGTAGTGAAAGTGTCAAAGTGGGACTAGACATAGAAACATTGTTAAAGGAAAAGAGGGACTGATATCTCACCAAAGTGAATGATTACAGTGGAACCATTTGTTCTTATGAAATGGTTTCCTGCCTTGTCTGTACAAAAATCATCTGCCATTGTGATCACCACACGTCCATACATGCTTCTCGAGGAGAGAAGTATATCGAGGCCGTATTTGATTCCAGGTTCCATAATCCTTAGTGAAGATGCTCGTACCTGGGCAGGACCATTTAGCATGACCTACAAAGACGTCTGAATATTAAAGCATGAACTGTACAAATTAATACCGCACGTAGCAACAATATGATCTATTTACTTATCTGCATTAATAAAACGTAAGTTTCTGAGCAAGAAACAAACTTACATTGCAGTTGGATGAGTTTACACACTTGAAACCACCCTGTCCAGTGCAAGGTTCACTGAATTTAACATCAATGGCTAATGTTTCCGCATTGGTATAAGTCTGTTCGCTGTGAATTGTTGCAGTTGGCGGTATTGTATCTGACAAACAATGATGCAACAAAGGAATAAGTTTCCTTTTGAGTACAGTATTTTCCCAACTTCTGCAACATTAGGCAGAAGTGCTTACCAATGAACCACGAATAAGCTGACGAGTTTGTCTCTCCATCCCAGGTGGTGACATTGAGAACAAATTTGTGCTTGCGGTTTACAGTTAAGTTTTTCATTACTATTCTATCAGCCGGACAAGGTCTCAGAGCTTGCCCATCTAGCTGTCCAAACACAAATTTTCCCCAACAGCAAACCGATTAATTAAGTTCATGGAGGAGACCTTTATGACCTAAGCAGAATATAGCTGATAATCAAATAAATTAATCCATTACACCATTCCTTTTAAGGGCATTTATTTAGTACTGAAAACCAGTTAGATAGCATCAAATGAATGTGGAGGAGAAAAACTGGATAAATTAATGTTCAAGCACGTTAAAAGGAAACTGGTGAAATTGCCTTTAAACTTTCCACCAGCTATGCTTTAAAAAAGCCAAGTACAGAGCAAGAGGCCCTTGTTTGATCTTTTTTACTGGTTTCATCCAATGCTTAAGATGTTTTATTTTCCCCCCACATGGGACGACCAACAATTAGAAGGGATATAAGATTTAAGAAACTGAGGACTTAGATTCAAACATGCACATCAGCGCAGTGCAGAGGACTTATATTCAACAAAAAGCGAATGGTACCTCGCAGGAAATGGAACAACCATTGTTTTTACATGCGTTGGAATCATTCAGTCTTTGAACAGAGTATCTAAAAATGGCAGTAGAGAACCTTGACTGAGGCGCAGGTACACGAGTAAAACGAAGAAGAACAGTGGGTTCAGCTGAGTTTATTAATACTCCCACCGCCATTGCAGCTAGGAAAATACACAATTGAAGAAACGTCCGCAAACCCATTCCAGAAAGCGCCAAAAGGCTAGCCCTTTTGGAGGAGAAAGAAGATGAGCAACTTAGGGTAGCTGCTAGGAACGATAAGGCACAAAAGTTGAAGAGCTACTACGTAAAGGCTCGGAGCAACTACCACAACCATAGTTGTCAGTCTCATAACTGCTTCTTTAAATATATTCACAGTGCCCATTAACTACCATCCACCAGCTCAAAGGCCGAACCCAGAAAAGACATGTTCCCCGACAAGCTTTATTCATTTGTTTATTAATTCTTGGATGTGCCAGGAATGCTTCACGGTTCTATTTTTAATGTTGCCCTTGAGAAAGCTAGGATGAACAGAAAACTAGCTGCGACCCTCGATAATTTAGGCAGAAAGCTTTGAGATTTATTAGATTGGTTGACTATAAATTGACATGAAAGAGTTTTATTGTTCCCGTGATAATCTTTATGGACTTCAACAGCATTTATATAGATATGAACAGCGTGGTATGAAAAAAAAAAATATATTATTAATAATTGTGTGTGTCTTCGTGTGGATATATACGTGTGAGAGAAACAACTAGATGACAAAGCTTGTGGGTTACATGAATAAATAAATAAATGATTTGGTCCTAGGGTTGTACACCTGCACTCAGGTACCTTTAGGCGTACTACTCGAGTACATTATTTGCATGCCAAAGGATTCATTTTCTTTTCCAATAAATCTTCCCAACATCCCAACACTCCACACTCCATCAATAGGATTCATAGTAGGAGGTTGTGTAGCAAAACTTTTTTTTCAAAACTATTTCAAGAGGAGTGGCCCACCCAGTCGCCGTAGATGACATACCACAAAGTGCAATTGCATCACCAATGAAATTCAACATTAACCACGAATCATCATGGCTTGATATGTTTGGGCATTGTTGCATTTGAGTGATGTAGGACACGCATAGCTTGCATCAATGGGAGGTGATAATATTTGGGGATTGGGGGGGACCAATCTGATTAATAAGGACCTAACATTAGGTCGAGAAGAACACACATCATTTAAGGAGCCATGGTGAAAGACCATAAAATGTGTACCTTTTTTATAATCTAGTAATGGTGTTGGAAGTTTCAAAACCAGCGCGCTAAAACATAATCCCGCCACTATACAAATTTGATAATTGTCCACCATTAACCCCCAAAACATAACAAAACAAATCAAAAATCAAATCAAATTAAAAGCCAAAGCTTCCCTCTCAAGCTTTCCCTGCCAAAACAATTTAAGAAGTTGTTTTCATTCCTCTTCCCAATTAAAGCCCTTAACATCCAACCAAATCTACTGTACAAATCCGGTTCCTCAGAAAGTAATTCCAACCACATCCTAGGATACATTCGTCCTAATTGACAAAAATTAAGGTTGTGTTTTGATATTGAAAATATTTCGAATATTCTGTAAATAATAATAATAAAATATTAAATAATAAAATAAAATAAAATAAAATAAAATATTAAATAATAGTAATTACCCAAACTAGACCTAAATGTCCGTTACACCCTCCATTTAAATCACTAAAATATCCTTCAAACCGGGTTCATTCTCCCGCAAAGCTTCTCTCTCGCACCAAAAATTTCAAATTCCCCGCTCTCTCTCTCAAATTCAAAGTCATCTCTTGTCTATAAATCCACCCAATTCTCGTAGATCCTCTGCAACCAATCCAAAATTCAAAACCCTATTTTTAATCCCTTATTTCGATCACCGTTCTTAAGAAGATGCCCGCCATTCCAGAAGAGCCGCTTCTCGCTCCGAATCCCGACCGTTTCTGCATGTTTCCGATCCAGTACCCCGAAATATGGGAGATGTACAAGAAAGCCGAGGCCTCTTTCTGGACTGCCGAGGAGGTTGACCTCTCTCAGGACCTCAGCCAATGGGAAGCCCTCACCCCCGACGAGAAACACTTTATTTCCCATGTCCTAGCTTTCTTCGCAGCTTCAGATGGCATCGTTTTGGAGAACCTCGCTGGGAGGTTCATGAAGGAGGTCCAGGTTGCTGAGGCCCGCGCCTTCTACGGCTTCCAGATTGCCATCGAGAATATCCACTCCGAGATGTATAGTCTGTTGCTGGAGACCTACATCAAGGATTCAGATGAGAAGCACCGCCTCTTCCATGCCATCGAGACCGTCCCTTGTGTGGCCAAGAAGGCCCAGTGGGCCCTGCGCTGGATCGACGGCTCGGAGTCCTTTGCGGAGCGTCTCATCGCCTTCGCGTGCGTCGAGGGAATCTTCTTCTCCGGAAGCTTCTGCGCCATATTCTGGTTGAAAAAGCGCGGTTTGATGCCTGGTCTCACCTTCTCCAACGAGCTAATCTCCCGTGACGAGGGGCTGCATTGTGACTTCGCGTGCCTGCTATACACTCTCTTAAGGAAGAAGCTGAGTGAGCAGCGCGTCAAGGGGATCGTCCGCGACGCGGTAGAGATCGAGAGGGAGTTCGTGTGCGACGCGCTACCATGTGCGTTAGTGGGGATGAACGGAGAGCTGATGAGCCAGTACATCGAGTTCGTTGCCGATAGGCTATTGGGCGCTTTGGGATGCGGAAAGATCTACAACGTCCAGAACCCGTTTGATTGGATGGAGCTGATCTCGTTGCAAGGGAAGACCAATTTCTTCGAAAAGAGAGTCGGAGAGTACCAGAAGGCCTCCGTCATGTCCAGCCTCAATGGTAACGGCGGTGGGACCCATGTTTTCAAGTTGGACGAGGATTTCTGAATCTGAAACATTTGTCTGGTTCTTTTATTTGTTCTATAAGTGTGTATTTTTTCTGTCCAGTAATGATAAGAAAAAATAGGGATAAATTTTCGTAAAATGCTGTTCGCTCATGTCCATATATCTAAATTCCGCTTCAATATTTTGTCTCTTGTTAATTTTTCTGGAACAAATTCTCCTCTGTACTTTAGAAATTACTGTTAATTTCCCGTTGTCCACTTTACCCTTTTCCCTACGTTCCATTAAATTCTATATCAAGGAATAAACTATCTTTTTCCCTTCTTTTACGATTCGTCGCTGGGTTTGGGGGAAAGGACAGCGTTCTGGCCTCAATACCCCGAAACTGAAGTGAAGAATATCGATAACGGGGATTTTGGCTTACAGTGTGCACGTGTAAGACGACCATTCGAGTAGGGAAGCTTCTGGGGCCTAAAAATGGCCGTCTCAACCGCGACTACTCCGCAGCTGCAGAGCCCCGGATTCCTCTCTAGAGAACAGTTGCTCCATCTCTTCAACCGCTTCGCTTTCCTCACTTCCCTGCCTGGTGCCCTTTCCAGATTTTTATGGCTCCGCTCTTCTATGTTTTTCCTTTTGGGTCATAAATTTACCTTCTTTTGAATTAATAAGATTTCTGAAATTAACTTGCAGATGTGAAGAAAAGGATTGCAGACGCTGTTGAGGATAAGCACGTGAGTTACCCTCATATCATTGCTCTCCTTGTTGGTTGATTTCTATATTATTGTCATTTTTTACTGTTCATATGGTTATAAATTTGGATTTCAATTGGACCTAGTATCTTATAGTCTGCATTTGATTATTGGAAAGGGAAAAACGGGTTTACAGAAGTTGTTTCAGATTTAGGGCTGGTTTGGTTACACAAAATTAAATTATCTTATTTTATATAATCATTATAATTTTCTCAAATTTCTACTAAAATATAATAAACAATTTAATTTTTTCAAATATCAAAACAATAATAATATTAAATGATATTGCATAAGAACTGATGTCTTCAAAATAATGTTTATAATTCGGGAGTATGTTACCTCCTGTGTGGCACAGGCTACCGCTGTGTCAAAATACAGTTTCTCCGCTTGGATGTTTCAAGTGGCAAGTATCACGTCAATTAGATGCTCAGTTATATTATCACATTGTACAGGAAGCTGTAGCTGTAACCACTGCAATCCAAGAGGAGATATTTCGGGAGATGGGAGTTGGTAAGTCTCGCCTATAATGCTCACTAGTGCGCTAAAGTTTTTGAAGTTTTCATTTCTTTTGGTGTGATTGTCTTGCTCAAATAGAGAACTTGTCTTCCCCTCCATTCAGCTGGCATGTGCTGCCAAACCAAAGATATATTTACCAAGAGAGTCAGCTTAGTTTATACTGCATGAAACTTAAATTTGTTCAAATGTGTGCAAGTTTGTCTGTAGTTATGTAGTACCTGTGGTTTACTTCACTCTGCATTAATGAGAAGTTGCTGAACCCATTCTAAATTTGTGGCTAATTGAGTCTAAATATCTATACAGTGGGATATTACCCCTTCGTGATCGACATGAGTCTCCGTGAAGAAATCAAATAGTGTAACATTACACACTTGGGTGAAGTAAGATATACTGAATTCATAAAGTTGTATTGGTGGATTTGATGATGTCACTTGGTTTTGCATTTGGTAGGCTTTCAAGAGGAAAAAGGGAAATTACTTAGCCTCTATCAATTTACCATCTGATTGTTTATTTGTAAAGGCTCAATATATGACATTAATCTTACCATGTGCATCTTAAGTCGTTGATGTTGATGCAATTGTGAGTTTTTAATCCATGACAGTTATGATTAGGAAGCTATATATACATACAATAAATTGGGCAATAATTGGTCACATCATTTGCAATGTTATCCCCCTGGAAGTTCCCATGCATACATTACAGCATAATAGGATTCTGAACTTCTGTACTGTCTTTAAAAGTATATCTTCTTTTCTACTACAGATCCAACATTTGGTTTATCATGCCTGGGGAAAGTGAATGTGGTTTTTGAGAATGATCAGGATTTGATGATTCGCTTTTATAGATTTCTTGCAAAGTAAGTTCACTCTCCCTCTGTGCATGTGTGTATGTGAAGTGTAGAATGATGATGATTTAGTCATCTTGCTCGTTACTTCTTGTGTGCGAGACATCCTGACCCTCCTTTCATGCCCAAGTGGATTCCTCCTCCTTTCTTGCCTTCCTTTCACACCCAACTCGTAAAACTTCTACTACTTTTTACATATTGGTTTTTTGTGCTTGGCAAAGTACTGAACTTTGAAAAGAGCCCATTTCCCTTACCACTCCTCTTTTATGTTGTGAATGATAAGTTTTTCAGGTAGAACTTCCTCTATTGATACTCGGGAAGTTGTTTTTTTTTTTATTATTAATATTTGTTCTGCTAGGAGTACTCATACCATGGAATGAATGGCAGGGAAGAGAGGGCCTGTGATGAAGCTGAGCTTGGACCCGAAGAATTTGCAGAAAGAATTCTTAGTCAACAGAAACTGCAGGAACAGGTATTTCTTATACTTTTGGTGAATAATATTGGTTGAAAATGGATGTTGCTGAAGTAGAGATGGTGGATTTTTTTTAGCAACTGGAGATGCTAAAGCACATGCGCAAATTTCACTTGGATGACCAATCTGCAATTCTTGAGAAGGTACATGCCCTTTCAGCTCACATAGGCAGAAATTGGTTCTCAAGGCACTTGGAGATTGGTTTTTTCATTGAACCAAATACAAGACACATCAAGTATCAACTATTTTCATACATAAACCAACTCATTACTTCATATTAATTATGTAGATGGCCGTTTTTGGACTTTGTAGCTAGAACTGGCTTATTCGGAATGCTGACAATCAGTCTTAAATTATTTGTACAAGAACTTTACTCTTGCTATTTTCTAGGTTCAAACACATTGGTGTGATTTATTCATTAATAACATGTTTAGTGGATCCTTGGGAAGAAACTCTCTCTCTCCCTCTACCCCCTTAACTGAGATTGCGTTTTTGCAGTTGCATCAGCAGATGGAAAATGACAATTATGAAGGGGGCTCATCGGTTTTGTCATCTGAACAGATTCAGGAGATTGTTCAAAGGAGGGTGTCGCCTTTGTTTAGGCCAAGGTAGTTTGGGATTAAAATATATGCCCATTCATTATGTATCGCAAGTGGTGGTTGTAGTTATCACTCGTGATATGCATGATGGAATGTTAGACCTTTGAGCTCGACTGTTTTCTTTTTGCGTTTTTTTTTTTTTAAATTGTTTTTTTGTTTTTTGTGCTTTGATTTTCTTTTTTGAATCCTAAACCAAAGGGGTAGGGATTCTGTGGAGCAATGAATTGGGTCCGAGTGAATGAATCAGTGATTTGATAAGCTTTACTAAAGTCCCGAGTGGATACGACATGGACAAGGAAATGACATAATTGGATAATGCCCCGAGTGAAAGGAGTCGTCCAAACCACTTGAAAATAACTTAATTGGCATGTTGTGCGAGGTTTTGGGAGTAGACATTTCTCCAGTTTATTTTGTGATGAGAGGAAATGGCAACCAGAATTTGCATAGGTTCTTATCCCCACATAGGCAATGGGTTCCTAATTCCTTGCAGACTTTGCAAGTAAAAGTAGCTACAACAGTCATATATATGTATATTATATATATATATATATATATATATATATGGGATTTTATTAGTTAGAATTTATTCATAAAATTGGGGTTCATCTTCTTAATATATATATTTGAAAAAGGTATGGAGTGTTTGCACGAGGAGGGCCATCTCTTTCATTTCAGCCATCCGAGATAGGTATCAAGTGAAATGCTACACAATTATGATGTGACTGTTTGAGCACTTTAATTAGTACTTGAAAACAAAGCTAAAATTAAGGGTTTTGAGGGCTTCTACACTTGTATAGAACACGCAAGCAGAGCGTGGGGGTGGAGTTGAATGCATTGGTCATGCGACAGTTTGGAGCAAATTATTGTTTGATATTGCTTTTAAATTTAGACACAGCACGCGGAATATGGTTCCTCGAATTGGACCTCGTTACATCGATATACATTTAAGCTTTGAGTCGTTGACGAGCAATTGTGGAGATGGCCGAGTTGGTCTAAGGCGCCAGATTAAGGTTCTGGTCCGAAAGGGCGTGGGTTCAAATCCCACTCTCCACACTTTGCATTTTATTAAATCTGTTTTTGGGCTCATGTTTTGCTTTAGGCCCCCCAGCTAATGGCAGACCCCATAATTAAGATATCGGATCTTGGCCCGAACAGACTATAACTTTGTCAAGTCAGTGAAAAATGGTGTGATTTATTTATTATAAAATGAAAAAAAAAATGGTGAGATTCTTACATAAAAGTGGTTTAAAACAAAAGAAAATGGACAATGATCTTATCATTGCAACTCTATGGCGAAGTGCTACCAACGGTAGTGGCGAGTGGGTCCCACTCTCATCTCCTCCAGTCATTGGGTTTCACACTCCTTTTCGTACTGTCTACCTCTTAACGAAATATTGCGTCTAGTTTGAGCAAAGCATAACGGTGGGATTTTACTGTTAAAATGGCCAATTCCGTTACTTCTTGCTCCCATGCGCACACCTTGGTTGAAAAAAGATACCCAGTAATGATGATATTACTGAGAGTAATGGTCGGCAAAATGGCCGTACGTTGTATAAAGTATAAACTATCCGTTTACTGCGCTGTCATGTTCCTATTTTATTAATATTAACACAAGACAAGTCTTAAAATACATCTCTACTCAAAGGATTGGAATATGAAAATTTGATCTTTAATTATTTTTCTTAATTAATTATACGACACTCATAAATACGATGCAGGTTATAAAAAAAAAAAAAAATAGGATACAGATTCAAGTGTGCGATGAATAATAATATGCACCCATAACATTTCACAACATATTTTATAATAATATTTTGAGATGAATATATTTTTATAAAATAATATTATTTTATAAAAATATTCTTCGTTTATAATATTATTATGTTAAAGTGTTGTAAATAAATATTATGGGTAAATTATTTTTCATTTATAAACATGACGCAGGTGTAAATCCATATCTTGCAAATAATTAATCTTGCCTCAAAAATGTTATTAAAAGATAGGAAATAATCTACACATCAGGTTTAACCACTCCACGTTCTGCGTGGCAAACTGGGTTTACTGACAAGTGAATCGGTTCTGCCCGAACTCCTCCATCTCTCTCATGAAGCCCTCCCCTTCATCTCTCCCTTTCTGTGTGATTTCTCCCACAAAACCCTCCTCATGCCTTACGTGTAAAACATTTGATAAAAAAAAAAAACTGAAAATCAAATCAATTCAAAGTTGAGATAAGGAGAGAGAGAACTCGATGAGAGAGTGATCGAAGAGAGAGAGAACTTGACGGGAGAGAAGTCGAAGAGAGAGAGCTTGATGAGAGAGAAATTGAGGAGAGAGAGGTCGCTGAGAAAGATGGGTCTGACGTTTAAAAAACAAAAACCACATCAGTGTTGGGTGAATATTGATATATAGCATATCTCCAAAGATAATGAGTTTTGCTGAAGCGATTAATCAATAATATTATTCACTCTCAAACATACAAAGTATATATTTTAATAACTGTAAGAATTTAAATGAAAAAAAAAAAATTTGTGGTTCGTTTGATCAGCAAAACCTGCTAAAATCGGTCATGTTAGAAGCCGGAGGGATCTCAAAGTGCCAGAGCCTCCCCACGCCGTTGACCTTATACTTCATGCACAAGAACTCCCTTGCATATACCTTCTCCACCTTCCTATTCACGTCGTGTAGGAACACGTGCGTCACCCCAGGCCGAGTTCGAGCACGTGCCATCACTGCCGCAGAGTAAATCGCCGCCATCCTCCCCGGCGCCTCTGGGAAATACCCTCTTGGCGCGTCTATCATTATCAAGTCCCACTCCTTCTCGTACACCTCTTCCGGCAGCATCGTTAGAGCTAACCTGCAACTCGTGTCGCGGAGGCGAGCGCTGGTGGGGGAACAGTCAGGCTCTGATTTGTATGTGGATAGGAGGCCGTCGGCCTCGGATAGTTTCGTGCTGTAGCGGACGGTGGAGGCGCGTAGGACCGGGGCGCTCTTGAGAACGGTCTGGACCCACTTGGGGTCCTCTTCGAGGAACAGCGTGTTGCCACGTGGATTGAGCGAGTGCCACATGAGCGAGTCGTGGCCGAGGCCGAAGACGAGGAAGTTGCAGGGCGCGAGGGACTGGAGCACGTCGAAGGAGATTTTGATCTCGGCGAACGACTGCTGCGGGACCACGCGAGAAGTGGCGTAGTGGAGGACGGCGAGGAGCTGGGTCGGCGTCGTGGCGATATCGTTGGACTCCTCTGTGGGGACGCGCGTAGCGGTCATGGAGCAGAGCAAGGAGGTTGTGTTGTTGGACGTTCGGCTCAAGCCAATTAGGAGCAGCGCGGCGGTTATGGCGCCGGCCGTAAGAAACGCGAGGAGACGGGACTTCTCGGGAACGTAACGGCGATGATTATTCTTCATGTCTCTCATCGATATGGAATGAGGCTTTCGATTTTTAATATATAAAGGGGGAACCGACAAGGACCTCGACCTTATTTTGCCATGGCAGCGTAGCGAGATATAATTGGCACAGTGGAATGACACGTGGGCAGTTCCCCTAATTTATCTCGTACTTTGACTTTATGTCCTCGTTTCCGGACGTGTCTCTATCCCCGTGTATGGGGTCGGAATTCGGAAACGTCTACAACTGGTAGAAACGTACACAAAAGAGAAGTCGATCGAGCCAATCAAGAAGTTGTGCTAGAGGCGTTTGTACATCGCGTTTTATATGTATTTCTCTGTGCGTTCTGATCTAGGTGATAGGTTGTTTTTGTCGGTTTGGAGAAGCTAGGCTTAATCAACATGATATAGAAAAATATTGTGGTGGTTAAGTAATGGTGGGGGTGTCTGCCATATGATTCCCATATAATTATGAGTTTTTCTAGCAGTTTGTCTGCACGTTTGTCTTCTAATTTGACATGTACAATATAATACGTATCATTTACAGCTATTTATAAATAAATTTTTATTTTTATTTTATAAAACTCGATATTCATGTATCATTAACCAGTGAGTGAGGAAGCTATAGAAGAGGATATGGCTTGAGAGTTTCAATGTTGGTGGAAAGAAAGCTGCTTGTTGGTGCAGCTGGTCGAATTCATACATCTACTATGATTCGGATCGAGGTAGCCTAACTTGCTGTCACCCAAGAGGGCATGTCTGCTTCAGTTTTTTGGATGACATGAAAAGTAATTAAGTTAGCTCACAGTAAGAGAAAAGGTAGCAAAGAAAAAGAAATGGGAGATGAAATGCATCATCAAACATACATATATATATATATATGTTTCCATAATTAAGTGGGATATACTTATCTAGCCATTTCATGTGTTGATATTTGACGATGAAGACAAGGCAACTCACGCCTTTTTAAATTCAGGCACATTCATAAAAGATACCAAATTAATGTTTCCTGATCTATGAGATTTAAAGAACATGAAGAGTACGTAAGAGTCTTCTCCCCATGTGGGGCTTCAACAATATTATCCCAACAATGAAAGTGATTTTGATAGAAAGTCTGCTCAACAGCAACCCCTCTCCCTCTCCCTTAACCTTAATTTACTTTTAAAAGCTTTCTGTATATATTGTTTGGATGATTGATTTTAAGTGGAGCCTTGGAAGAACTTTTTTTTTTCTTTTCCTTCTAATTGAGTGTTGCATGGTTGGTGATAATTAGTTTCGAGGAGAAATTGCTTTGAGCTCAAGATTTGAGCTAGCTTTGTGGCTTGCAAACCAGTTGTGGGAAGTGGAAGCTACATTTCGAACATGGGTCATGGATGGAAAATTAATCCTTTCCAGCACTAGAGGGCTTGTAGCATTCTGTGGGGGTGCCCATGAAAATGGACATTGTTATGCTAGCGCAAAAATTAGGACTGAGAACTTTGTGTGACGAATGTCCCTTTGGGTGAGTTGGTTCATGGGTGCTTCGTACACGATGCATTTACTTGCCTCTGCTTATGATCGTGAAATTATGTAGAATATAGAAAGGCAGTAGTGATAGGAACACAATGAATAGCATGAACTTCCTTAGTGGGACAACAGGCATACCGCATACCACTGTCATCCTAGTTTCCCACCTCTATACACTATACTTTCAGGCTACCCTATTAGAAACACCTGGACTTGTAATTTATGGTACCTCATCCCCCGAGCACATGACATCTGAAAGTTCCAGTTTGCAATATTTTAGTTCCATGCAGGGAAGAACGTCCAGCTTGGCAAGGACCACACCGTCTTCTCCTTAATTGATGGACTCGTAAAATTTGAGAAGTTTGGACCTGACAGGAAGAAGGTCGGCATTTAAGCTTCTAAACCTTGGATCTCGTTTCAAAGAACTACACATTCCAGAGTGACCTGGACTACTAAGGATTGTTTATCCACGAGAAATACAGCCAGAGAACCCCAAAAGTTACAGAGCAAGGAAGAGAGAGGACTTGAGACTGCAACGTGAACGCAAGAAAGCAAGAATGGAAGGCATTACTGCTCAATCTCAACAAGTATTGGCTTCTGTTGTTGATGCGACAGATAGCCATATCATTTGCTAATTCTGGAATCTGAAAGACGGTTCTCTATCTTAATATTCTCGCTTTGGGTATAGGCTGAATCATTGATATCGAGTAGTGTAGCTGTGAACACTTGATCCAGCTTTGCAAATGTGAGTTCTATTTTATTTTTGAAAAAATTTATTCATCATCATTTTTTTCATCATCCCATGATATGGCATTAGATGATAAGTTCACAAGTGAAATATAATAAACAGTCTCCACTCATCTAATGTTAGATCATAAGATGATGAGTAACATTACTCAAAAGTCAGCATTACCTATAGAATTTGATATTCTTTTTTATCAGACACAGAAAGTACTGTTGACTCGTAGTAAACAATGGGAATCGTATGCAGAGTAGGCAAAGGTGCATTCTGCTTTCCCTTACGTTAAAAAACTTATAACCCCACCAGCCCGTTATCAAGCAACTACATGCTTCAATCCAGAATTCATTGCCATATTTTCAATTAATTGTTGCTATAATCTTTAAACCATCAACCAAACAAGGGCAAAAAATAAGAGGGAATCATCTTTCCATTGTAAGGATACCAAACGAATCTGAACATACATCCATCAGAACAAACTAAGAACTACGATTAAAGACGTAAAACTTTACTCATATCTACTCTGAGAACATGACAATGCTGCTAAGGTATTTTTCTGAAAGAAAGTAAAACCCACAAAATCATGGATCTTTGTTCTCCCTTGCGTGTTGACTACTTTACCGCATCCTTTTTGTGGGCCTGCAGTCCCTAATGACCTGCAGATTTAACAAAGTTTTTTAAGAAATAACATTCACAAAAAGGCAATCAAACTTGGGTACCATCAAACATGCATAACCCACTCAATATCCCTTGATACTTATCCTTCACAGAGAAGAAAGCAAAATAGTTTTGATAAAAGTAAAATGTTATATCTTCAGAGTAATTCCATTATTAAATGCATCCACCACAGGGATGAACATTAGCCCTGCAACCGGAGACGAAAACAAAGCAAAGGGGATCTGAAAAGCTTGGAAACTTCTACCGGTCTCATTGATAGATAGTCCCATACAATTAAGCCATTCAATAAGAGCTCAAATATCAAGCTCCTGTTCCATAACCTAATAAAAGAATATAAAAGAAAGTGTATGGGAACTTAACCCTCTTGACTTCGCCGACCACCTCATTCTTATATAGTGATACCATTGGCCTAATGGCCATTGATGTTTAGGTTCTCAAGGATGTGTGAAACAATTTCTTAGGTGCAGCTAACAGAAGACTTACAATCCAAACTTCTCGTTTTTTCTGATATTAAAAATCAGCAAGAAAACAAATCAAAGTGCAAAACAATTAATCTCGATCCTCTTTGAACGTCGCAATGCGGGAATCACAGTTTTCTTAAAATTGATCTCAGAAAGCATATCTAGCTCAGATAGCGCTTCCTTCCCTTGTAAGAACAGGATGGAGCGTGAGATCGTGGGTCCAGAATTCACTGGGTGAATGTGTAATCTAACAATAATTCTTATAACCTTCACAACATACACCTTCAAAAACAGGATCTCTAACCATAAGAAAAGTAAATAAAAAAAATGATAACTGGATGAACCATACCTGATCTAACCGGACCCAACGATGATGTTGTTGATGGGAATGAAGATCAGCTTCACAAAGAACCCAACGAACCCCATCACCACAAAACCAATCGCAGTACGGAACGCAACCTTTGTAAACTCTACAGAACCAGGCAGCGCAATCACGCCCATCAAAGGAATCCGAAAAAGACCCATATCAGAAAACATAAAATTCCAAGATCGGATCGAAAATTCAAAGCTACAGCAAAAGATGCATTTTTTTTCAAGTTTTTGGATTACCTTTGCGGTCGGGCTTGTGGCAGCGCTTAACGAGGCGGACGCTATCCTTGGAGAATTCTCTGAGGGGGTCGAAGACTGAGTCTATAGCATCCATTTTCTTTTTCTGGGTTGGATAAGAAATTAATTTGGAGGAGGACGAAGGAGGAAGAGTTTGAGAAGAAAACAAGCGAGGCAGGTATTCGTAAATAAAGAGAAAATTCCCTTGCGTTCTGGCTTGGGCCCGAGTCAGTCCTGACCGCGTGCGGAGTAGTGTTGTTTGTACTTTGTAGCCTAGTGAAATACCCCTACGCGTTTATGCCATGAGCATTACCCTTTTTTCTTTTTTCTTTTCTTAGATGGAATCCGAATTTAATTTTAAATTTTCATTGGTAATTAAATTTTGCCGTAGTTTAGAAGATATATCCTCTATGTTGACATATTAATATAATTTCTTTATTTATTTATATTATTGGATAATTTTTGGACCCTCTCACTTCCTGCCAATTATTGGATCTTCGTTCTGGTTCTTTTATAGATACATGCTGGTAGCATTTGAAAACACCCCGAGTATATCGATTAGGTTTCGTTTGGTTATCAAATTTATTTCAATTCATCATTATAATTTTTTTTAAATTTCAACACAAAATATAATAATTAATTTAAAATTTTCAAACCTCAAGATAAAAATAATATTAAAAAATAATATTTTATCATCTTAACTCAACTTAACTCAACTCAACTCACTTCAATATCCAAACACAACCTAAAATTATTTTTTATACATTCTTTTGTAGTCTTACGTGGGCAAGGCACGGTAGAATCACCGGACCAGACCGGATCCTCCCCGGTCGGTCCCAATCCCATATAGTGTAGATCGAAAAAATTCAATCTGATTTTGAGATCTATAAATTTTGGACAAGATCAGACCGAACCTAACTATATATATATTTAAAAATATTTTTAATAATTTAATATATTATTTTTATGTAGTAATTATATAATTTAATATAATTTTTATCTAATCATTTATCATTGATCATATAAAATATTAAATAATATATACTATTAATTAATAATATATCATAAATAATGTGATAAAGTTTAATGACAAATTGACAATTATTTATTAATAATATACAAAATGTAAAAAAGTTAAATATAACTCATTATGCATTAACTATAATAATACATTTACATAGTCTAAATTAGTAATAAATTAACAATTAACATTATAAATATAATTCTAATTAATTATTTTTTAATGAGTTAAATATTTAATTACATAATTCACATTAAATAATTTATTTAATTTTAATTTTACTAATTTAAATAATTATTTTATTAATTTATGTATAAAAAAGATAAAAGAACGGATTGTCCTTTTGCGGATTTGGTCTGATCTAGGGTGAGAAAATTTTGGATCGAAAGGATTCGGTTCGATCCAAAAAATACCTTCCAAACCGAATTAACCCCTAATAAGAACATTGGTATTCCCAAAAAGAGAAAAAAAAAATAGGCAAGAAAATGATGTCTAGGAAATGTTTTCCATTCTAATTTTATCTTTATGAATTGTTTACACTTTACATACACATACAGTCCTCCAAACTCAGATCCTGCGCGCTCTTCCTACGAGGCCTAATTTAGTTTATTTGCAATGACCAAAATGTCCCTGCAATGTCCAAAATTGAATTCCCTCACTAGTTTTGCCCAAGTCGCGCTGTAAAAATTTCTATCTGATTTCGAGTTGCTGATCCATCCGCCGGCGTCGACCGGATCTCTTCTCCTCCACCATCGTCGGTTTTCAGGTCTCTCTTTGAGTGCGGTCAACACAGATTTCATCCTCCCCATTCTCTCGTCCTTGGCCTCCCCACAACTCTCATCACAGATCTGCTGCCACACCGCAATGCGTTTAGAATTATTCTTCCATCCATAGAACTTTCAAATGTCAATAAACCGCAAAGAGTAAAATAGGAAGTAAAAATATTGACTTGGCAACTACTGTTCCATGAAACTTTCAAAGCTCAATTGGTAGCGAACTAAGTCAGAGTTGACAAGCTCTCCCCATGAGCTTCGTCTGTGTGCTTTTGTCATGGAGTACTGCAATCATTCTGTGGCTTTTGTTAACGCGGGCAGATTGTTAATTGTTAATAATGTTTAAGCATCTTGGCAAATTGCACCTGCAGGCCGGCTCCAAATCTCTTTTTCCCCTCCGTAGCTAACACGTAAGCTGGAGTCCTATGCCCTTTCACCCATCACGGATCGTCGCCGGGATCTACACTCCACATAGTCGAAGGAGGAAAAAGCTAAGCTCGCTCCTTATCTCTCTTCCCCCTCTCTTGCACACAAAGGTAGATGAAAACTTACCAAGTGTAATGCGATGGCCCTACGTTGAGTTGTATCCGGTTCGGCCCGGTCTGACTTTAGATAAAATTTAAGATTAAATCGATATGTATCGATTTTGTATTTTTGAAAATTGATTATGCACCGGTTATCTTTCTAAACCAATACTTCCAATTTTATTGATTTCGGTCCAGTTTGATCTGATTTTAATAAAATGCAAATTTGTTATAAAAAAATCTGTTACTATTTACAAAAATCTGCTATAAAAAAATTGCTATAAAACAAAAATTGAAAACAGAAATCTGCTATAAAAAAAAAAAAAAAAATTGTTATAAGCCTATAAATATAACTACTACAAAAACTGAAAACAAAAAATATGCAATAAAAAGGAAGTTCTGCTATGAAATAAAATAAATTCAAAAATCTAAATTACAAGTCCAACAGTCCAAGAAATTACAAATCCAAATTCCAAAAGTCTAAATTATAAGTCCAAAAGTCCAACAAATTACAAGTCCAAATTACAAATTCAAATTACAAGTCCAAATTGCAAGAACATCCAATGAGAAACTTTACAACTAGAACAAATAACTATGCACCATGTCAATTGCCACTAAGCCACCAACTCCAATAATCTATTCAACAAACCATGCAATTTTATGGAAATAAATCAAGCAGTTAATTCCAATAGAGTTATTAATTATATTAAATGAAAAAAAAAAACTTGAGAAAAGATGTAAAAAGATGACCTACTTTAAATTTAATCATCTCTAATAAAAAAATAGGTCTTGAAGAACTCCCTAGGTCTTTTATGAGCTCTACACAAAAGGAAAAAAAATAAGTATAATAATTAAAATAAATGGTTAATTACACTTTATCCCATCGAACTTTCATTCAATTTACAATGTGCATCCGAAACTACTAATTGCATCAAAGTGGACCCTCAAACTTTCAAATCTTTCCAATTCCCTCATTCCGTCTACCAGCAGCGTTAAATCTAACGAAAATTCACTGCATGTGTTACTCATGTGCATAACATTCACTTCAAAGATATAATTTTTATCTAATTTATTACCATTAACCATATAAAATATAAAATAATATATGATATCAATTAATAATAAATCATAAATCAACAAGTTGAATTTAGCATCATCTTCTTCACATTTTTCAGACAAATATTTCTCCACTTCAGATTTACTCTCCAAAGAACTCTCTGACTCCAAACGCTTCTTAAATTGAGCCAATTTAAATGATCTAAAATCACCTACCCAAGCAGTTAAACTTATAGTATTAGCCACTCCCTTGCTTGATTGGCTCATAGTTTGATTTTGTGCCCCAACATCACCTCCATCATTTGACTCATTTTCACAATAACTATCATATAAACGAGTCAAGGTATATTTAACCTGATCTATCAGCATAAGAACTTTCAAACTATTATCATCATATATTCCTTCAAAACAAAATGCTAGACAATGCATTTTATATCGAAAATCAAGAACAACCCAACATATAATAAAATATTCATTTTTTCAAGATTTCTCCAATACTTCTCAAATTTAGATTTCATATTAAATGTCATTGTCTTCAGAATATGAGGCCCTTCCACACACTCCAAATTAATTGCATCTTGAATTGTCGCTAGCTCAAATACAAAACAGTTGTAAGTGACATAATTGACCCCCGAAAAACACAAGGTTGCATCGTAAAAAAGTTTAAAAAACTTTATAAACAACTTACTCTTATCCCAATTATCCTTGGTTGGAGGCTCTAACTTTTTATAATGATTTTAATATAGTACATGTATATAATAGTATTAGTATAACTTTCAATATAACTATATCACTGATAGTTATACTAATACCAATAGTATTACTATATCACTATAGTCTTATATAGTGATATGGTGCTAGTATAACTACTAATACTATAATGATTTATATAGTTCTTTATATATATACTTAAAGTAGATTACTAATACTAATAATATTAGTATTAGGGCATAAAATATAATTAATATACTAATATAATTTAGTATATTAATTAATTAAAGTGAAATGTAAGTAATATTCTAACGTATTATGTATTTATCAAAATAAATATGTTGAGAATTTATTAAGTCATAAAATGTTATTAATATATATTTTATATTTAAAGCATATGATCAAATAAATTTTTATCTTTAAAATTAAAATTTTATGTTGTAAATTATAATAATATTATCTTATATATAATTATAATATTTATTATTATATACATTATAATATTATATATAACAAATATATAATATTAAAAAATTAATTTAAAATATATAATATGATGAACCGGTCCGTTCCGATTTTAAAAAGCATAGAATTGAAATCGGATCAATACCGGCCGGTTTTGAAACTAAGGGAGCGGGTCTCGGACCAGATCGGACCCGTTCCACTAGTTCGGCTTGATCCGGACGGATTTTCCAGTTTCCTT
Source organism: Cyclocarya paliurus (assembly GCA_029856935.1). Taxonomy (NCBI): domain Eukaryota; kingdom Viridiplantae; phylum Streptophyta; class Magnoliopsida; order Fagales; family Juglandaceae; genus Cyclocarya; species Cyclocarya paliurus. The sequence goes on along the minus strand of CM056946.1, from coordinate 39,362,743 downwards.
ATTAAATTTTACACCCCTAGCCCTACGCATGCACGCCTCAAGCTCATCTCTTCTATGCACCGTTTCAGTAGCAGGCCATGATCGGTCCCAAATTCCAAAGTTAACAAAACGAGTTGTTTCGTCTCTCCACATCAGGTCGTGCGCGGGGTCTCCTTGATGGGATCGAGGACTTCCGCGTTTAGAATTATTCTATCTTTATTCCCAAGTTTTGGCACTGTTTGACATTGCATATGAGTCATTACATGTGTTTGGGGAGCTAACTAGTGGAGGAAAAACTTAGACTACCCCCTTTTTAATTAAACTAGAAAATAAAACAAAGAAATACATACTATATACATGGAAAACTGTAAGCCCTTGGGATTTGGTTGAAGTGGTAAATGTCTTGGTCTTGATAAGATGCTTTCTCTAAATCTAAGGTTCAAATTCTCTTTAGTGTAGATAATTTCTAGGGACCATCAAGTTACTCTTAAGATTAGTCTGAACTTTGTTCTCAAACTCCCAATGCCAATAAAAAAAGAAATGGGAAGTTGCATATATCTAATTTTCATGTCAATTAATTTTTTTGGGGTGATTAGAGGCCTGTATGCTATCGTCACAACATATCACTGTGTGTGTATATATATATATATATAAGATCTAAGCCACAACGATATATATATATATATATATATATATATATATAGAAATCACTAGAAATTAAAAAAAAAAGTATAGAAAGAAGAAATAATACAGATGTAGATGTGAAGAAAACAATGCGAAATTTATTTGTTGTCAATGAATTTTTATTTTTCTTTAATTAGTAATGAGTTCTGATTTCTAGAAAGTAGATAGATGTGATTTTCAACAGGTTTGAAACTAGCTAGTATTTGTATTTATTTTCTATGCGTTGGCTAGGTCACGACAGCATCTCCCTATTCCACACTTACCATCCAATGTCTTGAAATGTTCTTAAAAAGCCTTGAATCCGTTCCACATGTACATAAACCCTTGAGGCAATTCATGAATGGCGCAAAGCAAACTTTGGATAGAGAGAGAATATTTTTGACTTTGTTTACGCTCTGTCATATTCCATAACTTGCTAGTGATAGTGAGGGAGAAAAGGTAAATCAATGTAGGATCCTTCTTTTTGGTAATCCCGGCCATTTTCTTCATGTTGAGGTTTCAAACCAACAGATTCCACAAGATCTATACCATTCAGAAGAAAAAGACACATCATGTAGATCAGTTAGCTAGGGAGCTGGGAAAACTGAAAATGACATGATACCATTCCAAGTAAGAGCTAGCTAGGTCGACGCGTAAATGAATTTTCAATATTTTATCAAGTTGGTCTGTATATAGCTGAGCTACTGCATGCATATATGCACAACCGGCCAGCTGCTATCTGCATGATTTCAAACGCGCTCCGATCATGACCAATCTTTGTTCAGCTAGCTAGCTGTTCAACTTCTCATTAATTTCCTCATTGGAAGCTTCCAACTTTTTTAGGTTTGATTGGTTCTCCAACTAGCTTTTCAATCAACATCGATCATTATATATGCAGTTCAGTACTAAAAAGATCATTCAGCCTACTTAATATGACTAAATCCACAGAGTATAACAATTTAAGAGTACCCAATACGTCTGGCCGAGTCATCATCGTATTATAATAAGTATGAAACTAGCTAGCTAGCTAGTTGCCGTGGTTAATTAATTAATACCAACTCAAAAGGTGTGCATTCAAACCCATTGCTGATGTTGTAGGCGCAACTACTTGATTGTCATCCTACATTATCCATATATATATATATATATATATTACAAAGAAAGAAATACATTTATTAATGTTGTCGACGGTTGAAATTAGTGATTAAACCCTACGTACACATGTAAATATTTTTAGCACCCAATTATTACGTGGTGAAAGAAACGTGGTGACGATTATAATTAATCATCTCTTGGTATTATTTGAGTAAGCAACTCGTTAATTTACTGGTCCACGTTGGAAACTTAGTAATCCTGCCTACCAATATATATAATTATTTCCCATTTAAAACATGCAATTAAATAAAAGTACCAGCCACTTGGAAAAAAAAAGAAGAGTTTATTGACAAGTTCTATTAATATATATTATCTTAAGTTCTAGTAATTGAGCATGCAAGCCATCTAACACTATTGTTTCCAAGTCTTCGATCTTATAAAACGAGTGGAACTTTTAAATATTGATTGGTTAAGGTGTCGTTTTCATTTCTAAATTATAATCGATCGAGGTCGATAAGCTGATATATCGAGAGAGCAAGTAACCGGCCAACTGGTACAAAAAACAAGTCATGATGAACATGCATGCAGTTCGTATATTGATAATGATCCTTTCTTTAATTAATTAGGTTTAGGTGCATAAACAATTAATTAATGGTCTTTAAATTTGATAGGGTCATCATGTATGATTAGATCATAATTCAATGGACTTAATTCATGATAGAGATATTATGTTCATGATCTTCATAGATTTTTTAAGACTAGAGAAATGACAGTTGCAGTTATGAGTGTATAAGTGCTACGAAATCACCTTGAAAAAAGTGAATAAATATGAGATCCACCCGAAAAAAATAATCATAATTAATTTTTTAATAGTGGATCCCACTCTTTTTTAAATCGATTGCACGACATTTGCGCACTCCACAACTATATATAGTATTACTCTTTCGACTAACCTCTTAATTAATCTATCTTTTCATAAACCACAGGCTGTACATGATCTCAAAAATTTCTTTTCCAAGCAATATTTAAGCATATTATATAATTCTCAATAGACCCGTGAACCAACCAACAATTTCCAAGTTGACCAAATTGCTTTGTAGTAGTACTCTGTATATCGTGTCTCCCATTCTCTGGAATTTTCTCATAAAGAAAACGAGAATCTCAAAAGATTACATAAAACAAGTAAAGAGATTGCTTTAAACTGATGATTAAGGGGCAAATAATTAAGTATGAATTTCTTAAGTTATATACGCGCGGCAGTTCACGCCTATGAAGTCTGAACACATCAACTGATCATCAGCCTAATATATATTTCAAGAACTTGGACGACCCTGTCACTAAAAGTCTTGAGTTGTCGTCCCCTCCACACGGTTTAGCCACATCATGATCTCAATTATATATAGCGAATTCATTTTTCCTTTATTAAATCTTTTAGGAACTTTGATTTATAATTATATTACACGCAGTATAAGAGATGATGTGGCTAAATCTTATTGGGGGTGGCACCCTGCACGACAAAGACCAATACCCAACAACGTTTAAAACAAATTAATACTTCGCTACTAGAACCATTGAATCTTTAGACTCTTGGACCAAGTATGCAAGCCATCTTATTATCTAACAACTATGAATTTAAGGGGTTTTTTTTTAATTATTTCTTTTCCACCTCGCGTCCATCTTATATATGTCATCCATGGGCACGGGAGGGAAGAGAGAGAAGAAAAAAAAAAGAGTGAAAGGGAGGTGATCAAGAGAAGCAGTGCAGAGCTAGCTAGAGCCAGGCCCGAAAATGGATGCATGGAGGGGCTTGTTTCTGGGATTAATGGCTTTTACGATTATGAAGAGTGGGGAGGGGCAGCTAGTAGAAAACTTCTATAGCTCGAGCTGTCCAAACGTGGAGGCCATCGTGTCGCAGGCAGTATCTACAAAGTTTAGCCAGACGTTCACCACAATCCCGGCGACTCTGCGTCTATTTTTCCATGATTGCTTTGTTGAGGTAGGCTGCTAATTAAAGTAGTCTTTCTGTCTGTCTGTCTAGCTCGGTTATGTTTAAATCGTGATAGATGTTTGATACTCTTTCAGACATTGCTATTGCCTTTCTATAATGTCTTCTACGGTGCTATTATATATGCCAAAATCAAGTCCTATAGATGATGGTTTTATGACCCAAATTGCATGCAGCAAACATGTAAATACAAGAGGCTCTGATTGTCGCAGTATTGTTGCCGTTTCTGCGTATATCTAATTTAATTATTTGATCATCATCATCATAATTATATATATATATATAACTAGGAATACGAATTTGAGGCTGTTCATGTGATTAGGCAGACCTACCTTAACAAACCGTTGAAGGCAACTTAATAAGAAATAATAAGAAATGGCATTTGGTCACCTGATCAGAACAACATCTAGCATATATATTAATAGTCCTCAACAACTAATTTGTTTTACTGAGACCTCAGGAAGCAAACCCTCTGGATGACAGAAAAAGGAGAAAAATTAGAAGGAGCTAGAAATATTAGAAAGGTAGAGTCGTAGACGAATAAAAAAGTTCTGAGTTCCTTCAATAGGTCCTTTATTGTCAATGATTTCTGCTTTCCAGTTCATACATGCGCGTAATTTCCACAGCTTTGAACGTAGTAGTACTTTCTGTTGATTTTTTCATGGGTGGAAATTATGGTCATTAATTAGATAAAGAAAGATCCATCCACAATGTTTGGGCTTAAAATTAAGTTATGATGCACATGAAAGGGCTCATGACATGCATAAACATGATTAACACGTCTAAAACAACATTTGAAGATTCTAGTAAGACCATTAACGCAATTATTAATTAAGTATTTATGTTACACTGGTGATGTTACGAGAAGTACTATAGTACTCGTAAATATTAATGAAATATTTTGCAAAAAAGCGCATGCAATTTTCAAATTACTACCCATATATAGGAAGTTGAAAAGGATTAATGAATTTTCTGTAATTTTGGTTGTAGGGATGCGATGCCTCGGTCATGATAGCATCGCCAAATTCTGATGCAGAAAAGGATTCAGAAGACAATCTTTCCCTAGCAGGAGACGGGTTTGACACTGTAATCAAGGCAAAGCAAGCAGTTGAATCATCATGCCCTGGCATCGTCTCATGTGCGGACATTTTAGCCATTGCTGCGAGGGATGTTGTCGTCCTGGTAAGAATGCCCAAAGCCTGCAACCTTGATAAAGTTTTGCTTTTTGAATCATTTCCACTTCGCTCTAAGCAAAACTAATATTTCTCATCATACGTGTTGGAATTGACCCAAAACTCCCAGGCTGGAGGCCCTTCATTCAATGTAGAACTTGGACGTCGTGATGGCCTTATTTCGCAGGCATCTCGGGTTGCCGGTAATCTGCCAGAACCTGACTCCCATCTCAACGAGCTCAATACCATTTTTGCCAGAAACAATCTTAGCCAAATCGATATGATCGCGTTGTCCGGAGCCCACACTCTGGGCTTCTCACATTGCGACCGCTTTGCAGACCGCTTGTACTCTTCTTCCACTGTGGACCCTACGTTAGATCCCGACTATGCCGAACAGCTGAAAGCAGCCTGCCCTCGAAACGTAGACCCCAGCATTGCCATCGACATGGATCCTGTTACCCCACGAACTTTCGACAATGTATATTACCAAAATCTGGTTGCAGGAAAGGGCTTGTTTACTGCAGACCAGGTTCTCTTCACTGATTCTGAATCTCAGCCTACTGTTGTCGATTTTGCTAACAATCCCGGTGCTTTTAATGGAGCCTTCATCACGGCAATGAGGAAGCTTGGTAGAGTGGGGATTAAGACTGGTAACGTTGGAGAGATTAGGAGAGACTGCACAGCCTTCAATTCATGAAAATAATTTCTTTGGCAATAATCACACATAGGTCCCCCCAATAAGGAGAAAACGATCGTGAAATAAGATCCTCCAAAGAAGTTCAAAACTTGTAGTGACAATCTGTCAGCTGGTGTTTTGTCAAGTTGTCACTACAGTCACAAAATTCGTTGTTTACAGAGGATATAAATAGATATATATATATATTTTTTAATATCTGAATTATTCATATAAATAGTTAAGGGATGCAATTGTATTATTCATGTAATTAATGAAAAGTCCTACAGTAATAAAGAGATTTTCTAAAAATAAACTTACAAAATGATATACTTATATGTGATATGTTAAATCTATTTTATAATAAAAATAATTTTATTATTTGACATATTACTTCAAATCACGTCAATATATAAATTTATTTTATAAAATCTTTTTCTAGCTAAACTATTTCTCGAAATTTTTTTTTTTTGTTTTACAAAGGATTGCAAAATATGCTCCATCAAGAGAGTGAATTAAACTGGCAGCATTAGTGATTGGTTTGAAAATAACAACAATCCGATTCATTATCTTTTTAAACATTGTTCTTCCTCTTCATTCTTGATGGAGCATAAAAAAATTAAAATATAAGAAATAATTTTCTGGTCATTTAATACCACGTCCATATGCTGGTAACGGGATGGAAATTATTAGCATTTATTTCTTAATATAAACTCAAAATCTGGATGTAGTTTACTTTGGGTGTGATTCATAGATAAATGAAGTTTCTAGTCTAAAATATGCAAGTCCCGGGCGTTCCCCGACAATTAAAAACAGTACCGTTCCTGTGCATATATGACTACTACCAAACAGGCATTCTTAAAACTTAGCAAGAATTTTGCGGCACAGCAGTTCACCGAGTAAGCATGCACGTATTTGAAATAAAATTATGTTTTAAGCCAAACCCACATTCAACCATCAATCACTACGTTTGACCCTGCAATTTTAGAACCTCTGCCTATTCTGTCAAACACCAGCATGAGTTACTTAGCACTTGGGAGCAATGGTATCGAAAAAGTAAAATGCTTAGATTCACAAAGAGACCAAGAGAAAACAAATGAACAAGCACATTTATTCATCTGCTCAATACAGTGGACAGAACTGACAGTGATTATAAAAACTTCAAGCCAACTAATGTCCAAATTGAGAAAGGCGTAAATACAGCATTTCAGTTTTATAAAAAATAAATAGAGAGAGAAAATCATACATAACTATATATGTCGTGGTGACCAACCGCATCATAATGGGGAAGAGCAGTCTCACTCTTGAGAGAAGTATTTCAAAGCATTCACACCTCTGTCGTCATCACACGGCGTATGCATATAAGAACAAGCAAGAAATCTACAGAAACTTGAACGAAGTGTACAAATACCACAATAATTTGGATGAATAATCTGGTCATGTAAGCCGAGGTGCACTAGTTTTTCCATATAGATGGGCATATACAATCTTGGTCCGGTAGACAAGAATCATGCTTAGTACAAACGCAATAATGCAGAATCCAGACATTATTAATGAAGTTAGGTAGAAGCATATGGCACCTTCACACTTCAGTGGCTCATCCACACCAAACATGCCTGAAAAAATTGATCCCCAATTCTGCTGCCAGGGATGGTGTCTATGAGCTTGCTTCTCTGCTTCATGGTCATATATACTGCTTGCAATTAGACCAGAGAAGACTAAAGAACCTGCAGGATTTGCGAGTGTGAGGAAATTGTACAACGCCCCAAATTTTTTCAAACCAAACAACTCAGAGGCAGCAGCTGGCACAATCGCCCAGTGAGCCCCATAGCCAAGTCCAATCAACAGTGTGCCAATGTGCATTGCGCCAGGCCAACCCATAGCAAAGAAAAAATGGCCAACTGCCATAATGAGTTGGGCCACAGCCATCGCAATTGATCTTGGATAAGCATAATCCCTATCCAATAAAATCACAAGCATGGATGAGAAGAACAAGGGATAAACAATAAATTAATTAATGCTTAACAAAAATCCAGGTGGAAAATGAAATCAACTTGTACCTCACAATAACCTCAGAGAAGTAACCACCACCAATACGTCCTAGAAAGTTCCAAATGCTGATCATGGACACAAATATATGTGTATTATCATACCCCAGAGACTGGCTCATCTGACCCAGATTATCAATCACTGTCAACCCAGATCCAGAACCCAATAGAAGTGAGAAAAATATAAGCCAAAAGTCTGCTTTAATCAAAGCTTGCATCAGAGTAAAGTCCTCCCCTCTATGGGGACCTCTCCTCCTCTTCACCCTAACTGCTCCTTCTGCAGCTGCCTGGAATAGTTTTGTCTGTAATTGGGCAATTCGCTTTTGCCTCTCTCGTGCTGGAAGCAAGTCCACTTCCTTAGGCTTCTCATCTTCCAGCTCACTGAATATGAACTCGCTAGAATCCTGTCGAAGTCCGTGAGGTTCTTGTTTCTGTGGCTCAGGCAGGAGGGTCTCTTCTTCGGGAGCTCTTGGCTCTAGCCAAAAACTCAATGACACCGGAATTACAATTGGAATCAGAATGAGAATAAATAAAATTACAGTAAAAACTGTGATCAGTGTACGGTTCAAATTGACCAGATCCTCAAGAAGCATAACCCCCATCAAATAAGCAGCCAATAGGAGGCAGATGCTATAGATAAATGTGAAACTTTTACCATCAGTTGACCTGACTTGTCTGTGACCTCCTACAGGTCTGACAATGAACATTAGGGCAATAACTACCATTGCTGGACCGACAGCAACCATGAATATCAGAGATGCATGATCAGGGGAATGGATTGTTGCATATATCTGAGTCAAAATAGCGCCGCCTAATCCAGCAAATCCCTTCAGAATTCCAACCACGGGACCCCGACTTTTTGGGAAGTTTTGCACACAGGAAACCAGAGCAACTGTATTGAAGTAGGTCTCACCATTTGTTCCAACAAATATAAGAATGCACATCTGCATACTGATATCTGTTAATGATATAGCCAGTCAAGATGGTATATAAGTTTGGAAAGTTTGCTAAAAATCTCAGACTGATAGAGCACAGGTATAAATATTGAGCCTTCAGATAACTACCCAACAGAAAAGTATGTGCGCAACTGAAAAGATGAAAAAAAAAAGAACTGCCTGACACATTACAAATGTAAGCCACATGTCAAGTGTCCTTGGTCGCAGTCAATAAAGGCAAATATGATTACATGCAGATACCAAAGAAATGGTATCAAGACAATGTGCATGTTTGATTTGACAACCAGGAATTAAACATGAAAGAAGGAACCACACAAATGAACAAAAGAGGGAGATAAAAAAAGAGATGGAAGAAACGAAACACTCACTTAAGCCTGTCAAGGCTCATTTAGCAGTTACAGCTTATGAGCTTCACTTGCTCATGCTCGTGCAGCCCACAGCTCGTCATTTAGAGATCAAGATTAGTTCATAGAATTCAACTTGTTGACAATCCCCTGGACTCTCTGGTGGAAAGTCTGGGGAAAATGATAAATTACCTAACTAAGGTCAATAGCCATTCAAGCAAGTTAAACAAAAGATAAAGTCAATTAAGTTTGGCGGGATAGAACCTGAGAGTTCTTTAATCAGTCAATCTCTAAGCTCTTGATTTTTTACAAATATTTATGTCCATTTATCAGTTGGAAAGAGACAAAGACACTCTTCTATCATCATATAAAGCAATTTCATAAATATCCACCATAGATAGTTTTCCAGTTGAAATACAAAGCTAAAAAATCAAATATGTCGTTTTATGCGTATCTACCAACAAAATAAATGCTCAAGTAAACTACAACGATACAAAATGAGGTACCTTCATTAAATAGAGAAGTAAGAGACCAACAGTTACAATATTTAGCATATGAGAAACTATTGGGAAAGAATATCTGATGGAAGGAACAATTTTCTGGCTCGACAACAAGTTTAGAAACCAACATTTGATTGAAGCATTTAAAAGACAAAAAATTCATAAGACATACAATTAGAATAGGGTTGTTCTCTACATTCAACTTGAAATGGATAGCATTCATTTAGGGAAAAAAAAAAAAAACATGAGGTATTTTGGTCATTGAATTTTTAAGAAGGATTAAATTGACAAGTGAAATGATCAAAACACCCCATATCTAGTTAGTAGAGAGGATCCTATTCATATCATTATGTATATCAAGGATCCTTAATTAGAAAAATCACACAAAATAAATAAAACTGTTGCCTTACAACCAATAATAAACAAAAAAATAATTCATCGTACAACCAACTAATTCCAAAAAAAAAGTTGGAAGTACATAAAGCCCCGCTAAACTATTAGCTAAAAGGATTTGTTACACTTAACTGACTATTGTGTGTTGCTTTAAAACATCAATTCCATAGAAAAGAATGAGCTCAGTACAAAAGATGAGTTTGGAAAAGGGTAAAAACACGGTAACAAAGTACGTGATAACAAGTAGCCCATTGCAGCTTGATTTCTCACATGTTACAAAACAGGGGGAAAATGAATTATTCGACAAAAAAATGGAAATCAAAGACTGAAAACATGTTACATCAATGCTTCATTGCTTTTTCTTTTTTTCTTTTTCTGTGGAGCAGCAGTGGGCAAATCAATATTAGAGCCAAGGTTTTCTGGAATAGCGAATTATTTCCAGAGATAGTTAGTATATGATAGTGATCTTAATCCAGTGGATGCATAACAAAAGTCCTGCACCCAAATATGATTAAAAAAAAAAACAAACTCATTGCCGAAAAGCTTCTGAAACTAAAAAGGACGTCTATTTTCATCACCCACTCCTTTCCTAAAGTTTTCGTTGGATACATCATCCGTTCTTCGAAATAGCACAAAACTAAACACTACAAAACAAGCTTCATCAAAATATATGATTGAAAAACCGAAATGATCAACTAAATCTGCGATTAATAAGAAGTAACAACAGAAAAGACCATTCTTTTCTCGAAACTCATGACCCATAAAATCAAAGAAGCCAGGTTGGATCGACGATGAACAAAACATTCAACAAAAAAGATAAACGAAATACTTACAGCCCATAGAGGCAAAGTGGGAGCTCTGCCAGTGACGACGAGCCAAACCCAACCATATCCAACAAAGTTTTGGAGAGCACCAACGAGGAGAGCGGCCCACAGGGGCAAGACCTCGCAAAGGCTCCCAGCCAAGAACCCAACGCTGTCACCCAAGTCCTTTGCCACCCCGAGCCTCGCAACCTGCCTCTGGTTATAGCCGAGCGATCCCTTTATCACCGGCGATATGCTCCCGAACAGGTACCCGATTCCAGCACACGATTGCAACCACATTGCCGCCACAAACACCAGCCATCTGTTGGTAAAAAACGATCCAAACCTCTCTCTCCACAACCCACCACCCATATTTGTTCACTCCCTCACTCGGTGCCTTTCAAAAATTCAAAGCTTCTCTCTCTTTATCTTTCGTTGTTCTCTGAGAAAATTTTTGAGCTTTTTATATAATACAACAAAAGCAAATTGGGGCGAGAGAAAAGAGATAGAGGCGGAGGGAGGATGATGACGATGAAATTATGTCCTGGGTTGGCAGAGCGAACTGGATGGTTTGGCATCATGCTCATTACCATTAATAAAGGAAATGTGGCATTGTGGCTTGAAGAAATTTACAGGAATGACACTTTGTTGATCGTATAAAATATAAGGAATCAACAGCAAATCAACATCATTATATGCATAACAACAACATGCGTGCGTATATAAATATATATATATTTATTTATTTCAGCCCATGTACCACTGGAATTATTTTGCTATACATATTATGTACCACTGAAATTGGGGGATACTGCTATTAATATAAAATTTAATATAATAGCGTGGATGATGGCTACTTTTTACCTACTCAGAGGAAAAAAAAAATAAAACAGACAAAAGACTACATAATTTCGAAATTTAGGTTGTGGTTGACCGTTTACATGGCCAGTATTTAGCCCATGTTTCTTTCTTCCATATTATTCCCAACTTTTTTTTTATTTCCCTAAGCAAGATTCATGCATAAAGTAAATTACCGCTTAGAACACTTCAAACCCCACAAAAAAGATCTGAAACACATTTGTTTAAACCTTTTTACATAGTCTTTTGTCTCTTGCATCAATCACTTTTCATTTTCACAGCTCACATCTATAATTTTTTTTTTTTATAGAATGTGTGGGTATTTTTTATAAAATAGTAATTGATGCATAAAATTTTTGTTCTTATTTCTCATTGTGAAAATATTAGAAAATTTGGAAAGCAAAAAGAAAAAAATAAAGAAAAACTTGAACATTGTCTTGATTGTCTCCATCTAACAAATATTTCAAGTTTCAACACCTCTCTTTTATCTTCCCTGGTGGAAAAGAATAATCTGATCTCCAGGCTGTATTACGTAGGATATATGGTCAATATCGACAGCAAACGATGGAATATTTTTGTTTGTGAATTGTGGTCGCAAAATCTATATCCAGGTTGTGATTTTGGGATCCAGAAAAGCATTCCGTATTTGTGAGGTATCTCCGTAAATTCTATATTAACATGATAATTATCTTAACTTAAGTCCCTGATAGGCTAATGTTTAAGAGATTTTTTTAGAAAAATACCTAATGGTAGGTAGTGCTTTTGTCCATTCTTTGTGAACTTTGTCCTCCACAATACAAAAAGTTTTGCTCTGATATAGTCAGGGTCAGTACTTTAACGTAAATTATTTTATATTAATACAATTAAGAAAAATAAAGCATATCAATGTAGTTTGAATTGATTATTGAAACTTTGTCATAAAAAATTGCAAACCTCGCTGTGGTGTCTTTAATAGGGTTAATGTTGGGTCAGAAAAAATAAGTATTTGTTCATCAAAAAAAAAAATTGCAAATACTAATACTAGATATAATATTGAATTGTACAAACGTCTCGCACTTCTTGTAAAATATATAGAGTCCACTATCAACATTTACACACTTTATGATTCTGGATATAATTTCTCATTGCAAATTCATCTCAGCACCATCCTGAGATAAACATGGAGGAGACGGAGGCTCCAAAACAATTGGAAATTTACCCAGTTCTCTTTATGCATTAAGAATCTAAGATCATCATGTCTTTGATCTTGTGTGAAGTTTAAACATATTGATTTGCTCTGTTGATGACAACCTATTCCTGACCATGCTTTTAAGCATGGCTTCTCCATTTCCTGCAATCTTAAGAGCCTACCCTACTCGTGAAACCGAGTGAACAAAGGCAATAATCCCCCACCCAACCTCCAAAAAGAAATTTAAAAAAAAAAATTAAAAGAAAAGAAAGGAAGAAAAAGAAGAGTAAAGAACGCGAATAGGTCACATGCAAGTGGGTAGCTAGACATCCTCCATGATTCCTCTGTTCCCCGATCCAGCCTTCAGGTTGCAGCATAAAACAAACAACATGTGGTTGTATTTAAAAACTGTTATAAGGTTAATATAAAGTAACGTATCAACTTAGAGTATTAGTAGTAGACTCGATAAAATTACATTTTGGTCAAAATTTAATTAGATTGCATAAAAACTTGTTGTAGTGGAGTCAATAAAGCTACAATACTTTTAACTTTAATAATTTTCACTAGCTAAATCTATTGAGTTCAAATTGCTAGCTAAATATTATTTTGACATAAAAAATTCTCTCTTCTGGACGCTATTCATTTAACTCTAGTTCACAACTCTAGAAAATTTCTCTTTAACTCAAAAGTATGAAGCGTCCAAATCTCAAACTCACAATTCTAAAAAATTCCTATTCCTATCAAAGCATCATCTTGCTAGATTGCTTCAAGTTCTAGTACTGCAATATTATGATTAATTGACGTCAATTTTTTCTTTCAAAATCTAATATCAACCTTAAAAAATTAATGTGTACTTTTTTAATAATAAATAAATATTAAAATTAAAATTAAAATCAATGAAAATGTCAAAATCAATATTTTAATAAAATAATGATAGATTTGGAGAGTCTGTTATTTGATATTATTAAAAAGTGGTTAGTTAAATTTATAAAAGTGAATTCTCTAACTAAATTTTGGCTAAATTTTATTAAGTCCACTATTAATATTCTTAGGCCCCAGATACAAAAATAATTTATCTCATCTCATTATTATATTTTTTCTAAATTTTCATATAAAATATAATAATAATTCAATTTTTTCAAATCTCAAATCAATAATAATATTAAAAAATAATATTTTATTCAATTTTTAATTAAAATTACCTTACCTCATCAACCAATTCAAACTGAGCGTTTATGTACTGAGGTTAAAGTTGCGTTCTTGTAAAGTTTAATTTTGTTTATGGGTCGCCCTGTTGGTGATCGACTCGATAAAAATTTATTACGATTTTTTTATGAATTTTAAATAGACCTTTTTACTCTAGATTCGACCGACTGATTAGGAATTACTTGTATTATATTTTGCATAACTACCACACTTATTTGAGGTTTTGCTGATGCATATTATCGTATACCACGCGGTATATATGTTTTAATTTTTTTTAATTTGTTTGTGTTTTATTTCTACTAAATTAATTAAGTTTTTCTATTCATTATTTATACATCATATATTTGATAAATAAAAAATAAAAAAATTATGTATGATGTATGGTGAAGGAATGGTGAAGTAAAACACAATTTATATGCAATTTTGTGAGAGACACAATGTGTCATTGTCCAATTGTATATACCTTAAAGTATTAGCATTGGTTTCATCAAATTCATTTTCAAAATTTGATAAAAAGTACGTGTTTTTCATAAATTCAAAATCTCCTTATCCCTAACCTCACATTAGATTAGTTATTAGATTCATCAAAATAATAATATAATATTATTTTTTTTAATAATAATATTTTTATTTTTTTCGTATTTTACAATTACACTAACCATATGTACATTAATAATTTAATTTTGATACTTAAATTATTGATACTAACTAGAGGGTCATTCATATTGTTAAGGCCAGAAAAATGCATCAACACCCATCATGCAATAGTGTTAATAAAAAAGGCACTCAAAGAAAATATGAAAGAATTACATTACATGAATTATAGAAAATGTAAAAAATATATTTTGTAATAAAATAATAAGAATAGAAAATGAATAGTAGATCTTCAAATATAGAGATGAAAGTGAAGATACTGTAACTCAAAACTCATTTAAAGGAAGGAGAAGTCGTAACAAGATTTCCATAGGTGAACTTACAAAAGGATCATTGTCGATACATACCCAGCAGAACGACTTATGAACATGTAATAACCTGTTGGGTGGGGGTGTAATGCCCCTCCCAAAAACGGTTGGGAGAGCAAGTTAAAAGTTGCCTACTGCTCCTCGTGTGTGGCTGGTCAATCTCTTTGTTCCCTTCCCAATCGAACAATGAACCCCCGTGCAGTCTGCGCCAAGGAACTTAAACAAGGAGTAACCACAGCCGCCCCGGAAACGGTGTGCGTGTTGTTGGCGACATCTTTTCCATGATACATAACGACTCTCGGTAACGGATATCTCGGCTCTCGCATCGATGAAGAATATAGCGAAATGCGATACTTGGTGTGAATTGCAGAATCCCGCGAATCATCGAGTTTTTGAACGCAAGTTGCGCCCGAAGGCACGTTTGCCTAGGCGTCACGCATCGTTGCTCCAACCCCAAACACATCTTATGCTTTGTGGGGTGCGGGGCAGACATTGGCCTCCCGTGTGCTCTTGCTCACGGTTAGCCTAAAAGCGAGTCCTGAGCGACAAGTGCCACGACAATCGATGGTTGAGAAACCCTCGTGACCCGTCGTGTGTTGCTCGTCGCTGTGAAGGTGCTCCTTGACCCTATTGTGTCGTTCTTATGACTCTACCATCACGACCCTAGGTCAAGTGGGATTACCCGCTGAATTTAAGCATATCAAAAGCGAAGGAAAAAAAACTTACAAAGATTCCCCTAGTAACGGCAAGCAAACCGGGAAGAGCCCAGCTTGAGAATCGGGTGCCACTCGGCATTCGAATTGTAGTCTGGCGAAATGTCCTCAACGGCGAACTGAGCCCATGTCCCCTGGAAGGGGGCACTGGAGAGGGTGAGAGCCCCGTTGTGCCCTAACCCTGTCGCACCACGAGTCGCTGTCGGCGAGTCGAGTTGTTTGGGAATGCATTCCCAATTGGGCGGTAAATTCCGTCCAAGGCTAAATATGGGCGAGAGACCGATAGCAAACAAGTATCGCGAGGAAAAGATGAAAAAGACTTTGAAAAGAAAGTCAAAGAGTGCTTGCAATTGTCAGGAGGGAAGCGGATGGGGGTCGGTGATGTTCCTTGGTCGGATGTGGAACGGTGTATGTCGGTTTGCCAATCGACTTGGGGTGTGGACCGATGCGAATTGCGGCGGCGGCCCAAGCCGGAGTTGTAGTCATGCCCATGGAGACGTTGTTGCCGCAATCGTGGAGTGCAGCACACGCCACAAGGCGTGCTTCTAGCATCAGCCTGTGGGCACCCCATTCGGTCCGTCTTGAAACACGGACCAAGGAGTCTGACATGTGTGCGAGTCAACGGGCTAGTAAACCCGTAAGACGCAAGGAAGCTGATTGGTGGGATCCCTTTGTGGGTTGTACCCTTGACCGACCTTGATTTTCTGAGAAGGGTTAGAGTGAGAGCATACATGTTGGGACCCGAAAGATGGTGAACTATGCCTGAGCGGGGTGAAGCCAGAGGAAACTTTGGTGGAGGCCTGCAGCGATACTGACGTGCAAATCGTTCGTCTGACTTGGGTATAGGGGCGAAAGACTAATTGAACCGTCTAGTAGCTGGTTCCCTTCGAAGTTTCCCTCAGGATAGCTGGAGCCCACATGAGAGTTCTATTAGGTAAAGCTAATTATTAGAGGCATCGAGGGCGCAACTACCTTGACCTATTCTCAAACTTTAAATAGGTAGGACGACATGACTGCTTTGTTGAGTCGTGCCAAGGAATCAAGAGCTCCAAGTGGGCCATTTTTTGTAAGCAGAATTGGCGATGCGGGATGAACCGAAAGTCGGGTTACGGTGCCCAACTGCGCACTAACCTATAACTTACAAAGAGTGTTGGTCGATTAAGATAGCAAGACGGTGGTCATTATTTTTTTAATAATAATATTTTTATTTTTTTTCATATTTTACAATTACACTAACCAAATGTACATTAATAATTTAATTTTGATACTTAAATTATTGATACTAACCAGAGGGTCATTCATATTGTTAAGGCCAAAAAAATACATCAACACCCACCATGCAATAGTGTTAGTAAAAAAGGCACTCAAAAGAAAATATGAAAGAATTACATTACATGAATTATAGAAAATGTAAGAAATATATTTTGTAATAAAATAATAAGAATAGAGAATGAATAACGAATCTTCAAATATAGAGATGAAAGTAAAGATATTGTAACTCAAAGTTTGAGCTTTGATGATATACCGAATCCAATACTAGCATTTTAACTCTAAAATCATCAAATTTTGAGGAAACCTCATTTTTTATGAGACTCTTATATCGTGTATCATTGGTTATATTATTCATTTTTTTCACTTAACCTTCCTAACACGCAGTACGTAAACATGCAAATGCAGCAATTATGTTTTTGTCACTATTTTCAATGTAACTCAATTGCATCCTAAGATAAAGTTTATATAAGAAATATTGTGAGACAAACGTGATAATGATAATTGAAATGAAACTATATATAGCACGTGGCAACATTATTCAACACCATGATGATAACCCAAGCATGCATTGCTAGCTATTGGTATTTCCATGGCAAACATGAAGTTGAATTTGCAAATCATTGAAGTTGCCGGGATGGGGATACTGTACCAATTGGAGCACGAGACAGAGACGGGGCCCAGCCACCTAGCTTTGCTCCAAATGATGGCATGTACGACCAAAAAGTGGGAGACAACATTGACCAATGACAGCGTCCCTTTTAAGACTTTGTAAAAT
Source organism: Cyclocarya paliurus (assembly GCA_029856935.1). Lineage (NCBI taxonomy): Eukaryota > Viridiplantae > Streptophyta > Magnoliopsida > Fagales > Juglandaceae > Cyclocarya > Cyclocarya paliurus. Next base: position 39,345,158 of record CM056946.1, on the reverse strand, counting down.
CTATTGGACGCTTCGAGAACCTGACCGTATTAGAAAAGTTGATATGAAAAACAAAAAGGAGCGTGCGTAATTGAAATTTACAATTGGAAAATGTAAGACACATGATTATTATTTTTTTAATAATTCTTTATATAATTATATTTTTAAAATAAAATTGTATATGGAAAGTGATGATTATACATATATAGCGATATCTTGATCGCTAGTCATAGGGCGTTATTGGGGTACTCTTGTGCCTTGGTGTGTTGCATCAAATACATCATTATACTCCTATCTTATCTCCATAAAACAGATGCATATCGCGTTTCTTTATATTGTTGTTGTTGTTAATAACATGAATCGAACTAAAAAAATAAAATTTGAAACTTATAAACAATTGAACAAAAATAGAATGGTGAAAAGAAAAGGATGTAGAAAATAAAACTAGAGTAATAAATTTCATTATTGTGTATAATTAATGGTTGGATTTGGGGTCCAAAATCAAACAAGTTCTGTAAAATCCATGCTTATCCTTCTTTATGTATTCTTACAGCTATGAAGTGTGTAGTTGTAAAAAAAAATAAAAAATTAATAATGATAGTTTATATTTGTTGTTAAAAAATAAGTATATAAAAATTAAGCTGTGATACACATCCGCCACTGTAGCGGTGTGTATTTTCGCACACCCTACGTGACAGTTTTTTTTTTATCACTCATCCCTCTCGTCTCTCTCAACAGACCTTCTCTCTCATCTCTCTCTCTCTCATCCTTGCTCTCTCTCACTCATCTTCGTCTCTCTCTCCTCCCTTACAGTTTCTCTCTCTCATCCTCTCGATCTTTCTCTCTCCTCTTGGTCTCTCTCTCATCAGCTCTCTCTCTCCTCCCTCGCCGTCTCTCTCTCATCCTCTCGGTCTCTCTCTCTCATCGACGCGAGCTCTCTCTCATCCTCTCAGTCTCTCACTCTCCTCGAAGCTCTCACTCTCCTCGACTCGAACTCTCTCTCTCATCCTCTCGGTCTCTCTTTCCTCAAAGCTCTCTCTCTCCTCGACGCTCTCTCATCCTCTCGATCTCTCTCTCTCCTCTCGGTTTCTCTCTCTCATCAGCTCTCTCTCTCCTCTCTCACCGTCTCTCTCTCATCCTCGACGCTCTCTCTCACATCCTCGACGCTCTCTCTCTCCTCGATGCTTTCTCTCTCTCATCCCTCACCGTCTCTCCCTTTCTCTTGTCGTCTCTCTCTCTTCTCATTCTCTCTCATCCCTCACCGTCTCTCCCTTTCTCTCATCGTCTCTCTCTTCTCATTCTCTCTCATCCATTTTAAAATTCACAATTTAAAATGTGAAAAGGGTAAAAAATTTGATTTTATTATAAAGAATATTTTAATCTTTTTACAAGGGTGTGGGTTGGGTGATGTCCAACAGGAACGGATGTGAATTATTTTTCATAAAAATTGTAGACTTTAAGACTGTATATGATATTACTCTCCTGCCAAATCAATAATACGGAATTATTAGAACGTTGCCATCATCGACGGGGAATGGCTATCCAAAACAGTGAACATCTATCCGTTTGTATGGGGAAAAGTCTAGGGGAATACAAAATAATGCCAAGCAAGTTATATTAATTATCAAACACGTGCTGATGTAGTTTTATTAATTTATATTCTATTAAATATGGATGCAACACAATTGCAGGGCAGGTAAGAAAATTCAGGGTATCGAATTTAATTTATATTAATACAGCTAGTGATGTGGCAGATAAGACTTGATTTGAATTGAGATTATCAACTCATTTTATTATTATAATTTTTATAAATTTTCATATAAAATATAATAAAAAATTCAACATTTTTAAATTTTAAAATAATAATAATATTAAAAAATAATATTTTACTCATATTATCTCAATTTATTATTAAATCAAAGTGTTGATTCGGAGGATACAAATTGAAGTTTCAATTGCATAATAACAGAGCACATGGGTCGATATGTCCGAGTGGTTAAGGAGACAGACTTGAAATCTGTTGGGCTACGCCCGCGCAGGTTCGAACCCTGCTGTCGACGTTTTGGGCCCATTTTTTTTTCATGTTTTTCATGTCCCCCAATCGGACGGCCCCCATTCATTCAAAACAAATTTTGTTTCATCAGACGACTCATCAAGGTCCCCGACTACTACAAAACTTGAGACCCTGACGGGGGAGAGAGAGAGAGAGAGAGAGGGAAAATGAACCCAGACGATGTGGCAAAGGCATTCGTGGAACACTACTACTCAACGTTCGATACGAACCGAGCGGCGCTGGCGAACCTGTACCAGGATGGGTCCATGCTGACCTTCGAGGGCCAGAAAATCCAGGGCGCGCAGAACATTGTGGCCAAGCTCATCAGCCTCCCCTTCCAGCAGTGTAAGCATGCGATCACCACCGTAGACTGTCAGCCCTCCGGCCCTGCTGGCGGCATGCTCGTCTTCGTCAGCGGCAATCTTCAGCTCGTTGGTGAGCAGCACGCGCTCAAGTTCAGTCAGGTATTTCTTCGAACACCTAATAAGCCGCCAATTGCCGCTTTTCAATTATCTGCCTCCTTCTCTCTGGGCGTTTTAACCGTCAAGAAGTATGTAGTTAATTCTTGTTGCCGCGGCGTAGCCATTGATTTATGATTTCTGCACAATATACGGTGCGTGGTAATCAAACTTTCAAACTTTTGATTGCTTAGACATGGGAGCATGTTTTTACATTGCTTCATCGTAAGTCCTCGCGAACATGCAATTAATCTGCTTCTCTGTATCCTCTCTGACGAGATATATGTATTGATTGTTTTACGTCGTGGCTGCACGTGTTAGCGTTCAACATATTATACCAAGGTCTCTCCAGAACACTTCCCTAGTGTTCTTCTCCCCGCAGTTTCGTGCCTCGTAAGTTGTATTTGCCTGGGTAAGGAATAAGTGAGTTTTTTTTGCCAAGCCAACGGCAAGACTTTTAACTTACGCTAGATTGTAGTATATCTGGTGAGTTTGATTGATCTTTGCAAGGTGAAACTTTTTTAAGGGAGAGAGTTTTGCTGAAAGCTGGTTATCAACCTTTGGTATTTTTGGAAATGGGAGAATTTAGGAGTGGTTTTTCCAACATAGTTCCTCTAGAACATGGTGTTTGAACGGGGAATCGATCTCTTGTTAGTGAATATATTCTAGTTTATTACGTTCCAGTCTCCTGTGTAATTCTTGCCTTCTAAGTCTCTTTCATGCCATTTTTCCTAATTTGTGATTGTTTCTGTCTCTCATGTATTTCTTTCCTTCTAACTTTTTCACGCATCATTTTCTGTAGATGTTCCATCTGATACCAACACCACAGGGGAGCTTTTACGTGTTGAATGACATTTTTCGCTTGAATTATTCATGAGGAGTGTTGAGACAATTCAGGAATTTGACAGAGAAGTCTGTTTTCTTTAACGTTTGAATTGAACATCGAAAGTTAAAACGAGATTTTGTTTTTGTGCTTTTGGAAGGGGTATTCTAACTTTATCTATGTTTGGCTGCTTGTTTCTCTATGTTTGTTCGTTTGAAAGTCTGCTATCCTTTGATATAAAGTAGTCTCCTTTGTTTCAAATCTATAAGAATGAGTTTCACCACGCATTTAGTTTTTTATTTTATTTTATTTAAAGATTTCTATACTTCATTGTCCTTTGGTTGCCAGCATTAGCTGGGGAAAGATTCATATTTTTCATGCTTGGATAAGGTGGGATACTAATCATTTTCTAGGGTTAGTCAATATGGATGGTGTTTCCAACAATGTTTCTTTATTCAGTGTCTATTTCCATACTTATGGATCTAGATTTACACCACCTCTCAGACGAAAAATATGCATAATGTCCATTTGCAAATCCAACCTAAACCACCTAACAATAACAGATGGCGTAGGTGGTGTGTAACCTTAACCACCTTATCAAATATAAACCCACTGTTGGTAGACTTAATGTATTTTTTGTTGGTTTTTTATATGGTATACTTAACGTAAGGCCGACGCTAATATACATCTTTGAAACAGAATCCAATTAGAATCCAAAAAGTTGCCTGAGAGCATCATGGCATGGGTGAAAGAGAGCAAGGTGGGAATACCGTGGGTTCGAGATATGCTTTCCATGTTAAGCCTGCATAACATTTTGTTTGGTGTATTTTGCCTTTGTTATTAGTGCTCGGTGGTTGTTGCTCTATTATGGGGTGAATGGGACACATGCTATGAGTATGAGATGGATAGGAAGTGAGCTGCCAATCCACCTAAACCCTGTTAGGGAAAGATTTATTCAAGTCGTTTATGGTGTTTAACATTGCACTCTATAGACCTGTTTTAGAGCGATAATGTGGAGCGGTATTGTGGACACACTTTTAACAAAGTTATACGTGGAGAATGTCTAGAATATGCCTTCAAGCACCTTATTCTAGGAGATCGCAAATTGGAATCTGAATGGTTCGGAATTTGAAGCGTGTGCGAACTGAGGTTAATTGCATTGAATACGTTACAAACCTAATCCAGTTTGTAAACAAAATATCCACATTTCAGATTACCAAGCTGAAGATCACTAACAAAGCAGGTTCCTAGTCGTGTTGTGACAGCTCAACCCACTCGTAATTTGGAGCTACTTCAAATCGCTTTAACTTATGGTGATGGTGGGATGATCATCATGTGGATATCAAGGAAAATGCCAACCAGAATACTTTACTTATGAGCAATTAAAAAGTGCTTTTGAGAAGCGAAATTATATTATCAGCATGATAAACATTTAGGGAAGTCTTCGAAAGACCCCATATATATGACATTCCGTAACGTTATAAACAAAGGCTTGGTCCAATAATATTACACTATTTACCCACTCTTGTTCTTATGGGACGTGAGAAACTTCAGAAAAGAAAAGGCGAAGACGTCTTTTACAATCGAGTCCCCTTTAATACATTAACTTGTCTAATTTTTGTGTCGAAATTATAGTTTTCACAATATCGGTTATTTTATTTAATAGATTGTAGAGGCAGTCTGGCGCCTTGCAGGGGGACAAATATACTGTATGAGTACTACGTCGGAAGTTTCCTTCGACCCTTGTGCATATGATTATGATATGAGATGTAAAATGTGTATCCGAATTGCTTAATTCTCTGAACTTCACTTTTCCTAGTCATCAACTCCTTTGTCCCTACCTCCCTAAGCGAAACCTCACCTTTTTAATCATCTTTCCTTTTCAATTCCATTGCCAATCGTAGTGGACTTGGATAGAGATCAGGTAAAGAGTGTAGAGGGGCTGTGTGAAAAAGAAAGGCAAAATGTCGGATTGGGGGCCAGTGTTTGTGGCCGTGGTGCTTTTCATACTGCTCACGCCAGGGTTGCTGATTCAGATACCAGGAAAACACCAGCTTGTGGAATTCGGCAACTTCCAGACGAGTGGAGTTTCCATTCTGGTTCATTCCATCCTCTATTTTGCTCTAATATGCATCTTCTTGTTAGCTGTTGGTGTCCATATGTTCGTGGGCCAAGAGTCATAGCCACTTCCAGAATAAGTACCACCCATACCTGCAAGTTCCCGAGTTAGTAGAAATGTTCTGTGCTTCTCTATTGTTTGTTATCAAGTCATCTGTATTCTGTGTGTTTTGAATCATACAACTTCAGTCATAACTAGGATTACTTGTATTTAAAAAGTTAGCGAGATTTCCCTTGATTCTACCTATTAATGACAAATGGTTTGACTGGTTTGAATGCATGATTCTTTATTACTCTCGACTCAAAATTCTACTACTGAGAATACACAGGATGATAGGCAACTAGGCATAGATAATTTCATTTCTTGGGGTTCAATTATCACAGCAAGCAATTCTCTTGATTCAATAAACATGGGTTGCCCGTCTTTTAGTTTGCTAAGTCCAGTGTCTAGTATGCCTAAAGTTTGGCTTGAGGATGCAATTTTCATATTTTCAACAGTGTTGATGTAGTTGGGGCGATCAGGAATGGATTTGCACGATGAGTTCTGATGGAAAACTCCGATGATCATAGGGTACACTCGAATCTCTTGGCGTCACAGGCCAATTTGAAATCTATACGTTACTATAATTAGGTTAGCCAGTTTATGTTGTATTTGTCGTCATGTATTAGAATATTTAGCGAGAGAGATTGACAAAGGGGGCAAAATATTTTAAGAGCAATGGGTATACAGCTTTCATTCCCCATATTTCCTTGGTCTCTGTGCTTGAACCAGTGTTTATTTTCTCCCGTAATTATTATGATTGGTATGGAGACCAACGCATATAGTGAAAACAAGCATTAAAGTAATAGTGTGGGATGAATTTTTTTGACCCCTGGGTTTGAGGCTTATTTATTAACTTTCAACAGGTTCTGTCTGTACTTTCTAGCCACATCACATTCAAAGTTCAAAGAATAGGCAAAACATGCACAGTCTGTGCGCTTGTGAAACAGAACGCAAGTAACCTAAGTTATTTGTCATAATTTTACCGTCGTTTGTCTTCCTGCATCTTGCAATTTAAGTTGCTGGATCAAGAAACAATATTACCACGGGTCAGATACGCATGTCAAAATAAATTTCTCTCCCATCAAAAAAAAAAAGAAAAAAAAAGGAAGAAGATTAGCTTGAAAATCTAAGCTGAAAGTTAGAGGGGACATGTGAATGATTGTTATATAACCTCTTCATTTCTGATTTCCCGAGGGCTTACATCAATCAAGAGCAGCAAAATAAAGAGATCAGGAACGTACTTTATGTCCTATCTAGCAACCTAATTGCTTCCTAGACGTTCATTTCTGATTTCCCGAGGGCTTACATCAATCAAGAGCAGCAAAATAAAGAGATCAGGAACATACTTTATGTCCTATCTAGCAACCTAATTACTTCCTAGACGTGGAGGTGAATGTTAAGAATAACAAGAAACAGAATAAGAAGTAAAGCGTAGAGAACTGCGTGCACAAACATGGACGCAATACTAGTATTCATGTTCATAAAATCAATTGGGCGATTCTTTCCGGGCATTTGAAAGAGTGTTCCTGGTGACAGAAGTGCAAACAGCGCCGCACCTATGAGGGGAGCAGCCCAATCCTTCATTCTAAAACCTCAACAGTTGACCCAAAAAAATTAGTTTCCAACAGTAGTAGGAGAAGAAGAAGAAGAATCAAGCAAGCATATCAAAAAAGGGGCTTTGTTATTATGACTTTGAGGCCTTAGGATGGGGAACAGAATCCCTTAAAGCAAGAACAGAATCATCAACCACTCTCTTTATCTTTCTTTTGTTTTTTTTTTAAGTTTTGTTGCATTGTTGGATAAGGCAGAGCATCAATTTTCTATTGTGGTCAAAGCCACAAGGAGTATGCAGGAATCATTAATATTCAGTGGGCAATCAAATCACAGGACTAAATAACGTATGGGGTTGGGTAATAATGCTCCATCACTTCAAGAAAAAAGAATACTTGTGCTAGGAGAGGATTGGTCAAAAAAATAGCTTGAAAGAAGGAAGTGGGACCATTGCCTCTCTCCCTTAAAGCAAGTCTAGGTGGGGCTCGTGAAGTGTCTTTCGGTGGGCTAGCATATAAAGCATCATTATTGCCCCCAATCCTGAATGGGTTGGGCTAAGGTCCGTCTAAATGGGCTGTCCTTAAAAAGAAGAATTACTGACAACAACCCAATTTATATTTATCATTTTTTAAAAAAAAAATTCACCACTAAATATATGATTCAAGTTTACAAAATGAATTACATAAAAATAAATTTTTAAATTTTAATGTAATTTGATATGATATGTCATATTGTAAAATTATTTTAATTATAAATTAAATCTAGTAAATTTAATGAGACTATATAAATTTATTTTATGTAATATCTTTTATATTTGTAATATTTCTCGTGATCGAATGAGGACCATACCCTCGCCAACTCACCAAAGTCTTTCAAAGTCTATCACCGACTCACCAAAGTCTATCGCTTCGCCTGCTTAAAAAATGTTCCAAAACCCTTCCACTTTAATTAACAAAGCGAGAGTGACTCTTTAAGTAGGTTACTCAATTGGTAAAGATTTTGAATTTAGTCAATTCAAATTCTTTTGTGCAACAATTTTTAAGAATAATTAAATTAAGATATATTTTTTTAATTATTCGAGATGCACTTAAAAAAAAATTCTTTAACGAACACCAGTCGAATTATCCATATTAATCGGCTGTTACTGTACATCCTTTGCAAAAGCAAAGAAAAGAAAGAAAAGCACTTTCATTTCATTTTTAACTTCCTCGTCATTCCCATTGCGTCGCCTTAAAGCTAGCTGCTGGCAGCTGCTAATTTGCCAAGACTCAAACATCATATCAATTAATTAATTAAGGAAACGCTTACTGCCCTTCTTGCTCAGAGTCTCGGAGTATCCCTATCCTTCCCCACCGACACGCACATCTCACTACTCTGACGCCTGGTTTTTTTGGTTTCTTCTGAGAAAGAAATGGCGGACTGGGCTCCCGTACTGATCGGCGTCGTTCTGTTCGTGCTGCTCACGCCGGGGCTTCTCTTTCAGCTACCGGGACACTACCGACAGCTGGAGTTCGGCAGCTTGAAGACCAACGGCAAGGCCATAGCTGTCCATACTCTTCTCTTCTTTGCTATCTACGCTGTCCTCATCTTGGTAGTCCGCGTCCACATCTACACTGGCTAGCTAATCCTGGTTTTTGTCTCTGCTTCTCTAGGGTTTCGGTTTCTGTTCTAGATCTGTGTATGCGTTTCTTTTTCTATTGATACATGTGATACTTCGTCAGTCGGATATACAATAAACACAGATCTATCTGTCATGATTCGGTAATTAGATTTCTGCTGTTCACTATGCGTCTTGGCTTCGTAGCATGCATTTTTGTAGTTCGATTATATGTGTTAGATTTTTTCTGGGTAGATCTTAGAGTGCATCTTTCACGAAGCGAGTAAAATCTCTATTATTTTTTAAATAATCTAATGGTTTAGGTTTTATTATCTCAAAAGAATAATTTACATTGCGCACAGTCTCGACTTGGCATAATAAATTATCAGATTCGCATCTCAAAATAATTTACTTTCTTATCGTAGTTTGGGTTCTCGTACTTTGTGTCCCGTGTATTTTTATTTTGACGATGATTTATATTAACATTCTAAATTATAAAAAGTTGATGGTTTGTAAATTGATAATTTTAGGCTGCGTTTGGATCTCAACCCAACCCAACTCAACTCATCATTACAATTTTTTCAAATCTCAATACAAAATATAATAAAAAATTCAACTTTTTCAAATCCCAAAACAACTTTAATAATAAAAAATAATATTCTATCATCTCATCTCAACTCAACTCAACATCCAAACTCACCCTTAGTAGTATGTTGCCAAAAAAAAAAAATTATTAGTATGAGTTGCTTATAAAGAAAAAATAGCATTTTTTTTTGTCACCGCTTTCTGGTACTTTTCCATTAATTATTTTTTTTTTTAATATATGCTTAATAAATACGGAAAAAGCCATTTTTTTATTGTACAAAACATTAAAAAAAGTTGAATAGTAAGATGAGATGGTTATAGATAAAAGTTGAATAAAATACTATTAGAATATTATTTTTTAATATTATTATTATTTTGAGATTTGAAAAAGTTGAATTGTTTATTATATTTTGTATAAAAATTTAAAAAAATTATAATGATGAGATGAAATCAACCGTTTCTGTAATCAAATTGGCCTAAGTAATACAAATCTCGATCACTTATCACTTCACACTTTGGTTAGGAATTATAGATTCTTCGCACCAGAAGCTCAAAGTCAAGAAATTGTTTATCTTATAGCGGTAGATTATGAGCATTAGGTTCATGCATAACTTATATTATGGACTGTGGACTTCCTTCTTGATTTAACTCATTGGATTGGACCATATGGCTATTGATCATATTTGATCGATTTTAATTTCGTAGATTTAGGTCTCGTTTGTTTACGGAAAATATCTCATCTCATCTCATTTTATCTCAATTTCATCATTACATTTTTTTCAATTTCAATATAAAATAAAATAAACAATTCAACTTTTTCAAATTCATCTCATCTTCTCTTATCTAATCATTACAATTTTTTCAAATTTTAATACAAAATAAAATAAATAATTCATCTCATCTTAAAAGTTTTCATCTCATCTCATCTCCGAAAGCAAACGAGACCTTAATCACTTAGAAATATGTAAGCAAAACCTTTAGAGGTAGAGCAGTAATTTATAGAGCAAAACTTCAAAATAGAAGTTAATATATTTAATCAATTGCCAAGATGTGTATTATATTCAGAACGCATTTCAATTTTGTTAGTTTCCAAGCAGTTAAAAATCGGCCATACGACCCTTAGGAAAATGATAGGGAGCCCCGCTCCTCTTAAGTTTTCCCGATTGTTTTTTTTTTTTTTTTTACTTAGTTATTAAGAAAATATTATTTAATAATATTGTAAATTTTTTTCTATTTTTAAAAATATTTAAAAGTGTTAAAAAAATAATATAAAAAAAAATTTTCTTAATCATTAAGAAAAAAAAAAACTAAAATAAAAAATAAAAAGCCATCGGAAAACTCGCATTTCCCTTTACTGTATCCACGGTTGAGTTTCTTGTCGATTAAAAAAAAAAAAAAGAGTTTCGTGTGCTTGCAATATTTGCTGGAGCTTTACACAATTTTCCAGACGAGCTAGGTTTGGTTTGATACAAAATTATCTCAATTCATCTTATTTAATTATTATAATTATTTTAAATTTTTACACAAAATATAATAAACAATTCAACTTTTTCAAATCTCAAAATAATAATAATATTAAAAAAGAACATTCTAATAATATTTTATTCAACTTTTATTTTAACTTATCTCGTATCAACTAACTATCCAAATCACACTTCACTCGCATTCCATCTTTTATTGACATGATGACTGATTATTATGCTAACTTCTTGTCCTTTTTTTCTCTTTTTAAAAAAAAAAAAATCTTTTATTCCAAAGAGAAATAATTTATGGGTGATTTGGGTTTGGAAATAATAAATATTTTTTTATTGGTACCGGTTGTTTAGAAACAGTGTCCCAATTAATCACGGAGGTGCACAAACTTTCGGTAAGAAGTTTTTTATAAGTGCACCTCAGTAATTCAAAAAAAAAATCTCCAAGTTCAATGACTCCTAAAGATTGTTTGCATTTAAGGGAGTTTGAATCTTAGATCTAGGGGAGTATACTCTCAAGCCCATGACTTTTACCAATTGAGCCAACCCCAAGGAGTTTGGACATAATAAATCATGCCCTCAGCTTCTAATTAAGATGTCACACTAGTAGATGAGCCAAAAGAAGATGTACAATGTAATCAGAGAAAAGCTTCTTGCCAGTAAAACCTTATTGAGAGAACACTGAATTTAAGGACCTTGCATTTGATGTAAAGCCAAACCTACTAGCCAACAGCAAAACAACCAACGAGGAACACATGAAGGGATATTGAACTTGAAAACTCAACAAAGAAAAAGATACAACAACAACAATCCCATCTTAAGGAGGTTAAGAAAAGGGGTTGAAGAAAAAGCTTACAGGTATGGAGATGTTGAACAGAGTTTGGATCAATTAACATGTATGTGAATACCAATTGCAATGACCAATATGGTGAGTACGCAAAAGAATATAATAGCATGAACCAGAATGGCAATCCCACTTGTGCTCATGTTTCCAAACTCCACCACCCTTGTTTTTGCCGGCAATTGGAACAGCAGCCCTGGTGAGAAGAGGATGAACAAAATAACCGCAACAACAACCGGCCCCCAATCAGCACCCATCTCTCTCTGTCTGTATGTATGTCAATTTGTCTTCAAATGAAAATGAAAAAGGAGATTTGGAAACTTGGGATTTCTCTAGGAGTATGAATGAGAGAAGACAAGGATATGAACTGCCTAATATGTAGAGAAACGACGAATGAGACGAATTTCCTTGGCGGTGAAGGAGATGGGGATGCTAAACTTGGAGAGAAAGAAGAGAGTGGGTTTAAAAGAGAGGAAAGGTATGTTATGGTGGTGGGGTTTGCTTTTTTGGAGATGGAAACAGACACCTTTTTTTTCATTAGCTTCAAATAATTGTTTACGACAAGCTTCTTTTCAATTGCTTTAGAGATTGATGAAGGTGGAGTCTTTATTAAAGAAATAATGCATAAAGAGAGAATTAGGAAAGGAAGTGCATCAGTGCATGTGTAAAGGTGTTGTCAAGGCTACGCGTGTTTTGAATGCTTCGTCGTTTGGTTTACGTATTTACAGAAAAGAGCTCAACCCGTGCATTGAGGAATGTAGGGAAGGAATACAGCAAGTGAAAACAGGCAGAAAATTATTTGGAAGAAATATGATAAGGACCTAAACTACTAGTCGGCCACTCTTCAGAGTTCAGAACTTCAAACAGGTTTTTGAAGTGAGCTGATGCCAAGAATTAGGAACCCTAATTGGGCTGATCTAATGTTGGACTTTGGAAATTAAACCCAGATTGCAGTATCCAACAAAAAGCTATGCAAAAGACCGGCCCAAATCCCATATGCAAGCCCATTGCCCTGGTGTTCTCTCCAGTCTCCGTACTAAAATACTAATATATGTTGCATTGACGAAAAATATATTTATTATTAACTTATTCGTAGCATAACCTTACATTCCCTGACATAGCCGAGGAGAGGAAAGACGCCAGATGAAGCCGAACTACTGGTTTGTATTACATTGCTGTCAGTGTTGTGTTGCGTCGAATCCAATGTCAACCTGCCGATTCTGGACTCTTTCTTTGTCTTTGAATTTCTCACCTTGTCCTCATCGTGTGGCTTTCTTTCTTATTTACGAACCCACTAACATTAAATGGTCTCTTTCTCCCCCACTGCTCAGTCAATTGGTACTTGCTTCGTTTCAAGTGGCTTCGGGACAACTGACGAGATGGCAGATTGGGGGCCAGTGGTGATAGCTGTGGTGCTGTTTGTGTTGTTGACGCCAGGGCTGTTGTTCCAGCTGCCAGGCAATAGCCGAGCTGTGGAATTTGCAAACATGCAGACGAGCGGAGTATCCATATTGGTCCACACCATCATCTACTTCGGACTCATCACCATATTCCTCATTGCCATTGGTGTTCATATCACCACCGGATAATTTTATGCATCTGTAAACCCACCTCTTGTTTCTGCCCCTGATTTTGTATCATTTTTTTCTCTCTTTCATCTTAAGTTGTTCATCAGCGAGGTAGTTAGAACGATATGGTGTTGTACTTCGTGTGGCTCCTTAGCACCATCTCTGAAATATCTTACATGCCTTTTGCTTGAAATTTGGGAAAATATTTTTTGGGCTCTGCCTATTATTCCAATAGCCCGCAGCTTGACTCTGTATTATCTTATAAGTGCTGGCCAGGCAATCAAGCAAGAACTGCGCTGCTGTATTATCAGCACAACAAGAAGAAAAAGGAGGAGAAGGTGGTTTGCAAAAGTTGTATTACATATTTAATCATTCCATTCATCATAACAGCGGAGAGAGCATACCTCATGACCATGGAAATTTCAGATGGTCTCAAAAAGTTAGCCAAATTTTCTAGTAGTGGTAAATCAAACATGATCCCAAAATCAGACGAAGCAATGGTAACCAAATTCTAGGAGAATCTAAAAGGAATACATCAACCAACCAACCAAAAACTTCAACTTTATAAATCTTACCTGTTCTCCTGTAAAAAATGTGGGCAGTTGTGGCATTCATCGGGCATTTCTAGCTCAATGGAACTATTCTACTGGAAAAAATTGACTGAGATGCAATTCAAAATCATTCACACAGTGCGATTTTTACTTCAGACCCCCAAAACCCACCCTAACATAAACTTGAACTTTGAAGACCCTTTTTACAGGTTCACAAATAACGAGCAACAATACTTCCAGCAATTGCAATTCACAAAAAAACCAATTGAGGTGTTTATTTGGGTTCCTTGACAAGAATGTTTCCAACTAGACAAATTTAAACTCCACCCTAAATCTACGCCCCTCGTACGAATGCTACGGTTTAACATCTACATCGCACCTAGTGGCTAGTGTTAACATCAATGGCAGACAACGTGTACCGATCCACCCAGACCACATAATCCAAGTTAGCATCTTGCCATATTATTGTTCAGGAAAGCTAAACTTAACGTACAACTGAATGCTTATCATCTAAATCGCGTGACTGAATTTTAACTTGGTCTACTTGTGCATTTCTTATGAACAAGAATACAGTATTAAAAGCCATGCTCCAACCGTCTAGTTGCAGAAAAGAACAAAAACCATCACAAACTGAAAAACCCTTTCATCAAGCATCGGGTATCACATAGCTTGTTAGGCAGTCAATGATTTTCTTAGAGGTCATTGCTGATGAACTCGTGAGCAATAGGGTAAAGAGGAATAATTAGCAATTGCAGTGACAAATATGATTCCAATAGAGATTCTTTATGAATGATAACACCAAAAAGTACAACTCCAAAAAGGCCGAAAACGAAAACCCTGCAGTTAAGTGGCATGAGAAATGCACTGCAAGAACTTTGGGACTCCCCAGCCAAGTCGGTACGATCCCATTAACAGACGGCCAGCATAAACATTTCGATACATTGTTTTTTGCTAAAGAAAAAAAAATTATCCTACTACTATCTTGTTCATAATCTAGCTAACCTCAAAAATGCTCTCTTGTTTCTGGCTTTCCCACGCTTCAACAACCTCAACTTTCATAGCTCCATGCTGGTCCAATTAGCACCCGGAAAAATAGTTAACAGGGTGGCTCTTTAACCGTTATCCGTATAAAATCAATGCAAACGCTATTAAACGGAACAAATAGATAATCTACACTAGGACTAAAATCGTAACCTTAAATGAGAGTTTATGTTGATGTTAATTTTAAACTTTTGTACTAGATTGGTTTGATAAACGAGCAAAACAAAAAAGATGAAAGAAGTAAAGAAATGGTAAAAATGAAGTAGAGGTTCTTACTAGGGACATAATCATTCTTGTCTGAGGCGGCGGGGCAGAGAATGGATCGGCCCAGTTCAGACAAATTGTAGACGATCCCAGCGAAGTAGAAGAGGAAGACAAGCCCAAATACCAAAGGCATCAGTATGAAGCCAATGAAGAACGTGACCGATCCGAAGAGCATGAGAGCCACAGAAATCCCGAGAAAAAGTGAGCCGAAAGCGGCGGGAGACGAGGTAGGGGCCTGTCTGGACGACGAAGCCTCCAACTGCCCGCCTGAACGTAGGGTCGGAAAGGAAAGGGCTAGGGGGGGGGATGTGAGGAGGTGGATGATCATGGAGCAGAGCTCGTAGAAAACCCTGGATTGGGGGTCTTGATCTCTCATGGTACTTGGGAGGAGGAATTCCGAGCTTTGATTTTTGCTTTGTTCAGAGCAATCACGAATCCAAAAACCCAAAACTTTATCCGTGACGACGTGACGATTGGAAAGAGAGTGTTGGGGAGGAGATTTGGGAAGATCGAGACAAGAGGATAAGCACTGCACCGGTGGCACGGATCAGAACACAGAGAGGATCATAAGAGTGCTTTAATGAAGATAAAAATATATATTATCGTTCAATATTATCATTCAAATTATCCGAATATTTTAATTTTTTTAATTTAATATTTAAGAAAATAAATATTAATAAAATTATATATTTTTAATTATTTTTAATGTCTACAAATAATAAAAAATTATTTAAAAATTATAAATTTATACTAACAATACAACCAGCGGTAAACGCTGGCTCGCTAGCACCATAAATGCTGTTGTTCAAGTAAAAAAACAAATTTATATATTGATGTTATTTTTCATATTATAAATATTTTTATTATAAAATATATCTAACATATTATATTAAAAATTTTCAAATCTTTTAGAAATTTTCAAAAGTTTTCAAGATTTAATAGAATTTTTAAGATTATTAACGTATTATTAGAATTTTTTAAAATTCTTCCAAATCATACTAAACATTTTTAAAACTAAAACAAAACAAAAAAAATTATATTTCAAGTTCTCAAATTTTAGTCTAATTATTACTTAATTATTATTCAAATAAAAAAATTAATATAATTTTTACAAATCTCAAAACAAAAAAAAATCTTGAAATTGTATATTCAACCAGCATTTTAATTTTATTTATTCACTATCACAAACTCAAATATAATAATTATTTTAAAAAATATTTTTATTGAAAATTTTCTCTCTTATTTTTCAATAATAAATTTCAAAATATTCTCAAGATTCCCAAAATATTTCCAACATTTTTATAACCAAATATGTGCAGTCAGTATGTAAATCTTTTTTATATAAAATTTGTATGTAAACTTAACACTCTTCATATCTTATTCTATTAAATGTTATGTCCATATTATTTATATGCCTTATTTAGTAACAGTAAAATTTAAATTTTGTGTCTCTTTTAAAATTACAAATATTAAAAAGTATTTATACAAAAAGCTATAGAAAGTTTTAGATCTCATTTAGTTATGAAGATGAAATAAAAGTTAAAAATTAAATAAAATATTATTAAAATATATATTTTTAATATTATTTTTATTATGAGATTTGAAAAAATTAAATTACTTTACTACTACATCTACAAAAGAATTATATAAAAATAATTTCACAAATTAATATAGCTTTATCTGATCTGTTAGATTTACTTTATAATAAAAATAATTTTATAATCTGATGAATCATATCAAATCATATCAATTTATATAATTATTTTATGTAATCCTTTTGTGACTAAAATATTTTATTTTATAGTTTATTTAAATTAAAAAATTTATAATAATTAAATAAAATAAGATGATCTAAGAAAACAAATCAAATAATTTTCATTTGTTTTCATAATTATTTTCATTCTATCTCATCTAATTTATTTATTATAATTTTTTTAAATTTTTACAAAATAAAATAAATAATTATATTTTTTAAATTATAAAATAAAAATAATATTAAAATTATATATTTTAATAATATTTTATTTAATTTTCAAACTAAAAAAAGAAGTCATTATTACGACTTGTTGTCAGATAATGGCCCGGTCTTGCTTAAGCCATTGAAAAAGTGAAGCCCACCTGCTCTGTCTTCCTCACAAAATATGACGTTTTAATTAGGAAAGTCGGTCCCACTCTGGAAATCATAGTACTATCGAAACAATTGTTTGGAGACAACTGTATGGTTTCCGTCTCCCCACTGTCCCACAACAAAAGGTAAATGGTAGATGTATTGGTGAAAAAGGTTGGCCAGCATTTTGTGCATTGGAGCTTGGACTCCTTGAGTCCTTCTGAGGATAGATTTGAAAGTTTTATCTTCTATAAAATTTTTATTTTATTTTATTTTATTATTATAATTTTTTTAAATTTTTATAAAAAATATAATAAATAATTTAACTTTTTTAAATATTAATACAATTTTTTTAAATCTCAATTTAACTTTTTCAAATCTTAAAATTAAAAAATAATATTTTAAATTTTAAAATAAAATATAAAATTCTCATCTCACACTCTAAACCTATTACGAGCCTTTACAATATTTTATGATCCCTTTCTTAAACAATTACTGTTCCACATTTCATTTTTTAAAAATAAAAAATAAAAAAATCCTCCTTTGAAATCTTAAAATGTACAACTTTTCGATCTAGAACTTCGATTTTATCAATTCAATTCTCTTTGTAACGTGACACATCATATGTCAACACGTGGCCTGCAATTAAAAATCTAAACTAATATGCTACTCTTAAAAAAATTAATTCAACAAACATTGATAGGCCAACATTTAATTTAACTAAAAAACTGTTACAAACATAAAGAAATTATATAAAAAATTTTTTATAAATCCACGTAGTTTTATGTGATCTTTTAGATCTATTTTATATTAAAAAGAATATTATAATTTAACATATTATATCAAATTATGTCAATTTATATATTTATTTTTATATAATTCTTTTGTGATTGAAGTATTTCTCTTTAATTGAATTCAGATGCATCTTGAATCGTGAAAGATGATATGATCTAGAATGACAAGATCTAAGACAACACAGTTTGAGATAATCGAAACTACTTACATTTGAATAGGGATAGTCTCTTACCTTTGTTTTGTTTAAAAAAAAAAAAACTCTTAAAAAATTTATTTTCTTTTTCAAAACTTTTATTGTTTATTTAATTTACTTTGTTTTATAGCCGCAAGGTTATCAGTGCGGAAGGTTTTCATTTGAAAAAAAAATATCATGAATCTAGTAAGGAGGGGCGCTTAGGAGATTTTTGTAAAGTGAATTGAGATGAGATGAGTTAAAATGAAAGTTGAATAAAATATTATTTTTTAATAATATTATTATTTTAAAATTTAAAAAAATTGAATTGTTTATTATAGTTTATATAAAAATTTAAAAAAATTATAATGATAAGATGAGATGAAACACTTTCACTGTCTAAAGGACCCTTAATCACTAAACCATAGAACTAGGCGCAATTCATCCCTATTTTTTCATCCATAACCAACCAGCAGCACTGAACATAGTTAAGTTACATATTATTACAAATTGTACTAATATTATTCTGCATGGACAGATGGACCGTTACATATGATATATATTACAAGCTAAGAGAAGGACAGCGGTCCAATAAGAACCCAAAGATAGGAGCAGATCGGTGGATATGCCAACACTTTTCAGGAGAGTGGAGACATACACATCTAAGGGTCCGCCAAAGTGAACACGTAGTTCTCTATAATAATTATACATAGAAAGCACTTCTGAATATTGTATATTATTATCCGGGGAGTACGAGTTGTTAAGGTGCATCGATCGACGAGGCTATGCAGATACATAGAACTTGGCAGGAATTGACAGTCCAAGAAAACATTTTAGTTGTAGAAAGCAGCGACACTTTTCTTTTTTTGCTTTTGCTTCCACCAGCAGCAGGGCAGGGTGCTGTCTTGTTAGCTTAAAACAGATGGAGCATGGCCTCCTGGAGTTGAGGGGTGTAGTCATTGGCATGGGGGTTGGACTCCAGTTCCATAGCAATATGGCTATGGTGGTGATCGTTGGCGTTCTGATCACTCCTCATTGCTGCCATCTGAAGGTCATGACATAAGAAAAAACACGATGCTCATCAGCCAGATTACAATAAATGAGTTAAGTTCTATCTGATCAGATTTTCTTTCCTTTTATTACTTACCTCCTCCTCCACTTGAGTCTTCTCTCTTCTCAGATTCTGTTGCTGTTCATCATAGCAGTTGGAAGTTAGAAAAAAGATTATTTCATGATTTCACAGTGAATTACAACGTGCTGTGTGTGAATACTTCTTCCCTTTATTTGATGCCTATATACTTGTATATTTGCATCTTCAAGTTTTCTATGTGGGTCTAAAGTGTTCTCATCTGTGAATAAGATGGGGATTATTTGCTGGTTTTATGCTCATCACATGACATCATGGTGATATTTGTTTCAGCAGCATGATGCAGAGTACTTTGTGCCTTGAGAAATTTATATATGTATCTGTACACCATAGGCTTAATTTGTACAGACAATGATTGCTACAATATATCAACACAAGCAAATTTATTCAAGTTACTAAATGTTATGTTCACTAAGATCTACACTTTTCTCAAAAGATTTGAATTAAGGACAAGCTACATGGTATTCTACTTAGAATTTAGTGATCGAATACATGGTACTTGATATGTAGTAGTCTCATTTCATTATAAAATACTAAAATTTCTTTGATATGAATTTCAAATTCTACGTAAATGCTCTAATTTTTTTTTTTAAAAATTGTAAAATGAGATGCATAAATGTTGTATGTATATTATTAATCTCATATCTGTGTACCAAAACAGATTATGAGAAGTTTTGAGATTTTTTTTTTGGATGTTGGAGAACCTCTCCAAGGCAGGGCCCCTCAGACTGACCCTTGCAGAGTAAAACCCTAGTCTCGTGCACTGTACTCTCGGAAGTTTTGAGAATATTTGAGAATGTTTGAGTGTCAAAACGAGACCTTCCAACCTCAGCTTCATAAGTGTCTCGCTTTCATTAGAGCATCCCTCTCAAGGAAATGGGACCTTCCGACTTTATCTTCATTAAATGCAAGGGTTTTCAAGGCCAAACTTGTGCTCTCTCGACCAACTTTTTTGATGAATGACTTCAACTCCAAAATAGTACAATCAGTTGCAACCATTCTTACTATTTGTAGGTACCAAATGATCTCTTATAAGTTGACGAGACTCTCAGGCTTCAATGAACATAACGATTGACCAACCCATCAAATTTCCTTTGTTAAGCTACTTCACCATGACTAAGGTCACTGATGTTTTGAAACTCCAACTTTACGATTTTACAGGGCAATTTTCTATAGTTTTACCAACTCCAAAGAATAGGCTGACCATATCTTGGAAGAGTTAAGTTTGTTGCAACAATTTGAACTTAGTAGGAAGCTATCATATTCAAAATCCCCAACAAAATCAGTAACCCACTTAATCACACCGTTATGATAAGTGTGTATGTCCCCAAACTTGCTTCCAGATCATTAGGTTCAGTGCTATATGTTAATTTTAATGCGAAAAGTCTTTAGATGCTGCTTTGACTGAGACTGCTCCACTAGTATAGATCCTGCCACCGTGTTTGCCGTGAACTCTTTATTGGTGATTCTTCTAGTCAACTAATCAATGTTTCGTGTGAAAATCCAGGATTTTAATCCGAGTTGGGAGTTTTTGGGGATGGAATATACAGACCCTTGGGCTGGGTCTTTTTTTTTGGGGGGGGGGGGGGAATATTTGAAAAGTGCTTTGTTAACTTTTGTTGGGGCTGGAATATATCGATGCTACCTGTTCCCCACTAGCATCTCCATCGCTAGCGCCCAAATTACTTCCACCACTGAATCAAACCTGTTGCCGTGAGAATGACGGAAGATCTGATCTTTTACCACATTCAATCTCCCTTCCAACCATATCTCACTTACTCTTTTTTTTTTTTTTTTAAATGTCGAGGAACCTCTCAAAGGCAGGGCCCTTCGGACCTACACCTGCAGAGTAAATATCAGTCCCGTACACCGCACCCTCAAAAGTTTCCGTACATGAAATTGGTTAAATCACTGACTTTTCACTATGACCACACCGCACCCTCAAAAGTTTCCCTACACGAATTTGGTTAAATCGTTGACTTTTCACTAGGAGGTGTGGTCCCAAATGATTGTTTGCACCTATAAGGTGTTGACTTTTGGATCTTGAAGAGAGTGATACTCCAAGACTAAGGCCTTCACCACTTGGACCAATCCCTTGGGGTTATATCCCACTTCCTCCTCTTATACATAATATATGTGTACACGTACGTGTAAGATCTGAAAGGGGGTTCTCTCTGTCTTTTATCTATGTATAGTCCTAGACTATTGTAATGGTGGATAAAGCTGCTCCAATTTTTTATTGTCCTTCACAATGTTTTTGGAATCATTGTGGGATAATTGAATCAATCAGGGAATATCAGGTGCAGCACCCGGCAATAAATAGAATACTACAATTAGATCAGAGTTTGATTCAAACTCTATTTGCATGGCTACTACAATTAGACGTCATGATTATACAAGGTTAAAACATTTCGAAGCTTCTTAAGTGAACTAAATCACACAAACTTATTCAAATTGCATACTACTCAGAAGCACTGGAAAAGACAAGCCTAAAAAACCATTTATAGATCAACTAAATTAATAACACTTTCAAGTTGGGCTAAAACAATAGTTGAGATACATCCCTTCAATCTTGACTTGAATCCCAATTATAGGTTTCTAGCAATGTTTTCTGAAGGGGTTTGGAACCTTCTCTTAAATAAACGATGAAAACTATGTGAAATTTTGTTCTTATTTCGGACCTCCGTTTACTTGTAAAATGCATCAACCTTCATATCAACAGTCAACAAAGAGTCAGAAGGGCATACCTCTTCCTGGAGCGCTTTTAAGCCTTCCATCATTAGCTGTGTCTGTTTAACATTCGAACTGGAAGCATTAGTCCACACTCTTTTTTTTTTTTTTTTCAGGAATAACAAAATTTTATTGAGACAAGTAACAAGGCAAAGTCAAATACATAGGAAGTATACAAATACTAAACCTAGTTACAAGTCAAGAACTAGAAAAAGAAACAAGAAAATCATAGACACTAGTTCCATTAAAGACTACGGCTAAAGCCCACTGAAAAGACAAAATACTTTTAATGAGAGTGATTTTCCCCCTTTTAACAAAAACAATCTCTTCCAACCCGCTAACCTTCTCTCTACCTTCTCCAACATCCCATTCCAAACCGTGTTGGACTTAAATGTAGCCCTCAAAGGAAGCCCAAGGTATTTTATCAGCGAAGAGGAAACCTGACAATCCAAAATACTTGCCAAACTCCTCATATTTCTCACGTGACCCACCGGTACCATCTCGGACTTACCTAGATTTACCTTAAGACCAGATATTGCCTCAAAACAAAGCAGAAGCACTCACAGAGTCTGCACATGACTAGGGTTCACATCACAAAACAAAAGGCGAGAAACATTAATCAAACCATCATGAGGCCCTCCCACCGATAAGCCTGACAACAAACCACCACCCACTGCAGCCCTAACATACGGCTAAGAGCATCCATCACTATGACAAAAAGAAAGGGAGACAACGTGTCCCCTTGTCTCAAACCATGAGAACTGTTAAAAAACCTTTAGGCGAACCATTCACTAGTACTAAGAAACGAGCAATTGAAATGCAATGTTTGATCCGACTACACCACCTTCCCCCAAAACCACATCTACCCATAAGATAAAGCAGAAAATTTCAACTGATTTGATCGTAAGCTTTCTCCATATCAAACTTACATTAATACCCGGCTCACCCGATTTAATTATGTTGTCTAAACATTCATTTGCAATTACAACAAAATTCAGAATTTGTCTCCTTTTAACGAACGCATTGTGAGTTTTTGACGCAATCATCTCATAATATTGCTTAAACGGTTGGCTAGAACTTTAGAGATCATTTATAAACCTCATTAACAAGACTAATGGGGCGAAAATCCTTCACATCAGCAATTGGCACCCTCTTTGGAATAAGTGCAATGAAAGTTGCATTTAGACTCTTTTCAAACTTATCAAACGTGTATAGTTCACGAAACACCTTTATAACATCCTCCCTCACAATGTCCCAATGATCCTAAAAGAACGCCATAGTAAAACCATCCAGGCCGGGAGTCTTATATTTGACCATCCCTATAACAACATAAAGAACTTCATTCTCCTCAAAAGGTCGTTCAATCCATTGAGCACTCAAAGGATCACATTAAGGAGCACATTTGCCTTTTCTATGAGAACCTCCTTACGGAGCAGCATGATTGGAGGTCAACATTGGATGGTTTAACATTCGACATTATTAATCCACACTTTTTATCATACACATAGCTAGCTTGTAAATGGAATAGAAAGGCAAATATGTGGAAAGGGCAAATATTCTCAGGTTCCTTTGATAGGATATTAAAGAACCTCAATAAATTTCTCTAAAATATGTGAAAAGGGCAAATATTCTTTAGTATCGACGGATGAAAAAAAAAAACCTCAAGAACTTAACATATTCTGTTTTTCTCCATAAATCATATTGTATCCCATTAGTTAGGGCATCTATTTATTGTGTACCAAAAAAAGTTAGTATTGAGAACAAATTATCAAAGCACACAAAAACTTCTTGGGTGGAATGATATTTTGCTAACTAGGATTTAAAAGCTAAAATAGAATCCCAGGTCATCTACACTGGCAACAACACAATTATTCTGCAGCTATGGCATGGAGTGACATAGTGGGTATAAATTCTGAGTAATATGAGAGTGGGTATCTAGTTTAGTTATTTCACTCAACTTCAAGAGGGTTTGCAATGCATTCAATGTTTTCAGAAGATATTGCCATATACAGAAAGTTACCACGGAGATGAGATGTCACTTATGTGCTAGGATTCTGGCTATGGGCCTCAAAAAATGAGTTAAAAGCGGCATAGAAGTTCAGGAAATAGTAAGCAGTGGCTGCTTCTAAAGCGGAAGTGTGAATAAGTGAAGCAAATCTCTAGAGGGGAAGTGTGAATAAGTGGAAAACCCATGGGAACCGATTATCCATAGAGTTGCAGAAGACATTGGTATGAGTACGAAAATGGTCACAAAAAACCATGAAGATTTTCTTCTTTTCCTTCTCCCTTTTTTTCCCTTCTTTATTCATAGAAAATTATTAGTGTTTTTAAAGCCCAACCTTGTTTATAGGAAGGTTATGCAATTAGATCTAAAGTTCATTAGCAAGAAAGTTATATCAGTTAGTTAATGGGATCACACGTGAATATTGCTCTGCAGTTTCAAGAGTATCAAAGTAGATGGCATAAGCAGTGTCTGCAGGACTCTTGGCTCTATGCTCTTTTCCTTTATTATTTTTCACTTCCAAAGTTTAGCAAAAGTAACATAACTGCACCAGAAGACCACACATCACAACTTCAGTATGGTCTGACAAGTTATGAAGAAATGTGTTTGATATGCATCACTTGCAACTTTTAGGTTGCGTTTGGGTAGTGAGGTATTCTCAGGTTGTGAATAGTAGCGAAAAAGTAATGAAAAAGTAATGATGGAATATTGAATAATAGTGAATAGTAATGAAAAGTAGGTAAAAAATAATAACAAAATGATGAATAGTAGTAAGATATTCTGAGAATACTGTCAGTACCCAAACTAAGTTGTAATTGGCCATTCTCACCAATCAAAAAATGAATGTAGAGGTCACACAATTCTTCAGCCATGATGTAGTATGATGCTTAGAGTGTTTTAATTCCTTGATTCTCATTTTAATTCTCTAAGGAATATTTCACTGCTATCAGTCCTATATTTTGACTAGTTTTTCAGTATTCTCCATTTAGGAACCGTTTATGCACTTCCAAACCAAGATTCTATGATTATCTAGGACATGCTTGAAGACTTTTGAAGATCAAATCAACTTGTCTATTATCTACTTCTGCATATGAGAACACAATCTTAGAACAAATCTAATTTCTATCTGCTTTGCTTTCATGAGTTTTGACTACTGATTGAATGACACCTCAGGGCTACAGCTAATCACTGATCACGGCTTTAACTAAACTTCGATATTTCAACCTCAAAAAAGAAGAAAAGCAGGCAACTTGTAAGAATTAACCTTTTTGAATCTTGTTTGCCTCAATATCATATCCAGTTCTTTCTCGAGCTGTGTAAGTTCTATCATGTTCTTCTCTTCGATGTTTTGCTCTTCAAGGTACCTGCCAAAAGCACAAAAATAAATGCAAATTAGCTGGTTCATTGAGGCAAATTTACTGGGGCCCCAAAGATGCTATGTTAATGAGGAGCTATAGTTTGTACATATTAACAAAGGATCATATAGTTCAGGAAAATATCATGTAAAAGGGGAAACTGGTCTCCAAGATGTTACCTATGAACCATGTAAAAGATGAATCTGCAGTTTTCCCTGTTACATGAGTTTTTTATTTCCACTGTGCCAATTGCAGCACATGTGTAAGGACCATAAAGATGCTACCTTTGTATCATTTGTTGCGGGCCAGTGTCCATCTGTTGATCTGGGAAGCCAGCATCATACCTCTGAATGATAAGCAAAACGTAAGAGAAAAATTTTATACCAGTAAGAGAGAGAGATTAGCAATCTATTTTTTTACGCTTCAGAACGAGAAATTGTCATAATCATCTTCCTTTCAGTATTGAAATTGCCGTGTTTCTTTTCCTCATCCCAATCTATTAGGTTCTATCCAGAGCGCTGTCCTCCACTTAGGCATTACAATCAGTCTTTCAGGAAAATAAACATGATAGCATTGATTTAGAATCTTTTTAGCGTGGAAAAATAGTGAACGACTCGTGATAGAGAAAGACATAATCGCTAACCCTGCTTTGGGAAAGGATCAAGTTTCAGTGACCTCGTTTTTTTTCTTCATGACCCCAATTAAATAGCAAAGAATCTGCAGGTGACTTAAAACTATCGAGAAAAAAAATCTGCAGAAATAATCGCCACTGTTGTGGCATTTGTTTGATATTAAGATCAAACAGCCTCTGATCTGTTTGTAACCGACACCAAACTTACTGGATACATCACTCTTGCAAAGCGTCAGTGTTCTTCCATCATCAGAATCTCAATTTAACAAAATTTGTGATGGAAAAAAGGATCAATTAAGTTGCTAATTCAGGATTTCCATGGGTTTACATATGAAATAGCAGCTGTTGCACGAAGTCAAAGGCTAAAATTCTACTTTTCTTGGCCGAAATTGGAGACCCTTAAAAACATGGAGTAGATTATGGCTACTATCTGTTCTTCTGTCAAACTACTGATCTTCTCAGTTTTACATGGAGCTGGAAAATTATGACTAACCTTTCCTTTCTCAGCACTCTGGCGGACAGCAATTTCTTCTTCTACATGTATCCTATACCGCTCCAGGATTTTTCCAATGCTGTAGCACAAGGAAAACATAATTGCTAATGTTATTGCTTCTCATATCAATCAAACTTCAATAAAACAAAAAACTCAAATAAAGCAATAAATATAATTACGCGGGATCATATTACGTGTTATTTGGAAAAGAGAAGTCTATATAGAAATCTTACACATCAAAGTATGTAGCTTAATATAATACAGTAGATATAGTTTATAATAAAAAGAGTTTTACAATCTAACAAATCATATTAAACTAATCATTTCTTTCAAAGAAAAATAGGACTATTCTGAATGTTTTTTGCCAATGAGTTCATAGAGCATAGAACCCAAGCTGTAGCAACAAAACTTGCACATAACAATAAATACAAACACGTAAGTGGCCTTTGTAGAATGGGCTGTCGTTGTGCTGAGATATGGTTAACTTGGGTAACACGAGTGCATCAGCAGTCTAGTTCCTGCCCGCTTGATAACTTAGAAGTTCGAGCCAGAAGATTTGAGTTCTTCTATACATAACAATTCATGTTTTTAGACTACGAAACGGCTTTCCTTAAAGCACCAGAGCGAAGCAGAGTAGGCTTGAAGATAAATTGCTTTTTTTACAAGCCAAGGACTTCTGATACGAGGCAGTTCTTTTGTACTTTGCATAGCTAGATTAAATCCATTTCACAACTCGTACAAATCTGAAGAGTGGAGACCATTTCATGTTTTATCTTTCGGTTCAAATCGATCTACTCAACCTAATTCCTTTGACTGAAACAGGGTAGGCCACTATTTCATAGCCAAGACCCTCTGTTTCAAATTTACTTCATTGTTGAGTTCATTAAAAGCGTCCCTTTCATCTCCAGTTGAAAGGGAAGTACCTAGTAACTACTAAAATCTTACCACTTTCTTGGGTTACTTTTTGTATAGGTTTCGAAATTAGGCCTTGCCTTTTATAAAAATGGGTTCGACAATGTTAGGAAGAAGTGAAGCAGGAGCTGATGCAGACAGAAAATTGAAAAAAGAAAAGGAAGTTTACCTTCCTTGATTCTTTTTTAAGCAAAAGGCAAAAGGCATCTAATGAACATTAGATTGGCCTAGTTTGCTTTAGGGTGCACATTACAACTTTACATAGTTTAGGATGAAGATTACCAAAGAAATGGTAGTTTGGAGAGGTAAAGTGTGGTTTCTGATTATGTGTTTTCTTTTTTTAGGATTGTCCCAAATAGGTTAAATGAACTATAGACAAGGTGTATGCCTAAAGTTTTAAAAGGAATAAGCTCTGTTTTTCGTTTTTAACTTTGCAGTGGTAAGGTGTTTGCCTAAAGTTTTGAAATGAATAAGCTCTCTGTTTTTCTCTTTTAACTTTGCAGTGGTAAGTTACTGATGCACCTACTAGCTTCAGTTTCAACTCACGATACAATGCTCCACATGTTCTTTATAGGATAAGTAAGTTTTATTTATTTTTATCTTTTTGATGTCGGAGAACCTCTCCAAGGCAGGACCTTTCGGACCCATCCCTGCAGAGTAAACTCCGATCCCGTGTACCGCACTCTTAGAAGTTTTCCTACACGAAACTGGTTAAATCGCTAGCTTTTCAGCAGGAGGTGTGGCTCCAAAGGATTGTTTGCACCCATGAGATGTTAAACTTTGGACCTTGAAGGGAGTGATACCTAAAAACCAAGGCCTTCACCACTTGGGCAAACCCCTTCGGGTTATTAAATTTTATTTAGCTGGCCTAGTTTGTTGACTCTAAAAAACTATTTGGGACAATCCTTAAAAAAGAAAACACATAGTCAAAAACCACACTTGACCTCCCCAAACTACCATTTCTACCATTTCTTTAGTAATCTTCATCCTAAACTATGTAAAGTTGTAATGTGCACCCTAAACTACTGATGAATGCATATTGCAAGCTTTTGGAATGCATATTGCAAAAAAAGTGATAGCTCAAGGACATAAAGTGTGACTTCCTTCAAAATCATCATCTTAGGCAATCTTTTGGACGAAAATACATGGAAAAACTTTTGTCTTAAAACAAATAAATGAGAATAGAAAGGAACTACGTTCACCAACAATTCACAAGATTTTAAAATAAAAAAGAAAAAAGAAAACTGCATGATATTATACCTATGGAGTTGACCCAAAAACCAAAATGACCTACTTCAAAATATGTACTTTGCTTGTGCATCATGGCTAGATTTTTTAAGAACTTTGACTTTTAACTGCACCTGTTGTTTTCAATAATAGTTCTTAAACTAGGACTCTCTCTAGAGTATCAAAAGCTGTGAAAAAGAGTACAACTAAAACAATGTCAAGTACAAACTCCTTAAAAAGTGTCCTATGGGGGATGCTACTAATATTATGAACCCCTAAAGTAGTCATTTTTATGTATTTTGGGTAAGTCCAACTAAAAGAAGATTCTTTGACTTTGGTTTGATTAGTGGCTTCTAAAGTGGAGCATCATGCTAACCAAAAACCATTCAAGTTAACTATCCGCTAAATTAATGCAATTACTGCGAGCAGTAGTTCTAGATTCATTAACTCAGATATAAGGGTGGGTTTTCTATTTTTCTTTTCAAGTGGACTTGTTCCTTGCAGCTTGATAGTCATAATCTTAGGAGCTCGCGCATTTTAATAATAACAATTCAGCTCTTGCATAGTTGTCGAACTTCAAGCAAGTGCTTTTTACAGTAGTTTAAGGAATGCCAAGTCTCAATTCAAATTAGTTCGAGTTCCTTAGTATTCTTTGTCTTCATAGACAAAGAAAATGTTTTTTTTTTTTTTTCCTTTTTGTTTAAATCAAGATCTTAAATGAGCTTTAATAATGACAATATTAGGGTTCATAATGTTGGGGAACTTCTAAGAAATGTAATTATAAAAATTTAGAAAATAAAACAATTAAATCTCGAACCTTATTTTTAGATAGTATCTACTGCTTCGGACAATGATTTCCATTTGTCCATATACAAACACAATAAAAGAAGGAACAATCCCTCTTAGTTGGTAGACAAATTGCCATTTTCGATCATGCAGTCCTTTTAGCAAGATGACCAAGTTTAAATGAAGTTAATTCAACTCTAGAGACCTGCCACCAGAAGAAAAGGTTAATACATTCGTAATGCAATATGAAAATTGCACGCATCTGTATTAGAGCCCTAAGCATAACAGTACAGCATGCTCATTCCTTGGAAACAAGAACTAGATGATTTGACTCTAGTTTCACATGAGATTTATAGATAGGAAGCTAAATCAGATAATTCCTTGCTATCTTCCTCTATCTTAACCTAGCTGCTGCTGAAGTTAAGATCGATTTGGATAGTGAGATGAGATGAGCAATTGAAAGTTAAACAAAATATTGTTAGAATATTCTTTTTTAATATTATTGTTGTTTTGAGAATTGAAAATGTTGAATTGTTAATTATATTCTGTGTAAAAATCTGAAAAAGTTGTAATGATAAGATGAGATGAGTTGGAGTAATTCTTGAATCCAAAACCAGCTTTAATGCGGAAGTTTTCATTTTGTTCAGAAATCTCTTATCTACTTACACCACTAGACATGTTTTTATTATTATTATTGTTATTTTCCTAAACACTACGAGTTTTAAAAGCAGAACCTCATTCAATACTCCAATTTTAATATTTTTTTTTATCGGTAATCAAGGTATTTTATTCATAAGAGTAGCCAAAGCCTAAGCATAAGAGAGTATACATGAGAAATACCTAACTAGAGTTTACAAGTGATAGTAAAAAATCAATTTAACTAAAAAGGCACTTCTAGATACTTGAACTAGTGCCCTCCCTTCCCTAAGTGAGGCGCCTCACCCCTAGGCTAAGCATACCCCTTAATATCCCATTTTTAATATTTTAGGACAGATTTCCTATTTGACCTAATCGAGGACCAGAATTTATCATATTTTTAGATTTGGAATTCTTCTATTAACAATTAAATACATTTAGGGTTTCTATAAGTTAAAAGTAATTTGGAGATTATTTGTCCACTATTATGATTCTTCCTATTGGGTAGGTATAACTTATATACATACACACATATATATACATACATACATACATACATACATTTTTTTAAGTATACATACATACATATATACATACATACATACATCTACATATATACTTATCTCAAACCAATCATTGATGGGACCCACTACTTTTTCAACTTCCCATAAAAAAATTAAACTTATCTCAACTTTCTTCTTATATTTCAATCTAAAAAGTTAAACACATCTCAACCTAAAAAAGATAAATCCATCTCAATAGGATCTGCAAAATACTACTATTTTGTAGATATATAATTTATAGTTCTTTGATATATAATTTATAGTTCTTAAACTGCAAATGAATAGCTATCGTCAAATAAGAATTGACACCTTCTTTTGTATCTTCAAGTAGATATATACGTATGTATATATGTATAAGTGGTACTTTCAAGGTTATAAAGTTACTTTTACTTTATAAACAAAGTTAAAATATAAATAAATTACGTAAATGCTAATCCCTTCCCATCAACGAGGTACATACAAGTGGTATAGAATGGATTACGTAAAGAGAGATGCTAATCCATTCCCATTCACTTTTGTTTAGAGCTGGCTTTAATTCATGCTCCCTTATCAATATCAATACGGACCTTCTTACTATGGGATCTTAATGCAGCAAATGCCTCAAAACAGCCCAACTGCCTGCTTCAGTTACGGCCTTCGAGTGGTGGCCCTTTTCTTGATCTTATGGCCAAGAAACTATATATTGAGTTGGACCAATTCGTCGGCTCAATTTCTTGATCTTAATGCAGCAAATGCCTCAAAATAGCCCAACTGACTACTTCAGTAACGGCCTTCGAGTGGTGGCCCTTTTCTTGATCTTATGGCCAAGAAACTATATATTGAGTTGGACGAATTCGTCTGCTCAATTTCTTATCTGTTTTTCTACTTTGTAACAGTTGGCTCAATAGGCTCCCACCCTCCTTTTGTATGTTGAATTCGGTAGTAATATTAGGCTTCTCGCAAAATAATTGCAACTCCGCCGAATTAAATTAGATAGTGAGGATATAAAAGTTTAACACGTTTTCAAATCGTTTAAATTCTCTTTCTCAAGTCTTTCCTCCGCCACAATATATACCATTAGCCCTCGCCACGGACTACATAGTGGCAATGTTGGTCTCTATTATTGAAACAACAGATGATGCCATTGGAGCATTACATTCAAATCTGATGTCTTCATCGAGCAATTCTATCATAGGCGGCACAATTCAAGTCATCACACATTTTTTGTTATGATTGGCTCTATAGCATGTGATATCATTTGTAACAACTTAAGGGAGATCCAAATAACACACAAGCCCATACACTTAAAAGGGTTTGTCCAAGATAAAATTATAGCCCTGAATTATCATAAAGAGTAAGAACTTCTCCCACTTAAGCAAGGTGGTCTCATTCATCACATATACTCACTCAATACACATTGATCTTCCTAGATTTGGCCTTTTTAGACTATTTTAAGCCTTTATAGTTGCTTTGAGACAGTTAATTAGAAAGTACTATTTCTTTATTTTTTATTGACACAGGGTGTCCAGAAAGAACGTTTCGACTAATCTAGGTGTACACAAGTTTTTGATAAGGAGTTTTTCACAAGTGTACTCAAGGTAATTCAAGGAAAAAATTCTACAGCCCAATGGGCCCTAGAGATTGTTTGTACCTAGTGGAATTCAAACCTTGGATCTAGGAGGAAGCATACCACCAAGACCAAGGCCTTTACCACTTAAACCCACCCCTAAGGGTTTACAAAGTGATGTTTACGGCAACCCACGATTGGGTTTGCTTAAAATTTGGCCTTGTTGTAATCACCTCTTGTATCAAGGTAAGAACATGAGACTGGGCCAACTTTGTTGTTGCCATTTCCCAAACTATATATATATATACATTTTCTTGCTTTGTAATAGCTAAATTCAGGTGGTATTTTGGGCCCCCTCTCCTTTATCATTTGTGACTTTACATATTATTAATATATCATCATTTGCGAAAAAGAAAAGTTGGCTCCCTCTCTAGCTCATAGTGTATCAAGTTGTAATAAGAAAGGACATTCCTCTATATCAAGAAGGATAGGGATATCCACTCGTTCCATAACTAATTCATTTAGGGCATATATCTCAGTTGGTTAGCTGGTCGTATCACCCTTCGACTTCTAGCTTTTAGACTAGCAACTACATTGCTTTGGTTTTTGGGTGAGAACGAGAAGGGGCATAAGTAGTTTCAATTGCTATTGGTAGTTCACCCGCAAGGGGAACATCCGACGTGAGTGTCGCTAAAAAAAAAAAGAAAGAAAAAAGAAAAGCTTTCACAGTTCACTAACACCCAGTGCAATCAAAAGAAACCCCAGGCATATAGGAAACAGAGGCCTAACCTGGAGAGGGAGAAATAAAAGCCTAAGTACAGGTAAAACTAAAATACAAGTATACATCAAGAACTCTCTCGAAGAGATATTCTAACTTAAGCATCAAAGGTGTCACCCACCCTCTAAGCCCCCACGTTTCTTGTATTGCAGGTTAATTAAGTTCATCGCCCAAGGGGGTGGTTGCTAACGATGAGGAGAAGAAGAGAACACATGACGAGTTGTGCAACCTCACAAATAAATACAAGGAGATGGCTAAGCAGATGGAGATTTACGACAAGTCTAAGGACTTGATCGCATATTTGGAGACATTTAAAACTCACATGACACTCCACGATTTCCCTGGGGAGATTGCCTATCAAGCATTCCCTTTGACACTTAAGGGACCCACTGAGGGATGGTTTGAGGCCTTACAACCAGGCACCATCAACAATTTCGAGGAGCTAGGTAGGAAGTGCCTTACATAGTTCATGCCCGACAGGAGAAGAAGGCGATCAACTGCCTACCTCCTCACCATAAGACAATGGGAGGAAGAGAACTTGAAGGCTTACCTCTCCAGATTCAACAAAGAGTGCATGATTGCATATGACCAGGAGGAAAACATTACATTGGCAACACTCTTGGGTAGCATCTAGCCCCAGAGTCCCGTCATGGCGGAGGTGGCAAGAAAGACTCTCGTCACACTACGAGAATTTATGGATTAGAAAACCTCTTGGTATCAAGGTATCAAGGTAAGAACATGAGACTAGGCCAACATTGTTGTTGCCATTTCCCAAACTATATATATATATACATTTTCTTGCTTTGTAATTGCTAAATTGAGGTGTTATTTAGGGGGTCCCACCTTTATCATTTGTATTATTAATATATCATCATTTGCTAACAAGAAAATTTGGCTCCCTCTCTAGCTTATATTGTATTAGGTTGTTATAAAAAAGGACATTCATCTCTATCAAGGAGGAATTGGATAGCCACTCGTTTCGTAACTAATTAATTTAGGGCATCTGTCTTAGTTGGTTAGCTAGTCTCATCACCCTTCGACTTCTAGCTTTTAGACTAGCAACTACATTACTTTCATTTTTAGGGGAGAATGAGATGGGGCATAATTAGTTTCAATTGCTATTGGTAGTTCACCCGCAAGGGTAACATCACTAGGTAGTTATTAAGGTGTTTGGCAGTTAATTGTTGGTTAGCTTACTTACACTATAAGGGCTTGTAGCCAAAATTACTCTTAATAGCTTTCCACTTCCTTTACATTATAGTGATTACTCACTGCCTCCCACTGATTGAATCCTCATCTCATTCAAGCCCAACTTTGCCTTGCTTGATACAATATCTTGATCCTATAGATATTGGTTTGATCAATGCCTCATGGTGGTTTTGCAAAAGTAAGAGGCACTAATGGGATGCTTTGAGGTAAATCGAGGGTACAAGATGACCATCTTGTTTAATTACAATGAATGGTATTAAGTGAAATTTTATGGACGTTTGAAATTTTGTTCATAGTGGGCATGATCGGGATATGTGCTACCCTATTTGTTTGATGAGAGTGGAATTATGGAGTCTAGCATATTTACAATTGGGTGCGGCTACTATGCCACCCCATCTTGACCGCTAGGCGGTAATTTATTTATTTTTCCTTTTCATATTTTTTTAATACATTTAAAGATTTAAAAAAAAAAATCTCAATACACTAAAAATTACTTCCTTAATCACTAAGTAAAAAAAAAAATTGGCAAGCGGTCAAATAGAGGTGTCAAATGGAGTGTGTATAGTAGTGTTTTCCTTTACAATTTTCCAATGATACTTTTTTGATAAGTAATAAGAAATTTTATTGATAGAAAGATAGGTGTAAGCCAGGTACACTAGAAGTATACATGAAAAACACCGCTTTAAGCACTAGAAACCGTTACAAGGAAATCATGGAAGCTGAGAACATTAAAATCTAAAGCAATGGCCCACATAATTAAAGTCTTCCATAGAAAACTCCTAAACTCTTCAACAGAGCGTTCGTGATACTCAAAAAGTCTATCATTTCTTTCGTTCCAAATACACTAAAAAATACAGATGGGAACCATCTTCCACAAAGCTGCGATCTGTGTGGTCCCTGAGATCCCTCTCCAACTTGCAAGAACATCAACAACCCTTTCTGGCATTGTCCAGGCTAACCCCACCCGACTTAAGAAATGATTCCATATATCTCAGGCAAACTCACAATATAGGAGTAAATGGTCCACTGATTCCTCATTGTTTTTGCACATACAACACCAATCCATAATTACAAGACCACGTCTTCTTAAGTTATCAATGGTTAGAATCCGCCCCAGGGCTGCTGTCCAAACAAAGAACGCTGCCTTAGAAGGTGCTTTACTCCTCCATATGCTCTTCCATAGAAAGTCAGGCAAAGGTTGGGCTGTAAGCATCTTATAAAAAGAACCTACCGAGAATTTTCCTTTCTTAGAAGGTCTCCAAACCAACTTATCATCATCTGCCACTACCAGAGAAATGTTATGAAGCAGATTAAAAAATTCCACCAGCACCCTAACCTCCTAGTCATGTGCCTCCCTAGTGAAATTGATATTCCATTCTTGAAGTGAAGATCCCCTCAAGTCCGCCACCATTGCTTCTTTTTCTCGTGCTATTCTGAAAATGGTGGGGAAAGTAACTTTAAGAGCCGTATCACCCACCCAAACATCATGCCAAAAACTTATCCTCTGGCCATTCCCCATACACAACCCAATATTTCTAGAAAGATCCACCCCATCCTTTCCTGATATGTTTCCATAACCCCACACCATAAGACCCTCTCCCCTCATTAGAACACCAACCCCCCCTTGCACAACCATACTTCGCATCGATCACCCCTTTCCATAAGGCTTCCCTTTCAAAGCTATAACGCCACAACTATTTCCCTAATAAGGCCTTATTGAAAACCCTCACATTGCGAATCCCCAAACCACCATCTCTCAATGGTGAACACACCTTATTCCACCCAACTAGATGAAATTTAAACTCATCACCTAGACCACTCCACAGTATCATTGGATAAGGTGAACACACCTTATCCAATGATACTTGATAATGTAATGTAGTCTTTATTAGATTAGTGTATGATTGAGAAGTGGAAGTGGTCCTCTTCTTTCTATAATCTACTGTGCTCTTGAGATTAAGAGCAAATGCTGAGGACAAAATTTGGTGGATCCCCTCCTAGAAGTTGATGTTTAAGGTTAGAACTCTATAACATTCCTTCCGTCCATTAACATGTGTCCCCTTTCTATGAAAAAACATCTAGCATAACAAGTCTCTCTTGAATGTGGCATTCTTTGATAGGAAAGCCCTCATAATGATGAATTGTCATTATTTGTACTAAAAAAGCTATAAAACTTCTGTTCTTCTAAAACTTAATTGTGAAGTAGTTAGAACCACTTTGAGGTGACCATGAGGCTTTAGAAGCACATAAGAAGAGGCTGGGATAATATTTTAGAAAACCCCGATTTGTGGTGAATGATGGATCCAAAATCAAATCTTGGCATGATATAGAGTGTCGCAAAAGGCACGCAACTAAACTTAATTAGAATTTCATGGTATATCGAGAATGAAATAATTGTCAAATGCAGACCTCTTAGTTCTATCCAGTGGTACTCCCCAATAAAAAGCACACTCATTAGAAATGCCCAACTTTGGAAAGTTGATGCTTTTTTTGAGTTTTTTAGTCTAGTGTACTCTACTCATATGAGGGAGAATTAAAGAGAAAATTTTTTAGTGCCACTATAAGAGAGGGAAATTCACCATTCACTCTTTTTACCAAGCCAAGAATACACGTAAGCACCTCTAAAGGCAATCTTCTTTGAATAAAGGGCTTACCAGAAAAAGATTCTCACAATAGAGAACTTAAGCAAAGGTCGAATCTTTGTTATTGATTGGTCTTGTATATGCAGAACGAGTGGAGAGTCCATTGATCCTCTGCTACTTCATTGTGAGATTTCAATGACCTTGTGAAATGGATTATTTGCTAGTGTGTGACAAGCTTAGGTGATATCGAGAATGATGATTGATCTCCTAGCTTTTTGGAAAGGCCTTAAGGGCAATTCTCATATTGCAACAATATGGAATATATGGTCTTAATATGCCAATGATAGTTTATTGGGAAGGAGAAGAATGGAAAAAGCTTTGAAGATCATGAGTGGTTAATGAATGAGTTTAGAAATTTCTTTCAATACTTTATTTCATTGGTTGGTTGCAATTTATTTTAATAGTATGAACTTTCATGGATTTTTTGTATACTAAACTAGCACGCATAGGCAATGCTCTTGTTTATGTCCTGTACACTTGGACTTTTGCTTATTTTTATGATCAATAAAATTTGTTTACCATTCAAAGAAAATCTCCTAGTTCTTCAAGGATCCTGAAAGAGTTATTTTCTAACCACATACTCTTGGTAAAGAGGACAATTGAAATATCTAGTGATTTTAATGCACATAGCAAAATTGCCATCTACACAAAATGCACTTGCCACCTAGATTTTATCCTCAGGGGGAGGGAGCGAAAGGGTGCCATCCAATATTGGACTTAGTAGGGTTCCGGTCGAGCTACTTGACGACATAGAAAGAACTCTCTCGATTTGGGTGAATATGTCAACTCAACGCATTTTGTGTGGCTCCAAGTCACGACTACAAGAAAGCCTAAGCCTTATAGTATGGCTAGTTGAAGTTACAACTGAAAGCCTTATAGAATATCATAAAAAAGGGTAAGAACTTCTCATTTTCAAACAATGTGGAATTACATTCACGAACCTCCTATACTTAATCTGAGATGTTACAATCTCTCATCTTAAATTCGAGCATCTTCGTAAAGCCATTCCATTATAGATGTCATGGCTAAAGTTTAACTCTACTAACTAGAATTGGCATTAGTACCATTACAACTCATTATTTGAGTAATGAACAACCTATCAATCACTGCATCCACTTGATCTCAACCATTCCTGATCATTAGGTTCAAAGCTCAATCGACATGGGATCTTTCTATTCTCAATCTTCCACAGTATATCTTGATTGATTTGTATCAATAATATAATTTTTTTCATATCGCCCAGCTTTAATACCTTTTTTTTATTGGCATAGGAACAACGCATCGACTAATCCTAGTGGTGCACAGGCCATTGGCAAGGAGTTTCTCGCAAGTACACTTCGGGTAATTCCAAGGAAAAAGATCTCCCAGTTCAATGGTCCCTAAAGATTTTTTGCACCTAAAGGAATTTGAACCTTAGACCTAGGGAGAGCATACCCCTAGGGCCCCAAGCCTAAGGCCTTTACCACTTAAGCTAACCCTTAGGGGTTTTCTCTCTCCTTGAATTCTTAAAAGTTCCTAAATATGAAACCTCTATTTCATATTTAATATAAAATTGGGTATCTTCCTCTCATGTAAGTTGAAAAAAAACTTCATTTCATAAAAAACTCCAAACAATCATATGCTCTAATCACTAGAGTATATCTTCAATCAATCATTTACAATAATCGAAACATGCACATAACCCCTTCATATGCTTTGGCTTGTACACAGGGCTATTACCACTAGCTGAAAGATAGAGGAACATGTTGAAGAGAAGGTTTTGCAAGTAGTTTGTGCAGACAAGTTTGAAATAAAAGCTTTCAGTATTGTTGTGCACAAGGTGTCATGCATTGGTTAGGAGCTTAAGGATGTGTTTGGTCTAGTGGATCCTCATAGTGGAATGTTTGTTTTCATAAAGCTGCTCATGATTGGAAAAGATAATTATTTATGATTTTAACAATTTATTGTTTACTTTGAACATTGGTAGTATTAAAGCGGACATGATACTACGGATGAATACTGAGTAGAAAGTTCACTGTGCGACCTTTGTATAAGGCTTTGTCATGTTAAAATTATATTCCATTTTCTTGGAAGTGCATTTAGAAAAGTAAGGTTCTGCCTAAAAATAGCTTTCTTTTATTGGACAGCATTTCCTACGAAAATATCGACTATGGACAATTTGAGAAAGCGTGGACTCTTTATAATGGTTTGGTGCCATATGTGTAAAAAGAATGGTGAGTCAGATCATGTTTTACTTCATTATGAGGTGGCAAAGATGTTATGGGTGGAGATTTTTAATAGGACTGGAATTACATGGGTGATGCCTAAGAGGGTCGTAGATTTCTTCGCTTGTTGGTAAAGGATTTGGGGCAATCCCCATATTGCGAATCTATGGAGAATGATTCATTTATATATTATGTAGTGTCTTTAGACGAAAAGAATGGTTGAAACTTCGAAGATAGAGAACGTGTTATGAACCCACTAGGTAGAATTCACCCTTGAAAACTGGCTTACGAGAGAAGGGTGCATATGGGTTTTATAAACCACCGACAAATCTTATATATAGTGGATTTGAGATTGTAACAACTACCACGCTCCGCAGCCGATGTCCACAGCGGTACCAACGCTCACACGGGCTGAATGTGCGCTAGGTCGTTCCTAGCCCCGAACAAACACTGTCATGTCGGCATCACCCCCCATGCTGCACGATTGCAACCGTGCCAACATAGACTACATACGTGGGGTGGCTCTGATATCATTTGTTATGAACCCACTAGATAGAACTCACTCTTGAAAATCAACTTATAAGGGAATGGTGCTTAGTGGTTTATAAACCACCAATCAATCTCATACTTAGTCGATATGGGATCGTAACAACCACCATACTCCGTAGCTGGCTGGATGGCGGTCCCAGAGCTCACACGGGCTAGCTGTGCGTTAGGTTTTTCCTAACCCCAAATGAACACTGTCATGCCGGCATCACCCCCGTGCCGCACAATTGCAACCGTGCCAACATAGATTGCATACTTGGAGTGACTCTGATACCATTTGTTATGAACCCACTAGATAGAACTTATCATTGAAAACCGACTTACAAGAAAATGATGTCTAGAAGCTCATAAACCACCAATCAATCTCAAATTTAGTCGATGGGGAATCGTAACATAACGTTCTCTGGATGAGTAGAAGTTTATTCTTCCATACTTAATTTCTTTGGGTTTCTGGCCAACTAATGAAGCTAGCTTTCATGATTCTCGTGTACCACTTTCTAGCTTCTAACTTGTAATTTAGATGTTTGTTGTTTATATACCTCAATACCTATTTACTAGTTTCAATGAGGTTTTGTATTACTCATAAAAAATTATATAGTCTTGCGAGAAAAATAATAATCATGCGCAAAAGCACTAATTGACATCCATATAAGAAGTTATAAATTCTCATTTACGGTGACAAAAGCCTTATTTTTATAGAGAACTTCATAGAGGGCCTTAGTTTTTTGTCACACATCCCAAGATTTAGCAAAATTTAGGCCGAGAGTTAAAAAATGACAAAAGCCTACTTTAGTTACCAATAAAAAGCCCAGGCCTAAAACCTAAAAGGCGATGCTCTTTTATGGTGACCGGAGAGATACGTCTAAGTTCTAACTTGCATCATGTGTCTAGGGGAAAAGACAACTCCTCCACGACAGGAACAACCTTTACAGGCTGACAGCTGACAACCGATGTATGGACAAAAGGAAAATACATGCGAATGAATTACACTTCTTTAGCAATAATTTGGACTATTTGCGATAGACTCACGAACTCTGTAAATTTTGAGCTTATATATTATTAGAATTTCAATCTACTGGAGTTATAAACTTTTATTCGTTGATAAATTATAAACGTATTTGATAATTCGAATTTTATAATTATACCCTCCACTCCATCCTCATGAGAAAAGAAATGCCATTAGAATATTGACCCCCAAATTTACAATTATGAAATAGTCATTTCATTGAATAGCAAATTATAAGCCCCAAAAGGCAAAAATGGCATCCAAGTAATAATTTTAGAATACAAAAGTTTAACAGAGCTTGTGTTCAACAAGACAAGGACAGTAAGAAGGCTACATAACAAATCCACAAATTACATGCTGATTGGCATAGCCACGTAAATTACACTCAAACTAAGTACAACAATTGTATTCCAACCACAGTACTAGGCACTCCAGCAAGTTCACGACAAGAGACTGGGACACGTTTTCCCAAAAAATTGACGAAGTCTCCAATCAAGCACAAACAGTTCCAGGCATATAGCATACGACCTCACGCTGATCCATCTACGAGACTACGACACCATGGCAGCCAGTAGGCTGCACGACAATAAAGGCAGGCCTAGATATTTCCGAAGGGAATCCCGGAATAGAGTAAAATCATATATATTTATTTATACTGAGATTGAAAAGGCTTCGGTGTGCATGTCACACGGTAGCAGGGCTTAACAATAAATTGTTATTTTAATGAAACAATAACATTTGGCGGTGCGCGAAATCAAACAGAGCAATCGAGTGGATCGAGCGATTAGACCAATCGACATCTTCCAGGGTTAACTAGGGTTTGGTTATGCAACTAGCACGGAACACGTGTGAAGATTTGGAGAAAAAGAATATCTTGGGTGCTAAGATATTTTATACGCATCCGAATCTCGAAGCAAGCAAAGATATTTATGGAAACGGAAAGCAAGAACAGAGCACAGAGATATAGACAACTGATTTGAAAGTGAGTACGAGCTCAAAGATTAGGAAGGGATCACTTCCGTTTCGTTTGAAAGGGAGCGTGTGAAAGTTCAAGAAACACCAACCTCTCAGCACTAGAGAACTCGTAGAGCCTCCCTCGGTCGGAGAATATCATCAGCGCGACCTCCACGTCGCAGAGCACGGCGAGTTCGCGAGCCTTCTTCATCAGCCCGCCCTTCCGCTTCGAGAACGTCACTTGCCGGCTCGTCTTGTCCTCGATTCGTTTCATCTGCACTTTTCCCCTTCCCATTTCTTCTCTTCTGGTGTCTAACCTCCAAACCCTAACCCTAGCAGGATCCTTCCCGACGACAATCGAATCGAGATCAATAGACGGGGGTCTTTTCGGCTATCAATTCGGGAAACAAAGAGCCAGTTACAGAGTGTGCTTTTTAGTGGAGGGAATTAAAGATCTTCAGGCCATCGAATCCAGTACTCCTAACGATGGTGAACCCGGTGACTTCAAGTGATGTTCCTGATTGACAAGTGGCGCTCTTCGATTTGTAGTTCCCTTTCCATACTATCGAGCGCAGGGTAAGATCTTTTGGGACGCATCACGGCGCTACCAAGGGTTCTCACACGTGTGAATGGAGGGAGGTACAAGCTTGTCATGGTTTTGCTTTGTTCTTCCTAATCCTAGTACTATGAGATATCCTCGATAATTACTAAAAATCTTCCCTTTCTTTCCTCCTCCGT
Organism: Cyclocarya paliurus; assembly: GCA_029856935.1. Lineage (NCBI taxonomy): Eukaryota > Viridiplantae > Streptophyta > Magnoliopsida > Fagales > Juglandaceae > Cyclocarya > Cyclocarya paliurus. The sequence continues at coordinate 39,303,035 of CM056946.1, read as the reverse complement.
GTTTTTTCTATAAGTAGCAGGTATAACCGCATTCCTGGACCAGCCGAGTGGAGACAAAATATTAAAGAATTCAGAATTATATCGCGAGGTCCATATTGTTCCACGTCGAAAGCTTTTTTCCACGTGTCGACGATCTAAGTTTATACGGGATTTACACTTTGTATGCCAGGTTCACGTCCGGTAATACGCTAGCGATTGAGGTTAGAGACAGGTGTCCGGAAAAGGGCATACCGTGGAAACATCGGGGGGTCTTATGGATCGGATTTCCTACAGCACCAAGAAAAGCATAGCAGCGGGTTTGTGCACGGGACCTTGCTATGGGACCGATGGTTTAACTGAAGAAGTGTACTGATGAGGGTAAATGTAATTTAAAAAAAAAAAAAAAATTTACACAGTTTTAAATATTTTTAAAAAATAAAAAAATATTAATTTATTAATATTAATTTGCTTAATTATTAAGTGAAATAAAATTAAAAATTAAAACTCAAATCGTAATTTTTATCTAATATGAATGACCATTGAGCTCAATCGTACTATTCATTAAAAAAAAAAAAAACTAAAAAGTCAAGATAAGCCTAGAGAAGTCCCATCATCCGTTTTTATGCTAAGCAAAGCAACAATACGTTAAGTCAACTCCTGCTTCTTCAACTTTATAAGTTTCCATTCAAAGTTCAAACAGGAATTATCACTTTACTTCCTAGGTTTAGAAGGTGCGTCTCAAATCCTTTTTTCGAATAAGTAATTATTTATTAATATAATAAATAAAAGTATAAGAATTTGTCTCCTTAGTTAACATAATAATAATAATAATATGTTAAGTTTTTATAATTGTTCTAATATCAAATTTAATACTTTGTACCATACAATGTAATGTACATAAAGGAACTATCGAAATCGGCTATTTCGAAACTGATAGAAATCGACAATCAGTTCGATTTCGATTTGAACCATGTGCAAATCAATAAATCAATCGATAATATATATATTATTTCTTCTTTTATAAAATGACGGATAATTTAAGTGAGTTAAATCTTGTCATTTTACACTTATGTTTTAGAAAAAGAATAATAAAAACAACCATCCATCTTTAGAACAGACATTCCGCTTTGGGAGATTTAATACACTCCAATAAAGTCAGGTTCCTTAGAGATCTATAACTCCGTATCATGAGATTTATCACATTAGATAAAATCCACATAAGTGAAGGAAAATATAGCTTAGAAACTCATTTATTTTGTATGAGTCGCACTCCTAACCAACCGGGTGCAAAATTTGTTTTTACACCAGTCAATCAACAGTTGCCACATAGGGGTCTCAACAATTTTCTATTTACACTCGCATACAAGTAATGAAACCAAGTTCTTTCTCTCCCTCTCTCTCCCCTCGCCCACGTCCCTGCCTACCCCTCTCTCTCTCTCTACAATATGGTCTCTCTTGAAGCAACAACTAGTCAAAGAATTACAGGAGCATTAACCACATTTTGGTTGGTTGCCAAGAAAGTACAAGAATAAAACCATGAACAAACCACATTTTCAATTTTTCAGATTATAAGCTTCTTCATGAACAAATTGAATAGCAACTAATTTTAAGAGAAAAGAAGTGATTGACTGCTAGTTAGCAATGCCAGCTGATCTTCTTTATCTTAGGTTGGTTAATTCTTAATTTTCTGTACGTAGCTCATGATCAGCTGGCTTTAATTGAAATTTACTAGCAAAAAGAAAAGTCTCAAACCATAACCAGAAACAGCAAGAACTGTGTTTGAGAACAGATCATCGAAGAGAAGGAAAAAAAGAGACAAGTCTTCTAAAATCAAACCATTGGAGCAGCTAAAATACATGCAGTGATAGAAATGGTGGGCCTCAAGTGACCGTTACTTGTTTGGCATGAAGTGACCCCAAGAATTCGTGGGAGAGAGAGGGCGGGAAGATCTTAATGAGGGGAAGGAGAATTCGTGAGAGAGAGGAGGGGAAGAGGAAATCTTACGCGTGCGGGTGCAGATATTTCATTCCTGCACCTCCTATGTGGCAAATTTGTATTGGTAGGTGTAAAAACAAAATTCTCACCTGACTGTCCTTAAGTTTTTCTCATTTTGTATTTGTGGCTGTGAACTCGTGGCCTAGTAGATAGAATCCAGATCGTCGCTGGACACCAAATTCTGTCACCCCCACAACTAGACAACGACGTTATAAACCAATTTTTTTGACAATTGGACATTCTCGTCGTTGCAGGCAATATGGCAACAACGACAACTATGATAGATAAAGTTGAGTTTATGGGAGAGAGGGTCTTGGGCGAGGGAGAGGAGACAGAGCAATCAATCATGTGTTATTGAGAAAGGAAACAGACTTTTCTCAATAATAGACTTTTATTGGTAGGTGTAAAAAAAAGCAAAACAGAAGAAAAAGAAAGGAAACAGACTTTTCCTCTCTCTCTCGTTTTCTTCTCTCTTGATTTCGAAAAAATTGAGTTGTGGACTGGTTTCTCTCTTGCTTTCATTTCTTTTACATTTTCGTCCATCATTTCTTTGTTTCATTTCTTTTACAATTTCATCCATCATCTATTAGATTGGTTTCTCTCTTGGTTTTGTTTATTTTGCACTTTCGTCTATCTTAATTTCAAAAAAGTTTTGGTTTTATTTCTCTCCCGCTCATATCGCAGCAAAGTCTCAGATTTGTGTTGCGTACTGTCGTTCTCCCTCTGGTTTAGTGAGATTTGATTTGGAAGTTGGTAATCTTCTTATGAATGGCAATAAAATCCAAGAGAAATCAATCCACCATAGATACCAAACATAACCATTTTGACAAAAAATGGGGAATAAATGACAATTCTAATTCTGAAAAAGAAAAATTAACCCACAATCAAAGACAAACAAGATGCGGGTTTGGAGTTGTTACCTAGGATCAAATCGAACCGATATCGAAATCCGAGCAACAAAGAGAGAAATGGGCGTTGAGAGCATCATTCTGTTCATCATTCCATTCATTCAAGCTTCAAAGAAGAAGAAAATGCAGTGGCAAGAAGACACCATCGTTCATTTGAGCTTCATCCGAAGAAGAAGGAAACACATCATCAGATCTCGTGCATCCTCTCTCTCTCAGATCTCATAAATATCTTCTTATTTCTCTTCCTCGGCATAGCATCTTTCCTCCCTGATTCCAAAACTTATTTGTCTTCTCAACCATAACATTACAAGAGGGGTTCTTCAGTTGAATGAAAGTCACGCACCATTTTCATCACTTAATCCAAACGGGACATTTTAGTCCCCGTAAGAGACCGTCCGCGGGGAGACCCCCCTCACGCCTACATTTAGACTTTTCCTTTCTCCTCTCTGCATCATGTCATTTCTTTCTCTCATTTCTCAAACATCTCTCAACTATCACTTTGGCCTCCATCCAGCAGTCCACTTCTCCAATGTTGTTGTTCACCTCGCCCGGTGGCCCATTTGTTGTCTCTCTTTTTCTCATGCCCCATCTCTCTCTCCCTCTCTCTCTCTCTCTATATATATATCTATATCTGTCTCTCTCTCATGTTTCAGACATCTCTCGATTTTTCTCTTTCTCTAGCTATCCACCAATGATCAACCCGCTCCTATGCTATCTCTTTATCTCTCGCATTTTGTAATCAACACTGTCGTGTGTGTCCCTTCCGTAACCAGTAAGTCCCAAAACCAATTAGGCTTCGTTTGGTTCCTTAACCAAACTCATCTCATCTCACTCATCATTACAATTTTTTCAAATCTCAACACAAAATATAATAAACAATTCAACTTTTTCAAATTTCAAAACAATAAAAATATTCAAAAATAATATTTTAACAATATTTTATTATCTAAACTTAACTCAACTCAACTCATTTCAACAACCAAACGCACCCTTAGTATGCGGTGTCTAATGAGTTTATATCTTGTAATTGAAGCATGATGAGTTTTTGTTGTATTGAGTATGTGGTATTCCATTGGCAAAGTCTTAAATTGACCAAAAAACAGCCGAATTGATCGGAACTGGTTCGATCGGTTTTCTATATATTAGTCGATTGGTTAAGCCGGTTTTATACCAGTAAAAAACTTGTTGCTCCGATTTCGAAAACCAACCAATCGGATTTTCAGCTCTACCAGAAGGAAAGTTGCAAATATAATTACAAAAAAAATAGTCCCCAAACGAAAGGGATCTATTCTGCTATCCGAGCGAGCCCAATACAGGAACGTGCTGAACCTTCAAAAAGAAGGAGGTGACCCTGCATGCATGTGACTGCTACTACTTAAAACAGCCCAAGTTACTGCGTACTTGTAATTATAGAAGTATGAAGTATAAAGGATGGAGATGGCCCAATACGAACATAGAATGAATGTGATGGGCCGAATAGAGAGAATGAGAGGGGTAGGTTTGTGAACTTGATCAAATCAAACCAGCGGGCAGGAGCCACTGAAGGAGTCCGAGGACAACCTGGATAATATAAAAACAAAAGTGCTTCAAATATATTATATTAACATCTCGACCAAAAAAAGCATATATTAAAATGGATAATCATGAAGGACGTACCTGATCATTAATTAATTCGTTAATTTGGACAGGCCTAAGAAAAGAGCATATATTATTTTCTATATTCACACACACACACACACACACACACATATATATATATATATAAATATAATAAGCTAAGTAGATACTGCCCAACTTCTGGGGCACTGGGAATTATGCACACAACAGATAAGATCAGATTCTCTTCTTCTTCATATTTGGCTGTTATGTTATGAATTTCCAATTATTCTATTTGTCCGATCAAATCTCTCTTATATATTGGTGTATATATATATATATATATAGATAAAAGGAATCAAGCCACTGAGATAATGAATAAATTCCAATTCAAAAAGTGGAGAAATGGATATTCTCTTCTCGAAAATATCACCTTATATATGAGGGCGGTGTTGACCTTGCAAAAAAATAAAATATCTAGCAGTTATTTGGTTTCTGTAAAAATTCAAAAGAGTAATTTGACTTATTATCCTACACATACACCACACCACACAAAACATTTTTTTTTAATTTTTTTTTATAATAAATATGTATTATATGAATGATGAATAGAATAACTTAATTAATTTAGTAAGAATAAAATAAATAATAAATAAATAAATAATATGTAAAGTATACGGTGTAGAGTGATGATGAGCATCCCTCAAATTCACATAGAGAACATTTCAAATAATATTAAATTATAATTTTTGTCGCCAAAAACGGGAGAATTCTAGAAAACCGAAGGGCTCATTTGTTTTCTTGAATACATAATTTTCACCAACTCCTGCAACATTATCATCTCATGCATCAAATTAATGGACTATCTTTTTCTTCAGCAACTACGTGTAGTACTACGCATATATATTACCACCTGGCCGATTGACTTTACCTAAGAGTACAGACGTCAATACTAACATTAAGGTTGGCTGGAGATACATAACATGACCAAGTACAGCACTCCTTAATTTCGGAACCATCTTTTTTCTTTCGAATGATGAAGTCTTATTTATTTTTATTACAAGACGTACTAAGAGATCACAAATATATGCTAGCTAGCTAGAAGGATAAGGGATATATATCATGAGGGATGACCTCGATCTACATGATCAGTGCATCCACCTGGCACTTCTTGCGTTCCGACTTCATTCTTTCAAGCTTGAAACGTTCTTGAACAGAAGATATATACGTTGCAGCCTTTGTATCGACGGTCTCATCAGCCGCTATACCATATAGGCTGTCGTATTGGCTGCTTATCAAGTCGCGGCTGTTATCAACAGGTACCATAAACGACACCTTCTGTTTCGGCTGAGAAACGACATAGTCCTGGTGGACCAGAAAGCCTACTGAGGCAGTTGAAGGAAAAGACTGGCTTGGCTTAGCCTTGCTGGTATATTGCACAATTGAGGAAGGCTTCGCTGCTCGTTGGAATGACATCAACTTCCCTTTAATGAACCCTCTGCGCTTACGGTTTTCCTCCATCTTAATCTCAAGTACTTTGATATCGAACTCGAATGTTGAGTATAATTTACTGCAAGAGGGGTCTATATATATACACACACACACTGGTTGCATGCTGGGAGTATTTTCTTTGTTCTAAAAGAATTGCAGATAGACATGAAAACTGTGACTGAGTTGTACGTGGTCCCTAGACTAAATATCTCGAAGCATAATTTTCTTTAACTGCACTATTTTGCGGGATGTATATCTTCCAATAATATATATCAAACCGCAAAGACGCTTTCCAAGATATGGAGAACTTCGTCTTTATACTACCGGCCTAATCAACATATATATTTGGAATTTATTCCAATAATCGATCTTGTTGAGATATTTAAAGCACTAGCTGCTGTACGTCAGTTGGCTATAGGCTACCCTGCACATTGAAACCCTGATCATCTCAAGCAGAATAATATGATTTATTCTCACTGGTTTGCTTTGTTAGTAATATGGACTAGCAATTCTCTAGCTAGTAGAGAGCATGCATGCTCAATATTTAGGCACTAAGCAATTGGTAATTAGAGAGAAAGCTGGAACCAATTAAGGGGCGCCACATCTGCTAATTAATGTGTTACTTTGGGGGGAATGTGGAATATAGCTTTAATTGTAGATCGGTACGAGCTGTTATATTAAGTCCAAATAAGAAAATATCATATTTCTGTTTTCCGGAAAATTAATTGTTATATTAAGTCCAATAATCGATCTTGTTGAGATATTTAATTAGAGAGAAAATTAATTCCAAAATGTGAGGCAGCAAATAGTACCATATCCGGATAGTTTTGCGTCTGAATCTTGAACTTTTTTTGCACTTTAGTAAAGGATAGACTGAGATATATATAGGACGGTACATCGATCGTCAAGAAGATAAACTTTAAAAGATCATATTGCCACCCCAACATCGCATGCATGTGTATTATCAATTTCCCACCTCAACTTGACCAGACAAGTAAACTGCAGCTAGCCATGCATGCTGCATGTAGCTACGATGGATAAGAATGGCGTCTTTTTCAACACCCTGGCTGCTTTAACTCTTGCATGTGATCACTATGTTGAGCATCTTACTGGAATACGAGTACGTAGTTTTCACTTTTCTGACTGCAGGATCGAAATGCATAACTTGGTAAGAGATACGAGATCCAATTTACACTTGCATTCTATATGGTATTATGCTCTTAATTATAAGAGGATAAATATAATTATTGCACTTGATAATATATTTGCATTCAAGCAACACCATGAAGATTGAAGTTACACGTACATTATGATCATGAATATATGCGTGTGACTAATTAGAGCAATTATTAGACCCGACGATTCCTTTAATTTTTGTAAAGGATGTGTATAAATCTGGCTATAATTTTCCATGATGGAGCAACATACGGTTGTGAATACTATATACGTCTTGCAACTTGGGTTGCTTTGCTTTACTCAGACATTGCTACACAGTACTGGCGGTGATAAAGTTTTTGCACTTTTGAACGGTCAAGGATAAGATATTCTGGATGCATGTTGCATGTCAAGTCACATATCGCACCTACCTCTGCATGCAAGTTGAGGTTTCTTTCTTTAATCTTCCTGTGTGTTCTGAAGCGTACACGTACGTACATAAGTTTCTTCTAACAGGTTCCACCATTTAATATATTATTTTTCTCAAAATTACTAAATTTGGACTTTGATCACTTCTCAATAACGTTCGTTCGCAGCATGCATCTACTAATTATTATCTGCATGACATAGGAAACAAATAGTAGTTTGCTTTTAAGCATTAACATTTCCAAGAATGGCATCCAAGGTTTCTGTGATCATGTTTATGGACAAAGCTGAAATCGGTTGCGATGCTATTCCTCCCCCCTGTCTTTGTTCTGCTTTTGATGCCTGCCTAAAGCGAGATGTTTTTGCTGGACCAAAATGCTAATTATACGCAATTGTTCTTCTGTAGCTTTTTGGGGCTACTGTCGGGTCTCAATCGTTAAAGAATTTCATTGGCCCGCTCATGTACTGTGCATAGCCATGGTGGCCCCCATTTTCGGGACTTGGGATCTCTCGCTCTCTGAAATTCTCTGTTTTGTCACCAAACTGTAAAAGGAACACGAATACAACTTTTTTGTTTAGCCACGAAATCAAATCATCAAAATTCTATCTATAATATCAATATGAACGGTTTACTAGCTGTATCCCTGATAGAGGGCTGATTCATTGGATTTTGGACCAGTGATCCCTTTTCTATTTTTATAAAAAATAAAAAAATAAAGATCTATTATATATCAAGATATTTATATTATAAATATCTTGATATATCAAGATCTATTGGGTTTTTGATTATTATTTTAATCTTCCTTCTCTTAATATATCAAGATATTTATAAATATTTGTAAGAAAATCAAGATCAAGATCTATTTGAGATGTATAAATACTCGTGCAATTTATTTATTTATTTTACTCTAAGTTTAAAATGTTGTGTTCCAAAATGTTCTAATAATTGGTTAGCAAGCATATCTCAAAGTTATCTCAAACCATTTTTTTTTTAATTTTTCATAAAAAAATTAAACCCATTTAAACCTACCTCATACATTCACACACAAATCTCAACATATTTACATTTAAATACATCTTAATAGATACATAAAATACTACTATTTACCTATCAATTTAAATTATTCAAGATCCCCTCAATATTAAAACACAGTAAAACTCTCAGATCAGGAAGATTGCGACTGTGCTCAGGTTCCGAGGCCTTAGGTCCAAAAGGATAGTTTGAGGCCGCACTTCTGTGGTTCCAAACAGCTAGCGAACCCATCATCATAAAATGGGCCTAGAAAATTCTAGAACTATGAAGGCACGGCCAGAAGGTGATGTCTTATCCACCAAGTAAGGACAACAATTTAGGTAACCGGATTGTTTGGTGCGAACCTTTTTATCTTGTCTTCTTCAATGGAGTTTATGGGTTATCTTCACAACTTGCATGATATGGATTTTGAAATGACACACGAAGAGGCAAAAGAACAGGATCATCTTCACAATAGCCGGCCCTAAATATTTTCAAGAGAGAAGCTTTACCTTCTATCTAGAAACCTAAACCGAAAAACACCTTAAAGGGTGAGTGTGCCTCCCTCCCTCATCTCAAATGCAGTTTTCTTCTAGTGTTTAATTTTACACTCAGTGTTTTGGATTTTATTTTTGTTTTTTCTGGTCAAAGCAAGGAGAAGCGGCTTTTGAAGTTTTCTGGTGGCCAACAACTACCATACGCCCCACCCCGAGGTTCCTAAGTCGCTGATCTTTCAGATCGTCGAAAGTTTTTTGTCAAAAGGAATAGCACATGATCCACATGCGCAGGTCAAAGTACGTACGCGACCTTCATGCACCGCCACACAGAGGGCTATGCTGCCACCACGTGCGACGCTTTTGAGGTCAGTGATCTCGGCAGCTTTAGGATCGACGGTCTGGCACACTCCTGGCATGGCGCATGTCCTTTACGCGCCATTACAACATCCTTGCTCATTGTTTTTTCAATTTTCAGTGTTTTCAAGTTTCTGTTTTGTTGTATTTATGTTTTTTTAGTATTTTCTATGTTTTTTTGTTTGTGTTAGGTAAAAATAAAAAGAAATGGGCTATTTGACTTATTGTCCATAGCAGAAGAACGGCGAGTGATTTTTTCCTCTCATTTTTTGGAGGATGGGGTTTAGTTATCTTTTTTTAGAGAATGTTATATTCTCAGACAAATCGGAATTGAAATGTCTGTTCTTACAGAGTCTCATATCTCGATTTTATCATTAGAGAATTTATAGAAGTTAAGACAATATTTATCACAAAGAAATTTATGTGTGAGGAAGCTCTAAACAGATGAGTAATTTGGCTTGTAATTTGAATTTTTTCTATATTTATCAGTCACAACTGTAATTTCGATTTCATTGAATAAAATGAAATTTATTTAAAAAAAAAAGAAAAAAAAAAGAAAAAGAAAAGTGTCATCTTCACGTTTTGCTGTACCTGTTAACCTACTTATAATATTAACTATCATTTCAGAAACCCTTTCAGAAATTGCGCTGCAATTGATCAGTTTGTCAACACGACTTACTTCGCCTGCATGATAACTATTTCGTCCTTACAACGGCTTTTAAGAAAAATTTAATATTTATGTGCCTTCTTTCCAAAGCTTTCCTCTTTGAAAAAAACTACTCTTTCCGCGGTAGCTCCAGGCTACCGCTGAGTTATTATTATTATTATTATTATTTTTACTTAATTATGAAGTAAGTATTTTTTAATAATACTGTGATTTTTAAAAAAAAATATATATTTAAAAGTGTTAAAAATAGACATGTAAAAAAAACAAGCAAAATGAACTAACTGGAGATGGGATGAAATTGACAAGAGAAAAACTGGCTCAATGCAAGAGATAACTTGAAGCTAGCTAAAAAAGAGAACAAATGGTGGCAGCACGTACGGCAGAAGAAAATGAAGGACATGATGTAGAGCGAAAGAGGGGGAGATGGATTTTTACACGCATACGAGACCTTCTTCTTCTTTCTTTCCTTCCTCTTCATTTTCCCCATAACTATTGTAACAAAGAGCTCGAGAGAATATGAAAGGTCGTACAAATCAATAAAATTATCATACATATATAGTATATTTTACCTCTTCAAAACCCGTGAACATTAGCCTCAGTTAATGTAAATTTGTGGTCTCTCTTTTTCTATGATTTTCTGCCCTTTTTTTACTGTTCTCATCCATGGCGACACGTCGATCACATCATTTATCAATGATAAATACAAATTAAGTAGCATCCATCACATATATATATAAACCACTAAATGTGATAAAATCAAATTTGCAATTCGAAATGGATCCTGATCTCCATTTCATTGATCTATCATGGTTAATGATACGTACAAATGATCCAAATTTACCACACAACTCATGCTTTTAGGCAAATTGGATTCTTTTACACCTAATTTGATTACACGTTTTGGTGTGTTTAAATGAATCTGGCGGCCTATACCCCATGAAGCTCGTGAAGTCAACGAGTGTGATCGAATTCGTGAGATGGCCATATATAGAGAGATAGAGATAATTCCAATTTTCAATTTAAATTAGAGGATTCAATATTTTAAGGATCAGATCGAGATAATACTCATGACAATAAACATATGAGTTCTATAATATTTAATACTGCTAATTGTACGTATGAAATCTTTTGACAGCATGCATGGCCGACTGATCTACATTACGTACTGCATTTAGAGATCTAGGGAATCAAAGAGAAACTTAACCATATATATATGTTATATATAAGAAAACCAGATCAGAAATATATATAAATGATGCAATGCTGACAACAATGGTGATGACATTAATTATTCTGAAAATTCGAATGGAAATCTGTGGGACCTTTAGCCACAAACGTTAATTAGAATGCTCTAGCTCATGAACGGCAATATCTAGATCAATCGCTATCCATGAAGAAAAGAAACTAGTAATATGTTTTTTATCTACCGCTGTGCCCCTTCCTTATAAAAAGCAAATCCATTTCTCATCTCTCATATATGCACGGTACTTTGAACATTTTGGACAGCTGGCCTCCTGTTGTTTCGCCTGTAAAATCACTTCGTTAATTTCTGGTTTCTGGCTGGTTCATCATGCATGTGTTTTCTTTGGGTTCGTCCCGAACTGATCAATTCTCTCACTGGCTGCATGAGCACGTACGATCATGCATTATCAATGTTGAGGAAGCTGGCTAGCTAGACGTTTATGGCATGGGTTTGTACGTACTTTTCTTATGTATATGCTGATGTAAAAGTTTATTGGCAATACAAGGAACAGTTGATCATGATGTTGGCATTGTTCAATCAAATAAAAGCTCTCAATGGTTGGGTCCTTTAGTTTGATTGAGCCGTGCCAATATCATATATGGTAATGGTTCAGCACTCTCTCTATAGATCACCATATATGGCATTTAGGGCAAGCATGCCCATGATATCACCTGCAACTAGTTATGCTGTAAATCTAGTAACATTAACCTTCGAAACTGTATATCAGGAAAACAAAACAAAAAAAGGAAGACAGAAAAAATGTCATATAATATGTCAAAAACACACACTTACACATGACACACACACAAAAAAAAAAAAAAAAAAGAAAGAAAGAAAGAAGAAGAAGTAGAAGAAGAAACTTTGATTCTTAAATTCTTTTATCTTCCTTTTTGTTTTCTTTATGATCTTTTTGAGGAAAAAGGGGAATTCTGATTCCACATAAGAATTATACCAGCTAGCTAGGGTCCCGATTGTGTTTGTTCTCGATTCTTCTATATGAATAAACTGGGATCAGATACTCTCGATCTGTGTTCGACGTTATGTGTGTGACGTACCAGTGATATTGATCATAGATGGGCTTAACCTCGTTGGCGTTTCAGTTTCTTATCTAAATGTCATCGGTACAGCATTATTATTCTTCATTTTCAGGTGATTATTGGAAATGAGAGCATGTTAATTTCTTTAAATCTTTGGGCCCTTGAAAACTAACAGTTTTTTGTTTCCTGTACGTACGTGTAATATTTTACGATTTGCTTAGGGAGATCAACCCCAATGCATACAACCGAAAATCAGTTCAGTTGTTCCCACCACTTTTGTCACAAGCTAGGCTTCTAAGAGCTGAAGCTTCCTTGGCATGCAAGCAGAACTGACCCTAAAAATATTTGTTCATATTTAGGTTTGATTTAGGTTTTCAGACAGAGTTTTCCTCTAAATTGAGTTAGATGAAACTTCCTCAAATCCATTTAAAAACTTGTCATGTGTTCCTTGATTTTGTGACAAGAACATGATTTTTTAATGAATGAGCGCCACATGACACTTTTTTAACTTGATTTTTTTTTTTAAAATGTGCTTATTATATGCTAAAAAAACTCATGTCAATTTATAGATGGATAGGGGGAAAATTTTCCTCCAACTTTGAAAGAAGATTTTGTCCTAAATTTTCAACATTTTTTTATTCAAACACTTTCTACAATTTGAAGATATATAAACATCATGTACACTCCACTGCATTAAATGTTGCCCAGGATGTCAATAATGCATTCATCCATGGTGATTTAGAAGAAGACATTTACATGCACAAACTACTAGGGTATACCAAAGGGGGTCCTCAACAGGTCTGCAAATTACTCAAGAGCTTGTATGGCTTAAAACAAACCTATAGACAGTGGTATGCAAAGTTGACTTCGTGCTTACTGGATTTTGGTTTCATCCAATCCAAGACTGACTATAGCCTCTTCACCATGACATATGGTAATTCTTTCACAACTTTACTTGTATATGTGGATGATATTCTAGTTGCTAGTAACTCTTTGGACTCTACTACTGCCATCAAAGACTGTCTACATGATAATTTCAAAATTAAGGATTTTTGTGTCTTGAGATACTTCCTTGGAATTGAAGTAGCTTGATCTCCAGAAGGCATTCACATATGCCAATGCAAGTATGCTCTTGATATAGATTCTGGTGTTTTGGGCTCTAAACCAGTGAAAAGTTCCATGGAATAGAACTTGAAATTGAGCAAGGCCACTGGTTCACCTCTTACTGACCCTTCCATTTATTGCAAATTAATTGGCAGGTTACTTTAATTGACTATTACTCATCTAGATGTCAGTTACCCTATCCAAACTCTTAGCCAATTTATGGACCAACCTATTGCAGCTCATTTGACTGCTGCTCATAAGATTTTGAAGTATATCAAAGCTCTGGTCCAGGCCTATTCTTGCCATCCTCTTCTGACTTAAGAACTCATTGCCAACTGTGGTTCTGACTGGGCTTCTTCTCTGACACATGCAGACCAGTCACAGTTTATTGCATTCTCTTAGGCCAATCTCTAGTTTCTTGGAAGTCTAAGAAGCAGATTGTTTCTTGGTCTTCACTGAATATCGGGCCATGGTAGCCACATGTTCTGAACTTACTTGGCTTTGATTTATTCTCACTAATCTTCATATGTCTCATCCCCAACTTGCTACACTTTTCTGTGACAACCAAGCTGCACTTCACATTGCAGCAAATTCAATCTTCCACGAGCGCACCAAAAACATTGAATTTTGTCATCTCATTCGAGATAAAATCCTTGAAGGTGCAATCTCCACATACAACTCATGTCCCTATTCATCTCTAGCGTGCAAATCTTCTTACCAAAGCATTGCCATCTTCTCTTCTTCAGTCTCATTTAATCAAGATGAAAATTGTCAACCTTTATTTTTAAATCTTGCGCCCAGGGGGTGGGGGTATTACTACAGTTGTAAGTCGTTTACTCCCTGAAACTACAAATCTTTCACTCCTGAAGTTGAAGTTGCAGGTCGTTTAAGTGAGAATGACTGATTGTCCAAAACCTTTTTTCTATTTCTCTCATTTTTGTCGTTAGTGCTAAGCTTTATAGATTTTCGTTTTTTGATATTCCTCAGATAGCAAGCTGTATATGGTTATATTCTTCAAGTGTACATTTTTGATAAATTATTCAAGATACTACACATAGGGGTTTTTTTTTTCTCTGCTCATCCATGACGTAGTCTAGCATCTTCTTCTTCTTTTTCTTTTACTTTGTTACAAATGTAGACCCCAACATTTAATATAGTAGGGTTATCATGTTGTGTATATTTATCTTCAAAATTATTAAAAGTGTTTGGATTAGAAAATTGACATCATGTGTTCCAAAGTGCATTATTGACAAACAAAGATTGCCCCACTTTCAATTCTTGGTTTCTTCCTGTCTTTTCTTATGCATGAACGCTTCTCATATATATTGATATATATATATATATATATATATATATATATAATACACTTCATATATCTTTTTTTTTTTTTGAAAATGATACACTTCATATATCTGGATATAGTATCATAGTGTAAGAGATTTACATCAATTCTGTATTCTCTTTATATTGTGACAGCACACCAACCACTTCAAATATAGATTTTGTCCCTTTAAAATATTAATAATAATAAATAAAGATTTTGACCGAATCACGGGATCTTTCAGTGTTTTGCCCCAAGAAAAAATCTACTCAACCTCCTACTATTCACACCACACTCCACACTCCATCTTTTTTTTTAATTTTTTTTTTAATTTTTTTTATCAAATATATTTTTATATGAATAGTGAATAAATAATTATAAATAATTTTAAAAAAATAAATTCAAAAAAAAATTTAAAAAAATATTAAAAAATATTAAAAAGTGTGGAGTGTGGAGTGTGAGGAGGTTGTGTAGCAAAACTCTATGAACTGGCGGCCCATGACTTTGGACCTGCTTTTGAAGGCCCAATATGAGCCCACATAAATCCAATCACATCGTCTTCTCCGAGCACGTTCTTCTTCTTCGCAAAGAAACCTCCTAAAACCCTCGAAAACCAATGTCCTCTTTAAATATTTGATCCTTTGCCATTGGATAGAGAGAGCGAACTCATTTCGGGGCCCAAAAACACAAGCCAATGGCGTTGACAAACCTCATCCTCACTGTGGCAGGGGTTAGCGCCGTGGTTCTCCTGCTGAGGAGCGACGTCAAGCAGTCGGCCGCTATGTTCAGGCGCAACGTCAAGCACATCCGCCACTGGCTCGAAGAAGAATCTGCCTCTGCCTCCAAGTAAGATTCTCCTCTTCAGCATATAAACTTAGTTTCTCGCTTTATCAGTAACATTTTCAATAGCAATAAGTGTTGAAACTCCACACTTACCAGCTTCAGTTATGACTAGATTACTGATATTCGTTTTCCTGTGACTCAAAAATATTTTTCTTGGACTTGTGAGAAATTTGAAGTTAGAGAATTTAGGGGCTGATACTGTTTTCCGGTAGGTTTTGGATAGGACTCCCAAAACTCTGACAACACTCCCATGGTTGATCTTTGTGAATGATACTGTTGATGTTGATTTGACTTGGGGGAAAATGAATTTCTTATTCTTGATGCCTGCTTGAAATGATCTCTGCAATCTGGGTATGTCAAATTATCTAAGTTTGGCACAGATTTCATGATATTTATGTTCTTACTCTTGCCCTTTGCAAATGGAAGGGTGTGTAGAAAGCACTCAGCAGTTAGCTGTGGATCTGGTCTTTTTGTCATTGTATTGAGAACAATATACAAGTCATAATGATTGATAGAAATTGAAAAATTGAACTTTGATTGCCATTTCTCACCGTAGTAGGTGCTTCACTTCAAAGTACGTTCCACTCAAGGATGTCATCAACGACATGGGGGCAAACAACTACGCCTTTGGGAAAGGAAATTCAACTTTAGTATTTACACAAACCAACAATCTCTCCCCCCACACCCGCCCCCCCCCCCCCCCCCCCCAACACACACACACACACAAAAAATCCAACCTTTGGTCTTCCTAACGGGCTTTTTGACTTATCTGACATCTCTTTGGGTGTTATTGTAGTAGCTCTGTACTCCCATTTCTCTCATTATGTAGTTTCTAATTGGTGATTAGCTGTAGTTTCCGTCTAAATAGGATTACTGGCTTAGAGTAGGTTTAGGATGGGACTGCCAAAAATCTGAAAGGTTAAACTCCTGTGGTAATCATTGTGAAGAATGAACGTTGATTTTGATTTGATTCGAGGGGGAAAAAGGAATTGCTTATTCTTGCTGGCTTTGAAATGACGATCTCTGCAATCCCACACGTTAAATTATTGAACTTTGGCACAGCTTTCATGAATTGTCTGTGCTCTTAACTTCTTCTTTTTTATTAGTAAACAAATTTTATTGATAGAAATAGACAATGAATTGTTTGGATTCTTACTCTTTCCCTTTACAAATGGAAAGGCATGTGAGAAAAACTGCATTTACAACATGGCCGGTCATAATGATTGGTAGAATTTGAAAATTGAACCTCGATTGCTTATACTTGGGAAAGAGAATTCAACTCGACTACTTAAACAACCCCCCCCCCCCCACCCCCCCCCAAAAAAAAAAAAAAAAAAAAAAAAGAAACAACTTTTGGTCTACCTCTGTTTTCTTTGCTAATTGATATATCCCAAGTATCAGTTATAACTGCATTGATTTGGATATGTTTGGGAGCAAAGATGAGAAATCTCATCTCATCTCATCATTACATCTTTTTCAAATCCCCATACAAAATATAATAAATAATTCAACTTTTTCAAATTCTAATTTAACTTTTTCAAATCCCAAAACAATAATAATATTAAAAAAATAAAATTTTAAACTTTCATCTTAATACTATTCACAAAATTTTTAAAAATTCTTATCTTATCTCATCTACCAAGCATAACCTAAAAATGTAAAAAAAAAAAAAAAAAAATCGATCCGAAAACATATGGCAAAGCTGTCTTTGGTGGTTGGTAAATTTTGAATGACCTTTCCAATCAAGAAGAATAGTGGGTGCTATTGTAGTAGCTCTGTACTCCAATTTCTCTCATTCTTTGCCTGTAGTTTCTAACTGGTGATTATCTTTAGGTTTCATCTAAATAGACATTTAATAACTTTGATGCATCTTGCAGGGCAGCAGAGAAGGCAACTCCCAAGGAACTGGAATCAAAGGTTCCTCCAAAAGACATTCCCAAGGAGGACAAGCACTGATGTGTCTATAGAGGGAGCTCAGTGTCGTACTACAAGAGTTACCTAGTTTTATGTTCCCTTTTCCTCTTTTTTTTTTTTTTTAATTGATTATTTTATTAGAACAAGTCTTGATGATGCCCGGGATTATTTGCACCCAAATTTTCTTAATTTTGTCTTTGGTTGCCTTTTGGCATCTTACTTATTAATGTGTATTTACAAAGAAGAAAGTCATCCTTGTTTTAGAAGGGAACCTCCGTTTCTCCCTTCATAATGATATTCTATGTATACTTATGAAAAAAATAATGGCATGCTAAATAACATCGACCCTCGATAGGATCAGGCAGAGCTGGACAAGGTCTGTCCAAATCAACCCTAAAGGGCAGAGACATTTTCCAGAGTTTGGCCAAGCCTAAACAGATTCAAAGTCTTTCCTAACCTTTACTGCGATGGTAAGTCTATGTTAAGACTACAATTATTCTAGTCTCTGTTTGCTTTGTTCAATGGATGCGAAGCTATTAGAGTATTCTGCCCTTTTGTCTTTCAGCTTTGAAATTGTGTCAACTGGGTCTCTCGTCTATTGTTGGTTTGTCAAGTTCTACATACGACAAAGCCATTAGCTGAGAGTCGCATAAGTTAAGGTAACTTGACGAAATGATGATGTTTTTTTTTTTACCTTTTCTTTTTCCCAAACTTGAGTTTTGGTTTCTGAACTATGTATAGTATTTGTTCATTTGTCAAAACTCTTGTACCAGCGTCGTTATAGATCAAATGTTTGTTTGATAAATCAAAGTAAACTTGAGAATAGAGATGTATGTCTCTAGACCATAAAGTAAGTTTCATAATTTCATTTGTCTCCATTATTAGTATCATAAGGATGTGTGTAGAGGTAAAAAAAGATCTTATGTACAAAATATAAATAACATGAATAATTATTTTAGTTTTGTAACGATAACTCGATAAGATAAGGGCAAGATTGAGATGTTTCCCAAATTTTCCTCATAAAAAATAATTGACAGCTCAAGATTAAAACTGAAATCTGGCACATAACTCATTAATCAGAATGTAGTTTAAATGTTTTTTTTTTTTTTAAATCACAACCAAGAAAAAGGGTAGTTCAAAAACATGGATATATGGAGATAAAAGAGCACAAACAGAGAACGAAATGCATCGCAGTACAAGTATTTGAGAGTCTGAGACACTGCATGCTCAATTCCTGAACGAGAAGCTAGGAGAGGTTTCTTTAGTTGTCCACTCCCCATTACATCATTGAAGCTGAAAGTCTAAATAAAACTACCCAACCACGAAATTACCTCAGGAGGTGACTACTCCCACCAGAATGGAAGCGCTCGTGAGGCCTCACTTTCCAACAAGCCATCGAGCGCCCCTTGAGACCCTCCATTGCAGTATTCATTGGCATCAGGAACCAACACTATACCTGCAGACTTGTCGTTTACAGCATGAGAGCGTGAGTACTGAGACACTCCAACTCCATGAAATTGCTGTTCTGAGCCCAAGGATTGAATCGGATGGCTCGCACTGGACTGATCCAGGGGGTTCAGACCTATTGCTGGAGTTTGTGTTTGATGTTTTGACAGAAGATAGAGAGCACAACCCAAGTCAATGGATTGTGTTAGCCCATCGGATAATATACTGTGGCAGCCCCTTCCACTTTCCGTTGAAGCAATATTATTGCTATTGGGAGGTGCCTGCAGATAGAGGGAGGCTTCAGGGGCTGCTTGGTTGCCTAGTCTCGGGCCATTTTCCTGTAAGAAAGAGAACATTTTATTTCCCTCATTGTAAATGAAGGCAAAGGAATTCAGGGGACGTTGTCCGTCGGCGCTGGCTATCCCAGGCCAGGTGCTGCTTCTCACAGTAGTTGCATATATGTGTGGACTACTGAATTGCAACATTCTGGGACCTGGTTTACAGAGAGAAATGTCAATTTCAGAAGCAGTGTACTCGAGTATAATTAATAATAGAAGGATTGGATGGTTATCAATGAATATTCATTGATTCGAATCCGGCGACTGGCAATCTCAAATTTGCCTGTCCAAGCGCACTTGAGGAAGTCGGCAATACCATACAATTAAATTATCTGTGCAACTTCACTTTTTCCCCAGAAATACCATAAGAAAAGTAGTAATAGATGGACTCCCTAAAACCACTTATTATAGATTCTCTTACTTCCCTAATTGACTCAATGAACTGTTGAAGCTTTTGGGAAAGCTCAGCAATTTGCCTAAATTAAAGGTGAGTGGCAAGATGTGTAATGTGGCAGAAATACCCATTGAACACAGCAATAAGATCATAGTCTTCTCAGTACTTAGATAAGAATATTCCAAAAGACCTTTGTAATTGGAGAGAAGTTTCTCAGAACTCAGGTAAAGGGGTTCTGGCTGAGATTTTCTTCGGCGCATGTTGTGTCCATCAAGGCGTTTCCTGCAGCTTCTCTTTACCTCATCAAACTCCCCCAGAGAATGGAATCTATAATACGTAAAGAAAAAACCCCCACATGATTGGACATAAACTTCTTTTATGTAATAATCAAGAAAAATTACAAATCCGACGACAGAAAAGAAATAAAATTCTTGCCCATCAAAAGCATGCTATTGATATCAAACCTGCTGCATTGTTGGCAGAACCGCTGCTCTTTGCCCCCTACAATCACAACTGGGGTCTTAGAGTGGAGTTCGCAAACCCTATGGCGCCGGTGATAATCCCTGCAGATACTGAGGTCTGACTTGCATCCATCAACTAAGCATGAAACATTCTGGGTTCCACTGAGCACCCGATTCCTTTTCAATGGCCCTGAAGGTGATGACCGTACTGTTGTTATTGGGGCCCCTCCGTCCTTTAATCCATCTACAGATCTCTCCTCCAAATCAGATACTCTGCCGAGCTTCAAATCCACCGCAAGTCCTCCTCTATTCTTCTGCCCACTGATGCTACTGCAACCAACAAGGCCAGCAAGGCTGCTACTTTCCTCTTTTTCCTCCAACTCAATTGAATCCCATGCAAAGTCCTTCCAGTCCCAATCCATAGCAAGCCGGGGGTAAAGCTCTTCCACAATTTATCCACCTTAAACAATCGCATAAAAGTGAATACTTGATCAAGAAGAATGAAAACGAAAGATCCAATTTTTTTTTTTGGGGGGGGGGGGGGTCAAGAGGAAGTTGGTGGAAAATTGCGCTTTATAGAATCCTAGAGATCAAGAACAGTGTACCACAGTTTCTTGAAATTTTTGGTGGCAACTATGATAAAGTCAAATTGAAGAGAAGCTTGCTAAAATGGTACATGAATACAAATTCAACCTTTTTGTTTCTCTGCTCGGAGGTAGAAATCTGAAATGCCACATAGAGAGGGAACAGTTAGCTCAATTTCAATGATAACAAACGAAGGAACTTCCAATATCCCTGCCCGGTAGAAGGCAAGGACAAAGTTTCAAGTCGATGAGCTATAGGGACAGAAAGCATAGACTAGACTTCATAAAATAAGAGCCGATAATTAATGCAATTAAGCAGGAAGGCCCATCTCGGGAGATTTTAGTGATCTTTGTTCTCTTTTTCTTTTCTTTACATGGTGTTTCTCTGTTTGTCCCTTTTTCTACACCTAGTTGGATTATTAAATTTGGTTGAACTGTAGTAGTTGAAAACAAACAACTAAACAACTAAAAATGTGAAAGAGAAAGTAGAAATTTGAAATAAAAAGAGGCCAATGGCAAAGAGAAGGACAGGTACTAGTGCTATTTGGAAATTATTTAAACCATAAAATAATACTAGCAGAAGATAGAAAAAGTAGAAAATAGAATGAGGGAAGGTCTACAAGGCATCCAGGCAAATTAATTAATTAAATTAAGCACATATTCACCTTGTAATTAGTTTATGTATTAATGCATAAGTTTCAGAGAGAGAGAGAGAGAGAGAGAGAGATCGCTTTTATCAAAGGTAAAGTTGTCAATGATAATAGACGTTGTTAAAGGAAAAAAATAAGTGTTAATTGGGCCCCTTCCTTTAAAATAAGCATGGTTCCTTTTCTAATTTTTAGTGAAAGAGACAGCATAATTATCTGCCATGAAAAGATAAAGGACAGCATGATATATTTCTTATCAATTAAGGAATATCAACTTATCTAATTAGTTACCAGTTGAATATCTATCACTTTAGACTTGCTAACTTAGGTATATAATATGCCTTATTAAACATGTATATGTAGGCCGTCTATCTATTTGATTAACACACACACATATGAAACTTTCGACCGACAAGATTCTGATCTGAGTGTAAAGGGTTTGGTGGTGCGGAGAAAATTGCTTAAAGCTAGCTACTAATAATAATTAATTTGTTAATTAATTGTTTCCTTGATGTTTCAAGCTTCATGGGTCGGCTAGGTCAGTCTTTTTTAATAGCATGCACAATTAAATATGTTATAACCGGGATGAGAATATTTAGAGATCAGCCGGCCTTTTTTAATCTCCTGCATTAATCACTGATCCATGATTTCCATCATGATCTCCAGATCAAGTCATGAATCTCCGACGAATTCTAATTTGTTAGGTAAGATTTGTAACTCGATATCCCAAATCCATCTTAATTACGTCCTTCCATCTTTAGCTTTTTAGCTAAGCCCAACTAGCTGTGGGATCAGGCCTTAATTAGTACTCAAACTTCAATTGAACTATTCATCATGTGGAAACCTTGAAACCTATCGTATAATAGTTTTGCTGTGTACAACCGCGATGGGAACCACCGGGTAATCGATTTATATTAAAATAAAAATAAAAATAAAAACCAAAACCAACAGGCTCCTCGTTTGTAGGTTTTTTTCTCATCTTCTTCCTAAAGTTTAAGTCATCCATCAAGCTCCTAACACTTTTTCTCCTTTCTTCATCTTTTTATTTTTTCACACGAAGTTTTTTTTTGCACACGAAGGAGAGAAGCATTCACAAAAATCTTCCTGAAGCTTAAGTCCTCCATCAAGCTCCTAATGCTTTTTCTCCTGTCTTGATCATTTTTTTTTTTTGCACATGAAGGAGAGAGAAGCATTCACAAAAATCTTCTAGAAGCTTAAGTCCTCCATCAAGCTCCTAAAGCTTTTCTCCTTTCTTCATTTTTTTTTTTCACACGAAGGAGAGAAGCATTCACAAAAAATCAAGGAGCAATCTCATGATCTGGGATAGACGCTAGTGAAGTTTAGCCTAAAGAACCAAAATTTACACTCAAATCTAATACAAAGGTGAGGTAACTTTGTTGTTTCGCTCCATCTCCATGTGTAAAAAAATATTTTTACAAACCAAAGTTGATTTTGACCTAGAAGGAGAGGGAGAGAGAGAGAGAGAGAGGCAACAAAATGAGAGAAGTACAAAACATAGAAATTTTTATGCAACCGGTTACGCGGGGGTTTCTTCAGCCAGTTGCAAGTAGAGTTTTTCATCATATAATATGCAGCTTGTTACTACTACTACTCTTGTTCGGCCAAGAAAAAAAAACTTGTCTATTCCTTTGTTAGAAAGGCTTGTGGGTCAACAAAAAGTTTTTGACTTATATCAGTTCTTGGCTAGGTAGAAAGAGGGACATGATGTTTTAATTTAGATGAAGGAGAATAATGGTATTTTTTCTATTAAAAGTTATTGGGATTGTATTAGGGTTTGAACGAACTTTTTACCTTGGACCCATTGGATTTGGCACAATAAACTTCCTAAGAAATTTTCAATTATGATGTGGAAGACTTCTAATAATTGCTTGAGTGTGGATGCTAAGATTCAAAAGGCTAGGATTCCTATGGCGTTTAGATGTAATTGTTGTTCTTTAGGCCATAATGAGGACCTTAATCATGTTCTTTGTACTGGTGATTTTGTTAGACAAATTTGGCATATGGCCTCAGTGCAGTTAGGTGTGCATGTGGGGAATTTCTGTACTTGGAATGAGTAGATTAATTTTTTGTTTCGTTGTGCTGGTAAGTCGTCTTAGGTTTGGACTATTTTTGGCCTTATTCCTTTCATTATCTTGGAAGCTTTGGGAAAGGCGTTGTAAAGCCAGGCATAACGGTAAGCTTGACATGATGGAGCCAGTCTGGAATGCTATTAAGATTTGGATTCATAAAATTATGCAATTAAACATGAAGTTTGTAAGGCTTTCAAGTCAGGATGTTGCTATTTTAAAGCCGTTGAATATTTCAGTTTCGATTCCTAAAGGAAAGAAGGTTTCTGTGAGGAAGTGGACCCCACCTATGCAGGATTGAGTTAAGCTTAATACTATGGGAGTTGCTTTGGTAATCCTAGTCTGGCAAGTGCGGGTGGTGTCATTCGTGATTTTGGTGGTAAGATGTGTGCTGCTTTCTCTGTCTCCTTAGGCCAAAACTCTAATAATTTTGTTGAATTAAGAAGTTTGTTGGAAGGGGTCAGGAGGTGTTGCCAGTTGGGTTTTTATCAAGTCACTATTGAGATAGACTCTCAAATTCTGGTTAACTGGATCAAAAAAGGAGAGTGCAATATTTGGCATCTTGAGGATTTTTGGGATAACCTTCAAGTTCATCTTGGATTTTTAGAGTATAGGGTGAAACATATTTTTCTTAAAGGTAATGTTGTAGCTGATTACCTTGCTAAGCAGGGAGCTGGGGGTGTTAATATGGACTGGTTTCAAGAGAGAGATCCTATGCCTAGTAAGTTAAGAGATCTTCTTTGTACGGATAGAATTGGTCTTCCTTATATGAGGATATCGTCATGAGGTAAATTTTCTTGCAGTTTTTCATATTACTATATGCTTGTGGTGGCTTTTTCTTGCAGGTTGCAGGTTTTTTATAAGGTTGTTTTCTTGGTCTTTATGTAGTTTTTGGAAATTTGTAATATGGTTTTGGTATATGTAGTTTTTGGAGCCTAAGTTTTGGTTTGTAATATGGGTTTTGGTTTGTAACTCCTAGGTTTTGGGTTGTAACTATAGTTTTCTTCTGTTATAAGTAAGGACTGTCAATAGAAGAAGAAGAAAGTCTATAATTTAGTTGACACTAGCTAGCTAGCCTAATTAATGACGCACGGATTCATGTAGTACTGTTCGATCCTCAAGGCCCAAGGGTTATTCCTACACATGAATGTTTGAGTAATGTGTTCATTTGGTTAGGCCGCTAGAATCAATTGATGACAGTTGCGTGGCTTGTTTATTACGCTGTGCACGAAGCTAGGATTCACGTATTATATATACGCACTCACCTTCATACTCACACATATTCCAGCTTGGATGCAAAGCTTTTGATTGATTAAACCAAGGAAAATTGAAAAATGCTAATTACTCACTGAAAGTGGTCCGTCGTTAATTAAAGAAATCAACGGGATCGGCTACATACGTACGTACATGGCTTTCTTTTGCCAAGCAAACTGGGACGCGGTTGGACGTTGTACGTTGTAGAAGTAGATCAATCTTCGTCATGACCTCAAGCCTCTTCGTTTTTTTTTCTCCTTTTTATTAGCATGATGACGAGTCACACCTGTTGATCATCATCGACATGACTAGCTAGGTAGCTATAAGGCGCTGAACATAGAGTACGTACTGAGCTATTGGTTCAATTAGATGCATCTACATCTATGTAATTTCCTGAGCATATTAATTAATGTTTTTGAAATGATCATGTGCTTGTCATGATCATCATGTGCCTGTCATGATCATCATGTGCCTAGCTAAGAGAATCGAGTTTGTCTTTAATCAAGCTTGAGCAATATTATACAGAGCAATACTATGTAGAGCCTCCATTGATAACTGCAATACAAGTCTAAATAATTTTATCTTTAAATATTTTTAAAATTACAAAAATATCTCTCTTAAAATGATACTTTTTCTCATTTAATAAAAGACCTGCACATACAATCTTCAAGTGGAGACTGTAAATAGAATTTCTCTATTATATATAATAAGAGCTAGGGAAATAGCATATAGCAGTACTTGAGTATATTTAGAAATTTAAGATGAGGTTCTCGTTCCATGCATATCGATGATTCTTTATATAAATCATGGAATTAAAGAAACATAGATACAAAAAGGACCTTTACAACTAATTTTTGCAATGCTTTGTAGTGTTTATTTTCTTAATATCTTGGTGGTAACAGGATCTAATTAGATTAAGCTGAATTACACTGCACTAACTCAGGAAAAAATAAAGAAGATCATCAAGAAGAAAGAACTCTAAAGAGTAGTAACGTACGTACGTAACCAAGGAATAATTGAAGGCCAGCAGGTAGTTCCTGTCATTTCTACTACCAGTACAAGCTTAATTATTTTGTAACCAAAGAGTAAACTATATGTAATATTTTACAGACGCAGGCATATAATGTATACAGTTACAATCAATATATAATATTCTAATTGCGAAAGACTTGATGATCAAAAGGGAGTGTAAATTTGCATCTGACTCAATATGTGCTCAAAAGTGTCACTTTGCTTCTCTATAGAATGGTTGTGCACCCCTTCATAAGTAGTCACTACAACCCCTTCGTCTTTGGTTAATCGTTGAACTTGCTTCTTTACATTGCAACCTTGATACGTACAACGATAGTAGCTTCTGCAAATTAAACGAGAAAATTGACTCAATGCGCTTGCTTATAAAAGCATGTATGCATGCGTGCAATATCCGCTCTGGTACTTTCTAATATATAAAAGATCAAGAATCATGTTCATGTCCAATTCTCTGCTGATCCGGAGCACCACAAAAAGTATATACGACGTACATGATCATGTGAGTACAGTAATCACTCATCCTACTTTGCTAGAACGGTACTAACACGGAGATCATGGAAAAATTGAGAGATTACTCATGCATGTTATTGTAATTCTAAGGAGTGCAATCATCAAACGGTGTTTCTATTGAAATGACACATTCTCCATAGTGATGGTTCCCATAAGAGGGGTGATGGCCGTTAAGGAAGTATCAAGAGACACAACCTTTTTTATTTAGTCAAAAGGTTGTGTCACTTGTTAATGGTTGTGCACTTAATTACCAACCATTGTATTACCAATTAATGGTTGTGCCTCTTGCCAACCAATGTCTCATGGCCTATAAATATGGGTCATTGGTGTACATTGAAGGCATTTAATTTTCTTTGTCTATCACTAACTTGTAGGACAAATATCGTCATGGGAGTGTTATCATATTGCCAAAGTTTCATTCGATTTTCGTCCATTTTTTTCTTCATTTTTCTACTGTTATTATATATACAAGCTAGCTAGCTAGCTAGGTGTATTTAGTAAATGAAAAGGTATATATAATTTATAATATCTCGTCCGCGTTCTACAAAATTACAATGACCATCCAAGCAATTGGCTTCATCCATGGACTAATATTTCAACATCGAATTAACCAACAAATTAATGTGAAGTGTAATGTTAACAGTACTAGTTCATGTGCAGAAATTAAGAATTGATACCATAGATAATTCATATCCCATGCATCGATCTGATAAAGAATCATCATCCTGATGATCTTGTTATATATGTGTCAAAATAAGCAAACTGGCCACCAACTGTATGGAAGGACATTTACTGAGGAGGATCAGAAGCCGTGTTTTCCAAATTGGCCAGGTTTCTTTGTGAGCTTAGATCATTAGGATCTGATCTCATTTTAGTTAATTAATTTTCTTTATATTGTGATCCATCAAGTTTTACAGACTTTGAGTTATGTTCTTCAGTTCCAGCTAGGTTAAAACATTCATTATAAGTTAGTAATTTAGGGTCAAGTCTAGCTACTAGTGTCTAAGTGCATATGATATATATCTATCAACAATTCGATATATATAGATATATATTTATATATTATATAGGAAACTGCAATATTATATGGCAGTTTTGATAATACATACATAGATTATATATATAGTTCTCTAGCTATATATAGAAGTTTGTTTTTCTTTTCTTGGCTTTTAAACTGCTAAAATATATATTGAAGAATTAATATTCAGATAGAGCAAACTTAATTAACTATGAATGTGTAATTAATTACACATTGAAAGGCGATTCAAGAACTTTAAGGTGTCTCGCACACACGGCCTGTGATTCTGTGGGAATTCCTTGTAAGACCAATTAGTCTTAAAAAAAGAAGAACACGAGAGGAAAGGAAAAACCCTAGAAGAAAAAGTGGAAAACTATTGAAAGAACTAAAATGCTTGATCATGCACCTACGTCTGTCACGGAATCCCCATCGAGGTGCACGTGTGCACTGATACGTACTCGCGAAGGTGCATGTATATATATATATATGTGTGTGTGTGTGTGTGTGATTATGCAATTGGATGCATTTATGTTTTGGCAATATATCACATATATATAATAACCCTAGTACTGGAAATCAACCAGCATCTAGATCTCCTTTTGGAACAAGGAAATGATGGGAATTTTGGTCGGTTCTTTACACAAATCAAATATATATAGCATGCAAGCATCGATCGAGATGACAGTACTACTTGCAAAAATCTAATGATACTAGGGTTGCAACCAAAAATGAAGCCAAGAAAAGAAATTCATTAACGAACCTCGGGAATTTATTGTTCTTAACAGCTTTTTGGCCATATTTCCTCCAACGATAGCCATCATCGAGTATGTCAACTTGAGTCCTAGTTTGAAAAGCATATCTGGGCTTCCTAATCTTCTTGATCTGCCCCTTCTTTTTACCTGGTTTCACCTGATCGGTTTCATCCCCAGAAAAGCTTGATCTATTATGAGAAATTTGTTTAACTTCTGCTCTTTTTGGGACTTGATTTTCTGTCCCCAATCCCAAGAACGTCGTCCCATTTGAAGTATTCTCATGACCTTGAAAATCTTGAAAAGCGTTAAAGCTTCCCATGTTTGTTGAGTTATAAGGAATCAAAGGATAACTTGACTGCCCCGTAGACGGACAAGGGAAGAACATTTGGTAGTTCTCCATAGAAAGCAGCTAGCTAGTTGAACGTATAATGAAGAAGATAGAAGAATAAGAAGCTAGAAGAAAGACCAGGAGGAGAATGAATCTGAAAAGTTTGTACTGTTCTAATATAGGAAGTGGGGGCGGCTACCTAGAACGTCCACAATATAATTCATGACCATGTATTTATGATCAAGTGCAGAATAACAAGAAAACTCCAAATCAGAGCTATAAATATATAGGACGAATAATGTCGTAAACGGCACGAAAAATGTCCTAGGGTTTAGAAGATTAGCGGATTAATAATTTAATAAGAAAAGAAAAAAGTGTTGAAAATAGTGGCGCGCGGCTACCGGCGGCTGCATGCATCATTGGAAGAAGATGCTACTGAACGAAACATATAATATTTTTTAAATTAAACAAAGTATTTCGTGTAGAAAGAATAATAATATTACTGTTTTCACATTTATTTCTACGAAATAATTTCGTATCCATAAGATTCATATTAAGTATATATATATTTTGACAAAATATGATAAATTAGTAGTGATGATGAAATTGTGTGTGTATATATATATATATATATATATATATATATATATATAAGTTAATTAGCTTGGAAATTAAGGGAGTTGGTGATGTCGGCCTGCTTTTATTAGTCCGGGCGTAGACTAGTAGCAGTTGCCAGCAGCTTTGGACTGATATAGATCATATGAAAATATCACACGTGTACTGAACTATTAAGCGCCCATGCATGCATCATGGATTACAAAGAGTACTCATGTTTTTCTTTCAAATTAAACTGGTGTTCTTAATTTATTGCGCCATCTCGACTGATCGATCTGCATATTATATACCGGCGGTTTAATTAAAATTAAGCCGCTCCTTGATGCATGGATGGAATTACTTGGCTTCAATATTATTTCCTCTTAACTCCGAAATGATATGGACTTTTGATTAAAATATCACGTGTACGTATAAGAACTGGAGCACTATATATGATCTTGACAGTACCCATGCATGCATGCAATATAACTGGATTCATTGATATAAATTAATTTCCTCTGGTAGCAAAGAATATTCACATGACACATATATCTAGCTTGTTATTCCCATGATCATTTGAAGATTACTGATGAACATTAATTTAACTGTTACGTGCGTAAATTAAGATATAGTTTTAAGCCCGCAGATCGATGGGAACGATCAATTAGAAGCAAGCTAGAACATGCATGCATGCAAGGCCGGTGGTATATATAAACTGGTCTTTTTCATTATTCGTACTGGATAATGAGAAATGAGACATACATGTAATTCATGTGTAGAATTAATACGCCGAATTCTCTGACACTTCTAGACCCGAACCGGCTAGAAAGTTCTGACTTCCCTGCATAATCTTTGCCCAAATTAAAGAACAAAAAGGAAAAAAGAAAAAGAAAAAAAGTGGTCTTGTACGTTCATGAACAAATGGCACAACGTAGTACGTCGTTGACATGATACAGCCTGCGTCTCTTCTATCGATCCTACGAGGAGCATGACTGGTCATGACCATTGGGTTTGCTGCATTTTAATAAATTCTTAATGTCTTCCTCCTTTTTCCCCCCCAGTATTTTCGAATGACGATATCAATGTGGCAGATTCTCTGTCTTTGTACTATTCTTCCCATTACCACTTTTCTTGTCTGTCGTCTGGTTTTTTCACATTCAAACTCCAAAAGAAGCATATTATTATTTGATCTATATATTTAATGTGGCATACTACTGATCTAGAAATTTGTGATGAAGAGCGGCCCACTGATAGAGCACTAATTAAGCATAAACTAGTGCAAAGATCATGAAAGCTTTAATTTGCAGTATCCTCCGATCCGCATGTTAATGGGGAGCATTAATAATTGAGCCAATTTAATTAAGGACGACAATTGGAGAGATCAGGACAAAAGATTCTTGGAGAAAAAGATGACAAGTAGCAAGCTGGAAAGAAATATATACAGGCTCCAGTACTGCTTGATCAGTTGTTCAAAACTGAGTAATTCAAAATTAGGGTAATCTGATGATCAGAATTGGAAGGCCTGTTTAATTATCAAATTGTTATATTTGGCATAATGATGATCATCACCACGACCTGTTTAATCAGATTTTTTCATGATCTTTTTGGAGTTTGGTACGTATCTACTTTCTAGTATGTGTGGATTTATAGAATGACGTATGTACATGCGTGTTTTGAAATTTCAGAAATCCTCGAGAGAGTATATATATATATATATATATATACATACATATATATATATAACGTCAGTATTATAAGAAACTTGCTTATTTGGCGTTAGTTAATATTTTTTATAAAATGATTATTTTTTGTCAAATTGAATCTATTCTTATTATAAATAGTCATCTTTATCATAAATAATTTGTTATAAATATTCATTTTCATAATACGTACTAACACGCACACATATTATATATATATACGCACTAATATTTAACGTGAATCATGTATGTATGTTTTGTACTGATGAACATGCCCACAGATATTGAATGCTTCATATTATTAATTTATACTTTTAGGCATGCTGCAGTCACACGTGGCCTTACAAAGTTTGGGGAACGAAGAAAGTCGGGAGGTCGTACAGCATGTGGGTTTGAATCTTGAAAAAAAAGAAATATAGAAGAATAATTAAGAAAATTAGAAGGAGGAGGAGGAGGAGGATCGCTAGTACTGTACTGCACATATATCATATAATGAGACTAATCATTAGGTTAGGTTTGCGCAGGCGCATGCAGCAGCCCCCGGGCAGCTTCCTAGTGCTGATCATGAATTCGAAAAAGCTAGGGTTTAGAGCTTTTGTTTGTATTATATACTATTAATATATATAAATTTCAAACAACTTTTGAAACGTCAAATAGTCACATGTTAGTTGGCCAAAGAATTTCATTACGTTCTTTGAACATGTGTATATATATGTCTGCTAAATTCCCTGCTCCAATCATGATTCTCCTCTTCAAAGTTCTTTTCCTGCACGTTCAAGCATTTGCCTAAAATTTCACCAATCCTACATCACACAAGAAAACTCACACCCTCTCAGGTTGATTATTCCATGTCTTTGGTTGGAAGTTTTTGTCTATTCTACTCGACTAGTACAAATCAATATTCAATATATATATATATATATATATACACGTTCGCGCGCACGTTCACAGATGTTTCCTTAAAGAAAAATTCTTTAACCTTGCGGCTAGCTGTAACATCAGATCAAGAGTAGTCTGAGAGGGTTTGAGTTCTATTGGATTAATATTCAACCAAAATGGGGGGTGTCTGAGCTTTGGGTCGTGCTCTATATATCTTGACCCTTGAATTGGAATTTGGAATGAAGCTTGTAATTTTATTAGTGAATTAGCTCGTATTTTTCTGTCTTTGTATGAATTACATAATTATATACATATTATATTAATTGTAATAAAAGGACAATGATATCATAATATTCTTGATATATTTTTATTTTTATTTTTATTTTTATAGGGATTATAAGATTATCAATAAGAACCCTCCTTTTTGTTTCCTGAAATAAGGAGGCTTATAGGAAATTACACTACAAGAAATTAGGTCTTTTTCAGCGCGTAAAATCGTCGAAAATACCCCCCAAAATCGCTGGTTTTCCTCTTTCTCGGCGATTTTAAAATCGCCGCATATTCGACGATTTTAAAGTGACGATTCTGAGAATTTTCAGCGATATCAAAAATTCGTTGGGAAAATTAACATTTCCGGCAATTTTTACTCGCCGCAATAGGCTTACAAAACGTCGAAAATAGGGGTCCCGGATTCACACTAAATCGCCGATAATGGTCAATTCTTTCTCAGCGATTTTTCAAAATCGTCGGTATAATCTATTTGCTGCGAATAAATATCGCCACTAATATAATTATTTTCGCCGCAAATGTCTGTATATTTGCAACGATATTCTTTTTCGCTGGGTAGTAGATTATTAGCGGCGACACAAAATCGCCGCTAATAATATAATTGCAACGTTTTTATATTTTGCAGCGACAATTACTCGCTGCAAATAAGTATTTGCGGCGATTTTGTGTCGCCACAAATAAACTTGTATGTCGAAAAAATTATTTCCGGCGAAAGAAGTTCGCCGGAAATGATGTTTTCAGAAAATAAAAAAAAAATCGCACAAAACAGAATACTACACATATCCTATTCAAATTCAATCTAAAAAGTACTTCCTCCATTCATTCAAGTTAGCATGGAAACATCCATTCATTCAAGGAAAATTTTACTAAGTAGAGTATATTAACATGGAAACATCAATACTAAGTAGCTAAAATATTAACATGGAAACATCCATTCATTCAAGCCCAAAAATTAAAAGTAGTATATTAACATGGAAACATCAATATTAAAAGTAGTATATTAACATGGAAACATCCATTCATTCAAGCCCAAAAATACTAAGTAATATATTAACATGGAAACATCCAATCCATAGCTCTACACATAACTTATTAACTTCAAACTAACTTTAATCACTAAACATCCAATCCATTCATTCAATCCATAAGCCATAAAACTAAACACAATCTGTCCAACATGTGCAATACATTCACATTCAACAAGTGCAAGATTCCATTCCTTGTAACAAAAATAAAGAAAAAGGGAAGGGAGTGGTACCATGAGGAAAAAGGCTAGAGGATGGTCGGTCCAAGCCAAAACCAAGAAATTTATAAATATCTGGACATGAAACAGGACATTTCTTGAGAAAAGGGCAACAACAAAAAATAAAAGAGATTATTAGAAGAAAAGGGCAACAACAAAAGGCAATATCGGCTTTGGCAGATCTGGGAGATTATTACTCAAGTTACGAGAACATATTGAACCTTTTTCAAGCTTCTCAAATTCTTCTTGGTGCTTCCTTTCTGCCTCTTGGAGTTCACTCCCATTTATTATAAAATATCCACCTTGATCATATGGACACTCCCCAAACTCTGTTAAATCCTTCTCTGAATTCTCAAACACTGTGCAATAACTCGACCGGAGCATTATAGGAACCTAAAAGCATAGGATTTTAGAACGGAACATGTAAAAATATCCATCCTGTTGTTCAAAACCAATCAAACATAGTCTAGCTTCAAGAGTACAAGGAAGATCTTCTTTTTATAAAAGAAAAGTGCAAACAAATATAAGGCACTATTAAGATACAATGGTCATTGGTCACATGATGATATATAAGCTAGGGAAGGGAGCTTACCATGCATATAGCTACCTAGCTAGCTTGTAACATTCACTGTCACAGAAAGAGAGGTCACAAAGAGAGCTTAATGGTCAAACATGATAACAATAGGGACCTTAAATTGCAAAAAATCTGAAAGGCATCAAACATGATAACAAAAGACCCAAATAAGGTGATAATAAAACCAAAAAAAGATTAAAGATAATAATAATAACAAGAATTCAAGAAGAAATAATCCTGCATCACATTAATATAAGCTCATGCTTATGAACACTTTATAAGCTCATGCTTATACATCCAAACTATCCAGTGACATTAAATTTCTATAGTTAAAGAAAGAGGAATCAGAATAATGGATTAAGAATGTATAGATGATAGAAAATTGCTAGGAATTGAAGGAAACAAAGAGTGTATAGATGATAGAAAATTGCTAGGAATTGAAGGAAACAAAGAGTCAAAATCTAGAAATTTCACCAAAATAGATTTTGGATAGCTTTTAGTAACCTTGTTGGAACCAAGAAGTGTGGGAAGCTAGGGCTTACTTGATGGCTGGTTTTGCCCTTGTTTTTCTGTAGTTTATCACACAAATAAGTAACTTTAGTTGAGTAGATAATGAAGTTGAAAATGGAAATGAAAATGGGCTGATTTGGAAACAGATTGTATAGCAGAAAATTTATGCACAAACTTGTACAACCAATAATTTATTTATATACTTGTTTCAAAATCTCCCTCCTTCAACCATAATCCCAACTACATAAGCATAGGAACTAGTGTTGAAGAGAAATTGGAAAGAAGCATGATTTATGTGTAGACATCGCATAAAAACAGCAAGGAGCTAACTGATGCATGTCTTGGTAAACCAGAAAATTTAAAGACAAAACTTACTAGCTTAGGTGAAATTCTTGATTGTTTGCTTTAGGTTATTAGCTTGAGGAGAAGGTTAGCTTGAGGAGAAGGTTATTAGCTTGAGAAAATGGAAATGATTATATTCAGTCACTGTTCTGTATCTCTAAGTGTGAAGTTAAAAGATACATGTGGCCACCTTCAGAGTTCCAGAATGCTCTGACTTGGGATACATGAGTTACTATTAATGGAAGAACAGAACAGTTAGGAAAAGCAGATTGATTCCAGTGCAATTGAATGATGTGCTGGAGTTTAACTAGAGAAGTTTTTCCTGAGGTGATGATCATGTTGTGCATGGTTGATATATATAGGAAAATTAATCACTAGTACTGAATAACTGGAAGCATAAAACAGTTTGATCAGAATCAATCAAGCATCACTAATAAAGGCATATGTTTAACATGATGAGCTAGCATATGTTTAAGATATTCAGATGGAGAATCAAGGCATATTTAATGTATTTTGGTAATTTCTTTTAGCTGTAAATTCCCAAATTACATAACATAATTGATACAAGACCCTAAACTAATACAAACCTAGAGCTAATCTACCCCTAATTTGTTCTATAACAAATTAAAATAATATAGGGTTGCCACTTCATGGATATATCCATATATATGAAAATATGGACTTAATCTAGTATTTTTTACACAAAGCAGGTACATGCAGTCTGTTGTGGGGTAAAGGGGGCCTTTTCTTTCAGTTTATCATGATCCCTTTGTTATCACTTCATGAGAACAGGAAACATGATCATCAATCTTTAAAAAAATTTGGGGTCATGCTTGGGGAAGACAAATTTTTTATAAATTTCCTCAAGATTTAGTGTTTTCCTTAAAGAAGTCCTTTTGTGTTAGCCCCACAAAAAACACACACACACACACATATGCCAACTTCAAGAAAGATAAAAGTGTTTATTGGATGCCTTCAGATGCATGGAAATTCAAGGCTTTGAATCTCTTGGTGACTGCACCAAGGAATAGTCCCAATACGTGTAGGAATTCATGTTATCGAAACACAGAACATTAATTTCCAAAAGTATGTTATCAGAACAGGTACACTCCAAAAACAATTAGGACTTTCTACTTGAGATTATCTATAATTTAGTAACAACTATTTACTATAAGCTGTATTGATAAAATATCTATTTTTTACAATAAATTATGAACTGGGTAAGTATGCTCATAGACATTTTAGTTGTACTTGGTGATGACTGTATTTTATCAGCCACTGGGTTAAAACAAGAACCAAAAAAGCAACAAAAGATCTAGCCAAGAGACCATACCCACGACAAGCCACAAAAAAAGAAATGCACAAAACGAGGAAAAATCCCCAAAACCCACGGACTACACAGTTAAAATTCATTTCATAGAAATTTAATGGGAGTTGAAATTAACTTGAAGTGAATGTGGGTGTGTTCGTGAGAAGCAGTGAAGGAGAAGGGCCTTACGACCGATCGGCAACTCAGAACTCCAACAACGAACACAAATGCACAGCAGCAAACCCACAAGAAATCTACAGTGGAGAGAGAGAAAGGAACTACCGTGAAGAGAGAGAGAGAGAGATGGAGAGAAATACCTGTGGGTCTTTTCTACACTCTGAGAGACGAAGACGGATTGGGGAGAGAGGGGCGAGCGCTGGAGGGAAATGGAGAATGGCAAAAGGCGGGTCAATTAAATTTTGGCAGCTTTTACCGGCGATAATTAGTCGCCGCAAATAAGCCAAATTTCGCAGCAAATGATACTCCCATTGTGGCGATTACGAAAATGGTTGCCAATTCTCCTTTACGGCGATTAAATTTCGCCGGCACTAGTCGCATAAACCTGGTAAAAGTAATACGAATTTTGCGGCGAATATTTTCGCTGGGAAAACCTTTTTTTCCAGCGATTTTCAATTTCGACGAGAAAAAGAATGCTACAGTAACAAAATATTTTTGCAAAAAATTTTTTTCAACGATTTTATATCGCTGCAAAAAAAAAAATTAGTATCTTGGCGATATTTTCGTCCCAAAAACATAAATTCGCTGCAAAAGACCAGATGACTATTTGCGACGATATAAAACTGTCGCAAAAATTAAAAAAATCGCCGCAAAAGAGTAATTTCAAAATTTTATGTAAAAATCGTGCGACGATTTAAAAATCGCTGCAATAAAAGGATTTTTGCGGCAAATTTATTTTCGACAGTCATAAAATCGCCGGGAAAAGTCTTTTTTCTTGTAGTGTTACTAAGGAAATAAAGCATTATACTTTTACAAAAATGGATATGCATTTTGGGACATCTTCAAAAGGAAGAGTAAGTACCTTTTGTATTGAATATGCATTTAAATATATATATAAATATAAATATATATTATATATATGTTAAGATCATGTTCCAAGAAAAAGAAACAATATGCTTAGATTGATGAGATAGCCGGCCATATGTTTTAGGCTAGACATAAGAAACATGACTTATATAGTACATATTAGTTTTGTAAAAACAAAATTGTAAGATTTTTTGAAGACGATCGAGCAGGCTTAATTATAAATTAAGATATTAAATTTTTCTGCGACCATACCAGCTCGGAAATTGGACAGGCCTAATCAATCCATAGGCCCATCTTATACGTATTAACCCTTCCCATGCAGGTCGGTCTCCAGCTTGAGCAATAGATTTTGAGGTTGATCTCGATAAGTTTAGACGGATATGAAAATGCATCTATGAATAATTTCTATTGAATAGGAGAGGAGAATAGGAGGAAAATCCAATCAATAAATGGTGAAATTAAAAATAAACATTAACATGCAAATATATTCTGATTGGCCTTTTCATGAACCTATATATGTAGTCGTGGTAAATATGGCTTCACGAGTTGCTGGCCTTCTTATGGAACTTAAGATAATTTGTTCTATTAGACATCATATAACATCATGTATTCTAAGGAAAAATTTTCATTGTTGAATAGAACCAATCGATTATGCTTGCATTAGGTCAGGTTTGGGGTTGAGATGAGAACTTTTAATTTTAGATGAAAGTTTAAAATATTATTTCTTAATATTATTATTGTTTTGAAATTTGAAAAAGTTGAATTGAGATTTGAAAAAATTGAATTATTTATTATATTTTATATGAGAATTTAAAAAATATATAATAATAAAATGAGAATTTTGCGTTTTATCTCACTCCCGGACCTGCGTTTGCTTCGCACTTTGATGCAAGTAGATTTTGTCAGGATTGACCTGGTAACACAATAAAGCATATGTGTGTGTACATATATATATATATATATATATATATATCTGTGGCTGCTTGTGATGTTTCATGAATACATTTAAAAAATCTCATTCACCAACAAATACAGTTTTTGTTTTTTGTTTCTCGAAAATGTCATATGTTTATCATTTGAATTGACTGGTGTCCACGAGT
This sequence comes from Cyclocarya paliurus, assembly GCA_029856935.1. Taxonomy (NCBI): domain Eukaryota; kingdom Viridiplantae; phylum Streptophyta; class Magnoliopsida; order Fagales; family Juglandaceae; genus Cyclocarya; species Cyclocarya paliurus. Next base: position 39,265,062 of record CM056946.1, on the reverse strand, counting down.
TATGACTACAAGAAACATAGTTGAAAGTTCAACACTCCGTGGCATACAGATATTCCATTAACAATCATATTGAAATTTGATACAGAGAATTTGAAGCATGTGGGTACCCATGAGTGAAAGTTCCTCGCAACTCCGAAAGTTTGAAAATGGGTCCCTCCTCATGTAGTCATGTGTTAATGGACCACTACTGAAGAATATTCATAATTTTAGTAGATATTTATTATCAGGTGCCTCTAACAATACCCCAAGAAGGAACTGCAAAATATGTTTTTCAAGCATTTTGCAGAACCATCTCAAAATATTCAAGGATCAGATCAAGTGTTTCCATATGTTACTTGAAGTTGTGCCCCGTGAGAAACCAGATAACAACCTCTAATTATTAGCCTGGTAAAGCCACTCCCATGTAGAGACTTCATGCACCAAATTCACTTTCATTTTGTCATTTTCATAGCAAAGAGGAATCCAGTCAGCATATCAAATAGCCCCACATACAATTCCTTTCATGGTAACCCAAAATTAGCTGCACTTATTCTTCTTGAACAGATCAAAAGAGCAACAGCTTATCCACCTTTATTTTTATTATTATTATTATTATTATTTTATGAATAGCTGGAAGCCACCCACAGCAACAGCTTATCCACAGATGTCAACAAAAAGAACAAAAGACATTATAAATATTATCCAACTACCTAAGCAACACTTTCCGGTGACCGTCAAAATTTTCTCTGCTTAACAAATCTTATCAACTAATGGGGTCCATCCTCACTTTCTGTTAGGTATGACATTCATTACAAGAGATGAGAATCACCTATAAGAACGTTATCCTTGTAAGAGATTGGGCTCCATCAACTTTGGTGCTGCCTAGACCAACTTTTCTGCCCCTTCTTTTCCCCCGGCGACTGGATAGTCTTGGACTCTTGAATGTGTAAGCCACGTGCAATTGTATGAATTCTAATTTGGCATCTTCCTATCTCCATAGTGTTGCCTGACAATAACCATAATGTTGATACCCAAAATAAAAATAAAAATTCTCAAAATATAAAACAGAGAAAAAAAATTCAAAAAAATGACCAAGTCCTGATGCTTAACTTCTTTTCCTAGTCTCAACACAAACCTCATAACATAAGCGTAGTGCCATGGAAATGTGAGAGAGATGAAGTTCATTGAGGCTGATGTTCATTGAGGCTGACACCTCTTGGATTGGCTATTCATGGGCTCTTATTATTGCAAGGAGCTTAAAAACTTCCAACAGGAAATTCATCGCATGAGACTTGGAGTTGAGAAAACCAATTCCTGCTATTGGGAATACACTGGCCATCCATTTGTGCACTTCAGCTCATCTAGCACCATTTAAGCTCTTTCGTGGTAACAGGCATGCTCGGCTCAAATTAACATACTCTTGGCTTTTGGGAAACAGAGTGGTCTTTTTGGGATTTCAGCTCATCAAAAGCCATACACTACAGGATCAAAGATAATCACGGTTTTTCTTGCCACCACAACCACCCTCCTTGTTCCCCTTCCTCATCCGTGTAGCAATTTATAAATTGACTCCTATCATGAGCACATGGCAAAGGCTAAACCGCATAATTGACCTTATCTCCTCTTATGTATGATTTGAGGCTAGAGCTCCTTAATATGCATGCATCACTACTAATTCTATCACTCATTATCTTGACCCATCTCTCCCAACAGATAATATCTGACCCAAACCCAGTATGCTGCATACAAGCAACATGAGAGGGACAAGCCAAAAGTCTGGCAATGTCAAGAGACAAGAGTCATAACTTGAAGAATCCAAGTGACGAGCAGCTTGGACAAAATCAGAGTCCTCTTCAAGCACAAGGTAATCTCAATGTTTGTCTCAAAAATTGAAGGCCTGCAACATCTAACTGCAAAGCTCTATGGACGTGATGTTTTCTGGTTATTTCAACACGATGCTTAGAGCAAATATTGGGACATCTTGACAGCCAATTACTGCATGCTATTGTTGCATAAGCCATAAAAGTATTTTTTTTTTCTTTGCTCTCATTGTCTTTCAGCTTATAGAGAAAATTAATATGGAATGAGGACATCAAAATTTTCAAGCATAGGTGCTGTCGCAAACTAAATGTAAAAGGAATCAACCAGAAACCCCATAACTTCTAGGTACTTCATAAGGTCCATGTCAGAGATCATCCTTACAATAACAAACCTTGATGTCGACATGGTTTACTCACACTCTGTAAAATTACTTGCATGTTTCTGTTTACACAGGCTCCAGTACATGCAGCAGATGTAAAGGACTGCTAATAAAAATTCTTTTACCCTGACTAACCGCTGCAGTCCTGCCAAACATGAACCAAATGTAGCAGCACCTGGATAAATCCCTCTTCAGCACCATTTATCGAGGTCAAGAACACAATGGAATCTCAGGACTAATTGTCCTGCATTTTTCTCCCAACAGCCTTTGACAGAAACCATGTAGCTATAAAATTTATCTTCGCTCTCTTTGCACAGAGAATTATTCTTTCTGCCCCTTTTTTCTGTGACATATAACAACATTACCATCCACCTCTGTTTGTTACAAATCTAAATACCAGCACTAGTGAATTCAACAACTGAACAATTCCATGTCTTAATTCAAGTATTTTATTTGGTTGTCTCACATCAAGGGGTGTTCTAGCACGTATACATTGAAAGTGCTTTTCTCTTGGGGAGAACTAAAAGACTAGAGAGTGTCGAAGACCCAGAAACTTACTCAACATGGAAATTTATTCAAACACCAAACATTGGTTGATTTTGTACTGCTAGTCTGCTACTACCATAAAGGGAAAAGGGTACGAGCCTTCGAACTATTTGGCAACAGGTAAAGCGCATAACGTGCTCGAGGGTGAGGTCGAAGGGTCTGACCGGTTTTCACAGGTAAAAAATAAACGAGGGGAAAGCACAGAACTTTCTCCGAGTCACGTTCATGGTGGGCTTGATCAGAGTGCCGAAGTCAGGACTCGGTACAAATCAAAAGAAGGCGAGCAAAAGTAGTGGGATCTTATTATATGACTTCGGGAAGAGTCACCCCTAAGAAAAGCATCTGAAAATTTTGATAAAGAAGAGGAAAAAGCTATGCTTCCGCTGGGGCTCCCGCTGGGAATTTGATTTTTTTTTTTCTTTTTACGTAAGTGTTTTTTAATAGTAAATTTTTTTTTATTTTTTAAAAAATATTTAAAAATACTAAAAAATCATGTAAAAAAAAGCAAAAAAAAAAAAAAAACATAGGGAGCTCTTAGTGGTGGACATATACCATTCTAAAGAAAAATGATAGACACACAATACTTTTTATAACATATTTCATAATCATATTTTAAAATAAGAGATGTTATTGTAAAATATCATATAAAAGTAACACTATTTTACAAAAATACATTCATTTTACATCATGTATTACAAAAAGTATTTTAAAAAATATTATGTGTGTATCATTACTCTTTAATAAAATAGTGCGAGAAACTAATTTCTAATAAATTTTTTTGGACCCATCGTAAACCTCGATGGTTTATGGTTGACATTATTAAATAATAAGTATTGTAACTAAAAAATATATATATATATATGAAATTTTTTTTATAAATTAATATAGTTTAATGTGATATATTAAATTTATTTTATAATAAAAATAATTTTATAATCTAATATATCACATTAAATTACGTCAATTTATAAATTTATATTTGTGAAATTTTTTTATAAATAAAATATTTTTCTATTTAAATTTGGTATCTAAATATTACACACAATTTTCATAAATATATATATATAGATATTACACACAATTATTTTTAGAAAACAAAGGAAAAGAAATAAGAGGTTAAAATAAGGCCAGGCCTGATTTTTATTGAAAGGAAAAGAGTAGCCCAATTCCGGAGGCCTATTCTTAAAGCCCGAATCATCATTATATCGCCAATCTGACCGAGATTCAAGCCAACCCTGAAGCCCAAAGTCCTTCACTGCAGGTGATGGCGAGCTCAGTCACCGATTTCACGTCCCTCAGAGGCTTGACAGCTCTCGAAAGAGTACCAATCCCAATCACACCCAAGTCCTCCTCCCCCAGGCAACCTTTTCGCCTCCACACTTGCTGGAATCACTTTCTCTATGTTTGATTTGAAATTCTCTGCGAATTTGATTGACGTAGAATTTTGATTTTCTCTTCCAGTTATTTGATTTTCCGAAGAAAACGGTTTTCCAGAATTGCATGTGATTACTCCTGCTTTGAAGTGAGTTTCCTCTTTTTTTTGTCATATTTATTTTACTATTCTGTAGTAACTGATTGAGGTCTTCATCACAAATTCTGAACACATCGAAGTTAGTGACGGTGGAAATGTATGTAATTATGGGGTTTATGTTGAAAGTACAGTCCAACTGGCTAAAATACTGAATTAGGGCTGTTTGGATAGTGAGATGAGATGATATAATATGAGATGGTTTTAGATGAGATGAATAAAATATTGTTAGAATATTATTTTTTTAATATTATTAGTGTTTTGAGATTTGAAAAAGTTGAATTTTTTATTATATTTTATGTGAAAATTTGGGAAAGTTGTAATGATGAGATGAGATAGAATGAGATGATTTTTGTATCCAACGAGCCGTTATAGTTCTGGTGAAATTGCTACTTGTTAAAGAGAGTAATGTTTTGATAATAGATAACGTTACAACTGTTTTTTTTTTTTAATATACGTGGTAAGCATTTCTGTCCAAATAGCGATTATAATACATGGAGAAAGTGGTAAATGTTGAACTTTCCCTAATATTTAGAATCGAAGGATTCTAAATGTTTCTTGCATCCTGCAGGTAGATGCTTTTACATTTATGGCAGAAATCTGATTTAATGGTTTTGAGTATGTAGTTGCAGTAAATATCGCTTGCATGTTTTCTAGTATTTGAATTTGAAGTGAAAGTGCAGGAAGTTACTGAAACAATAGTTTAATTTTTTATTTTTAAGGTTAGGGATGTTAGCTATCGACCCCCGGGGACCCAGCTCAACCTTCTGAATGCAGTTAGTTTTTCCCTTCCGGAGAAAAGGTACACATTTATCATCGCTTTTTTATGTGTATGATTCAACAGAATAAGATTAACAAAAATGTTGGAAGTTTGGGATCTTCCTTACAAATGGCTCTATATAGGACTTCCCAGGGTAAGGTATCATTCCAAATGGACCATCCTCTCCATCACATCTTATGATCCTCTAGTAGAATCAGATTATGGTTTCTCATTGAACTAGGTCAAACTGTTTTTTTAAGGTTGGAGCCATGGTAATTTGGAGACCCTTTCTCCTACTCAGATTCTTTAGCCAACGTACCATGTTAAAAAAAGACTGAAACTTTGAAGATCGTGAGTGATCAATGGATGAGCTTAGAATTTTTTTCTTCAAGACTTTATTTCATTGGTTGATTGTAATAGACTTCAATGGCATGAATATTCATGACTTCCTTGTATCACCAGTCTAACAACTATAGTTGTTGTTCTTGTATACGCCCTATGTACTTGACTATACCTACGTTGTATCATCAATAACATTATTATTTACCGATAAAAAGAAACGATTGAAACATATTCATGATTAGTAACTTTGAATTTCTGACAAAGTAGGACCTCATATTTGTGGGATAATTTGTTCAAGTCAATTGCTGCAGCTTTGGTTTAATATTTGGACGAAGTGGAAGTGGAAAAACTACACTGCTGCAGGTATATACCACTTTTCAAGCATGTGCTAGCGCACTTTGAGTAAGACAATTTAAACTATCTATATAACCTGCCGATCAAAAATAAATTGAACAATTTATATTAACCCATCCCCTTTTGTTATTCAATGACTTGTGTAAGTTGCATTTATTTCCATCTTGCAGCTTCTTGCAGGGCTGAGTAAACCAACTTCAGGATCCATTTGTATTCAAAGATATGGGAATGATGGCAATCCAAATCAATCTCCTGAACCTGTACTCCCTGAGAGAGTTGGAATTGTCTTTCAGTTTCCTGAGAGGTATTAATTATTAAATGGAGAGAAGAAAAGTGATTTTCTTTTTCCTGTCCTCAATGCTCGGTAAAATGAAGTGTGGTCTTATAATGGTATAAGCTTATGGTTACGTCAAATAGATTAAATCTTTAGAATCCATCCAAAAACTTAATTAATTTGTAACCTTTTTTTTTTTAACTAATATAGGTTTTCCAAGGTGGTACTTTAGTTTTGCATGCATGATTTATTTATCAAAAAAGTATTGCATGCATTATTGCTGGTGCAATTCTTGAGTTTCTTGTTGCATTGACTAAAAGTTGCACTCTTCCCAAACTTCTTATTGCATTGTTGGGTTTCTTGTTCTTTAATTTTTAAGAGCATGTCATCTTGCAAGATAGGTACTTTATAGCAGATAACGTGCTTGATGAAGTTACATTTGGGTGGCCAAGACAAAGGGGTGACCTCCAATTCAAGGAACATCTTGCTTTGAGACTCCAAAGAGCAATTAATTGGGTATTTGTGTAATCCGAGTATCAACAAAGTTTCTCCTATTTGCTGCTCCCTTATATATTTTGTGCTCATTGTTTGTTAAGTCTTTGTTAATTATATTGTACCATGCATATTGTCCTTATCTAAACTCTTTGATGACAACAGGTAGGTTTAAATGGGATCTCCTTGGACAAAGATCCTCATACCCTTAGTGGTGGCTATAAACGTCGGCTTGCCTTGGCAATTCAACTAGTAAGTACCTAGATATTGATATAAATGTTCACAAACACAACATGCTTGTGAATACACATAAAGATACACACAAGTGCCACCTTAGCCTTGCAGTTTCATGAGTTAACCTTTTACTTAGCTCCTTAGGTGTGACATGAATTGAAACATAATTATTGGCTACTCTATTCTTCAGGTAGAAATCCCAGATTTATTGATACTGGATGAGCCTCTTGCTGGTCTAGGTATGGAGATGCATTTGGTCCTGTTCATTTCAGAATATTGGTTGTTTTTCCAACTTGCATGCTCATGGAATCCAAGTAGGCCCATGATTTACGAACATATGGAATTTCGCAAGAGTTCATCTAATAATCATGCATTCCTTCTCCCTTCAATGTTCTGAAATTTTTTGTACTAAAATGCTTGCAAAAAATTTATTAGCTGTTGATAGTTAAGAAGGACCTGCTCTTCATGTTGAATTAAAATTCATGTGGTAACCAAACTAGTCCATTTTTCTTGACTAAAGTACTGAGTCGACTTTGGTTCAGTGATAGTTAAGTTTTGGTCATAGTTGAACCAGTGGCTCCAAAGGTTAGGAATTTTCTATTTACTTGCCAATGGGTTCGATGAAGAACCTTGCTTGGAATTTTGTTCAACTTTTTCTTATGATCCTCTTGCTTCTTTCTGATCTTTAGTTTACTACCTTTTCTATATACTGTTGTGCTTTATTAAAATGCTGATTTGATCAGATTGGAAGGCACGGGCAGATGTTGTGAAGCTTTTGGAGGTTCTAAAGAAAGAGTTAACTATACTAGTTGTCAGCCATGACCTCAAGTCTGCCTTGCCCTTTCCTCTTTTATGTTGTGTACTCTAAAAGAAATTATTGCTCTTATGATGTGTTTCTTGTTACTACTAATTGTACTTAAAAATCAGCGTGTTTTCTTAATTGGACTTGATGGCTAAAAATTCTAATATTTAAAGTTGAAAGGGGATTTCAATCATCCACCGGAAAATTGAGTTAAATTTTAATAATCCGTTTTGTAACGCTCACTGCTCTTGCTTGAACTCCAACGTTGTGTTGATGGCTGACATGCCAATATCATAGCTGACACCACCGCCCTTCCCAAGAAAAAAAAAAAGATGTTCGCATATGAACTTCCTAAATTTTCTCCATATAAGTATGAGCATTTTCATTATATTTTAAAATGTAGTAGATCTATATGAATGCCATCAGAAGCAGGTGACCTGATTTTAAGTTCTATTTATGGTGCAGTGGAGTCGGTTTCAAAATTATTGATCTCACAATGGCTGATAGGAAACAACCAAATCCTTTTTGTCTAAGTTTACTATATATCATGAACCTATTATTAATTTCATTGATGATTTCCACAACGCTATATAACATACCTTAAGTAATTGGTAAAAAGAAGTCAAGGTTTTTTTAACTTCTCTTGTTCTCTCTTCTCTATAATTTTATGCAATTTTCTTTTTTCTTTGTTCGTTTTCTCATGAACTTCTTGTGTGCCTTTCAGAGAGTTAGCAACTCTAGTCGATCGGTCCTGGAGGATGGAAATGGGCGGAATTCTTAGGGAAGAGCCTGTGCCAGTTTAAATCTGGCAATATGATTTTGCCTTCATCAACATCAGATGCTGTGAGGTTTGCCCCTGATGCCATCAGTGGTTCGTTTGCGTATCATCTTGGCATATTAGTGTATGATATGAATTTTCAAGGATTTTTATTTTTATTTTTAAAAAAAATCCACTTAAAAAGCGAGAGGGTTGAAAAAAGTAACTTTTATCAGGCAATTAAGGCTATCACCTCCACAACGGTTCTTTCATCTCCAATAATTTACAATCAATCATGAACTTATTAATAGAGGGCAGAGGCTCTCGTCTTTCTATTTAAATGATTGAACTACGTTGTACTGAGTCGAGTTAGAATCTTAGTGCTTGAAATGAACACGAGGCACCTAAACTATAACCACCAAAAGCTGAAATGTATTAAAGCCTTTTTTAAATACAAAAGCTGAAGGTTACAGAGTCTGGCCATGTTTGGCTAATCAATTTTTGTGAATTTTCTTTTAGCAAAATTTTGAGATATGTTTTTTATTGGGTTTTGTGAAGGTGGATAGGAAAATCTGGATAATTTTTTTTTGAAATATGTCTTGTTTTGGGATTTGTGAAAGTAGATGGGAACAGTTGAAAAGTTGTTTGAATATAATTTTTTTAAAGCAAGTTTAAGTGCTTGGAAAGAGGCATAGCCCAAGTACATAGGAAAAATAGAAATATAATTTTTTTAAGGATATTTTTGTTTTGGATTTAGTAAAAGTTGTTTTGGTTTTTGTGTTTTTGAATTTTCACTGAAATCTAGGCAAATGATTGGATAAAAAGTTGAAATAGTAAATTTTTTTAGATTGAAAGGTATTTGGTTTGAAGTTGAAAAACTTTTTTGGAAACTTTTGAAAAATGGACTTAACCAAACATGGCCTCTAGTTCTCATATTGTTTGACTTCATTAAGGGGAATGGATGCAGATGAATACTTATGCATACATTGTAGTCAATGTTTAAGAAAAGAATGAAGTGCTCCACACAACAAAATAGGCAATGATATGGGAAGGGCCTTCTTACTTAAATCCTGGGATATTCTTAATAATACAGATAATACTTTGGGTAATCAAGTTACCCAAACTACCATTATTAGGAGGCTTACATGAAAATAGTCACAGCTTTATTAACACACCGAGGAAGATAAGACATACCTTCTTGACCCTTGACTTTCTTTTGAGTCTTCATTGCTCTATCACTCACAACATGACAATATGTATAATCAAACACTGCATTCACATTCTTACTTATGAGGATGACGACATGTTTATCTTATTTCAAATCCAGTCACTAAAGCTCCAACACCAAGTCTACAATGCCAACAGTGGAACTGGGTTAGATGTATAAATCAGTAAACTAAAAAATATTTGCACTGCTACTGTCTGGCAACAAGTATGGTCCAAAATGAAGTTGCACGAATGAAAAAAGTATGCCAAATTGTATTTACGTGACGTGACCATTTGACAAACAATTGCCAGCATGATAAGATATCTAGAAATATCATCAAGTTGAATGAATAATGGATCGTGAAATCATATATTCATGACATCACAGATTAACTGTTTTTGTTTTCTTTATGATGTTATATCTTCCAATTCCTCATTATCTTTGTGCATTTTCACTTGTTAGGAAAAAAAATTTCTATGAATCTTCAAAAGATTCATGGGAAGATAACGGGAAATATTTTGTACCTTGAAATATCTTGTTAAATTGATGTTGATATAACATCTCCATCCCTTGAATTATTGGGAAGGTACACTTTCCACTCTTTGACTAATAAATGATTCACACTATGTATGCCAAACTACCAACAGTATGCGAACTGCTAAAATCTGACAAATTGTACCCTCATCCAATTCTAACTGTGAAGATGAATGGAAAATAGATCAAATAGGTGGTGTAGCACAATTTTAATTATTGAATCTTAATAGAGGCAAATAAACGCCTTTGGGTGAAAAACATGCTTCATGAGTGGAAGGCGGACATAGTGTGCTTATAGGAACCCAAGCTGAAATTTATCCCTAGAGAGTTGTTTGGAGTTTATGGAGCTGTACTTATGTGGATTGGGTTTATCTTGCTTCTGAAGGGGCCTCAGGAGCTGTTTTGGTGATGTGGGATAGAAGGGTGGTGGAGAAATTGGAGGAATTTATTGGGGAGTATACTGTGGCATGTTCCTTTAGGAATGTTGATGATAATTATTTATGGGCTTTTACTGGTATTTACGGACCGAATATGGACAGCAGTAGAAGAATGTTATGGGAAGAACTTGCTGGAATTCATAGCTGGTGGGGCTTACCATGATGCATAGGTGGTGATTTTGATGTTACAAGGTTTCCTAGTGAACGCTCTGGTGACAGCAGATTACAACCAGCAATGACAGAATTTTCAGAGTGTATTTTTTACTTGAGTTTGATGGATATTCCTCTCATGGGTGGTGCTTATACATGATCCAATAATCATACGTGGTCTAGATTGGACAGATTTTTAGTATCACCAGAGTGGGAAACTCACTATCCAGAGCTTTGTCAAAAGAGGCTGCCTCGTCTATGCTTAAATCATTTCCCATTATTACTAGATTGTGGAGGTATTTAGGGAGGACGTTGGTATTTTAAGTTCAAAAACATATGGCTGAAAACTGAAGGTTTTGTGGAAAGGGTTAGGCAATGGTGGGATTCTTATCAAATTAATGGCACCCCTAGCTTCATTTTTGCAGGTACATTGAAAGCTCTAAAATATGATTTTAAGTTATAGAATACTCAATCTTTTGGTGATGTAGGAGACCATAAAAAGTCCATGCTAGAGACGCTTCAGGAGGTAGAGAGGTTTCAGGAAGGGAGGGCTCTTTCTATGGAGGAAGCATCTCAGAAGGCTGAGCTAAAGGCAGAATTAGAAAGGGTTGTGTTATTGGAGGAGATCTCTTGGCATCAAAAATCAAGAGCTTTATGATTGAAAGAAGAAGACTGTAGCACAAAGTTCTTTCACAGAGTGGCAAATTCCCATAGGAGAACTAACACCATTGAGATGCTGAAAATAGACGGAGTGGACTGTATGGAGGCTCTTGTGATTAGGGAGCATATTGTGGGATTTTTGAACACTTAGGCCTCATTTGGTTACACAGATGAGATGAGATGAGATAAAAGTTGAAAGTTGAATAAAATATTATTAGAATATAATTTTTTAATATAATTTTTATTTTAGGATTTGAAAATGTTGAATTGTTTATTATATTTTGCGTGAGAGTTTGAGAAAGTTGTAATGATTATATGAGATGAGATGAGATAGTTTGCTCTGTTTACCAAACTAGGCCTTACTTTCTGAACAGGTGGGATGGCGGCCAAAACTCGATTGACTAGCCTTAGAGTCTATCGATCCACAGCAGGTTTCGTGGCTGGAGCAGCCTTTTGAGGAACAAGGTCCACAGTATGGTAAGGAGAATGGTCAAAGATAAAGCACCTGACCCCAACGGCTTTTTCATGGGATTTTTTCAAACTTGTTGGGATGTGGTGAGGGCAGATTTAATGAAAGTGTTCCAAGAATTCTTTTCAGTCTGGAAATTTGAGAAAAGCCTCAACTCCACATTTATAGCACTCATTCCTAAGAAGATTTGGGCCTCAGAGGTGAAGGATTACCGACCCATTAGCCTTGTGAATGAGATATATAAGATTATTTCTAAGGTGCTTGCCAATCGCTTAGGAGAGGTTTTGGGGAGGATCATTACAAAACCCCAAAATGTTTTTGTTAAAGAAAGATAGGATCTTTGTAGAGAGTGCACATTGTAACTTTTTGGTAGTTTGAGGGTGTAATGTGTTAGTGCTGATAGTTTGGAGGTGCATAATGTAAAATGCCTATTAGTTGGACGGCGAAATGTGTATTTTCACTTTTTCTTTTTCTTTTCCTTTGTTTTTTTTTTGGGGGGGGGGGGGGGGGGTGGGAATCCACATCTATTTGACTGTTTCGCTATCTATACAAGCACAGGATTGAAGTGTCTCCATTCTCAGAAACTCATGATCAGAGTATTCATACTTTAGAAGTTATGAGTTTGTTAAATGTTCCTGTTCTGGAATCTCAGATATGGTTGGATTTCTCCCAGATGTTTTGTAATGGTAAAGCACATAAATTGATACTTACAGTCTGCATCTGTCTTGATCCAATGCTCTTTTGCACTTAAATTACTGCCATGCAGCCTGTCTTGAGGTGGTTTCAAGTTGGACTTATGACATGGGATCCCCATCTTTGACATGGACCCTAGAGTAAAGCCATTGTTGTCTGCACCTGGGTACATATGCTCTTTATTGTTGTAGCAGCCGTTGGGAGCATTATTGGCCTTATATGTGTGGGAATCAGCAAAATCTCTTGCAGCTATAGTGGTTTCAGGATGAATTTTTTTGTTGAACATACGTATGACCTGCATGCCACATATAAAGAAGCTAACATCTCTTGTGGACAGATTTTTAGATCCATTTAATGCACTGTGGAGGCACAACTCGTAATTAAATTGTGGTCAAGGTCAAATGATACATAAAGAGTACAATATGTCCTTAAAAGTTATCGATTGGTTTGAGGGATAAACATTTTTCCCGTGGATATTAAGATTGTTAGATAACATGTTTCACATTGCTACTGTGCTTTGTATTTGTTATTGTTGACTTTGATTGGAGGATCCTTAGTGTGACAGCCTTTGTTGTGCTTTCAAAATAGTATTTTTTTCTTCCTTTTTGTGGGTTGGGGGTGGGGGGTTAAGGTAAGTTATAATAAAAGCCTTAATTACTATTAGATCTCTTGCTAGTAAGATTGCCTGGGTCAAGAGGTTGAGACAGGATCTTGAATAGGTGGCAGATAATCCATATCATCTAATTATTTTGTTTGCCCCAAAAAGAAAATCTAACTCTTTTGTTTAACTTCAGTATATCCTAATTGTCTCGTAATGTGCATAGGGGAGGAATTCAAATTGAGCTTATTAGACTATAGTCTGTAAGTGATTAGAATGCAGTATTTTTAGTATAAGGATTATGTCTAGACCCACGGGTTCTCTGAATACTCTAGTTCTGAAAGACCAACCTTGCGGAGTATCTTCTTGGTTGAAATAGAGTCAGCTGCATCACCACTTTTAGAAGGGACAGAGTTCCTTGAAGAAGCATGGAGCTTTTTCAGCATCTTCTTCACGAGATGCATGGCAGACTTTTGTGCTTTCATGGCCTGCATATTCCCCCCCTCAATTTTCTCTGCGTCTTTCTCATTTGTTATTGTTGTCCTAAGAAACAGCTCTTCAAGTGATGTCTTCTCTTTCTTTACTTCTTTTCTCGTTTCTGGAAGTTCAATTGAAGAGCCAAATAGATATCCTTGGAGTGGGCATACCAAAATCTTCTCATAACATTCGGTTTCGGCCTCGTCCATTTGCTTGCCACTGAGTGTAATAGTGCTAGCATGACTGTTCCTCCCAGATGAGTCGTCGCCACACTCTTCTTTAGTTTCAGCCTCAAGGAACTTCTCCAGCTCATAGTTGATGAGCTTCAAGTCATTGTCTGTCAATTCTGTTTTGCTCTCAGTTATGCTCTCCAGAGGCCTGGTAAATGTAGGTGTTGCAGGCTCAGTAATAATTGGTTCCAGGCCGAGAGTTCCAATCGTGAGGAAGCCATGGAAGAGCTCACAGATCACAGCAGATTTTTCTTCTTCTACCTTATCTTCCTCTCTTTTGGCTTCAGTATCAGAAAAATATTTCTCACATTCATGTTTGGCTTGGTTGAAGGATCTGGGTCCATATGTGGAGCCAAAGCTTGGCTTCATATGGGCATCTTGGTCATCAAGTGATGGCTGCGCTGAAAGGCAGATGCAAGGGTTTCCTGAAATCAGAGTTGCAAAAGGAGTTAGGATATTGATGAAAATAATTAGGGAAGACAGACCTTCTTATGAGCAAGACGTGTGTGTATTCTTTTTGTTTTTTTTGTTTTCTCTTTGGTGCTTTGGGAAGGGGAATGTGGACCAATCTAGTGGCTGCTCCATTCTGGGCATGTATGCCTGTTAGTGCTCTGAGGCTTGAATAATTTCTTCGGTGATCTAAGTGGACAGTATGGAATTTAGAACAAGGCGGCCCCAACACTTATTGCTGAGGACCTAAACCCAGTGGCCCTGTGCCCACAAAAGGTTGGTGACTCACCCAAATTGGTTGCCACAATGCTAAATCACTGAAAAGGTTAGATGTTTCTTACACAAAGGATTGCTTATGTTTTTAAATGCTGAAGAATTACTCTTACAAAAACAATCATGAAGAGTTACTGAATTGCACCAGTCAACAGGTGCTGATGCATAATTTGCATTGTAAGACATTGAGCAGAAGTCATGGTTGTGTAGTAAATTTAATATCTGATAATTTATGTATTGATGATGTATGCCTTAAGGAAGGTTGATGAGGACAGTTTGAATACCAATTATGAAATCCTTGATAGGCTCGATGCCACTATGCCGAAATTTATGGTGCATCCAGTCCAGTAACTGCAGTGGTCACAGGCAAAGATGAATCAGAGGCCTGAAAAGTGAAAACATTTGTGTTATTCTAAGTTTGGTAGAGTTTCCAGACTTACCTTCATTTTCATCTCTTTCAAGGATTTGATCTTAGATCTCCAGGCGGCTATAGGAGATGGAAATAGAGGTAGACTTAGATTGCAATGGGGTTGGGCCTCTAAAGGGAGAACGCAGGATTTCTAAAGAGCAGGAGGAGGATCTGTTTATGAAAACTGTTAGCAAGTTGTAAATTCTGGTGGAAGGATCTGGGATAGATATGAATAGAGAGAAACATTTAGAAAGATACAAGATTGTAGTTGGTTGTTCATTTCAAGATCAAATCATGTGGGCAAATAGGAGTGGTTTTTTGAGACCCACACAGTGTTGCCACCCAAAGCATGCTTGGGGTAGTTGCACGGGCATATTAATGAATATATAATCAGCCGCAGGGATATTAAAGCTGGTATACCAATGAATCTTTCATTTTGGTTGCATCCAATAAAAGTGTTGTTTAAGATGCAAATAAGCACATTCAATTACAGATGGAAATGGCGTGCCGAGATGGATGGATAGACATTAAATCTGTACACATCTAACTTTTGCCTGTAATTATGATAGATCATGTTTTTTGTTTGTACTTCACAAGGAATTTGGTTAGGAGGCCAACTGTGACTGATTATATACTGCTGAATGTTGTTTTCTGAAAAGATGATTAAATTTTTAATATATTTTATTCATTAATAATTGGTAGGGCATGCTATGGTTAAGATATTCCTTGTTGAAAATATTATAGGATGCACTTGTCCTACTGTGATTTCCTCAGTTGGGTAGGCTGGGCCATTGCAAGTATTTGTCTTAGGACCTGAGCTGTTCTGCTATAAATCTCACATCTTTTTCATCAATTTTATACTCGTTTATATTTTTAGTGCATGACCACCTTACAAAGACAATTATATCACATTAGAAACTTGTAGTGAGTGTTCTTTAATTCAGAGCTGTCAGCATGTAGAGGATCCTGTGGTTGCTGTGTAAAATTTAACTTGGTTAAACATCTGTGTAGCTTTTCTTTTTAATGGTTTTTTTCCTTGGATGCTATCGCAGTGATAGTGGAAATACTTGAAGGTTTATTGCTGGTTTTATATAGTGACTACTAATATTTGTGAATACACAAAGCTGTTCATTGTATGCTTGGTACCATCAATGGCCAAGTCTTTTATCAGTTCCCCGACTCCAGAAAAACCTTGAATAAAACAAGGATGTAATTTGGTAAGTTTGCGTATTAGATCCATAATAGCCATGGTTCCAGACCATTTGGTGTTAAGCTGTATACATTTGGGACCCAGGACAGACACAAGGCGTTTTTTCCCCCAGTTATCACTTTGACATAACTCTACTTGCACGTTTGATGGATTAAATTTTTTGCATTTCCATGTAATGCTGTCGTGAAAACCATTTGGCCATAATATTCTCTGGCATTTATATTTGAACTGTATTCTCAATGCAGGCATGATTGTGACGTTTTATGGCTATATAAGCTTGTCTGCTCAGCTGCCTTGATTGCTATATCGACTGTGTTTTGACTGTGCATGGAGGAATCACCATGACAGGATTGCCAGCCATGAAATTTTTAAGGTTACCCCACTCTGATTTTCGGATGTTAAAGTGAGCTGGGAAGGAGAAAGCTGTCGTAGGCTTGGAGACAAAAACCCACACGGCCATCTTTAATACCACAGAAAGTGAAATGGGTTTCAGGTAAATTTTGATGTAATTATGTGTAGTTGTGTGTAATTTTCATCCCCTGTTTGACTCAATTCTGTAAATTTTGATTTTAACCGTGAAAAACCTTGACTGGAAAATCTTCCTCGGATTTTGTTTTGGGGAACTACTACAACATTACTATTGTTGGACAGGTGGTGCCCTCATTTTTCCTTATTCAGGTTGAGAATTATACCAAATTCTGAGAATTATACCAATTCCTTATTCAGGCTTTGCATGCCATCAAATCTGCATTAAGGTTTAATCAGCATAAAAATGAATTAATTTTGGAGCTTAAGTACAATAATGTGACCCATCAATCATATTCTATATTGGAGTGGTTGATTATAGGCATCATCATCATCGACCATCTGTGGAATCAGGAGATATGATCAATCCAAATGGTCCAATCTTGTTTCCTTGTTCTAGTGCCGTACAGCATCTTTCTTTCCCTTTAAATCTCTATAATTATCGACCATAATGAAGGTCAGACAAGCTTACACGTATCTTTCAGTGTCCTACCCAATTAGGGTGAAGTAGGTTCCCGGAGGCATCCTCATTTTCAGCTAACCGACGAGCAGCTATAAAACGTAAGATTTGCCACTTTTGGAGGGTACCCATTCTAAATTTCACGCCAAAACAAAGACTTGAGTCTGCACAGGTATGGCTCATTTTTGTGGGCTCTTTCATGTTATTTAAGGGGTCAGTACAATCCATTTCCCAATGACAGAAGGTCACCATGTGAATCCACGTGATTATTTCACAACCATATTTTTGACTAACTTTTGCCAATTTGATTTATCTTGTCCCCGTAATCTTCTTGTTTAGATTGCAATTAAACTATTAGAGAAGTCGATCAGGTCAATGTCACGTCTCACTCTCACCTAATGTATTTTGATTTTTCTCCCCTTCCTAGACACAAATATTGGCACGATGACATTACTCACATTACTAAATTAGTCGACTGAACTTTCAATTTTTACAATGGGAATAATCTAGAGTTTTCTTGGTTCATTCCGGAAAGAAAATAGATACATAATATCTTTTAAGTAATTCTATCTCAAAATTCATTCATAATAATAGACAAAATAAAATCATTAATTATATCTATCATTCTTCAGATTTTATCTTAAAATTTTGACTGATCTGGTTACATTTGGATAGTAAAGTATTCTCAGGTATTCTGTGAATAGTAGCGAAAAAATATTGAAAAAATAATAATAGAATAATAAAAAGTAATAATAAAATAATGAATAGTATGAAAATATTATGAAAATATCTTAGTACCCAAATTAATTGTTTAGCTTGTTAACGACACATCTAATTGCAAGCTTGTTTAACGACACATCTAATACATTATTGATGTGAAATTTAACATAAAAAATTATTGATATTTTAAATTTTTATAAATATAATAAATTCGGCGCTGTATTTATATTCCGTCTTGTAAGGAGCTGAACTAAAAAACTCTTGCAGAAGAAGAGTTCTC
This sequence comes from Cyclocarya paliurus, assembly GCA_029856935.1. Classification (NCBI taxonomy): domain Eukaryota; kingdom Viridiplantae; phylum Streptophyta; class Magnoliopsida; order Fagales; family Juglandaceae; genus Cyclocarya; species Cyclocarya paliurus. Next base: position 39,247,012 of record CM056946.1, on the reverse strand, counting down.
CCTGTGTCTAGTCTTGGAAAGCCATCACCGTCACCTCGCCTTCTCACCCCCATAGTGGGCTTAATTTCAAAGATGGGCGAATTGGGTCCACTTTAAACGACTGGGCCAATGTGTTCGTCTCTAAATGTTTCGATTATTAATACATTTGGGCCCAAAATGGCATAAATCCAGCCCCCATCGAAACACACGTTATTTGAAAACAAATATTCGAATATTTTTTTCTCCCTCCATTTATTTTCAGTAATCCATGTCCCATTACTGACTTCTGGAATTTACAAGTTGAAAATGTACAAATTTCACGCATCTTTCATAAAAAATGAGATCTTATTATGAAAATATTATTTATTTTTATAGTAAGGTTTACTTTTTACAAAAGACTTATGTAAATTCTATGCATTTGAGATCTATTTTTAGCATTACTCTAAGGGTAGGTTTGGATACATAATTTAAATAAGATGAGATGAGATGTTTTATTAAAATTTGAATAAAATATTTTTAAATATAAATTTTTAGTATTATTTTTATTTTAAAATTTGAAAAAATTGAATTGTTTATTATATTTTTGTATAAAAATTTAAAAAGATTATAATAATAAAATGAGATGAGATGAAATGTTTTGTAAACCAACCAAATAAATAACGTGTATTTACAAGTTAGTGTGTATGATAAGGATGATATTTTTCACATTAAATGGATGCAGCCGTAAATAAATACTTCAAAATCCATGAATCATAATTATAAGTCAGGATTAGTTTTTCTTTAAGCTATATTTTGATGAGTTGAGTTGTAAATAGTATTATTTTATTAATTTTATTAAAATAAATTTAACTTTTTTACGTTGAGATGAAATTAAACTTTTGTTGAAATATATAAAATAAATTAGATGAGTTTAATTTTTTTATAAGATATTAAAAAAGAGCAATAATATTCACATAACATGTATTTTAAAGTGAAGATATTTTTATTAAATGGCGTTATTTTTATAAAATATTTTATTAAACTATCCTTTATTTTTAAATATAATTGTATAACATATTAAGAAAAGTAACGTGTATTTATAAATTTTTCATTTCTAAAATATCTGAACAATGATCAGAATCTTTGGAAGAAAAATGTTGCAAACCCGTTGTCCAAACTGAAGAATAATATAAAAAGAGGGATGACATTACAGACTAACTACTTCTGTATAATTTTTCTACAACTTTCTAATAAAATAATATATGTTAAAAAATAAAGGAAACTTAGAAAGGAATGGAGTTACTACATAAGCACAGTTGCAGGCCTCGTGACTTGGGTGTGTTTAGATGTTGAAGTGAGTTGAGTTGAGTTGAATTTAGATGATAAAATATTATTTTTTAATATTATTATTATTTTAAAATTTGAAAAAATTAAATTGTTTATTATATTTTATATTAAAATTTAAAAAAATTGTAATGATGAGTGAGATGAGATGAGTTTAGTTTGAAAACCGAAACCTTAGTTCAGACGAAATAAAATGAGTGAAATATTTTGAATAGTAATAAAATAAAATATTATTAAAATATTATTTTAATTTAAAATTTAAAAAAATTAAATTATTTATTATATTTTTATATAAAAATTTTAAAAAATTATAAGTTGGGATAAGAGTTTCGACAAACGGAGACTCTTCTTCTATTGGCCACGCTTTCGGCTTTCCCACAAAACTTTTCAGCTCATTCCGGCGTTTCCGCTGCCAATCGTTGTTTCCAATAAAATCCATTAAATCAGCTCATCTCTGAAACGCAAGTCTCATATATACTCTCCCTCCTTATTACTAGTAAGGAACCCCGAAAAGGGATACAATCATGGGCACGGAGAGCTCGTCAGGGGAGATATCAGAGCCGTTGCTGGAGGAGTCGGAGAAGATTGGTATCGTGGAGACGGAGCGAGTCCCGGAATGGAAGGATCAGATCACGATCAGAGGGCTTGCCGTCAGCGCGCTGTTGGGAACCCTCTTCTGCATCATCACCCACAAGCTCAATCTAACGGTCGGGATCATTCCGTCCCTCAACGTCGGCGCTGGCTTGTTGGGGTTCTTCTGCGTCAAGTCCTGGACTAGCTTCTTGTCCAAATTGGGGTGCTCGGTTCAGCCCTTCACGAGGCAAGAGAACACCGTTATTCAGACTTGCGTCGTCGCTTGTTATGGCCTCGCATTTAGCGGTAGACGCCGCCCCCCCCAGTTTTCATACAGCATATGCATACAAAGCACGTTGTGTGTGTGTGTGTTAATTTTCAGTTTTTCCCGCCATTTTGTTAGTGAATTAACGACTTTAATTATGAAATGCGCACATTGCAGTGACTCCAAAAGAAATAAAAAGGGTGAGGTTGTTGTTTGTGGCCTGATTATTGAATAAAAAATCATCTTTAGGATTACATCAGCTATGAGCAAATTCATTGCACCTATATAGTTAGTAAGGGCTTCTAATATGTTATACTCGAGTGACCATAATTTAAACACACTTTGTAAAGCCTGTCGTTTGAGCATAAGAAGAAGTAGAAAGAAAGTACTTATCAAAAAAAGAAGTGAAAAGAAAGTACCGGTTTTCCTGTGATGAGATTCATTTTAGTTTTTTTTTAAACGTTTTCAGAAATTGGCGATGTCAAAATGATCAACTTAAGGTGCAGTTGTTTGTAAAAAATTTGATCAGGTCCGGGTTCTTAGATAGACATTATTGCTTGATTAAGTGATTTTCCCACTTAATGTGAATATTTGTCAGTGTCCTTTTTTCCCGTTTTGTGACCCTCACTTGCCTAGCCATTAATAGCATTTATATACTGTAAATGCTTATTTTGAAACAGTACAATTTGCTAATTTGGTGGTACTGGTCACCATGTTGCTGAGGTTTGATTATTGTAGTGAATCTCTGATTGACTGCAGGGGGATTTGGTTCGTATATGCTTGCAATGGATGAGAGAACTTACAAACTCATTGGTGTTGACTATCCGGGTAACAGGGCTGAAGATGTTAAGAACCCTGGCCTGGGTTGGATGATTGGTTTTCTATTTGTTGTCAGCTTCCTTGGGCTTTTCAGCCTTGTTCCACTTCGTAAGGTAGTTTCCGCCGTTGTAAATCTCAAAAATTTGTTTTAAGGGGAATCATTTCTATAATTGCAAAAGACAAGTTTAAGTCCAGTTTGGTGTTGGATAGAGGCTGGGTTCAGCTCTACAAGGTAAATTGTTGTATTTTTCAGTTTTTTTTAGAAGATGAGTTAAAATCGTTTTAATATTGATTTGGAACGTGTGGTAGAGCCTCGCTTAGCATGCCAGAGGTATGGGGATTGATACCTCGCATCTCCACTTAAAAACGACTTGTTATCTTTTTTACTTATCAAAAAAATATTGATTTGGAACGTGATAGATTTTAGCCATACTTAATGATTCATGTGGACTAGAGTAAAAGGAGCTGTAATGTGGGTGTTAAATCTGTTGGTGTTCCTTATAACACATTTTTAATTAATAATGAGATATCTTTCTTTTTATCTCTTTTATATTTACTCTCTCTCTCCCCACTTATTGTCTTGTATCTCTCTGTGTGTGCTTATAGGTCATGGTCATGGATTATAAGCTTACATATCCTAGTGGCACAGCAACTGCCATGTTAATAAATAGCTTTCATACAAACACTGGAGCTGAGCTTGCAGGGTAAGTTAGAGAGATACAGAACTGTTCATTGATTTCTGGCCCTTGACACAGAACCTGTTGTTGTAAAATGATTGGGGAGAAGTAAGTTTGTAGATAGGAAATTTCAAGCAAAACCAGTGATATTGAATGAAGAATGAGAGGTCTATCTAATGTAACACAACCAATTGTTGGAATTAGGGTTGCTTTCTCTCTAATTAAATATGAGCCTTTTACAGGAAGCAAGTCCGTTGTCTTGGAAAATATTTGAGCATGAGTTTATCCTGGAGCTGCTTTAAGTGGTTCTTCAGTGGTGGAACCTCCTGTGGATTTGATAACTTTCCCATCCTTGGACTGACATTATATAAGAGCACGTAAGGTTCTTTTACTTTTGCTTCCCTATTTCTTTTTCACGCGTTCTAACTAGGTGTTTTCTCTTGTATAAATCCAGTGTACTCCGGCTTTGCCTAGTCTTCTATTAATAGAATTTTTACTTGTAAAAAAAAAATCTCCTTTTTCACTTACTTGCAACCCCCCTGTCCTTTCCTGCCCATAAAAAACTTACAGCTTTATTGCATGTTTCACTCTAATCTGGAGTATTGTGAACATGAGGGTAATGACTGTTGTCATCAGACTAAAAGACATCCAAGGTTGAAAATCCAAGCCATCAAGGTTCAACACCTCATGGATACAAACAATCCTTTAGGGCCATAACTCCTGGTGAAAAGCTAGCGATTTAACCGGTTTCGTGTAGGGAAACTTTCGAGAGTGCGGTGCATGGGACCAGGGTTTACTCTACAAAGATGGGTCCGAAAGGCCCTACGTTGAAGAGGCTCCCTGACATTAAAAAAAAAAAAAAAATCCAAGCCAATAATGTATTCAAGGTTTTTGTCATGTTCTGTAAAGATTGAATATTGCGTTTCCCCTGCCATGTGGAGTAACTCCACCCCTTGTGAGGCACTGACAATGTATATGTAAATTTCGGTGCAATTTTTTTCTTCTAGTGGGATAATTAGGTGATGTGATGTGCCAATAGCTCTTATCTAAATTCCTATTATGTGATAATTTAATCACACATTGAGCCAGCAAAGGGGAGAGAAAATTACTCAAATATGAGTGATTTGAAGTAATTGGGGGTCTGTGTGCATGTGTTTCTAAAAGGAATATTTTGGTCACATCATGGTGTTTTACCTGTTAACCTCAATGCAGGTTTTATTTTGACTTTAGTCCAACTTATGTTGGTTGTGGTCTTATTTGCCCACATATAGTCAACTGCTCAGTTCTTCTTGGGGCAATCATATCATGGGGTTTCCTCTGGCCCTTCATATCCCAATATGCCGGAGATTGGTACCCTGCTGACCTTGAGAGCAATGATTTTAAAGGTCTCTACGGATACAAGGTTGGTGAAAAACTTTTATCTGAATTGTGTAACCAAATGCCTTCACAAAAGTGACATTATATCTGTCATAAGGGATTTTGATATTTTTTTACTTAGATCTTGATGTATGCCTCGAGAAAAAAGGGCCTGTACATCAGGCGGAAAGTGTCACCTAGGTGGGATGTAAACCACGTTGTATAGGTCTCTCGCTCTCTCATGTTATCTTTCTGTGACTTCTCTAAAGAGGCTTTTCCTACCTGTCATGATGCTTGCAGGTCTTTATAGCCATTTCCCTTATCCTTGGGGATGGGCTGTACAATTTGTTCAAGATAATAGCCATAACTGTTAACGAAATCTGCAACAAAAGCTCTAAACAGAGCAACCTTCCTGTCACTGCAGATGCTCTAGGTAAGGGTATGTAGGGTATTCAATTTTTTGTTTGAAAATGTGGCCCGTCAATTTGTTTGCAATAAAGTCATATGTTTTAAGCATGTATATCTTTTGCGGATCTTTTCTAAGAATATATTGAAAAAGGTAACTGAACACCCAACATCAGCCTTTGCAATGCAAATATGTGACCTGGTCAAGATTTCATTTACTGTCACTGGTTGCTTACAATAAACTTTGTTGTGATTATCTTCAATTGAGCTACTATAATCATAATTTTATCCCTTAGGTTACCAATTTAATATAGTACAATCTGTTATTTTCTGAAATTGGTCGGTATAGTATTGTGACGCATCGGTCAGTGATATTTCTCTAACATGTTCATTAGCAGAAGGCAAGGCTTCCGAACTACTAACGGAGCAAAGGAGAAGGGATCAGATATTTCTTAAAGACAGAATCCCCTCCTGGTTTGCAGCTGCTGGATTTGTGGGTCTGGCAGCAGTATCAATAGTGACAATTCCAGTCATCTTTCCACCCCTCAAATGGTATCTGGTTCTAAGCTCATACATCATCGCCCCTGCACTTGCCTTCTGCAATTCTTACGGCACTGGCCTCACAGATTGGAACTTGGTCACAACTTACGGAAAGATTGGTCTTTTTATAGTTGCTTCCTTGGTTGGAACCAACGGCGGGGTTGTAGCTGGTTTAGCAGCCTGTGGAGTAATGATGGCCATTGTTGCCACTGCAGCTGATCTCATGCAAGATTTTAAGACCGGTTACCTCACTCTATCTTCTGCCAAGTCAATGTTTGTGAGCCAATTAGTTGGAACAGCCATGGGTTGCGTCATTGCCCCGCTTACGTTCTGGTTGTTTTGGACTGCTTTTGACATTGGGTCACCCGATGGTCCGTACAAAGCACCAAATGGTGTAATATTCAGGGAAATGGCTATTATAAGTACTGAGGGCGTCTCTGAACTGCCGAAGCATTGCCTGGCCTTATGTTGTGGGTTTTTTGTGGCATCTCTGCTTATAAATCTCGTGAGAGATATAACTCCCAAAAAGATCTCCCAATTTATTCCAATTCCAATGGCTATGGCAGTCCCTTTTTACATCGGAGCTTACTTTGCTATTGACATGTTTGTTGGGACTGTGATATTGTACGTGTGGCAACGAATGAATAGGAAGGATGCTGAGGATTATGCAGGGGCCGTTGCTTCGGGTTTGATATGCGGTGACGGTATTTGGACAATTCCATCCGCAATCCTCTCTATTTTCAGGATCACTCCGCCCATCTGCATGTACTTTGGGCCTTCTTTGACTAGCTGAGCAGACATGGCTGTCCCCTATCCCCACCCAAAAAGGAAAGCCTTTGTAATTAATTATATGTTCCTTGAATTGGAATGTTCGTTAAATCGTGTAAATATCCTTCATTTGTGATCATTACAGATCAGGAACGGTCTGTAATACTCTTAGGCCCGATTTAGACTGAACTGAGGATAACTTAGACTGATCAGTCTAACTTTCAAACACTCAATTCTCAAATTACTAATCTATTTCAATTCAAAATCTCTTTACACGTAGAATACTTTTTTTCAACTTAATACATCTTTACGTGTGGGACGTACAATATTTTTTAATTTTTTATAAATATATCTAAACTCATCTTAACATTTAAATGCATATAAATTCATTTTAGATAGATTTTACAAAATTTATTCTTCCATTTTAATTTATTACTATATCTAAACAGCTTAAAGTATTCAAACAGTCGTAAAACTAGTTATGTAGTTATGGCAGCATTCCTCGCCCAGAATATTTTGGGCTGGCTTAATCCATTTATTTTTATTCTAGAAGCCCATGTAAGCCATAACACTATCAAACTTTTGGTACGAGGAAAATTAGAGAAAACCGAACTAGACGGCAATAGATCTCAACCCCCAACTCCAAGTACCTTCGAACGTTACTTCTCACACGTTTCTTACGAAACGTTCCGTTTGGTTACCATTCGCGAACTATTCAAATCATCTTCTACAGGATTCCCATTTAAGTTTTATCTCTCTCGAGATCAAATCAAATTCAATAAAGTGTTATTACACCGGAGACCTTAGCAATTATTGAAGCTTTAAGATTAATGAAAGTGGCAGATTTTAACACGTACATGTTAGCCTCTAACGTAAGCTGCCGCTGTCGTCTTAAAATCTGTAAAAAGCTAACCAATTAAACACAAAGTCCGTTGGTGGAACAAAAAAGCATTCAATCTCGTATAAAATTGCACATATTCTGCTTTTTTAAAAGCTTCTATCTTACGAGAATTTTTGGGGTGCTTTGGCAATTCTCTGTCACATATCATCATTAAGCACGATAATGTATTCTAACTACTCCTTTGAAAAATTAATAATAATAACAATTAACTCAGCAATTTTAAATTCATCCATCAATTTCTTTGACTTTCTAATTCATTTAACTTTGTTGCCAAGGCTTCTACGTGGTGGGTCCCATACTAATAATATCCTTCATAATCTCTTACAATATTAATCCTTATCCTCATATCTTTTATAAATATTTTTTGGTTCCCAATTAATATATTGTATTTTAATTTTTTTTTTTTTCATTTTTCAAGAGTGATTAGGTTGATATCTAGAGGTGTGAAATGAAGCTAATTAAAATTCATATTGATTTTGGTCCAAAACAAGGGAAGGGAATCTTTTACATGTGCTAATGATTATCTTAGGTTGAATATTGAGATAATTATAAAGTTTTGTGCATAAAACTCTCATCAACATCTCTCTAGTTAGTACCTAAATATATAATATGTTACTAATCAGAATATATATATGCACGTAAAGATCAAGTGATGATTATAGAAGGATAGCCTCGGATCACTTTTGTAAGGAACTATTTTATATATGAATTTCTTCATCTCTATGAAATTTTTAGTAACTATTTAAAACTTTTTCCTAATGAAGATATGTGTGTGTGTGTGTGTGTGTGGAAGTACTTTTTTTGGACGGAAAGTGGGCAAGTTGAGTGGAGTACGTACGTCGATAGGGTTTACATATTACAACATAAAGGCAAACTACAGAGAGGAGTGCGATCCGTAAATATAAGAAAAATAAAAAATAAAAAACGAAAACGACCTATATTTTTCTCATCATCAAGTTCCTTCTGCTTCAAACTATTGCAAATTTGATTCTCTACGTGATAGGGAAACTAACCCAACTCTCACTCTCTGGCTGACCCTAGTTAGCAAAGAGGCTGCTGCTAAAGTATTTAAAGTTTTGTTATTTATCATTCTCACACAGTACACGTCATATTTATTTTTATTTTCTTTATTTTATTCTTTTTAAACTAATTGAGTTATTCTATTCAGTATTCATATACAACACATTTGATAAGAAAAAAAAATTAAAAATTAAAAATTAAAAAAAAATATATAGTGTATGATATAAAGAAGATGAATAGAGAGATGAGATCGAGACCTCTTGGATTATAAGCCCACTAAACACCAAATAAATCTTCTCATACATGATATTTTGACGGATTGATGAGTCTGAACCACTCATGATATTTAGTGGGGTTATCCGAAATTATTGCAATGAGTTCGATCATAGCCACTTATGAACAATACTAGAAGCAGTGATGAAAAAGAGATGATCAAGTTGTATTATATATTATTAATACTGGGGCATGCAATAGTACTGTATATATAAATCATTTAGCTAGTAGAAAATTCCTTAACAAAAGTTGCATGTCATGTGAGAACCTGATTAAAGAGGAAATAAAATTTTTGTAAAAAATAAATAAAATAAATTTAAAAGCAAAAGAAAAGGATGGCTCATATGGGAGATGTGACGTACGGATAATGATAATTAGTTCCATCTTATCAAAAGGTGGCATTCGGTGGCAGATTCTAGCTTTATTGGAGCTAGCTCGCTCGATGGAATCTGCAGTTCATGTGGCTTCTATTTAATGTGGTACTGGGTGCTACCCCATTTTTGATCTGATCAGCATGCAGCAGCGTCCATCCATCTATCCATCCAATTATATAATATACACATGTTAATTTCGTATCGCGTTGATATTAAATTTACAAGTCGCATCACATATTGTTATCTCTGATTTTTTTCAAATCTCCATTTCCATCTCTGTCTCCTTCTACTTGATGCAAAAAATATTTACCAATATTTTGAATTTCATATCGTACTGACCGGTACGATTAAAATATTTTATTTCTGTAATATAGTTGGTATAGAGAATGATATAGTTTCGTACTAGTAAGAATTTCGACGTACCATTTCGGCTTTTACTTTTTTTTCTTCTTTTTTTCAAATTGCAAGCTTATTTTTTAACTCTCAATTCAGCCTAAACTATTTATAATTTATTCATATATAAATTATTTCAAAACGGTATTAATATCGAAATATCTTGTTTTAATATTTCGACCAAAACAGTTATGAGTACGATATTCAAAATATAGACTAGTACTACTTCAACAAAGCCAAATGCATGGTACTTAATGAGACAAATTAAGAAACACGTTTCACGAGTGATTAATTGATTCATCCATCGACCCTATCTATTAGTACTACTATTACAAAACTTGGCAGTGTTAGGCCAAATATTGACTTCTTGAACCAAGAAAAGGGTTGATCAGAGATCGATTTCTTCCGGAAAAGGTGCGGTTAATTTCTACTATATATATATATATATATATTACTTTATCAGCAAACTTAATTTTTTTTTCTTATAAATTAATTTCATAGTGACGTTATTAATAGAAAATGTCGAGTTAATTTCCAAGTTCCAACTCGTTTCAGTCGTACTTGATGATGATCAGATCGATCCAGTGATCAATATCCCTTCACTCAATTGGGTCAATAACAAATTGAAAAAGATGGGAGTTGGGATAGGGTTTTAATGATTAAGACAAACATATATATATATATATATATAATTAAATAAATGAAAGCTAATTATGATCTCTAATGGAAAATAAGTCATGAAATTACGTAGTACCCGGCCACAACAAAATTAAAGCAACCAAAGATCTTTTCACATTCAAGTTTTGAATTCATGTGACATTGGGGAGGATATTTCAACAGCTTTCAAAGATGATGGGGCCTCCCTTGTCTCCATGGTGGGAAGCATATGTGACCACCAAAACAATCACCAACACACACATACCCACTCCCACCCATAAGTATTATCATTACACAACGAAGGAATTGATCTTCTCTACACATCCATCAAACCATATAGCTAAAAAATTTAATAAAAATAAATAAAGCGCCGGATCGAGACGATCATCATCAGAAAAGGCCAAGCAAGCTCTCTCATTTCTTGATCTGTGACTTACATGAGAATATATAAAAACCCTAAAGTTGCTAAGCAATCGAGTTGAGAGAATGATCATAAAATAAAAAGGATCCCCACAATGGTGACCAAGATTTGGATGGAGATCGAGTTCAAGCAATGATATTATGGAAGTCAATTGACTAGATTGCGGGTTATGACGCCCTTGTTAGCTAGCTAGATGGGTACATGCATGTCATTCGGCTTGAAATTATAGGATTTAGGCGTACGCGTCCGTTTTTCACGCACTGATTATGGCCAAAGCTAAATAATAAGATTTACCTTTTGTTTAAATTTAATTGCAGTTCTGCAATAGTGAAAAGGGAATTAGACTAATCATAACAACCTGCAAACTTTTGAAATTTTAAAAATAAAGCAACTTTGGACCAATTATCATATCCTAGCAGCTGAAGCTAGCTAGCGATGCATGGTAATTTCTTATAAATAGGTCTCTCTTTATATTGGTTTAAGTTGTGATCATGGGCTTTTGCAGCTAGCTAGCTAGCTAGATGATCATGATAAACTTAATTATCTCATACACTGATCTGGAATTGAGTAAATAATATTTCCAGATCAGTCTTAAGTTGTTGCTGGTCTTCAACATCAGTCGACAGTACTCATGTTTATACTACAATTAATGGCTGGCTCTCATGCACTATATATGTATCTCATCAGTAGTTATATAAAATATATAAATCACCAACACATGATACAAAGTTGCACCCACCTTCCTCAGCCATAATTATTAATTCACCTCTTGTTAGCTAGCTAGGGGTAGGCTGTATTTTATGTATATGCTATATATTATATGATCATTTATGGGGCGGCATGCAGTGAAAATTATATTCAAAGCACGATTGAAAATGAGTTACCCTCTCTTAAGGGACTTCTTGTCACTTTCTTGAGCTGTTTGGCTACCATTAATTAAACTTATAAAGTGTTCAATTCCTTTCTGTAGTACGTCTATTCTAATCTCTCTCTCTCTCTCTCTCTCTCCAACATTTTCTTCATTTTGTTGTATACTTTACAAAGACCATTGAAACTTAAAGGATATGTACAAGATTTTCAGTGGCCTTATACCTTTTTCATCAGTGAAGGATAAAGCATCACAGGCTTCAAATTAACTTAAATGATTGGTAAGATAAGAAGAGAATTAACGTCGATGGATTCTTTGTAATAATATATACAAAATTCCATTTCCTTTTTTTCCTGGAAAGAAGTACTTCGTAGTTTTATAAGACGATTTGTTTTTGTTTTGTGATTGATGATCACAAAAAAGTACTGTATATAGACGCGGATCCTATATATATAGAATATTATATACACCAGTACTAATGTTTGGAAGTGGGGATTTTGTGTGTGTCGTCCCATAAACCGTCGGGAAGTACTCTAGTATTCAGGCCCCAGGGTCCCCTAAAAATGATACCTCTAAACTGAAAATCAAATCAAACCTCACCCTTTTTTATATAAACTCCAACAGCACTCCCTCTGGTCCATATCTTATGGTTGCTGATTCCATTATTACTTTTCTGCTTTAATTTGTGTGTGTTTGTTTTTTAACATATCTGAAGGATGGGCCTAGGGTGGGTTAGAAGCAACTCCACTACCCACTCATAGGTTGCCGTGTGGCTACAGCCAAAATGTCCACGTGGACACTTGAGTCCCTTGCAAGAGATGGCATCATGCACTGTTGTTGCTGCAATAATAGCATGCAGGGAGAGAGATAATGAAGTGGGTGGAGGGAATCCACGCCCCCATAGAATGTGGGAATGGGTTTTAGAGGTGTGTCTCTGAGGGGGTGAAATTGACGAGTTTTAAAGTTGCGTTCACATCAAACTGGTCAGAAACCCCCCACAACGGTGAAAGAGGAAAGGATACTCAGAGAGGGGAGGGTAAACCAAGTTAACGAGCTAAATCCAGAGTTGCCCATAAGATAAATAAATAAACCTAGAGTTAAAAATTGACAATTGAGGGCACATTGGTATTTTAATGTCATATGGATTTTGTCTTCTCATTCCTTGCCAAAAACAGTGAAAACTAATGAAAGTCTAGGACTTTTCAGGTCACCTTCTTCAATCAAAGAGGATCCTTTTTCTTTTTTTCTTTTTTCCCTTTTATTATTGTGCCCTGTTCATGGATCCCAAGGGCTCAACAACAGCAAAGCAGCCACAAGTACCAAACTTCTTGAGCCTCCCACAACCACAACAACAACCTAACATGGGTGAGAACAAGCCTGCTGAAATCAAAGACTTCCAGATTGTGATTGCTGACAAAGACGAGGGCAAGAAGCAGTTGGCCCCCAAGAGAAGCTCAAACAAAGACCGGCACACCAAAGTTGAAGGCAGGGGAAGGAGAATAAGGATGCCAGCTCTTTGTGCAGCGAGGATTTTTCAATTGACCAGAGAATTGGGCCACAAATCTGATGGAGAAACCATACAGTGGCTGTTACAGCAGGCTGAGCCATCGATAATAGCAGCCACTGGGACTGGAACCATACCGGCTTCAGCTTTGGCAGCGGCCGGGGGTTCTGTATCACAGCAGGGGGCCTCTCTATCAGCTGGATTGCACCAAAAGATTGATGATTTGGGGGGGTCCAGTATCGGGTTAGGGAGTAGGACCAGTTGGGCAATGGTAGGTGGGAATTTAGGGAGACCCCATGTGGCCACAGGGCTATGGCCCCCGGTCAGTGGGTTTGGGTTTCAGTCATCATCTGGTCCATCGACTGCGAATTTGGGAAGTGAGAGTTCAAATTACCTGCAAAAGATTGGCTTCCCTGGCTTTGACTTGCCAGCCACCCCTATGAGTTTCACCTCAATATTGGGTGGGAATAATCAGCAGCTACCTGGATTGGAGCTCGGCTTATCCCAAGATGGTCATATCGGGGTTTTGAACCCACAAGCCTTGAGTCAGATTTATCAGCAGATGGGGCAGGCTAGAGTGCAGCAGCAACAGCAACACCAGCACCAGCACCACCCTCCTGCTAAGGATGATTCTCAAGGTTCAGGACAGTAGGCTTGGTCTCTGGGGACGTTCAAGGCCACAAACTTGGAGGGACGTGCAAGAAGTAGCATTTTCAGAGGCTGAGTTCTTTTGTAGTGGGTTTTGTATTGTATAATTTACAAAAAGAAAAAAAAGTGAGAAAAAGAGATACTGAGAGAATTCAATAGGGACTGGATTTGGTTTGCCCCTTCTTTTTGTCCTCTGCATCAGTAAAGTCTCCAAAAACAGGTGCTTCTAGGTCTCAATGGTTTGTCTTTATAGTTATTTTCTGTATATACCATAGACGCGTTAATTGATACAGTGTTGCTTTTGCTGTAAAATGTGCAGGTGGAAATGTGCACTACCAAATTGCTTGGTTTGGAATTAACTTCTTGTTTAATTCAGAGGTGTGTTGATTATAGTGTAAGGCATCTTAAATTATTTTGTTCTTCCTTGGGTCTCGATGGAGTGGTGATCGGTTTGTTTGTCACATTACAGCTTCATAGTCATACTTGTCCAATTTCTTCTTAGGTCTAGCAAGGAATTTTAATTATCCAGTATATTCTTATGTTTTGCGCAGAAAGGGTGAGTTGCTTATAACAACTAGCTGTCTGATACATGCATTTTTACTTGCTAGCCCATGTCTATAAACAGCTTATTTTAGTGTTACCTCTTGAGAAATACACGGCTTTGGATCAATCTCTCTCCCTTTAAAGATATTTTGGCTACTTCTCAATGGGAGTTCTCTTTGGATTCATTTCCTTTTCTTCTTTATTCAAATGCTGATCTTCGGGAATGTTTCTGGGGTTGATATACACGCCATGAGGCAACATAGTTCTCAATACCAGTTTAGAACTATTCTAAGTTCTAATGGTTACATTAGTTAAATCTAAGATAAAAAACTGTTGACATGAAGGACATTCAGTTCCCTTACATCATTGTGACTGTGATTTTCATATCATTCATACTCTAACCAACCTTAAAGTTTAATGAAGAGTCTGACTCTGGATTTTTGTCTTTTTAGTGTCTGTTGATTCTTCTTGTCTTACTAGTGTGTGTGTGTGATAGCCATTGTACCTGCACGTTGCCTCGTTACATGTCCAAGCAACTTTTGGTCCATGGAGATGAACTACTGTATACCTTAATATGTTTGTTAATAATGTGCTTCTAAAATTTTAGCATGTTTAGCATGTTGAATTAATAGAAATAAAATTTTAGAATTAGGTCTTACCTGAATGATTAGTGATCTTATATATGATACCTGCACTTGGGTGATCGAGTTGAAGCACTTTCTTTTTTTTGGTAGCTTGGAACATCTGTATCTCATTATATGTAGTGTCTTGCAAGTGTCTTGGTTATCATGGGAATGGAATGATCAAAACATTTCTAGTTTAGATGTTTCTTTTAAGTCCAGAGTTTTGAATCTGAACCTGTTTGGTTTTCTTTAGTTTTCATAAGTTTTCTTAGGTGAAGTTTTTTTGAAGTTTTGCTTCCAAGAGAAATTTTCATGTATTTGCTCCTGTGAAGCTTACATATCAAGTAGAATAGGTATTTTTTGTCATGAAGTTGGCATTATGCTTCAATTCTACACTTGGTTGCTTTTGTCCTACAATTTCTGTAGTCGGCAATGATGTCTCTGTTCTAATATAGTCTTTTCAGTCAAGTCTCTTTCTGCTTCTGTTTTACTTCCTGCACTGAGTGATTATTGCTATAATTGCGGTGGCCCTTTTAGTTGAAGGTTATGAAATTGACACCCGCTTTCCTTTGTGTCACTCTCAATTCAATTTAATGCTCCACTACTATTATTGTGACCAGTCGTCTAGTTTGGTATGGAAGGGTCCAAAAATCTCTACTTGATGAACGTTGATAACTGTCGAAATCTAAAATGCCATGAGGAAAACCTGACTTTATTTATAAGTAAGAAAAACCTGATGACTTCCCCCATTAAAACCCATTTAAAAGCCAGAAAATCTCCATTTCTAGAATTATTTTTGAAGCACTCACATGTTTCAACATTTTCATGCTATGCAGCTTTCTTTGCCATGTCACATAGATCGGCATTCTTAACCCGGTTTCAGCTTATAATCTTCTGCCATTAAAAACTGGTTGACATGTTTAAGATGCTTATTATTTTCCGAGGCATTGTGATTTACTGCTTTGAACAAGATTCATGCTAAGAATATAGCTAAGAACATATCTTAATCTGATTGCTTGCATATGAACTTACATGTGGGGTTTGTCCAAGTGACAAACCTTGGTTAATGGAAACCGTCACATTTATTACCTTAGAAGGACTTGGAAGCTCCATTACAGTTTCCATCAAAATTTTATTCTTCTGAAAAAGACAATGGACATGGACCACACGGTTTCGCATATAACCTTGAGGAAGCCATCACTTTCAGTTTAGCTTTGTTCTCAAATCAAACATGATGATCTGATTTAAAACCCCCACTTTCAGTTTAACTTAGTGTTAGTCTTGCTCGTAGAAATCTCAGTCCCATCAGCTTTTATGACTCCCCCAACTCAATTGAAGATAATGTCTGCTAATGGAACTGCTACTTGCATCCCCATTAGCTATGCATCTGTTTCATTTTCAACTTTCAACTCTGCTTACTCCACTTCAAGTTTGCATGATAATTTTTTTTTCCTTCTCTCCTTTCGGCTTTCGTCATTGGGTCATGTGGGACGCGACTCCTGCTTGGTTTAATGTGCGTTCGCTCGTGGTATAATGCTGTCTTCAAGCCCGTCATGGTCCTCTCTTTTCTTTAGCTGAACACCATAAATGTATAAAGAGCCAACTGTTGAAGCACAGTGAATGCTGGAGATTATGATCTCCCTCCCCCCACCCACCAACTATATATTTTATACCCTAGATGCAATGCTTTCTCAATTCTCGCATTAATATGTCACATGTTAAAAGTGCAAACCACGTTTGAGAGAGAGGAGAGAGAGAGAGAGAGATTGCAAGTTATTAGGCTAAAGGGGTTACATATTTTCTCTATTTTTTTTTGGGGGGGGGGGTCATTTGACACGTGGCAGCAAAACAGAACAGTAGGTTTTGTTCCTGGTTGTTGATGTCTGTGATACTTCCAAAAGAAACAAAACATACCATGGAATCTCACATGGCATGAAGGTACCCTCTTTTTTTTTCTCCATTATTAATTACAATGTGGCGTACGATACTTGAAACTGGTTCCCAAGTGCGTGTGGGAAGAATAGTCTGTGTGTGTGAAGACAATAGTCAAATTAGTCTGTCATTATCCCTGTCCCTTCTGTCACACATTAATTTCAACGGAGCACGATGTGTGAAGGGCTTTCGATCAATGCCAACCATCGTTAAACGAAGATATACTAGCATCCAACTCATTACGACAAATTGCACACGCGACACAAAAAGTGTAAAAATAATGTCATGTCGTCTTGTTAAAAACAAAAATTGTAGGTCTCAAATTCAATGAATGCCTGTGCAATTACCCCCAATCATGGAATAATTCAGGCCGAACGTGAAAATGAAGCAAAAACAGGGGAGATGAGGACGGTGCTTACAAGGGATGGAGATGGAAACAACCTAGTTTTTTTTTTTTTTCCATTTTTATGAACAGAAACAAGTTACAACCTAGTTGTTAGCAAATGCAAAACCGGGCTGTGTTCAGAATTTGTTCTTTTGCTGTTTTTTTTTTTTTTTTTTCAATTAAGAGGCCGAGTGTGAGCAGTTAATATTATAATATTATAGGCTTTTGTTTCGAAGAAGATGGTATCCCATAATTTTGTTAGGTAAATATTATGTATAAACAAAGTTTTGAATACCGTTTTGGTTGACATTTCGGTCAAGGTATTAGAATGAAATATTTTGATATTAGTATTGTTTCGTATATTGTTTCAGAATAGTCTATACATAGATAAATTATACATATATTCATACATAAACTATATTCTAAAATAATAATAAAATAAGTTATAAACTCAATAATACTTCTCAATACAAGTCTTAAGTTTTAACAACACACATACTTGTAAAACTAAGTAAGTCTCAATCCAGCTATTAAAATAAAATCACTCATCTTGTGATCACATAAAAAATTAAAAATAATACTACCAACTAAAATAAATAATAAAAAAATTCATTGAGATCACATAAAACAATAATACAATTCTGAAATTTCAAGCGAGGAGAAATAATCATTTTAATAAAATACATAATATATTTTTTTATCATTTTGTTTATAATAGACAGTATCCATATCTATTTTAAAATTAATTAAGAAAATTAAACAGAACGAGGTGCATTAAGTTACTTTTCTACTCTCGAATCCTTTTTACTTTGTTATTGTCGGCTCATTTTTACTTTTCTACTACTGTGACAAAATGCCCCTACCATTTTACCGAACAATAAATCTTCCCAACCTCCCAACACTCCACACTCCATCTTTTTTTAAAATTTTTTTTTAATTTTTTTTATTAAATAATTTTTATATGAATAGTAAATAAAAAATTTGAAATATTTTAAAAAAAATAAATTCAAAAAAAATTTTTAAAAAATATTAAAAAATGTGGAGTGTGGAGTGTAGATGAATAGTAGGAAGTTGTGTAGCAAAACCCATTTTATCCGGTAAGAAACACAGTACTTCTCTGTACTGGCTATTGTTTCGGTATGCTATATTTTGGTCATACCGACTAGTACGGTATAAAATTTAAAACTATAGGTACAAAAGTCTCAAATAGATAAATTTTGTATATATTTTTTGTAAAAAAGTGAATTTCATTAAAAATAATAATTTTATTTTTATTTTTACACTTTTTCAAAGTGGAGTCCACTTTTTTACAAAGTCTTAAAGCACGTACAAATCATTTCTCATTTTGTTAATCACACTCTCTTGTGATGCAGAATGAAGTGGTTACATATCTTTGGAACACCTTGTTGGAGAAAAACGAATAAAAGGGAGAAGGAAAACATGACAAAAACAGGCTCCTTGCGGCCAACGGCCAACCTGTAATACCAGAAACATGGATTATCTATATAGCCAGAAATTTAGGCTTTTGGGTTGTAAGAGAGAGTGTCGATGAAGGTCAATACCAAAGAACCTAAAAAGTTATGTGCGTGAGTGTTCTCAAAGGCATACTACTCTATTTTATTCATAACTTTATCATAGCTTTTCTCTCTAACTAGACCTGACGTGCTTTTTCATATTTGCACGAAATAAAACGTACAGTTTTAGCTGCAAGTTGTGGGGAGAAACAAATGCAGGCAGCGGGAATTGATGAAACAGTAGAGACCGTGGTTTTGTTTATGCCATTTTCATTGGCCCGTACAGACAAGGGAAGGTCCGCTGCCCAAACAGAAAGACATTGAAGCTGCAGCGCTGCAACTAATACATCTTCTCAGTAGGAAGTGGCGTATAAGGCCGTTCTGTGTATGTTCATCTCATGCAATAACTCTAGCCCAACTGGCCTTAGAAGCCCAAGTGCCCAACTTCATTTGTCATCTTTGTATTATAGCAACGCGGAAAGGTTTTTTTCTTAGAAAATAAAGATAATTAAAGAGAAATATTTTAGTTACAAAAATATCTCACAAAACTAAATATATTGAAATATGCTACACAACCTCCTACTATTCATCCACACTCCACACTCCATACTTTTTAATATTTTTTAATATTTTTTTTATTTTTTTTTTTGAATTTATTTTTTTTAAAATATTTCAAATTTTTTATTCACTATTCATAAAAAAAATATTTGATAAAAAAAAATTAAAAAAAAAAAGTGGAGTGTGGAGTGTGGTGAATAGTAGGAGGTTGGGAAGATTATTTCATATATAAATTGACGTGATGTATTACGTTTGTAAGATTATTTTAATTATAAAGTAAATCTAACCTATTATATAAAATTATATCAATTTATAAATTTATATATATCTTACAAAATTAAATACAGATGCTTGCATACGGTATCCATCTCTATCCCTAGTAAAAAAAGTGTCATGAAGCGTGATCCTACCGCAATAGGGAGCACAAGGTTGCAGGCGTGCAGAGAGAGAGAGAGTTGGAAAGTTATAAATGCTTGTAGCTAGTTGGCAGTATGCGTTTCCCTCTCATCAACGCACGTCAAGTTTAGGAGAGTGGACCTTGACTCGTCGGTGCGGTTGTGGAGCAAGAACGCAACCCCATATGCATACGCCATTTGGGACAAACACACAGAAAGGAATACTCAATTTTGTTCACTATTATATTCAGTACCGCTTTAATTTCCAGCTTATCCTCCAATCGCTTTGAGTATCCGATCAAATTATATTAGCGTTGGGGCCCAACTCTCATACAGCCAGCTAGCTAGCTGGTGGCATGGTGCCCTGTCAACACGATTCAAATTCTTGGATCCTCAACAAACTTGTGTGCATGGTGGGTTGAAATCTTTGGATTCTCCTTGGTGTGTTTTCAACGTTTCTCTCTCATCCCTTTTGATTTCCCATTCTTTTCTTTCTTTCTTCTTCTATTATTTTTGGTAATATATATATATTGAATGTGATAATTAGTTATAACATTAATATAAATGGATATATTATGAATCAATTACTACTCACTTTTATACGTCATACTTATAATTTTTTTATAGAGTGTGTAGGTGTTTTTTATAGAGTACGAGATGTTTTTTATAAGATGTGTAAATAGTGACAGATGAGAATAATTTTTCTAATATAAATAGATAAAACTAAAAATTTACTAGATACATTTAAAAAATAAATATTTAAAATTACTTTATGTTTGATTTGAACTGCGTATTTTGACAAATTATCGATCATAAAAACAACTAGATCAAACACCGAATACCTTTATCTCGTTAATATAATCCACTAAAGAAAGATGTAACTGTTCAATTTCTTCTTCATTGACAATCAATCGACTTAAAGTGTCATGTTATTCCGTCCTCATCCTTCGGACGTAAGAATATTATTAAATAAGGCCAACTGCCATGCATAATAATCAAATTATATAGAGTATGCATACCCAGGCTAATTTGCTTCCAATATATCTTGGTGCCATTAAGTCGTTGGCACGTTGTGTTCCAACTGCCAATCCAGAAGTAATTTTCTTCTTTTCTAGGGATGGGTGCATGCTAGGTTGCCTAGTTTCTCGATGTCCACGTCGTGTTGAAAAGCACATAAATCCATTTCAAAAAAAAAAAAGCACATAAATCAACTTAATAGGACCGTCTCCTCGATCGTGTAATAAATATTTTAAAAAATATTAAAAATTAAATACTCGTACACATACCAATTATATAATGGTATGTGGATATATACGTAGGTACGTAATGGGTTTAACATGTAATTAAATAACCTATCATGCACACAACATTTTATAGATAAAGTCAGCACTTTTTAGTTTTTTCCCATATGGTTGTAAACTAATGAGACTAAAAATTGAGGTGATTTTAAGGCCTCTTTTATTTTTTTAACTCATTTATTCTCATTTCATTTAATTTAATTATTATAATTTTTTTAAATTTCACACAAAAAAAAATAATAATTCAATTTTTTTAAATTTTAAAATAAAAATAATATTAAAAAAATATATTCTAATAATATTTTATTCTAACTTTTTAAATTTAATTTCAATTCATCTCATCTCATCTTATTTATGAAAATAAATAATTAAATGATTTATGAATAATAATAATAAAATAATAAATAATTTATAAATAACAGTAATTAAACTCAAATAATTTATAAATAATAATAAATAATTTATAAAACATAGTGAAATAGTTCCCTTACCGAATATAATCTAAGATCATGTCTTTGATAAGCAGATAAAAGACTGCCAATAATACTGCCACTTCAGAGACGACTTCTGTTAATTATTATTGTTTTTAATCAGTCAACAAAAAAGTAGTGTATAAATATATACACTCTATCTGAAAGGTGGTAGATTCGTCGAGAGGTACGTACGTTATATCCGAAAAAGATAAAAATCTTGACGGAGAAGCAAAGAAATATAAACTAACATTGTATTAGACTAATGTCACCGTACGTGTCCCACTAATCTGGATTTCACGATCCAATTCTAACGACTTGGCGTGCTTTATCCCATATCTAATATGTTTAAAGCTACCATATGAAGATTCTTTTCATACATACAACTGTTGGGAAAGCTCTCTTTAAATATTTCTCTGGATTTCGTGGAGTATTAAATTAAAAAAAAAAAAAAAAAAAAAAAGGATACCTTTTTCAAGTGCTTGCTTAAAGTTGAATTCAATGTGAATATACACTGTTTATAAAAATAATTGGATAAGAAGAAGGTAGTTCTTTGAATTTAAACTATACATTAATCAACATGTCAAATCAGAAAGTCAGCAAATTGGCGCCCAAATGACAAGGACAAGGAGATATATGGTTAATGGGGTAATCGCACCAAGCACTCATCGAGTTAATTCAGCATAGAATATCTACACAAAAATAAAAGTGATGTGCATAGTCTGATCTATCAGATCCAACGCATTTCAACATTACCAAGCCTTTTCAACTTTGGACCCCCCTCTGTATTATTCCAGTATTAGGTTGTGGGACCCACCTTTTGTTCCATTTCTAAACGTATCCGTCCATCTATGCCTAGATGGGACCCTCCATGGGCGGCTCGGCTCTCTTGTTTATATAATGTAGAGCAATTCTATTTGCAATTTTAAGGATTGCGTGTACAGATATATTTTATTAAAAATTGTTGTAATTTAAGAGGGATATTATTGTATTATTAAAAATAAAATTATCTAAACTTACATAAACAATCTCTAAATAAGAACTATAGATAGCATTACTAATATATATCCTTTTTATCTTTAGCTTCCAATATATAATACTCATATGTAACATTACATATGGTATCCCAAGTCCGATCCTTTATTCATTCCCCACCCGCGAAGCACTTTTTCGAGATATTTCGTAGGTATTAATCCTCGTGAAACCAAGACAGCTGGATGATGCTCCTTCGCGATGACGGACACGTGGCTAAGAATTTGCTGTGTACGTACGTGTGTGATGCCATCGGCCGTGTGGATAACGTAGAGGGGTAACAGGCTGTGTGAAAACGATGTCATACATAACGAAAAGGGTCAGGTCACTGTTAGATTGGAAACAGTGATTCTTTGCTTTTCCAAGCCTACGATGTCTGCATGTACGAGACTACTCCGTCACTCAGAGAGAGAGAGAGAGAGAGATTATCCGTGCTATCTGGTATAAAGGCATTGAATTGGATGTAGGATTTTGTTTACCCGAGTCGCAAGTACTATTTAGTATCTGCCCAGTACCCATGGAAGGGTTATAAACAAAAATTCATGCACACAGACGAGACTAATAAACGCATAACTTTTGATGAAATTTTTTAGACCAAATTGTGCAGTTTCATGGTGCAGTACTCATGCGATGTTGCGTAAGTGACGGGAAATGATGGGTATTTATTATTAATTTGATCATCTTTTTAATATTTCATAACTTGATATCAGGCCGGCTCAAGGGGTATGCAATTAAGGCCACCGCCTAAGGCCCCTCACCTTGAGTAAGCTGATAGGCTCCTGAATTAAAAGAAGAAAATAATTATTATAATCTTAAAAAAAAACTATAGAAAAAATATTAGTTAGCATAAAAGATGAAATTTTCTTGCCTAAAATAAAATCAATCTTAAATGGTAAAATTTGGTAAAAAAAAAAAAAAAAACAGTCAATATAAAAGTTTTACTAAAAAACTTTTACTACAAAATTTTTAGACAATAGTAAAATTGGAATAGAAGTAGCAAAATGATGATATATTACTCTTAAATAATTGATAAAATATGATGTTTATTTTGATATCAATGGCCTTATTTGTTTTTAAAATGAAGTATTAAAAGAAGTATATATATAGATAATGGATAATACTCTCTATATACAAAAAAAATTAAATTCTCATTCAAATTGTTATAAAACTTATAAATATTATTAATCAAAACAATATTAATATTTGTTTTTACATCTCATAAATTTTCTAATAAAATTTTATTATTTAATATATAAATATTATTATCATTTTTTAATTAAAGCATAATGTACTTAATAATCATCTCATCTCATCTCATCATTACAACCTTTTCAAATTCCTATATAAAATATAATAAATAATTCAACTTTTTCAAATCTCAAGACAACTTTTTCAAATTTTAATTTAACTTTTTCAAATCTCAAAACTAAAAAATAATATTTTAAACTTTAAAACAAAACACAAAATTCTCATCTTACCTTCCAAACATAATCTTAAAATCAATTTACACGTAAGACTCACAATCTTTTTCAATTTCTTACAAATATATCTAAATCCATCTTAATATTTAAATACATATAAACTCATATTAAGTAGATTTTATAAAATTCAATCTACAATCTCAACTCATTACTATTCATAAAAAATTCAATTCACCTCGAGTCCAGTCTACATATGCTATTTGAGTCTTCCTATCGCATGCGTATATCCATTTATGTTTATGTTATGTTGTTTGGAATCCTCCACGTATGCGGCTTCAATAACACTCTTGTACCTATCAGGATTCAGTACCCGTTCTGAATAAAGAGGATAAGGCAGTTGTTTTATAAGCTGCCATATTTGAGCCGGCAGTGGCAGCACTCTCATGCTATGTTTGCGTATCTATCCCAAATTAATAATCGATAAAATTTATTATTTTTTTAATTTTTTATAAAACTTGAATATATCTCAACATATTTTATATATTCAAATATGTTTTAATCATATTGATAAAATATTATTAACAAATCAATTTAAATCAATTGAATGACTTCAACATCCAAACACAACTTTCAATCTACACAATTTCACGTGGTCAATTCAAATTAGATCACCTTTAATAAGACTTCTATAATTATTTGTTGGGGACAAAACTACCCCATCCCAGTAATAAAAATTTTGATCAAGTAGTGATGGGACAAAACATGCACTTAACAAATAAATAAAAAATTAATTAAAGTGTTTTTTCTTTTCCAACTTTATCTTATTCGTCCCTTCCATCTTGTCTAATTTTTTATTTTATTTTTACCAATTTCCATCTCGTCTATTTGTAATATGGATCATAAGCCGTGGATCGAGCTAAGAGCTTGTTATAAAAGCATATACTCATAAATGTAAGCTATTGTGTTGAACCATACAAAATCTTTATTTTATTTATTTTCTATAATCTATTTGATGCAGAAAGATCCGAATCAGATTATGCTGAGTTGTCAGCTGCATGTTAACCATACTCAAATATCTTGAGATGGCAGATCAGCACAAAGAGAGTAAGAAATCGTAATCTTTCATTGATTATGACAGTTTTGGGCACGTTTCGGTATTTTAACCATAACTTTGGCTACAGGTATCAGAATCGCGCATATGATCCCAATTCAGAAAACTCTTTTCGAAGCGCATGTCGAGCAAGCTATGCTTGGTGTGCATAATTTTCGAGGCCAAATTCTACTTTTTTTTTATAATTTTATAATTTTAGTTATTTTTTACCTTTCATGGGAGTATTTCATTTACTGTTTTGGAGGTGATTCTAAACTCTATTTGTGGCAGATTACTTATTTTATTACGTATTTTACTTTGGCATGATTATTAGAATTTTGCTATTTTGTTAAAATTCTGATGCTGTCGATTTTCAGTTATTACAGCCCGACTTGTGGGTTGATTTGGACATTCTTAAATATTGATAATTTGAATTGAACATCAGAGACGTTTTCTCTATATTTTTGGGTGATTCTCTTGTTTTATTTCTTGTGAATTATCTGTTGAAACTAGCCTGCAGAATAATCGTTATTTTGTCCGGCGTCAATTGGCATCAGAGCATCTTTCCTAGCGTGATTCTCATCAGTTTTCATGGCTGGGGGTCTTGGTCGCAGTCGTCGTGGGCACGTTTCGAACAATGAAGTCCCGCACCGTGATCGTAGTGTTCAGGATGTGATAATTGAAGATTTGGATAGACAAGTTGCAAAGTTAACCCTGTGTCTAAAGGCGCAAGATTTCGACGATCGTGAGAAGGAAGATCATGATTCCGATTCTAGTTTCGAAAACCCATATCACCAACGTCTTTTATACCGAGAGCACCATGGTCGGGAGGAACGTCATGGGGACCTCGGCTTCCGAGTGGATCTACCCAAGTTTTCTGGCATCAGATTGACCTTATCCCAAGGTCGAGTTTATCAAACCAACTTGCGTATCGCCTTAGTCCCAAGGACGCTGAAGAGTTGCATCGTCAAGTGGTGGAATTATTGGAGAGGGGCTACATTCGTGAGAGCATGAGCCCATGTGCAGTCTCTGCCCTACTGGTGCCGAATAAATATGGTTCCTGGCGTATGTGTGTTGACAGTCGAACGATCAACATGATCATAGTGAAGTACGTTTTCCATTCCACGTCTAGATGACATGCTGAATCAACTGTCTAGTTCTGAGGTCTTCTAAAAAATTGACCTTAAAAGCGGATACCACAAGATCAGAATAAGACTCGAAGATGAGTGAAAGACGGTGTTTAAGATGCAGCAAGGGTTGTATGAATGGATGGTCATACCTTTTGGACTATCCAACGCACCCAGTACATTCATGAGATTTATGCATCAGGTTCTACGCCCTTTTATGGGGATATTCGTTGTAGTTTACTTTGATGATATCCTCATCTATAGTCCGACATGGGTATCACACTTTAATCATCTCCAAGCTGTTCTTGATATGTTAAGAACGAAACACCTGTTTGTCAACCAGAAAAAAATGTTATTTCTTTATTACTTCTGTAACTTTCCTTGATTTTGTTGTGTCTACTGATGGTGTTCATGCAAATCAATCAAAGATAGATGTGGTTTTGGAGTGACCCAAACCTAAAACCTTGCACGATGTTAGGAGTTTCCATGGATTATCGTCCTTCTACAGTCGATTCATTATAAACTTCAGCACTTTGATTGCTCCTATTACAAAGTGTCTCAAGGGACGTGACTTCCAGTGGTCTGAGGAGACAAAGGTCAGTTTTCAACTGGTTAAGCAGAAGATGATAGAGGTGTCATTTTTAGCACTTTCAGATTTTGATAAAGTGTTCGAAGTCAATTGTGATGCATCTGGGATTGGCATTGGCGGTGTTTTGAGTTAAGAGGGACGGCTCATAGCCTTTTTCAATGAGAAGCTGTCAAGGGCGAAAAAGAATTATTCCACTTATGACCTAGAGTTTTATGTTATAGTTCAGTCTTTGAAATATTGGCAACACTACCTGATATAACGAGAGTTCATTCTTATTACTGATCACGAGGCCTTGAAGTACATCAATGGCCAGTACAAGTTGAGCAGGTGACATGTTAAGTGGGTGGCCTACTTGCAGGAGTTCACATTTTCATTGAAGCACTTGTCAGGAAGTCTGAACCGTGTAGTAAATACCCTGAGTCGTCGTACGTTACTCCTCACAAGCATGACCACCAGAGTTGCAGGATTTGAAATTTTCAGTGACATGTATGTAGCAGATCCTTCGTTTGGGAGGTAACTGATGGTCAATGAATTGATTTTGTTTTGCATGATAGTTATTTATTTCTTGAATTACAGTTGTGTATCCCAGATTGTTCACTAAGGCAGCAGATTATTGGTGAACTTCATAGCTAAAGTCATTTTTGGCAAGATAAGACGTTGGCCCTGGTTTCCTCTGATTACTATTGGCCCCAAACTAACTAGTGATGTGGCTCATTATGTGGAGCGATGTTATGTGTGTCAATGGTCCAAGGGGGTTCTCACCAATGCAGGCATGTATACTCCCTTGCCTGTTCTTGAGACTCCTTGATTGGATGTCAGTATGAACTTTGTGCTGGGTTTACCCCGGACCCAATGATCTATGGATTCTATTTTGGTTGTGGATGACAGGTTTTCCAAGATAGCCCATTTTGTAGCTTGCAGAAAAACAATGGATGTTGCTCGGATCGCTCATCTCTACTTCAAGGAGATTATTCGTTTACATGGTATTTCCTGATTAATCACTTTAGATAGTGACACCAGTTTCATGAGCCATTTCTGGAAGAACTTATGGGATAAACTTGTGACAAAGTTGAATTTCAGTAGCACCTACCACTCCCAAACAGATAGTCAGACCAAAGTGATGAACTGGAGTTTGGGCAATCTTTTGAGGAGTTTGGCTAGAGCTAAGCCAAAGTAATGGAATCTGGCTCTTCTCCAAACAGAATTCGCCAATAACAGATCCAAGAACAGAACCACACGACTGAGTCCATTTGAGATTGTTTTTGGTTGAAACCCATCCAGTGTGCTGGACTTAGCCCCCATTTCACGTGTAGGTCTTTGAATCACAAGGCAAATGAGACGGCAGAATATCTTCGAGGCATCCGTGATCAAATGAAACTGGTCATTCACTAGAACAATGTCAAGTACAAGGTTCAAGTTGATAGTCATCGTCACTAGGTACTTTTTGATGTTGGTGATTTTGTTTGGGCAGTATTAACTCGTGATCATTTTCCTGTTGGAGAATATAATAAGCTTAAAGAATGGAGGATTGGACCTTATGAGATCTTACAGAAGATCAATGATAATACCTACAGTTTACACCTCCTCAGCCATTTGAAGACTTTTGATGTATTTAATGCGAAACACTTGAGCCCTTATTTTGTGGACCTTGATAAAGCTACTGTGAACTCGAGGACTAGTTTTTTCCAACCCAGGGTGACTGATGTAGGAGGATCCTAGTCAGATAATACTGAGTTGTCAGACTACACGTTGACTGCGCTGAAATACTTTGAGGTGGCAGATCAGCTCAAAGAGAGCAGGAAATCATGATCTTTCTTTGATTGTGGTAGTTTTGGGCACATTTTAGTATTTTGACCATAATTTTGGCTATGAGTATCAGAATCGCGTATATGACTCCAATTCTGAAGGTTTTTTTCGGCTCGCATTTCCTACAAGTTATGCTCGGTGTGCATCATTTTCGAGACCAAATTCCACTGTTTCTCCCTTTGATTTCCTATTTTTAGTTTTTTTTTGCCTTTTATGGTAGTATTTCGTTTATTGTTTTGAAAGTAATTCTGAATTTGATTTGAGCTAGATTTTTGGCAGAGTGCTTATTTTATTACATATTTAATTTTGGCATGATTATTGAGATTTTGTTATTTTTAGTAAAATTCTGATATAATTGATTTTTAGCTATTATAATCTGACTTGTGGGTTGATTTGGTCATTCTTAAATATAGATAATTTGAATTGAACATTAGAGATGTTTTCTTTGTATTTTTGGATAGTTCTCTTATTTTTTTCGTATAAATTTTCTATTAAAATTAATCTATAAAATAATCATTATTTTATCCCGCGTCATTATTTTATTTTATTTTATTATAGATGCACATATCCACCATTCTAATCACTATCTGTGGGCAGTCTGATTAACTGGTGAACATCGGATCGAAAAATAGCAGCCTCCAACTTCATCGATCCTAACGAATAAAAAATAAATGTCAAAATGAAGGAATCCCATTAATTCGTTGGGCTAGCTAGCTGTCATGCACTAAAAAACCAACATGCTAATATGTACGGTGACTTTATCCCATCCAAAAAATATATTTTAAAAAATAAAACTGTTTTTTCTATACAATTTTCCATACCGGTATATAATAGCAAAAATGCTGTTTAGCAAAAATACCGGTACTAAAGTTTATTGTTCTTGGGTTTCATTTTAAGTAAAAAATAACCAAAGATTAATTTAATTAATAGTCAGGGGAATTTTTCTTTTTTAGTTGATTATTTGTTATCACATCTCTGGCACAATGTGTCCCTAAATAAATAAATAAATAAATATAGCTAGCCTAAGAAATAACATAGAGAGGGTTGATACGTATATTAATTCACCATAGTTGCTTATCAACTTAAAATCAAAAGATAAAATCATTATGATTTTGGTATGGCGAAAATAATCAAGCATATCTGTTTTAGAAAAATCTTATTGCAAACAAGTTCGTACACTAAACTGCATATCGATACTAGTATGTAAAATATTCATTTGATAAAATAGTATAAATTAGTTGGGGATGAGTTTTCGGATAGCATTTTAATTCTATAGAAAACAAGAGATTGAGGTCAGATTTGATATATTTTAAATTATTTTTCATGAGTTTTTTGAGTTATTGTGGTCAATATACAAGATATTTTTTTGTATACATCAGTATACTTGGTTATTTTTTTTTGATATATATAATAATTTTGTTATAAAAAAAAAATATAAATTGAAGAAGAAAATAATTCTTACAAGACGAAAAGTGGTATGATATTTGTTTTCCAAGAAAACGAAGCAGCAGCGATATTATGAGTTGGCCATGTAATTGACGTGGGCAAAAAACCAGTTGGTCACGCTCAAGATTACCGGCAAAACCGCCGACCAAAAACTCACCCGACACATGAATGGCCACGTCATCACCCAATATTCACGTGCGATTGAAGAAATGGCTTGCCGCGCACAGTACGGACATCCCTCAAAATGTTAGAATTAAGTCAAAATGACACGCACAGTCATCTCACAGACACTTACACTGCCAGTGCCCACACGCGCACACACATGTAACCGTGTTGTATAGCCAATGAAAACCCACCACGTCAACACCAACACCTTTACGCTTGCATTTCTGTAGTGGGCTAACTAACTGGATTAGTTGCACATTGGCAGTGAGTTGTATTTCAGTGTTTTTCCCATCTCTCTCTCTCTCTCTCTCTGGTTTTCCTTGGTTGTTGGAGGGAGGCATCTCTTGGATTGTGTTTGTGAATAAAAGCTTGTGTACTACTCTTATAATCTTTTCTTTGTGTTGCTTAGTGAGATTTGAGAGTATTGGAAGAAAAATGGATGATGAATATGCTAAGCTTATCAGGAGGATGAACCCTCCCAGGTATGTTGCAGAGTCTTCTGGTTGTTCGTCCTTATGAAAATTATTGTCTTGTGAGAGAGGCGCGGCGGCGGGGCCGGTGGGGGCATTTTTTTATTTTTGAGGTGGTTGAAAATTTTGTGTAGTACGGTAAAAGGATCCATGAATTCTCTCTTCTGCTTCTCAAAATCATTATGGTGACGCAAATTAATTGTCTTTTGGCTGTATGGGTTATAGTGAGGATGTTGGTTTTTTTAAGGGGGTTGTGGGCTGTGATTGAAAATTTTGAATAATCTGGTTAAAGGGCTTTGAACTCTCTTTGCCTCAAGTTTTAGGTTCTTAAAATTATTGTCGTGACATAAGGAAAACTTACTCTTGAGTTTTGCAGAAGTTATTTTTCTGTCTTGGTTATACTTGGTATGAGTTTTTGTCCTTTTGAAGTATTGATTTTTTTTTTCTTGTTGCCTTAGAAAGCAGAGGAAACAAAGCTAAAGCAAATTTCTAAGACTACATGGTAGAATAAATATCCAATTTAATTGTGTGTTTTACAATTCTGAGGTTAGTTTTTCATTTTCTGAGGAAATGGAGAGCATAACATTTAGTACTTTCAGTCTTTCTCTCTTTCATCTCTTTATGTTCTTCGAGAATTTAAGGTATTTTGAGTAATTTTCTTTCAGGTCGAAATGGTTTTTTTTCCTCTTTTCTTGTTGGCTTTACCGATTTGTATTAACTGAATTGGTAAAATCCTCGAGTTTTCTTGGTCTGTCTACTCTCTTTTTGCCGGTCGTGCCAATTTTGTTACCACAAATCGCTTCTGAAAATATAAATTTGGGTGAAAGTTACCTTCAGAAAATCTCTTGGCTACTGCATATGATTCTGCTGTTCCTTGAGAGAGAGAGAGTATGGAGGAAGTGGTTGATGCTTCATCTGGTTTACCTCTTGTTATTGCAGAGTAGTGATCGACAACAATGTTTGTGAGGATGCGACTGTTATCCAGGTAAGGGTCGTCCTCTCTCTTTCTGGGCTTCCTAAAATTTGGGTGGACTTAAGAAATTCCTTTATTCTTTGGTCTGTTTTGTTTTTGGTTGGGGAGTGAAGGGTAAAGTTTACCGAGGGAAATGAAATGCCAAGGAATTACCTCTAGGTTTTAGATAGTGGGTGTTAATTAGTTCCTGTAATGATTTGATCCTGCTGAGTAAACTGGGCTAAGAAATGGAATTTCCTTTTAGGTTGACAGTGTAAATAGACATGGGATTCTCCTGGAAGTTGTGCAAGTGCTCACCGATATGAACCTTGTAATAACAAAAGCACACATCTCATCTGATGCTGGATGGTTCATGGATGGTATGGATTCTAATTTAACTTCCAGGATTTAATAGAGCCTAGAGCTTCTCACTGTTTCTCATATTTGCTCTCTGAAATTTGATTTTTTTCAGTGTTTAATGTGATCGACCAAGATGGGAACAAAATCAGAGATAAAGAAGTCATTGATTATATTCAACGGGTAGGAAAGATCATATCAGTGCCCTTCATCTTAAGTATTATTTTCAAATTGTACATTTGGTGAAGCTTAAAATAAGAAACATTTTAAGCTTATGATTTCTTTAGTTCAAGTGAAGTTCTTTTTTTTTTTTTTTTTTCCCTTCTGTTTCTTAGACAAGTAGAAATTAAGCATTTTTTCAGCTAATAAAAGGAGTCACTTTTTTCCCTTTATTAAGATTTTTTTTTTTTTTTTTTGGGGGTGGTGGGTGTAAATATATATTTTTTGATGAACTAAGTATAAAAACTTGTCACATCTCATGTTATTTATCAATTTTGCAGAGACTTGAAAGTAATGCCAGCTTTGCACCCTCATCTGTTGGGGTAATGCCTTCAGAAGAGTATACCTCAATTGAACTCAGTGGTACCGACAGGCCTGGCTTATTGTCCGAAGTGTGTGCGGTCCTTGCAGACCTTCACTGCAATGTGGTTAATGCTGAGATATGGACACACAATGCAAGGGCTGCAGCTGTAGTTCATGTCACAGATGATTCAACTGGGTGTGCAATTAAAGATCCAAAACGCCTCTTAACAATTAAGGAATTGCTTTGTAATGTCCTCAAAGGAGATGATGACTTGAAGACAGCAAACATGACCCTTTCACCCCCTGGAGTTACAAATAGGGGGCGAAGGTTACATCAGATTATGTTGGCCGACAGAGACTACGAAAGAGCTGGAGGAACTGGGGTGGGGAGAATTGAGAACAAGAGCTCAAGGCCTCATGTAACGGTTTTCGACTGCATCCAGAAGGATTACACTGTGATTACTATGAGTTCAAAAGATCGGCCAAAACTGTTGTTTGACATCATTTGCACTTTGACTGACATGCAGTATGTAGTGTTTCATGGAGTGGTCGAAACAGGGAGGATGGAAGCTTATCAGGTAATATAAATTCCTGTCAAAACTTATGTCATGGAATATAACTGACGCTCAAGGTTGACTAGATCGTTATAAATGCATTGCAGCATAGATAATGGTCAAAAAAAGAGATTGGCTAGTGAAAGCTCAGTCAAATTTTGCGAACTTATGATTTGTTAAACCTTATGTGACCTTGCATCCTCTCTCATATGGGGTGGAATCTGGGGACTGTAATGGACGCCATTGATTTTCTTCTTGAATTAGGGATGTGCTTTCTTGAATTTATCCTTGATGGAATCTTCCTGTCTTTTATAGGAGTTTTATATTCGACATGTTGATGGGTTCCCTATAAGTTCGGAAGCTGAGCGAGAACGTGTTGCACAGTGCCTTGAGGCTGCCATTGAAAGGCGGGCATCCGAGGTTTAGCAGACGACTTTCAATAGATGAGAATCTTCAATAAAATAAGACATGCTTGCAATTACGTGCTAAAGTATTTGGCTTGGTCATGCAGGGATTGGAGCTTGAATTGTGCACAGAAGATCGGGTTGGACTCCTCTCTGATATAACCAGGATATTCCGGGAGAACAGTTTATGCATTAAAAGAGCAGAAATCTCGACAAAAGGTGGAAAAGCTAAAGACACGTTCTATGTCACGGATGTCACCGGTAACCCCGTTGACCCCAAGATTATAGATTCCCTTTGCAGACAGATAGGCCACAAGATATTGACAGTTAAACATAATTCAAGTACTTCACCAAAGGCCTCTCAAGGAACTACAATGGGATTCCTATTTGGGAATTTGTTTAAAGCTCGAAGTTTCCAAAACTTCAAATTGATCAGATCCTGCTCTTAATATCTTCATGTATATTCTCAGAGGTAGAAACTGTACAGACATATATCAGAATGGTGCAGCCTTCCAGCTCCCAATAAATGGATTGGAAACGCAACGATGTAAGGAGGAAGCTGGACTTCTTGTTCTTGAGGAGGCTGATACCCTTCAGAAGAAACCCATAAACAACTTTTTACTGTAAATGGTATTGGTGGGGTTTGTATATTAATTCTTAAAAGTACATCAAGTATTGTACAGTGTTATGTTACATTGGTTGTACAAAGATAGAAAAGACCATATAGATAATGTAAACTTTAGTGTACAACTGTGCTTGTTGGAATTCAATAGATTCAATGGTCCTTATACTGTTTCAAATCAAATAAATTCTTAAAAAAAGGCATATTATTATTTCCATCCTCACAATAATTTGCACCCACATGATATTATAATTGATATATTGCACTTTCTAAATGTTCAAATTGATAAAATAGCACCAACATCTAATTTTGACGGTTAAGATGAATAAAAAAATAGGTAAAAATGGCTAACGGATGGTGCATATTGTTGCATTTAGTATATATATATATATATATATATATGTAATGTGTCAATTTTAGTAATTTGGGTTGCAGAATATAGTTTTCTAAAATAATTAAATTATTACAAATTAAAAATTAAGTTCTTCAAGATTATGGTTTATGTTGTCACAAAATTTGAACAATGTGATTTAATGTTTGGATTCAGAGATGAGTTGAGATGATTTGTGAATAGTAAAAAATAATATTTTTAGAATAATATTTTTTAATAATACTATTATTTTGATATTTGAAAAAGTTGATTTATTTATTATATTTTGTGTGAAAATTTGAAAAGTTGGTTTGAGATTTGAAAAAGTTAAATTGTTTATTATATTTTGTGTGAAAATTTGGGAAATTTATTTTGAAATTTGAAAAAAAAAATTATTATATTTTGTATAAAAATTTAAAAAAATTATAATGATAAAGATGAGATGAGTTGAAAAGAGTTGTGAATTCAAACAATCCTTAGCCATTTGTTGAGGGTGGCCCGGCGGCCCATAGTCAGCCCATCAGCTTAATGACGTTTTGAAGCCACTAAGAATTCGGTTCGAAATCGAGGCTTGGAAAGTTGGAGGTTCGTCTCGTTCTCTATTTCTCATGAAACCTTGTGCAACTGAGTTAGCAACCCAAATAAGCCGAGCTCTGATCTCCGCCTCGAATCGTACGAAACCTACTCGGACATGGACTCCTTCGCTGGAGCAGACGCTCCACCGGCTCGGTTGCCGCGATTCGCTCACCCCACCACTCGTAGCCCGAGTCATAAATCCCTTCCTCCTCACCCACCACTCACTTGCACTCGGTTTCTTCAACTGGGCCTCTCAGCAACCTGGGTTCTCCCACACTTCTCTCACCTACCAATCAGTCCTCAAGTCTCTCTCTCTTTCTCGGCAGTTCAATGCCATTGGTACTCTCTTAAAGCAAGTCAGAGCCCAGAAGATTAATCTAAGTTCTTCGGTTTATCGTTCGCTGATTGCTTCATTGATCACAGGAAAGAAGACCCACAATGCCTTTTTGGTATTTAGCGAAGCCAGCTCAGTGATTCCAGAAATTGGTCCTGAAGTATGTAATTCTCTTTTGGCTGCTCTTGCTTCTGATGGGTATTTGGAATATGCAGAAACGGTGTTCGATAAAATGGTTGTTAAAGGTGTTTCTTTTAGCACTCTTGGGTTTGGTGTGTTTATATGGAGGTTTAGTAGTAATTTCGAGGTTGATAGAGTGTTAAGCAAGTTGGATGAGGTCAGGAGAGGTAATTCAGAGATTAACGGGTCGATTATTGTGGTTTTGATTGTTCACGGGCTTTGTCAGGCGTTGAAGGTGTCGGAGGCTAATTGGGTTTTGGATGAACTAAGGATTAGGGACTGCAAACCTGATTTTATGGCGTATAGGATTGTCACCGAAGGGTTTAGGGCAATAGGAAGTGTGGTTGATACTGAGAAGGTTTTGAAGAAGAAGAGAAAGCTTGGGGTAGCTCCCAGGGCTGGTGATTATAGAGAGTTCATATTTGCGCTGGTTTCGGAAAGACGGATCTGGGAAGCGAAAGAATTGGGTGAAGTGATTGTTGGTGGGAATTTCCCAATTGAGGATGATGTGCTTAATGTGTTAACAGGATCAGTTTCAGCCATCGATCCCGATTCTGCCATTGTGTTTTTCAAGTACATGGTTGGAAAAGAGAGATTTCCTACACTTTTGACTTTGACCAATTTGAGTAGGAACCTTTGCAAGCATGGGAAGACTGATGAGTTGTTGGAAATTTTGCGCCTTCTGTCTCTTAATGATTACTTTAAAGATGTAGAGAGTTACAATTTGATGGTTTCATTCTTGTGCAAGGCTGGCAGGGTGAGAGAAGCCTATGGGGTTCTTCAGGAGATGAAGAAGAAAGGATTCGGACCAGATGTCTCATCTTATAACTCTCTGATGGAAGGGTGCTGTAGGGAAGATCTATTGCGTCCTGCTAGAAAGCTGTGGGATGAGATGTTTGCAAGCGGGTGTGGCGGAAATTTAAAAACTTACAACATTTTAATTCAGAAATTCTCAGAAATAGGTCAAGTCGAGGAGGCTCAGAGGCTCTTTCACCACATGTTGGAGAAAGGAGTGGTACCCGATGCTACAACTTACACGTCCCTCATTGGAGGGCTCTGTCGAGAAACAGAGTTAGAAGCTGCCCTTAATGTCTTCAACAAGGCTGTCAAACAGGATGTGGTTCTTGCACAAACCATATTGAGTACATTTGTTCTATCTTTATGCAAAGAAGGTACGTTCTTCACTCATAAAAGCATGCGTGTGGGACAAAATCCCATTTTTAATGTGTTGTTTTTCTTCCCATTCCATATTCACCCACGAAAATCCGTTTTCTTTTCGTCAACTATTTTAGTGGACTCTATCAAAATAGGATGGGAATTATGTGAATAGTAATTTATGAATACTAGTAAAATAGTTTGAGTAACGAGTTTTGAAAATGAGAAAAAAAATTTAATAAAAATATTATGAAGTTAAAAAATTAAATTATTTTAGTATAATTTTTTAATATTATTTTTGTTTTGAAATTTAAAAAAGTTGTATTATTTTTTGTGTTTTGTATAATTAAATGAAAAACTTGAAGATTTGAAATTGAAAAGTGTTTTAAAATTTGAGATGAAACGTTGGCCGAAGAAAGTCTGGTTGTTGCTTCTAAACGATATCCCATACATTTGAAAGCTCACTAGCTGTGTTTTATGTTCCATGCAGGTCATTTTATAGCTGCTTCTAAGTTGCTTCGTGATCTCACCTGTGATATAGGACATTCAGACTCCCATAAAATTTTGCTAAAATGTTTGGCTGATGCCAGAGAGTTTCCCATTGCCATTGAGCACATAAAATGGGTCAAAAAATCTTCCCCTTCAACGTTGCAAGTTATATATGCTGATCTTTCGCTATCACTTTCTTCTTCAAAATCAGAGCCAATTTTACAGTTGCTTCAAACAATACCGGAATGTCTAATTTACCGCAATGATGATACTTGGAAGACTCTCTGAATGTTAGGCTTGAAGATTAGTGCCCATTCTATTGGGGATTCGGAGTGAAAAATTCATTCAACAAGATCCGTTCTGATCGGACCATGATGAATGGGATTGGTCTGACCTCTCACCCGGATGTCAGACTCCCGCCGCCGACAGGACAGATGTCCCATGCCAATAACACAAATGTTGCAATTACAAAAAGAAATACCAGTAGAAATTGTGGATAGCATTCTGTAATTTGTTACCTGCTGTTTGACGCTCCGAAATAGTGTTATTACACAAACCGCCGAAGCCACTGATGCGCCAAACGCGGAGTCAATCGTCTGCAATATTCATGGATCCATTTGTAGTCTGATGAGGAAAAAGTAGAACATGAACCAAACGCTGAAACCTCTGATGGGCAACATTGCTCTTGTAAATCATGAACTCTGGCCTATAAATAGACCCTGTATGATAACACCCTCGTCAATCATATGCAATCCATATAAACATACTGTTGTATTCTTTGTAATATGGTGTTATCTTCTTATTTTCTTTGCAGTGTTCTATAGTTAGTTATGTAAATAGAGAGAATAACGAGGGAGAAGGCTACTTAGATAGGTGAGAGCACCATGGGTTGGCGTTAGGGCTTGTGGACACCCGGGAAGATGATGGGAGGCAGAGGCGGGGCATAGGTTGTCAATGGCTATACACCTCACGTTGACAAAGGTCTTAACTGTCGATGAAAGCAAATAAGGGAAGATCTAACATGGCATCGTGCCTGCAATTCAACGGACAGATGCCGTATACAATCCTGTTATATAATTTTGAAGTCAAAGCACCATGGATCAAAACTAAACCAGGTTGTTAGTCCATTGTTAAAGGGAGAGAGATGATCAAGCCTAAATCGTGTGATTGTCAATTTAACAGAGCAACTTTAATCCAGAAAATTGAGATAATTCACAAGAGAGATGAACAACGTGGGATTGTCAGTCTTCAAGGCCTTGAATCCCAGCCATCATTATCCTATCCGATTGCTGAAGACTTTGAAGCCAAGCAGAGCAGGAACACTTCGCCCTGCTTGTATGCCACTGCCCGTCAGATGTCGAAGCCTTACTCACTGCATTAGTCGCTGAAAGCACCAGCAATTGTTAGCATGCCTATGAATGATGCCCCGGAAACAGCAGCATCACTGCAAGATGAGGTCCTCTGAAAATGCAAAATCTTTCTTTACAGATGCCCGCCAACACAGTCAACTATTGGATTCCCAGTTGACTCGTGCCTGCCATCTGAAAGTAGGTCAAATTCTCCACATGGTCAGGTCAATCAACAATGATTAACCCAACATCCGGAAGAAAAAGCACATTATAAAATAATAACCTCCATCAGAAGATGCAATGCCTGGTGTCGCTCCTGTAATAACCTCACTGGTGTGGCTCAGGTAAAGCCTGGTTTGAAAGCTTATTTTATTGCTGGTAAAAAGCTGAAACCTTAAATCCCGCTGTCATAGCCTGCTGATGATCAGCAGGATTCCTAACAAACTGAGCACCTTCATCAACTGGCAATGAGCCTCTAATAAGCCTTTCACCCACCAACCCTAACTGCTGTCTTGATGCCACAGATAGTTGCTGTACTGGTGACTGTTCTTGCTGGAGAAGAGGCTGCTGTTGGAACGAAATATTAGTTGGCCACTCTGGGACAGCATTCTGATCAACTTTTTTTTGGATGATCTGCTCAAGCATTGGGTCGAGGTGCCGTAAAGAGTGGGAATTGTACTGTTGTTCATGCAGAAGGTGCTTCCTCAGTTGCATCTGATTAAAGAGGTTGTCTCCTATAGGATCTACCTTTGATTGCACATATCCAGGATGAGATATCTGGCTATACAGCTGCTGAATTTGAGATTGCTGCTGCTGTTTCTGCAATTTTGTTGCAAGGTGATGAACCTGCTGCTGCTGCAGCTGTAGCTGCTGCAATTGATGCTGTTGCTGAAGCTCAAACTGCCGCTGAAGCACCAAGAGATGTTCCAACTTTGGCTCTGAATGATGAACTGGGAAATTAGGGTTGTTACTCTGAGAAAAAGCTAAACCAGAAGAATTTTCAACACCCAGCCCTGTAACATGTCTCAAGGGATGAGGAGATGGGAGATTCTGCTGTTGAAGTAGCTCCATTTGCAACTTTTGTGGCATGTCTCTCCATTTATGGGCAAAAGCAGCATCTCTCAACATCAACGGATCCTGGTAAGCCATGCTTGATGACATATAGGATGATTGAGCGCACGTCAAGTCACAGCTATTTTTGAGCTCAGGCACCAAGAGGCCAAAAGGATGGTACTTAGCATCGCTATGATTTGGCATGCTAGTTTCTGAAATTTCATTTGCAGAGGATGCATGTCTGATAGAACCAGAAAATGAACCATGAATGTCAGTGGAAGGTCTCCTCAAAGGGTTACAATTGCCACTTCCAGGCCTGGCGGGAAAGCCAACTTCTGTACAAAATCAAAAGAAGAGCAATTAAGATATCAATACTGGCAGACAATGGATGGCAACATTATGCCAGAAAACTTACTGTCATCTTCTGTTACAAAATTTTGGAAGCTATGATCATCAGAAAAGTGGAGCTCAGAGTGATAACCATGATTAACATTGACACCTGAGGTAGCCTTGCGTCCAGATGAAGCACACTTTTGATCATTTATAACAGCATAGTCTTTGTAGCCATAAGCAGAAGTGGGATTGGTTATATTCTCCTCAAAGATGCTTCCAGTTGCATCAGATGGTTCTAGATTCGTAACATGATTACTACCAGAGGCAGACCTAGATCTATTTCTAAGATGAGGCATGACATCAACAAGCTCTTGAAAAGGTGATCCAACAGGGGCATCCGACAAGCAGACTAGTAACTCAGTTCCATAATAACCTTGTTCAAACCATCTAATGATATCAATCCCCAGAAAAGGTCCCTGAATTTCCCCTTGAGGATCAAGATAATACAAACTCAGTTCCTCGGGTGGGATAACACTTTCTAGTTGACGTATTTCCTCATTGCTATTTACATGGTGCTGATCACTGCTTGCAGTTTTCTGTAAAGATAGAAAATCATAAAGAGAACTCGAATCTTCAGGAAGCTGGCTGCTAATTTCAAAGGAATCAGATGACTCAATTTCTCTTAATTTGAGATGTTTCTTAAATGTAAATTCCACTGCCTGATCACTAGATTCCAGTTCAGCAAAGGTATTATTGGGGCAGCTAATCCCACTTATACTGCTGGAATCATAGCCTGATGTAAATTTTGACATCAAGTCATTGGGTACTGCCACACCAACTGCTGTCTGAAGTTGCTGTACTTCTTTTTCAGCATTGCAGTCTGCAAAATAATACACAAACCATAAAAAGGCAATGAATATCATTATTTTCACACAGAATGATTAAAGGCCAAAAAGCAGCTTTTCCTTACCTTTAACTCTATCTAACTGTGAACCACAAGAATCGGGCACCTCAGCCATAGTAGCTTCGGAAGAATCATTTAAAGCAGCCATTCCAAAAGGTTCAACATTTAATTCAGGATTACTAGTGGGACTCTGTGTCCACTCACTTACAGTCGCATCACAGATGCCTGAACAAAGAAGAAACCTCTGATACAAAGGAAGCCAACAGTTTATTAGCCACTAGTTAAAATATAAAATTTGATTACCTGTGGCGTTATTATTTGATCCCCTGATCTTGTCTCTAAATGAGTTGTGGAACACTCCATCGTTATTCATTTTTTCCATCCATATATTTCCAAGTACAACCTGAAAGCATCACACCATCTACTTTAGTATGGTAACAGTAAAATGCGAGTAACAAAATCTATAGATGCATAGATAGGGATGCTAAAGTAAATGATTCATAAACCTCTTCCTCTGCATCAGGTGCAACAAAAGCCAATGGCTCTATTGAGCCATCTTGTGTTATTGGTGATACATGCTCCATCCCATCAGGCATGGAATAGAATGATGGAGCAGTCTTTTGCTTACGATAAATGTCCAGAAGTTTTCCCCTAGGGTAGCAATATACATCTTCAGAGAGGCCAGGTTTTCCAAGTATGTCATTACACTTATTCACAAGCCCAATAGGAGATGCAGAGGGAGGCCTGCCAATTTGTGGGCCACTAATATTCAACCTTCCTCGTCCCTGAGCAAAACGCGGACTTAAGCTGTCCACCTGTCCCCTCTCCAACCCAAATCCTGGTACCATGAGGTTTGCAGCCAAGCTACCTGAATGAGCTTCCATTTGATGCCGTGGCCTCCATTTTTCATGAGAATCAGTACCACGTTCAGAAGCAGCCTGATTGCCACTGAAAAGAACTTGTTTATCAATGTGACTATCCTCCTTGATGTTTGTCTTCCTCTCAGATCTAGAATTCTTTTCTTTGTCATCAGGACCCCACCTTGACGACCATTTGCCATCTCTGCGAGATTCATGTGCATAACTACGGCTATTATTCCAGCGATTAGTAGAGAACAAGGATCTATGCTCAGAAGTTGAAATGCCATCTGCGTGACAATCGTCTTTTCTGCGATCTCTTCTACCAATCAAGCCTGGCTCTCTCTCCTCATCACGCCAGCGGCGACTGATTTCAGCATCAGGAGCAGTCTTCCTCCAGTCTTTACTTCCCTGAGACCCATTTGAACACCAACTGTCTTTCAGACTAGGATCTGTGGAGACTCCAGGGGGCAAAGAACTAGGTGCACTCACTTCCTGTAATTTAGAAATAGTAACACGGAAAGGTTTCATAATAGGTGAACAAAAAATATGAAAAAAACAACATATAGCGGATATTTTCCGTGTTGTAAATAAATGATAATAATCAACCTCAAGTTGCATGTATATCTAAGAAGCAACTCTGCCTTGTGTTACTCAACAAACAGGGACAAAAACAAAAAGAGACTACACCAAATTTCCATACCCCCAACACACCAGCAGTTAATGCGTCAGCATCAACTGGTTTAGAATGGATCCATTGTGGAGAACGAGGCATGCTGCTCTCAGATGCTATTTGATCTGCAATTACAGCCAACACAATCATAAAATCAGAACAGTCACCACTCACACAAGGGCATGCAAACAGGAGTAGTGAAAAATCTGTAATAAATTGAATTATTAATGAATATTTAAAGGAAAAGAACACAAGGGATTTTGGAGTTAAATTTCAACGATGCAGGCTTCTTGAGATAAGCAAATATCAAATCCCAGAATATCTTAAGGGATCCAACTTCTGGGCTCACTAGGACATTTCACAAGTCAATAACTAAACGAATTGAGTGAAACATCTACTTATACAGTCAAAACTCAACATCCGATCCACTAACTACAAAAGTAGGACGCAGAACTAAAAGCCAGACGAAAGCAATTCGCTTAAAACTTACGTAATCGCAATCCTGAATTTAACGCCTATAAGTAATCATTCATTTCAAACTAAACTTGCAACTAAAAAAAAATTTCTCATCACCTCAAATAAGAAGAAGAATATCTACTCGGAAATTTAAAAGAGCATAAAAAAACCCAAAAACTTGATCTCCAAAATAATTAAATTCAAAATCGCAATTAACAATTTAAAATCACTCCCAACTAATATAAAAAGCATCGGCAACGCCATGAAAGCTACAAATATTTGTGAATTCATAAATAAAAACAGAAGAATGTAAACACACCCATTCACAGTGAGACAGATTGAGATACTACCGATCGAGTAGATACAGTAAACAAAAAATACAGACCCAAATGAGAGGAATTTGAAAAAGTGCCAAAGAGCAAACCTCCTAGGGAGCCATCCTCGGGCAGATTGAC
This sequence comes from Cyclocarya paliurus, assembly GCA_029856935.1. Classification (NCBI taxonomy): domain Eukaryota; kingdom Viridiplantae; phylum Streptophyta; class Magnoliopsida; order Fagales; family Juglandaceae; genus Cyclocarya; species Cyclocarya paliurus. Next base: position 39,203,789 of record CM056946.1, on the reverse strand, counting down.
CTCGTCGTCTACCATCGTCGTCGTGAATTTGCACGAATTCGGAGAAGAAGATTGGAACAGATTGTTGTTTATAACGCGAGAGAGTAGAAGGGTATGAAAGATGTCAAGATTCGGGAAAGAAGAGTTGGCAGCAGACTAATGGTGATAGTGTTTGGGTTTGATCGGAAGAGCCAAGCCGAGTGTGATTTTCTCACAGCTTACAGAAATTCTATTTATATGTACCTGTAGCATCTTGCCCACTGAGCAAATAATATATAGGAGGTTGGGAAGATTATTAAGATGAGCTTTTTTCTAATCACAGACAGTGCATTCAAGCTTGACACTCTTTAGATTTTCTTTTCAAAAAAAAGAAAAAGAAAAGACACTCTTTAGATTTTGGTTAAAGACGGAAACCTCCCCTGGGTGTTACAAAAGCTTATTTTTCTTTTTTTCCTAGATCTTCAAGGTGGAGATGTTTGAATGGTCCACTTGGGTTGGCTTTTGCAGTGAGAGATGAGCAATCCTTCCTCATGGTGATGCAGTAACCGCTCACTGAATTATCATATGGAAAACGCTACTCTTTCCGGTAGCTACCGCTAGTTTGTTTGTTTGTTTGTTTGTTTTTGTTTTTTTTACTTAATAATTAAGTGAGTATTTTTTGAATAATATTATGAATTTTTTTTAAAATAATATTTAGAAGTATTAAAAAATACATATAAAAAAAAAATGAACTAGCTGAAGCCACCCGTGGTGACTTTAGAGCCGCCTTTATTATATATTCAATCTAAGAGCACTCGTAATGAATTCTTTATCCTATCTTTTAAAATGTATCACCAAAATTCACTTTTTTTATTTACATACTAACTTTTACAATATGTCATCCATCAGCTTATTTATTTTTTTCTCTATATCATTTGAATATTTTTTTTATTCTTTTTAAATATTTCATTTCTACCAATAAATTTATAATATCTATATATTTTTTTATATTTACGTAATTCAATTCTATACACGTAAAACAAAAATATATAAGCCAAATAAAAATTAAAGATAAAATCAAAATATGAAAAAATTAGTTTAAAAATATTTCCAAGATATTTAAAAAAAAATGAAATGTGTTTTAAATGATGAACAATAAAAAGAATTTGCTTACATATAAAAATCAAAGCAAAAGAAAATGAGGAAGTAAATGAAATATTAATGATAAAAAAAATTTTACATGATGAACAGTATCCACTACATGTAGCATTACTTTAGCTAATTGTATTTTAAAATTCCTTTTATATAATTAGATGAAACTCTTTTTAAGAACAAATTTTCAAATAATTTACATTTTTTATATAATACAAAAGTCATTGAGAGTGCTCTACATGGCAATACCCACCAGTAAAGAAGAACAAAGAGCTTCTCCTTTCTTTTAAAAGTGGGGTGGCTTCGGAAGCATCATTGCATTTTCAGTATCATACCTATTCTTCGATTAGTCCTTTATTTCCACGTTACTTCGTTCCTTTCCGAAAGGGCAAAAAGTTTTATTTTGGGCCATGCCCAAGTCGAACCAAATCATGATCAACCACACTCGACCAGACAGCCAAATGAGGCTTTAAAGTTTAAGGATTTTGCTACACAACTTTTTACTATTTATACACTCATATTCTATATTTTTTAATATTTTTTAAAATTTTTTTTAAAAATTTTTTAAATTTTTTTTTTTTTAAACTATTTCAAATTTTTTATTCAGAAGTGTGGAATGAATAATAGAGGTTGTGAAGATTTTTTGAAAGTTTAAACTGGAATGCTTGATAAATTGCAGAAAGACCAGGAGGATAAGTGCCGACTTCGAAATTTGAACCATCCAGAGACCCCACCAAGAGAATGATTTTTTTTCGTATTTAAGAATTCTGCAGAACTCGAGAAATCTGAAAAATTAGGGCCCTCATGTAGACGTTTACTATACTGATCTATAACCCGGAATTGCAGAACCAACGTAAGCTGAGAAATTATGAACAGTCATTAACAGGTTACGAGAACGGTCATCCCTTTGCACACTACTATCGAATAATAGGACCATAAGCTACGACATAATAAAAATTACTCCAAAAACTGACCTGATCTGAACTTATGATATGATATGTTTGAGGTTTTGTTTCTTCTCTCACGACTCAAAACTCAAATGAAACATACTGATGGAGAGTGAAATTCATTCACAACTCACCTCAATCCTACGAAACAAGTAGGCATAAACGTGCCGACCCATCGCTAGGCACAAACAAGAGAAGCCAACATTATAGGATACACAGGAATATGTTATGATCAATACTAGTGACAAAAAGAAGCTCTAAAAAGGCGTTCTGGACCTTCAGGTTGCTTCTCATACAAAAAATTACGCATTAATGTCTAACCCAACAGTTACAGCATAGCAGCTTAAGTTCAAGCACCAACATTAGCTCTTCCTTAATTTATATAAGCTGCCTCTTAAAAGAAACAAAACCTCTGTAGTCAATGAGAAAAAACTTGAACGAACAAAAATCTTAAGAGACAGCAGCAAAAGAAAATAAGATCTAACAAGAACACATGATCGTGGCTCCTACGACATTCTCTGAGCAGCTTCCTTGGCCAGAAGTCTCTCTTTGGCCTTGGTTTTGGCCTGAGATTTAGAACCCATGATTCCACCGCCCCACTTTTTCCTGTACTCATCATACTTGTCGTTGAAGTTGGCCTGGAACATAAAAGCGAAACATTTCAAATGAAGTTAAATGATCCAACAACATCTTCAACAGTCAAGCACAAGGCACAAGATATATTATTCTGCCTTACCTTGATAGCCTCCAAGATCTTGCTAAACTCCAACTTATCTTCATTCTTGACAGTGGTCAAGCATAAAACCGATGCAGTTTTCTTGTGAACCACCTTCAGAAAAGAAAAATAAGTTGAAATTTAGTTCGCATATCTGATTTTAAGAGGGAAAATAATTTAGCAGACACAAGATAGCTTGACTACCGCTCCTAATCGTGCTTTCCCTTTCACAATGCAGTATGGGATTTCCATCTTCCTGCACAATGCTGGAAGCCAGACAACCAACTCTATTGGGTCCACGTCATGGGCAATAACCACAAGCTGTGCTTTGTTCTGCAAAGAAAATGCATTTCACAATGCTGTTACCAATAAACTGTCCACTAGCAGAAAGGAATGTTAGTAAAAGTATGTTTGTGCATGAAACAATAGAGGACCTGCTCGATGAGGTATGTAACATGGTTGAGACCATATTTCACCACAATAGGCTTCTTTGCTTCTACAGGTTTTCCTTCAGCCTCTGCCTGAGCTCTTTTCAAGAGACGCTCCTTCTTCGCAGCCTTGTCCTCAGGCCTGTACTTGAGAAGCATCTTGAACAGGTTTGTTGCTGCAGATATGTAACGAACCCCACTAAAAGGTTAAATATAATTTTTTGGTAAATAAAAAAAATTGTAAATATATTCAAATTAGCAAAGACAACGAGGAAAATTTTGTTCATAAATTAAGATTATATTATAGGTAATTCATTTCATTGAAAGCACAGAAAGCACAACGCTAGCACACAGGATGTAAACAAGAGATAACCCCTTTTGCTGAAAGTACGGCGGCAATCACATTATATGCCACCAGAATCTTCAAACGTTACTGAGAATTGTGCATGTATAAACACTCTCCATAATGTTATGAAGCCCATCCCACCAAACAAAGACAAGCAAAGGCAGCGTACCACATTAAGAAGAAATCACATCAATCCTATTAGGTCAGCTCACTATATAGTCTTGAGCCTTTCATCTTGATAAACAAATTACAGAATCCTTTGGCATCATACTGGAATTACTCATTGTTCTTTCCAGCAAGGATACGACCCCCCAGATGCAATTTAGGACATCCAAAAATATGCGGCATACAATTAAAAGCAATCTTTCTCCAAGCATGGAGACAAAAAGGCTCAGAAACAATTGTCTTAAAATTATTGTTGCATCCGTTGCATAAATCAAAAGTCAATTTGAGAAACACCACCTATCTGGCTATCCACACAAAATTACTACTGCTCACTTAAGGTTTGGGTGTAAAATACACAACAAAAATTACTTAAAACAATTATTTTGGTTACCCAGGTTCTTGTCGAGGGTCTTGGTAAACTGGTTGAGAGCTGGCGGGACCTTGAGCCTCTGCTTGAGGATTCTCTTCTTCCTCTGGATCTGAACGGTCTTGGGCCACTTCACGAACCGGGTAAGGTCCCTCTTCGGCGGCAACGCCCCTCCGATTCCAAACTGCTTCGGGCGCTTCTCGAAGAGCGGGTTCGTCACCTTCTCCTGTAAACAAATCAAAATATATGAATCCGAAAATGATGATATATATTTATTTCATATAAGGAAAATGAAAATACCGGCTTCTTCTTAGCTGCTGCTATCGGTGCCTTTCCACCTCTCTTTGGAGCCTTCAAGTTCACAAAATGGTAATGGAGTCAGTACTAAATTAACGAGAGATAGAGAGAGAGAGAGAGAGAGAGACGGACCATTTGTGCGTAAGTGAGATGGAACTCCTCTGGTTTGCCTCTGGAGTCTGCGAAAGGCAAATATGAAACCCTAGGTGAAGTAGGGGTTATATATATGTTGAGCGAGAAGGTCTTCGTCTTCCAGTTCCAAACGCATCGTTTAGGCTTTTGGGCAGAAAGCTCTTCTGTGGGTTTACCATGTGTCAGCCCGGTCATGCATGGGCTTCAAGTTGGGACTGTTTGAATTTTCGTACAATTTTTTGGGCTGGCATTTGGGCCTCTGCAACTCTGATAAAACCGTTTGGAGGATATAATTTCTGTTTTTTCAAAATAGTAATTATTAGATAGCTATAGAATGTAAAAATCTAAGAGATGTGATATTTTCATCTTATTGTAAGATATAAATTATTAAAAATTAGTAATTGTTTAAGCTGTTTTGATGATATAATAGTTTGTAATAAAATAAGAATATCACATTTTTTATATTCTTATAATACTTAATTCCAAATAAAACACTCGGCTACAATGAGATTACGCCCAATTTCAACAAGATTTTGAATAATCTTATTATTGTGGCTTATGCTTTACTATAGAATTGTATTTTAGACTTATCTATTTTTATGTTGCCTGTCATGCCTGATTACATTTTCTCCTCTCAATTTAAATTTCAGTGAGATTTTGTCTAATATTTTGGCTTATGGTTTACGTGATTAGCATTTTGTATAAGTTGTTCACCTGAAGCGAAGTCCTTCTTCTGCTTCTTTGGTGCCAGGATCGTACACATTAACATAGGATGGTTTAATAGCTCAAAGTTTCAGCTTTTTCCTCAAGTCTAGTTTTCTTCCCATGACATTCAAAAGGGGGAGTTTTCTTCCCGTGCTTGGACTTTGCTCTGAGAGTTCTAAGCAACCTCGTACGGTAGCTTGCTGTCAGAATTGTAGCTTGACCCAGTAAAAAAGCAACCTAGTTAACACGTGGCATGACACTGAAGATGAAGCCTTCCTTCATTTACTAACATAGCAAACAACTTTGAACAGTTAGAAATTATTTTAGTCGAGTAATTAAGCCTCGTTACATCAAATTAAATTATTTCATCTCATCTAGTATTATAATTTTTTTAAAATTTTTATATAAAATATAATAAATAATTCAACTTTTTTAAATTTAAAAATAAAAAATAATATTATAATAATATTTTATTTAACTTTCAACAAAAATATCTAATTTCATCCTAATTGTGGAATCAAACAATTATATATAACAAAGCAAGCCAGCCAATTTGGGATGCCAACCCCACCAAATTATGTTCCCCCACTCTTTCCTCTCTCTGACTCTGGATTTCTTCGTCCGGTATGTTAGGTCCCATGATCAGTGGCCTACCACACCCATATCACAAAAAACTCATTCTCTAGAAGACATGGTACAATTATTTAGCCGGGGTCATTCTCATATATACCTTAGAATCCCAGCCCAAAAGAACCAGACTCATTCAAGTAGATAGTGTGGAGAGAACAGGTTTCAATGCCTCCCGCGTGTTTCTAAATTCAGTCCTTAGTTCATTTCTTTTCTCGTACTGAGTTTTGGGCATTTTCTATTTGGCTTGGTTTGTCTTGATAATCAGTAGACTCTATTTCACCGGATTTTAATGCGAGCCAGTCTCTCTTGCTTCTTGATCTACTTATCTTGATATCTTGGCTCGAGTTGTGAAGCTTGAAGTGCGTGCTATAATGGAGAACTCTAATGGCAATGTTCTTAAACTTAGTGTGAAGCAAGGAGAGCCAACTTTGGTTCCTCCTGCAGAGGAAACAGAGAAGGGTCTATATTTTCTCTCCAACCTTGATCAGAACATTGCGGTGATTGTTCGTACCATCTATTACTTCAAGTCAGATGAGAAGGGGAATGAGAAGGCTGGGGAGGTGATCAGGAATGCCTTGAAAAAGGTTCTTGTCTATTATTACCCACTTGCTGGGCGGCTGACAATCAGCTCAGAGGGCAAGCTCATTGTGGATTGCACTGGCGAGGGGGCTGTTTTTGTTGAAGCTGAAGCAAACTGTACAATGAAAGAGATAGGAGACATAACAAAGCCCCACCCCGAGACTCTCGGGAAGCTGGTTTATGAAATTCCTGGTGCAAAGAACATTTTAGAGATACCTCCCCTGGTGGCTCAGGTATGTAAAATCTCAAAACATAAATAGATATTGGTGCTAGTTTGGCCCTTTTGTATCTTGATAACATTTCTGATTCTAGTTCTTTGCATTAATCACATAAAGTACTATAGGAGAGAGAATATATTAAGCACATGCATAGCAGTCTTCTTAGGGAAATTTTTCAGGCGTGTTATTTTCACGAAATTGCAAAAATCAGGATGTAAATTACCGCACTCTTTATGAGACTTTTCACAACTTGAGAGGTGATTGTAAAGTTCTAATTCTACCTTCCAGGTGACTAAGTTCAAATGTGGAGGATTTGTTCTTGGGCTGTGCATGAATCATTGTATGTTTGATGGTATTGGTGCAATGGAATTTGTAAACTCGTGGGGTGAAACAGCCAGAGGCTTGCCGTTATCTGTCCCTCCATTCCTAGACAGAAGCACACTTAAGGCCCGCAACCCGCCTAAGATAGAGTATCTGCACCAAGAGTTTGCAGAGTTAGAAGACAAGTCCTGCACCGCCGATATTCAGAGCGAGGAAATGCTTTACAAGTCCTTCTGTTTCGGCCCTGAGAAACTAGACCAACTAAAGATGAAAGCCATGGAAAATGGGGTTGTTGAAAGATGCACTACATTTGAAGCCCTCTCAGCGTTTGTGTGGAAAGCTAGAACCAAGGCACTGAAGTTTCTGCCAGATCAAGAGACAAAGCTCCTATTTGCTGTCGATGGAAGGAGCAAATTCAACCCACCACTACCAAAAGGATACTTTGGCAATGGATTCGTGTTGACAAACTCTATGTGCAGAGCAGGGGAACTTCTGGAGAAGCCACTGTCATTTGCAGTAGGACAGGTTAAGGATGCGATCAAGATGATCACAGATGGCTATATGAGATCCGCCATAGATTACTTTGAAGCGACAAGGGTTAGGCCATCTTTGGCATCCACACTTTTGATCACCACCTGGTCTAGGCTATCTTTCCACACCACAGACTTCGGATGGGGAGAGCCTGTTCTGTCTGGGCCAGTGGCATTGCCGGAGAAGGAAGTGATTTTGTTCTTGTCTCATGGGAAGGAGAGGAAAAGCATAAATGTGCTTTTGGGTTTGCCAACTTCTGCCATGAAGATCTTCGAACAACTCGTGCAGATCTAGAGAAACGATAAGTTTTGATGTCACAATAAAGAGAATTAATGAGTGTCCATGTCAAGTAATTGGTAGTTCAATTATGTGTTATTTATATATCTTTTTCGGCAAGTGAATCACGTTACAAACACTTCAATGTCTTCCACCAAATGTTCCTTTTTTCTAAGCAAGGATTGATAGTTCGTATTCATGAGTTATCTTTGTGTCATGTTTAGTCATTGATATTCGACTATACGAGTTAATCCGAATATGATCTATTAAGTTAAACGGATCAAATATATAAATCCTAACAATACGGCTCATTTAAATAATGGTGACACAATACAACTCGTTTGACTCACATAAAAATTAATTATAAATGAGTTAACACAACGTAATTTATTTCAATCTGTTTTATGTAAATGAGTTGAACTCACCCACATATGACAACCCATTTATCATGATGAACATAATTTCATATAAAAGTTAAAATTTATATTTATTAACAACCACAAGATAAAAAATACAAATAAAAATCCCTACGAACAAAAAATATTAATATTTTTCAGATTTTAATATATAATAAAACAAATATTACAAGTTTAACAATAACAAATATAAGTATAGGTCCAAAATTATAATATTAACCATAAAAACATAAGCATATTGACCATTAAGTGAATTGACCTATTATCAATCTGTTTTAATCCGAACCTATTTATATTAAATTCAAACTCACTAATTTTATATCGTATTTGTATTAGATTCACAAATCATGTCACATATTTCACCCCTAGACTTCAATCAACCGTAAAATGGTTTGATCATTTATCCCAATTTTTGTCGAATCAGTAACATAAATCATATAGAATTATAGTTACGCCCGTAGGATGAATAATAATAATAAAACAAAAACAAAAACAGCTTGTATCGTGTGATGAGCGGCTCTGTAGACGAGTAAAATGGGGGTTGGGCCATGTCCATCCAATCACGCATGGGGCCCAACCTCTCCCTCATGGTAAATTAAAATTGGTTGATTTGATTAGGATCCCCCGAACTGAAGGACCTTATCTTCAATTTAGATGTACAAAACAAAACAAAAGAAAGGGATTTAGAGGGTAATTTTGGAGAAGATTGTCTACTAATCATTCTCACAAATTAAGAATGGAATATGTGAGAAGCTCTAACTTATCTCTCAAAAAAAAAAATACTAATCGTTTCTTTCGTTTTCTTTCTCTCCATCTCCTTTCTCTTTTCACTATCTATATGTAAATATTCTTATATGGTAGTTTTTTTTTCACCGGTTTGGATTTTCTCAAGTCTACTGCACTCCGACTTGTTTTTACGCATGGTCTTCACGTGCCGCCACCTTCCAACAACTCTGCCAACTACACGTGCCGCACCAATAGTTCCCCACCCTTCGATACTTCGGATTGGCTCGACCCCGCCTCCATACTACCGGCACGTGGCTCTCAGGCGCCATTCCAAAGGCACAAGTTGATTGTCCCTCTATCGTAGATGTGCTTTTCCGATGCTGGTCTATCTGGATTACTGTTTTTCCTAACCGGTGATCTTGTTAAAGGAATTATGAATCTCTCTAAAAAATATTTCAAGACTAACAGATTGCAGGGCACCCGCTTACACCCTTACCAGCGATGGCTTACCTTTTGAACGTCTCTTAAGACAGTAGCCTATTTATAGGACTTGGATAGTGACCAAGAAATTGATTCAAAACCTTTTTTTTTTTTTTTTATTACCATTTTTGCACTGTGATTGTTGTATTGAGGTATTTGCTAGAGAACCCTACCTCCTAACATGTATCATCTTTTATTTTAATGAAGTTTGCTTGTGTAGGAAAAAAAAAAAAAAATTCCTCCGGATATTATCTACTGGATAATCGTGACACCGGAAAAAAGAGTACACATTCATGAGGTTATTTTCACAAAAAAAAATGCTAGATACAAGCCTTAAATAGACAATCGAGTACATTCCTAAGGCCGTTAGATTGCCCTTCATTATGTCATTACTTAATTTACAACTCGTTCACGTAACAAGGACACCTAATATTCCAATAACACACTGGAGAATCGAATTTCTTCTTTCATCCATACTAAACATGCACTACATTTTCTGGGCATACAGTAAAAGTCAAACAACCAGACACATAATGCAGTAAAGAAAATGTAAGACTAATCTCAATCATGGGCTGGGAGAAGAGAAGGCATCCAAGAGGTTTCTCTGATTCTCTATGATGGTTTTAGGATGCATTTTGAAGGAAAAAGATGGTGAAGAGAGAGAAGCAACCAAAGGAAGTGCATGGAGTTTATGCATTATACAGGAATGAAGCAGAGGAAAACCATATAAGGAGGCCAGGGGATTCGTGGAAACTGGGAATCAAGAGCTTGGGAAGACGTCTATTTAGGTTCCACATAAAGTGATATCTCTCTTGGATGGTCTAAAATTCAACGCATTCAAGCTGTAGATGCAGAGATTGGCCTGTTTTGATTTGATTGCAATTTGATCAGATGTAGTCGTGTAACCAGGAATATTGCATGAAGAAGATGAAGTCCATGTTAAGCTTGCCTTGCAGGAAGAAACGACTGCAGAATCTTCTGCGCATTTAATTCCATCAACCGATGGTATTTCCAATTTGTAAACTCCGTGCTTATTTGTAGTCCTATTCACTGAGATTGATATCTGTTCTACGGTTTTCCGGGAGATAGCTTTGAATTTGCAGTCTATTCTAACTTCTGCATCTGGTAAAGACACACCGCAACATTGAAATTTATGAACTTCGAATTCCTTGTAAATTAAGACAGCATTAACATACCCATAAAACTTGAAATAAGTTTGTGTCACCTGGTAAGAAGTAGCTGTGTCTGGAGAAGCTGTTGTTGGAGCAGATGTCACAGTAAACAAAACCCATTACAATGATCTGGGAGTTGGGTTTTGCCGGCTCAACTCCCAGAAAAAGTGAATTGAGAAAGAAAGAGGAAATGACAAAGAGAATCATCAGATTCATAGCCAACTCTGGAGGAAAAAGTATAAAAAAGTAAACTAAAATAAAGCTACCACACTCGAAGATAGGCTTCTTCTTATCAATAGTTATTTCACTGTGAATAGCTTTCAAAGCATTATCACATAAGAGAGGATGAACTTCTTAGTGTGTGGATCGTGAGCAGCAGAACTAATTTGGTGGAGATCCAAATACTGCAAGCAAAAAAGTAGAGGAAATTTATCATTTTCACTAGAAACAAAGTCATGTGAATGTCCTTTGGCAAGATGTGGACTTGATGCGTAGGAGAGAGATCAAGAGGGTAGATTCCTTTTGACAAGGAATAAAGATAACTCCTTTGGGTCAACTCAACTGAGAGGGGTGGTGGTGCTTGATGTAAACGTCTCAGCTCCACAAGACAATCTGCAGGGTACCAAGTCATTACTCATTAGGCAAGTATAAAGCTCATACACACACACATATATGTGTATGATGTTCATGCTCAGTTTGTTTCACCAATTTCTATTTATTCTTGTGACTAATTTACAGCAAAGTTCAAACAATAAATCTTCTCAACCTCCCAAAACCCTTAAAATATTATAAGAATGATATTGAATATTGTAAAATAATCTAGCTTTATTTCATCGGTATTGAAGCAGAGAAATATCCATTCCGAGCCTAAACCCAAACAGAAAAAAGGAGGGAGGAGAAACAACAAGGGTCAGTTTTAGGCACTTGCACTCAAACCATAGAAAGGAGTGGGGCTCGCGAAATTCTTTGCCCTCTTTGCTCTCTCACTTCGCCATGGCTGCAGCAGCAGCAGCAGACCCTCCCAGATCTTCAAGTGGCTCCGCCGATTCCTCTGTCGGTAGCTTGATTAGCTTGACTTCCAAGTCCGAAATTCGCTATGAAGGCATTCTCTTTTACATCAACACCGAGAAATCCAGCATCGGCTTGAGAAATGGTATAGGAAGTGACTTTACTTTTTACACCATAATATTTCCTATAAATGATGGATAGTTGCGGGGGCTTTGCATTCTGGGTCTCCGCTATCTTGTGGGGTTTTGTTGCCTTGTTACCGAGGGATAGATTGGAGCCGTTCTGTGATGCTTTGCATTTTATACCGTGTATGCCACATTGTTATTAATCTCTATCTTTTTGTAGTCAGATATAGAATGTGTAAAACGAAGATAAAAGCGTCTGAGAAGTGAGAATGTATGCAAGTGTGATGCAATACGTTGTGACATAGGTTAAGATAAGGCCAATTTTGAGTGGCAAAATGTCAGATTTTGCAAATGTGTTAGTAAACATCAGGAGACCCTTTGAGTGGCGTCGATGAGAGTTTATTTAATGTGTTGGCGTTGCTTGGGTTATGCCGATGAGGGTGGTGGATTTGTTGGGTTGTTGGTCAAAGATGCAAGGCTGTCATCAAGTGGCAGCAGTGTGGAAGATGATTCCGTCGTGTATTATGTGGTGCATTTGGACGGAAAGGAATGCGCATTGCTTTGAAGATAAGGAAAGCACAATGACCGAGTTGAAGAATTTTTTTCTCCACACTCTAATGTGTTGGTTTTCCACCATTGTATTACATGGGGATAATGTTCAGGAATTTTTGTCTTTAATTTATCGTTTTTAGAATGTAATTAGGAGTTCTTATGTATACTTCCTGTGTACAAAGGTTATGTCTATTTCATTCATATATATAATATCTATCTTTTACTGATAAAAAAAAAAGACGAGAGTTTATTTATTTAAAGGGCGTAGAATCACCCTTATAAAGAGCACCCTTTCTAATATCCCAACTTATTTACTTTCTCTATTCCCTTTACCAGCCAGGGTGGCTAACTGTATTGAAAAGTTCTATAGAGCTTTTTTGTGGAGTGGTTTGGGAGAGGAGTTTAAGACTCCCTTAGTGAGCTGGAAAAAAGTTTGTTGCCCAATTGTGGATGGAGGATTAGGGGTTCACAGCTTGTGTAGTTTTAATAAGGCATTGTTGGGGAAGTGGTTATAGAGATTCCATGGGGAAGAGGAAGCATTGTGGAGGGGGGGTGATCGCTTAGAAATATGGAAGTGATTTGGGGGGGGGGGGGGGGGGTTGGTGCACCAAGGAGTGTAGGGGTTCTTATGGAGTGAGCTTATGGAAGTTTATTAGAAAAGGATGGGATTTTTTCTTGAAACAAGTCAACTTTGTGGTTGGTGTTGGTTCAAAAGTTAGATTCTGGTCTGATGTTTGGTGCAGAGAAATTGAACTGTTAGAGCCTACCCGGCTGTGTTCAGATTGGCTGTTAATCAGCAGGCTTCAATTTCAGAAATGATGATCTATTCTAATGGAAAGATGCTTTGGGATGTTAGTTTTTCCAGACCTATTCAGGATTGGGAAATTGAGGAGGTTACTGATTTTTTCAGATTGTTGTACACAGTGGATATTAGACATGGCAGGGATCAATTGTGCTGGAGACATACAGCTTCAAACAAGTTTATAGTTAGATCATTTGATAAGTTATTAATTAATCAGCAACACATTTGTTTCCCTTGGAAGAGTATATGGAAGGCTCATGCTCTGTCAAAGGTGGATTTCTTTGTATGGACAGCTGCAATAGGGAATATCCAGACCATAGATGACTTGAGAAAGCGTGGAATGATTGTTCTGGATTGGTGCTTTATGTGTAGAAAAGATGCAGAATCAGTTAATCATTTGCTTCTACACTGTGATGTGGCTAAAGTGTTGTGGGTGGGATGGAGTGCTTAGAAGAGCTGGACTGATCTGGGTTATGCCAAAAGCAGTGGTTGAGCTACTAGCAAAGCTGGACCAGCCTTCATACTTGCTCCCATGTGGCAGCTGCATGGAAGATGATTCCTTTATGTATTATGTGGTGCATTTGGTTGAAAAGGAATGAGAGGTGTTTTAATAACAGGGAATGTAATGTAGATGAATTATGGAAATTCTTTACAAGTTCGTTACTTAGTTGGTTTTCTGCTATTGTACTCAATGGAGGGGATGTCAATGAGTTTTTGTCATCGCTTTTTTAACTATAGAATGTAACTAGGTGTTTCTTTTGTATACTTCCTGTGTACATGGCCTATTACTATTTTGATGAATAAAATTTTTACTTATAAAAAAAAAAACATCAAGAGACCATGAAGTGTATAACCCTGGGGATTATGGGTTTGAACTTGATGATGCTGCTTTTTTTTCCTCTGTCAATATTATGTACAATAATAATGGCAACTTTCCATAACAGGAACAATAGTAAAAGCATCCTCATTAAAATGTGTGATTTGTCAAGAATGACATTATCGTATCAACTTTGAAAAATGTATACATGATGATTCATATGAGATATTACCTCACAATCCTGCTTATAATTTAAGTAAAAATGAATTAGTTGATGGATGGGACATAAGGACAGCTTATTTCACATCATTACTGAACAAGTTCTGTGAAGCTGTGATTTTGGGTTTGCATACCAATGCTACTTGGAAGAGGGGAGAAATACTGTTAATATACCAAAGCTCGCCAAATAATGGGCTCCTGTTCTATAAGAACCAAATCAAAAACAGAAATAGATAAATAAATTTTTTGATAAGTAAATAGATTAATAAATAATAAAAGAAAGTAAGAAAGGGAAGGAAAGAGATAGTTCTCTTGAAATGTTATTGCCTCAAGGCATTCCATGTTTCTTGTTCTTTAGTTCTGATCTAAATTCATTAACATTGCAGTGAGATCATTTGGAACAGAAGGGTGAAAAAAGGATGGCCCGCAAGTTCCTCCAAGTGAGAAAGTTTACGAGTACATCCTCTTCCGAGGAAGTGACATAAAGGTATGGCAGATATTGATCATGTAGTGTATGTGTTTTGCATAATGATAAAGCCATTTTTTTTCTTTTTTTGCTTCTTAACAAGTGAGGTTGTGAAAATTGATTGTGGTTAAATTAGGTTTTGAATTTCAGGTCTTGAGTGTCTATGTGGGATAACATGCCTATTGAATCACTGTTGTGCTTAGACTACTCAATAATTTTAGTGACTCATAATTTGTTGGAATTGTTCCTTCACCATTTCTGCAGCTATTAATTTACTCTCACACGAGAATGGTGGTAAAAGACAACGGCATTTTGAATTAGATTTAGTTGATGGTGGTAAAAGACAAGGGGTTGGAGTAGGGTTTTTGGGTAGAGTTTTAGTTCTATGGGAAGCAAGGGCTTGGGCTTGGGCTTGGTGTATTTTGGGTTGTTTTTCACGGGCTTTTTGGGTTATTAGGGGTTTTCTATTATGGGCAAGGTGTTCTCTTGTATACATTCAGTGTACTTGGTTACTCATTTTTTGATATATATAATATTTTTACTCATTAAAAAAAAAATAGATTACATGTGAAAGATTGTGTTTTATGCTTCAATGTAAACTTTTGTGCATTTGGTTACAGGATTTGCAGGTCCAATCTTCCCCACCCATTCAGACTATGCCTTTACACCACGATCCTGCAATTATACAGGTAAAAGCAAATACTATAGGCTGCATTTGGAATATTACCAGGTTGGCCAGAACTGCTGTTACTCTAAGACCAGCGTATCACAGGCCTGAGTACAATCTATGATGCAGTAGTCAACACTCATCTCTATCTGATTCCTTGTGCAGTCTCATTATCCTCAAGCTCCAACTGCATCCACGAGTTTACCTCCTTCTGGTCCTAGTACCTTTCCAGATCTTAGTGCCCATACTGCACAAATGAGTCTCCTTGCCCCAGCATTTCAAAGGAGTCTTCCCTTATATCAGCCCAGTGTAAATTTAGGGTCATGGGGTTCATCACCTCCTCCTCCAACCACAAATGTCAGTGGGCTTGCGGTGCCAATGTACTGGCAAGGATATTATGGGTCCCATCTGCTATGACTGCATTTTTACCTTCTGGATCTTCCAACTTGCCAGCTTCACCTTTGTTAGAGTCACCCTCACCTTTGTTGCCAACATTTAGCCTTGGCACCCGGAATTTACAATCTTCCATCCTTCCTGCCCAGTCTTCTGCTATAGTTTCAGACTCATCAACAACTTTGATCACTAATAATGCTTTTACATGATCTCTTTCTACTGTTACTCTGAGTAATAGCCTGTCACTGGTATCTCCACTGTCTACTGGTTTGGATAAAACCGTCATTTCGTCATCAGTCTCTGACAAGCCTAAAGTCCATGGTCCTGCAATACCTTTTACAAGTATGTCTGAATCTACAACCTCCATTGCTGGAACATCAAGTTCAATTTTGAAGGAGGGAGCAACGCCATCTTTTGGTAACCCCAGGCCAGCTTTTGCAGCTGGTACCCACCACAGTATCTCCATCCCAACCTTCACAAAAAGTGCAGAGGGACGTTCAGGTGGTGCAAGTATCCTCATCAGAAATATCACTATCAACAGCAACAACAGAAGCACAAGAACCTATATTGCCCCTGCCTTTGCCATCGAACTATAAGGTATTATTGGCAATATTTGACAATTTACTGAGCAAAACTCTGATTGCTGTAATTAAGGAAGTTAGATAACTATTGCGTAACTTTTAAGGTGTTCGTTTAAAGGAGAGATGGTTTGCATCTCCCCTGATAGGGATGGTAACATCCTTTGGGCTTACCTGTTTATCAGCACATCTGGCTAATGCTCCCTGCCTATGAAGGTGGATCTTATAGCCCAATTTCTTTACTTCAAAAACTTTTAAAATTTTTGTGGCATACCTTTAAACTTGGAAAGCTTTTCAGTTTTACTTTTATTTATTGTGGGGTTCTTCAAGAGAAAGAAGTTTGTTAGTTAAGATTATATCAGAACAACATGGCATAGAATAATTCCACAAAGACTGCATTACATTGGCCTAATGAACACTGCCACATTTACCTGAACTACTTAAAGAAAAAAATAGCACCCCTAGGAAGAAGAAGACCGTGATTTGAAAAAGATTAAATAGAATATTCCATGTGAATGATATGAGAACCCATTTTATGACCTGAAAAGAAGATAAAGCTCCTGCTTTTGAGCACTAGTAGCTCTAACAGATTTCTTTCCTGCTCCTGGCACTTTTAGCTTATTGTCCATGGCTACGGACCTACGGTTCCTAGTTATGCCCTACTACCAAGCTCCTGCTTTTGAACTCTAGCATCTTGAATATATTTCTTTCCTTTGCCTTTTTATAATAAAATCTTTAATTACCTTAAAAAAATGATTTCTTCCGGCTCCCAGTACTTCACCTGATTGTGCATAACTACTTTTCCTAGTCATGCCCATTTAGGTAAAAATTTTCCAAGTTCTATAACTTTATAGAATATGTTTTTTTAGTATATTTTTTTTATGTGTAAATTTATAGAATAATAGCAGAGGATGATATTAATATTTAGATTGGGAGGAGAGAATTTAAGAGGAAATGGGTGTGGTGATTCCTTCCTATATTTTGGTTTCACAGATCCGGCTTTGAGATTAATACCTGGCTCAAAAATATGACATGCATTCTAATATATGCTTCTTTGTTGTCAATTTTCCCCCTTCCTTTCTAGCCACGTGGAGCTCCTACACATCAACATAGTAATAGAGGACATGAAAGAGGAAGAGGAAGAGGAAATGGGGCATGCGCTGCGTCTATATCAACTCTGGCTGTCTTGATGATGTGTACTGTAGCCATCATAATAATGTAAACTTTAAAGAAGTTGATTATGAATTCTATAATGAGGAGTAACTGAACGGGAAATTTGTGAAAATGCACTTCCAAAGCATGTGCACACTTCTCCAAACTTTTCCAGTAGTAACTAGTAACCATTGTTAACCACAAGTTCTCTACACAAATTTAACCCTCTTTACCTCTGTAGGACTATACACTCATTCATGGTGGTTTTGCATAGCTTTGACTAGTTGCAAACTAAGTCTAGCAGATTTCACATCCTGTGACCAGATTCCGGGGGGAGTTTGATTTTATAGCAATGAATGAGAAATTCAACAAGGATGAAGTTTGGGGTGATCTTGGTCGAAGCAATAGAGCTCAAGAAGATGTAGGAAACTCACAAGATGAAGACAGTGGTGGAGTATTAAAACATGAGATGAAGGTAATATGATCCAATTAACTTTCTTTCTCTGTGAAAAATCTGCAAAAATACAAAGCCCATTTATTTATTGTTGGCTTTCTTGTTCTTCAGCCTGTTTATGTCAAGGATGACTTTTTTGATTCCCTGTCTTGTGGTGCTCTCGATTGTGAATCACGTAATGGGAGGACCAGATTTTCTGAGCAAGTGAGAAAAGATTCCGAGGTATTTTTACCTTTTTATTTTTTCCCATGTGATAGGTTTTTTTTTTCTAATTAAGAAACTAATTTCATATTATTCAATAATATTCATTGTTGCTGTTCTCAAAATTGAATTAGTAGTGTATGAAAACATAATTGCAAATTATTTATAATTATCTGACCTCAATTTACAGAATTCCTTTTCTGAGTCATGTGCGTGATGAATTCATTACACATTGCAATCATTGTCTATTGATTCTCCTTGTCAGTATCTGTGGTACCATATTATTTGTTCACGTTTCTTTTGATGGTGATGGTCATGCAGACATTTGGCTATATGCCAAGGCATTGGGGTGGTCGAGGAGAAGGTCTTGGTGGCCGATCACATGGTGGTTATTATGGAAGGGGCTATGGCTATGTTGGGAGGGGTCGGGGACATAGCTATTAACCCTCCCTCCTTGAAAGCAGTGACTTTTCAGTGTATATTATAGTTCTAACCTAAATTCCACTTTGAGTGCATTTCAAACCCCAGAGAGGAATATGTTTGTACAATTTGTGATACTTAAATTCTCAGTGATCGTGCTTAAACGACCCTGACTGCTAAGCATAATCAGTCAGGGTCGTTTAAGTGTGCTCTCTCTCTCTCTCTCATCTGTTAAAATGAATTTTTCAAGCCTTTGTTGCTTGGGAAAGAATATTTCAGGTCCCAGCAGCTATTATGGGAGGATGCATACCTTCTCATAGATCCTACAAGGAGTCCTGGGTACTTGATACTTGTCCTCTCCAGCCTCTACTTCTTTTCCGGTTTTCCTTCATTACAAGCTATTCCTCTCTAAATTTCCTTCTATGGGAAAACTTGAATTTGTTAAATTAGCCATTTTCTGGAATGGTATGGAGCAATCTTCATATGCTTCCGGTGGTCCCATTTGGGGTGCGCTTTTGGATTTTCTCATCATGCATCCTAGGCACTAAGCGCTGAAGCATCAAAATTAGAACCCGAAATTTTCATGTTCAACCTCATAAGACTGGCTGCCCTGAGGAATTCATAAAAGAAAATATTTGTTTGCAAGGATGTTTGGCGATGCTCTTGATACACTACTAATATGAAAGCTTATTACGTCAGTAGCAAAATTTCTATTGAAATATTGACCTGTAGATGCTTCTCTGTTCTAAACAATCTAATTGCTTACTGCAATAAATAATGTATTTTAGCCGTCCCCCCAAAAACAGAAAAGATTAGAGAAGAAAATTACAACTTTCACAACTAACAATCAACATCTATCTTAAAATTCAATAACCAGACCTCTTATGAGTGGAAGGGCAGCCCAACCCAAAACAAAAAGGGTCTTTCTACATTGACGGAGGATGTGCACCAACGAAATGCACATCTCGATGCACATAATAGGGGTTTTTGTTTTGGTTCGGTTTCGGTCCAACCAAACCGATAACCACTACACATGGATAGAATCGGCTGGTAAAGGGGTAGGAAATTGGCAACATAGGTTTTGGTGTGATCCTGGTCGGTCGTCGATGTCTCTTTGGTGTCGCGAATAGTGCGAAACTTAGAAATAGAGAATCGGATATGGGAATTGTGAGAGAGAGAGTAGAAGAAGAAGAAGAAGATATGAAGAAGAAGAGAAGAGGGGGAGGGGATTAAACCTAAATTGAAATGACGACGTTTGGTGCACTAAACCAAATAACGTTATTTCATTTTAAATTTTTTATCTAACCAATACGTGTAAAATGATGACATTTCACTAACATCGTTTTATTTAAAATATATATATAATTTATATAATCGGTCGGTTTAGGAGTTCGGTTCAATTTCAAATCGGGACCGAATAGGCCGACAACAATTTTGACATAATTCTACTGCCGACCAACCGGTTCTACGCTGGTTTTTGTTGGTTTCATGCCCTGGCGGCTTATTTGAGAAAGTTACAATGGGTTTTAACGATTTTTGTACAACCCTAACACATAATCAGTTCATGGAGCATTTCTCAAACAAAAAAATTTGATTGGTATCTTTTCAGTCATCGTGACATTATTATTACTTGGTTGGAATTTTCACTAATCAAATAGTATAAAATCATGATAATATTGAGATAATATGATAAATAGCATTGCGATAAAATTTGGACATTTTATTTTAAAATTTAAATTATTCTTTATCTCAGATTTCTTGTAGTACATTTTAAATATATTATATTTTTAGGAACCAATAGAATTTAGAAAGTTGGAGAGCAGAAGTCAGACTTGGAATGGTCTGACGAACAGCGACGTCGGGTTCCGTCATACCTGACTTCATTGTAGTTCTATCCTCCGATCTCAAGGAAAGAACAGGCAAGAGATGCGATCCCCGAACATCTTAAAACCCTAATCCACGCAAATTACTTCTCTTTAATAACTTCCAATATCAACCACTTCGATCTCGCCCCCTCCCTTCCTCCCTCTGTCTCTGTCTCTCTCTCTCCCTGGTTGAAGAAATGGCGGTTCCTGTGGTGCGATTCCCGATCTTCTTCATTGTAAGGGTGATGGGCTTCATAATCACCACTCTGGTGCTGACCTGGACCCTCCATTACAGAGGAGGCGTAGCTCTCATTTCCGACGACAAGGACCTCATCTTCAATGTACTCTCTTTCCCCATTTTTGATTTCTCTCTCATTTTCTCTGAAGTTTTTCCATTTCTCTTAGTCGGTTTTTTGTGTGGTTAAGAATATTAGATTGTTGATGTTATCTTTGTAATGCTCGTTGTAGGTCCATCCTGTTCTGATGGTGATCGGGCTCCTGCTTCTTAACGGCGAAGGTATATGTAAATGCCTCCTTTTTTCTTAACTGAGCTTTTGAGGGATAGCGGAGAGCTTTGGTTAGTTTTTGCCCTGTTAA
This sequence comes from Cyclocarya paliurus, assembly GCA_029856935.1. Lineage (NCBI taxonomy): Eukaryota > Viridiplantae > Streptophyta > Magnoliopsida > Fagales > Juglandaceae > Cyclocarya > Cyclocarya paliurus. The sequence continues at coordinate 39,182,912 of CM056946.1, read as the reverse complement.
TGTTAGTCTTAATAATTAAGTAGGAGAGTTATAGATGAAGTCAATTAAGCTTAGACCTCACAATGATCTAAAAAATATTTGAATCATGTTTTAGTATAATTAGGTGAATAAGCTCTGGCTTGGATGAAATTTTGCCTCCATATAAGAAAGTAGATGAAGATTATGATGGTTAAGACCTCCACCTGGATGGTCGTGGGTTTAAGACCTGTTGCTCATTTAAAGTGGAGGCATTAAAGTTGTTTGATGTTCATGATAGGCTTTGATTAATTGGCTGGGTTAAGACCTTGTCTCGACTTTGATTGTTAGTTCACATATATTTTATCAAGTTACCAGAAAAAATGTTTTTATCAAGTCACCTACAATGTTCCAAAATTTGACATGCTTTCCCTGTTGATGATTTTTGGGTTGACAAAATTTTTTCATCTCAAATGTTAACAAAGTTTTTTATTAATACATAGGTAGATCTCGTCTTCCCTAGGAACGCGGGGAGCACTTGCATCTTGTGCTTTTTGTTAAATTATTCATATATTTTATGTTTCTCTTAAACGTGAGAATCCGAGACATGTTCTATTTAGCTAGAAAAATGTTTTAGTGGCAATTACCTGGAACTTTATTATTTCTCAAAAGAATACATTATCAAATTTGTGAAGTCTTGAACTATGTATGATTTTAGAATTTGATCATCAGCTTGAATCGTGTCATCTTCTCTGTAATGCTGGTGTTGAAGAATTCTCCCGTTTTTAACGTTTGGTATGGTATTGTGCAGCCATGCTTGCTTACAAGACAATTTCAGGAACAAAGAGCTTTAAAAAATTAATTCATCTCACATTACAGTCCCTTGCTTTCTGTTTAAGCGTCATTGGTGTATGGGCTGCTCTAAAGTTCCACAATGAAAAGGGAATCGACAATTTCTATAGCCTGCACTCGTGGTTGGGCCTAGCTTGCCTTTTCCTCTTTGGCATTCAGGTCTGATAAAAGACCTATTTTTCATTACGCATGCTTGTGCTTGTTTTCTTGCGGACTTGGTTTCTGGGATCACAAGTCTAATTTCTTTCAATCATTTCTTTTGGTTAGTGGGCGACTGGGTTTGCAACCTTTTGGTATCCAGGTGGCTCAAGAAATAGTCGAGCAACCCTGCTTCCATGGCATGTATTCTTTGGGGTTTATATCTATGCCCTTGCTATTGCTACTGCTACAACTGGCATTTTAGAGAAGGCTACATTTCTTCAAACCAACAAGGTAATATCTCGCTATTCAATGGAGGCGATTCTGGTAAATTCTTTGGGTATTTTGATTGTTGTCCTCGGTGGTTTTGTCAGTCTTGCGGTTGTTACCCCTGCCAACGGCTTAGTTGATGCCCGCAGAGGACCAACAGAGTAGGTGCTCTTTTATATTTTTACGATTTCTTAAGACCAAAAGGTGTATTTTTATTCCATATCTACCGACTATTGACCAAGATTCTAACGAAATATCATTCCTGTTCTGTTTGTTCCTCCTAGTTTTAGAAAAGGTTGTTGCTTTAGTATTGGTCCTATAAAACAATAAATAAAAAGAGAGAGAGAGGATCCTGGGGGCTCGGAGTGAGAGAGACTGCAGAATTCTCCCATAATGTGTCAGGAGTTAGTCGTGCACAGGTAGCCAATCAGTTGAGACTTTCTATTACACACCAGATAGTGTTTGCCCTATATGATTTTTTGAAGTTTTCTAAACGGGAAAAAGGTCTTAAAAGTTAGGGCTGTGCAAAAAAGTACGAAACCCGGTCCATTCGTGAGAACCGCCCCGCCCCGACCCGAAAAGGTGGTTTGAAATAGCTTGCGGGTCGAACCTGCTAAAACCGACTACACGTTTTCACAATTGATCTCAAACCCTAGCTACCATCCCTCCCCATTTCTCTCTATCGTCATAACCACTTGCAGTCGATTTAAAGCACCAGTTGGAGCATGTTATACGGATTGTTGATCCATTGTTCAACCACGAGGAAAATCATCAGTTTTATGCCGATTTGAAAAAACAAAAAGAACAAAACAGGGCATTTCAACACGGAAAAAAACCAAACCTTATAAACTACATGAACGAACGAACGATCGATTAAATTGAATAAGAAAAGCACAGCTTGCTTGCATCAACCGTGAGGATCTCGATTCAAGCACCATCCAGGAATCCTATAAAACCCATATCGGATGCTCTGCAAAAATGCCCATTTCATCGCGGGTCTAATGAAAACCACCATGAAAGTGACGAGCGCAGCACCTGAGAGGAGAACCCAAATTGATATCAGGGCGCTCTTGTGGCCACCACTGTCACCGTCACCCATGAGTGGCTAGAGCCAGCAGGATCCAAGCAGCGATGTTGTTGAACGCAGCTGCAGCCATGGCGAGCTCTCCCACTCTGTTACGATTGAGGTTATAATTTTGTTTTGACTTCCTCTGTTAGTTCCTCTCACTCTTGCTTTCTCTTTGCGTTTGTCTCTCGCTTTCACTCGGTGGTTAAAACTCGACACCCACGTCAATCTCGATCTCTTGAAAATAAAAGTGTTATTACTCATCAAACTCAAGTCGAGGCCGCTTATTTTGGTTTGTATGCCGGGGCGGCTCTAAACACTATTCGGATTGATTGGGTTGCAGCCCTATTAAAAGTTTAACCCTTTATTTGTGCCACCCATAATTGATGTTTAACTTTGATCCTTGTATTAGACTGGTCGCTGGTAAAACTAGGAGACTGGTACATTTCATATAAATAGTGATTCTTATTTTTTCAGCATAAAGAGTACATCGGTTTCAAGAATGTTTATGTTAAAAATACCGAAGACTCTTGCAAAACGAATAACACAACAGAATGAATTTGGGTCATTAAATGACAAGCCCAATTTTCACCTTTCAATGTTGACCGGGAATGCAACGGATAATGGTCCGGAAGTATTGCCAACTTTTAATTAAGATATCCAATAAAAGCAGCAATTCAATTACGACTCATTTAAAGCATGTCAACATTTGGCAACAAAACTGTCACATTGGGTTCTGTCCACGAAAGTAGAAACTAAAAGGGCAAGAGAATGTTACAACAACGGAGAACACAACGCCAAATCTGCTCGGAGAGGCAAAGGAATCACACTCTTCACGGAGTCAGGTGACAACGGTTAAAAACAAAAAAAAAAAGGCCGAATTTAGATGAGATGAGAGTACAATATTATTCCCAAAACATGGAAAAATAGAGAAGTCAACTCTATTTATTGGCCGCTCGGCAAACAAAATTTTGGAGAAGCTATCCAAAGATTCCAAACCATCTATTATACCCATACGTGTTCTCTCCGATACTCTCGCACAATGACAGGCACACTGGTGGGTGGGACCTGACAGAAACGCCAAAGCACATATATAATTATATTAGATTGATTAGGAAAAAGAAAAGAAAAGAAAAGAAAAAAACTAACTTCAAACAAAATTCAGACAAGCTAACTTTTAAATCATTATTATTAAAAAAAAAAAAAAAACATTTCTTTTAGACATGCAGCTCTCTCTCTCTCTCTCTCTCTCTCTCTCTCGCTTTATAATACAACTGAAAAATATAAAAGCACAGACCTCATAAGACATGAAATACTTTGGCATTTTATTGTAAAATTAATTTGAACCAATAAAATGACTTACCATGCCATAATCAGTGACTATCATTGAAACATAATCTGAAGGTGTTGCATCATAACTGCCAATAACAATCCAGAATAGGAACTTCAAGGTCAGTTGGGGAAATTGTCACTTGCAGTGCTTATTTACCTAAATCATCAGGTACTTACGTCAGATTCAGAAGTTGCAGGTTCTCGCTATTAGTAAGACCATCCAAATAGTTAATGTCATCTCTACCAGGAACTTCTGAAATGACATCTGGATCACCTGCAAGAGATGAAACAGATGATCCATAGAGCACATGAAGGCAATCATAAATTTTAAGAATCACTTTCAACTGTAGGAGTGTATACCGAGTTCATTTGAGCATATCGAATCAAGCAGTACCCTTTCGTGAAATTTATATGCCTCACAACAAACTAAGACTGGTACACGGAATTCATGAGCAACCATAGCAACACATGCAGTTCCAACTCTTGAGTAAACTGTTCCATTAGACAATACTGATGAAGCACCCAGAAAAACTTGAGTAACTTCACGCATGATATAAGAAATGGCATTTATATTAGTGTAAGTACAGCTAAGGCCCTTTCCCACCAACCTACGAAGTAAAAGTTTCCCCTCAAGCTTCGGGCGAGAGTCCACTACCACAACACGGAACTGTTTGCCAAGCTCATGGGCATGTAATAGAATCATTTCAACTGCAGAAGATGACCCAAATGTAAGAAGAACATCGCCATCCCTTATTTTTGTAACGGCGTGATTGACTATCACATTGTCTGCAAGTATGATCTTCTCATTTATGAAATGCTCAATGTCTGACTGAAGCAATGCTTTTGCTTCTGATTCAGACAGAGTCAAAGGTACCTTTGCAATACGACTTTTTAGAAACCTAATTGCATTACCCATGCTGATTGAAAGAGGCCGGCACTCAATAAGAAATGAAACATAACTACTTATTTTTGCAGTTAAGTCTCTACTGAGAGTTTTTTCAGATGGTGTTGAGTAATCTTTGATAGCTTCTCGAAATGCTTCAAGCATTGCAATGCAACGAGCATTGCCACCAGATATACTTCCAGATAAATACTGCAGTCCAACCTGAAACCGACCATAAAATAAAAAATATGCTAATTAGACATTAGAAGAGTTCTCTCTTTCACATAAAAGATCATGAAATAAAGTACCAACTGCCAAACCCCATCATATCAATACTTGGTCATCTAGCAATAACCATCGTTTGGTGCCTAGGTACACTGACAAAGTGGAAGAAATTCTATGGTCAGAATCAAATATTTGGTTGAGTTGACATGGATTTCCAAGAAACTTAACCACCCAGGTCATATGTGTGATTACTTTTTACTACTAAGCACACAACTCAACTGAAAGTGCAAATCAAGAAGTTCATAAAACACCTTGTAAACTGCAGGATGAACAGGGTCAAGTTGGAAAAACTTTGACTCGAGATCAGGAAGCTGAGTTCCATGTTCATATTGAGGCAAATGCCTAAACAATTCAACTCTGTTCCTAGCTTCAGTTTGTTTTACAATTGCACGCCTTTTTGCCTTTTCCACTCGGGTCTTATCATCATACTGCATGCGTGGATGAGGAGCATCTTTCTTTCTATCTTTTTCTGATAGGCGGTCATCTCCCCTCTTCTCAGAACCTGCAACTGTAGCACTCTCATTCTTTTGTGAATGAGGCTTTGTGGCTTTAGTTGGTTTTGCATTTGCTCCCATCACTGCCCCAGAAGATGCGGGTACTTTACTTCCTTCAGTTGACAAACATTGTAACCAAGAAGCATACATAACAATAGGATCATCAGAATGTAGCACTTAGGATATAAAATTTACCTTCCAACAAAAACAAAAAGCACAAATTATTCTTTCACGCATGCTATATTGACAAAATAAAAGAACAGGACAAATGAAGGCAGGTGTAGAAAACAAAGTATAGAATAAACAACAAAGACAATGTCATTAAGTACATGTTCACTCAAATAGATTTTAGCATGAAAACCCAATAAAAAATAACAAAAGAAACTTTTGCACCTTTTGCAGCAGCTTTTGCAGCTCGTTGAGCCTCTTGAAGGGCACGCCTTTCAGCTTTTGAAGTTTTTTCCTTCAGTGGTTTTGAGCTTTCAGGTCGGTCATTTTGCACTTCAACTGATCCTCCTACTTTTTCTACTATTGTCTCTGGGTCATAAACTGCATAAATAGCAAAACTCTTAGGTTAGGTTTGGATAATGAGTTGAGATGAAAGATGAAAATTGAATAAAAGATTGTTAGAAAATTATTTTTTAATATTATTATTGTTTTGGGATTTGAAAAAGATGAATTTTTTTATTGTATTTTATGTGGAAATTTGTGAAAATTGTAATGATAAGATGAAATGAGATGAAATGGGTTGAGAGTGTTTCTCAATCCAAACTGAGCCTTATATAGCCATGAAATCTTCCAGAGCAAGAATAATAAATAGCAGGCAATCACTTTTCTTTTATATGATGGAGGAATTTATGTCTGGCCATTAATATCAAGATCTTACTGGCATTCAATTACAACGGCTTCTAGACAAACTCGGTTATCCTCAACAAATCACTATCTCAGTTTCTGATTGCCAAAAGCCCCACCTACTTTTTCATGCCGGGAAATTTGACATTTTGAAAGAGATAGTTGACAAAACACTAATAAGTAACTCCATAAAGAATTGAAATTGTATCCAATCAACTCCTACTGTATGATACCATGATCTGAAGTTTATCTTAGGTTCTTTTAGAGAAAGGAATAGACTTATATCAAAAGTCTCCTTTCAGCTACCAACTGCCTCACAAAAACTCCAGCTGTCATATTTCTTATTACTTTCATTTACAATTTCAAATACCAACAGCTTTTGAAATTATAAGGTAAATGGACGATATCATCGATAAGTTTGAAATTTATTTCTATAGCACCATCTCGTCACATGTTGCCTGAATCATGCTTGGTGAAGCCAAATATAATTGCATCAGGCGTCCTTTGTAATTACTGAGTATCTCTACCCCAATATCTCATAAATAGCTAAAAGATAGTTACGGAATGCTCCCAGCCTTTAGACTTAGCAAAGAAGAAACAACATATAGAATGATATGATACCTCATTTACAGGTATTGACACAGCATGATTGCAGAGGCAGGAAAGTACACGACTTATCCTAATTATACCTTGGATTGGCAATAATTGGAATCTAGAATACCAGATGAGAGGCATTTAAGAGACTAGATATTTATTGTGTTGAATGACTTTGAAAATTCTGAAGAATATAAATGAAGGAAAATTACAAGGACTCCTCCAACCAACAAAGAAGTCCAATAAAAACGACTGGAAAGGGAATTGATTGAAAAATCATAAAACATAACAACAACGTGGTGCTGGAACACCCAAAAACATGCGAAAACGAGGGGTTTTGAGGCCAAAGGGCTCTGAAAAAGTTATTCATTTGGGGAAGTCAGAGTACTCGATGATGCTCATTTATTAGTTCATGGGTACCATAACTCCCACGAAGCAAAAGCAATCACTGTTTCAAGTTTAGAAACAAAACCCTACTCTGTTATGGGCTGTGAGCTTAAGGGACTTTCTCCCCTCCCATCTCTCTAAAAAGCACAGAATTCCCGCCATCAATTGAAACTTCCTGCACATTTCTTCGTCGATAGTAATAATACATAATAGAGAGAGAAACCACGTTGAGGAAAAGCTTCTCACTTCCTCACTTAAGAGCTCCTCTCTCTACATAATGCATTGAGAAATATGAAAAATGCGTGGAGCACATTTGATGAGCCTCTAAAAGTCAAGCTCGATATTTATCAAAAACTAAAATGGCTGTTGCATGTACACTTTGCTGATTGCAAAATATAGCTCTAAGCTACCATTTATGCCTTGCTCTCATTCATTGATCATTGATAAAACTCAGCTTCCTTAGTGATCAAAAAATAAATAAAACTCAGCTTCCTTACCCCCCCAAAAAAAAAGAAAACTCTAAGCAATCATTAACTTCAGCATTTGGACAAGGTGGCTGGAGCATTATATCAAAAATTCGAACCAAGAATTTAAGGCGACAAAAACTTATCATCTGGAAAATAAATTTTTAAAAATAAAATCTGCATTGTATAAATCAGCGAACTTTGTGGTGTATCTGGCTTAATTTCGATCTAAGTGCAATTACCAGGAATACCAGGAGGCATCATCTTCACCACTGACACTGTCGTCAACCCACTCGCAGGCACGCTACTCGCCTTCACGGCCGTTAGACCAAACCCTCCACTCGGAAACGACGACGCAGCGGGAACCACTTTTACCATATTTCCCCTCAAGTCGTCGGAAAACTCCGCGTTTCCCACCATCCTACCGGCATAGGACGATGAGGCCGTTTGGGACATGGCAGGGAAGAACTCCGATGGTTTACTGTAGCTCCTCCCAGCGGCGGTGGTGAGGGAGTCTCGGCGGAGAGGGGAGGCCGGAACCGGACGGGAAGAGGATGAGGAGGGGAGGAGGGCGTTGTCGGCGGAGGAGTGACGTGGAGGAGGGATCATGACTAGAGAGAGGGAGTTGCCGGAGGGGGGGAGGTCGGATACGGGAGGGGATGAGGAGGAAGATGATGCGATCGGGGCGGGTGGGCTTGAGACAGAGCGCTCAGGTGGGGCCCCTGGAGCAAAGAATCCCACTTGCCGGACCTTGGGGTCGATCACCGTGCGTGGAGCTCGGCGGGGCTCCATTGGAGCATGGAAAAGGTGTTTGGCTGGCAGGAAAATGCCAAGAAAAATTTTCCCAGGAAGTTTTTCCCGGAAAATATTCGGGTTTTATCGGAAAAGCTTGGGGGTTTGGATTGATACGAGAGAGGAGGGTAGAGCAAGAGGAAGAGCCAGAGCTGCGGGCAGCCAAAAGAATTAAAATTATTAAAAACAGAAAATGCAAAATGATATTAATTAATAAATAAATAAATAATGGAAAAATAGATATTTTATCTTTGTTTCTTTTTCCATTTTTTCGTCCATTTTTTGACGATGTGTTAATAAAGTATGAAGATTTAGCTAAAAATAAAAAATAGGGGAGAAGGATCGCATAATAATTCCTCGAAACATATATATTAATTAGTTCAAGTTAAGGTTAAAATATTTAATAATATATTATGACATTATTTTTCGTATTCATACGCTTTTCATTAATTCTCTCTTCTCTCATTTTTTTCTTATATTATTATTTTTATTTGTGTTAAAAACCCTAATATGTAGGTTGTGATATGCAGTATATTGTTGTTATTGGTTTGTTAAATTATTAAGATGCCGTCTCTGAGTGTGTGTATATTCAAGTACCTTTACTGTGGAGGAAAATTACTGTCAAGTGCAATGCTGTTGATGATTCAACATTACCTTCGGTGAAAATGCATAAAATGGTCATAAAGTCATTGTTTATATGATTGCCCATCGTCTCTTTAATATATATATATATATATAATATTTTTCAGTAATCAGGGGAACAAGGAATTTAATTTAAAAGGATAAAAAAAAAAAAAAAAAAAAAAAGCCTAGTGTTTGTTTAGGCAGGAAGGAGACTGTTTGATTAGACTAAAATCAGAATTGGTCATTGACTCATTATCAACACGGCTGGAGAATGTCAAAAAAAATAAAAAAATGCCACGTATCACATTATAAGAGGCTGTGAGTGATGATGACTGGTGTATATTCGGATTTTCACTATTTATCTCGACGAAAGGGACATCTGGGGAAGCAATTCTTATTCTGAAAGAATGAATTGGTAGATCCCTTTTATTTTACCGAGACAAAAAAAACCAAAGGAAATGATAGTTTAAAAACAACTTGATGACTTACCATTATTATTGTAGGTAATGCCCTACTCAAATCAATAAGTTAAGAAAAAAAAATTTTGTTTTTTTCAAATCTAATCATGTCTTGACATAAAAAAGAGTGTATCAAAGCAATTTTTTTTTTTTTAAAAAAAAACAAGGATAAAAGCTCTTGCCTGGTTTCTAAAACGGCAATTTTCTGAATAGATTTTCCTGACTTATTATGCTCTCATCATTTTATAATGTACCATAAGATAATTGAAAACTATTTCTTATATTTAATTTGTAAATCCATCATCTAATGCTATATTATGAAATGATGAGAAAATGACAAAAAAATAAATGATGAATAGCTTTAGTCTCAAATAACATCTAAAGAAAACAGTTGTAATGTCCGATTAGCTGGAAGCTACCGAGTAGAAAATATTTATAATCTGGAATTACAGAATAAAAATCCAGGAAGAAACACAGCAACAAGTGCCAGGTGATTTCAATCATATGAAACTTGGGCAGACCGGTCCCTTAGAAACACCAAGACGAACTTCCATCCCATGATGCATGTCCAGAGGTCGGAAAGTCTCTGAGTCACGAGGGTCTGCAAGCATCACCGAGGAATAAGCTTTTAAATCCCAGTTCATGCCAGAGTGTAGTAAATAAATACCAGACACTCGTATAGTTACTTCATTTGCCAATATGGCTTCAATAAAGTCTACTTTTTCTAACCACGGAAACTCATGAAAACTTGAGTGGAATTCATTTTTCTAGGCTAAATAAATTTCATTCACGACAAAACAGGAGGATCCGGGACAAAATCCCATTTTCATCTTCTTGAAAAAGAAATCGAAACCCCCAAATTGAGACAACAATAGCTATTGTTTATAACCCATAAAGAATTGGGTAATCCAATCAAGGAACTACGAGATTTTACTTGCAAAAACAAACAATTTCAATTTCCACACACATAATTGAAATCCATGCGCTGCGAAATACTCCTCAAAGACAAATCACGTAAACTTTAGTATAACTGATCAACATCTTCTCTGAGTCTCATATTTTAAGTGTTGTTTCTATCCTTATCTGCATCCATCTTATTAACTTGAAGTTTGAAGAAAGGTCTACGAGGGTTTCCTTACCATTCAGATAATCCTCGAAGCCAAAGTCATCCAAGCTACCTGTAAGAGCCTCCAAACCTAGCATTGAAGATGGAATTGCTCCTGGAGGCCTCTGAAATCTGCAATTGTTTCCCAAACAAAATTAAAAAAAAAAAGGCGAAAAGAACAAAGCATACAATTCCTCCACAAGTAAATCTAAGAAAAATGCAAACCTCTACATATACAGGAATAAACAATAACAAGAATTCATTATGACTTCCGGCCTTCGGACTAGTGATAAGTGAAGGCATGAGAGGTTCAGGTAAGTCTTAAGTTCATTATAATCTGCATGCAAATGCATAAATACCGTGTTGTCACAGAAAAAGCAGCAGCACACAAAAAACATCTGATCAAGATCTAATTGAAACATATATGGTCTACGCCATGTACACTCATGACAAGATTCAAAAACTTATTTTCTTTGGCTATCCCACATATGATAAAAAATTCGTAATAAAATACAGATTTTTTTTTATTGGCACCAGGTGTTTGAGAACAGAATCCAAAAAATTCACAAAGCACACCCGAAAAATACAGTTTTGAACTCACAAAGCAATTCCTAAATTGTACACAAAGTAACCAAAAGGCACACATAATCTGAAACTGAGATTCTTGATCACCTCATCTCTTGTACATAAAAAACAGTGAATCAAAAATTCAGAATCATATAAAGCAAGAAACAAAATACAAGCTTCAAGTCATTTGCATCGAGAAGTTGCTTGGAACCAATTTTTCTTAACCCTTCTGGTCAAACTCAAAATTAAGAAAAAAAACATATAGCATCTCTCTCTCTTTTTAAATCAGGAAATAGAGATAAAATGGGGAAAAGGGCAACAACTCGAGCCTCTGTTGAATACATAATCTAACTTTAAACCCAAGTACTTCCAGAAATTTGCTACTTTGCTTGAAAGAACTCTTTTCCTTCAAAGGAAACAATATGTGACTCTAACATCCTGGTTCTGAGGGTTTCGATTTGGTGAAATATGAAATCATACACCCTCTTCAAGTTCTGTATGACATATACAGTTAAATACAAAGTCAAGTTTTTTTCCACTAATTTCTAATATACTTGTAAATCTTGGGAAAATCCTTATATTTAGACCATTCTTCTACAATCGCTAACAAGCAGAAAGGATTTCTAAACAAAGCCCTACTGGTCCTTTCATTAATGATCCAGTGCATTGGCACATTTGTGTTGAATCTTGTGAGATGGTATGCTGTATATTGGAAAGCGAAAAATAGGACCAGATTTTAGATGGTTAAAAACTTAAACCTAAGTACAACCACCATTTTATACACTTTCAATACAACTTCCCAACACAATATCTTAGTAAACTGCTTTAACAATTAAAGGAACTTAGGGGTTGGCTCAAGTGGTAAGAGACTTAGTCTTGGTAGGTAGTATACTCCCTCCAGGTTTAAGGTTCGAACCCTTGGCTGCAAATAATTTTTAGGACACACCGGACTAGGAGAGTTTCTCCTTGAATTACCCGAGGTGCATTTACAAGAAAGTCCTAGCTAAGGGCCTGTGCAACCTCGGAATTAATCGGGACTTTGTTCCGAACATCTGGTGCCAATAAAAAAAAACAACTAAAGGAGCTTACTCGATGTTCAAAGACTACGATGTTTCATAATCATATTTTATGCTATGAATAACCTTTTGTTGTTCCTTTCATCATCCAACTTCTGTTCCTTAAAAAGCCACAGAATCTATTTCTAACTATAAAAGCTATACACACTGTTCCACCTTTCAACAATACAAGAAACAGCGGTACCAAAGTCACCCCAATATGCAAGACTACCAGCAAAAAAAATTATTTTTAAATACGCATACCAACTAAAGTTTTTGTGATACATAAGACCCCATGTCTCAAACAACTGTGATTTCTGCATTTTCCATGCCCCAACTATGATTTCTACATTTTTCATGCCTCAACACCTATCATCCAAATCCTAAAGCAATTACTTCACATCAACAAACCCGATAAAGATCCACATATACTTCCAAACTACATCATCGGTCCAAGAATCTTCCATAGAGTATCAATTAAACCTCACAACTCTACTGATTATACGTACAAGCAGGGCCCTAGCCCATGAAATCCTTCACCATTAAAGTCCTAAGATGAAGGAAGACATTGATGTATATTACTTCAAGGCCTCTAATATTTTGAACTCAAACCTAAACCTACATAGGCTTATTTAAGCTTACAGTTATAAATTTATAATTACCAAAAGAGTGAATAATACATATAGTTTACATCAATCAACACGGGGTAAAAAAGTCATACCGAGAAAGAATTTGCTTGTCAAGATCCAACTTCAATGGAAAAGCACTTCCGTAGGTGTTTATCAAGATCTTCTTCTTCATCTCCTCCTGTGAGCTCCTTGCCTAACAGGTCCCCCCCACCCAAATAAAAAAAATGAAAAACGAAAATAGAATTTCAAAATCAGCATTTTATAAGAGAGAGAAAGAACAATAAGCCTTGTCCGTTTGTTTCAATGAAATTTGTTTCGAGAAGCCTTGTTACGGCTCCGTCTACCTATCCTGACACTAAACGAAATTATATATATTAAAGCAGGCTCCATTTTTTTAATATATACAGATGAAATTCAAATCTTCCTCAGAAAATAGCTCGCACTAAAAGAAAAAAGACTAATGGAGCCCTGAGAGTATATAAGTGTGAATTATACGTAGACAATGTTTCAAATAAAAAGAAAGCGTAAGATTTTAAGTAGCTTCTAAAAACTATCACTCTCTCCTAATTCTTATTCGTGAGCGAAACGTGAGATGAGGGGAAAAAACAGAAAAAGAGAGCTGAAACGATAGAGAGGAGGAAGAGAGAATGGATACAGATTGGTAAGCGGACTCCAGAGGATGCGATCCGAAGATATCGCTCTTGACGCCATGGAGTCCAAATCGAAGAGCGTCATTTTGGATCCCTCCGATTTCGTGTGCTATGGTCTTCGGTGCGTCCATGTTTGTTTCTACCAGATTTTCTTCTTCCGCTTCTGCTTCTGCAACTGATGTTATTGTTGCAGCCGAACTTTGTGCGCAAGCAATGAAAGGTGTAAAACCACAAACGGCGGCGTTTGGCAAATGAAGGAAATGAAGGAGACTTGAACGAAAAGTTAAGGGTACTGTGAAGAACGCCGTCGTTTTTGTCCATCCACCCAATTCGATGGGCTATGCCTGATGGGCTTTTCTTCCGGCCCAATTTACTTGGAGCTGACGAACTTGATGTTTTCGGGCCTATATCAAAGGATCATAGAGTGCAATGGTCCGTCCTCAACTTGATTTGAAAGACGGAAATGGTTTCTGAACGGGCAGAATGCACGGATTATGCACAGGCAAAGGCCACAAAATTCAACCCTAAACCAAAAATTAATTTGTATAGATTTAGGGCTTGTACGTAAGCTTTGTGTAAGTCTTTTAAAAAAATAGATTTTAAATGAAAAACTTATTTTTTATAGTAGACATTAATTTTTTTAAAGGACTTATTCGAGACATGCGCATCATAATCTTGTATGTAATGTTCAATTGGATATCACATCCATCCCCAAAACTCAAACCCATTATGAGAAATTAATCATGGGAATAAAATCTAACATCGTTTGGATAGTGAGATGAGATAAGAAATCTGTAAATATTAATAAGATAATTTGTGATTTGTGAATAATAGTGAAATAATTTGAGTGTAAATTTTTATTGAATTTTAGGAAATGAGTGAGACAAAATTGAATAAAAATATTATAAAATTAAAATATGGTTAGAATATTTTTTGTTTTTGAAAAGTGAATATAATGTTTTGCTATTATTTTTGTTTTAGAATTTAAAAAAGTTAAATTTTTTTTTTATTTTATATGAAAGTTTAGAAAAGTTGTAATGATTAATAATGATTAAATGAAATAAAAATTAAAAAGTATTTATATTTGAGTAGTATTTAAATATCAGTTCTTCTAGAGACAGTCAATTTCGCATACACCTGCGCACTCCAACAGTTGTTTTATATTAAAAAATAAAAGACAGTAGAAAGAAGTCGACGATAGAAAAGCCATTCGAGCCCCCCTCCAGATCCATTTTCCCGTTCCTCCATGAAACCATTTGAGCCCCCCCCCCCATCTTCACGTTCCTCCGTTGTCACCCCATTTTCGACTCCCATGTTGTGGGCCGCTCACATGTCTCTCTTGTTTATTTAGGGAAGCAAACCGGGGTCTCAACATCTCCGCCACCCAACTCAACCTCTGTCAAATCCTACTGCTCTCAAAATAACAAATGGGTTTTAAGCATGAACTACTTATAGAAATGGGTTTTAAGCATGAACTACTTATAAAAATAGGTTTTAATTCTTTATATCCCTTGTACTACTGAATTAGGGGATAGATCTATAACCTAAACTGCTACAAAATATGAACCCAAAATAACTACATATGAGATGAGCTCAATAAACCAAGCTGGGATTAATAAGCAAAGAAAATCTTACCAATGCAAAATGGGTTTGTTTCAAACATCCAAATTATAGAGAGACACCTACCGAAAGGTCGATAACGAGAGAGAAACGGCGACAAAAACGCGAAGGCTAGGATTTCTCCGTTGGACAATTGGAGGAGCCGGAGAATAACTCTTCAGGTGAAGAAAATGTTATGGTCGATGATAAGTTTCATTCTGAAAATGATTTCATTACTTTAACTTACGACTTGGAGGATTTTGTTTGCTCAAGTTCGTTAATGAATCAATTTGGGGCTTCGACCAGCGATTTATTTTTGTCAAAAAAGGATTTCGAGGGTACAAATGAAGGAGAGGATGTAGAATTAACTGAGGAAGACTTGGAGTCAAAGGACAGAGATTTGCAGAACTTGGATATTGGTTATGAGCCAGAAGATTTTGATGGTGAAGATAGTGGTATTCTGGAAAAATTTCAGAAGCTGGAAGAATCTGATGTACCAATATCAGATCATCAAAACTCAAAGAAATTTTACTAGGATGGTTTTCATGGTGACAGAAACTCTAAAGACGAAGACTTCGGTGGAAATGATGAACAACAAATGGACGAATCGAAAACCCAATTCGTCTCCCACCCATGTCAATGCGCACCGTTTCATTAACCCAACCATGCCATGTCATTTTTTTCGTGCGCAAAGGGTGCGCGAATTCGACTTCATGTAGAGTTTTCCTTTGAATATTAAGATTAAGCCAATTCTTTATCCTAAAACCGTATGTACAATTTATTAAAAAAAAAAAAAACCAGAGTTGCGTCTATAAAATTTAGGCTGCGTTTGGATGTTAAGCTGAGTTAAGTTCTTTATAAATAGTAATAAATTAAGTTTAGATGTATTTATAAAAAGTTGATGTAAATCTCATGTGTTAAAAAATGTTGAATTGAAAAAAATTGTGGGTCTCGTGTAAAGAAATTTTGAAAAGAGATGAGTTTAATAATTTGAAAGTTATGTATTTAAATATTTAATTAAATTTAAAATTATATTAAATTTAAAGTAAATTTAGATGAATTTAACAACAAAAGGAGACTTAGGGAAGGTTTGAAAGTTGAGATGAGAATTTTGTGTTTTGTTTTAAAGTTTAAAATATTATTTTTTAGTTTTAAAATTTGAAAAAATTGAATTGAAATTTGAAAAAGTTGTATTGGGATTTGAAAAAATTGAATTATTTATTATATTTTATATAAAAATTTGAAAAATATATAATGATAAATTGAGATGAGATGAAAAATTTTAAGAATTCTTCATTCCCAAACCTGCCCTTAAAGTAAACACAAAGCAAAACAAGAAAAAGGAAGGAAGGAAAAAAATGATATTGGAGCGTGGTAGAAGCTATAGGTCAGTGAGCTAGATCGATCGGCCACTTCCTTCAATGCATGCACTTTCTGTGATGGGACTTGGCCTGAGTGTACGATATTTAAACTGATGGTTGCATACTATATTCTATTGAGGATACTCCTGCACCAGTACAAATTTGAAAATACAAAATAAAATAAAATAAAGATATCTTCCTAGTCTCCGACAATGCTTCTTTTGTTGGTCAGAGTAGGGCAATTTAAGAAGAAGATTTTGGTAGGGCATTCTATTAGATTTTCCCTACAACTACCCCGACTTTTCAGGAATTTTATATTGAGTAAGGCTGCGTATAAATTTTAAATAAATAAATTTTATACAAATCTTTTATAAAAAAATAAATCTCACTGGTAAAAAATATATATTTTTTTATATGAAATTTATTTTTTTACAAGAATTTATATAAGACTTGTAACTGGTACAAATTATTTCTATTTTATATTAGATATGCTGAATCAAGCAACTCTCAGTTAATTGATATGGTGCAGACGGAAGATCAGAACCAGAACACATCCATCTGCCACCTTTAAATTCTCTCCGTAAAACACTCTCACGCTATCAAAGCCAATGACTCGTACGAACAGTACTCAGTCCCTCGCCCACGAACCAATAGGTTAAATAACCCACTCTACAGGTCATGAATAAATAATGAAGGGAAACAAAGCTCATCGCCATCTTTACTCAAAAACCTCCGGAAACCTTGCTGTGCTGTGCTGCGCTCCTAATTCTGTACTCCAACTCCCAAGGCGAAATACTTGGCTACGCTCTTGCTGTTCAACAAGCCTTTTCCAAGTAAGTACTGTTTCTGATCTCTCTCATGTGCGTGAATGAATGACGTGTTTGTGTGTCGTCCCCTTTCTCGGGGCTTTTAGCAAGTCTCTTTCTTTAGTTCAAGCTTCGTTTCACTGTTTTCTCCTACTGTTTCTGGTTGTCTTCATGTTTTGTCTTAACATTTAAAAGGTAAAGTTCTAAAACAATGTCGGCATGACCGTATGAGCATGTCAGCACAGTACTTAGCCATGTAAATTCTGTTTGACCGCTCTTGAGGGGTGTGCTTTTTGTCTTTCTCTCTTTCATTCGTTCTTTTAAGATCGTAGATGAGCTTTAAACGAAGTTATGGGATTGCAAATCCCTTTTCTAAAAACATCTGGCACATGTATATACAATACATTTGAAGAACAAACTACGTCGCAGCTACAAACATTTCATATCGCTGATTTGAAAAAAATTTAAAAATTTAAAATCTTTTTTTTTAACCAAATGTTGCCAATGATCAACAGTGTAGAATAGTGTCCTCAAAACCGACCGTAAAATAACTCTTTTTTACACTATTTTGTATTGTTCCGACAGACAGATCAATGTTTTAAGATGTGTACCTAAACGTTGTCAAACCTAATCAGTATCACCACACAATATATTTTGGCATTAGAATTAGCAAGAGACCTGATTGAGAGTAGCTCCATAGTGTGCATTCAATGACTACATAGCTAGAAAGCATAGAATTCTAGAGAGCCAACCTATCTAGCTATCCCTGGCAGATCCAGATCCAGAAGCATTACAACGTCTAGAGTATAGATCAAATGGCTTTATGTACATGCAGTCTACTAAACTCTCCTATCAAATAGCTGAATTTATGTACACTGAAATGACTCATGTGTTCCATGTAGTTGCACAAAATCTCATAAAAAACACTCGTGGCACCCATTCAAACTCCGACATATATATGACATGCATGTCCAAAACGCTAGCTATTCATCAAAACATTAATGTCCAACTGGAATCCACCTTCACCTTTTTATATGGATTCCCAATGGATTCCTCTGAACCGAACTGTAAGACATAGGTATATATTCGAAAGTTTCGTGAGGTCTTCTGCTATTAGTCTATGGAGAGACTATGTTGGTTTACAACTTTACATACGTACCAACCGGCTGAAACTAGGATTTGGTGTCTGAGAGAGCAATCCACGAAGTGTGCGGTATGTGTAAGTAATATATACTTTTTGCATGTGACTATATTAAAAAAATAATCATACGTTATAAAATTATACAATTGTTCTCGGTTTACTCCTATTTTTCTAAGTTTTACGAAAAATTTATAGAGCAAAAATAAACTTGGAAAAGTATCTAATAATATAAAAGTTGTTAGATTTTTATTGTATAATTGTATTACTATTAATAAGTGAACAAAAAAAAGCATGTGAATAACTAATAAATTCTTCACAACAGAAAATAAATTCTTCACATACTCTCTCTATCTCTCTAGAAACGTCTCATTAATCATCTAGCTAGATAAATCTGCGGCCTCCCATAAGGAACAATCTTCTAGATTTGTTTTAACTATTAGATAAGCTCTCTTGAAACTTCTAGCTAGTTAACTAATTAATATGTGGTTAAAAACATCTCAAATGTTGTGAAAGAAGATTATGTATAGGTGATAGGCAAGAAACTCAATGAAGTCGAGAATGACCCAAATGAGAAAAATAAAATAAAATAATTCATGTAACTATGTAAGCTTATAAAGACAAGAAAAACTTATATGATATCATTGATATGAAACTAAACAAACCGCACAATGCACACCAAAGACAAATAAAGAGAGATAGAGATGTCAAATTAAGGCTATTATGTTAATGGACTTAAGGATATTTGAGTGATATACTGTGTTTGAGTGTTGGGGGACAATCTTAAATATTTTAAGAATATTTCACTTAAAATTGTAACTATACAATATATAAGATTATTTTTTAAAACTATTTTTTGGACCCCCCAATCTACAACACAGTTCTGCCCCTGCGTACCAACATTTATTTGAAGTATCTCCTCGAACAGTACATACCTTGTGCACATTATCCAGATGTCAAAAATCTACATACATGACAATTAGTACTTTAAGGTTGCGTTTAGATGTTAAGTTGAATTAAGTTTTCTATAAATAGTACTAGTGAGTTGATATGATAGAGTGAGTTATGTGGGGCCCACTTAAGACGAGTTTAGATGTATTTAGATGTTAAAATGAGTTTAGATGTATTTATGAGAAGTGAAAAAAGGTTGTGGGTCTCGCGTGTAAAAAAATGTTGAGTTAAAAAAAGTTGTGAGCCCAACTTGTAAAGAGATTTTGAGTTGAGATGAGTTTAGTGATTTGACAGTTGGGTGTTTGGATATTAGAAGAGGTCTAAATCTGAATCGAACTCAACTGAGCTGATTTCGGTCAAGGAACCAAACGCAACCTAAATGTTTCGAATTTCTTGCTAATTTGTTATAGAGAAGGAAATGGTTGAAACGAGAGGGACTAGTCTGATGAAGAAAGCACAAATCTTGAACAAGAATCAGTGCTTTGAGAGAGAGAGATATAGAGACGTATTGGTGGAAGAAGGTGGAAGAGAATAGGCAGAGTAAGGAAGAGCAGAGAGAGAGACACGATTGAAACTAAATTTTGGGGCCCTGTTTGGATACAACGGTTTCATCTCATCTTATCATTACAATTTTTTAAATTTTAACACAAAATATAATAAATAATTTAATTTTTTCAAATCACAAAACAATAATAAAATTAAAAAATTAATATTTTATTCAACTAATTTTAACTTTCATCTAAAATTATCTAATCTTATTTCACTGTCCAAACAAGGCTTAAAGAGTTGGGGGTTCTACGTAACTGAGATGCTCTGACATCATAAACTTTAATTTAAAATTTTATTAATTTTTATTTTGTACTTTGTAAACCTTTGTTGAAGTTGTTTTCACAGCTCGAACCTAGATTTTCAATAAAAACTTTAATTTGAGGCATTTAAAAAATTAGATTTTAAATTTTTTTAATAATTACAACACTTTTTAAAAAATATTAAACATGTTATTTTTTCTTTAAAACATTTTTTAATTTTTAAGACTTTTCAAACTCTCATACTCAAGCAAACAGGTACCGGCCAACCCCAAAATGGCAAACTGGGGCTGGAGGCAGTTAAAACTCAAGACATCCGAATCATTAAAATATGCCTACAAGCCTTCATTCTGTGACATCTTTCCCATTCACAGGTTAAATATTCTACTTGAGCAATTTACAGCTCCTAATTAAGAATTAAAAGAATTTGCTCATTCTTTTTGTTCGCATTAGCACTATACACTTGCAATACCTTTAAATTATTTTTTAACACAATGATCATTAAAAGGCTCATGTTGTTAATTAACTTGGATTGGTGGATTTAGAGGGAGTTGGACTGAGTACCTGCTTTAAAAGATGGAGTTCAAGGAAAACATGAGCTAGCCTCATACTCCAATTTTAATCTTTTGAAGAAGGATTTGGTGAACAGAACTCAACATGAAAATTAATATCTCAATCCAACACATCCAACATATATATTACACAAAGTAAAATGTGGATTTCTTAGTAAAAAAAAATGGAAGAAAAAATC
Organism: Cyclocarya paliurus; assembly: GCA_029856935.1. NCBI lineage: Eukaryota > Viridiplantae > Streptophyta > Magnoliopsida > Fagales > Juglandaceae > Cyclocarya > Cyclocarya paliurus. The sequence goes on along the minus strand of CM056946.1, from coordinate 39,162,048 downwards.
AGCTTGTTCTTATTCATTAGTTCCAGCAATATATATATATATATATATATATATAACTTAATACCAAGTACTTCAAAATAAGAGAAAAGATACTAATTAATTGCTTGTGCTAAATTAGGCCGGGGTTGGATAGCAAACTCCTTCTCCCAACTCATGATCTCATTTCATCTCAATATCCAAATACCACAAACATAACACTTTTTAATTTCAAATTTTCAACTTTTTCATGTAATCATTACCTAATCATTAATATTTTCTCAAATTTCAAAACAAAATATAAAAAATAATTCAATTTTTTCAAATTTTAAAATAAAAATAATATTAAAATCATTTCACTATTATTCACAAAACATCTCATCTTATCTTATTAAAGAAATGAGGCCAAAAAATTTATTTTCTGCGGAAGTGCCAACCATACTAATTAATCAAGAATTCGATCAGTTTGTTTTTAGTATCTCTATCATTGCTTCAACTTGAATTTGTCTTTCTTATAAAATAACCAAATGTTGCCAATGATCAACAGTGTAGAATAGTGTCCTCAAAACCGACTGTAAAATAACTCTTATTTCGATATTATTTCTCACACTATTTTGTATAGATCCGACAGACAGCTGGATCAATGTTTTAAGATGTGTACCTAAACGTTGTCAAACCTAATCAGTATCACCACACAATATATTTTGGCATTAGAATTAACAAGAGACCTGAGTGAGAATTTGAGAGTAGCTCCATAGTGTGCATTCATTGACTACACAGCTAGAAAGCATAGAATTCCAGAGAGCCAGCCAACCTATCTAGCTATCCCAGGCAGATCCAGAAGCATTACAACTAGAGTATAGATCAAATGGCTTTATTAATTGCTTCATTTATATAATATATATGACAATTTGAGTACATGTCTACTAAACTCTCCTATCAAATAGCTGAATTTATTGTACGCTGAAATGACTCATGTGTTCCATGTAGTTGAACAAAATCGCATCAAAAACACTCGTGGCACCCATTCAAATTCCGACATATATATGACATGCACGTCCAAAACGCTATTCATAAAAAAATGTCCAACTGGAATCCACCTTCACCTTTTTATATGGATTCCCAATGGATTCCTCTCAACCGAACTCATGCAAGATATAGGTATAAATTCGAAAGTTTCGTGATGTCTTCTGCTATTAGTCTATGGAGAGACCATGTTGGTTTACGTACGTACCCACCCCACATTTATTTGAAGTATCTCGTCGAACACCTTGTGCACATAATTCAGATGTTAAAAATCTACATACATGACAAATAGTACTTTAAGGGCTCGTTTGGATAGTGAAATGGGCTTAGAAGAGATGGTTTCAGATTAGTTGAATAAAATATTATTATAATATTATTTTTTAAATTATTATTATTTTGAAATTTGAAAAAGTTAAATTGTTTATTATATTTTGTATGAAAATTTGAAAAAATTGTAATGATGAAATGAGATGAGATAGATTGAGAGTGTTTCTGTATCCAAACGAGGTCATATTCTAAATTTCTCGCTAATTTGTTCTAGAGAAGGAGAGGGTTGGAACGGGAGGGACTATTCTGATGAAGAAAGCACAAAGCTTGAACAAGAATTAGTGCTTTGAGAGAGGGAGAGATAGAGAGACCGTGCCCGTTGTATCGGTAGAAGAAGAGATCATAGGTAAAGAAAAGAAGAGGAGAGAGAGAGACGATGGAAACTAAGAGTGTAACTGGTCCGATTTTGGACATATTTTAGAACAAAACCGGTTTATACCAATTTTGAGATTTGAAGAACTAATACCACATTAGTTATACCCATAAACCAATACTTTTGGTTTTATCAATTTCAGTCCAATTCGGTCCAATTTTTTAGTATATTATATATATAGTATATATAATATGCTATATATATTTTAGTATATAATAATATAGTGATAATATATTGTAGTATATTATAATATATATTATAATTGTATTATAGACTATAGTGATTAGGAGTGTAAAACAATCGGTACAGACTGGACCAAGTCGAAAATCCCCATGGTCGGTTTCGGTCCATTAAATAGAGGTATTTCGGTCTTCGGTCTGGTCCCGGGTGGGGATTTCTCGAACTTGACCAGACCAGACCGACCGAATTCAAAATTTTTTTTTATAGATATATTATTTTATATAATAATTATATAATAAATTATATAATTTTCATCTAACCTATCTCTATTTACAATATAAAATTTTAAATATGTAATTACAAATTAATATTATATTAATCGTATACTATCAATTAACCTATCAATTCACAATTAACTAATGTGTGACATCTACGAGACTATGACCTAAGTTGCAACTTGCAAATAAATATAAAGCCTGTATGGATGTATCATTATGGAATCATGGATAAATAAATTATTTATGCTTATTAGTTATTGCTTCATATACAAAATGTAAAAAATTGTAAATCGCTCATTATGTATTAACTTAGAACTATCATAAATTATAATACATTCACATTCTCTAAATTAGTAACAATTAACATCATCAATATAATTATATAATTATAAATTGATAACTAAACTAAATCACTATAACTATAGTCTATAATTATAAAGAAATCATTATAAGTCTATAAGACTATAACTAAATATAGTATTAAATCATTAATATCACTATGACTAATGACTAATGACTATAAGTTTATAACTAATACTAATATATAACTATAATAATAGTATAATATTAATACTATATATAGTCTACTATACTATATAGCAATACTAAATCACTATAAGTTTGTAACTAATACTAATATATAACTATACTAATAGTATAATATTATTATTATTATATAGTCTACTATAGTATATAGACAATTTTTTTTTTTTTATGATTATTTTTATTTTCCTTTCAAGTTATTTTTTGAGATTTTTTACTTAAAATTGGATAAAATGTTAGTGGGCTTTTACTATTGGGCCGAAATAACATAGGAAGTTTGATTGGGCTATTGGCCCATTAGGTATAGGGTTGGACCAAATAGGACCGACCGGACTGAACCGAACTAGTCCTTATGCTTATTCGGTCCGGTCCAGGGTTTTCTTACCTTGGACCGAATTGGTCCGGTCTGGTCCGCAAAACCTCCTCAGGACCAACCAAATCGGACCGAATTCATCCCTAATAGTGATAATATATAGTTATTTATATAGGATTTTAAAATTTAATGTTATTTTAATTAGTAATTTAGCATATAATACAAGATTATTTTATATATAATTATATATATTAGATATAAAAAATCATATAAAAAATATTTTATATAATATAAAAAATTAAAATATACATATATTTATATGAACCGGTCCGGTCCAGTCCAATTTTAGAAAAAGAAAAATTAAAACTGAATTGATTTCGAATAATTTTTAAAAAAATAGAATTGATATCAAATTGAATCAATTTAGAACTAGACCGAAATGAATTTGGGATCAACTACTGGTAAAATTAAAGAAATTAAAGAGTCGGAGGGTTCTACGTAACTGAGATGCTCTGACATCATAAACTTTAATTATAAAATTTTATTAATTTTTATTTTTGTACTTTGTAAACATAAGTTTCAAAATTATTGAAGTTGTTTTCACAGCTCGAACCTATAATTTCAATAAAAACTTTAATTTGAGGGATTTAAAAATATTAGATTTTTAATTTTTTTAATAATTACAACACTTTTTAAAAACAATAAACATGTTTTATTTTTAATTTTTAATATTTTTCAAACTCTCATACTCAAAAGCCAAGTACTCAACCTCTTTTGACACTAAAGTTGATCAAGGCCACGTTTTAATTTAGAGTGATTTCAACTCATCTAATCATTATAATTTTTTTTAAATTTTCATATAAAACATAATAAACAATTCTAAAATTTTAAATCTCAAAACAATAATAATATTAAAAAATAATATTTTATTCAACTTTTAACTCTTATCTTAGAGCCATTGCTAAGTCTAAATTTTGGCTAGAATTGGTTGTAGTATTAACCTTTGGCTAGGTGAATCCACATTCGACTAGCCATCTTAAAGTCAAAATAATAATATAATATTATATAATTTAATAATATTTTACAAAAAAAAATTGTAATATTTTTACAAATACACTTCATATATTAATTAATAATTTCAATTTAATTTCATGATTTAATTATTATTAATGAAATAGAATAAGATAGAAAATAACGGATTATTTATCAAAATTGAAATGAATAATATAGACTTTAAAATAATTAGATAATATAATGGTTGTTGGAAATTATTAAAATATTACTTTAGTGAGTGAATAGTGTCTAGCTAAAGATGACTATGGAGCTTAATTTACCGTAACTCATATGTTGAGCTTTAGTGATTTGGATAGTTCAATGTAGATGACTTTACTCATACCTAGCCAAAGTACGAAGATGCATTGACATTTGGTAGTCCAATGCCAATGCTCTTAAGTCATATCATCTCAACTCACTATCTAAACAATACCTAATAATTATGTAGGACCAAGAGCATGAAAATGATTTCTAAATTAACTTTTAACAAAACATAATATAGAAAATATTATATATAAAATAAATAATAAAATCTACATAGTCCCATCAGTTTAAACTTTTGGGATAAATGGTGATTACACGTGATATCAGAGTAGAGATCTCGAGTTCGAACCCTGACTTTACACCCTACCTCATTTAATTAAATAATCCACGTGTTGGGTCACCTATTGTGGGAAAGTCTGATCCACACGTAAGGGGGAGCATTAAAATATAAAATAAATAATAAAATCTACTTCTTTCCATCAGTTTAAACTTTTGGGACAATTGGTAATTATACATAGAATTGCTATATTTATCATATTTAAAACTTTCTAAATACTTTATTTGGAATTTGGATCTAATAGATATGAAGTCTTCCGCCAATAATAGTTTTGGCTTTTATTTACATGTGTATATGATCATTTTTTTTATAGGCATGATCTCAACTCATCTTATCTCATATAATAATTACAACTTTTTCAAAATTTTCACTAATGATAAGAAAAGAGTGACTAACTTTATCATTGAAGTGTCTCTAATTCTTCGGAACACGGTGGAATCTAGTGACAATTTTCTTAGGAGATATTCGAAAATAATTCTCATCCCATCCCATCCCATCTCCTCTCATCCCATGTAATTTCCTTTCTAAACATTACTTAAATACAAATACTTTCAAATTAATGATTAAATGTCTACAAGACATCTGAAGCATTTAAATATGCCTGCAAGCCTTCATTCTCTTCCATCTTTCCCATTCACAGGTGATTCTACTTGAGCTTAATTTGCAGCTCCTAATTAAGAATGAAAAGCTTTTTGTTCGCATTAGCACTATACACTTTGGAATATCTTTAAATTATTTTTTTAACACAATCATTACAAGGCTAAGGTTGCAAATTAACTTGGATTGGTGGATTTAGAGGATGTCGGACTCGAGTATACCTGCTTTAAAATATGGTCATAACGGTTGAGAGACTTAAAAGGTGGAGTTCAAGGAAAACATGAGCAATCCTCATACTCCAATTAAATGATCTTTTGAAGAAGGATTTGGTGAACATAACTCAACATGAAAACTAATATCTCAATCCAATACATGCATCCAACATAGTACACAAAGTAAAATGTAGATTTTGTAGTAAAAAAAAAAAAAATCGAAGAAAAAATCTTGTTCTTATTCATTAGTTCCAGCAATATATATAGAACTTAACTCCAAGTACTTCAAAATATATAAGAGAAAAGATACTAAATTGCTTGTGCTGAATCTCCAACTGCTTCCAAGATGAAATATGTATTTTTCTTACTTTTCCCAACCCATTTAATTTAGAAATTTTATTTTCTGCAGAAGTGCCAGCCATACTAATTAATCAAGAATTCGATCAGTACTTTGTTTTTAGTAGCTAGCTCTACCGTTGCTTCAACATGAGTTTGTCTTTCTTATACTTTTTGCAACCCAATTACTCCATAAAATTTACTTTGTTCAAAACTTGTATTTGTGCAATATATATAAATATACATATATATATATATATATATATATATATATATATATAACTTTTTGGGACCCAAGGAATTGTTAAGACGTACATAAATGACTAAATTTACTTCTTACCATCAATTTAAGCTTTTTTAAAATCTGATGATTTCATATAGTATAAAAGCAATGGTACTGAATTTGAACTCTGACTCTACTATAGTTTATCACATTTAGTTATATATTTTACCACTTATTGAATGAGAGTCTAGCCGACTCGTGAGAGGGAGCGTTAAGATAAATATAAATGATTAAACCTACATATTTTTATCAGATTAACTTTTTGTATAAGTGATGATTTCACAAGAAACCTATGCATTTTGGCTCCTTTCACTGAACTTTTCACTCTCACCCATCCATTCCTCTGGTAAAATTTACAGGTGCAACGGTAGAAAGAGAAGCTAGCACTCGTTCTAACAAGATATCTAAGATCTAAGGCAACTCTTCATGTCAAAAGGTACACTTTCTTGAAAACATTTGTTGTATTATTACTACATATTTCAGGTCAGATTGCATTTATATATATATATTTAGATTCATAGTACCTCATTATATATATAGTCAGTTTATATATATAATCCACTGGCTGCTGATAACATCGTTAAGCTGATACAAAAATAACTTTAAAGCAAATTAAGTACAAATTATATATATACTCAGCCACATAATATATATTAAAAGACAAACTGTTCACATAATATGCAAATTAACATTGAGTTTTTCTATAGATCAGCCAATGTTCACGGCCAATCTATAGCACACCTTACGTGCATATTTTTTTTTAAAAGCGCACGGTTTGTATTATGGTTGACTCGTTTTTGCATTCCATTCGAATTTTCCCCACCCACATCCTCCCGCGAAACTGGAACAAAATCCCTCGCTAGGAACATGCGGACTTCCTCTTCCCCAAAATGCAGGATGTGAAGACCTTCCCAGCCGTTCTTTCAAATTTCAATCCATATGGATTTGAAGCCAGACCTACATGATCCTCCACGTCCAAACCAAGAAGAAAGTTACAGTCAGCCAATCACCAACAACCCACTGTCAAAACAAAAGCACCTCTCACAGCAGCACCACACCCTTCTCCATAAGCGATTTCCTCACCTGCCACTCTACCCCTTGCACCGCCCATCATGGTTGTATCGCATGACATGAAGCCCAGCAGCCCCACGAGACACCAATGCAACCTCTATTCTTGCACCACAAAACAAAGCACGGCACTTCCACCAAGCACGGAAAACTAGAAAGCCACAACTCTCCACAAATAAATCGCTAACTATATCAAAATATTGAAATTCATTTCCTTAACATTTTCTCGGCAACCAAACACAACCAGAGTCTAATAAAAAAAAATTAAGTTACAAAGAAATCAAGAGAACCACCATAACTTGCTTGACGATAAAGAGCTTCTAGGGTTTCTTGCTTGGCGGTCTTGATAGGGCCAACGAATATAGAAGAGGGACCCTCGACAAGGGTGTCGTCGTAGGTAGGGGATCCATTGGCCTTTGTAGAGATCCGGACCAAAAAGGGGCGACGTGGGGGATGGGGGAGAGAATGAGTTGGGCAACGCGCACTTGTGTGAGGGCGGGGGGGAGGGGAGAGGAACTAAAAGAATTTGAAATGGGATTGTCTCTAGAACTGAGAGATGAGGGAAAAAAATTTCATTGCCGACATGTAAGGTGTGCCCCGACTGCTACCAAGTAGTGGCTAATACTAAAAACTTTTCATTAACAATTCAATTAACCTAACTATGGTCAACTGAACAGATGCTAAAAATATGAAGACACATCTTTCTGATTCCAAGGCATAGGAAAATGTTTGTCAAATCCTAACTTGTTCATCATTGATCCTTTTTTACAAACATTAGGAGATGTTTGGTAATGTTTTTCATCTCATCTTATTTCTTTGTCAAACATCACTCAAGTACAAACATTTTCAAACTAATCATTGCAACTTTTTAAAACTAATCATTATAACTTTCTCAAACTTTTAAACAAAATACAAAAAATAATTCAATTTTTTCAAATTTCAAAACATATATAATATTAAAAAATTATATTCTGACAATATTTTGATTTTGTAATTTTTTATTCAAAAATTATTTCAGTACTAATCATAAATCATTTTGCTACTCTTCACAAACTATTTAGTTATTATTCACAGATTTTTCATATCATCTCATTTCCCAAACATTCCCTTAATTTGGTAGTCCATACGTAGCCCTGAGCTATGGTTGTTCCTTCGTTTAAACGCCACTTTATACTTAGGTGTCGTTTGGATAGTGACTTGTTTATTATATTTTATGTATAAATTTGAAAAAATTGTAATGATAAAATGAGATGAGATAAAATGAAACACTTGATCTTATATCCAAGACAACAAGCAGTAAAGAAAATCCTCCTGAAGCTTGATTGTTTAGCTTGGGATAGTAGAAAAAAACTAACGGGGCGTTGAAGCAATAATTAAGCATCCTTTAAATTTTGGGACGAGATTTTATGTGTATATATATATACATCATTTTATTCTGTGTATAAAACAGATAATATAACATTGGATATAACAAATTATTGCTAGCTAGACATTTTACAATTATTACTTTTAAGTTTTTAACAAGAACGATTACCCTTTTCACTACAAGAAAAATAGGCTTTTGCGACTAATTTATTGCAACTAACAGACTGTTCGCAACCAAAATACAGACTATTTGCAATCAATTCAGTCTGTTGGTTGCAATAAATTGATCGCAAAAATCCATTTTTCTTGTAGTGTTTGTGAGTTCTGTAAGTTCATGATCGCTACCTTGCCTGAGAAGAGTCTTTGCATCATTTAAAGTGAGTGATATTGAGTGATCAGCTAACGATTTGACATTAATGGACTGTGTAGAGATATCCAGCGTCACTTTGCATCATTTATTTAGGACACTGATAACTCATGATCCACATAGACACATAAATCCTATATTTTCTACATTATGATATGTTATAGTCATAGTGTATCAATTTTGATCCATGAAAAGTCTTGACCACACAAAAGGTGCTTTCATCGGTTATTTATATATATATATATATATATGAAAAATGATTTGTACAACTTTAAGGCATCTAAAGTTCTAGACTGACTTGAAAAAATCCTCTTTTTTTTCCAAAAAAACTGCATGCTCTAAGTACTTTAAATTTAGCTTTACTCTATTTCAAAAAAAAAAAAAAAATTTAGCTTTACTCTAATATAAAAGATGCAACATTTCACGAGTTACCTCCTTGGTCATATTGTTGGTAGGGATCTTTATCGAAAGTCTACAAGTTTTATGCTAAACCACTTGATCTGCTCCCTCAATAAACATAAAAACTCACACAGACAAACGCACACTACATACACGCACTCTCTCTGTAGATCTCAAAAAGACTTGGTCTTGATTTGGCTGAAGATTAATATGGCTTATTAAGATTTGTTACACGTAGCTAGACAACACATGAATCAGTCAGAATATTATTGCCATTTGTATCAATATATGGTAGGAGTCAGACTAGCTAGATCATCATTCTTTCAAGTTCTCCGGAGATCGAAATAAATTCACTACAAGAAAAGTTCAAAAGTCTCTGTACCACTCTCTATATATATAGATTATCAATGGCACCCAGCGTTCTTGAAACTGCATCTTCATCACTCTTAGGTCTAAACAAAGAAAACCGGTTTATAATGTCAATGATATTGTTATCAACCACTTTCAGTAATATATATGATCGATATAGCATGACAAGATCAAGTACTATATATATACATCAGTATATATATATATATATATTATATAGTGCTGGCGCCACTGTGAAATTGAATGAGAAATTAAGGTGATCATGTGGTATCTATAGCTTTGTTTTTGTATTGATCAATTTGCTACAGAAAACATCTATCTCGAGATCCTGGAAAGCAACTATATATATCATCACTTAACGGATGGCCCCAACGGTTTTGAGTTTTTTTATTTATATGGTTCTATGAAACTTATAGATGAATTAACAGGATTTTCTTATTTAAAGGCCTTGTCCTGATAACATTGAATCCATCAAAATCTCCTCATTCACGTGCACATACATACACACACACAACTTATAAATACATATAGCTATATGGTTAAATTTTGTAACATTTAATGGTTTCATATGCAAGTACTACTGCTAGTCATCGAAAAGGGGCAAAGTCTAGCTTAGTTATTGTTTCTATTTACCGACTTCAATCATGCAAAATATTCACAAACACCAATATGCACTAAGAACTGGGTCCAAAGGCTAGGCCTGCAGAGGATGTAAACTAAACATGCATATGCATCCACCTCCTAGCTTTAACAAATCGAGCGGAAAGATTAAAAAGAATATTATCTCTTAATTGATATGCTCGAAGTTTACTTTTAGGGAAGATGAACCCTCAAGAGGCTCGAACAAGCAAGCATATTGCATCCTTAACGATGAATACCTAATAAAAAACTCAGAGCAGTGGAAGACTGGACCAAGATGTGCTACGATAACACACATGATGTACATACACACACACACATATATACTCATTTCAATCACTAAACTTATTTGAGTTTGAGTCCTTGAAATTTGAATATGTTGACTTGATCAAGCTCTCTGTCCCTATAAAGTATGATGTCTGAATACATTTTTATATGTCTCTTGCAAATTTCCTGCCATTCAGAGGACCCACTAGGCCAGTTCCAATCACCTCCTTCACAACATAAACTTGACCAAACAAGCCAGAAAATGCTGATTGGTTATATAGCATCAATTACTTTCTTTATCACTAAACTTTATGGCATGGAAGTCTTTTATGGACGTAACATGGCAACATACTGCTTCATTGAAAGCCAAAGTACTAAAAGCTTCTACAAATACTATGAATTCTTCTGTTGCTGCTATTTTCATCATGAAGTGGTAGAGTAAGTGTGACAACATGATCCCGTATTTTGAGTAATAATATTAACAATAGTAAGCAGCTAATATAATATCATTGGATCCCAAACCATATAAAGCTTAAACTATCGAGTTATAAAGTGCATGGTGGTGTTCTAACATATCATTATTTGATATCTTGGAGACTCAAAACTCATTGATCCTTGATTCAACCACATCCGCAAACCCCCAACGTGTCTTGTCATCTAGCATCCTACAAAAGACGAGAGAAGGCGACTCCCATGAGATTCCAATGTGTCTTGTGAATACATGAGGTTGTTGCATATTCCTTTGTATGTGTAAGTGCTCCTAAGAAGGTGCATGTGTTGCACCACATGTAGATATTTGGCTGGAAGATCACTGACGGTAGTAACCGTGTGCCTTTTTCTTTAGCTAGATATTCTCTAACGCCCAATTATGTCATTTTTGGTATGTGACGGCACCCACGTATATATATAATGCGTGGGCATTAGACCTTTAATAACAAGCCAAGTGAATGGATAGAAATTCCACTTGAAATGCACCTAGCTAGTAAGCTCTCCTGGCTTTACCTTGCCTATGTTGGACTAATTACGCCTTGGGATATTCTCTTTGGTTTGAGTCCTTGAGCCTATTTTAGTTGGCTGAGTCGCCAAATGGCTAGTGTTAGTTAATATATAAAAAGAGATTCCAAATTAGATTTTTTCCTAACAAGTGGCATTAAAGCCGATGGTTGATCAACATATATATATATATATATGATACCGGTGTTGGAGATGACAGTAATATGGTTGACTCTAATAGGGTACTTTAATATAATCTTATCCATTCTCAGGGGTGATTATGAGCATGATATATAGTTATGGACATTTAGTCATGGTGGTACTGACACATGACATATAGTTATGGACATTGGTTTAATAATTGTGATAGAAGTTTACACGGGAGCTAGGGATCAAAGATTGTTAGAATCTTTCGTGAGCTTGAATGCAGTACCAAGTAATAATAACTATTCTAGACATAAACCAATATGTTACATCCAAGATTCATTCGAAAACTTTCTAGGACTTGATCTCCTAACTGGAAAGCATAATTGCTTGAAAACTTTCTAGCTGCGTTATCTTTCATCACTTCTGAAAATAATTTCAATAAGAAAATATACTAGCTATAGGAGAAAATCAAACAAATCTTGATAGTATGTATTCGTTTGAACACTGTCTAAGTACACGGTACCTGTGGAGAAGGGGTACTTCAGATCCGGTCCATAGTTGAGAAGTAGACATATTGATCATATATATCTCCAGTGATTGGATAAACTTTTATCGTATGAATTTGGAAGTATTTTATAAACATGGCAGGGAAAAGGGAGATTATGCCATGAAAGCCAGCCACAACGATCTGATACCTCAATATAACGATTTTCATGTTCTTAAATGCCTCGCACTCAAGTTATAACTCATCATCGAATTATAACTTGCCGGGATTATTACAATACCAGCAGTAAGGAAACATGGGACCAAAAAACAAGCAGATCGGAGGTAAAATGCATGCATCTTCATTAATATTCCATCGCTAAATAACCCGAATTAATTCATAGATAAATATGCATAAGCTAGCATTCCAAAGGTACAGTACCCATTTTCTGCTATATATCTATATATATCAAGAAAAAACAAGTACAGCTTACATCGATAATGCGTAAAACCTTCGATGCCATCGTGCTATTGTTTGAAGAAATGCATTTTGAGTACAGAAGTTGATTGGCACTGTCTTCCAAAGGTTACCCGTAGATTTGAAGTTCTGCAAATTCAGACTTTAATTGATTTATAATCATGTCTTTGAAAAAAGGTAACAATAGTACGTGTACTCTTTATAGTCTTTGAAAATACCTTTAATTAATTAGAATGATTCATGTTGCCGACGGTATAAAAGTTAGAGCGTACTGCAACTGCGCTATTAATGCCCCAAGTGAGAGATAAATTGGGAAAGTAGTTGCTATTCCCATTGGTGGAGCTTAGATCTTTCGAGATCACCAAGTTTGGCTGATGATAATCCAATCTCCCAGATGGCTTCAACTTTTTTCTGATCACTACGGATTCCTGATCAATATTAATGCTTGCTCTTAGTCCTTGATCCGCTAGGTGAGAGTGTAGTTCTTCAATTTCCGCCACCACCTTGGAGGATCTTTCACTATCTTCACGCTGACTTTGTGGGCTCAAATATTGTTGTAGAATTTGAAGTCCCGTTGAACATTTTTTCGACTCGTGCAGCCTTGCAGTGCACATTTTTTCCCTTGTCCTTTCCCTTGCCCTTGCTCTTGCCTTCGCCCTCGACTCTTTGGCAAGAAGATGAATGGCACCTTTACTCAGCGTTTTCGTCTTGATCTTGTCGTTCGAAACACTAGAACTTAGCAATGACTTGCTCTTCGAAACTCTCCCTTCTAGTTTCTCGCTATTGGTGACCGTGTTGATTCCGGAAAACACGTCATAATCAGAACTGCAGGGAGACAAACGCTTGGCATGCCCACTAAAGTTCTGCTTCATCTGTGCAACTTCTTTGATCGCTTTTCTAGACTTGGTCAGCAGCCAGTCTAGGGTTTGACTAGCTTTGTCAAACCCTAGCATGTCCTGGAGATCAAAGAACTTGCGGGCAATCCCAATGGACAGCCTCACCCGTCGATCCCTCAAGCCCTGGGACGTGTAAATCTTGCTGTGCCGATCTTTCTTCACTGGTTTGTCGACAAGGAAATTGGAAAAACTAGGTGGGTACTCTCCAATATTGTTTTCCCTATTCATAGTTGGATGTTTTGAAACTGCAAAATTGACGTTTCCTGGAAATGGAGCATTGGTGGGTAAAAATGGACCGGAAAGCGGGTCGTGATGGTATTGGTTCAGGAAAATGTCGGCAAGCTCGTGGTTAGCAAAAGGAGGAGGAAAATGGTTGTTTGAGGATGAGGGAAAGTGTGGAGGAGGCCGATTGAGACTGCTTGTGGAAGAGAACATTTGTGGATTAGAATTGGAAAGTACAAAGCCCTAGCTTTTTTGCAATGAAAACTACCGGGTACCTCCGCCCTTTATATCTTTTTCAATCCTTTTCAAATTCATAACCTATATGCAGGCAGCAACTTAAATGGGTTTAGAGTCATGAATGAATAATAAAAAAAAAAACATGTACTAATGATAGCTAGGGAGAGAACCAGTAACTGTTGTACATTGGTGCCAACGTATATCTTCATACTTGTCTTTACTTTTGGTTAACTAATACATTTTCATTTTTCCCTACGGAGCAATCAGCAAAGCTTGGGGAAACAAGGATTTGGAGAAGGTGAGAGAGAGAGAGAGAGAGAGAGAGCGACACACACTGTTACGCTGAGTGGATTATAACTGTTCACAGGAAACAAAACATGTGGGGATTTGTGCCACTTTTTGTGGGAACAACGCAGGAGACCCAGGGCTGCTGATCGGGAATCCATCTAGCTTTTAAGCCCGTTAATTTTCAGGGAACCAGAGAAAAAACTAGGGATAGGGTTTAGGTTTCCACGAACCTGAAGCAAATGGGAAGGATAGGTGATCGACCGACTGTGGGTTGGGTTTTATACTTTTGTAAAAATTAAATTAAATTAAATTTAATATATGAGTTTCTCGAAGCTGGACCGTGAGCTTTATGTGGTGGTCGTACGCATTTTTGTAGAAAGGAAGTGATAGGCTCCACGTTCTTCTGTCCAATACCAACTTAACAGAAAAGATAAAATTATTGAATATAAATTATAGCGGGGAAAAAGAATATAGATTATAGAATTAATTTCTGAGTGTCCCATACACGTCGTTTTCAATGTAAAGAATCCCATTTATCTCCACTGCCAATATTACTTTTTCGATTTAGCGTTGTTTTGGATCGGAAGATAAAATAAGATAAGATAAAATTATTTTAAATGAGTTGAATAAAATATTATTTTTTAATATTATTATTATTTAAAAATTTAAAAAAATTAAATTATTTATTATATTTTGTATAAAAATTTAAAAAAATTATAAAGATAAGATGAGATTGGAGTAGGTAGCAGGGGCCAATCCTTGCTACCCCGTCCACCCCACCCCGCATGGTAGACTCTTAGAGGGGGCGGGGGGCAGGTTGACCCAAGCGAGACTCTGCCCTGCACTCCTTTATTTTTAATATAAAAAGTTATTGTTTTAATATTTATATAAGTAATTTATATAAATATATTGTTTATAGATATATACAATTTATTAAAAACTTGAAGTTGAATTCAAGTTAATGGATTGTCTTGGTTTCCTAAGCCCAATAAGTCCCACATTGCTTAAGTATGACTATTGTATTGTCTTCGCCTCCTATATAAATGTTAGCATAGGAATTTAAGATAATCCAAAATATAACTCTAATGAGTTTATATTATTTTCGAATATATAAATTTTAGTTTATAATTTAAATTATATTATAATTTGGGTCTAAATATTTTTTTAGACCCAAAAAACAATTATTGGGTCATTGACGTATTGGGTTGAGCGGGGGGGTGGGGCGGGGTGCAGTTTCAACCCCACCTCCTAGGGGCAGGGGCGGGGTTAGAAACCCTCTCCCCGCATCGTCTGGTGTGAGTATCACCCATAAAATGAGATGGGTTGAGGGTGTTTCTGTATCCAAACGGAACCTCAACCTCATGTAGCATTCATTTATATTAATGTAGTTGAATTTATAACATTTGGGAAAAGGTAATTAACTGATTAAGTACCTAATTATATATCCCTGTGCACTTGAAGTTAAAATAATAATTAATTAAGAAATAAAAGTTTTTACTTAGTAAATATACACAAAAATGTATGGAAATAACATTATTCTTTGTTAAATCATCGACCTGAAGTAATAGTACTAGTGTTATACCTCCTTAACTGCGATTTTTTATTTTTAAAAAGTAATAACTAGACTTGTTAAAAGTCTCTACACATTTTATTTTATTTTTTTATTCAATTTCTATATTTCCATACGAGCCATACGAGAAGTATAACTTTTCATGAATAATCGGGTTTTACTACACATAAATCGGTATGTTAACATATCACTTATAGCGGGACTCATTATAATTTTTGAAAAATTAAATCACTAATAATTTTTTAATATAATTGTTGTGAAAGGTTTCAATATGAACAATATATTAGACATGTAAAAAATAAGACTTGTAAATAAATTTTCTCAAATTAGAATATCCTATCATTTGGCTTAAAAAAACACAAATAGAAACCTAATTTTTGGTCGAGTTATAATATATATTTTTGGGTCATTGACGTATTGGGTTGAGCGGGGGGTGGGGCGGGGTGAAGTTTCAACCCCACCTCCTAGGGGCAGGGGCGGGGTTAGAAACCCTCTCCTCGCATCGTATGGTGTGAGTATCACCCATAAGATGAGATGGGTTGAAGGTGTTTCTGTATCCAAACGGAACCTCAACCTCATGTAGCATTCATTTATATATATTTATTCATTTATAATATATATTTTATATATATATATATATATTTATATCCGTTTATCATTACAAGAAAAACAGACTTTTGTGATCAATTTATTGTAACCAACAGACTATTTGTAACCAAAATACAGATTGTTTGTAACTAATTTAATCTGTTGGTTGCAATAAATTAATCGCAAAAACTTATTTTTCTTGTAGTATATTCAAAAAAGCTCATTGAATGCATATGCCGTATTTGTCATGCATGCATCCTATGCGTGCAGTAGTATTTCAGGCCGTGTGGATGATGATTTGTTTTATCGTTTTTTCATGGGCGATCGTCTGATCATGATCATGATCTTATTCATTTACACCCTTTTCGTCTTTCGCTTTCTAGATCTCCCTCTCCGAAAATGGGGGTAACTAAGTACAGTGACGAGTGATGACATAAAACGTAACTGTTAGTTTCGATGGTGTTAACGAAGGATTCGCATCGAAGCGTACGTACAACTACATGAGTCTGGGTGGGTGATGCATGAGTCCAGTCCGTGAATCGCATCCATATGGTTGTACACTTCTTTACTGTTTCTCGTCTGAAGCAGTCAGAGATATTGGAGCTGTGTGGCCAAGTTTTTCATGTGTTTCTTGTCCACCAATATCAGCTCTTCTTCTTTCCTGCACTAATTGGTCAAAGATAAGGACGTCCACGCAGGTGTTGCGATTGGACTACTGCTTCAAAGTTTCAAAACGACTGAGTAATATTGTATTTTTTTTTCAATTATTATCTTTTTATTTTATCATGGGTTAAAAGATTTAAAGCATTATTTATTATTACATTTACAGTAATCCAATATGACATCAAGAATATAATAAAAAGATAATAAATATTTTTTTGAGAAATAATCTGTGTTAAATTATGAAAAATAATTTTTATATTTATAAGGGTGGGTAACACGGACAGTCATAGCCAAGAAAATTATTTATTTGTAATAAATTATTTTTAATAAAAATAATTATTTTATAACAAAATAAATTTATTTTTATTATAAATATTCATTATCGTTATAAATAATCTATCATAAATATTTTTTTCTAATCTTTATAAAAAAAAAAACCAAAGAGAATTTGCTTTATTTTATTATAGACTATTTTTTTAAGAGAATTACAATAAACTTATTTTTATTTTATGCTGTTAAATTATTCGATCCTGCCAAGTAAATATCATTGTTTCAGTGATAAGTCCGCAATTATTTTTCATTTTTGGTTTTTAATTTTTTAACTGGCTAGGTCGTACATATGGCCCAGGTGGTCATTCCTGTCTCTGATGGCTGGAAGAGGGGCCGCATCTAGACAGGGGAGACTTTTAAGCTGAAGGCAGGCATCTTCGTTCACTCCCCTGGTGACAGAATAAGTAATTAGGGCATGAAAGTTTAGTCAAATCAAGAGCAGCGATAAATGCTAAAGCTAAACTAAATGAAAACAAACTCTCCTAAACTTGTTAGATCGTATGTAGCGCCTTTCATGTTTTACATCCCAGGGCGGCCCTACATGTTTAGGGAGTTTAGGCGTGCAATTAAGATGAGGCTTTTAATAACCTTGGTTCAAGTGGTAAATGATGTTGTGTTTGGGAGATGTTCCTTCGTGTATTATTCTAATCTCTTAATTGGGTGCAAATAATCTTTTAAGGATACGACCATCGGATTGAATGATTTTATTTATTTATTTATTTATCGACATACACTTGCAGGAAATTTCTTATAAAGAGCATGTGCACTCCTAGGTTAATTGAGACTTCTTCCTGAACTGCCTATAAAAAAATAATAATAATAAAAAATTTAAAAAAAACGAGGCTTTTAATTTAAACTAAGAATATATATTTTTAATAAATAGTTCAATTTTATTTTTGTAGTACACCCTTTTCAAATGATGCTTTGACAAGAAAATAATCAATAAGTTGTATATATATAGAGTTCTTTTTTTTAAATGGAAGTTTTGATAATGAGTTGAAATGAGATGAAAGTTAAAAATAAAATAAAATATTGTTAGAATATTATTTTTATTTTAAAATTTAAAAAAATTAAATTATTTATTATATTTAGTATATAAGTTTAAAAAAGTTATAATAATTAGATAAGATGAGTGTAAGACTACATCAATCCAAACAACCCCTAATTCTTTACCCTTTTTCATCAGCTCGTTTTGTACCATCGTAATTTTTTGGCAAAGCTTTTTTGCCCTCTGTCATTCTCTACCCTGTTGTGTTATCTTTTCACATTAAGAGTAGATTTATCTTTACCGTCTTTCATCTTAGCGTATTTGGCAAACTTTGTCTCTTGTGAGTGTAAATTTTATTTTGGGTAAAAGCTTTTCCATTTTTTATGCTAGTTTTACCCTCTTTTTTCCCCAATTCTTCATTTTTTTTTCTTAACCCAATTCAAGTCATGGGGACTTTCACTGGTTCTCGTACGGGGGCTTTAGACCGCGACCTGCGTTACTATTTAAGCATTCACATTTTTCTAATAAACCTAGTATTGATATGCTTAAGAAACTCGAATATGCTGAAAATCATGAATTTTAAAATATTAAAAGAATGAGTTTTATAAATAAAATTGTAAATAAAAGTGTAAATACATATAACACTACTCATTTAAAATTTTATACCTCCCTCACATGTTTTGCTAGATTCAAATATATTAATGTTGGCACCTTTTATCTGTCACCAATGCATGGTTCTTTGAATTCTTGCTAGTTATTGTCATTTGTTATATGTTGTTTGATGTGTTGTGCCCATAAAATGAGCAGATATATACTCATTGACAGAAAGGAAAGACAAACATAAAAGAATAAGTAAGTGGAAAGATGATAAGTCCATTAACGATGATGTTAGGTCAAATGGGACTATCGTACGTTCCTTTCAGCATGTCAATTTTCTAAAGTTGCATTTCGTTATCTCATGAAAAGTGTCTCCCATTAAGAAAAACATAGTCAAACACATTCCACTTCCAACATCGTGCGAATAATAGTGCGTACCATATATATGTAGGGGAAAAAAAAGATTCTTTCTTTCGAGGTTATAGCGATGTCAAAATAATGTATAATTATTATATTCTTAATACATCTCCATACTTGTTGGCTAGAATCTATTTTAATGAGTAAGTCCAACACGTAGAATGTTTAATCTAATAGAATAGAGTGTAGAGTTAAGGTTGGAACTCAGAATCTCTGCTCTGATATTATGTTAAATTAACACTTGTTTTAAAAATATAAACTGATAAGAACAAATAAAATTTATTATTTGTATTATATATATTCTTAATAGATAAAATTGGTTGTAAATAATCCGATGTGGCCGTTAAAATACTGATTTTTTTTTTCATTTTTGTTTCAGTTATTGGGGCAACAAGAATATATGAATTACTAATTAATTGGTTATCACTAATATATAGCTAGCATAGTGACTTTCATTAGAAATTGGAAGGAATAAATCTTAATGGTTGTATTGATCTCCACCAGCATATCTATGGAATTATCTCAATAGATTTGATTTTCGTAACAAATAGTTAATGGTTTCCCCGCACATAACCTCGAGTTTTAGTCAATTATTAAGCTTGTACGAGATTTGTCTATTTGGAATTTGTAACAACTCAAAGTGTATAAACATTTGGATCAAAACTCCATCCAATTAAATGATGGATCGAAGTCTCCTCTATGGTTTCATGAGTTGAAATATTAGTTAATTTGTTATGAATATGCATAGATGCGGCCCTTGAATCACGCTGAATATTGATTATAATCAATTAATGTCTAGTAATTAATTTGATTGTACGACAAGCATGCATTAATTATTAATTACAACGTTAATCATCATCGATTTGCGTGCCTACTAAAAAAACAGAATAATTTGAAAAGGTTAAATATGAGTAGATGGGGGCCGGATCGAGTTGGTAATCTGAGAATCTTATGTACTGACCGTTTAATTTTTGAAATGCAATTTGATTTGTCAATATAATAATTGTTTTATAAAGCGCCCGAGCGAATGGAAACAGACATAAAGGAAAGTGACAATGCCGAAATGTTGGTATCATTATTAAAGGACATGACATTTTCCCACCCATTTTTTTGGGCTTTTTGGAATTCATAATTTTTTTTTAATGAAAGCCATGTTTTTGTTACCCCCCACGGAGAGAGATGTTCAGAGCTTAGTAAGTAGTAGAGTAGCAGACACAAGCATGCAAGGTCATCCCTGAAAAACATACATAGGTTATATGTTGATCATCATACATGATTCATGAATTTTGATTGCTGTTTGGGGGCCCTGTTGTTTATTATACTTGCACCAATCGTAGGTTAGGACAAAAAATGGGGCTTTCTAATATGTGATGAAACCCAAAAATCCTAAGATTTCCTGGGCCTCAAGTAATATACCCAAGGAAAACACGTATCGATTTCATTGCGCTTCAAACCAAGGTTTCCTCGGCCTATTCCCGACAAGACATTCTTCTTCTTTTTTCCGCCTTTATGGAATCATGCTGAACAAGATTTAAAAAGCTAAAATAATATATAGTTAGAGCATTCTTATGTGAAAAATTATATTTATTATTCTTACACACCGTATAATACATATAATTTTTTAATTTTAATTTTTTTTTATTAAATGTATGGTGTATTGATTATAATTAAAGTAATTCAATTAAATTAGGAAGAATAAAACCAACAAATAATTAAATAAATTAAAATTAATTAATTAATTAAGACTGGTGTGTGGTGTGTAGAGATGATACTAATAAGCAGAGCCCTTCTTATATAGAGAAGTGATAGGCATCTGCCACTGTAGGGTGTGCATTTTCGCACACCCTACGTGGCAGTCTCATGTTTTTTTTTTTTCTTCATCCCTCTCGACTCTCACCCGTTCGTCTCTCATCTCTCTCTCTCTCATCCGCTCGTCTCAGTCTCTCTCTCTCATCTCTCTCTCTCACTCATCTCGGTCTCTCTCTCTCATCAGCTCTCTCCTCCTCACCGTCTCTCTCTCATCCTTTCGGTCTCTCTCTCTCCTCGACGCTCTCTCTCCTCTCGATCTCTCTCTCTCTCTCCTCTCGGTCTCTCTCTCTCACAGTCCGAGCTCTCTCTCTCCTCCTCACTGTCTCTCTCTCTCATCGCATCGAGCTCTCTCTCACATCGCGTCTCTCTCTCTCATCTCGCGTCTCGCTTTCTCTCTCTCATCTCATAACTCTCTCTCACATCGCATCTCTCTCTCATCGCAGATCTCTCTCTCTCCTCGTCTCTCTCTCTCCTTGACTCTCTCTCATCCCTCACTGTGTTTCTGTCTCTCTCCTCAATATTGAGAAGAGTTTGAAATGTGAAAGGAAAGGAAAATAAAGTAGTATTTATTATGAGGGTATTTTGGTCAAATTTACAATAGTATGTGTTGTGTGAGTTGAAATAGTGGCTGATGCCAATATTAATTCTCTTATATATACACATATATAAGCATAGCTACAACATTCTTGGAATTGAAAAACTTTGCCTCTAAAGCTTTAATATCTTTCATGGGGTGATATCTCATTAGTTTCTATTGCTGGTGGTCAAGGTCGTTGTGAGCAAGTTCTGAACGAGGAAGTTTTATACCATGATCATAGCATTCAGGATGTGATGATTGAAGATTTGCAGAAACAGGTTGCAGAGTTAACCTGCGTCTAACGACACAGGATATCGATGATTGTGAGACTTCGATTCCGATTCTAATTTTGAGAACCTGTATCACAAGCGTGCTCTATTTTGAGAGTACCTTGGTAGGGTGGAGCATCATGGGGACCTCGATTTCGTAATTGATTTACTAGAATTTCCTTGATTTGATTTACTACTATGAGGAAGAAGAGTTTGAAGATGAACATTCTTCCATAAGATGGAACTCTATACCAACCTACAATACCGATCCTGGTGAAGATAATCTAGTGGATGATATAACTATATTTATTGAAATCATAGAAAATTTAAAAAAAGAAAATAGTAGTGAAGTTTTGAAGTTTGAAGATCATGAAATAACTTTTGAGATAATTAACTATGTTGACTTTCTTGGAGTTGTGGATTTTTTTTCAAATTCTCCTATGCAAAATATATATATTTTTTTAATTTGAGATGTGGAAAAGAAACTTAATTTTAGAATATAAGATGTTCAATATTATTTTATTTTGAGCCAATCAAATCAACTTTAGTTTTTTCATGAACATCGAGATGATACAACAAAATGATATAAAAATTGGTCTAATTGGATATCCAAAATATTAAGGTAAGAAAGTTTAGAATTCAAAAGCGAATTCTTTCCAACCTGATGAGAATAGTGCAAACCCAAATTGATATGGAGTATCAGTTATTTTCTCTTAAATCATATATATTTACGATATTAGTTATTTTTCTCCAAATCATATATTTATCCTCATTCTTGCTTTGTTAATAAATATTTAGTTTCAAGTTTGAAAGTGATTCTAATTTTGACCAAATTTTTTCTAGGATTTTGTTTATTTATGTATTTATTTTTTATGCAATAATTTATATTTCTTCATTTTGTATTTTGAAAAAATCTTCATAATTTCTAATTACTATTAATCAATAATTTTTAAAGTTATTTTTTCTGTATTTTGAACGATTCTCTTGTCTTTTTCATTTCGATTATTTGTTTGAAACTAGCTATTAGAATTTTGCTACTATGTTGATTTTAATTGAGGATCGCCTTGAGTTCAAACAAGAAGTTGTGGAGATGCCAATCCGAGACTCATAGCCTCATAGCGTTTTAAATTATTGTCTATATAAATAATAAATATATAAAACCAATTGAAATGTATAATTTATATATAAATAAATATAACTAAAAGAACAGCACATGCTTTGAAAACAATCTGATTGGAAAACACGACAAAGTGGCCAACCGTTCTGACTGGAAAACAATCTGGTTAGATGAGTGGGGGAGGGCGTTGCAGTCATTTTGACGGGTGCACGTAGCAAGATTTGTGGGGTCTCTCACCGCTACGTGCTCTTTTCTTATTGGACAAAACGGACAATGTATGTGAGAGGGTGTTCCAGTCATGTGCTTTCTTTCACACTTTCACCTTAACTCCTTTTTGGGACCAATGGCAAACTGTACGAATTCATTCGGATTCTGACTGATCATTTACGCGCAAATGGTATCCTGAGTTCAGTGAGGCCCACTTTCGAAGTAATTTTGTCAAGAAAATCAAAGTAATTAAAGAGTTAATATGTAGTATAAATGCTTTAAATTGGGAAGTTTTAAAAAATTGAATAAAGAGATCAAATTGCTACTCTCACCAGTCGAGTTTCGATCATTTTTATTTATATTTTTTTATTTAATAATTAAGTAAGTATTTGGTAATAATGTTATAAATTTTAAAAAAAAAATGTTTAAAGTATAAAAAAATAAATAAAATAAAAAAATTTGCGGGTATTGGGACCTGGCCTGTGTTACACCCTCGGGTGGACATAGCGCTGCTCAAATACTTATCAAAAATGAATTTCGAGTTGACAAGACCACAACAAACACAGCCTACACAAAGGACACAAGTGTTTTATCAGATCAAACGCATGCAAAAGTTCCGGGAATCTCTGCTTTTTTTTTGTCTTTTTTTTTTTCTCGACTACATATGAGTGGTTACAAAGGGATAGACTTTTAAGTGATTCTGTAGCCATTTGACATTATATCATTCTATTCATCTTTCTTTAAGTTATGTACGTATGATTTCTTATTCATATTTAACATTGAAATTTCCTTGGCAATGAGGAATATATATGTGTGTGTGTGTGTTTGATCTGCTACCAAAATGAAATGTCTCTCGAACCATCAATTAATTACGATTCAGCGGCCGGTTTGAAGCCAACAGTAGAATTCTTTACTACGTGATATCATTCCAGTACTTGTGACCCTAGCTCTATATATATGAGTTGTGCGTGATGTTTGGAGTTGGATGCATGGTGGAGCCCCCCAATGAAGAACTGGCACAGTTATGAGAATAAGGAATTTTACTTGGAATTGTACCGGCAAATTAAAACGGTAATGGTTTTCTTCTACCAGACAAAATGAGTATTTTTAGATACAAACATTAACTAATATTGTTGCCATGAATATTATACTAGGATAACTGGGAAACTCTTGAAAAAACAGATTGTGTTCTCTCTGCTATTTACAGCTTCAAATGACACATAGCAAACACCAAAAACAGAGATACTGCGAAAAAAGAGAGAGGTTGGCTGCAGTGGCGGCAATGGTGTTCGCTTTGCATCCGACTTGTGGCATCACTGGAAAAAAAATAGGCTAAGTCGACCCAAATAGTCTTCGACATAGTGCTGCTTTCAGTCATGCCAACAAAGAAGCATAACTACACATCTCCTGATTATGTATAGCCTTCCTTTCTGCTCTTTAAGATACCCTCCAAGCTTTCTGCAAGATACTTTTCTCTTCGAGTCTCTCATTGTTTCACTGCTTATCTTCCTGCTCATTGTTGAGAGAGAGAGAGAAGAGTTTTGTAGTAATGTTGGGGAGGGGCAATAAAGGGCCTTTGCAGTAGTGTTTGTGATAGAGTTTGGAAGTGTTTGGGTATAAATAGAGGGTGTGGTCCAAGGCTTCGAAGAAAATGCACCAAAACCAACTCCCAATTGTTGGATTCCACGCCTCTCCTTCTGTGCCACCTCATCCTCTGTACCAACATTTATGTGGGCATCAACCAGCAACAGATGTGGTCAAATATTAATGAGGGAGAGAGAGAGAGAGAGAGCCCGATTCTAATATTACTGGCAGGGGTAGACCGTAATACTACTCCAAGTTAAGTACTTTTCATGGCCATGTTATAAAAACTTAAAACTACATGAGGAGTAATCTCGAGAAGAAACTCGGATGTTTCCTTGCATGTCGTTTGACTGCATGCTGCAAACTAAGTGTTCAAATCCACAAGTTAGTGTGCCGTAATTATTCAGCAACCATTAATATTTTTGCACCCGTACCACAGTATCCAAAATACAGATATAAAGCATATACGTCTATCGTCAAATATGTAACTCGGGTGCATGATTCCTAAGTCAATGCACCTAATCTTGCCGTTTTCCGTAATAACTCCATTATTTTAACTAAATAATTAAGCATATATAGATATATATATATATATATATATATATATATATATAATATTAACGTACATATATCCTGTAGGCCGCAGCAGACTCCGTACTTCAATTCTCCACTTATTTTGGATATCACCACGCCCACGGGGACAGACCAACCATGTTCCTAAATTACAACCTTGTTTGGAGGCTCAAAGCTCAAAAGATTGCAGCACAATCTGTACGTACGCCTTCACAGCCGACCAATGCATACGTGATTTTCATTTTCTTATCCAAACCATAAAGCATAATCCCACATGCTCTCTCTCTCGTGCTCCTCCCAACTCACTTGCTTAGCAGCTTCCATTAGCATTTTAATAACAGAGATCATAATAAAAAATTTATCGATTCCAACCAAATGTTAATATATATGTTTTATCGGACATTGCGGCAGATTATCGTGTCTGTGGTAAATTTTGCTTCTCCATTAATCTATCTAAGCATGATAACAAGCAAAATGACCAACTTTGTCAACTACCTCTAAATACCCTCAACATATTCCGGTCTAGGGGAAATTACCCAAAAGCCTTAATTACTTATATATAAATATATATTACCTTATCGGATGGTCGCCCATCATATATATATAATTGATAAAGCTGATTAGTTTCATTAAGGTACGTAGGACCTACTGCCATTCGTGAACAAAAAAATAATAATAAATCCCACATACTGAGACCAAGGGATCAGAGAGGTTAATTGTAGGGGGACAATGGCCATTTAACTAATCCCCAATGACTCAATTGTCAAAATTGAGGCCAGGTTTTTGTCTCAACTCTCAGTACTCGGAGGCGTTGCTTGCCGGTTTTCTTTCTCCTAATTTCAGAAAAAGACATTGTATGTATACGGCACCAAGAAGACAGGCACACACGTGATAATCTCGTGAGGGATATGGTCACTGCCTTTTATATATTAAGCAACCTAGATTTTTGCTGGGGGTTCTTGTTCAGGGGAGCCTCCTGTCTGCCCTATGTTTCTAAGAACTACATACACGTAAGTAACCATGATTTTCTTGATTAATTCAATTTTAGCGTATCTTTGTCTTGGTTTATTCAAAGATTATGTATGTCCCACCTCCAAACTGTTCGGTACATTGAATTAAGTTGGCTTGATTACGCTTTGAGCTTCATAATAAGCATGCATGCATGCATGCTTCCGGTTCAAACACATGCATGTATACTAATTTTAAAGCAATGTATTGAATCTCAAAGATCTCCATAATATGCATCTAGAGAGAGAGCATGAGCAGACGAGGTATTAATGTATTAGATCTCAAAGAATATCTCCACGTTTGCGTTTGCCAAACCCGTATTGACTAATGATGGTCTTCAGGCCCACCGTAACTTGGGCGTTTCGGCTCAATAGATATCATCGGTTGTTTGATCCATATTGGCCTGCTAATCGCGGGAACTCCTAAAACACACAGAAAACAACAGAAAGATAGGCCCAGTTGATATTTCAACCTGAAGAAGACTCGTAAAATTTGGACAGCCATTACAGCTCAGTCCAACATCCAGAGAGCTGAGAAGAAGTAGAGGAAAAGGAAAAGTGAAATTGAGGGAGAAATCTTTTCTTGTTCTATGTATATATTGATCTGAAAACTCAAAACTGTACAGTACATGCTCTGCTTTTTATAAACAATTGAACAACACGTGAAAAGTAAATACACTGAAAATGTATCTCAACTAGTTACAAAATTACAACATGATAAAATCTTCTAGTCTCTTTTGAATTAGGGAGAAAAAATATTTGTAACTGCTGCATAACTTCTTTAAAATTTGAATAAAACATGAGAATCACATGAAAAATATTAATTTTTTAATAGTAGACCTCACTCTATTTCAAAATGATTACACAGAGTTTACGCACTTCACAATTGTATATAGAATTACTTTGAATTAAGTTGCTAACACACGTACATTGCTCTTATATATCCCAAGAACTGACTCTCCTAGTACGATCCACCATTTTGGACCAATTAATCTATCAAACGTGTGCTATAAGGTGATTACCAAAATTCTCGCCAACAGACTTAAAAGGGTTCTTCACAAAATCATTTTTCCGAATCAATCTGCTTTCATCCCAAGCAAAACAATCCAAAAGAATACCATCCGTGACCTAGGAAGTTTTTCATCATATAAAGAAGAAAAAAGGCAACAAAGGTCTTATAGATATCAAGATAGACATGGAAAAGGTTTTCAACTATATGGAATGGAACTTCATACTGAATGTGCTAAATTGTTTACGATTCCACCCTAAATGAATTAGCTGGATTCGTGAGTGCATTTCCACGGTTTCCTTTTCTGTTGTAATCAATGGGGAGCTGAAGGGTTTATTCAACCCTTCCAAAAGTCTGAGACAAGGGGACTCCCTTTCACCTTTCTTGTTCATCATAGGTAGCAAAGTTCTCTCTAGACTCATCAATAGAGAGGAAAACTTGGGTAATATTGAGGGCATTAAAATCAATAGAAATGGTCTCTCTATATCCCACATTCTTTTTGCAAATGACTTGATTCTTTTTAGTAGAGCGTTAATTCGCAATGTGAACTCCCTCTCCAGGTGCTTGGATACCTATGCCTCCAGGTCAAGTCAAAGGATTAACAATGTTAAATTGTCCATTCAGTTTTGCAAGAACACCTCAACTCTGATATCAACTCCATCAAAGAGATTTTGGATTTTAAAACTCCCTTAACGAGAATCAAATACCTAGGTCTCCCATTAAGCTTCGACAGACCAACTAGCACTATCTTTAATGATCTCCTGGATAAGATCCAAACTAAATTCATTGGTTCGAAAATGAAGCTTCTTTCTCAAGCCAGCAGAACTACTCTTATTAAATTGGTAGCTAGTTCCATCCCTACCTACATGATGTCCAGTACCCTTTTACCCAAAACAATCTCTCACAAAATTAACAAATCTCTCATGAGATTCTGGTGGGGTTTTGACCTAAAAAAATATAATAATTTTACTCCAAAATCATAGAAATCCATATGCAAACCCAAATCCATGGGAGGATTAGGCATGAGATTAACCTCCCAGTTCAACAAAGCCTTGCTTTGTAAATTGGGTTGGGATCTAACTTCCAATGCTACCCGCATATAGAAGGATCTCATAACTAACAAATATGTGAAACATTCCTCCTAGTTGTTTATGCAGGTCAAATCTTTGGACTCAAAGTTTTTGAAAGGTTTGCTTAATCAGAGAAACTTTTTGGCCTCTAGTCTTTGTATGCAGATTAATAATGGAACTAATACTCAAGTTTGGAAAGGACCTTGGATCCTTACCCAATCCTCCACCGCCCCACCCTGCCCTTAATGCCAACACCTTTTGCCTCCCTCTCAGCACAAGACCCACCCATGAGTGTCTCTGAGCTGATTCTTGAGGAACCGACGAGATGGAACACCATTCTTATACAAACTATGTTCTCTTGAGAATTACTAACAAAATCGAAAAGATCCCCCTTACCCAACTCAATTTCTTTTATATCAGGGATAGCTTGAAATGGGTCCATCATTCATTAAAGAAATTCTCAGTTAAATCTACCTATACTACTATGGTTTCCCAAAACAACAATGCTTATGTGGCAAACGACCAAAACTCCTCTACCTGGAAAAAGATGTGGTCTTTAAAAATCCAAGATAGACTTAAACTCTTAGTCTGAAAAACATTCAATAACATTCTGCCAACAAGAGCTCCTGAAAAATTGCATCTCCCTATTTGAAGAACAATCTTAGTGTCCTATATGTAATTCAGTTGAATAAACCACCTACCATCTCTTCGTAGAATGCTCCTACTCTAGAATCCTTTAGAGACAATCTTCTTGGCCTCTTAACATCTCTTTTATCGGGCAAAACCTCCAAGATTGGATTAGGTGGATCTTAGATCCGGCCCTTAGACTCCATAATCCGAATACTCAAGTCCATAAATTTTAAATTTTTGTTGTGCTTGCCATGAATAACATATGGTTCTATAGAAATCAAATTGTGCATGACTCTCATCATCTTTCTATAGAACAATTTGTTAGTAGAGTAGAAAGATCCTATAGTTACCATCACAATGCATGGGATTTGAAAGAAAAAAATGAAGTGTTAAAGAAAAGATGAACCCTCCCCCCTATTGGTAAAGTCTCAATTAATTTTGATGTGGCGGTAAGACCAAATGAAAGCACCTCAGTTGCGATATGCCGATTACACAATAGAGTTATAATTTTCGTTGTGATTGACCGGCTTGGGAGTTGCAACCCAAATCTAGGAGAGGAGATGCCAACATTTATAAGAGTCAAAGAAGTACAACTACGGAAATTTAAGAGCATCTTAATTGAAGGGGATTCGCAGAGAATAACATTAGTTTTGACAGAGCCAGAACATAAGCAAGACTGGATAGCAAAAGAAAGGGATACAAGAATAATGTTGGACAAGTTTGAAGATTGGGAAGCCAAAAAAATACATCCCTTTCATAATTGATGCATGCATGACATTGCGCAATGGATAGCATCCAGTAGAATTACTAGAAGCATCCCTCTGATCAAAGTTCCTCAATGCCTGCTAGAGTTTCATAGCGAAAAGGATCTACCGAATGTAATTTATTAGCTGTCTTATAGTTTTATATTTTTATATTTTATAGTTCTATATTTTTGTAATGTTTGTGACGCCGGACAGGATAGCGATTATCCTGCAGGCTAGTTCCAACAGATGATTCACAGGAGAAAATTCATCCAAAATCAGAGAGAAAAGTCTCTAGGGTTTAACGGAATATTATAAAATCCAACCAAATCATTCAAATCAGTCCACAAGCCGGACTGTTATAGCCAAAAATCGTGTTTATCCGAATTTTGCCAAAAATAACAAATCCTGGAAATCACTCTAAATTGAAATTCAAAATAAAATAAGCAATCTGCAAAAAATCCGGCCCAAATCGGATTTAAAACGACTTCCTAACTGACAAGCAAAAAATTACCATAAATAGTAAAAAATAACTAAAACTAGTGATTCGGAGGGAAAAACAGCAGAATTTGAGGTCGAAAAAAAGGACACATGGAGCCATGCTCGATGTGGACAGCTTGCGCGTCGAAAGGAGCTTTCCGAATTGGGGTCTTATGTGCGATTCCGACATCCGTAGCCAAAGTTATGGCGAAAAGACTGAAACACACTCAAAACGGCCCCAATGAGGAACATATCACAATCAATTCCTGCCTTTGCGCTGATCTGCCAACTCATGGTATCTCAGCGCCATTAAGGTGCAATCTGACAGCTCAGCATCATCTGTCTCGGATCCCCCTGCATCAGTTTGTAATCATATAAACTCTTTGTATCTATCTTTACTTTATTGCAAGTGCTTTTCCTGAGAAAAAAAAAAGTTGCCAACACTTTCCATCAAGATGGAGTGTAAATATTAATAATACCTATCTTGGACAAAAGATGATTAAATTGAGCAGCACCAAGAGGCTTGGTAAGAAGATCACTGAGTTGATGATTACTGTTAACATGTACAGTCTTTATCACACCTACTTGAATCTTATCTCGAACCAAATGACAGTTTATTTCAATATATCTAGTATTCTCGTGAAATACAAGATTAGCAACAATATGTAAGACTGCTTGATTGTCACAAAATAGAAGAGCAACTTTAGGATGATCAACATGTAAAGCTGATAATACAACAAGTAACCAAGTAATCTCACAGGTTGTTGAAGCCATTGCTCAATACTCGGCTTCAGTTGATGATCTAGAGATTGTGTTGCTTTTTAGACTTCCATGATATAAGAGCCTCACCAAGAAATACACAATAGCCTGTGAAAAATCTTCTAGTATCTGGACATCCTGCCCAATCTGAGTCTGTAAAGACCTTAATTTGAAGAGTGGACAAAGCTGGAAACATTATACCTTGACCAAGAGAAGATTAAAGATACTTAAGTACCCTTTGCACTGCTTCCAAATGTGGTTGTCTGGGCTTGTCCATGAATTGACTAAGCACCTGAACTAAATAAGTTAAATCTAGTATTGTGATTGTTTATCAAATAAATCAATCGACCTATAAGCCTTCTATATGAAGAAGAATCTGACAAGAGAATGCCCTCATCTTTACTAAGTCGAAGGTTCTGCTACATTGAAAAACTAAAGGGTTTAGAAGCAAGATAGCCAGACTCTTCAAGAATGTCTAATGCATATTTCCTCTGATTTAATGATATGCCTTTTACTGATCTTGCTACTTCTAAACCAAGAAAATATTTCAATTCACCAAGATCTTTAATATGAAATTGTTGATTAAGAAAAGCCTTCAAATTTAGAATGGCTTGAAGGTTGTCTCCTGCTATTATAATGTCAGCTACATATACCAAAAGGGCTATAAAATATTTGGAAGAAGAGCAGGTAAAGAGGGAGTGATTAACTTGTGATTAAATGAAGCCATAAGCAAGCAAGGCAAAAGATAATTTTGAGAACCACTACCAAGATGCTTGGTTAAGTCCATACAAAGACTTATTTAATTTGCATACTTTGTACTCTCCCTTTCGAGAAAACTAGGTGGTATATCCATATACACTTCTTCATCTAAATCTCCATTGAGAAATACATTATTGACATCTAACTAGTGTAAAAACCAGCTTCTAGCTACTGCTACTGCTAAGAAATAACGAACTATTACAAGTTTAGCTATTGGAGAAAATGTTTCATGGAAGTCCAAGCCCTCTACTTGTGTATATCCCTTTACAATGAACCTACCCTTATACCTCTTAATACTGCAGCCATATTTATATTTAATTTTATACACTCATTTGCATCCTATGAGTTGTTTACCATCAGGTAAAGAGGTTATGGTTCAAGTATTGTTAGATTCTAGAGTTCTAATTTCAATTGTTATGGCTTTACGCCAATGTTGATATTGGACAGCTTAAGAAAATGTGTTAGGCTCAAAGCCTAAAACTGAAAGGACTAAATTTGTTTTTCTATTAAATTGTTAATCCTTCAAATTTTATGATCTTACGGTAGGCAGCACTAATTACATGTTTTTCCACCCTTGGCCAATCGTCCTAAATGTCAAACAACTCACTTAGGGTTAGTTTGGATGGCCAAATGATCTCATTTGGTCTATACGGAATTGTTGGTTTTGGACATCCAAACAGTTAGATTTCAACTCTATTTCATCTATAAATTCTCAAACTCATCTTAAATAATTCTGACATAAACAGTAAAACACTTTATCAAATTCCAAAAAGTCAAAACTATCTCATCTCATCTCATTATCCAAACATACATTTTTTTACGAACTATCTTATCTCATCTTAACTCAACAAATCTTACTACTATTCAAAACATTTTATTTCATCTCATTTGAACTGCCTATTCAAACCGAGTCTTAGTTGTATTTAGTGATTCACTTATTTGTAATGTTGATACAATGTCCATTTTATATTTTTAATTTTGTAATTATTTTCTCTTAATTTGTATTATTGTAATTATTATTATTATTATTATTATTATTATTATTATTATTGTTAACTTTTAGGACCATTTCAGCTGTTTCTGGACTATTTTGAACCCAAAAACATGTTTTGGGCCGATGGCCTATTTGGGGGGCGGGGCCCCAAACGAAAAAAAATGCTGGGTGGAAAGCCCATGAAAATATCACATATTCATATTCAAACCCAAATTAAGAGTAACAAGAAGAAATTGTTCGTAAAATGAAAGGCCGTAAAATGGATCGAGTCTTGTGGATGTGGCTGATAAAGCAAGCTCATCAAAACCCGTTAAACTTGTCTTTGTGTGCTTGCAGCAAATGTCATATTGGTGTTAGTCCAAAAACCAAAAATCCAGAAACAGCAGGCTGAGACTTGTGGTGGCCCAACATGCACGTACCATCTTTATCTTAACCCATCTAACAACCATATGGGCCCTCCTCGAGGGCGTGAACCGAACGGCAGTATCTACTTCCCCAGCAGCAGCGTGTTTACGAAAAGCGGTCAGAATTGCGCGTGGGCAAGTTTGAGAACCACACGTTCTATGCTCGATCAGAAGACCCAAAAAATAAGGAATAAATAGAGAAAAAAGAAAAAGATCCCATTGAATAGTCTTTGTCGAAAAGGACGTTGCATAACATTGCGTCTGTAGCATTTCAGAGAGACCTACTTCAACCATCATCCTTCGCAAAGAAAGATGGTTCAGGCACGTCGTTGGGCGCTCCTCCTCCTTTTCCATCCTCTCAAATTTCGTTTCCAATAGCACTTTCCAACTTTCTCGCTCCATCGAGAATTTTATTTTTCTACTAATAATTCATTATTTTCTGATATAATATGTATTCCGTCATTTAGTTAATAAAAATATTATAAATATCACTTTAGAAATATACGCACATCTGATGATAAAAGATCCTATACTATAGTCTATAAATGATCAAAAATTCATTTTATTTAAATTAAAGAAAAAAAAACAATGATTTTATAAGATATATATGGTGCTAAACTTTGATAGATTTTATGGGACGTAAAGACTCAAAAATAAAGATATATGAGAAGTAATACGAAAGAAAGCAAGCATTATAATGTAAAACGAGTTGTACACTACTACGTTTAAAGCAAGAGTAGTACTGACAAACATTGTGGTCCGTAAGGCCGTCTTGGAAGAATAATTAGTGATTGCCCTTTGGGGCAGTGTTATTGAGTAATCCAATCAGCTTAGTCAGCTTCACATGCTTGCTACACCATGCCTCCACCAACTTTGCCTCCTTGCTTTCTGCATCTCTCTGCAATGCTCTCAGCTCTTCGTTGTACTCCCTCTCAATCCTACCCACAAACGCCATCTCTTCCTCTCTCAGTGACCTTATCTTTGCCTCTATCTCCTCCATCTTTTCTCTCCTTTTTCTTGCTTTCTCTGACTCCAGCTGCTGCTCCACCCTGCTCAGCCTCCATTTCGCCTCCTTCTTGTGCTGTACCCAGCTCTGCCTCCCCTCCTCTACCTCCTTGCAGTACTGGATCAGCGAAGTCATCTGGAGATCCGGAGATAAGAGGATTGGATTTGAATCTTGGTCCATAGCCGGTTTAGTCGGAGAAAGGGACAGACGAACTGATGGAGACGGCGTCGACGAGGTGGTAGAAGAAGACGTCGTACGGGAAGGAATCATGTTCATCCATGAGGGAAGCATGGTCGATGTCGTCGAAGAAGATGTAGTCGACCCGAGAGAGAGAATGGGACCTATATCGGGCACCGAAATACATGGGAGCGCCGGAGCCATACTACCATTCAGGGACTGGAACGTGCAGAGCTTGGGCTGCAGCACATACTTCTCAGCAAAAGTCTCCAAGATGTGATCGTAAGGGCCCTGGGCGGCTTTCTCCGGAGATTTCACCACTGGAATATTCGCGTCGATACAGTCGGAATATTCGGGTGCGTTACTGCCGTTCTTCTTCTTCTGGTTCTGCTGCTGTTGTTTGAGCTGCTTTTCCTTGAAGACCTCCCACCACTTGCCGAGGCGCTTGGGCGTGCGGCCAGGGACTTCGGCGGCGATCTTCTTCCACTTGTTGCCGTACTTGGCCTGGAGGGAGACGACGACGGACTGTTCTTCCGTGGTGAGAGAGCCCTTCTTGAGGCCGGGCTTCAGGTAGTTCTTCCAGCGCTCGAGGCACGACTTGGGGTCGCGGTGGAGGGGCTGCCCCATGCGGACGGAGACGAGGTTCCACTCTTTGGGGCCATATTGCTTAACGTAGGCTCTGAGGAGTGCGTCTTCCTCTGGCTGCCACCGCTGACGCTCCTTCATTTCAACACCATTTCTGCTTTTGAGATGGCCAGGATCACTGCTGGTCCCCCTCTCTCTCTCGATCCCTGCCAGTTTTCAATGGCAATGGCATTTATGTACGCGTGTATCTTTTCTATCCATGTCCGTAAGAGATACAGAGATTGGAATTTTAAGAAATGGAATTGGGAACTGATGGGGTGTAAAAGTTTGAACTTTAAAGAGTTTGAAAAGGATCGCTAGGATGCATGAGGCTACACAACAACAAGCCGCTTCACAGCTCTCTTTATCTCTGTACATGCAGATGCCCACTTAGATACGTGTTGAGCGGATGATTTTGCCCGTTGGGTGGAGTGTTATTTTGTCCTTCATTTTATTCAATTTTAAGAATATAAAGGAAAAAATAATCATATTGAGCTAGCTAAATCTGAAGTTGTGTACGTACAAAAATCCCATCAAATATTTAGGCCATGTTGGTCTGCATGTGTAACTATGTCAAGATGGTAATGCTTTTTGGGTTGATCAATACTGTAGAGGCTAGAGCAATCGTGATTCGAGAGGAATATATATATGTTGGATGTCTGTAACAGCACTATATATATACATATAGCAGCCTTGCATTATAAATATAAGCATGAATTTATGAAATGTCATGCAGATCATATAGGAAACTGATGATCATTTCGGTCTGATGAAAGAGTTGGCTAGTGTTGGGTGGTGTGTTGTTGATATCATATACGCAGCGTGCTACGGTGGGTCCGTGATGCATATATACGTACCGCGTGATCAGAGAAACGTGCGAGTGCATGTGGAGGGTATCGTGCATGCATGGTGCATTCTGACGGGTAGATAAAATCATAAAGATAAGAAAAATGCTAAATCGGGCTCCCTTTTTTTTTTTGCCCGATTGGTCATTTTATTTTTATTTTTAATTTTTTTTACTTAATAATTAATAAAATATTTTTTAATATTATTGTAAACATTTTTTAAAAATATTTAATAGTGTTAAATAAATTAGGTGAAAAAAAGAAACTAAAAATTTTTTAAAGTTGTTTTTTCGCATTATTTTTTAACACTTTTAAATATATTTTTTTTAAATTCACAATAATATTAAATAATATTTTCTTAATCACTAAGTAAAAAAAATTAAAAATAAAATATCCAATCAGGTAAAAAAATGGGACTCCTTAATATTAACCTAAAAATAATACATTGTTACTTCTTTAAACAATTTATAAATAATTAATACGTATTATTTATTTATAATAAAAATAATTTTAGAATTATCTCAATTTATTTATAAATTCTCTTTATATAGATTATGTATTTATTTTCCTTAATTGTTCGGGAGAGTACTGAGAGAGGCCAGCTACGGGATAACGTGACAGAGAGGTGGGGGCAGAGGGAGGGAGGGAGAGAGTGGCAGGTGTGCGTGGGCAGAGAGTGACCGAGTCAGAGCTAGCCCACAAGGAGGGTGGAAATGACTAGACAGTGCACGTACAGTGGGCTGTAGACAGCCAGAAAAACACACACACCCCTTCCCTGAAATGATATTTATAGTTAGTAAATGTTAATAAACAGTAAATAAATATAGAATATACATAAAAATTAGATTGATTGTATCTGATGTATAATGCGTGCGATAAGAGAACTAGTATTGGTTTTGTCAAATGTATCTTTAAATTTTAGTTAATATCATATTTTTTTATATTTATTTATTCTATTTACATTCAATTCTCACATTGGATTAGCCATTTACTCTCTATATAATAATAAAATATTATTAAATTAATAATTTTTTTATTTAATTTATTTGTATCACATTTTATAATTCTATCAATTGAATATTAATAATAATTATATTCTAATTAAATTAATATTAAAAAATTTATATTTTTAAAAGTCATTTAATGTTAATAATAAAAAATATTAATTAAACTCATCTAAATTTCTATCTAAATTTCTTAATTACAAACCAAATAATATTTTTATTGAAGTGAGAAACTAATATTTTAATGTTTTCTTGAAGTGAGAAATTAATATTTTATTGTTTGGTGAATTAATAGTGATTCTCCATCTTTGACCAATCACTATAGCAAAAGTCTATTTTATTTTAGATTTGGCCAATCCAATGTGGAGTGTTTCTAGTACATATTATCTAAATTTTAGCCAATCTTTAAATTTAGCCAAGCCAATACTAGTGCCCTAATAGCTACCATTTCTTGTCTAAATTTGGTAATGCCTGTGTACTTTCTCTAGTTCTAGAGCGTGGAATTGTTCGTGTTTAAAGCACGCACGTACACTACACTTGTTCTGGTTCTAATGGGTTTAATGCACTCTTCTCTGGTTCTAATGGGCTTAAAGCACCCTACGCTTGTTCGACTGGAGACATTGCCCGCGAGGTCACATCATATCTGAGAATTGTAAATTTCAATCTTGTTCATGTGTTCGAGAAAGTAATTAATTGTTCGTTTGATTTTGCATTTCATGTTATAAAATTACATTCATATTGTTTTATCTTGCTCAATATTTATTGTATATATGGGAATAAGATTGCTGAAATATAAGTCGGATAAAGAGGATCTAGCTTTTGTACAAAAAATCATACTCATAGAATCCCCTCAATGATTTAATAAGATTTTAAAACTTATTAAATCTTCAAGCCTATATGTATTCTCTTATTATAAATCGAAATGCACAAATCCCTATAATTAAAATTAAAAGCACCCATCTCGTCTTCCACAGGCATTCTTCTTCTTCTTCTTCTTCTTCTTCTTTTTTTCTTTTTTGTGTGCAAACGAAAATTTCAAATTAAAGGGGAACCCAACTGCAAGGGGGTCTTCTAATTTTTGGTTTTTAGCTTTTGGTTTGAGGTGGGAATATAAACATGTTTAGCTTACAGAAAAAAATGGTACAGAGAATAGCCATGTATCAGCTTGTGTTAGGGGGTGCTACTCAAACTTCTAGACGGGGTAACCCTATCCTCCCCCCGCATGGATTGAAGGGGTAGTTTGGGCTACCAGACTGCATGGATTGGGTGGGGAGGGGGGATCCTTCTATCACCTTGTCCAATACAACGTTACACGGTTATAAAATATAAATCTTTTACAAAATTATAAATCTTACAAAAACTTTCAAAAAAACCGCACAAAGCATTATAGGATCACAGACTTACAAATCCATAGAAAATCCAAAAAATAAATTTACAAATCAAACCAAAAAACTTACTGATCAAAAAAATCTAACATATCAAACAATAGGCTCACGACCGCAGTCATGGGTCATACAGATATGTGGGCAAATCTATATGGCCTATGGTCGTGATCATGGGTCATTACACTCAAAGATCAAAAGACCCTTCATAGTTTCACGGACTCACTGTGTCACCAACGGTCGCAACTGCTAGCCATTACCCACGGACCACAACAATAAAGTTATGAAGAGAAGTACTCTCATATTTGTTGGCTTAGAAGATGAGGAGAAGAATAAGAGAAGTTGAGGATGGTCGGTCGTGGCCACTAGCATTGGGGCTTGAAAGCTTGATGGACAGGAGAGAAAATTCATAAGAGAAAAGCGGACTCAACGGAGAAGGTGAGGGGGGAAGGAAGGCGACTGGAATGAAATAAATGAGAGTAGAGAAAGAAAATGTGATATTTATACATAGGGTCTTGTAACCATGCATATATGAAACGACGTCGTGTTGTTTTACTACAAATATATATAATTATATATGCGTGTGTGTGGGTTGTATAAGGGGTATCCCAAGTGGGCCTAGGCCTCGTCCCCACATGATTCACCATGCGGGTAGATGCCCCGTAGCCCGCAGTCGACGGGCGGGGGTTGGACACGAGGGCAGGGGCAAATGGACAGGTAGTGGGGACCCACCCCACCCCTAGCTTGTGTTTCTCTATGTATTATGCATCAATATATATTACACTTAACCATTGGGGCAATGCTAGGGATCCCGCTGGGGGATCTGTTCATTTTTCTGATTGTTTTTTTTGGTTTTTTTTTTAAGTTTTTTTTGTTACTTAGTAATTAATTAAGAAAATTTTATAATATTGTGAGTTTTTTAATTTAAAAAAATATATTTAAAAGTGTTAAAAAAATAATGTGAAAAAAAAACAAAAAATATTTAAAACTTTATTTTTTCACATCATTTTTTAAATACTTTTAAATATTTTTTTAAAAAAATTATAATTTAATGAACAATATTTTCTTAATTATTAAGTTAAAAAAAAATAAGAAAAATGAACTGATCCGCCAGCAGTATCCCTAGGTCAAATATTTCTCATGCCATTTTTGTTAGCCTACTCAAGTATATTAATTGTCCGTTTATTAATGTTGAATGTACGCGAGTCTGAAGACAACTTGGCCGTACGTGGTCGTGCCTACAACTCGATTCTCGGATGTGTGGGCGGGGGGACTCCTATGTGGGCTTGTCCTCAGCTAGCTACGTGCCCATATATACATGCACTACTGATGCGTACCAACAGACTCGGATTTTAGCCCTGCCCTCCCTCACAGACACAGTCCCCTCTCTACCTTAAGCGTTTTCAGAAAAGTTGGTTGCATCAAGCCTTGGATTAAGAAAGAATAAGAACTTTGACAAAAAGTAAAGCTGAAATCAAAATCAACCCACAAGGGCTTTGCACTGTCGTCTTCTCTCGGTTCCAGATAAGATTCTGTGAATGACGTATCTGCTCCATCGTTTCTCCTACTTTTTCTACGCCTCCGGTCATTCTGGTGTGTGCCACGGATAAAACGACTGTGCCGCCCAGGAAGGTCTGTGTTCCTCCTTTCTGAGCGGTCCATGAAAGTTCTTTTCGTGTGCCGCTTGCACCTGCAAAAGTCACTCACGCATGACCCGATATACACCATCCAAATGGCCACTCCTTCGACAGCCTGATCTAAGTTGTCCAAGGAGTGACATAAATCGGACCACTCGTAAGTAATGAGCTGTAAGGGCTACCAGGAAGTGGCCCTATCTGATATTCATTGGCTACCTCCCGATTTAGAGGGCCAACAATGACATAAATCATGGAAGTGGGGGAGCAAATGACATGTGGCACAATACCAAAATCTTTTACCTAATTAGGCTTATTTCATTGTCAAAAATAATAGAAGAATCTGTAAACCTCATGCTTTCAGTGAGTGGCTTACAACGGCAACATCTTCTAAAAAAAAGAAAAGAAAAGCTCTAAAACAAGTGAAAACTATTCACTCCACTTTATGTTTTTTTAATGAAAAGACTGTAATTATTCTAAATAATCAACAATTGCAGGGGCTTGATGAAAATTTGTGCCTGTGTCCAAAAATGACAAAATGATGAGCATGACTCAAAAGCCTGAACCGCTGGCGTTATTATAAAGTAAAGGAAACCCACTTGCGTGCATGCCCATTGCAACATATTAATGAACCTTACCATTCTAATGAACCTTGCTTAGGTGGCGATCGGACAAACTTCTAAATTTCTAATTACATATTATAAGTTGCTGTTGGAAATATTTTCAAAATAAGTATATACTATATTTATTATTTACATTATTTTGGGATTGATTTTGAAAGTTGTGAACTATTTTAGAAAGAGATAAATTAAGGAAATTTTATAAGTTATTGCTTATGGCTATCATAAATTATGTCCTTGTATATAACACAAGGTATTTACTGACTTAGTTGGTATTGATGGCTTTGGTTAATCAAAAGGATAAGGATTGAAACCACGCTCATACAAGAAACGAGTTTTTAACTCTTTATTGAGAGGATGGCCTCTCCACAAGGGCCTGGCGGCTGGACAATGCACAAGGCCAATAGTAGCCCCATAGGAAGTGCGACCCACAAGTTCAGGCGCCAAGAAATTGATGTAAAAATTATACAAGAAACGAGTTTTTAATTCTTTATTGAGAGGATGGCCTCTCTACACAAGCCAGACGTCTAGTGTCCAGCCCAATGCACAAGGCCAACACTAGCCCCATAGGGCGTGTGGCCCACAAGTCCAGGTGTCCATCTGCTAGAGCGCATCTACTAGGACTCGAACCGATACCAGCCGGTTGGTGGAGAAGCGTGGTGACCATTGGACTAAATTCAACCTTTGTGTCACTTATTAACAAACATTATAAATATATCTATTCGGCTAAGATTAAAAAAAATGAAAAGTTACAACTTTTCATTCACATTCTCTTGTTATCTATAAATTGACCCGTTGACCTACGAATTGTTGAACACGGAAAGGAAAAAGGCAATTTCGAAATTCTTTCTTTCAAAAGTTTTTATTTTTTCAAAACTTGTTATCAAAATCTGTTCATTCTACAAAGAACATATTTCTAATCTTTTGGTTAAATAGTAAAATCTAAAGGTATTTAGGGTCTAATTGCATGTGTGCATAACGTAGTTAGACAATTAGATTTGTTCTGGGCTTCATTGTATCTTGTAAGCAAATTCGCTTGTAACCCGTGTGCATACCGTTATTGGTGGGGGCGAATATTGCTTTAAAGAAAGCGACATTTATAACGTGGCTTGAAGCATAACTTTTCTCTCACTATTTTTTGTTTTGCAGCCCCTTTTGCACCAACAGTAGTGATACTGTGTGTGCCGCAAACAAAAGTTGAAACTTCAATATATTTTGTTTGTCTATACTAATTTGGGAAATTGAGATTTTTTGAAATAATTGAGGGTTAATATCGATAATATTTAGTTAAGTCATTTCTATTTTAGTATAGTTTATCATATTTGATAGACAACAAATACTGTTAATGTCAAAAAATTGCACAACAAATCGAAACGTAAGAAATAGTCATTCCCGACCCACTGAGGTAGTCCAAGAGTAGATGAGGCGGTTCAAAACCCACGATGGCAATCTGGAGCGATGGTATGGTGTTCATACGTACAGTCATAGTAGTAAATAGAAAATAAATACAAGAAATATAAATAGATATACAGATTTATGTGGTTCGGCACAAGGTCTACATCCACATGTCGTTTCCATAATATGAGTATTTTACATCTTTCATTTCTCTCTATACAATAGAGGTTAGAAACCTCTTTCTTGGAAAAGATCATCTCAATGGAGCTCTCGTCGTGAGGTTGAAGGTCTTCTATATGTTCTCATAAAAATTGATTAGCCATTGTCCCCTTTCCTCCGATATCAAATCCATTTTTATTGTTTCCCTATCAATGGTAGATGAGGAAGTCAACTTTATCCTACTCCTCTCTTGCGTGTCTGACTTGCTTTCATCACTTTTTTATTTTTCTCTCTTTTATGTTGCCCTCCTCCTTTCTCTTTGACATTTGTTTTTTCTTATCCTCTATTTGTCTGTTCTTTACTTCCTGATAATGGTCCTTTGGCTTGGGTTTGAGATGTCATATGGGATTGGGGATTTTACCCCTCAACAAATACGATAAAGCTGAATAAATTTGAAATAACTTCGTTATTCATTATCCCCACACACTACATTTTTTTTAAAATTATTTTAGTTTTATTCTTTTGAAACTTATTGAATTCTTCTACGCATCATCCATATACTACACATTTGGTAAAACAAAAAAAATGGTGTGTCGTATATGAAGATAATGAATAAAATTTTTCAATTTGAAATAAACATCAACACACCCAAGAGATATTGATGGATAATTTGAAAAATTATAATTTATCAGCTAATTTGTAAAAAAATTATACATCTAAGCTTCTTTCAATTATAGCCGTTGAAAAAGATAAAAAAATAGGCAATGTGTTGCAAATTAGACAAAAACCTTGAAGGAAGGTGTAAATTATTGATTTTTAAAAGAGAGTTTCTACTCATCTGCCTCATTCTCCCACATACACCACACAAAGCATTCTTTTTTAAACGTACATTTAGATTAAAGAGACCTAAATAGTGTAAATCAAATCATTCGATTTCGATTTTTTTCCCTCCCCCCGCCCCGTGTTCTTCCTTTCCAGCGGCCTCTTCACTTCTGCCACCACATTCTTCCTCCGCCAGTGGCGTCTTCATGTCCGCCACCGTCTAGGACTGCTGATGAGATCT
Organism: Cyclocarya paliurus; assembly: GCA_029856935.1. NCBI lineage: Eukaryota > Viridiplantae > Streptophyta > Magnoliopsida > Fagales > Juglandaceae > Cyclocarya > Cyclocarya paliurus. The sequence continues at coordinate 39,118,679 of CM056946.1, read as the reverse complement.
TAGCCACGACCGACCCAACGCATTCTGCTCGTGAATCTTTGCCCCCACGTTCAACCTCACAAGTTTTCTTTTTCTGTTTTATAACACTCAGTTCCACAGCAAAGTTTCAGTAATTAGAAAGTTACCATCTTTTTCCAATGAGAAAGGGAGGCATGAAGGATGGAAGCAAAGGACTTTGAGTTAGGTGGTAATCTTTCTGGATCAACAACTACTCCCCCATACTTATCATCAAACACATCTAAGTACTCTCTTTTCTCTAGAATACAATATAGATTTTGCCCCACTTGTTCCATTGATCTTATATGAAAATGGTTCTATTGAAAGTTTTTCTTGGCCAACTGAACCACTAGCCTTTTTTTTGTAGATAAGTATTATGCGAAGTACTTGAACAAGAAGCCTTGAAATATATTCCTGAATCCAAAATCAAAAAATAAAAATAAAAAGAAGGAGAAGAAAATAAGAAATATGCATATTCAGGAGGTCCAAAATTCATACATTGAGAGAAAATATTTGTGCTTGGATCCTTTTTGACTGCCAGGAAAATGAATGAAAATAAAAGATGTGGAAATATATTAAGGAAAAAATTTATACTTTTGCTTGGTAGAAGTTTAACAATTATCTCTGCAAGCACATAATCGTGGCTTGTACTTAATACCAAGTATTTGTCTGAAATTCAAAAAGGTGCTCAAGCATGTTCTTCCTATATGGACTATATCAGACACAGACAGACACAGATTTCGATTCACACAATTTAATCTACATGGATGGCAATATCTCCCCCAACAACCTCAAAGCAAACTAAATATTCAATAACTAGGGGTCGAGCTCTGTCCGTCCTACACGTAGCTTGGGCTTCTGAAGGTTGAGATTCAGGGAGGGAGAAGCTTCACGAGAGAGGGAGTGTTGGTTGATTTCTGAAGTTGTGGTTTCATTCAGGGAGGGAGAGATTTCATGAGAGAGGGAAATCTGTTTGGACTAGAGATTTAGGAGTTGGACCGGAATTGTTGTTGGTTCGATTTGCCACGTGGATTTCGTGTGATGTGTGATAACATTGGATCGAAGTATCGAACTACGAATAGATTTTCCTTTTAAAAACTAATGAATGTGTTAGTTTTGGTCATGTGCAGTGCAAAACTCATCAAAGTGCATTTGTATAATTACAAGAATTCAAAAGTCACCGGCTAAATCTCTCAAGGATGATCATTGGATTTTTTTTCTTTTTATTTAGTGAAAATATAGTTTGCTGCCCCAACTTGACTGCTCTAGTTGACCGTTGGTCAAAATTTTTTTTTATTTAATAATTAAGAAAGTGATTTTAAATATATTGATATCTATTTTTTATTTTTTAGAAATATTTAAATATATTAAAAAATGTGAAAAAAAATAAAAATAGTTGAAGGCAGTCATGTTGAGCGGTGCTACTCTGACGGCAGACTAGCACTGCTCTTTTATTTAATAATTAAGAAAATATTTGTTAATAATCTATAATTTTTAAAAAAAAAAAAAATTAAGAATATAAAAAAAATGATGACAAGAAAAGCACATTTATCCTGTGTAGCACGACTCTTTTAATTAATCCGTCTCCGACCACCTTCGTCCACTATAGAGCACACGCGCTTCGGCGGTCTTCACGTCTCCACCGTCCAACGACTATTCCAAAGATACCCAAATTTTAGCACATGATTACCCCTCTATAATCTACATGAGCACTGCTGCACTATTCCCCAACCCACTTTTTCTTCAACTTTCTCTCTGACCAAACGTTTCCCACCCAGCCAACCAAATGCATAGCTCATCAATGGCTTCTCTAACCTCTGCTCCGAGAACCATCTCTACCTTCAAAAATTTACCTAGCATAGGATCGCTACCCACTGCTTCACCCACTGTTAAAATACTACAGTTGAAGCTCACGAACTCAGCTCTCTCCCAAAGCCTCAAGATCTACTCCACCCCACCGAAAAGTCCGAACTTTTTACTACCCAGAAGATTACTCACCTGCAAAAGCCACGACGATCAATCAGGATCTGCAATACCCGGTATTCATTTCTCACGTTTTCTCACTCACCGCGTTTTTCATTCCCCCAAAATTAAACTTTTTGGTGGTTCTTACGATGACCGTTTTGCTTTTTATGTCTGTTTTTGCAGCCAAAGTTCAAGAACTGCACGTGTACGAGATCAACGACCTTGATCGTGGAAGTCCTGCCGTCCTCCGACTGAGCCAAAAGCCCGTCAATTCCCTTGGCGATCTCGTTCCCTTCACCAACAAAGTATTTTCCAAAAGAAACTCTTTTTATTTTATTTTTTATTTTCTTTCTATTGGGAAAAAACACTTCCTTTCATTTATAATCGCATCTTTCTGTATATAACCTTTGTATATTTATTTTAACACAGCTGTTTACCGGAGACCTGAAAAAACAATTGGGAATCACACAGGGACTGTGTGTTTTGATCGAAAACAAACCGGAGAAGAAAGGTGACCGGTTCGAGGCGACATATAGCTTTAACTTCGGAGACTATGGTCATATGGCGGTGCGGGGGCAGTATTTGACCTACGAGGACACTTACCTCTCTGTGGTGGGCGGCTCTGGGATCTTCGAGGGGGTGTACGGCCAGGTGAAGCTGGAGCAAATTGTGTATCCCTTCAAAATCTTCTACACATTTTACTTGAGGGGCATCAAGGATTTGCCCGTCGAGCTACTCGTGAAGCCTGTGGAGCCCAACCGAACCATCGACCCCATCCTTTACTATGCTTCCCACTGGAAACCTATTTTACGTGTCTTACTCTCCAAGTATTTTGCACAACCAAAGCTCGTTTCCAGCGTTGATCAGAAACAAAATGCTTGACTTTGCTGTTTTGCTCTTCTTAAAATTGATCATGTAATTGAGTTGGATAAGCATGTCTTTGATGTTTGCTTCAGATTATGGTTATGGATCGATTTGACTCAATATTCCCTTGTGCGTTTGCTATTTTGAAGATTATTTTCCGATGTTTCTTTGTTTTTTTAGAGAGATTAATGTCATGTGCCATGTGGTATGGGTCATTGTCTAAACGAGAATCGTCCATTGCCTTCTATGTCAAACTGACTAAGCGTGGGTTCGGATGTTGAAGTAAGTTAAGTTAAGTTAAGTTGAGTTGAGTTGAGTTGAGTTGAGTTGAGTTGAGATGATAAAATATTGTTAGAATATTATTTTTTAATATTAAAGTTGTTTTGAGATTTAAAAAAGTTGAATTGTTTATTATATTTTGTATTGGAATTTAAAAAAGGTGTAATGATGAGTTGAGATGAGTTGGGGATCCAAACGCACCCTAAAGGGATGGTGCGTTGAGAGTTAAAATCTAAAAGTTTTAGAAAGCTAAAAAAATAAATTGAAGTGTTACGCCCGTAAAATTAAACACACAAATTAATATAATCTTATATGATTTATTAGATATATTTTTTAATAAAAATAATTTTACAATCTAACTTACTATCAAATTAGTTAATTTATAAATTTATTTTTTATAACATGTGATTATGGTTATGCTTGGTAGATGAGATAAGATGAGAATTTCTAAAAATTTTGTGAATAATGTTAAGATGAAAGTTTAAAATATCATTTTTTAATATTATTATTGTTTTGAAATTTGAAAAAGTTAAATTAGAATTTGAAAAAGTTGAATTGTTTATTATATTTTGTATGGAGATTTGAAAAAGATGTAATGATAAGATGAAATAGAGATGAGATAAGATTTCTCATCTTTGCCACCAAACATAATCTAAATTATCTCTTATAAACAAAACCTTTCAGTAAAGATAATTATTATTTTTTAAATAATATCTCCACATACCCACCTTCGCTCTAGTGGCACCGAACCCTCTCATCATGGCAATTGCAATAACAGGAAACTTAAAATTCAAGGTTGCATTACTTTTAGAGTTTGTTTAAATAGTGAGATGGGATAAGATTTAGAAGATTTTTCCTATAGAGACCCAGGAGGCCCGGCCAAGCTTGGCCCAGGATGAAAGGACACAGATCTAGCCCACTAAGAGGATCTCCTATATGTGACCTGTGGGAGGAACGGTGCAGTAGAGGATGAGATTCGTCGGGACTCATTGATTTGAGGTTCCTCAGATAATGTCCAGTCATCGAGTGCCCAACCACATAACAAGCACGACATGCGAAAGATCATCAATTTGCTCACAGATAAAGCATAAACAAACCAAGAGAAAAGCAGACCAAGGGAAAAAAATTGGAGAACCACGTTGCATTTAATGGCTCTACCGCCTAGGCGGCACGCCGCATTAATGGAACCATCGCAGATCATGCCGAATTTAAATATTCTAACAAAATGAACAGTACGAGAACTCTAGATCTCATAGAGACATGCTTGACCTTCATCGAGCTTCTAGTATAAATAGTTGATTTTAGATACGAGAAAACTCTCTCTGACCCTTAAACTTTGTTATTTATTTACTACACTCTAAAAACATTTACTGACTTTGGCATAGAAGGCTCTCCGGCCCCTAGGCTATCCTCTCAAAGCCACATACGTTCCTCTCTTTGTAGGGGTTGTTGTGAAGACTTGAGTTGGTGGAGTCTGATCCAAGGATGTGTGAAACATGACATCAACAGGAATGATTTTAGATGAGTTGAATAAAATATTATTATAATATTATTTTTTAATATTATTATTGTTTTGATATTTTAAAAATATTAAATTATTTATTACATTTTATTTAAAAATTTAATAAAATTATAATGATAAAATTAGTTAAAATGATTTCTGTATCCAAACAAAACCTAGGCCTATTTAATAAACAAAGCAGATTCAGAATTGATTATTACCAACCCATGATAAAATTTTGTTTGAGCTAAAAACTTTGATGTGAGATAAATAACATAAAGTGTATTTTAAAATATTTATTACAGATATATTAGTCCTTAAAAAACTAGAATTTGATAATAAATAATAAAGTGTCTGTTAGTAAACTAGAAAATATGATTACCAGCCACTGCTTTGACTTCTTTTTTGTTTTTTTTTCTGTCTTTCAAACACGAGGACAATCACATACGGCCGACAGTGCACGTGGTCTCGAACACGAGGATATTTACATGTACAGCACAATGCACAGGGGTATTATTTTTAGAATTTTCACTTACTATAAAATATTAGCTACAGCTTTTGAATGTTCCCATACGGCTGCGGTATGCTATATACCACACGATCCCACCTCTGGATGGCATGCAGCGCCGTCCATTCGTACACCACGAGACCCACGTGCCCAAATCCACCACGCCTCCAATCTATATAATAAGCTGCCATCTATCCGTCACCACCTTAATTTCATTCTCCGCCATCTTTTTCCGCCACCAATTGTCCATTACTTTACCGAAAACAAGAAAGTTTCTCCAATGGCCTGCTCAAGCTCTGCAAGACCAAGTACATATTTTACACATTTTCCTTTGTGTCATGTGTTTCTCGCAAGTTCCTTTGGTGACCCTTTGCTTGTTTTTTGCAGCCAAAGTTCAGGAACTGTACGTGTACGAGATCAATGAACGTGATCGTGGAAGCCCCGCCTACCTCCGTTTGAGCCAGAAATCCGTCAACTCTCTCGGAGATATGGTCCCGTTTAGCAACAAAGCATGTTCTTCGATCCTCATCTACTTCCCTCTTCCTTTTTAAAAGCAATATTTCTGTAATATTCTCTCTTATCTTTTCTGGTTTGCAGATATATGCCGGAGACCTACAGAAGCGGTTGGGAATAACAGCGGGCATGTGCATTCTGATCGAAAACAAACCCGAAAAGAAAGGTGACCGGTACGAGGCGATATTCAGCTTTTATTTCGGGGACTACGGTCACATATCGGTGCAGGGACCGTATTTGACCTACGAGGACTCGTGTTTGGCCGTGACTGGTGGTTCTGGTATATTTGAGGGGGTGTACGGGCAGGTGAAGCTTCACCAGATTGTGTTCCCCTTCAAGCTTTTCTACATTTTTTATTTGAAGGGCATTGGAGACTTGCCCGAAGAGCTTATTGGGAAGTACGTGGAGCCGAGCCCAGCTGTTGAGCCGAGCCCTGCGGCTAAGGCTTGTGAGCCCCAAGCCACCATCGCTAATTTTACTCGTTGAAGGAGTATTATGAATGTCGTTGTTGATGACAATGACATTGATAGGCAATAAATTATTTGCATATTGTATTTTTCCCCGAACGTGGCTTTCTTAACGTCACACATAAGCAAATCCGCGTTAATTTACTTCTTCAAATTTTAAAGACTTGTTATATTCTCACGGTGTGTATAACCTACAATCTTATTAGATATTTCGAGTATCCAAAGTCTCGCGCGTATACCATATACATCTACATAATTAATATTGATTTATTTTTTTTATTTTTTTATTTAAATACACACATATTTAGATATTAAGATTAAAGGGTCAAAATAATAAATCACATATTGATTAAACGGAATTGTGTGGTATAAGATTTTCATGTAGAATTTATCATTTAAAAAAAAATGATTCTTTTTTGTGATTCTCAAGTTTATCTATTATTTTTCAAAAAGAATACATTGGACTTGCATATCCTATGAGTGCAAATATAATTTATCATCATTTAAATAGTAATACTGAATTTATACAGTTTAAATTTTAAATTTTATCTTTTTAAATCAAATTATGCTATATAAAGACTTTACTTGCTCTACAATATAAATTTTCTTCCGAAAAAGTGACACTGTTCTTGATATCAATATCGGATCCGGATTTCTTAAAATTAGACGACAGTATGTTAGATGTTGAAATTCATTCACATCCAATATTTAATGAAGGGATATCTATAAATTGATATTTATCACCTTTTGCATTGTGGAGAATATATCTAATAAATAAGAATTTTAAAAGGAACTTACTCCATAATTAAGTTGCGTTTGGTTCCTTGAGTTCAATTTACATTTAGATATTTTCAAATATCCAAACATTCAATTTTCAAATCATTAAACCCCTTTTAACTCAAAGTTTATTTACACATGTGACTCGCAAACTTTTTCAACTAAATATTTCTTTACATGCTGGACTCATAACTTTTTTCAAGTTCCTATAAATATATCTAAATTTATCTTAACATTCAAACATATCTAAATTTGATTTAGGTAGGTCCCACATAACTCACTCTACCATCTCAATTCATTACTATTCATAAAAAACTCAACTCAACTCAATATCCAAACGCAATCTTTTCTTAATAATGAGATCATGAGTCAAGTAAAATGGTTTTCGCAAACCTTGTATTTAAATTGGCTTTTCGAAATTAAATGTACAATTATATCTTGCTGTATTAAACTCTTGTTTTATTAATGAAGTTGCTAAAGGGAAAAAAAAATGATATTGCAATCATGAAGTGTGCAAGCACCTCATAATCTTTTTTAAAAAGTGAGTTAATATGAAATTTACATGAAAAAAATTATTATTTTTAATAATAGATCTCATTCTTTTCAAAATGATTACGTGATATTTACGCACTCTACAGCTACATATTGTGTTACTAAAAAAAATATTAAATTTGTTCCGAATGTTTTAAAATGGACGTGGCATACTCAGATAAGAGAAATGTTATATACAATTATAGAATGCGCAAGTGTTGTGCAATTATTTTGAAAAAAAGTAGAATTCATTATTAAAAAATTAATTAATTTTCTTATACGTATTGTATTTATTCACTTTTTTAAAATAATTACACAATACTTAAACATTTACAACTGCAACTAATATAAAGAATGCGACACAAGGAGTACAATGGAGTTGCTTACTGGATATTCCAGACACATTGTGTGAGGCCTATTAAAAAAAAAAAAAACACATTGTGAGAAATAGTCCACCAATCTCAAAACTACGCTGGATTTAATGAGCCATTAAAAGCCGAATTATTGATTTATTGATTGAAAATGACTGGAAATTCTCGATCATGTTACACATGTTGAAATGCATGCATGCAATGCTTCGTTTTTTTTTGGTAACTACTTGGAAGTTCTTCCAAGTAAATTGTTTTTGATACCGTAGATGTTACTTATGACGTGTTTCACGAGGGTAATAAAGAAAAGAGGAGAAGAAAACAATTGGCCTTTATAGCAAGATCATTCTATCTCTTATTTATATGGATTATATATGTTTAATAATTCTAAATTCCGTATACAGTTGTTGACTTGTGAACAATGATTTTACTGTTCATATAAACAGTAATTTATCATTTATAAACTTGTAAATCAATAGTACGGAATTCCGTATTTTTAACATTTTTCCTATAAAATAGGTGATGTCCACTACCAAAAGAATTATTACACCAATATTACAACTCGGTTTCCCATCTCAAGAGCGTGTCAAAATCACAGCCATCATTCACCAATACCTTTGCCATAAACGAGTTTTTGGTGCCCACTAAAAGCGCACCGACCCACCCACATGGAACGTCGGAACATGGCTAGACGCGTCCGAAGACACCAAAATTTCCTGGACATTTTTCCTACCAAACACCAAACCAGCCTAGAATTGAAAGGAATTTCTTCCTACCTTTTCGAACTTTCTAATTTTCCTCGTGAACAATATTAATGCCTTCTTTCGACTAGACCCATTTATTTCTACGGTCCGTCCGTACACCCCAAGAGTTATTATCCCATGATTGAAATCATACGGTCTTACCGGCCAGCCTAACCTTTTCATATTAACAGCCAACTCCCCTGTCGTTCTAAATTTCTAACCATAAGTAAGAGCCGTCCGTCACTCACCAATGGTCTGCTCAAGCTCTGCTTTGATAACTACCTCTTCCTCTGTCAAACTTGCCAACCCCAGATCACAATCCAGTACTACTTCTTCACCAGCCAGCAGACTCCTATCTTTCAAGCTCTCGATGTTAAATATTTTAACATAAATATTAATAATTAGATTTTTAATTTTTTATGATCCATAATAATAAAAAATAATGATAATTGAATACGTACATTTCTCTATCTGATTGATGAAAAAATTAATCTGATTATGAGAGAATGATCACCTTAGCAACTTAGCCTCACATGTGTCTCCTAATAGTTAGAGGCACTCTGATGTTGTAGGTAGGAACCTTGTAACTGCTCAGTACTATTTATAGACTTCTGACCATAAAAGAATCTAAGACTTTGTGTTTAACTGTGATTAGAGATATAGAGTCAATCTTATCTCTTAAAAGTTTTCTTATTCTATTATAACTCATTTATTAACCAATAAGTTTTGAACTATTCTAAACTCTATCAAAATATATGTGTGGGACACAAAATTTAAATAAAAGTCTTACACTCAAATCTATCCATCACCCAAAGCCTCAAACTCCGCTCAAATCCAGCACAATGCCCCAGCCTTTCGCTACCCAGAAGATTATTCACTTGCAAAAGCCAGGCCGACCTATCAGCTTCTGCTAGGCCCGGTAATTATTTCTCACTTTCGCCCACCGTAGTTTTTCTATTACGAAATCGAAGTTTTTGGTTGGATCATGTGTTACCCTTGGTTTTTCTGTCTGTTCTGTTTCCGCAGCCAAAGATCAGGAACTGTACGTTTACGAGATCAACGAGCTCGATCGTGGGAGTCCTGCCTACCTCCGGTTGAGCCAAAAACCCGTCAATTCTCTTGGCGACCTATTCCCTTTTAGCAACAAAGTAATTGTCCAAGACTCGTCTGCAATAAAATAACTTTATCTATCTCAAACTTTATATGTACGTAATAATAAGTGTATACTGGAGACCTGCAAAAGCGGGCGGGGATCACGGCGGGAATATGCATTCTCATAAAAAACAAACCGGAAAAGAAAGGAGACCGGTACGAGGCAATCTTCAGCTTTTACTTCGGGGGATACGGTCACATATAAGTGCAAGGAGCGTATTTGACATACAAGGACACGTATCTAGCCGTGATAGGTGGGTCCGGCGTCTTCGAGGGGGTGTACGGTGAGGTTAAGCTACAGCAACTTGTGTTTCCCTTTAAGCTATTCTACACGTTTTACTTGAAGGGCATCAAGGACCTTCCAGAGGAGCTAAGCCGGTCGAGCCCAACCCAACAGTCGAGCCCACCCCTGCGGCTAATGCTTGTGAGCCAGATGCCACCATTTTCAATTTCACCAATTGATAGATTCCGCTGATGTTAAGTGATGTTTGTAGATTTCTGTTTGGAAGAGTCATTGCTTGCTTGCATGATTGGAAACCAAAATCTATTTGCAGTCTCCCATTACATATATCTTTGTAGCTGACTCCACCGAGAGTCACACTGGAATTATAAAAATAATTTTTTAAATTGACGTATAGCTAAACACGAGGAAAAAAAACAACGAATCTATTAATAAAGAGCAAAATGACAATATTTTTTGCCACTTCACCATCATCGTTCTTTCAACTTAAAAGGCTCATTTTTTTTTCTCTTTATTTATTTCTTGTTTGCATTCTTCTCTAAAAGCGGATGCTTCTGATTTCACCTCTTTTTTTTTTATAGTCGAAAGGACTCTTCTGCAGTGTTTTAAATACCATACCGTACTGGCCGATACGATCAGTATTTTCCATACCAGCCACCGGTCTGGTACAGATATGCTATGTGTTTCGTACCGGCCTATAGTTTGACCTTTAATTTTTTTTTTCATTTTTTCAAACTATAAACTCATTTTTTAAACTCCAATTTAGACTATAATATTTATAATTTATATATCTATGTATTTATATATAATTTATTCATATATAGACTATTATTTTGAAATATAATTTATATATGTACATTTATATATATAATTTATTCATATATCGACTATTCCGAAATAGTACCGATACTGAAATATTTCGTTCCAGTGCCTTGACAGATACGATATTCAAAACATTGCTCTCTTGTCCTCCAAACGACACTATAATCCCACGATGTTTTTACTAGAATATAGGCTGGCATTGGATTGGCCATAGATCTAGTAAGTTAAAATATGGGTAACTTGATTAAAAAATCGTCTGGCATTGGTATAGGCATTTGATATGCATCACAACCTTTAACTATACTAATTTTTACATATATTTAAAGCCTAGTTTTGATAGCGAGAAGTGTTGTAAAAAGTTATGAGTAGAGATTAAAGTGAGTTTGTGGGTTTCATTGAGAGTATTTTGAGTTGTTTGGATGTATGAAATATGTTGAATTATTGACTTTTGAATAAATAGTTGAAAAAGGTGCGGGTCCCATAAATATTATAGTGACTTTATAATAGTGATAAATATTATAGTAATTTTATTATAATGATTTTATAATAATGATAAAGAATATAGTGATTTTATTTTTATATTATAATAGTAATAAATATTATAGTGATTTTTTTCTTTCCTCTCTCTCTCTCTTTCCGAAATGGGTATTCGCTGGCTTGGTCGTCGCCGTGCGCCACCCGACTGTTGGGATCCCATAAAAAACCGCCCTAAGATAAGGTCTTAGGCATGCATGGACAACAAAAATCGGGCCACTTCCAAAATCAAGGCCAACCAAGGGCCAAGACATATCATGGGCCACATTGGTCATGCAAGACCATATAATTTATTTATCTTTATTTATTTTATTTAATTATATTTCAAGGGACCTATTGGAGGTTTCCACTTTATAATCTCTATAAATAGGACCCTTAGACATTTCATTTTACATCTTTTGACAATTTGGCAAATCCCTTAGTGGGCAGCTTGTGTTCTTGAGATCACCATCGGTGCTTAGCACTTGGGCTACTTGGGTGAAATTCGTGAATCCCTAGTAGAGAATCATCACCTTGAAATTCATGAACAGGTGGTGATTCAAGCTATCTTGTTTATTTGCAACTTTGTGAAATTCGTGAATCAAAGTTGTTTTGTTATTTCTTTTGTTCCATTCAATTTGTCAATCTCTTGTTTATGTTTTCATTCTATATTCAAAATCTAAAAATACGTTGTTCTTATATTTTCCATCTTGTTCATCTATTATTTCTTGCATATCAAAGACATCATAAGTCTTAATCTTAGTATTATTTGATTTTTCAAAATATTCATACAAACCATAAAGAGAGTCTTCATATTCTTTTGTTGAGTCTATTCATCCATTGCTCATATATTTTCCTTGCATTTTCTCACATACCACACACATCCTAAGCCTCCATCTTTTCAAGACCGTATTTTTCATAAGCTCCACATACCAAAATTAGCATTCCCTCACCCACATTAGCTCTTGGCCGAAATTCACCATTACCATATACATTATATCATTTTACCTATTGCCATATACATTTCATACACATATCTTGCCTTAAAAATCACTGGACCTAACCTCCATCATATCCATTAACCCTAGCCGAATCCATTAAGCCTCCATCTTGCCATACACAAATCTTGCCTCATTTGGAAATCCTAGCCTAACCTTCCATAAGGATCTCCTAAACTTTAGGAATCCTAACCCTAGCCACCATTGATCCAACTAAACCCTAGACTTCAAAATTTCAATGGTGCATATCAAAGACATCCTAAACCTTAATTTTAGTATTATTTGATTTCTCGAAATATTCATACAAACCATAAAGAGAGTTTTCATATTTTTTTGTTGAGTTTATTCATCCATTGTTCATATATTTTTCTTGCATTTTCTAACATACCACACACATCCTAAGCCTCCATCTTTCCAAGGTCATATTTTTCCATAAGCTCCACATACTAAAATTAGCCTTCCCTCACCCACATTAGCCCTTGGCCGAAATTCACCATTGCTATATATATTCCATCATTTTACCTATTGCCATATACATTCCATACACATATATTGCCTTAAAAATCACTTGACCTAACCTCCATCATATCCATTAACCCTAGCCGAATCCATTAAGCCTCCATCTTGCCATACACAAATCTTGCATCATTTGGAAACCCTAGCCTAACCTTCCATAAGGATCTCCTAAACTTCAGGAATCCTAACCCTAGCCACCCTTCATCAAACTAAACCCTAGACTCCAAAATTCCAATGGTGCATATCAAAGACATCATAAGTCTTAATCTTAGTATTATTTGATTTTTCAAAATATTCATACAAACCATAAAGAGAGTCTTCATATTCTTTTGTTGAGTCTATTCATCCATTGCTCATATATTTTCCTTGCATTTTCTCACATACCACACACATCCTAAGCCTCCATCTTTTCAAGGCCGTATTTTTCATAAGCTCCACATACCAAAATTAGCATTCCCTCACCCACATTAGCTCTTGGCCGAAATTCACCATTACCATATACATTATATCATTTTACCTATTGCCATATACATTTCATACACATATCTTGCCTTAAAAATCACTGGACCTAACCTCCATCATATCCATTAACCCTAGCCGAATCCATTAAGCCTCCATCTTGCCATACACAAATCTTGCCTCATTTGGAAATCCTAGCCTAACCTTCCATAAGGATCTCCTAAACTTTAGGAATCCTAACCCTAGCCACCATTGATCCAACTAAACCCTAGACTTCAAAATTTCAATGGTGCATATCAAAGACATCCTAAACCTTAATTTTAGTATTATTTGATTTCTCGAAATATTCATACAAACCATAAAGAGAGTTTTCATATTTTTTTGTTGAGTTTATTCATCCATTGTTCATATATTTTTCTTGCATTTTCTAACATACCACACACATCCTAAGCCTCCATCTTTCCAAGGTCATATTTTCCATAAGCTCCACATACTAAAATTAGCCTTCCCTCACCCACATTAGCCCTTGGCCGAAATTCACCATTGCTATATATATTCCATCATTTTACCTATTGCCATATACATTCCATACACATATATTGCCTTAAAAATCACTTGACCTAACCTCCATCATATCCATTAACCCTAGCCGAATCCATTAAGCCTCCATCTTGCCATACACAAATCTTGCATCATTTGGAAACCCTAGCCTAACCTTCCATAAGGATCTCCTAAACTTTAGGAATCCTAACCCTAGCCACCCTTCATCAAACTAAACCCTAGACTCCAAAATTCCAATGGTGCATATCAAAGACATCCTAAGTCTTAATCTTAGTATTATTTGATTTTTCAAAATATTCATACAAACCATAAAGAGAGTCTTCATATTCTTTTGTTGAGTCTATTCGTCCATTGCTCATATATTTTCCTTGCATTTTCTCACATACCACACACATCCTAAGCCTCCATCTTTTCAAGGCCATATTTTTCATAAGCTCCACATACCAAAATTAGCATTCCCTCACCCACATTAGCTCTTGGCCGAAATTCACCATTACCATATACATTATATCATTTTACCTATTGCCATATACATTTCATACACATATCTTGCCTTAAAAATCACTGGACCTAACCTCCATCATATCCATTAACCCTAGCCGAATCCATTAAGCCTCCATCTTGCCATACACAAATATTGCCTCATTTGGAAATCCTAGCCTAACCTTCCATAAGGATCTCCTAAACTTTAGGAATCCTAACCCTAGCCACCCTTGATCCAACTAAACCCTAGACTTCAAAATTTCAATGGTGCATATCAAAGACATCCTAAACCTTAATTTTAGTATTATTTGATTTATCGAAATATTCATACAAACCATAAATAGAGTTTTCATATTTTTTTGTTGAGTTTATTCATCCATTGTTCATATATTTTTCTTGCATTTTCTAACATACCACACACATCCTAAGCCTCCATCTTTCCAAGGTCATATTTTCCATAAGCTCCACATACTAAAATTAGCCTTCCCTCACCCACATTAGCCCTTGGCCGAAATTCACCATTGCTATATATATTCCATCATTTTACCTATTGCCATATACATTCCATACACATATATTGCCTTAAAAATCACTTGACCTAACCTCCATCATATCCATTAACCCTAGCCGAATCCATTAAGCCTCCATCTTGCCATACACAAATCTTGCATCATTTGAAAACCCTAGCCTAACCTTCCATAAGGATCTCCTAAACTTTAGGAATCCTAACCCTAGCCACCCTTCATCAAACTAAACCCTAGACTCCAAAATTCCAATGGTGCATATCAAAGACATCCTAAGTCTTAATCTTAGTATTTTTTGATTTCTCGAAATATTCATACAAACCATAAAGAGAGTTTTCATATTCTTTTGTTGAGTCTATTCATCCATTGTTCATATATTTTCCTTGCATTTTCTCACATACCACACACATCCTAAGCCTCCATCTTTCCAAGGCCATATTTTCCATAAGCTCCACATACCAAAATTAGCCTTCCCTCACCCACATTAGCCCTTGGCCGAAATTCACCATTGCCATATACATTCCATCATTTTACCTATTGCTTATACATTTCATACACATGTCTTGCCTTAAAAATCACTGGACCTAACCTCCATCATATCCATTAACCCTAGCCGAATCCATTAAGCCTCCATCTTGCCATACACAAATCTTGCCTCATTTGGAAACCCTAGCCTAACCTTCCATAAGGATCTCCTAAACTTTAGGAATCCTAACCCTAGCCACCCTTGATCCAACTAAACCCTAGACTTTAAAATTCCAATGGTGCATATCAAAGACATCCTAAGCCTTAATCTTAGTATTTTTTGATTTCTCGAAATATTCATACATACCATAAAGAGAGTTTTCATATTCTTTTGTTGAGTCTATTCATCCATTGTTCATATATTTTCCTTGCATTTTCTCACATACCACACACATCCTAAGCCTCCATCTTTCCAAGGCCATATTTTCCATAAACTCCACATACCAAAATTAGCCTTCCCTCACCCACATTAGCCCTTGGCCGAAATTCATCATTGCCATATACATTCCATCATTTTACCTATTGCTTATACATTCCATACACATATCTTGCCTTAAAAATCACTCGACCTAACATCCATCATATCCATTAACCTTAGCCGAATCCATTAAGCCCCCATCTTGCCATACACAAATCTTACATCATTTAGAAACCCTAGCCTAACCTTCCATAAGGATCTCCTAAACTTTAGGAATCCTAACTCTAGCCACCCTTCATCCAACTAAACCCTAGACTCCCATAAGGCAATTCCTACCACTTAGGAATCCTTATTTCATTTTCAAATCCCTCCAAAATTCGAAATACACCTATTGCCCTAGTCAAACATCCAATTCCCAACAACTCCTATGCATCTTACCATTTAGGATCAAACCCTAGCCACCTACCCATCTCCAAATCATATCTTCCTTATCCTATCTTCACTTTCTAATCCCTCAATTTTAGGAACATCCCCAGAATCACTCAAACCACCAAAGACCTTCCATATCTTACCTTAGCCAATCCCTTAATTCTAGGAACTTTCTTAGAATCACTCTATCACTCAAGTGACCCAAAGATTTTTAACCTCTTGCCATATCCAAAACCTATCTTCCATATCCAATCCCACAAATCTCTCATTCCCTAGAATCACTCAAGTCAATCAAAGACTATCTCATCTTACCTTAACCAATTCCTAAACTCATGGAAACCTAGACTCATTCAAACACCATCCTTCTTCATATTTCCTTCCTAAACCTAACTCCTATCCTTCCCAAATAGACTCCATCAATTTAGGAGTCCTAGCCTCATTCATCCTAGACTCCAACCCTAAGCCAACTCTTCTAAATCTCGAAATTCCCCTCAGCCACCACCCAAATCCTAGCCTATCTTCACCATACCAACCCTAAACATCATCCAAGTGGCCCTAACATCAAGGGTAACCTTCAAGTTGTTCCACATTGCATCAAACACTCATATTCATCACTTAGATAACTTGAACTCATCACCATCATCATCATTTCCATCACTAAACACCATACATTCATAAACCTAGAAACCCTCAATTGACACGGAAGTTAAAGGCCAAGCAAGTTGGCAAGGACACTCGGTCACCATCATCACCCAAGGCAAGCTCGTGGACCTTAGTGTTTAGGGACAAGACCGGGGTCCCTAACACCGGCCTCAACGGCGACTTCCTCTCAAGCCAGCGACGCCCCCAACCACTACTGATCTCCCCCACGCGCGACGCTCTCTCTCCCTTGCAATAACCCAACCGAAATGGATTTCGGTTGTTTCTCTCTACTTACGCCGCCGTACGTGGCCACCCAGACCACCGCACCTCCACCACCTCACACCGGTGATCACCTCTCGTAGACCCAACCACCACGAACCTCTCTCTCCCTCTTCGTCGCACACACGCAAACCACCTCACATAAATGGGTTTCAGATGAGCTCGAGGCCACCGCACCTCCACCACCACCTCAGACGGAGCTCGAGACCACCACCACCTCACACGAACTCGAGGTCACCACACAATGGTATTTGCATGATTTTTGTGACGGATCTGTTTTTGGGGAAGAATTACATGCGAAGGCTGAAGAGTGCGAAGAGAGAAGGAGGGAGAGAGAAGTCATAACGTGTGGGAAGTATTCTAGGCCGTACGAAATTGTCTCGGATGTATTTGGATATAAAACACTTCTCACCCATACAAGGATATCTCAGAGTAGTTAAGGTATCTTCAATGCCCAAACACAGCCAAAGTGTATAGTAGCTTAGACAATTATTTTTTAATATTATTTTTCTCATCCCAAAACATTTTTCTTATCATTTGTCAAATGTATCGTATCTTTTTTTGTTGCCACTTTATATATAGCCCATGTGCATTCTATATGTTTATTTTTTAAACCGTTTTGACGCTACTTTTATTTCAATTCCCCTTTTTAAATGCATACTAATGAACATCGTTTTTTATTGTCTATGTATAGCATTATAATCAGTCTCGAATGTATAAATGGAATATTCAACAATTGTTTGTGTACTCTCATAAATTGAAGAGTTTTTTTTATTAACAAAACAAGGTAAAATAAATAAAATTACATAGAATGACATGTGGAAGGGATAAAATGTCTCGTGCCCAAAGAGGTTTTCAAGGTCCCAAGAGCGGATCTTATCATGAATGAAGCGAGAAAGGAAAAATGAAAGGACAAGAGGCTGAGAATGGCGTCAGGAGGAAAATAAGAAAGAAGACATAAAGGAAATAGAATGTGACATAAAGGCCAAGGGGGCATAAGATAAAAATGAGGGAACTAGACGACTTCAATGACTTTTGGCCACGCTTTTTCTCGAGGGCTTTATCAAACTCACGACAGGAATTTTAGCGATGATATCTCTACCAGAAGATAGACCTCTGATATCTATTGTATAGGGAGAATAAGAGACTATGAGAGATTGTAAAACAAGTATATCATAGTGAATTTTCTTTCTTAAATGACCTGTGGACGTAAATATTATGCCGAACTACGTAAATTTGTGTCTCTCTCTTTGTTTTTTATATACTTATTTTCTTTTTACTATTATGGATGTACGCAATGACACCATACAGCCTCTCTGAATCACTGTTGAGGGCTCTACACCATGCCGATTAAGGCCCAAATAGTTTCAATAGGCCGTGAATGAATCTTTCTCTCCTTCAAATCTATTGTTCTATTTTTAAGCGTTAATAACATATATAACTATTAGATTCTAAAAAATAAGCCTCTCGAAAAAACATTTGAAAAAAATGATAAAAATTAAATAAAAAATGTAACTATTAGATACAAGTATTAAAAAAAACAGATAAAAAGAATAAATAAACAATAAAAAACAACATTTTATTCTGAGTTAAATAGATAATCTAACGTGTGGTTAAGTTTTGCCTATTCTATGTCATTCATGCAAGATGGTAGGAAAAAATATTTTGTCAAACTTGTCTTGCTCCAAAACAAACGTGACCTAATTGATACTTAACTGATAAATTGCTCGTGGCCAAATAAGTTGTTAACTAATTGACCAGCTGGTTTCTCCTTCTCCACCAATGATAGCAACATATATTAATCAGTACTAGATATACGTGTTACACGATTTTTGCCGAAAAATACAAAATCAAAGGCCATGCTTCTTCAAATAGTTAAATAAAAATATTATAAAATTATAAAATTGTTTTTAAAAATTATTTTTATTTTAATATTTAAAAAAACAATATTATTTTTTGTATTTTATTTAAAAATTTGAAAAATTTGTATTGGATTTTATATTTGGATAAAACTTTGCTGCATATCATCCTCTTACACACTTTTTTTTTTATTTTTTTTTATTATTTTAAATTTTTCTAATTTTATTCTTTTTAAACTAATTGATTTTTTTCTATTCATCATCTATTCTATATATCATATATTTAATAAGAAAAAAATTAAAAAAATAAAGTGTTGTGTGTGATATGAAAATAATGAGTATAATTTTTGTATTTCGATAATAATTAAATTAAAAAATTATATATTTAAAAATAAAATATCTAAAAATACTTGTAACAAATTAGCCTAAAGATCATCGAGTACAATCCCATTGCTCGCCCCCACGAAGTCCAAGAATAAATCTGAATCAACATGGGTTCCGCGACAAATAAATAAAGGCCGAAACTCACGAGTCTCGAAAGTAACGTTTTTCTTTTTTCCTCCCACGGCATGCCGACCAAGCATTCTTTCTTGTTCTGATCGTTACAAATTTATATATTATTTCCCTTATTTAACTTAATTTATATAGATCCTTTTAATCGGACTAATTTTTGTTTGAAGTTTTTACTGGCTTTGATATCCATGCTTTTATGCAGAAATATAATATCATAACAACTATATCACTATGGCCTACATTGGCGTTTTATGCTTTTATTTTGCTTTGTCTTATGGTAAATCCCACAAGTCCTAAGTGGTGGAGGTCTTAGTTTATCACTCTCTTTTAAGGTTTAAAATTTAACACCTTATATGTGTAAATAATTTTTTGAGACCACAATCTTTGATGAAAAGTTAACGATTTAACCAGTTTTGTATAGGAAATTTTTTGAGAATGAGGTACACAAAATCGAGATTTATTTTATAGAAATGGGTCCGAAAGGTCTTATCTTAGAGAGATTCCCTGACATAAAAGAAAATAAAAATAAAAATTATGCTCTGTTTTATGGGTCGGATTTTTATCTGTTTCATTCATGTTTTTTCATAAGGGTCCACCTGCGACCTGCTTTAAAATTATTATTTTTTAAATTATTTTATAAAGGCCTTGGGTTGCCGTAGGAATTTTAAAAGGGTTTTGCTATTTATTCTCTCCACACTCCACACTCCACACTCCACGTTTTTTAATATTTTTTTAAATTTTTTTTGAATTTATTTTTTTAAACTATTTATAATTTTTTATTCACTATTTATATAAAAATATATTTGATAAAAAAATAAAAAATAAATAAATAAAGGTGGAGTGTGGAGTGTGGTGTGAATAGTAGAGGTTGAATAGATTTTTTTCATTTTAAAAAGTCATTCTAATTTTTTTTAATAAAAAATTTAAATTATTTGAGTGTTACATATTAAAATATTTTTAATTTTAAATAAATTAAAAAGTAAGTTTATAGAAATATTATTTTATATGATTTTCTTCAAATATGCTTTTCTGAATAATGTGAAACACAACTTAAATTTTAAAAAGACTGTCAATAAACGAAAATATCCATATAATTATTAGATAATTATAACTTTTAAATTTTTAAAAATATAATTATAATTTTTAAAAATTCAAATAATCGTAATTTCTACATTAAAAAATACTTTTTTTATATGTTTAAAAGTGTTATAACATATAGTTACCAAACAGTAAATATTTTTTTAATAATAAAATTTATCACTTAAATTATAAGCTATAAAATTAAAATTAATAATTATATTTTTTATCACAATTCCAAACATGCACGTAATTATATAAAGAATTGCGTTTCCATCGTTTCCCATTTTAACCAAACATTCAAATTGTTAATCCTAATGAACTTTTGTAACCACATTCAAGAAGAAGCTGGCCTGGCCACCTGCAGAGCATTAGCATGTGACTTGGCATGGGCATTTATTATAGATAGATCATATCATCTTAACCTAACAGATTGACTACCCCGCTCCCACCCATTTACTAATTATAATTATAGACTTCAATTAGACTTGAAAAAACTTTAAAAACCATTAAACATTAAAATTTCTGGATCTACTACAGTAACAGGAAAAAAAAAAAAAAAGGAATCGTGGAGAAAAATGGTGCATTGAACAGCAACCAGATGCGTTTTCTTCTAACTCCGATTCCAATCTCAGTGGCTGCAAGTCTGCCTTTCTAATGGTTGTTGTACAAGCTTCCAAGCTGAAGCTCCCCAACCCTCCCCTCTCCTCCTTCCCGCCTCCCATAACCTCTCTCCTCTTCGAACCCCACTCTCTCTCTCTAGCCCTCATGCACTCCGACTCTTGTTTCTCTCTTTACCCTTCTCTCTCCCCTCTTTCTTTATCCTCCCTCCCTCCCCCTCAAACCATCATTCCTCCTCCTTCTTCCTCCTCCGCCTTCATTCTCCTCCAAAGTCAAAACCCTAACCATAATCCTAGCCCCAACCCTACGAACACGCGCACTCTCTTTGTTGTATCGGGTCCGTACAAAGGTGGGTCCCAGGTTCTCCTCCGGTTCTATGTTCTACTGCGGAAGAGCAAGTCGTTCGCCAGAGCCCATGTCGTTTGCAATCAGAGAGGTCTTCGGTTCGATGATAAATTGGGGGTTTTGGTCGATGTGAATCACGGGGTTTCGGTTCGGGTCTCTGGGTCGGTCAATTTCTTCGCTATATACTCTGTTTCGAGCTCGAGAATTTTGGTTTTCGCGGTAAGAACTGTAGGTGAGGATGATGGGGTGGTTGTGAAATTGATGAGGAGCGCTGTGATTGAGTGCTCCAAGCCCGTCTTCTCGATTAGCATCTCGTGCGGGTCCTTGATTTTGGGGGAGGAAAACGGGGTTAGGGTTTTCAATCTGAGGCCCCTCGTAAAAGGGCGGGTCAGGAATTATTCGAGTTCGGATATGAATTTGACAAATGGTAAATTATTGAATGAGAAATCGGAAGGTCGAGGAATGCATTTACCGAATGGCGAAATTGGGGATGATAATACAAAGCACAGAGGTGGCCAAAGTTGTGGTGAAGGAGCTTCAAGGGTTACTAGGAATGGCTATTTGGATGGGAGGATTGATAAGCATTGCGAATCTGGTAAGTGTGTGAGCTCTATACATTACTCCGAGAGAGAAATATTGCTCTATGTACTCCATGTTGAGCGTTGCTGCTAATTTGGAAAATAATTGAGTAGCTCTCGTTAAGTAAATTTGGTTTTTATTGTAGAACTAACAATTTTGTCACATCGCAATAGATTTCACTTTCATACATGGCAACGCTGATTTTCCAATCCTTAAATTACGTGTGCTAAATCCTGTAGTTAGCCTTGAAATCCGTTAAGAACTGGAAAATACTAGTAATATAATCTTAATATCCATGTATGGAAAGGGAAAAACCGTATTTAATATTAGGAAAGCTTTGGGTTCAGTTTCTGTTTCTATAAAGCTTGAAGTGTAGAAAGTGTATAACATTCCAAGAAGCCTGCTATATATATATACACACATATATGCATGCACATATATGTATAATTATGCATATTTATTTAGTACTCTACAAGTCTATAAGATGATATTACTTGCGAGAAAGAGAAGGAGAAGTCTATGAAATGGCTAAAATAAAGCTTCTGTAATTCCATGATGGTCTGAATTCTAATATACAGCTTCTCATTTCTTGTCAAAATGAATCCCGCGATCCTTTGAAACTGAGCTTTCAATGGGAATATACTACTTCTATGGAAACAACTATATATAGAAAAAAAATTATTGGGAAAAGAAAACAATTGCTTCTTCTTACCTTGCTAAATAACAGAGATTGATCATGATATTCCTCTTTTTGTTGCCATCATATGCATTGAACAAAGTGTTTAGAGATTCTATCATATTGTAATTTTTACAGTACCTGTTCTTTGATATTTACAAAATTTTACGATGAAAAAATATGATTGATCGGCTGCATAAAAGCACAGGAATATGGGTTAGTTGCAGGAAATCTATAAATAAGCAATGGGTGGGGGAATTTGAGAGTTGATGCTGCAAAGTGACTCTTTGGGTGTCACATGGGAGCCAAAGGATTTTTTTTTTAATTTGGGTTTATATCAATGATTATTCTTGGTATGGAGAGAAGGCACATTGGCTTCAAAAATTAAGTATCTCTCTTGAGATTTGCTATCAATATTCATGTGTATACTGGTTTGATTGAAAGGAGAAAAAAAGAAGAAAAAGGATTGGAAGCATGATAACTGGCAATTTCCTTAGTATGCCAAATTTCAAATGCGTATCAATATCCATAAAATATAACTATAGCTTCAGCTGGGGGGGGGGGGATTTGGGTTAATCTAATAGTCTTAGTTCCATCGAAAGCATATCACTTGCAATGTATCTTGGTTTTATTCCCTTTTACTACTGCATTTAAGTGATGTGATTTGAAGAACCTTAGTATCATTATGTGCGATGTTTCTTCTTATGCTGTGGCTTGCCTGTCCTATGATACGGTTTTACTGTATCTTATGGCTAACTAAGTGTGGACAACCTGCTGTACATATTGTGCACTACTTGCAGCAAATTTATCTTTTCATGTACATTCCGCTGACAAATTGTTTTTTAGGTATTTTGACCAGGTACTACCTAATCAAGGTGCTGTTCTTTGGTTAATACATAAGGATGCCTCTAGATGGTAAATTACTGATTGTTAGAAAGAAGACTTTAATTAGGGGTTATCTGTCATGATTTTCTTATTCAAATGGAGCCTCTATCTAGTAGACGGGTCACTAAATTCTTTTTCTTTAGTATTTCCATGAATGCAGAATACTCAGTATCTGATTACATGTCTTCATTCAGCTAGGTTGCTTCCACTGGTTCTTAGTATTTCAGCTAATTGTGCGTTTTAATCTGCAGGGAAGCAGAGTTCCATTAGATTGAGACAAGACTCTAGTGAAGGAGGTGCATGTTTTGTGCCATTCGCAGCTGATGAGGTTGGATCCTCATCATCCACTAGAATGCTACTTATGTTGGTAAAAGCAATCTCCATCCAGGCGTTGTCTCCAAAAAAATTTGTAATCTTGGACTCAGCCGGAAACTTACACCTATTGCACCTATCCAATTCTGCCATTGGATCTGATACTTTTCACATGCAGCAATTGCCCCACATCATGAAAGTGCAAAAGTTGGCTATTCTTCCTGATGTTTCTATAAGTACGTTTCAATTCTTTCTTTTGAATCGTCTCAGCAGATATTTTCATGTTAGACTGCTTTAGTACCAAAGTTGCTATGAATTTCGATGTAGCTGTGATTTGAGGAAGGGGAGGGGGAGGAGGTTGGGGACATTTGCAACCAGGAACCGAGAGAGCCAGGCACTCTACATGTTAAGGGGTTGAATTATGAGTAGTCTGGCCTTTGTGCTTGGTTTGTCTGTGAGAGAGAGAGCGCAAATTTTATAGCACGCAGGGAGGGAAGAGCAGAGAGTGAATGCTGTAACACAGGGTGGTGGGGGGGGGGGGGGGAGAGAGAGAGAGAGAGAGAGAGAGAGAGTTGATAGAGCAAATGTTATAGCACACAAGGAGCGAGAAGAGCATAGAACAAAATTATAGCACGCATGTTATGCTAGTCCACTTTATTTTTAGATCTTTGACTTTTGATCTGCACTAAAAGCATGTGCTCATGAGTCACTATGTGTGCTCTCTCCACCGTTAAATGAATGTGTCATCACTTTGCAGGGACTCAAACTGTTTGGATATCTGATGGATATTATTCCGTGCACGCGATGGTGGCATCTGACATGGACACTGCTGTGAACGAGAATGAAAGAAAGGAAAGTGAAGAAAAGTTAATGCAAATCTCAGGTTTCATGATTCCATAATTTTCTGGTTACTCAGAATGATATACTTGCCTTTTAGGTATTTAGAAAATACCTGCTTATTTGTTTGCCTAGGGTATGCAAATGCTTTGCAATGAAGCATTTGTTATCAATTTGACCCTCATAGTGGAGTTGTATGATGTTGAGAACTCATTTTGACGGGCAGTGCTATATACAGTCCTGGAGTGTACAGTCCCCCGCATGCCTCCTTTGAAAAAAAGTGGGGCCACCGTTAAAAAAATAATTTTTTTCATGTGGATTCCAGATTTATCCACTTTTTTCAAAAGTAGTATGTGGGAACTACACACTTCAGGACTGCAAATATCATGTAACGCCGCAATGAAAGGCCTAAACCACATGGGCTATACTGCAAAAGAACTAGTCAATGATACAATTAGAGCTCCATTGAAACATTATAAAGAGCAAAACTTGTCCTTCCCAAGCAATGTGGGATCCCATGTACCACCTACCTTATCCTCTTATCATATGGGGTATCACATATCATTTCTCATATATATATATATAATATTAGGAAGAGGCAAGTCTAATTATTTTCTGTTTGTCTACTAGTTAGTCAGGCAATTTTCACCAGTGAAAAGGTAGAAGATGTTATTCCTTTAGCTTCGAATGCTGTTTTGATTCTTGGACAAGGTAATCTCTGGATTTCTTACTTTAAAAATAATCTGTAAAGAAGAAGTGCCATATCGATGTTTGATAGTTTAAATTTAGTCCTTGTATTTTAAAAGGTTTCGATTTCATTCCTGAAATTTTTTAACTCTGAGCGATTTAGTCCTTTCGTCACTAAAACTTTCTTATAAGTAAAACTATTAATTTCATTACAAAAATTGATTGTGGTCAATATGCAAAAGAGTCATGTCATTGTCATCACCTTTTGTGACGGCATGGAATAAAAGACTATTGCTTACAATTTTAAGGATTTTATGGATGAACTTGGAACCTTATTTTTTTTGGGACTGAATTAGAACTTTGTAAATAAACCAAATACTGTATCAAACTAAATGGGTAACTGTATAGAAATGCGCCCAATTGCCTAACAATGTATCAAACATTGTTTGTCATGGAGTTTTTTCTGGTCAATATACTTGGGCTATACCTATTTCAATATCCATAAAATATTTCTTATAAAAAACCAAGTTTTTTCTGGTCAGTAATTTCTGATTTCTGCTCTGCCACTTGCTGCTGTAATCCCTGCCTCCCTCTCTATTTATTGTTTTGGCTAATGTTTATCCCTGTTTACCAGGAAACTTGTATGCATATGCATTTTCCTAAAGTTGCTCAGGTTCTCAGCGATTATATCTTTAGTGGTTAGTAGCTTGACCTGTTTTCCTGCCCTATATCATGTTTTCTCTTATTGTTATGATTTAAGCTGGTTATTTTCAGGAAAGCTATGTTCCAGGAGCTAATAGATGATGTCTGCCAGTTTGAGTGGGTTCCTGGATCAATTGTTCTGTGCTCCCGGTAAGTCTTTTAAATTATAATGCAGGTTTGTCACATATTTTCTGTAAAATATAGAACGACCTACCCCTGGTTTAGAACTTGATTCATGTTATCCTGAATTTCAGTTGATTTTCATGCATCCTCTGATTACCATGGTTCGCTTTTATTATGTTGTTGAGTCACAAGCGGCACCTGCCTCATTTATTTATTGGTGCATGACACCTCAACAATTGCAGAGCTCTTGAAGGTATGCATGACACTCTGTCTTCATTGTAACAGATGTTTTATGGCTCTGGAGTTGTTCATTTGTGTGAGATGTCAAGAAATACTTTGACATGCTGTTAGCGGTATATGGAAACATAAAAAGGTTGTATCCATATGGTGCATACTGATGATAAACTAAAGGAATTGGCTTCAACCTTGTCATTTTGACTGAAGAGTCACATTATGTCCAAGTTGGCGGTGACTCTATTTTTGGCAAGTAACCATTTTATCAAACCAAATTACCTATTTTATGTTGCTTCATTATTGTTGCTGGATCCCAAAAAGTTGTCATTAATCATTTCTTCTTAGCTTCTATATAAATCTTTGGAAACATGAGCTATTGCAGTATCCACCTCAGCCTCGGAGGCGGGTTTGATTTTGCCAAGTGTTGACGTATTGGATGTGTCCCACTTTTATCATAACTTAACTGATCATTAAAATTAGGTTTTATGACTAATACAATTGCCTGATTTACTTCCAGAATTATCCTTAATAAATGGTTCCATGAATGGTTCTCTCTCTCTCTCTCTGAATTCAGTGGAATGGTTTGCATCTTATGCCTGACTTCATTAAATTTTATGAGGATTTTTATTTTTCCTACAACTTTTAGGAAGTATAGAATCATGGTAACCAGTTGGATTACTCGTCACGGAGTTCTGAAGATCAAGTTTTATAACAGCTCAAAGCCACCTCTGTGCTACACATCCTGCTTCCATGAGCTGCAAGACAACTTGGCCCCAGATGTGAACTTGTCGGCAGCAGTTCATCTGTTTTCCCCTATTTTGGAGCTCGCATCAAGTCTAAGGTTGTCTACTGGAGGACTGGCGATGATATGATCCATCATAAGTTGCTTTTATCTGTTGCAAGATTGTGTATGATTTGGATGGAACTCCATAATATTCCCGTACACTCAGGTCTCTAAAACTCTTTCGGTTTGGAATTGTTTAAACTAATGGGCAGTGATAAATGGGGGTGGTCACCCGTTTCAATGTGGTAGTTATGCTTATAAATTGTAATGCCGAATGGCATATTTGGTAATTTTCAAGTAACTTGTGAAACTTTGATCAATTATCAACTTTTTTCCCCTCTACTCTTTGCGGTTGAGATAGCCTGTTTTCGAAGTGTCATGCAACCGTGTTAGATATTTCTTTCCCATAATTGAAGATAAAGGTAACTTGCATTTTAGATGAAAACCCATGTAATCATTCATAGCAGCAGGTTTCTTCAGAATATTTAACATTTGTTAGGTGAAATCCAGAATCATTTTCTTCCTAACATGACAATGGGAAGGTCAGAGAAAACGTGAATGAAAAATTGCCTGAGTTGACATTTCGGCAGATGATATACAAACTGTGACGTGATAATGAAGCCCAGAGAGGTGCGTTTTCACACTCATGGAACTCAATCAGTATTTTCCCCTTTTTCGTTTTCACCTCTTCTTTTTGTTCTCTGTTGCACTCTCTCCATCTATAATGGAAGAGCAAATTGCAATCTCGTGAAGATCGAGAAGAACAACACATGAGACAACTACCTAGGATGGTAGGGGATGAAAGAATAAAGATACCTCCCTTGGAAAGGGAAAAAAAAACTAGATAATAGAAAATTAAATGAAGCAGATGGAATCGATCTGACACCCTACGAAGCAGTCGCTTTCGTGAAACGTACCTTGCATACGCATCGGACAAAGAATGACGGCCATGATGAGCCCTAGTTAGGACCCCCCCCTGCCCTGCTTCTCCACATAATTTGAAGCACCTCCTCCTCCACCCCCTCACTTTTTTTCACAACGATGATGACACCCACATGCACAAGCACAACCCCAAAAAGTCCCCCACCTCCACATCCTACTCATTTCCACTCTATTTTTCCTGTTTCCAACCCACACTGAAAACAACCCAACAATAATATCTACTCGATCAACTTATCTTTTGAGTTATGACCATATCCTCAAAGAGTGGCAATCGGATGGGCTCTCACCTCTTTACTGATTTTGCCATGTGTCAAGAATCTAAACGATCGCGTCAAAGAGTGAAAGTATATATGCTTTGAACTTTCTGAATTCATTATTTTTAAGTTCTATCCAAGATTATGTGGGGTTAAGCTTCCTAACCACAACTTCAAAACTTGTACGAGCTGTCTTCAGGGACCCCTATCTTTGATTGGGACTAAAGTCTATTGGCTTTGGTCTCAGTCTGTTGCAACTTGAACATGTTGCCGCAAAAGATTCTTCTCTACTAACTCAATTAGCCAGAAGAACCATTGTCTTTGTTTGTCATTAAGCCTCTAATAATTCTGTAGTTTCTTCCAATCTTTATTAAGTGTCTGGATGAGGTCATTAGAAGCAGCACATGGATCACTTGTTAAAGCTGCTCTCTATGTATCCATTATAAGAATAATGTTAGGTGTCTTTCCTATTTATCATTTTCCAAGTAAAAGATTATCCAAGTGCAGAGAATCAAACCTTGTATGCAACTTGATTGTTAATACTGTCTAGATCGACTCTCCTCTGTCAATTTCTTCAATGAAATGCCCAAACCCAATCATATTCTCTCCTGGTACATAAAAGGAGTTTCCTAATAAGGAAACGAATATTATATCATTGCAACCCCCAAGTCACAAGATTGGAACTACATATTTAATGCAAGAATTAGTTTATTGTTAGCCCCTCTTTTTTTAAGAAAAATTCTATTCATCATATTTACATCACACTACATATAATTTTTTTATTTTAATAAATATGTGGTATAAGGATGATGAGTCGAAAAATTCAATTAATTTAATAGAAATAAATAAAAAAAATAAATGTGATGCGTAGAATATTGAGTAGTAAAACTCTTTTTTCAAACATATTCACGGCAAAAAAGTTGTCCTTTCTAATGTGAGCCTTTTTTCTGCAATTTCATAAACCTCACGTTTTATGCAAAAAGTGAATGACCCTGCAACAAGACCCATTTGAAAATGACCCTAATTCCTCGTCGAAGCATGCGGGATGCCACTTGGTCGCGATCAAGTCACGCGTAAATTCGGAGAAAGGGACTAATATCAATCATAAAATTGTTACATGCAAAGATTAGCGACGTGGAAACTATAACCTAAAGTGAAAAATACGATTTTTTATTCTAAAATTTGTCGTTCTCAATTAAATTTGGCATGTGACATTTTTGGGAGTAATCATTTTCAATACTATATATACGAAACTACTTAAAATGTGTCATATTAACAGATGTGACGGTAACCAGATCTAAGACCGGAAAAAGTACCAAACACTTGAAATAGTTAAACCATAACCTTAACAATTATTTGAGGTAACTTTTGGAGACGTGGCAAGCAGTTAATATATAAAAGTAATGCACCTAGAAAACTAACCAAACAGAGAGGTTGGGAGAATGTAAGTGCTTTGAAAGTCCAGTCATAGCTCATTTTCATGGCCTCCACCACCATGGAACATGCCCGTCGAAGAGATGAATCAGAGTTCAATTTGAGAGAATGGGACCTCAAGGCCCGTATCAGTCGCGAGAACACTCTTGCCAGAAGGTTTTCAGCATCAAATATTAGAAGCTTCAGAGAAGACACAAGGTCTTTCAGATCAAACTTAACTATTTCAAGCACTGCTTCTTCACCTGGCTACACCTTAAAAGGTATAAACCACTACACTCTTTCTCTCTCTCTCATGCAGAACGTGGTTTTCATTGTACTGTTTCTCTCAAATCCCCCATTTTCTTTCTCGCAGATGAAATTGACCCTTCAACATATTCATTTACCACTGCCCTTAAAGGTACGAATAAACTGATCATGATAATTCTCAAGAGGGTACATCTTTCTTCTTCTTCTTTGAAAACTACTACTTCGTCTGGGTTTTTAATACATGATCTGGTGGGCGGCTTTGTGCAGCATTGCAGGCAAGGTCGGGCTATTATAGTTGGGAGTGCTTATCTCCGGACGGATTTGCTTTGAACTCCAAGTGGAATGAAGCAGAAAAGTATATATGCAACCCATTATCAGGAGAGGTTCCAATGGAGTGTTTGTCTGCTAAAACACTAAGTGGAAGATCATTTCGTAACTTAACAAACAGAATCACCATGTCTGCGCCTCTAATTCACCCTTCCCATTCACGACAACGCCAAACAAAGCCTTCAACTTCTGAGAAAGAAGGTTTAGTTCTCCAATTGCCAATTCCAGGTTCAAACACTTCGCCTTTTTGTGCTTGCATTTTCTTGATTTTGTGCTCAGAAAAGATTGTTTGAGTTGGATTAAACAGATTAATCTTTACTCTCTTTATCTACCCAGAAAAGAGAACAGAGGGTACGACGAGAGATGTAGGGACTCAAAGCACACCGCCTGATCTTAGTTCAAGCAGTCCTAGCCCTGTTTCGACCCCTTCCATCACAGAGAGATCGATAAACCGATATGGGCTGGAAGGTGCTGATTCACCTCATTCGAATGCAAAAATAAAACCTAAGCAAGAGGTGTGTTGTTTTAGATTTTTCATTTGAGCTTTTTAACGATTTATAATTTGATTGCCTGTGGTTTCATTAAAATATACGCCCTTTTTTCCTTCGGTGGGGGCTGGAGGAGGCTGGGGTAGGAAATTTTGGATCCACTATTTTCTCGGCAACCAAACTGGTCAGTAGGGACAACGAAAATCATAACATAGCATGCAAACTCAGTAGTCTCTTTTTGGCTTCGATAAAAAACTAGTTATAGTATTTTAGGTTAACTTTACACATTATCAAAAGAACCGCAGAAATTGTTAGCAAATATATGGGATACTGTAATTCAAGACTTGGAAATATCAAATTTTGAACTTGGGACACAGAATTATTACCCATCGTTCTTTAAGATATGTGTCCTAATTCTAATGATCTGCACCCTCCTTTTTCCACCCCCACCCACTGAAAAGAAAAAAGGTTTTTCAAAATTAATGGTGCGTTTCTCAAGATGAGGACAGTCAAATCAGGATTTTTCTGAATGGTGTCATATAATTGTGCTGTACCCTTTACAAGGTGGGGGTACTACTGGATGATATAGGTCCTTTAGTTTTGACGTACATGCAAATGTCTCTCCAGTTTAGCCCCCTATAGCCAGCTTTCCAGCCATACAGTCGTGCTTGTCTGTCTTTGCTAAACATTGTTCTGGCAATGAAAGTGTTTCTTCAGATGCCAAAAATCCGGATGACCCGGCTACGTACTTTTAGGGGAAAAAAGAAGACGGGAAAAATAAATAACACAATTTCCATTTCAGAAACAAGTATATAATAAAAGAAATTAACCATTTTTAAATTTTACTTTTTACCATTGTTTTGAACTCCGTGTTCATGTTCTATCCCTTCCCTTTGTTTTATGTGAGCCACTGGAGATTCTTTGTATGCAAATGAAAAAGGACTGCTCTGCTCGCTCTTGTTCCTTTCTTCTCTTCGGAAAACAAGTCAAGCGTTCAGGGTAGTGCATTGAAAATGATTGTACTGTATCAAACCATTTAGGGTATCATTGCACCTGCATTCACAATATAGACAAACCATTTGGGCTTGATACTAGATTGAAGTAAATTGTACCTCATACTGAGTAGATTTTGTCATCTATACAGTCCTAGGCTAGGCTATGTACTGTAGCAGTAAATTGTGGTTGTTTTGTTCAATGACTATAGAGAAAAACTGGCAACAATATCGCATACCATTTTTATAATACCTAAGTTGATCAATCAAACAAATACCAAATGAAGTTTGCTTGTGATTGATTAAAATCTCAGTTAGTTTATTACTGTTTCTTGTACATTACTCGCTTGGTTGTTTGTGCAAAAATACATGAAAATAATTTTATGTGTTGTTTTATCATAAGTGAAAATCTATATATATATATATATATATCATCATTCTGAGTTAACTCGCCTTGCAAGTATTTTGGTAGTACTAAACAACATAGCTTTTTTTTTTCCTTTCTTGGAAAGTAACAATACTATTAAATGTTACCTTGTGTCCTCATGTTTCTCACTCTTTAGTGTAGGCCACATAAAAGTTGTAAGTCATTAGAATTGGGCTGTTCAAAACTAAAAATAAGCTCATGCAAAATTGCATGGATCGATCTCAGGCTTGAGGGCTTGGGGCTGAGATTTTACAGAAATGAGAGCTTAGGCTGAGATTGTGTGATTTTTATATTATATTTGAGACTGGGGTGGACCCTGATTTTACTTAACCTAACTCTAGATATGCTTTGCTACTCATCATCCTCACATATTACACTTATTTTTATTTTATTTTTAAAATTTTTTTGATTTTATTCTTCCTAAACTAATTGAATTCTTCTACTCATCATCCATATATCACATTTGGTAAGAGAAAAAAAAAAACTATGTGTGGTGTGTGGATGATGAATAAAAATTTTCTACAACTCCAGGATTCCCAACTAGCACGGGATCAGGGATTGAGAGCCTAGCTAGTTCCAGTGGATTCGTTGATTGGACTTTTACCTTGCCATTCCAACAATGTAACAACAACATAGTAAATGGACTTTCCTAAATTTTTGTGGAAAGTTCATGTTAGTTCTTATATTTCCTAACTTACCCAAGTATATGAGAACATTTAGTCCAGAAATATACTATCAAATAAGGCATTGATTTGAGTGCACATGGAGTGCAGGTGGAAGTGAAAGAAACAAGAGCAAAAGAAGAAACGAAAGGAGAAGAGGAAGTGGGAGAGGAGGAGAAAAAGAAGAAAGAAGGGCAAATGAGCAGGCAAGCTGGGTGCTTGTCATGGATGATAAAGAAAAGGCAGAGAGAAAAACAGAAAACAAGAACGTATAATACCTGGCTAACACATCTCAAAGCTGGGTGGTAAAGACATGGTGAGAGAATATCTGAAGAGGGAGGGGAGAGTTTCTTTCCTGTGTCTCTACTTCAGGATTTAGCAGAGTCGATGAGGGTGACTGATAGGAAAAAAGATTGATCGCTCATGTGGAGGGATGATTGATGGGGTCTATGATGGCTGTTTTCTTTTTGGATTTTTTTGTTGCTGTGCGTAGTGGTGCTAGTTAGTTTTGCTGTGTTCTGTTTTTGCTGTGGTTAAGATGCGCTGACAGCTTGGGATTCACGTGCATGCTGTTGTGTCTGCCTTGGCAATGCCAGAATGGTTCTCAATGCGCTCTTTCTCTCTCTCTCTCTCTCTCTGTGGAACGTACGGAGAAGCAAATTTAACAAGATAAATACTTCACCTGAAATGTTCTTTCTCCGATCGTTTAATCTAATAATATTAGTTTATTATTACATATGCTGTTAGTAAGATTATTGAAGCCAGGCGTGTGGTTGATGAAGATGAACAGTTTGGAGTTTGGACTCATCTTAATTCACTTGGACCGTTTGTTAACGATTTAACCATCCAAGTTCCAGTTTAATTTGTTTTTTTTAAAGAATTTGCATATTAATTATAAAATCCAAATCCTGATATTGTGAAGTGTTAACCATATTAGAGATGATCCCACAAATCATGCAACAAATCAAATCACAGAAGAAGAGCCAAGAATCAAGGACAGTTGTTAGACTAATCTCAAGAATTAAGTCTCACAACGGTTACATTATTCTCAGCCACAATTCTAGCTAGCTTTCCTAGAATAGATTTTACTTACTCTGTATAGTTTTTACTTACTCTGTATATATATAGCACTCTAAACATTTGGAATGTATTGCAATCGGATTGTAATTGATTTTATCAATACACTATCAATATTCAAACTTCATCATGGTATCAAGAGAGTCACCCTCTACCGAGAACCCGATCCCCAATTCCCATAACCCAATCTCCACTCCACCCTCCCCCATTGACATCCCCTTAATTGCTTTCAATATTTCTGCCCAAATAAATGAAAAGCTTACCCCTTCCACCTTTCCTCAGTGGCGTGCACAGTTTGAGGCCCTCCTAATTGGCTACAACCTCCTTGATTACGTTACTGGTGCTCATCCGTGCCCTCCAACTGATGCCACCCCTGCATCAAATCTTCAAAAATCTCATTGGGTCCGGTAGGATAAACTCATCCTTAGTGCCATACTGGCCTCCACCACTACCATCACCCCCTTCATCTCGACTGCCAAAACTTCAAAGGAGGCCTGGTAGAAATTAAACACCATGTATGCCAGCAAGTCGCGTACCAGAGCTATGCAGCTTAAAGAAGAGCTCACGTTGATTAAGCGGGAAAATAAAACAATTCAGGAGTACCTTCATACTGTCAAGTCGCTTGCAGATGAGATTGCCCTAATTGATCATCCCATCTCTGATGATGATCTCACTCTCTATATTCTCAACAGCTTGGGACCCGATTTCCGTGAGATTGCTGCCCTGATCCGTGCTCGCGAAAAATCCCTCACGTTTGAGGAGCTTCACGACCTGCTTATGGGCCATGAGGCGTATCTTCGTCGCCTTGAAGCCGCTACTCAGCAACTGGTGGCAACGGCAAATTTTTCTACTCGCTCTGGCAGCAGTCGCTCTGGTGCGGTTTCTTCAAAGGAAATAATGGCTCTCGAGGCTTCCATAAGCAGCACGGCAATAAGACTCAAAATGGGTCGAGGGACAACAGAAAGCAATTTCCTAGTAGAGGGAAGCCCACAGGCCAGTGTCGATATCAACCAAAATGTCAGCTGTGTGACCAAATGGGCCATGTTGCCAAACAGTGTCCGAAAGTCCATTTTTCAGAGCCCACTGCCAACTGTGTCTCCGCCACTCATCAAAAGGACAGCAAATGGTTAATTGATTCCGCTGCATCTCATAATATTACAGGTGATTTGGCAAATCTATCAGTCCACTCCGAATATGATGGCACCGATGAAGTTGTCATTGGTGATGGTTCAGGTTTGCGTGTCTCACACATTGGCTCTTTGGTTTTTCATTCCCCAGCACGTACCTTCCAATTAAATGATACTCTGTGTGTTCCGAGCATTCGCAAAAATCTAGTTTCTGTTCATCACTTTACTACCCAAAATCGTGTTTTTATCGAATTTCATCCCACTTATTTTCTTGTCAAGGATCAGATCACGGGGGCGATACTCTCAAAGGTGCATATGAAAATGGTGTGTACATTCCAAATGTTTAGAGTGCTATATATATATACAGAGTAAGTAAAAACTATAAAGAGTAAGTAAAATCTATTCTAGGAAAGCTAGCTAGAATTGTGGCTGAGAATAATGTAACCGTTGTGAGACTTAATTCTTGAGATTAGTCTAACAGCTGTCCTTGATTCTTGGCTCTTCTTCTGTGATTTGATTTGTTGCATGATTTGTGGGATCATCTCTTATAAACCAATTGATTGATAGTTTGTGTACTCCTCAATTATGGATTTATAATAAAATGTCATATAAAGAGGTGTAAACTATCGATTACTTTCTATATATCACTCATTCTTTATCGGTTTACTCGAATCTCATTCTTTCCATGGATGAAAATCTTCCCAGTTCTCCTCTGAAAATAATGTTGTATTTTATTCAATCTTTTCAACCGCAAGATAAATATTTTTATTTTCCTGGGACTTTTTAAAAATTGACCTTTATCTTTTTTAGGGGAAAATATACAAATCTCCCTCAAATTACCACCTAATTTGAAATCACTCCAAACTATAAATTTTTACGACCATTCTCTCAAATTACTAAAAAAAATAGCTATCCTTTAAAAAAAAAATTGAAATTAAAAAAACTTCAACTCTAGGGTTGATTTAAGTAAAATCCTTAGTCTTGCCAATTCAAAAAAAACCAGAAACCTTTCTTTTCTTAAATATATATTTTTATTTTCATTTGGAAAGAATAGTAAAGGCTACCACAATAAAATGTCCAAAAAATCTTTATAACTTTATACTATTCATCCACACTCCACACACCACATTTTTTTTAATTTTTTCTTTTATCAAATATTTATTATATGAATAGTGAATAAAAAATTTGAAATAGTTTAAAAAGAATAAACTCAAAAAAAAATTTAAAAAAATTTAAAAATTTAAAAATTTAAAAAAAATGTGAAGTGTGGTGGATATTGTATAACAAAATCCAAAATGTCAAGCTACTTTATACTCCCCCAGGGCCAACAGCTTGTACTCGGCCGATTAATGATCCCACCGATACCGATGGATACAGCTCAAACTCAAAGCCCATTTTCCCTTGAGCTCTTTCCCGATTTCCATCGACAACCACTTTTTTGATCATTACTTGGCTAGACATTATACATCCAGACATACAGAATCTCATCCCTTATCACTTGAGAGAGAAATCCCTTAAAAGAAAGTAATAGGGATAGTTTATGCATCGTACAACTATGCAGCGTTGTATAAGTTAGTAGAACGAGTGAAGAAGGTACCACAACAGTATCCGATTACAGCCAATATCATCCATCGTCTCAGCTGATTTTATGTATTTCTCTCTTAAAAAACTTTAAGTTCGTAATAATATTAATGTAATCCCATTGATTCTAAACATTATACAAATTGTACAAGGGACTATTGTAGTGCAATGAGTGAAGCAAACCATATAGAAGAGTTAGATTAAACCCGTCATACACTGCATTAAGGAGATGCATTGGAGTTTGTGTTGGAAATAAGTCGGACTTCATATAGATTATCGCCACTCTTTCCTGCAAGCAGAAGTTTATAATGCATGAGAAGGTTTGCCATGCAACAGATTTTGTGCTCTTCAAGCCTTGAATGTTTCCGTCTAAATTAAAGCATTTAAGCATAATGTGCTTACCCACTTCAGCTGTGATCCCCGGTCCAAAGAATGAAGCAAATTTTGCCTAAGCCCATAAATGGAAATTAAGGTTTTAGTATGCCGTTATACCAAACTGTACTTGCATTAGGGATTACAAACAAAACTATGATGTGCAAGGGTCCAAAGATTTTAGATCCTGCAGGCTCCACTGCATTATTTACCTGTCTTTTTTCAAAATCTGACAAGTCCAGAGCTTTCGCTTCAAATACCAGGACTAAACAGTATTTACCATCCTCTGCAACCTAAGACATGGTGGCAAAACAAGGCAGCATTTGGTTAATCGTCTTCATGCTGAGATGCCAATCAATCAAAAGCCCCATCTAGAAAAACCTAATCTGCTAAGCAAACTACTGTGAATTCGAGATATGAAAATTTGAGGACCTTAGACAACTGGAGGCTCTACATTTCATTTATACAACCGGGTAACCGGAATGGTAAACTCTTGCACTTGATATGAAAACAAAAATAAATGGTAATGCCTAAAAAAGTAGCTGCCACCACCAAAACTGGTTTTCATAAATTTTAAATGTAAGGCTGAGGCAGAAGAGAGTTAATCCTTTTAGGAAAAAAAAAACAAATATCCAAGTAATAAGTATGCCTACTTCACAAGTCACATTAATTTGTTGACCGATAGTACCTCGACCCCTAACTACTAGTGCGAAAAAACAAATATCCAAGTAAGATAAGCATACCTCTTCACGAATTGATTGTAGAATTGGAGCACTCCTCCGTGGAATTCCTCCACCCTGAAAAGTACAGCAGAGAAAAAAAAAACAAAGTCAAAGCATTCCTACAGGCAACAGTATCAAGGAGAAAATCCATGACACCCACATTAGGTAGTCTAACAGAATGTTAGAAAACATACCTGACCATACTGGAAAATCCGTTTCAATGCCTCTTCCAAATGCTGCTCATCCCCATAGCGATATCTTATAACATCATTTCTGACCTATTCAATGTGCAGAAAACGAAGAAAAAATATAAAAAAAAAAACAAAGGCAATGCCGAGCAGATAATAATACAAGGCTCACTGAAGTGATCAAAACACACACACACAAAATAATGATACAGCGTAGCCAGTATAAAACCAAAGATTGTGGGGAAAATAAATGTGACAACTGACAAGGCTAAGCATTGCTACATTATAGACCACAAAATCATTGCATACATCTCACTGAAAATTGATTGAACAAAGGGTCTTAAAGGGTCATCTTCCTGAATGTTTATGTTAAAAATGACCACTTCCTCAAGATGACATGCTTGAGTAAGCGAAGAAGAGTGATTTGATTAAAGTACCTGTTTAAGAATCGGAGTGGCGCATGCTTCTCTCAACTTCTGTGCATCTGAATAAGTTAAGCATGGCACTGGTTTGAGTTCTGCATACTGCAAAACGGACAAAAGGCTATATACTATCATGGAACCACAAAGAAGCATCACTTGACTGTCATCACCATCAATCAAGATACGATACTAGATTCAAATAAATAAGGGCACGATCACAATGCCATCCTGGAAAGGAATTCGAGCAGACCACATGGTGTTTCCTTTCTTACTTTTCTTTTTGAGATATGAAGCGCTAACAAATTAACAATACAAAAAAACTTAATAAAAGTGAATAAATTAATATTATAAAAAAAAAAATTGTTATTAAATGTAAGAAAAATAAATTTACCTTGAGAGCCATTCCGATAATCGCGAGAGGGAAACCATAGGTTAGCATTATCGCCGACCATTCAGATCCTGGAAGGATATTAAAATAAGCCCCAAAGCCGTACCTATAGATTGAGACAAAGGAATATATAAAATTGAAAGAAATCCACATATACACTAACGAGTTGAGCAAAAGCTTTGACACGGCGTGCTGCACAAATTAAGTGTTTAAGTACTTGGGGAGCAAATAAATAGTGGCTCCAACAATTCAAGATAATGAGGACATTGATGAGGTCCATCATCATGAAAGATAAAGCGAGTTTTGCAACGGGAGTATTGAATTATTTTTCCGGCAATGCAGCGCCTGTTGTTAATAGGGCATGAAATTTTTCTATAAGAACAATATCTACATGAAAAGAAGATTAATTCCTATAAAAAAAAAAAGATAAATAAATTACTCACGATAAGAGTGTAATCCCAACTCCTAGGCCAATAACACCAAATGAAACCTGCAAATTTTAGCCACAACAAAACCTTATTGATTTTCCGGTGAACTTGGAACATTAACGTTAATGAAAAATGGTATTCAATATTAGTTATTCCTATTAATTTAGACTTTGTAAACTACTCACTCACCCACTTCAATACTAGCATTCATCATAAAAAAGCCCTTACCAAGTGAAATACAAAATATGAAAGCAAGAACGGCGTGAGTCGTGGCAAGTGCCAAGTACCTTAGCAAGAGAGAAGTCGTCATCGGCGACGACGGTTTTGTCCGCTGAAGAGGAGGAGAGCGAGGCTGCCTGGGTTGAATCGACGGCTCTGAGGACGAAACGAAGTGGTTTAGGAGAAATGGACAAGGAGTGACCGGGTGGTCTTGAAGGTGGGAGGCGGAGACTAGGTGGGGAACGTGGATGGACTTGGAGATGGAGAGATAGAAAGCGGAGGCGATTGCAGAGAGTGGAGCTGTTGTGGGA
The DNA here is from genome assembly GCA_029856935.1 of Cyclocarya paliurus. Classification (NCBI taxonomy): domain Eukaryota; kingdom Viridiplantae; phylum Streptophyta; class Magnoliopsida; order Fagales; family Juglandaceae; genus Cyclocarya; species Cyclocarya paliurus. The sequence continues at coordinate 39,078,763 of CM056946.1, read as the reverse complement.
GGAGTGGAGGATCGTTCCTCCTGATCTGGGCGCAGATATTGCTTTCATTCTCTCTGTTTCTTTAACTCTTTTATCTCTCACAGAGCAGCCTCGTTCTGAAATTAATCTCAGATATTGAGAGGGAGAGAGAAGGTGCTGTTTCTGTGGACCAACAACCAATTGCCGTTTGGGCAGCTCTCAACCGCCTAATGTTTAGATGACGTGCCATTTTATATATCCATATCTATTAACCGAGTAATTACAAAAATATATATATATACATTTTTAGAATAATGCTCCGTAACAAAACTCGTTTATTTTAATCTTAAAAAGCTTGGAACACATTTAAAAGAAAAAAAACTTGGAACACCGTATGAGTGGTGGGATTGACAAAATCTCGCATCTAACATTCAAATAGTATTATTAAGGTGAAGACATTCAGATAAATTACTAGAAAATGAGAAATGAAATTTTGATACCAATAAATTAATAATGGTCATGGATTAATAAATACTGTACACTTCCTTTAGAAAATATTGAAATTTATTATTAAAAAATTAAATTTTTTATATAAATTTAATATTTATTCATTTAAAAAAAAAAAAACATAAAACACTTACACAATCTATAATTATAAGTATCATTTCTCTTTTTATATATAGATCACAAATAAAACTTTCGACCCACTAATTGTTTTCATAAATATTCGGAGACTTGAACCTAGAAGCCGAAAGAAATTCCCCTTACCAAAAAGATTGAAATATGATTAATACGACAATAAAAAAATAAAAATAAAAAAGGTAAACAAAAAGACGAGAAGCGTACAAATACAAAAGAGGGAACAGTCACTGGGAGTCGAACGTAAATGGATATAAAAACTAGTTATAAAATAATATAAATCCATCACCGATTTATATGAACAAACCTCCCGCCTTATATTTACACATCTATATCATCTATATCTTCAAGATATCGGACAAAAGTGTGCATTCAGCGTATGTAAGAAACCAAATCTCTCACATTCTTGTTAGCTGCCTGCTCCCAAAACAAAAAACAGAAGAATTTGGTCAGTCTTGACTGGGAATATAGCTGGCAATGTCATAACAGATAGTTCGGGTCGGCAGGCAGGCAGCCTTGAAATGCATAAAACAGATCCACTAATTCCCCTAATATCAATACTTCGATATGAGTTACATGAAACGGCTCACATTTTGGCCATCCAAGTCAGGAAATAAGCAAGTAATCCAACATTGCCCACTAAAAATAAAAATAAAAATCTGGTGGGTTTCAACTTTCCAATGCACTACTACCGGGTCCACCATTAACTAAGAAGTTTTGAAAACAACCGAGAATATCTCAGATTACTCCCCAATTCTAATGCTTTTCGGTGTCATTATCCATGCATTAGCTATGTGTCCGCTTCATTACTTCCATTTGGTGTAGTACGAGCAGAGTTTTGAATCCGCAGCCTTTTTGCCCTACAAGCAAAGCACAAAGCACATAAAAAATGGTAAGCACCTCGGTAACCAAACTACAAAGCCTTCGCTTGGCATACATTTGGATACTTCTGCTTTATCTCCGAATGTAATTTTTAATCTTCTTTTATTGTCACAAATTAGTATAGGTCTACAATTATCAACAGCTGGTACTTCTACCAACTTATAAATTACTCTATGAACTAGTAACCCACTTGAGTAACCGAGTAGGCAACGAATAAAAACCCTTTCATGCTACGACCTAGAAATATCCAAAACTCCAATAGAGCATATTTGGCTCTTTTTTTCCCTTTTAAATTGTCAGTGACACAAATAAGCAGGTTACATCAGTGCATGGAAGCTATTCACACTAGGCTATTGATTTGATCCTAATGAATTGAAACCAAAATTCCCAAACCTACTGCTCAACTCTGATTGGCGTGTATCCCTAGCTTCATCCTATTACCAATTTTGGCAAGCCTCAAATACCTCTTTTCGTCAGTTGAATACAAACGCAATGATGCGAAATAAACATATATACATATATATGTAACTGTTTAAAGCAACTTTCATGATATCGATGTCTCTTGGTGAATCTTATCTACAACACTCTTTACAACTGTATAATGAACTTTGATACTAGTTTCAAGAAAATATATATGTATTTATTGAAACTTGTCATTAAAAGGATTCTAGATTACTGACAGTCCCTCCTGCTTATATCCGCTTGCATATGTTCCAGAAAAATATCTGCTTTAATATATATGTATATAGATCCCCCTCCGGGACCTATTGAATTTGTTTCATAAACACCTGATGATAGAGAAAAGAATCACCAAAACCCTCAAGTAGTGCTGTGGTAAAACAAAAGGTTCAACTGCACAAAACAATATCATCTTGAAATGTAAACAAAAAGTGCACTTTACCTCGAGTAAGAAATGTACTCCTCAACCGCTTGTTTCTGTTCAGCTCCATAGACAAACCATTTTTCATAAGATGCGACTGCATCCAATGCCCCCATATCTTTATAACAAAACATAATAGTTTCAGATGTCTTGGAATAATATACAGCTATAATTGCAGATTCATACAATAGGTTGGACATTAATGTTATGATAGATTGTCTCAGATGGCGCTAGATATCTGTGTCTGTACACAATTGGATTTGTCTCGTAACAGACGCCACTGAGACTTTTTTGTAAGAAGAACCAGACTCACTAATCGGATTTTCTACGAAGTAAATTAGAACTTCTGAAAAATGGAACCAACAAACCTTGAAGTAAAATTTCCTGGTCCCCAGCATAACCTTTCAATTTCCAAAATGCACGGCCATTAACATCCAAAGAGAGAGCCTCAGTTCTAATAGCATCAGATATTTTCTTCCCTGTAAGTATTATAAATAAAATGAATGTCAAAATAATGTTTTTGAAACGAAACATTCTCATAGAATTAATGAAGTATTATAATATAGATAGGTAAAGCACACACAGATTCGATAATTAGTGAAGCAATAATAGTTCCTCCGTCTATCTACGCGCTTGCTTCACGTTTTACTAAGGATACAATTGCTCAGTCTACCCATATGTTGGCCTCAGATTTTACATGAGTGCATTATATGGCAATATGCGATACTTCCAGCAACTCCCTAAAATGGAGTTTCAAATGATATATTCCTTTCAACAATCTGCTTATATTTTCTCAAGATAAAGCATCATATATGATATGCCAAAAGACAAAAAATGTGATCGGTCATTGGCCTTTTTGAGAGTTGTACTGAGGATACTTGCATCAAAATCCTTTTCTGACACTTTTTCCTTTAGATGGATTGCCAGACTACTATTAAGTACCAAAACTCGAAATAAGAAGATAGATTCTCCATATAGAAAGATCCCTTGTCTAAATTTTAAAGCATTGACTCGAAAAGTTACGTGAGCTTTGAATAATGAGTTATAGATAAAAATTGAATAAAATATTATTTTTTAATATTATTATTATTTTGAGATTTAAAAATTTTGAATTATTTATTGTATTTTATGTGGAAATTTGGAAAAATTATAATAATTAAATGAGATAAAATATTTTTTGTATCTAAACCTAGCCTTAAAAGGGAAAAAAAAAAAAAAAGTCCTGCTAATATGTTTAATTAAAAACACAGTATCTAGCATTCCTTAAAATTGTATAATCTTCAAAAATTAGAAACCATAAACTTACTTTTGGATACTATTCCCATGGCATCAAGCATCTGAGAATGAGCTTGAGCCGCATCACGTTTTATTCGTGAAACAACAGCTTCATATTTTCGGATTGAAAGAGGAGCGCCGCTTTGTGCAATAATAGCTTTGGCTACCTCATCCTGCAAGTTCTGCTTTAGACGTTTTTCCTATGCCAAAAAAAAAAAGTTTCAAATTACAAGCCACTTCAAGAAGATCATTTCTTTTTTCCTTTTAGAGAGAATATTGTCTGTAAGCTTTAAAAGATGTATGCCATAATTTTGGTACCTTATCCCTTGCAGCCATAAGCTTTTCTTTTGCTTCCTTCTCTCGTTCAATAACTTTTGTATTTTGGTCGTCAATCCAACTCCTTAATTTTCTAGAAGTATATTAAAGAACTTTCAGATCATACAACACCCTGAACTAGTACATTTGTTGTAAGGAAAAAAAGTTACTAAAAACACAATTTAAACTTCAAATCCTTTTTACTTACTCTGTGCCAAGAGTCTCATCGCAAATAAAATTTAAGATTTTAAGTTTCATCGAGAAGTCTAACTTATCATATTCATCAACACCTCTATCAAAACAATCTGAGCGCAGTTCTTTCGATGCGCACTGGGATTCAGAGATGCAATTCCCCAGAGCTTGCCACCACAACTTTCTTCCATTTGTTGGACTCGGCGAAACAGACCTAAACAGCAAATGTGGGCAGATAATAATCCACTGCATGCAAAAAATTTTACAGCTAAAACAAACACAATGAACTTCTATAGAAATAGTTATTGAGCAAAACTCGTACTCTTTCCCTGCGTCCTTTTGTATTAAAGACAAAAGTTGGATCTGAAAATGAACCGTCATCGAATATTGTGCTCGACGCCCACGTCGCCCATACCTTAATTCTCGAAGCAAAGATGCAGCTTGTCCTTTCTTAACATCAAGAACCTAAAGACATAATGGAAAAGTCAGTTTACCAATGAGATCAAATGGAACTCATACCGAAATAAAAAAGTTCAGAGGAAGGAAATCGGAGGTAGTTTACCATACATAATTGTGAGTGAGTGCGTGTGTGTGGATTTAACAAAACACCTGTATAATTTACCTTTCCAAATGAGGCACAAAATTCTAAAAATTGCAAGGCATTTCCAACATCTGCAGGAGGTAACTCAATTTCAGCTACAGTTGCTAAGTTGGCACCCTGAGGCAAAGCAATGTCAGCATCAAATTCTGTGTCCTCCAGGCCCATTGTACACTTCCTGACTTTGTTTGACACTCGAACTTTCTTGGGTTTGTCCCTGGCATTCTCAATCTTCAGAGCATTCAGCGCTCCTGCATCTTTCAGTGTTCTCTCATTCTTTTTCTCTTCTGATTTTATGGGACTCAAAGGAACATCCTTTGGAACCTTCGTGTTATAATTATTATTCTCGGAAGTTCCAGTTACTTTAACTTCTTCTTTAGAGAACTCGATAACTTTTGCCTTCGTCGAGCTACTCTTCTTTGGGTGAGCGCCTTTATCGTTGCTACCATTACATATTTCCTTCAATCCTTCCCGCTTTAGTTTCTTTGACTTGTCATCAAAGTCTGTTGCTAATTTCTGAGAATTCAAGTCCGTATCAGTCTTTCCATCAAAAGAATTTTCCTTCCCCAATTTTTTTGGTGAGACGACTTCAGGTTCCTGTGAATATGCCCAATCAGTCAAATACGTCAAAAAGTAGAATGTTGTTACACTCACACAGTACCTGGGAAAACACTACCAAACCTTGTTTATAGCAACCAGCTCATTTGGTGATACACCAACATTTTCAACAACCTTTTCATCGCCCAATTTGTCAGAACCTTTCACATTTAGCATATCTGAAACAGATGAGTAGCCAGCACTCCTGGCTGTTTGCACTAGTTGGCCGGTGGGTTTGTGACCTTTCTTCTTCCTAGAAAAATCATTATTTTTCAGAATCACTGAAATCTTAGAAGTGACAAATACAGTAGCATATTAGCTTACAGAATTTAACACTTACATGCAGAAACTGCAATTGCAAATGCCTCTGCACTTGGGACATTTCCAGTCAGCCAACATTTCGACCTCTTCTGCTTTCTCTCCATATCTAAATCAACATTAAACCAAATGTAATGGCCGATAGCAGATGTATGACCCCTAGTACTAAGGATTTAGTATTATTAACTTTGAGTAGAGGAAGAACAAGAATAATACGCTTATTATGAAATCTAACCTGTTCAGTAGGCATTTGTGACAGAAGTTTATGGCACAGAGCTTGTTCACTTTCATGTTCTTACACGACGCCGAGAAATCCAATGTTTTTTGACGACACTTCAACATTGTATCCAGAATTCAAGAAAACAATCAGTAAAGTAGAGCAAACCAAAAGGCCAGCAACTTAAATTGCCATTAGCCCCTGCATTTGGTTGCTGATAAGATAAATGAATCTTGAAAACTGATCACACATAAAACGCATTCTGAAACGTAGACCTTGCATTGCAGTTATTTACCATGAAATATCAAATCAGATTCAGTTTCTTGTCATGTAAACAAAAGAGAGGGGAAAACTTGAAATCGAAGATGAATGAATTACCTGGTGACAGCTCTTCCCATTCTCGGAATCGTATATTCGATTTCCGACAACGCGAACTCCGGGACACTTGGCGCGCTTTGCTTTGTTTCCATCATCGTCGTTGGCGCCGTCCTCGATGACACGCCTCCTCTTCTTCGTCTCCTCGATCTCCTTCTTAGGCGAGGCTTTGCTTTCAGATGCAACGGCCATTACCAGAAACTGTTTTCCTCGAGTGTTTTCAATTCCGTGTTTGTCTTAAGATTCTAAAGAAAGGATGAAAGTGCGAGAAGGGAGGCAGGGGCATGCGCGCGCTTTAGACCTTTCTTTGAATTTTTTAGTTTCCTTTCGATTTTCCCACTTCTTTGTTCTCCGAGGTGTGAGCGGGAAAACGAATTCCCGGAATTTGGGAGTTTTGGGGGCTCGTGGAGAGCGCCAAATCAAATTGTTCCGCGTTTATTTATCGGACAAATTTGTTGTAAAAGATAAATTACAATTCAATAATTGGTGACGGTCACACAGATTAAATTCTAGATCAATTCTTGTGTTTTTACATACCAGTGGCTAAGATATTTTTTTATTTTATATTTGTTTGAAAATGAAGATAATCCATGCATTACAATCTAACTTCTTTGACATAAGGTAGAGACGGTGAGTCGGTGACACATATAATGCAAATTATACAGCTACACATGCATATGTGTTATATATATATATATATATAGTGCCTACTTGATTCACGAAATAAAGGTTCGAGAAATCGAATGAGGATTAATTCAATAAATCGAACTACTCAACTATTAGTCATGACAATTTTGAACCTATTATTTTAATATTGATTAAAAGTATTAAAAATCATGTATATATAATACAATTATAGCAGTTAATATCATATATAAAAGAGTATCAAATATAAATCCATTGACCAATTTCAATAAAAAAATATGATATGAATCTATAGTTTTAATAAACATTTAATTTCAATTGCCTACATTTTTCTGCCACGTACAAAGAAGATAAATGCCATTAAATTATAAGCACGTGGCAAATATAGTATTTTATGTACAAACATAAATTTAATACAAATACATATTTATCTCTTAATTTTTTTGCTCAACTATAGAAAATAAAGAACCACATGTTTTATCTTTCAATTTTTTTATGATTCTTATTGAATATAATAATGGAAAAACTAATATATGTTTTATTCTGTCACATTTAAAAAAAAATACATAGTTGTTAAAAAGAAATACATTTTTAAATCAGTCTAAAATCGACTATAATCAATATGAATCGGTCAATTAAAATGATTTATTAAACAATTCAAAAAATTCACTAAAGTTACGATTTATTGAATTTGAATCAAACCGTTTTTCAGGCCTTGATTGAAATTAAAAAAAATGTATTCCATAAAGGTTGATACATTTCAATACGTGCTTTAATTATTAAATTAAACTGCAAGTTTGTCTTCTTCTTCTTTTTTTTTAGCTCGAAAAACGGCATTCCACCTTTTAATACACTTTACCGGACGATTGTAATTTAAAATTTTATGTGCATAATTATACACGTTGACGTGGGCTATTGAAATGATGAAAATTTTAAATTTTAAATTAAAAAAAATTGATAAAATGGAGAGAATATTCAATACATATTAGATTGTGCATAAAGTTATACGTACATATACCACTACTCTTATTTTAATATGATTCTATATAACTTTGTCATGACTTATTCTTTATAAATTAAAGAGAACTACTATAGATATAAAGAGATTATATAAAGTAAATATACAAATTGATATAGTTTTATGAAAACCATTAGATCTATTTTATAATAAAAGTAAATTTACAATCTAAAGTACTACATTAAACCACATCAATTTGTATATTTATTTTTGTATTATTATTTTGTGGTTAGAATATTTTTTCTAAATTAAAATAGAGTAGAAACTAAACAAGAAAGAAAAATGAAAAAGATATTGGATTTTGATGGCTACATTTTTATTATTTTTGATGACTTAAATACAAAATATAAATTAGAAATTATCAAAAAATTACAAAGCATAAAAGAACTCTCTAGATAATTATAAAATCCAAATACTTGATAGAGATTATAATCAAATCAAATCTCGATTTAAATTTGATTGGATTTTATCTTTATTTCTAACATGATCTAACATGGACTAGGATAAAAGCCAAAAATTCCTTCTTCTTTTTTTCTTCTTCACAATATATAAAATACAACTTACAATATATAAATACAAGTGTTACAAACACGAGTGGTCCAGTAAACTAGACATTGAATATAAGGATTATAAATTTTCTTCTATATAATTTTTCGATAAACATCAAGGAGAGATACAAACATAGCAGTACGTAGATTCATATAATTGATTTTGAGATTCATATAATTATCATATAACTCATTTTACCTTAACCAACCAATATAATAGCATTATTTCATACAAAAATAAAAATATTTAAAATTGTCCCATTTAGATATTGAAAATGTTTAATCTTATTTCATCATCAAAATATTTTCAAATTCACACACAAAATATAATAAATAATTTAACTTTTTCAAAATTTAAAATAATAATAATAATAATAAATAATATTTTATTCAACTTTTAATTTAACCATCACATTACAATTCACTGTACAAATTGCAACTAAAACTTTTACATAGAAGCATATCGATTCGAAAGAGGGCGGTCACTTGCGAATGGTAAATAAATATGCGTGTGTATCATTACTCCCATGCCAATAGCCCAACAAACCCGACCAATGAGACGCATAAACACATTGGAATTAGCGACAACAAAATTGAAAATAGATGCAGCCTCATAGACAAAATTGCCTATGAGCGCGTAATATAGTATTTCCCCTCCCGACTTCTTGGCCACCCACAGTATACCGGAGAATCCCAGAAGCTCACGCATCGCCAGGTATAGACGAAAAATAAACAGAGCCGACTCATCCGTTAGATCGAATGATGGAAAGTGCTTTTTCAAGAAGAGAGGCAATGAAGCCACAGCATCTACGTGCGTACGTACAACAAAAACAAAACAAAAAAATCATCCAAAACATGAAATACAAACGCAATTAGCATTAATTAAAACGAATGAATTAATTATATCGATGACTGCATTACCTGAGATGCCAATTAGGTCGTATTCAAAAATCCAGCAGGCCAAGGCGGCGACGAGGCAAGTTACCCGAACATGATAGAGAGTGATTTTTCCGAGATAGTCCCTAAAAGTACTACCATTAATATTTCGTTGATCGAATCCACCTCCAGCCATTGCAAACAACACTAGCTACTACGAAGCACCAGAAAGATGAAGAGGAAGAACAACGCACGAGAGCGATAATAATGAACGCTGAAGGCAAAGAATAAATGCCGAAGATTTAGAGAGAGTACTGAGGACTCTAAAAGGATTGGTTTGTATGTTTTTATAGAGGCGAACGTCCGTGCCGATCAATAAGGCTCCATTCGAAAATAAGAGTCCTACGGAAAGATCATTAGAGTCGTAGTTGAATCGTTGCTCTATCTCAATAGCTTTGGAATCATATTTAAACTCGTACTCTTGACTAGGAGCCGAACCACTCGTATGGTTGGGGGATTCAGCTCCAAAAATTTTACAAGAATAAATAAATCTTCGAGGCTTTTTAAAAGACAATTTTATAAAGAGTAATGCCAGCGCACTTTATTTAAAAAAAAAAAAGATATTTACTATTAAAATTTTATTTTTTTATATGAGTTTCAAATTGTGTAAATTGCGCACATTTTTTTTTTTAAATAGAGTTTATTATTAAAAAATTATTTTTTTATATAAGTCATAGGGTGTGCAATCCTGCACACTCCCTTTTAAAAAAATATGTAAATCTGTAATTCATGTTAAAAAATTAAATTTTTAATATTATAATCTATTTTTTTTTAGAGAGTCCACCATATTTACACAAGTTAGGATCGTATATAATACGACTCTAACCACAAATTGCCAATTGCCTTTCTAATAATATGTCGTTACAATTTGGCCCCCACATTGAACTTTCTCATTCTGCCCTTACTCCTTTTTTACATAGACAATCAACAAGTTTATTCACATGAGAATCACAAAGAGAAGACACAGTCAAAGTACATAGAAAGTCTACATGAGAAGTAGCTGAATAGAGTTTAATACAGTAAAAAATCAGGACATTTAGTTCATTAAAGTCAATAACTCCAGCAGGTAAGAACAAGCAAGTTTTTAAGACTGTATTTAGATGTTAAATTAAATTGAGTTTAGATGATAAAATATTATTAAAATATTAATTTTTAATATTATTATTATTTTAATATTTAAAAAAATTGAATTATTTATTATATTTTGTATTAAAATTTTAAAAAATTATAATAATAAATTGATATAAATTGAAATAGATTTAGTAACCAAACAAAGCCTAAAAAATAAGAAATTTAAGCCCATCCATTATTCTCTCGTAATTCTCGAAACTTCTATAATTTATCTTCTACCAAATGCACTAATACATACATATAAGAGTCGTTATCCAGATTGGTGCCGCTTGTTGATTATCTTGAAGGCAGGGACGAATCTAGAGGGGGCCAAGCCCAAAATTCTGACATTTTTTATTAATTTAATTTAAAACTATGTAAAAATAAAAAAAATATAAGATGTGCATTTTTCTAATTTTAAATATATTTTATTCTCCATGCACCATATATATGCTCATTGATTCACTATGTAAACTCAAGATTTTTAATTTGATTTATTATGTGGTACGTACGTTTAAATTAGTTTTGAATATCATGATATGACTTTTCTTGAGTCATTTTCTTTACATTTTATTTTAAAAATTGAAGTTAAACAATATAGGCAAGCCAAAAACTTCGAATCATAAGCGTTGTTAAGATTATGTTTAGAAATAAAAATAAATAAGAACTTTTTTAGATTTTAATATTGTCCAGATAAGGTTTCGAAACAAAATAAATTACAACTTTCTTATAAATTATTTATTGATCTTATATTGAGAATGAATGTGATAATTAATAATCTCTATTCGCTGAAAAAACTTTAAGATCGATTGACATGTTAAATGCTTTTATTTTATTTTTTTATATCCAAACTTAAAACTTCTTATGAGTATTGCTATATACAGTTGTAAAGTGTGTAAGTGTTGTACAATTATTTTAAAAAAAGTACAGTTTACTATTAAACAATTAGTTTTTTTTATATAGATTTCTTATTTACTCATTTTTTTAAAAAAATTACATAATACTTACAAATTTTATGATTACAAATATTATTTATATTTTGATTTCATCCCTACTTGGAGGCTCCTCCAACTTGCTTGGAAATCCAAAACTTACTAGAAAATCCACTCCGGCATTGACCACGATAATCATTATAGATAATGGATGCGTACTCTTTATTACAAGAGTAATGCTACATACAGTTGTGGAGTGCGCAAATATCGTACAGTCATTTTAAAAAATAATGAGATTTATTTTTTTCATGTAGGTCTCATATTTATTCACTTTTTTTAAAATAATTGCATGATACTTGCACATTTACGACTGCAACTATCATTTCTCTTATTATAAACATTATACATAATGGATACATATAACGCTAAGGGGAAGCGAACATTTTTGCTTTTGAGTGGCCGGTTTGTTGTGTAGACTTTAACAGACTCTAATAAAAAGGCCGTCACGTTAGCAACTTTACACAAAAGAACGTAAGACTATTACACCTGATAATTCATAGATTTCATTAGTGTTTTTGTCCCTCGTTCCAGTGTCTAAGAGTCTTTTACTATTTGTCAAGTTTGGAGATCGTTGTCGGTGCCAGATCAATTTCGTGTAACACCTGATGGTTGGTGTTTGGGTGAATAGAAAATGTAGAAAAATGCAAGAAAATTAGTTAGATTCGAGATTGATATTACCTCCAATAGAAGAATAAAGAAATTAAAAAATATGATGTATTAAGCTTCTGATGATCAACTCTAAAGCCCTTGACTCGTATATAAGTATGAAAACCCCTACATAAGTCCGAGCTACAAAACTAATTAGATAAAAAGAAAATAAAACCATGGGTCCAAGCCCACTTACTATACTATACTATAGTCTAAATAAAATACTGAATTAAAATGAAGGAAATTGTTAATGAAATTATCCGGCCCAAAGCCCAAGTATTTTGTTCTTGGATTGTAACATTCCGTCACCACCACAACTGCACATCGGAGTAGCAGCCACACCTAGTTCCATCGCCCACCAAGGTCGGTCGTTGCAGGAGTCCACAGCATTGGTTTAGCCACCAAGTTCTGACGGTTGGGAGTTGTTTATCACCATCGTACACAACAGTGATTAAGCCAGAACAATCACTGTCAATTTCAGCAATCACTTCTTAAAATGGTCCAAAAATGATCCTGCACAGATCCGAAACATGCACCAGCCACCAATTAGGATATAAGTTTTTTTTTTTTTCCCTTTCTTTTGAAAGAAGGCAGATGCAAAAAATGGTCCCAATTTTTGAAATGACTCGAAGGCGACAGCTCCGCCGTAGATTTAGGGTGCGTTTGGATGTTGAGATGAGTTGGGTTGAGTTGAGTTGAGATGATAAAATATTGTTAGAATATTATTTTTAAATATTAAAGTTGTTTTGAGATTTGAAAAAGTTGAATTATTTATTATATTTTGTATTGGAATTTGAAAAAATTGTAATGATGAGTTGAGATGAGTTGGGATGAGTTTGGCAACCAAACGAACCCTTAAGAGTCCTGTACCCACCAAGAAGTTAGCACACAGGAACTTTCAGTTTTTTTTTTAAGTAATAAGACTACCTTTTTATTACTTATTTATTATTTATAATATATTCATTATTTATCATTTTTTTAATATTTTTAATCATTAAAAAAATTTATTAATAATCACTTATTTAATTATTAAGTAAAAAAAAAGTAAATAGATAATACGAAGGTAATAATCATATCATTTTCCTCTTATATATATAATTAATAATACTAACATGCTCCCTCATTTTGTAACTCATTATGTGCATATATATATTTTCACTTACTAATTAATGAATTGATTATTAGTATATTAATATATATATTTTATTTTTTAAAAATATTTAAAAATATTAAAAAAAATAAAAATATGAATTTTATCTAGACGACATGATTTCATTGGTGGCAACCTAGCATCACTCACACACACAAAAAAAAAAAAAAGAATATATATATATATATATATATATATATATATATATATATATATAGATTTTACTATATTATCTCACAAATTATATATTTATTTATTTTTTAAAATTTAAAATTTAAATTTAAATTTAAAATTTAATTTAAAATTTATTTTTTGATTTTATTTTTTTAAAACTTATTAAATTATTATATTTATCATCTATATATTACATTTTTTATAAGATTAAAAAGTAAAAAAAAAAAATTGTAAAGTGTAGGAATGATCAATAATTTTTTTCATATATATATATATATATTTCTCTTTCATTTTTCTATTTAAACTCAACAAATGTAGTCTTTTGACACACACCAACCTCTCTCTATCTCTCTTTGATTGTGGGGAGGGCAGAGGGCTTTTGGTTGTGGGTTGAACTTGCGAGAGAGGTGGAGGGTCACGAGTAAGGAGACAACGCCGGTGCTGGGTTTCGAGAGAGGGGGAGAGTCCCCGGGTGAAGGGGGTCGCCTCGAGAGGGGGGAGGAGGATTTCTGGTGGGGTGTTTTTTATGTGCCCGTGAAAGGCTAGTCTGTGGTGCAGCCACGGATATAAAATGAGACATATACGTGGCATTCTCTCGTTGGAGGGCTAGGAAAAATAGACGGACCGGTTGGAAGTTTTTCTCGGAAAAGAAAGATACGCATGCAGCTCTTCTGGCGGTATCTGCTGCTAGAGTTGCTCAATTTTTTTTCGTTTATTGTTTTGGAAAATCAAAAGCTCAGATCATTATCTGCTTGCATGTCAGGTGTCAAACCAATTCATAAGGTTTCAGGATGGGCCAAAACATCCCACGTGATAGCAATTGCGAGACTGGATTCAAATCTCTTCAAGGTCCTAAAATTTGAGTAAGAGAACGGTAATTAAGAAGATCTTTCGACGCCATTTTCTCAGATCGCGACAACTCTTGAAAGAACCAGTGGGTCCATGCAAATCCTTATCGGTAGTTTCTCGACAGGCGTGGCGATATCTAATTGGGCCAACAGAGATAAGCCGGGAATATTTGGATTTCAGCAGCTGGGGGAGTTCTTTTAAATCATTCAGGAATATTGGGACTATGAAAGTACCCAGGTACGAGTACCTTACCAGACAACTTCTGCAATTTTCTGGGAAGTAGTAAGTGTAATTTGTCTTCTCTTCCGGTAATAAACTGCCTACCTTTCTGATCTTCATGGCATTCGTAACTTCATCTTTCTTGTATTCCTTTGATAACTTTCTGTTTTTGTAAACTCAGCTATATAATTACTATCGTCTTAGAAAGTTGATGGGAAGGATATAGATTCCAACTTCGAAACGGATCTTCTGTGTGTTTGCGTTGTCTTCGATCGTTTATTGATTTTGAAAAGCACCGACTCAGTGCATGTCTGTTTTAGTTAAGAGTAATTGTTTTGTTTTCTTGCGGACCTATATATGGAGGAACCAAGATTTAAACGTTTCGACATTTTCCCTTTTCCTACACCTCCTTGGCTGTCAAATGATGAAGATAATATGTTTGATGATATGTTATCCTTCTTCTACTTCTCTCTTTTTTCTTTTGGGGAGCAGTGAGGAGGCCAAGGCGGGCGAGGGGGCCATGGCCACCCAAGCCTCTGAGAAAAAAAATCATGGTAACTAATCTTTTTTAATCTTTTTCTATTTTTTCAAGAAATTAAATTAAAATATAATATTTACGTTAGATTATTTATTTTTCAAAGATTATAATTATTTGGTGAAACATATTTAATAAAAATCCCCACGATCACTTATAGCTAGTTACGCAACATGTAATTGTGCTGCTTAAATTTTTTTAAAATATATGTTAATGCAATACATGATGATTATTGAGTGAAATAAAAAACTTAGTTTACAGTTTATATATATTACATATTTCTTATAATTTCTATATAGATCGCTTATATAATTCAACCTCACCTTTTAATTGCAATATATGAAAAATTTAGATGTAAAATTATCAGTATTTATGAGAAAATACAAACTTGAAATTTATTTGTTTTCTTTCTTATTTATATGTATTTTTATCACTTCGTTAAAGATATTCCTAAAAAATCTTAATTCAACTATATTTTTTTCTAATCAATTCAAGTATTTATTTCAGATTTAAAAGTATCCAATCCTGTCTTGTCCCTTTGGGGAGGGTGGGGTGGGGAAAGATATCTATCTTCTACTATTGCGTGACTACCCACATGACCGTTTCTTCCTAAATTTCACGTTTTTAGTGGGCCAAGCCGAAGGGAGTTGCATTTGCTTAATATGAATTCTTGAAACATACTGGTTCTTTAGATTAGTGTTCATGTTCAAGGTTTTTCTTGTGTTTTTTTTTATAGTGGTTTCACAAAACTGGGTATATTTTTTTCAATTGAAGTTTGCTTTCGTATGATATCGAGGATGGTCAATTTAAAATGCCTGTACAGATGTGATGTAGCCAGCTAGTTCATCCGGTTGGATTTATCTTGAACTAGGGGGGGTGTTCTTTATGGTTTTATGGAGGATAATGAGCTGAAAGGTATCTTATCAGAGACAAAAATGTTCTAGTTTTATGCTCTATTTTCTGGCCATTCCACATGTGTGCTGTAATTTAGTTAATTCAACAATAGAAACTCAAGTGCTTATTAACTAAATGGTGTGGGGATAGGCAGCCTGTATATTTCCTTGACCCATCACTAGAAATTAAGTTCCATGAACCCGGAAGAGTATGCCAGATGGGTCTATCACATAGAGCCATCTAATGGGACTGAGATGCTTCTTTAGAACCTCAATCTATGGCCTCAGCCTAGTAGGATAATATTTCGTTAATGTTGGATAATCACCCGACCTTCCCGCAGCAATGAATGAATGCTCAAAACTATATTTCTTGTTCTCTTCTAGTTGAAGTACTTTTTCACTAGTTCAACACCTAGAGAACAAAAGTAGTATATGTTATGATCAGAAAAGATTATTTCCAGGCAGTGGGAAGTAATAAAAGACAAAAATAAAGTCAGCATCTTAAAGAGTCTATATTTCCTTTGTTCTCATTTTTTCAGATCTATGATATTGCCGTGAAATCAAATGCAATTTTATGTACGTTGAAACCTTTCTATAGATGGATATTGCTGACCCTCCTCTGTTCTATTCTTCTTTCAGGTTTGCATGGCTGTGGTTCCGATGTGCTCCAAAATGACCTATAAAGACCAAAGAGGCTTCATGTATGGATGTATGGCGTTGGCAGATGGTCCTAGGTCCTTTGCTTCACTTTCAAGTGAAATATGCAAGAGACGGCACATCTCATATCTTACTACTAATACCATGACGAGAACCAATACAAGAAAAGCGAATAAATCTAGACAGTTGCCTTTTAATGGAAGTACTTCTACACTTTTCAGGAGCATGACTGAAGTAACTGTCCTTCAGATGGCACATCTTACAGAAAGCCATCTAAGATTGATTTCAGGCAATGATTTGCGTCAAGAAAAGCTTAACATTGTTCGTTATGCATCAGAATCCGTTAACAATGAGAAGCAGCTGAGATCATTAGATTCTTATTTTGGAAAACTCCAAGATTATGCAAAACCATGTCCTTCAGTTACTTCAGACAAGACAAGGAAGATACATAATGGAGATGGTCATGTCGGATCAAAGACGGGGTTGAGTTCTCTCGATGACTATCTGGGAAAACTTAATAAAGGTAATTTATCAGTATCCTGAATTTTCCCTTCCTTTTTGGTGAGTAAATTGGTTTCAAGGACCTATGCTTGTCCATCAGTTTAGCATTGTGAATTAGAAACTAACGGTCTTTGTGACCCATAAATCTTCTGCGATATTGAAAAAGAGGCTAAGCGGTTTTAGTAGATATGTATAAGTGTCGTAACATTTCCACTATCATTTTCAACACCCCTTTGGACTTATATTAATCTTCTACATGTGTTGTGTTGCATGATTGGAAAAATAGAAGAAAAAGTGAAAATTGACGAGATGCAAAACTATTACCATCGTTGCACCTCAAATATACTCTCTTTGGATGTTACTCAAAACTAGGACTTATAAAAGCCTAATTTTCAATGTTGACCTTTTTATGAGTAATTTGTTGCTAAAACACCAGTGTCGCTCATCAATTTTCTCACTTTAATATAGAACCTTATCTTCAGCTGTTGTAAGTCCCACATTGGTTGTGTACTAGATGAATTTTGTTGGCTAAGTCCCACATTGGTCAAGTCAAAGTGCACTTCCGCCTACATCCCTGCATGCTATTTGATAACATCCGTGTATGCAAAGTGCCAGCAATCTTTTAGGATATATTAGGGATCTACGCCAACAAGACTTTTCATATGGCCTAACTTTGTTTGATATTTTGATGTATATCAGAGAATTTCTTAAATCGGCCAGTTTTCTTCTTACCCTACTGATTTTATCACAAAGGATGAATTTTTGATAACTTCACCAGCTACGGAAGAATTGAAAAACTTTTGGCATTTTGAAGCAATATAAGGAAGACTTATGATAAGTGATTATAATACTAGGATTAGAATCAACCACAATGCTTCTTCATCTAATGAGTTGTCAATGCTTAATTCTTTCCATCATATAAGTATCTTGTGACTAGTTATATCTAGTAGGAAAATTGATCTTGTACACTTTGTCTTTCCTTCAGATGAAAAATCAGAAAATTATCATGAATCATTTAGTACTCTTGTTGAGCATACTGCCAAAGGCAATCAAGTAGGAAAACCCTTCTCTATCAGTGATAATTCCAAAACAGACAATGAGGAGGAACCGAAGAGTTACAGGGGAGTAGGAAATAGATATGGTAGTAGCGGTCCAGAAAGTTCACAAGACATACGGCAGGATGATGAAACATCCAATCTCTACTTAATGTAAAATCCTGATCTGTTGTAATGAAGTTTTATGTTTGACACAGTATGAATTTTTCTTGCTGTTACTTTTCATTTCGTGTTCTGTATTTCATCATGTCTATTAAGTATTAAAATTCTCTAATGCTTCTTTACCCTTTGTTTGGATGCAGAGGTGGGTTGGTTTCTATAAACATTGCAGTTTTTCTGTTTGAGATGGCAAGTCCGATAAGGAACTCTGAATTAGAGTTTCTTTCTCTCCCATTATTATATGGGGCAAAGATAAATGATTTGATCTTGGTTGGAGAATGGTGGAGGCTGGTGACACCAATGTTTCTGGTACAAGATTGATGATTGGGTTCGTGTTTCCATTCTATAGCTTTCTAGTTTCTAGCATTTTTTTTTGTTTCACAATCGAAATGATCACTCTAAACATTACTTTAAAAACTAGTCTGCCTGCTCAATTTGAGGACATGATGCATTATGGGGTTGGCCATTAACACATTTTGAAGGATGAAATCATTTTTTCGCCCCCTCTCTCAAAATGTTTTGTATGCGCAGCACTCTGGAGCTTTTCACATGGCTCTTGGTTGTTGGGGACTTCTTACTTTTGGGCCTCAGGTTTGCAGAGTCTATGGTTCGTTTACATTTTTCTTGATCTATATCCTTGGAGGAATTTCTGGCAACTTGACGAGCTTTCTTCACACACCAGAGCCGACTGTTGGTGGGACAGTAAGAGCATTACAACTTCTTTTCCTTTCTTTAAGTAATTCCATAATGCTTTACTTTTATTCCTTCATGGTAGATCGTATGAAAGATCATTCATATCACGGATCTTACATAAACAAAATTTCAACTTAGTATGATGACCGTGCAATTCAGAGATATTAATTGAATACCTCGGACGTGGTTTCTTATAATCAGCTTCATGTCAAATATCCAAACCCATATAGTTCTTGCTTAAGTAAATTTCAAATTAATTAGTACTTCAGAAACCTAATAAATGTATTGCCTTTATCGTTACAAAACCACTCAAGTTTGTGGAAAAAAAAACTTGTATTCTTGCTCTGCTGTGGTATAGCTGGGTCCAAATCCTGCACAATCTACTTCAATATTTGCTTTATGTAAGTAACAACAATCTATAATTTGAATTTGTATATCCACCTTAAGGTTGCCTATCTGGAGATCAGTTTCCCTTGTGTCTTTTCTCATCATCTTTTCTTTTTGTCTTTATATATTTAACTAAGTCAATTCGACATGCAGGGACCCGTTTTTGCCATAATAGGAGCTTGGCTCATTTATCAGCTCCAAAACAAAGATGTGATCGCAAAAGATGTTTCAGTTGGTATTTTTCGGAAGGCAATAATTATTACAGCTCTTGGCTTCTTATTAAGTAATTTCGGTCCAATTGATGACTGGTAAGGTCTCCGCTTCTTGATCTTAATTAGCTAAATTACTAGAAGAACAGATTTTTTAGGCTATTTAATGTAGAAATTTACATCCATGAGCTCTAGCTCCAATAGCACCATTGCTGCCGTACCAAAGGATTGAGGATGTTTTTAGGCTTTAATTTTTTGAGAATCTCACTTCTGGATTACATGTTTTCTGTGTGTTAAAAGACGTGCTTCGAATTTCATGTCTATTATATCTCATTCATCTATAATCATCCTGAAATTCGGTTAGCATGGAGATTATAGAAGTATGTAATCCAAAGGCAAGTTTGGGAAAATACTATCCAGTGAAAGATTTTTGTGGTGTCTAGTTCAGAGCTAAAAGAAGAACAAAATATAAAAGTGAAATGCTATGAAAATTGAATCTGGTTGTGAATAAATGTTGCAGGACACATTTTGGAGCAGCTTTAACTGGTATAGCATATGGCTTTTTCACTTGCCCAACACTTCAGCTAGACGATGCATCTTCAAGAGTGGGTCAAGAAGAGGGAATTACACTCGTTGGACGATATGCCGATCCTTGTAAATCACTTATTTTGTTCACTATCTTCATTGTTGTTCTGAGCTCTTTACTTTTCTTTATCGAACCTCCTCTAAACGCCCTAGCATCTGACAACTTTGCACAGTTGTGGAAATAGGATGCCATATATTAGTAGTGGTTCTAAATTCATGTAGCGTGTAAGGGGCAGTCTCGGCTGGGAATCAAGACAATACATGTACATGTAGATCAATAGGATGCAATATAATTTTTTCCTATTTTCATTTTCCCTCTCGTCCCTTTGCCAAATGAAGTAGAAATTGCAAACAACTAGAGGAACAGTTAAATTCTCAATGCACGAGGTGTCTTTTATTTTCTTATAGCTTGAAATCCCATCCGTATCACTTGTTTCTGCTACTCGTAATGTCTCAATTACTGTAATAGCCATGCAATATCCTTTATATGATATGCAGTCAAGTTAATAATTTTTTTTTTCTATGGTTGACGCGATAGATATGTCGATGTTTAAAGACTCCCACGAGTGACACCACTCTCTGCTGTAGCTTTTAGCCGCACCGTTGGATCAATATTTTTGATTCCATTAGTCTTATTTTTATTTCTATACATATGTATATCTTGTTATGAAGATATGCTTTATATATGATCTCTTCTTTATTCAACGAAATCTTAAAAAAAAAAACAAAATAGATTGTCAGGAACTGAAAGATGTTCGGATTGATGAGACACCACCGACCCAAAGAACACATGCATAATGCACGTCCTTCCACGCGTCCTAGAAAGTGCACCATTACCCAAGAGAGTCCCATAGATGCTACCAGAAGCTACTCAAATTTCATAGCTTTTACCAGAAGGTACCCATGAAAGACGGGCCCTAAATAATAGACCGCTCATGCAGGTTTAACATCACGGCCATACATATCTGTAAGCCCCTGGAAGTTTACACGTACCTGAATGTATACATTTTGAATGTCCGGAAACAGAAACCATGTAGACAAAAGCCTTCCTTTCGTCAACTTCAAAACCACCCACAAACCTTTTCTGTCTGCGTGTTTGACACAAGATGGCTGCTGGAAGGCGTGGTAGAGACCTGCTCGGTCCTCTTTTGGCGGTCAACTTGGTGGTGTATCTTGTAGTTCTTGGACTGGCTGGATGGTCCATCGACAAATACATCGATGGTCAACAGAATCACCCCCGTATCATGCTCTCTCTCTCTCTCTCTCTCTCTCTCTCTCTCCCTCTCTCTCAGTTGTTTGGGTAGCCCTCGAGTATTTGTATACGAGCTTCTTTCTTTGATATCTTTACAGATTTGGGTGGGAATCCGGCAACGAGTTTTATGTTGCTCTTCGCTTTGTTAGCGGGAGTGCTGGGGACTTGTTCTGTTGTTCATGGGCTTGCGCATCTTCGGGCTTGGCGGAGTGAGAGTCTGGCTGCTGCAGGCTCTCTAGCAGCTATCTCCTGGGCTATTACTGCTCTTGCTTTTGGGTTCTTATTTCTCACAACCATCCCTGTTCAAATTCAGCATCTCGTTTAATGTTCTAATTCAAACTCTGATCTTGTTTTCTAATCAATTTCTTGGTTGAATACTTGAATTTCTTGATATAGTCTGGCATGCAAGGAAATCATTTTGGGAGGACACAGAGGAAAACGCCTGGTAAGGGATGATCTCAAGTAAATTGCATGGGTATGCCTTAATTTAATCAAAATAATGAATATGATGTACCACCATGCCCAAAAAAGAAAGGCACGAGTATTTGATAACCAAACTAAATTCTGCCGTCATAATGTGATTTGCAGAAAACATTGGAGCTCTTTCTATTCATATCGCTACTGATTCAGTTGCTGTACGTGGGGCTTCTGCATGCTGGGGTGTTTAACAGTACATATGGACCAGGTTATCGTAGAGACGGCAATGGCCATGGTGGTGGCATTGCCATGGGTCATGAACCCCAGAAGACCGACACTCCTGAAACCTGAAACTTCTCGCACGCACATTCTGTTAGTGAGCTTACATGAAACAAACATGTCTTCGTTTTCTTTCCCCTTCCAAAAGCTCTCGAATCAAATAAAACTAATCGCCATGCTTTTGTATGTTTTGTGCATAATTGATTTCTCAAGGAAACTAGAAAGAACCACTTGTGGTGTACCGACAATTGCTGCCAAAAGGTTTCCCAACGACGAGCACAAGAAAAAGGGGGGTACCAAAACAACATTAAGCCAAAAGCTTGGCAATTTTGTCTAATCAAATTGTTCTTTCGTGATTGGTTTATTAGTTTTTGAGTCCTAAAAATGACTTCTTCTGTCTCTAAACATCATGTAGCATTATTTATCACTTACTGTTTAGACTCGTCGGTCTTCCATTCTACAATAGCTAGAGTGTGGCGTCCACCACAAGCAACGAGTTTAGCAATCCAACTCCCCTCAGCAGCACCCTCGCCAAGATTTTGTGGAGGGGGAATGTTTATGGGCACTTCCATTGGTTGACCGGTAGTCACTTTCCGACCATATCCAAGACGCCCATGGTCACCTCGACCAAACTGCCAAAACTCATGAGCAGTCATCGTAAGTAATACTTCCCAACTGTCGACCAATTAAAGGAAAACAGCACGGCGCACGACTCGTGGAAACTAGAAACTCGGAAGCCACGGCACTGATGTAAAAGAATCGTAATACTTACCGAGAACATGCGCCCATCACGCGTGAGTGCAACCGAGTGCGTGCCTCCACAAGACACCTGGACACCGTATGCACAAAACCAGAAGATCTCAAACTACATAAATGATAGCGAAGAGAAAGAAACATGGACATCCATAGAGGCTAAAACAAAAAAAAAACATGCATGGGGAATCACGTAAACACAGTTTCTTTTTCCGTAATTTGTATTGGCAGAAAATCCCTTTACAGGTGATGACTACTATGGCAAACACCAGAAGTTATTTACAATGTTGCTTCCCTTATTACTACGTTGGCAATCCATACTGATTTGGACAGGTTAAAAAACTTGGTAGATTGATTTTGTGTCCGAGTCATCCATCATCGTGCGGACACATTCATGAACTGATACTGATTTGGACATCAATCATTTGCAGACCCCACAATCCAATTAAGCAAATTGATAGATATTGGTCGATGCGAAATAAATCTAAGCAAAATAAATCTTTACCGGTACCTGAACAATGTCCTCTCCAGCCAGAAGCTGAACCCGCTGAGGCACCATTTTACTGCTCTTATCATTATCTCCAAATCCCAGCCTCCCATGTTCACCTCTTCCCCATCCATACACCTAGAAAGGAATGTCATGTATTAACTCCTTCTCCAGTAGGCAATGGCCCAGTCAGTTGCCCATTCAGGCAGGTCATTACGGAAGGATCAGAATGGCGATAAGAGATTTAATAATAAAAAAAATTGATATAAAAGGCAAAAAGAGCAACAATCACAGCACTATGATGCGTCGACCAAACTTACCAGTTTCCATTTTTGGCACGCAATCTATATATATATAGACACACACAATAAAAAGTTTATAACTATATTATTCCAACCAGGATAGCGCCCTGGCACATAATTTTCAACCAAAAGAGCAGAGGCGCTTCTTGCATTTTGCAGAACACCACAAAGCCAAAATCATGGCCTCTTGACTGAAAAGGCATTTAAACATCAAGATAAAGTGACCTACCTACAGAAAAGTTAACCAAAATGAGTTTTTATTAATAAGCAAATATGATATATTTTTTTTATAAGAAATGACAAATTAATACAAAATGACAAGAAAAAAATTCCTTAAGTTGTAAAACATTTGCCTGTGGTGGTGTCTATGGAAGGAGAGGAATGGAGGGAGTTCCAAAGATTGCAAATGGACAATGGACGAGCTTAAATTGCTCTTCTTTAACACTTCAATGGCATGAACATTCACGACTTTTTTTCTGATAAGTGACGACTTTCTTGAATTTCTAAACAATCAATGTATAGGTGTTGCTCTTGTATATGCCTCGTGTATTTGGACTATATGCCTATTTATGTCATCAATAAAATTCATTTTTACCAATAAAAAACCATCTGAATTATATAGGGGAATAATTTCTACTCTTAAACAAGAGGACATGAGTTCAGATTCCAATTTACTCAAACATCTCAGAAACATCTCAAACAAGAGGACATGAGTTCAGGCACCTGAACGAGTGAAAAAAATCACACACAATAGACATGCACAAGAAAGAATCTCTTTGGAGAGAGAGAGAGAGAGAGAGAACCTCTCCATCATCCGTTAATGCAGTAGAATGCCAACCTCCAGCAGCAATATCAACCTAAAGGTGCAAAAAGGTAAGGTGCCTATTAGACTAGCTAAACCATGAACCAACAAAGAAGCACAGTTCTAAATGTTTAGCCAATGTTAATAACAAAAATAATAGATGAACTAGTTGAAGGGTCTAGGAGCCACAATAAGATCCCAAGACCTGTAAAAAGTTGAAACTGAAAGTAAATGAAGCAAACAGATTTGCAGTTTTATTTTATGTTAAGTAGCATAAGTTACTGACTGTTCCCGAAACTAAACCTTCGCACAAAGGATTTATTATAAGAAAAGTTGAATCTTCAGTCTTGTTTGAAAGATTCATATGCATTACGTAGTGGTACATGATTACTCTGCAAACACCACTATAGTGGGTTTTTAGACAAATATGGCTGGACAAAAAAAAAAAACACATTGGCTGTGTAAGAAACATTCTGTTCTGTTAAGAATAGGCACAATATGTGATGGGAAAAAGAGACAAGTTGGAAGGTGAGGTTGTGAGTTCAATATTACCTTTGATAAGATAAGATTTTATTAATGACATTGTGAGATATCATTAAGTGTGAGATAACTTAATGAAAAAGATAACACACTAAACCAACTTGATTCTCGAGTCCTTTTTCTTCACTTGCTTTGAGAGAGTATTGTGGCTCAAGGCACACTTCAACTGCACCTTGAAAGCCAAGGTTTCAATCATGAACTAGGGCTAATGTTGAAAGCCCAAAAGCTTGCAACTAGATGAAGCACAGTAACCAGGGCTTTATAACTGCCCTGCCCTTTGCCTTGTGCCTAAGCATGCTTTTCACACATTTCAACCAAACAGAACAGTTTGTTTTTTTTTTTTTTTCCGTTTTAGAAATTGTTGGTAAGGGAGCGTCAGAAATAACAAACTTGAAAGAAGAAACATAATGACGATACAGGTAAAAAACATAAGGATTTCAAGTGCTGAATTACAAACCAAAGTAAGACCAGAAAGCCCATGGACAACAACAGGATGTGATCTTGGTTGGGTGTCTCCAGTCCCAAGTTGTCCATATTCATTACTACCCCATGCCAATAAAGTCCCATCCTCTTGGAGAGCCAAATTATGAAATGCCCCTACTGCAATGAGCCTCACATTTTCAAGACCTAGAACTCGAACAGGAACAGAGATCTGCTTTCTGGACATATGGTATAAATAATATGTAAAAATAAAATAGAGATGACTTAGTTAAAAGCAGGCAGCAAACTATCATGGTATATGTATGGGTACAGCACACTCCATAAGTTATATGAAACCATGCTATTTAAATAATTAGGTAAAACAGATGTATTAAAATAGAATAATAAAATTAACCATAAGGGGGATTATACATGTCTCCAGGTGGCCATGGCTGACCCCATGTCCATACATGCCCATCATGTGTAAGTACCACAGAGTGAGTACCTCCAGCAGCTACCTGTGACATAATAAATTATAAGATCTCAAAAACACTAATAATGCCCCTCATGCCAGTCTGCGCCTATGCAGATACTTGGGGAGAAAAGGCGGAGACAAAAAAATTCTATGTCATGCCAGCATAAGAAACTAAACACCGAGGTTAACTGGAGTTGCATTAATCAACACAATAACGTGCCCGTCAGTGAATGTAGAATAGATGAGGATGTTATATATATGGGTGTGTGTGTGTGTGTCATTGTAAGTGAAGAGCTATCTCAAGTAACAATCAGCTTCAAAAAGCTTAAATTTTGCAAAATATGAGAACAGCCCTTAACTGACCTAAGATAACATTTCCAAAGTCTCAAGCACAAATTGAGAACAGACAAGAATCATAGGACAAAATATGGCAGGTGAAAAAGAAGTGTATAGAAAACAATAATTTAATGCAACAGAGACACTATACGGAATTCTAGTGTCTTTAAAAGGGGACTTGAGTCTATCTCCACAGCTACAAAGTTGGGACTAATGACCCCCAATAATTCATGAACTAACCAACTGGGCAGAAGTAGCCTTGACAGTTTGCAAATTTTAGAGTACATTCTTAACTAAGCAACCATGATAACCTTGAAAAAAATCCTGTTATGGTGGAAACCAATATCCACTTCATTCTCTAAAGCAATAGCAGCCACTGAATTTGTAAGTGTTACCAAGCTTGTATTGCAATGTAACATACCAGTTTTTGTTTTAGGGTATATAAGTAAATTTTCTAGTAAACTTTATTTTAAAATTTATATTATTATGATTATAGTTTTATCAGAATTTATATCTACTTTATCTCTATATTTTCTACTGTAGTTGTTATTTAAAATTTTGTTAGAGTTTCATTTTGTTAAGGATTTCTAAAGTGTATCGGATTATATTTACTAGAGTTTTTGTTTGAAATTTAAAGTTTTATTTTTTTCCCTCTAATCAGTCGAACCCATCTCGATGTTAGCCTCTGTTTACCTCTCAGTGTTTTTCGCTAACATCCTAGCGGAGAAATTCAACCCAGTTGCCGAGTATAATTCTACATATGCACGTCTCTACTTTTTGCACGTGCACATCTCTACTCTTCTAGGGTTTCTCTTATTTTTCTCTATCATTCTACCACTATAAAATTGTGCTTACCCGTACACGAGAGGAAAACCTTGAGCCGAGAATCCTCTGTTTCGAAAGCACCCTGTGTGTTGAACAGTAGCTTCTGCCCGTCGCCCTCCTCCTCGATAGCCAACCCTTGAAGCGCCGAACCCCTCTCCAACCACCACAGAAGCCGCCGATCTACAGCCCCCGTCGAGCCCCTCTCTTTTTCCGGTAAGGCCTCGGCAGCCCAGCCTTCTTTCCCTCTCTCTTTTGTTTCGATTAACAGTTTCTTCTCTCTCTCTCTAACTCTCTCTTTCTCTCTCACTCGGTGCTGCACCACCGTAGATAAACCTCCAGTCGTGCCGCTCCCAGCCACCCAGAAACGCCATCTCCATCTCAGTCGAGCACCTCCCTCTCGGTGAGCTCTCTCTTCTCTCGCACACGGCATGCCTTGATTTGCCTGTGTGTTGTAAATCCTCAAATTATTTGTTCCACAAACGGGCCCTTGGGCTTATGCATGTTGGGCTTAGTTCAAGTGGGCTTGTGTTTTAATAGTGTTTCGGGCCTTGTTTTAATCCGATGAGCATTTCCTTTATGGGCTAGATTGCAGATTGTGGTGATATTTTTATGAACTTGTAATTTTAAAATTGGGCCGATTTTATGATATTTCAAGCATATTTTTAGTGATTTATTAGACTTAATATTTCAAAGAGGAGTTATATTTTATTAAATAAATATATTAGTCAGATGCTTATTTTATAAGAAAATGTTTAAAGAATTTTAAATTATATTTTAAAGTAGATTATTGAGCCTAATAATTTAGTTAAGATTTCTTTTATCTATTTAATAGAGTTTTAATAAAAATTATTATAGATACTTTAAATAGGAAAGTTAAGAAATATGTTAAGAATATTTAAACGATATTAATATTTATTAGATTTCTTATAAGATTTAATAATTATGTTAAGAAATGAAACTTTGCTTAAGAATTTAAGTTTTTATGAATTATTTTAAAATAGCTCGAATATTTTCACTAAATTATAAACTAGTATTTTTAAGTAATTTTAAATGCTAAGAATTATTGATTTTAGTGTTAAACAAAATACTTGTTTAATTATCTTTTAGAATTCTAAATTTAGTTAAGTAAGATATTAGTATTTACTTATTCCCAAACAATTTAGTGATAGTTATTTATTGTATATAGGTCTCAAGTTACGAAGTTTTATTCAAGAAGAAACGCAGCGAGGTAAGTAATTTGATCATAAATTAGGATCATCACAGTTAGTCTATATGTATTATTCAAGCCAGTTTATTGTCAGCCATTATTTATGAACCGCTCATGTCATGTGCAAGCATGTCATCCAGCATAGCACACGATCATGTCATTCCGCATCATGTTTAGATTCAGAAGTTATAATTATATAAGTATTATGTCATACATCTCATGTGCATAAGACATGTAAGCCATCTTAAATTCAAGTGTAAGATAAGTTCAGATCAGTTAATAAGATGGCCATTCAGATGCATGGTACCAATGCAGTTCAGTTCAGGGTGGTGTGCAAGCCACGAACTCAGTCGTGGTCCACCATAGTACGCTAGAAACTATCAGCAGTTCCCCTTGCTGCAGAGGGATGTGGGACTGGTGCACAACCTTGCACACAGGGTTAAGTGTGTTGGCCAGTCAGATAAGTCAGATAAATCAGTCAGTTAGTTCAGATGAATCAGTCATACATAGCATAAGCATTAGCATGATCAGTCATGAATTTTTAAGTTCTCAGCATGAAAGTTCTTATGAAAATCTTATGTTTATTACGTTTACATTGTGATGGATTTCTTACTGAGTCATCGACTCATTTTAGTTTATTTTCATGTTTTTAACTACCCAGGTGAAGATGATGATTACGAGCAGGCAGGCCAGGAGTAAAAGGAGCATTTTATTTTTAGTTCAGACATTTCTAGAATAAAACATGTCTTTTATGACATGAATTTATTCAATTTATTCATTTAATGTTTTTGGGATGAAAATTTTATGAGACCTTTTATTTTATGATAAATTTCAGTATCTTTTTAATTATGAACTTAGAGAATCTCTTGCCGGATTTATTTTCATGAAAATTACGTGACACACCTAGCCTACGGGAAGGGGGTGTTACATGCAACTAACAGCAGGTAGCGAAGACTCCATAATGAGAACCCCAATTCTACACCAACTTATGGTTTAAACTAGTGTCACTTCTGTTTTGTGAGTTAAAATGACATCCAAAGAAAGAATAATATAAAGCATAATGAGACTCTTCTAGTCTGACTGCATTCCTGAATTACAACATGGGAGAAATTTAAAGGAGCTGACTTCTAAATTCTTCAGTCATTGCCCTGGCTATGGAACATATATTTTAACGGAAATACTTTAGACACAAAGGGATTACACAAAAGTAAACCCACAAACTGATGTGACTTTATGTGGTACGTCAGATTGTAAAGTTACTTTTATTATAAAGTAGATGTAACGGATCCCATGAAACCACATCAGTTTGTAGGTTTACTTTGTGTAATCTTTTTGCGTTTGCAGCAGTCCTCATATTTTAAAGCTATTGCAGCATGCAAGGATGGTGCTGAGAAGTCATTTCCCAGAAAACCACAAGAAGCTTATTTGCATGCCATGAGATTCAAATAAAGTTCATCAAAATCAATATCTATAATGTTGGAATGTAGAGCTCATGCACTAAAAAGTATATAACGACAGGTTTCTGAGAAAAGAAATACAGCCAGAGGATTCCTTCTACGTGATAACCTATAGTGCCACAACCATGCATTAACATGAGTAAAATTACCTGGCGAACTACAAACTTTGGTGCACAGCGTTGAGGAATTATTATATCCCTTCTCAACGGCCTACCGGTGTCATCTTTCCTCTCTGGTTCTTCCCCACACTGCCCATACTCATTCCCACCTGCATTAGGTTCCCACACATCAAAGCGGAAACCAAAACTATGTCCTTTTTTTTAGGTGGAAATTTTTCCAAATTTGATTGACAAGTAATTAAAGATTTTTATTAATAATAGCGAGGGGCGCAGCCATGTACATGGGCAGTAGGAAAGGTTTCCAAAATGCCACATGCATGAGCTCAAATGATCTAAATTTTAACACTCAGCTAAGTGGAGTGAACCTGTTTTTCTTTTGCTAAATTATAAATGAAAAATGATTTGGTGTCTTTTTCCTACACTCTCTCAGTAAACAGACGAACAACAATGAAATCGTAGTTACAATACCCCAGGCATAAGCTTGGCCTTGATCATCAACAGCCAAACAGTGCCACCCACCAATGGCCGCCTGAAACAAATAAAAAGAACACCACTTAATCAGACACTCAATGGAGAAACGAAAAAAATCATTTCCAAATACAGAAGCATCAGTTATCAAAAGAGCTTCACTGCTCATAATCCCACACATCACATACCAAACACCACACTTATTTTTATTTTGTTTTATCTTTGTTAAACTAATTAAGTTTTCTACTTATCATCCCTACACCTCATATTTGCTATGGGAAAAAAAACAAAAAACAAAAAATCATGTATGGTGTTTGGTGTAAGGATGATAAGTAGAATTTTTATTATCGAAATATAGCAATTACCTACTTATCAAATATATATATATATATATATATATAGCAATTACCTGAACAATTTTAACATTGGCAAGCGCCTTAACCTGGCTAGGAATATTCTCAGTTTTGGTCTCTGGGTGTCCCAGTGTCCCTCTTTGGTTCCACCCCCACGTAAACAACTAACAAGCACCCAATCACCCGACATCCAAAAACGAAGTTAATAACAACAATAGTCCCAGCAGTAAAAATAAGAAAACGTGAATAAGCAATAGAGTAAGAGGAAGGGACCTTGCCATCGTGGCAAATGGCGAGGGAGTTGCGGCTGCCAGCGACGACGGAACGGACAGACTGCGAGTCTAGGGATTTAATGGCGCAAACCCATTCTCTCTCTTCGTTATTCCCGATTCCCAATTGCCCATCCTCTCCTGAGCCCCTGAGTTAAAAAAAAAAACAGAAAAGAGAAAAAAGAATAGTTCATTCTACTTCATTAGCAAAGATCATACTCATGCTTATTGCTTGTATGGAAAGATAGAAGTACGCACCAAGCGATGATGGCGGAGGTATTGGACGCCATGGGAGTTCGTATTTGTATATTTTTCCTTTTTCTTTTCTTTATTTTAATCTACTTCCAGGGATAGAGACTGAGCCACTCTCTTCTACTATCCGATGCTCTGCTGATTTGAGGAAAGCGAACCCAATTCGTTCAAAAATGTTTTTTACTGGTCCAGTGGAAGACGACGAAGAATATCTATATATTCACGTAGAGGAAGGGCGAAAAAAGGTGGGGGCCAGGGAACGATGTCGTATGGGGTAAGCAAAATGGCTTAAAAATTTCGTGCGCAACTTTCCGTAATCCATTTTACGCCGTCCCAAACAAAGGCAATCAAATATTGGTGTGGTTTCCAAATCGTAAACTGTATATTAGGCAGCCTTCAACGTGACGAAGGTGACATTTTGTACCCAAAACAAACGCGCTACCAAGCTGCGCTACATCCCTTTCCATTGGTCTACAGTGTCATTGCAGAGAATAACTGTTTTGTTTTCCACATCTTTATTTATTCATATACAAAAATTGTCATTTATTTTATTTTTATCTCATATCATATAACATATAGACTTATATATGTAATAATTAAACACGCTGTAAACAAAATGAATATAATATTTTTCGAGAATGTTGGGACATAAAAGGGTGTAATTCCAACTACCAGAATTCAATTTCACGCCAGGACTAGAATTCCAAACATGGCGGAGATGGATCATGGAATATGATTCTCTCCCCTTTCTCACCGAGTTTGCAAGCATGATGACCGATTTCGTATACGCTTTATTTAGAAGGATGACAATTCAAACTGGAGATGCCAAAACGATATTCTGATAAGGGTGGGTATCCCACCGCTGGGAGCTCCCTCCTGCTGGGGCCAACCGTTAATGTATTTTCTCTTTTTTTTTTTACATGATTTTTTTGACATCTTTAAATATTTTTTAAAAAAAAAAATTAACAACTTTATTAAAAAATACTTACTTAATCACAAAAAAAAAGACTGATAAAAAAAAATACCAGCCGGAGCTCCGAGCTGGAGCCCTCAGCGGTTAGCATAACTTTTTCCTTCTGATAAATACACGGAGACAAGGTAAAGTCTTCAAGTTTTCAACAACCAATGGCCTACCAAAAGGCCTTTCGAAATTCTGTTCACTTCTAGCACCGGGAAAATCTTCAGCCTTTCTGAGCTTTATTTCCCTTTTTCAGTTGAATATGGCTCTTGTAAAATCTGGATTTCGCTGTCTGAAATTATGCTGAAATCTTGATATGAAGGATAATTCCAGCCAACAAAAGGGCATAAACAAGTTGGGCAAAAACAGAACGTAAAAATAAAGGGGCCAAAATTGCCATGCACCTGGTACTCAATAAGGCACCAATTTCAGCACTTAATCATTACCACATAACTCAAACGCCAAACCACATTCTTCCCATCAATAAATAAAAGCACATATTCATATCTGCTGGAACAATTCAATCCCGAGTGCTGCTGTAAGCACTCAAGATCATCAGTTGGTTACGAAATCCTACTACAACCCACATGCCATCTAGGTAGAAGGTCTCAAGATTCAAAGTACAGGGTACATTTCCTATGAACTTATCACTGAGGCGGCTGCCCCTCCCCCGACTCACGCTTTGATGCTTCCTTAATCTCATCCCCAGTATCATCCTGAAAAATTCCATACACACACGTTAAGGAACAGTGAAAAACCAATAAGAAAAACTGAAAAGGAAACAATAATATGCAGCTGCAAGTATGCACCCCAAGCAACCACTCCAAATGGATAGAGTACGACTTGGGTCAATGTGTACAGTGACCAGAATCACTAAAAAACTTCGTCAGTTTTGACACTTAGAAGCTAATGCATTGAGTAACAACTTTGAAAGCCATAAAGTTTGCGAAAAATTTCCATCTTGGGTTACCTACAGCCCACCAGTAAACGTGTTGACTGGGTCTTAAAAAGGGTGTACTGGTTGAAACACTGTTTGGTCAAATCTACTAATGATGTTTTTTACCCCAGTACAATTGAGGTTTAGACAAACCAAACCAAGCTCAGACCAGCTTACATTTCACAAATGGAAAATTCAGAACAAATCAGAAAAAGTACCAGTTTAGTGCACAAAATTTAAGCTGCTAACAATGACAGACGATAGATTTCCAATTTATGTTCAGGATGATGGCATGGCAGGTTTGGACATCAATGTTTTATGATACATATAGACACCAACTTCTTAGACAAGGTGAGTGACACGTAATAGGTATGCATGCTGGAGCACAATTAGAGAGAGAGAGAGAGACCGTGATGTCAGAAGTCCACAAAGTCAGATTGTCTCGGAGAAGTTGCATGATTAATGTACTGTCCTTGTATGACTCCTCACCCAATGTATCCAATTCGGATATAGCCTCATCAAAGGCCTGCCAAATATCAGGGGGAGAGAATGAGAAAAGTTTTTAAAAGCACAGATTAAAACAATTTGGTAGCCATCCAGCCTTGTGATTGGATTTAATCCTTCATGTCAAGATTTGGCAAAACTTCACACATCCAAAACTAAATTTGACAAATGCCATGCAATTTAAAATCAAATAGAAAGTTGTTAAAAAAAAAACTATATAGAAAGTTCAGAACCTTAACAGAAGCAAGAGAGTCAAGACTAACAAGTGGAAAGAGAAAATCAATACAAATACATTCAGACAACCAACATGCTAAGGAGGACCAAAATCATCTAGAGAAAATCGAAGGATATCCACAATGAAATGTGAAAAAAAAAAACAAACTTTCAGTTCCAAGCACAGCTATTAGCTACCATCTTTCACACCCTAAAAACAACCAAAGGGAAAGAGGGTACAAAATATAACCACAAACATATTATGAAAGAAAATAGTTAAATCAACAAGCTTAGCTGAAATTTAAATGATGTTAATAGTTTTTATGGAGAATGTACCCGCTGTAGTTCAGCCTATTGTATTTGTGGATTACATTCCATGATTTCAAATGAAATGATATCTTTTGTCAAAAAAAAAAAAACACAGGGAAAATTCAAATCTAAGGTCTGCATTTCAACAAAGAAACTTGGCATTAGAACAAGTGGAACAACCTTAATCTGAAAAGGTTATTACCCGATTGCTTTGGATAGAAGCAAACTCAAACAAAACAGAACTGTTAGACCACGTACAGCAATAAGAACAGTCAGATGAGTAACAGAAAGAAAACCATTGGTTTAACAAGGCATCATGTGTGCCCCACTGATCTG
This sequence comes from Cyclocarya paliurus, assembly GCA_029856935.1. NCBI lineage: Eukaryota > Viridiplantae > Streptophyta > Magnoliopsida > Fagales > Juglandaceae > Cyclocarya > Cyclocarya paliurus. The sequence continues at coordinate 39,044,284 of CM056946.1, read as the reverse complement.
ATACCATGTCAATTATACAAATGGGATTCCATCAAGAGAATGGATATTTTACTAATAGTGAGAAAAAATCCACATCAGGGTCAAACTAATTGAGCTCCACCATCACCTGCTAAAATATGTATTGGAAGCTTATACCCAAAGTGACCAACAATTGTAATAAATTGTAACTGCATCTAGGAAAGACAATCATACACATTCTAGTACAGCCTACGCAAAAACAAACAACTGCAAAACAAAAAATAACAACAGCTGAGAAAAATTACCTGCTTTGCAAGATTGCAAGCACGATCAGGTGAGTTAAGGATTTCATAATAGAACACGGAGAAGTTAAGTGCAAGACCCAGTCTTATTGGGTGAGTAGGAGCAAGCTCTGCAAGTGCGATGTCCTGCATCGAAGACAGGAGCAGGTTCAGAAATCACCATTACAAAAATACACTAATATACTAAAATAACTAGAAAATGAGTAATGAATAAAAGAGCCTCAGCCAGGTACCTGTGGTAAGCTAACAAACCTAGCTGAGTAGATTTGTAAGCCAACAAACCTACCAACAGCAAAAAACCTACCTGCGCAGACTTGTAAGCCAACAAGGTGCTCTCAGCAGCTTCCTTCCTTTCAGCTCCAGTCTTAAACTCAGCCAGGTACCTGTGGTAATCACCCTTCATCTTGAGATAAAACACCTTTGACTCGGCAGATGAGGCTGATGGGATGAGATGTGACTCAAGAAGACTCAAAATGCCATCACAGATCTTGCTCAGCTCAGATTCGATCTTGCCCCTGTACTCCTTGATGATTGCAACATGGTCTTCATTTCCCCTACTTTCCTCCTTTTGCTCAATGGAGGAGATGATCCTCCATGAAGCCCTTCTGGCCCCAATCACGTTCTTGTAAGCCACAGAGAGAAGGTTCCTTTCCTCCACAGACAACTCTTCAACATCTACTGTCTTTGCAACTTTCTCCATGAACTCAACCATTTCTTCATAACGTTCGGCCTGCTCGGCCAACTTGGCCATATACACATTATCCTCACGTGAAGAGTCAGCTGGCGACATCTTTGCTCCAACAAACAATTGCTTTAGTCTGCAAGTCAATACAAAATAACCTTGATATTTTTTTTAAAGGTAAAAACATCATGACCTAGATATTACAAAGTCTAAATCAAACACTAAAAAGTTCATAACTACTTCACAGAAGACTGTATCTTTTTCTTGATGGGTAAAAGTAAACTTTATTGATAGAAACAAAGTACTCACAGAAGACTATATCTTCCTGGTTGCCAAAAGATATTGGGAAGCAAAATAAAATAGAGGAGTTGGAATATTATGAGACCTGCTCCTATGTAAAGAAAAACTAAACACGACCCTAAGTTGCAGACATAAATTGAGCACGATGATGATAACTATGGGTTCTCCGAAAAGCCAAATCTTCAGATTCTCAATCATTGGTCAATGGACATTGCATAGCAATCCATTACCATTTGTATAAAAATGGGAAGCAATAATAAATTACTCGCTGTATGGTTGCTGAATCATCCAAGATATAAAAGAGACATTCTACATTACCAACAGTTTAAACAAATCTGCCTTTCCTTCCTAAAAGTTTCAAATCCTACCAGAACACGTTTATTTTCTTTCCTAGCCTCAAATTTCCTCGGCACACAACCAGATCAGATCACACTTAGGGTAACCAAATTAGTATGCTTCTCCAAAGAACGAGAAACTCACAACTATTCCAAACAGTCACGTTACGCTCACTTCAGTAAGGGTGACCATACTCCCTATTTCAAACATCGACGAAACCGAGATTCATCCGGTTTTTTTCCTTTTCCTTACACCTTCCTCGAGAATCAATTCAAAAATAGAAATCACGACCATCCTCCGGTAAAATCACGAGAACGAAAAAAGTTCAAATCTTACAGATCCAATCAAAATAGCCTAACAACAAATGAAACCAGCAACAACAAATCTAGTGGAAAGTAAAAGTAGATCTCGAATTACCAACCTAGAAGAGGCACGCATATACGAAAACAAACAAAAGTCCACCAGATCTAACCCAAACCCTAAACCTACATAGAAAAATAAACCGATCAGAGCGTGAGGAAACGTACCTCTCGAGTTTGCGACGAAGACCCTCTCAGTCTCTCTCTCTTTCTCGGCGCGATAAATCAGATAAATAAATGGAGATGAGAAAACCAACGAAGGGAGGGGTTGTAGTGCTTAAAAATGTCGCCGCGAGAGAATAAGAGAGAGGAAGAGTGGTCCAATAAAAACGCGACATATGGTCGCCAGCGGAGAATCCGTGGTAGTTTTTTTTTTTTTTAATGAGAGAGATAGCTAGCATGAGCTTCTTCGTGTGTGTGTCTCGCGTTAGTGTTGAACGCACCGCTAAACTAAACTTTTTCAAACTAGACTCATTTCACTGGTTATCATTATAATTTTTTTAAATTTTAATATAAAATATAATATATAATTCAATATTTTTAAATATTAAATTAATAATAATATTAAAAAATAATATTTTAATAATATTTTATCATCTTAACTCAACTCACTTTAACATCTAAACGTACCCTAACAAGTGGCGAGAAAAGTTACATGCGCTGACGATATTAATATTTTAAATATCGTATCGATGTTGTACTAGTCAAGACACTGAAACGAAATATTTCAATATTAGTATTATTTTATATACCGTTTTGAGATAGTCAATATATGAATAAATTATATATATAAATTATATTTTAAAATAATAGTCTATATATAAATAATTTATATATAAATACATAGATATATAAATTATAAATAGTTTAGTCTGAATTGAGAGTAAAAAAATGAACTTATAATTTAAAAAAATGAAAAATAAAATAAAATTATACAGGCTGGTACACAGGCCGAAATATCGGTACTGATTGGTATGAAACGCATACCATACCTGTATCGAACCCGTGATCGGTACGAAAAATACTGACCGTATCGATCGGTATGGTATGATATTTAAAACTATCTCACGATGCACCCTTATCCGAACCCAACCTCCGTATTGATGCTGTTTTCCATCTTATTTTTCTGTGTTTTGTAGTGAGATATATACTTAAAAAGTTTATTAATAGTTTTATCATTTATGATGTTATTTGGGAATTTGTTTTCCGTTTGACAGTGAATTATTAACTTAGTCAGCTAGACGTGACTAGTGAATTAAATTTCAATTTAAATTATAAAGTTAAAGGAACATAAATGTGTAACATATGATAACATAGAGTTAAAATTTTAGATTCATATATTATTATTATTATTATTATTTCTTATAAGTAACTTTCAATTATTTGAAATATAAAATCTCGTAAATTTTTTTGACAAAGAGGATGGAGGGTTTTGAATTCAAAATTTCTATTTAGAGAATCGAATAATATGTTATTAGGCTATTAAATTTTTGACAAAACTTCGCAAATTACAACTGGGTTGTGGATGATTTGGATTTGGTCCTCCCTATAAGTTACCATAAAAACTAAATAGTTTTCCATAAAATAAAAAATAAAGAGCTTCTTTCCAATTAATCATTTTTTCGTCAATGACAATTTGACAATCGACCAAATCCACCACACTTCTACACTAATATTGTAAAGAAAAAAAAAGGAAAGGAAAAGTGGTTTGAGGCTTAATCATTCAGAGCAATTCTATACAACCTCTTTAACTTCTATGCATTATATTTTTTTAAATTTTAATATTTTTTAATATTTTTAATATATATTTTTTTAAGTTTATTCTTTTTAAACTAATTTATTTTTTTATTCATTATTCATATATTAAATATTTAATAAAAAAAATAATATATAAAGATTGTGTGAATAGTAAGAGGTTGAATAAATTTTTTATTTCGATAAATGATAAGTTCAGAGTCATGCCATCACATTAATGTGATTATTACGTTGGCAGTAAACAGCATTAGTTGGAAGGCACCCAATACAGACAAACATGATGATGATAATAATATGAAAAAAAAAATATTTTTATGCAAATATTCAAAGACCAAGTTTTCTTTCAAATTGCCAAGATTCTTTCTCTCAACATGTACTATTAAATAATCATGTATCATTGAATGTGATACAGCTCCCAGCTATTGTAACTGCTTTTTCCTGCAGGTTGATGTGTCCATACGTTTTTCTAGAAAAATAATAGAGATATAATTATTTTTATAATTTTTTATATAAATATATTTTATATTAAAGATATTTTTGTAAATTAATATTAATTTATAAAAATATTTTTATTTTAAAATATAATTATAAAAAAAATTATAGATATATCATTATTCGTGTTTACAGTCCAAAAGTCAAAACTGGGCATGATCAGCAAAGCAAACTGCCCAAGACTTCTTGTTTTTCCCATGTAGAAGTAGAAATGTTTCAAATATCTTGCCGAAGGCATCTCTTTTTTTTTTTCTCATCATCTCGTTGAAGGCATCTAACTTAAGATCTTGTGCCGAATAATTAAGGGTTGATTTAGATAGTGAAATGAGATAATTTTAGATGAGTTAAATAAAATAATATTAAAATAATATTTTTTAATATTATTATTATTTTAAGATTTAAAAAGATTAAATTTTTATTATCTTTATATAAAAATTAAAAAAATCATAATGATAAGACGAGGTAGTTTCTTATCTAAACATTCTTTTTTTTTTTTTTTTTTGTGAATTTTGAGAACGGATCAGAATTCACGAAGTACCAAGCTTTTCAAGTTTGGGTTTTACTGGATGGTCAAGTTGACGGAACATTACGGACCCGTACACGGCCCAAGTATTATAACAAATGATTGCTTGGCCCAAATTACACACAGCCCAATATTACAGCCCAGTAAAAGGGGCACTGATCTTGCACCATTGAACTGAAAACTCGAAGACCCAGCCATCTTCACATGGCGAGTGTATTAAAAGCTCCGTACTCGGCAATGGCGAACGAACAGACTAGGCCACTGGCATTAGAAACCCAGAGGACTCGGAGGAACGGAGCAGCTAGACCTTTGAAAGCTTTCTTCCTTAATGGGAATCGTACAGGAGGCACGGGAGAACCACGTCAAGAAGAAAGTAGAAGAAGGTAATGAATTCTCTTCACGTAAAACCCTAAACCCCCCCCCCCTCCCCCGGGGCAATTGGTTGCCGAGAGAAAAGATAATGTAGGAAAATATTATCGAGGAAAATTAATTCAATGCATTATCTGGATTTGGAGACAAATGGAGCGGTGAAAACATTACTTCAGAACTCGCGATTCTCCAAGTCTCTCACCGTTCTCAACAACCGTACATGCGGTTTTCACTTACTATGATTTCATGGAAGCTCAGTGAACTCTCTTACTAGATTTACAACTGTAAAAGCTTTAAGAGCAAAAAATACAAAATTTGCTATTATTTAGTCTTTTGTTAGGCACAACTGTTCCATGAAATAATCAAGGAAAACGAGGTGAAATAGTTTACTGGTTTTTGCTTTATTGAAGAAAATTTGACGGTGAATATCATATGTAATACGTCTTTTTATGCAATTCTTATTGTTTATCGGATTGTTATGTTTGCTAGAGATTTCATTTTGGAACTGTTTGTTGTCATGATATAGGCGTTAACGAGCTAATAAGTGTCTGTTATGCCTAACATATCAGCTTTAAGAAGCAAAATGAAGATGAAGGCGCTTAAGAAATGTGACCAATACACTTCGAAGTATGCTCAATGCGCTGTGGGAAGAACGATATCTGTTGTTTGGCAGTGTCGGAAACAAGCTAAAGAATTGAATGACTGCCTCCATCATTAGTGAGTGAGATTTCGGATATCAGAAACAAGCTATAGCCTATTTGTATCGCCATTTCACTTCATTGCATTCAAGTTTTTGGTATTTATGCTATTATACTTTGGTTAGAAGAAAAATGAAAATGGACTGATAAAATATATTAATACGTACAAAAACGCCTTTCTCCCTTGATTCACTTGTTTGAATATAGTGAGCTTAGGGCCCCGTTATAGACCTGCAAGGGAACACTTGAGTTGGCGCTTTTGAGTTAATGACATCGTGAGGGGTGTGAACCATGACCCTTATTCTGACAAGTTCAGGTTTTGTGATTATTGCAGTCTTCTGTCAGTGGATCGCTCATTTGATAAAAAAAAAAAAAAAACTCCGGATGTGACAGTGAATGCTGGCATGCCTTGTTGAATTTCATAACCTCGAAAGTTACCTTTGGACCTGTTCTGTGGCCATTCTGCGGTACATGGCTTGCATTTGTGACATGTATGGCTATCTTGCCATTGCCTAATTTTAATTGAGCAATAGTTTTTCTCTTTAGCATTTTGTACATATTAAAATTTCAGTGCGTTTCTAGATACCATTTTATCAAAAAGAGTACATAGTGGCTTTGATGCTAGAAAAGTGATTTTGGTTGTTGGCACATGACACTGGAACTTTCCAACTTCATAACCTCCTCGAAAGCTTTCTGATGGAAAAGAAATATAACCACAGTGGTAGTTTATGCTCAGGAAACTTTAGCAGTGGTGTTTCCGTTTTGAAAGCGATCTAACAACAGGTTGGTGTGTGGCCGGGTGAAATTATTTAGAGGACAAACAATATAAACGGGGAACCCCCAAAAAAAGGGTCCACTTTGCACTTTTTAAGCTGCAATTTGTAATCAATTTTTTGGAAGTTCAGACAAGTCACCACCACATATGCTATGTGCATTTATAAGGATGGTTCCTCTGCACAGTCAAAGTTAATGAGTTCAAAATCAATATTCTAGTCTCAAGTAATCTTATTATTTTTTCTCCATCTGGCCAATTCTTCATAAACGCTGTATAAATAAAGGTCTGATGAGTAAAATTTAGTTTTGATATTTGTTAAATGATGATTGATATGATGTGGTGTTGTTCCCCATCCATTAACTTTTGAAGTTGGCCAAGGTACATGAATGCCAACTAGTTGCAACTGGCTCTTGAATGCATTAGTTAGCATGAATCAAAACCTAATTCAGAACTTCATATTCTAATATTCATGACATCTTTATTCTTAATTCAATGCTTCCTGTAGAATCATATATTAGTTTATGGCTTCCATTCACGTTCTAATCGTCCTAGTTGAGCTTTCAAGCTGTCAGTTTTTTAGTGACAAAACCTCTTAACTTGTAACTAGATGCTCTTTTTCATATACTTCTTGTCTACTTGGATTTACGCATATATACCGTTTAAATAAATTTTATCTTATCAAAGAATTTTTTTTAGTGACAAAAGCTACTGGTTGTAGACCATTGGAAGCGCATCTCTCTGTTATAGTTACTTTTACAAGTTCCATTCTAAAGATTCTTCAGATTTAAAATGCCAGTGCCAGCTTTTCTTTGCTTTAGTTCACACTTGAAAGCTGCTGTATGCTCATGAAGAAATCATTTGTTGTTGTTTGGATAATTCTTGTATATAGCAAGAATTGAATTTTACCGTTTACATATAAAAAAAAATGTTTATAACTATAAATTTTCAAATATCTTACAGCTTTAGATTTTGCAGCACCAATGATGCCGTTTTAGAAGAAATGAAGAGAGAATACACGCTCCAACAGGAGGCCAAGGGATCTGCAGGAGTACTCTAAGATCATTCTTTTCAATAATGCCCTTTTAATGGTATTGCATTTTACATCCTTTTTATCAAATGCGATGATGCATATTCTGCTCCAACTGGGGTTTGTTTCGCATATAGTTGCTTGTTTTAATTTTGTGCTGAAGCTGTTTGGCTGGAAAGTAGTTTGGACGGAAAGTAAGAGGTAGTAAAACTTCATGTTTGATTATAAGTGATGAGTTACAACTAGGAAACGGTGTTGCTTATAAGGCTCGTTTGGATAGTGAGATGAGATGTGATGATTTTTATTAAAACAAAAGCAGACAAGGTGTTTGTAAAAAGACGAAGAAGAGTTGAGATGTATCACTGCAACATTCCCTTGTTTTCTCATTGATTTCCACTACTGTAGCTGTACACCTTTTATAGAAGGATTCTCTAACAGATTCTAAGAAGGTGTCCATATAATGCATGGCACTTGTCATTTCTCTTACACATTTTGTTATTTACAGAGATTCTAGAATATTTGCATATTATGCTATACACAGAGTTTGTTAGTCGTGGATGGTGCTGCTGCAGTATTTGATGCCTTAATACCCTCCTGTGATTCAAGCAGCACGAACTTGAGAGTGAGGCTTGATCGAAGTTGGTGAAACCGAGCTGTAGACAGGGGTTTGTCAGAATGTCAGCAAGTTGATCCTTGCTGGAGATGAGGGACATGTGGAGGGTTTTTGTAGCAACCCTATCTCTCACAAAGTGATAGTCTAAATCTACATGCTTGGTCCTTGAGTGAAGCACAGGGTTAGCGGATAAGTATGTGGTGCCAATGTTGTCACACTACAGGGTGGGGGGTTGCTGAAGAAAAATTCCAAGTTCTTGAAGCAAGGATTATATCCAAAGAATCTCACAGGTGGTATTGGCTACTGATTTGTACTCGGCCTTAGTGGAGGAGCGAGCGAGCGATGGTGGGCTATTTTTTTGAGCCTCATGAGATGAGATGGGGTCCAAAATAGACACAAAATCCTCCCATTGACCGTTTATCATCTAAACACCCGGCCTTGTCAGCATCAGCAAAGGTTGATAAGGAGATAGTGGAAGATGGGGAAAAATGCAAACCAAGGGATTGAGTACTAGTGAGGTATTGTAAGATAAGTTTTACAACTTGCTAGTGGGGCAACCGTGGTGCATGCATATATTGATAGACTCGATTAACTGCAAAGGACAGATCAGGACGTGTGAATGAAAGGTACTGAAGACTGCCAACTACACTGCGGTATAGTTTAGCGTCTTCAAACGAGTTTCCATTTAAAGCTGTTAACTTAGTTGAAGAGGACATAGGGGTGGAGATAGATTTGGACGTAAGCATGTTAGTCTTGACAAGTAAATTATAGATATACTTAGACCGTGACAAATATAGTCCTGAGGAGTCTCGGGTAACCTCTATTTCTAAAATTTCTAAAAAATAATGTAACGAACCTAGATCTTTGACAGGGAAATACATGCTGAGAGTTGCAATAAAATAAGTGATGAGTTTGGGACTAGATCTCGTGACTAGGATGTCATCAACGTATATGAGTAAATAAATGGCATCAGTTGCATTTTTGAAAACCAACAACGATGAATCTGCTTTGATCCATGAAAACCGAGTGACACCAATTTGTCACTCAGTTTAGCAAACCAGGCCTAAGGGTCCTATTTGAGTCCATAAATGGATTTGAGCAACTTACAAACATGTGTGGGGTGATTTGGATGTACGAACCTGGGAGGTTGTCGCATGAACACATCTTCAATGTCCCCTTGCAGGAAGGCGTTTTGGATGTCAAGTTGGTGGAAGGGCCAGTTGGAGGTGACTGCAATGGACTACAGCAACTGAATGGTGATTAGCTTCACGATGGGGCTAAATGTTTCCAAAAAATCAAGGCCAAATTGCTGATGGAACCCCTTGGCCACTAATCGTGCCTTGCGGTGTTCCAAGGAACCATTAGCACGGCGCTTAGTTTTAAGGATCCATTTGGATTCAAGAATATTGAGATGAGGAGAATCGAGTACTAGTACCCAAGTTTTGTTGTCAAGAAGGGCTTGAAATTCCTTGTTCATGGCTGACTGCCATTCAAGGTAGCGAGATGCTTCAGTAATGGATGTGGGTTCTTCTGGGATAGGCTCATCAGAGGTGAGAGTATGTTCTGTGAGAGAGAGTTGAGGTTTGGGATTCGGCCATGGAATGGTGCCGCCAGAATGTATGCGAGGGCAGTGAATATTGGATTTAGATTTTGTTACCATCGGATGGAAAGTGGGAGGAGATGTAGAGAGTGGTAAGTCCTAAGTGGAATTAGAGAGAGGATTTGTGGAAGAAGATGAAATCGAAGCAGAGGGATGAGAATTTGTTGAGGAAATTTCTGGAGAAGATTCTTGAAGTGGAGCTCTAGAATGCGAGACAGGGGAAGTGATGTTGGACGTAGGGGCAAAGGTGGAGGGAATTGGGCCGAGATCTGAAGTTGGAGTGATGGGCCTGGTAGGAGATATAGATGACAGGGGAGTGAAGGCTGGATTCAAATGGGCCTGGGGACAACTCACAAAGGGCGTGGATTGAAGGGGTGTAAAGGAATTAAATGGGCCTAGGGACGAAAATGGAAACTTTCTTTCATCAAAGGTAACGTCATGGGAGATGTATGTGCGTCCAGTAGGAGGATGAAAACACTGGTAACCTTTGTGGTCTAGGCTATAGCCCATAAAAACGCACGGTTGGGATCTAAAATCAAGTTTGTGTTTGTTAAAAGGCCTTAAGTTGGGCTAGCACAGAGAACCAAACACCTTTAAAAAGGAATAATAGGGTGAATAGCCCATTAAAACTTCATAAGGAGATTGATGGTGTAAGAGTGGAGTGGGCAAGCAATTTATTAAAAATGTGGTTGTTTGAAGGGCCTCAGCCCAATAGGTTTGAGGCATAGAAGCATGGGATGATAAGGCCAAACTGGTCTCCACAATGTGTCTATGTTGACGTTCAACACTCCCATTTTGTTGATGGGAGTATGGACAGGTGATGTGATGTGCTATCCCCATTTTCTGAAAAATAGAATGAAGGGGGAGAAATTCACCCCCCTAATCAGTATGAATGGAATTAATTTTGGGTGAGAAATGATTGTTGACATAATTTGAAAAGGCAATAAACAGAGGAGACACATATTGACTTCAATTGCATAGGGAAAGTCCAAATATACTTGGAATAGTCATCTACTATGAAAAGATAATATCTACATCCATTTGTGGAAAGTGTGGGTGCTGGGCCCAATACATCTAAAAACAAGAGTTCAAAAGGCTGAGAAGACCGAGTAGAGGTAGGCGGGTGGGGCAAGGTGTGGGCCTTGGCCTGTTTGCAAGCTGAGCAAGAAGGGAGCTCGTGAACAGAGGTGGGAAGCTGGAACCGTCTGAGAGTGTAAGCTGTTATTCTGGGGGAAGGATGACCTAGTCTAAGATGCCACAGGTAAGTTGTAGTTTTTATGCCGATGTAAGCTTGAGGTAGAACTAAAGAGGATGAGTTTGTTGAAGTGGTGGTGGTGGAGGGGAGAGCATATAGACCTTCTTCAACAGGGCCCTTGAGAAGTACTTCCTGGGAATGAACATCCTTCACAAGAAAAAAATTAGAGTGAAATTAAAAGAAAATGTGATTGTCATGGCAAAACTGTCTGACATAAAGCAAATTGCATGAGATTAAAGGGACATAAAATATTCAGTTTAGGAGAAATTTGCCAGATGGAGATGGAAGCAGAGCATTGTCGACGTAATGAATGGGCAAGGAAGAGCCATCACCAATGCTGACTTGGTCAAATCCCTGGTATGACATCGAGTTAACGTCGAGGTTAGAGAAGTCCGGTGTGAAGTGGTGTGTAGCCGCCGTGTCTGGAAACCAAGTACTCCGTTGGGTGGTGGAGTAGATATTGTAGTGAAATTTGCTAGCTAAAGTGGGTGGAGGGGAGGCCTGATAGGACTGGTTAAATCGATGATAACAAACAAAAGCAGTATGACCATGTTTGTGGCATACTTGACAGAGAGGTCTATTGTCTGTTCGATCAGTAAAGTAATTGGATGAGCCACGACCATAACCTCTGCCTCGACGACCACCTCTATAATTAGAGTTGCAACCTCGACCAGAAGGAGATGATGGGTGAATGGAGGTATGGTTGGCTGAAAGGGGAGAACCAGAAAGTAGAGAGTGGGTCTGATGCGAGAGTCGTGATTCATGGTTGAGGAGATAGCTAAAGAGCTGATGAGGAGAGAGTGGATCTGGTTTGGTGGTGAGTGAGGTGACAAGGGATTCATAATCCGACCCCAACCCAGCAAGAAGATAAATGGAAAATTGACCTTCTGAGAGAGGATGACCAATAACACCAAGTTGAGAGGAAAGTGTTTTGGCCTCGTTATAGTATTCGGTTATGGACTCTGAACCTTTTATAAGAGTAGCAAGTTGTTAGGAGGTGTGCATTATATGTGCAGAGGATTGGGCTTGGAATAAGTTTTCAAGAGTTTGCCAAACTTGCTGCAAGGTGGTGAAGTACAGTACCTGGGTAAGGATAGATTCAAAAAGGGATGAGTTAATGGTTGAGATGATTTGAACTTGAAGGAGCCATTTAGTGTAATCGGGGTTGGGTTTGTCATTTACAAGAGCGGTTGGGATGGGTTGGGAACCATCAATATATGGATAGAGTTGATGACCTTTTAGGAATGTCACTATTTGTGCTTTCCATAAGAGGTAATTATCAATGGTGAGTTTGATCGTGACCGAGTGAAAGGCAGTGGAGGAGATGGAGGGAGTAATAGTAGGGAGAGAAGATTTACCAGCCATGGTGAGGCGGACGTGAGTCCTTTAGGCTCTGGATACCATATTGAAACAAAAGCAGACAAGGTGTTTGTAAAAAGACTAAGAAGAGTTGAGACGTATCATTGCAACATTCCTTTGTTTTCTCATTGATTTCCACTATTGTAGGTGTACACCTTTTATATAAGGATTCTCTAACAGATTCTAAGAAGGTGTCCATACAATGCATGACACTTGTCATTTCTCTTACACATTAATTATTTACAGAGATTCTAGAATATTTGCATATTATGCTATACACAAAGTTTGTTAGTCGTGGATGGTGCTGTTGCAGTATTTGATGCCTTAATAATTTTAAATGAGTTAAATAAAATATTATTAAAATATTATTTTTTAATATTATTATTGTTTTAAAATTTGAAAAAATTAAATTGTTTATTATATTTTATATAGAAATAAAAAAGTTTAATGATGAAATAAGATAAAATGATGTAAGATAGTTTCGGTATCCAAACGAGCTCTAAGACTAACAGATTGGAAAAAGTAGCAAATACCTTCAACTTCTCTCATTGATGCCCGAAATACACATTTATGAAAGCGCCTAGATTGTTTCCCTCTCTAGCCACTGCTCTTTCCATTTTAGAACCCTTGATCATTTCTCTTGAACCAACACAGATTGCTTTTATGGAGTATAGTCTACCGAAAAAACCATCCTTTTAAAGTAGCTCACTTCGTCTCTATCCTTTTCCAGTCCTGATATACACACTGATTTTCCAGGTACAGATGAAAGGGTAATAGGCGATAATGAAATGTGTCGATTTTCATGTTGAATGCCTTTCTGTCGACTTCAATCTCAATCTCTCTGATAACCCTTCCAGATCTTACAATAACAGATGATATTTTTTAATGGATAGACAAACAAGCATATATACCGATATAAAGCATCGAGAGCTCAAATGAAAGTGGTGCCATTCTAGACAATGAAAAGTCATAAATGAAGTGCCCGTAATACAATACTCGTGACAGACACCCGTTACAACAGCTAAACTTTCCAAAATGATCATTATGCCACGAAGTACACACTCGAATAAAAAAATCCCACATCAGATGTAAAACGAGACTCGCTAATAAAGATCCTCAAAAAAAACAAAGCCTCCTTTTACATCAAGCAAATTCCAAAATTCTCAAAGCATATCACGAGCTAGTTTGGCTTTCGCATATTACGCCCAGCACGAATTACTTCATCCACCAGTAGCAACTGGGATGCGATTACAGGCCTGCAAGCAGAAGAGCAGCATCACATTTGTTCATGTCGGCAGAAAACAATGGGCAAAGGCAAAGGCGGATTGACAGCTTAAAAGAATTCGGGGAAAAAAAGATTTTTCAATATGCTTTCATATTGATATTTGGGTCATGATTTTGGTGGAGAAAAATGCTACCGTTCTTCTCTAGGTAATATAGCTCATTTGGTCAAACTATGAACAAGAAACTCGTTAATATCCCTAAAGGCTTCAAGCATCGTCTTTTTCGCAAAAAAAAAAAAAACGAGAGAGAGAGAGAGAGAGAGAGAGAGAGAGAGAGAGAGAGAGAGAGAGAGAGGAGGAGGGGAGATTGAAATTCAAAAGAGACGAGGAAAGAGAATAATTATAGCAGCAAAATCCCAATAATAATTCCCACATACCCTGAGTTTATGATCTGGCGCTTCACAGAGTAGTTATCAAAAATACCCTCCATTTTGGGGTCGATAGGTTCTCCCGTGTGCTGGTTTAATCCCACGATATTTCCATGTTCGTGCTCTCCCTGAATGCAGATGGCATGACAATGCTCAAATATGCTTATTCTTCACTTTCCCCTTCTTTAATAAAGGGAACAAAAAGAACGTAAATAATAAATTTCAACGTGCGTATACCGTAAGAGCAATGATCACATCTTGAGTGTCAAGCCCAGAGTTCTCAGCAAGTGTCTTGGGAACCACAAGAAGAGCATCAGCAAAAGCTTGAACGCCAAGTTGAGCACGCTGATCCAAGTTCGTAAAACCAAATATGATTAGAAGTAAATTTTTTTTCATAGGTAAACCACATGTTTTGAAAGAAATTCTATGATTTAAAACATTTTTATGAGCAGGGGAAACTTTTGGAACATTTTGTTACCCCTTGAACAGTCTTCTTTACTTCATTTACAAGGTATTGGCTGGCTGCGACTTCAAAAGCTCCGGCACCCTGAACAAAAGACAGAAAACACACCTTAAATCATCTTAAAATATAAACCAGCTGAATATGTAAACCACATTTTCTGACAAGCAAAAATGTAAGGATGGGGTAAAGGTTAGCCTTAGAAGCTAAGAATATGCAAAAAATGACCGATGCTAACACTAACAGGCCAATCAGTGCCTAACAAGCAATTAAGATAAACATTTTGTGCAGTTAGCATGGACATTAAGATAAACACTATCCAGGAATTTTTTTTTTTATCGGTAAACAAAGTTTTATTCATCGTAAGAATAGGCAAAAGCCCAGGTATAACTATTGAAATTAATAAAATGCAATCCTAGAATGTCCATGTATTTATTTGTATCATGGACATTAAGGGTACGTTTGGATAGTGTGAAGTGATATTAGAAGATCTGTGAATAGTAGTAAAAAAATGATGAAAAAGTAATGAGAAAATATTGAATAATAGTGAATAGTAGTAAAAAATAATAATAAATTATTGAATAGAGTGGAGTGATACTCCACCATCCAAACACAACCTAAGATAAACACCATCCAGGAGATTAGTAAAACGATTATTTATTAAAATTGGTGTGATAGAAAGTTCAAATCTTCATGCAAATTCTAAGAAACTTCTATAGAGGCAACTCACTAAGACAACAGCTTTGTCTTCAATAGTATTTTTCACTGCCCTCAAGCCATCACGAACAGCATCCTTTATTTGGGCAATAGTATGGTCGTTAGGCCCTGAACATTATAGACGGCGATGAGGATTAAATCACAACTGAATAGCAAAGGCTAAGAAAAAAGCATGTTACTTCAGCCTCCAGGTCAAGTGGTTACAAAAATAGTTCAAGTACCTTTTATTAAGATCGTACAAGAAAGAGGGTTCTTCACATTCTCAACAAAGGTATACTTCTCCTCCCCAAGGATATGTTCATGAACCAGTCCAGCCCAACCAAGGCAGTCAGGAGTCAAATCATCTACAGAATTTACAGCCTCGCCTCCACAGGCCAAAACCAACCGTTCCATATTTCTCCTCTTTGCTCTTCGGAGTGCAATTATCTAGAAAATCAGTGGATTTAACAAATACACAATAAGTCTCCCTCTTTTTTCACTAATATTCATTGAGGATTACATTTAGTAACAAAAAGTAATAATTACAAAAGCATAGGCTACATTTAGACACTAACAGAGACCAATCAATACATGCTGAAAAATAATATAAACATGTTAAGACTTACCCCAGCTCTTGCAAGAAGGTCAAGTGATGGGGGATCAATTCCCTTTTGATTAATGACAACAAAGTTATAGTCGTTACCGGCACAAACCTGCATAAACAAAAGTTATATGCCGCAGATGCAATGTACCCACATTTATATCTTCAAAGGCATTCTTATCACAAAAAAAAAAAAAAAAAAATGAAACCATCCTGAAGTGAACCTTATTTTTCAGGTCAATGATTTTTTGAACTCTTTCATCAACCTGACGCCTTTCGGCTGCAACCATTGCCTCTCTCTGCTCTGCATTTGAGTAGAAAAAGCCTGCATTTATTTCACTGAGAGGAAACTATTATTTCAACGTGTCCACACACATATATTGATAATATCAAGTGATATTAACTTATTACTTGTGCAAAAAAAAAAAACACCTGTAACCCCGATCAAATTGTTGATCAACAAGAACAAAAAGAAAAATAATATATGCATCTATCAATAATATTATCTTTAGAGAGTAATATACATTATATTATTTCTAAGGAGAAAAAATGACATGACATAGCTATTTCTACTTGTTAATTACCAAAACTTATTTTTATCTTCTTGATAATCTATACACACCTAAAATTTATAAGTAATCTAAAAACTAACAACATTGAAATAAAAAAACCAAGTCCTCCAAAACCTCAACATATGTAGTCTGATTTCCTTAATTGACTATACGTCTCAATGCTCACCTTTTATCATACTCCAAAGAGACATTGGATGTCAAAATGTAACAATTCTCAGCTCGTCGCTTCATATCAGGATGTCTGGAGCCATGATCAAGGACAAGACCCTCAACCTACAAAAGAACATGATTTGAGACGGGAACCTGTATGATATTGAAATGTAACTCATGAATAATATAAACGAAGCTATTGTTAAGCTTACACCGTATAAAGATACCATCCATAACTTTTTTTACATAGGTAAGATACCGTTCATAAATTTTTTATATATGTAAACCGTTCATAGATTATATGATAAAAGAGCAATGGAAGCCTTGCGACTGCCAAGTGTCTTCCTAATAATGTGAGAGAAGACTTCAGCCACCAAAAATAATAGATGCACCATCACATACTTCCCTAAGATTCTATATTTATTAAAAGAAAATTGCTAACAACATTCTTGCCCATACAGTGAGAGAATTTAGGGATTTTTTCTTTAGTACTTTAAATTTTTGGGTGTGTAATCTAGTGAAGGACATGAATATCTGTAGTGTTCTCTTTTAAGTTGCTATAGCTTGTATTTAGGTGTATTCTCATGTATACTTTCTGTGTACTTGGGCTATGCCTTTTTACTTGGAATAAAATCTCTTTTTACCTATCAAAAAAAAAAAAACACAAACGACAGTCCAGGCAGAACGCTTACAAAAGCATTGTTCAATTGTGACCAACACTCTTGCCCATAAAAAGTGAATCCAAAGATAAATGTGCATTAAAAAAAGTACATATAAAGAAAAAATTACCAACCCACCACTAACTCGAAAAATAAAATAGAACATCATAAACAAATGAAGTTTTTTCTGAGGTAGCAGGTAACCTCCAATTGATGCTGAAAACAATCACACAAGCAAGAATTCCAAGCAATCAAGGATCTTGCATATGCCTTGGGTTAATAAGTTACAACTTTTTCGGTAAGTATATAATACAAAAATCAATAACTATTTTATATTCCTTGGAAGAGAAGGACCAGAAAGCAGACCAACAACTATAAATTATAAACATACCAAGCGCGTGTCAACATCAAATTTATGACGCATGTGCATGATCTCCACCATAAACAGATCGATGGCTTCCTCAGGCTTGCGAATGCAAAGCACCTGTCACATACAAATAGTTAATTACACACCAATATGCAAAGGTCTCGCACAAAATGCTAACTGCATGATCCAGTTAACGAGATGAACATAGCAGGTTATGTAGTATAATTATCAGTCTCTCATTCTACCATTACTAAAATTTCAACATCTTCAAACTCACCGCATTGACAACTATATCAGTCAATTGATCTGCAAGGGCTTCATACAACTGTAGACAGAAAAAATGGTCAATAAAATCATGTAAAAAGGTAGGTTAATACAACTCAATAGTTTTGAGTGGCAGAATACCCATGGCTTTATCCTCCACCTCTTTTTTGGAAAAAGAAAGAGGGAAGGAGGTGCCAATTGATCAAAATACAATTTGATGAACAGTGAAAATTAGATCAAACAATTTATTTCATTTAAATTTTAGCAGAAAGAAATAAAAGCTAAGGCAAACCCCATGCCACTTCATTGTTTTTTTTTATCAGTAAACAAAATTTTATGGATCGTAAGAATAGGCAAGAGCCCAATTATACAAGACATATAAAAGAGCATAGCCTATGCGTGCTCAAGTTTATACAAGATCCTAAGTATACCTCATCTTTTTTACACTGAAAAAGAAAATAAAAGAGACATTACAAGTTACCTTAGTTCTGAGTGTTGTTCTTGCTACCATTTTCAGAATCTCTTTGTCAGGCTCATCACCCATAACAACTGAATTCTTGAATTTCTCAAGAAATTGAAGGGTTGCTCTTTTAGCAATCTCAAAACCGTCAACCAATACACGGGGATGCATTCCTAGAACAAGCATGTCTCAACAATGTACATAATAAAGGAGTGACAAGAAAAAATAAAATATCTTGCTTGTAAACTCTATGTGTACTTGGGCTATGCCTATTTACTAGCCTTAATAAAACTTCTTATTACAAAAAAAAATATCTTTCCAGCCTAGCTTTGACGAGAAAACTCATAACCATAAAAAAGTTTTCCTCGTCTTTCTTCAAAGGAAAAATTCTTTTGGAAAAACCTGGCAACACTAACTCATTTTCTACTTGGGCTGGTAAATCCCGATTACCTATATGGAATGTGATACAAATTGAAGATGCTTCTAGCATAACAGCGCTGTCAATTTATTAAATAACTGTCGAGTAAATATTGGGAGCTTAAGTAGATATCACATCCTTCAACACAATAGCAATTTCGGTTAACCTTTAAAAAACACACTATTAGTTTATATTATCCATTCTACTTTTTAAAAAAAGTTACAACATAATCAAGCTAAGTTTAAACATGAATCCTACTTGGATCAAGCTCAAGCAACCCAAAAAGGCTCAAGTCGAGCTCGAGCTCGAGTTAAGTATAATCAAGTCAAGTTTGATAAGGCATTACTTGCTTGAATTCAGCTCAATTACAGCCCAAGGTGAAAGAGAACCAGAAATTATCTTTTGGATTTTATATGATTTGATGCAACTGAGTTCACAATTTTACTTTGATTAGCATCCTGACCTTCATCAATGTAACGTTCTGATTGTTTCATAAGCTCGCCAATAAAAAGCACAGTAGAAGTTGTGCCATCTCCACTGATATCATCTTGGGCAACAGCTGTTCTAGCAATCATAATTGCTGTAGGGCTTTGAATTTGCTGTGACCATTGATGAAACATCAAACAATGAAGCACTATTTAGAAAAATACATAAGTAGAGTGTTTAATACATTGCCCAGTAATTCTGCATAAATTTTAAACACGAGCATCTGCATGCTCAGGAGGAAGTAATAATCTGCGATCACTAAAATTCAATAAAAAGTTATTTTTCTATATTAGTCCAATGTCCACAATACAAAAAAAAAAAACTTTTATCCTAATTAAATTGTGCCAAGCTCTACAGGCCCTCATCAACTAATCAAAGTCTGTCACGTATATTCTCTTGCGTCCTTATATCCAATCTAAAATCATACTGTCTTTCCCTATTTATCACATCCTTCTACTTTAAAAAGAATAAATAGTAATAATAACACAAGCATATTCTTCTTCACCACATCTATCCTCTGTTCACCACATTCTTCTTGATCCAAAAGTGGTTCTTAACCCTAGATAACTCGATTTTACAAATCGAAATTCAAAATAGTTCGGAATTAACATATATTAAATTTTCTATGCATGAAGAGGCAGTATATGAAGCAAATGGCACTCAAATAAATACTCAGATATATTTTTAAAAAATTCAATAAACGCTACAGTTTAATGATTCTACCACGTGCTGCACAGATTGTACCGTAAACTAAAGAATCCAAAGATCTAGGGTTTACGAGAAAGATAGGAGGAGAGATATAGAGAACTGACCATTTCCTTCAAGAGAGTGTTGCCGTCTTTAGTGAGCTTGATGTCGCCTGCCCCACCAACAAGCCTGGAAAAGAAAATATGAGAAATCAGAGAAAAAATTGGGGGAATATATATATATTTGATCGGTAAAAGTAAGCATATATATATATATATATATAGAGAGAGAGAGAGAGAGAGAGAGAGAGAGAGAGAGAGAGAGAGAGAGAGAGAAGATGTACATCTTGATGGTGCCCTTGGGGCCGAGGTTGGTCTTGAGGACGTCCTGCAAGCCTTTGGCGGCATTGATGTTCATGTGTAGTGCCGCCGATTTGTTCAGAACCTCCGCGTTTGGATTCAGCACTCTCAGCGACATTTTCGGCTGCTTGAGGTGTATTCCTAATGTTTGCGAAGAGAAGGAACTGAGTATGCCTAGGGGACTGAGGAGGAGGAGAGAAGCAAGAGTTTGAGGGTTTTGGTGCCTTTCTCGAAGGCCGTCCAAAAAAAGATATCGAAATCTCGATGGACGCTAGCCAGCAAACATATGAAACGAAGCAAAAAATCATTTGGGCTTGAGACGAGGATTCGAATCTTACACCAGGATCAGACTCTTTTAGGCCCATCTCTGAAATAATCCAAGAATTTAAATGGTCCTTTTTGAAGAGTTCTTTATACCGCATTGCACTTATTATAATGGGTTTTACTATATAATTTCTTATTATTCATTTACATTTTATATTTTATATTTTTTTAAAATTTTTAAAATTTTTTTGAGTTTATTTTTTTAAAATTATTTCAAATTTTTTATTCACGTTTCATATAAAAAATATTTGATAAAAGAAAAAATTAAAAAAAATGTAGAGTATGGAATGTGAGTGAATAATAAGAGATTGTGAAAATTTTTTGTATTATAATACTCTCCATGTCAAATCTAGCTTAAGACTTGGTAATAGCAATTGCTATTGACCTAGCAATTACTTTTAGGTTATGCTTGAATGGTAAGACGAGAATTCTTAGTTTTAAATGAAAATTTAAAATATTATTTTTTAATAGTATTATTGATTTGAAATTTGAAAAAGTTGAATTGAGATTTGAAAAAGTTGAATTGTTTATTATAGTTTATGTGAAATTTTGAAATGGTTGTAATAATGAGATGAGATAAGATGAAAATTTTGTATCTCATCTTAGTTACCAAACATAAACTTAGTCAATAGGATCAAAATTCAGAAATTCATCATGTTTTCGTGTAAATTTGGATAATATATATATATATATATATATATATATATATATATATATATATCTATATGTGAGTCAATCCTAACTCATCCATCTAGTTAAACGTAAGGGTGAAAAGCGATCGATGCTTAAGTTTTGGGAGAGAAAACCGGTCGAAATCGGTCGATGGGGAGGAGAAACACCAACGCCAACCGATACTTCATTTCTGTGGCAGTTCACGGTTGGTTCTCAGACCAAGTTTCGTCTGAGATAGTAGAGACTAGAGAGAGAGAGAGAGAGAGAGAGTTGCAGAGGTGAAATAGAGAGAGAGGATGAGAACTGAGATCGGGGAAGAAGAAGCAAGGAAGAAGACAACTTTATTTCGAAACGATACTGTTTGGTTTAAACCAAACAGCGTCATTCTAGTTAAATTTTTTTAATACATTATGAATAAAGCGATGCTATTTGGTATTGTTTTAATTGTGTTTAAAACACAACTACAGGCTTAAAACGATGTCGTTTTACTTAAATTTAAATAGAACGACGTCGTTTTGAGTACATAATATATAAAAAAATTAATTTCTTTAATCGGCCTGTTCAGCGGTTTGAATCGACGCCGAATCGGTTGATATCACTTTTCTCTATATGATGTCGCATGTCGACTGGTTCTCTATCAATTTCGACTGATTCTGAGCTCCGTTAGCTGGTCTAAGTCAGTCTATGTCGGTTTCTTGATTTGTTGTAAAGCCCTTGTTAAACGTATCAGATTCTTCAATTCTAATCCATTATTGGATATTTGAAGGTATGAATAAAAAAAAAAAAAGTTATCAACCCTAATTGATATTGATATTGATATATGGTCTCAAATCAAGAATATTTATATTCCTCTAAAAGAGTCCTTTTTTAGGAGTCCTTTGTACTTTATAATGCTCTAGGTCAAATCAATCGGTCTTGATCAAGGATCAGAAATTCATGTTTGTACTGTAAATTGGGATAATATATATAGGAAAATATTACATTACCTTCCCACTGCTTGTCAATTTTTTTTATTTAATAATTAAGAAAATAATTTTAAATATATTGAGATTTTTTTTAAATCTTTAAATATATTAAAAAAATATAAAAAAAAAGTTGAATTAACACTATTGGTCAAATATAGCCCGACTCATATATATATTGAAAAATAATATTCCAACTGATGGAATAGACCGATGGAGTAGACCGATGGTTTTTATTTTTATTTTTTTAATGGTTAAGGAATAACTATCAGTAAATATGTGTATTTTAAGAAAAAAAATTATTTAAAAATGTTTAAAAATGTCGAAAGAAGATAAAAGAAAAGAAAATTACAAATTAAATGCAGTGATCGGTCCGTTTTATCGGTTGGCTTTTTCGGTTCAAGTAACAGTGTCCTATATATATATATATATACACTAGGTGAAAGTAATGTGCAATGCACGTTTGCTTAGTATATATTTAATTCTTTTTAGTTAAGAACTAATTTTTCCTTAATAAGTACGTAATGTTTTTGGTTAATTAAATAACGATATTGTAACATCCCGGATTTTCGTGTATTTTTAATGGAGGTTTTATTTAATTTATTTTGTGATTATTTGTCTTATTTTAAATTTTGGGAGTTTTAAAATATTATTTCTTAATATTTTATGTGGTGAAAATTATTTTTATGTGATTTTTTAGATTTTATTTACTATTTTAGCTTTTAAAATGATTTTTAATTTAAATTGATTTATTTTTGGGTTTTTAATTTTTATTGTTGCATTTAAATTATTTCACTGTGTTTGAAATATTTTAATTAGCTTCCGGTTTTAATTTCATTTTCGTTGGATTTTTCGGGACCCAGCTTGAAAGACTGGATCTTCCTTTTTCTCCTCTTCTTTTTCTTTTTCTTTTTCTTTCTTCTTTCTTCTTCTCCCGCGCGAACAGCCCCTCTCCCTTCTCTCTCTTCTCTCTCCTCTCTCCACCGTGTGAAACGGGTTTTCCCTCGCCGCGCCGCCTCCTGGCCGCCGTGTGCTACACCGCCGGCACCATTCCCTTCCCCGTGCGCCGGCGACCTCACCCCTAAAATCTCAGACCGCCTCGAGCCGCCGTTAGCCGCTGTGAACCGATCGAACCCGCGGTGGGTTTTTCCCCATTCCGCCGCCGTCCGGCCGCCATTGGCCACCAAATTTCTACCACATCTTCACCGGCCCAATACCAAGTTTTTTCACCCAAACTCGGCCCCGATCCGTCGTCGGAGCCGATCGTACGAAACCAAAACCCAATTCGAACATTTCGGCTTTAAACTGCTCATTTCCGCCGCTATTCTCGGCCAACCACCACCACCATTAGATTCACCACCTTCCATAGGCCCTACCCTATCAATTTCGAGTCTCTGTTTGAAACCGTGAAAAATTCCCATTTCACTGCATTTCGGCCAGTGTTTTTACACTGTGCGAATTTGCTGTTCTGGCGATTTCCAGTGCCTCGGAACCTTCGTAAAATTGTTTTAAAGCGCTGTAAGTATTTCCTAAACAATTCTTTGAGATTTAATTATATTTTTGCAATTAACTGCTATATTTATATATATGTATCCTGGTTGGTTCCGGACTGAGTCCGAGGAGTTCGGGGGTGGTTGGATTGATCGGAGTATTTGTTGTGTGTGATTATTGTGATCTGGTTAATTGTTGGAAATTGAATTATTTGTGGATTGATCAATTGTTGGATATTCTGGATTTGGTTGTATTGTGATTTTGGGAGTTGATCATTGATTATGTTGTTTCATTTCATGTTGCACACATGGCATGTTTGTAAATTGAAAACTGGATTTTCGTGTATTGCATTCATGTTCATGTGATTATTTTGAAAACTGGGTTTTCATGAGAATTGGATTTATGGGTGCGTGTGTATCACGACCCCAAGCCGAGATGGGGCATTATCTCGGTGGAGCTCCTCTGGTCACTCGGGAGCGTAAGATACTGAGTGACGTCCCCTGGGTTGTCGCCGGGCGACAACGGGATCGGACGTTGGACGTGCCAACTCTGTGGCCCTTCTGCTGGCGGGGGCTAGAGGATGACTTGGCCACGAACGCACTGGGTGCGGAACTGGGCATTGCTCGTAAAGCAGCCAGGACGTGCGGATGGTCCATAGGGGAGGCCATGGTGCATATGGTTAATTGGATAAATGGAAAAAGAGCTGTTTTCTGGGAAAATAGTGTGAGTTGTTTTTGTGTATCATTTTCTGGAAAAATGATGGATAATGATTTTTGTGTGCCATTTTCTGGAAAAATGGTGGAAATTGTTTTACTGGAAATGATTTTGAGCCAATGAGATTTTTGGCGTGCGTTGCACTATTTCATTTGCATCATGGGCATGCATGGTTAGTTGTTTAGATATGGTTATATCTCTGGACTTAGTTAGGTTATAACTTACCTGCGGTACCATTTCATGGTATTGCAGACTTTGTTGATGATGCAGATGCCGAGCCTGAGAATCTGGCTCCGCCGGAGGAGTGATCTGGGATCACTAGAGTTGTAACTTTTATTTTCAGACTTGTATTTTATTTTCTGGGACTTGGCTTTGTTTTTAAGGTATTTGTATTTTGGATTTCTGTATTAATTAAAATTCTGGAACTAGTAGACTTTATTACCTTTCGCTGTGTTTTTATTTGTGCACTGTTTATTTGTTGCACACACTGACACTTGTCGTTGGGATGCGTGACTGGTTGTCATCATCCCAGATGTCTCGATTTCCGTGCTGGTCCGTACATAGAAGTCGGGGGCGCCACAGATATAATATTTATATAATTTATAAATAATTACACGCTGTGATATATTTAAAAAGAAGAACATAGAAGCTATAAAATGGTCTTATAAATAAACAATATTGCCCATAGTTTTATAAAAATTGTTTGAGATAATTCTAATTCTAGAATGACGATACATCATTTCACTCATCTTGCATTGCCCCACGTCAATAAGCTTTCTCTTTTCTCTCTCTCTCTCTCTAAGATTCACATTAAGGAGAACAATAGAAACAGCTTCCAAAGTAAAACCAGAGGATTCTCATTGGCCTCAATTTAACCATAAGCAATCAGTTATTCAATATGATGATCTAGCAACATTGTCAACAGCTCTCAAGTGGCACCTTGCCCAAGTTCATGTGTAAAAGAAGCAAAACCATCCACACAAAAAAGTCACGAAATAACTTAGTTTTGCAGGGCTCTACAACTGGCTATCACGAAATAACTACAATATAAAAAACAGAAAACCATGAGCCAACAGAGAATATGAAAAGGGAAAAAAGGAAAATTAAATATTTGTCAGTTGCTGGATAGAATGGTTTTCATTTCTGCTCAAGACAACAAAACATCAACTAACTATTGGAATTACATTCAGAGAACAAGACCAAAGGAATTTGATTCCACATAAAAAGAATGACGATATCTGCAACAGAAGGAAATTGACGGGAAAGGAAAAAACAGATAAAAGTAAATGAACATAGAAAATAACTAATCTCCTCTGCAATTGTTGATTTTATATGTTCCTGCAGTTTATAGAAAATACAAGATAATGTTTCAAAGAGTATAGAGTATAAGATTCCTCCAGAAAACATATTAACCAATGTTATTTCACTACCAAACCTACTTGATTAATGTGAAAAATTGAATTCCAAAAATTCATTATATCAACATGCCAGTTACCCAAAAAATATCAAGAGTGTTTCATTTCAATAGTTCCATTCAACACAAATATAAGGGCGAATCCGGAGATGAATATATAGGCCTGCTTGTTCTACCAGCTTGATGAACTTAACTAAGTCATGCCTATCCTCAAAATAATACTGAAAAGTGATAGAAAAATAAAAAGCAATGAGCATATTCTCAATCAGGAAAAAACACAATATTTATGGAAAAAGAATAGAATAAAATGCATTTCCATTACTTGTCCTGGAGAAGGCTCGTGTCCATTCCAAAACGCATATATCTGTATAACATCCAAATTGCCTTCTGTATAAGATGAGGCTACATATGCAACAAGCAAAACAAATACACACATTTAATAACTGCAGGTTAAGTTAACCATACGTAAAAACACACATTTATATATAGATCGTCTTTAACTGCAGCTTGACATATTCCAATGAGAGGATTACTGTGTATATCGGCAACAACTACCATGGGTTCTCTATTGTCTTGGAAAAGTAAAAGAATGAAATAATAAGACTTTTAGTTCTATCTCCCTCGTGTTTAACATAGGACCAATTAGTAGAGTCAATTTAAACAAATTCATCAGTTTCATATCAAACAGCATTTGTTGTATGATCACAACTATACATTCACAAGGTAATGACAACCAAAAGGCAATATTGAAGCCAAAGAAAACTCTTAACAGCACGTGGAGGCTGTAAAATTAACTTATGATCACAAAGAATAACAAAATAAAAATAAATCATGGACAATTGCAATCAAACTTAAGCTTCCAGGCATGTCAGGAAAATATAGCACACTTGATGACTATCATAAGTTTGATTTTTTTTTTATAAGTAACTATCATAAGTTTGATTACAACATATTCAAATGAATCAAACCATAACTGATTCTTCTAGTGCATCCCAAAAAAGAAACTAATTTATCACCACTTTCTACTACGACTTCCTATAAAAGTACCATAGAACAAATAGCACTCTTTTGAGAAATCAAATATTCTTCTGATTTCCACAAGAAGAGGACCCATGTTGCCCTTTTTTTCCTTATTTTGGTGAGGAGGGGGCAATAAATCAGACAAATACAAACCTTGAAGCAGCATAAACTTCAAGTCAAACAACGCAGATTCCTTACAAAAGCCAAACCAAGAACTTTAAAAACAAAAAGACCACACTTGATGACTATCATAAGTTGATTTTTTTTTTAATAAGTAACTATCATAAGTTTGATTACAACATATTCAAATGAATCAAACCATAACTGATTCTTCTAGTGCATCCCAAAAAAGAAACTAATTTATCACCACTTTCTAATACGACTTCCTATAAAAGTACCATAGAACAAATAGCACTCTTTTGAGAAATCAAATATTCTTCTGATTTCCACAAGAAGAGGACCCATGTTGCCCTTTTTTTCCTTATTTTGGTGAGGAGGGGGCAATAAATCAGACAAATACAAACCTTGAAGCAGCATAAACTTTAAGCCAAACAAAGCAGATTCCCTACAAAAGCCAAACCAAGAACTTTAAAAACAAAAAGACCACAAATTAAAATTCAAACCAAAGAAAGTTGCCAAGGAAATCAAAGAGAAACACCAAAAGATCACAAATCTTAAAACAAAACAGAACAACTTCTATTAATGGAAGGAAAAAAAAAACAGTAAGAGCCATCTACCGCAACATTACTAAAAATGACACCTTTTCACTCTTAAAAGCCGTCTTTTTTCACTTATTTTCTCCTTTATATTTCTTTGCCATTAAAAATACAGTTTGAAGTACTTTTTTTTATCTTTATTTTGCAGCAAATATGTTATAGAGATTTGAAGCTGAAAAACAAACTTTTAGATGGAAGCATCTTTAACAAAATATACAATTCCAACAAAATATATAAAAGAAAAATAACATAGCAACTTCTCAAAATATACAAATCCAACCAAATATATAAAAAAATAACATAGCAAATTCTTTTAATCCAACAAAAAATTAAAAAGCATCTTTTTTTCTTCATACCCAAAAGAATATCTACCGCAACATACAACTTCAAAACAGCATAAACTTCAAACCAAACAGTCCAAATCTCCTACAAAAAGAAATAACGACCATCTGTTGATTTCAAAAATAAGAACATAAACATATTAGAGAACACCAATTTTTTCATGTAGTTCACGATAAAAGAACTTTGGGTTGTTAAAAAAAAAGAATATAAACTCCTAATAGAGTCTACCAAACTCATCCATCTCATGAAGCAGGATTTCCTGGATGTGATATAAAAATAGAGCCATTACTAAAAATGCTACCTTTTCACTCTAAAAGCTGTTAAGAGAAGCAAAACCATTCACCTTTTCACTCTTGATGCAGAAAAGTTCTTTCTGCTTCACTAATTTTATAGAGCTCTGAATTTAGTTCAGCAATCTGCTTCCGTAACTTTAAGACAAGAGGGGTGGGAGACAGCAAAAACTATAGATATGCTACCCCACATTTATTGTTTCATAAATGTAGTTGTCTGATTTACTTAAGAATTCTGAATGTGGTCTCCAAATAACTTTTTTACTAATGATAGGACCGCCTTGAGTTTCAAATAACTTTTCTGCCTTCATCATACTCACAATCTTTTCTGTAAATTGTTGCATTGCCGCCTTCATTGTGGTCAATTAGAATAAAATGAATCATTTAAAAACATTTATTACGGAACATAACAGAAAATAATTATATACTGTTAAAACCCAAGTGTCTACCTTGAATGGCCCATTATCTGTTCTGAAAGCAATTCCCGTAACATATTTCTGCCAAACAGGAAATCTCCTAAATCAGAAGCAGAACAAGACGGAGCATATCAATACAAGGTGTTAAAATGGAACAAAAAAATATAAACTTTTTGGGTTTTAAGTAATTTTTGTTCATAATTATCAACATTAGTACCCAAAGTTTCATTCAACACAAACATAAGGGCCAATCCGAAGATGAATTTATAGGCCTGCTTGTTCTACCAGCTTGATGAACTTAACTAAGTCATACCTATCCTGAAAATAATACTGAAGAGTGATAAAAAAAAAAAAAAGCAATGAGCATATTCTCAATCAGGAAAAAAACACAATATTGATAGAAAAAGAATAGAATAAAATGCATTTCCATTACTTGTCTTGGAGAAGGCTCGTGTCCATTCCAAAACACATATGTCTGTATAACATCCAAATTGCCTTCTTTGGCCTTCTGATTAAGATCAGGCCACATCTGCAACAAGCAAAAACACCCACCAAAAAAAAAAAAGATCGAAGATTTGAGCTCAGAATCGGAAAAAACTTGCAAAGCAGACACCCATCAATAGAAAACACGAAAAAAGGCAGAAACAGGTGACCCTTGAACCATATTCACCGAAGCCAGAATAGAAGTGTACCGGCAGGAGAAATCACGGCCCAAACTGATCCGTTCTCCGCCATTCTCATCTGCTCCCACCAGACTGATTCGACGATGGAGGATCTCCTGGAACCCATACACGACATCCATAAGCAGCAACCTCTGTCGGGGAAGAAGAGCCCATTAATATTCTTTTGCACGAGAGGTTTTCAGATAGGAGAGAAATTGATAGAGAGCAATAAATACGAAGAGGTGAAGCGTTATTTTCCTTTCTATTCTTTTACAGCAACCAATGAGATAAGAGAAATTCAATGACCTAGATTGATTTAACGGAAAGTTAAAGGAATACAATTAAAATTACTCTAATTCCGTTAAACCAACAAATTTACGTTAAACCAACATTTTTCCGTTAGATAGATACTTTTTATATATAGAGAGATATGTATATAAGAGTCAATCCTAACTCATCCATCTAATTAAACAAATCAGATTCTTGGACTCTAATTCATTGTCAAATTTGCAGGTTACATAAAAAATTATCGACCCTAATTGATATTGATATTGATGTTATATCTTATAGAAATTTATGAATTGAGTCCAATAAATTATGTTCAAACACCTAAAACTGGAAGTCGAAGTACTGGCAGCTAGACGTATCGATCACCAATTGCTAGCCAAGTGTTGACGGGAAAGTAACAATTTAGGAACAACCGCGGTGATTGGTTCAAGTAGAAAGTAGAAAGAGCAAGCGAAATATTGCTAATAAGTTATATCTCTGCTTTATGGAGATCTGGAAGCTGCAAAGTGCTATATAAAGTATGACTTTATATGAACTCCGGCCATGACTTCGCTCAGTTAGTACTGAGAGTTCATCTCAATACATTTCATCTCATCATTACAATTAATTTTATAAATTTTTATATAAAATATAATAAATAATTTAACTTTTTTAAATCTCAAAATAATAATAATATTAAAAAATAATAATCTAATAATATTTTATTCAATTTTCAACTTTCATCTCAACTCATTTTATCCCATCTCAATCCAAACCTAACCAATGTTCCTAACTCGCATCTTTGACTAACTTAGCTGCATCTAATGATATATTCCTGCTTTCTGGAGATGTAGAACCAAAATATCGATGACGTTCAATTAATTAATTCTGCATATATCTACGCTGCCACTTTATAACAAACTTATATAATTAGCTGCATTTGGCCTTGTTTACAATGGTTACTGACCTTATCACGAGGAAAATTAAGGGCCCTTTTGTACCCATTTACCCTAATTAGATCGAGTTCATCATCTAAGATTTCATCATCATCCATTACTGCGTCCGCTCTATCTTTTTCTTGGGTTACTCTCTCCCTCAGTGCATGGCCGGATAGAGGTGGTCCAAAAAGGAGGAGAAGAAAGGAAGGAATATTATAAAGAATAAAGAATGCAACATCATCATGTGCAAACCCATGGGGCTTGGATGACTGATTTCAGGCCAGTGGGGTTTGATCAAACCCATGAGGCTGAAAAGAATATAAATTCTCACCGTACGTCATAGTTCCCGCTGAGAGATCTCTAGAATCTGAATTGTTTGAGGTACTAATTTGATGACTGGGAGATCATCAACACCTTGGAGTTTTAAGCAATCGTGCATGTCAGATAAGATCTATGGTATAAAATGATCTTCCACATGCATGGGACCTAGCTAGCTACGTACTTTAAGAGCAATGCATGTTTATGTTATAGGCAATGAAGCTGAATTCAGCTAATTGTTCGCCTCGTCCAGGGTTGCTACAGCTAATTGTTCAGTACTGAGCAAATGAGCAAGGCACCAAAAAATATTATATCAGTAACTACATGTAAATATACAAATCTAATCTCCATGGAGATACACGTACGGCCGTTTAATGATCATTTGACAATATGTGGCTAAAACATCAATTTATGTCTGAAGTTACTGTGTACAGATTGTCTTAGAAGTAGGAATACCAAGTTTTGCATATCTTTGACATGAGGAAAATGGTAAAAATATGATCATATCCGTTCTCTTTATATCGGTAGCAAGCTAGCTTCCTGGTGAATTTTTGCAAAAAATGAATGCAAAAGCACTTTAAATGGAAATGAGAGGCTGGTGACTTTGGAATTAGAATTTATTTTCCAAACTTGAAGGCGCCGGTTCTAACTTCTAGGTCATTTATTAGTAAAACACACACACACACACACAAATAAATACATGCCAGATACATATACATATACAAATATATATATATATACATATATATGTGCATCACTTCATATTTCGCACCATTGTATTGATCATGTCATCGTACGTACGTATACGTATTCATGTGTACGTACGTATCTTAATTTGGCTTTTCGTCTTCTACGTGTATCTCCTCATATATATGGTTCAACTTCAGTTTCATTTCTTAAAAGAAGAGAGAGAAATTTAGCTTGATTTCTTAGAGATTATGCCAGGGAAACTGATAAAAACCCGTCCCCCACCGACGTCCCTTGCGCGCGTGCCCGCAGGAAATAAAGGGGAAGAGGAATAATTAGAAAATAAGTACTAGTCAAAAAGCATGGATTGAGAAGAAAGTGGGATATATGGAGAATAAAGTTGACTGCCCATTTGAACGAGAAGAATATTCAATTTTTTAATCACTAATCCACTCAAGCCCCACGTACCAATCGTCCATATATACCAGATTTATCCTAGAATTAATTCATGTTTGGCATAACAAAATTCCAATAAGTTGATCTCGGTATGATCTCATTTAGCTTATATAAGTGACTCTTCTACCAATAGAAGAAACAGGAAAAATAATATTTAGAAGGAATTAGCAGCAGTCTATTATCAAATGCGCGCATTGATCTACATCATTTCACGGGGAATTCTTACTCTAAATTAACCATATATAGTTGAAAAAAAGATGCTTCGTTCTCTCTTTTATGTTCACCTTTAGGGATAAGATTAGAATAATAAGAGGTACTAGTCATGAGGTTGATCAAATGCTGCTGCTGAGTTTACATTGAGATATTGTTCTAGTTACTAGTATATGGCTAGTATTATATACATATATATATATATATATATCTAATTAGAGTTGGATACAGTACACATGATGCATTATGTTACAATTATGAATTTCAATTGGAGTTTAACTAAAGGATATATATATAAATTAAATGTGACCTTTACCTCATATGAGAATCCAAATTAATTTGGCATATATATTATGGTGAGCTCGATGGCCCACTTACCAGATAAAAAGACGGGGAAGCTTCCTTGGCCTAATCTTCGTATGCATGTTTTATATAATTACCCTTGAACGCAGTGACACTCACACCACAAACACCATTCTCTTCCACTCATCTTATGAGAACTAAAAGAATGGCCTCCATTTCCCTTGATCCAAGGTCTAACCTCCAAGTTGGCAGGAACCCTCATGAAAATCATGGAGTCATTGAAGAGATTGAAGGTCTCATTAAAGTCTTCAAAGATGGACACGTCGAAAGGCCTCCAATTGTCCCTATTGTCCCGTGCACCATGGGATTAGAGCGTGGAGTGACAGCAAACGATGTTGTCGTCGATAAGTGCACTAGTTTGTGGGCACGCATATATGTCCCGAGCTGTCCTGGCAAGCTTCCATTGCTTGTTTACTTTCATGGAGGTGGATTTTGTATTGGCTCTGCTGCCTGGAGCTGTTACAGTGAGTTTCTGTCCAACCTTGCTTCTAAAGCAAATTGTGTCATTATCTCTGTGAATTATCGTTTAGCCCCCGAGAATCGTCTGCCTGCTGCATTTGAGGATGGTTTCAACACTCTTATGTGGGTGAAACAGCAAGCTCTACTAAATGGTTCTAGCGAGGACAAATGGTGGCTGAAGCATTGCAATCTTTCTAATATGTACCTAGCCGGTGACAGTTCAGGGGCCAATATTGCTTACAATGTCGCCACACGGCTAGGGTCGCGTGGTCCATCCGAATCCAGTACCACTATAAATCCATTGTGTCTCAAGGGTATCATCTTGATCCAACCTTTCTTTGGTGGAGAGGCATTAACTTGGTCCGAAAGGTATACCAATCAACCACCTAATTCGGCGTTGACCCTATCGGTCTCTCATGCATATTGGCGTTTATCTCTGCCTCTCGGAGCTAAACGTGACCATCCTTGGTGCAACCCTCTGGCAAATGGCGCAGCCAAGTTGCGTGATTTAAGACTACCAACCATAATGGTATGCATATCAGAGATGGATATACTGAAGGATAGGAATTTGGAATTTTGCTCTGCCTTGATTAGCACAGGGAAAAGGGTGGAAACAGTGATGTACAAAGGTGTAGGGCATTCATTTCAAATTCTGCATAACTCTCAGCTATCTCAAACTCGAATCCATGACATGATGTCTCACCTCAAGGCTTTCATCAATGAATGACTACCGATCGAATTGTTTTTCTTCATTTGTTGTCTTTTTATTCTATTACTGCTTGTTTGCGATGATATAAGTGTCGCTAGCTAGTTTGCGGTTTCAATATTAGCTATGTACCTGCATGTGCTGGTATGAATAAAGAGTTGCTGAGTGTCTCATTTTATTCAAGAAGTTTGTGCTCATAAAACAGAAACAAGTAGACTAAAAGATACTAATCATGCCTTAATATTGTCGTTTAATATCATTATATATAAAGTATATGAGTGCCAAGTAATAGCTAGGTTAATTCCTTCCTTCCCTACGCATGTATTGTCTCCAGGGTCAAGTGTCTCATCGATCGGAATCCTGCACCCTTATATGCTCATTTTAGGATGCCATGTTGATCCAAACTTTCTTTAGAGGCCAGAGAGTCACGAACTTGGTCTGTAGTACTAACCGGCCTATTGCCTTCAGATGCACTTATCCCTCGACTCGAGGGGCTATATAACCGTGACCTTCCATGCCCATGGTGCAACCCTCGAGCAAATGGCTCCCTCTGGTTGCGTGATTTAAGATTAATTCCAGAAATATTAATGGCATGCAGACCCGAAGTATTTACTGAAAGATGGGTACTTACAAGCAATTTGCACCGCCTAGTACTGCAGGAAGGTGATTGTAACAGTGATGTACAAATTAGGAAACTAAGCTTGAAGATCCAAATCTTACAGGCCGGCGAGTTAAAGTATGGATCCAAATATTCGTGTAAGAATCTTAGACTATAACTAGGCAACTAAAGCTTGAAGATCGACAATTAATCATGCTTAGAATATTGGCGGCATATTTTTATATCCTTGTCTGTCAATCTTGAAATTCCGTTTACTTTTTTTTGGATAATTGCCATTTTGAAAAAAATCATCAAATGTCTTTTCGAGTGTTATTTAAGTGCTAGCTAGTCTTGATCGAGTGATGTTCTATTTAACACAGTACGTTGAATTTCAAATATTTTTGTGTTAAGGAAAATTTATTTGAAAGGACCCAATACAAAATTGGGCATAACCCTTGCAACACAGCTCTGCTCCAAGCAGAGCTCTAATTATACAGAAACAATTTGCTAGCATAGAGACCATATAGACCACAGCTAGCTACCCTCACGAAGAAAACTAGCATAACAGGAGCTTAAGACTTACAAAGAGTTGAAGTAAGAGAGAAACCATCCGGGACAAACTCCAAGCTAAAACCATCAGACCAGAACAATCCTCACGACAGTGGGATTATCTAGTCCAACTTGGTTACTAGAGGATGACGATTGTGATTGTTCCAGATGCACGCGGGGACATCGCCTCAGGCCAGTTTAAAAAGCTAGATGATGCATGCCGATCGATGCTATCTACTCGACCATACAATCAGTACCATCACATTTCCAAGTCATTTGAATTATCTACTCGCGTCATTTTGGTTCTCACCGGCTAAATGACACACAAAAAGGCAGCTGGTCCATCTTCGATACACAAAAAAAAAAGGCATCTTTTCGGACCCTATGCATGCATAACTTTTGATCAGGCCAGTTATAGCTAACTTACTTCACATGAGCACAAACATTTTGTCAAATGATTCTTTGTATTGATGCTTTGTGATTTTGAGGGCATTCATCGTATAAAGTATACATAAATTTGCTTTATTTAATGTTCCACGCCACCACCGCCACTCAGTATCATGGAGAGGAGAAAAAAAAGGTGGAATAGAGAATATCCTCACCCTTCATATATGGTTCAGCATCAAGGGGCATCATAATCTGTTTATTTCTGCCTTTATTGCCCAAAAATATTCTGCACGTACGTACCATCTGTACTTCAACCTTATTTCTTATACGAATCGCCTCTAATTAACATGATCAATCGAATTACAATATTTCTCATCCAGTTATTTATGGCCTTAATTTCTTGCATAGCGAACCAAAATAATTAATATAATATTGTTGGAGAAAAAATAAATGGATCATATATAGCAACCATATCAACTATTTGGAAAATCTCATGCAAGTATAGTTGTATTTTTTTCCCTAGATAAACGGAAAAGTAATATGTAATATACTTGAAAAATAAATTGTGCAGACAATATTTTTTTTCAAAGGATTTGCATCGGACTTGCAGACACGGGCTTGTGTGTACTGTAGTATAAATGATCCGACAATATTATAATTAATCCTGGTAAAGCAGCTCCGGATATTCTTCGATGACCCGATGGGCCTGTCTTATTTCTAGGTTTCTGGCCTTTTTCTTTTTCACGCTGAACCATGTTTCATATTGTGCCAAGAGGCCCAAGCCCTCCTCAATAATCATCTTCTTCTTCTGTCTCTCTCCGTAATAGCTAGAGGTAGTGGTGGTGGTGGTGGTGGTGGTGGTGGTTGATGATGAATATTGGTGCAGAAGTACGCGAGGAAGAGCATGTTGCTCTCATGGTTTAGGGTGCCAGACTTCAAGTTGGAACACATTGTTGGATCGGGACTATAACATTTTCCTTAAGCTATTGGATTGGGGTGAAGCTCTCAGCCGGTCGGGTGTGTAGCCCTCTTTTACACCCGCTAATGAGGCGCTACCACGAAGGAGTTATAGCAAAATCAAGTT
Organism: Cyclocarya paliurus; assembly: GCA_029856935.1. NCBI lineage: Eukaryota > Viridiplantae > Streptophyta > Magnoliopsida > Fagales > Juglandaceae > Cyclocarya > Cyclocarya paliurus. Next base: position 39,008,006 of record CM056946.1, on the reverse strand, counting down.
TACACCCACATGCAGGTGATTACCTCTTTTTTTTTTCTCTTCCACCTCCCCCCCCCTCGGGGGCCGTGTCGCTCTCTATCTCCAAGCAAATAAACCAGATGCACGAACGTGCTATCAAAGCACAAAATACCGTAAACACTCACAACAAACAATATTGCCATCAAGTAAAGCGTAAAGAACACTCCATGTCCCTTTTTTTCAAGAGTCGTGCTACGCATCAGCTCCTGTTCATGGCTAATGCATAGCACACCTAACGTGTCTAACTTTTTTTTTTCTTTTTTTATCTGGTGCAGAATGCACCACCTTCTTCTACCTCACCTCTCTCTCTCTTCCTCTCTCTCATCAGCTCACTCTCCACTCTCTCTCTCATCCCTTATCATCTCTCTCTCTGGCCGGGTCTCTCTCTCTCCTTGACTCTCTCTCACATCATCTCTCTCTCGCTCGGTCTCTCTCTCATCAGCTCTTTCTCTCTCATCATCTCTCTATCCTCAACCTCTCTCATCACCTCTCTCTTGCTCGGTCTCTCATCCTCGTGTGTATCTCTCTCATCAACTTTCTCTCATAGCCGTTGGTTTTGAATTCATGTGAACGGTTTGGATGATGACACATAGAGTGTGTGCTGGCTGCTCCCCAACAGGGGCTAATGCAAAGATTTATTCTTTTTTCAAACAGACCCATCTTGGAGAATTTCAAGACAAGTTTCCTGTAATCTTTAGAAGCCTTTGAAAAAGAGTAGTCACAGAAGTAATACCCGGTAAAGAGCTTGCCAAGACAGTGCCATGCAATACCCATATGGTTTGCAAATGACACATCTGTCGCATCTTGGCCAGCGAGATTGAGCACTGGAAGCTCACTGCTTGGGTGGTCTTTAAGCCAAACTGAAACAACGTAGATCTTGCCTTGAATTGAGATCCACAGATCTCCTGCATGGTCGTGCTTCTGAAGCTCTTCCTGAGAAATATACTTCTTCGACTCTGCCATTAAAGCTTAAATTGATGGGATAGAAAGATCTGCGAGTGAAGAAGTTGGACAACATGTTTAAAGAAAAAACTTGGCATTGGAATTTGGAGGAGTTTTGGAAACAATATAAGTAGAAAATAAAACCAAACTGATAAAAAAAAAAAAAAAAAGAAGAAGAAGAAGAAAAGAAATAGCTTTCCGTCAAACTTGGGCAGAAAAATTCAGCAATTGGACTTTTGTTAGTAGAACAAAAAAACTCACCTCCAATTCACAAATCTGGAAAGCATGCACCAAATATGTAAACTTTCTAGGAAAAGTATCATGAGACTAGTAAATTCAAGAAACAGAACCTGCATCACCATGAATAAATATAAGGCATTGGGGAGAGAAAGAAAGGGAAAGAAGGGAGAGAAGAAAGAAGAGGAGAGAGAAATGAAAGAGGGTTGATTCAATACACTAGTACACACCATAAATCACATAAGTCTCATATTTGTTGAAATCTTATTGGCTGGTGCAAAAGAGGACTACACACCCGATCAGTTTTGAGCTTTTCTTTTTGGTCGTGGGCACAAATGGCCCAATTTGTGTATATTATTCATCATGAGAATTGATGCTAGCTTGTAGGGGTGTAAGTTTGGACCGAAAAATCAGAAAATCGGTCCGAACCAGATCGGACCAGCCCGATTTTTCGGTCCAAAATTGGTTCTTTAGTTGCACGAATCGGTTGGATCTAGTCCGGTTCCAGTTCCATGATTTTTGGGACCGGACTGGACCAGTTGAAGAAAAAAATAAAAAAAATAAAATTATATATATAAGTTTTATACAAAAATAATATTATGCAAAATATTTTTTATATATAATATATAAAAAGAAAGAAAATCACTCAAATATTATTACTAAATTTTGATAAGTACATAGGACATTAGTAGTTATACTAAATCACTATAACTAATACTAATATATAACTAATACTAATATAGTACTTGGCTTTAGTAAAACATATTTTTTTTAGTAAAGTAGATTTTTTTAATAAAAGTATAAAACATATTTTTTTAAAGCAATTTTTTTTTTTAATAAACAGATTTTTAATGACAAATTATCAAACTTACATTTTAAAAAAATTGAAAAACCGGACCGGAAACTGGAAGTACCGGTTTAAGAGGGTAACTGGTGCGTAATCGGTTTTGAAAAATGCAAAACCGGTACATACTAGTTCAGTCTTAAATTTTGTCCAAAACCGGACCAGACCAAACCGGTTACACCCCTAACTTGCATGGGAAGCATCATGATGATTGATGCTAGCGGAGAACGATGATGCTTGTCTAACAAAGGATCACAATGAACTGTTGATGGGCAAGACACTAATTAATAGGGTTCTTACGTGGTATGGTTGCCTGCCTTAAGATGCTATATATTCAGGAGGTACGGGGGCATGAATATCTTTAGCCTGTTTTTTAGTACCAAAGAGATCAAGCATGAATCCCATAGCTGTGTAGTATTTAAATATAAATAGGTTACATGTTCGGCCTCAAAACATGGTATCATGTACAATAAATACAAGATTTTTTCTTTTTAATCCGAAGAATAAGTACTACAAGTAAGAAATGCATATATCCAGGTAGAAAAACGTACAAAAAATAAAAATATGATCAAATCCTAGTACAAGTCCCCTCGAGTAATACCAATATTACTACCTCCGATTAGCATAGTACATTAAAGTCAGTATCGATGTGAGCATGACAAAGAAAAATGTTGAATTTGCACCTGCATAAAGGTATACTTTGCACTATTGGGTTGCACTAGGAGCCTAGTTTGTGAGCAAAAAAGGCGCAACGCATGAGTTAACTCAACTATCGCTCGAGCAAAACTAAACCTGTGAGTAGGGGTGTAAATTTAAACCGGAAAACCGGTCCGAACCGGACCGATTTTACCGGTTTTGAATCGGTCCGGTCCGGAACCGGTTCTTATATTTTATAAACCGGCCGGAACCGGTCCGGTTCCGGTTTTGGGATTTTTTGCACCGGACCGGACCGGTTGATAAAATATATATAAAAAATAATATTTTATATATAAGTTTTATATAGAATTTATAATTATATGTGAAATATATATATATAATATAATTATATATCATATATGAAATAATTTCATATTATAATTTATAAATTATAACATAAAATGTTAATCTTAAATATAAACATTTGTAATTTGTTTGATCATATGCTATTAATATAATTATATATAAGATAATGTTATTATAAAATAAAAGTTTAATCTTAAAAATGAAAATGTAATTGATCATGTATTATATAGTTATACTAATATATAGTTTATAACTAATACTAATATATAGCTATCTAATAGTCTAATATTATACTAATATTAATTTTACATTTTAAAAAAAACCGGAAAACTGGACCGGACCGGACCGGAAACCGGTAAAACCGGAAGTACCGGTTTAGGGGGGTAACCGGTGCGTAATCGGTTTTGAAAAATACAAAACCGGTCATACCGGTTCGGTCCAAGATTTTATCCAAAACCGGACCGGTTACACCCTTACCTGTGAGTTCGTTCAAAATGTGTTCGATAGTAGACTCGAGCGAAGCTTAACCTGTGAGTTTGCTCGAGTCTCGCACAATGGTAGGCTCAAGCGAGATACAAACACTAGACACACCACTTGAGTCAATGTTCATTAGTTGTTCGCTCGAGGCACGCTCGACATGCCACTCAAGCGAATGACGTATTTTTTACCAATTAGGGTTTCTAGCACCGTTTTCTATAAATATGTAATATTTTGATCTATTGGATGTGTGTTTCAACAATTTTCAATGAGAACAAAATAGGCAAAGTGTGTGTGCATCTTGTGAGAGAGAAAAAGCCCTAGAGTGAATGAGTTGAGATTATGTGATTGTCATATCTTCTAATTAATAAAATCTATGCAGCCCTGTGAACGTAGGCACGTTGCCGAAATACGTAAGTTGTGTGTTGTGTGATCTTGATTGTTGTTCTTTTATTTGTTTGTCATTGTTGGTGTGTGTTTTTCACAACATGCACCCGCAAATTCTAAAAAAAGAAAAACGGTACTCCACTGGATTCTATGAATCAAGTAGTAATATCGAGGCAAAAGTAATTGGTTATGACTGTTGGAAAAAATGAATATTTAAATATATAGTTGTGGAAATAAGTAATGTATAAGAATGGGAAATAAGTACAATTAAAGAAGTAAAAAAATGAATAGAAAATCTATTGGTGAGTGTATTGAGAAATTAAAAGTAGGGAATGTGATTTTTGATTAGTTAAAATGAAGAACCTTGTTATTTTTCATTTTTTTAATCAATTTTTTTTCATACAGATCTCGACATCTAACTAGTCACGAGCAGTACTTTAGCCCAGCCTTTAGAGAGAGAGAGAGAGAGAGAGTTGGCAAAGCCATTTAGAGAAACAAATTAGAACAATTAGCATTGAACCATTGAAACAATTTGCATGGCTTTATAATGATAATTCAATTTGAAAATAAAATGGAGCACGCCAAAGAATAACAATTTCAATTTAAAGATCCTTTGCTTAGTGTTTCTAGGTGATGCATTGGTTTTTCAATTTAAAAGTTCTTCACAGTTTAATTGACTGTTGGGATACATCATAAGAGGGAAGTGATCAACTGATTTTGTGATCTTTTCTAATCATCTAGCATTTACTTTATGCAGGTTGAGCTTAGCTACAACATAAGTCGGTGAATGAGGATGTACAACCAATTAACTTCAGCCTTACAATAGAATAATCTTGCTGAAGGTCCGAGATCGGGGATATATAATCATTTAACCTCTATCTCCCAACAGATGAATCGTACTGAAGGTTCGAGGTCGAGAATGTCTAATCCTCTAATTGCTACCTCCCAACCGACCAATCGTGTTGAAGGTCCGAGGTCGAGGTCATCTAATAATGTAACTCCATGGTCCTCGGATGATAAAAGTTACTTGTATCATCTTGCTCAAATGAGTGTTCCACGCGAATCTTTCCTGCATACCTCTCATGTTACTTCCCTGCAATGTCACAAACAAATCATATGTATAATTGGCTGTTGATCATGATTCATCTCAAACGTTAGAGTTGGACTTAGAGTGGATTACTTGTTTGCTATTTATGCGTCTGATTGACTCTAGATTCGATGTTTAATCTAGACCATTTTCTTAGATATTTATCGTACGTCGGCATGCAGGATTCAAGTTTTAAGACCAAACTCCAGCCGAATCGAAGGCCGGAAGGGGGCACGAGTCCATAACGTTCTCTAGTTCTAAGAGAACTTAGGGATGGAAATATAAAAGATGAAGAACCAAATGAAGATCTAAGTGAACGATCATAGATGGAAAATGTTGGGTATTTTTATCCTCCTGATCACTAGGAAGATACACACTTTTAAAAACTTTTCAATGTTTACCGTCAGTGTTTTCACTTTTCACTGCTTTGAAAAACTTGTGAGATGAAATGACTGTTTGATACTCAGATGAGATGACCGTTTGATACAGATGTAGGGCTACAACCCGACTTGAGATAACCGGGTTTGTGCCCAACCCGACCTGAGTAAACATAGATAAGGCGCCAAACCGATCCGATCTGACCCGAACAAACAAAGATCGGGTCAAACCCGTATGATCCGACATTCACAACAGAGGGCAAAAAAAAAACTGCATTCTTTGCTTCCTCATCAATTTGCAAAATATTTGTTTCATCTGTATGATCTGATCACAATATCAAATTATTAATCTCAGATCAACATCCCAAAGAACAAAAAATGAAATGTGCAGTTTGCAGCATTCAGCGTCTTCTTCTTACTTCACCGACAAGAGAAAAATAAAAGAGAAACAGAAAGGAAATTTCTTGGGAAACAAACATAGAGAGAGAGAGAGAGAGGAAAAACCATTTCAGAGCTTTCTGTAAACAAGAAATATTTTGTAAAAGATTAGACAAAGGTGAGGGCTGCCTTCCCTTCCATCGCCAAGTGCCGCAGCGATACCACTGCCGCCAACATCAACGTGAACAAGAAGCAACAGGGAGACTCACAGTCACAGCCACTACTGGCGACGTATGTTAAGAGGAAGTCACCGCGGTTCGCACAGGACTTGGATGGGTTGAACTGCTTCGGGACTCTCATCTCTTATTAGGTGAACTGCAGTTCGCAAGACAACCTTTCGAGGAGAGAAGGGTTTCGTCCGTAACTTTTTTGCTAGATACAGAGAGAAAGAGAGAAGGGGGGCTAGGGTTTGTGCTGGATAGAAAGAAGAGAGGGGGCTACGGGTTGATCGGTATTGTTCGCTTAAAAGCAGGTTGGCCATCATCCAACCCGCATCTAATTTTAATCCGATTTTATGCGGGCTGATCGGCTCGATTTTATTGGGTGGGTCGGACTTATTGTGTTTTTGCACAAGCCTATACAGATGTAATGAGCCCTAAAAATCGGACATCAAACTTAAAAGTTTTAGGTGTCAAATTCAATTGAGATGATTTTAGATGAATAAAATAAAATATTATTTTTTAATATTATTACTTTATAATTTAAAAAAATTAAATTATTTATTATATTTTTGGTGTAAATTTAAAAAAATTATAAGGCTAAAATGAGATGAATTAAAATAAATTAAGATGAATTTTCAAACCGGTACTTGTACTCGACATGATGTTTAAACACGAGAAGACCAGTACCGAAGATGTATCTGGATATTTCTATACGACGTTGCAATTACCTGTTGTGATCTCCATCTGTCGGAAAAAACTTTAAGAAAAATAAGAAAAATATATAATATCGATCTAGCTAGCAACGTTTCCAGCATCCTCCATACTTATCGATATTCGATCCGTCATGAGTCGAGCAGAACAATTAATGATCGGAAGGAAGGCATTAACCATTTTTTCTCTGCACTGCAGCTTATATAGCTAGCTAGGTTAATTTTATTTATATATATTCCCGCATGCAAAAGAAGCTGGCTAGGTTAATTTTCTAGGGCAAAGATTAATTACCTGATTGTTCCCGGCCTTCCGGTCGTCTTCATCATTATTTTCTGCATCTTTGCTTTGATTGGAGTCTGGAAAAGATGACATGAACTTAGTTAAACAGTTGGGGAGAAAGATGCCCATACAGAAATGCATGCTCAAAGACTAGTTGGAGCTTGAACTTGATGATGCAGCCTTGAGCTTCTATTTGTAATTGATGAGGTTGGATAGTTCTGCACAGTGATGACCCATGGGTATCGGTCCCCCCACAAATTTCCCGTACTCAATTTTGCATCTTAAAACTGAGAGCGGTCGCTCTAGTGTAATTTTTTTTTAATTTATATTTTTTTATTATTTTAAAATATTTTTAAAAAATATAAAAAAATATTAATACCTATTAAATAAAAAAGAAATTAAAAAATATATAAATAAAAGGCAAATAAAATGGTAGCATTTCTATAATAAAAAATCTATTCAACTTCCTACTATTCACATAATCTCTACACATCATATTTATTATTATTATTATTAAATATTTAATATATGAATAATGAATAAAAAAATTAAATTAATTTAAAAAAAATAAACTTAAAAATTATTTTTTAAAAAATATTAAAAAATATTAAAATTTTAAAAAATGTGGTGCGTTGGAAAGATCGGATAGAATTAGGTTATGCTTGGAAGATGAGATAAGATGAGAATTTTTAAAAATTTTGTAAATAATGTTAAGATAAAAGTTTAAAATATTATTTTTTAATATTATTATTGTTTTGGGATTTGAAAAAGTTAAATTAGAATTTGAAAAAATTGAATTATTTATTATATTTTATATGAAGATTTGAAAAAGATGTAATGATGAGATGAGATAGAGATGAGATGAGATTTCTCATCTTTGTTTCCAAACATAACCTTCCTCTTTCTATAAAACTGGAGGCTGGTTTTAATTCTGCATAGTTCTGTACGACTTTTTACGAAATTCATGGATAGACTCATGACTGTCTGTACAGCGCAGAACAGTAGACGGAAGTTTGACGGAGTTAGAAATTTCTTTCATTTCGGATTATTTATTATTCACCCCATATCCTAATAATGTTTTTCTTTTATAGAGTGGCGTAATAAATAGAAACTAATGAAAATAATTATTCATTTTGTAAGGGCTTGCCACTACCATAAGAAAAAGTACTGAATTCACTTAAAAAAATATTTCTTTTAATTTTTTTAAAGGTTACAAGAGAATTATATCAATTTTCATTATATATATATATATATAATATATTGCGTGCATGTAGTACTGTATTGTTCGTAATTGATTTAAAAGGTCTAAATGTATAGTATACTACATTTTCTTGCATATTAGAGAAAAATCATACAGAACACATCTTTAATTTTACCGTAGAAATTTTTTTGGTCAAACTTTTGAGTAAAAAACTTATAAATAATATTAAAGAAAGTTTTATTTTTAAAAAAGTCTCTATATGCATATTTTATTATGTCTTTAATTTGAAGGGAGAGCGGCCAAGTTTACACAAATGAGATAAATGAGATGAGATAAAAGTTGAATAAAATATTATTAGAATATAATTTTTATTTTGAGATTTGAAAAGTTGAATTGTTTATTATATTTTGTGTGAGAGTTTGAGAAAATTGTAATGATTAGATAAGATAGGATGAGATGATTTGTAAATAAAAGAGGCCTTAGGTTAGGTTTGGAGAGTGATATGAGAATTTTTAGTTTTAGATTAAAGTTTAAAATATTATATTTTAATATTATTATTGTTTTGAGATTTAAAAAAATTAAATTGAAATTTGAAAAAATTGAATTGTTTATTATATTTTATATGAAAATTTAAAAAAATTATAATGATAAGATGGGATAAGATGAGAATTTTATATTTGAACTTAGTTACCAAACCTAACCTTAGTGTGATCAGGGGTTATTTAAAATTTTTTGGGGTGGGAGAATTCTTTTTTATAACTTTTTTTGGATGCAGGGGAATCGGGATCTATGAGGTTTTGAGTGTTTGTTGGATTTGTTAGGATAAAACTTTACTTCCAAATTGGGTTTTTTTTAATGCACTTTAGATTATTGTATTCTATGTGTCAAATGATTATTTACCTTTCCATACTATATATATATATATGATCTTATTTTGTGATATGATTTCTACAAAGGTTTTGTTATACATCAGTAACTATTCACTCTTACGTTTTATACCTGACAATTTTTTTTTTCATAAAATGTGAAGTAGTAAATAGTGACTGATGAGTACATTAATTATTTCTATAATATCAAATTAATTGAGTTTTTTTGTCCCAAATTAACTAAGAATCAATGGAATGTCTGTCTATTCACGAACGTTCTAATTTCTACCTATATATTTAGGACGATCTCTCTATACATAGAAAAACACTAAACCCATGCCAAGTTTTCTCTATTATATATATAAAAAAAGAACAAAAAATCAATGTCAAAATATACTTTACATACTCAAACCAATACCAAGTTTTCAATGAGGTGCTTGGATCATGATCAAAGTTGAGACTATATATTCCCAACCATTGATCCAATTGTGACAGTCGTTAAAGATACAAATAATAATAATAATAATAATATGATAAAATCTTGATTATCAAATTTTATTGTTCAAAGGCTTTCCTCAAATAGTATCGTTCGTCCATTTATCGTTAATATCAACGTATAAAAAAAATAGGTAATGCAACACAATCTTACTCCCAAAATCTTAACGAGAAGCTTCTATCAAATAACATCATCATCCAATTAATTGTAACCATTAAATAAAATCGTAATATTTAGATTTTGATATTTTAAGCATTTCGTTACAAGTTATATATGAATTTAGATTATTTGTAAGAGAAGTTCTGCTAGCTGTTTTTAAAAAGAGGGTGATAAAATATTCATATGTTTCTAACAATCATTTTATAAACTTAATTTGAAAAATGAGTATTTGTGGAAGATATTTACTGTGAAAATGACTATTTGTAATGAGAATAGATTTATTTTAATAGAAAAATGATTATTTTTATAAAAAATAACTGACCACAATAAGTATTTTTTTTAGAGAAGTGATTCAACTACAAATAAATTATATAAAAATAAATTTAACATTTATTGTGATTTTCTATGTTAAATTTATTTTACAATAAAAATAATTTTATAATCTTATTTATCATATCAATTTATGTAAATTTTGTTTTTAATAAAAAAAGTTAATAAACTTTGTAAATTTATTTTTCACTGGATCTCGAGAAATTTACCGGCATAGTCATTTTTAAATGGATAATAATAGGTTTACTATTTCTTACTATATGTTTACTACTTTCTTTATTTTTTAAAATTTTAAATTTTTATTTAATAGTTAAGAAAATGATTATTAATGAAGTTGTATATTTTTTTAAAAAAATTTATAATTCAGGATATTAAAAAATACTTCAAAAAATAATTAAAAAAATAAAAACTTTAAATACACTATATAATAGTAAAAAAATGATATAAAATAAGAAAACCTATCATTATCGGACAGCATCAGAAGCTTGTGCACAGACTCAGAGACAACAGATATTAGGAGAGTGACAGAGGAGAGACATGGACTAGACCTTAAATTTGCATGAACCGGATTGAACCACGCAACCTGAAAGTTTGTCTGTCCAAAAATCATTTCTGTGACCCCAACAAACAAGGATTTCCATCACTCACGTGAACACACACAGCGTACTCGTGCTTTCCACGTGAACAAACATTGGATTAAGCTTTCAATGGCCCACCCACCCTTGCCAAATACAAAAATGCCAGGGAAAACCGCCTGCGTCCCGGCCACAGAATGGGGTCAGCAATTGATATTAAAAAAAAAAACCTTCCGTAATCATCTTCTCCTCCTCTAGATGAGCAGAAGGGTCAATCTCAAACAATACTATATGAATTACGAAGCTCCAGAAACCAAAATTCCTAAACCCATCAACTATCATTGACAAATTAGTTACAAAAAATCAAATCTTTCCAAAATCAAAGAACCATTGAAATTCTTGAAGACTGAATGAATGAGACAGTCCTAAAACCTAATTTCATCTTCATCAGAAGCAAAATTCCTGGAAGTCGAAACCCATCATAGCTTATCCAAACACAGACCTTCCAGACATCAGAATTTGCTCATCACGGCTAAACCTAACAAACCCTTTTGGCTTCGAAGTCAAATCCCACCTCCACAAAAGACTGGAAACTCCCAAACAAATACCCACTAAACAAATCAATAAAAAAAACTCTCAACAATAAAATAATAAAAAAAGCCTAAAATACGGAAAGGTAGAATGACTTATCATTGTAAACGCCATTAATCACAGAAAAAACCTAATAATTGGGTCCAAAATCGCCGAGACTTTAGCCGATTTCGCAGCGGTGACGCAGGGATGGTTGTCCCTAACATTTTTGCACTTTATTTAATGACTGGGGTTGCCTTTTGTTTCGTCTCTCTCTCCATCTGTTGGACTTGGAGTCATTGATATTCAATGATAAATAATGATAGGATTATTATCCTATTATTACTTATTTATTACTCTTTTTATATTTAATTTTTTATAATTTTTATTTTACTTGATTAAGGAAGTGAGTATTAATAAAATTATATATATATATATATTTTAATTTTTACATCATCGGTGGATGCAACATTTTTCTTATAGAACAGACTCACTTCCTATAGATCTTGGTTTTATGGGTATGGATGTGTCGGCCTATTTGAGTCGTAACTCATGCTTAAGGTATTTATGAGTTATAAACTCACTTGGTATGGCCCATGTGATGCTCGAACATCTTCATCATTAACATCACGTGCATTGATCATAAGAAGACACTAAACTTATGTGTATGGGAAATATGTATATGGCTATATGTACATATATGTATAGGGTGGTGCTATTGTGCCCGAGATCATCAAGAGTGACTGAAGGATTGATCGATATATGGTTGTTTTGTATTTTTTTTTTAAATATTATAAAATAAAACACACACACAAAACAACTATCGGTTAATCTTCTCGGTCACTCCTGATCTCGGCATCTTAACATTTTTCAAATCTATATCTTAAGGAATCGATTCTCAAGATATCATCCTAATTCGAAAAAATATATATATACAACGACCGGCTCTTCTAGATCTCTGGCCAATTGGGTCATGCACCATGCCACCATACAGTGACCGTACAGAAAAATGTGGTAAAGCCTCGGCAGCTGATCCCATTATATTGGTGGTCCTCAGACTTCAAACACATACAGAACATTAATTCATCCTTTAGCTCTTATATTTGCCCATATTCCTCGGTATTCAGACACTGTTGTCGACCATTGTATATGTTCAAAAATACTAATATCAAAAGCCGTACGTTGTTGTTGGTGGCATGGGTACGTATTTATATATCTTTCTTTTTATTTATTTTATGAAATTAAAAGCGTGGAGGGATAAAATGTAAAGCCCAATAGAAGGCTCGGTCACTAGGTCATATTAGGAGAAAAGACAAAAGGATAGGAGTGGGGAACAAGGGGAGATGTGCAGTAGGCGGGTGGCAGGACATTTAGACCAAGTCAGAGGGAAAGTAGAGGGAAAGGAGAGCTGACACATGCAAGGGGTTCCATCCCAACAGAGCTGATTGATACACACAACAGGGAGATAGATAAAAGGCCTTCAACCAGATAACCATCGGACTCTGATCTTCCTCTTCTTCTTCTTCTCTCTTGGGAAAGGAGCACATCAGTGGGGTTTTTCTTCTCCAACAAATGGATCTCCAGCTTTCTTTTCACAATGAGATGTGAGGGACCATGAGTGACTATAAACAAATGTTTTATAGTGGAAACTCCCCTCCCTAAAGTCCTGTGGACGTAGGCTTAGTGCCAAACTATGTAAATCTTTGTATCTTTTTCTCTTTATTTTTCCTACATTTATCTTCTATGGACGTACGCACCGTTACCGTACATCAGCACTGGAACACTATTAGGAACTCTAAACAACACCGATCGAAATCCAAGTTACCACAGTGGGTTGAGAACGACTCTTTCTCTTATTTCGACATGGGCAACTCTTTTTATAGCATCAACAAAAAGTAGTGGCCAGTAGTGGATCTTTATGATCAGCAAACAACAAATTAACAGTACCCATGCAGGGGCGGTCCCATGCATGCATTATTTCAACTTAAATCAAATACCAACTTCGGCAAATAATCGACTCGGCACAAAATTATATATATATATATCTTATATATAATAAGCGCCAATAAGCAGGCAGGTATCGTACACTTCTTTTTTTCGTTTTTATCCCTCGAGTTGTATTTATTTCTCCTTTCTCTCTCTGTTACAATCGAAATGGCAATTCGAATCCAATTGCATGCAACATATAATATGCATGCATGGTATTTTCGGGATTTAGCTGACAGGTGTGCTAGCATCTTTCAAGGAAATGTTATTATAATGTAAACATCTCAAGCAGGTGACATGCAAGCATGTGGATATGCCACTACCAGCTCTATCCTCTAGCAGATGGCTGAGCCCTCCATCCATGTCTCCTGTTTCTTACAAAAAACTTCCACTAACATAATTCAGCTTTAGCGATAAAAAATATTTATTTATAGTCAATTCTTTCCCACCGCTTGCACCGACTGATTTTATGTGTAAAATTAAAATTTTCTTTCAAGTAGATGAGGCCACCACAATACTCGGTGCATGCTAATTGTCATGCACGTCCCTCAAACTACAGCAGTCCACGTTCACCACACCATGCACATATCTATCCCTCACATTTTCGGCAAGTGTCCGAATTCTTTTACCGCACGTATGCGTTATACGTTGGTGTCCTTTCCTATTGCGTTGATTTTCTTTTCTTCATGTTGCTAACCAGCTTGCGCCCGAGGCCAAAGAAAAAAAATTGCACCGAATGCCATCCTCTGCACCGTAGCATGACCTCCATAAGCGAACGACCATAAGCAATTGTCCAGCAGCCACTTCTCCTAGCGTCAGCCATGTTACCACCGTGAATAAGCCCCGCCCTCCCAGAACCGCAGTCTGGTTTTCTTTTTACCTCCGAAAACACTACCCCAAACCTCACGTGAAACCAACCGATTATCCCCTGTTTTACCTCCCGAAAACAGAGTATCATCTCTGTTGGAATATCACAGACCAACGGCCTATCGGCCACCGTGACCCTCTGAGTACTAGAAAGGTTGTCCAGCTGCTGTCACTGGACACTGCTCCTCCGTCTCGCTGACCAAAGGCTCCTCTTAACGCCTTGGTAAGTCACTGCCACCCCTCCGTTTCTCTCTCTCGGTATTAACTTCTTGCTCATGCTGTGATTATTGTCTCTCCATTCTCTCATCTTTCTCCCAGTGCACTACCGTCGGGACAGCCACCTTCTACTCACCCAACCCATCGCGCCTTGCCCCTCCACGCATAGCTCGGTTTTAGTTGTGAACTTGTAAGTCCAATACTTTTTTTTTCATGGTCACTCAGTTGAAGAGTTTTATGTATGTAAGGAAAATTCTTTAACCTATAGGTGTTATTACCGTTATGCCTTTTCACCATGTTTTCAGATAAAGTATTACAGAAGCTATTTCATAGTTGGTCAACTAAATTAAAAAAATCACATTATTACCCTTTGTAAATTCATAATAGAATAGACATATACGTGAGAACCAAAGTAGCAATTCCCGTTAAAAAAAAAATTAAAGTAGAAATTATAACGTCAAAAATAGAAATTACACATTAGCAAAAAATATAAATAGACAGATGTGCATAGTATCTGAGGCTGTGCAGACAAATAAATAGAAAAAGCTAGGTTCTTTCTATCTAAATCCTAGCTCCTAATAGAAAAAAATCATAGCATATATGTCACAGAGAGAGAATATTAACATCTCAAATTTCAAATAAGCTAGGTTTTAGATGTAAAAAAAAAATTGTAAAAAAAAGACCAATTTCAATATTTTGCAAATTTTATTTCCAATTCCAAAATTTTATTCCAAATATATAGTCAATTTTGTTTAGATAATATGAAAATTGTTTGTAAAATTTTAATAAAAAATTATTAACAAATTATATTCTAATATGTTAGTATAGTCTTATTTAAGAAACATAAATATATTATTAAAATGATTATGTTATCTTTTATAATATATTTTTCTCCAGCAAAATTACTGCTTCTATACTTGTATTGTATAATATTTTATGCACTTATTTGTTCGAGGCATTTTCCAAGTATGTGAAATTGTTATTATTAATTACAATTAGTAAATATTAGCTGTATGTGTATTTAGATTTTTTATTGTAAATAGTTTGATACTATATTACTTGATTTGATTTTAATATTACACAATATAGGTGAGGAAAAATGAAATTTAGCAACACTTGAAGTACACATGTTCAAAAGATCTATTACTATCCATGCAAATAGATGCTATTGTTTGTATTGTATAATATTTTATGCACTTATTTGTTCAAGGCATTTTCCAAGTATGTGAAATTATTATTATTAATTAAAATTAGTAAATATTAGCTGTATCTGTATTTAGATTTTTTGTTGTACATAGTTTGATACTATATTACTTGATTTGATTTTAATACTACGCAATATAGGTGAGAAAAAAATAAATTTAGCAACACTTGAAGTACAAATGTTCAGAAGATATGTAAATAAATATGAAACATAATAAACTATGCTAGAGCAACACAAAAACAAATATAAAAAATAAATTTCAACAAAATAAATAAAAAGTTCAAAAGATGTAGTGCATGTCTACATCTACAAATATTCTCTAAGTTGAAGATAAAACTGATACTAACAAAAAAAAAAAAATTACTCATGCATGTTCAGATCAGTTCTAATCAAATATCAGAAATTATTCTAAAAGAATAGAAAATCATATATAACAAAATAAATAAGAAGATACATCTACAGATATTCATTAGGCTGAAAATAGAAATGACATTGACAAAAAAAAAACTATCAATATAGGTGAGGAAAAAAAAATTTAGCAACGCCTGAAGTAAAAATAAAAAAGTGGAAAACATGCGGTGCATGTGTACATCTACAAATATTCACTAAGTTGAAACGAAAACCGATCCTAAGAAAATAAATCTTCAAAAGATGCAGTTCATGTGTACATTTACAAATATTCAGTAAGCTGAAAAGAAAACTGGTAGTAAGAAAAAAAATTACTTACGCAATGTTCAGATAAGATCTAATCAAATATCAGATACAATAAAATATGCTCAAACAATATAAAATCATATATAAAAGATAAATCAGAAGATGAGAAACAGAGAGTTAAAAATTCATAAGCATGAAAAGAAACTTCCAACCAATATATTCATGACAACAACCCAACCCATAAAATAAAATGGACAAAAAAAAAAAAACAAACAAATCAGAGATTCATCAACATAACCTTAGATCTGCAGGCTTGCGAACAACAATTTAGATACCAACACAAACATGGCGAGAAAATAGATAAGGAGAAGCAAATCTCGGAAGATGGGATTCAAGTGTTAGGGGCTAGGCTTTAGATGTACAAAAATTTGGGCTTTCTTTTGTCTTTTCCTGGGTTTAGATGTGAAAGATAGATAGTGCTAAAAATAAATTTCGGCCTAACTATTACCTTATAATCTCATAAAATTGTGATAACAGAAAAAATTCTTAAAAAAAAAAAAAATTGTTTTATGCATTTTTTCCCTTTAATTTGTACTTTAATAAGTAATCCAAAATTAATAACAACAATTCAGAACTTCTTAAAATTTTTTGATGTATTACAATTTGTTCAAGTTGTTTTTTTGTAGTTATAAATGATGAAAAATTATATTGAATAAATTATTTAATACTTACTAATGTACTCTATATGTTCTAGGAGGGGAAGATGTAAGAAATGTAATAAATTTTTTTTTTATATGTTTTTATCATTACAGAAGGACCTATCGTATATGGAAAATATTGCAAATACAATGTAGCATAAAAAATGGATGATTGTTTTAAGCGCATCTATGAATAAATTTGAGAAATTGCGTCAAAATAAACTCAATGTAATATCTGTTAATGATGTTACTCAAACAACAGAATATATATTTTAAAAATTTCCTTCCAAAGTTAATGTAAGTGCACTTATAAAAACTATTATGTTATAATTATGAAGTGACCCTTTTCTAATCCTATTTGTCCATTTTTTCAATTTTATTCATGTTTCTGTCTTCATATTTCTTACTAAGAACCTTTAATATATTTTCTATTCTGCTTTACAAAATTGTGTCTAAATGCCAAAACGAAAAAAAAAAAAAAATCAGCCCAATTTACCTAGGCTGGAAATTAGCCATGAAGCACAACCGAATAATCAATTCCCAATACAAAACGACGTCGTTTTAATTGCAAAATTGTCTAACACTTGCAAATGCATTTGAAGAACAACACTGTTTTAATTAAAATAAAATCGTAATTCTACATCCATCACTGTAAGTACACCGTTTTTCACATTTATATGATTAAAGGAATAACCGACAAATTTCACGAGTACCACTGCCGTATTCTTTTACCCAAATCTAAGCGACACATTGCGCGAATCCAGACGACAAATTCCACGATTTCTTGAGATTGGTTTCGTCAATTCCAACTATTTATCTCCCCCAGACTGAAACAAACGATCAACATGGTCGGTTCAGGTTTTCCTTGTGGAGTTTGCAAATTTTTGAGAAAAAAATGCGTTAGAGATGTGTTTTTGCTCCTTATTTCAACCAGAAACAAGGAGCGACCAATTTCACTGCCATTCATAAAGTTTTTGGTGCAAGTAATGTATCAAAACTCCTTTCTCATCTGCCGGTGACTGCTCGTGGTGAAGCAGCTGCCACAATTTCGTATGAAGCACATGCTAGACTTGAAGATCCTATTTGCGATATTGTTTCACATATTTTTTCTCTCCAGCAGCATGTTCTCACCCTTTGATTTTCTATTTTATTTATAGTGATTCAAACCCTAATTTCGATTAATTCCTAATTAATAAATGGTTTCCTACTTTGTTTTCTGCAGGTTCTAAACCTACAAACTCAACTAACATCTCTGAAAGAATTACAAGCAGGTCAAAACTTTCTTGATAGTTCTATCAATGCAAACTCTAATGAAAATTGTTACGGAAGACTTTGTCACTCAGAAAATGTCGAAAGTTCATTTCAGTTAGAAATTACTGATTATATGATGCCACAATTCAATACAAACAATATCTCTAATAATGCCTCAACAATTTCATACGATGAGAATGTGTTCATGGAAAACTCTTTTGGGAATTACCAAAGTTTACTCAACCTTGAGAAAAATGCCTTAGATGCCTCTTTTGAGAATTACCAAAGTTCATCCAACCTTGAAGAAAATGCCTTAGATGCTTGCTATTTATTTTAATTGTAAGGTTTTTTATTTTATCTTCTTCTAATTTCAAATTATAATTTGGACTTGTGTTTTGTTGGACCTTTCGTATTTGAAGTTGTAAATTTTTATACAATTGGACTTGTAATTTGAAAAGAGTTGTAATATGTTGTACTTTTGAACATTTCTCTTTTATTACAAATTTTTTTTTCCCAACTTTTGCATTTGTTATATTTATAGGCTCCTACAAAATTTTTTAAAATCAGTTCTTAGTCAAACAGATTTTAATAGCATTGATAACAGATTTTAAATTAAAAATATAAAACATATTTTTTTTGGCAATTTTTTTTTAAATACTTTTAATGACAAACTAAAATTTTAAAAAACCGAGAAATAAAGCTATATATAAACTGTATATAAACTGTATATAAACTGCTTTAGTAAAATAACATGTATATAATTGGTTTTAGAGAATATATTGGTTTGCGCCTTAATTTATAAATTTGTTGCTTCCATTAAATAAAATTAACAAATTTTGTCAATTTAAATTATCATTTTCTTATTCAATATGAATTGAAAAGTAGTAAAATTTTCATATTTTTTCAATTAGGTACACGTGCAATGCACGTGTATGTCCTTACTAATATATATATAAGCATGCATGTATTAAATATAAAAAGAATAATGCTACTTGGCGGAAGTTACAGATCAAATGAGTATTCTCTTAATGTGACACGGTGACACACACCACCATGTGATGTTACGTTATTAATTAAAAAAATTAAAAAAAAAATACAATAGGAAGAAAGGAAATCTAGAGTTTCTATTTCTATTTTTTTATATTTTTGAACGCTATTTTAATTTAAATATAACTTTTAGTATTTATTTTTATTTTTAATTAATCACATAATAATACGAAGTGTATAGTGTCACATCAAAAACATGATTTGAACGGTGAATTGTAGATAATCCAACAACAATACTAAAAAAAAAAAAAAAAAAAAAAAAAAACTGATCACGTTATTCATTACTGGGACCATCCCATCCATGCAAGATCAAACTAGGAACACATACTCGTGGTACCACTTTACGTCAGTCATAAATATGCGTAGTTTCATTAACGTCCCGTCACAATCAGTGTAAGTATGAGAGACCCAGATGTTTCTGGGACCTTACTATAAAATGAATAGACAATATAGTTGGATTGATATAAAGAGTAAAAAAATTTTATTCTCAAATAATACGAGATGTTATCTACTATCCATCCTTATAACTTATCAGTTAATATGTAATATCACAATTTTTTTCCTTAAATTCTTGTCGGGAGTGTTGGATTCATCCATCATAAGTGACGCTACTCAAATTTCATATTTCTGATTAGAATAAATTTTAATATCATTTGTAACACTCCAATAAAGATCCAATCTACATCTAATCCTATATTTCAAAAGAATTGACTTTGTAAATAATACAATTGAAGCTTTATTAGAACCATTATAAAGAGTAAAAATTTATAATTTTCAAACAAAATAGAATTCCATACACCACCTATTTTTATCATTCAGCATGAGATATCATAATCAATCTATATGATAGGTTCATACTTCACATAATTTACATATATACCTAATCAAATCCGAAATTTTGAAAAATTCAAATATGAATTCAGCCCACATCTAAAGTGTCTAATTGTATTAAGCCACAATTAGAACAAAATAACTAAGTAGGGCTAAAATCTATTTGAAAGTTTTAAGAGACACAAATAAAGAAAACTACCCCATAGCCCCATGCTAAATCCTGGACCCTTTTATTTGAATAGACATAGCTTATAAAAAGAAACAAATTGTAGGTTAAATGTATCGAGTTTTTGAGCACAATATACTAATAATTATATAAATACTTATGATTGGCCAATTATTTTTTTCAATTCTATACATGTATTAGTATATTAGGGAATGACTCTGGGTGTGTTAGCTCCGGGATGCACCAAACATAATGATTTAAATAAAAAAAAGTGAAAAAAATCAGTAACTTATTTGTCTGAGAAAAGAAAATACAAGATTAAAAAAATACAAAAAATCAAGATTAAAAAAAGTCTAAATTTCAGCAAAATATCTAATTGCGGGATTATAAAGGGTTTTTTGATTAAAACATGATCATTCATTAAATTTTACGAGAGAGCTATACGTCAAATGGTCAAGAGTTTTAATGATCTTTTGGTAAAACAAGACTTAACGGACTTAAAGAAAAAATAACAAAATTTACTATTCACAGTTCGATAGCCACTTATTATAATGGAGTATCATTCTTTAAATTCTACAAGAGAACTACACGTCAAATGATCAAGAATTTTAAAGGCATTTTGGTAAAACATGACTTAACGGAAAAATAAAAAAAGTTAATAAAAAAATAAAAATTACTATTCACAATTAGATAACCATTTATTATAATAAAATAGATATAAAAATTGTTTTATATAAAAATTAAATAATAAGGGTGGCGGCCCTCTGCTTCAAACCCATTAATGCCATCTAACACAATCGCTTTTAATAGTATGTATGTGTGGTGACAAAACTAAACTTAGGACTCGTTTGGACACACATAATTATTAAAATTTCTTATAATTTTATTGTTAAATATTATTTAAATACAAACTTTTTTTTTTTAATTTTAAAATTTCAACTTTTTAACTTTTTTATCTAATAATTACTTAGTCATTATTCAAATAAAGAAATCAATTCAATTTTTACAAACTTCAAAACAAAAATTATATTTAAACAAATTTTTAACTTTATAATATTTTTATTTAATTTTTTCTTTCTTTTTTCTCAAAACCTAATAAATTATCTTCACTCAAATCATTTTACAACTATTCACAAAATCTTAAAATATTCTCAACTGTCCAACCATGTTCTTAATTTCTCTCTTGTTGTACGAAGACTTTCATAGGATTTGAGAGAGAGAGAGAGAGATTAAAAATTGGCCGTCCAAGAGTTTAAAGTAAGACAATTCCACAAATTGAAACATACTAATATTGTTATTATATAATGAGATTTAATGACTATAATATCGCGACAACATTGTTTTTTCTATGATTCTTGTGCTTTGATTAGCTGCTTATGCTTTCATTTATTTATTTATTTATTGATTTTGAGTATAACCTCTCTCTAGACTTTTAAAGCGTACCTAATTAATATATATATATATATATATATATATATATATATATATATATATATATATATATATATATATAGAGATAGCCTTCATTAAAATTAGTTCACTCTCTTTATCCTCTGATGAGAGGATTCATGATGTTCAATATCATAATGTTCCATCACATGGATTAGGGTTAAGGCGAGGTTTGGATAGAGATGTTTCCATCTCATTTTAATATCCAAACATCAAAAATAGAAACACTTCTTAATTTTAAATTTTTAAATTTTTGTCTAATCATTACTTAATTATTACAAATTATCCAAACTTCTAAATAAAATATAAAAAATATTCAACTTTTTCAAATTCTAAAACAAAATTTATATTAAAAAATTATATTATAACAATATTATAACCTTAGAATATTTTTATTAAATCTTTTCTCTTTCATTTCCAAAAACCCCATAAAACATTTTAACTCAAAGTATTTCTAACTCATCTAATCTTAACTTAAATATTTTATTACTATTAACAAATCATCTCAACTCACTATTCAAACTAAACCTAAATAAATAAAAGTACTCTAAAAAAGGTTTTGAACTGGGGCTTGCTTTAAGTCTGGCCCAGACACCTTTTTAGAGAGTCCAAACTCAACCCAAGAATCTCTGATTTAAGTCCGGCCCATATCACTCAACTCTGCAGTTTAGGCCTGGGCGGGACTTAGTGGGAGTTTTGTGACTAGAGCGACGAAGAGGAAGAGGGCGGAGAACGAAAGAATGAAGATGTTGTTTCGAGAAAAAGAGGTCGAGCTTAGAACCAGGACCTGAACTTGTTGTCTGTGACAACTCAAGAGGGTTGTGTCATGTTCGAAGATTATGATCTCAAATAGTATAACAGTGGATTTTGGTATCAGAATCATCCCGGATATCAATTTTTAGTCTTAGAAAGTGACCGTCACTGCTTACAGTGATGGATCTACATAGAGCTTGAGGGGCCATGACCCCCCCAAAAAAAAACTTTCAAAATTCAAAATAGTCCCTAAATTTTATTCATAATTCCATGTATATAGAAATTGGCCCTCCCAAAGAAATTTATAATTTCCTTATTTCCATATGATTTCTAAAATTTTGTAAAATTTCAATACACATAAAAATGTCTCTCTCTAATTTCTTTTTCTTATAATCCCTAGATTTTGTATAATTTCTATATATTATCTATTTTCAAGGATGTGACCCCACTAAAATCAAATTAAAACTAAGATTAGGAGAAATAATAAACTATTAACATTGATCCCAAAGTTTTTTATTATACAATATTAAGTTTCTTGATACAAAATCCAAAGTGAAAATACTAAAAAAAACTATTTAAGATTGATTATTTACATGAAAAATAGTGGAAATGACTTATCCTCTAAACTTCATTGAGTATGGAAAAGTTTATTTAAGGTCTCAATTGTAGTATTCTATACTTAATGAGACACCAAAATAGAGATTTTACATGAAATTTGATAAACTAGCTTAAATATTAGAATGAAAGATGGCATTCTAAAATATCACTTGATAGTTTCTATGAAGAAAATAATTTCTAAATATTTCATATTTACAAAAATAATAATGGATCAATATTATTCTATAAAATATTATCGCAAAAAATATGAAACAGACATCAAATTGTGTTTTTAAAATTTTATTTTTACGTTATTTGGCAAATTATCGAGATTTAATTTTATATATAGTTATACTTTATGATTTTTAATATTTTTCATTTTACATGATAAACATCTTATGTGGTATAAAAGTTGGCCCCTAAGAAAAATTGCTTGTTTCGCCACTAACTGTAAGCAACATAAGTTGGACTGATTTAATTTTTGTTGGGGCAAATAATGGAAAGAGC
Organism: Cyclocarya paliurus; assembly: GCA_029856935.1. NCBI lineage: Eukaryota > Viridiplantae > Streptophyta > Magnoliopsida > Fagales > Juglandaceae > Cyclocarya > Cyclocarya paliurus. Next base: position 38,984,623 of record CM056946.1, on the reverse strand, counting down.
TGTTCTATGAGGAAATTTCTGCTATCAATCACTAAATGCACTTATCAATTATGAAAAGGGATGTTGCCACGTAATAATTCTTTAGTGTAATACGTTTGTCTTCCTTTACTTACTTTTGTGTAATCCTATCTCCAGCACTAGGTTTGTTCATTCGGGTCAAATTTTTTTTCTAGTTCGGTTCGGAACTCGGATACCAGATTCCAGATTCTTTTTTTCTCCCTTCATCTTTCTACCATATACCCTCACAGAACCATACTGCATACCCGTCTAACATAAAAAAACATAAGATAAAGTAACCTGAAAATGATAAAAGACTGAATGACAGATACAAAACGCATCACTTAAGGTGAAACGCACAACTTAACTAAAATAACAAAACACATTGTTTTATTCTTCCATTTTCAAACGACACCGCATCTGTACCATCCACACAACACCGTATCTTCACACAGCAGCCCACTTCGAATCCAAACACTTCAACATTTCAATCTTCACACTTCAACACTTCCATATTTAAGCCCTTGCTCCTCTTCGAACTCGACTCAGTTAGGGTTCCTAACAAAGAATCACCCATAGAATAGACGCTGATCAATAGGAATGAAATGTTAACCTATTTCCTAATAGGCTAAATGACCCTTTCTAGCTCAAGGATATGATCCTCTGCTGCCTGCTGGTCACTAAACGCCAGAAAGGCTAGAGATCATTTCCACCCATGACCCATCTGTTAAAACCCTGAGGACTCAACCTTGAGGATCTCACCTTAATAGAGAAGCATTATTCTCTGCCACCTACTGCTTCATTCTGTATATTATAGTTGTTCACTTTTTCATATTAAAGAAGGTATAACAACACAAGGAAAGCTTGGCTCTATCGTGCTTATATTCCAATAGGTCGGCAATATTTCTATTGAAACTTATTGGAATCATTACAAAGGCCAGGTGATTCTTCTTCCCAAGTAATGCGTGATCCTATTCACCACCCTGTCATATATATGGACGTTACAGGAGTAGGTTTATGTTCATTCCCACTGAAAAACCTGTGCCTTCTATTGCTAAAACAATCGAATCCCTTTCCTCGTGAAAACACTCTAATTTTTGGTGTTTCTACTACGGCCCAGGGAGATACACCAGATTCAAGATATATATGGCTTTGTCTATAGTTGATTGGCCTGGGACCAAACCCAAAAGTTTTGGGCCAAGGATATGCACAAATATGAGATGTATAGCTTTTTAAGATGAGAAATATTTTAGTCATAAGGATACACAAAAAAAAAAAAAAAAAAAAAAACAAGTGCCTTGGACAACACCTTTCAAAAGGAAGCGAAGTAGTCTCTGCTCATTGTGGCTAGCCAAGCTTGATCCTGAACAAAGTATGGGATAATTGTAGCGCCCATCAAAGCGCATTATAAAGTTTGCTACCAGATATATCACCTGTTAATGTACTTGAATATTTATTCTGCCATGAACAGGCATTTACGTTACAGCATGGCTTCAGAAAGGCACCCTTCATCTTCCTACACCATCACTTTCCCTCGTTCTTTTATTAGACCATGAATTGGTTGTACACCTTTCGTGGATTTTTGGAGGAGAGAGCTATACAAAGTGAAGCCACGCAACTGCTCCAGTCCTTTGGTCGCCGGAACGAGAAGAATGACTTCCTATACAGAGACTTTTGGTCGTCCCATTCACAAGGTGGTGTACTTTCAGAAGCCAAGGGTAGAGGCTTTTCTGTTACTTTCTCATGGGATCAGCCATAGAAGGTATATATGTGGACTTCGATTGAGTTCATACTACAAGCGATTTAGAGGAGATTTGGGTACTCGAGAAAGCATCTGTAGCAGTTGTAGAATAATATTGTTCCATGAGCTTTAAAAAGGTGGTTAAATATTTGGATTATATTGCCATTGGTCAAGGTTCTGTATTGTCAATAAGAAAGAAAAGTTGGCAGATTATGAGTCAGTCCCATTGGACTGGGTGCAATCTTTGTCATGTAACCTTAGACTAAGTCTGTACACTTGTTCAGTATGCCATTGGTTTTTCATCTGGAACAAATTACTGAGCAAATGTCTCTCCATACTCTCTGAATGACACAAACTGAGCTGCAAAAAAGAATAGGCGTCGTTAAAAGGAAAAAATGGAACAAAACATATGGCAACGGTGACTCAATAAGTAGAGGCACCCTCTACGGTAGATGTCTTTTTGCCCTTGAATACAAAAAATGGGTCCCATAAAAGGTCCTCACTCCTGACAGGGCCCAAAAAAAAAGAGGAGGCAAATCAGGATGGGTCAGGCTGGTCCGAAGATAAGTCGGGTTGAAACTGACCCGGATCTGTTGCTCGAGCCTCGACTTTCCTTATCCTCAAATAAGACTTAAAAACAAAATGGTTCTCTCTCTGCTGCTGTGTGCGGAATTAGGGAAAGATGTTATCTATGGCGATTCAACCAAGCCTCAATGCGTCTCTGAAGCCCTTAGCGTTCCCTAGCCAAAACTTCTTCCTCAAACCCTTTGAAGAAAAAGCCTCAAACTTTGCAAGGCCACCTTCACACTCGTACTCCGAGTTAAAACGACTGAGTCGCCACAGTACCAGTCAAAGGACGAGAATCTTCCAACTATCCACCTCAGCGTCAGCTTCGGCTGCTGAAGCAGCTGTAGCCGAAGACACTCTTGCTGATGATGATTTCCCCTCCGAGTCCCCTCCGGATAAAGAGGTCCCTTCACACGCGCGCGCGCGCGCACACACTCTCTCTCTCTCTCTGCGTGTGTAGTTATTGTTTATTATTTTCTGGGGGCTATGTTTGGCCCCTGAGAAAATGAAGGAAAAGAAAATAGAAAACTCTTTCTTGTGGAGAAGGGGGGGACTTTCAACTTCGTGGCATCAATTGTGTGAGTTCTAATAAGTGAAAGTTTTGAGTTAGCTAGTGAATTCGTTAATTTGTTCTGAATTTTTTTAATCACGCGAAAATCTAGTGAATACCCAATTGAGAGCCCAATACAAGTCACCATCTGCCACAATTAAGCAGGGGCATAAATTGAACCGATCAAAACTGGCCGTTTTTTTTTTCCACGTTTTTTTTGTTCCACATTCACACAAAGCATTGGCCATTGAAGTGTTTTATTTTATTTTTTTATATATATTTTATAGAAGCTTGGGGTGGTTGTGAAGCCAATGGAGAAGCCGAGGTTAGTGTTGAAGTTCATTTGGATGGAGAAGAACATTGGCATTGCACTCGACCAGAAGATACCAGGACATGGCACAATCCCGTTGAGTCCGTACTACTTCTGGCCGAGGAAAGATGCTTGGGAAGAGCTCAAGGTGTTACTTGAAAGCAAGCCCTGGATATCTCAGAAGCAGATCATCATTCTCCTCAATCAGGCTACGGATATCATTAATTTGTGGCAGCAGAGCGGGGGCAATCTGGCATAAAATATTCCTTGTTCGAGATCTTTGAATCTTCACCATTTTAGGTTATATAGGTTGGATCCTCCCTGCATGAATGTTTAGAATATTTGCTGATTCAACCTGTCGTGTTAGAGCCCTTTTTGAACTGCTTCTTGTTGAAGTAATTGGATTCATTTAACTACTGCTGTTGCAAGCTGTGTAAGGTTCATTTCTCCATTTCATGCTGCATCATGCAACCTCCGTTTCCTCTTCTAAATATCCCCCTCCGCAAACCATCTCATCTCTATGAAACATACTTTCACTTGAAACTCTGCTCCAAGAGCCTTCAGCTTTGATTTCAGAATTTCAACGTATGGACAAAGCCGAGTTGAATAAAAATCTCATCTGACTTAATAATTCTTCTTATTCATACACTTCGCTTCTAACGCACTGTTATCCTGCACTTGCTTCAACAACTGATTTTATTTAGAAGAAGAAGAAGACAGTTTTCTCTATATACGCAACATTGATGGTCCCGTAGGCCACACAGCAAACGAAATATGCATATGAATGGTATCCGACAGACATACAGGGAACCGGGAATTAAATTAAATCATTATTTTCATATCCCAGAACAAAATTAGGTAGTTTTGTAAGCAATACTTAGAACAGAAATCTGGAGATGCTAATGAATGCCAAAGGATGAACCAAATCGATCAACTAGACAGAGAAGTCTGACATATCATAAGAAGAGCAGACAAGAAGAAATGATGACCACTTCGATCAGTCCTCAAACTCATGCATGTGATCTAAAAGATAGTTAGCTGCCAGCTCCTCGTTCTTGTTGCATGCAAAGAAAACCTCCAATACTAGGGCTCGGTCAAAGCCCATAGCTTCAAGCTGCAAAAAAAGTGCAAGTTAGTAAAGAATGCATGAATAGTCCTCCACATAACTCGTCTCCTGAGACTTGAGGTTCTACTGAAAAAAGAAACGATAAAACACAAACAAATGAAGAGAATAAGCTTCTAAGACTTGCAATCATAGATGAAGACGGCAACGGTAATGAGAGTCATATACTGCAGACCGCACATTTGGGCTGACCTAACACATGGATAGGTCATCCAGACATTTTGGGGCAGAAAAAGGTGCATATATGATGGGTTAACAAAGAACAGAGTAAACAGGATGTTTAGTCCGATTACCTGACATTTATTATAGAAGGAATAAATAGGATACAACTTGACAAGAGTTTCAAAGCATTAAGGCGCATGTCCCCCTTCTTGATTCTCACTCTTTAAATGCAATGACAACAGACAATTAGATGAGGAAAATTCGAAAATAAGAGTGACCAAACTTACACGTTCAATGGCTAGACGCTCCTCAGGGGTGACAGTCACAGCCTGTGGCACTGCTGTAGCCCCCTGACCCAGTAGGTTCCTGATTATCAATTAATATGCACATAAGCATCCATACATTCAATTATATAAACAAAAGACAACGTATAACACGACACTCATCTCACCCTTCTCCTTCAACAGGTTCGTTTATCAGGCGCAAGAAATCAGCTTGATGCTCTTGAATCAGACGCATTAGATGCGGATTTTGCTTTCCGAGCTCTTGGAGCATAGGCTGGAATGGAAAAGGATGTCATAAGAAACCAATGTTGGAGCATATGTTAATTATAGACCAAATAGAAATGAACACGACAAGAGTACCTGCAATATTTGAGGGTTTGCTTGCACCATAGTTCGCAAGGCTTGGAACTGAAATAAAAATAAATCAAAGCTTTAGGAACCTCAAGCAGAGAGTAAACAATAAGCCAGCAGTCAGGTTAGAAAAAGAAAACCATAGCGAAGATACCTGTTGGCTGTTCCGCAAGAAGTCCAAGGTTCCAGCACCGGTGTTTGAACCCATTGTGGGAAGACCCTGGTGAAGGAAGATTAAGTCCTTTACTCAATTCCAGTAAAGTTCCTAAATTTTTGATAAAAAGGTATCTACCTGTGGGAACAGATCTAGGGGGTTTGCATTGGGTCCACTAGTAGGTGCTGCTGGTTGTGTAGCCTGGGCAGGAGGGTTTACTGCCTGCCCACTAGTAGGAACTCGAGCAACCGGAGGAGCCTCAGCTTGCTCAGGAATGCCCTGAAATGTATCAAATTTAATCTTAATCTGCTGATATAACTAATAGAGAGAGATGCTTACTTCCACTGTACAGAAATAGAGAATTAAAAAGTATCATAGTAATATGAGCTACGTGTTTCATATTCATCATGGTTCTTACATTTTAGTACAGCAGTTGGTATTTAGGTTCAAGACAACACACAAGACAAGGTCCTAATGTAGTTGGCAAGAAACAGGATAAGTTACACACTCAAATGCACAGAATTCCACCACTCATGGAAAATGGGCAGGATTTGCTTGTCAGTTTGGCTTCAAACATCCCCAGCTTAAGATCCCTAGTTTCCATCTGGTCCTCGGTTTGGTATTGGCAACTTTATTAACATTCTGATGTTTAAATTCACGCCATGAAAAATCCTCCCAAAAAATACTCCTCCTTGACTCCAATTAAAGCTTTAGTAGACTATTAACCTTATTTGTTCTCATGAATGTATATAATCTGTGGAGCCCAAAAAATGGCTTGATAAAATCTTATGGTTTAAAAACAACACCCAATACAAAATGGTTTTAAGATTGATCAAAAGAAGAAAGTACAATTCTAGTTTTTCAATTTGCATTGCAGATTGCGGTTCTTGGAGCCTGTCAAGAAAATTCTAGATGTTTATAATCTCAGAGAAGAATAGACCCTGCAGTCATATAAGTATAATAATATTTACTACTGATTAAAAAAAGTACTATAACATTTACTAGCAAGATGACAGCTCGGAAAGAACCATAAGGGGATCTTCCAACCTAAAATTAACCTTTTCATAAGCCCATTATTAGCAAGATAATACACTCTTAAAACCACATTGTGCCAATATGAGACTTGACCATTCTTGAAAGTCATGCGGATAATGTAACAAGCCAATTATTAAATGATTTGATACATGAACAGCTCGAAAAGAAAATATACTAACAACTTTTTTTTTTTATAAGTAGAAAATATACTAACAACTTACAAACCAGATCCAATTACAAAGTGAACTACAGAACAAACAGCAAGCCTAAACACTGGGAAAAACCAAGAGAGTGGAAAAAGACTTACAGAATAAAGATATTCAACAGCTCTTTCAGGGTTGTTAAAAGCAGCACGTAAAGCACGGACAACAGTGTCTCGATCCCAGCTTCCTCCACCCATATCTAGAATCTGCTGAATGGTAGCCTCTAAATTATTTCCTGCAACAAGATTTGACGCTGCTTGGCCATAGACATCTGATTCTGAACTGCATAAAACAAAACAAGAATAAGAAAAAAAGCATAGTCAAAGATATATCACATCATTCAACCTCACTTTGATTTCATAATATCACGGCTTTTTTATAGGAAATTTCAGAAAATCATAACTAACTTTAAGTTCTCTAAATTATACAATCTGGAAAACACAGAAGGTTAAAACACAAGGTCTTCACTGTCATGCATGGGTAGGGCTGTAAGCGGACCGACCGGACCGAACGGACCGACCGGACCGAACGGACCGGACCGAGACCGGACCGGACCGAGTTCATTCGGTCCGGTCCACGGTCCGAATTTAATAGGACCGAATTAATTCGATCCGGTCCACGGTCCATGTGTTTTTCGGACCGGACCGGACCGAACCTAAAAAAAAAAAAAAAAAAATTATATATATAATTAATTATATAATTTTCATCTAACATAATCCTATCACTAACTAATATATAATTATACCATATTATAATTAAGTATAAACTATAGTTATACATTTATACTTATACTAATATTACTAATATATAGCTATACTATATTACTAATAGTCTTATACTTTATACTAATTCTATTATATAGTTATACTAATTATGATTCATAATAACTAATCACTATAAGTCTATAATTATATATATTTAGTATCAATATATTAATATATTCTTTAATGTATTATTAATACTATTAAGTATTAAGAGTTATAGTATAAATTAATTTAGTATTGTAAATAAATTTTTTTATTAATTGATGTGAAAAAAAAAAAAAAAAAAGGGCTGGACCGAATGGACGACCGGACCGATGACTACGGTCCGGTCCGGTCCCTATAGGAGTTCGGTCCAGTCCGGTCCGGTCAAACCATGGACCGAAAAAATTCGGTCCATGGCCGGACCGGACCGAACCGGACCGGACCGAACCGGACCGGACCGAACCGGACCGGACCGGCCCGTTTACACCCCTATGCATGGGACTTCTATTCAGAAACTATGATTATCAATACTCACGAAGCAGGAGGGACTGCAACAGGAGTGGTTTCGGGGGCAGATTGTGTTCTGCACAGTTCAAAAAAGAGAGGACGAAAATTCAGATAATAAAAAAAAAAAGAAACTGGGTTGACAATAAATAACTTCAAAATCATATTAAGCTTTGAAGAGGAGTTTTTTTTTTGGGGGGGCGGGGGGAGGCATAAACTCACGATACTGCAGTTGGTGGAGGAGGAGGTTGAGATGTTGGTGCTGGTTCCGTTGAGGTAGGAGGCGAAGAACTTACAGGTTGGGCCTACACAGGTAAGTGGCTCAATTAGAGCAACTTCAAATGGCAATGATGACTAAAGTGCTGATGTTAACTATTACAGAACTCAGCAGAATAGATTTAAACAGCATCATCCATACTTACTTGGCTTGTAGGCGCAGCTGTTGTACTTGAGGCTCCACTTGATGAGACCTTATTCTAAAATGGTTCGAACATGCATACATTACTAAGAACATTAAAGCAACTAACTCAAGGTCTCTATAAGAGAACCAACTTTAAAAAACTATATTTTAAGAGCCTAGGAGATACCCGAATATTTTTATATATATATATATATATATATATATATAAAATGCATCATATCTTGCAATGCACTAAGAAAACCTTCATCATTGAAATTAAAAAATAAAGGAAAAGAGTATATAAGAAATAAAATGAGAATTTTCCCCACAAAAAGTGAGGATTCCAGATTCTTTTTAAGTGGTTAGAAGCTAGGAACTTAACATTTGTAGGGATATGAATGGCTATCAAGCGCAAGGGTAGCTGCCTCAAGCAAAAAGACGTTGAAATGTAGGATCCCATATCCAAGCCACCCCTTCCAAGACTCACTTAATTGGGACATCCCAAGACAATAACCCTTTATCTAGGGGCATAAACTATGTCTAGGTTGAATATGATCTTTTTGCAGAATCCGTCCCAGCAATTAGAGAAATAAGGCTGTAATGAGGTAGGCAATGGACATAAGAGCAAAAAATAAATTTGTTTGTTGGCATAATAACATAAACAACGCATAGGTAATATACAGTTTTTATAACATAAACAACGCATAGGTAATATACAGTTTTTAAATAGCCAGCCCCAACAAGAAGGAAAAAGGTAATAATTAGGTGGTCTGCGGAAATTTGCCTTAAAGTCAATCTTTATAGGTGCATAAAGGACTTGGTAGCCAATGATTTACTAAAGCATGTGGATTTAGCAAAAATCAGTCCCAAGCCAGTAGTCCTATTTTCTAGACAAAATTGAAACCAAAGAGCCGCCTTGACTGCAATTTCTTTTTCTTTTTTTCAATGTAACTTAATTTCTATTTCTCTTATGAAAATAAGTTCTAGAGCAAATCATCACAAACTGTTATGCAACTTGTTTATCAATAGGTAAAATCATGTCTCCCCACATGCCTTTCCTTCCTGTCATTTCTCAACTGAGAAAGACAAACTCCATACGAGAGAAGCATATTCACCTTGGTTAACATGATGACAACAAAACTATTATCAGCAACTTTATTTTCTTCTAGCGTTGTGGCATCCTTCAGAACTTTCCCCTGATGAATAAGCATCTGTTGTGCAGCAGGATAAGCATCAGAACCCTGTAGTGCCTCTATATTTTTCTTGACATCAGTAACCTGAAATATTATTTGGAAAAAAAAAAAAGAATTGGAAAAAATGAACTGAAACTCATTACATAAACAGAAAATAAAAGTCGGTGAGGTTTATAACAAATTGAAATGCATATTATAAAGTGCACAAACAGAAAGTATCAATGGATAAACTTAGAATGGCTTCAATAACTCTTTCAATGGTAAAAACACAGGCTTAAGTGACTCTTAGAGATAAAATGCAGCAAAAACAAGATTCTGGCACCTCTATTGTGCCATAGAGAGAGGGAGGAAGATACAAACTGCCATCTATCTCATTATTTTATCTCCTACCCTATGCTTGTGATAAAAGTGGTCTTCTGGGTTTCACCTGCTGTATTGGTAATTGGAGTGAGTCAACAATCAAGACAAACGAATGATTTTGTAGCTCTGAACATCATAGGAAAAAATTACATGAAATGCCACTTGAAACTACACCAATTACTAATAGAAAAATTAAAATCTTCATGATGGAGATATGTTCATATCGCGCTTACTAAGAACAGCAGGACACAGAAGAACGGGCATCACAGAACATAATCCCTTTCCAAGGTGGTAGTAGTTCACAATTTTTTTTAAAAGAACATTCCTTTGGCCTAACTAGAGCACTACATCAATCCTTAAAGACAAACCAACAATCCTAACACTCTTGACAGGTTTTTTCAGGTTCAAAGTAGCTTAGAGATATCACCAGACTGACACTAAATAATACAACTGGCACCTAATTCTGTCAAGAAAACACTTGAAATTAAAAAAAGTGAAGGTTTTCCATTCAGTACTAAATGCAACTTCATATGAATGCCGGATACTATAAAAAAGGTACTGAAAGCACGCCAAAACATAACAATACAAGGATCTCCCGTAATTGAAAATCGTTACGTACAAAAAATCCGAAATTGAACGAAGTTAAACAAAGCCAGTAATCTACAATTCACGCCCGGGGTACAATTTTGCGAAATTCAAGCATTATTCACAAAATCATCACACGGTCACATAAAACCAATCACTAGGAAATATAAAAACCTAGCTTTCGTCTGCATAAAAAACACGAGGACAGAAACCCTAATTCACAATTAACTTCAAGAGCAATACAAATAATACCCTAATTACACAACAATCAAACAAAAATATCATAAAAACTAAAAAATACAAAAATTAAGAGATCGAGAGATGCATCTGTACCGTGTCTTCGGGTTTCACTTCGACCTCGAAGTGAGTACCCTTGAGAGTCTTGACAAAGATCTTCATCTACTTCTACGACGTCCGTATTGTACGCTATACGATCCTCCAGCGCGTGTAGGACGTCACCCGCGGCGATACCCTTCAAACGCTCAGGACACTAGAAGAGAGAGTGAAAGAAAGAGGGAGCCCAGGAAGGAAGTCACTGGAAGGACACAAAAGTTGGACTCTCGGTTCTGCTTATATACCTAGATGATGGGAAATAATCGGCTACCTCTGAGATTTATTATTAAAAACATATATATATATATATATATATATATATATATATATATATATATTTATTTTTATGTAAATTACATATTTATTTTTCTAAAAAATTACAGTATTTACGTACTCAACAATTGCAAATTTTATTTCTTAAACTTTAATTATTAGATAGAAAGGATAGAGAATAAACTCTCTAATTTTTTTAAAGAGTAATGCTAAAAATCCCGCTTGGGATCAATTCAAACATCCCATTCCTTTTTTAGTTTTTTTATATTGTGATTAAAAAAATGCTATTTTTTTCAAATTATTTTTTTATCACTTTTAAATATTTTTAAAAAAAGAAAAAAATTCACATTATTATTAAATAATATTTTATTAATCACTACGTTAAAATTCACAATGAACGAGATCCCTATTATTTTCTTTTTTAAAATAAATAATGAAATTTTAAGTACTCAAGATTCCATTACTTATTTAAAAAGTTTTGGAATTGTGCCCTATTTATATCTTAAGAAAGAGCGGTACTACTCTGCGACCTGAGTAGCACCGCTCCAAGTGATCGTTAGACAAAATTGACATTTTCATTTTTGTTTAATTTTTTTATTCATATATTTTTATCATTTTAAAATATTTTTTAAAAATATATATAAATATATTAATAGTCATTTCCTTAACTATTAAAAAAATTAAAATACATGAAGTGTTAAAATGAAGGGATAAGTTAAGTGAGCAAAGTAGCATTTTTCTTTGAGAAAATCTAAAAATTGAGGTTGGTTTGTAAACAAAACACTACATACACACTGTGACGTGACAAATTCGGTCTAAGCATCACGTTACGTTCTCAAATTTGTCACCTCTCCTCTATGTTGCTTTGTTTTTTCCTCTCCCTCCTCTTTCTTTGTTAAGAAATGATATTTGCAGTTATGAAGTGTGTAAGTGACATGTAATTTTTTTTTAAAAAGTAAGTAAATACAGGATTTAAATGAAAGAAATTAATTTTTTAATAGTGGACCACACTCATTTTCAAAAAGATTGTACAACGCTTACACACTCTACGACTGTATGTAACATTACTCTTATTTATTATCCTCTGTGCTTTCTCTCTCTATTAGTTTCTTCACCTTCATGGTTCTACTCTCTCCCGCATAAAGCAGAAATTGCCCAACATCAATGCCCAACTTCAATTCTTCAATCAACTTTCTCTATCCTCTATTGCAAGAGCATTATACATATTTTTGTATATGATATTTCGTTGGGTGTTTCCTTTTTCTAGTAATAAGCCTAAAGAATATATAATAAAATGAAATAAAAAAAGGAGATGGAGAAAGGGGAAGGAATGAAGGAAATAAACTTTGAAAGCTACATATCTTCCATTATCAAGTATGTATAAATATAAGTTATATACCCCTATTTATTGAGAAAAAAAGCCAAGTGGAATAAGTAAATATTCTAATCAAAGTAATATACATCAACTCAATATAAGCAGTTTTCTAATCAACTTTGATTCGATAATTATAAAAATCATATCAAGATAGTATCAACTTAATAGTCTTAATTTAACATTATCTCCAACATCTCCTTCAAACTCAAGGTAAAAAATTTTAAAATCTTGAATTTAAAATTTGAATATAACATTCACATTCATTGATTGATCGTTAAAAAAATTACCCTAGCGATGACAGACTTGTCCAAAAAAAGTTACGCAAATGGTCCATAAGGAACCTGTGGCTCTAATATCCAAAGTTTTAAGTTTTAACTATCGTTTTGTACGTGCCGAAACAGTACCCGATACGGTAGAAGTAAGTGTTTCAAACCGGGTCAAATACCGATAATTTCGGTCAATACCGGCCAGTTTTTAGATTTTGCCCAGTATAGAAAATCTAAACATCATCAAGATAACCTGCGGCGGGGGAGCAACACGAGCAAATGGGTTTCATCCCTTCGAGTTTGCGACGGCATGGAGGACTGACATGGTGTCATGGTGTCCTGTCGGCAGCATAGATTTGAAGAGCAGTAGTGGATCTGAAAAGGGAGGTTGGGAGAAAAGGGGGGCTGGGTTGCGATTGAGAAATGGGACCATTATATATCAAGATCAAGATTTCTGAAAACGGAGAAAGTTAGAAAAAATGGAGAAACAGTAGATCTAAAAATGGAGAAAGTTGAAACTGAGAATTGAATAAAACTTTCTGCGAAAATTGAGAGAGAGTTGGATTTAAGAATCCATTGCAATACCGAAAAAGCCCAAAGGGCTTTGAGTTTCAGAAGAGTTTATTTACTAAAAACACATTTGAGTTCACTCTTAATTACAAAATCGCCATTCACTTTTAATAAGCATTCCGAATCCATTTTTGTTCTAAATATTTATGCAGTGTTTATTTTTTATTTTTGGTAAATATTTATGCAGTATTGTAAATATATTGATCAGGATATGTTTGAAACACTTCAATAATTTACTTGAATAATAATTCGTAAGACTTATGTTGTTGTTATTTTGGAACATAATTTTTATATATTTAATTTATTTATATATAAACTAAAAATGTAAACTTAATCTAGTTAAGAAGTAGCCTTCCGGCTAGAACTTCAGCCCTAGAGGTGAAGATATAGAGAGGAAATTTAAAATGAATTCCATATTCACTTTATATGGACATGCAACTAATGTTGTTTACGAAATAGATGTGAACTCTAGGGACAATCTTCAAGTAGTGGATGGCTCTTCGTAGCACTGTTCACCCGACCTGAAAACCCATGTTCCGACCTCACCCAAGCAAGGTATCTTTCGTTTTAGCCAATTAATCGATCCGGGCTACTTTCGGAAGTATCAGGGTTTCAACCCAACCTAACCCCTTTTTGAAAATAAAATAAAGTAGAAAAATAAATAAATAATGCTAGAAAAAAAATATTACCATTCTATACAAACAATAAAAATCCTTCCAACTAATTCTTGATAAATTCTTAATGGCACAAAGTCGACCGAAGTGCACTCGTGGACCCATCAAAATGCAGGGTATTTTTAATTTTAGGATTTTTTTAATCTTGAATATGACGTCACGTGACGACTACACAAGTTTCATTTTTCGAGTTCGAGAACCGAAGGATCAATAACAATAACAACTTAAAGAAATATAGCCAACATGACTAGAGAGGGGGAGGGGGGCAGCTTTAATTTGTACATGCAATATTAGTTTAGTCTCATTAATCAGACGTTACATTTTTGGAGCTCTTCAATATATCATTTCTCATGTGAAAAGCAAAAATACATTAAAAGACAAGACATACATGCATGCCCAAGTATTCAAATCAAGCTAATTAAAAGTCTATTGTCTTCCATTTTTCTTTTGTCTTATTTTTGGAGGGGTGTGCCAAATCACAAAAGAAATCTGCTACATCTTCTTCTGCTGCATGCTTTGTATTGGATTTGGCTCAACTAAAAATGCTTTGGTTCCAAAAACTAAAAATAGAAAAAGAAAAGTGAAAAAGGATAAGGTGATGACCGTTGAGATGCAAATAGGTTTCACCATATACAATATATTATTCATTACAATGCCACAAAGCAGGGCCAATATTCCAAGTTCTAGTACAATTTACAAAGAGGACAACAAGATATAATTTGGAGCTATTGATCTACACACTCGACTCTCGAGGTGGAACACATGGGAACACTGAACATGACAATTGCCTCAATTCTTCCTTGCTCTTGTACTTGGCTAGGCAAATGCAGCATTCATGTCATTCCCACGGGCCACCACAAAAACAAAGAAATTGAACAATTTAATCAGTTCAAACAATGGAATTCATATAAGAACCATCATCACAAAATCATCTACAGATCATATAAGAGCAGTGAATAAAAGGACAATAGATCATCTATAGATCAGCAGTATAAAGAACAAAAAAAAAGAAGGCAATGCATGGATGAGTAAACATTATGCGATTAGTTCTCTGTCTCTTTTCCACTGTAAAACTTACAAAATGTCTCAATGTGCAGCAAAATCGGCATACTGTAACAGTACATAACTTGAAAAACACAAGCAGCAAAACAAACTGATGAAAGAGAAAAGGCAATGCATGGATGAGAAAATGAATCAAATGTAAAATGAGAAATATGTGATCATTAATAGTACTACTCACAAGTTGTTAAAAAAACAAATGTCTCCTAAGATTTATTAATGCCTAAAGGTCACTCAAATATAAGTACAAACCAATCTATTCAAATAACAAACTATGCTAAAACAAAAACAGACCCAAAAAAGTTGTGTCAAATAGTGTATTTTTATACGAATCCAAAGACTTATAACCAAAAGATCTAAAAAATACTGCCCAGACAAAGGCTCCAAGACCTTTTCAAGCTGATTCCAAGCTAGATTTCTACATTATCAAAACCGAAGCAAACAAGTAGACATGACCAAATTAACTTAAGAAGATTCTAATATGGATCTAGTCAAACATGTTTTATGAATAAAACATTTATGCTGAGAGGTGAGATATCCCAGAAGCTAGCTAGCTAGCTTGCCATGGTCTTAATTTACAAGTTTCTGGCTTTTCAAGCATCGATCAATATTATTTTCCAATTACTCTGGCAAGTAAATATATAATATATTAAGAGTTTGCACCTTCCTATTTTCCCAAAAAAACAATAAAAAGAAAAAAAAACTTTTCGATCTATATTCAACGCATTAACCTTACAAATAGCTCATATTCTGCAGCCAAATTAACCTTACAAATCTTCGGCACACAAGCTTGGACAACAATTTTTATAGAGATCCGTGGCCCAGATGCACCTCTATGCAGAGGCCTAGACATCCTTTGACTTGTACACTCAACCACATAAAAAATTTGCAACAGGAAAAAGCAAAAAAGACAATTCATAAATAAACTGAGAAATCCAAGAAATCCCGACTCAAGAAAGAGTTAAAACCCATGAATGAAAGATGTCGAGAAACGTTACACCCCTAGCTCTCCGTTGTCATTCATTTGCTTCTTACATCTGTAGAAATACTAGAAATCATGCTAAGAAGAAGAATCACGACTGACAAACACAATTTAAGAAATGTAGAAAATGTACATACGGAAGTCATGGTTTAGGAGATGTAGCCAAATCTTCCCCTTCTTGCTTCTCACAAAATTATTAGCTTTCAATGAGGCAAGCCAATAGATACGTACGGAGAGGAGAGGGAACCTAGCTTCTTTTATACATAAAACTTATGGAGTCCTCCATTAAAGATTCTAAGGTTAGGTTTTGGAGCAAAGATAAGATGAGATTTCTCATCTCTATCTCATCTCATCATTATAATTTTTTCAAAATTTCATACAAAATATAATAAACAATTCAACTTTTTCAAATCCTAAAATAATAATAATATTTTAAACTTTTATCTTAACACTATTCACAAAATTTTTAAAAATTCTCATTTTATCTCACCTACCAAACATAACCTAACTCTCATAAAGGTTGAGAAAAATCTAAAATAAAACCTTTAAGCTTCCTGGTTTACATACGTAATTTACCACATCAATATGATATAATCCTATACAACTAATGTGCAAAAAATCCAAATGATCATTCAACATATTGAGCTTAATCAACGTACCATTATAAGCTATACATTTAACCCATTTTTAGAAAACACAAAATATGCAATCAAATGGAAGCCCATATTTTGAAATTATTCTAAGAACATCTCCCTAAACAGACATCTTCATCCGGAATATTTATACTTGAAGGAAGATGCTTCCATTGAATGTTGACATCTTAACAAGTTAAAAGTAAGGAAAATGCTAACTTATCTCGTGAGTTTGACTTTTACTACTCTATTACTACTCAATTACATTTCAAGTTTTTATTTTTATTTTCTTTTAAGTATTTTTTAAACATCTCTAATCACTAAAAAATAATTAAAAAAATATATAACTTTACTAATACTCATTTCTAAATCATTAAGTAAAATAAAAAATTAAAAAAATAAATACAAAAAAAATAATAGATAAATAATAATAGAATAATAACCTTATCATTATTCTTTAAATATTGACGCCATGTCTGGCTGATTCAACTGCATTTTCTGATCAGAAGTTGTCCATTGGTTGAATGCGTTTAAAATATGTATAAAATATATACTTTTTTATGCCACGGGTGGGTTAGAGCTTTTTATCACTCCTCTTTCCGTGGAATTGATCATAAGGAAATTTTTACAGGCGAAGGTGAAATTTGAGATTTCGCGGGCGGTTTTTTTTTTTTGGGTACGCATGTATTGGATAATAGAAATTATATTTGCAGTGTGGGTAGGTGTTGACATGTTGTATAATTTTTTTTAAAAAAATAAATAAATCTTATTTTTTTTCAAAAAACTTATATGATAATTACAAACTCTACGATTGCAGATAAATTGACTCTTTAACTGACCACTCTAGCTTATTTTTATGCAACATGATAATAAATTTTTAAAATTATCTTTAACTTTCGATTAAATTCTGACGTGTTAAAATTTTATAAGAAACATTATTTTATTATAAGACATTAAAATAGTTGTGACTTGTATCGTGCTCTTTTTTTTTTGCTTTTTTTTTTTTTCAGGTATGGAGGCCAGCTAGCCCATGAGTAGTTGGGTTTTTGATAGTTTTCCCATATGACTGGTTTCAAAGCCCAAGGAGATATGGGCGCCTGAGGTCATTACAGCTAACTGGGCTTGAGCTGGTAATTTGCGGTTCCAAGCTGAAAACATTCAGCATAATAGAAAAAGGTAATAATATCCTTGCAACCGGTTCACTACTTATTTACTATTTATATTATATTTAAAATTTTTTATATTTTTTATATATTTTATATATTTTTTTTAATATTTTTTTAACATTTTAATTATTAAAAAAAATTAAAAATATATATAATTTTACTAATAGTCACTTCCTTAACCATTACGTAAAATAAAAAATAAACAAAAATCAAATATAAAAAGAGTAGTTTTTATAGTAGTAATCCTATCATTTTTCAATAGAAAATATAGGATGGTTCAAAAAAAAATTATTTTTAGTTTTTAAAAAAGGAAAATTATTTCTGATGACCTTTTCGGATGGATTTTCTCTATTAAACTTGAATCTACAAGATTACAAGCCAATTACTCACGGCTGGGGCTCAATACACAAATTCTTTTATGACTAGTATGGTCTTAACTTTAAGAACTCTTTACAGACAAACCGTTTGAGAGACCACACCTTGTCCCAATGGTGAGTAGTTGGTTTGCAATTTGAGTTTTTCCCTGTATGTATCAGTCATAGCTGTAGCTTCACTTTTCATGAATAAATGAAGTCTATTTCTCTATATATATATATAAACTTGAATCCACAAGTTCATATTTCTCTTGCCCAAAACCAGCCAAGTCCACAAGTACATTATACACATCTATGCATATATAGTTTTTTTTTTTTGGTTCGGAAGATGTATATATAGGATATAATTGAATCATGCATGGTAAATTTATTTGTTATCATGAACAAGAACATAGATGTTTGGGTGGGAAAAAACTTATAAATATGATTTTTATATATAAGGGGATTTTTCCCTCACTCATAAGCCCACTGGGCGCTCGACCAAGAATAATGGGCTTCACCTCGATACCCAGTCCTATGGCTCCAAACTTGCCCACAAAGCAACTTACCTATAAGGGAAAGTAAACAATGATGGTTGATGAGACAGACAGGCCTGACACGGCTTGGTCGCACCTCGCTTATGGGGATTCATACATGGCAGAGCGAAAAAGACGAAAAATCTTTGATCTTCTAACATGAAAACATCAACAGACCACCAAAAATATTAGCAGAGTAAGGCAAATTGGGGGATCACGACGCATTAATGGCACCACTAACCGAGCTATACACTACATTCATGATGTCATCGCAGAGGCACGCCTCATTAAAGAATTCTGACAAAAGTAACAATAAAAAGGACATAGGCTCCACATGGATAGGCATGATCCGTCCTCCCAGACACCCATTATAAATAGCAATTTTCAGGTATAAAAAACCTCTCTCCACTCTCGTCTCTAGACTCTTTCATTATTTATAAACTTTTAAAATGCTATACTGACTTTGACATTGGAGATTCCTTAGTCCTAAGGCCGCCCTCTCCTAATTTCTTTCTTTTTCGCTTTCGTAGGTACAACAACTATGAAGACTTAAGTTGTTGAAACCTGACTCAAAGGCGTACGAAACACAATATCCACAACAAATATAGAGATAACCAATAGCTAGCAAAAGTAAACACATTACGAAAGTTGTTAAATGTTGAGTACTCACCATTGAAAAAAGTTGTCTGGTCCTTATCGTCAATTATTATTACATGGTCACATTCCATATATTGGCGGGCTTTGAATTCAGATAATGAAATATACTTGGGATATGATCTAGGTTTGAAACCATAGGTCCACACAAGCATCGAAACAAAAATGCATTATTTGGGGTTGTATTCAATTTGCAATTTGGTTTGAATACTTTTTTAGCTTTGTTGAAATTAATCAATAAAAGAGAAAACCTAACATTTGTTGACCAAGAATGAAGCACATGAACTTAAAGGTTTTTACAGTACTATATTGTTTGTTTTTTTGTTTTTATTGACTGAAACATTGTACCAAAAAACGGTTGATTAATTAATTCTATGATCAGGAGAGCTCTTGTTTAAAAGATTCTTAAACTTGATCGAATGCAAGTTAATGTTTTTGTTTTTAAATGGAGTACTCTTAATTTTTTTGAACACATAAATTAAAAATACACTACAAAAAAACTGCTTAGTTGTGGTCAGTTTTTTCTTACAAAATGATTATTTCTTGCGAAAATAACTATTTATTGCTAAAATGAGTATATTTTCGTCGTAAATAGTAATTCTAGTTGCAAATAATCGGTAAAAAATACTCGTTTTTCTTATAGTGATATACAAAAGCAAAATAAATAAATAAAGATGGTATAATATAGCTGAGCCCTTGACTATGCAAGAGTAAAGCAAGAAATTTTGATTTCTCAAAATAAATACAAGATATAAAAAATATATATATATATATATTAATATATAGAGAATATTAATGCACTCGACCCTTTTCTACCATGTGAATGTAGCTTTACTTAATGACTGGTACATAGAGTACTAGAAAAGTGTTAAACTTTATGTATTGGAATTTTCGTTGTTGTGATTTATAACTTGAAGTTATCATTTCTAATTCTAACTTTGTGGTTATTGAGTCTAGCTATAATTTGATTGAGTTCACATACGATCTAGAACTGGCCCACTACATACATGCATGCTGCTACATCAAAGTCTTTGTACGAAGTGACTGAGCCCTATCACTCTTTGACTCGTATTCAAACAAAATGTTACCCCATTTTTTTTCTATTCAATATTATTCCAATTGCATTCTCGAAGAAAATGACCCAAGAAAAAGTGTGATTGTCAGTGTTCAAAACTCTTGAGCTTCAAAATTCAAAATAAGGACCATTTTGTTTGATATGGGAAAAACAAATCCCAGCTTGCACATCATGTGTTTTATTATTATTATTAGCGATGATTGAACGTATTACTGGGAGCCAAGCACATATAAGAAAGGATGATCGTGTGAGGCGGGGGGGCACTGGGCAGCCACTCGTTCGTGGGGGATTGACCAGATGGGCAAAAAGGCATTGTAGATGACAAACCAGAACGAAACATCCCAATGACTGAGCTCTCAAGATGTGACCAAATTCTTGGGCTGAACAAAGATTTGGAAGACAGAGTGGCTTTGCAAGATGAGACGGCCCTATGTCTTTTTTGGAGTAAATAATGAATATGTAAGCTTTGGCAGTGATTTATTCAAATGAGGCTTGAGTTTATAGCTATGGTGGCAGAGATTGATCATGGGCAGAGTAGACGGATCGATCGTGACTGCTAATTAGGTGGGAGAAAAGTCCCCAACAAAGTAGAAAATAACTATAATGACATCTTAATATGTTTGGGATATCATGAAAATCATCAACAATGAAAAAACTAGGGGAGTTTTTTGTGTTGCCAAACAAAGTGGCTCAACTACATTAATGTTCTTCTAAAGGGCCAAGAAATTGTAGTTGAGCTATAAACCAACTATTAGCAAACATTTGATTGATCAATTCAGAAGTTCATATATAGAAAACTGTGAGTACTACTCTATTTTGGACTGTCTTAAAAATTGTTAGGATCTGATCTGATGGTCTTCAACCTTACAGCCGAGAAGGATGTAGACCATTCATTAAAAGTTTTCAACGCTAATTTGTCTGGTTAATCCTATCTCGACAGTACAAGATTCTACACTATCACATGATGTACAGCCAGGATTAATGAAACTATCTTAGCTTGTTCTCAATTTTATAAGTTTTTGTGGCACCCTGCCCCTATTAACGGTAGATAGTCAAACCCATATAAGAACATGTTCCTACCCTCTTTTTTCCCCCCTCTCTCACAGAAAAATATATGTTCGTCCCTTGCTTTCGTTAAAGAGTTCCTTGAGAAAAATACAGAGTCTCTTTTCGATCTTTTCCCATCCTTTTTGACTCATGATTCTGTCAACAATTCCCATCTCTTTTTTTCCCATAAAGAAAATGTGAAAAGAAAAAGAAAGGGTATAGTCAATGATTAGAAGATTATGATTCTCTAAACCCTTTCCGCCAAAGATGACATTTTTAATATTTGTCTCTAACTGTGATATCTTGTAATCTTAGAAACTTTTTGGTACCTCCAGTTTACAGTAATCATGGATAAGATTACACACCGACTCACCAATATCTGATCCGATTAGCACCTTAATTGCATATTAAGCGATCATATCAAACGCAAAATACGATTTAGATTCGTACAAACTGATTCTAACTACCCCTTATAATAATTAGCAATTAATTGATCCTTTTGAGTAATTCTTAAAGCTAAGCTAGCTTGCTTTTGTTTTTGGGGTAATTAGTCGGTCTTGATGCAAAGGTTTATTTATATGTCGTTAGCTAGCTTTCGGCCGGTTCCCTGTATGATTCTTTGTGCACTAACTGGGTGAATAAGAAGATTTCGGTGCTTTGGACTGCAATGTCAAAGAAATTATATTGACTTATACTGTCGCAGTACTGTTTATCTTGTGTTTCTTTTTCATTGACGTGCATGCATGTACCCGGCCGGCCAAGTCCAAAAGAAAAATGTGCATGCAGTACCATATACTATGTACATAAGCAATCGATGTTGCATGTTGCTATATATTCATGTCCTAATTAATGTGGAATGCATATATTGAAAGCTCAATATTGATTTTGTTTACAATAATATTCTTTCAAGCTTTTGTGTCTTATCTTGGTAATTCTATGGGCTACAATATATCATTTTCTTTTTGAATAATGTTAGACATAGTCTTAAAGTGTATAAGTCTAATGTAATACATTTGAAAAAAGTGAGACATTTTTTTTTTTAAAAGGATGATACCTCCAAACTTTATTAAAACAAACCCTCACTTTTGATGAGTAAAACCTTAAACAATCAGGACTAAGACAAACACAAAACCAAAACCTGCCAAAAAACCCAAAAATTAAGGCCTAATACTAGGCAAACCAAGATAATCCAACCTAAGCAAACCTTTAACACGGTGGGGTAAATCATTGGAACCAACATATGTACAATTCATCCCCTCCTCCTCCTACCTTGCCTGGAAATTCGCAACTTTATTGCCTTCTCTAAACTGATCCTGATAGATCATGTAATCAAAATATGAAAAAAGTGGGGTCTATTATGAAGAAATGAGTCTTTTCATGCGAGTCCTAAGTTTGTCTTGCTTTTTCTCAAAGAAATTGTGCGAGACTTGCACACTCTAAGACTGTACATGAAATCATTTTATTTGCCTTTATATATAATTGCTGAAGAAGACCGTGTGTTTGGAATCCAAATTATATATCTATGATCCAAAAGCAGAAGTTTAGTAAATCCAATATATATTAGTATACTTTTTTATGGGCAAGATAAATAGTAACATTAAAATAAAAGATAAATAGTACAAACGATCATATGGGTAGAGAACCCCAACAAACGCTTCAGATAGGTTAATATAAATTAAGTAAGAAATATAAAACAAACAAACGAAAAATGACTACTAATTAAAGTCGGTCCCATATATATTTCCTGGTATGGAGCCAATTAAGATCAAGATGTCATTGCTCAAGTAATTCTTAGCACAATTCAATATAGGATTGTTGTGATCAATTAAGTGCACTCAGGATAGTTTAAATATATATATATATATATATTAGAATATAATCAAGGGAAGTGTTACCAATTCAATATATGTTTGTCAATTGTGATATGATGCTCAAAAATTTATAACTCTATCTAGCAGGTGCTTGCTCCACCACCTGTTTCAATTTAGTTGACTATATATAATATCTAGTTACGATCTTCTAGATCAAGCACGTCAGAAATCTTAAGATCAATGTAATAACAACATTGAAACTTGCTATATAGCTAACACGATGATCATCAAGAACAAATCTTATCTATAATTTTTATTGATTTTTTCCCTCCGGCCATTAATAATATTGGGAAGGTGGAATAAGATATTTTGCAAATAAAGCTTCAAGCTGATAATTAGTTTTTTAAAAAAAATGCATTTTTCGAAGTAATTTTGTGGTGTGAGAAACAAAAACTAATTATAAAACTAGAAATAGATCAGAGCATTTGCTAGATGATCAGGTGATGGTGATAAAAAGTGTCATTGGAATCGTGGAAGATCTTATGAGGTGAATCATGTCCTCCATATCTGTGTGTCCAAAACCAAAGTCAAAGGGCATATCTGGCCTAATTTAGAACTAATTGACTCAAAGATTAATATTCCTCTCTTAAGTGGCCATCCAAAACATACACCTCTGAATGCATGACAAATCCAAAGTTGGATTCCTCACATCAACAATTTTTAAGTCTCTAAACAATAATGTTTTCAAATATCCCTAGTCTTGCGGCCTGCCTCAATATATAAGTCTTTTTCTCGATCAATGCATGATCACTCACCGTCATTGGACTTCCATAAATCTAGAACCATCCATATTCATGATATATGGTCTTGTATTTACAATTGTTTAGTTTACATGACAACGCGAATTTAGGGCAATAAAATGTGCAATTTGTCTTATTTAGATCAAACATTAACCCCCGAATTGTTGCAAAGTGACTGAAACTTGTTAAAAGTACATAGATCCGCAATTTGGGCATTGCTTTTATATATATATATATATATATATAGTACTCTACTCAAGACGTAGGTTGAGTTCTTTTTCTTTTCACCTCATTTTATCTTTGTAGGATATATAGTTAAAGAGCTACAGAGATCTTTTAAAAGGAAAATAATTTAGTCACAAAAAATTTACAAACTGTCATGACTTGATGTAATACGTCAGATTGTAAAATTATTTTTCTTGTAAAATAGATCTAATAAAATTACGTCAGTTTATAAATTTGTTTTTATATAATTACTTTATATCTATAATAGTTTTCTTTTCAAAATATGTCGCAGCACTTTCTGCACATGTTTTTATCATTAAAAACAAAAATAAAAATTTTATTAAGAGTATCATAGGATAAAATAGAGTTTTCCAAATTGGTCTTTCAAAGTTTTTTTTATCAGTAAAAATAACAAAAAGCGTGATTGGTTTAAAAAGCGCAAAAAAAAAAAAGTAGTTTTTTTGCCCAAATAAAAGAAACAAAAAACATAAAAAAAACCCATTGATCCGACAGGTGTTAGTGAATGTGGGACTGCGCACAGCCTGGGAACAACAGCTGCCAGATATTCGGGTGGTTGATAGAGAAAGAGCCACTGATCATTGGATGTATTGGACGGTTGAGTTTTAGTTTTTTTTTTTTTAAATAAATTAGAATAACATTTTAATTTTATATTATATTGCAGGTTGGACTCCATATATAGCTGGATCTGAATTTTATTATCGGCAGACTTAGGCTGTGTTTGGGTGGCGAAGTACTTTGAGGTACTCTCATACTCTGAGGTACTCTCATTACTATTCTCTACTTTATTATTACTTTTTACTTACTTTTACTACTATTCATTACTTTTCACCTACTTTTTACTACTATTCAATATTCTATTATTACTTTTTACCTACTTTTTATTACTATTCACAAACATTCTCAGATACTTTCACTATCCAAACCAAGCCTTATAGTTCGACTGATATATATGTGTGTCCTCTCTTTATATATAGAAACAAATTAAAAAGATAGATAGAGTTGTAGATTAATCAAGTATTAAAAAATAATAATAGTGAATGTATATGTTACCCTAAGTTGTAACCGCGGTTTGATCAAATTTGAAAACTATCTCTTTCTAAATGTGAGACATGAGTGATTTGGGGGAAGAGAACAGGCTGCCTGTTTATGGCTCGGAAAGTTGAACCTTGAGGAAGATAGTACCTCGTTGCATGAACAGAGTTGGATACCCTGATCCACAACAACACTTAAGTACAACCACGCCTTTTCTAGTTCAAAATATGCTTCAACTATTACCTTCGATCAACCAGCAAAATGTTCTACACACCATGTACACCATAATACTCATTTGTTATGGTCCTATGGATTTTCAAGAATACTCAAAATTGCTGATAAATGACCGATGTACGCCAGCCTCCAAGCGCCACACATTTAATATGATTAGCTAGACTCCCTAGCACCATGTATTTAATTCAGATCCGTCCACATTTGCAAGTAGGGATAATAATATGTGATACGATCCATAAATTTAATAAGAACACAATTTGAAATTGTTGGGTTTGGATTTAATGTTAATGGATTCAAGTCAAAATGAATTGACCCATTAAGATACAATTTATAAATGAGTCAACTCGCTTAACCCAAACCAATCCATTTTGACCAGTTTAGATTTTATTTTAAAATTATAATTTTATTATTATTGGGTTGTAATATTGATATTTTTTAATATACTTATATTTCTATTATTGTGATTGTAATTTTAGACTTATGCTCATATTTGTTGTTGTAAAGTTTGTAATATTAGTTTTATTATATGTTAAAATTTTAAAAATATTGATATTTTTTAATAGGTTGTCTTATTTTTTTTAAATATTGTGGCTACTAGTAAATATAGATTTTAAATTTTATGTGAAATTATGCTAATCATGGTCAAATGTGTTGTATGTATTAGTTCAATGCATTTACATGAAACTGGTTTAATTATATAAGTCGTATCGTGTTGACCTATTTCAAATTAATTATTAAACGGGTCAGAACGGATGACACGACACGACCTATTATCTAAATGGGTCATTCTAAGTTAGGTTAAGGTTCATATTAATCTATATAGTCAAATTTTTATAACTTGACACGATATAAACATGATCCAAAAACACGAATTATCACCCCTAGTGACTTTGGTGCATGGCAACCATTGTAATTTATCCGATCCTAACTATTCAACTATGTTACATTTTCTAATAATTAAATTAAATTTTATTGAGACCCTACCCCTCTGTATATTCTTGTTTTTTTTTTAATTTCGTTTATTCTTGTTTTTAATTTGGTTTAATCAATGATCACAAAAAATTACGACTTTTTTATTACTAAAATTATCAAGGAAAATGCTAATTAAAACTATAAAAATGATCGACAAAACTGATTGATTGACTTTTTATTTATTTATTTTTTAATTAATGGTTAAGAAAATAAATATTAATGAATTGGTATTTTTTTCTACTTTTTAAAAATATTTAAAGATATATTAAAAATGATGAAAAAAAAGAAGACAAGAATAAAAAAAAGGTACATTTGCACTTATCGGTTTAAATCCTTCTGTTGATCATCGGTCCAGCTTGTAGCACTACCCAATTACCAATTATTCATATGCGAGGATCGGGTGAAGACTGGTCCATATGAATCAATCCATAAAGACGAAAAGTTTAATTAATACGGTAATTAGTACTTTTGATATAATAATAATATAAAAACTTAAGATAAGATATCTAGTATATCATTAGAGATCAACAATATAATGATCTTCTAGATTTTTGAAATGTCAAGTTATTAACCTGTATATATATATATATATATAGGGTTAATTATATTTTGTCCTTTTGAACTTTCACTCAATTTATAATGTTCTTTCAAAATTATTAATTGCATCAAAGTGGATTCTTAAACTTTCAAAACTTTCCAATCCCTCAATTCCATCTACCAATAGCGTTAAATCTAACAAAAATTCACTGCACCTACTGCTCATCATGTGCATAATATTCATTATAAAGATATAATTTTTATCTAATTTATTATCATTGACCATATAAAATATAAAATAATATATGCTATCAATTAATAATAAATCATAAATCATTAAATAATTTTTTTTATTAATTTATATATAGTTAATGAATATCAAATAATTTCATTGTGTATATAGATTATTCACACTTGCTTGCAACTTAGGTATAAAATAATTTTATGTATGGTAATGATTTATTATTAATTGATAGCATATATTATTTTATATTTATGATAATAAATTAGATAAAAATTATATCTTTGCAATGAATTTTTATTAAATTTAACGCTAGTTACTGGTAAACAGAAGGAGAGATTGGGAAGTTTTAAAAGTTTGAAGGTCTACTTTAATACAATTAATAGTTTCAGAAGTATATTATGAATTGAGTAAAAATTCGAGAAGACAAGATGGAATTAACCCATATATCTTTGTATTCAATTTTTTGGGAG
Organism: Cyclocarya paliurus; assembly: GCA_029856935.1. Classification (NCBI taxonomy): domain Eukaryota; kingdom Viridiplantae; phylum Streptophyta; class Magnoliopsida; order Fagales; family Juglandaceae; genus Cyclocarya; species Cyclocarya paliurus. The sequence continues at coordinate 38,957,017 of CM056946.1, read as the reverse complement.
GTTAGTTTCGATGAAAAACAAATATCAAAGTACAATATCAAGGGACACCGACCCCCTATAATATTATACAAAATATACATGAAGAAACTCAGTGCTACATATCAAAACCATGATACGTACGTAATATATACAAGCGGACTAACACCATTAATCATAGTTACGATGATCAAGTTGATCATCTCCCTTCAAACCAACATAGCACAACACGGGTTTTGTTGGATATATTTATATATTTATATGAAGCTGGTTCCTTAACTTCTTAATTCTTATCAAACTAGACTAGGGCCTTGTGTGGGAGAAGGAAGGACACATCGGACAATAATAAATAGAAAAATACTAAATGTATTTAAGAAAAATTTGTAGAAAATTTACTTCTCTACATGTTAATTAATGATTGGCTGAAAATTATGAAATTTTAAAGTTAAAATCTGAATTTTAAAAAAAATACTAAAATGAGTATCGTAAGTAAAAGTATATGTAACAGTACTCTAATAAATACTATAAATCCTACTTAATGTGTCATTTTGTCTTCCACTTGAGACCAGCCCTCAAATTTGGGCAACAAAGAGAAGAGAACTAATTTTTCCAATTTTGCTAATAAATCATTTTCAATAAATAAATATAAAGTGATCCATTTATCCATCAAAGTGAGTATTGATTTCTATCCATTAAATTTCGGCGATTCTCTTTTATTGTTATGGATGCTGTATGAGTAATATTCAAAAGCTACGCACTAAAATCCAAGAAAAAACAACTATTTGTAGATTTTTAAGGAATGTTAGATAAAATTTTAAGGTGTGTACGTAAGTTTCGCATATTTATTTTAAAAAATAGTGAAGTTTAATATTTAAAAAATACTTTTTTTCGTGTGGGTCTTAGTTTATCTACTTTTTTCATAAAGAGTATACAGAATGTACATATCTTAAGACTGTAAATAAAATTTCTCTTCTCAAATTTTTAATTCGCTCTAAGTTTGTTTGTCCATTTTGGTTCGTAATTTAAAGGGTGATTTATTGCTTTTGTATATAAATAACGTAAGTGTTAAGTTCATACACAAATTTTATTACTAATATAACTTAATTATATATGTAATACATTAAATCTACTCTACAGCACAAATTCTCATCTAATTTTTCAAACTATATTTTGTTAATTACTCATGCTTTCTTTATTATACTCACAAAATGTAAGAAAGGTATATTTTGCTTTTGTTATTTCCTTTCTCGGCCGTTGGTACTAATTTTGGCAAGTGATCAACTGCATTCATTCTCAAAGGGATCCGAACGGAGGTACGAATCAAGGATAACATGCAAGAGTCTTGCCTATAAAGCTTCAACACAAGTAATCGGTGAGCACAATCTGTAACGTACCTCATGATGTCTATAGATTTGTTTGCTCCTTTGAATCCATCGTAACTGTAAAATTATCTAAAAGCAAGGAAGACAAATAGTTCAGGATCAGCAAAAAAATGAGCTGGCAAATTAATTAAGAATCATCATTAAAAAATTGCAGAACCTAGTGAGTTGTTAAATTAAGTATCTTGCCCTTAATTAATCCACATTTAGAAACAATTTTATAGATACAAATTTGGGATGGAAACATAATTCTAAATTCTCTATCCAATATTATAGAACAAAATTTAAAGATAATTACTTTGTCTAAACCGGAATTCTAGAAAAATGAGATACCTCAATCAATTTTTTTTAATTGAATTTTTTAATTAACTTTTTATTATATCAGAACTTGTTAACTTTTTATAGATACCTCAAAATAAGTTAACTTTTTGTTAACTTATCTTTTATAAATTTTGTTTATCGTCTTCACGCCATACATAATTTTTTAATTTTTTCTCTTATTAAATATGTAGTGTATGTATGATAAGTACTAGAAAAACTCATTTAGTTTATGAAGAATAAAACTAATATTTTTTAAAAAAAATTAAAAAGAAGTGTGGTATGTGGAGATGATGAGTAGCAAAACTCTTTTATATACACATAATATATTTTTTTTATACAAAAGGGTGAGAGATTTTGAACTCAAATTTTTAATTTGAAAAACCGAATCACATACCACAAGGCTATTAAGCTCTTGGCTGCACATAATATTATACTTTAATATATAGGTTTGTTTCTTTTCTTTTTGGTTAAGTAATTCTTGGATATATGCTTTTAATTATTTGAGGTAAGTAATTTATAATCTTGGATGCATGTTTTCTTCTTTCTTGGGTAAGTAACCTTGGATATATGTTGGCAGTAAAATACTCTGCCAAAAGAGAGTTTTTACTTTTTATAGAGTTCAATACATGATGACATGATGTGCTTAAATATTGTAAAAAAAAGAAGTCATAAAGATTTAGCAGATTAAATCTCGGTTTGGATTAAAAACTTATATCAATTCTTTATTATAATTTTTTTAAATTTTTATATAAAATATAATAAATAATTCAACTTTTTCAAATCTCAAAATAATAATAATATTAAAAATTAATATTTTATTTAACTTATCTAAAACCATCTCAACTCATCTTTACATCCAATCGAAACTAATTATTGTATGACTCGTTATATTATTAAAAATTAAAAGTTAATTTTTTTAATGTACGTTATTATATAATGATTTGTTGAGTGTATAAATAAATAGATATTTTTTGGTAATATAAATGGCACGATGAATGATGTGAGACTGCTTATTTAATTAGCTGCCAATCCATTCCCCCTAACACTCGGGGGACACGTTCTATATATATACTTTTGGCAGTAAAAGCTTAACCCAGCAATTACTTGTCAGCTTAACTTAAAAGGATCAATTCTAATCTGTCAATAGTTATAAGCTTCTTCCAATTTTGGTAAGATTGAGAATTCGAGATTATTTACCTTTTTCTCTTTGCACAGATACATAATGTAGTTTAGAGCATTGGTAGTGGTTTTTTTATCTTCATATGTAAAATTATCTCTTTTGAAGAATGATTTTGTATTTGAAGAATGATTCCCACATTGGTTTATGCATATTTGAACCAAATAATAATAAAATATTATTTTTTTTATTTTTTATTTTTTTTAAAATTATTTTTTATATATATTTTACAATTAACATCCCCTTTGTATTATCAACTTAATACAAATTTTATGTATCAAAATCATTTTAATATAAATTTTACAAAGTTAATTTTAATGTGTATGAGAGAGAAAAAAATAGTAAAATAATGTTTGAAGAATGAACAGTGCTTCTTCATATTTGAAGAATGACTGTTTATAGTTATGTAAAAATATAAAAATGAAGAAGCCAATGTAGATTTTTTTTAAAGATAAATTCTTTAAATTTAAAGATAAAAATAAAGATAGAGAAACCATTACCAGTAATAATGCTCTTAAACCCAACACTCTGCGCTTCTGTATAATATACCGGGCTTCTTTTCATTATAAATCAGCCTTCTCGGTTCACTAATCAACCAAACCCCCCCCCCCCCCTCTCTCTCTCTCTCTCTCTCTCTCTCTCTCTCTCTCTCTCTCTCTCTCTCTCTCTCTCTCTCTCTCTCGTGGGTGCGATCAAGATAGTGTCTAAATCTGAAACGCTTCGATCTCTTTGTGGGTGTGACCAGAGACTTTGAATTGCTTGGTGATCATCATGGTCATGGTGGTGCTCACAACTCTCTTGGTTCTATTCCTCTCTTTGTTGTTCAAAATTGCTCACGACACACTCTCGTGCTACTTCATAAACCCAAGACGCATCAAGAAAGTCATGGAGAGGCAAGGAGTGCGTGGCCCCAAACCCCGGCCTCTCAAAGGCAACATCTTGGACATGGCTTCCCTTGTTGCCCAAACTACCTCCCAAGACATGAAATCCATCAACCATGACATCGTTGGCCGCCTTTTACCGCATTACGTAGCTTGGTCCGAACAATACGGTTAGCTTCTAATTCCTCAATTACTCTCCCATGATCGTATCATATATTTTCCTCAAACTCGCGAGCGCGCGCGCACACACATATGCTTGATATTAATCACTTTTGCTTATTTCTTCTCCTTGTTTACCTTCTGCTCCTTCTTTGCACCAGGAAAGAGATTTATATTTTGGAATGGGGTGGAGCCCCGGATGTGCTTGACGGAGACTGAATTGATAAAAGAATTTCTGTCAAAGTACAGCACGACTTCCGGTAGATCATGGCAACAACAACAAGGGTCAAAACATTTTATTGGGAGAGGTTTATTAATGGCTAACGGCAAAGATTGGTATCATCAGCGTCATATCGTTGCCCGAACCTTTATGGGAGACAAACTCAAGGTACGATAGGATCTAATTTTCTAGCTTGATGATGATACGGCCATTATTAATATTGCCATCACTCAGCTTTCACTTCTCATGTTCTATATAATTTTTTTTTTCTTTCAAGTTCGTTTTTCTTAATGTTCTCAATAAGAGCGCTGTTACAATTAAGAATGGTTGTTTCTTTTCTTTTTTTATTTTTGCAAAGAGCTATGCGGGTTACATGGTGGAATGCACTAAGGAGATACTCCAATCACTGCAAAATGCTGTAAAATCAGGCCAAACTGAGTTCGAAATTGGTGAATACATGACTAAGCTCACTGCAGACGTAATTTCTAGAACCGAGTTCGATTGTAATTATGAGAAGGGAAAGCAAATATTCCAACTCCTAACAGTTTTGCAGCGTCTCTGTGCCCAAGCAACCCGCAAGTTATACCTTCCCGGAAGCCGGTGAGTTAACTCATCTGTTCGCATTTCTCTGCTGATCCATTTATAAATATTTTTTCATTTTTTCGATTCTCTGCCTCTTATATAAATGGGAAATTAATATTTTGCAATCGGGTTTCATTACCGCATGTAATCTTTTATTTCTGGCTCCAGCTTAACTTCCAAGCCGCTAGTTCTGGTACTCCGCAAATTAACTGATCACCAGTAATTTAATTTTTTTTTCAGGTTTTTTCCAAGTAAATATAATAGAGAAATAAAAGTAATGAAGATGGAAGTGGAGAGGTTATTAATGGAGATAATTCAAAGCAGAAAAGACTGTGTAGAGATTGGTCGGAGCAGTTCATATGGGACTGATTTGCTTGGTATGCTGCTTAATGAGATGCAAAAGAAGAGATCAGAAGGTGGACTCAGCATAAATTTACAACTAATCATGGATGAATGCAAAACGTTCTTTTTTGCTGGACATGAAACCACTGCCCTCTTACTCACATGGACCATAATGTTACTAGCAAGCAACACTTCTTGGCAAGACAAGGTTCGTGCTGAGGTGAAGCAGGTGATCTGCAATGGTGGAAATCCCTCAGTTGATCATCTCTCCAAGCTCACAGTGGTAAGAGCAAGATATTTATTTATTTTTCCTTTATTTTTATTATCATCATGACTATTTTTTAATGGTCGGGGTTGGGAGGAATACTTAAAGGGAAGGGTGTAGGGACATTTTGTCAGTTGCCACTAAAAAACCAATGCTTTCAATACTTTTAACCAAAAACGGCTTTTTTGCAAAAATTTATACCTACCAGATCCTACTTCTAGCAGCAGCAGTAGCAATCTTAAATCACAAACTCAAGTATATTCGTTTTTGAATCGAATGCAATATATTAACCATTTTAACTAAGTAAAAGATAACAAAAAAATGGAAATTTATGAGGTGTTGATTATAATAATTATATATGGTTTTAATTAGCACACTCTTATTATGATTTCTTGTGGCTAACATCAAATTCAAGCAAAAGTAAGACTGTGCAGTAGACATGCACAGCCTCACTTTTTCTTTCCCAAGTAAACTAAAACCAAAAAGGAAAGCATTTATATATGGAACCGAGTCCACTCCAGTACTTGCTGCTCCCCACTTCAAAATATTTTTTCGAGTGCTCAACTTCTTAGAGGGAAAACATTATATTAAACTTATTTGGAGAATCAGAATGATTCTTTAGTGGCTTAGCTGGTATTGAGCAGAGAGTCAAACGCCCAAAAGACGAGAGACGGTCCACGGACTTGGCTTTGGCTTTGTTGGCAGAGCTGGTCTTAAAGATAAATATATATTCTAATGACTTAATGCCAAAATGATCAGTTCCATTACCAAAAATCCTACCTTGGTCTGTGTCCCATGTTATTCTTTATATTATGGAGTACTTCTTGCTTCCAATAATGGTAAACTTACCTTTGGTTGTTCTTGCATATTTGCAGTTAAATATGGTGATAAATGAAACTCTTAGACTCTACCCGCCCGCAACTGTTCTCCCTCGAATGGCATTGGAAGATATTAAACTAGGAGATCTGCATATTCCAAAGGGTCTATCAATATGGATCCCAGTGCTTGCAATTCATCATAGCAAAGAATTATGGGGCAAAGATGCAAACGAGTTCAACCCGGACAGATTTGCTTCCAAGTCATTCACACCTGGGCGGTTCATCCCTTTTGCTGCTGGCCCCAGAAACTGTGTTGGCCAAGGTTTTGCCATGATGGAAGCCAAGATCATATTATCCATGTTGATCTCCCGGTTTAGCTTCACCATTTCAGAGAATTATCGTCATGCTCCTGTCACCGTTCTCACAATAAAGCCTAAGTATGGGGTTCAAGTATGTTTGAAGCCCTTAATTAACCCTTGACATGCATGTACATGTTGAGATTTTGAAGTTAGAGAGCTAGCTTATCATGTTTTATTGGGGGAGTCTCGATCGGATACATGGGCATTTCTAATCTTTCTATAAAGACTATCATTGTAATTTTTTTTCCCTACATTAAAGAGTAAATTATTAGGTGATGAGATAAAGAAGCAATTATGCTTGTAAGAGTTACACACGAATTAAGGAATAGGAAGTTAAAGAAAATTGGAAGAACCCTGATGATGATTTTGTTTTGGTACTAATTTTATATATTCTATAAAATAATAGCCGTCAAGTTACTTGGGGGTCAAAAAATAAACAGTTGGGGGCAAACAAATCGAGGGTCTATTTAGATAAGCCTAAAGTCCCATTATACAGAAGATTAAAGAAACCAAAACACAAAGTGAGCAAAGGTAAATTAAAAGGGTTTCGATGCTCCATAACACTTGTAAATTCTTATCGGCTCGTTTTTCAACATTCAAATTATATGGCCAATTAAGTTGTACGTAGTAGACAAAGGTAGGGTCGGGATCAAAGGGTTGGGATCAAAGGGTGCGATTCTCTGCTTCTCCACTACTCAATTTCTCTCCTCCCTCTCCCTCTAATTTTAGAGTGGGCTACTCTGCCGCCCCACTCTTACCATTGGGCATACTGTCCTGTTACTTCTTTTTTTTTTTTTAAATTTTTTAATATATTAAATATTTTTAAAAAATAAAATAAATACATCAATACATTTAAAATCACTTTCTTAATCATTAAGTAAAAAAAAAATATGACCAACGGTCAACTTGGACAGTAAGAGTGGAGCGGCAGAATAGTGTTTCTCCTAATTTTAACATCTTTCTTTGTTTCTTCTTGTCATGACTGCCTATTATGTTATGTACGAGAAAATCCTTTCCCACTCCACGAGAGGGCATACTGTAACTAGGGATGTAAAAATAAAATAAAATCCAATTGAACCAGACTGAACTGGTGGGTCTATAAATGGTCTGATGCAGTACCTGTTTTCATATTTTGAAAATTGGTTTAAATTGAACCGGACCGATATATATTTATAATTTTTTATGTTATATTATATATTATATGCTAAATTGTAAATTAATATAACATGAAATTCTAATCTTACTATTGAAGTCTATTACTCTTATAAAATAAAATTTTAATTTTAAACATAAATATTAATATAAAATTATTTTTGATATATATATATCAATGATAATTTATTTTTGATATATATATCAATAATAAATACATTTTTGGCATAATAAATTATAATATATATTCTTTTTTTTTTATACATTTGATCATATATACTCATATAAAAAGTCTAGAACTTATATATATTATAATTAAATTCAATACTATACTAGTAGGTGTTAATTATTATAAAATAATGTACTTATACTATAATATAAATAGGTTAATAACGTATTATATGTAAACATCATATTATTACTAACATATATAATCCGTAAAACCAGACCGAAACCAAAAAAATCAAAGTTTCGGTTTCGGTAGTGAATCGGTCCGGTATCAATTCTTAAATTTTCAAAACCAGTATATACCGGTTCGGTTCTAAAAAAATGTATAATACTTCACCGAACTAAACCGATTACACCCTTAACTGTAACAATATAAACATTCATGAATTGTAACGTAATTCTTATAAATTATGTGTTCATATGCATCAGGAATAAAAAGACTAGATATATAGTTGTATATGCTAATATATTTGGCATTTCATGATGCATGTAATTTTATTTTATTTTATTTTTTGTCCCGGTTAAGCGTCGCCCGGCCATTGACGATACCGACAGGAAAGGCCAAAAACATATCCAATTCAGTGAATAGTACTAATTAAGGACCGAAGGAAATAATAGAATATACATTGCAAAGCCTAAATGGAACAAAGGCATGCAATAAAAACTAATCATGATGGTTTGCCATGGTTGATATGGACCTGCATTAAGTAGATCATATTGCGACAAATGCAAGGACACATATAATCATTTAACTATATATGGTCGTCGAAGAATGCCCTTCCAATTATCATCTTGCCCTATGACCAATAATATAGTATATTTTATGTTAAATGCTATAGGCCACGCAGTAGTACCCTGCCTTGATGCTCAGGAGCCGAAGAATACATGTATGTATATATGTATACCAGTCAACATGACCCCCGCCCGGCCCTGCTCAGCTCGCGGCTGGCCTGTTGGGGCATGCATTTGAGTAGATCGATACGGCACAGCACTAAATAGAGAATGGTCATGTTGTTTATCACAAAGCTGCTGTCTATATATTTTTTGTGGCACTCGATGGACAAATACAATGGTTTTAATAGTACCAACTGGGATGCACTCAGTTTTTAATGCTGTATATACGTCCAATATCCGATCATAAAAAATTGCAAGTAGGAATTTTTTAAATATGGAGACGAAAAACTACAAAACTAATAAAATTAAATTAAATGGAGAAATATGACAAGTAGGAACAATCGTAGTAGCTTGGCAGAACTCAGAAGAGGTTGCTGATTTGATTGATCTCTCTTTTTATTTTTCTTTTTAATTTGAGAGTTGGTCACGTATTAAAAACAAAGAATTAGTCACATCATTAATATTTTGTTTCAGAACATATATATGATCATGAGCCATGAAGTAAAGTGATCTGATCTAAAGCTAGCTAGCGAGAGTTCTCCAAAGCTAAAAGCTACATACGTACGTACGTGTGCTACACGGGAAAATAACAATAGGTACCATGAAATGAAGAAATATCATGTGTATTATTGTCAATTAGTTGCACATGAAAATGGAAAAATGAGTACATGTAAAGCAACAAGGCGAGAACACGAACTTGTTTAAATTAATCTTATCGATGGAGACCCTTTTCCTACCATGCCGCCCCCAAAAGGGTATATATTGAAAATTGCGCGCAGACTTCAGGAAACAGGAGTCCACGTTAATGGACAAAAATATATGCATCCTTGATAAGAAATTAAGGGTCTGATCAGACTGATTTGGGGGCAAGTACTAGTTAGAGATGGGCAGAAACAGATGATGATGATGATCTGTAGTCCTAATTATCTAGCTAGCACATGTTATGCACTCGGCCCGTATGCATGCGTATTTTATACCTAAACATAAAGTTTCTAATTCTTTATCACTCGACCATTAATTTGCTGAGGAAATAATAAAAAAAGGACCACTTCATGATCACCATTTAAAAAAATAATAATAACTAAACCACTTCAATATACATGATAACCATAGTGGATATATGGGCCTCGAATGCCAAAATGGAAGTCCTATCAAAATATTCGCCACCACAAAACAAATCAATCGTTAGATTGTGAATATATATAGGTCAAATTTATATATATTAATTATATATTATATATATTTGATCGCGTCAAACGAATTCGTAACGGCTAAAGCTAGGGTGATTAAGAGGAACTTGAAAACATAGAAAATTGAAACATGCAAATCCATAAATCTTCATGTGGGACGAATAATTAGGATATCATTTAGATCTGTATCTTGTGGATCTGAAGTATATATGATCTGTTTACACGCAAATAATGATCATGAGTTCATTTAGTTACTAGAAATTCAAGAGAAAAAATCTGAAAGATTTTGAAAAGGAGATATACGGACGACATGCATAGAAATCAAGCATTTTATTAAATTCAATAAAAAAGAGAGGAGAGAGATCATTAAATGCAGAAAATAATAAAAAAGACTAGTACTGTGTATTGACTAATTAGCTTGGTATCATATATAGTACTACCAGCTCGATCCTGATCACTTGATCTGATCCTTTGCAAAAAGGAGAAGTTTGTCCTTTAACGTGAAAGCTAACCATGTTTTATGCGTACTAGGTATTTATAAAGCAAATAGAAACATCAATTATATGCTTGTGTATTCCACACGTGTGGAAAGAAGCTATTGCCCTTAGATAAGTCTTACCACTGTTTTAAATACCGAATTGTACCGGTTGGTATTTGCCGTACCGGTCACTGATCCAGTATAGGTATTATATATATTTCATACCGGTTTAAATACCGGCCGTATCGACCAATATTTCATTTTTTAATTTTTTTTTCAAACTACAAGCTTATTTGTTGACCTTCAATTTAAATTAGACTATTTATAATTTATATATCTATGTCTTTATATATAATTTATTTATATATAGACTATTATGTTATAATATAATTTTTATATATAATTTATTCATATATCGGCTATTTCAAAACAGTACTGATATCGAAATATTTCATTCTAATGTTTTGACCAATATGACGTCTGGTACAATATTCAAAACATTAAATCTTGCATGTGCTGGGATTTTTAATTTGAGCCCGAACATGAGCAAATTATAAGAAGGCAAGTACTCGTGTGCTTGATCTCCGATAAATTAATTTCTAAAGTACTGCACGTAGGTGTCAGGCACAAATAGTTTTGAGTATTAATATTGAAAGAAAAATAAAGCCTTAATTATTTTTCTTTCAATAATGGGCTTTGCTACGTACAACAGTCAATGTGGAATGTGGTAATTTGTCATGTCAGCATTTCACAGAAAATTATATAATAAAAAAATGAAAATTGAGAAATCGAGAAGACCAATAGACTGGAACTCAGAAGGAATGAAGAAGGACTGAAAATCAGAAGGAAGAAAGGACTGCGTGACTTGGTTCATTGGACTGAAATTAGAAGTTTGAAAAACGCCAAATCCATTTCGAAAGCGCGACTTGGTTCATCGGACTTAAACAGAGTGAAATGAAGCATTTCGAGTGAAGATAATTTGGACTAATAATGCTAGGTTATGAAGCATTTGAATTTTTGTTCTCCCAAACCCAGTCAGGTTCTCCAAACCCAATAAATCCTGCAAAAATGACAACAAATTTTGTGTGGTAAGGCTTAATCTTTTAGTGGTAGATATCATTTTGGCGTTTTACCTTCCTTCCTTTACATTTTTTATTAGTTTATACTTCCATGCAAAGACATCCACATATTTTTGCATTAATTGTCCTGTCCACGATATTAAGATTGAGACATACAAGCGAGAATGGCAATAAGAAAGTAGAGGAAAGAATTACGGCCAAAATTCAACATAGACAAGCGCACACAAATTCTGTGTGGTAAGGCTTAATTTTTGATTGGTAGATATCAGTGTGTTTTTTTAAAGAAAATGAGACACACGGAAGGAAAAAGCTTGGGGAAGGAAGAAAGGAAAAAACTTAGAAGGAGAAAGGAGAAGGGCATCGAATGGAAGGAGAATAGAGTACAAATTGTGTGTTTTGTATTTAAATGAAGGATAATGATAGGCTTACTACTTCATATCACTCATTTACTATTTTTTATTTTTTTTTATTTTTTTTACTTAATGGTTAAGACAGTGAAGTTGTATATTTTTTAATTTTTTCTTAATGATTAAGGATGTTAAAAAAATAAAAGAAAATAATAAAAATTTCAAATACACTATAGATCAATAGTAAAAATATAATAAGAAGATAATAAGTCTATCATTATTCTTAAATGAAACACACAATTTCATTAAAGGAGAAGACCATCGAATGTAGGGGTGTTCATCCGGGCCGGTACAAAATCCGGTCCGGATCCGGTACAAAATCCGGGTTCCATATTAAAAACCCGGGTACCGGGTTTGTAGAAAACACAAAATAATCGCAGTTACATTTCGATTCCACTCCCCCGAGCCCCAACCTCGATCTCTCTCTCACATGCGAAACCCTAGCCCTAGCCAGTGACCACGATCTGTCTTGCCATCGGTCTTTCAACAAAGATTTTCCCAATTTGCAAGGTGCTCTGTCTGGGTTTGTTGCTCTTTTCTTTTTATTTTCTGAGACGCCGAAACCCGCTTTCTCTCTCTTACTCTCACGTCAAAACCCTAGCCTCCTCTGCCGATCAAAGCGTCTTCTTCATCCTTGGGTATGTTTTATTCTCTCTGTTTGTTTTGTTCTCTCTTTGTTGATTTTGAGTTTGTTTTGATGAGAATGTTTGAATGTTTAAGGAGTATTTTTATGGGTTAGATCCTCGTGCCGTCGTCTTCATCCGTGGGTAGGTTTTCTTCTCTCTGTATGTTTGGTTCTCTGTTTGTTGATTTTGAGTTTGTTTTGTTGATTTCGACGAAACTCTTGTGAGATTCAATGCTTTCTCTTTAACTTTGTTTTTAGAAGATTTGCTGTTATCGGTGAAAATTTTGAAGTTGAATTTAATAGATAAGAAGTAGCTACTCCATATATATTATAAACATGATTATTCGGTTGTGATGGGTTTTAGACTTTGGGGTGAAAGTGATGGATTAATGTTTTCTTAGATCTCCTCTTTTTTCTTTAACATGGATCGTTTTTCACTACTGATTTGTCCAGATCTTAAGTTTCTTCAGCCAAAGATCTAGGAAGAAGCAGAGGAGCAGATGCTGCACATGACCTCGTAGACCCTTACCCCGTTCTAGCACATCTGGGTATGAAACTCTCTCTCTTTTGTGTTTGTGTGTGTCTTGGTATGGGTTGTTTTCTTGAGAGCCAAACAGAATGTAGCAGTACTGATAGGAAAAAATGTAAACTTTTCCCGTCTGAAAAGTCTTTACAAGGGTTACAACTTCCCATTATTGATTTAAAAATGGAACTCAGTGATCAACATCTTTTTAAGTCCATCACTAAACAGATCTTCAAAGATACTGTATCTTAGTACAATTTTCTACTGGAATCTATGCTTAGCATTGTCACAATTTTCTTTTACATGTATCTATCTTGCAGAGAAAGAGATAGAAGATAACCCAGCTAGGATGAAGCAATTTGTGTTAGGCAAGTTTGGAAAAGTTCCCGATGAAATGTCAGCAAAGGCTTCTTTAGGGAGCTTCTTTGGTGTGAAATTAAATGGGAAGACTGCTGCTATTTTGTAACTCACTTATTGTAATTTTGTGTTTGGTAATGTAATTTATAAATAATAGTGTAATATGTAGTGGATTGCATTGTGATGCATGCATAGATGAATATTGGATTTGTTTTTTTGTTTTACATGCATTTGGTATTTTTAGAACACAAATATTATGGTTTTCATGAAAATGGCTTCTTAGAAAAAAAAATTAATAAAATAAAGGCTTTTAGTATGAAAAAAAAAAAATCCGGGTAAAACCCGGATTCACCAGGGTTTCGGCCCAAGTCTGACCCGGATAAATCCGGTCCGGGTATACCCGGGTTCCTGGATTGGAACCCAGATGAACACCCCTAATCGCATGGTTCATCTCATTGCCTACTGCAAGCTTCAATTAAAACATACCAAAACATACCATTTTATTTAAATAATGTGGAGATTACCCGGTAGTTCAACAAAGCTTTTTTCTTCCACATAATGAGTGAGCAATATGTTTTGTATCCATTGGCAAGCTTCAGTTGGCTGGTAACTGCTAATAATTAAGTGTGTTTCGCTTGAATATTAATGCTTGCATTGCCATCTCAATATTGGGCTGGAAAAGATATTTGATCAGGACAAATATGATCATCATGTTTATAAAAGATCAATAAAAAGAAAATCGTGATGTTATCAAGGTGCCAACTTTTAGTGCTGGACTTCATGCCTTTGAGGAAGCTAGCTTTTCTTGGCAACAAATGTATAATGCGGCGGCCGTGTGAAAAGCGCGATTTGACGTTGTTAAATATATATTCTGACTTATGAAATCACGTTCGTGTATAATTCCACCTATCATTTATATTCTGACATCTCTCTAGAATTTTGAGAGTTTTACTAAAGATAAATGATTGAGTCACCAAATTTTTATACACTTATTTTGTATCAATATTTTTAAATATTTTTTTACTTAATGATTAAGAAATTAATTTTTTAATAATTTTTTAAATCTTATATTATTTTTAAAAATATTTAAAATAATTTAAAAAATGTTTGAAGAAAAAAAATTTTACACTATTCGGTACCCATTAATCTTGATCTGTACGTAGGAGTAGCACGGCTCTTTACTAAAATCAACCATAAACTTGCGCCATTCTATAGAAGCTAGCTAGCAGATCAGATTGTATGGATCAAATCAATTCCAGCAAGCATGCTAGCTGCAAAACAAAACAAATCCAAGTTTAGTGCAATCTGCATCAGGGACGCGTATTATATGTATTATTGCTGCACCAATCCTAGCTACTTGATTAGATATAAAGCTAGCTAGCTTTGCCTTTCTTCGTGCTATTCATCTATTTCTAATCGAATAATATATAATAGATATAAATTAATTAGAATGTTTAAGTTTCGCATATAATTTTTTAAAAAAAATTATAGTTTATTATTAAAAAAAATTATTTTCTTATGTAAATCTCAAATTTTTTTAAAAAAAGTATGCAGAAGTTACACATTTTAAAATTACAAATCTCATTTCCCTTTTTAATAACTTGCTTGACTTTTGAATCAGCCGGTATATATATATCTTCACTTTAATTTGGCACTAACGTCGTACGTACATTGTGAATTCTTTAGTTCTGGGCTCTCTGTTTAAAGCTAAGCCTTTGCCTTTGGTGAGTGAGAACATAAAATGATCCGTTGGAGCTTAGAAATCGCAATCTTCAATCTGCTTAATTGGAAAGAATAATTTCCTACATATTTCACTGGCCCCATATATATATATATATATATATATATATATCAACGAAACTCAACCGAATCATGATCAGTCTCTAATTAGAACTTCGATCCTTTGCCTACTACGTCCGTGCGTGTAATATCTTTGAGCACTGATCTTTACTGTACAAATATGTTTCTACTGATCTGTATGAGATAGTATATATAGAGTAAGCAAGCCATACGGAATTAATAATTATAATATGATGGTGTCTTATTATAAAAAGCTTTTCCGGACGCACGCACACAAACATATAAAAGAGATTATCCTATGATTAGGATTAGATATCTATATATATATATATATATATAAACATTTTCTTCTGTCCTCTATAGCTCCATCGCATGAGTGGGTACTGATCTTATAGTAGTGGCCAAAAAGTAGTGGGTCTCTCTCTCTCTCTCTCTCTCTCTCTCTCTCTCTCTCTCTCTCTCTCTCTCTCTCTCTCTCTCTCTCTCTCTCTCTCTCTCTCTCTCTCTCTGGTTGTGCATATATATGTTAAAACTCCAAATGAAAGACCCTAGTGATCAAAGAGCTTAGAGAGTCAAAATAATAAAATAAGCCCCTGCCAAGTACTAAATGATCTTATGCATACCATAATTCTTTTCTATTGAATTAAAAATAAAGGAAATTATTGCATACATATTAAAGTAAGCCCACCATTACTCTCAACTCTCACCTCCTCCACCCACCTCCTCTCCACCACTCTAATCTTCGCCTCATAGTACATGCATGATGAAAATTAGCAATTAAGTTTATTTTCTATTTTTGATCTAATCAAGAAGTGCTTTATAAATTATAAATTTTAGTACTTGAGTAAAGACAGTGCTTCTGACTCAAAGATTATATTAAAAAAAAAAAAAAAGTGACTGCCGAGCGACTGGCCGCTAATTGGTTTAATCTCATATATTAATTAATCATTTGATAAGTATTGCCGGTTAATCTTATGTTATACCTCGTGTGAACATTATATTATATAAAATAAATAATAAATGATAAATGAGAAGCCCCGGCCCCACCACCTCCTACATATATATATATATATATATATATGTAAGCTCTTGAACAGCTAGCTAGCTAGCTAGCTGGTGATCATTAGTTAATTTATATCTTGAGAGTTAGGCAGCTTGCTTGACTATATATATAATATATGATAATATCTCCGAAATTTATATAAGATTCATGCAATTAAGTATCCATTATCGCTTTTAACATGTTTATTAATTAATGCGCGCTTACAAAGTAGATCATCATCAGTGATTTTTTGCACGCGCGTTAATATATATCGTTTTGGCCGTGGGCCGTACAGTGAAGCAGCCGGCCAGCTTCTCATGATGTGATCGATACATGATCAGGAGTAGTACTGCATTAATCAACATGTCTAAAAATTCATCCACTTGATAATTATATGACTAATTTTGCTCTTAATTTAATTTTCATCATGTTCAACTATATATATATATATATATATATATATATATATATGTGTGTGTGTGTGTGTGTTTGTAATTGTTTTCTTTTGGATGATCGATATATCATGTTAATTCTGTGACACCTTTTAATTAGTACATGAGAGATTGATCGGCTCATTTATGCTATCTCAAATGGCATCGAATTAAAGTGGAAATTCAGACGTAGACTCATGTAGTAGTAGTACTGTACGTAGAAAAACTCTTCTCCCAATTGGTAGTTTAGGAGTTAATAGTCTCATTAACTAAACCCCTCCAAATTATACTAATGATGGAGCATACGATATTTCCAAAACATGGAAGATTAGGCTAAACGAAATCTAAATTCGTGCATATCTTTATCTCAAGCGCGCAACCAATATATACATGAAGATCCTACCAAATCTCACCGACCAATTAATCTACTAGATAGAACTTGCAAGATTTTGCTTTCAAGAAGTCGAGATTACCTTTAGATTAATTAATTAGGGTATGTTTTGGACAGATCGATCTTTAGATCATTTAGCGCTGGCAAATCTAATAAACTGGCCCGATTCATTAATTAATGGAATATCAACCAACCAATTTCTTCCTACTAATTATTTAGCATTCTTTCAATATAAAAACTCTCTTTTCTTTTCTTTTCTTTTTTTTTTAATTTCTGTATTTTTGTATTGTTTTTTTTTTTTTTTTTCCCCGTAGCTGATCCCACTCCTATATATAACCCCTAGCTAGCTAGTCGTCCACAAGCTCCGCATTAATTGTGTCTCCTTCTATCAAGAGACGCTTCCTATTATTGGCACCATGCAAGTTGGGGGATAACGAGACAGATCCTTAATATTTGAGGGGGACGTGCAATATCCACCTGGATCAGAAGAAGCAAACATAATAATGAACTCTATGATGCAATCAGAGTACCCTAGCCTAGCATGCAGTACCCCTCCATGGGGATGATGCCATTGTCAGCCTTGAAGCTGAAACGCATTATATAAATAGTAATGTTAGTAATGTTACATGTAACGGATAACTATCGTGTAGTCGATTGGAAAAAGAGTAAATTTTATTATTAAAAAATTAATTTTTTTTATATAAATTTTATATATAATTATTTTTTAAATAATTATATGACACTTGCGAATGCACAATTGTAACTATGATTTCTCTTATATAAATAGCTAATGTATTTATATAAAATTAAAAAAATGTTAGTATGCCGCCTAAGTTTATTTTCTCATTTTGAATGTTTATGTTTTTTATTTTTTATTTTTTATTTTTTTTACTTAATGATTAAGAAAATGATTTTTAATATATTAATATATTTTATTATTTTTTAAAAATATTAAAAAATATGAAAAGAGAAATAAGAAAAAACTAAAAAGACTAAAATGTGTTAGGTGGCACGCCCAACGGTCATTACTAAATAGCCTAGCACTACTCATAAAATAATGACAGCCCTTGTCAAAGCAACTTTCTTGAAAGTTCTAGACAGCGAGTTAAAAGTTGAATTGAGATTAGAGTCGAAAATTATATAAAATATATTAAAATAAATCTTTTAATATTATTTTTATTTTAAAATTTTAGAATTTAAATTTTTTTATTATATTTTATTTAAAATTTTAAAATGATTATAATAATTAAATTATACAAATTGAGAATGTTTTTGAATCCGTACAAAGCCTTAATCGTCAACTACTTCCACACTTCCACAATCCACGTGAGTTGATTAGCATAGGCTGATAGGCGGCCGAGTGCATGGTGACAACTTGGATCAACTTGTACAGTTTCCATTTGACAAAACATATATTTCCACATTTCGGTCAAAATATCATCGATCAATTCATTCGTTACATTTAATTATATATATATATATATATATATATATACACACACACACACATACACATACCTTCATGTGTTCCTAAATTTTCTATGGATTTTGGACCACTTTCCATGCAGTCTGCATTATATATAATTTTTCAACGCTTATACTTGTGGCCATATTAATGAGTGCCCAATGACTTGTTATTTGTATCTAATGAAGAGATCTATTCTATTGACTACTGGGAACAGTTTTACCCATTGTCAACCCATAAATATGAAGACTTTTGTTTTTGAACTAATTGATCTTTCTCTACTTTATGAGAAGTGATATCCAGCCGATTGACCCAATGAATCAATCCTATCAAAAGATACTGAAGAATAATGGTCCGGCCCCCCATGAGCTTAATTGCAATTTTCTTCTCAAAAGAATGATAAAGGCTTGTACCATAAAGTCCTAGCTGCTCGTTAAGGGGCCGGTACTTATTTTCTTCTCCGAAATGAAAATACATGCTGACACATATTGACTCTAATTATCGAGTAATAATGAAAACTTTCATAATTTTCGCATTTGCAAGTACCATTAATAATCTTTTTTCCTTTTCTTTTGTAAACTTAACCCATGTGATCAATAACACCAGAATTAATCACTTTTTTTTTTTTTTGAATGAAGAACCAGCGCTGATCTAGCTATATATAGAACTAGGAATCATCTCAACTCCTGAAAGATCAATCGAACAAGAGAGCGCATGGCCTCTGATAATTAATACTAAGCCAACGTCTCAACAAACTTTGTAAATCACTTTTTATGCATGTTACGAATTAATGATATATTTTTCTCTTTAGGAAAAATTTCAGAAGACATCCACCCAGCAGCAATTAAGTACTTTTTTTAATTCCCAAACTTTTCAGTAGGTGAGTAGACAATCTTTGGTTGCATGGTATAGTTAAAGCACTCAAAAACTTTAATTCAAGTGGTTAAGCAGCATGGTGCTGCTTCCTGTGGTGATGCAAGATCATCAGCTGCATATATCACTCATGAAATGACAAGCTAGCCACAGGGCCCGTACGATCAACGAATCTTTTTATGGATAAAATGGAAAGTGTGTGGTCTCACAGATCGAAATCCATGAAATTGATATACCGGGGATGATAAGGCACACAAGAAGATTTTGAACAGGTCTCACCACCCATGATCTTTTAAGAAGTGGCTAGTCTAGCTAAGTGGGAGGAGCACTTTCGTGCTGACTGAGCATGATGAGAAAATGAGAAATTACCATCTGTCGGAAAACCTCTGTGCTTCATCGTGTGCTTTTTTGAGTGTACGCTTATCCATTTTCGTATCCCATGTTTAAAATGGTCTCAAATTCTCGAAAGGCCACACCTCATGATGAAACAGCATCATGGGAACTTTTACTTCCGCATTCCAAACAGCAGAAGCAGACCACCCATTAATTATACATAATACAGGTCAACCACGAGTCGGCAATTAGTGCTTTGCTGCCATGCCTATCGTATGTGGTTCTTGAAAGTTGCATAGTTGGACGCGACTTCTCGGAGATTTAGCCGGGTTTTGGATTCACACTACCTACGTTAGAAAATCATGCAATTTGTAAGAAAATAGATGTTCTTTGTGGAGGTTCGCCTAAATGACTGATCAAAAGAAACGGGAAGACTTCAAATGGAAAGCGGCGGCTGCATGCATGCTACCGTATTTTTATTCTAAAAACTCGGCCGAACGCGTCTAGGACTTTGATGAACGCCGACAAAAATATTTGATCATTTTGGGAGGTGAAAAATGTACGAGAAAGAATTTCTTAAGATTGATTTTCTAGAAGATTGGATGACATGTGTTTTGAGTAAAATGATTAAATATTGCTTCATATTTGGATTTGCTAGTTGGGTAGCTTTAATTAAGAAGAAAATCAATAGTTCTGTCTGCTATAACCTCAACCCATGTGAGTATCTATCTCCCCGATAAAAAATAAAGAAAACCAATGTTATCAACATGGGCCTTCTTTTCTTTTCCAGCACGGATCGGGCTCTTTACCGCTCAGACTCGGGCTTTAGAACTGGACTTGCTCTAACAAAGAACCAAATGTTTCCAATGACTGACTCCATAAAATAAAGTTTAGGGCCAATTGCAATCAGTTACCCCACAAAAACAAAATAAAATAAAATAAAAAATGTTGAGGTAATTGATTATATAAAAAGGAGAGGAGGATCAGGAGGAAAAGCAATAAAGTTGCCTGGAAATTCCAAGTGCCATAACTAAAGGGTTGTTCATTGCTTGGTTTCAGAATGAGTGTGTCAATCAGACTAGAATTGTGGCCAACCACGATACCACACCACAATGCGTTACAACACGGCTTTGTGAACAAATCTTAAAACATTTTAAACTCAAGGTGAATTGTCTATACAGGAATCCTAATATTGAACAACAATTTTTTAAATATTCTTGTACTGCGTGAAGATGCTTACAAGTTATAACTCCCCCAGGCACAGCAGAGCAGAAATGTTTCTTTCTCTAGTTCACATCTAAATAACCTCCTCCTAACTGAGCCTCTATAAGCACCCGTCACAATCCTATTTTAAGAAATAAAACTAACAAATTTAAACATAAGAATTAATTATGGTACAAAATTGCCGAATTCGCAGTCAGTACTGGTAACCTTGATACGCACTGATGTTGTGGTATGCGGCTTGAGGTACACTAATGTTGGGGTAGGATCCTGGCTGACCACTCAATTGGTAGGGGCTTTGCTGGGCGTTCAGGTTCTGGTGGGAGCCTTGGTAGCTTTGCTGAGCATTCATGTTTTGGTGGGAGCCTTGCAGGGCATTCCTATTCTGGTAGGAGCTCTGCTGATAATTCATACTTTGTCCACCAGAACCCATGAAAGACTGAAGACTACTCTGTGCTGCATTTGAATGCTCAGAACCCCGGATCCCTTCGGAGCCACCAACTTGAGAGTCTTGGTAATTCACTCTTGCTCCACCAACCTGAGCAACGTAGTAAATTTTTTATGACTCCTAGATACAAAATTCACACTTGGAAATTCATAAATTAAGTGCAATTAAATTTGAGCTCAGCCATTTATAACAGAAAGCAAAAAAACAAAAAAAAACAAACAAAAAAAAAAGCTGAAAAGAGCTAATGTCAGTTGTTATGTATATTTTCAATCTTACAGCCATAGATCACAAGAAAGCTAAAATCCAAAAACAAGGGGGAAGTGCAAGAGTACAAAATCAATTTACAAAGTAATAAACAGCTATTAACGAACTACATACAACAAAAACCAATCCAAAAAAACATCACAACCAATCAAGGGAAGGAGAGAGAGGGCAGCCGGGCAGGGAGAGTGGGACCACCACAACAGGATTTTATTTCAATGGACCATGGCCTGTCCAAATGCACCCTATAGATAAGGGTGGATAATGTCACCAACGCTGCAGCATAGCGTGGTGAGGAGCAAGAAGCAGCAAAGTAATAACCAATAGGAAACCAACACTTCAGGGTATGGAAGAAATAAAGATGCAGTAACCACACCAAAATTTCAGCATCTAGAACTATCTACTTTTAGTTTTTGCTTTTGTTCAAGTAAAAAATTGCTCTAGGAGTACTCTACAATCCCCAGTCAATTTTGTAGAGGTTATACCAAATTTCTACCCTTCTATTAGGCTGTAGGGTCGTGGCAACATACCTCACCAACATTGGAAATGTTGCTCCCTCCTGATCCAATATTTGAAATCTTAACATCCAAAGCAGTATTGATATTTGGGTATCTGAAACAAAAAGATGACCACCATCTCAATCATGCTTATTGATCATGAAGTTTACATAAATAAAAACTTGAATGGCACACTACCTAGCAGCAGCTGGCGGAACCGGATAGCTCTGAGGTTCATATTCATGTCCTTCAACCTTCAAGAGCATTAACTGTAATTCAGTTATCACAGGCGGGCATATATGTAGAAGTATATTAAACAGTAATAAACAAGAAGGGGAAACTTGTTCATGAGGTATGATCACATGGTTAGAACAGAACAAATCAAATGTTACTCCACTACAACAACTATTACAACGAGGCATCTCAAGAAAGCTACTATTACAAATCAAGCAAATGCTTTCTAGAATGTCTACAAACCCAATGAGATCATTGATGTTGATTTCAACAATAAGGCCACGGTAATACAATCAACCACACAAAAAACAAGGGTGACATAATCAACCTTAATGAAGCATTAAACCGGCTAAACCAGAAACATTATACATGGGATTGGGTCTAATTGGACAAATAAATAACCTTCCAAAAACCCATTTAACCATCAATGAAGTGACAAGTAGTACACAACTAGACATACTCAACAGAAGATGGGGGAGCAGGGTTGCTAGGGTGGCACAGTGACAATGGCACCAAGTTACAACAGAAAGTAAAGAGGTAGCAGCCTACCCTTTGGTACTAGGAATTGCCTATGAGTTTTCTATAAGTACAACATGAGAATTGAAAGTAAGAATAAATTCCTCTCCCTAATGTTTGGATGTTTCCCCCTTTCTCTTACACCCCAAATTCTCCTCTGTGACAATGTAAAATATCATCTGTAATCCCTTCATCTTCTAGTCTTATGCTTGTTGGATTGCTATAGCTGGTAGGCATCTATGCTACGGCGCTATTAGAGACTCTAGATCCAAATTAGTTCAGTCCAACCAAATCGCCTAGTAGCTTCCTCCGTCCCTGTCAGCCATTTAGACGTGGAAGGAGCAAGGAAAGAAGCAAGAAACAAAGAGAAAAAGAAATGCAATAGCTAAATGATGATGAGCAACATTGGTTAGTTAGAAACTTTGTGTTTGTGGATGAAATCCCCCAAGAAGGGCTAGAATGGCAGTCCTGCTCCTTAGGAGGTACCAATAAATGACTACCCAAATCTGGCTTTTGTGCTTAAAAGACTCCACTGACCTATAAAAGAAGTGGGCTGAATCCTTGGATGCAGTAATACCTTTAACAAATTATTCTCCCAATCTTACCATTATGCCTCTAAATATATTATAGATCAGACTATTTTATGCCATAATTTTTATATACATTACAGCAAATGACCAAATAAAAAAAATCTTTCTTACAAATGAGTAAATGACTTCTAAAAATATAGAGGAAAAAATGTACCATTAGCGGATCGTATCTACCAGAGTTACCAGCTCCCATTGTGCCAGATGGTGGGAGTCCCCTACTAGGCATGCTTCCTGCACGACCATATCTCTGGGCAGGCCCAACAGGAGCAGTTTCTGCTCCGGCGGTTGCATCTCGCAGAGTTCTCACCCTGAGTCTTGATGCAATCTCTGCCAGCGCATCTTTGGCAACACCAAAGTTTCCAGATACCTAAATGACCCAAAGCTCAGGAATTAGTGCGGATGATTGCATACCCAGAAAAATCAAATTAATCAGAACACAGTGTTCACAAAAAATAGCATATAAACCAATAGATTGTAAAAATGCATGTTGCAACACTGCACCTGGACAAGCTCTTCATCTTCAGCGGCACACTTAGGCTTGTCATCTTTGGAGTAAACTCGAATGTCTGCCTGGGTTCTCCTTCTCATCTCATTAATAACATGACCTCCTTGTCCAAGGATGCAACCAACCTTACTCGATGGGACAAGAATCCTGGTAATAATATTGCCTTTTTCAGAGTATTCACTAACTTTGTTCTGAAGATGAAGAATTGCATCAATGGTTTGTGATCTTGGGTTCCAGAGAGCCTGAAAAATTGCAAGCACAATGATCCACCAATGATTTTATTCCAACAAAACCCCATTGACAGTAACAGTTTGTATACAGCAGGAAGCCCTTGTAAATAATGCCAATAAATAATATGAAGAGATGTAAGAGAGGGAGATGGTCAACATGTACAGAAAAGGCAGACCTCAAAAGCAGAGACGCGAATCACACGTTCATCAGACTCGGTTGATGCATCCTGAACATGTATACTGCCCCCTGTCTCATGCTGCAACTGTTTTACATTAAAACCTCCCTTGCCAATCACCCCACCAATTCTCCCAGCTGAACACAAAATTTTCATAGAGAACTCAGCTGACGCTTCAGCTCCAGCTCCAGCTCCAGGAGGAACACCATTGAAACCCATTGGTTCAAATCCAGAATGCTGGTTTCCATATCTCTCCACCCACGGCCTGGGGGGCATACCGTGAGGACTAGAGTCCTGATGGGACCACATTGGATTTCCTGGTGGAAGCATACTAGGCATGGGACCTCCAGGAGGATGAAATCCTTGGCCTCCAAAAGGCATAGAGAATGTCAGAGGAGATTTGTCTTTGCGTGGATTATGATGTAATTGAGTCGATACTTCATAAAGCGCTCTCTTTGCTACATCTGGTTTTCCAGATACCTGCAACATACCTTCAAAAATTACAAATTGTTGGGCCCATGCAATATTGGAATTGCCTAAAACAACTTTCCAAATATGAGCATGCATGAGTAACAACTGGAGGAAAGAAACAACAAATTGAACATTATTTTCAAGTACATGAACAAGGAAATCTTCACTTCACAACGTGTGCAAATGTCACATGCACATTTACCAATTCTATTCCTTTCTTTATGTAAATAAGTTAATCATATTTATAAACAAAATCTATTAAGATGCTACCCAATTACACAAGGAGTATTAGGAAGAAAGACTAGCCATTTTACCAGCTTTTGAGGCAACCTGACACTAGATTCAATTAGTAGAGTTAATTGAACACAGCCACAGTTGCCAGCCACCCCAAAATGCTATCATTTTCAAACAACAATGAGATACAAAGAAACATTAAAACTCCCAAAGAGTCATATTTGGAACCCAATAATCAGGTTCAATGACATTCCTGGTAAAGTCCCAATTTGAGACCCAAAGATGAAAGAACTAATGCTTCTAAAGCTAAAACAAACATGAAAATAGTTTTTGTTACTCCAAATTAACATTTTGGGCACCTGAGAGTCAGGTATACATATTTTTTTGGAGAATAAACAGCAAAGGCAAAGAGGAACAAACTCATGCCTCAGCCAAAGCTGGGGAAAAAGAAGGCACCTAAGCAGCAAACCAAGTACAAATAGATATTTACCATGATGCCAAAACCCCGTTGACAACCAACCATGCCACTATTTTGTCAAGCCCGATGTGTAACTCACAAACATATCCACAGCCTAGAACACAGTCAAACAAAGTGACGCTAAGAAATAACTATTGAGACTATATTCTGGATTTTTGAAACCACAAGCAAGGACCCAAGTTGGTTCATCTGACTCCCAATATCAAAAGGCTATTTCTGATTAGGAAACCCTGTCCTAACTGGTGAGAGAATCAGCATGCGCATAAGGCAAGATATCTCCAGTAACTTCTACAAATTCCAAAGAACTAGAACAGCCACACACTGTCAACTAGTACAGGGAAGGAAATGTCTCCTACATATCTAGTCAAGAGGATTATAGGAACATCCATAAAAGATGAGCCTATACTCTGAATTAAGCAACACATACCATACGTAAAGATTGGCAATTTAAACTTACATCACAATCACGTATCACGGGCTAAAGGTAAATGTTTCATTCTCTTTTCTATAAAATCAACTCATATCACATTTTCTGTTGAGTAAAAAAGTTCATGTTAAATTGTAAAGGTCATTAAATGCAGTGTATACAATACTATAATGCCTGCCTTGTTAATGTGGACGCCTCAGTAGAGCTTATAAGAAAAGACAGCTTATGATCATTGAGCCAAATCACCTCAAGTAATAAAAAATTAAACAGGAGAAAAAAGAATTCTCAATCAAGTTAAACAAGCTAAACCTTAACTAAGGTCATTACTCCGTGTTGGTCCCTTGACTAAGGTCCTTGTAGGGAAGAACCAGATACAGCCATATCATTCAACTAACTCCTTATTGTAACCAATAAAAAAAGAGCAATGGTTTGTACAAGCCCCACGCAATCCTTTTGTAAAAAAATGGATCCCACCATGAAAAAGTGTAAACTATTCTTTTTTAGTGGGACCCACTTTTTTACAAAGGGCTTGCACAAGGCTTCCATGCTTTAGGCTTGTACCTAGCATTACTCATAAAAAAAATGCATGTTACTATGTCAATTCTGGTACATCAAATTTGTTTCATATGCTAAAAAATAGAAGGAATACATAAAATGAAAGCAGCAAACAGCAGAAACCTTACCTGCACCAATTCATCGGTGCTCATAGCACATGCAGGAAGATGGTCTGCAGGGAGAACACGAATATTTGCACCCGTCTCACTCCGCAATCTTTGAATAACATCTCCACCTTTGCCAAGAAGACATCCTACCATATGGTTTGGAACTAAAAGTCGTGCAGTGACAACACTGTTATCATTATCATCATCAAATGTCATGCCACCAAAGAGATCCTCCTCAATAATCCTGTCATGAACTTTTAAAAGGGCATCCTGGGCAGCACATAGAGGTTCCAAGGGCTCCATTTCATTCCCCCCAGATGAATCTTTATCATCATTCTGCTTACCTGATATTTTCTTTGGAGAACTATATATAATAATCACTCTCTCATCAGAGCCGGGAACAGAATCAGCAACTGTAATCTTTGCCTGCGTCTCCTCTCTCAAGGCTTTGACTATGCTGCCACCTTTTCCAATAACACCACCAATTTTTCTAGAAGGACACAGTATACGGTAGACAGTGTCCACAGTTTGAGAATTCCCTGAAGACTGTTCACGACTTGAACTATTCCATCTTCCCTTCTTGTTGTCTCCTCTCTTCTTAAATTGGATGCTGGGGGTTTTCTTGAAAAAACTTCGTTTGTTCCCATCCATACTCCCAATAAAATTGATGCTAAAAATACACTCGACTGGAACAAGATTAATACCTTAAAAATAACCAAAAATATATCATGATCATTATATATATATATATATATATATATATTTGTATGTATGTAGGGGTCTCTGTGTGTGTTTTGGGCATGTGGGGTGTGGGTGTGTAAACGCAGTGTACACTATTTTTATCAAGCACCAATGAGCACCCTAATCTCCATAATGACCACTGACCACTAAAAACAGCAAGAAGCTTTTTTTGCCACAATTTAGTTGAATTCCCTTGTACTTTAACGATTTTAAGTTTCTGGACTTGGGATATACACTTGGTTCACTGAGTCTTAATAGGGGTCCCTGTGGTTTTCATTCGTAGGTTTCATTAGCTAATTTGTTTGGGCTTAGTAGAGAAACCTCATTAGGTCTAGATCCTACTAAAAACTTATATTAATTCTCTATATACTATGGATATTAAATTTTCTATATTTTAAAAAATATATATATTATGTTTTCTATACAACAAAAGATATTTTTTTGCTAAATTTCATAGCTATGAAACTTTCTTTTGAGATTTTTAAGATGCAATCCTTCTCTGAGGGTGTGATGCCATTGAAACCATATGCATGAAGCTTAGAGAATATAAGTGCAATATCTTAAAGCTTTTTGCTTTTAAACCGTTCAGTCTAACCATTTTCAATCTCTAAACCCTAAGCATTCCTATAACAAAAGCCCCAAACTTCTCTCCCATCAATGAGCAACAAAACATGTTCTTCGATTACTGCTCATAAAACCAGAACAGCCCCAATTTTCTTCCTTTCTCTCCATACTATGTCACAAAATCAACATTTTATTCCAATCAACATAGTGGCTGAGCACCTCTTTACTACTTCCAACAAATGGTAGTTTTTTTTGTATAAGTGAAATGTAATAAAAATGAAGTATATGACCCACAGCTAGAAAAAGAAAATAATTAAATCCGGAAACTCATAATATTTCAACACTAGGAAACTGAAATCCACACAATTGAGCCTAAAACACTAGCTGGGTTCATTGGAAGTCTGCTTTCAGGATACAATAATCAAGATTCCCAAAATAGGGTTTCTAACTCAGTATTATATCTTTCATCGACTCTTTTTTTCTAACTAAAAGCAACATAACATCACTCTCCTGATGCCATAACCAATTTATAGTTGTTTTAATATCATTGCCAAAAATGCAAAATAAACATTATTGCACAACAAATGTTAGAAAATCCACCCAGTTGAAAAGCAAAATAGCTAAGATTAAACAATGGCAAGAAAAAAATTATATACCAATAGATTCTTTAATAAGGATACAAATTCTACTACTCCCCAATCCTAGTTAAACACTGCAACCTCGTTCACACATCCGCGGAGTTCCACAGATTGAAAAAGATAAGTCCAACAAACCTATCAGCTGGGGTCTCTACTACAAGCCTGTGTCATGGGGATTTATTTAGCTTCTGAACTTGTCCTATTCAATCACCAAACCAGAAATGCATACAAATATATATAAAGCATACAGACACTGCCCGTTATTTACTATTATAAATCACATGCACCCCACACAATGGGAACAACTTAATATGCAAAGCAAATTCAAGCACCATAAATCACAGCGATACCGATAGGCGATGAATATAAAAGAAGCAATGCTCGTAATTTTTCGGTACTAATTACGAGATTACAAATTGAAGATTAAGAGATTACAAATTGCAAATTGAATAGAACAAAGGTTGAGCTAAATCTTTGAAGTTCCACTTGAAATTAACCCATTTTTTCAAGAGCACTCGGGAGAAATTAGAGAATTTCTATTTACGTCAACAATGAGCTCCGAAAACAGAATAAATCAATTTTCGCAAAAATAAAATAAGTTACGAATAAACAAACGATAAAAATAAATTAGGGTTTTGGGATAGAGAGCGAGAGAAGTGTACGTACCTAGGGCGTGACACAGACGGAGCAAAAGTCAGTGCCCCTCGCTAGAGAGAGAGACAGAGAGAGATGTTATTAGGGCTTTCTACTTCCTTTGAATTGGGGTGACGTTTGTGAAGAAGGGAAACTGGCCCATTTTCATGCTTATACTACTGCAAGAAGGCCGAGATTGTGTGTATTATGGGCCGCTCTAAAAAACAAATGAAAACCAACATAATTTTAGGTACCAATTTACAGTAAC
This sequence comes from Cyclocarya paliurus, assembly GCA_029856935.1. Lineage (NCBI taxonomy): Eukaryota > Viridiplantae > Streptophyta > Magnoliopsida > Fagales > Juglandaceae > Cyclocarya > Cyclocarya paliurus. Next base: position 38,927,476 of record CM056946.1, on the reverse strand, counting down.
TTCCTTTTTTTTTTATAAATTAAAAGAAAATAATTTGTATAAATTTAGGATGAGAATAATTTTGAGTAAGACTTTCGAAACAAAAGTGGCATTCTTTGAAAAAACTTACTTTTTATGTTGGATCCCTTTTTTTTTTTTTTTAATACGTATGGATTTACACGCTCTAAATTTGTATCTGACATAATGGCATTACAGTTGTAACTACAGTTAGTATAGAAAATAAGAAAAACCTAGCTAGCTAGCTAGCTACAAGTGTCGGGGTGCAGAAATAAATAAAAAAGGTCTAATGGGCATCACAAAATAGTTACAAGGTGGATATATTCTTAGGCCAAATTAAGAAGGAAATTAACGTTCTAACAAAGCAGCTTGCATATATGCCACCTGGTTGACTATGAAATTGTGGTTTGAAGTTGCTGACGGTAAACGGCGATGAAGATTTCCACTTCAACATCCTTTAGATCCGCAATTAAACAAAATCGATAACTAATTAAATAGTTTAGGTATTTCATGAATCGATCTGAATTTTCACGTCTCCCAAACAGAACACATGCCTGAAGTAGTCACGATCCCAGCTTCATGTTGCAACTACAATTCTGATTTGGATATTATATGTCTTGTGAAAACAATGAGAGAAAATAAAGTAAAACAATAAATCAATTATGTACATAATATAAAAATTTACTTAATTCGGTAAAGTGCCTATGTTTATGAAATTATAGATGAATAATGATGAAATACACTGTGAGGTGAAATACACTACTCATAATGTTAATTTTTAACCGCTCATGTATTTAAGTTCTTTTTAATTTTTTTCTTAATAATTAAGAAAATGATTTTTAGTATATTAGTATATATTTTTATTTTTAAATATATTAAAAAAAGATTAAAAAATAATAATAATAATAATTTTGTGTTAGCGGACAAAAGCTGGACGGCATGCTAGCAAGACTCTTAGATGCAAACTTCATTTCCATTACAAACGCAATACCCATTTGGCCTACTGCTTCTAGTTAAAAAGAAAAGAAACAACAAACAAACTAAATTGGTGACAAGTATCGACAATGCCAAACTTAGAGCATGGGCAATGGTTCAGGTTTAAATTTTGACTAGAATTTTAAGTTTTGGTTGGGTATCTATATTGGACTTCTTATTTTAAAGTTAAAATAATAATATAATATTATATATTTTAATAATATTTTTTAAAAATTTTGTAATATTTTACAAATACACGACATATATTAATTAATAATTTAATTTTAATTTCATAATTTAATTATTATTAATGAAATAGAATAAAGTAGAAAATAACAGACTATTTATCAAAATTGAAATAGATAATATAGACTTTAAAATAATTAGATAATATAATGGTTGTTATAAATAATTAAAATATTACTTTGGTGAGTGAATAGTATCTAGCTTCAGATGACTAGGAAGCTTAATTTACTGTAACTCTTATGTTGAGTTTAGTGGTTTGGCTAGTCCAATGTAAATGATTTTATTCATGCCTAGCCAAAGTATGAAGATATATTAGCATTTGACTAGTCCAATGCCAATACTTACTGCCAAACATGTACAGGACACATGCTATGTTTTTTTAAGGAAACTGACATCATTTTTCACATCAATATGAAAAGAAAATCTAAATAAATATAGAGTCCAATATAAGGAAGAGTTAGGCTGGTTATTCAAATGAGATTAGATATTTTTTTGAAAGTTGGATAAAATATTATTATAATTTTATTTTTATTTTAAAATTTAAAACAATTAAATTGTTTATTATATTTCGAATGAGAGTTTAGAAAAATTGTAATAATTATATAAGATGAGATAGTTTAATTTTTTGTAACCAAATCAGCTCTAATTCTCTTTAAGTATGTGGCTAGAGCACATAATCTATATCACATAAATAATAAAATTTAATTTATAAGATTTAAATTTTAAAACTTATTTAAATTTTATTAAATATACTCTACACGTTTGAGAATATAATTTTCCTATAAGAAATAAGTCGATTCTTGATATAAACATACAAGAGGTGCAGTTGAACTGGAACACAATTTTCAAGACATCTTTACCTTGAATAAGAAATAAACACAAATACTCAAAAACAAAAAAAAAGTAATGGGATGGTACTCAAAATTCAATTAAGTTGAATTTTTTATAAATAGTAGTGAATTAAATAGTGAAAAAAAATTATATAAAATCTATCTAAATCGAGTTTAAAGTGTATTTGAATGTTAAGATAAATTTAATATTTTTTTATAATAAATTGAAAAAAATTATAAGTCTCACGTATAAAAATATTTTAAATTAAAAAAATTATAAATATTATGGTAATAAATTTTTGAATTGAAATGAGTTTAATAATTTAAAAATTAAATATTTAAATATTAAATTCAGTTTAAAATTAAAAAAAATTAAAATTAAAACTGCCCGCATGATACTCTCTCGTCAACAGGCAAGAATCATTCTCAGCCGGATCTTTTATACTGTTCACCCGTTTTTCTGTTGTTTGGCTCTTTTTGTTTCTGTGTGTTTCGTTTTAATATTTAGTTTCTGTTTTAGTTTCTTTTGGTTTTTGCTGTTGGTTTGTCGATCCGAGCGAGGTGTTGTGCTCCTGGATCGGACGTAATCCGGGGCAAGTGCTACGTGAGAGTGGTGAGCGATGTCAGCGGTGGGTGCTCGCTCAGCCTGGGCTCGAGAGGCCGATGTCAGCGGTGAGCGTGTCTTCCGGGGCTCCACTAGTGTTTGCGGTCGGTTTGGTGTTGTAGTGTTCAGTTGTAATTTTGTTAGTTTATTTTAGTTGTTTATTTAGTAGAAATAGGCTTTTAGATTTAATATCCATTGTGTCCCATACTTAATCCCTCTTGGGAAGATTGAGATGGCCTATAAGTTCTGGTTTACAGAACGCTTTCTCTGGTTTGAGAAAGTTTTAAAAGTTAAGATAATGTCCTTCACAAAGTAATTTGTGTATGAGGAAGCTCTAGAGCTGCTACGTAGATTGACTTAAAGTTATTGATTTTCTATGTACTGATCAGTCAACATTTATAACTTTGGATGATTAATAAAATGAGATTATTTCCTTCAAAAAAACAAAAACAAAAACAGGCAAGAATCATGCATACGGCCACCCCCCAAAAAAACATGCATTCGTCACCCTTCTTGTCTTGGAGTGCAGAACCGACGCACCAAGTACAAACAAAAGTCTTTGCATGCGCAATCCAGTTAATTTGTACCAGTAATTACTGCCCACCTTTTTCCAACAGTACTTTTGCTGAACTGGCGTGTGCATGATTTTACGTTCGGAAGAACAAAAAAAAGAAAAGCCAAATCTGAAGCAGCATGCATCGTGTTGAATATTTGGTATCAATCCAGAGAGGGATTCTAAATCCCCAAATGACAGATAAATTTAAAAAGTGCTGTAAAAGATCACCAACAGCAAAGGATTTTTCTCCCTCTGTTCATCTACCGCTCCTATATTTGCAACAACATTTGTACAGCTCAGTACTGCATAGGGTAAAAGGACAGCCCGAAAAGAAAAGAAAAGAGTACAGTCAAAAGAAAGTCCCCCAATAATTTGAGAGAAATTAAAAGGAAAGGAAGGGTCATGATCTCTTCTATGGAAATGGACAATGCCGATCTGAGCCGTCAAAACTGGAATTTTTTTGACTCGTTTGTTTGCTTTGGCTTCACCCTCAAACCGGATAATCAAGCCCCAGCTCCATCTTACATGTGCCGAAACCGATACTGGAGCCGCCCACACAGGCCTCAACCTTTCTCTTCTTCACGGGAACCACGTGATTGGCACTCGACACTGGCTCGAATCCAAGGGTCAATTCCAGGCCTATCTCACTGTCCTGACCTTGCTCGTTAGCCTTCGGGCCGGACTCCGGCTCCGAAAGGAACAACACCGAAGTCTCGGCCGTCTCAACGGAGATCATACTCTCGGTTTCTTTGCTCTCGCCCTCCACGTTCGCGGCCAGCTCGGACTGGTGGCTCAGCGACGACTCGTGGCTGGTCGACCTGTTCAACTCCTGCGTACAGCACCCACCATCCCATTTGGGCTTCACGTCCAGAGACGAGTCGTCAGCGGCACCAAGCCCAACCTTGCTCGCCCTCGGCTTGATCACGGAGCGCTTGAAACGGCACCTCGTCTTGACCCGGTGGGGATCGTTAGACGCGGCCGAATTCTCGTCCTTCGACACATGACGAATGTCATAGGCCTTGAGGGGTGGTCCATGGTCGCTCGCCGCGGCTTCGGAGGTGATAGCCGTGATCGGCGAACCCTTTAGCACGGCTTCCACGGCGGATTGGCAGAGCTGCCAACTCCCCGACCATAACAACCCGACTGACCCATAAATCGGGTTCACTATCCTCCCACATGCCTCATATAGCAAGGACCTGAAAATCGCTGTAACCCCAAAAAAATATTATTAATCTTTGCTTCTCCGAATGTGATTGGGAATATATGAATCCCTCCAGTTTCTAGGAAAATAAAAATGCATAAACATAATGAACCAGAAAATAATATGACAGGTTCAACTCCAAAGCATCTTTTTTTGGATCGTATAAGAAAATGAAGTGAAAATGGGGCATGGGGGCTAACCAGGGCGAAGGTGTTCGGGGCCAGCGTTGATGAGGTTCATAAGGCCGGCGCGGCCGTAGAACTTGGCAAGGAACACAGTAGCGTTGGCTTGGGACTCGGGGCTCTTGATCCACATCAAACAAGGCCTGATACTGCAATTTTCGCTGCATCCCTTGCGTAGGACCCGGCACCCATTGCAGCTCATACGCATTTTTGTACAAACTGATTAAAGCACAACACAGAAGGGATAATGGAAACTGGAGAGAGAGAGAGCGCGCGCGAGAGAGAGAGAGAGAGAGAGTTGTGGGTTTTGGGAGTCTGGAGGAGAATAACAAGAAGGATGTGTGGGTATATAAGCGAAGGGATTGTAGGGTTGGCAAAAGAATGAAAGATTATTGTTGTAGTAGGGGGCCGCTGGGTTTTCAGGGACTGGCCAGGATACGCAGTTGTTTTTAGGTTTCCGGAAACACTGGTTTCCACATTCAAGGAGGTTGGGCATTGAACCACTTTAAAAAAACAAAGTAGAAGAAAATTGATAAAAAAAATAAACATATGACTCATAGTACCGCTCTCACTTTAAGCGCGTACATCCAACTCCCAATCATGGGAACCTGAACAATGTTCCCATTGGGACGTAAGCCAAGTGGAGTTGGCAACAAAACTTTTATGACAGCAACTTTTGGACTTTGTGCTCGAAGATTGACCTTGACTGCATCCTTAAATTACAATCCTTACCAAGGGAAGAGAACGAGTAACTGATGGGGAGGGTAAGATAGTAATTTGGTTGGGAAGGAGACGAAAGTGGGTAGGGGGTAGCTGGAGGAATGTGGTGGAGGGCGGCATGCAAGTGGGTACAAAAATTTAGGAAGGAAGAGAGCGGCGCGTGGCAGACACGTAATGGTGTCAGGGTGCGGTCGAATCGCCACATATCGTGGGGGACTTGGCCCCACCTGGAGCTCCCAAGCAGTATTTTTTAATAAAAACAGAAAAAAAAAATAAAAAATAAAAATATGCTCCTGGTTTCCGGGAAGTCGTATTGGGTCTAAAACTGCTATTGGAAGCAAAACCTGTGACCGGTTTCAGGTTTTGGTTGTGGGACTGTGGGCGGGTGCAGTAGAAGACCCATTTAGCCAACGGTTTTGCTCTCTCTCTTATCACTGTCTTCTCTAATTTCATGCTTATCTTCTAAGACTTTGAGGTCAAACTTGAGGATTATCCTACGTGGGGGTTAAACAAACAAGACCCACGTGAAAAGTACCTGCGATTACCCCGTAGGTTACCTTCTCTAAAAAAAACAACTCCAGCTGCTGCTTGTCAAATGTCAATCACTAACCGTGGCCCCGATATATGCGCATTTACTAGAATGTCAAAAATGTCTTCGAACCCAGATTATTATTTTTTAATTGTGTGGACTCTACATTCACATGTCTATCTATATATAAATGTACCTATAAATCTTGCGAGTTAAGATTATTTTGTTTTTGATAAGGATACGTAGAGATGGTTTTTTTTTTTTTTGTGCATAAATGGTTTGTTACACGTGCAACTAGTTTGTGAGGAAAGTTAAACTCGTACGAATAAAATGAAACGAAACGAAATAATTTTTTTTTTGTGAAATTATTTATAATGTTGGATACATGAATGTTGTGTAAGTACAGCATATTTTTAAAAAAATAATAAAATTTATTATTATAAAATTAATTTTTTTATAAATCTTATATTAATTTATTTTTTTTTAAAATAACCTGTGATATTTGTATACTTTATGACTATAAATATTATTTCAATTTTCCTAAAACAAAGGATTCCCACAATGTTTGATGTAATGGTTGGCCGCTCGGAATTTGGAAGAAGAAAACGACTCCCACTAATTTCCCAACATTAATATTACAATTCATTAACTCTCTAATTATTTAATTACATACTGTTTGTCCATTTCTTAAGGAGCTAGCATTAATCAGGCCAAACTTAATTGTTCGTAATTAATATTCTGCTGTCAAAAGGAATATTATTAATGTTCATATATAATTATGGGTTTTGCTACATAATCTCCACCATATTTTACATTCTATATTTTTTTTAATTTTTAATTTTTTTTAAGTTTATTCTTTTTAAATTATTTCAAATTTTTTATTTACTATTTATATAATAAATATTTGATAAAAGAAAAAAATTAAAAAAATATAATACATAGAATGTGGATGAATAGTAAGAAATTATGAGAATTTTTTGTATAGTTATTAAGTATTTTGCAGTATTTATATTCTTAACTCGATTCATTTGTCTCTGTCGGTGATATATTATTATATGAAGAACCATGCTCCAAGTTTCTGAATCTAATCCGAAACTACCAAATCTTGTCCTTTTTTTTTTTTTCAATTTATTAATGCACTAATTTTCCATTGATTTCTTTTTTTTCCCACTTACTCAATCATTCGCTTGTTGAAATGAAATTTGTGGGTTTAGGTCGCTCTCAAGCATTCGATGTTTGTTTCCATAGAGTTTGCTTGTTTACGTTTGGATTTTAATACCTAAATTAGTCAACTGGGTTTCTACACAAAACGAGAAAATCACCACACAAAAAAAAAAAAAAAACCCTAAGGAGCATGATATTTATTTAGAGAACAGGAATCCTGTTTTTAAAAGGCTAGCTTGGGGGAGTTGCTTGTATTTTAAAATACCAGTTCAAAACCGGTTGATGCGGTTCAGTGTCAAAAACTTAAACCAACCGATAGGGAAGATTTTGAGTGGAAGAACGACCGAACCGGCCGCTAGGAAGAAGAAATACTGGCTGTACCGATTCTTGTAGTTTCTTGATCAATTCTCGATCGACGGCAATAGAGTGAAGCTTTGTCTAAGAGAGGCTTTGTCCAAGAGAGGAGAGAGAGAATCGTAATCTCAGAGAGAGAGAGAGAGAGAGAGAGAGAGAGAAAGATCGAATTGGAGAAAAATAGGTGAGGGGAAAGAAGTCGAGCTAAACAACACAATATAAGATCAAACAATATCGTTTTACTTATATATTTTTGTATATGTTAGATCTAAAACAATGTCATTTAAATAAAATGACGTTGTTTTACCTACTATATATATAAAAATATTTATTTATTTAATAGACCGGTTTGGCAATTTGAATTAGGTCCAAACCGGAATCGAACTGGCCGACGTCAATTTTAAAGAACTTATACCACTTGTCAACCGATTCTTTGTCGTTTTCAACCAATTTCGTGCCCCGGAGATCGATTTGCGGTAGTACCGGCTATTTTCGTCGGTTGTTGTACAACCTTAAATACTATTTATTTAATATTTTTTTCTCTTAAATTTTACGAGAAATACTTTTGTTACAAAGTAATTATATAAAAATAATTTCATAAATTAATATAGTTTGATATAATTTATTAAATTATTAAATTATTTTTATTATAAAATAAATTTAATAAATCACATAAAAATATATCAATTTATAAAATTATATTTATGCAATCATTTTATGGTTGTATTACTTCTCAGATCTTAATTCGACTTTTGCTTGTATATTGTTTTTCACATTTTCGTATGGGTCAAGCTGTTAGGTCAATTACGTGCTAGTCCTTGGATTTAGTGCTTTGGTAAACGACAAGGATGTTTCAGGTGGGGGGATTGCACCAAGTGGCTGGGGATGAGAAGAAACGAGATGATGTGCCATGCAAAAGCATCCAAAATAGTCATGAGTTAGGCCAAGGTTGCGCGTGGCGGTCACATGCTGACATCTCAGAGTATTATTTAACTATTCAACTGCCACATATCACGGAAACGCCACCTCTTTCAAAACAATAAATAAATAATAACAAAAACAAAAAACAAGCTCCTGTTTTTCGGGAAGTCGTATTACTGCTGGGAATACCACTTTTGGGAGAAAAGAAAACGGGGGGTGATTGGGTTATACTTTCTAGTTCAAATGATAAGCTATTTCACACGCATCTTTAATTATTAAAATTAGTAATTTATTGTGAATAAGTTACTTTTCATTTTCATATTTTATATTTATAAAGTTTTTATAAAATATGAAGATATTTTTTATATAGTATAAGAGTATTTTTTATAAAATGTGATATGTAAAGTAGTGAATAATAATTAATAAAAATAATTTTTCTATAAATATATATACTGAACTTAATTTTTCTGGTTTGAAAGATGTAAAATGTTAATTTTTTGTCATTTGAGCCTTGAGGCACAACATAATAATCTTGATAATTTGAATTTGTAAAGAGTTATGGATAGTTGATAAAGTTTTAATGTGTATTTATTCCACTAGAATTTAAATAAATTAGAAAAAAATAGAATCTATTATTAAAAAATATTTTATTTTATATAAATTCTAAATTTATCTATTTATTTTAAGAAAAGTGCACAAATTTATGACTGAAAATATAATTTAAATATTATGAACTAAATCCGATTCTAGGGAGTCTAGATTGACACCAACTGGCTAAGATTCCAATAGCCCCCCAATTTAGAAAAATGATGGCATTCCAAATTAAATATATTATCCACTTTCTCATATTAGTCATTAATTTGGACCCACCATTTAATCTCCAATGTTCGGTTAAACGTTGTTTTCAGCTCAAGGCGGGACTGTGATTGATAAGTAATTAAATACTTTATTAAACAAAATTCTCATCATGGGGCTCTAGCTTTCAATATAAAATTAATTTATATATTAAGAAACCTATAAATTAACCATCGTTTACATCTAATTGTTTCTTTAAAGAGAAAATTTTAGCTTCATATATATATATATATATATAATTACAACTCTTATCGGCAAGTTAATTGGAACAGGATTTTATAACCTTTTAAAGAGAAGATTACTATATTCGCCACGTGGACGAGGAATTCTTTTTTTTTTTTTTTAAATAAATTTAAACACGTCGTTTTAGTAAAGTAGGAGAATGAACGTTGTATAAGCTAGCTGGGGATTAATCACAGATAAATTCACCACCTGATCTAGGCAAGGCGATTGTTGGTGGAATCTACAATACTAATTAAGCATCACTCCCTTGATTAATTTGCAAGTTAAGGTAAATAACAAGTTTGATACGATGTAATTGGCCGTTTTCAACAAAATATTTATAATTAAATCCCCTTAAAAAAACACGATCAATACGATTAAAGTTAATTACCATCATATAATTTTAATTCGCTTCGACGTTGCTACCATAATAAAACAATGCATATACAGCTTGAACTAGTTTAATTAAGCAGCTCCAGCTAGGGTTAATGCTCGAGTCTTTAATTAAGTTATGACTACGTACATACGTACCCCAATAAATATGTTGTAGCTAGCAGTATTTGTTTACTTCTTCAACTTGCATGAATAATCTAGTCTTAAAATTAATGACGTTAATTAACTGGCTAGGAAGGTCATGATGGAAATCCTGTCAATGTATTTGCTTTTCAAACTTGTACGCCAATCTGTCTACTCGGTACTCCTTGTACAGGAAGAAATATGGTAAAGGTTAATTAAAATAAAAATTTTACTCAACTTCTTACTATTCACACAATCTTTACACACCACATTTTTTTTATCAAATATTTAATATATAAATAATGAATAGAAAAATTAAATTAATTTAAAAAGAATAAACTCAAAAACAAATTTTAAAAAAATATTAAAAACTTTAAAAAATTTAAAAAAATGTAGTGTGTAGAGGTTGGGAGGTTGTGTAGCATTTCTCTAATTAAAATCACCAAGTACGGATTATTGATTTTCTGCAAGCAAGTGGGGATACATACGCACTGATCATATAGATTCACACTGTGGAAGGACAAAATATGATTGCGCATAGTTGGGCCAGACCACCACTATGGACGAGAAGACAAACAAGAAAGAGATTAGGAGAGACATGAGAGCATACAAATGCTAGAGGGGTTAGAGAAAAAGTAGGAAGAGAAAGGAAGCTGACACACATAAGGGAGACCGACCACCTCATGACATGCTGACATGTGCAGTGAAGAGTTAGACATGCAACTACCAACAATTACAGGAAGAGGATCGTATAAAAAGGGATGTCCAAACAATTTCAACTATCTCGCTCTCTCGATCAACTATGTTTCTTCTTCATCTTCAACAACCTCTTGAGGAAGACAACGTCTTTAACAAGAATAGCTCTAACTTTCTTTGTACAGTAATATATAAGGAACAATGAGACTGTAAACAAATATATTATAGTGGAAACTCTCATCTCTAAACCCCCAATGGACATAGGCCAATTGCCGAATCACATAAATATTGGTGTCCATCTTTCTTTACTTTATCTGCACTTATTTTTCATTCATCGCTATAAGCGTACGCATTATCACTGTACAGTCACACCAGAACACTATTGGAGGCTTTAAACAATACCGATCAAGGCCCAATTAACTAAATAGGCGGTGAGTGAATCTTTCTCTCCCTCTAACCTATTGTGCAATTTTTACAGCATCAATACAAACATTATATTATATAAATAATATAATTTTAGAATTTCATACGCATGCTATTTTTCTAAACAACATGGTTTACACTTTACACCATATAATACTACCCGGTCATCGAGAATTTGGAAGCCACATGCAACACCTCTCTCTCCCTCTCTCTTCTTCTCTCTCTCTCTCTCTCTCTATATATATATATATTTATCTTATACGTCTACGTGTGTCTATTGGATTTTTACCATATAGCTATTAAAGTTTACGTTCTTTTTTATTATTGACCTTTGACTTACCGTTACAGGCTAGGTAATTAACATGTTGTATTTGGTTCTTAAATCAAATTCAATTCATCTCAAATTAATTATTAATTGAATTCATTATTTTTTTAATTTTTTATAAAAAAATTAAATTTATCTCAATATATTTCATACATTTCAACCTAAAAAATTAAATCTATCTCAATTTAAAAAATTTAAATTTATTTTAATAAAATTCATAAAATATTACTTTCACGATCCAACTAAATTTATCTGAACATCCAAACATTACCCTAATCGTGTAGGCTCGCTCGCTTAACAGAATCTTGATCTCTTCTTAATGCGCATCGTATATATAAATATATATATATATATTACACACACATAAACTAATTCTCTCTTATGCCGTCAACTTTGCAGAAAGAATCAAACGTGATACTTCCAATTATTCGTTTGTTCCTAGCTAGGTTTTCTTGTCTCGACTCCCACCGCCACTTGAATAAAACTAAATGTGTACAGTTCCTCGCGGAATCTTAGTGCCCACTTGCCACTCCAGACAACAGAGAGCAAAAACTTGTACCATTCTCCTCTTTACGTCATTGGAAAAAAAGAACAGACATGTTTCGGTCGCTGGTTTTTATTTGTTTATAATATATATTTTTATTAAATATTGACTAATTGGATGCTAAATTAAAATCATATTTCTTACAATATTGAAGCCTCGATCCACTTATTTATAACTTTTACCAGAAAACTAAATTTTCATGCATGCACTGCATGACAAGATCATCCACTAATTCGTCAAAATATTACGGCAAAATTAAGTTATAACAAACATGCGAGATCAATAGTACGTATGTACCGCAGGTATAATTTTCCATACAAGTGTTTATAAAAACCCATTTTTCAAATAGTTATTAATATATTTCTGGTTTCATAACGCAAGATGCTGCATATATGTATTAACTTGCACTAGCTAGTAATTTAAGCCATGCCAGCTTCAATTTGAGTATGTTGAGCCACAATCAATTATTCGTACACGAATGCAAGCATTAATTAATGATTTTAAATAGTGATCTAGTAGATCATGATTGTCGTACCATATCTAGATCAAGTAGTGCCAATCAATATGTCTGTGTACCGCTCAACTTTATCGTTAGTTTAATTTTTTTTTTAATTTATATTTTTTTACCATTTTAAAATATTTTAAAAAAATATAAAAAATATCAATACATTAATAATTACTTCTTTAACTATTAAATAAAAAAAATTAAAATACACGAGGTGTCAAAATAGAGTGGGCAAAGTATATTTTTCATATATATATATTAAGTGAAGAGATCAGTTTCCCATTTCATGAGAGTATATATTGGGCAAAATCATATATATTGTTTCAACATGCATTATTTTAATATGTTTGTTCTTTGGTTCATTCCCCCCTAGCTGCTTATTGACTCCGAGATTCTAAAGAGCACGGCGCCAATGGTTTAGGGGATCTATACATGCTGTGAACACGGACCTAACCAACCTGATTGTCATCATTTTTCTTCCACCTAACCAACGAGCGCTTGTCCTATTACTTCTAAAATACACACACACATATAATATTCTTATATAGTTAATTATCCTCAAACAGCCGAATCCAACTTACACGGGGCTGATCCTTACACGGACCAGCAGACTTTCCACCCAGAGCCGGCTCAATACGTTCCGGGTCTAAAGTTAAAATTTTGAGTGAGGCTTCTTTTTTTTTAAGATAAAATTAAATAAAATTATTTTTATTTTTATATTTTATTTTATTTAAAAATAATTCCTATCATTTTGTAAAGTAAAATTATTGATTAAGATTTTATACCACATTTTCAATTAATAACTGACTTAATCTTTATTAAGAAATTTTTGATTTAGAGAGAATTTTATCAAATCTAGTTTTACAAATACTTAGACTCTTAGACATAATTATAATCATTATTGTCAATAAAGTTTTGTAAACAACTTACACATTTGAGAAAAAGTGGGCCCTTGCCTCTTCAAATGATTATACAAAAATCTTTTATGAACACTGAAAAATAAAATTTTGCTATTTATAATTTCCACATTAACTATATATGAAACTAATAATGAGAAAAGAGAAGTTTATTCTTAGAAGGAGGATAGGTAAAATAATTAATATATGCGATATTTTTAAAAATTAATAATGATATAATATCTATTTGATCTTGTTTATATTCTCATTCTCATTGAGTTAATTAAAATTTTTTATTGGATATATATATATATATATATATATATATTTTAAAATTTCTACTTTATATATATATATTTTTTAGGGAGCCTTTTTCCATTAGGGCCTTAGGCAATTGCCTAATTGGCCTAATGGAAGAGCCGGCCTTGTCTCCACCCTCTGGTCCTTCAGATCAATCAGATCCTTATTTCATTCTATTGGCGCGTGGTCTTCACACGTCACTCTAGAAGAGTGGGTTGACTGTTCCTTTATTATAGATCTGTCATTCTCATGTCAGTCTATCCGAATTATTACTTTTCTTAATCGGTGATCTTGTGAGAGATGAGAAGGTTTAGTGAAACCACCACACTTTGAGTTGGTGAGTCTATTGTATTATATAGTTGTATTTACACATCTATGTATAGAAATTACATGTAGAGATTGATTACAAATAAATGAGAGAAATCAAGTAAATAAATGGAAAGAATAATGCTACACTAATCACGGGTCAATGAAGACTAAAATAGGAAAGCCTTATGTTAAGGCATAGGATTTTCATCCTCAACACCCCCCCGCAAGCTGAGCGTCGGATTAGAATTAACGTGAAGCTTGGAGCGGAAGAATTCAAAAAGAGGACGAGGAACACTTTTGGTGAAGATGTCGGCAACCTGTAGATCAGTGGGCACATACTGCATGTGGAGTTTGCCAGCGACAACGAGTTCTCGAAGGAAATGATAGTCTAATTCAACATGCTTGGCCCGCTTATGCGAAACGGGGTTGGAGCTCAAAAAAATTGCACTCTTGTTGTCGCATAAGAGAAGAGGCTGCTGTGAAATAGGAACCTGGAGGTCATGAAGAAGGTGTGTAAGCCAAACAAGTTCAGCAGCAGTGTGCGCAAGGGCACGATACTCAGATTCACAGCTGGAACGGGATACAGTAGGTTGCTTCTTAGCACTCCAAGAGACCAGATTGTCACCAAGATAAATAGAGTAACCAGATGTAGAGCGACGAGTGTCAGGACAGCCTGCCCAGTCGGCATCAGAGTAGGCAACTAGAGCACCAGGAGCAACAGAGGAACGAAATGTAAGGCCAAAATGAAGAGTGCCTTTAACATAGCGAAGAATACGCTTAACAGCAAGAAAATGATCTTCAGTGGGAGCATGCAGAAACTGGCTAACAGAGTTGACAGCATGAGCAATATCAGGGCGCGTGATGGTCAAATATTGGAGAGCACCAACGAGGGACCTATAAAGAGTGGGGTCCGTAAATAGATGACCATCAACAGACAAATGCTGAGAAACAACCATGGGAGTATGCACCGGTTTGCTGTCAAGTAATTGGGCGCGAGTAAGGATATCCCGTGCATATTTCAGCTGACTGATAAAAAGACCATCTGCAGTTGGTGAAGCTTCAAGACCAAGAAAGTAACTGAGAGAACCCAAATCTTTGGTGGCAAACTCAGAATTAAGCTTACAAGTAAAGCTGTTAAGAAGAGATGAATTGTTGCCAGTAACAATAATGTCATCAACATAAAGAAGCAAATAGATAATGTCAGATTGCTTATTGAAGACAAATAGAGAAGGGTCAGCACGGCTGCACGAGAAACCAAGCTGGATGAGAAAAGTGCTGAACCGCTGGAACCAGGCACGAGGAGCTTGTTTGAGACCGTAGAGGGCCTTCTTCAACTGACAAACATGATTAGGAAAACGAGGATCAATGTACCCAGGGGGTTGTTCCATATAAACATTTTCAGTGAGAGTACCATTAAGAAATGCATTCTTGACATCAAGTTGACGGAGAGGCCATTTGTTGGTCACAGCAAGAGAAAGCACAACACGGACAGTAGTAGCCTTGATAACAGGACTAAAAGTATCAGTGTAGTCAAGACCAGGTACCTGTGTATAGCCCTTGGCTACAAGACGAGCTTTGAGGCGCTCAATGGATCCATCAGGTAGATATTTGGTCCGAAATACCAATTTGGAGCCTACAATGTTGGTGTTGGCCGGACGAGGAACCAAAATCCAGGTACGATTATTCTGCAAGGCTTGTACTTCTTCATCCATGGCAGCAAGCCAAGCAGGATTCTTAGCAGCAGATTTGAATCCTTTAGGCTCAGTAGAAACAAGAAGAGCAGAAAGAAGTCCAGAGGATGCCAAGACACCAAGGTTGGCCAGATGGCGAGTTTTGAAAATACCAGCTTTAGCTCGTGTGAGCATAGGATGAGAACCCAACGGAAGTGCAGAGGTAGGAGCAGGAGAGGCAGCCCGTGTCTCAGTAGGCGGTGAGCAAGAAGCCGAGGGTGGTGAAGAGGGACCTGCAAAGGAATCAGTGACCTGCAAAGACTCATCCACGGGGTCAGTACAGATAGCACACGGGGTGGATCCGGACGGAGTAATGTGCGGAGAATGGTGAGCAGGGGAAGAGGGAGGGGGGTCTGTTTGGAGAAGGCTGGGTTCCAAAAAATTTGAAAATTGGAGAGAGGAAAGGGGTTGAGCCTGAGAGGTATTGATGAATGGGAAATGATGTTCATCAAATTGAGCATGACGGGTGATATATAACCTAGAGGTGACGGGATCAAGGCAACGAAACCCTTTATGAGAGGGACAGTAACCCAAAAAAATGCAGGGAATACTGCGAGGAGAAAATTTGTTAGGCATATAGTCACGCAAACAAGGATAAACACGACAACCAAAAGGATGAAAATTTTCATAATTTGGAGAGGAACCATATAAGAGCTCAAACGGGGACTTACCTCCAAGAAGTGGTGTGGGCAAACGATTGATGATGTAGGCCGCAGTGCTGAAAGCGTCAACCCAGAAGCGAGGTGAAAGGTGAGAGTGAAAAAGGAGGGCAAGACCGGTTTCAGTGACGTGGCGGTGTTTGCGTTCGGCGCGACCATTTTGGGCGGGTGTATACGGACAAGATACTTGATGATGAATGCCGGAAGTACGAAGGTGAGCTTGAAAGCAAGTGCTAGTAAATTCACCCCCGCCATCACTTTGGAAAACTTTGATATGAGTAGAATATTGATTTTCCACAAATTTTTGAAATTGAGTGAAAACATCATAAAAGTCCGATTTGAATTTCAAAGGATAAAGCCAAGTAAACCGCGAATAATCATCAATAAAAATAACGTAATAGATAAATCCCAAATTTGATTTTACGGGGGAAGGGCCCCTATATCGCAATGAATGAGATCTAGCACATGGGACGATCTATGTTCGTTACGGGAAAAAGGCAAACGATGACTTTTCGCAAGTTGACAAGTAGTACACAAAGTTGGAGAGGGCAATAAGGAAGTAAGATAAAGATGTCCTTGTTTATTCAAAGAAGAAATAATAGAATGATTCACATGTCCTAGGCGAGCATGCCATAAATCATAGGAAGCATGTAAAGATTTATTCTTAAGGATAGAAATAAAAGCAGAGTTGCCACGTTCCAACACATATAAGCCTCCATCTCTCTTACCGGTTGCCACCACCCTTCTTGTTTGACGGTTCTGAATAGTGAAAAAATTATTAGTAAATGTAACGGACAAAGGAAAATCAGAAGTTAATTTACTAATAGAAAGGAGATTTTTGGTGAGATGAGGAACAACCAAGACATCTAATAAATGAATATTCTGAGCGGGAGAAATGATACCAGTATGTGTAATAGGTAAGGAGGCACCATTTCCCACAATTACTGAGTCCTTACCCGTATACTGAGTGGACTGATCCAAAAGGGATGGGTCATTGGACATGTGGGCCGAAGCCCCTGTGTCCAAGAACCAATCAGAGGACTCGGTTCCATTAAGGGAGCAGGAACTGGTGAAAGCTTCAGCAAGGTGAGCGTTGGGCTCGCTGGGTTCGCTGCGTGCATACCGTTGGTGACAACGATCGGCATAGTGACCATCTCGACGGCAGATTTGGCAGTGAGGAGGGCGGCGCCCTTGACCAGAAGCAGAGCGGCCTCGATTTCCAGAGGAATTTCCGAAGTTACGGCCATGACCATTGGTTCGGCCATGGGAATTTCGGGAAGGGTGGGGCTGATTCGAGCGACCGGGGCCACGATTTACAGCAGTGAAAGCTGCGGCTTGAGGTGCAGTGGACTCAAGGGACTTCTGAAAGAGTTCAAAGCTCTCAGCTTTGGAAACAAGATCTGCAAAACAGGGGAGAGGAGTGAGAGCCATTTGCGCGGTGGAGAAGCTCGAGAAGTCGGTGCCGAGACCACGGAGGAACCAGTGCACCTTATCGGTGCCATCAACCGGACGTCCAATAGCATGAAGTTGATCACAGATGGTCTTGAAAGCTCGGGCATAGGCAGTAACAGATCTGGTACCGCGCTTCATCAGTTGGAGATCGTCTTTAAGGCGAATTTCACGGGCCTTCGATCGATGACTGAAAGTATTTTCCAAGGCGAGCCAGACCTCGCGTGAGGTGGAGAGGCCAACAACCTCGGACATGGCCTCCTCGGTGAGGGAAGAAAGGAGGAGACTGAGTAGGCGTTGATCAGCAGCCTTCCACACCAAGTGTTTGTCATTTGGTTTGTCAGAATCGGCAGGTTCAAATCTGGGTGGCGGCACAATTGTTCCATCAACGTAGCCGATTAATTCTTGGCTCTCAAGAAGAGGAAGCAATTGACTCTTCCATAGGAGATAGTTGGTGGAAGAGAGTTTGATGGTGACCATGTGAATTAAAGTGGTGAAGGGAAGAAGGGTGGGGGAGGTTTCGGTAGCCATGGGGAGGATGCAAGGATCGGGAAATGGATGTTAATCCAGAGAGGCTCGTGATACCATGAGAAGGTTTAGTGAAACCACCACACTTTGAGTTGGTGAGTCTATTGTATTATATAGTTGTATTTACACATCTATGTATGGAAATTACATGTAGAGATTGATTACAAATAAATGAGAGAAATCAAGTAAATAAATGGAAAGAATAATGCTACACTAATCACGGGTCAATGAAGACTAAAATAGGAAAGCCTTATGTTAAGGCATAGGATCTTCATCCTCAACAAGAGAGACTAGAGACCTCACTAACAAATACCTCAAAACTTTCAACTTCAATGCATCTGCTTACACCGCTTTCAGCGGTGGCTTACATTCAAAACGTCTTTTAATACGGTTCTCTCTTAGCAAAACTTGGGTAGAGACTGAGAAATTAGTCTTACAATCCTTTTTTTTTTCTTTTTTTTTTTACGATATTTGCACTGTGATTATTGTTTTGGTGTATTTTGTTGGGAACCCCACCCCCTAACATATATCATCTTTTATTTTAATGAAATTTACTTGTTTAGAAAAAGAAAAAAAAACTGACACGGGGTTGATCAATAGATGTGTGTAAATATATTTATATATATTAATATGTAAGACTGTATCAATAAATATACGTAGTCATTAAACAAATTAAGAAAACTTCCATTAAATACAAAGATAGGGCAATATAGTTCATTCATTCATATTTGGTCTTAATTATAGCTTATGATATTTATATGATCACTTACCTATGCTGTATGACAGATGAAAAATAAATATTGGTGATGAAAATGAGTTTATTTTTTAAAAAATAATTATTTTTTTAATAAATAATTGATCACAAATAAATATTGTTTTGTTGTAACGTACTGGCCCACTGGAGATTAGTGCCGATCATATTCCAATCCTTTTAAAAAAAGTACTGATGTGGTAGTGATGTATACACTTGTAAAAATTTACTATTTAGTTCATCATTTTAATAGAGATAATCATTTTTGTAATAAACAATCGATCACAATTAATAAGCGTTCTTTTTAATAATGTACTGGATAGTACGTGCTGATCATACTCTAATCCTTTTAAACAAAAAGTATTGATGTATGGTACAGTACTTGTGAAAACTTTTCGACTTACAAAATATTCGGTCTAACCTTGGGTTACACGGTAATTACACTAGTACGTACTATATTCTAAACAAATTGGGAATAAGACAAAGAATAAATAGTAAAAAGAAAAAGGACCAGCTAGCTCAGGATATGTTTAGATTCTAAATTATTCTTAATTTATTTTAATTTATCATTATAATTTATATAAATTTTAATATGAAATATAATAAATAATTTAATTTTTTTAAATTTTAAAATAATAATAATATTAAAAAATAATATTTTATTATCTCAACTTAATTCAATATCCAAATTTAACCTTAATCAGTCACAGTCGATCGATCGGGATGGAATTTGGATAACAATTGATCTATCTCTATCATGCATGGCATTATTATAAATTGAATCGCTAAATACGGAAAACATATTATATATACATCTAATTAATTTTAGAGAATATGTATATATATAATTCACACCATTAAATTCAAACATTTTTATTAATTGAGTTTTTTAGAATAATTAGTGATTTATCAAATCTCTAAATATGACGTAGTTAACATTATGACATCATAGAAAAATCTCCATTCAAGCCATATTTCTAATGAAAACAGTTACTATTCATCAATCTATATTATATATTTTGTGAAAAATACTCCCACATATTCTGAAAAAAAAAATTTATACTTATTATCCCCACACATCACACTTTATTTATTTATCTTATTAAATATGTGATATATAGATGATAAGTAGAATAATTCAATTAGTTTAAGAAAAAAAAAAAATAAAAAAAATAAAAAAAAAATAAAAAAAAAAAAAAAGAAAAATAAGTGTGGTATGTGAAGATGATCAGTAGAAAAACTACTTATGAAAAACACCCCCACACCTTATAAAAAAACTATAGATACGAGGTGTGAGAGTCAATAGTAGTTAATGTATTCCTCACTTCCTAATTTCCTTCTGATTATATTCCAGTTCTGATAATTGAAGGATCTAATTAAAAGTAGGATAAAAGTATATAAATAGAAGGACAAAAAGTGAAGAATTGATCTTTTTTATTTGGGAGCTCAACACCGTCGTTCTAATGTTATGTAGGTACAAAACTATATGATGGGCCGGGTTAGCTCTCATGGGCTTCAAAGACTTTATGGGCTCATTTTTCAATTTGTCTTCCATCACCTACGTACCCCACATGTCAATCTGTCATCACGGCCATCGCCTGCCATCCTAGTCCAAACAAAGGACCCTGCAAGAGTGCCCACCATGGAATACTTCAATCTTCAGCTAGCTCCACGAAGAAAGCAACCAGCTGGGAAGAATTAGGATGTTAAAAAAAAAAGCGAGGAAAGCGAATAGATTTTAGCAACAAATGTGATAACTGAGATGGGATTGCATTGGATTGGAAAGAGATTGTACGAACATCATGTCCTAAGTTTCATATCTAATGAATTCTCGTGCCATCTAGGGGCTGATACGGTTTAAAAGAAATTCTATCACCAATGATATCATAAGAAGACACCATTACGAACAATGCTATTTGAAGGTTTTTACACCGGACATGATCATTCTCATGACATAATTTGATTTATAAGATTCAAATTTAAAAATTTATCTTCTAATCAAATTATGTTACATAAATAGCATGTGATATATATAAAAGCTAGCCTTCAAATAGAATTATTCATGTGACAAATAAGAACTAGTCTCAAGCTATTACATATATAGTCCTACGAAGACAGGTGGAGTATGAAAGATGGGTGGAGAGGGGGCAGTCTGCATGCAGTGTATTCCTTGAGGGCTGTCTTTACATAAAGCTTCCTTGCCAATTCATTCTCTGGTTTGCGTACTACTAAGTACATGTGTGTTTATTTTCACGATTGTCTATGATAGAAGATAGATAGATACATATATATATATATATATACACTTCATAGGTAGTCGTGATTCTTGTAGGTAAAATTGATGGAATTAAGTGGGATTGTAGGGCTCGATCGACTAGAAGTTTAGAAGTACAGTCAAATGCATGAGTGGATGTGATTTGAAAAATTGAAGAACGAGTAAATGCCATCGAGAAGAAGAGAACCGCACAGTAGTTAATGTAGGTTCTCTGTGTCGTGTATATCCTTATATATGGTACGTTGTTGTAATTCTTCCTAATTATATTCAGTACTACTTCTAGCCTAAGTATCGGACCCCAGAAGACGCACACTAAGCTATCAATGTAAAAATTGAAAGAAGTTTCTGAAGGTAATGTATCCAAATCAAGAGTAAAATGATCTGAACAAAGCATCCCCATAAATAGCGAGCCCATAAACAGGAAGAATAAGTCTCCATGCAGTATGTAAGATCATACGCATCTGGGGAATCAGATCAGATCAGCTGCTTAGCCACGGCCAATAAATTACAGGCATTTGGGAAAAGGATTTGTGAGGCCTTGCTCATTATTGAAGACTGATGTTGTTTTCTTTACAAGCTATATTTAGTTTTCTGCTATCATTAGTCATCTGATTGGAACAATATGTTATTAATTGTTGTTATTCTCAAGATGGCATATAAGATGTATTTTGGTGAATTGTAAACGGCAGAAATAGAATCAATCAAAGAATTGTTGGTTGAAGTTCTCCCTAATTTTTTCTCCTTTGGTTTCATTACTTTTCTGTAATCCAATTTCTAAAACCAACAATTAGCATCAGAGCACGTCTCAATCTTCTTGGGAAAAATGGCTGCCCTTGGTTCATCCACATCAATTCCTATTTTTTCTGGTGAAAATTATGACTACTGGAGCATAAAAATGAAGACTTTGTTCTTGTCTCTTGATCTATGGGATGTCATCAAGTCTGGAGTTCCAACAACCAGTGAAAGCTCAAGTGGTGGTGGTTTAGATTCAAGTCAAGTCAAGCTGGGAAAACTGTTGGATGCAAAGGCATTATTCACTCTACAACAAGCTGTAAGTGAATCTATATTTCCCAGATTAATGAGAGCTACAACTTCTAAACAAGCATGGGAAATTTTACAACTTGAGTTTCAAGGAAATAGCAAAGTTAAAACTATTAAGCTTCAAGGGTTGAGAAGGGAGCTTGAGAATCTCAAAATGAAAGATTCTGAAACTGCCAAAGGGTATTGCTCGAAACTCATTGAAGTAGTTAATCAAATGAGGGCTTATGGAGAGAGGCCATAACTGATGAGAGAATCGTACAAAAGATCCTCATTAGTTTAGCTGAGAAATATGACTCGATGGTTACTGCCATTGAAGAATCTCGGGATCTTTCTACACTTACAGTTACTGAACTGATGGGTTCTCTACAAGCATATGAACAAAGGCTTGACAGGAGGAATGAAGTTACTCTTGAAAATGCATTTCAGTTGAAAGTCAATCTCAAAAATTAGAAGCAAAAGGATTTCAAAAAGAGGTATAAGGGCAAGGCAAAAGATGAAGAGAGTCATCAGAAAAAGTATGCTACAAAAGGTAATTGTCAACCTTGTAGTATTTGCAAGAAAACTAATCACTTGGAGAAAAATGGCTTTCATCGTGGTAAACCTCTATGTACAAGTTGCAAAAATTTTGGTCATGAAGAAAAGGATTGCAGGTTTAAAGACAAGAATCAACAAGCAAATTTCACAAAGGATAAGGAAGAGCAGTTGTTTTATGCTTGTCAAGTGGCTGCTAAACAAAAAAAGGGAATGGTTTCTCGATAGTGGCTGTAGCAACCGCATGACACCAGATTCGAGTCTATTTTCTCGGATTGATGATTCTGTTAAGGTAAAAATAAAACTCGAAAATGGTGATCTGGTGGAGGCAAGAGGGAAAGACACAGTAGTTTTGGAAACCGAAAAGGGAACCAGATTTATAAATGATGTGTTGTTAGTTTCAAGCCTTGATCAAAGTCTGCTAAGTGTTGGACAGATGATGCAAATTGGATACTCCCTTCACTTTGAAGATGATCAGTGCACTATTTATGATATAAAGAACAACAATTATTTGGTGGCTGAAGTGAAGATGGGAAATAGTAGAAATTTTCCTATTTATTGACAATACCTGAAAGCTCTTGTGGTTAAAATTGACAAAACTATCTTATGGCATAAAAGGTTTGGACATTATAACCTTAATACACTAAGGTTGTGAAATCAAAAAAATATGATGAGAAACTTACCTCTTCTGGATCAGAATATGGCCGTGTGTTAAGGTTGCATGTTGGGGAAACAACATAGAGAATCCTTTCCAAAAAGAGAAGCATGGAGAGCCAAAACAGTTTTGGAACTTGTGCATACAGATTTATATGGTCCTATGAGAACTCCTTCACAAAGTCAAAACAGGTACTTCATCTTGTTTATTGATGATCTTTCTAGAATGACTTGGGTGTACTTTTTCAGAGAAAAATCAGAAGCATTTGAAATTTTTAAGAAATTTAAATTGCTTGTTGAGAACCAAAGTGGTAGAAAACTCATAACTTTGATAAGTGATAGAAGCATTGAGTTTAACTCTAAAAAGTTTGATGAATTTTGCAAAAATGAAGGATTGGAACACCAGTTAACTGTTGCCTATACTCCACAATAAAATGGAGTCTTGGAGAGGAAAAATTGGACTGTCATGGAGATGGTCAGGTCTATGCTAATAGCAAAAAGACTTCCTAAGACGTTTTAGGCTGAGGCTGTTAACACAATTGTATATCTCTTGAATAGATGTCCTACAAAAGTTGTGAAAAATTTAACTCCCATTGAAGCTTGGAGTGGGATCAAACCTACTGTTGAGTATCTGAAAGTTTTTGGATGCATTTGTTATATGCATATCCCTTAGCAAAAAAGGCACAAATTGGAAGAAAAGTCAGCAAAGGGAGTTTTCCTTGGATATAGCTCTCAATCCAAAGGATAAAGGATCTTCAACTTAAAATCACAGCAGCTGGTTACAAGTAGGGATGTGGTGTTTGATGAGTATTCAACTTGGAATTGGGAGAAAGATGAAGAATTAAGTCAGCCACTTACCATACCAGTAATTGAAGAAACCGAAACAAGAATGGAAAATGATGATGACAGTCAACCAGCAACTCCAACTTCCTAACAAAGGGTTGACGGTAACCTAGAGTTCTCAAATTAGTCTACTCCTGAAACAACTCCAAGAAGGCTGAGAACTTTGAGTGAAACTTATGAATCTTGCAACTATATATCTCTAGAGCATGAAAGCTTTGCAGTAGCTGTAAAAGAGTCAATTTGGATTGATGCAATGAAGGAGAAGATTAAGATGTTTGAAAAGAACAATACCTGGGAGCTTGTTCCTTGTCCTGACAGCAAAGAAATCATTGGAGTTAAATGGATTAACAAAAAGAAGCTTAATCCTGATGGTTCATTAAAGAAATGCAAAGCAAGATTAGTTGCTAAAGGGTACTCACAGCAGGCTGGAATCGATTTCAATGAAACTTATGCTCCAGTGGCAAGATTAGATACCACAAGAATTGTTTGTGCAGTTGCAGCTCAAAGAAGTTGGAAGATCTCTCACCTTGATGTTAATCAGCTTTCCTCAATGGAGAACTTGAAGAGGAATTCTATGTGGAGCAACCCGAGGGCTTTAACAAGGAAGACGGCAGGGTGCTTAAATTAAAAAAAGGCTCTATATGGGTTTAAACAAGCACATAGAGCATGGTATAGCAAGATCGATGGTTACTTTGGTGAACAAGGCTTCAAGAAAAGTGTGAGTGAACCTACACTTTATGTTCAAATCAAAGGTAAAAATCTACTCATAGTCTCCTTATATGTTGATGATTTAATCATAACTGGAAATGACACAGAGATGATTGAAGAATTCAAGCAAGAGATGATGAAGTCTTTTGAAATGAGTGACTTGGGTTTAATGCATTATTTTCTTGGTATGAAAGTATGTCAAGATGATGGCATCTTCTTTCTCAAAAGAAGTATGTTGAAGATTTACTTAAGAGGTTCAATATGGCTGATTGCAAACCAGTGGCAACTCCTCTAATTGCAAACGAAAAACTTAAGAAAGAAGATGGGGAAAAATTAACTGATGGGGCTACTTACAGAAGCTTGATTGGCAGTTTGCTATACCTCACTTCTACTTGACCTGATCTCATGTTTGCTAGAAGCATGTTGTCTAGGTCCATGCAAAATCCCTGCAGTCAAGTGCATTTTGGTGCTCCAAAAAGAGTGTTGAGATATGTTTAAGGAACTTTGAAGTATGGTATTTCTTTCAAACTGTGTTCTTATTCAAAATTAATTGGGTACACTGACAGTGATTGGGCTAGTTCTATTGATGATATGAAGAATACATCAGGCTATTGTTTTAATTTGGGATCTGGAATTTTCTCATGGGATTCAAAAAAACAAGGGTCTGTGGCTCAATCTACAGTAGAAGCAGAGTATGTTGCTGCTGCCAATGTTATAAATCAAGCTATATGGCTGACCAAAATACTTGAAGATATGGGAGCAAAGCAACGACTTCCAGTTGAGATTTTCTATGATAATAAATTAGCAATTGCAATGGAAAAAAATCTAGTTTATCATAGCCGAACCAAGCACATTGCTATTAAGTATCATTATCTTAGAGAAGTGATTGCTAATGGAGATGTTGAGTTGAAGTATTGCAAGTCAGAAGAACAATTCACTGATATCTTTATGAAGGCGCTTCCTAGAGACAAATTTCAGAAGCTGCGTTTGATGCTTGGAGTTGAAGAAAATGCATCAAGGAGGAGTTTTGAAGACTGATGCAGTTTTCTATACAAGCTATATTTAGTTTTCTGCTATTATTAGTCATCTGATTTATTACTCTGCTTAGAACAATATGTTATTAATTGTTGTTATTCTCAAGATGGCATATAAGATGTATTTTGGTGAATTGTAAATGGCAGAAAAATAGAATCAATCAAAGAATTGTTGGTTGAAGTCCTCCCCTGTTTTTCTCCTCTGATTTCATTATTTTTCTGCAATCTAATTTTAAAACCAACACTCATACTAAGAATAATAAAAGATTGTGGCAGTGGTGTTGAGGTACTAGTACTGTGCGTGAGATGAGTTTGGCAGGACGTGTGCGTAGAAAGACTCGTGGAATTTAGTGGCATTTCCAGAGTTTTCTTGATTTTACTGGTAATATTTTAACCCCATCTTCCTTTGCAAGTTGGGAATCCTAAGTCCCAACTTACACTCTCCAAGATAAAAATGGTCTTTTTCAGCTAAGGGACCAGTACTGCTAATATTTAATTCTCTTCTTGAAGAGTCCGAAGAAGGAATGGTCCCAAATTAGGGCAGTACTGCTTCAGATAGAGGGCAAAATTTGAAAGAAATGGCAAAGGAGAAGACTGACCAGAGAAGTTACTCTTTAACCACAATCATTCATCCATGCCCTCTTGGATGAGATAAGATTATGGAGCTCCTCCACGTGGCACTCTCATCGTGGTGCTTCACGATAAGGCTGTTCAAAAAACTTCCATCCCTCCTGTGGCCAGTATGGCGTAATGTCATCATTTATCTGATCCAACGGTCCAACGTGGTTTGAGATCAAATCCATTAATCTTCGACCATAGGATACGAAATATCCAGTTTATACCACTATATATATGGAGTGGGAGTAGATCAAGGTTTGCAGCTCTAGCCATTAAAAGAGAGTGCTTTTAAAGGAGAAAGATAAGGTGAAAGTAATGGCTTCCTCAATGATTTCATCGGCCACCGTCGCCACCGTTAACCGTGCCACCCCAGCTCAAGCCAGCATGGTTGCACCTTTCACCGGCCTCAAGTCTGCTGCAACTTTCCCGGTCACCCAAAGGGCCAACAACGATATTACCTCCATCGCAAGCAACGGCGGAAGAGTTCAATGCATGCAGGTACCTAGCTAGTGATGAAGCTTGAATTAAGTATTGGGTTTGAAAACTACATCAAACTTAATTTGCATGTCATATGTACTAATTATGTTGGTACAAACATAGTGCACTTTGTACTTCTAACAATTAGCTTTGAAAATGCTAATAAAATTGTGACCTGCAGAAGTGTTTACTCAGAAATTTTTTTGCAAGTGCAGGTATGGCCTCCACTTGGGAAGAAGAAGTTTGAGACTCTTTCCTACCTTCCACCCTTGAGTTCCGAATCATTGGCCAAGGAAGTAGATTACCTTATTCGGAAGGGATGGGTTCCTTGCTTGGAATTCGAGTTGGAGGTCATTTTCGCTCCTTCATTCCCTTCTTTACTGTTGTTAAGTTTATTAGGATGATATTTCTTGTAGTACTGATGATATTTAAATAATTTAAATTTGTGTGTGTGTATATATATATAGCACGGATTTGTGTACCGTGAGAACAACAGGTCACCAGGATACTACGATGGGCGATACTGGGTCATGTGGAAGCTCCCCATGTTTGGATGCACAGACTCATCCCAGGTTTTGAAGGAGCTTGAGGAGTGCAAGAAGACTTATCCCAAAGCCTTTATCAGAATCATTGGATTCGACAACGTGCGCCAAGTGCAGTGCATCAGTTTCATTGCCTACAAGCCTCCTGGCTTTGTTAATTATTAGTGAATTCTCTCTAAATGTACCCTTTTTAGTCATGATCCGTGTCGGTTTCATTAAATCATGTACCTTAAGCTTTATTAGACCCCCACCTTTTTTGTTATCATTTTCGAGACAATTTGCTTTGTTTTGAATTTGCGTCTCTCGGATGTCTGATGTAATGGTTGAGAACCAATGAATAAATTAAAGGGTATTAATTTCTTGTCAGTTCCATGTGTGGAACCTTTTGCTGTGAAAATCCCTTGGAATAGAATGACTTTTGTCTGTGAATTTTAGGACCATATAATTCTGATCCTGATCTACTTGATTAATTAGTTTAACTTTCTATGTAATTTCCTATATACATTTATCTATTCCAAAATGGTGAGCCAACCGCAGCTAGCCCGTAGAGTCTCTTCATAAATATTTGACATGCATATCAAAGAGTTTCTCCCACATTTACGAAAAAAAAAAAAAAAGACTTTCTATATATCGACAATTCAAAAGTACGTTTTCTCGCGGCAATAAGTTTTTTTTGTCGAAATAATAATATTACTTATAATATTTTTAATTATCGTTTTTGACATTTTTTGACTTGATATTGTCTGATTTCAATTATTTGATTCTACATCAATAAGACAGAGAGGATTCTTTATATTGTGAGGACTACCTTTAGCAACGTACAGAGACATGCAGATATATAGCAATTACATGCCAAATTTCTAATTTAGCCCCTCATCGTTAATGATGGTTAAAATCGAAGGTGACCCTTGATAGATACAGTTGTGGACATGCTTTCGTATCAGATAAATACAAATGGTCATGATAAGAAGTGTTCTTTCTTCCTTGTCCCTACAGCATTATTGTAAGCATTATTCATGTAGACGTCACTTTATTAATTTGAGAAGTACTACAATCACAAAGAAATCACATAAAAGTAAACTCACAAACTAATATGCATTCGTATAGTACATTTAATTTATTTTATAATAAAAATAAATTTACAATCTAACGTACCATATCAAGTTACGTCACCTTGTAATGATGAAATTATAAGATGAGATGAAAAAGTTAAATTATTTATTGTATTTTATGTAAAAAATTGAAATTTTTTTATTTAAGTTCGATTAATTGAATAAAAGATGTGCTCTATATTTATAAAGAAATGATTTCAGAAAAGTAAAGCTTGCAAATTGATATAATACATTAGATTCACTTTATAGTAAAATGAACTTTACAATTCACTACAAGAAAAACAGTCTTTTTTAGCACCAAAAATGTCGAAAATAAGCCATAATATCGCAGGATTTGAACTTTTCTAGTGATTTTTATTGCATCGAATGTTCGTCGCAATTGTTTACTCAATTATAAGTTAAA
Source organism: Cyclocarya paliurus (assembly GCA_029856935.1). NCBI lineage: Eukaryota > Viridiplantae > Streptophyta > Magnoliopsida > Fagales > Juglandaceae > Cyclocarya > Cyclocarya paliurus. Next base: position 38,898,251 of record CM056946.1, on the reverse strand, counting down.
TCAGCGAACTGCAAAAATCGCCGCAAATAGTTAATTTTTCTAGCGATTTTTTTTCGCTACAAATTCCAATTTGTTAATTGCTGGAAAAACTTTTTGCGTTGCATGATAGTCGTCACAAATATTTAATAAATCGCTGCGAATGAGAAGATCTATTCCAACGGTCTAATTAAATCGCTGGGAAAACTTTCACTGCAAAAGTATTTCCAATGATATGCGATTACCGCAAATAAGTTTAATATATGAAAAAATATTTCTGGTGAATTTTACTGACTAGAAAAGGTATTTCACAAAATAAAATAAAAAAATTCACAAAAACAGAATATATAAAGGCTCTGTTTTTTTAAAAAATAATCAAACAAGTACACCAACAAACCACATACCTCATCATGAGAAATTGCACATTATAAATTCAATGGTTTAATCACCAACGGTAAACCTTAACTCTATCATACATCAACAACTCCATGAAGAAAAATATATATAGGAAAATAAATGCAAGCATGATTCAAATATGAGAGACAACATGCATTTGAGATCAAAATAAGTGCAAGCCTGATTCAAATATGAGAAAACATGCATTTGAGTTCTCTTATAAAATTATCCTCCAACCACCATGCAAGTAAGAACCTAAAATAACAAAATGTATTAGCAATGGAAGCAAGGAGTACATACATTTGAAAATATTCCCTCAATTCATTGTCATCCAACTTGAGCTTTTCACCACTATCACAACCTTCTGCTTGCAAATCTTCTAGTTTTGCAGTCAAATCCTGTATGCCACAGTACCATTGGCAATACTAAACATTTAGGCTATATTAACCAAACTTTGCTTCATTACGTTCAATAAAGAAGTACATAGAAGGTGTACTCAGGCTATGCCTTTTGAATTTTTTAAAAAATCTTTGATTACTTGACAAAAAAGAACTATATTGGTGTCCAGTACAACTACTTCAACCTATACTTCCATCCATCAAATCTCAAACCTTAATTAATGGTATCATTGAAAACATTTAATTCTAAATGTCAAACCAATTCCAACAAACACACATGTCAAAGAGGATTCCCCCTCTTCAACTATAGCAACTAATCCTATTTCCTAACGTGGACCAAGAATTTAAAAAAAATCACAGGTAACTAGGTGTAGAAAAAGGAGAAAACAAAAAGGACATGGATAAATCTATTGTTATATAAATTATCTTAGATTTGATCCTGCTCACCATAAATGGCAATACAAAATCATTAAAACGATATGTAACTTCCAATGGCTTTAGCTTTTCAATGTACAATCTCTTCAAGCCATCAATAATTGATGTAACTACACTGGGAGGAAGCTAAGAAAGAGAGGATGAGGGAGGGAACACATTAGCTAAAAATGAAAATGGAAGGCATTGCCATAATAAACAAGTATACTTTGTATAGTTCAAGAATATATTGCCAAAAGAAAAACAAAAGTTCAAGAACATATAGGAGAGTATGTTGAACAACCTGAACCTGAAGGACTCCTTAATGATAACACATTCGATTCATGATCAGAAGTACTAGTAGTACTATTGTGTTTTGCCTCAGACCTACTCTTCGGGGATGAAGGCTCTTTGGTGCCTCCTTGGAACATAGCATTGAAGACACTCTTTACAATATTTCTATCCTCCCTTATATGATTTTGTGCAAGAGATTATGATCTCAACAAGTTTGAGCATCCAGTTTTAGCCTCATTGCTATTGTTCCCAGATGGAACTGATCGTGATCTTAAGACCATGAGACTCGATTCTCCATTTTGATCTATGTGATCTATACGTGGTTTTCATTATATATGTAGATGGACACTTGAATTAATATATAGAAGAATTTTGAGTAGATTTTCATGTTGTAGAAGTCACAGTGAAAAAGTATTCCAACCACTTTCAAGCATATTTTTTTTACTGTCTGTGAATAAATTTAGGAAAACACACACACATACATATATATGACATGAGTTCTGTATTTTGTATCTAAACAATTAGTATGGATACCTTTTACTTTCAAACTAATAAAAATTAATATTGCTCGTGTATCTTCTTCCGACTATGAATGGAAGATTGTGGCACCTCACCAATTTTCACATGTTTCTCATCCATTTTAAATGTTCCAATTATCAATAATTTCTATGTAAAAGGTCCATGTAATGCCTCATACTTGCTAGTTTGGGCACAAATCATAAAATCCTTGCTAGTTTGAAGATGAAAAATGTATATTTTCCTAGATGATTCGTAATTTGTGAACAAGCAGTACAGCTTGTTGTTTTAATAAAGGGACACATAAAGCTAACCTGGTATGTATGAGGCAGCCCTTGCAAATAAATTGTATGAAACAATCCACAGGTGCTCGTTCGCACACGTATTTTGCCTTTTCAGACTCAAGGTCGATCATTTTTCTGCCATGCATGTCAAGCAATAGATAAGCAATCATTTCAAAGGTTTTGAAAAGAGTATGCCAAAGACAGAACAAATTAACTAGTATTATCAAATGGCATGCGCAGTTGTCAATTTCTAATTGATTAATTTTGTGTATCAAATTATTAGTTTAAATAGCTGCATTTTAGGCAATTGACTAGGTTTTTCATCTTTCTCTCTCTTGATTTTTCCATATAGCTTTCCTATAGCACTATCCCACTTTATAAATGCAGATCATTAACCTTGGTGCAAAGGAAGAGAAATGCAGTTATTAACATTTATCAAACAATAACTATCCCACCTTATAAACGTAGATCAAATGTCAACTTTCAAGTCAGTGCCAGTTATTCCAAGATTCAAAGAAAATCTTAAAACACTAAGGACAAGCTTAAGAGATCATCTGAATCAGAGCAACCTAAGAACTAATAAGAATTTCTTCTTGGATACACAGACCATAGCTAAAACAATAAATCAAGAATTAAAAAAAAAAAAAGAACCCACGCTAGAAACCGTACATATAGTGAAACAAATGCCCCGCAAGAGTATCATTAAGGATGTACTCAGCAACTAGCAGCCTCTCATCTCCATCACAGCAATACCCAATCAAATTGGCCAGCCTTGGATGTCTCATCTGCCCTACTCCCCGCGCCTCCTCCTCATTTGGTGACAGTGTGTTGCGAACAAAGCAAGGGAGAAAGGGAGGGCCTCTGGCTGCTGGGTTATGCGTGGAGGAGAAGGGGGTTCCGATGGAGGACTGGCGATGGCGTTGAGGTGTGGGTGGTGGTGAATGGCACTCCCAGCGGTGACTATATAAAGAAATCAGAGAGAGAGAGAGAGAGAGAGAGAGAGGTGACGCCAGAAAGAGATTAGCGTGGGGGCTAGGGGAGAAGGAGGGGTGGCCATTGAGGTGAGGTGGTGGTGGCGTGGTTGGGTCGTTGGCGACAAGCTGTGCTTGGCGGAGACTTGAGGGAGAAGAGGGATTGGGGAGAGAGAGGGGGGAGGGGGGGAGGGAGACGACTGGAAGGAAAGAAACGAGGGAAAAACGTAATGTGTGGGTTTTAAATTTTATTAGCTTTTCTGACGCTTTTGATTCGCCGCTAATAAGCTTTAATTCACTACATATGTTTTTACGACAACAATGTTCGTCACAAATAGTATATATTGCGACGATTTTTATAATCGAAGGAAACTTAATGCCGTTACAGTTAAAAATACTTTGTTGTGACGATAAAAATTGCCACAAAAGGTACAAAAGTTGCCGCAAAAAGTAAAGTGTAAATTCTGCTTTGTCATTTCCCAACTTCGCATTGGAAATTAAGCGGCGACTTGGAAATTGTCGGGAATAAGGTCTATTTGCGGTGATTTGTTTTGCGACGATTTTAAAATCACTGAAAAATGCCTGTTTTCTTGTAGTGATATTTGATGTATCATAACAATTTATATCTGTCTATGAACTTAATTACTTTTGTGCAAATCTCTTTATGAACCAAATACTTCCTATCTAATAAAACAACCCATGATATCAAAGAGTTGACAGCAAACTATTTACCATTTGTTATGTTAAAATATAAACTAAATAGTTAAATTTATTTTTTCTTATTAGTTCTCTTGAGATAAGCGGTGATTTAAAATAAGGGTTTTGCTACACAACCTCCTACTATTCACCCACACTCCATATTTTATAATATATTTTTTTAATTTTTTTAAAACTATTTCAAATTTTTTATTCACTATTCATATAAAAATTATTTGATAAAAAAAATTTAAAAAAAGGTGCAGTGTGGAGTGTGAATGAATAGTAGGAGATTGTGAAGATTTTTTCTTAAAATAATATATATTACAACAATATAAGTCTAGATTACTCAATCGTTCAAATTCTGACTAGATAATTGGTAGTTTACGATATATATATATAGTCTTAATTATAATTCCTTTAATTAATATATATTTAAGAAAGTAACACTCATGATCAGTTCATGTTGATAATTTTTGTTACTGCTTTTCATTTTTTTTTTCTTGAAAATGATCAAGGATAAACATGGGGTTGGGAATTAAGTAATTAGCTCTGCAACGTCGTTCATGTTTAGAAAGTATCAAACTTCGCATTCTGCTTGCTGGCAGATGGATCCAAAAAAAAGGAATGGGCAAGATCTAAAAATGAACTTCGGGAATATTAGCAACAATTAAATGTTTGTACGTAATGTCACTACAAGGAATCAAGCATTTTTTAGCGATTTTTAGATTGTCGCAAAATTTTTTTTCGTAAATAGTCATTATTTGTGGCAATTTTTAATTCGCCGCTGAATTCCAACGCAATTCATAAGACATTCTGAAGCTGAATACACTGTTCATTTATTTGAGGCAAATTTTTACCTATTGTGGAAACTTTTTTCGTCGCAAGAAACTATTATTATTGTAGCAACAATTTGCTTTCCGTCGAAATTCAAAATCGCTACAATATCTATTTTTTGCGGCGAAAATAGTTGCCGCAAAATTCACAAGCCTTTTACCAAATTTATGAGACTATTTCTGGCAAAGTTTAGTCGCCGCAAATGAGAATTTGCAATATTTTCTTAATCATCAAATGAGCTTCACATATTTTGCGGCGAAAGTTTGAGTTTTTGCAGTGATAATAACCCGCCACAAAAAGCTGCCAAAATTTAATTCACCCACATTTTGCCCTTTTTCATTTCCCTCCAACCGCTCCCCCCTCTCTCCCTAATCCGTCTTCGTCTCTCGCACAATGCACAAAAAACCTACAGGTATTTCTCTCCATCTCTCTCTCTCTCTCTCTCCACTGATGATTTCTTGTGGATTTGCTTAAGGCTATAAATGAACCAGTCTACTCGATAGTCCGCTCAGTACTCGCTCGGTTAAACTTGAATCGAACTCGACTCGTGAAAAAAAAAAACTCGTTCGTGAAAGCAGATACCCGCTCGATTAATAAATGACACATACCCAACAAAACTCGACTCGACTCGGTTAAGGCTCGTTAAGGCTCACTCGTTTATACTCGAATTGACTCGTTAGCTCGACTCGATTAAAACTCATTCATATATTGATAAATATATATATATATATATATATGTTTTAGCTAATAATATAAGCATACAACTTTTATAATTAAATATATAATATGTAATCTAATTACTTATGTCTATATAGTGAATATACTTTATAAGTATATTTTATAATTTGTATAATAATTAGTTGATAAAATTTAATAATTTTATATACTAGTAGTATGTGGAAACCATATATGAAATAGATATATGCTATCATATTAAATGTATGTATTAATAATATATGTAGGCTAATATATTGTTATTTTAGATAAATATCAACTAGTTAGATATTTTAATTATTTATAAATTTTTTAAAATTTTATAATTCATTAGAGGTATACTTGTTAGTTGTATAAATTCAATATTAGGTCTTTTATTTTATTTATTTATTTTATTAATTATTAAATCTTATTAAAAAAAAAAACAAAAACAATTCGAGCTCGAGCTCGAGAGCTCGGCTTGACTCAAACTCGTTTGTGGGATGAGCTCGAGTTAAGAGTTTATCTTATCGAGTCGAGCTCGAACAAAGAATAAAAAAAAATCTCGAGCTCAAGCTCGAGCTCGAGTATTTTGAGTCGAGCCGAGCTTGGCAAGCCAAAGCTCGGCTCGGCTCTGCTCGATTACAGCCCTAGCCATTTGCTGCTGCGCGTTTGTGTTTGTTGTTAGAGTTCTGAGTTGCCGATTGGTGGTAAGGCCTTTCTCCTTCTCTGCTTCTCACGAACACACCCACATTCACTTCAAGTTAATTTATGCTCCCTTGAAATTTCTGTGAAATGAATTTTATTTGTGCAGTTCATGGGTTTTGGGAATTTTTCCTACGTTTTGTGGGGTAAGTTCCCTCCCATTTCTCCTCTGCTCAGCAACACTCCTTTAACTTTATCTTCTGTTTATCCTTTATCTTGATATTTTCAATGTTAAATGGCTAGGTACATACGGAGGGAAAAACCAGAATTTGGTTTTGCTTTGTTTGAATCCGAGTCTCTGAAATGGCCCGGGTTTGTAGAGTTTGATGATGTTAATGGAAAGGTACTAACCTACTCTGCACAAGACAGTACTTTGTCGATGTTTATACAGTTTATTTATGGTGCCAAATGCACAATTATTTTGTGAATGATAACAAGCCCTTAAAATGAATATTGTCAGTATATACAAGGTGTTTGACCTGAGAATTTGGGTTTTGAGAACTTTTGGTTGAAATTGACTTGAACTTTATAATTCTTTTTGTCATTTGTTTTGCTTGCTATTTTTATGCTATGTCTACACATAAATCATTCTTATTTCCAATTTTTAGTTTGAAATGTTTAAGTTTGTCATTTGTATTTATTTGTTTGCTTTTTTGGGTCAATGAGTTTGTGCTTTTTTATTTATTTATTTTGTTAGTTTGTCATTTATATTTATTTGTTTGTTGTTTGCTGTTTCAAGTTTGGTGTGAGAAACAGAGGAAATTAATGAGTTTGTGTTGAAGTTGGTGTGATGATTGTGAGCAGCAAATGTTATGTTTTCATATGTTGGTATAGCTGAAGTTAAAGTTGGTGTCGTGAAATTCTGCTAATGAAATTCAGTTTGTTCTTGCAAGCATAGCTGAAGTTGGTGTGATAATTGTGAGCACCACCTTGGTGACACTTGTTATTGGTTTTGTGTTTCCCACTTGTGCAGAACCTTACACATTCATTTTGGATGATACTAATCATATATGCATGGTTTCTTTCTATAAATTTTCTCCACTCCTTTATGCACTCCATTTTCTATTCACATTTTCACCTTCACTACCTCCATTTCAACTTGTGCCTTTTTTTAAGAAAAAAATAATTATAGAAAGGAAAAGAAAGCAATACTACCAGAGAAAGTCATTACTAAACAAAAGATATTTGAAATTTAATTGACAATTGCATAAAACTCAACTTATTGTTCAAGTAATAAGTCAATATCTAATTAGATATATGCACATCAAAGGTCAACGATAAATCATAAACTTTTGTATGTTTGGCTTCATTTACAATCGATTGGACATGACCAAGAGATTTTTACTCATCTTTCATGTTGATTTCTACACAGTTTGTAATAGTTTACATTTTTTAGAACTTAAAATGCCTACACACTACTTAGGTATGTTGAGTTATATATTGTGCTTTTCATAAAAAAAAAAATATTTTTTTTCACATGGTTGCTCTTTTTTTATTGAATCTATATGTAATAACAGTTTTTTTTTATACATCTATGCATTGATAGACTTTACCTGCTTCTTGTTTGGAGAGATTCTTTTTCATTTCCTAATGGTTCTCGATTAGTAGGTGAAGAAATCAAATAAGTGATCATGGTATTTGTTTCCAATTCATTTTGGTTTTAAATTCTTCAGATCGGGGGTGCAGAAGGCTGGGAGTCCATCTAAGTGAGAAAATTTTTACTTGCAATTGTTTTGTGAAAGACTATCTATGTCGGACAGTTCTGAATTGCTAGGATCCAAATGTCCCAGCTATCTTTTCCATGCTAACGATGGTTAACGATACTTTTGACATGTTTGACTTAAAAACTGACGGGTGTCATCGATCTTGCACGTGAATTGATTGAGAATTCAGCAATTAATGTGTAAACAAAAAGAGAAATATGGATAATTTGTAGCATATTATAGTAATAACACTCTTTACAAATACTGATAAAGCTGTTGATGCATATGTAGATTGTGGCAGCTATTGGAGCTACACTCTAGGCTTTGTACCAATTATTATTCTTGAGGGTTGACTTTGTGCAGGTGAACCATTAATCTTTCACCTCTTGGTTTTTTCCTTCTAGTTTCATAACATAGGTATGTGGTTTAAGAGATAGAGTTTCTTGCACCCATTTATATTCAAAACATAATATAAATAAAACTAACTACTATTGCATTTCTTTGTGCCATCTTAATTGGGTTAACTTTTAAGGTTTTTGAAGTTTTTGTTTTTAAGTTTTGATTGATGTGGTTTTATTTTGGTGCATTCTTATTTGGTTGCAGGAAAGGGTAGTAGAAGCAATGAATATGTATATTCTATATGCACTTGCATCTATTTATAGCTTGACTAGGTTTTGGTTCATAATGTGTAGACTATCTACATGTTGTAAAAATGCTATTTTTGCTATGTGTGATGATTCAACTGGAGTCTCTTATATAAATATATGATAGGGTATGGTTTAAAGATAGCATAGATTCTAGCTAGAGTTTGTCTACTACATCTTCCTTTTTCTTGACTTTGCTGACTACACATACATTTATTTTCAGATGAATGTTTTTTTTAATCCTGTCTAGTTGGATTGAATGATTTTAATGCACAGCCACCAGCTCTCCCTCCTGAGCCACCACTCCACGCCAAGTTCTGTTCTCACAATCTCATAAAGAAATTTCTCCTTTATTTGGATTGAATGAACATATTTGATTGTATTTGGCTTGTTTTGTTATATGTTTCTTATCAAACTTTTTTAATCGTAGGTGAAAAGGCTTCTTTATGATGAAACATTGTTCCTGAATGAGTATCATAAAAGAAAGTTGCAGAATGAATTTGGTACGGACAAGTAGCATGCAATTGATTTTTTTCTCTTCCTCCGTTCAGCTCAAATATACTTAAGCATATGAACTTTTTGTTTGTTGTTTCAGATTCTGTGATCCCATTATGTGTTTTTCGATGAAAGAATTCATGCAGCCTACATGACTCTTTACTTTTTGTTTTTTTAATAGGAACATGACACTTTTGTTGATACTCATTATATGCTTATTTTTCAATGGTTGCAACAAAAGGGAGTTTCATTGTCTGGAGTTGTAGAAGTCTCAAGTTTTCAGGAGCAAGTACATGATGGGTATGAGACTTAAGTCTTATTCTTGGTCCTGGGCTATTTATTTTTTATCAATAATAAAAAAAGAAGAAGCATGAATATGAAAGGGGAAAATGCCATGGTTTTAATTTAGAGAAAAAGTACTTATGCCATGGTCTTTAGTTTACATTGGTATAACCAATCAATATGAGCTTGTGGTTATGACATCAAACTTAAAATTCATATCTAGTTAAGGTTTTGATGAATTACATGGATATGGTTGTATGCATGCATTCATTCATATTCTAATAATATAACCTTAGATGTAAAAGAATCTTCTGGTTTGCCGAGAGCTACTCTTGTTGTTTGTGCTATGCTTTCACAAAAAAATGATGTTTCTTCTCAGGTTTTCTTCAACTCTAGTATGCTTGGTTTATTTAGTTGAGATTGTGGTTAAATGAGGGATGTTTAAGAGCATGAATGTACTAAAGCTGCTAGCTGTCCATGGTAGTGCAGAAAATTCTGCTATGCACTCTGTTTTGGGGCTTCAACCAGTCCATTTCATCCCCATTTTTCAGTTGCATCTTTTGCTCAACCAAAGTTATTTGTTTGTATGAAAAACTATTGAAAACAAGGGACAAAAACCAGCCATCTTGTGAGCTTTAGCCCTCCATTTAATTTGGTTCCAACAAGTTACTAAAAAGCTGTCAAATGCCATTTTAGATTATTGCATAATGTAAGATTTATTCTTGCTTCCATGCTCAATTCCATACTTCCATTGTATTGAAACTTTCACCTTTTCAAGATGACGTTCTTTTAATTTCTTCAATCTTGCTTGAAGGAAAATCTATATGTTTAAGTATTTTAAGAATTGAGCATGACACAAATATTTAATGTACCTCTGAATATATATGGCTATAAAACCCCTTCTTCTCAAACAGACTGGAAGCAAAGATGTCAAAGTTTAGTTGCAGTTGAAAATGCATGACATGAAATTCATTTTACTTTTATGAGAAGTTCTTGTTATGCGTCCACAGGTAAAGTGAAATGATATTATTGTGTTGGATATGCAGGTCCTCAACAATGTTAGCAGAAAGTCTCGTTGATACTCATAAACCAATGCAACAATGTACTACACAAGATCAACTGAGTATTAAATACAAAGAAGTGGATGAAAATGATGGTAATAAATCTCCTTAACTTAATTTTGGTGAGTAGGAATTTGGTTTGGTTGTTATTTACCCGATAACCTCAAAATGATGACATTTTTTTTTATTGACAATATATTTACACAATCTGACCGAATCTAAGTCAAGTAATGTGGATATGGATGAAGATTACATTACACAATCTGAAGACGAGTCAGTAGGCTTTTATTGTCTCTTCACTATCACTTGTAGATTTGATTTTAATATTTTTGAGTTTTTTTTTTCATTAAGGGGTATTTTTGATCAGTACATGAAATTTCTAGCTTTATGGTTTAGTTCATATATTAATTATATCTTACAATTATATAAACATATATTATATATAAGAGTTTCTAATATGAAGTATAGCTTGGGTATAGTTCATCATGATTAATTTTGTGAAATATCTTTTCCGATGATTAAAATTTGCCGGAAATATTTTTTTCATATATAAACTTATTTCGCCGCAAAAAATTTTTCCAACGATTTAGTTAGGCCGTTGGAATAGATTTCAGAATTAGCGGCGATTTATTATTTTGTGGTGAATTATAGTTGCCGCAAAAAGTTTCCGGCGATTTAATGGGCAAACCGAATTGTTATTTGCAGCGTTTTATTTTGAATTTACGGCGAAAAAAATCGTCGAAAAAATTAATCTTTTAGCAGCGAGTTTTTGCTTCTGTTGGGGTAGATTAGAAGTGGAGAGATAATACCGGCGAATATGCAGCGATTTATAAATTACTACTTTTTCTAGCAAAAATAATCATTAGAAAAAGTCACTTCCTCTCTAGTGCGTGATCTAGCTAGTTAATTGGTTTGTGAGCCAAATTTTGGCCATGCATATTAATTAATAAATGCTCACTCTAGCCGTACAGTACGTAATTTGTTTCTTCAAAAGAAAAACTTATCAATATATTAGGTAGAGTACTATAAGGTGGAGGAAGGATTGAAAGTTTGCTCCCTTCTCCCCTCCGGAAACCAGCTTATGTATATGCCAAAAAATAAGAAGAATGGTAACTTATAAGGCTATTTAATGTAAGGATCGAGCATAAATATTGGATCTTGAGCAAATTCATCAAGTTGATCAGTGAATTACCTATACCAAGCTGCATGGATAGAGAAAATTTGTTAACCTGAACCGGACCAAACTCGCTTCAAAGCTAAACGTACAAGCTAGCCAAGTGCTCGATTGCATATATATATAAATATATATATATATATATATATATATATATATATATGTATTTACTCTTCAACTAAATGCCATGCCCTTGAGATTAATTAGCAGCCCCATATAATAAGACAATTATTCTTGGATTTCTTCCTGATTTTGAAAACAATATTCAGTTTATCGTGTCTATATCATATAGTAACGATAAGAAAAGTCGATATCGAAAACATTTATTATTGCGGATAAACTCAAAGTTGATATTATCGACAATGTTTATTATCGCTGATAAACTCGAGATATCATTCAAGAATTTCTCTATCTCACATCGTGTATATATATATATATATATATATATATATATATATATATATATATATGCATGAAACTAATTTGGCATGCTAATAATTTCTTCATATCTACTTGCTAATTTCCAGCATGCATGCATGGAGGCAATACTGATTATCAAAAGAATAATACTAGATATAGTTATAAAATGTGCAAGTTTCATATAGTACTCCACTTAGAAAAAAGTTCGGCCTACTATAAAAAAATATTTTCATTATGTGGATCCTAAATTTTCTCCCTTTTTTATATGGAATGCGTGGAACTTGTATATCTTAGAACTATATAGTACTAGCTAGAGTCCATCATCATGCATCCAAATAAGATCGTGATAACATGAAAGAGTATATATATAATTGAAAATTTTTAAACTTTTGACGGGGAATTATATGTTTAGCTCTTCATATTTTGAGAGTGATGAAAATATGCTCCGATTATTTAACAAAAAGAAAAGCAAGAAAGACAAGTAGATTATTTTAATGAAGAAAACACAAGATAAATTAAAAAAAGAAAGAAAGAAAATTAATGCTTTGAGTGCTATGGATCATATATATGTATATATAATGACATTAATCAATAAGGATTTGCAAAAAATGTTAATTTAGTTCAGTGGTTTTAGAATTCTCTGTGTGATATATATATATATATATATATATCAAAGAATATTGCTTCATTAATTCATTTTCAACACGTATTAAAATTCAATACATAAAACTAGCTAGCATAAATCATGTTAATATATAAAATAAATAATAAAATTAACATATTTCCATCAGTTTAAGCTTTTGAGATAAGTGGTGATTTCACATAATATTATAGCAAAGGTATTGAGTTTGAACCCTGACTTTATACTCTATCCCAATTAATTAAATATTCCACATGTTGGGCTACCTATTGAGGGAGAGCTTGGACCACCCGTGAATAAGAGTGTTAAGATATAAAATAAATAATAAAATCTACATCTTCTCATCAACTTAAATTTTTGGGACAAGTGATTTCAGAAATCAAAACTTATAATAATTAAAGAAATTTTTAATTCCAAAAACTTGATTTCATGACTGATGTATGACTTATTTATTATAAACCACAAGTAAATTATTCGCTTAGTGTACAAATTAAGATCGATGCTGTTGTACATATAATTGTGTTCGATCTTATCCTACGCTCGTGGTATCCTAATAATTAATTAATAACCACCTTAATTAAACAAATCTCACACTTATTGGCATATAAATTATATAAGAGTAAAGTGACAAATAGTTTTGTTGTAGATTAATTAACTTATTAGAAACACATTGCGCCAATTAAATGCATGATTTACCGAATTATTGTTCAACCGTGATAAACACCATTAATTAGTCTTCCTTTGAATTAATGATTATTCCACAATCTTTATTTGGATAAAGTCACCAAACATCGTTTGATTCAATATTCAGAAAATTGTAAAGATAGACGTATATATGAATGGAAATTGGAAACTCCAACTAATTAATATTTATTGCTGTAGAAGATTATAAAATAGTACTCAATAAATATTATAGGATTTACTTTATGTTTATGTAGTACTCATGTGATCTATATATCTCTCTTAAATTTGAACAATTAGAAGTACTCAACGAAATGATCTAATTGACTCAATCCATGCAGTCGATACATATCCAAGGCGCCGAATTAGTAAAGAAATGATCGAAAGTTAAATCCGAGTCGTGGTTTGCCAGTTAATTCGCCTAATCGAAAACAAATTAAAATCATAACATGAGTACGTACTGACAATCCAGGAAAGTCTTATTTACTCCAACTTCTTCGCTGTTACACTTACGTACATGCAATATTATTGCTCTCACGCACATATATACTTATATATATATATACTCCTGCATACAAATCGATCCCAAACGTTCCTACCATAAGAAAGCAACTCCTCGATCTGATCAGTTTCACACAGACACAAACACTAGACTCATACATAAACCATACTGCACTCTTAATTAATTACTCTATCCTACATGACATTTTCTTCATGGCTTTGGAACTTCCTTTATATGCTTCAAGTTCCAAATGTCATCTTTCCAAATAGCCTGATCTTCATCACCAATCTTTGAAGCAACCCAGTGTTCACCGCGCATTTTCTCCCAGTAAGGATAGCACACGCCTTCCCACCAATAGTTTTCCCGCTCTACGCAGGTCCAAGTCCACCCCCAGTCATCCCGAGCCATCCTCACCCAGCTCTCAGCTTCCTGCTTCTCCGACCCTCCACCAACAACCTTTTCATCCACAGCCTTTTTCTCTTCTTCATCCTTCACATCCACTGCTTCAATGGCTTCAGCATTCACTCTGCTGTTGCTGCTCTTACGAGCTTTTTTCGCGTCCATTTTCTCCATTATTGAGCTCTGATCTCCTTCTTCTACACCCCTCCTTCTTCCCCTGCCTTCATAGTGCACAGAATTCACTTTAGCTGCCTCCATGGTACGAGAGAGACTTATGAGCTAAAAGGAAGAGAAAGCCAAGAGCAGAGGATCTAGTGAAGTGGGTGTAAGAGTGAGTGTTCTTATATATAGAAGCTTTTCTGACCTTGTTAGCAGCGGGGGAGTTCATTTTCTCAGTTTCTAGGGATTCTACAAAGTTTCCGTGAGAAAATCTTGAAACGTGACAATGTAGATTGTATTAAGTATGGACTTCGAGTATTCAAGAAATATGTTTAAGGAAACGAGATGTTGGGGAGGATGTCTATGTAGCAGTACAGAACGTACATATCGCGAGAAAAAGCGGCCGTGAGCGTTTCTGTTGCTTTTGTATACGTGGCTATGCAATTCAGCCACGTAAGCAGGGGGACGTTGAAAAACGGGACCCACACACCGACTGATTTTGAAATGTCTTTGGAAGTATGTTAGGATAATACTTGAGCTGATTTTGCATGTACCCACCACATTTACTGATGCCCATGTGATCAGCATCAATGGCCTCTTTTTTTTCGCTTCTGCGTGTTAGGGTTTGTTTGGATACTCGTGTTATACCATTATTAATGCAACGACTCAAACCACAAATTAAACCTCTAATTACAACTGGCCTTAAACAGTTTGTACATATGTATATGATCGTCAAGTAAAATACTGCAAAATCTACGCTGATTTTGTTCGGTTTAAGAGTGTGGAAATAGACTCGTTTAGGTTTGGCCTTAGGAATATTTTAGAGAGGAATCTTCCGCAGCTGATGACTCTATAGATTTCTCTTTTTTCTCTTTCGTGAGATTTTCTAGTTCTTCTCCCTCGTTATGGAAAATTCCTCTCTTTCTTCTGTGTGTGATGATCCTGTCAATCCCTACTTTCTTCACTACGGAGAAAATCCAGGCACAATGCTCGTGTCGCAAGAACTTACTAGAGACAATTTTCATTCATGGAGGCGCTCGATGTCGATAGCCCTTAGTGCCAAGAACAAGACAACATTCGTAACAGCCTAACAGGAGCTTTATAAAGACCAAATGATGGTGATCCTTTGGTGAATGCATGGATTAGGTGCAACGATATGGTACTTTCTTGGCTCACAAATTCTCTTTCTAAGAAGATAGCTTCCAGCGTTTTGTACATGATAACTACAGCTGATGTTTGCAAAGATTTACACGAAAGATTTTCTCAAAGTCATCGACCAAGGATTTTTCAACTTTGAAAAGCCCTTTTTGTGCATAATCAAGAAAATAGCTCTGTTCTTGATTATTTTACTGAATTGAAGAGTCGTTGTGATGAGTTGTTGAGTTTTAAGCCAATAACATCATGTGGATGTACTTCTATGAAGACTTTAATGGAAGATCATGAGGAATAGTATGTAATGCAATTTTTTGATGGGACTAAATGACTCTTATTCGCATATAAGAGATCAGATCTTGTTAATGGATCATTTTCCCTCCATTAATAAGTTATTGTCATTGGTTTTACAAGAAGAAAAACAAAGAGGTCTCTCTAATGGCTGCACACCGCAGATGAGCACCTCTATTGCTTTGGTTTCCAAATCCAATACTAATAGTCAGCGGCGGAACCAGAAATTTGTTTTAGGAAGGGCCAAGTAAAGCTAAAACTATAATAAAATAGTTTTTGTTTTATTTTTATGTAATTTTTTCTATGGTATAGAACGATCTGATAGTAAGATTTAAAATAAAGATAAAATACATTTAATACAACCTATGTATTAAAAAAATATATGATATGTCAAGAACTGAGAACAATATATCATTGAAATAATATAAAGATACTCATATAAATATATCAAACAAAAGAAATATAGAGTGTCTAAAATTGTAACTTGCGTTCTTTTAAAGAAACAAAATCATCAAGTATTGAATTTAAATCAAAATTCTTAACTATTTCTCTTCCAATATAGATAACTAAATAATCAAGTATTTTATTTATTTTATTTTTAAATTAGATTAAATTTTTTTAAATTGGACTTATAAGTAATTCATCTATAAGATCAAAATAATTTTATAAAGGGGGGCCAAAATAATCTTTTAGAGAACGGGCCAACATAAAATAAAATCAATATCATCCTGTTACGTTATAAAAAATTAATATATATATTTTAAACTTTTTGGGGAGAGGGGGGGGCCATGGCCCCCTCTTGCCCTTAATAGGTCCGCCACTGCTAGTAGTCCCAATTTAAAAGGCAGTGGAAAAGAACAACATTCAATGCGAAGGACAAGGTGATCTCTAGTCATTGTGGATAAAGAGGCCATACAGAGAACAAATGTTATAAAATCCATGGCTATCCGCTGCGTTGGAAGTCCAACAAGAACAAATCATTTGTCACTAGTGCAGTGAATCAAGTGAGTGTTGATCATAATGCTCAAGGAGCACTTGATTCTTCCCAGATTTCAACTTAACAAGAACAATGTCGGCACTTTCTGGCTTTACGCCAATCTCCATCAGATTCTACACTAATGGCTAACCAAGCTGTTTTATTGCAAACAGTAGCAAATCAAGCTGGGTTGTTGCCAACACCCATTTTAAATTTTCAATCTCATACCAATATTTCAGGTATCTCTTCTAATTCTTTTGCTTTTAATCATTCATTGATAAAATACATCTCTTCAAATCAAACACAATGGATAATAGACAGTGGGGCAACTGACCATATTGTTAGTTCAATTTCTCTATTTTCTTCAATTTCTTCAGTTGTCAATCATCAAGTTAAGCTTCCTAATGGAAATCTCGCACATGTCTCTCATATAGGGACTGTGCATATTTCAAATTCCTTAATATTACGTAATACCCTTTGTGTTCCTTTTTTTTCATTCAACCGTATCTCCACCAATCGACTTGCCAAAGATTCATTTTCTTGCCTAACTTTCTATACCAATTATTCTGTTATTCAAGACCTACACACTTGGAGAATGATTGGGATGGGTGAGCAGCAAGCTGGCTTGTACTATCTTCTGCAGAATTTTCAGAATAAGGCAAAGATTGTCAGTTCTCCCATTCCTTCAACTTCCAAAGCTGCCTCTGCTATTTCTCCTTCTTTTGATCTATGGCATTATAGATTAGGGCATTTGTCTCCTTCTAGATTGTTACTACTGAATAAATCTGTACCAGATATCAAAGTTTCAAATACTATGCCTTGTATAGTTTGTCCTCTTGCAAAACAACATAGACTTATTTTTTCCTTAAGTCAAAGCATGTCTCAAAATCCTTTTGAGATAATACATTGTGACATTTAGGTACCATTTTCCATTCCTTCTATTGATGGTTCTCGGTTCTTCCTCACTATAGTTGATGATTTTTCTGAGTATACGTTGGTTTATCTTATGAATAGCTAAGGTCAAACCCGACATTTACTTCAATCTTTCTTTTCAATGATTGAAACTTAATTTCATGTCAAAATCAAACATTTAAGATTTGATAATGGGATTGAGTCAACATGCCTGAATTCTATAACTCAAAAGGAGTGTTACATCAGAAAACTTGTGTTGAAATACCACATCAAAATGGTATGGTTGAAAGAAAACACAGGCATTTGTTGAATGTAGCACAATCACTCAGATTTCATTCATTTCTTGCCTTAAAATTTTGGGGTGAATGTATTCTAACAGCAGCGTATTTGATTAACAAACTCCAACACCTCTTCTTGATAACAAATTCCCTTATGAAGTCCTTTTCTCTGTTGCTCCTTCTTTCTCCCACTTAAGAGTGTTTGGTTGCATTTATTTTGCTTCCACAATTTCCAGAACTAGAAATAAATTTTATCCATGAGCCACCAAATGTACATTTATGGGATATCCTTTTGAAGTAAAGGGTATAAAGTCTTTGACATCAATTCTCAATCAATTTTCATTTCCCGGGATGTAGTTTTTCATGAAGTTATATTCTCTTTCCAATACCTTTCTTCTTCTCCTATATCTATTGCCTTGCCCTGTTTCAGAACAAAATCTTTTCCTACATCTTCTCTACCTTCTATTTCTCCTCCTACAAATAGTAATCTTGTCTCACCCTCTCCATCCAACTCTAATTCTGAACCAAATGTTACCATTCAGTCTTCCTTAATTTTTGACCAAGATGGTAACATTCAGTCTTCTTCAAACTCTCCTATCATTAGATAGTCTACTCGAGTTCACAAGCCTCCATCATATTTGCAGGATTATCATTGCAAGCTGGCTACTCTTAACCATAACAATATTTCTTCCAGCAACCGTTTGTGCAATCTAAATACTGGTATGTCAGACATTCCTTATTCTACTTCCTCTTGTCTTTCCTATGATAAATTGTCATCTCCTTTCAAAGCTTTAGTCTTTTCAGTCTCATCCAACTTTGAGCCTAAAACCTTTTCTCAAGCTATCCAATATCAGTGTTGGCATGAAGCCATGGCAGCTTAAATTAGAGCCTTGGAGTCTAACAATACTTGGTCCCTAACCTCCTTACCTGATGGTAAACAGCCCATAGGATGTAAATGGGTGTATAAAATTAAATATAGATCTAATGGCAGTATTGAGAGGGATAAGGCTAGGTTGGTTGTAAAAGGATATACACAAGTTGAGGGCTTGGACTTTCAAGAAACATTCGATCCAGTAGCCAAACTTGCAACAGTTCAATTTTTCTTGGTAGTAGTAGCAGCTAGAAATTGGTTTTTACACCAATTAATTGTCAATAATGCATTTCTTCATGGAGATTTAGATGAAGAAGTGTATATAGATATACCACCTGGTTTTTCTCGTAAGGGAGAGTATAAAGTCTGCAAATTAAAAAAGTTCTTATATGGACTTAAACAAGCATCTCGACAATAGTTCGAGAAATTATCTTCTACCTTACTTTCTTATGGGTTCATTCAGTCACAAGCTGATCACTCTTTGTTTACACAGTACTCTTCTTCCATTTCTTTTACGGCCCTATTGGTATATATAGATGATATTCTTGTGGCTGGAAACAATCTTCAAGCTATTATGAATTTGAAGGCTTTCCTTGATCAGGAATTTCATATTAAGGATCTTGGTGAATTGAAGTATTTTCTTAGTCTAGAAGTAGCAAGATCAGCAAAAGGCATGGTATTAAATTAGAGGAAATATGCATTAGACATTCTTGAAGAATTTGGCTATCTTGCATCTAAACCTCTTAACTTTCCAATGCAGCATAATCTTCAGCTTAGCAAAGATGATGACACTCTTTTGTCTGATCCTTCTTCATATAGAAGGCTTATAGGTCGACTGATTTATTTGACAATCACAAGACCAGATTTAGCCTATTCAGTTCAAGTGCTTCGCCAATTCATGGACAAGCCTCGACAACCACATTGGGAAGCAGTACAAAGGGTTCTTAGGTATCTTAAGTCTGTTCCTGGTCAGGGTATTTTTTTTCCAGCTCAGTCTAATCTTTATCTTAAAGCCTTTACAAATTTAGATTGGGTAGGTTGTCCAGATACTAGAAGAAATGTCACAGATTAATGCGTTTTCCTTAGTGAAGCTCTTATATCCTGGAATTCTAAAATCCAACATATTGTCTCTAGATCATCAGCTAAAGCTAACTATCATGCAATGGCTTCAACATCTTGTGAAATTACTTGGTTGCTAGCTGTGCTATTAGCCTTACATGTTGATCATCCTAAGGCTGCTCTTTTATTTTGTGACAATCATGCAACTTTACATATTGTACTAACCCTATGTTCCATGAGAGGACTAAGCATATTGAAATAAACTATCATTTGGTTCAAGATAAACTTCAAGCAGGTGTGATAAGGACTTTACATGTTAACAGTGTTCATCAACTTAGTGATCTTCTTACCAAGCCTCTTAGGTGCTGCTCAATTTAATCATCTATTATCAAATATGGGTGTTATTGATATTTACAATCTCGAGGGAGAGTATTAACAATTTCATAAGTTACTAGAAGAAGTTATTATTTTACGTTTCATGTGTAGCTCTTACATATAAAAAGACGTTTTGTACAATTTCAGAATATCAATACAATACGAGAAGAACAGTTTTCTCTCACTTTCCCTTTCCTCTGTTTCCAATTCTTACACAGCCTTCCTTATTCTTGGTCATAACTGAGATGTTTGTCCAAG
The DNA here is from genome assembly GCA_029856935.1 of Cyclocarya paliurus. Lineage (NCBI taxonomy): Eukaryota > Viridiplantae > Streptophyta > Magnoliopsida > Fagales > Juglandaceae > Cyclocarya > Cyclocarya paliurus. The sequence continues at coordinate 38,877,742 of CM056946.1, read as the reverse complement.
TTTTATCAGAAATTTCGTAACATTGATCGATCCGTCGGGGCACTCAAATATTGACCTAAATGGGCCCATGGCTAATAAAAAAAAGCCCATAGAAAATGGAAATTACGATCCTCGGCAGCCGTCTCAGTCAAATTAAATGGTCCTCACAACGGAAAAAGAAGTGCTCCCTCAGAAATCTACGTACACGCTTTGATCAAGAAAAATATGCAGATACATTCTTATCCAAAGAGGGTAGGCTAGGACTTAAGATGATCTCTAGACTATAATCCAAAGTATTATTATTGTTTTTCCCTCAGAAGTAACACAAGCTGCGCCCTTTATGTATAAGTCTTCTTAATTTATATCCGTACTGCATGCTACCATTTATATAATATTTTACGAAAAGACAGGGAAGCTCATATGATCCATCCAACCATGCATGGAATTTATCCTTGAAAAAGACCAAAAGATATGCCTCTTGGATATATCCACCAATTTGATTAATTTTCTGTAACATTGGAGAGGAAAAATGCATGCGTTTATGTGAAAGTTTCTCGTAGACTTGATGAAGCAGCCTTACGAAGAATAGACTAGTCACCCCAATTATTTAAATATTCCACTATATTAATTGTCACCTCCAAGAGGATCATTCTAATCTGTAGCCTGTAGGCCGTCTGTATATATTGGACATTTTCCACGAGCATCGGAGTTGACGAGACTCTGGACAATGACATTTTTGTTCAGAGTTGGTGTTATTCCAACACTAGTTATTTATTTTTCTTTTTCTACGTTGCCTTCTAAGCCGGGGTGACCAAGGCAGTCACGTACGTTTACAAGCATTTTAGCCTGCAGCTAATTGTCATGTTTATAAAAGACCACACTGTTTGAGTGTTTTTAAAATATATATATATATATATATATATATATATATATATATATATTAAAGTATTCAGAATTCTCATGCCAATTTACAAGAAATTAAGCTGCTGCAGCTTGATTGTCATGCATGTATATCAACGACCTCACAATTTGAGTCTTTAATTGGATTGTGAAAATTAACACATAATATTTCGGGATCACCATGTTTGTTTAGGGGGAAAAACTAGTAGAATTTTCTTTAATTTTCTCGTGTTGACCATATAAGATAACCAAAGAGATAAGGTTGATCCCTTAATTCATTGGTTTCTTGTTCTTCACAAGGTGGGTATTCCGTATTTTCTACGTAATTTCTCTCAAACGATATGATAATATCGAACAATAAATCTTCCCAACTTCTCAACACTCTACACTCCATTTTTTTTTAAATTTTTTTATTAAATAATTTTTATATGAATAGTAAATAAAAAATTTGAAATATTTAAAAAAAAAATTCAAAAAATTTTTTTTTAAAAATATTAAAAAATATGGAGTGTGGAGTGTGGATAAATAATAAGAGGTTGTGTAGCAAAACCCATTTATTTAAAAATATCTGCCTTCTTTTTTCAGTTTTTTAATTGCCATACTTCGAATACATTTGAAGTACGCCCTTGGCTCTTCATTATTTGAAAGAACACTTGCCAACAACGAGGACACAGGTAGCCCGACCCCAATAACTTTATTGATTGATGCCTATCTCAGATCAATCTTACTTCACCAACTCGACCTTTTTTTTTTTTTCTTTTTCTTTTTCCTTTTTTTTTTTTTTTTTTGTTGAAAAGCACAGGAAGGAGCACCACCTTTCAATATAATCTCCCACGTCCGATATGCCATGTTGTCGGGAAATGGTTCCTTCTCAGATCATATTTTCAAGGCTACCTCAAACCGACAGAAACCACGAGCCCAAAAAAAAAAAACGACAAAATACTGAAAGCAAGTTGCAACCAAGGTTCCTGAAAATGATGTCTAAACTAAAATTTCCTAGTTTGCTGAGCCAACATGGACAGGTACAAGAGAAGCCACGAGGAAATGCCCAATGGGGGTAGTCGATACCTTGACAAATATGGAAGCAATATATGAAAGAGACATTCATTCTACTTGAAATGCAGAAGAAAGAATAGTAGACCTCACATTCGGCACAATCGTGTGAAGACAAATACAAGGCTTCAAATGTTGACAACAAAAGGCGGAAACGATTTCTTTCTCATCTGAACCAAATAAATGGAGGGAGAAATTAATGTACAATAAATGCCGTTACAAAATGAACACGTCGAAGCAAAGACCATAGATAGATATCATAGATTTTTAAGGTAAAAACAAAATAAGAACTAGACGATATCATTAGCAATTACCAAAGAAATTTACAGGGTAAAAGACCAAAAATAAATCACCATCCGCCTCTATACAGAGCTTTTCGTGGCGATCACCTAAAAAATTAGGACACTCAAACCCCCCGAACCAAACTAGCCCATCTTCTACTATTACAGAAAACAACCGTGCACTACAACATAATTCAAACCCTTGCTTGACAACACAAGGTTTGCTGTCTCCTTCATGTTCAACCAAGCTAATTACAGAGAAATTCGCAATGAGATGATCACCAACAAAAACATATGGTATATATACACCTACTAACAGAAGATCTTTAATGCTCTCCAAAAATATGCAAAATTCCCTTCTCTTGTTACGTCGACTGTGTTTATGAATTCTGGTGGCATTTAGCTTCTTCTATGTACACTTCCTGTGATGGGGTTCTATGCGACAGCCGGGATGCTGGAATTTTGGCGATCCCTGCTAAGGCAATCAAAACCTTCTACTCTAACTGTGGCTGGTTTCAGCCCAAACTTCATTCTAGCACACCCTCCTTTGCGCGAAGATGATGATGGAGATGGAACCCCAGAAGGAGATGGTATTGACAATGGTGAAATAGGAGTGATCTTTTCATCACCAAATCGAGCATCTTGGATTAATGGGTTGGCAGATCTGCTTGGAGGAGACCCAACAAAATATGGCGGTGACGAGGCAAAATGGGTTGGAGATTGCTCTGGCCCACGACCCTCCTGCAGAAACCAAGATATCAGCCACAATCCAGAGAGCAGTTAAGAGCAAATCCCTAGCATGACAAAATTAACCTCAACAGTTCACCTAGAAGAAGACTATAATATGTGAATGGCAACTGAACAAGAAAGTAAACGGACATTTGAGAGTGCCTGATGTGAGCATTTACAAGGAGAAAAATATTTTTTAAGACATCTCAAAAGAAAAAGAATTGCAGGCACATAAAACTTACTGTATATTTTGGAAAATAAACACCTTAAAAATAAGTTTCGGGCCATCAATCAAGCATCGATGGGCTTAGATCTAGATCAATGTTTATTGAGAAAAAAAAAAACCCATCCTATTTTATTTGGTTTTCCATGCACAGAAATAAATCGCTTCTTCATGTATTTCATTCTTAATGCAGGTCAACTAAAACAAAACACATAAATGAAACAAATAAAGAAAATCACAAACCTTCATGAGAATGATATCAAGAAGCTCTGCTCCGGCCTTTGAATCACAAACTTCTGCTTGATGACTGTTACCCAGAAACAAAACCGCAAAGTTACAATCGTCAAACACTTATTACTCACACAAAATCCTCAAATCTCGAAGAAATGATAAAAATAAAATAAAAAATACCTCATGTGCCATCTCAAGGGCCTCACAGGATTGTTAGCCAAAACCCCAACACGCCTAGGCTTTGGGCAAACAATTGGGCCCTTCAGATCAGAGATCGAAACAGAGCCCCTCATCTCTTCACTGCCAACTGCAAAGGCGTTCTGCTGAAGGTTAAAGTGATTCATCTTTGAAACGGATCCGAAGATCACAGATAAATGCCTATTTAACAAATACCACAAATAAAATAAGACAATTATTTACAAAAAGTTTTGAATCTCGGTAAAAGGACAAATTTTGATTAATTTCCATAAACCCATATAGTTACTGAGAAAACGTGATATATATATTATACAGAACAACAATATCAATATTTGGGGATAGCTAAGCTCCAAATCTAAAATTGTTGATAACCAAAACAAACTAACAGTTCAAAACCAAAAAGTTAGCCCCGTTTTCTCATCAAAGAAAAAGAGAGCTACAAGATTTGCGTACTCTAATAGCAGATCTGAGATTCAGACCTCGAAAAGAACCGAGATTTCCTCCGATTCATTGGGAGAAAAGAGACAAAACTCCCCAAAATGTAGAACTTTTTGCTACGGACTTAAGTAGAATAAATTGCTCAAATATTGGTTTTGAACAGAAAACCTCGCCAAGAAGAATAGCTCACATGAATTAACCAAATTTGATCAAAGGTTAAAAGAAAATAAAAAAGGAAAAAAAAACAAACCCAATATGAGAATTCAAAAACCAAACGAAAGACGGCTTATATTCCACCAGATCCGTTGCGAAAACAGAGGCTAAGGTTTATGTATAATTGTCTAAAATAGTACAGAAAATGAAACGCTCCAGATCTGCTAAGACGACCCGTCGAGAAGATTAACGATATATACCTATATATCGAGAGAGAGAGAGAGAGAGAGAGAGAGAGAGATGGTACCTTAGGGGAAATCCCTCGGAGAGAAGAAAGAAGTGAAGGTCGGCGCCACGAGGGAGAAGAGGGGCGGATTGGAGCTATGATAATATATAGAGGCTGGGAAATGACGGTAGGGAGAACAGAAGTTTACCATTTGCCAAAATACTAAAAAATAAAAAAATAAATTAAAAAAATTATATATATCTTGGTCTTGCTAAAGAGCAAAATGACTGATTCTACGGTTTAGGTAAGCATGCTTATTTTTCAACCACGTCTCCGTATAAAATTTATGGATCAACCAACTACCCCATGCAGAAACATATTGGATTACTGTCATAATTGACAGGTTTTATCATGAGTTTTATTTATTTTATTTTTATCCTATTAATTGATTTAGTCTATAATAATGTTTATTAAAAATAATAATAAAATTGCATCAAATCAATTCTAATAAATATATAAGAGTAGTTTGAATTTAGAGATAAATTGAAATAGTTTGTAAATAGTAAAATAAAATATTATTATAATATTATTTTTTAATAATATTATTTTTTTAAAAAATTAAATTATTTTTTATATTATATATTTAAATTTAAAAAAATTATAATAATAAAATAAGATGAATTAAATGGATTTTGAATACAAAATAAAATGTGAAATTTCTTGTTGATGTCTTGAAGAAAAAACATATGTAAATTCCAGACATTTTTAGAAATAATTTATGAATAAATTGGATAAGACGTCCGAGGAAAAAAAGTGGAGAGAGATAAAAATTGACTTTTGACTAAATAAAACGTGAAGGAATAATAACGCAAGACAGACCGGACAGCTGACCCAGTCCGCTGGATCAAGCTGGCTTCCATAATCTCACCCTGTCACTTTGACTTTTCCATGAAAATTACGATGCTATCAACTAGAATATCATTATTTTTCCGGCACCAATTTCCCACGCGCGCCATTTAATTAATTAAAACAACAAAAAATAAAAATAAAAGAGAGAGACCAACGGCGAAGAGTAGGTCCCACCACGTACGCATCTTCAGATCCCATGTCTTTCCGCGCACAGACTTCGGAGCCAGATCATGACACGTGCCCCCGCATAAGATCCGGGAATCCCACTTGCGTCCCGGCAATAAAGCGATCACGTGCATCACGCTCAGGACCGTCCTTTGAAAGTTGTCGGAGTTTACTACTCTCCGGTGAGCTTTTGTACAGTTTGGTCCCATTTTCTCTCTCCAGCGAAAGTTATTTCTACTGTTCCCGGACACCAGCTTTGTTTTGATTCGGACAAGTCGGAGTTGGGAGTTGCTTCGGACTGATTCCAACTCCGATATTATGTGAAAAATATATGTATTTTTTTATATAAATATAACTTATATGATTAGTTAACTTTAATAATATATCTCCTATCAAAAAAAAAAAAACTTTAATAATATATCAGTAAATAGTATGAGTTAATTATTATAAAATAATAAGTGTATACTATAATAATGTAAATAAATCGTTTCGTTTGTTTTCAAAACTTATCTTAATTTATCTCATCTAATCATTATAATTTTTTTAAATTTTTACATGAAATATAATAAAAAATTTAATTTTTTTAAATTTTAAAATAAAAATAATATTAAAAAAATATATTCTACCAATATTTTATTTAACTCTTAACTTTAATTTCAACCCATCTCATCTCATCTACAAAAATAAATGAGGCAAATTGAATAATAATAATTTAGTATATGTAAATAATGAACATCATAGTATTACTACTATTAACATCGTGTTTCATATGTATTTGAGTCGAATTCCAACAATTTAGGTCTTCAAAGCTAGGCCTGCGAAAAAATAAAATAAAATTTGAGAGACGGTGGCTTTGGGGTCGGGAGTCTCCGATGCCAAAATCAATAGAGTATTTTAGAAGTTTGTAAATAATGAAAGAGAGTCTAGAGATCAGAGGTTTTTCGTACCTAGAAATTGCTATTTATACCGGGAGTTTGGGGGGACAAATTGTGCCTGCTCCTGTAGAGTCTATGTCCTTTTTGCTGTTCCTTTTGTAAGGGACCTTTAATGGGACATGCTTCTGCGATGGTGTCATTAATTTGGCGTGTAGTTCGAGTAGTGGTGTTATTAATGTGGCATGGTTCCCCAATTTGTCTTACTATGTTGGTGTCTTCAGTAGTTCGTCGATGTCACTTTGTCAGATGATTGAGGGTCCCTCTTGCTTCCCGCTCATTCATGTGAACAGGTACTCAAGGGTTAGATGCTATTCGAGGGATCTCCAGGACAGTGAGTCTCATCCCTCTGCAGTATGCTCCCATATGGGAGTTGCATCCGTGAGAGTCTACCTGTGGGCTTAGTCGAGAGGGCTCTTTGTTCTGGGCTGGGCCTTCTTTTCTTCTTTTCTTAGTTGCTCTTCATAGGTCCACTAAAAGGGGAAAAAACCCTTAAAATTATCCTGTCAATTCTCATCGGACTCGAACAATAGAAATTTTTTTTAATCTTAAACTTGTCTTGATGTTGAGGCTGGGGTCGCCCTCACGTGTTTGGCTTTGAAGTCTGAGGTGGTTCTTTGTCGTTTGGCAACCCTAGCAACGTTTGCCTTTCCACTTTTGTTAGCACGCCTACCGATAACAATGCTTGTATTTGATGGCATCCTTTCAGTTGTGTCAGTATTGAGGGCGCCAGGCGGCTTTCTGCCTTCACGTCGCTTCGTGGTGCGTATTTCTAGAGATTCGAAGTGTCTCATACTCTTTTCTTCTGCCACGGGCCTGAGATATTAACTGTTGTCTCCTTCCTTTATAAGTGAGATTGGGCTATTGTCTTCTCTTCTTTCTCCGTACCATAATCTTAACGTTGTGTTTCGTACATCTTTAGGCCATGTTTCAGCAACTCAGGTCTTCAAAATTGGGTTTGCAAAAATGAAGAAGAAATAAGCTAGGAGAGGGTGGTCTTGGAGCTGAGAAATCTTCGATGCCAAAGTCAGTAGAGTATTTTGAAAGTTTGTAAATAGTGAGAGAGAGTCTAGAGACTAGAGGCTTTTCATATTTGAAAATTACAATTTATACCGGGAGTTTGGGGGGACAGATCGTGCCTGTCCTGTGGAGTCCATGTCCTATTTGTTCTGGATTGGACTTTCTTTTCTTATTCTTTTAGTTACTCCTCATAGGCCCACTAAAAGAGTAGAAAACCCTTTACAACTACCATGTAATACTAATGTATAATAACATTAGTATAATACATGTAATACTAGGTATAGTATATAGAGTCTTGATACGCATCCGCCACTGTAGCGGTGTGCGTTTTCGCACACCCTACGTGGCGCTTTTTTTTTTTTCCCTCTCATGCGCTCGTCTCCCTCTTCTGTCTCTCTCTCTCATTTTTGTCTCTCTCATCAGCTCTCTCTCTCCTCCCTCACCGCCTCTCTCTCATCCTTTCAGTCTCTCTCTTTCACAGTCCGAGCTCTCTCTCTCCTCTCTCTCTCACAGTCCGAGCTCTCTCTCATTTCTTTCTCTCTCATCGTCTCACTCTCTCTTATTATCTCAGATTTCTCTCTCATCATCTCTCTCTCTCATCATTTTAGATCTCTCTCTCCTCGCCTTTCTCTCTCTTCGCGTCTCTCTCTCATCGCAGAGCTCTCTCTCTCTCTCTCATCGCGTCTCGCTCTCTCTCATCGCGTCTCGCCTCTTTCTCACATCGCGTTTATTTCTCATCGCAGAGCTCTCTCTCTCATCCCTCACTGTCTCTCTGTCTCTCTCCTCAATATTGAGAAGAGGTTGAAATGTGAAAGGAAAGTAAAGTAGTATTTATTACGAGGGTATTTTGGTCAAATTTACAATGGTGTGTGTTGTGTGAGTTGAAATAGTGGCGGATGCGAATATTTATTCTAGTATATAATTAAGTTAGAAATAAGTTCAACACTATAGTACAAGTCTATATAAGGAATAAGTTAAACATTAGTATAGTACAAGTATAATTCTAATATATAATAACACCAGTATAATAACATGCAATACTAAGTCCAGTATGTGACTAAGTTAGAAATAAGTTAAACATTATTCTAATAACAAAAAAAGGGCCTCAAAACAGGAAAAGAAAATTGGATTTAGAAGCCCAAAATTGAAATAGAGTAACCCAAAAGGTGCTACCAGCCCAAATTCAATAAAAGCAATGCCGTTTTTTCTCAAAAAAATGAAATCGTTTTGACTACGGTTTCTATGCTTCTCTCCCCCCAAGGAAAACGATGTCATTTTTATAGTCAAAATGGCGTCATTTTGACTACATTTACTAGTTTCTACCCAACCCCACCCCCACATGACCTCACCGTCATTTTAATCTCACTTAGATTCTCTTAGAAACCCTAGGTCCTAACTCACCTCGTCGTCTCCCACTATTTTCTCCCACAGTATGGCCATCAATCGACTCCCCCTTACCGCGTGACTCACTCACACTCTCTCACTCTCTCACTCTCTCTTGAATATTTGTGGTTTCGTTTAGGATATCAAGAGATCAAGACTGTCGGAGCAACCAAAACCATCAAGCGCAACCGATCGAACGACAGAGCAAGCGAATACGGAATTGGAGCTACCAACATCCTTTGCCTTTCTATCTGTGTCAATTTTTTTTGGTTTAATTTGTTCGTTTTAATATGAATTTACATATGCATTTTGCTTTGGTTTTTTGGGTGATTTCGATGATTAGGTGGTTGTGGATCCGACTCCGCTTCGATCTCGACTCTGACTTGTTGGAGCAGAGTTTATATTAGTCGGAGTCGGAGTTCAGATTCAAACTCTGACTTTGTCAAAGTCGGAGTCAAAACTAGGGCAAATTGACTCCAATTGAATCGGTGCTCAGCCTTAGCCCAAACCAAACTATATGCCTCACCTCATTCTGATATTTTTTCTTAGCATTTAATACTCCCATGACTCTTTTCTCTGTTTCTCGTATAAACGATATATACATAGAAGAGAAATGATATTTAAAATCTTAGAGTATATAAATTTCGTGCATACCTTTAAAAAAATAGATAAATTCGAGATTCACATCAAAAATTATTTTTTAATAGTGAATTATTTTTTCTTTTTCTTTTTTTAAATGAGTGGGTTAGCTTACACATCTAAAAAGTACTCCATCAATAAAAATAAATATATAAAAGACTGGCGGGGATTCCAATGAGAATTCAACATCTAGAGCATTGGCAATGACCTAGCCATTAGTCAATGCAAATCCAAATTGAAAGGAAATGTGAAGAAAAACACTTACATTGGGCTAGCTATAATAGATAAATTTTACATTTTAGCTACAGTAACTGTTAGGAGCTCTTCAAATTTGGAGAGCAACTGTAGATAGGCCAAATTATTTTTTTTATATTTCTCTACCTCCCAATAACTGTAGATAGCAACATTTTTTTCACAATATATATTGGGTAGAATATATTTATTAAATAATTAGGATGCGGAAATAAATAGTTAATTTTTTTTATATGAAAAAATCTAATTAATTAATATATGAAGTGTATTTGTAAAATGTTAAAAAAATTAATATTATTAAAAATAATATTATTTTATTATTATTTAGACTTTAAGATAGTTAGTCTAATATAGACTAATATTTTAGCTAGTCTATATTATGGTCAAAAGATAATATTCTAACTAAATTTTAGACTTAACAATAGCTAGACTATTGCCAAAACTCTAAAAGTGCAAAATTGAAAAATGAGGCCAATTAATATGGGGATAGGTGTTGGCTAAAATGACAGGAGTCTAAAAGTAGTTACGTAAATTTAGGGAAGGCTTTAATTTATGTAATGTAGTAAGAAAGCAGAGCAGGTAGGGTCTCGTACGTAGCCGTAAACAATTAATGTGAGGTTAATGCTAGAAAGCTTTACTAGTACTTCAACTTTAGATAGCTTCTAAACTAGAAAGTAGTTTAGATAGAAATCAAAATTAGCCTAAATAGGCGGTTGAGGGAGTTTGAAGTTTGAGCGTAGGGTAATGGCCTAATGCGCGGTGATGCGAAAGTCTAACGCAGGCATCGATGAAAAATAGAGAATGGAGAGAGGGGAATATAGAGGCCGGATAGGGACGGGGCAATCCCTCTAACCCTTCAAATTGCACACATGCAATGATCAAACTCATCGATCCCAATTCTTATACCTATGTTACCCTTTCTACTACAGCTAGCTAGGATTATATATGTAAAGTGCTCTAGAATGCATGCATGCAGTGAAACGCCAGCTAGCTAGCTAATACGTTTGAAGTCAACCAAATAGATTTAGGTTTGGCAACCAACTACGTACGTGCATTCTATACCTAATTCTCGTATCAATAAAATAACCATACTCTAAATGAATACATAGATAATAGACATATCATTATACAAACGATCTTACTCTTTTATAGCTGTATATATATGGACTATACGAAGCTCAAAATTAAGGCAGCGGTACATACATTTTTGTTTCTCTTTTTGAAAGGCATGCAGCGGTACGGAAACTAATTATGTTTTAAGTTAGTAAATCAGCCTCGTAAACTATATGAAGGGTATTGTCTTAGCCTCAAGTGCATGAAATATTTGTTAAAGAAACATTACACTAAGTCGATTGATTGTCAATGAAAAAGGAATTGAATAGGTATATCTTTCTTTAGTCTTCATAATATCAACGTACGCATGCAATATTTTCTTCAAAATAAATCTTTATGCAACATCGTACGACGACATATTATATCGTCAAGTTTTATTGCATGTTTTTTTTTTTTTTTGCATTGATTGCATGCTTGAAAATACAAGCTAGCAATTATCAATGGGTCTGGAGATCAAGTCAAAGTGATTGTAATACCATTTGACAATATAGGGAAGTAATATACACAAGAAACGCCTTGCTTGCATTATTAAATGTGTTGTGTACGTTTGTGAATGTAGTATATATAAGGTCCTATTCATAGGTAAATTAAGCAAATCATAAAATGTATTAATGTTATGAGAATTATTTAAAATTGTCTACAACAAATATATATATGGGCCAGTACGAAATAGTGCACTCAATTGTAAGGCTATGTTTGGATGTAATTAAGATGAGTTTAGTTGAGTTATAAATAGTAGTATTTTGTAGGTTCCATTGAGATGGTTTTAACTTTTTTAGTTTAAAATGAATTTAACTTTTTAAGTTAAAATGTATGAAGTAGGTTGAGATGAACTTAACTTTTTTATGAGAAATTAAAAAAGTAGTAGTGAATCTCATCAATAATTAATTTAAAATAAATTGAGATTAATTGAATTTGATTCAACAATCAAACACAACATAAAATACGGGTACGCGGTCGAGGCAGGACACATTAGAGAGGCATAAATACTTCGCTTAACTATTAGAAACCCGAATGTGGAGGTAAGTGAATACCTAATTAATTAATTATGAAGCAAATGATCCTTTTCTTCACATTTTATAGGTCGGTTGGACCACTAGCTAGTAAAGTACTGTGTGTGTATAGAAAAGAAATTAGGTGGGGTTTGGATCTTTGGACAGTAAGATAAGATTAGATGATTTTTAATAAAAGTTAAAAATTTAATAAAATATTGTTAGAATATTTTTTTAATATTATTATTATTTTGAGAACTAAAAAAATTATTATTTTTTTATTTTTTATGTAAAATTTTATAAATTTTATAATAATGAGATTAAATGAGATGGTTTTAATATCCAACTAGCAGACCAAAGATGTCTTCAATGTTTGAGAACCTGCATGCACCGGCAATGCAAAATTACTAGTTACTCTAATGGGATCGTTACGTGAACTATGACCTATTGATTATTAATGGGAATAGAGTAATATTATTTATCATCATCTTTTTGTGTATAACTATCTCTCTGATATTAAATTATTAAAAAAATAATATTTTATATTTAACTTATCTATTAATTATGATTTAATGTCATATTAAAAGAACGCTAAAAAGATAAGAATTTTATTATACTTCAACTATTATTCACTCCTACATATTACATTTGATAATTTTTTTTTATAAAATAAAATATCTTTTTATAAAATATGAGTGTGAGGTAATAAACAGAAACTTACTTGAAAAATTATTAAAAGATAACCACCAAAATGATAATGAAAATTTTATTTGATTGAATTGTACTCGCTCTGACTTGCTTTTGAATCTTTGATGAGACTCACATGAATGAAGGAATAGAAAATTATTTATTATGATTTTACTTGATAATTTGATATCCCGGCAAAAACATATTAAAAAGATAATGAATAAGATTTTTTTTATTACGATTACAGTACTCGTGCAGCCTTAGTTTTGATGAGATTCGAAGGATAAGACCTTAATAGAATTTATTATTTGAAAAATCATATCATTAATGATTCATTATGAAAAATGTTAAAGGTATTTAAGTAAAATCTATAAAAAATTTGTTTATCCACGTGCTATTATTGATATATTGAAAATTTTAAAATTTAGAATTTAAATTTAAAAAAAAAGTTAATAAAATGAGTTTTATAAATAAAAATGTAAATAAACTAATAAGTGCACGTAGTATTATTCTATCATTATTATACTTTATATTCGTCTTGAGTTATTTCAAATTGGGAATCATTGGATATGTAACTTTCAAGCTTAAACCGGCGAGCAACCGACCAGTTATGTTAGTTTCGAATCGTTAAACATGACGTCATTAGTTCACAAGAATATTTGCTGCCCGATTAGTTCTTGAAAATGAAGTTATTATAAAAAATAAAAAAAAATGAAGTTGGAATATGTAGCTTTTTGAAAGTGGCTTTTCATTACAAAACAAACTTGAGAGCGACCAAATTAGCATCCAATGCAATTTCCATGCATTTTCCCCGTGGAATAGGCCCCTGGTCTGGACAGCACCCTCGACCTACCCATATACTATCTCATGAACATTTAAAAAAATATATCATATATTTTTTAATATATAATATGTATATATATAATGTATATATATGTATATTATTATATTATATAATATATAATACATATATTATATATATGATAAATATTTTAATCGTAACAAAATTTTATAAAATAAATTTATAAATTAACGTGACTTGATATTGTATGTTAGATTATAAAATAGATTTAATATATTAAATAAAATTATATTAATTTATAAATTTAATTTTACGATATCTATTTCACGTGACTGTAATATTTATATTTATATATTACATATATAAATTGCTTCATGAATCTGACGTGGTTAGAAAGTTTTGACCAAAAGTTTGAGAAATACTTGTATAATCGGATCGAGTTTAATATAAAAACGCGGGCCGCCCAAGGAAAATATGGCATTGGCCAAAAGGTACTGTTAAAAACAAAGGAGAAAATGATATAAAAAAATCAAAGGAGAAAATAGTTGAGTTTGTTGATGATCATAATTTACCTAAAACCATTATTGCTAAACATGAAAACAATCTCCTTCCAACATACGCAACTACCGACCACAAAAAGAACGTCATTATCAAATGAAAAAAAGATACGTGTACGATCGAGGAGACTCGTGCATATGAAATTCGACACTTCAATTTTCAACATCCAGATCATTCTGGTAAATGAATGTTTTTTCCTAATCGAATATTATAAATTATTAAAATAAAAGCATAAGCTAGCTAGCTCTCATGACAACGTTTTAATTAGATCTTAAAGTTGATGAAAATCATGACATGATGAGAAATTTCATGAAACAATTTCATTATTTGGAAGCAAAGTCACTGATCAAAGTAATTAGGTATGAGTTTTACTACAAATCAGCAACTGTTTACATCATATCCCACAATTATGTTTTTTTATAGGATGTGTGTGAGTGTTTTTCATAATATGTGAGGTATTAAATGGTAAATAATGACTGATGAGAATAATTTTTCATTAGGTATATACTATATCTGTGCATTCTTTGGTTACGTTTGACAGACAGATAGAGCTGAATTACTCTTGGGCTAATTTTACACCAAAAAAATCAATAATCTATCTATACGTATGCGCATGCATTTATGTCGAAGGCAAGAAGAGAAATCTCAATATTAATTTTGTGAAAGCATTCTCATTGACTTGACCAAATTCATTTTCAAAATTTAGCCAATATCACACTTTTTTACATTTGCATATTCTATTTAAATTTAATCTTTACATTGAATTATCAATTCACTCTCTATATAATAATAAAATATTATTAATTTAATAATTTTTTTATTTAATTTATTTTATCACATTTTGTAACTCTACCAATTAAATGTTAATAATAATTATATTATAATTAAATTAATATTTAAAAAAATCATATTTTCAAGAGTCATTTAATGCTAATAATAAAAAATATTTGATTAAACTCATCTAAAATTTTATCTAAAATTCTTAATTACAAACCAAATGGTATTTTTACTTGGAGTGATAAACTAATATTTTAATATTTACTTGAAGTGAGAAATTAGTATTTTAATATTTAGTGAATCAATTGTAGTTCTTCATCTTTGACCAACCACTATAACAACAGTATAAATAATTTCAGATTTATCCAATTCAACGTGGGATGCTTTTGATATCAATTATATAAATTTTAGCCATCCTACTCATTTGGTCAAGTCAATAAATATGCTCTCATGGGTTTTGCTATACAACCTCCCAACACTCCACACTCCATATTTTTTTAAATTTTTATTATTTTTTAATATTTTTTAAAATTTTTTTTTTGAGTTTATTCTTTTTAAACTATTTTAAATTTTTTATTCATATAATAAATATTTAATAAAAGAAAAAAATAATAAAAATTTAAACAAATATGGAATGTGGAGTGTTGGGAGGTTGGGAAGATTTATTGTTTATGGAATGACTATATCCGACTGAAAAAGTAATGTCACCACACTATAAAATACAACCACGTCACATTTTATTAGAGAGTTATTCTATTTTTAAGGTAATATGCTGAGCATACTATACATATAATTTAAATGGTATAATGTAAATAATTTATAAGATTTAAATTTTAAATCAAATTATTTCATATAAATACTTATCAAATATGCTATACTCCCCGTTTGAGAATAAAATCTTTTGCCTAACAAGTGAAAATATGATATTTAATTAATCATATTTAATTTTATCATTAATGACTTCTCCTTATGATCTAATATAGAATATTTCAAGCAATCTTTAGAGCATTATCACGGTTCAAGGTTCGTTTGGATATTGAGATGAGATGGTTTTAGATGAATTGAATAATATATTATTAGAATGTTTTTTTTATTATTTTATTATTTAAAAAAGTTAAATTATTTATTATATTTTATATAAAAATTTAAAAAAATTATAATAATAAAATAAGACAAGATCATTTATCTAACATAACAAGCCCTCAATCTAATTAGATTGTCTCCCTGACTGGAATTAATTTTATTTATAGAAGGAAAAATTTAATTATAAGCGATTCTGTGTATTAATATGCGCATCTATTCAATATAATTAGTTAGAAAGTAGATTTTATTAAAAATAATATTAAATTAAATTTAAAATATGAAGGTAATAGTATTAATGCACAAATTAATATGCAAATTTATTTATAAATAGCAAAACTCTTTACAGAATTCCCTCAAATACATGCACCTCGCGTTCGACGTTCTCAATCTTTTTGTATTCTTTGTATTGAAAAAAAATAAAGAAAGAAAAGAAACCAAATAAAATTATAAAACTGTTTATCTATCTGTTTTGGACCCGTCTACCCACGTGGAATCCTGATGACGAGTCCAGCCTACAACACGGTACCGGGTACACCCTAAACTACCATACACAGAACATCCTATCACAAATTATAAAAAAAAGAAAAGAAAGTCTAATTATAACATGTGTATATATTAATTATTATAGATATAATTTAATTTGAAATAGAAAATTTAAATTTTAAAATTTAAATTTTATAAATTAAATTTTTATCATTTATATGTTTTGTATACTGAATTAAAAATAAAATAACTCAATAAAAAAAAAGTAAGCACTATTTTGTATTTTTTTTCTTTCTTTTTCAAAATCGCAAAGTTTTTTTTTTTTTTGAATAAATCAAAATCGCAAAGTTGAAAACAACCGACCACTGAGAGAGAGAATTATTAATGTATATCGAACAGAGACAGTCGGATGATCTCTTCTCTCCTTTTCCTTCCAATGATATTCAAAAGCCAAAGATAATTCTAAAGATGGCTTTGAAACCCGCAAATCTACAGGCGCCATCCAATAAATGGTACTTCATTTTCAACCCTACTTTAACATTTACAAAAAAAATAATATAAAAAAGGACCAAATTCGCAGAACCTTTGATGTAGCAACTGCTTCGTTTCTTTTTTTTTTTTCTCGGGTTTTCTTGAGAGGTTGGGTTTGGAACGGTGTAGAATTTTGGGCTAGGGTTTGGGTTCAGTGGTGGAAGAAGAGGAGGAGAGTGGTGATGGCACCGGTGGCTGTAAGGTTCCCTGGGGTCGACGAGGAGTTGCAGAAGATTTTGGAGGCTAATATGGACGAAGCGCCAGCCAGAAGGCTTGCTCGCGACTCTTTCAAGGATATTCAGCTTGGGATTGACCACATATTGTTCAAGGTATTGCCTTACAGTTTATTTGTTTGTTTTTCCGTTTTCTGTTGCATTGGTTTATTGCCTTGGTGAATCAAACTTTGTGAATAATGTATGTCTCTCTGTGTGCGTGCGTGCGTGCGTGCGTCTTCCTTAATTGCTTTGAATTTTGGTGAATAGTTTCATGCTAACTTAGTCGTATGTAGAGGAAATTACGGTTTACTCTCACCTGTTTTGGCTCAAAATTTAAAAGGTTGGCCATTATTATCTGTTTCATGTACTACTTCAAATTTTAATGAATGAGTTTGCAATTCTGATTTTGGTTCTATATTTTCAAGGTACATAATTGTAACGATTTGTGAGGAAAATAAAAATAAAAATACGATCAACTTTAAAATGCATCAGTTCACTTAAAAAACTACTTCTAAAAGACTATTTTACCTTTGAGACTATACATATGATGGGTATGGACAGATAAACTTAGTGTAATGTTGACCCTCAATCGATGTTTACTGAATAATATTGATCGCTTTGTATTTCACTGTGTTGCAGACACCATGTGATGGACTAGAAGTAAAGGAGGTCAGAACTCTAGACTTTTATCTATAAATTCTCACCCTTTTTTTTTTCAGAAAATCTGATTCGTTAGGAGGTTTTGTGTGCCAAAAAAATGGAGTTTATTAAGGCTTCCATAATTGGATGTTATGTTTACTTTTGGTATCTGAATGAAATAATCGAAGTCATTGCATCTCCCAAGTGCACCTCTTCCTAATCCTCAGTGTCAATTCTTTGTTGGTAGAAATTGCTTAAACATGTAAAGCAGCACAGTGGTGATGTCAGTGAGCTGAGGTTTTGTTGCAGGGGTGATGTGACCAGGAAATAGATAGGCTCTGCTTAAGACTCCAATTGCTAGTTATGCAAAACTTAAGCAGCTTACTGAATGTGTATTATATGTGCAGAAAACCGCTACTATGTCTTTGGACTTACTGGCCATCATCATTTGAAAGTAAAAGATATCCAATATCAATTTTGACTAAAATTGCGATTAAGAGAAACAGTTTGATTCTCATCTCATCCCTAAATGGGGAAGTTTTCTTTACTTTTACATTAAAAGAAGGCAACTAGAAACCGATCATCTCTCTCTCTCTCCATTTTTTTTTTGCCATTTAATTCTTATTTTGGTGGAGCTGAAATAGGTTTCCTACAAATTCTGTCACTTGTGATGATAGCATAGTTGTTTATAATTGCTGTGTCAATCCCATATAGTTTTGCAAAGTTGCTATTCCTTTTTTTTTTCCCATATATGATGGTCATTCAATATTTTTTTGCAGTCATATGAAGTGAACTCTAGAGGAGTTCAAATTTTTTCGAAAAGTTGGCTTCCAGTCACCTCTCGCCTTAAAGCATTGGTGTGCTATTGTCATGGTTATGGAGATTCTTGTACATTTTTCTGTGAAGGCAGGGAGGTCTTTCTGTTTTTTTTTCCCTCCTTTTCTTTGGTTAAGTAGTGACTGCTATAAAAACATTTGTTAGATCTCTTCTTTCTTTCTTTCTTCATTGATAAAAAAAAATAAAAAAGTCAAGTAGTGATCACCAATAGGAACAACTGTCAAGTAGTTGCCATGACAAATTCGAGATAACTGATTGTCAACTTGTGGTAGTGACAAATTCGCTATAACTGAACTTGGTCACGACATTGTTGACAGGAATTGCAAGGAAGTTGGTGTCATCTGGATTTGGCGTTCTTGCCATGGATTATCCGGGATTTGGCCTTTCAGAAGGTCTCCACTGCTATATTCCAAGCTTTGACAGGCTTGTTGATGATGTTATTGAGCATTACTCTAAAGTCAAAGGTAAGCTAAGTTGTTTCATGTCAATTTTGTTCAACCTTTCTACAAAGAATTCTTGAATAGTGATGGTCTTTATCTATTTTGGGTTCATTTATCTTGGAAAGAAAGAAAATGGCTTGTTTCCACTACACAGAAAACCAGTTAATTTCTTTGTCTGCTCAATGAGTCACCTCCTCCTTTTGGAGTTCTCCATTTTCTCAGAATGTGGTTGAATACTTAATATAACAGTTTAACTAAATGATTTGTATACAAGCTATCATGTTATACCTAACATTGGTTATATGGTTAGCTCACAATGATTTTTTGGGATAATTTAAATTGTAGAGAACCCTGAGTTTCGTACTCTCCCAAGCTTCCTTTTTGGTCAATCTCTGGG
This sequence comes from Cyclocarya paliurus, assembly GCA_029856935.1. NCBI lineage: Eukaryota > Viridiplantae > Streptophyta > Magnoliopsida > Fagales > Juglandaceae > Cyclocarya > Cyclocarya paliurus. The sequence continues at coordinate 38,858,477 of CM056946.1, read as the reverse complement.
TGGAGCTGTAGCTCTGAAGGTGCACCTGAAACAACCTAATGCATGGGATGGTGCCATTCTTGTTGCGCCCATGTGCAAAGTACTTCTCTAAACCTATTTAGAAAGCCTGATTAGTTGACCTGCAATTAACTGCAATTTTTTTTGGATAGATTGCAGATAACATGGTCCCACCATGGTTACTCAGGCAAATTCTGATTGGGGTAGCTAAATTTCTTCCAAAACAGAAGCTAGTTCCACAAAAAGACTTGGCTGAGGCAGCATTTAGAGACCTGAAAAAAAGAGAGCTGGTTTGTCTCTTTACTTGAATAGATAATTCCAATGAGCAAAATGATATTATTTTTTGGGCTTGTAGAAAAGATTCAGGTTGTGGGATGCTTCAGTTTTCTGTAATTTTTGCATTTGATTCTCTCTCTCCGCCTTTAGCTGCCTTATTGTATCAGTCCATCCGTTCTTGTATTTGATCTTTCTAGCTAAAGCGTTTTAATGTTTCTGCCACCACAGACAGCTTATAATGTCATTGCTTACAAGGATAAACCACGCTTGGGGACTGCTTTGGAGATGCTTAGAACCACTCAAGAGATAGAACGGCGACTGCAAGAAGTATGCTAATTCTTTGAGACTCTGTTTATTGTATTTATGGGTAATTTTATTAACTACACCTCTGTTCTTAACTTCTGCTCAAACTGGATCCTGAACAGTCTGTTTTTTGTCATCATATTCATGTTCTATTACTTATAAAAAAAAAAAAAATCATTTTCATGTTCTAATATTTTTTATTCTCTGTACTTTCTTCTGAATGTCGTAACTATTTGATCAGTTGGATTTAGGGACCAGTCTAAGTGGCTGGAATCTTTTGTCAATTAAGGCTGTTAAATCATTCGTGGCCTCTCAGAAATTGCCTTTAATTTAAGCCAAATAAATGTCCAAAGGAAGGAGACTGATTTTTTATTTTTCATGCATTTTTAAAATTCTGTGAACCTTTTCAAACATACCGGTAGTGTATCATGACAAATTAGCAAATTACACCATGGCAAATGAATTGATGCATAATACCTGTTATCATTATTTAGTTCAGGATTAAAGGGGGCTGCCTTCAAGGAATCTATACTATGGATAAAAGGGAACGGCATGGAGCAATTCGTAAAATCTGTCAATGATTTTTTCACTTGATAATGTCCTTGCTAACACATCAGTATATCCAGAGCTGCGAGTCTTTAGGTTAGATCTGAAACTGGAAGTCTGAAAGTTGGGATTTTTTTGGACGTCTGAAAACCTTTCTACCTACACCTATATAACATTGTGTATTCATCTAATGCTAATGAGATCATGTTCTTTTATAGGAGTATTTAGAAGTAATTATATTAGTCGAGTCATAATTGCTGTAATTACAGGTCTCTCTGCCGATGTTGATCTTGCATGGGGAGGCTGATATTGTAACTGATCCATCCGTGAGCAAGGCCTTGTATGAGATAGCAAGCAGTTCAGACAAGAAGCTTAATCTTTACGAGGATGCCTACCATGCCCTTCTCGAGGGTGAGCCAGATGAAATCATAATTCAAGTTTTCAATGATATAATTTCTTGGCTTGATGAGCACAGCGTTAAAAGTACTTCCCACTGAACAATTTGTCTCCCTCTTTGTCTCAGTTCTATTTATTTATTTTATCTAAAGAAGCTTTGATTGTCTTTGAATAAAAATGCTGCTGTTGCACGTACAAAACTGTCTCGCCATTGCATCTCGACTGTTCAAGTGTATTATTGCAGGCTACTCTGATAAATTTATAGCAAATAAGTGCTACAAGAGTCTTGTTTTGTTTCCCATATTAATATGGTATGGCTTTTGATCTTCAATTTCTCGTATTATTGGTAAGTAGAGTTTTACTTTGAGAAAATTTCAACTGAAAAATGAAGTGTTGTAGTCGTACCCCGAGATGTCGCGGACGTCAACTTATCAAGAGAGAGGTGAAGAACCCTGCCGGGTGGTATTTTTCATTTTTAGTTACACAAGTTGATATGATACATTTGAGTAATATGTAAAGCACAAAAATAATATTACTCGTGGAAATATAACAAATATAAGTTTGTGCATCGATTGTAAAAATAGACTCAAACAAGTGCAAGTCCAAAAGAAAGCAACCTAAACACCAAGTCATCCAATGTGTTTTGACTTTGATCAATTGGGGGAGGCTATAAGATTTGAATGAGTCGATTTTAGTCATCCAATGTGTTTTGACTTTGATCAATGGGAGAAATGAATTTCCTTCGCATGATCGGAAAAAAGAAATACTCGTACAAAGAAATAGGAACATTGCATGGGGTGCTTCAAAACCTTAAGAAAAAGAAAAAAGTTATTAAATATGTAAGTCAGTATATAAACACATCCTTGACATGGCAAAAACACATATAGATATTTGACGGAATTGCAAGAGATGGGTTAGACCCGGCCCACCAATAAACGCAACCCATAGACCCATGGGCCATTACGCCTCAATCTGACCTGCAGTAGTTCCACCTCCCAAGTTACCCAACCAGCGTATTTTTCTCCTAGAAATTTGATCCAAAAAATGAAAACCTCATCAAGAATCCTAGGAATCTTGATTCAAGATTGGAACTTTCAGATCACTTTTAGATCCATGAATTCGCCCGTCAGGACCATAACCCAATTCAAAGAAAGTCCAGTAGGTTCTACCTATAGACCTATTGAGCATCTTTTTTTTTTTTTGGAAAGAAAATTTGATCCAAATACTCTTGACATAATTTACGTAGGCTACTGCATGCACAAATAGTAGACCTGGTAATGGGACAAGTCTGACGGGAGTACCTAAAGTACTCCCAAATACTCTCATTATTATTTTTTATTTTATTATTATTATTTATTTACTTTTTATTACTATTTATTATTTTTCACTACTATTCAATATTCTATTATTAATTTTTTAATTACTTTTTGTCTATTATTCACATTCTCAAACATTTTTGCTATCCAAACGAATTATAAAGAAACATTCGGTTTCAGCACTCAAGTCACTCCCATGTTTCTCAAGCCTAGTCAAGCCTAGTCAAACCTATTTACTTTTAATATCAAACGCCTATCAGTTCTAATTTACGCTTCTCGTGATGTACCTCTAAAACAAACAGTTCAAAAGTGACATTTCTCAAGATAGGATAGGAATCGGGACACCTTTTAGTGAGGGACCATGTCACATGCAAATTTCATGGTCTAAGGTTAGGTTAAGTTTGGATAGTGAGTTGAGTTGAGTTGAGATGAGTTAAGATGAAAGTTGAAAGTTAAATAAAATATTATTAGAATATTATTTTTTAATATTATTATTATTTTAAAATTTGAAAAAGTTGAATTGTTTATTATATTTTATGTGAGAATTTGTGAAAATTATAATAATGAAATGAGATGGGTTGCGAGTATTTCTCAATCCTAACCAAACCTTAGATTTACTTCTCTATTCTATATACATAATCGAGTTCCCCGTTTGTTTGGTTTTTCAGATGGTCTCAACCCATCTCATCTTAATATTCAAATACTATTCAAACACAAACACTTTTTGAGTTCTAAATTTTCAACTTTTTCATCTAATCATTACAACTTTCCAAACTTCCAAAAAATAAAAAAAGCAATTCAACATTTTCAAATTTCAAAACAAAAATAATATTAAAAAATAATATTCTAACAATATTTTAACTTGATATTTTTATTCAACTTTTTCTATCTCATTTTCTAAAACTTTATAAAATATCTTGATTCAAATAATTTCAATATTATTCACAAACTATCTTACTACTATTCACATATTTCTCATCTCATATCATTTGTATAACCAAACAAGGCCTTAGTGTTCCAACAGAGTCAAACTTCCAAAATCTGGAGTTATAACTAGGGGTAGTACAATGGTAAGATAAAATAAGGGAATTGAACGAGGCACGAGCAAAATCATGAACAGTGAAAAATGGCTTGTTCCGTGTTTCCTTCAGTGGTTTTGCCCTGTGCAATTAGCACTACTCATAAAATAATAATGTTTGGCAAGAGTGAAAACATTTTTTTTTTTTTCATAGGTATACTGGAAGAAATAACAAGAAATGTACATTGGCTAACAAGAAATCCATATGAGTTAATGAGGTAGCACTACATTCAAGAAGAGTGCATTGATTCGCAAGAAAGTCACAAGGGGTTATTATGAACATATGAGATAGCATTAATATCCAACAATTTGAATGCAATTTACTTCAATGAATTGTAGGATAAAGGATTATCTCGGCCCATCACAGATTAGTGCAGGGATATTCTTTCAGCAGACGAGTGTAATTTTAACTATCGAAACTGTAAGGAGCAATGACAGAAAGCAATTGATACAAACCACCCAATCCCCCAAAATGACAGATACACATCCAAACCACGAACAATAAGCATGTGTGTATCCTAGCAGTTCAAAACCAAGTATTTACCTTGGAGTTCCCTAAGACTGATGCAAGATATATTTTCTCCTTCCTGCTAATCAAAGTCTGAATATAAAGAACCGACGTATCTGCAAGACAACAGAACTGCTCTGGATATAAAAAAATACTATAATTGACAACTGCACGAAAGAATTAAGGGTTGTCAAAGATGAGAAATCAAAGCATGTTGTTTCTTTACAGTTTACACCACTTTCACGGAATTTGAGATGGTGTGACGTGTAATTCCTTGTTCCATTTGAAATCTCTCCGATTACCCATTTCTGAACCCTTTCTTGAAAAGGTTTATATCATAAATCAAATTTAATGCTAAAAGCAGCTGCTTCCCACATTGTTAGTTTTCTAGCAATAAACAACTGATATAAACTACTGCATAGACACTAAATGTCTGAAAATGAATAAGAAACATACTTAAGTTGGAAGTGAAGACATTTGGATTTGATCACCTAACACCTCATTCGATAGATCAGAATCTTGAAAAGAATCTTTCCTTGTCCGATCTAAAGAAGTTGCCTCATATATCCCTGCAAATTCATTCACATGTACACATCAGGGATGTGAAAGTAGTTATAAAAATAAAAGAGGAGCACAAGTACTGAGCTTTGCGCCACACACTCATGTACCAGGCCTAATGCCCTTGCTATCCAGGACTCTTCTTGTAGCCTGCCTAATTAGATTTTTTTAAGGAGGAAACAACCAGCTTTTGTAAACACTTAAATGTGAAAATAGGAGATCTCACTAAAGATGATTTATCACCAATTCCTTTCTTGCAGAAAACTGTATACGTTTGACTGATTTTCTATTAAAATAAATAAATGAAGATTAAATGAATAAACAAGTCCAGCACCAATAAATGAATTACTTCCTCGTATGGCTATTAGCTACTAGAATACACACTATAAAGGTCATATCAACAGTGTTTCCAATCTGACAACCCCCCCTCCCAAAAAAAAAAACCACCAAAAGAGACACCTTGCTGTGGCAGTGAATCATTCAGTTCAGTAAAATTGCATGGAAACATAAAAATAACTTTCTATACATACCAAAGCCTAATATTAAGCAGCAAACTAGGAAGCCTGGTAGAGAGAAGTCCATGTTGTACACAATCTCCATGACGATGATGCATCCTCCGGCTACCATTAAATGCCTCGGAGAAGAAAAAACCATGTGTAATCTAGAAACATATGAGTTATCCAATCATTTTGTCAGCCCCCTAGGTATATTCTATAATCATGAGATCTTTTGAAATTGAAAATATTTACAATAGAAGAACTTGTATCAAAATGCGCAAAAAGAGCATCAGATTACTCTTTATATACATGCATGCAATTGTTATGCATGTGGTCTGTGTGTGTGTGTGGAGAGAGAGAGAGAGAGAGAGAGAGAGAGAGAGAGAGAGACAGCAGCAATAAGGAGATTATCATGTAAGGTACCTTTCTTCTGCAATACTGTCAACATAGAATATCATCATAACTCCGAAGAGAATGGTGCTCAGAAATGCCCAAGCAGAGAATGGCAACTCCACACCGGTATCAGAAGGTGATCCCTAAGTGTTTCAACAAAAAGCCCAAAGAGGGAGAGGGTGGGTCAGAAAATTTACCATTAACAAGGGATTATTTTCTTTCAGGAACATGTATCATTAAACCTATGTCTAAAAAGGTTCTGAGACTTACTATGATCATGTCCCACATGGCCACAGGAAACAGAAAGCATGTTGCAGAAGCAATAGTTATGGCATGGAGCCGTCTTTTAAGTTGATTCTGAAATCAGAAAATGGTTAGAATCTGATATTGTCGCGGATATCAGGGAGCTTACATCAATTATGAAAGGGGAAAAATGTACATAATATAAATGGGTGAATAGAGAATGCACAATATGCATTTAGCTGAAGATCAGGACCTTGAGAGACACACGCCGTGCAATCACCCTTCTCAGTGCAGATAAGATTCCAGCAAAAAGGGGAACTATCATTTCTTTCATACCCAACACTTGCTCTGTCTGAACCTCAGTTTCAGGGCCATCTTTTGATGGTAATTCCAGGTTAAGCTCACAATAAAACAAAATGGCAAATAAAGTTGCAAATATGCTTAATTTCACAATGACAAAGGACAGCATTGAAAGGAATGGGGAAACTATAAAGAAAATAAAAAAAAAATGCTAAAATATGAAGAAAAAAATTAGCTAGAAACAATTTAAGATTAAGAGAAGTTTGATGTGAAAGAGGATATAGAATGGAGAATATGTTGCCATGGCCCACCCCTGAGATAGTAAGTAGAAGGATGCCAACATTGCAATAAGACCACCTACCTGGTAAAAGATGAGGAAACATCTGAGTATTTAGAGAAAAGAATAGTATTTATTTTTCTGATAAGTAGAAAAGAATAGTGTTTATTTTTTTGACAAGTAGAAAATAATAGTATTTATAGAAATGATATCTATTTTCTTCCAATTATCATTCTCATTGATAAAAACTAACGGAAAAGTTACCCCATTACTATAATACCTCACCAACATTAGATATGTCTACAAAAGCAAAACTCTTGCATTCATGTTAAGCATTGGATGAAAACAGAAAAAATGACTAGTGACTCCTAAAGAGAGTGAATTGGCCTCTCACGAGAGAAACATGTCAGACATAAAACCAAAGCTTACATGCTCTAAGATTATGATCTTTAACTGATAAGATGAGCATTATTCATACATCATACACCCTAAAATCAATGACAACCAAGCATATTAGAGAGAGCTACCTTCTTCCAGACACGGCCCCTCCGTCCATATAACACTGCAGACAATACTCCAAGAACAGCACCAGAATACTCTGCCAATATAGCTCTAGCACATATAAAAGCTAACGAATGTTAACTACTGACAAATAGAGACTATGAAGAAAAAAGGACACACATTATAAAAATTCCAAGGAAAAGATGAGCTATACAGTATTTTAGATCAAGTGATCTAAGAAGGAACAAATATTAAATTCTCCACAACAAATTGAAATTAGGAAAGGGGATCAAGCAAGGTAGAGAGCATATGCTCATAATTTTAAAGTTAAAGCTCATTGGGTCTTTACCATCTAGAATGGTTTGCAAAAGCCACGCAAGTTTCTTGAGTTCTTAACAAAATCACTCTGAATAGAGGATAGCAAAATAATAAAAATTATAACATTTTTTACTGATGGAAAAATACGAAATTGCAATTTAGGCATAAGCTCAAGCAATCTTATACAATTATTTTCTTATATATAAACTCTAATGTAGAATGGTGCAATAGTACTCAATTGAAATCTTTTTCAAGCATTAGAAAACCTACCTCACTGGTCCACATGATTTGAGGCCTTTTCCCCACATGATGAAGTATAAAGCTGTTATTCCACCATTTATTATAGAAGGTACAACCTGAAAAGTGAATGGAACTGCATAAGAAAATTAACAGCAATGATATGAGTAAATTTCCTGATGACTTTATCATGGAGTTTACAATGATAGGGATTTTTTTTTATTTAACCTGTTGATTTGAGAGTGGCCTGCCCTTCCAAGGCTTTTGAAGTATTAAAAAAAGGATGGATGCTGGCACCAGACAACAGAAGAAAAAAAGTATGACTGGAGCTCCCGTTTGAGTCAAATAGTGGTACATGGAGTACACTGACCATATTCTCATGAAGTTACCGATAAGGTGGATTATCTGCAAAGGGGTGTGCCTACCAGAACACAAGATCATTGGTATAACCAGTTTCAATAATCACGAAGAATCCAGGAGGAAACAAGCTAACAATATTATTTTGTTAGAAAAGAAAAGTAAGCTTATTGTCTTCCTTTTGCGTATCACTTTTCTGAAATTATTATGTTGGGTAATGGTAAGCGGATTCGCTTCTGGGATGATGTTTGGTCGTGCCACTCTCCTCAAAGATGCACACCATAATATATCAATTCACAAGGTTCTCGTGACCTCTAAGTGATAGACTACATTCAATGTGGAGAAAAAAAGGAGCTAACTATTAAATTGATGCATGGAACTTAAATGAATCAAATGGCATAGGGGGGTTTTCCTTTGTTAGAAACCCACAGAAAACATTCCGGATTTTCCATACCAAAAAATGCAATATTAGGAGCTTTCTACGATTCCATCACATTGTTGCATCCCATGATAATTGTAGAGGATATTCATGAAGAATGTATTCAACAATAAATGTGACGTAAAACAAAAAATAACTATTTATGAAACACTTGCATCGCATCAAATCAAATCCATTAGCATAATAGCATCACAGCTAAAAAAGAAATGGCAGGCCAATCCAGAAGACCAGTAACTTAAACTCATCAGCGCCTTAACCAAAACTCAAACAAACATTAGCATACCAAAACCTCACACCAAACTGGAGTGCACGTCAAATTACCAATAAGCGAACATAGCCCAACATGATAGTTTCACTAAGCATCACTTACACATGTACTTAATTTACATATTCAGTTGCTTATTTCAATTCTTTTATTAATTTATATTTGCAGACCGAAAAAAAAAACACTGAGGTGAGAAGAAAAAGTACAAAAATTCTATGTCATATATAGTAATACGTTGCACTTCTAAAATTTCCGGAAATCCCATCAGAACTCCAAGAATCAACTAAAATGAACAAAATCCCCCCTTCTGCGAACACATTAACGAAATGTAATGGTGCACTGTACCAGGCTGTATCAACCCATATAATACTTCCCGAGAATAAGAAAACAGAAATTTCTTTGTTTTCATTTTCCGTTCCTGACGTTTCTCTGGAACCAAAGAGAGAGGAGTTAGGGTTCCTTACCTGAAATGGGGAGAACCCCGATCTTCAGAGACTTGCCTTGGAGACATCATTTTCTTCTTGGAACGAATTGCTATGCAGAAGAGTGGATCCAATATAATTCAAGAACAACCAAATAAAAGCTTAATCACCGATTGATTGAGTGTTTTAAGTGCTTAATCTTCTGCTTTGGCGTTCTCCAAAACCAAGTTGAATCTCTCACAAACAACGAGTAGAAGAATCAAAGAAATTTTCTCTCCATTCTTGTTTTTTGAACTTTTACGATCTAACAGTGATTTCTTGTATAGTCCAATTAGAGACGGGCCTCGTCGTTACATCAGGGCCCCGAGCCTAGAGTAGTCTTTAGAACTGTTTCCTTGTACTTCCGGGCCTGGTCTAGCCCAATTTTATTTTATTTTATTTTTATTTTTTCAATTTGTGGAGTTTAATTAGGTTTCTAGCTTTGTATTTTCTGATTTTAATCCCTTTCTTTTGTCTTGCTTTAAGTCCTTCAGTCCACGTGCTAATGGTAGTTTTTTAACCCCAAAAAAATATATAAGAGGGATCAATCGTAAGTTTCGACAAAATTTTCATACTTTACAATCAACTAATTGAGACTTTTTTAAAAAAAGAGTTTGGATTAGTGTCCAATAAATTTTCACATTCTGAAAACTACAAGCATTAGTAGTGGACTCAAAAAAATTTGGTTAAAATTTGGCTAGAGAATTCACTTTTATCAATTTAACTAACCATTTTTCAACACTACTAAATAACATATTTTTCAAATCTATCACTAGTATTCTATTAAAATATTGATTTTGACCTTTTTATTTATTTTAATTTTAATTTTAATTTTAATATTTATTCGTTATTAAAAGGTATATATTAATTTTCTAACGTTGATATCAAATTTAAAAAAAAAAAATTAGCATCAACTAATTATAACATTGCAAAATTAGAACTTGAAGCACTCTAGCAAGATGATGCCACGTCAGTGAAATGAAGACTGATGGAGACTGATCGCCTTATATAGTTGAGTTTGGGATTTAGACACTTCGTCTTCTTCGTGCTTTTGAGACGAAGATGAATTTTTTAGAGTTGTGAACTCGCACAAAACGAATAGCACACTGAAGAGAGAATTTTTTATGCCAAAATAATATTAGGCCAGCAACTTAGACTCAACTGATTTGGCCAGTGAAAATGATCAAAGTTAAAAATACTGTAGTTTTGTTGAGTCTACTACAGTTAGTTTTTATCCAATCTAGTTAAACTTTGGCCAAAATATAACTTTGTTGAGTCCAGTATTAATGCTAAGGTGTCCCAAAGCTTGTGCCTCAAACCTAAAGCAATTGCTATATATATATATATATATATATATATATATATATATATCTACTATATTATAATAAATGGTTATCTAACTGTGAATATTAACCTTTTTTTTGTATTAATTTTTCTTATTTTTCCGTTAAGTTTGTTAAATCATGTATTACCAAAAGGCTCTTAAAACTCTTGATCATTTGACATATAGCTCCGTTGTAGAATTTGATGAATGATCATATTTTACCAAAAAGTCCTTAAGATCTTTGACCATTTAACATGTAGCTCTCTTGTAAAATTTAATGAAGGATCTTGTTTTATAAAGAGGCCCTTAATATTAAATTAATAATATTTTATTATTATATAGAGAGAAAATAAATAATCCTATATGGATATAGATTAATGCTCATACTTTGCTGAAATTTAGATTTTTTTTTTAATATTTTTTTTTGTCTTTTTTTAATATTATATATTTTTTTCCAAACAAATAAGTTATTGATTTTTTCACATTTTATTTATTTAAATTATTATGTTAGGTACACCTTAAGGCTAACGCATCCGGAACTATTTCCTAGTATATGTATATATATATATATATATATATATATATATATATATATATATATTTATAGGAGTATAGGACAGACACACGAACCAACTTGAAAGACATAAGGCATCATTGAATGGATGTTGTGTACAAGTAGAGACACATTTTCCCCTAGGAGTCACTTCTCTGTCCGTTCGTTTTAGTAGATGCTCGACTGGCCGAGGGTCTTCTAATTGATACAGAGACAAAAGAAGTCAATTCTGGTCTTATACTGACATGGGGCTCTTATTTTCTTCACCTTTTCATATTCCTAGATACTCTGGCATGAATCTGCAGGCTTCCTTTTTCATTATCAATGCCAGAGGTGACATGAAAGTTATCCACTTCCTGATCATCAACACCATTACATAGATCATTATCGAACTTTTTCAATAATGAGTTAATTTCCAATCACTTGAATGCAAATGTTTTTACTTCTTAGCACAGAACTTTAGTACCTGTTCTCTTTGTCAGTGTACATGCACTAACAAAATCCCAAGTGAGAAAATGGTTAAAAAAGAGTCAAAGAAAAGCATACAGCTTTAGACAGCAGAGAGAGCTTTTAAAGGCTCATTAGCCTTTTTATTCAATAAATCTCAGAACCCACACTCTCACTGTCCCATCCTCTTGCGAGCATGGCATGGCCCAGTCAAGCTGTCCTCCTCTCAAACCCATATCTTCGGATGCAATGCATCTGCTTTAATCTGTTTCCAATATTATACGAGAATATTAGTTATTTTCAATCACTGTACATACTGTTGAATATGCAAATTCATAGATTTCCACTTTCCATGATTTGTTTTCCTTGTATTTAGAACCATAAGTTTTTGTTTATCCATTTGTTTGTGGGACACCTTGCTGATCCTGTTAGTGTTTGTATTCATTTATCATCGTCGTCGAATGTCCGGTGGTCCCCCGGATGTAGTCTGCATTCCCATCTGATGGATATTAAGTCATTGTTATGCAAAATAGTACTACAGGCCAATTTAATTATTTGACAAATAGATACTTCTAAAGTTTGTACAGATGGAAAATGAACTGCATTTCTGGATGCTCCTATGATTTTGACATTATCACACCTTTTTTTTCCCCTCTTTTTTCGGCAAGGGACATCCTGACACCTTTATGACGAAGCAATTGATTGAAAGGTGGTGCTATTAGCATTATTTAAATTAATGGATCTACATAGATTAAAAATTTTATATTCTATAATTGCCTAATATAAAATTTGGATAATGTTTGTAAGGCTCAATAAATGTGATTAATAAAGTGACATAACTTGGCCAATACATCTCTTGAAATCCATGATTTTGGTCAGGTTATGAGTATAAAGTGATACGGACCCAGTTCATGTGTAGAGACTCGTTAAGGACCTATATAATTCCATTGTTTTGTGGTGGACAAAATTAGAATTTTTGATATTATAGATGATCATGATTCCCACTCCAGATTCACTTGCTACTCTACACATTCTATTATTGTGAGTTTTTTTTTATTTTAAAAAATGAATATTAGATGTGGAAGATTCATACCGCTGCGCTCTTCTATCTAATACCTACATGTATGCACTCTTTTATTATATTATATGGGTTTGACAAAAGATTTTGGTGTCATCAGATTTTATTTAAAATCCAACAGGTGCTTCTTCCATCGATCGAAAGATATTATTTGCAAAACTCAATCGCATCCAAAAGCAAAAAGGATAGGGTAAAAAAAAAGAAAACACATACAAAATGACTCTTTCTAAAGTGAATTTCACTGGCCACTTGCCATATTATCAATTGCGTCATAGTTTTAAAACCAAGTGCGTTGCTTGTCATAGATGTTTACTCATTGGCCATAGATTCAGATCAACGCTTGTAATGAATAGGCCAATTTTATTTATGCGAGGGATGAATTTACCGGCATTTATGCACCTGCCTCTGCATATGCCTGAAGTACATTCGTCTTTATATTTACGTCCTTATTGATCATGAAGGGAAAATATCCAATATTATGTAATAAATAACTGGCACGTAATTTTGTTGACAATCTCGTGATACGATTTACAAGCAATACTTCCAACCCAATTCGTTGTTAACTGCTCTTGCTGACGTGGCAACAGTGATACATGGGATGCTACAAACCACAATTCACATTTGGACATTGGTCAAAGATATTCAGCACTTAAAATTCACGAGAGAGAGAGAGAGAGAGAGAGAGAGAGAGAGAGAGAGAGAGAGAGAGATTACAGGATTTTGTAGTTTTGTTCTTAGTCATACGTGAAGTAATGCAAATAGCAATGGCATCTTTGCCTAGTACTTGGAAAGAGATTCGATCTGTGGGAGATGGGGATAGGGGAGCATATACATGTGCTTGCAGAAACTGTGGGGAGTAGGGGCCAAAAATTCAGTCAAACTGGCCATGTCGAGTGGAAGAGGTTTTGCTCTCCATATTGTTCCCTCTCCCAGTTCTCCATCTCGTGTACCTCGAGTGAATTTGTCCCCTGCACAATTAAGCATTAAGCAGCACCAATCTTAGAGGCACACTGACACAATTGTACATGAAAAAACGTACTTTAAGATTAATTTACATGCCTTCACATATGCCCAGAAAGCCCTTTGGCTGTTCTAATATGATATCAGAACAGTTTTGATTGTTCTCAGACTCCACTTTTGAGTTGGATTAGATATTCTTATCCAACACTCTTTATATGTTCTTCCCCAAACAAAATAGCACCCTTATCTTGTCTCAACTTTTAATGAATCTGTTGAATAAAAACTAGAAAACTAAACTCCAATAATTGTTTGATGAAGTACTTACCTTTGCTTTTTCCGCGGCTTCTGTATACCAGATCAAGTCATGAGTACATGCAGCTGTAAGCTCCGTGGAGAGAAACTGAATTTCAGGAAGAAGAGAGAAACAAGAATCTTTTAATTGCTATTGCTTTAGATTTCAAGATGATAGCATCATCGTGTTTACACCTTGGTTTGTTTATTTCCAACTTACCTCAACCTGATTCTTCAGTGAATGGACATAATTGATAATTTCATCCAACATCGCTGCCATTCCCATTGTCTGTGAATTTCAGGGTCATATTACAGAACATACACACTCAAGCATACAAACAATTAATGCAAGCATGAACGCACATATACACATAAAAATAACAAAAAGAATCTACCTTGCGGCATCCAGGAACAAGGTCTTGCAAGCATCTCAACTTGTAATTGATTTTTTGCCTTCTCACCTGATCCAAATAAATGGTATTGCATTTCAACTTGTCATGTTTTCTCCAATCACAAAATTTCTATTTATGCCTACAGATAATACTCAATATCCATGGATTTTGCAAATACATTCGATCAATAACATACAAATATACCCTTTCTGCTAAACTGTGACTATCAGTAGCTTGGCCTCTTTTTGCTCTAACATGAATGACTTCCTCTTGTTTTTCCTGTTCATTCTCACTGCTCTTTTTCTTCCCTTTCCCTATGCCCTGCAAACATCGATTTATGAGTTATAAACTCAAATCTACCATAGACAAAGTTCAAACAAAGACAATCAAATAAAGAATGAAACTCACATTCTTTTTTGCAGAACTATAATTATCTTTCGACTGATTTCTAGAAGCTGCAGAAGGAAGGCTTTCTGAGCTGCTTGTTGATAGCTCCAGTACTTTTCTCTTCTTGCTTTCATGGAAAACGTCATTTGTTGAACTTGAGGTATGAAGGCTTGGCAATTCATTTTGGCAGTTGAGGTGTGAAGTACCAGAAAGACTATGAGCCATGCCGGCCTGATATTCAGGATGCTGGTATCCTAAGAAATTATCCAGAGTGAAGTTTGTAATCTCGAAATTCTCCATAATGCTTGCATTTGGATCCGCAAACTGGCTTATAATTTCTATAGCTGTATTTATATCTGAGAAAGGTATAGAGGGTTTAAAACATTGTTCAAACCCAGTCATGACTGCTCAAACCATGGAAACAGCTCCCAGGGGCCTCAATGCTAGTTAGATTGTAGAGGCTTCCAGTGTACATTTTATAGATAAAGGTTCATTACATATGGTGTTGAAATGTCTAATTTGGGTCTTGGATATTAATGCCATGTGGGTATCAGTGTAATTATGTTTTCCTTTACACTTAAGTAAGAGAGAAAAAGCATATGGAAGTTTCAAGTGGCAGTTTCATTTTCTGAAGTCGATATCCTCTGGTTGCCTGGTAGGGTCCTGGCTAAGGGATATACATCATGTATCCAATAATCTTATAAAAAATGATTAAAGTGTTTTTGTTCTTCTCCTTCTTCTTGATCTTGATCTTCTTCCTTTTTTTTTTAGCCGAAGGCACATGATAAAGTATGGAAAAGTATGAAGGAAGATAAGAAAACATTCATGGGCTTTTCTTCTTTTGCTCCCCATTTTAATTCTATCTGTTTTTTCTTTTTGTCTTCTTTTTCTAGGGACTAATTTCGATCTAACTAGGCATGTGACAAATATACAAGAAAGAACGAATCTAGAGAACCTAATAATCACTAATCACTAATCAGTAGTCAGCTTGATCTTTTGCTCAACCCTTTGGCCACATGTTGATGATCTTGATAATCAGTCATCAGATTGAAGATCCGGGTCTGTAAGAAATTTCCAGGTGCTAAACTCTTCAGACTTCTTTTTGGATAGGTATCTTTGGATGTTCACTTCATGCTGGTTTTATGGAAAATGTACCAAAAGAAATAAATAGTTTAATTAAATTCACTACTTTTGTTATTTTAAAACTTTGAATTACTGGTAATTTCAAGTGTTGTCGTGGCTTGAATTTGATCGTTGACTTCATATCTATCTCAATTTTAATGGAAAGCTAAAATCAGAGCTGTTTGCAAGTGGGAACACGTATGGGGAGGAAATATCCCAAGCTCAACACCAATTCTGCTAGAAGTATGAGTTTTGGCTTACTTCCATGAGTAGCTCAAGTCTAGGCCAACACAATTGCAGGAAAATGTATTGCATTTTTTTCCAAGTTTCCTTCTAGTTAAATAAGAATTTCTACTTGCAAATAGAAGATTTAGGTTGTATTTGGATAGTAATGTATTCTTAGATATTCTGTGAATAAAATGAAAAACTAATGATAGAATATTAAATAGTAATGAATAGTAGTGAAAAATATATAAATAATAATAATAAAATAATGAATAGTAGTGAGGTACATATTCTGAGAATACCTAAATACCCAAACTAGACCTTAATTCTTTTGCAAATCTCTGCGTATCGTTGACATGAAAGATATGGTAGGTAAATTTTTCTGTAAACAGCATCAAAGATAATTTTATCTTCTAAATATAAAAGAATTGATTTAAACAAGTTCTATATAGACAAGTCTCGTGCAGTTCTTTTGTAAAAAAATAAACTCCATCTCAAAAAATATAAAAAAGCCTATTCTTTTTTAGTGAAAAAAATATACGTGAGACTTGTTTATTTGAAACTTGTACTTAATATTACTCTAAATATAATCTTCCTTTTTTTCTCAAAAAATATAATCTTCCTTTTACGTAATAACGTGTGTAGATTAATGCATACACGTGTGTCCAAGGAATCCATGGCCCAATGGAATGCCCTTCAACATAAGAGTGGGCCGGTGTGGGCCGAGTGGCCATTGAACAACATATTATGTAGACGATGTTGGGCATTGTTCGAGGTATGACTTAACAGAAACATTACTTGAATCCATATATAGGTTAAAAAAAAAAGGATAACTATCTTTTAGGCCTAAAATGAAAACGAAAGAATACAAGATCCAGGCGTTTAGGACCCATACTGTAAACGGGCCTGACTCCTAAAAGCTAGCACATGCAACTACCTCTATATTCTGTGGCCCATGGTTTCTCCTAATTCGTGTAACCGAACAGGGTTTATGATACCTGTCCATCCAATAATGAATCTCAACCGTCCAATATTAGGGCATTTTATTTTAGGTTCTCCATATAAAACCCAGTAATCCCTTCACAGCTTCACTCGCCTTACAGCGCCCCAATCTCCCTCAGCTGAAGCGTAGGTTTTTGCCTCCTTAGTGCAGCAGATCTTAATCCGCCTCGGTGGTACGTATCCGCAATACCGAATGGATTTTATTTTAAATTCTCGTAGTGTGGCCCTAAATCTGAGATTCAAGCCTTTACTTCTTTCTGTGTTTGTTTACTCCGAAAACTGATGGAAATAAAACTATAAAGCGGTTACTATGGATGAATAGCCGTATACTCTTAGTGATGATATTTTTTAAGTCGTCTTTTTCAAGGCTAGAATATACTTCGATTTGTTTTGGCTCTTGATAAAGAAAATACTTCAATTCTCCTGTAGAAGTCGATGATGTATAACCTAGTATTTGCTTATAAAAGGTATAGGCTAATGTTTGACACAATAAGTACACAGTTTATGCCTAAATGTTTTTATACTCTGTTTGGCAGTAGGATTCCAATGGCGTGGTGATTAGAGCAGATAAACACATATTGCCTTAGTTTATTATTCAGTGCTTGCACTCTGGAGTTAGGGATCCTTGTGAAATTATCAATTATGTGCCAAAGAGCATCTTTTGGATGTCTATTTCATGGGAAGAAACTGTAGATTTTCTTTCAGTTGTTTTTTAATCTACATATCGGACAAGGCTACATTGTGCATGACTTCTTCTCTTTATTCTCTTGATCTTAGAATGTATGTAGGTGTTCTTTTGTATACTTCCTGTGTACATGGGCTATGCCTATTTCATTCTTATTAATATAATTACTCTTACTTAGCAAGAAAAAAGAAATGAAATAAACTTAAACTGGATAGTGATATCTCTATTCTAGTGTTTCGTTTTTTCTTGGTATATTAATGGCAATATCCCTTGATTAACATAAATTTTATAAATCTTGTCCATTTATCAGATCTGTCAATATGTTCTCCTCAAGGAAGAAAATCCACAAAGACAGAGATGTTGAGCCCACTGAATTTGAGGATACAGTTGCACAGGTCAGTTTGTGTGCTGCTTTCTAATCATGTGTTATTTAATTTCTGCTGTCTGCAGTGTAATAAATTCATATGCTTTATTCGTATGCAGTACCTATTTGATTTGGAGAATACCAATCAGGAGCTAAAAAGTGACTTGAAAGATCTCTACATTAATTCAGCAGCGTATGCTCTCTGACTGGTTTGAATTGTTTAGGGATTTGTAAATTTTTATTTCTAATTATATAGCATATTTAATTTTACAGTCAAATGGACATATCTGGAAATCGCAAGGCTGTGGTTATCCACGTGCCTTACAGATTGCGGAAGGCATTCGGCAAGATTCATCTTCGTCTTGTTAGGGAGCTGGAGAAGAAATTCAGTGGCAAGGTAATATCTTATGTTTAACTTTATATTCAAAATGATAACATGATTTTCAGCAATTTTGGGACCTTCTTTGCAAGTTAGGCTCTGTGATAACATCATTGTCTTTAAAAGTCATAAAATATAGTGTGGTATGCACAATGCGTGCTTAGCAATTTGCTGAGGATTGTTTTTCTTTGGTTTCTGAGCTTTGAACTCACAGTCATCCTAAATGTGGTGTGATTTGCAATGTTGCTGTTATTTAGTATGTGAATCTAAGGCTTCAGAGTGACATGTTAATCTTTTGCTGCTACATTTGCCAGGATGTTGTTGTGATTGCCACCCGCAGGATTGTACGACCACCAAAGAAAGGTTCTGCTGCTCAGAGGCCACGCTCCCGCACACTAACATCTGTCCATGATGCTATGTTAGAGGACATTGTGCATCCTGCTGAGATTGTTGGGAAACGCATCAGATACCGAATTGATGGTTCCAAAGTAATCAAGGTAAATGCAAATTTTGTTGAACATGGGATTGGATGATTACAACTAAAATCTGATGCATTTGCGTTTAACTTCATACCATTTTCGTATTCATTGATGTCTGTTGTGTGTATCAGGTATTTTTGGACCCCAAGGAGAGGAACAACACGGAGTATAAACTGGAGACGTTTTCTGGTGTTTACAAGAAGCTGACTGGGAAAGATGTATCATTTGAATACCCGATAGCTGAGGCCTGAACTGGCTAATATATATTGGCTTTTTGTGTTCGGAGACCGTTTTGGTATTTTAGGTTTATAACTGCATTGAATGAAATTCTGTTTAAAAATTTTGACACTTAAAGAGGTTATATGTCTTTTTCGGGACCAATGAAGACTCGTCAAATTCTTCTTCTTTAAGTTGTGCGTCATTTGTATTTTCTTGTGCTGAGCTTGTAGAACTTGATGGATATACAAGTTCAGTTTTTTTGGATTACAGTTTGTCTGCCGTTATCAACTTTTGTCATTGTCAGTAGTTGTTCTGCACAGTTGCACAGCTGTTAGTAATGTGGCTGTATGTTGCATGCAAGCAAATATATTGTAGCATTGAAGAAATTATGTTGAACGCCAATGGATTGGATCTGATGAAAAACTGAGACATGTCTCGGGAGTACGGAAATCGGTTGGCAGTGGAAGTTTGGCTGGATTGGGTACGTGGTAAGGAGGTGAGCTTATCTACTGGGGCGCTGCCAAACACAAGATATGCCCCTAGTATGGAAACAGGTTTGAACGAGGAACGGAAATCAAGTTGCGTATTACCGCCAAAATAATACGATTCTTATTTCTATTGTTTTTACCACGTGGCATTGGGCATACATCAAAATACAAGTGATTATTACAAAAATGCTTCTACAAGCAACGGGTAGTGCGCAGCATCTAGACACATGCGGCACATCAGTTATTTACTCGGACCTAAACCGGAAAGGTGCTCTTGTATTATAATTCACGAGGCTTGAAAGAACCTGCTATTCACTCCTGCTCTATACAACTGTAATTCTGATGCGCTTGTAATGCTAATCTCTGTGTTAGCAGGTGCAAAAAGAACATCTCCTTCATTAATTACATCTCCTTTGGATGATCCCGCATGGATCATTCCCTCCCCAACCATGACCATAAAAATGGAAGGGCCTGGAACTGCAGGAAAAACTGTTGATGCCCCACGGGGAAGAATGCAACGGTCAACCTCAAATTCATCAAAAGGTGGCAGATACCTCATCACATATGAGTTCAAAGGAACTCCTTTCAGGATTTCAGGCATACCCTGCAGCAGAGACAAATATCAATATTTTATTCATATTAACTTTGCATACTATGTAGTCATTTCACCCAAGAGGCATTGAAAATCTCTTTCTGGTGGAAGAATAATGAAGTAACATCAAGGAAATACCAGCAAGAGTATATGTTAATGCAGCACCTGAAGTTCCATACAAATTAATATGTTTATATCCACAGGCAGTTCTATCAGACCATATATTGCCATTGATTGATTCCACACTATTCAATAACAGAGAATTTGATGGATAGATTTGAGCTGAGGGTTGAAGTAAAAACCCATAAAAGATCCCACTCGGAGGTTGATCACATTGCCAAAGGAAATATGGATTTCCTAAAAAATAAATAGAAAACCCAACCAAAACTTGAGCATACCTGCTTGTATGTGAGCATGGAACAAAGAGTTTCCACATCTCGGTATTTGGGAGTGAGTCCAGCTCGCACAACATTGTCTGAAGTTGCCATGCATTCGACACACTCGCCACTTAAATATGCATGAGGTTCATTTGCTCCAAGATACAATGCTTCACCGGGATTAAGCTTCACATGATTGAAAAAGAACGCTGATATGACACCAACATCGGCTGGATATTGCTTTTCTAGCTGTAACACCAGTAGTTCCTTATCTGTTAATTGCCTTACCTGATGCAAGGCATAAAGAGAGGTCATATTAGTTATAACTTATCAGAGCATGCGAGGTAAGCCAAAAGCAAGATCTCAAAGAAGTTGCTCATCCATAAAAATGCAAATGACCCTATCATCCTCCTCTGCGTATATAATATATATATCTATATATATATATATAAAATCAACACCATTGATATAGCTGCAAATGCACCACGTATTCATCATTTTTTTTTTGGGCAGAAACCATCATTTGATATATACACTGTTAAAATTCATGTTTTCTCTATCATTGTGATGCTCACAAATATAAAGTCTATAAGAGACCATATGTCATCACATAAAGAGAATTGAAGTTTGAAGTTTCTGTTGGGAACGATAAGAAGAAAGAAGAAAAAGTAAAGCAAAAATGAAATCAATCACACACAACACAAGATTTACGTGGTTCGGCAACATACCTATGTCCACAAAGTTGTAGAAGATTTTATTATGATGAAAGTCAAATACACTGTGCGGCAATGCAATAACGGTCGTACAAAAGTACAATATATATGTGACGAAACCCTAATTAGGGTAATGGTGCGTAAACTCTAATTAGGGGTCAAGTCAGACTAGTTCAAGAGCTAAACCTGGTCAAGCCTCATTGAAAATCCAGCAAAAACCAACAACAAATCATTGTCGGGTCGGGTCATTAAATCGGACCTCCACAAAAATAAACTAGGCTCCGCACAAACAAGCTCAACAGTTTCTTTATAAAAAGCAACTTAAGTTTAAGAATTTTAGAAATAATTGGGTGTTTTGCCCATGTGGGAGAAGAAAGGGGGGAGTACATAAAGTGTAGTTGACGTTGACCTAACTGAGGGTTCAGAAAAATGCATAGCCCACAGAAAGAAATAGGCATGGAGTACATAAATATAGCTTAATGTTCCATTGGTACTGCCTCATCTCTACGCATACACACACTATTTTGATTAAGGAAGCTAACTGTGCCAACCCTCTACAGTCATTTTGGGTTTGTAACAAATCGAACAAGACAGAAAGTTTTGATCACAAACATCAAGAGGCTAAGCATAGCTCTAAAAAAATATCCCACAGGCTAAGAGCCACAAATCCTACTATTAAAAATACAAACAATGGGGAATAAGTAATGAGTGAAATTTTCAACTGACCTGGCTTTCCTTGTGCAAGCGACTTTTTAACTTGGATATCACTTCTGTTATCATCTCTTTACTAGCCAACATGAGTTGGGTGAAAGTTGATCGCAGAACAGATTTTACTTTTTCTTCCCCATCTTGCTCATAGAGATGCAAGATTTGGTTCGCATCTGCACTGCTAATCAGTTCTACAATCTCAGGAACATTAAGAAGCACGCCCTTAAGCTCCTGGAAAGAAAATAGCAGGTTGCCCCATGTTTTAGCTCAGACAAGAATTACCAAATCTTATACTACCCCAATCATATGATACACTTTGTATGTCCATAAATGAAGATTCACTTAACCCAAAACTGAGAAAAAAATTGCAAACTTAGCAGCAGCAAGTAGAAGAGGGGGGGGGGGGGGGGTGGAATATTGCATACCCTTTACCCTGCACATGATCACCTTTTCTTTCTTTTTTTTCTTTTTCCTAATCAAGCAAGCTTAATATTAATAAGGTTCATAGTACATGGTTAGGAGGTGGATCCTTTCCACTATCTATTAAGAGAATACCTCTAAGAAGAGTATCTAAGGTTATACAACCAATAATAATAAGAATGGTTGCGGCCCGTTGCACAATTGAATGCGCGCAACGATTTTGACTGCACATGATCACTTGAAAAGAAAGGAATGCATTTAAAATATCCAGTTTGTTAGAATTTTCAGTGAATAGAACTCCACACAACCTCAATTTATGTATTCATGAGCTCCTACCCAAGTTTCTTTGATGTTGAACACTATGAAACATAAGAAACTAACACTAGTCTCAGACATGTCGAACCAGCTACAGCAAGAGGGCACTGACACAGATCAACAAGAAAAAAATAACTGAAACAAAGCCAGTGTCCAAATCAGGGCATGGGTTAGGAGGCCCATAACAACATCACTGACAATCTTATCAAAACACATACACTTCACTAACAATCCTCAGGCAGCAGAAACCAGATTCCAGCAATGATGGGAAGATATTATTCTTTTTCTAATTTCCCCCCATCAGAAACGATCTGCAATTCCATCTCCTGGTAAATTGTGGTAAGATCGGAGCAAAGCTGGCTGATGATTAGGGATTAATCTTGCAAGCTGAAGTGCCACACTAGATCTAGAAGGGAACTACTAAAAATTCGATAATTCCCCAAGAATATCAACACTGAAATTGAAAAAATTTGTCATGGTACCATTGCCTATTGACTTGTTCAAGAATTAAATGGAAGCTCTCATGGTTATGAATTCGACATCTAATTGGGAGAAAATAAAATTAGTGAGATTCTCACGAACATGAAAGTAAAAAATTAAAAATGAGTTTAAATAATACAAAGGGTGCCTATAGATTTTTTTAGAATTTTAATTCGATAAAAAAAAAGGCCCAGACTTGTCCATTTTGAAAGCAACCCATTACGGTCACGCGTCTCTATAACGGTCAAATGGCGTACACCACCTAATCCAATTCTTTTTTTCAATTTCAAAACTTGCTTTTATCATCTAGAATGCTCCACAAAGAAACAATTCTAAGCAAACCGTTTTCGTATCATTATCAAGACTCAGACTTGTGATTGGATCCACAAAACCAGACGACAAAGAAATAGCAGATAAAAATTCACCATGTACAGAGCAACCTCAGAGTTCAGAATACCTCAAGACTGATAAACCCACAGAGGGCCTCAAACTCCGTTACTGCTAAAGCCATCTCGGGCTTGTGATTATCGTCCTTATACATATCCGGCCGCGCCTTATGCAATGCCCTCGCCAACTCTTTATGGGGATGAGCCTGTATGGACAACGCTTTTTCCACTGAAAGTACCTAATTCAAACCAAAGAGTCACCATTTGAAACCTTGCACAACTTTTTGCAGAAGAACGTAAATTCAATTGAAACCGATGAATAAAAAAGATAGAAATCTCAAATACCAGTCAAATTAGACCGCAAGACTCAAAGAAATAAGAATTGTAATACAAGAGAATTAATAGAAACAAACATATAGGAGTGTATATTTTATGTTTGAATAACAAGGTCTACCTTGAACAAGAAAGGAAGATCAGAACCCCACTCGTCCAAAACCTTATCACCAAGCACGTCGCGGTTGTCTGAAATCCAGGACTTCAAGCTCACACCCGGCAAGCCAATTTCGCCGGCGGTCGGGACCACGAAGGACGGCCCGGACTCGTGGGTACCCATCCAAAATTCGGCGTAGGGCTCGTCGGGTTGGATCTCCGACCCTGAATTGAGGGCGAAGAGGCGGGCGACCCCGGAGTTATTACCCCGGCGGCCCCAGTCATATGACTTGACGGAGCATCGCAGCCTATGGAGTTTCCTCTCCTGAAGGAAGGACGAAGGCTGGGAATCCATTGGATGATAATAGTGAGCGAAAGCGCCTTGAATTTATAAGCAGAAGAAGAAAAGGAGCTGTGGGAATATCCTCGCCATTAAGAAAAGGGGCAGGGAGGATAGTTGATGCTTTTTGAAGCACCACGAGAGAGGGAAATAACTTTGCAGAGAGAAAGAAAGAGACGCAGAGTAAAGACGAAGTTTTTGAGAGAGAGAGAGAGAGGAGACAGCACGGGTGTAGTCTGTCGGCCGTACCGTATAGTTATCTCTATTACTAGAATTTCACCTGGGAATTTTTGTTTGTAGGAAATTAGTTTTCGTCGAATGAACTGTCGAATTTCCGAAAAAAATAAAAAGAAAAGAGCAAATAAATATCACCATATAAATAAACTTGCGTGGCCAATTTTAGTCTCTAATTAATAATTCAAACATGTTTCTCGGATCATTACTGGTTTTTTTTGGTTAATGAATTAAAACTCAGATTTTCTAAAATTATTAGTTTTTTATTAAGATATGTTAACATGTTTCCCATTGAAATAAACAGCACCTCTTTGTTTTATAAATCAATTAAATTATGTGCGAATAAATAAATTGTGTCATGTTACAAGACACTCTCAATCCCATGTGAAGGAACTTCGTGACACGTTGATAAGCTAAATGAAAATTTTAAAAGATGTAATAGGACAGTACAAATAACAATAAAATAAAGATATACATTTTTTTTTTTACAATGATTTATACAACTATCTTTAAATTATAAATATTATTGTAAAAGAAGTTAGAAAGTAACATCATTTTACATTACCCTTATTTTAAAATATAGTTATAACAAATATTATAAGAATAGTTGTGCATGTATCGTTACTATGTCTATAATCATAATAATAATAATAATAATTTAACTATCTAAGATATTTAAAGATTGAGCAAAATTTTCTTACCGTTTTGAATCCTATTTTAACCGAAATATGAAGTGCAAAAGTTAAAATCAATTTACAAAACTATATGCTATTATTTTTTCCTTCTAATTGTCTTGGCGCGGCTGAATTCAACGTGGTTAAATTTAAAAAATAAAAGTATTATAGATATAAAATAATTATGTAAAAATAAATTTATTGCTTCACGGGATTTATTATATTTATTTTATAATAAAAATAATTTTAAATTTATAAATTTATAAATTTATTTTTATAGCTGAAGTATTTTTCCTTAAAATATAAGAACGGCAATTAGGATTGACGACGATAGAAAGCGGATCACTGTAAACGGAAAGAATTACGAGTACACTAGAAGGATATTATGGACGATATTAGAGGGATGACGGCGACGGGGGTGAACAGCGCAAGGTCCCGCCGTTATAAATAATTGAGAAGGGAGTTGGAGGGGGTGGGTGGGGGAGGGTTCAATCAATGTGTGATGGGTATCATGGATTTATTATACATGGGCGTGGTGTGACCGTGAGGCGCGAGTCAGAGGTCAAAAACTTTTTTGGGATGAGTGGGACCCTTTACAGGTCATCAATGCGGATCAGCCTTTGTCCACATCACCGATCACAATCTCGTTTGTTTGTTTTTCTTTTTTCTTCCCTTTATTTATTCTTTTAAAGCATCTTATCAACTTGAAATAATTGAGAGAAAAAGGAACGTGAATCATGAGACTGGAGTATAATATTTCAATCCTAAACTAATATATAGATATATATTAATTGAGTTTGGTTTATATTTTTTTAAATTTTCATTAAACATAACTAGCTCAAAAGTGAATAGACATTATTAGGATTTTATTTGGATATAGAAATAGTTTTATCTCATCTTATTATTATAATTTTTTTAAATTTTTATACAAAATATAATAAATAATTTAATTTTTTTCAAATTTCAAAATAATAATAATAATAATAATAAATAATATTCTAATAATATTTTATTTTATTTTTAACTTTTATTTAAAATTATCTCACCTCACTATCTAAACGGAATCTAAAAGATTAATAAAAAAAACTAATATATTTTTTCACTTAAAGCAATATTATTTATTCAATTTTTAAACATATGTATCCAATAAAATGTTAACGCGATGTAAACCAAACTTACATTAATTTATGCATAAAAATATGTTAAAAATTAATAAGGAAAATTGATGCAAATAATTTATAGATTTAGCATGACCAATTAATGATTGAAGTACCATTTAAAAGAAGAATTTAGTGGATATAACGATAAATAAATGAATATAGATATATAACTTTTGATATATAAATTCTAAAATGTGTTGATCTTGATTGATAACCTAAGGTTTGACCCGTGAACAGTTCATTCCTCAAATTAACCTTAGAATGAAACAATTTCACGTGAATCTTATGGCCACACTTGGAAAGATACTGATGCAGGTATCAAAACACCATGTGGTATAGTTGATACCTTTAGGGGCCACTGCCACCAAGGCTCTAATAGTAGGCGAATATTTTTTCCATGTGTATCTGTGAATCTATGATCCCTTGATACATTTTTATACTACATTTTTCATAACAAGATATGAAAAGTCAGGACTTATGTTGTTTATAATCCAAGACCACAGGGCTTGTCGTGTTTTTCTGAGAGGATGGCAACATACAATTCATTCTCTGTTATTTTACCTTTCGTGCTTAGCATTTTAAATTTTAAAATTTTGATATGCGACGTAAAGATCTTTACATTATAATAGTTGACACATTACTCTCTTTCGAGATTTTGTTACTTACCTCTTTTATGCATTCTTTTCATATAATAATTACTCATAAGTATTAGTTGTTAGTTATTTTATTTTTGATATTTTAAAGTTATAATGTATTGGTTTTGATTATCCCTGAGGATGTTATTGCAAGGGAAGCATTAGTGTGGATTGTGTAAACACCATAGCTTATAACGTGAACTTATTTTCTTAAATAAATAGAAATGTTTTAATATGTTTATCTATTAAATTCTTAGAAATCTCAAATTCTCTTTATAAACTAATTATTATGTAGTTTAAAGTATAAATCAGGTGGTATTTTGATAAGATGTCATATAATGAAGTAGTGATATTTTGAAGTACATAATTACTAAATTTTAACAATATTTATTCATATAAGAATATAAGAGAAATATGCGTTTATATTCAAAGATATCTTATGATTTATATACATATATTTTTTGAATAAATCTTAATGGCCGCCACTGTTTTGCTGTATTCGGACGCACACTTGACGTATCTATCAAACGGTATGTTTCGTTGAGTGAGTTGAGAGTTATTGACGTAGACAGATGAGAGAGAGAGTTGATGAGAGAGAAACCCGAGGAGAGAGAGAGAGAGTTAGGATATGTTTGGAGGATGAGATGAGAATTTTGTGTTTTGTTTTAAAGTTTAAAATATTATTTTTTAGTTTTGAGATTTGAAAAAATTGAATTAGAATTTGAAAAAGTTATATTGGGATTTGAAAAAATTAAATTATTTATTATATTTTGTATGGAGATTTAAAAAAGT
This sequence comes from Cyclocarya paliurus, assembly GCA_029856935.1. NCBI lineage: Eukaryota > Viridiplantae > Streptophyta > Magnoliopsida > Fagales > Juglandaceae > Cyclocarya > Cyclocarya paliurus. Next base: position 38,830,561 of record CM056946.1, on the reverse strand, counting down.
GTAAAGATGAGATGAGATGAAGATGAAAATTTTAGGAGAAACATGTTTTCCCAACATATTTTAATGGATGAGAAAGAGAGCTGATAAGAGAGAGACATCAAGAAGGGAGAGAGAGAGTTGATGAGAGAGAGCTGATGGATGAGAGAGAGACCTGACGAGAGAGAAAAATAGATGAGATCTGTTGCATTTTACATATAATAATAATTAAAAAAAAAATTACAACCTAGGGTGTGCAAAATTATCCTTATCAAAGCTCATATATTTTTCTCCTTCACAATTTGGAGGGGAAAAACTACAGCGCGTAATGTTTAGAAAAAGAGAAAAGTTTGGGGCTTCTTTGCAAAAACCTCAATCTTGACCAAACTAGGGCTAATCACCCTTTCGAGCTCCCAAAATCGTCTGCACCAATGGCGGAATCCATTTGCAGAGCACTCCGAGATGGTGGGCTAGAGGGAGAGCACGCTCCGGCTCTCACTATTAGGGACTCCTTAGCCTCACCTTTCGGGTTCGATGTCTTCACTCACGTCCTCACCCAGCTCTCCTCCAACATTTTGGCAGGAAAGTCCCAGTCCGGGTTAGTAAAGGCGTAAACGGCAACGTTTTCTTTTTTCCCTTCTGATCCTAGATTCTCAAAATTTATATTTCGCTAAATCTTTTTATTGTCAATATATTTGCAGCGGTCTCGTTCTCGTCGCTTTCACTCGGAGCCCGTCGTTTTATATGCGTTTGTTGAAGATGAGAGGAATCGATGTTGCTTCATCCCGGAAGAGGTGAGGCACCTTAAACAATTTATTGTCACACTTATTACATTTATGATTATTATTTTTATTATTAAGTATTTTCATTTAAGTATAAACTGATATGCAATTCATCATAGGTTGCAGAATGCGTGACTTGAACTGGCAGTAATTGGAACGTATTTTTGTAAGTAAAACTTTGTTGTCATAGTTAACGTGTGGGGACCTTGGTTGTGACAGGATCCAGATTTTGGATTGTTATACGGATCCTCTTGGTTGGAAGGATAGGCTTGTGGAATCCGGAAATATTACGCCTCTTTCTAAGGAAGCTTCCACCGGAGAGAGTTTGTGTAAGAACATTAAGGATATGGCCAAGTTGTTCTCGTCAATTATTGAGCTGGGGAAAGGTGTGCTTATACTCTTAATATCAGAGTGTTCCTTTGCATTCATAATAGTTTCAGTGAATTTTTATTTTATTTTATACCACTCTCTCTTTGTAGAGCCAGAAAGTAGGATGTATTTTATTGGCCCCATGGGGAGAATGGTAAAGGTGCGGTATTGTTTTAGAATGGGTCTTATGTATGAATGGTGTCAATTAACAAGACAAGGGTATTTTCTTGATATTGTTTATTGTTTTCATTTTTTTGATTGGTAACTTTCCCAAATGGTAAAGGTACCAGAAGCTCCCCGTGAGGATCAAACTTGCGACCTTTCGAGTGTTATTGTTTATTGTTTTCTAGTATTTATTTGTGGGCCGTACTCTTTAAAAAAAAAGATTTTTGGGTGGTTTTCTGTTGTTGCAGGATTAGTTGGACAAAGCAAAGTTCGTTTTTGTGTTGCCATAGACACGGTAAGTTTGGATCTTATAATTGTAAATATATAGTACATGCAAATTGAATGGCTGATGCAATTACTGCGATGTTTGGATGAAATTCTAGCCAGCCTGCTCATTTTAGGGTGAAAATTGTACTTTGCAACTGTCTATGTTCTTCTGCACGTCAATATCATCTTGAATTATAATGTGAACTCTTCATGTGAGAAGTCTACCAATTTGGGTGATGTGCGGAAACTTCATATTGAGTACCAAACATGCACCAAAAAAAGAAAATCTTGAATTTTGGATTTTTCATGTCCTTTTCTGTGTAGTTGCATGGAAACCTCCTCTCTAAAGCTAGTGATGTACCATCAAACACCATGAGGATGGGCTTTTAAAAAGAAAACAAATGCAATGGGGGCTAGTTTGTCTTGGGTTATGTAAAACCTTGATTAGTTTTGCCCTTCCTCTTGTAAATATGCTGAAATGGCCATTATGTGTGCTTCCAGCATGTTGTCTAGTTCAGCTGATAGGAATTTGACACAGTATAGGATTTTATAAGCTATTTAAGAGAAAATCTAGAGGCTTTTCTCGTCATGATTATAATAATTCATTTACTTAATGGGCATGGCAGAGTGCAGTAAAAACACAAGACCGAGGTACATACTTAATATAACAGGGGCAAGCTCACTTTAGGTTTAGGAGGAGGATATACACATTGTCACATTTGAATTCAGTTTGTGCTTTTAATGAGAAATTTACAGTAATAATAATTTACTGATATGGTTCAGCATTGGGTTAGAGTATATTAGAATTTTCTTCCATGACTATTTAATGTAATCTTTTCTTTAGATTTTTTAGTTATTTTATTGAAAATTGTGTTAATAACAATTCAACTTCTGTAAGTCCCTTAAAGTCAGCTGTTTTTTTAATAAAATTTAGCATAGTTTAACCCAAATGGAAAAAAGTAAAATAAACTAAAGAGTATAGAAGTCTTTATTCTACTTGTGCAAGTCCCCAGACTTTTCTCATACCAATTCTTGGAAAAAGAGGGAAATTTTGGTTTTTTCCCCTTTTGTTTCAAATCTTGTAGGAATTTAAACCAAGGACTAGTTATATGGTTAAACTAAACCTTTTGCATTTATTTAAAAATACTGCTGGAGGACTAGTTATGCTATAATGTTCACCTTAAATTTTAGGAATGATTGCGGTGCATTTGCTTTTCTATGCCAGTAGTCTTCATGTTCCTGTATTAAACTTTTGCCTGTTTCTGATGAATTCTTTTTAAATTCTACCAGGTCAATGAAATCTTACGACATACATCTATATCATCAGTATCAGGCCTTATAAGCAATCTTCGAAGCAATGGTATATACATGTTTTAGTCCTTCTTGATCAAGTACAATTTCACCTAGTGCTTTGTTGCAGCTGTAACTTTATGGGACCTGCTGGAATATCTTTGTGCTGTTTTGTTATCTTCTTTGCTTCTGCAATTCTCATTGTATATTCAAATACAACTCTGGCTTCTTGGACTACTTGATATTTATTTTTGTACTTAGAATAAATGGAAAATGTGGAATAACTACAGTTTTTGAATGCCATGGGGGATTACTTTTTACCCAAACTGGGTTACAGTTACCCTACAGTTAAATTTTGTGTAAGGCCAGCTTTTGGATGGTTGTAGTTTGACTATTATATTGCGGTTTCAGATCAGGTTTCGAGTATCTTTTGGTTGTTACATTCAGACCTTCATGAAGACAGGGTTGCTGCCATTCTTGGGTATATGTCCTCTATGGTAGCCAGCATAGAACCATTAAATGAATTTACAAATGGACAGATATGCAATTCGGAGAACCTCTCTCTCCTTGAACGTAATTATTGGAAAGGGAAGCTTCATGTCCGGTTCAAGCGCAGAAATGGGCGTGTTCGAGTGATGGTGATCTCTCCCTCTCTCTCTCTGGATGCTTCTATTCTTTTTTACAAAGTGGCAAACTGACATGGTCTTTTGATATCCAGCGAGAAGAATTTGATGTTGAGCAGTCAGTCATCAACTTTACATCCCTTTCATCTGGAGATGAATTAATCAATCGAAGCCTTTTGCCAAAGGTCAGTCGTGTTGCTTCATCTTGATTAGAGTTTTAACTGATCTCTCTCTCTCTCTCTCTCTCTCTTTCTCTCACACGCACGCACGCACCCCACACGAGGTATGCAACAATTCCTTAGTGCATTTAGACGATATCTTGTTATTAATCCCTATATCCCATACTGAGGTCCATTCAAGGACAACAAAATGTTATAAATTGTGATTTCATTGTGATGTTTATGTCCTTGAATGAGCTCATTCATGAACAACTAGTTGTCATGAGAATCTAATGCACCAACTTCCACATGTCCAGCCACATATCTCCTGAGAGCGACTTTCACATAACACGCTCTCACTAAGACACTCACAAGCACATGCTCATACAATGTCGCCATAAGTTTTATTGTAATGAAACTTATGAATTTTTTTTTTCCTCCTCCTACTTGTTGGATACTATGATGGCTCAGAGATGGGTTTTGATGGTGGGTTGAGATTTGAATATGGTGGACTCCAATAGTTCACCACTATCAAAGATTTCATTATCCATCCTTCCCTTTGGAATCTTTCGTATTATTTTTTATTTAAATCCAATGTTTACCGATCATAATGATCTCAAAAGAGTTCAGAAAACCATTCAAATTTCATGTATCTTCCACAAACTTAAGGGTTTCATATAGCACATCTGATCCGATTGGTTTTCTTTCTAATCTATAAACACAGATGAATTTGTGCTCCTCTCTCTCTCTCCGACACACACAATTGAACGCTGATGGGTTATTTAGCCTTATAGGAGTGTTTGATGCTTCTTTCAACAGGTACAATTCAGTCTACAGCTGTCGGAGAAGGAGCAAAACGATAGGGCTAAAGTTGTACTTCCTTTTGAGCACCAAGGTACGGTACCAGGGATGCGTATATGCATATATGTGCATGTTTTATTTTTTAAGTGAATTTGTATCTTGTAATCAAAGATCAGAAGGTAGGATTTTCCTTATGTAATATCTTTTCTTAGATATTTTCCAAGGTGTGCATGTTTTTAATTACTTCTGCTTGCTTTAGGAAATGGTAAGCCCATACAAATATATGATGGCCGGAGGTCCCTTGAAGATAGCCACAATGAGTCAACATCTGTTTCGACTGGAATATTGCAAACACTTGATAACTCAAGCAAGGGCGAGATAATATATCTGCGTGATTCAGACGATGAGAGGCCAGATTCTGATGAGGACCCAGACGATGATTTGGATATATAATTGTGTTGCACCCTTTGTGATCTTGGAGGGCGAGAGTGCCACATGTTGGTACATTTACGTTTTCCACGTGTCTCTTTTCTTGTGCAATATTCAGGCATAATTAGAAAGTTACTCTGCTACTCTAGAATTTCTACCGACTTATTCTTTTAACTATTTGAATTAACGGGTAGTTTTATATGAATTTGAAGCTCAGCTTCCTTATTAAATAATAATGATTATGAAATAAGCTGTACCTAACTTATTCCATCTTTCTGCTTATTTGTTGCATATATTCTCAACACCCTCCCCCCTTTTTCCTCTCTAATCGTTTGAATTGCCTTTTTATTTTGTCAGCTGATGCATGTGGCTACCGGATTTGGTTGGACAAGGCAAAGTCTGTGTCATGTATTTTCCTCAGTCAAGCCCTGATACACAGGGTGGAGAATGTCCTCGTTCACCTTGACCGGGGGCTGTGCTAATGATGTTTCTCAAGCATATGCATCGAAGAGAACCCATGATTTGGTGGAGGGGCTTCGGATAGATATTCTTTGGCTTGTTCTTCTATTCCTGATCATGGAGTGAAATCGTCGTTAAGGGATTATGATATATTTGTATTGAAACTTTCTGGAAATATATCTTATTCGGATTCAGTTTTCTAGAGTTTTATCTTCTTTTTCCCACTCTGTTTTCTTATTATATTTTAAATTTCTTGACGCTCTTCTTGTTGCTCAATTAATGAAATCTCGTATGATCCCTATTAAAAAAAACGAAATCTCGTATGACCCTCCTATAGACCTGAGATAAAATTGAAAAGGAGAGGCGGGAGATGAAGAAAGAGAAGGGTTTGCAAGTTTATTTTTGTATAATTTTTTTGTGTCTGTATTTGTTATCTTTTTGTCATTCTATTTAAACACGTATTAAGATTAGAGGACAAAAATGATGAATTATTAGGTGGAAGTATGGTGTAACACTTTCATGTAAAATTTCTCATTTTCATTATATGAGTCAAGGGGCATTCAACCTTCAATGGATAAAAATAGAAATCATCATCATTAATTTTTTGTCTAACCAAAACATGATTTTGCTATGTGCGTATTCATTGAAAGATTTTCTTTGAAGTTATTAATTAAATTTGAGGATAAGTGAAAATACATATATGAACTTATGTAGCAAGTCTTTTTATTTTTTTAAATTAGAGATAAAAAATTTTGTTTGAATGTCCGTTAATTATTGACTACTCACACACTACGAGAAATTTTCACATTAATTAAAATAAAAAAGATTAATTTTTCGTTATTTTTATAAGGAATCTTACAACTTTTACGTGCTTGATTATAAGTAGCAAAACTCAATTGATAAATAATATTTTTTAGATATCATTCATGTTGGATATATATTTTTTTTAATGAAAATTAGGCTTTATTCATTCATGAAAGCAATGTTACAGCTGTGACTGATACATACATAGAAGATCCCAGATTACAAGCTAATTACTTACAATTGGAGCTCCACCAGTACACAGATTCCTTTGTGACTGATATGGTCTTAATTTCTATAATTCTATAGATAAATTGTCTGAGAGACCACACTCTACCTGAAACAGAGATTTCAAGCCCTGCATTTCGGAGAAGGAGAAGACTTTCATTCAATGAACAAAATATTCAAGAGACTTAAACAAAGGAAATAACAAAAAACGCTAATGATACATGGAAAAATAACGAAATACAACTTGAAAAGTTGTAGATATACATTTTTAACCTTAGAGAAAATAAAAAAAACAAACACAGAGACTGTGATGGTGCGTGAGGGATACGCACCATCCTGGGAGTACGGCAGATAGTCAAGTCTGAAGAAATTGATGGCCTTGGTCCTAGAAAAGCCGCGCGTGGCGGTGATAGAACTCCCCTTGAAGTGGCGCATGGCTGTCATGTGCGCATTTTGGATTGCGCGTGTGGCTCACCCGCCGTTCCGTTTGACGAGATGCTTCGCCAATCTTAAGGATTGGTGGCTTGGGAATCTTGCGGTGGGGCGCGTGGTGGTTGCCAAGCTCTGGAGAACAACAGATCTGCATTTCGCCCTGCTATAAACAAAAAATAAACAAAACCAAAAAAATAAAACAAAAAACTAGAGAGAAGAGGGAAGAAGGAGGGAAGAGCCGAAACTCCAACTCCCCCTCTGGTTTGGGTTTTTTGAGGGGGGCTCTAGAGAAAAAAGGGAGAGGGCGAGAGAGGTTAGGGTTTTCATTAATGTTGGATATTACATGAGTAATGCTAAATACAGTTGTGGAGAGCGCAATGGCTGTGCAGTCGTTTTGAAAAAGAGTGAGACTCACTATTAAAAAATAATTTTTTTTTTCATGTGAATCCCGTTTTTATTTATTTTTTTTAAAGTGATTGGACGACATTTACACACTCACAACTATAATTATTATTTCTCTTTGAACATTGATCCAAAGCAACACGTGAAAACCTTCCGCACTAAATAGAATAAAAGAATATTGATATTTTCATTCTATAGGTATAATCATTCTTTTATTTTCTAAGCGGTATAATAGTCTTACCACAAATTGACATTACTTGTAAAGAGAAAAACCCAACAGATAAATTATTATTATCATTATTATAATATTAAATGCGGAGTAAACTGACCACTAAGGTTTCGTTTAGTTATACAAATGAAATTATAAAGATGAAATGAGATGAGATAAGAAATTTGTGAATAATAGTGAGATAATTTATGAATAGTAATAAAATAATTTGAGTTAAATTTTTTATAAGATTTTGGAAAAGAAGAGAGAATAAGTTGAATAAAAAAATTATAGTGTAAAAGAGGATTAGATTATAATTTTTAAATATTATTTTTATTTTAGGATTTGAAAATATTGAATTGTTTTTTATGTTTTGTTTGAAAAAGTTGTAATAATTATGTAATGATTAGATGAAAAAATTAAATTTTGATATTAAAAAATACTTATATTTAAATGATGTTTAGACGTTGAGATAAAATAAAATGAGATAAGATGGTTTAAAAGGTTTGTGCCTACAAGAAAAATAACCTCCGCAACGCGTCATTTAGCAAAACGACCAGTAGCATTATTAATTTGAGACCGAGTGAGAGACCATCTAGAAGTCAAGAAAATCCAGTACCTGAGCCGCGTTGGCTGGATAGAAGTCTCCGTCCCCAACTAAAGTCACCTTTTCCAGGAAGCTCGCTGCTGATCTCCCTTCACCTCCTCATCATCACAGACGATTTGTCCAGAGTCTATAAATAGCACAAAACTCTCCCACTATTTCTCCTCACAAACAGCTCCTTTACAAAAGTAATCTAGACTCCCCACAGCCAAAAAAAAAAAAAAAAACTACAAGATATACAAACACAACAGCAAGTTTCTATTTAATTTTCCAAGAGAATAAAAATGGCAGATAAAGTGAACCAGCAGATGTACCCCTCGGCACCAACAAAGAAGCAGCCAAGCAGAGACGAAGAATCAGCCACTTCACCATCCGATCAGGAGCTCCGAAAGAAGAAAAGTATCAAGTTGGGCATATATATTGCTGCGTTTGTTGTGTTTCAGGTCATAGTTATCACAGCGTTTTCACTTACTGTGATGCGTGTGAAGACCCCCAAGGTCAGGTTGGGCACGGTCATGCTTCAAGACGTGAAGACTGGAAACCAAACATTCCCTTCTTTTGACATAAGCTTCACGACCCAAGTAAGGATCAAGAACACCAACTTTGGCCCCTACAAATATGAGAGCACCAATGCCACGTTTACTTACCAGGGCGTGACAGTAGGGCAAGTCAGCATTCCCAAGGGCAAAGCTGGGTTCCGTTCCACTAAAAAAGTTACTGTTACTGTGAGTTTGAATTCAAATGCCCTGCCAATTAGCACCACTTCGACTACTCTTGGAAGTGAATTGGGTGCGGAGGTGTTGACTCTGAACAGCCATGCAAAACTCAGTGGGAAAGTGGAATTGATGTTTGTGATGAAGAAGAAGAAGGCCGCCGAAATGAACTGCACCATGCCTATCGATTTGTCAACAAAGGCTGTCCAATTGAATTGCCACTGAACATACATAGATGTCTAGCAGTTTTCCTTGGTTTTTGCAGGATTTGTAGTTTGATTTTTTCCCCTGATCTTTTATGAGAATAGAATATATATATATTAAATTAAATTTATTAGGTCTCGTACATATTAATTTGTCACTACTTCCTTGATGATCTGCACATGCTCCCGATCTCTCTCTCTCTCTCTCTCTTTTCTTTATATATATATATATATATATATATAAGAAATAGACTTCATTTCATTCTATAAAGAAAGTTACATTTGTGACTCAAATTACAAGCCAAACTAACATTTGTTGAAAACTTTTCTGTACACAAATATCTTTGCGACGGATATTGTCTAAACTTCAAGAAACTTTAAAAAATAGAGTATCATTCTCTGTATAAAACAGAGGAAAAAACAACCCACATCCAAACTCCATTCTCCAAAAGCGGAGAAGTGAACAACACACCCATCCTCCTAAATGGAGGAGGGAGGAACCAACACCGCTATGGACAAAAGTCCAATAGTCTATTTCAATTATTTTCTTATACAAACAAAAACCAAAGTACATACACAAAAACACACAACAACAAAACTGGAAAACACAGGAAAACATAAACTGTGGTGGCGCGTGAGGGACATACGCCACCCTGGGAGGAAGCCGATTGATCGATCTTGAAGGTGTCGGAGTTGCTGGACCCTGAGCTGCCGCGTGTGGCATCAACGGAAGAAGATTCTCGGTGGCGCGTGGGTGCCACACACTCCCTTTGACCCTCACGTGGATGCAACACACCGCTTCAATTGATGCCCAATTCGGTCGACTGCAAGATCAGCATGTGAGGATTCTCCCGATGGGACGCGTGTATGAAGATGGCCACTGGAGAAGCTCAGATCTGACTTTTCTCTTTTATTTGGATTGAAAAACAAAAAAATCATGAAAAAATTAAAAGAAATGAAGAAGAAATAGAAAAGAAGGAGGAGGGGAGGGAGGAGCCGAAGCTCCCCCCGCTGGAACTAGTTTCGGGGAGGCTTTATTTTTAGAGAGATGTGAGAGCCTCTCTCTCTAAAAACCAATGAGAGCCGAACTTGGTGATTATGGTCTCTTTATATATTATATGGATGGTAATTTGGAGATCGTGTGGGTTTTGATAGTGGGTAAGACTTGGATCGAGCTGGTTATCCAAGATCTAATCTCAAATAATTAGCCAAACCCCTTTAACAAATTTATTCAAAATTAAAGAAGCAAAAGTAAGCATAAATTATTCAAAATTAAGGCAACCAGCTTAATTTTGTAAACCATGGACGATATAATATATATATCTTCTATATATAAAAGCGGCAATCCGAAAAACAATAGTGTTTTTTGTTCTAATATTTTGCTTTTCATTTTTGTCCCTCGATATTTCTCATTTTACGTACATCCCTTGGTGCAGCATTCTTTCACCGCCATGTATGGAAGTTCTCTCTCTGCCCTCGATCCCAATTCCTTTCACCCTGCTTGTCTTCAACATATAACAAACGAGTCCACACTCCCTCCCTTCCCTCTCCACTATCCCCCATTGCATATTTCTTGAATCTGGGGCTCCGAAAGAAAAGTGTGTCGTAGTGTCTATTGCAGCATATCAATCGTATTCTCAAGAATTCAAAGCACCGCTTGAAAGGGAACCTTTTATATGCCATAGAGAGAAGCATGTAGAAAACATGTCCGTTTCAGAAAACACAAATCCAATACTACAACAACGTCGCTTGGCCGTAAGGATGAGGCCAGATTCTGATGAGGACCCAGACGATGATTTGGATATATAATTGTGTTGCACCCTTTGTGATCTTGGAGGGCGAGAGTGCCACATGTTGGTACATTTACGTTTTCCATGTGTCTCTTTTCTTGTGCAATATTCAAGCATAATTTGAAAGTTGCTCTGCTACTGCTAATATTCTTTTATCTTTTGAATTAACGGGTAGTTTTATATGAATGTGAAGCTCAGCTTCCTTATTAAATAATAATGATTATGAAATAATAAGCTGTACCTAACATATTCCATCTTTCTGCTTGTTTGTTGAATATATTCTCAACACCCTCCCCCCTTTTTCCTCTGTAATCGTTTGAATTGCCTTTTTATTTTGTCAGCTGATGCATGTGGCTACCGGATTGGTTGGACAAGGCAAAGTCTGGTATTTTGCTCAGTCAGCCCTGATACACAGGGTGGAGAATGTCCTCGTTCACCTTGACCGGGGGCTGTGGTAATGATGTTTCTCAAGCATATGCATCGAAGAGAACCCATGATTTGGTTGAGGGGCTTCGGATAGATATTCTTTGGCTTGTTCTTCTATTCCTGATCTTAGAGTGAAATCGTCGTCAAGGGATTATGATATATTTGTATTGGAACTTTCTGGAAATATATCTTATTCGGATTCAGTTTTCTAGAGTTTTATCTTCTTTTTCCCACTTTGTTTTCTTATTATATTTTAAATTTCTTGACGCTCTTCTTGTTGCTCAATTAATGAAATCTCGTATGATCCCTATTAAAAAAAACGAAATCTCGTATGACCCTCCCATAGACCTGAGATAAAATTGAAGGCAAGGAGATGAAAAAAGAGAGGGTTTTGTAAGTATATTTTTGTGTAATTTTTTTGTGTCTATATTTATTCTTTTTTTGTTATTTTATTTAAACACCCATTAAGATAAGAGGATAAAAATAATAAATTACATATTGATTAGGTGGAGATGTTGTATAAGATTTTCACGTAAAATTTTCTCATTTTCATTATATGAGTCAACGGGCATTAAACCTTCAATGGAAAAAAATAGAAATCATCATCATTAATTTTTTGTCTAAGTAAAACATGATTTTGTTATATACGGATTCATTGAAATATTTTCTTTTAAGTTATTAATTAAATTTGAGGATAAGTGAAAATAGATATATGAACTTATGAAGTAAGTCTTTTTATTTTTTATTTTTTAAATTAGAGATAAAAAAATTTGTTTGAGGCTGCGTTTGGATCCTCAACCCAACTCAACTCAACTCAACTCATCATTACAACTTTTTCAAATCCCAATACAAAATATAATAAACAATTTAACTTTTTCAAATCTCAAAACAACTTTAATATTAAAAAATAATATTCTAATAATATTTTATCATCTCAACTCAACTCAACTCAACTCAACTCAACTCAACTCAACTCAACTCAACATCCAAACTCACCCTGAATGTCCGTTTCTTGACTATTCACATACTACGAAAAATTTTACATTAATTAAAATAAAAAATACTAATTTTTCGTTATTTTTATAAGTATAATTGGAATCTTACAAGTTTTACGCGCTTGATTATAAGCAGCAAAACTCAATTGATAAATAAATTTTTTTAGATATCATTCATGTTGGATATATATATTTTTTTTACAGAAAATAAGCTTCATTCATTCATAAAAGTAAAGTTACTGTCATGATTGATACATATAGAGAAGATCCAAATTCTAAGCCAAGGTTGGGGCTCTACAGTACACAAATTACTTTGTAACTGATATGGTCTTAACTTCTATAACTCTCTATAGACAAACTGTCAGAGAGATCATACTTTGCCAAAGCAGAGATTTCATACCCCACCCTTCGGACGAGGAGATAACTTTCACTATATGAACAAAGTGTTCAAGAGACTAAAACAAATGAAATAACATAAAATGTAAATGATACATGGAAAAATAACGAAATACAACTTAAAAAGTTGTAGATCCATATTTTCAATTTTAGAAGAAATAAAAAAACAAAAACAGAGACTGTGATGGCGCGCGAGGGACACTCGCCATTTTGGGAGTACGGCGGATAGCCAAGACTGAAGAAACTGGTGGCCTTGGTCCTAGAAAAGCCACAAGTGGTGGCGATCCACGATAGAGCTCCCCTTGCGGTGGCGCGTGGTTGTCAAATGCGCACTTTGGATTGCACGTGTGGCTCACACACTGCTGGGGTCTACTATTAAAAATTTAATTTAATTTTTTTATGTGAATCATGTATTTATTCACTTTTTTCAAAGTGATTGTATGATATTTGCGCGCTCATGACTGTAACTATTATTTATTTATAGACATTGATCTAAAGCAACACCTGAAAACCTTTCGCACTAAATAGAATAAAAGAACATTGATATTTTCATTCTATAGGTATAATTATTCTTTTATTTTCTAAGCGGTATAATTAGTCTTACCACAAATTGTCATTACTTGTAAACAGAAAAACCCGACAGATATATTATTATTATCATTATTATAATATTAAATGCGGAGTAAACTGACCACTAAGGTTTCGTTTAGATATACAGATTATACATATGTGATGAGATGAAAAATTTATGAATAATAATGAGATAATTATAAATAGTAATGAAATAATTTGAGTTAAATTTTTTATAAGATTTTAAAAAATGAGAGAGTAAAAGTTGAATAAAAAAATTATAGCATAAATGAGGATTAGATTATAATTTTTAAATATTAATTTTGTTTTAGGATTTAAAAATGTTGAATTTTTTTTTATTTTTTATATGAAAGTTTGAAAAAGTTGTAATGATTATGTAATGATTAGATAAAAAATTAAAATTTGATATTAAAAAATATTTATATTTAAATAATATTTAAATATTGAGATGAGATGAAATAAAATAAGATAGTTTGAAAGGTTTGTGCCTAAAAGAAAAAGAACCTTCTTAACGCGTCATTTAGCAAAACGAATAGTAGCATTATTAATTTGAGACCGAGTGAGAGACCATCTAGAAGTCAAGATAATCGAGTTCCTGAGCCGCGTTGGCTGGATAGAAGTCTCCGTCCCCAACTGAAGTCACCTTTTCCAGGAAGCTCGCTGCTGATCTCCCTTCACCTCCTCTTCATCACAGACGATTTGTCCAGAGTCTATAAATAGCACAACACTCTCCCACCATTTCTCCTCACAAACAGCTCCTTTACAAAAGTAATCTAGACTCCCCACAGCCAAAAAAAAAAAAAAAAACTACAAGATATACAAACACAACAGCAAGTTTCTATTTAATTTTCCAAGAGAATAAAAATGGCAGAGAAAGTGAACCAGCAGATGTACCCCTCAGCACCAACAAAGAAGCAGCCAAGCAGAGACGAAGAATCAGCCACTTCACCATCCGATCAGGAGCTCCGAAAGAAGAAAAGGATCAAGTTGGGCATATATATTGCTGCGTTTGTTGTGTTTCAGGTCATAGTTATCACAGCGTTTTCACTTACTGTGATGCGTGTGAAGACCCCCAAGGTCAGGTTGGGCACGGTCATGCTTCAAGACGTGAAGACTGGAAACCAAACATCCCCTTCTTTTGACATGAGCTTCACGACCCAAGTAAGGATCAAGAACACCAACTTTGGCCCCTACAAATATGAGAGCACCAATGCCACGTTTACTTACCAGGGCGTGACAGTAGGGCAAGTCAACATTCCCAAGGGCAAAGCTGGGTTCCGTTCCACTAAAAAAGTTACTGTTACTGTGAGTGTGAATTCAAATGCCCTGCCAATTAGCACCACTTCGACTACTCTTGGAAGTGAATTGGGTGCGGAGGTGTTGGCTCTGAACAGCCATGCAAAACTCAGTGGGAAAGTGGAATTGATGTTTGTGATGAAGAAGAAGAAGGCCGCCGAAATGAACTGCACCATGCCTATCGATTTGTCAACAAAGGCTGTCCAATTGAATTGCCACTGAACACACATAGATGTCTAGCAGTTTTCTTTGGTATTTGCTGGATTTGTAGTTTGATTTTTTCCCCTGATCTTTTATGAGAATAGAATATATATATATATATATATATATAGATATATATTAAATTAAATTTATTAGGTCTCGTACATATTAATTTGTCACTACTTCCTTGATCAGCACATGCTCCCGGTCTCTTTATATATTATATGTATATATGGTAATTTGGAGATCGTGTGGATTTTGATAGTGGGTAAGACTTGGATCGAGCTGGTTATCTCAGATCTGATCTCAAATAATTAATCAAACCCCTTTAACAAACTTATTCAAAATTAAAGAAGCAAAAGTAAGCATAAATTATTCAACAAAATTAAGGCAACTAGCTTAATTTTGTAAACCATGGACGATATATATATATATATCTTCTATATATAAAAGCGGCAATCCGAAAAGCAACAGTGTTTTTTGTTCTAATATTTTGCTTTCCATTTTTGTCCCTCGATATTTTTCATTTTACGGTTTCATCCCTTGATGCAGCATTCTTTCATTGCCATAGAAGTTCTCTCTCTGCCCTCGATCCCAATTCCTTCACCCTGCTTGTCTTCAACAAATGGGTTTTAATCGATGCTTATTTGTTAATTCATGCTTATCTGTTAATTCATGTCCATGAAAATGCTTATTTGTTAATTGATGCTTAACAAATAAGGACACCAACCCATTGTTTGATGCTTGATTCATGCTTAACAAATGGGTTTTAATTTATGCTTAGTTTGTGTTTTGATTCATGTTTTAAGCATGTACAGATGGGTTTTAAAACCCATCTTATTCATGCTTAAAACCCATTTCTATTAAAAAATTAAAACATGTTTCTATTTACACAAGAAGTCTATTTAGCTTACGTTTGATTCCCAAACTCAGTTGAGCTAAGCTGAGTTCAGTCTAATTTTAAGCCGAGTCTAACATCAAAACACCTAACTCTCAAATTACTAAATTCATCCCAACTCAAAACCTTCTTACACGTGGGACCTACAACATTTTTTAACTTAAAATATCTTTATACGTGGGTTCCACAACTTTTTTCAAATTTTCATAAAAAGTACTAAACTCATCTTAACATCCAAACACACTTTAAATTCAGTTTAGATGGATTCCACATAACTCCCTTTGTTACTCAACTCATTATTATTTATAAAGGACTCAACTTAGCTGAACTCAGCTCAACATCTAAACGTAGCCTTAATGTACACCTATGCTTGCATTATAACCAAGTATGAACCACATATCTTCTCGCCTGCCTAGCCACCAATAATATCCATAAGCATTGGAGGTGTTGCTTCTCTGCCTCTTCTTATCCTTCAAAGAACTTATCCTCTGTTGTAATTCTGCTTTTTTGTTGCTAAGACATAAGCTTTTACTGCAAGATTTTGTGCTTTGCCTCTCGTCTGTCCCTTTTTCTTCCAATAGTCTCTCATAACTATGATTCTAATATCAATAATTTTTAGCAGATGTGTTGTTTCCAAGGAATATTCTTTGTTCCCGACACATCTTATATTTTTATCATATCAGTCCTCCCAAACATGATGTGTGTTAATGGTTGACTTGTCTTCTTATTTGACTATTATTTTATCTGTAAAAATATATTGTATTTAGTTGCAATTGAATGTTATTTTTTTACATTGTTTTCTGAGCTTTTCTTAAGAGTTCTTGCAGTTAGGAGCGCTGCAATTTGTCTAGAAGATTCCATGCCTTCTGTGGATGATTTGGCAGATCACATCATTGAAGTTTTGAGCCATTTTGGGTAATAATTATTCTAAAATGTTTTTGGTGATTTATCGTGACTTCTTGGTATCCAAAGTGATGGTCTTCTAAATCTGTCTTCCAAGTGTAGAAGCTATCAAAGTAGTACATGGATGAGTTCCATGGTTATTTCCACAGGGACAACAATGTTCATGAAGAGCAAGCATGTAATGAGTTGCGTTTGAGTGAGGAACTTGTTTGTGAAAGAGCTGTTTACACAACTAATAAGAGAAACAAGAAAAATGTGCTTGTGTATTGATATGGAGTGTATTAATGAAGAATGATTTAGATCTTTTCTCTATTTTTTTAAAGAATGATTTTCTGAATGCTTGTAAATTGAAAGAAATGAGAAAATATGAGTATTAGTAAAATGGGTGCAGGAAATATAGGGATTGCAGGAATATCAAAACCAGTTGCACAAACTATCAAACACTTGGGCTACAAGAATGTTTCCTCATTCTCCAAACTTTGATTAAGTGGTCGAACTCTATAACTCAATTGTCAATCTAGTCTAAGCATTAACAATCGAAAAATGAAGATTTAAAACCGGATTTTCAGTCCTAAGTATCTATAGAATGCAAATAAATCTACTATGAATTCCAACCATGAAAAACCTTAAAAATATTACAAAGTTTCTGTTGTGCCTTCCGTCAACAGTAAAACAAGAACAAGAATTTTTGGTTTTGACTTGTCTCAACAAAATCGACTTGTAAAACTATAAAATGAATTTTTATCATATCAGAATCACTCTAATCAGTAGTTCAAAGCAAGAGAATCCATATCTTGTAGCTCAAGCTGAATACTTAGCTTAGCATCATTCTCTCAGAAAATAGAAATTAAAACAAGTAAAAACTAAAATTCATAGAAGGGTTGCTAGGTGCAAAAACAAAGCTAAGGAAAAAAGGCATTTCCAAAAAAACACAACTGAGAAAATAAAAATTCCTAAAACCCAAGTTTGAAAAAAATGCAAGAAAAAAAACCCCCTTAAACAAAAATCGGAAATCCCCTTTTATACCTATGTGACCTTTTCTCTTCCCTCTTTTGGTTGGCTGGTTCTGCACCCTTTTAGGCCACGATCCTACACTGCCTTTCCACTTCCGCATGTGTGAGTCTGCTGCCTAGCTTGAGGCTAGCCACTGTGTCTTCCACTCCCAAGTCCCACTCCATTAGCTCTTCATCCTTCTTTTTTTTTTTTTTTCTTTTTGTTTTGTTTTGGCTCATAGTCCTTTAGCCCACGTTCCAGTGCATTCTTTTAGGTGTTGCTGTGCTAGTTGGGTATTTCCAAGAATACCCTTATGTTTCTTTTCCAATAGTGCCCTGCAACATATAAGTAAGATATGAGAGGAGTAAAATTTTGGGGTATTAATTTTGATGTGGAATAGCTGCATTATAAATATTTTCAAGTGCAAAATATCAATTGACTCAAGTGTCATAATCTACTGCATTATTAAGTACTTAATTCATTTTTTGGTTAAACAATTTATTCACTTAACAGCTTAATCATGCAATTGTGACACTTTATCACAAAGCTCATAATTTCAATTATTAAGTATCATTCTTACAAGCATGTTTTACGTACAAGGTTGTATTGGCGACCTGTTTCTATTGGATGGAATTAGTACAACTGATGTTGGATTCATAGTGTCAATTTGTTTGGAAGCTTGCTTGTATTTAATAGCTGTCCACATCACTTTCAATAATCCTTCTTAATCGTTCCAAAATGAGTTCCTTTAATTTATTGTATTTTTTTATGTTGTTTTTCTTGAATTTTGCGTGTGGGATGCATATGAATTGTTATTTATTCCCTCTATCATATTGAATATGATGATGCTGATGTATTTTTTATTTTTATTTTTGTGATTATAAACACAATGGCGAGCACATATGGAGCTAGCAGTGTAATTTTGGATGAATGACCATGTTCGAAGAGCTTGCGCAATTAATAGTTGTGCTGATTTTGTATGAGGCTTTCTTG
The DNA here is from genome assembly GCA_029856935.1 of Cyclocarya paliurus. Classification (NCBI taxonomy): domain Eukaryota; kingdom Viridiplantae; phylum Streptophyta; class Magnoliopsida; order Fagales; family Juglandaceae; genus Cyclocarya; species Cyclocarya paliurus. The sequence goes on along the minus strand of CM056946.1, from coordinate 38,812,169 downwards.
AGGTGTTGCTTTATTATGACTACTACTACCACCATATGATGAATTAAGGGTATCATTATCTTTTAAAAAATAAAATATATACTTTCAAACCTCAATAGTACTGCAGCGGCTGTTTTTGTTTAATCTTGTTATTACTGTTGTCATGAAATTGTTCCAGACTTCTTCAAAGAAAGGAAGTGAGTATTGGCTTGTATGGCGGTTTGAAGGGAAAGCCACACTTTTAGATTTAATGCAAAGTAAAGATCAGTTCCCCTATAATGTTGGTACTTTCTCTCATCAGCCATTTCATGTAGTGCTATATGATGCCTCTATATTACACCCACTGTGCTAGGTTCAGGAATTTACTTTCTCATCAGACAAACCCAAATGTTGGGGGTATTTACCAAATGTTTTCACCTGTTAAATTATTTGATGCATAACAGAAAATGTCAAAAAGCTAGATCTTATTCTAGGTAGATATAAACCTTTAAATCTTTAAGAGACTCGAACCATAAGGAAAATTCTATTGATAAGGCTTTAGTGAGTTCCATTTTGCACGTGGAAGACCAATGTAAAGCCTATGCAAAACTTAGGCTGTGTTTGGATGGTGGAGTGATATCAACTATTCAATATTTTGTTATTACTTTTCACTGCTTTTTACTACTATTCACTACTATTAATATTTTATCATTATTTTTTTTATTATTTTTTCACTACTATTTACAGATCATCTGACATCACCTTACTACCCAAACGTAGCCTTATTTTCAAAATGAAAATATTCCTAATTAGACCCTAACTTATATGCTTTGATTCAACTAGGAAAGCCTAAAAACAATGAAAGAAGTAATGTATAAAATATAAAAATATGGAACTTATATATAGATATCATAACATAGCAAAAGATCATTAGAACTAACCGTTCCCCATCAGGAATAATATACTAGAACATTTAATTTAAGGTTGCAATTAGTGAGCAACAAACATTTACAATTCTTCTTTCGCTTCCATGGAATTCCAACTCGATGGTTTGATGGTCCATATGTTCTTACATATCAATTCCTGAAAGCTTTTATTTAATGCTTCATGTGGCTAAGATTAGGCAGTTTCTGAGTTTAATGCCTTCAAAAATTATTGTAGATTGTTTCTGTCCATTTCAGCTTTCCAAATCCTGTACTGATGACATAAATATGTTAGGTAGATCAAACTATGATTTGGAGAGGTCGAGGACATGTATAAGGGTATTGAAAGGGAGAATAGAATCATACAAACAATCACGAGACAACTCTTATTTGCATTGGATGGACTTCACAAGACTGGGATTGTGCATAGGGATATTAAGCCGCACAATGTTCCTATACGTTCTGCATTTTATCCATCTATGCATTGCAGCATTGGTCATCATTTTAGGGAATTTGGATAAATGCCTAATGTTATTGGGTTTTATTACATATATAATTATATGTAATAACTATAATTATGATATGATATATATAATGAGATACAGATTCTTCGAATTTCCTTATTGATTGTGAATTAACAGGTAACTCAATGAGATGCAATTCTGTGTCACATACATGTATAGAAAGTTATACTATGTTTATAATATGGTGAACACATAATTATTTCATGAATAATTATACTTAGCATCCCACACATCACACTTTTTTAATTTTTTTTCCTTTTTCCCATAACAAATATGTGGTGTATGGATGATAAGTAGAATATTAACTCAATTGGTTTAGCATGAATAAAAAAAAATATGTATGATGTATGGTGTGGAACGATGAATATCATAACCCTTAGTTCATATTGGATGTATACTGATAGAGTTGAAATAATTATGCACAAAATCATTTGCTATGTTCTAAGCTATTATAGCTTCAATAGCAATAGTACTTTTGTGTTGTATGTAAGGAACACGTTTCCTAATCTATTTATATTTTTTTTTATCTATTTCTTATCAATACCAATGCAAAATCTCTTTCTTATCTGCTTCTACGGAGGACTTTTATATCCTGAGAAAAATTTTTTTTATACGTAAGTTGTATGGTGTTTTGTTATTGTTGGTTACTGTAACACCCTGCTCCCCAATAAAGACATTTTAGAATTTTTTGGGGAGCCAGTGTGCTACTACTGAACTTGAAAATTTTTCCTTTTAATAATGAGCCAGATGCAAAATATTTCCATAAATAAAACAAAATTTAATAAATACTTGAAATCCGATATAGAGTTTGCGGAAGCACTTATAAAAAATAATACGGACATCTCATGTGTTTATCAAAATAATTTACTGAAATCTTAAACCATAAAACTTAATCATAGCAAAATCTGTCTAGGCCTCTGCCTCGCCTCCCGGGGTCAAGTCCTATCCTGTAGTCTCATCCTCATAAATGTCATCACCTGGGTGGTTTAAAAACATGAAAAAAACTAAAATGAGTCGAATACTCAATAAGCACACATCATACAGTAAACATAATGAACATAAGGTTTCTTGAAAAACGTGCATGCTCATAAATACATATGTAAATAACATGAACATGAACATGAGCTTATTTTTCACTTGTCATAAGCCGTTACCCACTATTGACCCCCGTGAGTTAGGGTTAGCGAATCTAAATAGATTCCGATTCCGCCCGTGACTGCGGGTTGTGGAATCCATACATAAGGAAGACATACTGGGTACACTACCAGCATGTACAACCTGGCAATGCAATATGCTCATAACATAGGTACCGTCTTCATATCATAACATAGGCCGTTACGTATCTTATCATTCTTATTTCATCATAATCATACTTGCATACTTGTCATATCATAGATTTCAAAAAGAAATCACATACATACTTATCATATCATATCATAGATTTCAAATGAAATCACATTCTTTCATAATATGTCGTGATGCATGACTTCTCACATAAAATCATGATTTTTTCATAAATACTTTAATGCATAAATTTTTACATAAAATCATGCATGACTTTTCATAAATTATTTTAATGCATAACTCTCACATAAAATCATAACTTTTCATAAATCTTTTGATGCATAATTTCTTTCATAAAATCGTGAATTTTCATAAATAACTTGATGCATAATTATTTACATAAAATCGTAACTTTTCATAATTTTATCATGTCTTGGGTACATAAAAAGGGGTTTCCAATAAAGGGCATACATGCATAATATTTTTATAAAAGACATGTCTTTTACCGTACATACGTGTAAGGGTATGATCATGCTCTTACCTTGCAGCGCTAATCCACTATTTTCGACGTAATCGATCACCTATACAATTAGCGTGTAATATCCGTAAATATTCCAATCGAACCCCTTTTTTTGATATTTAACTGTAAAATGCTAAAATTATCCTATTTTAATTCTTCAATACATAAAATTTCTCTTAATTCTAAAATACCATCATTTTCCAAATCCATCAATATTCACTTGATTTCTCTGACTAAGATATTAAATACTAACTATTGAAAACAAACTATAAAATTTAATGCCAGATAATATAATTATATCAAAATATTTTAAATTATATAGCAACAATATAATAAACTAGACCATAATAAATAAATAAAATACAACATTATCGATTATTCTTTTTAAAGAAATCTTTACTTTAAAAACAATTTAAAAATACTGTAAAGGCAAATAAAATAGGATACACTATTCCATGTTAAAAGTTTAAAAACAAATTAATATAGTGGTAACTCAAAGGGTAAACAAGTAATTAAGACGCTTTATTTTAACCTAACGGCATGCATCACAACTAAACCATCCTACTAAAATTGTAAAAATGAACAGGGACTAATAAACACACGGAGGCTCACTGAGAGAGAAGTGAAACGTGCAGCGGAGCAAAGGGCTGGGCGGTGGACGACAATGGTCACGTCGGTGGGGCACTGAGAGAGAGAGATGAGTGAGAGAAAAGAGAGAACCCGAGAGGTAGAGGTGCGGAGGAAACGGGGCTGAAGGTGTTGACGTGGGCTGCTTTGTTTTTGGGTGGGAAAAATAGAGCTTTTCGTGCGGTGCAACTCTGGTGGCTAAGGCGTGAAGAATCAAGGGTGATGGTGGTGGTTTGTTGGGCCGGTTCTACGGCAACGCGACTGTCTTCGCATTGCATTGCACTGCGGTGCAGTGGGTGATCTGTGCAGCGGCGCCACAGGATATATATCGTGCTGCGTTACGGGCTGGGCTCGTTTGCGGCAGTGGTTGGGGTACTGCACGGCTGCGCTGTGGGAAAGGGCTCACGGTGTGGAGGAGAAGTAGGCTACGGAGGGGAAGAGGTTGGGCAGTGGGCGGTTTCTCTTTGCTGCGGTTGCTTCGGTGGTTCTGTGATGAGTTTTGTGTGTGTGTTACAGGAAGACTCGAGCTGCTTTTATAGGCAATGGGGAGGAGGAAGTTGGCTGAACTTAGGAGATCTAATCCTACGAGGATACAAACACGGATCGGTAAACAACTGAGGGGAAAGGCCCACGTGCGTGTGCATGAAGTGTATAATGAACGTAGTGACGTGCATGTGTGCTTAACGGAGAGAGAGACGTGCGTGGCTGGAGAAGTCGTTCATGAACTGGGTTGGTTTCGATGGTCAATCCGGAGGAAAAATTAAGATGAGATTTAGAGATAAAACTAGGCTTACGGGTGGATATAGAGAGAATAAAGTTTAACTTCAAAACTAAAATTCTTGTAGCTAAATCAAAATTTTCGTTTATGATAAAATGCTAATAATAAAATTGATAATAATAACAATGTAAAAAAAAAATCTGATTAGAACTGATAATTGCAAAATATGATAAAATAATAATAATAATAATAATAATAATAATAATAATAATAGAATATTTATAGTTATAAGAAAAATACATAAAACTTATCTTATAACCTAAACTTAAGGTCGGGTCGTTACAGTTACTTTTATGGTTTGCTGTTTTTAGTTAAAATTAATATAGGCACTCTTGAGTTGAGACATTAGTTTTCTTAATATATATATCTATATATATTATATTCTTTTTCTTTGACAAGCCAAAAGTTCTTTTGTTATGGACTAACATTTGCATAAATCTAAGAACAGCATGGTGCTGAAAGCATTTGAGAGAAGAAAGAGTAGTACTGACATGACATGTACCATCGGACGTTGAGAAAACTGTTACTTAAATTCCTATAGTTTGCTTATCCACAAAACCTTTATAGATCTGTGACTTGCCTTAAAGTTTACTTTAATTTGTATAAATCTATGACTTGTTCCAAATTTGTATGAATTTAAATTCTCATTTTCTTGTTCATCGTAGAGTGAAATTAAAGCTGGTAGCCAAGCAAGTTCTAATTTACTATCATATCTGTAAATTTGTCCGATGCTGACATTATTACATATCATTATTATATTTATTAATCTGTTTTTTCTTATTATTTGTTTTTACAAGAAAATTTGATTTTTAATAATATTTCTCGCTCATATTTAAGCAACTGCATGGGCACACGTGCACGTTGTGCCATTACTAGCTAGTATATATGTGTGTGTATATATATTTATATATATCTATATATATATAAATAATGCTTAAGATCAGAAAAGAAATTAAAATTAAGATTTAAGGAGATCCAACCACATTAAGAATTTTTTTGAAGGAACCGTCGGTGATAAATTAAATATTAAAAGAATAGAAGAATTTCTATTTTGAAAAAATTTTGTGATAAAATATTACCCTCCATATTTTTTCCCAAAATATTTTGGTAGGGCCTGTACTGGCGTCCCTACTCAAGATGATAGCTAGATACATAATATTTAAGAAGGAACTCTGAAATCCATATCACGTACGGCGACAACACTAATTAATTACGGTAGCGTTATTAATTTGGAGTTAGTCCATTAATTAATATGAAAGGAAAAATAGAAAGAAATAGATTAAAATGAAGAGAAAAATAGCAAGGGATATAAAAGATTGTTATATATTATAATTAGTTCATAACGATATATATATATATATATATATATATTTATTTATATAACTATAGCTACATAAATTAATATCTTTTGCTCAAAAGTTAGAAATTCTGAAAAGATAATTAAACGTTAAATATGATCACAAATTACTAGCTAGGTTCCACGTTAAAAGGGGAAAAAAGAAGGCCCCTAGCTATCTACAGCATGAACTTGAATGTCTTTGTGCCCTTATTAAGTACTGTTCATGTCTTCAACTCATATCCCACAGTTCCTTAACGTGACCCACCAGTTCCTCCCCCCCCCCCCCCCCCCCCCCCCCCCAAAATTATACACAGCCATACTTTTTTGTTTTGCCAACCTTTTGGAAGATTTTTTTAAAATTAAATTAAATTAAATTAAATCTTGACTTCATCAATAAGGTCTTTTATGGCTTGAATTTTTTTTTCTTCCTAGCTAGGGAAATTAGTGCAAAGATGGGAAAAAAAACAACACAGACGATCTCTCTGTAGATGGAATCTCTCCAAAATTCAAATTCAACAAAAAAAGAAAAAGAAAAAAAAAGGCAACTGCCTTTTTTCATTTCATTTGGCCCTTTTGAATAGATTACATAGAATGCTATAATTAATTTAGAAAATAAACTAGGAAGAACTAACAAATAAGTAACAAGACAAAAGATAAGAATCTCAACAATGAGATATTCCTCCTGAATGTCCTCCATCCACCACGATTCAAGGAGCAGCTTCCGAATTTGCAAAAGAAATTTCCTGGTTTCTTTTCTCACGTGACCCCGTGGGGCCTTTGGGTTGCCACTACGATCGACCGCCCCCATGAGTGCCTCGCTTAGCATCAACGTCTAAACTAAGCTTCATCAATGGGGTTATTTGTGACAGCCAGCACCCATATTCGATCGATATCATATTATATCCATCACAAAATAACCAACCAAAATAAAAAGGAAAGCAAACATGATCCACTACAAAGGTGAGTAGAACCAACTACAGATAACATGCAGGTCAAAAGCGACAAGGAAATCTAGAGAAAACCAACCAAATGAAAACAAAAAAACAGCCAAACATTAATGGAGATCTCCTTGGGTGTGGACTTCGGTGATTAGGTAAACCGCGATGCAAAAACGGTGAGATGAACAACATTAATGACAGTCATGATAAGAAGTAGTACTACTTGATGAGAAATCACGGGAGACCCGATGAGAAGAAAATGAAATATAAGATTAAGAAACTATACATCGGGGACGCAAGCTAGGTTTAACTTTTCATTACTAAAAAGCCTTTCAAGTTGACACATGACTCTTCGGCTTTGTCTAGTTTTGGACAACCAAAACCCTAAAACCAAATATTGAACTAAGATAGTCGGTTTTTCATTCAAAATAACCGAGGATCGAACAAGTGCTAGCTTGAGAAAGGCAACCGAAATTATTCGGTCTGGCTCAATTTCGGCCAGCTTATTTGATCCAATATCGATTTTTTTTTTTAACAACCCTAGCTAGCTAGAGAAAATATCCACTACAAAGGTGATCAGGAAAACCAACTAAACGATAACGACATAGTCAAACGCGGAAAGGAAAACAGCCAAACAATATTGGAGGCATCAAGAGAAAAGAGGAACGCACCTTGGATCATGCAGTGAACTTCGGTGATCAGGTAAATCGCGATGCAAAAACGATGAAGTGAACGAAACTGATAGTAATAAGAAGTTGATGAGAAATAGTGGAAGACTTAATATATAAGAAGAAAATGAAAAGATCATAAGATGAAGAAACTATACATTGGGGGCGCTAGCTAGGGTTAACTTTTCATAACTAAAAAGGCCTTTTAAGTTGACACACTCTTCGACTTTGTCTAGTTTTGAGCAACCAAAACCCTAAAGCCGAAGATTGAACAAGGATATATATAGTACGTCGGTTTTTTATTTAAATGAACTGAGCATCGAACGCTATGAAATGCTAGCTAGCCAACCGAAATTATTCGGTCTGGCTCATGAACATCGATCATCAAATGCTAGCTATTGAACGCTATGAAAATGATTCTTTCATGGTGCCATATACATGAGGAGAAAGTCGTAATTCTAGCTAGGTTGCATACATGCATGGAGTAAGTCTTCAAGTTCCCTTAAGGCGTTCCAGCACTCTCTCGTGCTTGTAGTTGATCATAGCATGTTGAATGCTGGAAGCCTTTGAGGGATGTTGAAAACTTCTCCATTTTAGTCTTCCGAAACTTGACCGATTTCATGATCTCATTGCCATACAAAGCTAGCTTGGTTCAATGGGTTTATATAGGGACGGCTAGCTGCTAATTGGGTACCCCCATCGATTTGCTTAGGCAGGCCAGCCAGCTATGAATTAAATCGAATACCACAATCAAAATCGAATAATATTCATGTTTTGGGATACAATAATACAGTTTTATAGATTATGTATGTCTCAATCACGAATAATCGAAGCCTAGCTGTTTTCTATTATCCACATATCTATGGTTTAAGGGCAACTTTTTAGGGGGAATATTTAAAGAGTGGGTTATCAGCTTGGTGGACTCATTCTCCATCCCAAGGGTCAAGTATTAATGGAATCTGGTACACTTCTCTTTTTTAGGGTTAGAGGGAATGCCTAATTAGTTTTTCCACGTACGTGAAGTCAATCTTTACTTGTTTCTAAAATCTCCTTCTCATGAGTTTTGTAAAGATATTATAATAAGCAGGAAAAAAAGGCCACTAGCATACCATCTTCTTATGATCTGTCTGTATCTTTGTAACCTTTACAAAAATTTTATTCCTTAATTAGTGAAAGATCGAGATAAATGAATCCAGGGAAGAACAATGCCTCATGGAGATCAGCCAAAAAACAAGCATTTTGTTCTAGAGGCACCGATCTCAGTACCCTTGCACACACCAGAATTGTCCATGTTGGAAATCGACAAAGAACGTGAAAAAAGAAAAAGAGATCATGACACTCTCCAGTTGCCTGCAATCTAATTATTAGGAGGCTAAGCTAATTAATTAATTAGCATGTCCCTTTTTCGGACGTTGCTGTTTGACTTAGAGCAAGTGAAGCATATACCATGGCCAACAAATAATTCCTTCAATTCGGCCTGATCACTAACTTTTAAAGTGGAAGTGTCTAGATCATGCACATGTAATTTTTGAGAAGGTTCTTAAATCTGATCCGATTCCCTTGTACGTAGCATATACTAACAAGAGTTGACACTGCTTGCTTTATTTTCCATATATAATTAGAGGCCTATTGGCATGCATGAGCGATGAGTCATATATAATAGGCTGTGATAAATTGTACTGTTTTATGTAAACACACTCAATATCTTATATATTGATTCAAATAAGCACACTCGTCATGAATAGTGGAATGCATAATGATAACTCAGACAAACAAAAAGTACTGTCCTGGATCGATCGATCTGCTACAATATTATATATGTATATATATATAGAATTTAAATAACTTAGTTGAGTATATATATATATATATATATATATATATATATATATATTTAAGAAGAAGACGGTACTCTAATTTTATTGATAGCCCTCACTTATGGCAAAGGAAAACTGTAGTTACAACAAGACACCTAAAAGATACGTTATCAACAAGAAACCAAACCCAGGTATCAAAAGTACTAATTCATCCAATTACATAACAACATACCAATGACTCCAACCCTAGACAAAAACAAATAAATCCTGCAAACAAAGACATAAGCAAATATGAATTAGAGAAACAAATAAAACCAAGAAAATGAACTTATCAGGAAACCTCATTACGATATCGACAAATAAGGGAGACCAATTCTATCCAGGCAAAGAAGACCCCTAAGACTACTAGGCAGTGAATGTTCACTAGACCATTCCATGTTGGAACCACCTGCTCCCCTTTTGGCAAGAAGATCAGCCACAACATTGCATTCTCAAAAAATATGTCTCATTCTATACTCCATGCAATTCAAATAAACATGTAGTTCATCCCAAAAGTCCTCTAAATACCAAATAAACATGTATATATTATCTGTAGTCAGTCAGATTTGAGCATATTAGGTACTGATCTATCATTATTCCCTTATAGCTAACACACTGATATAATTAATTGGAAATTCCGGCTTCTGTTCGATTTGAACAAGGGAGACAAGATACCAGTCAAAACACAATGATAAGTTATAAGGATCGACCCGATATGCAACCCTTATGTTTGGGGTTTGGCAATTCATGCATGAGAACTTGCAATTATGCAAAGTAACATCGTAGGGTTCCACCCCCTTAATTTGTTTACTCATTACAAAAAAAAAACATGTCTCTTAATTCGTCAGGTCCTAAGCTTGAACTTAGTGACACAAATTTAATTTATATTAGTGATCAATTGTTTTAAGATAGCTGAAAGAGTTTTTACCATCTTTAAAAAAAAGGATACGTTATTACTTGTAGTATATATTAATTAGGTGTGGTAATATGTCAAATTGTCTGAAATAAGTTGTACTTTTTGTTGACTTCAGAACATTGTACGTACGCATCTTAAGTTTTCCCTACCTTCATTTAAAAAATTAGAGACTTACGTACATTTGGCACAATGTCGGGTATAGATATCAGAAGTCCATCATATATATAGACACAATGCTTTCCCGGCCCCCTTAATTGATTCCAGATAATAATTTTTATCTGTGGACATTTGGCATCAAATCGATCGATCATAGAACAATTTTTTTTTTTTGGTAGCTAGGAACAAAGAGAGAGTTTTTTCTACCCATTTACATATCGACGAACATTCTTTTATAATTTAATTATAGACTAAAACAATATCTATAAGTATTCACTCCAAAAGTTCGAGTACTAATTATAACTTTTTTAATTCATGATCTTTATGAAGAATCTTTATTTGTTCGTACCGGTTGATAATTAATTAAGCACCATGCACATGAGCGTTGATTGACTGATCTAGGAATGAATAACTCCAAACTAAATTAGGGTTTTGTTGAAAGTGTAATTAAAAAGAAAAAGTTTATGAACATAAATAAATCCTACATAAATATCAGAGTCATATATATATATATATATTATTTGCACGTACCTAAGAGGAATTTGTTGAAGAAAGCTGGGATAATCTTTTTGCCATGTCGATATATCACTACAAGAGATATGGCTTTTTGCCATGAATTTTTTTTCCCAAGACACTCAATCGTGGCAAATAATTAGCTTATTACACGAAAACTGATCGTCGGAAAAAAATAAGCCTTTTCCCACGAAATTACATCGGCAAGTCAACCTTTGTGGGAAAAAAGTCTTTTTGTGGCGATAAAAAGTCACAACAAATAGTTAGGCTAAAATTTTCGCTTGCAGCAGGGGTATTACTTTTTGCGACGATATTATTAAGCTTATTTGCGGCGAATTTGTATCGCCGCAAATAAAACACCTAAATCATTTATTCTATATTCTGTTTTGCGGCGAAATTATCTCTTTTGCGGCGATAAATTATCGCCGCAAAAGATGCTATACTTAAAACCCTCGTTTCCCCTTTTTCCTTTCTTCCCCTACCCCGCGACCCCTGTTTCTTTCTTCCCTGGCGGCCTACCCCCCACCCCCCACCCCGCGACCCCTTGTTCCTTTCTTCCCCTACCCCCCCACCCCGCGACCCTCTCCTCTCTCTCTTTCTCTCTCTCTCTACTGGCGACTCCGATCTGCGCCTCAACCCTCTTTTTTTTTTCTGCTGCGACCTCGCCCCCTGCTGCGCAAGCTCACCCAGTCGGCCACCTCCGCCTGCTGCAGTCCAGTACACATCTTCTCAAAAATAAGTGCGACACTGTGAGCCTTTCTCTTCTCCATTCATCTTCTCTCTCTGTAATTTCTGATGATATGATTGTGTAACATATTGTGTAATTTTGCTATGATATGGATGTGTAAAATCTGTCTAATGTTATGATGATATGGTTGTGTAAAACATATTTCCATAAAGATCGAAGACTGAAATCCTGAATTTATTTCTGATCGAAAGGTTATATACTAGGGAAGGACTTTCGTATGATATTATTGTCAAGCTTAATGCTCTGTTTCTACACGTTTCTTGGAGCCTATACTTTTGCTGAAGGGCTTGATCATCTTGGAAGTTTGTTTGAGTTAGATTCAATGTAAGTTGTAGGTGGGGTGGCACATAATCATCTAATTAATTAAAATGATTAATCTATGATCTAAACCCACTAAATTTGCACAAGGAATAGGTAGTGGATGCATGCATACAGGTCCATGCAATAATTAATGCAACATGTAGCAGAGAAATAAGGAGTCTTCTTGAAATTAATTTTTTCTTTGACTGATGGCCATATATATATGTTGCCAAGGTTGATGATTGACAATGGAAACCATTCAAATTACTGTATGTACCATGCAATGCAGTCAAAACATTGTTCTACCATTTCAAGACCATGGAAATCCCATTTGAGAAAATACACATAAAAAAAGGGAGATATCTCTTTCCCTTGAATTTTGTGGGGCTCAGATATAAACCTATTAGATGGAACCTACAATTGGAAAACTTGTTGTCAAAGTTAAACCCTTGGATGTACCCATTGGTGGAAATCTTGGACCTAAAGTTTTCTGCACTAGTCTGAGATTTCCTTGTATAACCTATTTAATATATATAGGCCACTTGGCAATATTATTTCTAATATAATTACAGTAAGTACGTAGTACTCACCATGCAATGCAATCAAAACATTTCAAACCAAGATCAAACATGAGTAGTACTATTACTTTTGTTAGGCGCTGATCATCATCGACATGTTTTATTACACATGTTGGGAGCAAAACTACACACACACACATGTTCCCTAGCTCCCTACTTCTAAAACTTGCATCTATTTCTTGTAGTACTACAGCAACATTAAGACATTCATGAACCTTTCCTTTTCATTTGTTAGATAAATGCATGCATGCTTTTCATGACCACAAGACTTTAATTAGTTAACTACGTATAGAGTACTTGCAGTACATAATTTGACATTTGAGCGTGGCAGCAACAGCTTAATTAGAATGAGCTCGTCATGCAAGAGATAATGGATGAATCAATGATGAATATATATCATGCGTCTAGTACTACTAGTACTAGTGTTTATTATTATTTCCTCATGCACCCATTTTGCGATGACCATTATATATTGTTCTCGATTGATCTTTGTATGTATGTCTTAATTTTGTTGGTAACAACTTGATGGTTCATCTTCTAATTCAATATACATGGAATCATTTGACCTCCATCCATATATTTTTGCTCGAATCTAAGCCCCCAACAGGTTTTGGACCAAGTAAACAACATCTTCTCTTTACAATAAGATACACCTTCTCTTTAGTCAGTACCACATGATTTTAATAATCCATTCTCCACCATCAACCACTAGAGGAGGCTTGGGTACTAACCACTCCAATTCGATAATTAATGCAGCCTTTTTGATAGCATTTAGAGGCACTTAAATGTTATAGTCAGGAATGACATATTGATCCTTAATGTAACTTCTCTTTGGGGCGCGTAGTTTTGTTTTCAATAACATGGTCCATCAATGACCATGTCTACCCTTTTTTGATAAAGCATAGACACCTTCTTCTTTGTGAACATTTTTTTCACAAAGATAAATTTACTAACTTTTACAATTTCTTCTCAAGCCTTAGATGGATAAGACTTGGATGCATATCGAAGATAGATTGTAGTCCACCCAATATGGTGAAGGCGTTAAACAATTCATTGCTATGGCTCAAGCGCATGCACCTGAAAGTGATCGCATTAGGTGTCCATGTAGAAGATGCCGAAATATGCTTTTCCATCCATTTAGTGTGGTCGAGGATCATTTGTTCCTAACAGGGATTGATCCAAATTATAACGAATGGATATTTCATGGGGAGGAAGAATCTTTGCCTACACATTTGTCCGACGAGGGAGATGATGGAGACAGTGGTAATGATGACTACATTGATAATGTAGACGAGATGTTAGATGACATCCGGGTTGGATCCTTTATGGATCATGAGGCTAGGAATTCATCATGTAATGAAGCAAATGTTGGGGGTCACACCTCTGATACTCCAAAATACCAAACATTCGAGGGGTTGTTAGATGATGCACGTCGTCCACTTTATCCATCATGCACAAAGTTTTCGAAACTATCATTTATAGTCAAGTTACTTCACATCAAGTGTGTTGGTGGTTGGACCGTGAAGTCGTTTGACATGGTTATAAAGCTATTGAAAGCAGCATTTCCTGATGCCCTTTTTCCTGACTCATATCACGAGGCTCGCCGCTTGGAGCGTGGATTGGGCTTTACATACAAAAAGATACATGCATGCCCAAATGATTGTGTCTTATTCTGGAAGGAAAATGCCGACAAAGATGTCTGTCCTAAATGTAATGCATCTAGATGGGTTTCACGGAAAAGTAAACAAAGGAGAATACCTCAAAAAATAATGCGCTATTTTCCTTTGAAGACTCGGTTGCAGGCTATTTTCCTCTACTGCAGTCAGCTTCTTCATCCACGGTTGAGCAGCACTTAATAGTACAATATCTTTACAGGTCAATCTCAGCTCCTGGCCATCACGATATCAAAGCCTTCTTTTACTTTTTTTTTTTCCTTCTTGGAGCGGTGAAAGCATAACTGAGGATATCTTTTTGTACCTTGCGATCTTGGAAGGCTGGGCTTCGATCCTTTGAAGCAGGGGGCTATTTTCTAGTGGCCAAAAATCCCTGCAGGTCGTTGTTCTCACGAGAGGCCATTTACAGGTATTTCTCTCCAACTGCCTTAACAAGTTTTATGTAAAATTATGTATCAAAACTCTGAACTCGTTTGTATTTCTCAATGGATATATAGACTGAGTGGTGGCCATGATTTTTTACCAAATAAATTCATATTTTCTGGTCTATGGGCATGAGTTTTTCAGTCACGGTACAACATTCCAATAGACTTATGAATCACAACGAGCCATATATTTGTGATGGCCATTTTGTGGAATGCTCTATTTTTGTAATATTTTCCCTTGGGTTTTATATTGGCAGTAATGTAAATCCAGAACATATTTCTCTTCAAAACATATTGTGTTCCAAAAATAAAAGGCAAGTTTGAATGGGCTTTGAGACATTTTGCTACATTCTTTATCGAATGTTCGACAAACATGTATTTTTCTCTGAATTTGAAACTTATATCATATGCATACAGCTCCCAATATATGCCACTACTCACCCTAAATTTCCAAGGCTGATGCCTTAAGTATAATTTATCAATGCCTTAAGTAGTGACACTAAGCAAATAGGGAGATAACTGTATGTGGTCTAATTGTGACATAATTTTGTTATTTGTAATATACGTTACCTCTCTAGATGAAGCATGTTCTAATTAGCTAGTTGGTATTGTTTAGAAACCATGTCGTTTGGTAACCCAATATGTGTGTTTATCTTGGGCTGAGAGGATGGCTTGTTAATCCTGCTCTATTAGTTATTGTTTTGATGACTATTTTCCTGGTTGGTTGTTGGATTCAATGATCAAACTAATTACTTGTTGATACACTACTGCTTAACGTTTAGCACAAGGATGGTGCAATCTGTAACTAGAGGAAGGAGAGGACGTGGAGGACGTTTTACTGCTGTATCAAGCCCTATTGGTAGAGGCCCAGAAGCAGTACCTCCAAGATGGAACCTACGTGACACAAGAATTGATGGTTCAACTCAAGCAGCACCACATGTGGGCGTGGAGGAGTCGAGGGGTGATGCCAATGACAATGAGGGGAATATTATTACAAGTATTGCAGCTGGTTAGTAATGTTAAAGTACAATTACAGTATGGTATGAATTGGGCAGTCTAAATTCACCATAATTGATGTCTTTGTTGTGATTGATTCATATAATTTCTTTTGTATACGTAGTTCCTCCTGCCCGTAAACGTGGTCGTGGGCCAGCGAAGGGCACAAAATTTGAACGCCTTAGAAAGTTGGGTAAGATTCCGTTGGATATCAAGGATGACCATAGAGGTCCATCATGTGAAAATGCCATGATTTTTACCGGTTGAGTGTCGTGGATCATTAAAGTACATGCAGATATGACGCATGCAAGCTGGAATGTTGTTTCCCAAAAAGAGAAAGATGAGCTCATCGATCGTGTGAAAGTAGGCATTTATTAAATAGATTGAGAAGTGACCCTTGTTTATAAAAATTGTTAAATGTTTATATGATGGTAATGAACAAACATATCTAACATTTCTCATATTCAGGCTGACTTTGTTATGGATTGGACAAGGCTAAATCATCGTGAAACTGTGATGATGGCGTTGGCTGATAAGTATAATGCATTTCACTATGAACTGCACAAGGAATACTTAAAATATGCCACACATGAAGAGGCACTATCTGGTGGGACATCCTTGGTTGAGAAACCAGTATGGGAATGCCTATGCCAACGGTGGGCCAGCAGCACCTTCAAGGTAATTTTGTGACTGTTTAAACTAATTTGATGGTCTCCATTCTATGTAGAATGGAGTTATAGCAGCATTTAGATCTAGATTGCTCTCCTTTTAATAGTTCTATATTTATCAAACAGTTTTTTTTTTTTAAACATGATATGTTCAGGATATATCTCAAAGAAACAAGTGTAATAGGTGAAAACAAAGGGTTAAACATACAGGTGGCCGAAAGTCGTTTGTGAGGATTTTGGAAGAAAAGGTAAAATCCACTAACAATATTGATACTAAATTTGAGTACTTTTTCTGAACTTGTGCCTTACACTTTGCATCTTTTTTTTTTTATTATTATTTGAAGCGTGAGACGACACCGAATTTGGTTGCTTTCTATAAAGAGGTGCACTGGTCAAGGAAAAAGGATAAATTTATCAATGCAACAAGTGAACACAACTATGTGAGTGATATTTATTTCATGTGTTTATTAAAAAGTTCATTGTTCAGCCTCAGTATATAATGCGTATTTGATATTCAGAATTTGATGGTTGAGAAGTTGAATGAGAGGGAACCGGATGAGGATGAGGATGATGTTGATGCTACTGAAGTGGTTTTCAAGGAGGTTTTAGGGCAAAAATCTGGTTATGCGCAAGGTTTGGGACACGCAGTCATTCCCGAGCCATCTCCTTCAATGCGAAAAAACAAGGATTTTGTACGTCTAGCTGAGGAAAATGAAAAGAACAAGACTGCTGCAGAAAAAGTCACTGCTCATTTAGAGTCACTGCTGGGTGACATGGCAGCAATGAGGAAAAACTTTTCTGATTATGAGCAACAAATGAACATACGAATGTCAGAGTTGGAGTCCCAAAATGAGTCTCAGCGAGAGACTCAAGCTTAGGATGCTTTGTTTTCGTGCATTTAGAATTTTTTGTGGGGGTTTTTTTGTGTGTAGTAACACCCCTTGATGGATTTTGCATTTCATCTCTGTACGTATTTTTGGACAGCAATGTACTGGTCATGTGTTGTGGGGGCTCGGTGGGCATGATTGGCATGGGCTTTTATGTTATATAAGTTAGGACTTTTGTGATACTTTTATTGGGCAGTGTCGTATGTGTTTTTGGGATATGTGGGTTTGAAGAGGTAGGGGCTTTATGTTATATTAGTTAGGATTTTGGTGATGGTTTGATGATTATTGTATTGTACATAGTAAGTAGATGGTTTCATGCAAGTGGCAGGTGGAGTGTGGGGTAAGAATTGCTATATGATTTTAATCTCTTATCCATACATGGTATTTTTGCATTATAGATATATCCTTATATGTACTTGCTTATTCTAACTTATGTTCTATGATGTAATGCAGATATTTGCAATGCATGTATATTTTTGGGTGGCAGGAGATTTGATGTGGTTAAAGAAGAGAAGTTAGGACATGTTTCTTCACCAACTACAAACTATTGGCATACAACAACAACCATCCTTTAAATGACATTTTGTTTGTTGGTAAGCAAAATCTGCCTTACTTAGTGAAAAGCATGTTGTTGTAGTTAAACATGACAAAACCACTTAGTCTTTATAGATATATTGAGGAACGGTTGTGAGTGATGTATTACTTAGTGTTTGTTAGTGAAGTTGATTTTATAATTAGGTAGTTGTAAATGTGATAAAGTTTGAAGGCTGAATTGATGCAAGATCCCTTTGTTTATGAAGGTCATTAGGTAGAGTGATCAAGTGAAAATAATGGGCTTATAAGGTGTGTAATTTTTGCAGCTAGTTATCACCCTAGAGATGGTTTGATCAAGAGGCATGGGAACTTGTTGATGGGGACAATTATATGACAAAGTCAGCCACAACTATGCAGCAACATATCTCTATCTACTTGTAAGAGATAAGTATATATATATTGAACAACATATATATGTTGAAGATGTTGGATCTGCAGTTGCAATATTTTTGTGTATTTGAAATGGATGTACTCCCCAACATCCAGAAAAGTGTATGTGATACTTGATAAGTGTGTTAAAGTGTATTCTCTAGTCTAAAATGAGTTTATTTCTTATGATGATGTGATTGATATTTTAGTGTTATGGGAATATTTTTAGAATTTGGAAGTGGATCATGTGCTATGTTTATCAATTATATGGAAATCCATATAGCCTCTTGTTTCAAAAAAATCTGTACGTGAGTATTGTTTTTTTCTTTAAAGGTCACAGTCTACAAGCTGGACAAACGTTATTGGGATTGAAACTTTGTTACTAGCATTTGGATCCACACTATAATGTTGTACTGATCTACTCCTAACTAGCATGTTGTTATGTGTATTTAATAATTCTCATGTACACTACTTAGCTAAACTATAGGATGATGATTTATCAAAATAGTAGCATAAATGAAAGGATTATGCAAATGTAATACTAAAATTGAGTCATTTCATAAAAGTGGATATTAAGTGATATTATCTTGTAAAATGATTCAGAAATGTTTAAATGAATGTACTGTTGGTTTGGGTGCACGTAAATCATTAAATTCATGATCTTGTTAAAAAGTTTCATTAACAACCAGAGGAAAAAGAAATACAAATATCAGTTTCTTCTAAGTAAAAATAGATTATTTTTATCCAAGTTCTGAGGGGAAGAGTATGTGAAAAAGTGATCAAATTATCATTATTTTCTACCACCAAAATCTTCTAAAAAATAATCAAATTTTCATTATTTTCGTGGGAACAAATTATCATTGTTGCGGCTTCTATCCATGAAAATTAACCATTATTGGGAATATAGTGTTGTGGGAAAAAAGAACATTTATCATAAAAAACAAGAACAACCTCTCGTGAGAAAAGATTATTTCCTACCATAACTTTTGGTGGAAACTTATCAACCCACCGTATATCCTCATGGAAAATATATCTTTATTTTTCACGGTGTAGAAGACCTCTTACAACTATTTCCAACGGCACAAAAGTTTATTTCCCACCAGAATCTTTGGTGGCAATTAATCAACCTACCGTATCTCCTCGTGGAAAATGCATCTTTATTTTTCACGGTGTAGAAGATCTCCTAGGACTATTTCCCACGGGCACAAAAAGGTTTTTTCCCACGAAAACGTTTTGTGGAAAGTTATCATCCCACAATCACCCTTCATGGAAAATACTTATTTTTTCCCACGAGGAAAAGCCCTCCCATGACTATTTCCCACGAACATATTTTTTTTTTCCCTCCACCAAATTGGCCGAGATAACGTACTTATTCCGACAAGTCGTATTTGTGGTGGGAAAAAATACTTTTTTCGGCGAGTTATTTCCGGCAAGTCACCCACGGAATGATTTTGTGGAAAATACTTATTTCCCACCGAAATTGCATATTTTCCCACGAAGTGCCTCCGCGGGAAGAAGCCATATCTCTTGTAGTGTATAGCGGTCACCTGGCATGCATAGATAACAAAGGTTCCGCACTCCACGAAAGTTTCCACTTGCAGACAAGTCAGATCGAGTGCTCTTGATCATGCCATGGTTATCCAAATACCAAGATATATATATATATATATATATATATATATACTAGAACTAATTTTGTGAGGTGAGAAGTGCTAGGCTGATTGTTCGCTCGACTATCACTCTACTTGGCACTTAAGTTAAGCTCTAACATATTGTTCATTTAGAGCGTGCGTGATAGTAGGCTCGAGTGAAGCAAAATTTAGTGTTCATTCGATGTGCACTCGATAGTTGACTCAAGCGAATGTTGGACAAATTGTTCACTCAAGGCGTGCTCGACTCTACTTTAGCGAATAACCCAAAAAGTTGTCACTTAATTAGGGTTTTTGCTACAGTTTCCTATAAATATGCAATATTTATGTTCAGTAGGTATGAGATTGAACAAAGAGAGGCAAGAGGCTATAGAGCATTATTGTGAGAGAGAAAAAGGCCATAGATATCGGAAAGAGATTTAAGATTTTGTGAGGAGAGAGAAACTCTTGTAACTTACTGTGTGTTTGTTATCTCATCTGAATAAAATCACTTGTAGTTCTGTGGACGTAGGCATGTTGCTGAACCATATTAAATTCTGTATGTCATGTGTGCACGCATGATTCCTGTGCACGTTACATTCACAATAATGCATTTCAAATCACACTTAAAACAAGTGTCCAACTTCTCTTTCTCTCTCTAAAACAAAAAACCAGACCCTCTATCTCTAAAACTCTCCCGACTAATCACAGCTGGGGGGAGGGGGAGCTTCGGCTTCCTCTTCCCTTTCCTCTCCTCCCTCTTTACCGTCGTCTCTGACGGTTTTCTTGTTGTTTTTTGTTTTTTAGATTTCGTTTGAATAAACGAGAGGGTAGTCGATCCGAGCTTCTCCGATAACCATTTCCTACACGCGTACCACCAAGAGAACCCTCACCCGCCGATCTTTGCAGTCGTCCACTTTGGGCGCCATTCAGAGCGGTGCGTCGCACCCACACGCGGATTACAGAGAACGAGTGGCACAAGCGAGCCATCACGTATCACACTGCGTCGGTGCCATGTGTGGCAACTCAGGGCCCAGTACACCAGCACTGTCTCGACCGACCGATTGGCTCCTTCCCAGAGTGACGCGTGTCACCACCGATTCTGTTTGTAGTGTTTGGTTGTTCTGTTTCCAGTTCTGTTTTGTTTGTAGTGTTTGTTTTGTTGAGTTTTGTTGTAGGAATCTGTATTTCTGATTCTATGTCGATATGTTATGTTGGTGTTTTGTTTTGTTGGTTTTATTTGTAGGAAAAATAAAGTGAAATAGGCTATTGGACTTATGTCCATAGCTGTGTCGGTTCCTCCCTCCTCCGGGTCGGAGGATGGTTGTGGTGGTTACTTCCCCTCTTTTGGAGGATGGAGTTTGTTTGTTGGTTGGTTTTACCTCTGTTTTATATAGAGCTGGTTTTTGAAGTTTAGACAATACTGTCACAAAAAAAGTTGTGTACGGGAAGCTTTCAACAAAATTTAGTTTAAATTCACTACAAGAAAACTGCTTATTTGTGACCAGTTAATTCCAATGAAATGACTATTTGCAACCAAAATTGGTTGCAAATAGTCATTTGATTGCAATAAATTAGTCACAAAAGTCCACTTTTCTTATAGTATTATCACTTGAGTCACAGATGTAACTTCTTTATAGAATGAATGAAATGATATCTATTTTCTATCGAAAAAAAAACAAGTGCCCAATGCTCTGCATATTATGGAGCACTCTTGCCACTAGTCTAGCACCGTAGTACGTACTGGATGCTGGTAGTTTGAATTTTAGATCAGCTGAATAACAGTCAAATTGTCCCATCACTTTTGGACCTCCATTTTGTGCACAATGCATCAATAAAAATTATCCTACATAGAAATTTCATGTTTGTATACAACCCTCAAGAAGAATTTAAAGGGCTAAAGAATAAAGCCATTGAATAAGGATTGGCAAGGCTAAGCTCTTGATATCAGACTAATAGAAAAACAGTCTATGAACAGTACACATCATTGAAAAATTACAAAAAATAGGTGATCACTGCGTTCTCTGCGATATCAAGCATAGTTTGAACTATAACATTGTACGTAGTCTCTGAACCTGGATCAGAAAAGTGTAGGGTGAGCAAATAAACATGGCAATGTTCAAGCAACTCTCCCTTAGGATCAATAACCATACTATCATAAATAATCCTAGGAATAAAAATAAATTCATGATTTCTAATATTTCACTCGATCACATTCCATATTTGCTGCACTAAGATAGGTATTAAGGTTTGCATCACTTCATATATAATATTCTTGCTAAAATACGTTGCCATGATTTGAAGACATACATTAATTTTGAAAACACGTATGCTTAAGCGGGGAAAGAATATATATTACTGTAGCCATATGATATCAGGAGCTATGGTTTCTCGGTACTAGTCAATAAGCCACACATCATGATCTAATAAAGTAAATTTCTAAGCAAGCTGAAAATCCAACCATTGAATGTGCAGTATGATATTTTCAATACCAAGTATCTTACCCTACACTTTCTTCTCTAGCAAGTACCCAGTGGATCTTAGATACGTGCATACATGACGTCACCCCTTACCCATAAAAATAATTGCATTTTTAGGTTATTAATATACGAGTAATGCTATATATAGTCGTAGAGTACGTAAGCGCCTTACGATCACTTTGAAAAGAGTGGGGTCTACGATTAAAAATATATATAAATTTTTTTTCATGTGGGTCTCGTATTTATTCATTTTTTTCAAAGAGATTGCGCGGTGCTTGCTCACTCCACGACTGCAAATATAATTACTTTTAATATATACATATATATACATATACATATATATATGTAACCCATTTTAGGTTTACACACACAAATATATATCTATATATATATCACCATGCCCGAAAACCATAATTTTTCCAATTCTACTGATCTACTTTATGCACTAGCTCAACATTATAGAGATGAGAGATCTGTTTTTTTATTGTTAATTTACACTCTAGTGGGTAGGGCTGTAATTGAGCCGAGCCGAGTTACTGAGTTAGTCTTTGGCTTGCCGAGCTCGGCTCGACTCAAAATACTCGAGTTTGAGATTTTTTTTCTATTCTTTGTTTGATAACGACTCGATAAGCTAAACTCTCAACTTGAGTTTGAGTTTGAGCTTTTCCCACAAACGAGTTCGAGTTGAGCCGAACTCGAGCTTGAGCTCAAATTGTTTTTTTTTTATTAATAAGATTTAATAATTAATAAATTAAATAAATAAAAAATAAAAGATCTAATATTGAATTTATACAACTAACAAGTAGAACTTCTATTGAATTATAAAATTTTAAAAAATTTAGAAATAATTAAAATCTAACTAGTTGATATTTATCCAAAATAATAATATATTATATGCCTACATATATTATCAATACAAACACTTAATATGATAGCATATATCTATTTCATATATGATTCTCATATACTGGTATATGAAATTAATAAATTTTATCGACTAATTATTATACACATTATAAAATATACCTATAAAGTATATTCACTATATAGACATAATTAGTAATTAAATTACATATTATATATTTAATTATAAAAGTGGTATGCTTATATTATTAGCTAATACATATATATCTATATATACATAGGTGATATATATATATATATATGTATATATACATAGGTGTATGCATATATATTATCAATATATGAATGAGTTTTAATCGAGTCAAACAAACGAGTCGACTCGAGCATAAACAAGCGGGGCTTAACGAGCCTTAGCCGAGTCGAGTTGAGTTTTGTCTGGTATGTGTCATTTACAAATCGAGTGAGTATCTGCTTTCATGAACGTTTTTTTTCACCAGTCAAGTTCAATTTGAGTTTAATTGAGCGAGCTATCGAATAGACTGGTTCATTTATAGCTCTACTAGTGGGCCTTGAACTCATGATATCATCCTCCATCTTACTTTAACCAGAAAAGTTAGAGCCACTTGAGCTAGAGCTTATTAGGTCACCAATACTAACATAATTTGCTCATTAATTATCCCCCTAAAATTCCAAGATACTTTACTTTGAGAATTAATTATTTCTAGATGTGAAACAATCATGCTTCAAAAGCATTTGCACACTTGCATAACATGTGATACTTCATGAATAAAACATGATTCAAATAAGTGAAAGTAGATTTATTCGACAAAGAAGAGAATAATGAGTAGCTTTCTGGTAGGACTTGAGAACTAATAAATACGATAATTTTTTTTAAAAAAAATTTAAGACCATTTTTAATTATCCATCTATAATTCTCTATTTCAGTAGAAGGAAATCATTTACTTTTTAATCCATCTATAATCCTTCCTGCACCCCGCCCCTAGGAATTCAGTCTCGCACTTGCTGAGTGGGGTCCCCTGTTCAGACGTTGAGGGGCGGATTGGACCCCTTTGTCCACCGCCCACTCACAACAGCGTAGACAACTGGAAAACACAAAAAAATTATAAGAAAAAAAGAAAACAGAAAAACAAGATACAAATCCATAAAAAATACACAACAAATTAGAAAACAAGAAGCAAAATCCTAAACTAGTAAAACAGATTTGAGTCTACAAAGACTCACGGCGACGGCCACTCGTGTGTTAGGGATCTCGGTCAAGTCCCTAAACACTAGGATCTCCACGCCAAGAGCAACTTGGTGATGACCGAGTCTCCGTTCCTCTCTTGCTTGATTCTCGAACAATGTTGGCTATGGTGGCAATGTGGATAAGGTGAGGTTAAGTGTTTAGGCTCGGATGAGTGTATGGAATGTGGAAAAATGGCTAAGTGTTTGGGTGGCTAGGCTTGTATGGAGTGCACGGCAATAGTGGCTTGCATAGATGGCGCCATTTTGGTGATTAGGGTTAGGGTTTGGATGATGTGGCTAGGGTTATGGGTTGGAGGCAACTAGGGTTGCCGTGGACTATGGTGGGATTAGGTTTGACGTGGTTTTTGAAGATTGGCTTAGGATTATGGGTGTTTGATACAAGGTGGATGGCTTGAGGGTTGCTCTTGATGTTTGGGCCACTTGGATGGTGATTAGGATTGTTATGGTGAAATGTAGCTAGGGTTTTGTGAGGTGGCTAGGGTGGATTTTGAGATTTTGAAGAATTGGCTTAGGGTTGGAGTTTAGGATGATGCTAGGGTTTGGGGGCTAATGTGGACGGATTGGGATTGACTTGGTCTTTGGAAGATTGGCTAGATTTGGTTGGTTTAGGAATGGATATGGAAAGTTTGTAAGATGGAGGGAATCTTTGAGGGAAGAGGGGAATTTGAATTTGAACTAAGATGACAAGTCGATAGTTGACTAGAGAGATTGTAGGAAGAGTGATTTAAGGAATTGAAGGTGATTGTCAATTCCTTAAATTAAGGGATTTGAAATGGGAGGAAGTCAAGACTCTTGAAAGGAAAGAATTACCTTATGGAGTCTTGAGGTGGACGGCTAGGGCTTATGTGGATGATGTGGCTAATTATGGTAAGTGACAAAGATCAGATGGGAGATATGGCTAGGGTTATATGGAGGGGGTGGCAAGGTAATTTATGGTAAATGGACTAGGGCAAACACTATAGTGGGTGAGACCAAATGAGGCAATGCGTGGATGAAGGCAATGAACAATGGATGAACAAGATGATGAACAATATGAGCATTCAAGATCAATGAATGAACACAATAGAAAAGTATGAACACTCAAGAATTTGAATGAACACAAGGATAAAAAAAATAACTTTGATTCAAGAATTTCACAAAGTTGCAAAGAAATCAAGATAGATTGGATCACACCTATTCACGAATTGCAAGGTGATGATCCTCTACTAGGGATTCACGAATTTCACCCAAATAGCCCAAGTGCTAAGCATCGAAATGTGATCTCAAGAACAATAGTCTACCCATTTAGGGAATTTGCCAAAAGATGTGAAAGAAATGACTAAGGGTCCTATTTATAAAGGTTACAACTTGGAAACCCCCAAAAGGTCCCTTTGCAATAAAAGAAAAATAAATAAAATAAATAAATAACATAAATAAGATAGTGGTATGGACCAGATAGCCGTGGCATGCATGAGCCAATGGTTCGGCTAAGGGGTGCATGGGGGTCGAAGTCTGGCTTGTTCTCATGCTGAAAATGCAATTTTTGAGATCTAGCTTGACTGTGGCTCGACCCTAGCTCAAGCCAAAGTTTCGCTCGACACTCCGCTCGACTCAGCTCGAGTGCAAAAAACCAGAGAGCTCCGCTCGACACTCGCTCGACACTCCACTCGAGCGATATGTGTGCGTATGGCCAAGGTGCAACTTTAGAGGCGATTTTACTTGGGGTCCTAACATCGTGGCCATGGTTCCTGTCGCAAATGGCCGTGGGTTTACATGACAGCATGAGTCGCACGATCATGAGTGCTTCAAGAAGGAGGAGAAGAGAATGTGGAGGAGGAGCCGAGGAGGAGAATGAGAAGAGGACAGGATGAGAGGGAGATCAGAGAGTCTGAGACAAGAACCAAAGAGGAAAGAGAGAGAGGGGAAAGAGAGGCTACAGAGGGGGGGGGATAGCCCAACCCGGCCCCACCCCTCAGGCTGTGTGAAATGCGAGTTGGGCCTAGGTGGGGCAGAGCGGTGGAGGGTGGGCAAACGGGGTATGGTGCCCCACCGCCCACAGTTACCTTCAACTGTGATCATGTAACTATGTATGTACATGTAATTTGTTTGCATGTGACACTTAGTAAATATGAGTTAACCAGTAGTTTTATATGAATGTGAAGCTTAGCTTCCCAGCTTGTTAAATAATAATGATTATGAAATAAGTTGTTCCTAACATATTCCATCTTTCTGCTTTTTTCATGTTGTCTATATTCTCAATACTCTCCCCCTTTTTTCCTCTCTAATCGTTTAAATTGCCATTTTATTTTGTCAGTTGATGCGTGTGGCTATATACCGGATTGGTTGGACAAGGAAAAGTTTATGTCCTGTATTATAAGTGCTAATCAGTCAAGCCCTGATACATAGAGTGGAGAATGTCCTCATTCACCTTGACTGGAGGCTGTACACACCACAACAAATTATGTTTTTTGGAACGAAAAATTTTGTCCCAAAATATTGGCATTTTGTGTGTGGCAAGGTCGTCCCTATAAAACTATGCCAAAAGATATTTTGGGACGAAATCTACAAATTCGTCCCAAAAAATATATTTTGGGACGAAATTAAGCTGGACCGTTCGAAATCGTTCGAACCGATTTTTTTTTGGGATGAATTAAATTCGTCTTGGAAAATCGTTCAAAAATATGTGACTGTTCGAATGGAGCAGAGTAAATAACGTTCGAACGGGTAATTCCTGTTCGAACGGCGCGCAACTTTTTCAGTTCGAACGATAATGTATGATGTTCGAACGGTTATGTCCGATTTGTATACGTTCGAACAGATGATGAGTGTTCGAACGGTTATTATTTTCATGGACAATCAATACTAATTTAAAACCAAATGGATATTTATATTTTAAAAATACATTACAAATTGTTGAATAAAATACTAATAATACTAATAAAATTCTCAGTACATGATATATAACTGTTCAATATGCAAAACCATTTCTAATTAAAATTAATTGATTGGAGGTCTGAATTGTTGCATAAGTATCTGCATTTGAAGCTTCATCTCTCTTTGTTCATCTTCTTGTTGTTTCATGCGCATTTCTATCTCTGCTTGTTTTGTCAATTGAGCCTCTAACTCATGCTGTTTTGTAAGCAATTCTTGAATAGTAGAATTTTCATTTTCTAACGCAATAACAGGAGTGCTTGACGTTGATGAAGAGCCTGAAAGCCTTATACAGCGACCCAAACCCCTAAAATATCCTGAACATTGCCCTAAAACTTGTGTAAAAATTTCAACATCACTTGTTGATGAATTATGATCTGAAGCAGTTTCAGTATGTATGACAAGCATTTTATCCTACACACAACATATACGTTTAATATTGACACAATAATTTAAATATATTTAATTAAAAGAAATTATAATACTTACATAATTTTTAATAGCATCGGGATGAGTCCACTCTCTATTACTATTAGTATGTGATGCTGCATATAATTTTTTTAGATCATAATTGGTGTTTGACGCTTCCTACAAGAGACATTGTTAAGATATAAAGTTAATATTAAAAACAAACTATATACAATAAATAAATAAATAAATACATTACCAATTTCTTAGAGAGTCGATGGAAAGATCTTGAGCCTGAGTGATGATGAATCTTCAACTTTGATCTATTCGTTTTGTTTATAGAACTTCACTCTTGCATAGAAATTGTAAAAGTTAGTAAGTGAAAATTATAAATATGATACATAAATAATTAATTTACTTTACCTTATATGATGGATCATCAAACATGTCACAAAGTTTTTTCCATTCTTCAGGTCGGACATCCTGAAAAGGATGCTCACGTGCTTCTTTCTTGTTCTCGTACTTCTTGTAATGCTCATGACATCTCGCCTTATACTTGTAGAATGCATTACACATAAACTCTTCAACAGTCCTAAACTCCTCTTTCCGACCATAATTTAGTTCAAAATCATCCTTAAAAGAGTATATATACAAAGACATTATCATTTAGAATATTAAATAATATAAATATAAATTTATTATTTAAATATTACGTACCAAACAACATTTTTTTATAAACTCTTTCGCCTCTTTGGGAACTTTATGCTATGAACTCGTAGCCAAATGTGTATAAATTCGTGTAAGAGTACCCACATGCGATGCAAGTTAAGCTGCTTGTTGCCCCTCGCCTCCGGTATGTTCATCAAGAATGTTAACCTTAATCTTATCTACTTTATGATATTTCTCCAACGTCACACCTCTAGTAGTGCCTCGTCCATGACGAGATTGTACTGTTATCTCTATAAAATAATATTAGTTATTTATCCCATATCAATTAGCATATATCTTAATTGGAAAAATGAGTATTAGCTATTTATCTTGTTCCGTAGAGTCAGTCTCTAATGGCAAGTCAGACGGAGAGTTAGAAACATGTGGAGATGGGATGTCAACTTCTTTCCTCTTTGGTGGCATAATTGCAAGATATTGTGTAATGTGAACACAAACTGGTCAATCATCTGTATTAGTTTCATCTATAGATTTGATCTCATCATCTGTAGATACTTCAGATGACTCAACACTTTGATCAACTGTCGCCTCAACTATATCAGCCTCAATATCTTCCTTATGTAATGAGATCATCTCATACTGGCTCAAATTTACAAATAAGTTAAAGGCAGGTTGATTCTCTTGGTATGCTTCTTGAGTAGAGGGATCATCTTCGTCTTCATCTTGTCCCTTCGCTAACATCATAAATATTTGTAGGAGAAAAATTTTATACTACTTGCCATTGATTTCCTAACTGTGGATCGTCTAAATAGAATACTTGAGATGCTTGGGAAGCCAAAATGAAATGATCATCTTCATACCATTTTTTTGATGTATTAATACTCAAAAAATATTCATCCTGACATTTTCCTCTTCAAGGATTGTTTAAATCCCACCAATCACACTTAAACATATAAACCACAAGCTCCCCTACATATCTCAATCTGATTATATCTACGATAACTCCATAGAAATCAATATTGTCTCCATCATGACTCCCTACTTCCTCGAGAAATATATGCAAAATATCGAGCAGCACGTCTAGAGGGATCATGCGCTAGTGCATATAGTTCGTCTGATATATCGTTCCGATTACTTGCATGCATTTGTACAACTTACATATTAAATAAAGTATAAACATTCAACCGTTAACAATAGTAATATTTTAATAAGTAATAACATTACATCTGTATTAATGTTATTACCCGTTGTTCGAACCATTTCAGGAACTCCTGTTCATGTCTTAGGTCTATAGCATTTACTCCCAATTCTTTGAGCATGTTAATATGATCACTAAAATTAAAAATTACCAACAATAAGTATGTTTATAGAAATGTTTAATAAGTAAATTCAATGATTAATTAATAATTAATTTAAACTTACTTCAAGTGGCTCTCTATCTCTGAGAAATTATTTAGCACGTACCATTGAGTTTTCTCGAATTCCTGTTCACACAAATCATAACCACCCTGAGCACCAAGTGGACGTACTTGTTGGAAAAATACAGAAAATTCATTCCGTTGTCTTGCTTGGTCAACATCAAAATTTCTTTCTAACGGATCAAACCTTGTGTCTATCCCGTTGAAGTATTTGGAACAGAATGTATGCCACTCATCATCAATATATGTTTCTGCAATTGATCTTTCTGGACGGGCCTTATTACCCACTGTGCGTTTCAACTTTCCAAGAAATCGTTCAAGAGGATACATCCACTTATATTGGACTGGTCCTGCAAGTTGAGCTTCACGTGGCAAATGAACGGCTAAGTGAACCATGATGTCAAAAAATGAAGGTGGGTAAATACTCTTCAACTTACACAATATTAGTGCAATTTCTCGTTCCATACGGTCCAAAACTTCTAGGTTCAACGTTCTCGCACATAAATCTTTAAAAGAGGCACCCAACTCAATTAATGTAACCCACACATCCTAGTAAAAAACTCACGGATACCAACAGGCAATATACGTTGTAAAAATACATGACAATCATGACTTTTTAGTCTAATAATTTTCCAATTATTCGTTCGCACACAACCTGTTAGATTCGAGGCATACTCATCTGGTAATTTAATTTTCTGCAACCACTCACAAAATGTAGCCCTTTCGTTCATTGACAATGTATACCATCCAATTGGCATGTAAACAGACAAGTTATTTTGTTGCAAGTGCATTTGCGGTCTAATTCCCAACCGCTTTAGATCTTTTCGTGAGTTTATATTATCTTTCGTTTTACCTTCAATTGACATCAACGTTTCTAACACGGACTCGCATATATTTTTTTCAATATGCATAACATCGAGACTATGCCACAATTTTAACGTTGACCAGTAGGGTAGTTCAAAAAATATACTCTTCTTTGTCCAATTTAACTCTAATGCACTTCATTTTCTCTTCTGTTGTTTTTTACCAAAATCATTACTTCCGACATTTGAATTATATGGATATGTTTCACTTTCATCTATAAACATTTCCATACTAATATCATCCAACATTTGCTCCATGTCTTCTGATGGATCCGTATTATGGCACAGATCGTCACCAACAACCTCTACATGTACATCTTCATCGATGTTTTCAAAAGATGTTGGAAACGGTTCTCCATGTAAGACCCAATCAGTATAATCTTGGTCAATACCTTTAACAAACAAATGCTCTTTTACCAACTCTATCTTATGAAAATGTAAATTCTTGTAAATTTGGTATGGACATCTAATACGACCATCACTCCCAATTGTACAGGATGCAAACTCCAAAAATTTCTTAACTCCTTGGGCATATACATTGTAATCCTCACCCAACCGATCTCTAACTCGCATCCAACTCTTATCCATGTTTAATATCCTATTGCAAACAATCACATGCATCAACAAACATATAGCTAAAACATATATCAAACTAACATATAGTCCATACATATATCAAAACATATATCAAACTAACATATGGTCCATACAGATATCAAAACATAAATCAAACTAACATATGGTCCATACAGATATCAAAACATAAATCAAACTAACAAATTTGCAACAACATATAAAATAAAACATATAGTCCATACATATAGCCAATTAATATATAGCCAAGACGCATATTAAGCATTTTCCTCAAGGTTGAACGCATTTGAGGCATTTTCCGGAGGGTTGAACACATTTGATGCATTTTTTGGAGGGTTGATGTCATTCCTTGCATTTTCCTCCAGCTTCACTACTTTTAGTTCATCTATTTGTTTTCGCATTCTCTCCAGTTCTGCTACTTTTGGTTCCAAATTTTTCACATATAAGTCCACAGACAGCTTTAACTCCTTATTTTCTCTTTTTAATATTTGTTTTTTTTTTCGTTTATTTGCAAGCTTATTATTCAATTCACTTACTTGTTTTTTAAGTATCTCTATCTCACTTACCCTGAGGAATAACTTTCGGCTCATGGTAGTAACAACAGCTGCATATTGAGACGTCATTATTCTCGTTCCATCCACGACTTCCGCATCGCTCTTGCTTAAGAAATAGTTATCAGTCGCTATTATGACATTGATAGTATCAGGAGTGAAGATTAATATTTGTGGCAAATATGGTTCTCGATTCAAATCAGGAACAATATTAAAAGGAAGATGGCCGGCCATTTGTGAGTTGAGAAATGTGAATTGATGAGAAATGTGAGTTGAGAGAAATGTGAGTTGAGAGAAATGTGAGTTGATGAGAAATGTGAGTTGAGAGCTCGGTGGTGTTTGTGA
The DNA here is from genome assembly GCA_029856935.1 of Cyclocarya paliurus. Lineage (NCBI taxonomy): Eukaryota > Viridiplantae > Streptophyta > Magnoliopsida > Fagales > Juglandaceae > Cyclocarya > Cyclocarya paliurus. Next base: position 38,779,938 of record CM056946.1, on the reverse strand, counting down.
GAAATGTACACAAGGACGATAAGCATGCGGGATTCTCCATACGATCCAGAATTTATGGATGTATATTTCCATAATTTACAGATGTTGTCCGTCCTTACAAAATTTGTCTCGAACGAATGATATCTTTTATGCAAACTTTTGGTGGGGCTCGAAGCAATTCTGAATTTTCTGCCCAGGTTTTATGGTGTGCTTTCCACCAATCGAGATGCGAGCTCATCAATAATTTCCTAATCCGTCTATATATTTTAAACCCCAAATGCTCTCTCACCACCAATCACTCCCAATTGTACAGGATGCAAACTCCAACAATCTCCATGCAAGGTTCTCCTTGTGAAGCATGCAAATTTCTTAGAAAGAAATGTCGACCGGGATGTGTTTTTGCTCCTTATTTCAATGGTCTAGTCGGATATATCCAATTTGATGCCGTTCATAAGATTTTTAGAGCAGGTAATGCATCAGACTTCTTGCTCGCATCCCGGTCAATAATCATTATGAAGCGTTTACCACACTTATATATGAAGCGCAAGCTAGGCTTCAAGATCCTATCAATGACATTTTTTCAGTTATTTTTGCTCTTCAGCAGCAGGTTCTCTTTTCATATATAATGAGTTAAAATCCTAATATGCTCTGTCTCCTAATTAATAAATGACATTCTACTTTATTTTCTGCAGATTGTAAATCTACAAACTAAATTAGCAACTTTAATGAAGGAGACAAAACAAAGTTGTCTATCATATGCTTCTGTCAATACAAATTAAACTCAAGATATCCAAAGTGGGTTTTAGTTAGGGAGTATCAATGAGATGAGGGAGAGTTCTTTTAGTAACTCCGGAAGTTTACTACTCAATCTTGAAAAAAATGCAAGAATTAATGCTTTATTTGAAAAGTTAGTTGCAGTTGGATTTATTCCTAAAGAATAGTGGTGGTGGCAATGCTAAGGTGGTGGACATGAAAGATGGAAGATGCAGTATTTTAATTTTAATATTTCTAAGTTTGATTAATTATGTATAATATCTTTCTATGACTTTATATATAATTCGAGAGTCTGTATTATATCTTTCTAAGTTTGATTATGTTTTGGTTTGTTTATGAATATGCATCAAACATAACCCATTCGAACATAAATACCGTTCGAACGTAATTACCGTTCGAACGTAAAGTCTAAACCGTTCGAACGAGTTCATTCCAGATTTCCATTCTTCTTCAACGACAAAAAACGGATGAACAATTTTTCAAAAAATTTTAAAATAGTAATAACAATACAGTAATATAAACAACATAGGTATAATAACAACATAGTAATATAAACAACAATATCAAAGAATTCCAACAATTTTTCAACAAAGTAAGGAAATCATAGAAAGCAAAAATATTATAAAAAACATACTGATAATGAGATGAAAATTGCGTGTACTGAGAAGGAACTTCACAAAAAGTAATAGAAATAATAGTTTTAATTTGAAAATAGTTGGGACTGGATTGAGGGAGAATGTCACAACTTTGTTTGTGAGGGAGTGAGAGTAGCAGGAGGGGAAGATTCTGATTTCTGAGATCTGTTGCAAATATTTAAATAAAGTTTTCCGTTTGAACGATTATTTAATAACCGTTCGAACAGGAAACCATGAAGTGAGACAAATTTCCTCCTAAAGTTTAATGTTCGAATGGGTATTTACTATCCGTTTGAACGTCAAATCATGAGCGGGAAAATTCCCTCCTAAAGTTTCAAGTTCGAACGGATAAATACACAGTTCGAACGGGAAATGGTCTATAGCAAACCGTTCAAACTTACTAACATAACAGTTCGAACGGGAAACCATGAGCGGGAAAATTTCCTCCTAAAGTTTCAAGTTCGAACGGATAAATACACCGTTCGAACGGTAAATGCTACATAGCAAACCGTTCGAACTCACTAACATAACTGTTCGAACGGTACTGCATATATAACTTCTCCCCGACGGCCATTTCCAAAGTCCCGATCGAACGCTATCTCCAAACAAACTCCCAAAACCTCCATCCCCGCCGTTTAACGGTGCCGTTGCCGCCGTGAATAGTACCTAGTCGAAGCCTCCTACCCTCATTCACCGATATGCTCATTTTCTAACTATTTTACCGTTTAAATTTAGGTTTTTGATGGATTATTTGTTTAAATTAGGATAAATCAATTTATCCATCAATACTCACCATAGATTTGCTTAAATCTATAGTAGGAAGGTTTATTTTAGTTTTGTTTTGTTTTGTTTGTTGAGAAATCCATAGAATCGAAGGATTCCATGGATTTCAATGGCTGAGTCGACTCAGCGATGTACCGTTTGAACGTTGTTTGGTCGTTCGAACGGTACTAGCCAAATAGGAATTACATTTAATCCGTTCGAACGTGATTTGGTCGTTCGAACGGGACTAGCCAAACAGGAATTACATTTAACCCGTTCGAACGTGATTTGGGCATTCGAATGTTGTTAAAGAATTCGAATGGTACTGGCCACACATTTAGCACGTTCGAACGGTATACCTAAAACATAATATTAGTGAATATGTATTTTTATTTACCATTGTAGTTCAATTATATCTTAGCAAGAATAAATCTTATTTTATAATTAAATTAATATAGAATTTACACACATTTTGTTAAATATTTTTATTATTAATATTTTATTGATAAGTTATTAATTAATTGTAAATTTCAGGTTCATTATCATGTCTTCTTCTAGGGCGGGATGTAAGCGATGCAGTCAGGCAGAGACTAGTATCAGTACTCTTGCTAGGGAGAGGACTGTTTCACTAGAGCGACAGGTGAAGCTGTCTGACTTCCAGAGTCTTGTCTGGGAGGGTCATTCCCTGCCATCAGTCTTCAGCGATTGTGGTTGGGGACCTATCTTAGATAGTCCAGGGGACTCATTGGAGACTGTCGCCTATATCGACATTTTTTCTGAGTTCTATAAAGAGTTCGGTGGTACCAGCCCAGATGATGGAGGGGCATATAGCATCTCTGTCCAAGGGGTTCCGATTGTATTTTCACGGGACCGACTATCTGAGCATCTTCGTATTCCTAGGCTGCCAGATGCATATCCGAATATGGTGCCTAGAGAGTCTGATCCTTCAGTTGAGGTAGAGACAGCTGAGAAGGAGTCATCGCTCCATCACACAGATGAGGTCGATATCATTGCTGATCATGAGGTGAAGGATTTGGTTGTTGGTCCAGATGCTCCCCTGTATGACGGGGCGAAGAGCATCAAGTAAGCAGATCTATCTTCGTTTTTCAAGATCCTGAATTTGATAATCGCCAACAACATCGACCCTTGGCAGCACAAAACAGAGGTTGGCATTGATCGGACGAAATTTATGATACGGGTCGCTCATGGCATTTCTATTGACCTGACGGGGTATATATTCGATAGGATTTGATCAGAGTCCCGGTACATTTCTACAGATATACTGTCATTCGGAATCCTGATCACCCGATATCTATTATTTTTCGGTGTTGTGCCTGATGTTGCCGAGCGTAAACGGCAGCCGATGGGGCCGATCAACAACACTACCCTATCATGCAGCACAGGACACTCGAGACTGCGTTTTCGTGGACAGTATCCAGACCTGGTTGATCCTTAGATAGATGCACAGCCAGGAGATCATGGACCACAGGCCGAGGCATCAGTACATAGTGCTACACGTGAGAACATGGCTGAGATCGTGCGTGCAGCGATCAGCAGACAGACACCAACGCTGATCGATGCAGTGCGTATTGAGGTCCATTTTGCTATGTCTGATTTTCGTACTGAGATTATTGGTAGCATCTCTGAATTACGTACGAGGGTTGATGCCATGTCTGCGACTTAGGTCACTATTAGTACTCGACTGACACAGATAGAGGAACGTGTAGCTGCAGTCGAGGAACTGTGCAAAGAGTTGGGGTCTTAGTATTTTCTATTTTTTATTTATTTTTTCTTTTGTTTTTAGAATGGACAATATTTAGTATTTTGTAAATTCACTATTTATTTATGAAATAGTCTTATTTTATATTTCATGAACTAATTATTGATTTATATTATTCATATTATTTAATCAATAAATTTATTATAATTACTAGTTAATATAAATATAATTCTCTTTTTTTTAAAAAAAAAAATATGCTCACCGTTCGAACGGTAAAAAGTTACATTCGAACGGTATATCAATTTTCCGGTATAATAATCTAACTTATCGCGCCAAATTTACGTTTGAACGATCAAATTAGACGTTCGAATGATGAATCACCTGAAATTTACGTTCGAACAATAAAATTAGAAGTTCGAACGATCATATTACGTAAAGAGTCACTGTTCGAACATTTCTATTTTTAGGGATGCCATATTTCGTCTCTAAATATAACGTTCGAACGATGTATGATGCGTTCGAACGGAAAACGTCTTTTTGAGACGACAAATAAAACTCGTCCCTAAATCTCACTTTTTGGGATGATTTTTATTTCATCCCAAAATAAAATTGTCTCAAAATGTCATTTTTGTTGTAGTGACATGATGGAAATGATGTTTCTCTAGCATATGTATAGAAGAGAGCCCATCATGATTTGGTTGAGGGGCTTCGGTTATATATTCTTTGGCTTGTTCTTCTTTATATTCCTGATCATGGAGTGAAATCTTCATTAAGGGATTACATATGTTTGTATTGAAACTCTTTCTGGAAATATATCTTATTCGGATTCAGTAGTTTTGTAGATCAAGTTTTATCTCCTTTTTTTCCCACTTTGTTTTCTTATTATATTTTAAATTTCTTGAGACTCTTTTGCTCGATTAATGAATTTATCTCGTATGATCCTCCTATAAAGGACCTGATTGATATATATATATATATATATATATATATATATATATATATATATATATATATATATATATATATATATATATAAAATTAAAGGCAAGAAGAGGCGAGGAGATGAAAAAAATAGAGGGTTTGAAGAAATGAGAAGACTATTCTCATTATATGATTCATGGGGCGCCCATTGGACCTTCAACCGATAAAAATAAAAATCATAATCATTAATTTTTTTTTCTAAGCAAAACATGCGATTTTACGCTATAAAGAATCGTTGAAAGATTTTCTTTCAAGTTATTAATTGAATCCGAAGATTTTCAGTGAAAATAGATATATGAAGTAAGTCTTTCTTTGAAATTAGAGATAAAAAAAAAAAAAAAACCATCGTTTGAATGTCCGTTAATTTACTATTCACACACTACAAAAACTTTTGACATTAATTAAAATAAAAAATATTAATTTTTCGTTATTTTTATAACTATGAGGAGTCTTATAACAATAACAAGTTTTACATGCTTGGTTATAATCAGCAAAACTCAAGAGATCATACATAATTTTTTAAGATATCATTCATGTTAGATATTTGGACATTGATCCAAATTATGAACATGACGTGAAAGCCTTTCGCATTAATTAGAATAAAAGAATATTAATATTTTAATTTTAATGTTATAGGTATAATTATCTTTTTCTAAGTACTGCTATAAATAATCTTGTTACAAATTGACATTACTAAACCCGAGAGATAAATTATTATTATCATTGTTATACTATTTAAATGAGGAATAAACTGACTTGCTTAAAAAATGCATGTAGAATAAACTGACGACTAAGAACCTTCACAACGCGTCATTTAGAAAAACGACTAGTAGCATTTAGCATTATTAATCTGAGCGAGAGACCATCTAGAAGTGAAGAAAATCGAGTACCTGAGCCGCGTTGGCCGGATAGAAGTCACCGTCCCCAACTGCAATCACCTTTTCCAGGAAGCTTGTTGCTGATATCCCTTCCCCTCCTCTTGATCATCAATGCCAAATTGTCCGGAGACTATAAATATTAAAACACTCTCCCACCATTTCTCCTCACAAACAGCGCTTTTACAATATTAATCTCAGACTCCTCACAGCACAAAAAGCAACTACAAGATATACAAACACAGCAGCAAGTTTCTATTTCCCTTTCCAGGAGAAAGAAAATGGCAGAGAAAGTGAACCAGCAGGTGTACCCCTCGGCACCAACAAAGAAGCAGCCAAGCAGAGACGAAGAATCATCCACTTCACTATCCGATCAGGAGCTCCGAAAGAAGAAAATGATCAAGTGGGGAATATATATTGCTGCGTTTGTTGTGTTTCAGGTCATAGTTATCACGGCGTTTTCACTCATTGTGATGCGTGTGAAGACCCCCAAGGTCAAGTTGGGCACGGTCATGCTTCAAGAGGTGAATACTGGAAACAAAACATCTCCTTCTTTTGACATAAGCTTCACGACCCAAGTAAGGATCAAGAACACCAACTTTGGCCCCTACAAATATGAGAGCACCAATGCCACATTCACTTACCAGGGCGTGACAGTAGGGCAAGTCAACATTCCCAAGGGCAAAGCTGGGTTCCGTTCCACTAAAAAAGTTACTGTTACTGTGAGTGTGAATTCAAATGCACTACCAATTAGCACCACTTCGACTTCTGTTGGAAGTGAATTGGGTGTGGGGGTGTTGACTCTGAACAGCCATGCAAAACTCAGTGGGAAAGTGGAATTGATGTTTGTGATGAAGAAGAAGAAGGCAGCCGAAATGAACTGCACCATGCCTATCGATTTGTCAACAAAGACTGTCGGCCAATTGAACTGCGATTGAACATACATAGTTGTTTAGGAGTTTTCTTCGTTTTATTTTTCTTTATTTTTATTTCTAGTTTTTGCTGGATTTGTAGTTTGTGGTTTTTTTTTTTCTCTGTGAGAATAGAATATATATATATACATATTAAATTTATTAGGTATTTGTCACTACTTAATTCCTTGATTAGCACATGCTGATCTTGATCTCTTACTAATATATACATAAATGGTAAGGAAAATGATACAATTATAGCTCTTTTTTTCAACTTTTACACAACCATGTATTAAATAAGGAATATTTTTGTAAAAAAGCGTATAAAATTAACATCACCTATCTAATATAAATACCCTCGATTTAACACTTGGTTGGATAAAAATTATAAAAAAGAGCTGTAAGTGTATTATTATTCGTATGAGTAATTTGAAGATGTGGGTTTTGATAGTATAGTAGGATTAATTTGGAGCTGGTTGTCACATATCTGATCTCAAACAATTAATCAAACCCCTTTAACAAACTTATTCAAACTAATTAAGGCAACCTTAATTTTGTTAACCATGGACGATATAACAAATTAATGCTCAAGATCAGAAAGGAAGCTGTAAATAAAAATTTATATATAAGATTTAAGGGGATCGAACTACATTAAGAATTTATTTGGAGCCATTGGTAATACATATTAAAAGAATAGAAGAACTTGTATTTTCAAAAGCTTTCGGGATAAAATTAATAAACCTCCACATAAATTTTTTCCCAAAACATTTTGGGAGGGCCAGCTCCTTGATCCCCCAGTACTCATGCCGTGGATGATCCCCACTGATCAAGATGATAGATACATAATATTTAAGAAGGAACTCTAAAATCACCATGGCGAAAACACTAATATACAGTAGCTAGCGTTGTAATTTGGAATTAGTCCAATATGAAAGGATATACATATAGAAAGAAATAGATTAAAATGAAGAGAAAAACAGCAAGGTCGGATATATATATAAAAGGATTGTTATATATATAATTAATTAGTTTATATATGAGATACATATATAGCTACGCAAATTAATATCTGATCTTGATCAAAAGTTAGAGACTTCAAAAGGCCGATATTTAAACATTAAACATGAGAAAGAGACACATTGTACGGATCAGTCTACTAGTTTTTTTTTTTTTTTTTTTTAAATTTAGTTAAGCCCAATTTCGACAAGAATATTTTTTATGGCTTTGTTATTTTTTTTTTTCTTCCTAGGGAATCACTAGTTTTTCAATAATGGCTTCTTTTTTTTTTGGTGTGTTTATTAGTTGATACCCCATTTAGTTGCCCCTACGATCGACCACCTTATCAGTTTGGTGATCAAGCACCAGACTGATACCTCATCAATGAGATCATTTATGTCAGCTGCCAGCACCAAACTTAATCTAGATCTCTGTCAGTGCAATTCGATGGATATATTCGTATTATACCCATCACGAAATTAGAAGCAACTAAAATAAAAAGCAAAGAAAATATCCACTACAAAGGTGATCAGGAAAACCAACTAATTAACGATAACTACATAGTCAAACGCGAAAAAGGAAACAGCCAAACATTGGAGACATCAAGAGATCAAAAGAGGAACGCACCTTGGATCATGTGGACTTCGGTGATCAGGTAAATCGCGATGCAAAAACGATGAGGTGAACGAAACTGATGGTAATAAGAAGTTGATGAGAAATAATGGGAGACTTAATGAGAAGAAAATGAAAAGATAAGATGAAGAAACTATACATTGGGGTTCTAGATAGGGTTAACTTTTCATAACTAAAAGGCCTTTTAAGTTGACACAATCTTCGACTTTGTCTAGTTTTGAGCAACCAAAACCCTAAAGCCGAAGATTGAACAAGGATATATATATATATATATATATATATATATATATATATATATATATATATCGTACGTCAGTTTGTTATTTAAAAGAACTGAGCATCGAACAAGGGCTTGAGAATGCCAACCGAAACTATTCGGTCTGGCTCAACATCGATCATCAAATGCTAGCTATATATTGAACGCTATGAAAATGATTCTTTCATGGTGCCATATACAGGAGAAAGTCGTAATTCTAGCTAGGTTGCATGCATGCATGGAGTAAATCTTCAAGTTCCCTTAAGGCATTCCAGCACTCTCTCGTGCTTGAAGTTGATCATAGCATATTGAATGCTGGAAGCCTTTGAGGGATGTTGAAAACTTCTCCATTTTAGTCTTCCAAAACTTGACCGATTTCATCTCATTGCCATACTCAGGCGCCATACAAAGCTAGCTTGGTTCAGTGGGTTTATATAAGGACGGCTAACTGCTAATTGGGTACCCCCTCGATTTGCTTAGGCAGGCCAGCTACGAATTAAATCGAATACCACAATCAATATCACCATCTATCGAATATCCATGTTTTGGGACACAATAATTCAGTTTTATAGAATATGTATGTCTCGATCACGAATAATCGAAGCCTAGCAGCTGTTTTCTTTTATCCACATGTCTATGGTTTAAGGGCAACTTTTTAGGGGGAATATTTAAAGAGTGGGTTATCTTGGTGGACTCATTCTCCATCCCAAGGGTCAAGTATTAATGGAATCTTGTACACGTACGTGAAGTCAATCTTTACTTGTTTCTAAAACTCTCCTTCTCATGAGTTTTGTAAAGATAAAATAAGCAGGAAAAAAAGGCCACTAGCCTACCATCTTCTTATAATGATCTGTCTGTATCTTTGTAGCCTTTACAAAAATTTATTCCTCAGTGAAAGATAGAACAGATAATGAATCCAGGAAAGAACAATGTCACAATATGGAGATCAGCCACAAAACAAGCATTTTGTTCTAGAGGCACGGATCTCACCCTTGCACACACTAGATCAATTGTCAATGTTGGAAATCGACAAAGAACGTGGAAAAAGAAGAAGAGATCGATCACATTCTCCAAATGCCTGCAACCTGATTATTAGGAGGCTAAGCTAATTAATTAGCATGGACGTTGCTGTTTGACTTTGAGCAAGTAAAGCATATAACATGGCCAACAAATTCCTTCCTGATCACTAACATTTAAAGTGGAAGTGTAAAGATGAACATTTGATCTTTGAGAAGGTTCTTAAATCTGATCCTATTCTCTTGTACGTAACATACTAACAAGAGTTGACATTGCTTGCTTTATTTGCCATAATTAGAGGCGGCTTCTGGCATGCATGGGTACTGATGAGTCTTGGGATTTCGCAGGTCGGAAGAAATAATATTAGGCTGTGATAAATTGCATGTACTGTTTTATGTAAACGCAGTACCCAATGTCTTATATATTGATTCAGGCACGAGTGATAACTCAGACAAACCAAAAGTAGTACTGCCTGGCCTGGATCGATCTGATACAATATACACATATACATATATAGAACTTAATTAATAACATAGTCGAAAATATATATATATATATATATATATATATTTATATGACATTTATGAAACTACATGTAATGTATATATCATCTGTAGTGAGTCAGATTTGAGTATATTAGGTAGTACTGATGTATCATTATTATTCCCTTATAGCTAACAGTACCGGTACTCGACCCGACGATATTAATAATGGAAATTCCGGCTTCTCCCATAGCGGCTCTGAACAAGGGAGATCACAAGAAACCAGTCAAAATACAGTGATAGTCCGGATCGACCTGATAAACAACCCTTATATTTGGGGTTTGGCAATTCATGATGAGAACATGCGTACATAGGGGTGGCACTAATTAAGGTCCAAAAGTTGAACTTAATGACACAAATTTAATTTATATTTTTTTATCAATTGTTTTAAGATATATAGCTGAAGGAGTTTTTACCATCTTTAAAAAAAGGATAAGTTATTATTTGTAGTATTAAGGTTGTGGTAATTAATATGCCAAATTAATGTCAGAAATTATAAGTTGTATTTGTTGACTTCAGAACATTGTACGTATCTTAATTAAATTTTCGTTTCATGTTTACGTACAGACATGACCTGCTTCTGAAATTAATGCCGAGCTAAAATAAATTTTCTCTGTACCTTCATTTAGAAAACTAGAAAATTTACTTACATAAGTTTTCTATGGAATTATAAATTTAGTGAGACATTCTTTAAACGTACATTTGGCATATTCGTGAGACATTCTAATCCATCGATCAAAGGTTGCCGTTCAATTTATTCTCCGCACAATGTCGGGTATGGATATCATACAGGCACAACGCTTTCCCCCTTGATTCCAGATAATAATTTTTAACTTCAGACATTTGGCATAAAATCATATAACAAATTTTATCTTCAGACATTTGGTCTCATCGTGCGTGGGACAGTCATCTACTGGAGTCTCATCCTTGATGACATCTTCACCATCTGTCCCTACAGCCAGTTGTTGTGTAGTGCACCAAGCTCACAGGGGATCCCAAGAAAATCAGCGATAATATCTGCAGAGATAGTAATACTCACTCTCCGAATAACGAACGAAAATGACTCATCATTAGCCTTCACTTGACCTATAGCCCGATAAAATTCATTGACTATGCCAAGATAGGCCTCCCCCCTCTGCTGACAAATTAGGCCTCATCCGCTATCACTAATAATAGAAAATAGGCTTTGTCCATCCCAGACAAAATTGCAAGTCTTTTATAATAATCTCCCACTCTACCAATATCGGCCTCCTCGTCTCACTTGCTTCACCGCTAGGTTGGCCCTCTCTCCCACGTTTTCTTTCAATGTATGCCATTAGTTTATTGTTCATAAAAACAAATATACAATGAATATAAATAAAATGGAAAGTTCTAATTATATTATATACTGTGATGTTCAAATAGAAACTACTAAATTCGAACAAGAACTACTTTGTTTGAACTACCAGGTATTTAATTTGAACGCCAAATAATACTATTCGAACAATATCGATCCATGTTTGAACGATTTATACCCATTCAAACAAAATTAGGACTTGTTCGAACGGTTAATACGGATTTGAACGGATAAATATGCAGTTCAAACAATATAAATCCTATGGCAATCAAACAACATAAATGTTCCATTCGAACGGAAAGCAAAAACTATTTGAACGGTTTGTCAACTCAGTTTTTATTGTTCGAATGTGTTGTATCACGTTCAAAGACAAAAATGTATGTTTGGCAAATGCTCATTCGAACAGCTTTGAAGCTGTTGGAATGAGATCATCCATGAAGATCCATGACTGAGTCGACTCATAACCAAATGTGGAAACCAACGATTTATCAAGAATTGTTGGCTTTAAGAAAAAAAAATAACACACTCCATAATTTCTATGGCCAAATGCCGTGTGTGGTGGCTGGAAAACACAAAAAAGGGGGTCGGATTGGATTCGAAATCCAACCCCCATTTCAACTCATTTTATCCAAATTTCAAGCACATAGATATATCGTGTAATAGGTCATATCTCTTAGAAGGCAGCAAATGGTCAATATACGGTGGAATTGGTGGCGAGTGGTGGCGTACGACAAAGAAGGGGCTTTGAGTGATGGTCTGTGTGAATGTGAACCGTTCAACATTTGAATTGGGTATATTGTATTGAGCAGTCACGTTCGAACGCATAATTTCCAGTTCGAACGAGATATCTATTTTAATGTACTTGTTTGAACAGAAATTTGGATGTTCGAACAAAGGCTTTAGTTGTTTGAACTATATATGATCCTGTTCGAACACATGGATTCATGAAAACTTCCATAATAAAATATGACGATTCATTCGTGTCAATGATCTTAGTCCTTTCAAACATGCCAATGCTAGGTAAAATGCCTATATAAGTATACTATATAATATAATACTTAACTATATACCATACTACCATTCAATATATATATAAGTATTAGTATACTATATATATAGTATAATTTTTAACTATATATTATACTGTATACTAAACTATATAACAATGTACTATGTACTTATAAACTATACTATATAGTATAGTATATAGTATATAGTTATTTTATACTTGTTAAAATAATTGAGTTGTTCTACTTATCAACTATAAGATGTCAACTTATACGTTACTAGTGCTTATACTAGTATTATCATACTATAGTAAATAAAATACTAGTTATATTATAGTACTATATATAGTACTGGTTATAATATTATATTATAATTAGTACTAGTCATATTATACTAGCTATAGTATAGTACTAGTTATATACTAACACTCATAATGTTTTATAACACTTGTACTAACTAATTATATGATCCTATTGTCCATTATACTATAATTTATTACGAAATTATTATTGGTCATATTATCTTACTACTACTATATTATACTATACTGCTAGTAGTATACTAGTAAAAATATAATATCGTATATAGTGCATACAGGTGCACAAGTTGTTTATTGGAAGGAAAAATATTCCATTCAAACAGAATATTATCATATTCAAACAGTCTGGAATTGTGTTCGAACAAAGACTCTACTGCATAATAAGTGCATTTGAGCGGAAATGATAATTTGGCGTGTCTTTGGCGGGAAAGTTGCCACCAAATCCATAGAATCTATCTCCATTATAATGCTATTTTACGGCATTCGAATGGAATTGGATAGGCAATGTCACATACGCAAACCAAAGTTTGAGGGAATATGCTGCGGTATATTAATATACCTCAGCATATTAATATTAAATTAGTTTTTTTTCCCAAAAAGGAGGGTGGCATCTCTGGCACTTCGTTAAATAATGGCCTCACTTAGGGCGGAGGAATACCTTTATTAATATTAAATTAGTTGCGGCGATTTTAACCTCCAGGAAAAATATTAAATACAACAATTTTCAAAGATGCTGGAAATAATAAGAAGCTATTTGTGGCGATATTCTGTGTATTAACAATGATAGAAAATGCTGCAAATATTTTTTCTCAATGATTTAACGTTGAGATCTTCATGTTATTTGCGGTGTATTTTCACAATATTAGTAGTGAAAAAAATCGCTGCAAATAATCAATTTTCCTAACATTTTTTAGTTTTGCTGGATTAAATTATAATTGAGTAGACAATAGCGACGAATGTGCGATGCAGTATAAATCGTTGAGAAAAAGTATACGCGGCGAGCTTAGGGGTTATTCCCAGAGATTTTTGGCGAGGGGAAAGGCTTTGTTTCTTGTAGTGATTCTTTTCAATCAGTTCGAATAGAGTATAACTCATTTGAACTAGTCTTTGTTGGAATTAAGAGCACGGAAGATACGGCATCATTCTTAAAATTTTGTGTTCGAACGTGTAAATAAGCGTTCGAATGGGAACATTAAACTTAAATCGCCTAGACTTCCTTCGACTTCAAAATTAGACAGGAATTTTTGGGGCGCCAAACAGAGTGGGGGGTGGGGGGATTTTTGGCTCTTACTTTGTGTTTCAATTTTAGTGAGAGGTAGAGAGAGAGATTTCATTCTAGAGAGGGAGTGTGTTTTTCATTTGAAAGCTTGATAGTGTGCAAATCTATTGAGGTTTGTATTTTTTTATTATCCAAATAGTAGATTTCGATTTATATGTTTTTGTAGATTTATTTGTTGAGTTATTTGTATTGTGATTAATTATTGAATGCTCTCTAACTCTTGAAACTTTTCATTTATAGGTTTTAAACATTTGGATACTAATATTGGATTGCATAACCTTGAGGTAAGGCTGTGCTGATTGTTTGGTAGTAATAATCATGTATATTTCGAAATTGATAGTATTGGATTTGATGTATGTTGGATTGTTGATGATATTGACAATGTTTTGTACTTTGTTTGAATTGTTGATGATATTGATAATGTTTATTGGATTTGTGCAAGTTCAAAATTGGTATATATGTGTTTTATATTTGTGAATGAAGTACATTAGCTAGGGTTTTGAGAGATCAGTATTTAGATGAATTTAAGATTGGATTTGTGCAAGATTGAATTTAAGATTAATATCATGTGGTCCCAATATTCATTGATGATAGTTTTATAATATAATTTTATACTATATTAGATTTTGTTTCAATTAATTATATTAGATTTTGTTTCAAGTTATTAATTGAATCCGAGGATCTTAAGTGAAAATAGATATATGAAGTAAGTCTTTCTTTGAAATTAGAGATAAAAAAAAAAAAAGTTGTTTGAATGTCCGTTTATTTACTATTCACACACTACAAAAACTTTTCACATTAATTAAAATAAAAAATATTAATTTTTCGTTATTTTTATAACTATGAGGAATCTTACAACAAGTTTTACATGCATGCTTGGACGTTATAAATTATAATGATCAGCAAAACTCAAGAGATAAATAATTTTTTAAGATATCATTTAATGTTGGATATTAATTGGACATTGATCCAAAGGAACACGTGAAAGTCTTTCGCACTAATTAGAATATATAAAAGAATATTGATATTTTAATTTTAATGTAATAGGCCATAATTATCTTTTTTCTAAGTGGTATAAATAATCTTGATATACAAATTGACATTACTTGTAAACAGAAAAACCCGAGAGATAAATTATTATTATCGTTGTTATAATATTAAATGTGGAATAAACTGACTTGCTTAAAAAAATGTGGAATAAACTGACGACTAAGAACCTTCGCAACGCGCGCTTCATTTAGCAAAACGACTAGTAGCATTTAGCATTATTAATCTGATCGAGCGAGAGACCATCTAACAAATTAATGCTCAAGATCAGAAAGGAAGCTGTGCATCAAAATTTATAAGATTTAAGGGGATCGAACAACATTAAGAATTTATTTGGAGCCATTGGTAATACATATTAAAAGAATAGAAGAACTTGTATTTTCAAAAGCTAGCTTTCGGGATAAAATAACCCTCCATAATTTTTTCCCGATTCCCCAGTACTACTCATGCCGTGGATCCCCGGCCACCGATCAAGATGATAGATACAAAATATTTAAGAAGGAACGCTAAAATCATCATGGCGAAAACACTAATATACAGTAGCGTTGTTTGGAATTAATCCAATATGAAAGGATATATAGAAAGAAACGGATTAAAATGAAGAGAAAAACCGCAAGGCCGGATATATATAAAAGATTGTTATATATATATTTATATATATATAATTAGTTCATATATGATATACATAGCTACGCAAATTAATATCTGATCTTGATCAAAAGTTAGAGACTTCAAAAGGATAATTAAACATTAAACATGAGAAAGAGATATTCCACATTGTACGGAGTATACTAGTTTTTTTTTTTTTTTTTGCCAACCTTTTGGTATCTTTAATTTTTGTAATTAAGCCCAATTTCGACAAGAATATTTTTTATGGCTTTATTTTTTTTTTCTTCCTAGGGAATCACTAGTTTTTCAATAAAGGTCTCTCTTTTTTTTTGGTGTGTTTATTGGGTGCCAGCTTCTGATCTCATGGGGACCTTAGGCGGTAGCCTTAGTTAATACCCTTTTTAGTTGCCCCTACGATCGACCCCCTAATCAGTTTGGTGATCAAGCAACAGACTCATACCTCATCAATGAGATTGTTTATGCATGTCAGCTGCCAGCACCAAACTTAATTAATCTCTGTCAGTGCAATTCGATGGATATATTCATATTATATATACCCATCACGAAATAATTAGAAGCAACTAAAATAAAAGGCAAAGAAAATATCCACTACAAAGGTGAGGAAAACCAACTAAACGATAACATAGTCAAACGCTGAGAGGAAAACAACGCGCCAAACAATATTGGAGACATCAAGAGAAAAGAGGAACGCACCTTGGATCGATCATGTGGACTTCGATGATAACGTAACGTAAGAGTTTTATTTAAACTCTATGTCTCACACACCTATCTTGAAAGAGTTTGAAATAACTCAAAATTTGATGCAGGGAGATCTGAGTCAGATGATGCTGAATTGTCAGACTGCGCGTTGACTGTACTGAAATACCTTGAGGTGGCAGATCAGCACAAAAAAGGCAAGAAATTGTGATCTTTTCTTGGTTGGATCAGTTTTGAGCACGTTTCAGTATTTTAGCCATAACTTTAGCTACGGGTATCAGAATTGCGCATATGACCTCAATTCGGAAAGCTCTTTTCAGCGCGCACATTGTGGGCACCCAGCTATGCTGGTGTGCATCATTTTTTAGGCCAAATTCTACTATTTTTCTCTCCAATTTCATATTTTTAATTAATTTTTATCTTTTATGGTAATATTTTATTTGCTATTTTGGAAGTGATTCTGAACTTGATTTATGTCAGATTTATGACAGATTATTTCTTTTATTATGTATTTAATTTTGGCATGAATATTGAGATTTTGCTATTTTTGATAAAATTCTAATACAGTCGATTTTCAGCTATTACAGCCCGGCCTGTGGGTTAATTTTGGTTATTCTGGAATATTGACAATTTGAATTGACATCAGAGGTTTTTCTCTGTATTTTTGGGGTGAATCTCTTGTTTTCTTTACTGTGAATCTCTTATTTTCTTTCCTGTGAATCGTCTGTTGAAACTAACCTGCAGAATAATCATTATTCTATCCGACGTCAAAACTTATCATTTAATAGATAAGTTATAATAGAATAAGAAAACTCCTAAGAGATAAGATTAACTTTATATCTCTAATCACAGTCAAATACAAAGTCTTTAGATTTCTTGATGGTCAGAAACCTATAAATAGTACTGAGGGATTAAGGGTTCTCATCTATAACATTATTGTACCTCTAACCATCGGGAGACACTTATAAGGCTAAGTTGCGCTAGGGTGATCTTTCTCTCATAGTCAGATTAATTTCTTCATCAAACAGATTGAGAAAGGTACGTGTTTAATTATCATTGTTTTATTATTGTAGATCATAAAAAATCAAAGATCCAATTATTAATGTTCATGTTACAATATTTGACAGGTAAATGATAAGGTGAACGAAATTGATAGTAATAAGAAGTTGATGAGAAATAATGGGAGACTTAATGAGAAGAAAATGAAAAGATAAGATGAAGAAACTATACATTGGGGGCGCTAGCTAGGGTTATTTTTTCATAACTAAAAGGCCTTTTAAGTTGATACACTCTTCGACTTTGTCTAGTTTTGAGCAACCAAAACCCTAAAGCCGAAGATTGAACAAGGCCAGATATATAGTACGTCGGTTTTTTATTTAAAAGAACTGAAAATCGAACAAGGGCTTGAGAAAGCCAAGAAATTATTCGGTCTGGCTCAACATCGATCATCAAATGCTAGCTATTGAACGCTAAGAAAATGATTCTTTCATGGTGCCATCTACATGAGGAGAAAGTCGTAATTCTAGCTAGGTTGCATTCATTCATGGAGTAAGTCTTCAAGTTCCCTTAAGGCGTTCCAGCACTCTCTCGTGCTTGAAGTTGATCATAGCATGTTGAATGCTGGAAGCCTTTGAGGGATGTTGAAAAATTCTCCATGTCTTCCAAAACTTGACCGATTTCATCTCATTGCCATACTCGGGCCATACAAAGCTAGCTTGGTTCAATGGGTTTATATAGGGAGGCCTAGCTGCTAATTGGGTACCCCCTCGCTTTGCTTAGGCAGGCCTGCTACGAATTAAATCGAATACCACAATCAATATCACCATCCATTGAATATTCATGTCTTGGGATACAATAATACAGTTTTATAGATTATATATGTCTCGATCACGAATAATCGAAGCCTAGCAGCTGTTTTCTTTTATCCACATATCTATGGTTTAAGGGCAACTTTTTAGGGGGAATAATTAAAGAGTGGGTTATCTTGGTGGACTCATTCTCCATCCCAAGGGTCAAGTATATTTAGTGGAATCTGGTACACTTTTCATGTTTAGGGTTAAGAGGGAATGTCTAATTAGTTTTTCCACGTGAAGTAGTCAATCTTTATTTGTTTCTAAAACTCTCGTTCTCATGAGTTTTGTAAAGATATAATAAACTGGAAAAAAAGGGCCGGCGCCACTAGCTTGCCATCTTCTCATGATCTATCTGTATCTTTGTAGCCTTTACAAAAATTTATTCCTTAGTGAAAGATCGAGATAATGAATCCGCGGGGAAAGAACAATGCCACATGGAGATCAGCCACAAAACAAGCATTTTGTTCTAGATCAGGCACCGATCTCACCCTTGCACACACCAGAATTGTCCATGTTGGAAATCTACTGCATAGAACGTGAAAATAGAAAAAGAGATCACACTCTCCAGTTGCCTGCAATCTAATTATTTGGAGGCTAAGCTAATTAATTAATTAGCATGTCCCTTTTTCGGACGTTGCTGTTTGACTTAGAGCAAGTGAAGCATATACCATGGCGGGCGGCCAACAAATAATTCCTTCGGCCTGATCACTAACTTTTAAAGTGGAAGTGTCTAGCTAGATCATGAACATGTAATCTTTGAGAAGGTTCTTAAATCTGATCCGATTCCCTTGTACGTAACATACTAACAGGAGTTGACATTGCTTGCTTTATTCGCCATAATTAGAGGCCTATAGGCATGCATGAGTACTGGAGTCATGGGAAGAAATAATATAGGCTGTGATAAATTGTACTGTTTTATGTAAACACACTCGATGTCTTATATATTGATTTAAGCACACTCGTCATGAATAGTGGAAAGCATAATGATAACTCAGATCACAAACCAAAAGTACTGCCCTGGATCGATTTGATACAATATACATATATAGAACTTAATTAATTACATAGTCGAAAATATATATATTTATATGTATTGAGACTAGTCCACTTCATCCAGAACGTCTTCAAATTCAAAACAAGATCAGCACAAAACAAGCTCCTCCGAAACAAACTCCAACAGCTGATCTTCCACAAAACTCGGTGCCGATAGCTCAAGTCAAATTGATTCATCGTCATCCTCAAATGTAACGGCTAAGGATAAGATAGGATAAAGACAAATGCAAAATAGAGATAGTTCACGTTTTTTGAATTCATCCTCTTGCTGTACATCGTAAAACATAATTCATCTATAAAATCCTCCTGAAGCTTCCAAAATAATTATGGGAAGCAAAGTTCAAAAACACTTTCTCTTTATGGTATCAAGAGCCACCTGATCCATACTGTGTGCATCATGTCCTCCTCCACCACCTCCTCCTCCAATCCCATCTCTAATCCTGCACCTACTCATCCCACCCATCATATAACACTCAAACTTACTCGTGACAATTACTTGTCATGGAAAACTCAACTTTTACCCTATCTCCGTGGCCAAAAACTCTTTGGGTTTGTTGATGGTTCCCATTTCTTCCAAATCTATGGTTTCCTCTATCTTTATTAAATTCAAAAATCATGTTGAACGTTATTTTGGCAGACCCATCAAAGCACTTCAATCCGATTGGGGAGGTGAATATCGAAAATTACATACTCTCTTAAATACTTTTGGTATTTCTCACCGTATTTCATGTCCTCATATTCATGAACAAAATGGCTCAGTGGAACGCAAACATCGTCACTTAGTAGAAACTGGGCTCACTTTGCTTGCTACTGCTTATGTTCCTCAAAAATATTGGGATGATGCCTTTACTACAGCTGCCTTTCTCATAAATCGGTTACCTTCTCCTCGGTTACATTCTCCTGTAATCAACCATGAAACTCCTCTTGAGCGATTATACCATCAGGTTCCTGATTACAAATTTTTAAAAACATTCAGTTGTACATGTTGGCCCCATCTTCGGCCCTACAATAAACATAAAATGGATTTTCGTTCCTCTCGTTGTATCTTTCTTGGATATAGCCAATATCACAAAGGCTACAAATGTTTAGATCCATCTTCTGGGCGCATCTATATTTCTAGAAATGTTATATTTGATGAGTCCATATTTCCATTTTCTCAAAAACAATTATCTGGTCCTTCCACTAACATTACTGCAGGTGCTCCTCTTCCCTCTACCATCCGTCTACCACAACCACAAGATTCTCACAAAGCTCTAGTGACCAACTTGCTTCCGCAAACTCCATACCAATGCCTTCCACAACTAGTGCTCCTTTTCCAGTGCAGTCTTCACAAGTTGTTCAGCATCCCATGCAGACTCGAGCCCGCAATCATGTTTTTAGGCCCAAGTGTTTTCCGGATGGCACCTTGGCTCGCCAACCGCACGCATTAAACACTATAGCTCCTCCTTTGGACCTTGATGCGTCAAAGCCCACCTCTTTTACCTCAGTCGTCAAACACCCCGCATGGCGCCAAGCTATGAATGAGGAATTCACAGCCCTCATGCAAAATGGTACATGAACACTTGTTTCCCCAAAACCCAAGATGAACTTAGTGGGCTGCAAATGGGTTTTCAAGATAAAACGACAGGCGGATGGTTCTCTTGAAAGATACAAGGCCCGTCTTGTGGCTAAAGGTTATCACCAACAAGCCGGCATTGACTATGGTGAAACTTATAGTCCGGTGGTCAAGCCCATCACCATTCGGCTCATTTTATCACTTGTTATTTCCTCCAATTGGATCATTCGCCAATTGGACGTGAAGAATGCATTCTTACATGGGGATATGGAAGAAGATATATTCATGGCTCAACCACCTGGTTTTAAGCATCCGACTTTCCCGAATCATGTTTGTCACTTGAAGAAATCTCTTTATGGCTTAAAACATGCTCCACGGGCTTGGTACTCCAAACTCAGTTCCCGGCTTATTGATTTGGGCTTTATGGGCTCCAAATTCGACACCTTGTTATTCATCTACAGGCATGGACCAAGCCCTGTGTACATACTTATTTATGTAGATGACATTGTGATCACAGGGCCCGACTCAATACAAATTGCTCAACTCATTTCCATGCTCCAATCCAAATTTGCTCTTAAAGACCTTGGACCCCTACACTACTTTCTTGGAGTTGAAGCCCATTTCACAAAAGTTGATCTACTACTTTCACTACAGCGCTATATAAATAATCTTCTTCAACGTACGAATATGACAGCGGCAAAACCAATTTCTTCTCCCATGGTCTCTACTGCAGCACTCTCTCAACACCATGGATCCCTTTTCGGACACCACACTCTACCGTAGCACTGTTGGGAGCTTACAATACTTAAGCTTCACCCGTCTAGATATTGCATTCGCAGTCAATAAGGTATGTCAGTTCATACATCGACCGACGACAGACCATTGGCGTGCTATAAAAAGGATATTGCACTATCTCAGACTCACACCACATAATGGTCTCCTTCTTCAACCGTCAAGTTCACTTTCTCTTCGGGCCTTCTCTGATTCTGACTAGGCAAGTTTCCCTGATGATCAGCGGTCCACTACAGGTTATTGCATTTTTCTTGGTCCAAACTTAATTTCTTGGAGTTCACGGAAGCAAAAGACAGTGTCACGTTCTAGCATCGAAGCCGAATATAGAATTATTGCCAACACCTCAGCTGAGTTAATCTGGGTCCAATCTCTTCTCAGCGAGCTTCAAATTAAATTGCCACATCCACCTATACTGTGGTGCAACAATATTGGTGCAACATACATGACTGCTAATCCTCTCTTCCATTCCCGAACAAAACATATTTCTATAGAGTACCACTTTGTTCTTGATTAAGTTGCCTCCAAATCTCTCAATGTCCGCTTTCTTTCGTCAAAGGATCAACTTGTAGATGCTTTAACAAAGCCGTTACCACCAGCTCATTTTGCCTCTATTCGACACAACCTCAACATTCGAGAGCTCCCGTTGAACTTGCGGGGGCATATTGAGACTAAGTCCACTTCATCCAGAACGTCTTCAAATTCAAAACAAGATCAGCACAAAACAAGCTCTTCCGAAACAAACTCCAACAGCTGGTCTTCCACAAAACTCGATGCCGATAGCTCAAGTCAAACTGATTCATCGTCATCCTCAAATGTAACAGCTAAGGATAAGATAGGATAAAGACAAATGTAAAATAGAGATAGTTCATGTTTTTTGAATTCATCCTCTTGCTGTACATTGTAAAACAGAATTCATCTATAAAATCCTCCTGAAGCTTCCAAAATAATTATGGGAAGCAAAGTTCAAAAACACTTTCTCTTTAATATGACATTTATGAAACTACATGTAATGTATATATCATCTGTAGTGAGTCAGATTTGAGTATAATAGGTACTGATGTAACATTATTCCCTTATAGCTAACACCGGTTGATCAACCTGACGATATTAATGGAAATCCCGGCTTCTCCCATAGCGGCTCCGAACAAGGGAGATCACAAGAAACCAGTCAAAATACAGTGAGAAGTCCGGATAGACAACATAAACAACCCTTATGTTTGGGTTTTGGCAATTCATGAGAACATGCGTAGGGGTTTTTGACCCCACATGATTCACCCCCTAATTCGTTTACTCATTAAAAAAAAAAAAAATGTCCCTTAATTAAGGTTGAAATTAGTGACACAAAATTAATTTATATTTTTTGATCAATTGTTTTAAGATATATAGCTGAAGGAGTTTTTACCATCTTTAAAAAAAGGATAGGTTATTATTTGTAGTATTAAGGTTGTGGTAATTAATAAGCCAAATTAATGTCAGAAATTATAAGTACTTGTATTTGTTGACTTCGGAACATTGTACGTACGCATCTTAAGTTTTGGTTTGTTTACTGACATGAACTGCTTCTGAAATTAATGCCGAGCTAAAATAAGTTTTCCCTACCTTCATTTAGAAAACTAGAAACTTACGTATATACATATATAATTACAAGATTCTTTGAAATGCGTAGAAGTTTCACAAAACAAAATCCTGGATTTTCTATGAAATTATAAACGTACTGCATTCAGCATATTCGTGAGACATTCTAATCCATTGATCAAAGGTTACCGCGCGTTCAATTTATTCTCTGCACAATGTCGGATATATATAGATATATATAGGCACAACACTTTCCCCCTTGATTCCAGATAATAATTTTTATCCGTGGACGTTTGGCATCAAATCATATAACAAAGTTTTTTTTTTTTTGGTAGGAACAAAAAAGAGAATTTTGTCTAAGATTAATGTTAGATACAGTTATGGATTGTACAAACATCACATACTCCTTTTGAAAAAGAGTGGAGTCCAATCCACTATTAAAAATTAATTAATTTTTTCATGTATGTAGATATCATATGTACTCATTCTCTTTAAATATAAGAGTGCACGACGTTTATACACTTTATGATTGTAAATATAATTTTTCTTTAATTATTTTACCGATCGAAGAATATTTTATAATTTATTTATAGAGTATTCACTAAAAAAGTTCCACTACTTTTTAATTCATCGATCTTTACGTACGAAGAATCTTCATTTGTTCGTACCGGTTGATACTTAAGCGGCATGCACATGAGTGTTGATTGACTGATCTAGGAATGAATAACTCCAAACTAAATTAAGGTTTTGTTAAAAGTGTAATTAAAAAGAAATAGTTTATGAACATATATATATATATATATATATAATCCTATATATATACAGTTACAAATATCAGAGACGTCTGCATATATTATATTTGCACGTACGTAAGAGGAATTTGGTGAAGAAAGATGGGATAATCTTTTTGCCATGTTGATAGCGGCCGTCACCTTGCATGCATAGATAGGAAAGGATCCACACTCCACGAATGTTTCCACTTGCATGCAGACAAGTCAGATCGAGTGCTCTTTCATGCCATGATTATCCCAAATTCCAAAATATATCAGAACTGATTGGCAAATTTCTTCTATTCACAACTTCAAAGATGGGAAGCTACCAAAGGCCAACGAATGCAGCTCCAATTAATATATATATATATATATATATATATATATATATATATATATATATATATTTATATACAAAGAGTGGGCGGCATTGTTTTTTCATATCCTTGTAGAATTCTGCTACATAATTGAGATATATATATATACACTAGCAGTTGAGCAACGTACATGCGAGGCACGTTTGCCATGTATTACTATAAAATAAATTGTTCAAAAATATAAACATCTAGTGTACAAAAAAAAAAACTAAGGTAAATGAGGATAATATAGCTCATTCAAGTTGCAAACTATAGTTACATTGTGTACTACATTTATTTTAATATGCCAAAGGCACATGTTCATTGCAAAACCAGCATGCTTATTGTTGTTTCATTCACATTTCTTCACTCCCAATACTTGAATCAGATAAACATTTTTTCTCTACTTTTATGTTGTATAATAAAATAATTCCTTCTCATTTGCACAGTCAAGCACTCATTTGCTTTGTTTGGCTGTTCGTGTATATGATATTCTTATTGAAAGCAAGAACACACTCTTCTTTCTATCTAAAATCCAATTATGTAAAAATATTTATCACATATCACAATAAATACCAAAATGCAAAAATATTTATCACACACAAAAAAAAAAAGATGTACAAACAAATGCATAAATTTTTTTTCAAAAAATATGCAGAATGAAAACCACATTAAGATGTAGAGAAACATCAGTAGCTAAAATAAAGAAGAAGAACCCTCAACGCACGGCATAAATTTTCCTTTCTCTTTGGCAGCCCAGTCTCAAAACTCCATATCACAATAAACACTAAGACGCAAAAATATTTATCACAAAAATAAGATGTACAAACAAATATATAAATATTTTTTACAAAAAAAAAGATGCAAAATGAAAAGCACAATAAGAAGTAGAAAAACATACCAGCAGCTAAAATAAAGAAGAAAAAACCCTCAACACATGGCATAAAATTTTCCTTTCTCTTTACTAGCCCAATCTCAAAACTTTGCAATAGAAGCTCAAAAATCACAACACAATACTCTACCCTTCATCCCTCCTATCAACAGGCCAAAACATCATCTCGGCTGATAATGTCACACCACAAAATAGTAAAACCAACGAGATGCGCAAGACCCAATGAACAAAAATCAAAACCATTACTGAAAGAACAAAAAAAATCATGAGAATAGACTAATATTTGGTGAGGGACGAGACGGCTACTATGCGAACTACAAAAAAATAAAGAGAACTTTACCAAATAGATGAGAAGTCAATCAGATATTATGTGATAAGGGGTAACAGTGTAATATACTCAAATCAAAGAAGGGGATAAAACACAAAAAATAAAACTAAAAGACCAAAACTGTAATGACAAATCAAATAAGAGTGGCTGACTAAGTGCATATGGAAAAAGTAAAACATAAAAAGTAAAGCTAAAACCGCAATAACACCTAGCTACCAAGGGCATTGATGGAAGAAAAATATTAAACAAGAATTACTATTCATTACAATTTATATAAGATGCTTTTAAAGTATAAAGATAGATAGATATATATATACTAGCGGTGGCTTAACGAGCAAAGCAAGTTTGCCACATTAAATAAAATTCTTTACAATAAATAAAATTGAATGGAGCATAAATTAAATAAGAAGAGTTATGAATTGTTGGTATTTTATGAACATTTATGAATTTTCATTTTTCTCTATTTTAGTAAAAAGAGTTTGTTCTAATCGCAATATCTCCAAACATTTCATTTGGATTAGTATTTTATAAATTAAATTTGATGGTTTATGTATAATATGATATTTATATTTTAATTATCTATTTTAAGTTAGTTTAAATCAGTGTTTAAACTTATATCATTGGATCCAATCTAGGGACTCAAGAAAAATTGTTGGTATTTTATAAATTAAAGTTGATTTTAAATGTATGATATGATATTTCTATTTTAATTATTTATTTTAAGTTAGTTTAAATCAATGTTTAAATATTTATATTTTAATTATCTATTTTAAGTTAGTTTAAATTCGTATTTAAACTTCCATCGTTGGATCTAATCTGGGGACTCAAGAAAAATTGTTGGTATTTTATAAATTAAAGTTGATTTTAAATATATAATATGATCTTTATATTTTAATTATTTATTTTAAGTTGGTTGAAATCAGTGTTTAAATCAAAGTTGTAAATATCGTTTCGTATCGGCCGGTACGGTCGAAATATGCTGTACCAGCTAGGTAGCCGGTAAAGACAAGTATAGTATTTCGTACTGGCTAAAATTTCGGCCGTATCGGTCTGTACCGGCTGATATATCTGCATATACCGGTTTGTACCGGCCGATATATCGGATTTCGGCCTTTACATTTTTTATTTTTTATTTTTCATTTCTTCAAACTGCAAGCTCATTTTTGGATCCCTTCAATTCACATCAGGCTATTTATAATTTATATACATTTATATATAATTAATTCATATATATATTATTATTTTAGAATATAATTTTTATATATAATTTATTCATATATCGACTATTCTGAAACGGTATCTAAAACGGTACCGGTATCGAAATATCTCCTTTCAATGCCTCGACTGAAATGGTATTCAAAACATTGGTTTAAATCTCTACCATTAGATTAAATCTGGAGATTCAATCTGGGGATTCAATCTAGTGGTTGAGAATTAAAGCCTCAAACCCATTTTTACCCTCACTTTTGCTTTCTCCCTCTCGCTCATTCCCCTTGCACGTCCTCCCTCTTTGTAACCCGATCTCCTCCCTCAAACAGGCCAGCGCCACCGTGTGCCACCCTGCGGCATCACCGACTACCTCACCGGCTTCCCCTCACGCCAACGATCAAACCCCACCGTCGAAGGCCCTTGGAAGCTCCTCCCTCAGCCGCACGTGAGCAACCCGAAATGGGTCTCGGCACACAGGTTCTCAACCCTTGCGCCACAACGGCTCAGCCTCAGCTCCACCAAGCACCACTACTGAGTTCCCCTCACGCTGTGCCCCTTGGAAGTTCCTCCCTCAAACGCCCGCGAGCAACCCGAAATGGGTCTCGGCGCTCTAGTTCTCCACCCTTGCGCCACCGCAGCTCAGCCCCATGTCCACCAAGCACCACCACCGAGTTCCCTTCACGCCGTGGACCACTTCCATGGAACCCACCTCCCCTGCTCCTCCATGCCCAGCCGAGTTGTTGTGTGGTAATTTTGTGATGGTTTACGGTGATTTTGTACAATTAGGATAATTGTGTGATTATGTGATTTTGTGAAGGATGATTTTGTGATGATGTGATTTTGTGATGATTTACGAAGAGGTTGGTTGTGATTTTTCGATGATTTATGGTACGATTTTGTGAAGGATAATTTTGTGATTTTGTGAATGATGATTTGTGATGATTTACGATGAGGTTGGTTGTGATTTTGTGATGAGTTACGATAAGATTGTGCTGCATTTACGTTGCTGTGAGGAAGATAATTGATGTGAGGATATACCGAGGGACATAAGCAGAAGAACAAAACAACTGTTTATTACTGTTCATGGAACATAGGCTCTTTTAAGTATAAGGGAGATATATATATATATATATATATATATACACCGCTTTCACTCTTGAAAAAACATTTCCAATGTCGATGTGGGTGCATGAAACACCATCATCCAGCCCATGTTGAATAGTGAATTACACATGTAACGAGCTTTTGTTTGCTATCAGACAACAGGAATCCTTATTCTACTCGAGGTGGAAGATTCCATTTGAGTATGTCAAAAGCGGTAACAAAAGAAAAGTAAGGCCTAGTTTGGATAGCGAGAAGTGTTGTGAATAGTTGTAAGTAGAGATTGGAGTGGGTTTGTGGGTCCCATTGAAAATAGTTTGAGTTGTTTGGATGTATGAAATATGTTGAGTTATTGACTTTTGAGTAGATAGTTGAAAAAGGTGTAAGTCCCATCAATGATTGATTTTTTTTAGTAATGATGAAATAATGATTTTATTTATATATAATAATGATAAATATTATAGTAATTTTATTTTTTATTTATATATAATAATGATAAATATTATAATAATTTTTTATATATAATAATCGTAAATATTATATATTTATTTATAATATATAAATATCATAATGGACACTGGTGCCTTCACTGCTTCGATGTGATGGAGAAAAGTAACCAAGAGAAAAAGGAAAGGCACTGGTTTCACTCGGGTCTATGATGGCACAGGTACGATTGATTCAAATTGTGATGGGTGAAAGAAATAAAAAAGAGAAAAAAGAATTTGAGAGGTATTGGGGAGAATAGCCGAGAGGAAGGGAGTGAGAGAAAGGGTTGGTGGGAGATATTACTTTGTGTCTAACAGAAGGTGTTTGAAAATAGAAAAATATCTTGTTTGGCATGTAGAGTATCTTGGTCCGTACGAAAATGTTTGGAAAGTGTTGGGATATCTTTGTTATCCAAACACAGCCTAAAACTTAGTTTGGATAGTGAAAGTGTTTGAGAATGGTTATGAATAATAGTAAAAAGTAGGTGAAAAATAATAATAAAATATTAAATAATAGTAAAAAATAAGTGAAAAGTAATAAAAATAAGTGAAAAATAATAATAAGTACAGAATAGTAGTGAGAGTGCTAGAGATTACTTCAAAGTATTCTTCTTGGAGAATACTTGGACCTCAGTTACAAGGTCAGAGCATCAGATTGTTAAATTTTGGAAGCAAATGCTGAAATACATCATCCATTGAAGCTAGGGTTTGCACAACCCAATCGGAGGAGATAATGCTAAGTTAAGCAATATATTTGAACAAAAGCGGGAAACTTTTTATGTATGATAAATGGGTCACATTATAGTTGATGTTTAAAAGCCTATTGGATTAATGTAAACGTAACTCCAAGCAGCTCACTTGAAAGGTGTGTGTGTGTGTGTGTGTGTGTATACCTGGGTCATGGGATAATAATATAGGCCACATTAGAGCTTTGCAGGTTTGTAGTTGTTCAAAACCATGTTGGGCATTCACAATAAATTAATAATGCATTTCAAATCACACTAAAAAAAGTGCCCAAGGCTCTGGGTATTATGGAGCACTCTTGCCACTCTAGCATAGTAGTACTGGATGCTGGCAGTTTGAATTTTAGATCAGCTGAATGACAGTCAAATTGTCCCATCACGTTTCAACCTCCATTGTGTGCACAATGCATCAATAGAAATTATCCTACATAGAACTTTCATGTATGTATACAACCCTCAAGAAGAAAGGGCTAAAAGAATAAAGCCATGGAATAAGGATTGGCAAGGCCACGCTCTTGCTATCAGATGAATAGAGAAGCAGTATATCAACAGTATTGAGTATACACAATCATTGAAGAATTACAAAGAATAGGTGAGCACTGCGTTCTCTGCATCAAGCATAGTTTGAACCGTAGTCTCTGAACCTGGAGAAAAAAGTAGAGTGAGCAAATAAACAAGGCAATGTTCAAGCAACTTTCCCTTAGGAATAACCATACCATCAAAAATTTGCCTGGGAATAACCATCAAATTAATTGCTAATATTTCACTTGAACACGTTCCATTTGCTGCACAAAGATAAGTTTTAAGGTTTGCATCACTTCATATCTGAAATTCTTGCTAAAAGCCATTGCCAGGTGAAGTGGCTCTACACTTTTCCCATGATTTGAGGACATATACTAATTTTGAAAACACACATTCTTAAGGGGGAAGGAACAGATTACTGTAGCCATATCAGGAGCTATGGGCTCTCAGTATCAGACAATAAGCCACACATCATCTAATAAAGCAAATTTCTAAGCAAGCTGAACATCCAACTATTGAATGTGCAGTATGATATTTTCAATACCTTGTATCTTACCCTATACTTTCTTCTTTATTTGTAAGCAAGTACCTGGATGATCTTAAATACATGACGTCACCCCTTACCCATAAAAATAATTGCGTGTTTAGATTATTGCTATAGATAAATCCACATGGGGGAAAACCGTAATTTTCCAATTCTACTGTTATGCTTTATGCAGCTCAACATTAGAGAGAACCTGTTTTTTTCATTGTTAATTTACACTCTCAAGTGGGTCTTGAACCCATGATATCATCCTCCATCTTACTTTAATGGGAAAAGTTAAGAGCCACTTGAGCTAGAGCTCATTGGCTCACCATTACTAACATAATCTGCTCATTGCCCCACTGAAATTCCAAGATGCTTTACTTTGAGAATTAATTGTTTCTAGATATCAAACAATCATGCTTCAAAAGAATTTGCACACTTGCATAAAATGTGATACTTCATGAATAAACCATGATTCAAATTAGTCAAGGCAAATTTATTCGACAAAGAGACATAATGAGTAGCTTTCTGGTAGTACTTGAGAACTAATAAATACATCCACTTTTTTAATTTAAGAGCATTTTTAACTATCCATCTATAATTCTCCATTTCAGCAGAAGGAAATCATTCGTCTTTTTAATGCAGGTCATGGCTGTCAGAGGTGATGCCATCTTATTTTGTTTCTATTGATTACAATCCAGCTGGTGGATTTGGGCCTTCAACTGTGAACTAAGTACATGTAATTAATTTGCACACGTGACACTCAGTACATATAATATTTAGAAATCAAATTGCACAGAAAGCAGGTTGTACCTCAAGACAAGATTACGAGTCCAAGATACATGGATCCACAAAGAAATATAAATGATATCATTCCCCTGCAAGAAGAACTCATAAAAGTATGATTAAGGTGAGAAAAACACTAACATTAGTCATAAATAATTTTAGATCCTAGACAATTATCCCTAAAATATTACAATTCATGCCTCTTTTTCCTGTTTATGCTAGGATATTCATGCTCTTGGCATGCTATGAAGCTCACCAAATTACTCCCCATCCAACCCCATTACAAGGGCAGGGGCAAACTTCTGCAAACTTCTCAGCATCGCTGGAGTGGACTCTTCGAGATATTAGATCATCATAAATATCTGGGCCAACAAGATTTATATCAGATGACATTTGAAGTTTCAATTCAAATAACAGTATTTTAATTCTCTAAAGAAGAGACAATGAATATACCATAAACTGAAAACAAACTGTTCATCACTCCTGCAGTTTGCCAAAATAAGCGTAAGTCACTTTACTCCTTCACTCAATGGATTGAATATCAGTGCAGTATCTAGAAGCAAATTCATCCCTTAGAAAAGAAAGATATGAGTGGATAAGAGCATACCAATGAAGAGAATGACGTAGCGAAGAATACGGACTGTTGTTTTTTCTTGCAGAATCCATATTACAGCAAGGAAAATAATGAATCCTGAGAAATACAGGTGATAAACATTGACAATGTGAGTATTGTAGCCTGTGAATATCATTAAATTAAAAATTCTATACAAGATCACCAAAGTACTCACCAATACAAAGTCCTCGAAGTGTCCACTGGTTGAGGCATGGCAATCACAAGTAAGAGTACAGAAATTAAAATCTTTAGTGGTCCATTTAAAGAAAAGAACAGGAAAAGAATGAAACAATAGTAAATTTTGTGTACGGCATAGCAAATGCAACTAGGGACTGTCTGCATCTATAACCATCTTACATTTTTAGCAACAAAGAGCACAACCAACAGAGCAAGCGCAAGACAACCAGCAGCAATTCTTGCGGTCATGATATGTGTAGATGCGAGTATCAAGGCCATTCCCCAAAATGATGAACCAAGATCTGGAAGACAAGAAAGTGAAATTTATTCAAATAACAGCTGTCACTACAAAGCAGCTCGTACCAGATTGCAGATCACAGTTGACAAGAGATATAACATCAATTCAGAGAAGGAATAAGAAGGGGCAAATTATGCAGGCAGTGCTGCTGCAGTTGATATCCATTGGATTACAAGTCTTTGTGGTGTTTCTTTAACAACTTCAAATGCATGAAAACTCAACAATAAAAGCACTTCCATAAAGGCTTGATGCAAATTGGCCATATTCCATTTTCGTCAGTGGAGGGTTGTTAAGTTTGAAGTTTCTGCTATGGTACTTTACTGTTACACCCTGCAACTCTTCTTGCTAAATGACATGGAACAAGATCAACCTAAAAATGATTGCAATTAGAAATGAAGTTTTCAAGGACAGCAAATTACATCCAGCAGGCAAGATCAACCAGTAAATCCCACCACGAGTTTGTGTTACCCCACCCTCATTTGCGTGAACCTCCATTCCCTCTACCTGCATTTAAAATTAGATCATATTGTAAATATATTTTTTTTTTATTGGCAGATCATACTGTAAATAATTATGTAGAAAATAAGTGCAGAAAATAAGCAAATACTCTATTCCCATGCAATAGAATCAATACTTTCTACAAAACTTGGCTCTAAAATTGGAATAATTTAAATGTCACCCTGAACATGCACGCATCAAGACAAGCTACAAATAATTTTAAAATTTGAACATATAGATAGTCATTCAGGATCCAAATTTTCTTTTTCCAGAAAAAAATGTGTATGTACCTTCTTGGATCCAATTGAAGATAAGCCGCCCAAATGGTGAAATCAGGTGTCAGAAAACTTGGAAGTTGTGAAGAGACAAGGTGTATGAGAATAACAATAACAATAAATTACTTGGGACAAAAAGTATTTTCATTATCTATAATTTATACCTGCTAATTACTTTATTATAGGCCAGCCGTCTACAATGATTATTAGAGAACTGACAGAATACAAGGTGACACATAATATGTGGCATCATGATGCCAAATAGGATGGTGGGAACTCCAGCAGGGGAGGGGGTGGTGTAAGGCATCATAAGAGCATAACAGTATAATAACAGAAATCATGAAGGTTATCCACAACTTTGAGCTATAGAAAATTTTCAAAATATTCAATGCTAGGAGTCAAAAGATACTGATGACCTTAGAATCACTCCAAATCCAAAGCTCAATTGACAATTAACAAAAACTTGTGTAAGAAATATATTTCTAAATCAATTTCAGAAAGGGAAGATTTACTATACAGTCGTATTATAAGTCCCTTATGAAACATTATACAAGAACATTCCCATGGAAGAACATATGGAGGACTAAGCACCCCCCCCCCAACCACCCCCAAAAGCTTATTTTTTTGTATAGACAGCTTCATTAGGGAAGATTCTTACCTTGGATAACCTAGGGAAACGCTGACTCATTGTGTTGAATTGGTGTTATATGTGCAAGAAAAGTGGGGAGTTGGTGGATCATTTATTACTGCATTGTAATGTAGCCATAAATTTGTGGAATGATATATTTGCTAGAGTGGGGCTCCATTGGGTGATGCCACGAAGGGTTGTGGATTTTTTGGCCAGCTGGCAAGGCATCTGAGGTACCACTCAAATTGTAGCTATGTGGAAGATGATACCAATATATCTATGGTGGTGCACATGGATTGAGAGGAGCGTTCGAAGTTTTGAGAATCGTGAACGGACAATGAATGAGATTATAACTTTATTTTTTCATACTCTATTCCATTGGTCGATTGTAATAGACTTTAGTTGCATGAATGTACAAGATTTCCTTGTATCTTTAGACACTCATGCATAGGTGTTGCTCTTCTATATGTCCCGTGCACTTGGCTTCGCCTATTTTAAAAAAATTCTTATTTACTGATAAAAAAAAATTAAACTCAAAAGTATCACATTAGATAAGACCTGAGATATAATCCTTTTAATTATTCCAGAATATTAATAAAATTAGAGAGAATAGACAATTTTTTGGTTAAATAGACAAGGTTTCGGGTTTCATTCAAGCAATCTGAAGACTCTCAACATAGCATTTTTTTTTTTTATAAGTCTCTCAACATAGCATTAAAGCACAAAAGGTCGCACAGTTATTTTTACCTCGCCACACGTTAGTTTGCAAACAATTGCATGACTTGCTTCATGCAGGAACACGGTGATGAGCTTAAAAGGTGTCAATAGTACTGTCCTCCAAAGCTATAAGAACAGAAACCAAATTTCCACATCAAAAGACTAGTTGAGCAAATAAAGGTCGGCTCATTCAAAATTAACGAAAATGATAAGAATATGTACATTATTTACATTAAAAAAAAAAATTACTCAATTGATCGCAAAGTTTTTTGATAAGTTACTTAGCAAAGTTCCCCAAAAAACAAGACAAACAACCCCCCACGATATCAGTCAAAACCAGTCGCACCAATGGGAATTCTGTTTTCAGATCCACGGAGCAAATACTTACCCACGTGTTCAATTTGGTTACTAGAAAATAAATAGGAAAACCGATATCTCGAGGCTAAAATTCCCCCTAAATCAAGACCATTTGGTTCAGTCGACAAGAGATTTTTATTCATTAAAAAAATGAAAACCACAACCAAATTTCACCTTTCCTTTTCCTTTGTCAGGAACCTAACAAAGCATAAACAAAGTGAAAACTCAGGAATGAAACGAACGTACCGCGAGGATTACAAGGGTAAACACACCGATGCAGGCCAAGAAAACGACCTGATCATGCTTGCAACAGTTCTTGAGCTCCCAGTTCGGCATTATTTATCCCTCTTTATCTGCTTGAACTAAGCTAACGAAGGGTCTCCGGCCCTATTCACCCAAAAGATGCTACACAGAAAACTTTGGTTTGTGACTAAGGGTGTTTGGGCGCTAAGAAAGTGAGGGAATCCAGGGACCAAAGACGTGTGCGGAGAAAGTGGTTCTTTCTAATTGGTCTTCGCTTCATGATTGGGGGGAACGTTAGAAAATGTGAAAAGTCCAATTGGGTTGTCGCATAAAAGTTTTGAACTTTTTCTTTCATTTTTTTTGTTCTGTAAGTAAAGTTGTGAACTTTTTAAGTGCTCCTTCTCTCTTCGCTTAAAATTATCGATATATTTTTTAAATATTAAAAAAACACACACAAATACCTATAATTTTGAACTGAGAGGGCAACATAGTATTTTACTTCTAGAAAAGGTTTGCTGTAGCTTTGTTACGGGTGAGACTCGTTCAGCATAGCGCAAATTGGCTCTGGAAGACTTCTGTCTGTCGGATTATGGAGCTGCGAGTGTGGGTCCAATTAGGGGTGTAATCGATCCGGTTCGATTTGATTTTGGATAAAATCTTAGACTGAACTGGTATGATATGTTTTATATTTTTTAAAATCGATTACGCACCGGTTATATTTCTAAACCGGTACTTCCGGTTTTATCGGTTTTCGGTCCGATCCGATCCGGTTTTCTGATTTTTTGAAAATATAAGTTTGACATTTTGTTATTAAAAATATGTTTTAAAAAAATATGTTATACTTTTATTAATCTATATTAGACTATTAATATAACTATAACTATAATCTATATTAGATTACTTTTTTTTTTTAGGGAGTCTATATTAGACTATTAGTACAAGTTATAAATTTATATATTAGTATAGCTATATATTAGTATATATTAGTATTAGTGATAAACTATATATTAGTATAGCTATATAATACATGATCAATTATATTTTCATTTTTAAGATTAAACTTTTATTTTATAATAACATTATCTTATATATAGTTATATTAATAGTATATAATCAAACAAATTACAAATGTTCATATTTAAAATTAATATTTAATGTTATATTTTATAAATTATAATATGAAATTATTTCATATATGATATATAATTATATATTAAAATTTCACATATAATTATACATTATATATAAAACTTATATATTTAATATATATAAAATATTTTGTATAATTTTAATTTTGTATAAAACTTATATATAAAATATTATTTTTTATATTTTTTTATCAACCGGTCCAGTCCAAAAAATCCTAAAACCGGAACCAAACCGGTTCCAACCGGTTTATGAATTATAAGAACCGGTTCCAGACCGAACCGATTCAAAACCGGTAAAACCGGTCCGGTCCGGTCCGGTTCGGACCAGTTTACCGGTTTTCTGGTTTAAATTTACACCCCTAAGTCCAACTACCATCCATGCATCCCAATACCATGGAATCTATTTTATCCATCTGGGATTGCAAGATATGAAACCCTTTCCGAGATGCTACAAGTCTTCTATTTACAACTAAAATTACCAATTTTTTAGATCCTAAAATTACGAATTTCATGACATTTTAGACCGTTGCACTAATCGTCTTAACAATGGTCTTATTTTTGGGTATATGATTTGCAATCCTGCTAGGTACAGGTGAAACCGCGTACCCATTGAACACCCACAAGTGACATGGCAGACAAAGAGGGATATTTTCGTAATTATCAAAATAAAAATAAAAATAAAAGTTAACTTCTTCGTCTCCCCCAAATCTCCCTCTTGCTTCCCTCCCTCCCCAAATCGAACAGCCCCTTACCTCTCCGTCTTCTCTCCCTCAACAAAACCAACTCTCCCAAATCTCTTCCTCTACGTACGACGGCGAGGTTGGTGTGAAGTACAGTGGTGCATGCTGCGACGGCTTGGATGTGACGATCTCCTTTGCACATTACCAATCTGTGAAAATATTGTTGCAGAACCAGAACTTCATCAACCGACGCTGCTCATGACGGTCTTCTCTTCGGTTGATTTTTTTCTTCGATTTGTTTGAAGCTTTTCACCTGCATTCTTCTATGTTTGTCCATCTAGAACTTTTGTTTGTAAAAACAACACAAACTTGCAGGCTGTTAAGAAGTCTGCAAGTTTTCAAGTTGATTTCAAGTTTGTAAAATCAACAGGTTGATTAATTTCAATTTAAATATACAATTCATCAACAGACTGTTGAGAAGTCTGTTGATTATTTTCAAGTAAATATACATGATTATTTACAATTCATGTAATGGGTATTATTTGCATCATCATTTTGCACTTCTTTTTCTAGTAAGAGTAAACGGGCTGGGGCTGGGGTGTGGTGACTCGTTCGAAAATGAGCAGCCCAAAGGCTATCCCAAGTGCAGGAGCGTGTCGCGTAGTAATTAGGAATAAATTCCTAGATCGTCTCCACAGGGAAAGTGCTTAAAAATCAAACTCGTGTAAAATGGTAGAAATGGTTACAATGAGAGAATAAAAATAAAAATGATGATATGTGCAATGAATGTGAGAGTGCAATGGAAATGAAAATTTACTAGTCATGGACTAGATTCATGTTTGTTGATTTTGAGTGGATGATGAAAAGTAAAAAAAAAAATTAAAATACAAGACAATAAATTAAAATTGCTAGAAATTAAATAACTGAAATGTAAATGGACAATAAAATTTAAATGACATAAAAGTAAATTGCAAAAATTAAAGGTGCAGGAAAATTAAATGACAGTAATTTAAATTGCAGGAAATTAAAATTGCAAGGAAATTAAATGACGGTAATTTAAATTGCAAGAAATTCAAATTGCGAGAAATGTAAATGACAGTAATTTAAATTGCAGGAAATTAAAAGTGCGAGAAAATTAAATGACGGTAATTTAAATTGCAAGAAATTAAAATTGCGAGAATTGTAAATGACAGTAATTTAAATTGCAGGAAATTAAAAGTGCGAGAAAATTAAATGACAGTAATTCGAAATTAAATAAAAACAAAAATTGTACGGAATAAACTCGATATTTGGAAATGGAGACTGTGTTCTCCAACCCAAAAATCTGAACTTCCAATTAATGTAACCTCTCAAAAATAAAATGGACTCTCAACATTTATTGAAAATTTACTCACTAAACAAACTCAAAACTGAAAATAAAGACTTACAAAAATAAAATTCACTGAGCCATACATTGAAACTGACTGATGAATAAATTACACAACATTAAAAATTGAATTCAGAAAAATAAAAATTGACTATAAAAATTCACTCACTATTTTTTTTCTGAATTTTTTTTTTAACTCTAAAATCACACTAAAAACATTCTAACTCACTGACTACTCACTGACACTCTAACACCACGACTGACTAACTCTCTAACTCTAACTTCAGACTCACTAATTTCTAACTCCCAAAAAAAAAACTCCCTCTCCAGTCCGCGTACAGCCCTTATATAGGCATAGAATAATAATGTGCTGTGTCTGTCCGTGATTCCTTGTCCCACTAAGAAAATATTCTGTTTGCTGGTCTGTCTTTGTTTCCCACATGCGTCTGCCTTGTTTCTTTCCAGTTCATCTCCCACTGCCAGCGTTCCTCTTCATTTTTTTTCTTTTCTTTTCCCGCATGCTTGCTGCGGTCCGCCTTATTTCTTTTTCTCTCTTTTCTTTCTCTCTTTCTTTTTTTTTTCTTTTTCTTCCCGCAGCACTCACTGTGCTGCGTTTCGTCCGAAGCTTTCCCTCTCTTTTCTTTTTTTTTTCTTTCCTTTTCCCAGCTTCCTTTCTGTCCGCATGAGTGTTTTAGATGATGGTGCGCCGTGGGCTGCTGGTGCATGATCGTACGCGAGAGGTGGAAGTGTTCTGTTTCGGAGATGTAAAACAGAGCTTCTCGGTGAAAACTGATTTGCATGGCTGTGCATGCTGGGCAGTGGCACACGGGTGTATGCACGTAGTAGACGTGTGGAGATGCTGTTCATGCAGGAATAGGTCCTGCCATGGATGTGCAGCTACGGTAGCAGTGTGCTGCGGGTGCATGGAAGTGGAGAGGTGCTGCATGCACGTGTTTGAAGATGGTTTATGGTTAGTGAAGCGCTGGGAATGCTTGATGGAGGAACACGAGGTGTGGAGGAGTGCTGTTGAACATGGAGGGATGTTGCATGCAAAGCCGAAGGTTGAAGATGACACCACGTGGGGTTGCCGTGGCGTCGGATGGTTCTTGGCCGTGCATGGGGTGGAGGAATGATCGCCGGCGTCGTCTGGTGTTGCTGGTGGCTGCAGGTGGGCGGAGGACGGCTCACGGTGGTGGCTCGAAGCTGCTGTGCACGGTGGCACTGTAGCTCGAGACGCAGACTCGGGAGGTAGACGACGATCCAAACGACGTGCCGTTCGTGCCGAAACGGCACGTCGTCGGATTCAAATGGCAGGGAATTCTTTCGTGCAAAACGACATGTCGTTTCTTTCAAACGACATGTCGTTTTCTTCAGATGACAGAACCGATCAACGTGCAAAACGACATGTCGTTTTTCCTAAACGACATGTCGTTTAGAACCTGTACAGAAAAAATAAAATAAAATAAAAATAAAATAAAATAAAATAAAATAAAATAAACAGAATAATAAATAAAAAAATATATAAAAAATAAAATTAGAAAAAAAAGAAATTAATTAATTAATTAAAAATTAAACAAAAAAACAAAATTAGAATATTAAAAATGTGTTGTGCATGTGAGACAATAAAATCAAATTAAATCACAAGTTATCAAATATAAGCATAAACTATGCTTTTAATCAATTTAATTCATAACTTGGATTTATTGCCTCTTGATCATTTTTCCATTTAAAATCAACGATAAAATAATAAAATAATTAGGAATACATTGATTTTAAATGTATAAAATATGCAATAATGCAGCTCAATCACGTGGCCGAGACTGAATCTGGCGACGGGGGTGTGGCTCCAAAAATAATCAACCTATTGAGAAGTCTGTTGATGAATTGTATATTTCTTTGTTGGGTTATATCATTTTTGTTTGTTGGAGCTGTAGGTTGAGGATGGGAGAAGAGAAAGAGAGAACCTTACCGTTTCGGCGAGAATGGAGGAGCCCGGAGCTTTCTGTGATGCGCGAGAATGGAGGAGAATGTGGGATGCGATTTTGGAGGAGATACAGTAATGGGTGAAACGGTGCGTTGCTTTTTCCTTAGATTCCATTTCGATCCACAACTTTCCCACCTCAAACGAGTTTAATGAAACACACCGTTTCATTAAATTATTCATTCCATATCAGCACACTGGTGCGCATAACCGCTTGCATTTAGAATTTTCCTATGATTTGTCAGAAAAATATGAGACTAGACCATTAATTTGGCTACACTTACCATTTTTTTTATTTAGATCTGGTTTGTTTGTGAAAATAAATCATTTCATCTTAATCCTTATAATTTTTCCTAACTCTCAAATAAAATATAAAAATAATTCCTTGTTTAGACAATAAAAATATTTCATCTTATTTTACATCATCTAATCACATCATTATAATTTTCTCAAATTCTTATATAAAAATATAATAAATAATTTAATTTTTTCAAATCTCAAAATAATAATAATATTAAAAAATAATATTTTAACAATAGTTTATTCAACTTTTATATAAAATTATCTCATTTTATCTTATTATCCAAACTGCACATCAACCTTTTTAAATTTTAAAATAAAAATTATATTAAAAAATTATATTTTAATAATTTTTTATTTATTTTTTATTTTTTATTTTATCTCATATTATTTGTATAACGAAACGAGACATTAATTTATTTATTGCTAATTTGCTTTGTAGTAGGTTTTTGTAGGGACTTTGCGTACTCTCCCTTTTTTTTTTATTTAATGTAGGTTTACTTTAAAAAAAAAAAAGATTATAACGTTAATCTTCCTGCAAAATAAAATTTGGTCAT
Source organism: Cyclocarya paliurus (assembly GCA_029856935.1). Classification (NCBI taxonomy): domain Eukaryota; kingdom Viridiplantae; phylum Streptophyta; class Magnoliopsida; order Fagales; family Juglandaceae; genus Cyclocarya; species Cyclocarya paliurus. The sequence goes on along the minus strand of CM056946.1, from coordinate 38,739,158 downwards.
GACCGAGTCATGACCGGCGAAATAGTGTGTTTTTTATTAATATGGTCATGACCGAGTCAAGTGCTAGAAGCTAAAACTTTAGGCCGGCTTTGGACTCCCTCTCAAAACTAATAATACAGAAGTAATTAATTTTTTTTCACAACTAATTAAATAAAATTTTGAGTTGTATATATATTTTATTAATATTTTATTTTTAATTTAAACTTTTTCAAATTTTAAAATTTTCGCTATTAAGACTATCATTATTAAATATATTTCTTCCATGTGTGTATATATATAGGATTTTACTACACAACTTCCACCATACTTTATATTTTTTTAAATTTTTAAATTTTTTTTTAAATTTTTGTTGAGTTTATTCTTTTTAAACTATTTCAAATTTTTTATTTACTATTCATATAATAAATATTTAATAAAAAAAATTAAAAAAAATATAATGTGTGGAGTAAAGGTAAATAGTAGGAGGTTATGAAGATTTTATATATATATATATATAGAGAAATGCTTCTCCCACACAAGGTGGTCACTGATGATGGCCACCCACTACATTTTTTTATTTTTTTTATTTAATTTTTAAGTAATTATTTTAAAATATTTTTTATTTTTTATTTTTATTAAAAAAATATTTTATGAATTTAAAAAAAATATTTAAAACAAAAAACTTTTTCCCTATTCAGTGGTGGTTTCAGTGAACTCCTATGTGGGAGTAACACCGTTCATATATATTTAACTGCAAGCGCAAGTGGGACTTCTCCATGATCCACGTGCGGATCAATGACAACTGGAACAAGGATAAGTTTCCTTCCATTTAGAGTACCGCTAATGGAATGAAGAAACGAGCGCTAACCGGACCGGCAGCCCAAGTGGCATTCTTTCCACCCAAAACACACGCACAATTAGCACGCCCTCCTAATTGTGGATTTTACACTTTCTGTTTGCTTCGATACTTCTTCCCCTGCTTATCAGCAATAACACCACAGCTGAAGAGGCCAGCACAGCGTCCTCAACAAATAAGCCAATTATCACACAAGCTATGGAATAGTCTAGAATACTTTTACCCTTGTATACGAGTCCCATTTTGTTAGAAAGAATATTCTCATCCTTTGTGTATAAATAGGCACTGTGTACTACACATTACATTCAAGGAAATACAAACAGAATTCTTTCACTTTTTATTCCTTCTCTATTTTTCCATCATGGTATCAAGAGCCGTGTAAGGACTCACATCCAAGCTCATCCATAGCTGCGGAACAGACCCCCTCCAAATTCTCTCTTCCTTCTCCCTCCCATTTCATCACTGTCAAGTTAACTCATGTCAATTATCTTTTGTGGAAGGCGCAACTTATGCCTTACCTCAATAGTCGAAATGTCTATGGGTTTGACGATGGCACCATTATTGCCCCAACTCTGCTTGATTCCACAAAGCCAAGTTCTAAATATTTGGCCTAGAAACAGCAAGATCAAAGCATCATGACCATCCTTATTTCCTCCCTCTCCAAAAATTTAATAGCACATGTCATCGATGCCTCCACCTCACGAGAAATCTGGACCATTCTGGAAGACTTCTTTGCGCCCAAATCTCAAGCACGTATTATGCAACTCTAGTATCAACTCACCACAATCAAGAAAGCATGTACTATTAGAAAGCAAAACTAATTCGAGATACACTTGCAGCTACTGGTAAAACCTTAACCTCCTCTGATTTCATTACTTATGTGTTGGCTGGCCTGGGCACCGATTTCGACTCAGTTGTTACTTTAATTACTACCCTTGTTGATCCCCCACCCCACCCAACCCCACCCCAAGTCTATAGCTAGCCACCTTTTCACTCATGAAACCAGACTTTCCCACCAGCAAACCATACTTACCTCTTCCTCTGAGTTCTCAGCTAATTCCACCATTACAAATACCACAAACTTCAGTAATAGAGGCAGGGGTTCATCTCGAGGTAGAGGAGGTTACAGGGGGCGTGGCCATGGTCGTAATGGTGGTCGGTTCACTCCCTCCCACTTCACTCCAAATTGTCCCTCGTGTCAAGTGTGTAGTCGACAAGGTCACACTGCCCTTCAATGCTACTATAGATTTGATCACAGTTATCAATCCCCACCTCCTCCTTCTCTATTAGCTCATTTTACTTCCACCCATCTTTTCTCAGTGACACTGCATCGTCTGTTGATAATAATTGGTATCTCAATTCTGCAGCAACTCGTCATTTTACTCACAATTTTTCTAATCTGTCTTTGAATCCATCTGAGTACAAGGGAGATGAGCAAGTACATATAGGCGATGGCAACTCTCTACCCATTCATCATGTTGGCAGCTCCACAGTTCCTTCATCATCTGGCAATCTTCTTCTCTCTCAACTCTATTATTTTCCATCACTTTCAAAAAATTTAATATTTGTTAAAATTTTTTTTTATCATGTTCTATCTTCCTTTTCGGTTGTAACGTTAATGTTCTCATATATAGCAATCTAACCTTCTTTAATTTCTGTTCTTGGTATGGTATGAAGATCATCATCATATGACAGGCCTTCCAAGTTTTAAACAAAAGAACGGAGCTAGAAAATCAAGATTTCGTGCAGGGAACGCTTAAGCGCAGCTCACTACTTAATTCTCAATTGACAGGAAGTGGTAGCGTCCTACTAGAACCATCTCTTTGAAAATTTTAATCCTCTCAACTTCGTCAACGCCCACTAGTTATATCATCTCCTTCTTGATCTCCTTTTTTACTTCTTATCATTACTCTCTCTCTCACATACTTAATCATAACCTTGATTTGTTGAAGTTCTAAATAGATAAATCTGTCGCAAACTTTTGTAAAAAAGTAAACCTCACTTTAAAAAAAGTATAAAAATACTATTTTTTATTAGTAGAATCTGTTTTTTCATAAAACACTTGTATAAACTTATGACTTATCTAGTTAAAACTTGTACTTAGTATTACTCATTAGATCTTATTTGAATATAAGTGAGATGAGATGAGATGAGATAATCTATGAATAATAGTAAAATAGTTTGATTTAATATGTTTTGTAGGGTTTTAAAAAAAGAGAGAAAAAAATTGAATAAAAAAATTGTTATAATATAATTTTTACTTTGAGATTTGAAAATTTTGAATTGTTTTTGTATTTTATTTATAATTTTGGAAAATTTATAATAATTAAATAATGATTAGATAAAAAAGTTAAAAATTTGAAATTGAAAAATATTTTATATTTGTGTTGTTTAGATATTAAGATAAGATATAATGTGATGAGATGAAATGAGATTGAACGAGATTGGACGCGGTCATGCCCCGCGGGTCAACACCTCGTTCATCAACTACCGAGTCCTTACAATGGGTAAAGAGTTGCAAGCTCTCAAGGTAGCTAGATGAAGCAAATTACAGGAAACGACTTCTCCTGCAACGACTTTTAACATTACCGTAAATCTCAAGTCTTGATGCACGAAGAGGGTGATTGCATCCACTATATTTAATGGGAAATTCAAAGGACATATAGGTATGAAGGGGATAAAAATAAAATTCAGAGATTGAACTTTGAAATGGCCTTTTAAATTTTGTTTAAAATTTGACTAAGAAGCTTTCATTGAGTTGGTCTGGAGCTACCAGCAAATTGTGAATTGACCAGTAGAGGTAACGTACAGGAAGCTTCCCCTTTGAAAATATCATTCCCCACTCCAATTCGTCAAAGAAAACTAGTTATGATTCTTGATGAGAATTGAAACCCATATCATCTCCATCTTCTCCTTTTTCTACTTCTGATTACTTCCGATCTCTCTCTCTCTCTCTCCCTCACTCTCTCTCTCTCTCACACACACACACAAAAAATGCTTCCATACTTCTTTCCAACCATCACCTTGACCTTCATGATTATAGCCATACCCTTAATCCACTTCCCATCATGTTTGCACGCAAATGATGAGCAGTACCGCAATTGCACCGAACGATTTGACTGTGCGAGTGCTAAGGACATCGGATATCCTTTCTGGGGATCAAATCGGCCCGACTATTGTGGTTACCCAGGTTTTGAGTTGGACTGCAGCGGTGATGCCCCGCATATCAACATCACCGAGTCCTTGAAATCGTTAAGAAGTCGCGGACTCTCAAGGTTGCTAGAGCGGATTACTGGAACACGACTTGTCCTCCTTCGATTGTTAACACCACCATAAATTTCTCCATCTTTTCTTATTCTTCAAGTCTTGTGAACTTGACGCTCTACTACGAGTGTTCGTCATCTTCTAATCTTGATCAGATGGCTATACGGTTAAGCTGTCCCATAAACGGTAGTACCGGGTCTACCAACTACTATTCGAACTCGATTGTTGACTCAGTGGGGGCGTGCAAGTACAACGTTAAAGTTCCAGTTGTGACACCAGCAGCACCTATAAGTTTAACTGAAGAGGCACTGATTGAAGCTATTGATGGGGGATTCATGTTGGAGTGGAATGCAAGTAATAGCAACTGCGATGGATGCCAAAGGTCCGGTGGGCTGTGTGGATTCAACACAAGCACCAATTTTTTTGCTTGCCACTGTGCAAATGGGACTTCTCCGTTCACGTGCGGATCAACAGCAAATGTGCCAGGTAAGTTTCCATTATTCATTTCTTGGCTGTTACCTTCTTCAAATTTCTTGAATGAAGGAAAAGCACCTCAATAGCCGAAGCGCATACAACATACTTTTCTCATCAGACTGTTAATTTAATACCAAACAGTCTGTTTGGTTAAGAGCTATCGAGCTGCACAGAGTACTCTATAAGAATGCCATGAAGTAGTTAATGTTAATTATTTTGAGTTGTCTTTCTTAATTGATACATGATGTTCTTGTCGCAGAACCATCTAGGAGGCTCAATCGGCGGGTCGTTGTTATTGGTATGAGGGTCAACATCATATAAAAGTTATATTAATTTCTTTCTTTCCTGCTCTAACGTTTAGCGAGAAGCCATTTATATCCTTCATTTTTTGTTCTCTACTCATGAAATACTTGGACGAAAAAACCATTCTTTGCGTTCAGGTATTCCGACAGGTGTTGTTGGGATTGTAGTTCTCTCTCTTATGATTATCTGTAGCGTTAAGGGAGGATACTTGTCAAGTAATTCAATGGCCTGGTGGAAAAGAGATGCAAAGAATTATCATTTCAATGCCGAGGAAATCGTAGTGAATTTTGGATCAATGGCCCCAAAGCAATATACTTATTCAGATGTGAAGAAACTAACCAAGTCATTCAAAGATAAATTAGGACAAGGTGGATTTGGTGTTGTGTACAAAGGGAAGCTACCTGATGGGCGTATCGTGGCGGTGAAAGTTCTGAGCAAGTCCAAAGATAATGGAGAAGAATTTATTAACGAGGTGGCAAGCATTAGTAGAACATCACATGTTAATATAGTCTCTCTTTTGGGATTCTGCTACGAAAGGAGTAAAAGAGCTCTAATCTATGAATTTGTGCCTAATGGATCTCTTGACAGGTTCATATACGATAAAGGAACTTTAGACATTGCAAATTGTCATTTGGAAAATAAGACCATGTTCCAAATTGCAGTCGGCATTGCTCGAGGACTAGAGTACTTGCACAGTGGTTGCAGGACAAGGATTCTACATTTTGACATAAAACCTCATAATATACTTCTGGACGAAAATTTTTGCCCGAAAATCTCTGATTTTGGCCTTGCTAAACTGTGCAAAACAAGAGAGAGTGTTGTGTCAATGATGGGCACCAGAGGAACTATAGGATATATTGCACCAGAAGTATTTAGTCGGACCTTTGGTGGAGTCTCCCATAAGTCTGATGTCTACAGCTATGGAATGTTGGTTCTTGAAATGGTTGGAGAAAGAAAAAATATTGAAGGTGGAATCTCTGGAACCAGCGAAAAATATTTTCCACACGGGATTTATAAAAAGCTTGAACAGGGCGAGACTCTTGGTACTTGTGATGTTACAGGAGATGAAGCAGACATAATAAAAAAGATGATAATAGTAAGTTTATGGTGCATCCAGACCAATCCTTTAGATCGACCATCTATCGAAAAAGTTATAGAGATGTTGGAAGGTTCCGCTCTTCGGTCCTTGCCATTTCCTCCAAAGCCCTTCCTGAATTTACCTCCAAGGCCACCTCTAGATTCTTCAACAACTTCATTGTCAATGTAAGGTTAATATATATGTTGTTATATTTTTATGGAAAAACTTAATTATAATATATGTTGGGCAGAGTGCAAATTGAAACTGGAGAAAGAAAATCATAAAAATAACAAGTTTGTTAGCTAGGTGAGATTGAGAGATACACCTAATCCAATAAAATAGTCATAACTTTCATCTCCAACATCAAATTAAGACAAACTTTGAGGTTTTTAGAAAATAATTCGAAATTCCACGGCTTCATGTTTCACAACAACCTCCACTGGAAAGAAAAATCTCAACTTTTTCTTTTCACTGGAAAGAGGAAAAGGGGTGTGGGAGGAATATTTTTGGTTTTTAATTAATTTAGTTTCTAAAAATAAAATAGAAAAAATACATTATCTCTATTTTTTAAAATAATCTTTTACAGAAATGCTAAAAATAAAATGGCCTAGATAGGAAATTACCGAATGGTGCCTACCAATCGAATATATTTGGGTCAAAAGCCCATCAAGTCGAATTTAAGAACGGTATCACTTCTCTCTTCCTGGCCCATTCATTAAACCGTCTAGCTGGAGGTACGTCCGACGAGGTTTGACGTGGAGGGATCCATTACACACGTCAACCTACAGCTTTTAAGTATTAGAGAATGATTGAGGAATGAGATAAAGATAAAAAAAATTTAAATAATAATAAAATAATTTATAAATAGTAATAAAATAGTTAAAATTATGATATTTTATTAAGTTTTAAAAAATAAAGAGAAAAAATTGAATAAAAATATTATAAAATTGAAATATTTTTATAATATAATTTTTTAATATTGATTTTATGATTTGAAAAAGTTGAATTTTTTTTTATGTTTTGTTTGGAAGTTTAAAAAATTTGGAATCATTAGATAATGATTAAATAAAAGATTTAAAATTTTGAAATTGAAAAGTATTTATATTTAAATAATGTTTGGGCAGGAAATGAGATTTTCCAAAAAAGCCCCTTATTGTTTTTACTTACGAGTATTGAATCTGAGTCGTATTTCACTATAAGAAAACTGTTTATTTGTAGTCAATTATTTTCTGTGAGAATGATTATTTTCTGTTAAAATGAGTTTATTTTTATCACAAATAATCTATCATAAATATTCGATTATTTTCTGTTAAAATGAGTTTATTTTTATCACAAATAATCTATCATAAATACTCGTTTTTCTTATCGTACAACTATGTTAGAAGGTTACAAATGTCCTATTATTTTTTCTCAGAAACTCGTATCATCAGGTTCTGTACTTTAAGATGAAGAGGAATTATATATATATATATAATTTGTTTTTGAGGAATTATATATATATATATATATATATATGTGTGTGTGTGGGGTACAGTATCAATATGCTTTCACCTACCCGAATGGTACTGAGAATTATGAGGCCATTATTATTAGAAGGAAGGTGAAGCATTAATATATAATGGCGCTAGCTAGCTAGGTCGCCATTATTTATGTGTTATTATTACTAATAATTAGGCCCTATCCAAAGGTATCAGCCTCGGCATTAATGATTCACCAAAATTACCATTCCCTTGTAATCGAACCGGTTAATGTTACCTCATTTTCAACGCCACGAAGTTTTAGGTGAATATCTTACGAGTTACGTGGATAAATTGTACAAACCCTCTCTATATCACGAATTTCCGAGTCAAGATCATAAAATCCTCGTAAACTTTATAAATATATTATGATAAAATTATTATATTATCAAATAAGTGAATATATCATATCACTATAAAAAAAAAATATTTGTGACGGATTAGTTATAACAAGAATGATTATTTTGAATAAAAATAAATTTATTTTAATAGAAAATTATTATTATTTTTATAGAAAAGAACTAAACATAAATAAATAATTTTTTTGTAGTGGCATCTACTTTATTTCAATTGTAAAATTTGATTAAGAATTTCAATAAATATAGTAAATCTTTTACTATTGAAAATACTCCGCTTACTGAGATCGAGAATAATTATAAGAAAAAAAAATACTAATATTTATTTTTATCTTAATCGACATGCATTAATGCCAACCATATTTTATGTAAGTTGACTTACTTATAAACTTCTCATCGTCAGGATGCAAAGAGTGGGAGAGCGGCAATCATTTAGCCACTGGTTTCGCCGAAAAAAAAAAAAAAACGTTTGCAAGGAGTGGCTATCAATACCGGGTACGTACGTACGTGGGACACGTGCAGTACTATTAGATCAGGCAGTATCGACCCAAAACAGCGCTAGCTAGCTAGCTGCTTGCAAATCTCGTTGGTTGTTACTTTCTTAGCTTTTAGTTTTTTCATCCATGAATATCCTGAATAATAAGCAAAAAATTCATTGTGATCCCATATTATTTGTCATTGTCAATGTTCTCCTTCCACGTCACAGGAAACAACGCAGGCCCACCTCTTTGGCCCTGCCCTTTCACGGCAGCAGATCGAATAATTAAAGAAAAGTTTCCTAGACCACATACATGATACATTGATACATACCTTACCTGAGGCCTGTTTTTGGTGCTTAAAACTCGCTTGCACGTAGCGTACGAGACTCCGTCTATATTTGAATCGATCTCCTCCGCCAGTTCAGTTACCCTGTATTTGTTTGTCAGTTTCAATCTCCAACCCCCAAGAATTACCCCAATATGGAGTTTTTTCTCTCCCACCTTTCGGAGATTATTTCTATCCTGTTTTGTTTTTCATCATAGGACCACATATTTCTCAGGTTTACATGTTTTTCAAGCCTTGGATATGAATTCCCGAGATGTCAGTCATTTCCCTAGAATTCAAAGTTCTTTATGATATTCTTTTATGGCTGCTGAGACTTTGAATTTGTAGACTTTGATAGGTTTCACTCCTTTATTGTTTTTTAATTATTACGTTGCAGATAAAACGTCAACCTTGTCAGAACTTTTTTCCTGCAAACTAGTTTAGTTTGGTATTCTTCCGTTCAGGCTATTGTTGAGTTTGTGTCATTTTTGGCTCTCTCGCAAAGGTTCAAGAAATGGCAATTAACCTATACTCCGAAAGCTCTAATACGGCTACGAGTCCTAGGATTTCATTTTCTCATGATTTTTGCCAATTCGATGTTGTACCTGTTGAACGCCGCCCTCTTCGATCAAACTCCTCGGGTTTGGGCTCAAGCATCGATTTCGACTTCTGTGTTCACGAGAGTTTTGATCAAGAGTCTTCTTCTGCAGACGAGCTTTTCTCTGATGGGAAAATGATTCCTACTGAAATCAAGAAAAAGGTGAACGCTCCCTCAAAGCAAATGGATCAGTTCTGCGGTTCTCATCCTCCAATGCCCCCACCACGTGCTATGCGTGAAAGTAGTGCTGTTAGTGGTGAAAGTTTAAAGCAAGAAAGCACCAAGGAAAGCAAGACTACGAGTAATCATGAAGCGGATGAGAAGCAAAATTCCAAGTCATTTTGGCGGTTTAAGCGTAGTAGTAGTTGTGGCAGCGGATATGGTAGGAGCCTGTGCCCATTACCGGCACTTCTCTCGCGGAGCAACTCAACAGGATCTGCAGCAAATCTTAAGCGAGCTCCATTTTCGAATGATGGTCAAAATTCTAAGCAGAGTTCTCAGAAACATTTATCAACAAAAGCGTCACGATCTTCTGTTTCAACGAGTTATCCAAAGCCTCCATTGAAGAAGGGTCATGGAGCGCCATATGGTAATGGTGTTGGGATTAATCCCATTTTAAATGTTCATTCGGCAAATTTATTCGGCTTAGGTTCAATCTTCTCCAACGGCAAAGACAAGAACAAGAAGTGATTGATCACCTTAATTTGCTCTAATGATATGATAATTCCTGCTTCTAATTAACTTTTGCAGATAGTGTGGATTGAGTCATGATCATGTTTAATTTCCTATATGTTTCTTGACAGTCCATGTGATTCAGAAATTAAAAATACATCTAGAATGTGAAAGAGTAATCAGTTTATTGAGAAAACAAATAGATAAAGAGGTCTATGTGATGGAAGAGACAAGGAACGGCATAATTCAAGCGCACATGCTTTGGAACACTAGATGACAGGTAACGGTTGCTTTCATGGCTGTCCCATGCTGTTCTTCTTTATATGCTTTTGGTCTTTGCTCACACATGGTGTACAAGCTTTGATTTGGTTCCCTTATCTCTTGCTCTTTACTTGAAGAGTAAAGACTAGGATTAGGTACGTAGTCGCGATCGGTTGTAAGCGAGGAGTGTTTGAATATGAGAGATGATGCATATATTTGTTTTCTATTGTTCTTGTTTTGACTGGTTTTCTCATAATAATGACTTCTTTCCTCTTACTGATGATTTGCTGTTTAAGTACGTGATTACCATTTTTGCACCAGATCATGATCTGCTATATATTTCTACATGAGTGGCCTTTCTCAAATGATGATCATGCGAATTACTTTTGTCTCCTTTCTGTTATCCAAATTAATTATGTAGCTCATAAACAAGCCCTATATGTTTGTCATTGGATCATTTGAGACCCACAAATATTATAAAGTGAATTCCCACAAATTAATTCATACTTCTATATATATGAAACCTAGAACCTGTCTGAAAGAAATTAACATCATTTGTGAGAACAGAAGTTACACATTTGATGAAAGGGTTGCAGAGAGTACGTACTATATATAAAGAGACCACATGGAAGGATGGGTGGTTGGGAAAGACTTGATCGTGTGACCTGTGCTTTAGGACAACAGGGTCCCTTGCATCATCATGATGGGTTGTCATCTATATATATATATTATATATATATATATATATATATATATATATATATATATATATATATATATATATATATATATATATATATATATATATATTATATATATCTACTTATATATAAAGTGCGAATCGCTTATGAACAGTAATTTCATCTAATATTTTTTCTTTCCATTTTACTACTGATTTTATTCCTATATTTCGGTTTTACCCCTAGTGTTTTTCCCGTTTTGCCCCTAGTTTCTCCCGCGCACGAGCCCCTCCTCCCCTTCCCCTGTTTGTTTGTTGATCTCCAGCAATGCGCCTTCGAACGCTTCCGTGGCCGACACCACCCCGGCCATTCTCTTCGTCTCCGGCCGGCGCCCCTCTCCATCAAATCTCAGACTCTCTCGTGTTGTCGTTAACCTCCACGATGGAATCCAAGTCGCAGCCCGTCCGTTTCTTCATCCCCTCCAGTGCGCTGCCGCACGCCGGCGTGGCCAACACCACCCGGCCCATTCTCTTCGCCTCCGTCTGGCGCCCCTCCCCTTCCAATCTCAGCCCCTCTTCTGCCGTCGTTAGCCGCCGCGAGCGACTCAAAGCCACTGGCTGTGCGAATCAGGCATCAACAGTGTTTTAGTTCAATAAATTTTTTCCTATTTTGCCCCTGACTTTATAGAAACACTATTAATCCATCTCATTTTATCTTATTATTATAAAAAAATATTTTTAATGATATTGTGAAAATTTTTTAATATTTAAGTGTATAAAAATTTGAGTAAAAAGTCAGAAAAATAAATTTTTTTGTACGTATCGGAACCCATCACTTAAGCTTTAGACGTGAAAAATGAGTAATGTTATAAACTGATTTGAGCTTTATAATTGGATTATAGTATTTTTTTTTTCAAATTGATATCAACTCTTCATAAAATTTTAATAAAAAACTAAAATCTTGAAAATTAAACTTTAATGTTGTGCAATATTTTATTTTCTTTAATTTTAAATTAACTAAATATCGAATTGAATTGTTACATTTTAGTATAAATCTATTTTTTTTCATTTTATTAATGATTTTTGTTTAATAATTTATTAAGAAATAAACTTAAATATTTTTTTTTCATTTTCGGATAAATTGAATAGTTTATTAATTATCTTGAAAGTAATTATATTATTTGAGATAAATCTACATTGTTTAATGTACTATAGTTTGTTTAATTTTTTTAAAATGTAAAAGATGAGACTTTATAAAATATATGATTAAATTATTTAATACTTACCACTGCAGTTTTGAATTTTAAAATTAACACATTATATATTTATTTGGAAATAACAAATATACAACATACGCATCCAACTATAACTATTAAGAGTAATAATAGTAGGTTACTTAGTATAATTACAAATTTTCATAAGGAAATAAATTATAACTTCTTAATAATTTAAAAATATAATATGTCATTATTACTATTTTATTTAGCCAAATGTGAAAATGTGAAATAAATTAATATTTTTCATTGTTATTATTTTTTATAGTACTTTTGTTTTAATAATATTAAAAAAAGTTATGAAAACTTTTAAAATAAATTAAGATGATCTGGTTTACATTCTTAAACTAAAAGCTAAATTACATTTGGAGTAACGCAATGATTTAATATTATTTATAGTGCAGAATAATATAGTCTAGAATATGTTAATATATATTAGAACATTTTTAATTTTTTCCTTTTCTGATAATTTATATAATGTTGGATTTTTTTTTTTTACATACTTATGAATAAATGTTTAATAATTACTAAAAAATTATCTTCTCATAAAGAAGATAAAATTAAAACAATTTTTTTTCAACAATCTTTCAGTATAATCCATAATTTAAAAATGTTTTCTCCCATAACCAAATGAATTCACCCCATCTTTTTTTATATAGAAACATAACAAAATTATCATTAACATTAATTTTAATTTTTAAATTGTAATAAACATCATTTTTTCGCATGCAGTCTTGTTTAACCATTTTATAATTCGTAATAAAATTTTAATATTAATATTTTTATTATTAATTTAAGCTTTATTAAAATTATCTTATTAAACTTTTTCGTTATATAACTAAATAAAACACAAACTTATATAGATCTATAATTTCTGTTAAGTTTATATTAGGTTTATCTCAAGTTATGCAAATTCATGACTTGTTTTCATTTTGTTTAAAAAAATTTCTTCACTTTCTCATTTCTCATTTGCTATCAATTTTTTATTTTTATATATTTGTAACTGGACACCCATGCAGTGCACAATTGCTCATCAATTACTTTTTTTTTTTTTTTCTGTTTTTCTCATAAAATCTGGTTCTCTTATGTTTTTGCTCTTTTGCCGATTAGGTGAGTTGAGGTTTTTTTTTTAGGTTGGATATTAAATTTAGATGAGAGTAGTTGAAATAAAAATTAAAAGTTAAATAAAATATTGTTAGAATATTGTTTATTATTATTATTATTATAAAATTTAAAAAAATTGAAATGTTTATTATATTTTATATGAAAATTGAAAAATTTATAATAATTTAATGAGATTATTTCAAATGAATTAAAATTATCTTTATATCCAAACCATTAAAGTTTGTTGTCTTTTTACATTTTTAAAATTTATTCATTTTGTACTTATTGGGTCTCTATTTTGTAGAAACACTTTCATTAATCTTTTTCGTCTATTTGTAGTTAAATTCGAGAATTTGTATAGATTTAAACTCTCATTTTTTGGCTCATTATAGATTGACAGGTAGTCATATAAAATCTACTTTATTATCATCTATATATATATATATATATATATAATTTTCAAATATTACCATCTATTACATTTCATAACTATATTTTTTAGTCTGCTTTTGCTTATTACATGTTTTTACAAAAAAAAAAAATCAATTTTTTAAGATGTTTTTGCAACTGGGCATACGTGCATGGCACGTTATGCCTTTACTAGTATATATATATATATATATATATATATATATATATATATATATATATATATATATATATATTCTCCTTTTTTTTCTAGGTTTATATTCTCCTTTTTATTTCTTTAAAACTCCCACTTGCTCTGCGTGCCTGCAGATTCCAGTTCCCTTCCTATATACTCATTTCCATGCCTTTTTTATGCTTTTCTATATCTGCAAAATCATGCCAAGCTATTTAGTTATTTCGACTACATGGCATACACACCAATAGGGCACATTAATTTTGTTTTATAATATTATTATTACTATTTTTTTTTTTTTAACCTTCGTTGGTGAGGGAAAAGTAGTCATGGTTCTATACCACGCAGTGGTGTTGGGAGAATAGATCGAAGACATGTTCGTTGTATTGGTCCCATGCATGGTACATGGTCCTACGCTTCAAATTAATCAATTGGAAAACCAGGGAACATAAATGGTGACTACTTCGATCGCTGGAATATATATAAATATATATATTATATATATTTATATAAGACTATCTACCAGTCAAGCAGACATTAAAATGTTTGCATCCAGCTCCTAATTACTCAGGTTAACTAGCTGAATGTAACTGTTATCATGTGTACTTATTGAGCTAGCATTAATCTATATATTTAATAAAAGGTACAATTTCGTGGATCCAATATTGAAGAACAAGATCGGTTTCAGGAAAAATGAAAAAGAAAAAATAATAATTATAATAAAATCCATATATTACTTGCAAATTAAACTTGTCATGATATCACGTACGTGTGTCATGCAATATTGCCAAGATCGAAGACTAATTTCCAGATGAATTAACCAAAATCGGCACCTTCGAATTAGAAGGATGTTTCTGGCTTTTGTCCTTAATATAAGGACGTCATGTATGTACATCAGTGCATGACACCCTCAGTATAATTAGGACCCACAATCCGGAAAGGATAAACCGCTGAATTAATAGATCATCTTAATAAAGAGCCGCTGATCTATGGGAAAAGTACTGATGAAAAATGGTACAACTAACTATATATATATTCTTAATCAAATGGAAACATTAGCAGAAGCGAATTAAAAGCCGGCTATACATGAGTACAAGTATGTACCAGTACCTCTATCTATATCTTCGATCCATAATACATGCAAAAGGCTTCGCGTCATGCAAGCTTTTCGCCCACAATTAATATATATTATATGCAAGAGGAAGATGGTAATACTACTGGCATGCATATATAATATTCTTTCATCATATATATAGTTTCGGAAATGCTCTGAAAAATACAAAGAAAAGTTAGTATTTTAACCATTCATACGTACGTGTATTATATTGAAAAAGATAGAACATCTTTTAGCTAGGGACCATCATGAGCTTTTTGTGTGTGTGTGTGTGTGGGCATTGTCCAAGAGATGCACCGTGTTACGTACTAGTACTCCAACTATGATTCGAAGGATATTATAATCAATATCATGGATTGATTTGTCATTTATGCAACCGGCCAGCTCGATCTAGCTCCGAGTATTTGGAAACAGTGAAAGCTAGGGACCATTCAGCGTTCGAGTTGGCGGTGCTACTTGTCCTTTTACACACCTCCCTCATGGGTAGCTGAGAAGAGTGGTAGTACTGTGTTTCCTGTTTTATGCTAGCTGTACGTAATTGGTTTCTTTAGATCAATTGGAAGCACTCAATTACGCCAAATAATTGCATTACAGCAAGTATATATATACATACAAGAAGCCTAAGGGCGAGGAAATTGGCCGTGTATCGAGATTGCATTCTGAAATTGAAGGGAAATTAAGGAAGCAGATCATATAATATTGCAAGTCACATGACCTGGATTACAACCGCGTACGTACATGACAGGCAACCATTGCTTTCATGCCGCCATCGTTGTCTCCTTTTTGGTGTATGTTTGCACATGGCGAATAGACACGCACACACAGACCTTGATCATTTTGGTTCCCTTTTCTGTATGCATGTGATTAATTATCTGAAATGTTGCTACAATTTTGCTTGTAAGAGAAACGAGTTTTCTTACGTTTGTGGCTAATAATTTGCTAGTACTTGTATTCGATCAACTATACCCCCGGCCATTTATATGCTAAAAATCATTATATATATATACATAGAGCAACGTAAATAGTTCCTTCATACACGGTTCCAAGATAAAAACTAGTTTTGCATGCTACTACTAAGTACTACTTCTCTATTAATTCCAAGTACTGAAACTTGAATCTGCCAATTTGTTCACTACTTTAGTCCTTCGCGCGCGCACACACACACACATATATATATATATATATATATATATATATATATATATATATATATATATATATATAATTATTTTATTATAAGTGACCTGAAAATCATGCCTTGGGATTGTAAATTTGTAAGGAAGCTAAGTCTTTTAAATTATCTTTGAAACCTCCTTTTTTCTATAGTGATCAATATCCTAAGAAATTTACCCGTTAATTTGTACTTTTGATTAACGCATGATAGAGCAATCGTAAATTAATGTTAATTGCCTTGTTTCTATGGGGAGAATTACATATCTTGGGAGTTAGTTGGGAGGGCTTTAATTGGAAGATTAATTCCCGATCGATCGTATCGGCGGCCTTAAGGAAGAGATGCGTTTTCAGATCAGAGGCGTCTAGATCAATTAAAGATAATGGAATCGACACTTTTTGAAGACTTTATAGATCACCTTTTTATGTGGGGATATTACATAAAGTAGTATATATAATTACGATTGCTTGCTCTTTCGGTTGGAGGGAGGCCATGCCCATCGCCAATCATTAGACCAGTTTAGCTAATTAAGCAATGTTAAGTTGGTCAGTCTCGACTGTTATTCTCTCTTTTTCATCCTCCTGATCCAGATCCACTTCTTGTTTATAATATATTTGCAGAACGTACTGGAAAATCCAAGAATTTATTTACCTTCAGGCGAATGAAATTCTTGTATATAACTAAATGGCCGGTTTGATCAAAACTATAATAATACTAAGTATAAGTGGGACTCCTCCTCCTACCATTTTATTTCGGTATCTTCAATTCCCTTCCAAAAACTAAACAGTGAAAAAGGATATCAGAAAAGATCGATGGTTTATATATGGATCGAGAAACTTCAAAAGCTGCTTTTGCTGGTGGAGAACTCACTATCATCTTTTTCTGAACTGAAAGACAGAGACAAGAAGATAAAAAAAAAGGCCTCCGCTTTTAGACATCCAACACGTACGTACATGATGACTCATATATACGTCGGATCGAGTAACCACTGTAACAAGTTAAGAGTAGAGGCCATTCTAATTTAACTTCGATAGCCAGTCTCTTGTAAATTCTTATCCGCTGGCCGGGGAAGTAATTTACATGGGCCCTCGCTCGCTCACACAAAATTAATACTTGTATGGTACGAT
This sequence comes from Cyclocarya paliurus, assembly GCA_029856935.1. Classification (NCBI taxonomy): domain Eukaryota; kingdom Viridiplantae; phylum Streptophyta; class Magnoliopsida; order Fagales; family Juglandaceae; genus Cyclocarya; species Cyclocarya paliurus. The sequence goes on along the minus strand of CM056946.1, from coordinate 38,721,926 downwards.
TCACCGACTGGCCTACGTACTCATCAACTACTACTACTTCAATTTGTTTTGTCGCATTCTTACAAACTGATTCTTTTGTTTTTTTGTCGAAATGGCATCCACACATGATGCTTCCCCATCTTAATTATTACCCTATAGACGTTGTTGGTTCTGATCCACCTCCATTTAATACCTCGAAATTAATATCGATCCATGCATGCACAAAAGGATCGAGCCATATATGATCTTCTGCCATGCCCAATAAGAGGGTCCTGAAGGCTTTGACTGCAGAGATCAGAGAGATGCTCTTGCATGTTTTACATAATTAAAATCAGCATGATGATCAGATTTCTTTGCTCCTTTTTTATGGAAATGTTATTAATGAATACCCAGTTATACTACGAGAAAACTGTTTATTTGTGACAAGTTATTTTCTATCAAAATGATTATTTTTTACTAAAATGAATTTATTTTCATCACAAATAATCATTCTCATCGCAAATAATCCATCATAAATATTCGTTGCAAATAAACATTCATACGTCGACATTTGTTCCATTCTCGATTTCTTGGGAATTGATCTTTACTAATTTTCCCGGCCCACTGATATTTTGAAAACTCCAAATTAAGACCATTAATAATGTATTTTTAGTTGTTATCGTACCTTTATTTCATCCTATTTTTGTGCATACACTCCTGGTATTTTGGAAGCGTTCATTTTGTTCAGAGGAAAAAATGCAATAACTTGTGTTTTGATCTCCTGCAAACCCAGAAAATGGTAAAATTTGCAGATTAATTTATCCACATATATACCTTATCCCAAGTGCTGAGGACGTGACATGCAGGTTTATTGAATAAATCTTGGAAACTATATATATATGGCTAGATCAGTTTTTTTTATTTTTTTTCAAATAGGAGAGGTCACATGTCCAAGAGTGACTCTTTCTCCAAATTTATTGAAAAATAAACCCTCATTTCAGGCGGAAGAATACCAAAAATACAGGACATTCCATTTAAACCAAATTCAAAAACAATTAATCAATTCTTAAGTATGGCAGCCCACTTTTATCCAACCTGACCAAACCTCTAAACGACCTTGGCAAATCCTACATATTATTCCAACAATTCGTGACTCCTTGTGCTCCTATCTTAAAAAAAAAATCCGCTGGAGCATTACTTTCCCTAAGAATGTGGCACATTGAATAATTCATAGACCTTAGAAAGCACAAAACTCCCACCCAGTAGTCTTCCAAATATCAAACACCACACCTGCCTTTTTTTAACCAATTCAACAAGACCATAGAGTCCACTTCAATATCCACATCTTTAAGCCCCATCTGATTGCAATGTTTAATTCCTTCTAACACAACTAATAGTTCCGCATAATTATTCGAACATGGAGGCAACGAAACAGAGTAGGCCAGCTGAAGTCTTCCCTCATGGTCCCGAATCACACCTCCTGCACCTGCAGTTCCTAGATTCCCCATAGTACAGCCATCCGAGTTCAATTTGCACTTGCCCACAATCGGCTTCAACCAGTTAACTGTTCTGCAGCATCTGGGCCTCGGAACCAGCAGTGGAATTTGCAGCTCCCGAAGAACCATCAAGTCCAACTGGGTTATTTTATCAACCTTATTCATGTTGTTTGCTACAAACGACAACCAGAACTTGATCTCCATCCACACCTTCTCCACCGTTTCGTACTTACCCTCCATACGAGCCAAACAACGACGAGACCAGAGCCTCCAGCTTACAATGATCGGCAGAACCCCCAATATCACTTGCCTAATACCATTATTTAATCCCGTTTGAATTGAGAAACCATCTCAACTCATCATTTCATCATAATTTTTTAAAACTTCTACACAAAATAAAATAAAAATTCAATTTTTTCAAATTTCAATTCAATATTTTTAAATCTTAAATTAATAATAATATTAAAAAATAATATTTTATTAAATTTTTAATTTTTATCAAAAACTATAGATTCTTTCTCTTTTCACTATCGGAACTAAGTCATGTGCAAAGCAAACATATTTGTTTGCGGAACATATCAGGCGTCGCGCATTTGGTAATTGGTAGGTAGATTTGATAAAGATATATATCGGATTCTGCTGTCAAATTGACTTTCAGCAACCCGTCATAAATTTGATAGGAAGATGTTTTTTCGGGTTTGTTTTCTTGGCACAATTTTTTTTTGAAAAATGCTTTGGATTTCGAATTCAGGTTCCGAATTTGTATCCCAAATAACTTTTAATATTTTTTTAATAATGTTGTAAATTTTTTATTTTTTTAAAAAATGTTTATGATGATTAAAAAATACATAAAAAAATAAAAAATAAATAAAATACATTATTCGAGACACTTCTTCGAACTACTTTTTCGGTGGTGGATCTCTTTTATTTTTAGTCCACACAACTTATCACACTCATTAGCATTGCTATTTTGGAAGATAAATGATTTGGTAGAAGAGATATTTCATAAAATAAAATCTACAAATTATATAATTTAATATAGTATATTTAATTGTAAAATAAATTTAACTTAGTATATAAAATTATATCAATTTATAAATTTATTTTTATATAATTTTTTTTGGTATAACAATTTTTTTTTTAGATTATTCCGACAAAAGGAACTGAGTTTGACAATTAGGTTTCATGTTGGTTTGTTTTCTCATTATTATATTAAACTTGACAAAAAGAAATAATATTTTATTAATTTTATATTATTTTAATTCCTCAAGGTTTTCATATTTTATTTCTTGTTTAGTGAATCTTGTCCTCCTAATCGTTATTAAAAGACATCTAAGCAAACCCCACGTGCAAAAAAACAACCAATCTGAATGTGTAATAAGTACAAGATGTTCTATAATTTTTAAAGAGTAATATTATATGCAGTCGTAAAATGTATAAATATAATGTAATCATTTTAAAAAAGAGTGATATCTATTATTAAAAAATTATTATTATTTTAAAATAAATTCTATATATATATATTTGTAAATGATGGCATAATATTTACTCACTCTTGACTGCAACCATTATTTTTCGTTTTTAAAACATTGATCTTTTTCTTTAGTTTGTAGTTTATTGTATTTTATTTTATACAAAGACAAAAAAGGTATAGTTGGGTCAAAATTGTTTGGTGTTTACCGTCCATATTTAAAAGAGGCACTGCTTGGTCCAACTCTCCCTGCTGTCAATGTAGAAAAAAAAGGTTCTGCTTTAACCTAATAAGGACAACATTTACCTCGATTTGTCACTTGTCAGCGCCCTGCCTTGCTGGTTTATACATAATCACGTGTGACTTTTAAGCATAACACTACCTTTGTTACTTAACCTCTTCCTTTCCTTCCTTTTTGAATACCGCTGCTACATGAACTAGAAGCTTTACAGGAAGAAATACAGGAAATAAGGAGGACTATGATGTATAGTCAATTATTTTGAGAGAGAGAGAGAGGAGTTCGAAACCCCATTCCCGTGACCTTAGTTATAGTACAAAGGGTTTTCAGGTTTCCACAGAGAGAAAAACTCTGCAACACAAGTTTTTTTGTACTTTTCAATGAGACTGATAAAGGAAAGGGGTAAGATTCTTGAACCAAAATTAATGTTTTCAGAGTAACAGTTTGAGTCAAAACAATGTGCTATGAAGCACAGCATCTATACGGGTAAAACCATATTAGAAGAAGATTCAAACACAGTGTAATCAGGATTGGGATCTCTTGAAATTAAGCTGTCCAAGAAAGTGAGCTTATGGGGGGGGGGGGGGGGGGGGGACATCTGCTTGGAACAGCCGACATTGCAACCTCTACTGTCCAAAACAGATGCATTTCAACAACTTATTGAAATTGGTGAATTGTTTTGTGTAATCTAATACATATCAATCACCCTATCATCTTTAGTTTTATTAAAATAATGAATCTAAGATTAATAGATAAAGACATGTATGGGTAGTGCGATTGCTTGAATACATGTACGTGACCTCGTAAGCCTAAAAGGATTTTACTTTTTGAAAGTAGACGCTCCCTAAAGCGCGAGAGAAAATATAACAGACAGACGTAGACACAACGGCATTAGCCGGCAATTTCTCTTCAGCTCAGACACCAAACTCGGATTTTGTCCTTAATTAACATTTAAATACATATAAAATAACAGCATCGAATTATTTATTTAATTCACTGTGGGTGTTGACCAATGCTGCGGTGCGCGTGGGGGGCCCTCTCTGTCATTGCTACGCTCTCCTTATCCCACGCACACGGCACACCTCCTCTCTCTCTCTCTCTCTCACGCACACTCACTTCGGACTACTAGACTCTCGGTTCTTTGGCACAGAGCCTCGAGCTTCTTCAATCTATAGCCTATAGGGCTTTTCGAAGATACGTCTGAATCATGTATCGGATTCCATTCTTCTGTAATTCGTCTTCCTTTCACTTTCTAGATCGTAGACAATCTTTGTTTCTCTCTCCCTCTGAGTTTTGTTCTGCGTATAGCTTTTTCGACTCTGGTCGTTGTTGCGTGCAGCAATGTAGACAGAGCTACTACCAGTGACCGCTCTCTCTGCCTCTCTCTCTACCGTTCTCTGCGCGCGCGTCTCTGCTTCGGGGAGAGTGCGTCGGCCGTCTCTTTGCTGGCTCCTTAAGCGTTGCTTTCCTGATTCAGCTTTATTTGCTCTGTTGCTTACGTTTGGCATTGTTACTTTCATTATTTCTGTACGGAAGGTTCCTGTTTTAGGATTTCTGCTCTCGCTGGATCAGCTCTGGATTCCTAGACTCATTTGGAACTTCAATGCTGTTTCTTCAGAGACAGTGAGAGACGTTGTTGGGTTTCAGTGATTTTCTTTTTTTTCCGACAATGCAGGATCCAGCTTGAGAAATTGGGGGCTTTTGTGGGTTTTTTGGGTGTTTATGAGTGGTTGAGGGGGGTTTGTGTCTTGTCCTTCAGGGTTTCTTAATTGTTGGAGAAATGAATGAGAATCCGGGGAAAGCGTCATCGTGTTTGGCCATTACTGCAGAGAAGCGGACGCATAGGCCTGGTGGTTGTGTTGGGATTTTCTTTCAGCTTTTTGATTGGAACCGGAGGTTCGCCAAGAAGAAGCTCTTCTCCAGGAAGCTGCTTCCACCAGGTCACTCTTTTATCCACCGAACAAACCTCATATTGCTTCATTATTTCTCGCTTTATCCTTCTCCTTCACTCTCTGCTAAAGCAAACATTCATACAAAATTTCCACTTGATTATAAAAATAAAGCTTATTTTTTTTATTTTTTTGGATGCATTAGTTCGTGCAAAACAAGCTTCTAAGAAGTTTAAAGGGGATGAGAAGATGCCCATTTCCAAGCTCCATTTGGTATGCATTTTTCTTTGTAGAAATATGGGTTGTTGCTATTCATGTTGTCGTCTTTTGCGTATTTTATTTTTGTCTTGCCTCTCTTCTACTTGTAAAGTAAAGCTTTATTTTTTCTTTTGTAATTGGGTATTCTGGTTATGTTTGAATACTAGATTGCTGATGAAAACAGTGGGGGTTTCCCAAATGTGAAGAAAAATGGGAATCGTAGGGTAGATTTCGATAAAAAACATGAAATGCGGGCTCCGGGTTTGGTTGCTAGGCTAATGGGTCTTGAATCCATGCCAGCTGTGCATCGAGATAAGCCTAAGAAACCCTCATTCTCCGATGGTTACGTTAATGAAGAGGAGAAATTTTTGGCTAGTCCCGGTAGGTTTGATAAGGGGGAGTTGAATTTGGGGAAGGGAGGAACCAAGCAGGAATCAAGGCCTCAGAAGCTTCAAAAGACTGGGCCGTTTGAGGGGCGGGCAGTGACTAGGTTTGGAGCTGAGGCATTACAAATTAAGAGTGTTTTGTCAAGGTCAAGAAAGCACCATAATCATCACCCGAAGCTTGCTTCTCCGTTGAAGGGTCCTAGGATTTCCTCTGGGAGGAATGTGTCTCGAAGCTCTCGGTTAATTGGCACTGCTACTAGGATTTTGGAACCAGGCCTGCAAGCTACCAGCAGAGCGAAATGCACTCTTACTTATTCAAGTTCTGTGCATCATTCTCCCACGGATGAGATTGAGACGGAGAGAATGAGCTTTATGTCACTGGATTCATCGAAGCAATCTAATGCGGGCTCAGCCCAGCATTTGATGGGGCAGGCATCTTGTAAAAATTGTGGTAATTTGGTGGCCTATGAACCAAACGTTGGGGAAAATCCATCTGCTTTTTTTGCTTCAACTTTTGTCAATGCCTCTACTCGGGACTCAGGATGGAGTAAACCAAAGACACCAGAATGCTCCCATGAGCAAGAAAGAGAGGCAGCTTTTCATAGAAGCAAGGTCCAGGATGTTCCTCTTGCTGCTAAATCAAAGGAAAGTTTACAAATCCATTATGAACCAACTGCAGAAAGACTGCCTCTATCTCAAGAAGGTCAACAACAATTGCATTTATTGAGCCAAACATGCAAGCCTAAAAAAGACGAATCATCTTCCGTAGTTTTCAAGCACAGGATGCAAACAGAGGATCGTATGTTGCTAGGGAGGGACAGGATTCCACCTAGGGCTAAAGTAAGTAATCTACAGGGCCAAAGAGTCTCATCAGCTGGAAATACTGTTGCTGGGACCAAAGATTTTGTTGCTTTGAACCGAAGCCTAACTGGTCGAACTAGGCTGAAGCTGCCTACCAAGGTAGACAATTCCAGGCTTGACGTAGGAAAGAAGGCTTGTAATGGAAGGGATGGTTCCTTGCCACAATTAAGGACTCCAGTGCGGAAAAGGAGAACTATAAATTTCAGTGGGCAAACTGAAAGCCCAGGTTTTGTCAGTTCGATGATTGCAAAAGAGAGAAATATTTGCACTGATGCTTCAACTGGAAAAGGCATGGGGCTTAAGGCTCACTCCATGAACCGAAATGGTGTCAGTAGTAGATTAACTGGTCAGGGAGATGAAGAGAGGGCCAATGGAAATAAGGAAACTGATATTATTTCTTTTACTTTCAATTCCCCTGTAAGGCACAAGACTGTAGTTCCAACCAAAACGGAAGAGAGAATAAGAAATGAATATGAAAGTCTATCTTTTCAAAAGCCATTGCCATTGAGAAGAGATGCTTTAGGGATCCTTCTGGAACAAAAATTGAAGGAATTAACTTGTCAAGAAGATGATGAATTGACAAAGGGTGCTCCAGCGAAGACATCTTCTGCTATGATTCTCCAAGAGTTAATATCTGCCATGACAGCAGGGCAGCCCTGCTTTCAAGATGGTCATATTTGCAATAATGATAAAGCTTTTGAGGTACTTGCATTGCTACCATCTTTTCCAACTTTGGTTTCTGTAGTTCAACCTGCATTGCTTTACCACAGACACTCTTTACTGTTATAGCTATGAAAAATTCTACTCATCATCCCCACACGACACACTACACATGATTTTTTAATTTTTTTTCCCTTACCAAATGAGTGGTGTATGGATGATGAGTAGAAGAACTCAATTGGTTTAGGAGGAATAAAACAAAAAAATATTAAAAATAAATAAAATTAAGTGTGTAGTGTGGGATGATAAGTAGCAAAGCTCTATAGCTGTTCTACCCACACCCAGAATGACAAAATGCATTATTATTTTAGCTGGAATCATTACTACCATATTTGGCTTTTATGTCAATGTATGCATGAAGAGATACCATTAGAACACTCGTTTCAACCTGCATGCCTAAAAAAATCGTCTTTGTTTGAAACTCTTCTGTCTGAATCATTACAGTAATAATGTATCAGCGGTAAAATTAATTTGTACTAAAAAACTGTGTACTTTATTATTATGGAAAAAAATGCGAGTATTTTGTAATTATAGTAGCAGAGTTCACTTTCAACTTGTCTATTAAATCTTTATTCCAATGTAATATTTATTCTAATTGTCATGCATGTTTGACTGTAGTACCTAATCATACTCTGTATGAAAGGTTGTTATTTGCTGTAGGAGACGGCATTAGTTGGTGCTCTGACTTTCTTATTAGTTGTATTGCATTGAATTCCTTACATCATGCCAATTTCATTAAAATCTTGGGTAAAGATTAGTGTGCGTTATCCAGTATTTCAAATTCCTGGCGGTTGCATTTTTATGCAATTGAATGGGTTTTAAATTGAAAATCTTTAAAAAGGATTTGCAGGTGGAGACATCTGAAAATAAAATCTGTAAGTATTATTGATTATAATGGTTTGAGTAAATAAAATTCTTGGATTGATAAATGATTTAATGATCATTCCTTTCTGTTCCCCTTAGAACTTTTGGGAGGTTTGTGAGAACTATTAACTGATTCCACCAGGATGCAACGTTAAAACTGGACACCTATTAGTATGTGAAGCTGGATGCCAGTGCTTCCTCAATCATTTGGGGACATATATGTGGATATATGATTCCCATGGTGATTCCCTCCAAAATTCCAAAAAGGACGATCGCACTTTTTCCTTAACTTCCTAGCCTAATTTATGATTTTCACAAAGACCATCATTATGGTAATTCTCTCTGAGCAATATATCTTTTACAGTAAGATGAAAGGAGTCACATGTCAAAAATAGGTTAGCATGGAGCATGAAAGAAGCATAGCGCAAGTGTCAGGGACACATCTGAAATTAAATGTTGAATTTGGACCAGACTGGAAAATGCTAACAATTAGTTTTTATTTGTTCCTTTCTTCAGCTAGGTTTTCCTTGCTGATTAGGAAGATTTTGATATGTTTGTATGATTGTTTAACAGCTTGCTTTCAAGTCCAACTATTATTGATCCTTTTATTTATTCTCCTGGATCTTCTGCTATTGTTGAGCGAATAGTGTTTTAGCAATCATTTATTCTTAACAAGTGCAGTTCTCTTGGTACTTTCTTCAGACTAAAGCAGAGATGGAAGGATTAGTTGGAAGCTCATGTCAGAGTCATCATCTTAGCCCTGGATCTGTTCTTGAAGCTTCATTCTCTTCTAGTAGTCTGGATGAAAGCCCAGGTAAAAAGAGAGAGAGAGAGAAGACGAAAGAAAGTCAAATTACATTCTAGATAATGTTGAACAAATGTCTTTTTAAATCTGCTTCAGGTTGACTGATTTCTGGAATAAATTTTTAAAATGCATCCTTTTCTTTCCTATAAATATGGTTTCAATTTCTTCCTGTTTCAGTGTTCTTATTTTCTGTCTCCAATCATTGCAGTTCCAGGGCATAGGTTGTGCCCCAACTCCATGGATTATTCCTATAATCATTTACAACCACTGGAATTCGATGTTGATATTTTGGATTCCGCAACCTCATCTGACAAAGAGAGGACAGATTGTGAGATGGTTGCTGATTTTGTCAGAAATGTCGCCAAAATATTGGATACCGTGAATCTTACTGGGGCTGGGCTGATGGGAATTAAGGTCTCTCAAGCAAAGGAGGTAATCTTGAATTCTGAACTCATATTTGGAGGTGCAACCCCACATACCTTAGATGGAATGAAAGGTTTTCTTGTTAGTCCCCGTCTACTTGATGAACTGGAATCTTTTGCTCGTGCTGCGTGGGCAAATTACGTTGGCTTTATTGGTTTGGAGGACACCAAAGAGGGAAATCACCTTCGGAGACTTCTTTTTGACATGGTCATAGAATGTTTAGACTCAAAATATGGTCGATACTGCAATTCTGGATTCAAGGCATGGTCTAGATTGCCATTATGCATGAGTAGGGATAAGTTGATTTTAGATGTTGCAGAGGAGGTTAGGAGGTGGACTGATTTGGTTGGGATGATCCCAGACGAGATAATAGAATGGGAGATGGGTCATTCCTTGGGGAAATGGACGGATTTTCATATTGAAGTATTTGAGACTGGTGCTGAAATCGATGGGGACATACTTCAGTTTTTGGTTGAGGAAATTGTGATGGACCTGTTGGATGGCAGGTCAGGTCCCTTCTGAATTTCGTATAGGTCCCTATTTTTTGAGTTCTTTCCATTGGGTAATGTGACTCACCAGAACTTCTCTATATGTTAATTGAAGCAAGAGTTTGTTAATTGTTGTACAAATTAATCAATGACATTTATTGAAAGTGCCTACTGGATTGAAGATTAGCACTGTACATGCCTTCTTGAATCTAACTAACTTGTCTTGAAATAGCCACACAGTCTGTAAGGGTTTTTTTTTCTTTTTCGTCAGTGGTAATCAAGTATTATGAGGTGAAAATCCCCTCTATGTCAAGAAGCATGCTTGTCTGGATTGTTGGCTGTTTGTACTTATTGTTTGTCTGACCATGATTTTGTTGTTCAGTCAAAAGGATCTCCTTTGTTGTTCAGTCATGGTTGCTTTTGCAATGATTAACCAGGTTTCACTGGTCCTGTTTGTTTTGGCTATCTTCTTCAAAAATTCACAAGGTTTAGGATCTTCTTCCTGACTAGGTACTGAGAAAGAAAACACAGGCGATAAATCCCATTACGTAAGAACAGAAGTCCGTGGGACATCCTTTAGTATATTACAATCATGATCTCAGTCACATCTGGAGCTTTGCACTCTTATGAAGCAATAGAGCGAAAAAAGAGAAATAAATTCATCTTCAGCCTCTCGAGAAAGCAATGGAAGATTACTCCAAAAAGCTCCCGGTGAAACAAACCCAATTTAACAAACAAAATAAGGAAGGAAAGAAAGAATGACGTATCCTATATAAAAATTAAAACCTCCACCAGCACCGGATTCAAAACTGTCTGTACCCCAAAACAGTCTTAGCCACTCCTCTACTGCTCCTCCCTCTCCTGTTTTCTCCATTAATGGCATTCGCGGCAGTCGAGGACAGCCCCTTCAATTCCTCAACACTAGCATAGCTCTTTCTTGCCATTAATCCACCAGCACCACCACCCCTCTTTTCCCCTGCACTTGCCGACTTACTCCCTCTCGAGTTCGACAAAACGCCGTTCACTTTGGACCAGTTCTTTGATGGTGGCGTCATCTCGAGCACTGAAGGAAGTGTCGTCACTGGCTTCCGGTTCTCTTTCCGTAATGCAGCTGAGAAATCTGGTACCGACTGCGCAAGAATGGACGAGGACCCTTTAGGCCTAGAGACCAAATTCGCTTGAAATTTGACCTGTTTCTTCGGAGGGGTTAGCTTTGGCTCATACTGTTCCGGTTCTTGTTGCTTTCTTTGATTCATTCTTAGCTTTGCCTCTCGCAGCTCAGCGTATGCTCGATATCTGGGGCCTCTCTCCATGATAAAGCCCTCCGTGATGAGCCTCAGAGGAACGGGTTGATTGGAGCTTGAATTCTGAGAGCGGATGAGTGATATGGGGTCGAGGGCGTGGAAGAGAGATTGGAGCATTGGATTTTGTTGATGGGTTTGAGGCAGGGAGCCGTTGGTCTCTGCCATTGTTGATAAATTTGAGGTTTGGCTCTGTTTTCGTTTGGGGCGGAGCATCGATTGATTCATAGCTTTTGTAGTTTCTTCGAGCTTCGGTACTTTTTCCAATTAAAAATTTGATTTTGCAACGGTCTAATAGACCCGGTAAAGAGTAAGGAGAGAGAGAAGTCAGTGGGTCTTCTGGCTGACCACAACGTTATAATTGAGGCTATTTTCGAAATAAGAAAGGTCCGAATGACATTGGATTCCATGGCAGCCGTCTGATATATCGGATATTCATGATGGATGTCTAAGATCCATCCAACTTTATAGGATCCACTAGGAATAAAATTTTCTGTGTTCTTGGCATTTGCAAGGAAGTATCAACAGAACGTAATGATATACAGAGTTACACACAATACATTTTATAATATATTTCACAATACATGTTATAAAATAAGGATATTTTGATAAAATGATGTTAATTTTATAAGTTAGTTTACAAAAATAATCTTACTTTTAAAATATTGTTGTGTAAAATATTGTAAAAAATTATGTGTTTATTATTTTTCACCTATAGAATCTTCATGGGAGGGGGCTTATATTGCGCGGAGCGTTGCCTCCCATCCAGAAAACTTTTTGTTGCTAAACAAAGTCGGCGAGCAAAATCGATGTGTGCATCTTTTGGCCCAATGGATTGCAAGTTGCAACAAACAATTTGATTAGCTGCATAACCCCTTATTAAATTACTCAGTATTTATTCAACTTTCACAGTAAAAAAAAGATTCACCCAACTCTAGTTTAGCCTCTTGAATACTGGACTGTAAAAAGTACCATTATATTTTCCTTCTATATATGTTTTCTTGCTGAGAAAAAAAAAAAAAAAGTAGTCGTATAAAAGAATGGGTCCAAACTACACTCTTAACTCTGAACGATTCAGCAAGCATATGCAAGGAATGATGTACATAGAATAGTAGCCAAAGAATATACATAGAACTAGAGAGTAGAGAAGGAGGGTGGGTTAGGTGGAAAAGGGGGTTTGAATTAAATGTGAAATGTTACAACAAAATTGTTTCACATCTCTTTGGTCCGTAGTGTGAGGAAGATAACAAGAAGCTTCGTCTCTTGGCTCAAACATGAGACAGAAGCACCCAACTGAACAAGCATGTGATGGTATGGACGGGTAGATACCTCTCTTCAATCACCTTCACCTGTAGGATCGTACTTTGTGATACTTATATTTCTATCTCCAAATTAAACCTATTGATGCTTCGGCTAAATCCATAAAGTACTGAGTACTTGGGTCTCGACAGCCTCGACTCCTTATTCCAGTACTGCATCAATCTGTCCACAAACAGCTACCGCCAGTTAACTTTATTTGCTAATGCTAACACCAGAAATAATTCACAGGCATATACACCAAGACACGGCTGTGCTACTCTGCAGGCTGCATGTGCCAGCTCTATACCAATACAATCTTTACAAGTTCAGTTCACTCAACTGAACTCTTAGAGAAGAAAAGCTTTTACGTCCATGGTTCCAAGAGGATTTTTAATAGGTATGACAATATGTGACACAACCTGTAAACAAAATACGAATATGATATAAAATTAGTAGATTTGAATTTGATGTTAACGGATTCAGATAAAAACGGATTGACTCGTTATGACACGATTTATAAACGGGTCAATAACGAATCAATCCACTAAATCCGAAATCAACTTATTTTGACTCGTTTAGATTTATTTCAAAATTGCAATTTCTTAATATGTTTATGCTTTTATTATTTATTGAGATTATAATTTTAGACCTATTTGTTATTGTAAAGTTTGTAATATATTAATTTTATTATATGTTAAAATTTGAAAAATAGTGATATTTTTTGTCAGTAGGTAGTCTTATTTTTTTAAAATATGTGTCTACTAATAAATATATATTTTGATTTTGATATGAAATTATGTTAATAAGATCAAATGGATTATGTGTGATAGTTCAATCAATTTACATAAAACGGATTTAAATGAGTTGTGTTATGTTGACAATTATTAAACGAGTTAAAATGGGTGACATAACACGATCCGTTATCTAAATAGGTTGGGTTGGAGTTTGAAAGTTTGACACGTTTAGCTTAAGAGGTCGGGTTCGGATTGACCTATTTAGTCGAATATTCATGACTTGACACGATACGAACATTATTCGAAAATACGATTTACCACCCCTAATTTTTAATGCCCGTAAACATGAAAAATCTTGAATTTGAATCAAGATATGAAAATCTCTTCAAATTAAGGAAATACTTTTGAGATTTGCAAGTGATAGTATTCAAGGGACCAACCTATATATGCACAATCGAGTCTATTTATATACACGTGAGTGTGCGCGCGCTTTCTTAGTGATATGTTGTTACCAAATTATTTCCAAGTCAGTATGATATTTTCACCGTTCTCATGCTTGGTTTATGCTTGTTTCAAGTTATTGCGGGATAGCAATTACCCTATCACTAAATTTAGATCAATGTTTTATAATTAAAGATAAAAAGAAATAACTCCTTGATCCTTTCCTTTCTTCCATATTGTCGAACCACTGGAATGAAAGGGCCAAGCCTTGGTTTCTGTTTGTTAAATTGAGATAGCATTAGAGGAAACTAAGCATCCTTCCATTTTCACTGTTCTCATGCTTGGTGAAGTTACTTGGGAACTTGAATATTCCATCTTCAACTTTTTAAGCACAATCGTTGGCAGGAATGCCCAAATCATGAAATGTATTCGCAATTGCTTTGCATAAAGAGTAGTACTAAACTGTCGCCCTACAATGACCGCTCGGTGTGCCGCCTAACATATTAATTTTTTTATTATTATTATTTTTTCTTTTCATATTTTTTTACATATTTAAATATTTTTTTAAAAAAAATATACCAATACACTAAAAGTTACTTTTTTAATCATTGAATAAAAATAAATAAATACATAAACGGTCAAAATAAGAGAGCAAACTTAAGCGACATACATATTTTTCTTGCACAAAAGGCAGTGTCATTACCCATCACATCCATCTCAAAATTAAACCTCCCCCACCTTGTATGTACGAATTAATTGGGGATGAAAACACAGATAAATGTGAGATGCTTTATCTTGGAAGTTAGGTCCGATCAACTTTCGAAGCAACGTCGCGTAGAAAAAGACGAGAAAAAAAAATATTAAACAAATAGGTCATATGTATATGTTTTCCACTTCTGATGAAGATCGAGACCGACCACAACAAAATTGGAACGTACGAGAATCAATTTGCTAGCCAAACTCTAGCATTGTTTTCTTGTGTCGAAATTATGATTTTATCAAAACAAGTAGAAGGAAAAGTAGTTAAAGTCACACTTGAACTCCAGACGACAATGCAGATGGTAATTTCTGCCCAACCTCATGAATTTTGTGACGACATAAATTAGCATGTATTGTGTACGTGTAGTTTCTAATAAAAATAGACAAGCATCGATTTCAGAGAGCAAAAAAGAAAGGAAATTAAAAAAAAAAAAAATGGGGGAGGTAAACAAAAGAAAGTGGTAAATAAATTTTCTTTTTTTGTTCTTTTCTGCGTGGAATGTACATGAAATTGCTTCACTCTTTTAAGTTGGAAAATTGAAAATTCACATGCCCAGGGCTCCTAACCTCATAAATTTCCCTTCCAGAACTAAGGTGGGCTTGGCTCAAACCCAAATCATGGTCCAGTAGGCCCAAGACCGAGTTGCAAATTCAGGCCCAAACTCTTATCAAAGTGAGAACCTCCACCGTCTCTGGCGAACCCACTCAGCCCAGGCACAAGTCCGGCATGGTTGCCGACGCCATGAGAGAAAACTGCCATCATGGATTCCTCAACTTCTCCAGCATAGAAACGCCTTCCAGGCACGGAGGTCGCCCCAGAATGATACACGCCACCGCTTGGCAGGGCGTAAGGAGTTGCTGTACCTGCATGAGACATGAGAAACCACGAAGGGGACTGTGGCGGCGTCCCCGCAGCTGAACCAAGGAGGTGTGCTGGTGGCGTGAACGCTGATATCATTGGGTTTTTCCGGAGGTGTGAGGCGGCGGCCATCTGGTTTCGACTTGCTTGCATTTGTGCCCGCTTTAGTAGCTGTCTTTCTTTCTTGTGGGCGTTTTGATGGCCTCCCAATGCCTGTGAATTGGCGAACTCACGGCAACAGTATTGACACTCGTATTTTCTGCCTTCGGTGGATTGGAAATTTTCAGATTCGTGTGACCCAGATGGGTATTTGCTTGAAACCGAGTCGTTTTCTTCAGAAACGTTCTGAATGTTGAAGCCAAAGAGCTTCAGAGGTGTGGTGGTGGTATTTGGTTTTGCAGGATAATCAATGATCTCAGCCATGAGAATGAAAGAGAGACAGATCAGAGAGATCACTGCCACTGCCAGAGATCAGAGAATCAGATCAGAGGGCTGCAAATGGGTGGTCTTGGTACAGCCTCCATGTGAAATCTAGCTAGATATATAGGATAAAAAAAAAAAGTTGGGATGCTGTATTAATTAGAGAGTCTAATCATTAGAGGGATGCACAGAAGAAGAGGAACAAGAAAAGAGAAAGTGTTAATTAGTTGCGAAAAACCCGAGGAAAAGAAATTAGCACCAACCATCAGGAAGAACCCAGAACAAGAAAACTAAGATGGATTGTGGATTATACCTATAGTAGCACCCTTTTAAATAATTATGAGTGATGCTCTGAACTCTGAAGTACATTAAAATGCATGAGTGTGTAATCTGGTATAAGTTTCAGAAATATACCTGTATTTATTTTATAGAATGCCTAGGGGTACGTCTTTCTCCAACCCAAACTGTTGACAATATATCATTTTCCAAAGGTTGTACTAGCATGCTATTCCTTCTAAATGATTTGGCACGTACGTATATATGATTTACATAGTAAGTTTGTTTCAAATCCAACATCATCTGTCTCCCGCATAGTTTTTTTGCATGACCCACATGTCATGACCAACATGTGTGTTGCCTATCCAACATTAGATCGCATCACCTGCAAGTGGTGGTTCAGAAAAAAACTGAACCCTAACATTATTAATTCCGTGGAAAACTTGTTTTATAAGAGGTTCATGCCGCACGTCAAACTGCGTCAGAGGAAGAAGGTACGATGGCTTTGAAGTGATCAGGTGGTATGTGGGTCCACCATATGCATGGCGTATCATGCTACCTTGATTATCTTACGCAGCATGTTTGCGTGATTGACGTTGAGTTCCTCTTTGTTTATTAGAGGAAAATCTCTTCGAATCTTACTAACTACCATGCTTTGGGTTCAAAAGTCTTTACTTTTAAAAAAGCTTCACATGCTTATTCACACGCTTTATATGCATGTATATTTCTTCCTCGTGCGCGTGGAAGATTCAGAAATTCACAATATGGGAAACAGACACGAAACATATATGGTCACTTTCATTTCATGATCTGAACTTAAGGTCATCACCATACTTCTGAACTTGTCGAATCTTGTCTAAGCCTTGATTCAAACATTGACGATTCATCATGTATAGTTTCTAATTTGCCGCCTACCTTTTACTATATGTATATTTGGTATATATTTTCTCCTACTTCTTGCTAACCAAACAACTCCGACCTAGACCAAGCTGATATAGGCATAGTTAAAGCGATTGACAATGATGCTCAAGCGAGAACTCTGGCCAGGTCTCATGTTGTGAGTTCTACTCCAACCTGACCCTACAAACACTTGGTTTAAACAGCTCTCGCGCTTTAATGGAGCATAAATGCAACTTGGAGTAAACAGGCAAGGATTGAGAGTACCTTAATTAACGAATAATTATAAGTCCTATATGCATAAATCTTGTGCAGTCTATTTTATAAAAAAAATACAAAAATAAAAAAATTACTGTGTAAAAGTGTTAAAATTCTCTTTTTTTTTTTGGGTAAAATTTATGTTTTACAAAAGACTTGGTAACAATATTACTCGTAATTAATTAGTGACTCGAAGTTTTAGCTAGGCCATTCATCTGTATGTAGCTGTGTTTGAGTACTTGTCCTATCTTCAAATTAAGAACTAATTGATCAAACTATTATGTTAACAGGGCTGTAGGACCCAGTCCCAATGAGTTCTTGGCCACACACACATATATAGTCAAGGACGACTGCAAGTAGAACGTCATTAATTAATAGGTGGAGGGGCAGTATATACAATTCTACAAAGAAAATGAGGCACATGGAGGGATGAAAACACATGTGATCAGTGGATCAGTGAGCCCCACCATCTAATATTGCATGCTATCAAGCGGTACAATCTATATATCTCTTTCTCTATCTCTTCCGGCCCGGCCGGTATAAGTTAATCAAAAACAGTTTCTTGACAATTAATGAAGTGAGCTCCTTTTGTCATGGCATGTGTGTTTCCCACCTAATAATAATAATAAAAAAAAAAAACAATCCCCTAAGAGTCATTCTTCATGCTTTCTCAAGCAAGCGGATGATTGAGCTGGTAACGCACGCAGCTGTTAATAATGTTTAAAAGATTTCCAGAATCTCCGAACATGGCCCAGTACTTGGTAGTGCTTTATTATTATTATGAACAGATATATATATATATATATATATATATATATATATATATATATTTAAAGGCCGAATATTACAATAAAATGAACATATATACATGCATGTATGCCATATGTATACATTTATTATAATTTTTCCATATAGATATTATATAAGGCATCATTGCTTTCATGAACGTACACATGATAATCCAACTACGACTACTATAATACATGTTACGACTAATTTTTTTCTCTAATTAATTACTTGTTTTCACAATGATTTTAAATATATTAAAAAACGAAACTCTTTGAAGGTTTGGAGACGATATATATATATATATATATATATATATATATATATATATATATGTATATGCATGGCACTTACACGGATGATCGGCTCATTTATATTATATATATTCTAAAAAAAAATAAAAAAGTCTGGGTATATAATAAGAGGAATAAGGGACGACAGATGAGAAGAAAACTCATAGCCAGTAGTCCAAATGGTTTTAACCTACTTCAATTAATAGTTGAGGTTGGCCGGACTTCTAGATGATTGAAGCCCTCACTCTCTCACACTCTCATTACGTACTCTCTCTAGCTAGTTCACCTAATATTTTAGGCTTTTTTTTTTGGTGCCGATTCCGTGGGCAACTCCTCGATATTATTGTTCCCAACCCACAAAATTAATTTGGTCGGAACATAACCTTTGAACGCCATTGATCTGATCTTTTTTCTTTTTCCAACTAACGGACACCCAGCTTTTATAGATAAATATATATATATATATATATATATATATTTATATATACCTGGTATCTGAACTTTAATCAAGAAAAATTTGTATTGGTTTGGCAATATAATAAGGTATTACTTACTGATATTTAGAATCAAGTACTAGTACTTCTACGTACTGATCCTTACATAAGAAAGAAAAGCTTCTAATTCCTAATTCACACGAATATATAGTAACCCATGATCTCATGTAATAACTTTTTCATAGGAATTAATAAGAAGTGACCAATTCTTTTTCAAAATGGTTATTATATATGATCATGAGTCATGATCACCTGATGATTGGTCAACAGCTATATATAATACAGTAACTAGGCCAGCAATATTATATATATATATATATATATATCACGAGAAAACTACTAAAAGAGTCAATTAATGGGCTACCTAAACATGATAAAAACTCTAATTGACACAAGCAAATTTGCATGATGATCTATTATTATATTTTACAACATTGGCACAAGCAGCCCTAGCCTGCATGCCTCGATTACATTCTAGAATATATATTAATATGCTTGCGTACGTAATTGGTTGCTTTAGATCAAGCATATATAGATTTATAAAAATGCCCGTGAAGTAGATAGCTAGCTAGCTAGGTCTAGATCATCAGAAACAGTCAACAAACTAATGACGGAACAACAAATTTAATTAATAGGTAATTAATTACTAATACATATAACGTGTGGGACATGACTCGGGGCGGCTTCGAATATTAATCAATAAGACGAGTAATGCCAAAGACGGATCATTTGCAATCAATGCATCATCATACCCTTTAAATATTTGTCCCGTTCAAGGCATGCATCCTTAGTTTATCTTTATAAATTAAGGTACGTACGTACTCCAATCTTAGATGAACTGTCTTGGAAATTTGAAGGTTACGTACTTGTCTTTGAAGAATTCAGTAGATGCATTCATCTTGACATGCAATAATTAAATTAACGAGCTGTTTGGACAAAAGGACTGGCGTTTTCTTTTCTTTTAAACTGTTTTTTATTAGCTGGACGAAACTACCCTTTACGTGCTCTGCTAGGGTTTTACTGTGTTTCTTCTCCGTTTGGCCCCTGGGTTGCTTCAGGCTGCATGGCAGCCGTGGATGGCCACGTTTCTGGCCGTCAAACCTTTGCTGAGATGGCTGCTGCGGTCCCTCAGCCTCTTCCCGATATCTCTGTAGCCCCGCGTGCTCCAAAAATTATGGATGGTGAGATCTTTTTTCAGTTCTCCAAAGAAGAAATCAGTAGATCTGCTGAACCATTCCGGTTCTCCATCGTGATCAAGTTCCTTCGACAAAGGCCTTCCCTGGACGCCATACGTGCTTTTATTTCCAGCCGCTGGGGACTGTCTTCTACTCCGGTGGTTTCCTCCATGAAAATACCGCGTAATGTTTTTATTCGAATGGCTTCCGAAGCTGATTTTGTGAAAGCTCTCTCCCGGGAATCCTGTGAAGTAAATGGAGTGGCATACCGTGCTTTTCATTGGTCTCCAGAATTCAATGAAGAGCATGAACCTTCTAATGTTCCCGTGTGGATCTTGCTCCCGGGATTACCTCCCAACTATTATCAAGAGTCTTTTCTTCGAATATTTACTGCTCCTATAGGCCGGTTCATTCGGAGGGACAACCCCACGCGTTGTGCTACCCGAACTGATGGAGCGAGACTCTGTTTGGAGATGGATGCAGCCAAGGAGCCGATTACCTATTTCTGGATTGGTGCCCCAGGTTTGCCTACTAGTCGGAAACAGGAGGTGCACTATGAAACGTTGCCCGCGTACTGTGGAAAATGCAGAGTTCAGGGTCATAATCTGAAAACCTGTCGGGTTGGCAAGGATTTCAACCGTGGTGGTAAGAAAGTTGAACCAATAAAGGGTGATACTCGTGCTGGTCAGATTCAGGGGGATGAGATGATCAAAATCGTGGGCACCCCTGAAACAGAGTCTGCGGAACAGGTTGTTATTCCGGAACAACCTTCCATCACTGCTTTATCTCCTGCACAGAGGGATGTTCTTACGGAGGCTGATATACATGATGAGGGAGGGGTGCTTGTGATAAGCGAAGTTGCTGGGAATACTTCTCGTGAGCAGACTCTTGAAACAGAGCTTGCTGACCAAACTACGGTTCAAATTTTAACCGTTTCCTCAGCCCCGGTCCAGGGGGTTAATCACTCAGATTCTGGAGAAGGAGGAACGCTAGTGCTAAGTGAGGATACAGGTAATCTTTCCAACCATCCTAAAGAGTTTTCTTTTAATGTTGACAAACCACTTATTCCGATGCTGGAGGCAGCTCTTAATACTAACCTGGAAGAAGATCATATTAGTCAAGCTGTTGAACAAAGATTACCATTCGGTAGCCTACAGGAAAATCATGAGTATAATCTGGAAGAAGTGGTTTCTGAGCCTGACACTGATATCTTTCCAGACGTGCTCCCTCAATTCAAGGATTACCATTCCGATTCTACAGGTAACTCGCATAAGAAAAAATATCAAAAGAAAAAGTTTGAGAAAGTTCGAAGCTCAAGTCGGGTTATTACCCGTCCCACTCCTTTGTCTTTATGAGCCACATTATTGTTTGGAATGCCCGTGGTATTGGTACCTCTCGTCGTAGATTGAAGAATTTAGTTTGTCAGTTTAAGCCTAAGCTGGTTGCGGTTTTGGAACCTTTTCAAGCTCTGGATAAAGCCATTCATTTACAACATTACTTAAATTTTGATTTTTTTATTTCGAATATTGTGGATGGTGGTAAAATCTGGATTTTCTGGGACAAGACTCTTGATATTCAAGTGATGCGGACTAATTTGCAATTTATTTCTCTTCGTGTTAACATGGGGTCCTATAAATTTTTGTGTACTATTATCTATGCTAAATGCAGTATGTATGAGAGGAAAATGTTATGGGAGGATCTTAGTTCCCAGGTTATGGGTCCCGAACCTTGTCTTTTTGCTGGGGATTTTAATATTATCAGGAATAATTCGGAACGGAGAGGTGGTGCACCTCGTTCTAATGTGGCGATGGAAGATTTTAATAACTGGATTCATCAATGTGGTCTGGTTGAAATGAGGTCTAAGGGTAATAAATTTTCTTGGTGTAATGGACAGCTGGGTCTTGCTAGATCTTGGGCGAGATTAGATCGGGTTTTAATGGATTTCTCTATGCTCGATTATTTCTCTCATGCAGTTTGCTCTTATCTTCCTCGCACCACGTCTGATCATTCCCCTATGGTTATTGAATTCAAGATGGATCCGTTCTCTTATGGCCCTTCCCCTTTTCGTTTTCAACAAATGTGGGTGGATCATCCGCATTTTTTGCTGTGTGTCCGACAAGCGTGGTCTATTCCTGTTGGTGGTCGGGGTCTTACTAAATTGGTTTTTAAATTGAAGAACACTAAGGTCGCCTTGCGTGAATGGAACAAAAAGGTTTTCGGTTTTACTAATGTGCATATTACTTCTCTTGAAAAGCATATTGAAGAGCTTGAAATTAAATTGCAGCAACACTGGGATGATGATACTGAAAGGGAGCTTTTAATTTCTTCGGCGGAACTAGAGGATTGGGTCCGTCGTGAAGATACTAGGTTGGCTCAAATGTCTAAATTAAAATGGCACATGGATGGTGATCGTAACACGAAGTTCTTCCATGCCTGCCTGGCTAATAAACGCCGTAAAAGGGTGGTGGAAATGAAATCTTCGAATGGTATGGTGTTTAATTCGCCAGAGAGTATTCATCAGGGGGCCGTGGATTTCTTTTCTAATTTTCTGCAGGGCACGCCGGCTAGTTTATTACCTGATTTATCAGCTCTTATCTCTCCTATTATTTCTGAGTCTGATAATTTGATGTTATGTGCAGTTCCCTCTATGAATGAAGTTTTCTCTGCTCTATCCTCTATTCCTTCTAATAGCTCCCCGGGACCTGATGGTTTTGGTTCGGGTTTCTTCAAAAGTTGTTGGGATATTGTGAAAGAGGATGTCTTGGAAGCCATTACTGAATTTTTTAATTCCAAGCAGCTTCCAAGATTTTTTACTGCTTCCTTTCTTGTTTTAATCCCAAAGGTTGACATACCTTCTGGATTTGATAAGTTTAGGCCTATAAGCCTTTGCTCGGTTTTCTATAAAATTTGCTCCAAAATCATTGTTAATCGGTTGACAGGTTTCCTTTCTCAAATGATATCATGGGAACAAGGTGCTTTCATTCCAGGGCGAAGCATCTTTGAGAATATTAGTCTCACCCAGGAAATGGTCCATTCTATCAACAAGAAGGCACATGGAGGTAATATCATGATTAAACTGGATATGGCTAAAGCTTATGATAGAGTGGATTGGCTCTTTCTTCTGGAGGTTCTTCGCTGTTTTGGGTTTTCCTCTGATTTTTGTGCTCTTATCAAAACATGCATCTCGACTCCTTGGTTTTCGATTATGATGAATGGCACTATTAAAGGTTTTTTTCAAAGTGGCCGGGGACTGCGACAGGGTGATCCTCTTTCTCCCTATCTCTTTATTATCCTTCAAGAAATTCTCTCAAGATTGATCAAGCAAAGTGTACAGGCTCAAAAATTTGGTCAATTCTCTCAGGCCCGAGGTACCCCCATTATTTCTCATCTTATGTATGCTGATGATGTTGTGCTTTTTTCTAATGGTAGCTCTAACGCTATAAGGGAAATATTATCTGTGCTTCATAAGTATGAGCGCTGGTCGGGTCAATGTATCAATCACTCTAAATCTGCCATTTATTGCTCAAAGCATATCTCTTCCATGCGTAAAAACTTATTATTACGGCAGACTGGATTTTCAGAAGGATCTTTCCCTTTCAAATATCTGGGCGTGCCTATTATTTTGGGTCATCTTAAACAGGTACATCTGGAAGATATGGTGTCTAATATTCAAAAGAAAATATCGGGATGGAAGATGAGATTTCTTTCAGCGGGTGGTCGTCTTATTCTACTCCGACATGTACTCTCTAGTATGGCTCTTCATCTCTTTGCTGTTCTTCAGGTCCCGCAATCCACTATTAATGCTATTCATCGTATGATGAGTACTTTTTTCTGGGGGGAGCATAATGGAAAAGGTAAGAAAAAATGGGTGGCCTGGAATTCTATCTGTCGTCCCGTGGAGGAAGGTGGTTTGGCTCTTAGGAATCTTGATGATATGCAAAAAGCCCTTCATGCTAGATTTGCATGGAATCTCATTCAAGGTAATTCTTTATGGGCAAATTTTTTTAAGAGTAAGTATGTGGGTTCTAAACCTTGGGTCTTAGTTGATCCAATGAAAGGTACGAGGTTCTGGAAAATGATTGCTAATTCACTCCCTTTGATCTTGGATAAGTCTAAGTGGCGCCTTAAAGAGGGTTTGGTTTCTTTCTGGTATGATAACTGGCGGGACAACGGTCCGTTAGTTAATGATATGCATATTATGGGTCATCCTCATCTTCAGGTAAAGGATTGCAAATTAAATAATGAATGGGACATGGACTTTATTCTTCAATTAGTGGGACCAAATCACTTTGATGGTATCTTAGTGGATTTGGGTAAGGCTAAACCAGGTATTGATGTGCTGATTTGGACCAATAATGATAATGGTTTTTTCTCCACTAAGTCTGCTTGGGATTGTTTACGTATTAGGGGTGATACTATTAAGGAACATTCTTGGATATGGCATAAGAGTCTTCCTCTCAAAATGTCTACCCACATGTGGAAAGCTTGGTTTATGGCCCTTAGCGTCGATCACCACCTTAGACATATTGGTATTCCTATTACCTCCCGTTGTGATTGTTGTGCTAACGGTCATTATGAGGACCAAAATCATGTTCTTTTTGCAGGTGATATTGCGAAAACTGTTTGGCGTTATTTTGGGGCTAACCTTGGGATCCCAATGGGACAAAATTGGAAAGATTCGGTGAGGATTTGGTTTCACCGTGTAAAGTTATCGTCTCAAGTTGGCATTCTTGTGGGAATCCTGCCGGTGATTATCACTTGGCGTATTTGGCGGCGACGATGTTTGGCGCGTATGGAGGGTCGCTTTGAATCTGCCTCTGACATCATTCATTCTGTTCGGCGGTGGATAAATATTATTTGTCGTGATATTCATGCTAGTTCTCACCTTTCTAGCTTTGATTTACAGGTTCTTGAGGGTTTGAACGTCCGGCCAAATTTACCCCCAACCCGGCATTGCAAAGTTGTTGCTTGGCAACGGCCTTCGGTGGGATGGGTTAAGCTGAACACAGATGGCAGTAGTTTGGGTAATCCTGGGGCCTCAGGTATAGGTGGAGTTATTAGAAATAATCACGGTCATCTAATTCATGCTTTTTCCTTGTCCATTGGTACAGGTTCTAATAATCGGGCTGAGTTGTTAGCTCTTCTCCATGGGCTCCAGGTATGTCAATCATTATCCTTAAATTATGTAGAAATTGAACTTGACTCTATGATGGTAATTGCCTGGTGGAGAAGTAAAAGATGTGGGGTGTGGTATTTGGAGGATTTTTGGGAGGAGATAATGGACATTATGAACTCTATGACGTGCTCGATTCATCATGTTTATCGGGAGGCTAATAAAGTTGCAGATTGGCTAGCCAAACATGGGGCTTCTGGTAGTGATTTGATTTGTTCGCATTTGACGGAGACTCCTCGAGCTTTGCGTGGTCTTATCCGAATGGATTACTCTGGTTTACCTTCAATTCGTTTTGTTTAAGTTTGGGTGGTCTTTGTTTGGGGTTCTTTCTGTGGTCCTTTTCTTTCTAGCTGTTTCCCTTTTCTGCATTCTGGGTTTATTTTGTACTCCAGATGCTTGTTTTGTTACCACGATTTTCCTCCGCCACAAGTGAGGGTTATTAATAAAATTGGGGAGGGGTCACTCTTGGACATGTGACCCTAACTCTTTAAAAATAAAAAAAAATAAAAAAAATGTTATACCCAGAATATGAAGTTTCTAGCAAGGATTTGGTCGCGTGTTGATTTGGTTTTTTAAGACATGAGAGCTTCATATTTACCAAGTGCGGCTAAGCACAGCATAAGATCGAGACAATCCAATAATATATGAAGGCAGGGACTTTATTGGAGGAGATTGTGGAAATAGTCTGATTGATTTCTCCAATATTTACATCAAGTATACCCTTTAAATTCGGACCATCAATACCATATGTAGATTAATTTTGATATTATTTCAAATGATTCTCTTATTCATTGAGGCCGTGCAGAGATGGCCCAATATGTTCGTCTGGATGGACCCTTCTCTACGGTCTGATATTAAACAATGAAAAAACAATGGTGGGCCGCGGAGTTCTTCATTGATACAATTCATGAGGATTTTAATTATCGAGGGAAACCGTGTCATGATGTGGTTGCGTTGACCTTGATGCTCGATCGTGTGTGTGATACTGATGACAACAAGACAGAGACACGAGGGTCCAATATTATACCTTGTTCGATGAAAACCATGTGGTCATTATGGGCTGGAGCCGGCCGGTTTCCCTCCCTTTTTAAATTACGTTTGGATGACAACTCTTTATAAATAATAATAAATAAAATAATAATAAAAGTTATGTAAAATCTATCTAAATTGAGTTTAAAGTGTATTTAAATATTAAGATGAGTTTATTATTTTTTATAAAAAGTTAAAAAAAGTTGTGAATCTCATGTATAAATATGTGTTAAATTAAAAAAATATTATGAGTCTCACGTGTAAAGATATTTTGAGTTGAAATGAATTTAATAATTTGATAATTGAGTGTTTAGATATTAGATTTAATTTAAAATTAGACCGAACTAAACTAAATCTTGCAACCAAACACACCTTTAATGTTTTTGGTGGACCCTTAAACCGAAACGAGAAAGGGGGGAAAAAAAGACTCCCAAGGTTGCAAACTCTCACAAGGACAAAGTCACGACTCACAAAACCTCGTAGCAATTCATCAATATTCACATGGTTTTGGGTAAAAGCAAGATTTTAGGATAAATTAAATGCAAGTTTTTATGAAATAGAAAATGATAAAAAGTTCAAAATGTGAATGTAAGTATATGTTTTTATAAGTTTTTTCTTTCTTTTATTGGCGTCGGTCATATTTTATTTTATTTTTTCTAAGCAAGCTTGCATATATTCATAATAATAATAAACTATAAAGTTTAAGGTGAATTTTTTCTACTATCAAGAAATAACAAATATCTAGATAATAGATCAAAAAGTATGTAGCTAAAAATAAGATTAGTTGCTGTCTATTGCACCACAGAGTGTCTACATCGATTTGTAGATTGATAGATTTTTATAAATTTTCATAGACTGTGGAGATCAGTGATATGCTTGATGTCTTCAATGATGGAATCTATATACCAGTAAAAATTGGTTTCGTTGCTATTTATGACTTCTGTCACTAGTTGTAAGTCGCCTTTCAAGATTGCCCTTTCTTATTAGCTTTAGAGGGGCATTTTTGCGACTAGGAGAACGGTCTTTGCTTCAGCTACTAATGGAAGAGGCCAAGAGCTGCCCAAGACTGGAAGATCAAGAAGAAGTGAAGGGTCCAAAACAAAAAGGCATGATTAAAGGTTGCTAATGTTGTAATTAGTCCACATGGTAATCTCACCGTGGACATGGCCATGAACGGCAGATACGTATCCATGTGTAAAAAAGGTGGGGTAAAGGATAACGTCACCCACATCACCTCGAGATTTGAAAGCATGAAGGCTCAGGCGCTCCCATCCCAAATACACGAACACGTCGCTCGTAATAATGCATATGTGCCACCTAAATGTTTTGATATGTTTTTCATAGATTCTGGATAAGATTTACTAACTTGTCACTTCATGTAAGAGAGAGAGAAAGAGAGAGAGGGGGGTTTCAGACTTCAGTTATAGTCATTCTGATATTATCCTTTAGGATATGAATTTCTATTTCCATATGATCATAGAATAATTCAAAAATGTGAGATAAAGTTTATATCTCTAAATAGTGATCTGTAAAAAAAATGTGAAGATTGCATACATTGCACTTCAAGATTATAAATATAATTTTTTATAAAAAAATTCTATACATCATCCATTATTTATTTTCATACTTCACACTTATAATTTTTTTATAAGATGTATGAGTATTTTTTTTTATAAGATATGATGTATTTTTTATATGATGTGAGGTAGTAAATAGTAGCTGATTAGATAAATTTGTATTTTTCATAATATTTTACAAATCATAGTTCTATTTGGAAAGAAGTCATCTAATAAGAAAAAAAAACACGGAGAGAATAGAAAAACACACTTGCGTGGATATATAGCAGAGAATGGTCCAAATTATCAAGATAGAAGATAACCGGCATTCCACATTATCAAATGTTTGGAGTTTATACATTTAGATATGGCGGTTGATAATTTAAGATACATATTATAAGGGAAATGATACTCCCATCGATAATTTCTATCGATCATTTTTTATTTTTTCGGATTTGTATTTGTTTATATTTTAATATTGTGTTTTTCATATTTTTGAATTTTAAAAAAGTAAATAAAAAATTTATTTAAAAAATGAAAAAAATACATTGTTGATAACACAAGACTTTATTTTTTATACAATGGCGACAGAAAGTTTCGAATTCAGATTTTTTATGTGGAGAATTGGGTTATAAACTTATATGCACAAGGCATCAGACTTTTGGCAACTAACACAAGACTTAACGCCTATGAAAAGTTTAGTTTTTTAAAATAAATGTTGCATTGAAGTTCATAAAAGTTGATAGATAAATTTAAAACCTTGTTAAAATATAATTTTTTTAAATTATTTTTATTTTAAAGTTTGTAAAATTTATATTAATTATTTAAAACTGACACATCATTTATAAAGCTATGCAGTAAAATTTATAAAATTAAATAAATCAATCTAATTATAAAAGGCAATTAGAAAGAGAAATGTTATATGAAAATCTTGCCTCACATATTTTTATTTAATTAATATGTGATATATTATTTTTTATTTAAATATATATTTAAATAAAATAATGATATACACATAAATATTTTCACAAACGATCGACAACCATCGACAGAACGATAAAAACCAAAAAAGTGTAGCCGTAGACATGCAAAAGCCTACGTGGGAGAACTCGTGCACCCACAGCACAGGAAAACGCAATCCAAATCTAATCCGAATCCGACTTCGCACTCATCCAAAGTAATAGTTTGCAGTAATTTTTAATTTTTCATTAATTTTCTTCACTAATTTTAGTTCTTGTCGACAGGAAGAGAAGTGAGAGGAAACCGAAAGGGTGGAAACAAACGGAATTGAATTCTCCATCTCATTCGTTGTAGGTCTCACGCTTCTTCTTTCCCTCGCCGCTGACGTTCCCAATTCTCTCTCTCTCACTCCCTCACTGATAAGCACATAAAACAATCCATACCGACAGAAAACAGAGAGAGCAACTCAGAAAGTTGAAAAGAGAAAGGGAGTGGCCGATCGATTTTTGGTTGGTTCTACGCCTATGTCTATCACCGAAACCTTTCAAATTCTTTTGGTTCTAAAAAAATCTTTCTTTTTTAAGTTAAAACAACGAATTAAATCGTTCAAATAAGAGCATTGTTCGCAAGTTTTTTTCGGAGTAAACAGTCAGATGATTCGTTCTGATTGTAAATTTGATCTTAATTTCGATTCTTGTGCTCCGTTTTGCATAGCCTTCAATGCTTGTTAATATCTTCTTCGAAATAAATTTGTTTCTCAATTAGTGCATTCTTTTGCTTAGTACACTCGACTTTTGATGGGTATCTATTCTGTTCGACTTTTATGGAAAATGGGATTTCCACTCAGGTAAAGAAAAATGCAGGCGTCAACGTGTGTAGTTAAAGGAGGCATCGGCTTTGGGGCCCAAAACCGCACAAAGGTTTTAAAGGGTTTTGGTGAATTTGGGAAACCAAGTCTAGGATTGGGATTGACAGAGAGGACTGCCTGCAGGGTTCTACGCCTCAGATCGATCCCTATTAAGGACACACTCGTTAGTGCAAGACTGGGTGTTAAAGGCGTTTTCAGGTCCTCGGTCAAGCCCAGATCAGTCAAGGCTCAGGCTTCTGGTTTGTTCGTCACTCTCGGACTGTTTAAAGTTCTTTTCAATTCAAGAATAGTATAGTTTTGTTAGGTCAAAGATTTCTTCTTTGAAATTTAGCAAATGGGTACAAGTTTATGTTTGCACTGGTTCGTTCTTTGGTTTTCTGTTGCTGTTGCTTGCTTCCGTTATCTTGTTATGACACTTTCCAGCCGTTTGTGCGCCCGTGTTTAAAACCTCATACAAAAGGTACCACTCTCAGGGCTGCATGATGGCAGCGGATACTGAGTTTGAATTTATTTACATGAAATTGGAGACTTTAAAAGGGCACAGTAGAGCCCTAGAGCCCCACTTCTGAGTCCATTCCCGCATTACCAATGGACCTGATCGATTTTTTTCTTCTTCTGGAAATTGAAGATCCAACTGCCAAGTCCAAGTTAATAATGTTTTCGTTATTAAGTACATCTCTTTGCTCATTGAACTATTTTGACCTGACAGCATGTCATTTACATTACCAAGTAAATATTGTTGAAATGCAGATAATGATCCATAGTCCTACTTTACCAAGGCTGTGATGAACTTATAATTCATTTTTTGATTTTGCAATATCAAAGAACAAATGCTCTCTTCCTTGAGACTTGCTAGGTCTATGGCATTCTTAACCTGCGTGGATCTATCATCTTGTGTGTGCTTTATAAACTTGGAAATCCCGTCCTGATACTATCCTGACGATACAGACTCTGAAAGCACAATATGCTGGCCTGTAGTGTTATGATCAGCTGTGACCATTTCCTTTCATTTTGGTATTATCTGCATTTATGGGGCTTGGTTCTTTGAAAACTGTCTTATATATGAAATTCTATCCGATATATCTAGAAGTTTAAACATGTAACCATTGACCTTGATTCTCTATGACTTCGATTAATTTCTATGTTCTTACCAGCACTATATGAACTTGAGTTTCAGATGATCTTGAGAATGTTGATTCCTTGGTGCCTCAGAGCAAATCTTCTGGAACTGTTTTGCCATATGTTGGTGTTGCTTGTTTGGGAGCTATTTTGTTTGGTTACCATCTTGGGTATGGCCAAGTTTATTTTGCAAACTGCATTCCCTATTGGATTTTGTTTGGATTTGCAACAAGTCGATGTCAATTTCCTCCTCTGAGTTGGTGGATATGTGAATAAGTTGCTATTTTGTTCCAAGTAATTGATTGCAAAATATATATCTAAATCCCAAGTTGATTTCAGCACCTCTTTCTCTGCTGAAATGTCTCATTATGTGAGATATCCATGTCGTGAGGTTATATGGTTTCTCTCTCTGCTTTGGTTGTGCAGGGTTGTAAATGGTGCTCTTGAGTACCTTTCCAAGGATCTTGGGATATCTGAAAACACTGTGTTACAAGGCAAGTGCAGTAGCTTGCCGAAAATTATTAAAATAATGAGATCTTCTTTGTTATTTCCTCTCCCTCTCCCTCTCCCTCCCCTATCTAAAGGTTTCAATTTTTTGAACTGTACTTTTATCTTCTCATGCTATTCCTGCTGATATTTTCCCCAATGTAACATCTTGAGTAGGATGGATTGTCAGCACGCTTCTTGCTGGAGCCACTGTTGGCTCATTTACTGGGGGAGCATTGGCTGACAAATTTGGTAGAACAAGAACATTTCAATTAGATGCCATACCGCTGGCAATTGGAGCATTTCTTTGGTCTGTCATCTGTCATTGAAGACAAGGTTGTTATATTTGATATGTCTACAGAGCACTAAAGCTTTGCTTAAATATTTGTAGTGCTACAGCCCAGAGTGTGCAAACCATGATAATTGGCCGCTTACTTGCTGGCATTGGAATTGGTGTTACATCTGCTATTGTGCCTCTTTACATATCTGAGGTAGTATCTTTTTATTTATGGCAGGCATAGATATCTTTGTAACCATATTTTATACATATTATGTATGTGATTTCTTCCAACACTTTTAAATTGCAGATCTCACCAACTGAAATTCGTGGTGCACTTGGATCTGTGAACCAGCTATTTATATGTATTGGGATTCTTGCAGCATTGGTGGCTGGATTACCTTTAGCAGGAAACCCTTTATGGTATTTTTTTTCATCGGTTATTTCCTTCTTTTTGTTTGCAAGTTTACTTCCTGCTTTATATAAATAACCAAAAGAAAGGATAAGACAAGTTGTCTAATATTGCTAAATACTACTATATATATTATTAGTAAACATCTGTAAAAGGATGTCACCCATTGAGAGAGACAGACAGACGGACGGACGGACAAAGATGGAAAAACTAATTGTTGAATTCTGTGATAAAGAAACTTCAACCAAATGTTGAGTAGTGTTTTGAATCATACAATTTCTGCATAATAGATTTTATTTGTGTTTCAAATCAAACTTCAACCCGATGTGATAATTATGTTTTGCTAAGCCACTTTGGGAACCAAGAGTACTTCTTTGGGGCTGTGGTTGAGCTTAGGCATAATAAGGTTGATTGACTCCTCTCCTCCTAATTACTTAGCTAAAGAAAGGTAGGGTTACCAAAGACTCACAAGCTGGCTGTCTGTAACAATGGTTAAGTTTGGTGAGAAATATCTTTCTTGTTATTGATCAAGTGGATCTTTTTTGTGTTCATCATTTTTAGAAGGGGTTAAATTGAATTCGTATTAGTCATTTATTGTTAAAAAAATTGTGAGAAGGAAAGGAAAAAATAAGAATCTTGTGCAATATATATATTCATCAGGACATAAGTTTTATGATCTGTAGAAGGAAAATATATTTATAATGGACCATCAAAAAATAATAAAATTAGAAAGGAGGTCCCTAAAACTCGATCAAAAGATCTTGGATTTTCATACCATGTTTGATATCCATCAAAACTAAAAGCATTTTGAAAGTATCCTAGCCCAATAATCTAGTTTAAGGTCTCAAACTAACATTATATTTTAAGCGATTTACTGATAAAATGATAAATAACTAATTATAAGTTCTTATTTTTAGCTTCAGGCATATAACATTCCACGCTTGAACTGAGCTAAATTCAGTCCATCTTACCAAACTTTATAATTCCTAGACCCAAGATTCACAGACACAGGTGCAGATGCAAAGTTAAAGAAAAGAAAAAAAAGAAGCATCATGATTAGAATTTTCCCCTTCAGCATTCCTATGTAAGAATGGTCTCATTGAGGACTACATCTGATTGAGCTCTTATCCACTTTGCTCTCTATTTTGTTCTAGTTAAGCATGTTTTCCATTAACTGGCATTAGCCTGAATGTTCTGCTAAACTATTTACTCAACTAACCAAGCCTTAATCCCAACTTATTGGAATATACACCGAACCTTAGCATTTAAAATACTGTTTTTACAATTTTCATGTTGGTCTTCTGCTTGGAAGAGTACTTTTTAGTGATGAGTTCAGTTGTCAAAATAATTCCCTTTGTTATTTTCACAACCGGCAAGAAATGAGTGTGCAAACCATGGCTAAAAAAAGATATTCCTGTTGTATGCCTATATTGGAATATAAAAATTATAGTTCTTTCCTAGATTTTATCTTTTACATATGAATGTTTCTGTTCGGATGACTTCATTCCATCTCTCTTATTTATTCTTTTTATTGTTTTTTTTTTAGGTGGAGGACAATGTTTGGTATTGCAATTGTACCCTCTATTCTGTTGGCATTAGGAATGGCATTTTCTCCAGAAAGTCCTCGGTGGCTTTTTCAGGTTTTCTTACAGGACTTTGGAGTCAGTGGTTGAAACTTATAGCGGAACTTGCAGTTTGCATTCACAAACTACCACTGTTTGTTCAACTACCATAAACTTCCAAAACTGTCAATTTACACCCTAAACGAGCAAATTTTGGCCAGTTGCACCCTTGGTTGACAATTTTGGCAGTTTATGATGCAAATTTTACAATGTTATTAGTTTGAGAGTGTATAATATAGTTTCCTTGACTTTTATACATGCCTTGGATGAGTTTTCTAGCTGTAGATGGCATATGTATTATTAGATTTCTGGTTTATTCATAAAGATGCCTAGCTATTGTCTTGCAGCAAGGAAAATTTCCTGAGGCTGAAAAGTCTATCAAAACTCTATTTGGAAAAGAAAAAGTTGCTGAGGTTATGCAGGATTTAAGAGCGGCAGGTCAAGGTTCTGTGGAACCTGAGGCAGGGTGGTTTGATCTGTTTAGTAGCCGCTATTGGAAAGGTATACCCAGGCAGCTTTGTTGCCTTGGTTCCTTTGCAGTTAACTTCTTTTTTGATAATTCATGCTTGGGCATGTTGAAATGATACTATTAACTATGTTTGATTTGTGGCCAGTGGTTTTGTTGATACGCAAGTTTTCTAAGAGATATTTAAAACAATGCTGTTATTATAAAAGTCTATGCCTTAATGTCACTGCTCACTTGTTCCTATAATTTGTAGTTGATTAATTAAGCTCTATAATGCAAATTGTTAAAGCTCTTGTATTCGTTGCATGTATGTCTTGCTGCAGTTGTTAGTGTTGGTGCGGCACTTTTCTTGTTCCAGCAGTTGGCTGGAATAAATGCTGTGGTCTATTATTCGACTTCTGTGTTTCGGAGTGCAGGAATTGCCTCTGATGTTGCAGCAAGTGCTCTTGTTGGGGCAGCTAATGTCTTTGGTTAGTTTTCTACTAACTTCCTTTCTGGCAATGAGAAAATTTTGATGTTGTATCATTTCTATTATGTTTTATATGACTGATGTTTGATCTTTTTGCAGGCACAGCTGTTGCATCATCCTTGATGGACAGGCAAGGAAGGAAAAGTCTTCTAATCACAAGCTTTAGTGGAATGGTAATGTTATTTTTTTACATGCAAATAGATTATTAAATGGCATCAGAGGCAATTCCAGCACTCCGGGCCCAGCCCGTTATATTCTATTATCTACATGCAAATAGATTCATCAAAATTTCAGAATATCAATAACTGATGTCTCTCTCTCTCTGTTTGCTTGTCAAGGCCACTTCAATGTTGCTGCTTTCTCTGTCCTTTACTTGGAAGGTCCTGGCACCGTACTCCGGCATCCTTGCTGTTCTTGGAACTGTTCTGTAAGTCAGAGCTCTTTATGAGTTGTAAAGCTCTCTGTCACCTCCCTCCACACACTCCTCAGCCCACCTTTTTTTATTTCCATCCTTTTCCCCCTTGGTTTTGGGGGGGGGTTAAGTGAGGTTGAAAAAGCTAGCTATTTTCCTTGGTCTACTAAGTGTCTGTTTGGGATTTCTGTAGATAACTGAACTTTTAATTGTAGAACTTTGTTAAAAAGTTCTATTGAAAATATTTTTACTGTGGTAAACATATGCTTAAAGTGCTGTTAAAGTTGTTATGGTGGTTTTCAGCATTATTTGTGGGAGCTTTTCAACAAAAGCCCCAATTAGGTGCTTAAAGCACTTTTTGTAAATTTACTAAACATGCCATTCTTTCTTTTAAAGAGCCTTTAAACTGTCAAAAGTATTTTTTAAGGTCCCAAACTCAAAACTAAACAGGCACTAAAGGCATCATGATATGCATTTCCATTTCAGTTTAACAATATGATCAGTGAAATCTAAACTTGGTTTTCATTATACCTATACAGCTATGTACTGTCCTTTTCACTTGGTGCTGGTCCTGTGCCTGCTCTTCTTCTACCGGAGATATTTGCTTCCAGAATCAGAGCAAAAGCAGTTGCTTTGTCGCTAGGCATGCATTGGGTAAGACAAAGCATGCTGACACATTCAATCTTGCAAGTGATTGCTGCCTATAGGCTAGGCTGTAGCATGTTTTGATTTCTAATCTGGAGAAAGAACAGCAGAAGTTTGTTACATGACCAATCTATTAGAAACCATATGGACAAATATATGATATGAATTTGCTAGAGCTAAGTTTGTCTTTTCCATTAGGTGGCCTTTGATGTGTGTATATCAAGAAAAGGATGAAAATTGTAGAAATCAAACTAGATATGTTTCTATATTTTAGTTTTCCTTTTTTTTAAACTTTTACTTTTTGTTTTTGTTCTTAAGCAACTCTTTATCTCTTTTTTACTCTTGAGTTTTATGGTTTTTCTATCCTATCAGATCTCCAACTTCGTCATTGGCCTTTATTTCTTGAGCTTTGTTAACAAGTTTGGAATCAGCTCGGTGTATTTGGGATTCGCAACTGTCTGTCTTCTTGGTATCCTTTACATAGCTGGTAATGTTGTGGAAACAAAGGGGCGATCATTGGAGGAAATAGAGCGTGCTCTTAACCCTGCAATTTGATGAGAATATTTTTGGAAAGTGCATGCGGTCACAATCTCAGTGCAGCTTATTGGTTTTTTTTTTATCATGGGACAGAAAGAAAAAGCATGCTCTTAACCCAGCAATTTGATGAGAATTGTTTCTAAAAAGTGCATGCCATTCACAATCTCACTGCAGCTCATTGATTTTTTTTATGTTAGGACTGGTGCTCCGCCCTTCGTTTTGGGGACCTGTCTGCTGGGACTCAAAATTTGTTTATATACTGCCCCAAATTTTGTTATCTTATGTTCAAATGTTGAAGCTGGATTGTGAGCAGCCATAATGTAGTGTCTATATTGAGTTCCTTAGTCATGGCAATATATTCATTCAGGTCACCGAGCTGATATAATTAAGGAGAAAGTTGTCACTTGATTCTTGAATGCAGCAGGACATTACTTAGCATGGATGCTTACTAAGATTACTTAGCAAAAGGCAAATTAATTTAGACTCGGATAATAGTAGCGCTAGCAACTCACTTAAAAGTCTCGTTACAAAACATATTTGGGAAATGTAATTTGTAATTTTGGTCACATACTCGTGCTTTACCCGATTTGGGACCTAGTTTTCTGCGTTTCTTTTTAGAAATAACACCTGCAATTTCAATTGTTTAGAAATAGTTTTCCATCAACTTTTCCATCCACCAATATTTAACAGAAAATACATGGTCCAATCACAAACTGCTTTGTGTCCACCATATTTGTGTTTTCCGTTAATGTTGATGGACGGAAAAGTCGACAAATATTTCTAAATAAAATCACTAAAACCACAACGTGTTTTTCTTTTTTTAAAAAAGGAACTAATCCTAAGTTGAGTATAGCATAAGCAGTGTGCCACTAAATTTATAAAATATTTTAATCATAAATAGATTATATAAAAATGATTTCATAAATTAATGTGGTTTAATATGATTTGTCAGATCGTAAAATTCTTTTATTGTAATTATAAAGTAGATATGATAGAATAATTACACCACGTCAATTTATAAATTATTTTCGTATAATTTCTTTGTGTCGGGAAGAGTCCTCGCCCTTGTTATTTTTTACTACATTTATCTCCGGCAAGCAAATTTTCAACGTTATGACTCAGTAGTCGACTCTAATGCTCCCAAACATGTACGGTCCTAAAAAAACAGCATTAGCACTTTTCCACCTACGATTTCCATCAAAATAAATACGGCAACAATTAGCAAATTTTAATTTGACAAGATGCCCTGGAAAACATGGCGCAAACGTGTTTGCTATGCATCGGGGCTTTTAAGCTTCTTTTCAAATTTTCACGACAAAAACAAATGTTATATCCTAGCATACTAATCTATGGCAATGTCATGTGTTCCTCATCCAACGAATGAGAGAGCTCATGATGAATGTCGTATCGAAGCAATGCTCAAATGACATTAGAGACCAGAAGTTACTGGCTCGAACTCAGACGTACCTCATGTGATCATGAGAAAACTTGAGTTGGAAACCATCACTATCATTCTTTTTTGTTTCTAATATCTATGAACCTACTCTCTTCCACAATTATTCATAGAAAATATTCCACCACTACATATGCAACACTTACCGAGATACAGCAGCCAGTGGGGAAGGTGACACTACCAATTATATACATGGTATGAGCTTAGATTGATGGTCTCTCAACAAGCATATGCGCTAAAAAAGGGAAAAGGGAAAAGAAAAACGCAAAAGCATCTGCAATATAACCAATATCAGAGCACTTTTGCAACAACTGGCTGCAATTCACTTCCATGGCAATGTTTACATGTTCGCTTTCCTTTCCCACCTCTCCTTTGTGTCAAGCCTGCCAATAAAATAATTCAGAAGACTTGCGAGAAAAAAGAAGCCCACAAGAACCTACAATGCAACATCATGTATCACACAGGAAAACTTTGTTATGAATCTTTCCCGTTCCAAAGATTGCTATCTGTACCAAAGAAAGACAACGCAAGCATGAACGCCCACAAACACACAATGCAACCAAGGGTGCATCATACGATTCATACCCCCAATGTAACTTTTGGCGCTGCTTTGATCCAATAGGAGTAGCTAAATTGTTCTGCTTAAAGGAGGAACTGTTTTTGTTATTGTGTATTTTAGAGTCGGAAACACCAGACTCTTCAATTGCTATAGTTGAATCTTCATCAGCACAATCTTGGACATTGTCTTTGCTGTGAGATTTTCCATTCCTGCCACCACTTCCTACAGAGATTTTGAATAATTTACAGAGATCTCATAAACGAGTAATATGATGATAATAAATTACAAGAAAAGTAACCTCTTGATGTCTTCTTAGTCTTTGTTTTTGATTTTATCTGTAAACGCCTCCTGTGCAATTCCTGTCGTTTTTAAGAAGAATACAAGGTTCATAAATAATTACTCAGTTGGAAAGTGAAAACAATAGGATATAAGGGAAGATTATGTACTTAACAAACAAAACCATAAAACTCATAAGAAAAAAAAAAAATCCCTGCAGACAGGGTGTCCTGCAGTATACATTTCCACATTCCTTCTCACTCTAGCCTTATATATGCTGGACCTTTTCTTCTTTTTCTTTTTCTTTTTTGATAAGTACTTTTCTTCTTTTTCTATAAGAAACAAAATTTCTAAAGAATAAATGGTTCTCTTTTCTATAAGAGCTAACTTTCGTAAGAAATACATTTATACAAGGGGTATAAGGCCCTGCAAATAGCCACTCCAATCAGTCAAATGTATGATTGTCCCTTTCCAACCACATTGGGAGGCACCTTAGGGAAAAGCCCCTGTGCAGGCAGTGATAGATGAAGCACAAGTGAGAACGTTGGCTTGAGTGGTGCAATACTTGCAACACCATACATAATGGGAGGGTGGTACATAAGAGTTTAGTGAATGGGAGATCCCGCATTGCTTTCATAGGGAGATGTTTTTGGCCTTTATAATGAACCCAGAAACTTTCAATTGTAATTTTGACTGGTTCTTTTGGTTTATAAGCCCAAATGTTTACTTGGTCTTTCCTTAAGTTGTTACAATAGTCCATACCATAGGCACAGGTGGTATGGTTTTCCAAATATGGTGAATTTGATTCAAAACAAAGCAAACAGAACACCCAAAGCTGCCATGAAATTTAACAAAAGAATAGTCGACCCAAAAGGCAGCTTTTTGTGGCATCTCTTTATGGTACCTGTCCTCCCCCACTAAGATCCGTGTAACAAGATTTACATCAAATGTCGCACTATTGTAAGACATCAATCCATAGAATCCTCCACTTACCCTAAATTCAGATTTTGTAGGAATTTGGACACCAAAGCATCAAACCAAGGATTATCTTTATAAAAAAGAAAGAACTGACCAAGGAAGTTACCAACTCGGACTACTTATAAAGAGATATAGAGACCTTTCTATCTCAGTGGATTATACATGTTTCCAGGTAACCGTTGGCATTTTCTCTAATTTAAGATTTAATGCAATATACACTTTCCCATGACGATTATTTCTTTAGATAAAACCGCAAAATAAAAAAAAACACTCAGCAAGAAGAATACCATTTCAATGTGCTATAACTTTTTCATCTAGTTACTCTATAAAAAAAACAAAAAAAGGAAAAAAAGAGAGTAATTCCTCCTTATTGTAATTGGCTGAATGACATGAACTTCCTTTTCCAATCTGTATGGCTATTTACTTTCTTTTTGTCACTCACTAATTTCACAATCTCATCTGAATTTACTTCTGGCAACTCATCACTCAACCAAAAAGGCCTATCAATTTTTATTATATGACGCTAGCTCTCAAGAACCGTATTGGCATATAATAAGTTAATAACAGGTTTTTAGCCCTCACCTTGAAGATACTGTAGAACAATAAACCCACGAATAAAAGATTAAGGGTTCCTCTTAACTATTGGTTGAAGATATTCATCGGAAATACCGACATTCATATCCATTATGTCAAATAATCCAGTAGTTAGTGACAAACAAGCTTAGAATATAAAAGACTACTTGCCTCAATATATTAAGTAAAAGACAAATTTTTGTTGCGATATTGTGTAGCACAAACACTAAAATCTAAGTGGCCCATGATAATAAATGAGCTTAGAATAGAATTTCAACAAATATTCAAGCAACTACTTAGATATACACAGGTATAAGACATTTATACCGTATTATATTACCTCCTCCCATTACCACTAACCATCGAATTCGTCAACGTCGAGGACCCAGTCACCCAAGCAATACCGTTAGAGTATCTCTCGTATAAATTCACGGAAGCGATTACATATTGATAATTCCAAAGCTCGTTCACACAATGACGCTTTAAAAATACTGAAAGTTCTCTGATCACAAAAAATACCCAAACGACAAACTACGCGGAAGATCACAAGAATGGGTTCCTATATCTCCACCATGAACATTAAATTTTGGCATTCCAAATTGCAAACAAATTTATCAGAAAAAAGAAATAATAGAAAGGGAGGAGAGGTCGCGGAAAGATACTTGAAACTTGGAAAGCTGAGCTTGTGTGATGCCCCCTTTCGGCTCGAAATTGGATTGCAATGACGGAGCCGATGCTATGACTGCTTCCCTTCTATCGTCCTCTTCCTGCTCTTCTTTCTTCTCCGTCACCATGGCGTCGCATCTTGAATTTTTCATTCTTTCTGTACAAAAATTTGTCCTTTTTCCTAAATGGGAAATCGGAGCGAATTCTAGTTCAAATAGGGCTGCGATTTATCAATTATGCGCTTTTTACGCGAGTTGTTCTAAGAGCATGCGCTTTATATCATCACGTATATGATTTCTTTTTTAAGAATTTTAATCATCATTCTCGCGTACTATATTTTCTTTTAGTTTTTTTTTTTACAATAAATATATAGTATATAGATAATAAATAGAATAATTTAATTAATTTAATAAAAAAATATATTATATAAAAGGTATGGTGTTAGATTAATGAGTAAATTGAGTAGCATCTCTCATTCGCTTTTCATTTGAAAAGAAAAACTTGAGCGTCATTTTTTAAATCATTCTCTTAATTATTTTTTATTTTATTTAAACTTTTGTTTAAAAAAAAATGGACGAAAACGAACGGTCCGATCCGCCCCAAATTTTTGGTGGACCAAAAAATGATTCCGTCTAAATTTCTCTTCCAAAACCGATCACCACATTTTATATACGTGGCATTTTGACACGGAGCTGAGATAAAATAAGTTAAAATAAAAGTTAAATTAAATATTATTAAAATATTATTTTTTAATATTTATTATTTTAAAAGATTTGAAAATTTTAATTTATTTATTATATTTTATATAAAAATTTAAAAAAATTATAATGATGATATAAAATGAGATGAAACATTTTTTATATCCAAATTGAACCATAATCTTATGATCGATCTAATACTTTCAAAATTTAATAGTATTTGGTTTTAGGCTTAAATAATAAGGTACAGTTTGGATGGTAAGATAAGATTAGATAGTTT
Source organism: Cyclocarya paliurus (assembly GCA_029856935.1). Classification (NCBI taxonomy): domain Eukaryota; kingdom Viridiplantae; phylum Streptophyta; class Magnoliopsida; order Fagales; family Juglandaceae; genus Cyclocarya; species Cyclocarya paliurus. The sequence goes on along the minus strand of CM056946.1, from coordinate 38,680,563 downwards.
TAGATAAAAGTTAAAAGTTGAATAAAATATTATTATAATATTATTTTTTAATATTATTATTATTTTAATATTTGAAAAAGTTGAGTTGTTTATTATATTTTGAATGAGAATTTAAAAAATTTATAATGAAAAGATAAAAAGAAAATTACTGATAATTTGGAAAAGAAAAAATTTATTCATTATTTATTTTCTCATAATTTTCGCATCATCTCATAATATGATATTAGATAATAAATTTACAAGTAAAATATAATAAATAATATTTAATAATCTAATAATACATCATAAAATAATAAATAATAAAATAATAAATAACATTAATCATTGAATAAAGTCTTACGTCACCGTTGAAGTAGATTAGAAAGTGTAACCGCCCACAGTATGCGAGCAAAGCACGTCCACGTAAGAAGCCAACGAGCAACTCACCTGGAACGCAGCACCATTACACTGCGTACGCCTTCAACTCCTCACCCGTACATTAAAAATCATCCCAAATTTCTTCACCATTGTTACGTATAAAAAAAATGTTTTGTATGAATAATTATTAAATAATCATAAAATACGAATTCTTGTTACTCTTATCTTAACATAAGATGGCATGTCATTAAAAATTAACATTTATATAAATAATTTTAATCATATTATATTTGTGATTTTTTGTATTTGTTTTTGTTTTTATACCTATCTTCCACACTTAGTGGTCTTTTAATATTAGAGTTTTTCCATTTTTTTAAAATTTCTGAAAGTGAGTTTTGGCTTTTTGCCATCTTAATTTACTTGAAACTCAAGTTTCCGTCATTTATTTTTTGTTTTATTTTTTATAAATAATAAAAAAATTTATTTACAAATAAATAGACATAATTCAAGTACACAATAGACAAGAAAAAAAATACCTAAATACAAACTAGTAACTAGAGTAGACACAAATACCCAACTACAGGTAGTACTAAAGAAAAATCTCCTAAGTGCTCCATTAAATAAAGATTATCTCCATTAAATAAAGAGCTTTAGCCCAAAGAAGTCTTCGTCATTTTTTTTTTTAGTGAATATTGATTAAATCAGAGCACAATAAGCATGTTCAAAACAGAAAACAATTGTGTCGAAATATATAAATATTACTCTTACCACTTGATCGCATGGACGCACACTAACCACGATGGTCATCTATTCAGGCTATGAAAGCTCCAAAACTGAACACTTTCAGTGATGGTCTGTGGCAGTGGGACTATTCCTTGTTTGTGTCGCACAAGTAAAATATCCTTTCATTTTCTGACCTCCGTCTTGAGTTGTCATATAATTCTGATAGGAATCTTTACTTTGGTTCCAGCTCTGACTGTCTCTTCTCTTCTCTCCCTCCCTCTCTGCTCTAATCGCCGGCCACGTTCTCTTGCGAGCCGTTGCCATGGAAGACCATGGTAGTACATATCTCCAACTGTTCGTGGACGAGACCTCCTTATTCAACCGCATTGTGCTGGGGAGTCTCTTGCCGACCAAGATTTGGGACCCACTTCCCCACTTCTTCCAGACATGGCTTCGCAACTACATTGGTGGCGTCCTAGTCTACTTCATCTCTGGCTTTCTCTGGTGCTTCTACATATATTACTGGAAGCGCAACGTATATGTTCCTAAAGGTATATACGTTTTTGCTCGTCTTGTTTGAGTTTTGGTTGTTTCGTTTGGACTTAGTGGGGTTATACTTGGTTGTTATTCGATTTTATCTGATTTATCCAATCAGTCATGGCATCCATTTTTCAGATAATTGATGGGTAGAATCAAAATTGATTGCCTCTATGGGACCATAGATATATTTTTCTTAGTACCAAGTATGTCTTGTTTGGCTGTACTTCCTCATCTTTTCAATTCTCTTATTTGATTCCTTCACTTGAAATGAATTCCGTTTTCTTGCTAATTGTAGTAAAACCAAAATGTAAAGAATAGATGTTTTTACTTACCTTTTGACTTTCTTGTCAAATCTGGATATGCTATTGAAATTTTGAAAAGTTTCTCTGACGATACCTCCACTAAGTTAAGTTTAATATGTCTACTTGCCTGGCTTAAATAGGGTGAGCTTCTCGTTACCTAGAAAGCAATAAAATTAAAATATGAGTTTTTTTTTTAAGTTATCAAATCACATGTTAGTGAATGGTGGATGTCTATTCCAAGATTTAATGCTCCCTCTTTCGGTGTCGATACTTTCTAATCGCGTGACTTTAATTGAGCTCATAATCCCTGTCTCCTTTATCTGATTTTTATGGGGAAGGAAAAGGCGAATACTTACCTGAAAAATGATGTTAACAGGGCAATTTGTTTTCTTAATTTATTAGGACTTTGATCAAAATTTATAGTTTCAACAATCGAAACTTGTAGTTGATTGATTATATAGTATATACTGATGTGCTTGGACGATGATGTATGTCTTCCTTGTGACCCCCTTTATTTATCGAAGTACATAGATATTTTAAGTTTCAATTATTCTTAGGATCTTGTGACAGTTTTCATAACCACGGGGTAACAAGCCAGGAGAGAGCCATTGTTAAGGCAAAACTTCATTCTAGATGCATCGTGTTACTCATATTGTTACTTACCTCTGAGAACATTGCTGGGCTACTTATTCTCTGATATTTGAGCTCTTGGTAATGGGTATATTATGTATCGAATACCGTTTTGCTTGCTTTTTCATGGGACCTTTATCAGGGCTCATGTTAACGTCTTTGTTGGATATGTTGAATAGATGCCATTCCATCCAACAAAGCCATGCTCTTGCAAATATATGTTTCTATGAAGGCTATGCCATGGTACACTGCTCTTCCAAGTATTTCTGAGTACATGGTTGAAAATGGCTGGACAAAGTGCTTTCCAAGAATAAGCGATGTAGGTTGGCTTGCCTACATTTTGTATTTAGTGATTTATCTTATAATTGTGGAATTTGGTATTTATTGGATGCATAGAGAGCTGCATGACATAAAACCTCTTTATAAGCATCTTCATGCTACCCATCACATCTACAACAAACAAAATACGCTTTCGCCATTTGCTGGTAAGTTCTCAATCTACTGAATTTAGTTTCCTCGGTTTTATCTCAAATGCTTGCATATGTCATCTTTTGGATTTTTGGTTTTATATAAGTTGCTTGCATATGTCATCAAAGGTTGAGTTGAGCTTGGCTATCTGCAGTTTCATTTGTCTTTTCCAGGGAACCCCTTGTTGGCCTAGTTTTCCATCTTTGATTTTAGTCATAGAAGAAACAGATACTCCAAAATTAAAACCAATTTGGTAAACCCTGTGTGAAACATTAAATTAGTGAGGTAGAATTGTAGTATTATTTGATTTAAATTGTATTCTGGCTATGATGGGAATTAATTTCTTTTAGGCTTCTGTAAATTCTGATATACGATCATTTTGTTGAAGAACCAATTCCTTGCTAGTTTTCTCTCAGGGATTTGTGAAACTTTACTTTTTTACACCAACCACATAGTCATTTAGAGATGCAAACTGGATCATCTTATGTGGGGGGTTTAAAGCAACTGCGGTGGTGTTTGCATTTTGAGCGTGGCTGTATTTCTAATTTGGAATCACTGTTTATTGGTTCACTCCTTAAATAAATAGCCTCACATAAATTTTCTGGACAATATATAAATTTTCATGTCTACTAGACACCTACCTTATTATCAGGATTTCACAACGTGGAAGTCTTATTATGATCAATGACCTAATTAAAACTATGATATATCTGCTATGTCAGGTTTGGCTTTTCACCCGCTCGATGGGATATTGCAGGCGGTACCCCATGTCACAGCACTATTTCTTGTGCCAACCCATTTTATGACACACGTATTGCTCCTCTTCATCGAGGGTATATGGACGGCAAACATTCATGATTGCATCCATGGCAACTTATGGCCTGTTATGGGTGCTGGCTACCACACCATTCATCATACGACATACCGTCATAACTATGGCCATTATACCATAGGGATGGATTGGATCTTTGGCACTCTTCGTAACCCCTTGGATGATGAATCAAAGGATATATGATGCTCTTGCCTTCACACCTGTCCATCAGTTTTTGAAACTCTTAAGATGTTAGTTGGATTGTTTTCTTCTATGCTGTCTTTGCATGTAAATCATGTTCATTGTCACTTTCTTTGTTGTCCATGACGTCAGAATGTCAAAAGTTAAATATAAGGGAGATTTTTGGTTATCAATGGAAGCTTTTTCGCCCCATCAGTTAGTCCTGTCTCACAAACCCATGTACTCAATTTTGCTCCCACCCCGGAGTGAAAAAGTGTGCAGTCTAGGCATTGCAAAATTTGAAAAATCAAGCCTCCAGAATCATTTTGGTGTCAGGCTCTCATACTCGATTGCTTTGGTAGATTTTACCCCTTCGCTAAAGAATGGTCCGGCTGTCTCAATTATTCTAGTTAATGCAATGAAAGACCTCTTGCCAATACCCTCAGTGAGCCAACGTCATAACAGATCTTCAAATGAGTTTAGGTAAGTACATTGCTTTGGCGTTATAGATGCATAATCCTTTATGATTTCCTCGACATTAAAATTATCATTCTTTGCATCTAACTATTGCATTGCTTGACAAGCATCCTTTTTTAATATTATAGGCATAATTTTTGTCGACGATTACCTTACAACTTGTGAAATTAAATTTACAACTAGTCTGTTAATATTTTGCACAAACACACACATCACATACATAAAGAGGTCATATCTCTTCAAGCTAGCCCCCTACTAACAAAATTCTAACTTCACAACCATTTCAAATGGTTGGTTTTTTATGAGTGAAGTTGAGGAAGCATTTAAGGCGAACTTGGAGGGGAATCCAGGAAAGGTTTTGGTGGAAATTGTAGAGATAAAATGGTACCTTCTAACATCTCTATCACCTTTGCCATCGACGGTCGATCTGAAGGATTAGTTTGGATGCACCATAAACTTACTATTATCAACTTTTTTATCGTGTCTTCTTCCACTTCTGTTATATCCCCAAAAGTATTAACAAAACTTTCTTGTTGTTGCAGTTTGTTATATATCCAGTGGGGAAAGTATTTTTGGCTGGTATGAGATACTCCAGATTGAAAATTTTTTCTTCCTCCAACCGTCTCAAGAACCAACATTCCATAGCTATAAACGTCTGATTTGTGAGAGACTCCACCAAAATTCCGATTGTAAACTTCCGGTGCAATAAATCCTGGAGTTCCTCTCCTGTCTGTCATTGACACAATACTCTCTTTTGTTTTGCATAGTTTAGCAAGGCCAAAATCAGAGATTTTCGGATACAAATCTTCATCCAAAAGTATATTATGAGGTTTTATGTCAAAATGTAGAATCCTTGTCCGACAACCTCGGTGCAAGTACTCTAGTCCTCGAGCAACACCAACTGCAATTTGGAACATCGTTCGGCTGTCCAAATGACAATTTGTGACTGAAGTTCTCTCGTTATATATGAACTTATCAAGAGATCCATTAGAAACAAATTCAAATATTAAAGCTCTTTTATTCCTCTCATAGCAGAACCCCAAAAGATTGACTATATTAACATGCGAAGTTCTGCTAATGCTGGCCACTTCGTTAATAAATTCCTCTCCATTACCTTTGGCCTCGCTAAGGACCTTCACAGCAACGATACGTCCATCATTATCAGGGAGCTTCCCTTTGTATACAACTCCAAATCCACCTTGTCCTACTTTATCTCTGAAGGAATTGGTCAGTTTCTTCACTTCTGAATAGGTGTAACGCTTCGGGGCTATTGATCCATAATTCTTTATCATTTCCTCGGCACTAATCCGATCATTCATTGCATTTTTTTTCCACCAGAGAATTGCATGACATGACAAGTATCCTCTTTTAACGCTGCAGATTACTCCCAAAGAGAGAATTAAAATCGCAGCCATGCCTGCACACAAAGAAATAATAGTATCATAATGGCTTTTCATTTAGCTCTAAAGAAATAAAGGGACAAAATTAGAATATATTTATATATATATATATATATATTTTAACGGGATATCGATTGCCATACCAATGCCGAGTATAAGCTGCCACTTGGCCCGCTTGTGCTTTGAAGGATAATACCCTGCAACAAAAAGAGAAAAAGAAGGAAATAGAAAAGTACAAATTTTATTAGAAAAGCTAGATGCTTGTTTAAGCGAATGAATATAAAAAGATAAAAATGTACTACATAATGTAATTTTTAAAAACTCTTTCAAGTTTTCAACATACCTCTCGGTTTGTCATCTGAAAAGGTGGGCTCTGGTGTTGGCGCGTAGTATTGTATGGTTGGAATGGGTGCCAAGTCTGGGATTGAGAGAAGGAGAAATTAGAAAAAGAAACTAAATCAATCGTAAATAAACATCATGTCATTTTATACAAACTCTTGATCTGTGATTTTCGTCCACATAATATTACCCTTCAATTCTGATTGTAACCAGTAACCATAAAATTGAAAAAGGGGGTAGGGAACTCTTACAGCCTGGGGTTTTAAAAACCGGAGGGTGCGTTGGTGATGACGCACTGGATCGTACAGTCGTCACATTGGATTGTACAGTCACATTGGATTGAACGGACACATTGGATTGTGCAGTCACTGTTGTGCTTTCAAATTTTGTTATTGTCTGGGCGGGTGGCAGTGGGCTGGAGCTGCTGGCGGTGACATAGAGCGGGCCGGCGGGTGGTGATGGGTTAGGGTTTGCTACAACGTATGCTGTGAATAGTAATAAAAAAATAATAATAGAATATTAAATAATAATAATAAAATAATAAATAATAGAGATGTTTTTGAAATTAGAAAACTAAACATAAGATCGAAGAATTAGAAAAAGAAATATTTGAGAAAAAAACTTGAAAAAGGAGTGGGAAGAGATATATATATATTTAATTATATTATATATATATATATACGTATATTCCTTTTAGTGGTTTGTGATGCCTGATTAGCTGGTTATAAATTAGGTATGGGTTTTCTTAAAAAAAAGAGATATGGGTTGTACTTGTACAGGCAAGAGACTGTCATATCACGCTAATCATCATCCAACCTATATGATTAGTGGAGATCAAACACAAATTAAGCAGAAAATACAGCTTAGGCTACAATTCATAAGATCAAGGCCAAAGAGCATGCATTCTCACAAAACTGCAAATCCCAACTTCTTCGTTATACCAGCCAAAAAAAAAGAAAGAAATATATATCAGAGGAGAAAATATAGATCACCTGGATTTTCTGATCCCAACTTTCGTGGATAAAGAGTTCGGGTACTACTGGCGCGAAGGAAGTGAAAGGGCTTGTTGCAGTTTGCTGCATATAATTTCTGGTTTTCAGCACAGAAAGAAGTGGGTATGGAAATCAAGATGAACGATGCTAAAATGAAGAAACAAGCAGATGATGGTCTGCTTGAACGCATTATTAATTGTAGCTTTATCAAGATGGGGGATGGAGAGTAAATTAAGAGGACGAGCAGCTACTAGCTAGCTAGGAATTAATTCAACTTCAAAATTGAGAGACTACTCATTCTGAGATCATCAGTAATTGCCAATCTTAAGGGAGAAAGATGGAGACTTTTGTCACTCAAGAATCTTAGAACGTAGACATGAATCATTTTCTTCGTTTATAATGAATTATTTACTTGACTCGTGGACGTAGAAAAAAAAGCAATCCGAGCGAAAGCAGACGACTGACGCGTCTATCCTTTTCCCCACGGTTGTTGACCAAGTCTTTCACGCCTTGCGGTCGGTCATAGGCGTGTATATTGGGGACTTTTTTTAAAGAGTTTTCAAACTTTTTACAAACTTCCATGATTTGCAATCAATAATTAAAATAATAAATACAACTTGTTTTGAGAGAGAGAATAAAAGGATAGATGTCTAGATCCGAGAACGATGCACGAAACTTTTTCAACTTAAAAGAGACAGACCCAAGAAAGAAAATTATATGAAACTGCATGATTGTTGCGTTCAAACAAGGTTGTTGATTTTACAAAATGCATAATTCCTTTTGATCTCAGAGCATGCATACAAATTAAAGACAACGTTAATATACTCACCTCGGTGGTATATTCCATATTAGAGTTGACACATCAAACATAATGAGTGAAAATAGATTACCATCTCAAGTATAAGTAATACTAGAGCATCACAGGTTATTCAATTGCTGTGACTGTAAATTAATCACCAGACTAAGCCCTTTCTTCTCCTAAACCTGTTTACGCGGTCAGTGCTCGAAACTTCCAGGAGATTCGAAACCAACTCAAATTTATTTGAAGTTCCAGTTTCTGATGGTTTGCTTTGAGTATCAGATTTTGCTGCAGTTTTTTTAGAACTGTTTGTGGTTGATTTCGATTTGCCAATTGCCCGTACAAATTTCTTCAGATGTCTAATGAATTCTAGGTAAAGCTCAAGGTTGCTGTGTCCACCTCCACTTAACCACAATGGTTCGTACTTCTCCTTTTTTTTTTTTTTTTGAATATACCTCATTCATTCATTGGAATCAGTCATTACAAGCCATTTCAGCAAGAATCAGACATGAAATAAAAACAGGATATTCTTCCAACCAACATTTAAAATTTTCTAAATTTAAAGCAAATTTTGCCAGTTTGTGAGCAATCAGATTGCCCTCTCTGTAGACAAATTTTATCTCCCAGTGCAACACTTCTTCCAAGCTTCTCTTCACATCTTCCACTACCTGACCATACCATGTCCAGCACTCCACATTATCTTTCACAGCATTGATTATTATAAGTGCATCACCTTCAAGACTACTCTGTTAAAATCCATCTCTATACAGATTTCAATAGTTCTTCTCAGTGCAATGGCTTCAACTGCCACAGCTTTGGCCTTCATTCTTTGTGGTTCACTGTATGCAGCCACAAACTCCCCTTCACTGTTTCTTATGATAATTCTCAGTCCCACCACACAGTTTTGCTCATCTAATGCCGCATCAAAGTTTGCTTTCAGCCACCTATCCTCAGGTTTCTTCCAATGTTTAACAATAGACATAATCCTCCCCCCCCCCCCCCCCCCCTAAAAGATAGCTTCCGTACTCTTCATTGCCTCTCTAAAGTCATCTAAGGATTGTATAGCCCCTACAATATAACCTGTGAAGGACCAGTAAACAAACTTTCAAAGACAAATTTATTTCGCCTATGCCAAATGCCCTTGAAAATGACTGCTACCTCCTCGGGTGAACCAGAATTTAGCTTTAAACATAGCCTATCCCATAGATCCATGAAGTCCTCTGCCATAACACTCCATTTCTGCACACCACTCCCCTTATTAGCCTATAAATCATTCACAACAGTGCATTGCCATAATGCATGTAGAATTGTTTCACTTTCAGTTTTGCATTGCCTTATTAGCCCGTACTTCTCCTTGGAAAGCTCCCAAAGCTGCTTCCCGTGGGACCAATTCACAACTTCATCCGCAAGTCCCCTGAACATGGAACATTATGCGTTTTTCAATAATATCTGTAAGTATAAGAATATTGTGTTTCTCTTGCAAAGCAAAAGAACTGCAATGCAAGAACATGACGGATAGAATGAAGCATATATTGAAACCGAACCACTTCATTCTTGATTTATTAAAGAATGACATTCAACCATTAATAAAAGCTTCACGAAAGATCAATTTATTAGCTCTAGATGTATGCAAAAAGCTTGGCAGATGCAAGTGGATTCAAATTGCCATTGCTTGTGGATCCGAAATAGCTTTAAAAAAATGATTCGATTTTTTTTTTTCGCAAAAGATATTACTCATAAAAAAATATTACTCATCAAAGTATATCTATTCTTTCGTGACTCGGGAGGAAGATCTTAAATAGTCTTGCAGAAGTAAGTTCTGCCCATGCTTTTTTTTAATCAGTAAAAGCAGATTTTATTGATGAGGAATAGACAAATTTTGCCATGCTATCTCTAAATTTCTAATCTGAAAAAGAAAGCATTCTAACACCAAAGAAAAATAATTTATTGCAGTAAAATTACCAGCGTGCACATGGTCAATAAATTTAAGAGAAAACCTTCAAGCCGGCCTGCCTGTTCTTAGTCAATTAACAGCCCTCCACGTAAGTCTTCTATTTCACATATGGTGCATTTGCCTACATGACCTGATCAACAACTTATCAGAGTCCTCTCGTGCCCCCCATCACAGACTTCGTGCTCCACTCCATTCCAACCCAGACTGAGATCTCGACCACATTCTTATCCTCGACAGCAACTCGACCCCTCGAGTCAGGTGTAGGACGGAGCTCGACTCACAGTCCGCCATGGATGGCAACTGGTTCACATCCACTCCACCCAGGAATGATGAACTTGTTGGACGAATCTCCACCAAACTTCACTTTATGTGGAGTTATTAATTGATATGGTCCACACCAACCACTACTCACCATGTGCAGCCGAAAGTGATCCATTAGTGTCTGAAATGATCATTCAGAACAACCACCATTAAAGAATAGCCACTGACAGCTTGATGGAGGCTTTTTAGTGGCTATATAAACCGTGGCTTTGGTCCCCAAACTCACTCATCTCGACCCCTTCAGTTTACACCATCTACAGAGAGTGAGGAAGAGTTTGGAAGTGCCAAACATCAGAGAAGGCAGCAAACCGAGAGTAACATCAATGGCTGGAGGTACGAATTTTTTTTTTTTTTCCTTGGGCTTTAATGTTTATGATTCTGTATTAAGTGTATATATTCCGCATTCAAGAATCATTATGAAGTCTAACAGTTGGTATCAGAGCCCAATATATCTCTGTCTTGATGTTTTTGTGAACTCTCTGTTCATCTCTGTTTTTGACCGAAAGTTTTGAGAAAATTAAGTTTTGAGTTTTGAACGTTTTTAATTCGAAAAAAGTTTAGAAATAATATGGAAATAGTTTTTCTAAGCTTTCTGTGATTAAAAACAAGTTTTTCGACGTCAAAAATCATCTGTGAATCGGATTCTGCAAACCAGTCTGGAGGTTGAAGACGACCAAAACTACATGTAGTTTTGGTCTATTGATTAAACGACATGTAGTTTAGTCGGAAAGAGTATTGATTTCGTCTAGCCTAAACGACATGTAGTTTTTGTTAGTTTTGGAAAAACGGCATGTAGTTTAGTAGCTATTGTTTTTAAAGGCAGATGAAAAACGACATGTAGTTTTCGCACTAAGGAAAAACGACATGTAGTTTAGCTAATCCAGAAATATTTTTGAGGATTTTTAAGGATTTTCCTATTTAAGCATTTTTTTGAAATATGTCTAATATTGCTCAATCTTTATGCATATATTATTTATTTGGTTTATATTATATGCAATTTAGATTATTAAATTGTGCAATTTTATTAAATATGCTCATATTTAGTTTGCATGAATTAATTATTTTTGCTCTATATTAATACATGCAATTTTTGATGAGTTTATATTTAAATGTTATGCATAATAGTATAGTTTTAATTATGCAATATTTATGCTAAATTCTGAGAATATTTGTGCATAATAATAACATGTTGGTTTTAATTATAATTATGCAATTTATGATTATTCTCATGTTAAGTTAATGCATAAAAGATTTAATGTCTAAGTGATCCATATAATTTTTTATTGATTAGAGAATAGCCACAACATTTCTAATTGAGTAAAATTATATATTATGATTGACAAGGATCACATAAAGAATATTTAGACATTAATTGTAATTAATTATATTTAATATAATAAATTTTATCCCACAGGAATTTTTATTATATTTATATGATTAATTAGGATCAAATATCAAATTATTCATAATTTACCCACAGGTATTATGAATTAAGTAAATAGTTTGATAGTTTTATCATAAAGTTTAACCTTAGATAGAATTTGATGAATTCTATCATAAAGAATAATTGAATCTGCTTGAATTAAAGATTTAGCCCACAGGCAATCTTTATGTCTTTAGATTCAATTTTTAAGCACGATTTACATTGGTAAAGCATGAAATTTTATTTAGGCCTCAATTTATGACATAAGATGTAATCTATAATGCAGTTATACCATCTACAAATTTTTCTGATTTTCATTGTGAAATCCCTGAACTTAAAGGGGACAACTATAAGATATGGAAGGAGAGAGTTCTTCTCCATTTAGGGTGGATGGACATTGATTATGCTATTAGGAAAGACGAACCACCTGCCATTAAGGAAACCAGCACTGTAGCGGACATCAGGCTTTATGAATGATGGGAGTGATCTAATCGTTTAAGCACGATGTTCATAAAGACTAAAATTTCTGCTCGTATCCGTGGTTCAGTTGATCAGTATGAAAATGTTCGAGAATTGCTAAAAGCCATTGATGAACAATTCGTCACTTCAGATAAGGCTTTAGCAAGCATCCTGATTATGAAGTTCTCAAACTTAAGACTCACCAATGTGAGTGGTGTGCCCGAGCACATCATGCAAATGAGGGACAGTGCGGCTGAATTAAAGAAATTGGAGGTTGAGATGTCGGAGTCCTTCCTGGTGCACTATATCTTGAATACCCTTCCGCACCAATACGGACCCTTCAAAATTTCCTACAATACACATAAGGATAAGTGGTCAATAAATCCCTTCCGCACCTAAATCCTTGTGGGCTGAAGCACTTAAGACGACAGTGTATATATTAAACCGAGTTCCAACCAAGGCTGTTTCTAAAACGCCATTTGAATTATGGAAAGGTTGGAAACCAAGTTTGCGACATATGCGCATTTGGGGATGCCCGTCTGAAGTGAGAATTTATAATTCACAAGAGAAGAAGCTGGACCCAAGGACCATTAGTGGGTATTTCATTGGATATGCTGAAAGGTCTAAGGGTTACAGATTTTATTATCCATCTCATAGCACTAGGATTGTGGAATCAAGAAATGCGAAATTTCTTGAAAATGACTTGATCAGTGGGAGCGATCAAACCAGGAATATAATTTTTGATAATGATCATTCAAAATCTCAACTTTCCACCTCAAGTGATAGATTGATTATTGTTCACAGCACCCTTCAAGTACAAACTGGTGTTGAACAACCAATCATTAAAGTTCCACAAGCTGCTGACAACATTTTAGTAGATCAAGTAGTTGAACCACATACTTCTCAAGAAGATGATGGTACAACATTAAGAAGATCTATTAGAACCAAGAGATCAGCAATTCCTGATGATTATGTTGTGTATCTACAAGAATCTGACTACAACATTGGAGCCGAAAATGATCCCGAGTCCTTTTTACAAGCCATGAGTTGTAAAAAATCAGAATTATGGTACAATACCATGAAGGAAGAGATGAATTCTATGAAGAGTAACGGAGTCTGGGATCTTGTTGAGTTGCCTGATTGTGTAAAAGCCATTGGATGTAAATGGGTCTTTAAGACAAAGAAAGACTCATTGGGTAACATTGAGAGATATAAGGCAAGACTCGTTGCTAAGGGATTTACTCAGAAAGAAGGAATCGATTACACAGAGACTTTTTCTCCTGTATCTAAGAAAGATTTCTTGCGGATTATTTTGGCATTAGTAGCCCAATTTGACTTAGAGTTGCAACAAATGGATGTGAAAACGGCATTTCTCAATGGAGATCTAGAGGAGGAGGTATACATGAAACCACCTGAAGGATTCCCCTCTAGTGACGGTGAGCAATTGGTCTGCAAACTTAAGAAATCCATATACGGTTTAAAACAAGCATCACGCCAATGGTATTTGAAATTCCATAATATAATTTCTTCATTTGGTTTTGTAGAAAACATTATGGATCAATGTATATACCAGAAGGTCAGTGGGAGTAAAATCTGTTTTCTTGTTTTATATGTGGATGATATTTTGTTAGCAACCAATGATAAGGGTTTGTTGCATGAGGTGAAGCAATTCCTCTCTAAAAATTTCGATATAAAGGATATGGGTGAGGCATCTTATGTCATTGGCATTAAGATCCATAGAGACAGATTTCGAGGCATCTTGCGTCTGTTTCAGGAAACCTATATTAATAAAATTTTAGAGAGATTTCGGATGAAAAATTGTTCACCAAGTGTAGCTCTCATTGTAAAGGGTGATAAGTTCAATTTGAACCAATACCCGAAGAACGACTTTGAAAGAGAACAAATGAAGAACATTCCATATGTTTCTATTGTCGGAAGCCTTATGTATGCACAAGTCTGCACAAGACCTGATATTGCATTTGTTGTGGGAATGTTGGGACGATATCAGAGTAATCCAGGATTAGACCACTGGAAAGCTGCAAAGAAAGTTATGAGGTACCTTCAAGGAACCAAAGACTACATGCTTATGTATAGACGGACGGACAATTTGGAAGTGATTGGCTACTCAGATTCAGACTTTGCTGGTTGTGTTGATTCACGCAAATCAACATCAGGATATATTTTTATGATGGCCGGTGGAACTGTATCATGGAGGAGTGCCAAGCAGACTTTGACTGCCACTTCCACTATGGAAGCCAAGTTCATCTCTTGTTTTGAGGCCACTTCACATGGTGTATGGCTTAAGAGTTTCATTTCTGGGCTTAGAATTATGGATTCTATCTCTAGGCCATTAAAAATGTATTGTGATAATTCAGCTGCTGTTTTTATGGCTAAAAACAACAAAAGTGGAAGTCGAAGTAAACACATCGACATTAAGTATTTAGCCATAAGGGAACGTGTTAAAGAAAAGAAAGTGGTCATTGAGCACGTAAGCACTGAATTAATGATTGCTGATCCTTTGACTAAAGGCATGCCACCATTAAAATTCAAGGATCATGTGGTGAATATGGGACTTGTTTCCATTTTGTAATATTTCATTGTATGGACAATGTTATGAAATTCTTTATTATTGTGATGTTTTTCCCATATTTATGTGCACTTTAATTTAATTCTGAGAAATTCATCTGTGTTGAACTAAGAATAAACATATGGTTTATTCATTAAGAAATCGTTAACACATGAAGTATAAGAAATAAGGACCAAGAATAAACATATGGTTTATTCATTAAGAGATCATTGACACATAAAGAATGAGAAATAAATACATAGTAATACATGGAAGGTAATACTCGTTTTTAGAGGACCTATCGCCATAATTCATGTATTTATTACTTAATATAGATTTTCGGATCAAGGTGAAACTTAAGATTAAAGGTGTGGACCAAGTGGGAAAATGTTGGACGAATCTCCACCAAACTTCACTTTATGTGGAGTTATTAATTGATATGGTCCACACCAACCACTACTCACCATGTGCAGCTGAAAGTGATCCATTAGTGTCTGAAATGATCATTTAGAACAACCACCATTAAAGAATAGCCACTGACAGCTTGATGGAGGCTTTTTAGTGGCTATATAAACCGTGGCTTTGGTCCCCAAACTCACTCATCTCGACCCCTTCAGTTTACACCATCTACAGAGAGTGAGGAAGAGTTTGGAAGTGCCAAACATCAGAGAAGGCAGCAAACCGAGAGTAACATCAATGGCTGGAGGTACGAATTTTTTTTTTTTTTCCTTGGGCTTTAATGTTTATGATTATGTATTAAGTGTATATATTCCGCATTCAAGAATCATTACGAAGTCTAACAAAACTCGCATCTGGGTTTCGATCTATGAACGAGTTTTTACGTGAAATTTGAAGAAATATTTCTAAGAAATTTTCTAATAATTACTTCTGGATGGTAGAGAATAAAATGATAAGGTTGTTAAATCAGTTCTTTAATGTCAGAAAAATAATGTTGAACATCCTCTTACAAAAAATAAAGGCATGTGTTATAATGGCTAGCAAATATCACGGATCTAAGGTTGAAAGCTTCTATCTTTATTATCCCGGTTTCTCACGGTTGCCGTCGTTCACGGAGCTGTGATCTGGGGAAGGAGTTTCAGAGGGGGAGGGGTACGTTCGCAGGGGAGGGAGAGGGGTACATTTGTTATGGATTTTGATCTAGTGTGTGCTTCTGTAGTGTGTATTTTTACCACATTTCGATGTGTCTAAATATCATTGGAGGGCTGTTATTCTACTCATAACAGATGGGCTGTTCCGAAGAGGAACTGTAAATTCAATCCCACACACCACATCATGGAAGGGAGAGAGAGAGAGAGAGAGAGAGAGAGAGAGAGAGAAGATGCCGGTAGTCATGACAAGAACATGACAGTTCACCGTACCAATTTTGTCAATATTCTGCAAGGAAAAATAAGAGATTATACTGGTGACCATCTACCAAATAACACAAGCGTGTTCACTAGAATCATTGTGGTGAAACTACCTTAAAGATATCAATCCAGTATGCTCGTTTGACAGGGTACAATACTCTGAGCCCAGACAATATTGGGCTATGTAAAACCACTCCCCTCAAGTTTGATATTCTTGAAGCAAGATCAACAGTGGGGCCACTACCTACAGACTGACCATATAAAATTAATGAAAAAATATGTTCGTCATTCTAATTCTCATAATCTCTTCATCATCTTATGATGTGGTATTAGATGATAAATTTATAAGTAAAATATAATAAATAGTCTCCAATCATCTAATGACATATTATAGAATAATAGGAAGATGATAAAAGTTTGAATGATAAGTAACATTCCTCAAAATTAATTGCTCATCTTTAACACCGTACTTGTAACACGGGCACAACATCAAGCTTGTTTTTTAAATATTTTTAGATTAGACGGAAGAAAAGTCTAGTTAAATTTTCGAGAGCTATTTTTTAAAAAAAAAAAATTCGGACCCAAATTATTTTTGATCAGGATCCAACCTATGATTTTTTTTTTTTAAATGTTTGTTATCTATTTCAAATGGATTCTAGAGTCCCTTTTCCATTAAAATTTTAGAACTCATGTTTATATATATATATATATATATACATTAGGAAATGACCCCGGGTGCGTTAGCTCCGAAGTGCACCACCTGATATAATGATTTTAATAAAAAAGAGTGAAAAAGTCAGTAGCTTATTTGTCTGAAAAAAGAAAATATAAGATTAAAGAAAGATAAAAAATCTAAACTTTAGCAAAATATGAGCATTGATCTGCATCCATATTGAATTATCTATTTACTCTCTATATAATAATAAAATATTATTAATTTAATAATTTTTTAATTTTATCACATTTTATAGTTCTACTAATTAAAATATTAATAATAATTATATTCTAATCAAATTATTAATATTAATATTAATATTAATTATATTCTAATCAAATTATTAATATTAATATTAATATTAATTATATTCTAATTAAATTAATAATTAATATTATATATTGAGTGTTTTAAGTATTTTATTAGTTAAATTTATTTCAAGTTGAATTTTACAATGAGAATGCTCTAAAGCGTTTCTGTTCTAAAGAGTAAAGTCATTTTAATTTTTTTTTATTTTAAAAAAATTGAAACAAAAATAAAGAAAAATGAGTACACTGCCAAAACAAAAAGGACATAAAAACGAGATGTCAATTCATGTGCACCGCGGAGCTATTAAGGGTTTTTTGGTAAAACATGATTATTCATTAAATTCTACAAGGGAGCTATACATCAAATAGTCAAGGGTCTTAAGGACCTTTTGGTAAAAGATGATCATTCATTAAATTCTACAAGGGAGCTACATGTCAAATGGTCAAAGATTTTAAAAACATTTTGGTAAAATATGATTTAACGAACTTAACAGAAAAATAAGAATAGTTAACAAAAAAACAACAAAAGAAACTATTCACAATTAGATAGCCACTCATTATAATAGAGTAGATATATATTTAGATATATGTTATATTATGCAGCCACGTGTCAGTGGGGATCTATTTTTTTTTTAAACCCTAGTTGGTTTCAATTGCCCTCACCACGTTAAGATAGTTCTATAATTAAATTGTTTATTTTTGGTTATTTTGATATAATGAGTTAAGGATATCTTCGAGTCATTGGAGAATTTTTAACTTATTTTAATGAAAATTTATTTTTTATCTTTATGAAGGGGCATGAATATTTAAGTTGAGCAAATAAATTAATATTTTATAGAGTTTCTAGATTTTATAGTTGTAATATTGGAGTTGATATTAAATATTAAGAACTAACTCTCGAAACCACATAGAATGGGGCGTGACAGTACTGCTCCTTAAGGCATGTATATGCTGCAACAATGTCGGCATACGTATTACATTCAGATGGCTGTTCCAAAACAAAAGGAAAGGCCATTATATTAGGAGGATTATTTGGTACGGAAATAGCAATATCCATCAAACATCCTGGAAAATAAGCTAGAACATTTGATGGTATTCTACCATGCGATAAATGTTACGAATCATATGTGCAAAGATAATTCAGTTTCGGGTTCCCAACTTGAGACCCCATGGAATAATAAACGTGGTCAGAATAATTCGATGCATCAAACTACATCCTACCTTTCACTTCAGCAACAAAAAGTCTTATGCATTGCTTAAGTGCTGGGCAGGTTAGTGTTATCCAGAAAATCTTACTCCACCTATTAGTTATCGAAAATCAAAGTACCAATAACAAAAGTCACAGAAATTCTGATATTCAGTATCATATGATTCAACTGGCTACAATAGATTTCATGTTATAAGGTTATAAGAATCTTGGCTGGTAGTGGCATGCATCTTTTGCCATTAATCCTGAACTTCAATCTTCACATGTTGAAGTGCTTTCTAATAAATGTTTTGTCTTTTAACAAGTCATAAGTACAAAAGAATCCTAGAAACAAAAGAAAATTGAGCAACCTGATATGCACACGACAAACTTCTAGAGTTCTGTATGAAGTTATAATGCATTTGTACCTCCCCTCGAGTAATAAGTGATGATATTCAGTTCAACAATAAGGGATGATATTCAGTTCAACCCATGGATTTGGGAGAAAATATTAAAAGGATACAAGCAAGGAAGAGAGTAACAATCTAGGTAAGGCCCAAGCCATATATGGGGCTTGGTTGAAGCAGCACAAGAGTGGAGTGGGGCTAAGCAGATCTTACATTCACTTGAACTGTCATTATGCATACTTGTTACACACACATTACATGTACTGGTTTCTCATGACATATTTTTTTAAGTACGAAAAAAAATGTCATGTGAAACCAGTACAAATATTTTTGGGTAAAGCTATGACATATTGATGCATGCCTAGGGATCTAATTGGTTGGGCACATTAGGCTAGGGATGCTTGTCACATGACTCATTGACATTCTACCTCTTCCTCTACGTAAATGTAGTTGTTGGTACATTGAGTTATAATTAGTGAAAAATACAAGACTTGACTCTGTAAATATGAGTTTGTAACAACCCAGTTGATTGGCGGGTTAATTTGTGAAACATTAGCTTGCCATTGTCCTATATTTTATTTTGATCTCCGAATAAGAAAATGGATTCAATCTGGGCTCATGTTAATTTCTTTGTTGGATATGTTGAATAGATGCCATTCCATCCAACAAAGCCATGCTCTTGCAAATATATGTTTCTATGAATGCTATGCCATGGTGCACTGCTCTTCCAAGTATTTCTGAGTACATGGTTGAAAATGGCTGGACAAAGTGCTTTCCAAGAATAAGCGATGTAGGTTGGCTTGCCTACATTTTGTATTTAGTGATTTATCTTATAATTGTGGAATTTGGTATTTATTGGATGCATAGAGAGCTGCATGGCATAAAACCTCTTTATAAGCATCTTCACGCTACCCATCACATCTACAACAAACAAAATACGCTTTCGCCATTTGCTGGTAAGTTCTCAATCTACTGAATTTAGTTTCCTCGGTTTTATCTCAAATGCTTGCATATGTCATCTTTTGGATTTTTGGTTTTATATAAGTTGATTTAGATGTTATAATTAGATCTTGAAGGAGTATTATCTATGAAACGTCCAGCACTAGGAATGATATAAAGATCGAAACGAGGTGCTACCCGATTCTGTTTACTGAATAGAACAATCACTGGGAGTATAACTTAGCTGTAATTCTTCCTTTCCATAAAGTTATGGCATGTGATTCCTTCAACCAACGTGTTTGGAAGCAATGGATTAACTAACTTCTATGTTTTGATACCACACCATGACTTTGCCTTGGCCATATCTCCTAGACTTTGACTTTCTTGATATCCTATTATTTTAACTTTGGAAAAATTAGAAGGGGCGTGGTATCACCTAGATGGGAGCAAGCAGAATAAAAGACTTCCTCCTAAATCCCAAAATTTTGTTGGTGCTAATGCAATTATCTGTGCTCTCCTTTTATATATGTCATCTTGGGTATGCCAAATTGATTATTTTACTTAATAATCCTAGGGGTTGGCTCAAGTGGTAAGAGGCAATTAAGGGAAACTCATTCCCTAGGCCTGTGCATCCTTGGAATTAGGCGCTGTTCCCGAACACCCGGTGCCAACAAAAAAAAATAATTATTTTATTCAGGACAAGAGCAGCATTTAGTTTGATGCTGAGTACAATGAGTGGTAGAGTTCCAGTGTGTCTATGGCTCTAAACAAGCTAACTTAACTTGAGTCAAGCTGAGAATTAAGTTGTGTCATGTAGACAGTTACAAGTCGCGTTCTGTTTCACACTTAGCTCAAAGCTTGAGTTGAGCTTGGCTATCTGCAGTTTCATTTGTCTTTTCCATGGAACCCCTTGTCGGGCTAGTTTTCCATCTTTGATTTTAGTCATAGAAGAAACAGATACTCCAAAATTAAAACCAATTTGGTAAACCCTGCGTGAAACATTAAATTAGCGAGGTAGAATTTAATAGTGTCATTATTTGATTTAAATTGTATTCTGGCTATGATGGGAATTCATTTCTTTTAGGCTTCTGTAAATTCTGATATACGATCATTTTGTTGAAGAACCAATTCCTCGCTAGTTTTCTCTCAGGGATTTGTGAAACTTTACTATTTTACACCAACCACATCGTCATTTAGAGATGCAAACTGGATCATCTTATTTGGGGGGTTTAAAGCAACTGCGGTGGTGTTTGCATTTTGAGTGTGGCTGTATTTCTAATTTGGAATCATTGTCTATTGGTTCACTCCTTAAATAAATAGCCTCACATAAAATTTCTGGACAATATATAAATTTTCATGTCGTCTAGACATCTACCTTATCATCAGGACTTCACAACTTGGAAGTCTTATTATGATCAAATGATCTAATTAAAATTATGATATATCTGCTATGTCAGGTTTGGCTTTTCTCCCTCTCGATGGGATATTGCAGGCGGTACCACATGTCACAGCACTATTTCTTGTGCCAACCCATTTTATGACACACATATTGCTCCTCTTCATTGAGGGTATATGGGCGGCAAACATTCATGATTGCATCCATGGCAACTTATGGCCTGTTATGGGTGTTGGCTACCACACCATTCATCATATGACATCCGTCATAACTATGGCCATTATACCATATGGATGGATTGGATCTTTGGCACTCTTCGTGACCCCCTGGACGATGAATCGAAGGATATATGATGATGCTCTTGCCTTCACGCCTGTCCATCAGTTTTTGAAACTCTTAAGATGTTAGTTGGATTGTTTTCTTCTATGCCGTCTTTGCATGTAAATCATGTTCATTATCACTTTCTTTGTTGTCCATGGACCATGACTTCAGAATTTCAAAAGTTAAATATAAGGGAGATTTTTGGTTATCAATGGAAGTTTTTTCGCCCCATCAGTTAGTCCTGTATCACAAACTCACGTACTCAATTTTGCTCCCACCCTGGAGTGAAAAACTGTGCAAGCTAGGCATTGCAAAATTTGAAAAATAAAGTCTCCAGAATCACTTACTCGATTGCTTAGGTAGATTTTATCCCTTCGCTAAAGAATGGTCCAGCTGTCTCAATTATTCTAGTGAATGCAATGAAAGACCTCTTGCCAATACCCTCGTGGTGAGCCAATTTCTTAACAGATCTTTGAATGAGTTTAGGTAAGTACATTGCTTTGGGGTTATAGATGCATAATCCTTTTATGATTTCCCTGACATTAAAATTATCATTCTTTGCATCTAACCATTGAATTGCTCGACAAGCATCCTTTTTTAATATTATAGACATAATTTTTGTTGACGGTTACCTTGCAACTTGTGAAATTAAATTTACAACTTGTCTGTTAATATTTTGCATAAACACACACATCACATACATAAAGAGGTCATATCTCTTCAAATAAGCTAGCCCCCTACTAACAAAATTCTAACTTCACAACCATTTCAAATGATTGGTTTTTTCCCATAAAAAAAAAATGATTGGTTTTTTATGAGTGAAGTTAAGGAAGCATTTTAAGGGGACCTTGTAGGGGAATCCAGGAAAGGTTTTGGTGGAAATTGTAGAGATAAAAGGGTACCTTCTAACATCTCTATCACCTTAGCCATCGATGGTCGATCTGAAGGATTAGTTTGGATGCACCATAAACTTACTATTATCAACTTTTTTATCGTGTCTTCTTCCACTTCTGTTATATCCCCAAAAGTATTAACAAAACTTTCTTCTTGTTGCAGTTTGTTATATATCCAGTGGGGAAAGTATATTTGGCTGGTATGAGATAATCCAGATTGAAAATTTTTTCTTCCTCCAACCATCTCAAGAACCAACATTCCATAGCTATAAACGTCTGATTTGTGAGAGACTCCACCAAAGTTCCGACTGAAAACTTCAGGTGCAATAAATCCTGCAGTTCCTCTCATGCCTGTCATTGACACAATACTCTCTTTTGTTTTGCATAGTTTAGCAAGGCCAAAATCAGAGATTTTCGGATACAAATCTTCATCCAAAAGTATATTATGAGGTTTTATGTCAAAATGTAGAATCCTTGTCCGGCAACCTCGGTGCAAGTACTCTAGTCCTCGAGCAACGCCAACTGCAATTTGGAACATCGTTTGGCTGTCCAAATGACAATTTGCGACTAAAGTTCCTTTGTCATATATGAACTTATCAAGAGATCCATTAGAAACAAATTCATATATTAGAGCTCTTTTATTCCTCTCATAGCAGAACCCCACAAGATTGACTATATTAACATGCGAAGTTCTGCTAATGCTGGCCACTTCGTTACTAAATTCCTCTCCATTACCTTTGGCCTCGCTAAGGATCTTCACAGCAACGATACGTCCATCACTATCAGGGAGCTTCCCTTTGTATACAACTCCAAATCCACCTTGTCCTACTTTATCTCTGAAGGAATGGGTCAGTTTCTTCACTTCTGAATAGGTGTAACGCTTCGGGGCTATTGATCCATAATTCTTTATCATTTCCTCGGCACCAATCCGATCATTCATTGCATCTTTTTTCCACCAGAGAATTGCATGACATGACAAGTATCCTCTTTTAACGCTGCAGATTACTCCCAAAGAGAGAATTAAAATCGCAGCCATACCTACACAAAAAAAAATAATAGTATCATAATGGCTTTTCATTTAGCTCTAAAGAAATAAAGGGGAAAAATCAGAATATATGTATATATATATTTTTTAACGTGATATCGATTGCCATACCAATGCCGAGTATAAGCTGCCACTTGGCCTGCTTGTACTCTGAAGGATAATACCCTGCAGCAAAAGGAGGAAAAGAAGGAAATAGAAAAGTAAAAATTTTATTAGAAAAGCTAGATGCTTGTTTAAGCGCATGAATATAAAAAGATAAAAATGTACTACATAATGTAATTTCTAAAAAGTCTTTTTAAGTTTTCAACATACCATTCGGTTCGTCATCTGAAAAGGTGGGCTCTGGTGTTGGCGCGTAGTATTGTATGTTGGGAATGGGTGCCAAGTCTGGGATTGAGAGAAGGAGAAATTAGAAAAAGAAACTAAATCAATCGTAAATAAACATCATGTCATTTTATACAAGCTCTTGATCTGTGATTTTAATCCACATAATATAACCCTTCAATTCTGATTGTAACCAATAACCATAAAATCAAAAAAGGAGGTAGGGAACTCTTACAACCTGGGGTTTTAAAAGCCGGAGAGTGCGTTGGTGATGACGCATTCGATTGTACAGTCACTGTTGCGTTTTCAAATTTTGTTACTTTCGGGGCGGGTGGCGGTGGGCTGGAGCTAGTGGCGGTGACATAGAGCCGGCCGGCGGGTGGTGGTGGGCTGGGGTTTGCTATAATGTATGCTGTGAATAATAGTGGAAAAATAATAATAGAATATTAAATAATAATAAATAATAAGTAATAAATAATTGAGAGATATTTGAAATTTAGAAAAACTAAACATAAGAACAAAGAATTAGAAAAAGAATTATTTGATAAAAAAACTTGAAAAAGAAGTGGGAAGAGAGAGAGATATATATATATATATATATTATAATTATATATATACATATATTCTTTTTAGTGGTTTGTGATGCCTGATTAGCTGGTTATAAATTAGGTATGGGTTTTCTTAAAAAAAAGAGATATCGGTTGTACTTGTACAAGCAAGGGACTCTCATATCACGCTAATCATCATCCCAACTATATGATTAGTGGAGATCAAACACAAATTAAGCAGAAAATACACCTTAGGCTACAATTCATAAGATCAAGGCCAAAGAGCATGCATTCTCACAAAACTGCAAATCCCAACTTCTTCGTTATACCAGCCAAATATATAAATATATATATTTATATATATCAGAGGAGAAAATATAGATCACCTGGATTTTCTGATCCCAACTTTCGTGGATAAAGATTACGGGTACTACCGAAGCAAAGGAAGTGAAAGGGGTTGTTGCAGTTTGCTGCATATAATTTCTGGTTTTCAGCACAGAAAGCAGTGGGTATGGAAATCAAGATGAACGATGCTAACATGAAGAAATAAGCAGATGATGGTCTGCTTGAACGCATTATTAATTGTAGCTTTATCAAGATGGGGGATGGAGAGTAAATTAAGAGGGCGAGCAGCTAGTAGCTAGCTGGGAATTAATTCAACTTCAAAATTGAGAAACTACTCATTTTGAGATCATCAGTAATTGCCAATATTAAGGAGAAAGATGGATACTTTTGTCCCTCAAGACAGAGGATGCAGGAATATATTAGCTAAGAATCTTAGAACGTAGATACTAGATATGGATCTTTTTCTTCGTTTGTACTTATTGACTCGTGGACGTAGAAAAAGAAGCAATTCGAGCGAAAGCGTCACTTTTTATGTATTTATTTATAGATAGATCCAGACGCGTCTATCCTTTCCTAACCTAACGGTTGACCAATGTCGAAGACTTTGCCAAGTTTTTCCCTCCTTTCGGCCGGTCATAGGCGTGTATATTGGGAGTTTTTGAAATGAGTTTCCAAACTTTTTATAAATTCCATGATTTGCAATCAATAATTAAAATAATAAATACTACTTGTTTTGAGAGAGAATAAAAGGATAGATTTCTAGATCCGAGAACGATGCAGGAGACTTTTTCAACTTAAAAGAGACAGACCCAAGAAAGAAAATAATATGAAACTGCATGATTGTTGTGTTCAAACAAGGTTGTTGATTTTACAAAATGCACAATTCCTTTTGATCTCAGAGCATACATACAAATTAAAGACAACGTTAATATACTCACCTCGGAGGCTCAGTGGTATATTCCATATTAGAGTTGACACATCAAACATAATGAGTGAAAATAGATTACCATCTCAAGTATAATTAATACTAGAGCATCTCTTATTCAATTGCTGTGATTGTAAATTAATCACCAGACTAAGGTTATGCATTTATTATATTTTGTATGGGGATTTGTATAGAGATGATTGATGAAATTTTAAGTAAAACACTTTTTCCAAACATATCCTAAGCCCTTTCTTCTCCTAAACCTGTCTACGCGGTCAGTGCTCATGCGAGACTTTACGGGCTTGGTCGACTTCCTAGACTTCTCGAGTCGACTATCTAAACTGTTTCTCGAAATTTCCGGGAGATTCGAACCCAACTCAAATTTATCTGAAGTTCCAGTTTCAGATGGTTTGCTCTGAGTATCAGATTCTGCTGCAGTTTTTTTATAACTGTTTGTGCTTGATTTCGATTTGCCAATTGCCTGTACAAATTTCTTCAGATGTCTAATGAATTCTGGGTAAAGCTCAAGGTTGCTGTGTCCACCTCCACTTAACCACAATGGTTCGTACTTCTCCTTGGAAAGCTCCCAAAGCTGCTTCTCCGTGGGACCAATCCACAACTTCATCCGCAGTCCCCTGAACATGGAACATTATGCGTTTTTCATTAATATCTGTTAAGTATAAGAATATTGTGTCTCTCTTGCAAAGCAAAAGAACTGCAATGCAAGAACATGACGGATAGAATGAAGCATATATTGAAACCGAACCACTTCATTCTTGATTTATTAAAGAGTGACATCCAACCATTAATAAAAGCATCACGAAAGATCAATTTATTAGCTCCAGACGTATGCAAAAAGCTTGGCAGATGCAAGTGGATTCAAATTGCCATTGCTTGTGGATCCGGAATAGCTTTAAAAAAATGATTTGGTTTTTCGTCTTATATATTTCTTTCGTGATTACTCATAAAAAAAATATTACTCATCAAAATATATCTATGCTTCCGTGAATCGGGAGGAAGATCTTAAATAGTTTTGTAGAAGTAAGTTCTGCCCATGCTTTTTTTTTAATCAGTAAAAGCAGATTTTATTGAGGAGGAATAGACAAGTTTTGCCATGCTATCTCTAAATTTCTTATCTGAAAAAGAAAGCATTCTAACACCAAAGAAAAATAATTTATTGCAGTAAAATTACCAGCATGCACATGGTCAATAAATATAATCCCACACACCACATCATGGTGGGGGAGACAGAGAGAGAAGATGCCGGTAGTCATGATAAGAGCAGGATGCGGGGGGAGTAAATATTACTTAAAGATATCAATCCAGTATGCTTGTTTGACAGGGTACAATACTCTGAGCCCAGGCCCCAGACAATATTGGGCTATGTAAAACCACTCCCCTCAAGTTTGATATTCTTGAAGCAGGATCAACAGTGGGGCCACTACCTACAGACTGACCTTATAAAATTAATAAAAAAATATATTCATCATCTTAATTCCTATCATTATCTCATTATCCTATGATATGGTATTAAATGATAGATTTATAAGTAAAATATAATAAATAATCTCTAATTATTTAATGACACATCATAAGATGATAGGAACATGATAAAAATTAAGATGATAAGTAACATTCTTCAAAATTAATTGCTCATATTTAACACCGTACTCGTAACATGGGCACAACATCAAGCTTGCTTTTTAAATATTTTTAGATTAGACGGAAGAAAAGTCTAGTTAAATTTTCAAGAGCTATTTTTTTTTATTTTTTAAGAATTCGGACCCAAATTATTTTTGATCAGGATCCAACCTATGATTTGTTTTTTTTTAAATGTTTGTTTTCTATTTCAAACGGATTCTAGAGTCCCTTTCCCATTAAAATTTTAGAACTCATGTTTATATATATATATACACACACACTAGGGAATGGTCCCGGGTGCATTAGCTCCGAGGTGCACCTGATATAATGATTTTAATAAAAAAAAAAAAAGTAACAAAATCAATAGCTTATTTGTCTGGGAAGAGAAAATACAAGATTAAATAAAGAAAAAAAATCAAGATCTAAAAAAATATAAACTTAGCAGATTATGAGTATTGATCTGCATCCATATTGGATTATCTATTTACTATCTATATAATAATAAAATATTATTAATTTAATAATTTTTTAATTTTTATTTTTATCACATTTTATAGTTCTACTAATTAAAATATTAGTAATAATTATATTCTAATCAAATTAATAATATTAATATTAATATTAATTATATTCTAACTAAATTAATAATTATATTATATATTGAGTGTTTTAAGTATTTTATTAGTTAAATTTACTTCAAGTTGAATTTTACAATGAAAATGCTCTAAAGCGTTTCTGTTCTAAAGAGTAAAGTTATTTTAATTTTTTTATTTAAAAAAAATTGAAACAAAAGGAAAGGAAAATGAGTGCACTATCAAAATAAAAAGGACATGAAAACGAAATGTCAATTCATGTGCGCCGTGGGGCTATTAAGGACATTTTGGTAAAACATAATCTTTTATTAAATTATACAAATGAGCTACACGTTAAATAATCAAGTGTCTTAAAGACCTTTTGATAAAACATGATCTTTTATTAAATTCTACAAGAGATCTACATGTCAATTGTTCAAGAGTTTTAAAAATTTTTTGGTAAAACATGATTTAACAAACTTAACATAAAAACAAGACTAGTTAACAGAAAAACAACAAAAAAACTATTTACAATTAGATAGACACTTATTATAATAGAATATATATATATTTAGATATCTGTTATATTATGCAGCCACGTGTCAGTGGGGATCTATTTTTTTTTTAAACCCTAGTTGGTTTCAATTTCCCTCACCACGTTGAGATAGTTCTGTAATTAAATTGTTTATTTTCAGTTATTTTGATATAATGAGTTAAGGATATCTTCCAGTCATTGGAGAATTTTTAACTTATTTTATTGAAAGTTTATTTGTTGTCCTTATGAAGGAACATAAATATTTAAGTTAAGCAAATAAATTAATATTTTATAGAGTTTCTAGATTTTATAGTTGTAATATTAGAGTTGATATTAAATATTAAGAGCTAACTCTTGGGACCACATAGAATGGGGCGTGACAGTACTGCTCCTTGAGGCATGGATATGCTGCAGCAATGTCGGCATATGTATTACATTCAGATGGCTGTTTCAAAACAAAAGGAAAGGCCATTATATTAGGAGGATTATTTGGTACGGAAACAACAATATCCATCAAACATCCTGGAAAATAAGCCAGAGCATTTTATGGTATTCTACCATGCGATAAATGTTACGAATCATATGTGCAAAGATAATTCAGTTTCGGGTTCCCAACTTGAGACCCCATGGAATAATAAACGTGGTCAGAATAATTCGATGCATCAAACTACATCCAACCTTTCACTTCAGCAACAAAAAGTCTTATGCGTTGCTTAAGTGCTGGGCAGGTTAGTGTTATCCAGAAAATCTTACTCCACCTATTAGTTATCGAAAATCAAAGTACCAATAACAAAAGGCACAGAAAATCTGATATTCAGTATCATATGATTCAACTGGCTACAATAGATTTCATGTTATAAGGTTATAAGAATCTTGGCTGGTAGTGGCATGCGTCTTTTGCCATTAATCCTGAACTGCAATCTTCACATGTTGAAGTGCTTTCTAATAAATGTTTTTTCTTTTAACAAGTCGTAAGTACAAAAGAATCCTAGAAACAAAAGAAAATTGAGCAACCTGATATGTACATGACAAACTTCTAGAGTTCTGTATGAAGTCATGACTCATAATGCATTTGTACCTCCCCTGGAGTAATAAGGGATGATATTCAGTTCAACCCATGGATTTGGGAGAAAATATTAAAAGGATAAAAGCAAGGAAGAGAGTAACAATCCAGGTTAAGGCCCAAGCCATATCTGGGGCTTGGTTGAAGAGGCACAAGAGTGGAGCGGGGCTAAGCAGATCTTACATTCTCTTGAACTGTCATTATGCATACTTGTTACACACACATTACATGTACTGGTTTCGCATGACATATATTTTTAAGTACGAAAAAAAATGTGATGTGAAACCAGTACAAATATTTTTGGGTAAAGCTTTGACATATTGATGCATGCCTAGGGATCTAATTGGTTGGGCACATTAGGCTAGGGATGCTTGTCACATGACTCATTGACATTCTACCTCTTCCTCTACGTAAATGTAATTGTTGGTACATTGAGTTATAATTAGTGAAAAATACAAGACTTGACTCTGTAAATATGAGTTTGTAACAACCCAGCTGATTGGCGGGTTAATTTGTGAAACATTAGCTTGCCATTGTCCTATATTTTATTTTGATCTCCGAATAAGAAAATGGATTCAATCTGGGCTCATGTTAACTTCTTTGTTGGATATGTTGAATAGATGCCATTCCATCCAACAAAGCCATGCTCTTGCAAATATATGTTTCTATGAAGGCTATGCCATGGTACACTGCTCTTCCAAGTATTTCTGAGTACATGGTTGAAAATGGTTGGACGAAGTGCTTTCCAAGAATAAGCGATGTAGGTTGGCTTGCCTACATTTTGTATTTAGTGATTTATCTTATAATTGTGGAATTTGGTATTTATTGGATGCATAGAGAGCTGCATGACATAAAACCTCTTTATAAGCATCTTCATGCTACCCATCACATCTACAACAAACAAAATACGCTTTCGCCATTTGCTGGTAAGTTCTCAATCTACTGAATTTAGTTTCCTCAGTTTTATCTCAAATGCTTGCATATGTCATCTTTTGGATTTTTGGTTTTATATAAGTTGATTTAGATGTTATAATTAGATCTTGAAGGAGTATTATCTATGAAACGTCCAGCACTAGGAATGATATAAAGATCGAAACGAGGTGCCACCCAATTCTGTTTACTGAATAGAACAATCACTGGGAGTATAACTTAGCTGTAATTCCTCCTTTCTATAAAGTTATGGCATGTGATTCCTTCAACCAACGTGTTTGGAAGCAATGGATTTACTAACTTCTATGTTTTGATACCACACCATGACTTTGCCATATCTCCTGGACTTTGACTTTCTTGATATCCTGTTATTTTAACTTTGGAAAAATTAGAAGGGGCGTGGTATTACCTAAATGGGAGCAAGCAGAATAAACAGCTTCCTCCCAACTCCCAAAATTTTGTTGGTGCTAATGTAATTACCTGTGCTCTCCTTATATGTTCCATGTCATCTTGGGTAGACCAAATTGATTATTTTACTCAAGAATCCCTAGGGGTTGGCTCAAGTGGTAGAGGCCTTGGTTTTGGTGGTATGCTCCCTCCTGGTCTTAAGGTTCAAATCTTCTTGGGTGCAAACAATTCCTAGGGGCCATCGAGGATTTTCTCTTTGAATTATCCAAGGTGCAAACTTCTTGCCTAGGGCCTATGCACTCTTGGAATTAGTCGCTGTTCATAGACACCTGGTACCAACAAAAAAAAAAAAAATTATTTTACTCGGGACAAGAGCAGCATTTAGTTTGATGCTGAGTACAATGAGTGGTAGAGTTCCGGTGTGTCTATGGCTCTAAGCAAGCTAACTTAACTGAGTCAAGTTGAGAATAAAGCTATGTCATGTAGACAGTTACAAGTCGCGTTCTGTTTCACGCTCAGCTCAAAGCTTGAGTTGAGCTTGGCTATCTGCAGTTTCATTTGTCTTTTCCATGGAACCTCTTGTCGGGCTAGTTTTCCATCTTTGATTTTAGTCATAGAAGAAACAGATACTCCAAAATTAACACCAATTTGGTAAACCCTGCGTGAAACATTAAATTAACGAGGTAGAATTTAATAGTGTTATTATTTATTTTAAATTGTATTCTGGCTATGATGCGAATTCATTCTTTTAGGCTTCTGTAAATTCTGATATACGATCATTTTGTTGAAGAACCAATTCCTCGCTAGTTTTCTCTCAGGGATTTGTGAAACTTTACTATTTTACACCAACCACATCGTCTTTTAGAGATGCAAACTGGATCATCTTATTTGGGGGGTTTAAAGCAACTGCAGTGGTGTTTGCATTTTGAGTGTGGCTGTATTTCTAATTTGGAATCACTGTTTATTGGTTCACTCCTTAAATAAATAGCCTCACATAAATTTCTGGACAATATATAAATTTTCATGTCTTCTAGACATCTACCTTATCATCAGGATTTCACAACTTG
This sequence comes from Cyclocarya paliurus, assembly GCA_029856935.1. NCBI lineage: Eukaryota > Viridiplantae > Streptophyta > Magnoliopsida > Fagales > Juglandaceae > Cyclocarya > Cyclocarya paliurus. Next base: position 38,648,887 of record CM056946.1, on the reverse strand, counting down.
GAAGTCTTATTATGATCAAATGATCTAATTAAAACTATGATATATCTGCTATGTCAGGTTTGGCTTTTCACCCGCTCGATGGGATATTGCAGGCAGTACCACATGTCACAGCACTATTTCTTGTGCCAACCCATTTTATGACACGTATTGCTCCTCTTCATCGAGGGTATATAGACGGCAAACATTCATGATTGCATCCATGGCAACTTATGGCCTGTTATGGGTGCTGGCTACCACACCATTCATCATACGACATACCGTCATAACTATGGCCATTATACCATATGGATGGATTGGATCTTTGGCATTCTTCATGACCCCCTGGACGATGAATCGAAGGATATATATGATGATGCTCTTGCCTTCACACCTGTCCATCAGTTTTTGAAACTCTTAAGATGTATGTTGGATTGTTTTCTTCTACGCCGTCTTTGCATGTAAATCATGTTCATTATCACTTTCTTTGTTGTCCATGGACCATGACTTCAGAATTTCAAAAGTTAAATATAAGGGAAATTTTTGGTTATCAATGGAAGTTTTTTCGCCCCATCAGTTAGTCTCGTCTCACAAACTCATGTACTCAATTTTGCTCCCACCCTGGAGTGAAAAAGTGTGCAGGCTAGGCATTGCAAAATTTGAAAAATAAAGTCTCCAGAATCATTTTGGTGTCGGGCTCTCTTACTCGATTGCTTAGGTAGATTTTATCCCTTCGCTAAAGAATGGTCCGGCTGTCTCAATTATTCTAGTGAATGCAATGAAAGACCTCTTGTCAATACCCTCGCGGTGAGCCAATTTCTTAACAGATCTTTGAATGAGTTTAGGTAAGTGCATTGCTTTGGGGTTATAGATGCATAATCCTTTATGATTTCCTCGACATTAATATTATAGACGTAATATTAATGTCGAGCATCCTTGTGAGATAGACGCAAATGATCATTCTTTGCATCTAACCATTGAATTGCTCGACAAGATTCCTTTTTTAATATTATAGACGTAATTTTTGTCGACGATTACCTTACAACTTGTCTGTTAATATTTTGCATAAATACACACATCACATACATAAAGAGGTCATATCTCTTCAAATAAGCTAGCCCCCTACTAACAAAATTCTAACTTCACAACCATTTCAAATGATCGGTTTTTTCCCATAAAAAAAAAAATGATTGGTTTTTTATGAGTAAGTTAAGGAAGCATTTTAAGGGGACCTTGTAGGGGAATCCAGGAAAGGTTTTGGTGGAAATTGTAGAGATGAAAGAGTACCTTCTAACATCTCTATCACCTTAGCCATCGATGGTCGATCTGAAGGATTAGTTTGGATGCACCATAAACTTACTATTATCAACTTTTTTATCGTGTCTTCTTCCACTTCTGTTATATCCCCAAAAGTATTAACAAAACTTTCTTGTTGTTGCAGTTTGTTATATATCCAGTGGGGAAAGTATATTTGGCTGGTATGAGATGCTCCAGATTGAAAATTTTTTCTTCCTCCAACCATCTCAAGAACCAACATTCCATAGCTATAAACGTCTGATTTGTGAGAGACTCCACCAAAGTTCCGACTGTAAACTTCCGGTGCAATAAATCCTATAGTTCCTCTCATGCCTGTCATTGACACAATACTCTCTTTTGTTTTGCATAGTTTAGCAAGGCCAAAATCAGAGATTTTCGGATACAAATCTTCATCCAAAAGTATATTATGAGGTTTTATGTCAAAATGTAGAATCCTTGTCCGGCAACCTCGGTGCAAGTACTCTAGTCCTCGAGCAACGCCAACTGCAATTTGGAACATCGTTCGGCTGTCCAAATGACAATTTGCGACTGAAGTTCCTTTGTCATATATGAACTTATCAAGAGATCCATTAGAAACAAATTCATATATTAGAGCTCTTTTATTCCTCTCATAGCAGAACCCCAAAAGATTGACTATATTAACATGCGAAGTTCTGCTAATGCTGGCCACTTCGTTACTAAATTCCTCTCCATTACCTTTGGCCTCGCTAAGGATCTTCACAGCAACGATACGTCCATCACTATCAGGGAGCTTCCCTTTGTATACAACTCCAAATCCACCTTGTCCTACTTTATCTCTGAAGGAATGGGTCAGTTTCTTCACTTCTGAATAGGTGTAACGCTTCGGGGCTATTGATCCATAATTCTTTATCATTTCCTCGGCACCAATCCGATCATTCATTGCATCTTTTTTCCACCAGAGAATTGCATGACATGACAAGTATCCTCTTTTAACGCTGCAGATTACTCCCAAAGAGAGAATTAAAATCGCAGCCATGCCTGCACACAAAGAAATAAATAGTATCATAATGGCTTTTCATTTAGCTCTAAAGAAATAAAGGGACAAAATCAGAATATATGTATATATTTTTTTTTAACGTGATATCGATTGCCATACCAATGCCAAGTATAAGCAGCCACTGGGCCCGCTTGTGCTCTGAAGGATAATATCCATCAACAAGAAGAGGAAAAGAAGGAAATAGAAAAGTAAATTTTATTAGAAAAGCTAGATACTTGTTTAAGCGCTACATGAATATAAAAAGATAAAAATGTACTACATAATTTAATTTTTAAAAAGTCTAAAAGTTTTCAACATACCGTCATCTGAGAAGCTGGGCTGTGGTGCTGGCGCGTAGTATTGTATGTTGGGTGCCAAGTCTGGGACTGAGAGAAGGAGAAATTAGAAAAAGAAAGGCTCTGTTTTCATAATATTTATCTCCTCTTATAATTATTATTTTTATATAAAATAAAATAAAAAAATTTAATTTTTTAAATTTAAAAATATATATTTTAATACTAGTTTATTCAATTTTTAATCTTTATTTAAATTCAACTTATCTTACCTTAACGCGGAAACAAACTACACCTAAATCAATCGTAAAAAAACATCATGTCATTTAATACAAGCTTTTGATCTGTGATTTTCGTCCACATAATATAGCCCTTCAATTCTGATTGTAACCAGTAACCATAAAATTGAAAAAGGGGGTAGGGAACTCTTACAACCTCGGATTTCAATAGCTGGCGCAGTGGATCGTGCAGTCATTGTTCCTTGTGTGCTTTTTGTTACTGTCTTGGCAGGTGGCGGTGGGCTGGAGCTGCTGGATGAGTTCGAGAGGGGTGGCGCTGGGTTGGAGCGTCTAAATGGGCTGGAGCTAGGTGTGCTTACGCTAAACTCTGTGAATAGTAATAAAAAATTAATAAAAAATAATGAGAATATTTTACACCCAAACTAAACTAAGCCTAAGAACGAGGAAATAGAAAAATAAATATTTGAGGAAAAAGAAAAAACTTGAAAAAGAAGTGGCAATAGATATAATATATATTATATATATATATATATATACACATATTCCTTTTAGTGATTTGTGATGCCTGATTAGCTGGTTATAAATTAGGTATGGGTTTTCTTAAAAAAAAAAAAAAAAAAAAGAACTTGTACATGCATGGGACTCTCGTATCACGCTAATCATCTTCCCAACTATATGATTAGTGGAGATTAAACAGCAAATTAAGCAGAAAATACACCTTAGGCTACAATTCATAAAATCAAGGCCAAAGAGCATGCATTCTCACAAAACTGCAAATCCCAACTTCTTCGTTAATATATCAGCAACCATAAAAATTAAAATAAAAAAAAAAGGAAAATACATATCAGGGGAGAAAATATAGATCACCTGCTAACTTTCGTGGATAAAGATTACGGGTACTACCGAAGCAAAGGAAGTGAAAGGGGTTGTTGCAGTTTGCTGCATATAATTTCTGGTTTTCAGCACAGAAAGCAGTGGGTATGGAAATCAAGATGAACGATGCTAACATGAAGAAATAAGCAGATGATGGTCTGCTTGAACGCATTATTAATTGTAGCTTTATTCAGATGGGGGATGGAGAGTAAATTAAGAGGGCTAGGAATTAATTCAACTTCAAAATTGAGAAACTACTCATTTTGAGATCATCAATAATTGCCAATCTTTAAGGAGAAAGATGGACATTTTCGTCCATAAAAAGGATGGGACCATTTTTATTTAATCTCGTTTTATTTCATTCTATTTTTTAAAATATAATTTAAATATAAAATTTTTAAATTAATTATTTTAAATTTTTAAATAAAAAATAATTCTATTTTTTTTTCAAAATTTTAAACAAAATTAGTATTATAAAATTATAAAATTTTAATTTTATAATATTTTTTATTTAAAAAAATTTCTCTTTTTTTAAAATTTAAAAAATATTTAACTCAACTTAATTTATTATTATCTATAAATTATTTTATTATTATTTATAAAACTCTGATGTTATCTAGAAAGTGCCACTATATATTTAATTATTTTTAGATAAGATCCAGACGAGTCTATCTATCCTTTTCCTGACGGGTGTTGACCAAGACTTTGCCAAGTCTTTCACGCCTTTAGGTCGGTCGTAGGCGTGTATTCTGGGAGTTTTTGAAATGAGTTTTCAAACTTTTTATAAATTCCTTGATCAGCAATCAATAATTAAAATAATAAATACTGTTGTAAATATATGAAATATAATTAATGAATGTTCATTCAAATTCTTCTATATTCATGTATCTATTTGATTCATGTATTGTCGTTCTTTATATACTCATTTAATATCATGTATTCTCCATGTCTATAAAATAATGTCTTGAGAAGTATTTATAGTATACTCAAGACAAGAAAGTTGAAAGAAATAATATTTAATTTCTCAAAAAGTAATTCTAGATATTGTGATATTTAAATTCCCTTCCTACTTTTTTTTTTTTAGTGTTACAACAAATACAACTCGTTTTGAGAGAGAGAATAAATGAAACAAGAAAAGAGTGGTTCGTATATTCTTCTCTCTTTTCTCTCTAGGGAAAAAAGAGGTGAATGGGAGTCCACAACATATTCTAACAGAATTGGTGAATGGGAAATGAGTCAGAGTGCAACTTGTGGTGGGTACAACAGGCAACAAATGGTTACTGAGTGGGAGAAAAAGAATCTCTAGACGGTAGTTTCTGAAAACCACGGTTGCTAGAGGTGGAGAATGATGAACAAGCTTGAAAAAAGATGGGATAAGCTGCACTTAATAGAGGAAGAGTCTCTTAGCATAGAGGTGGATGATGATATATTAGAGGACTGGAATTAAAAGGGGACTGTAATGTCGTGGGGAAGGTGTGACTAGAGAGGAAACTGAATCCAGGGATGTTGGAAGACACCATGGGAAAGGTATGGTGTATCAACCAAAAAACTAAATTTAAAAAGGTAGGACTAAACATTTTTGTTATTCAATTTGCTAACCAAGCCGATAAGCAAAAGGTAATGGGAGCTTGGCCATGACTGTTTGACAACTATATGTTTGTGTTATTGCCATTTAATGGTTATTTACCTGAACACAAGATGAATTTCACGAGGGAAAGGATATGGGTTCAAATGTATGATTCGCCTTTGGTTTGTATGAACAAAGAAAGGGGGTCATCATAGGAGAAACTATAGGGGAGGTTTTGGAGGTAGAGACTCAAAATGATGGAAATGGATGGGGGGGAGTTTTTTAGGGTATTGATGATTATGGATCTTTTTAAACCTTTGGCTAGAGGTAGGTCCATTTCAGTTAAAGGGGTGAAATATTAGTCCCCTTTAAGTATGAAAAACTGCCTCATCTTTGTTTTAAATGTAGAAGTATTATGCACGGGAAGAGCTCATGTGATAAAAAAAACAAGCTAAAGAAGAGGACCAATTTGGAGCATGGCTCAGGGTAGGAATAAGAGGTAGGATGAGGGAGAGGAGTGGAAAATTTTCGAAAGGAGTAGCTGGGGAAAAAGAAGGTGTTGGTGAGAAAGGGGAGGCAAGGGGAAAAATATGGGAAACAAAAAAGATGGAAAGGAGAGGAATGATGAGCCTACTAATAATGGGAAGACTAATGTGACTCAAGGTGGGAAAGAGGGGAATGATGAACCAACTAATAATGGGAATGCAAAGGAGAGGGTAGGTACTAATGTAGTAAAAGTTGCTGAAGTGGTTTCTGTGACTGATACAGAAACAGAAATTTCTGGCCAAGGAAGGGGGTCCTGGAAAAGGAGAGCTAGGGGAGTGAGTCAACAGGTGATACAAAATGGGGAGTTCATTCAAGTGAAAAAAAGAAAAGGGAGCAGAGGGGAGGAGGTGGAAAAGAAAAAAGTGAAAAAGTGGATGAGTGCGCAGGAAGATGAAGAAGGTGCAACAAATTCTAATGTATGGGTGGTGGTTCTTGAACAACCCCACCTACCACAATGAAAATGCTAAGCTGGAATTGCCAAGGGCTTGAGAACCCTTTGACAATTCAAGGCCTTTACCATATAGTGAAGGAGAAGAGGCCCAACATAGTTTTCTTAATGGAAACTAAGATGAATAACAATAAAAGTGAAAAAAAGAAAAAAAGGCTGAAGTGTGAGGGGTTCTTTGTTGTGGAACCAGTTGGAAGGAAGGGTGGATTAATCATGTTCTGGGATCATACGGTTATAGCTGAGGTGGCTAATTACTCTCATAGACACATTAGCTTATGGATTACAAATGAGGGAGGGCTAAACAGGTGGTTACTGACAGGGTATTATGGAGAACCTGATGCTAGTAAGAGAGCAACTTCATGGAGGTTTTTCTCCTCTCTCAAACCTGATATGAATATTGGGTGAGGGGGTTATTGGTGATTTTAATGAAGTTATTTCTCAGGATAAAAAAGGGGTGGAAGATAGAGGCAAGAAAGTCAAATGACAGCATTTAGAAGTGCTTTAGAAGAAGGGGGACTTTATGATTTGGGTTGGAGATGGGATAAGTACACTTGGAGTAATAAACATGAAGATGAGACGTTCACCAAATAGAAGCTCGACAAGACTGTTGTGAATGCAAAATGGAAAATTTTGTTTCAAGAGGGTTGGGTGGGTGTAATGGCAGCGAGATGTTCTGATCATAGACCATTGTTATGGTTTATGAACCAAGTTGCTAGCAGGGAGGGGAGGAGGAAGAGAATTTTTCGATATGAAGCTAGTTGAGGTCTTGAGGAGGAGTATTCTAAGGTACTAAGGAGGATATGGGGCAGAGGAGAGATAAGGGAAGAGGAGGAACCAATGATGCTTTCCAAACTAGAAATCAGTAAACAAGCTCTAACTAGCTGGAGTAAACAGATGGGAGCAGATGTGGGAAGAGAATTAGAGGAAAAAACAAAGATGTTGAGAATTTTACAAAAGAGGGAATGCAATAATAATGTAGAAGATATTAAAAAAATTCAAAATGAGGTGGAGAGGGTTTTGGAGAGGGAAAATTTAAAGTGAAGGCAGAGAGCTAAACAAAACTGGTATAAGCTTAGGGATAAGAATACAAAATTTTTCCATAGCTGTGCCAACCAGAGAAGAGCCAAGAATAAGATTAGTGAAATCAGTGATGAAAATGGTAGAAGCTGGTCTAGAAAAGAAGATGTAGAAGCAGCCTTCAATGATTATTTTGGAAAATTATTTACTTCATCCAGTCCTAGTCAAGCAGCAATAGAAAATTGCCTATTGAAGATGGAAACTCGAGTGAGCGCTCAAATGAATGAAGGGTTAGAAAATGATTTTTCCAGAGCAGAGATTGAAGAAGCATTAAACCAAATGGCCCCTTTAAAGTCTCCTAGACTAGATGGATTTGGAGCATGTTTTTATCAGAAACACTGGCACATAATTGGTGAAGAAGTCAGCATTGTTGTGCTCTCTTGACTGAATGGTACTCTTTTTTATCCATCTTTGAACCATACTTTAATTGCTCTAATTCCTAAAGTTAAGAGCCCTAGTAAAGTTAGTGAGTATAGGCCCATTAGCTTGTGTAATGTGGCTTATAAGATCATGTCTAAGGTATTGGCAAATAGGATGAAGAAATTTCTAGACCTTATAGTATCTCCCAACCAAAGTGCTTTTATTCCGAGTAGATTGATAACCGATAACATAATGGTTGGCTATGAACTTTTGCACTCTATGAAGGCCAGAAAGAAGGGTAAGATTGGGTCCATGGCTATTAAATTAGACATGTCTAAGGCTTATGATAGAATAGAGTGGCAATTTCTTGAAATTGTCATGGGTAGAATGAGGTTCTGTGATAAGTGGATTCAATTGATTATGAGGTGTGTTCAGACTATTTCTTACTTAGTTTTGGTAAATGGACAACCTGGGCCTACTTTTTACCCTTCTAGAGGATTGAGACAAGGAGATTCACTATCTCCTTATCTTTTTATCGTCTGTGTAGAAGGCTTATCTACCCTTATCAATTATTTTGATTTGCAAGGGAATATAAGGGGGGTTAATGTGGCACGAGGGGGATGTAGAGTAATCATCTACTTTTTACAGATGATGGTGTTTTATTTGAAAGGGCTAAAGTTGATGAATGACAGAAGATTCAAGCCATATTGCAGGTATATGAGATAGCCTCTGGCCAGGTGCTAAATAAAGAGAAGTCTGCAATCTTTTTCAGTTCAAATACAAACTTACTTGATAAGATGTTGATTAGAGAAGCTGGTGGGGCTGTGATAGAATGGACTTATGAGAAGTACTTGGGGCTACCTCCTGCTGTTGGAAGGTCTAAATATCGCACATTCAGAGGCATTAAGGAAAGGGCCTGCAGGAAAATCACTAATTGGAAAAATACCTTTATGTCAATTGCAGGAAATGAGGTGCTAATTAAGGCAGTACTTCAAGTTGTCCCAACTTATACTATGAGTGTCTTTTTGCTTTAAAAAAGACTATTTTATGAGCTTGATAGTATGTTTGTCAAATTCTGGTGGTGTAATCAGAAAACTAGAAAATGGATACATTGGAGCAGCTGGGATAAACTGGGACAACAAAAACAAAAAGGTGGGCTTGGGTTTAGGAATGTGGAGTGTTTCAACTTAGCATTACTTGGCAAGCATGGAGATCTTGAACAACCCTTCTAGTCTAGTGGCTCAGATTTACAAGCATAAATATTTTAGGGACTCATCTATCCTGAGTGCCAAGCTAGGCAGTAGACCTTCTCTAATCTGGAAAAGTGTTTGGCAGGCCTCTAATTTGATCAAGGATGGTTTGAGGTAAAGGATAGGGAATGTAAGAAGTATTAAAATATGGGGGGACAAGTGGTTAACCAGTCCTTCATCTTTTGAAGTTTCGTCTCCAGTTTCGAGATTGCTTGAGGAGGCAAAGGTGGAGGAACTGATTGTGCAAGAGAATAGAGTTTGGAATGAAGCTTTGATTAGAGATTTATTTGGTGAGGATGAGGTGAACCAGATTCTTAGCTTACCCTTGAGTAAGCTAGATTGTGAAGACAAAATGGTATGGGGTCATTCTAAGAAAGGCCAATTCTCTGTTAAAAGTGCTTATTACCTTGAACTGGAAAGGAAGAGAAACATTAAAGGGGAATCTTCTAATGAGAAGGAAACTGACCAAAGATGGGTTATGATATGGCAGCTGGATGTACTTAGGAAAGTCAAACAGTTTTTATAGAGAGCTAGGAATAACTTTCTGGCCACTAGATCTAATTTGTTGACAAAGCAAATGGTAGAGAGTGATGTATGCCCAATCTGTAAGGAGCAAAAGGAGATTGTTATACACGTGTTGTGGCAGTGTGCTGCTACTAATGATGTCTGGTTTGAGACTTGCTCTAAAATCCAAAAGTGGAGCACTAGTGAGGGTAATCTACTGGAACTGATAGAGAAGTTGATATAGAAATTATCTAAAGAGGAAATGGAGGAGGTGGCCTTGATTATGTGGAACATATGGATAAGAAGAAACCAGTTTGTTTTTGAAAATAAATTTATATCTCCTGACCTTCTCAGTGCAGCAAGGGAGCAGATTAGAGACTTTAGATTGGCTCAACCAGAGACAAAAGAACTACCATAGTAGCAACACAGGGAGACAAACGAGATGGAAGAAACCTAATAGAGGCCAGGTGAAAGTAAACTGGGATGCAACCATAGACAAAAAACAGAACAAAATGGGAATTGGTGTAGTCATAAGGGATGATATGGGGGAAGCACTTACGATTTGTTGTGATCAAAAGAAACATGTGCAACACCTTGCAACAGCAGAATGCATGGCTCTTAGGAAAGCTATGGAGCTCAGCAAGGATCTTAGTTTTCCTAGAGTATTGTCGAGGGTGATGCATAGAATATTGTGAAAGCTATTAATGAAGACAACACAGATTATTCAATCTATGGGAGTATAATTCAAGATGTCAAGAAGATGTTACAACAGCAGCAGGGATGGAAGGTGCAATATGTTCACAAGACATAAATGAAGTGGCTCATAAGTTAGCTAAGAAAGCTTTATGTTTGGAATCAGAACTTGTCTAGATGGAAGATATGCCAACTTTTATTTCTGATAGTCTAGATAAGGAAAAGCATTGTATTGAGGACATTATTCAAAACTAATATACAGATATATGATTCTTGATTAGAGAGAGAGAGAGAGAGAGAATAAATAAAAATAAAAAATGCACGCTTTCGGAGTGTTTTTCAACAATAGATGTATAGATCCGAGAACGATGCACGAAACTTTTTCAAACTTAAAAGAGACAGACCCAAGAAAGAAAATTATATGAAACCGCATGATTGTTGTGTTCAAACAAGGCTGTTGATTTTACAAAATGCACAATTCCTTTTGATGTCGGAGCATACATACAAATTAAAGACAAAAAAACAAATTACGTGGAGGAACAAACTCACCTCAGTACACATGATTCCATATTACACGTTAATATACTCACTCACCTTGGTGGTATATACCATATTAGAGTTGACACATCACACATAATGAGTGAAAATAGATTACCATCTCAAGTATAATTAATACTAGAGCATCACTTATTCAATTGCTGTGACTGTAAATTAATCACCAGACCAAGCCCTTTCTTCTCCTAAACCTGTCTACACGGTCAGTGCTCATGCGAGACTTTTCGGGCTTGGTCGACTTCCTAGACTTCTCGAGTCGACTATCTAAACTGTTCCTCGAAACTTCTGGGAGATCCGAACCCAACTCAAATTTATCTGAAGTTCCAGTTTCAGATGGTTTGCTCTGAGTATCAGATTCTGCTGCAGTTTTTTTAGAACTGTTTGTGCTTGATTTCAATTTGCCAATTGCCTGTACAAATTTCTTCAGATGTCTAATGAATTCTGGGTAAAGCTCAAGGTTGCTGTGTCCACCTCCACTTAACCACAATGGTTCGTACTTCTCCTTGGAAAGCTCCCAAAGCTGCTTCCCGTGGGACCAATCCACAACTTCATCCGCAGTCCCCTGAACATGGAACATTATGCGTTTTTCATTAATATCTGTAAGCATAAGAATATTGTGTTTCTCTTGCAAAGCAAAAGAACTGCAACGCAAGAACATGACGGATAGAATGAAGCATATATTGAAACCTAACCACTTCATTCTTGATTTATTAAAGAATGACATTCAACCATTAATAAAAGCATCATGAAAGATCAATTTATTAGCTCCAGACGTATGCAAAAAGCTTGGCAGATGCAAGTGGATTCAAATTTCCATGCTTGTGGATCCGGAATAGCTTTAAAAAAATGATTCGAGTTTTAGTCTTATATATTTTCTTTCGTGATTGCTCATAAGAAAATATTACTCATCAAAATATATCTATTCTTTCATGACTTGGGAGGAAGATCTTAAATAGTCTTGCAGAAGGAAGTTCTACCCAATGCTTTTTTTTAATCAGTAAAAACAGAGTTTATTGATGAGGAATAGACAAGTTTTGCCATGCTATCTCTAAATTTCTTATCTGAAAAAGAAAGCATTCTAACGCCAAAAAAAAATAATTTATTGCAGTAAAATTACCAGCATGCACATGGTCAATAAATTTAATCCCACACACCACATCATGGAGGGAGAAAGAGAGAGAGAGAGAGAGAGAGAGAGAAGATGCCGGTAGTCATGATAAGAGCAGGATGAGGGGGGAGTAAATAGTACTTACATGTATGACAAGAACAGGACAGTTCACCATACCAATTTTGTCAATATTCTGCAAGGAAAAATAAGAGATCATACTGGTGACCATCTACCAAATAAAACAAGTGTGTTCACTAGAATCATTGTGGTGAAACTACCTTAAAGATATCAAACCAGTAAGTTCGTTTCACAGGGTACAATACTCTGAGCCCAGACAATATTGGGCTATGTAAAACCACTCCCCTCAAGTTTGATATTCTTGAAGCAAGATCAACAGTGGGGCCACTACCTACAGACTGACCATATAAAATTAATTGCTCATCTTTAACACCGTACTGATCCTTGAGGCACGTATATGCTGCAGCAATGTCGGCATATGTATTACATTCAGATGGCTGCTTCAAAACAAAAAGAAAGGCCATTATATAAGGAGGATTATTTGGGAAACAACAATATCCATCAAACATCCTGGAAAATAAGCCAGAGCACTTGATAGTATTCTACCATGCGATAAATGTTATGAATCGTATGTGCAAAGATTATTCAGTTTCGGGTTCCCAACTTGAGAGCCCGGGGAATAATAAACGTGGTCAGAATAATTCGATGCATCAAACTACATCCTACCTTTCACTTCAGCAACAAAAAGTCTTATGTGTTGCTTAAGTGCTGGGCAGGTTAGTGCTAACCAGAAAATCTTACTCCACCTATTAGTTATCGAAAAATCAAAGTACCAATCACAAAAGGCACAGAAAATCTGATATTCAGTATCATATGATTCAACTGGCTACAATAGATTTCAAGTTATAAGATTATAAGAATCTTGGCTGGTAGTGGCATGCGTCTTTTGCCATTAATCCTGAAACCACAATCTTCACGTGTTGAAGTGCTTTCTAATAAATGTTTTTTTTAACAAGTCATAAGTACAAAAGAATCCTAGAAACAAAAGAAAATTGAGCAACCTGATATGTACACGACAAACTTCTAGAGTTCTGTATGAAGTCATGACTCATAATGCATTTGTACCTCCCCTGGAGTAATAAGGGATGATATTCAGTTCAACCCATGGATTTGGGAGAAAATATTAAAAGGATACAAGCAAGTAAGAGAGTAACAATCCAGGTAAGGCCCAAGCCACATCTGGGGCTTGGTTGAAGAGGCACAAGAGTGGAGTGGGGCTAAGCAGGTCTTACATTCACTTTAACTGTCATTATGCATACTTGTTACACACACATTACATGTACTGGTTTCCCATGACATATTTTTTCAAGTACGAAAGAAAATGTCATGTGAAACCAGTACAAATATTTTTGATTAAAGCTATGACATATTGATGCATGCCTAGGGACCTAATTGGTTGGGCACATTAGGCTAGGGATGCTTGTCACATGACTCATTGACATTCTACCTCTTCCTCTACGTAAATGTATTTGTTGTATGCCCACAGTGTATTTCAATAATGACTTTTGTCACCTTTTCTGGATCATTAGTAACACTCGTGAAAAATTCTGCGCCTCCTCAAAAGCTGACTTGCCATCTCAGCTAATTAAAAAGAATGGCATATATAACAAACAGATGATAAATAAGGTCCAGCAATCTTTAAAAAAAACACTTGCTTCAATGAATTTTATTTTAAACAAATATCAGGATATATAAATACTAGATATATATAGAAATGCCGGAATAGAAACCAACTAACGTTTTCCCCATTTCTAAAAACTAGGAATAGAGAAAGGCATCCAACCTTTCCAGTTGATTGTCCATAGCCAGAATAATCATACCTGCAAAAGTTATAGAAGCAACAGTCATTAATTAGTCCAATGATAATTAGATTATCAATGCTTGAGAAAGAAACATTACTATAAAAAGGAGTGCACCTCTGTTTCATTTTCAGCAAATTTTGACAGATAAAAAAGATATCTAGTATGTATCAACCTATTTTAGCTCGAATAATTCGAACAGAAGTTTTTTTCTCTTATATCATTTGAAGAACTTCAAGATACACCCATTGCAAATGTTACATCAGACCACATGCTTGAAGCAAAGCAGGCAGCAAGCTCAAGAAAAGGAAAAATTAAAGGTAAAAACTCTCCAAAATTATGGTTTAATCTGTTGTGGCGCCAAACAGCACCTGTTCTTTGATAAATTAGCTAGTATAAAACCCTATTCTCACCCTCTCCTTGAACTAAAGCTTATCAAATTTCTTCTTCAAATGAGCTGACAAGTATAGCTGTTTGTCAACAACAAAACTAACAAACAAAATGCCTAGACAGCCACGATTATAATTCCTACCTGCCAAGCTAGATTCCATCATACCCTGTGGCTGTCCTCAAATTAAAGCTAATCAACTTTCTCCTTCAAATGAGCTATGAGTATAGTTGTCAACAACAAAATTAACCATCTTCTCTTCTAAGTCAGTGCGCCTTTAACCAGAACCATGAGCGTTAAGGTCACGCATCAAAGATCGTATTATGGTGTTTTAAAATAAATAGAAGCAAAGATTAATCATTTACGGCATATGCATGAGCAGTCTCTTCAACATCCTCACTAATCATATCCACAGGACCACGAGCACCACCGCTCCAACTATTTAACACAGAAGACAAGGCCCATGAGTACTTTTATGAAGAATTACCAACCAACACCCATGAAATCTTAAACCGGAAAATAAAGGAAAACACATACCTCTGAAACCCAGAAACCCATAGCTCAAAACCCAAATTTGAGGTCAGAAAGAAAAAAAACATAGAATTTGCCCCGTAAAAACTAAATAAAAATATTTATCGAAAGAGGGAAAAGCAAAGACAGAAATTACCCCATTAGATTGACGCGAAGCCGAATGCTGAGTTCGACAAAGAGCTCGAACATCTGTCCCAAATCGGCGGCATTCCCGTGGGAGTAGAGCAGAGTCGCCGATGCCTTGTGGTTCTTCACGTGGATGGCCACGATATCGTTGCCTTTACGGTTCCGGAGCTTGAGCACATCGACGTTAACGTTGTCCCTCCTCGGGACCTCCGGAATACACAATTGGCCGCCGCGCGTGTCGTCCGCTATCAGGGTGTATGACGGCGGGGTCGGCGGGAAGAAGGCGAACTTCGCGGCGATTGACGACGTGACTCCGCCCATTCTATTATCATCGACGGCGAAAGACTCATAAAGCCCCGACGGCCAAACCCCGTCAGATCAGGCACCAGAAGTAGACAGAGAGACCCGGAGAGAAAGATAGAGATAGGAAACGAAAGAATAAAGCTGGCAAAAGGTTGTGGCTAATGCCAACGGTGGCGCGTGGGGATCCTGGTGGCGCGTGCGATTTAATAGAAAGGAGCGTGTCAAACTTGGCGGAGGAATCTCAAATATTTTAAACGTTGACGTCTTAAATGGACGAGAGAGGGGGAGAGAAGGAGAGAGACTGTTCAGTGGAAAAGGGCGTCTTTTTTTCTTTTTCTAGGAAAATCGACAAAAATACGTTATAAATTAGGAACATTTTAGAAAAGTACTTTTTAATATTATAAAATATGCAAAAAATAAAAATAAAAATACACTTCCTACACTCTAGTAAACGGAAAATCCTAACTGTATTCATAAAAAAATTTATATATTTACATGACTTTTTACAGTTTAAATTTGGGATTAAAAATTAGGATATTGCTCAAGGTTTGTTTCTCGGACGGATCAATCCCTATGTCTTAATTTTAAGTATTGTATTCTTTCTGTTTTGAGCTTTGATAAAAAAACATATATCCATGACATGTTAACATAAGTCAAAATATATAAAAATTTTATTTATCATAATCACACATCATACGTCATTTTCTTTTCTTTTAATATGGATCATGATTAAAATAATTCAATAAACTTAAAAAAATAATAAAATAAAATAATGTGTACTATGTGAAAATAATAAACTAGAAATGAATCAACAAAATTACAGTTTGCGCGAAAAATAGTTGTTATGAGAATCTGCAGTACGGATGGCAGATCGCATCCAGCAAAATGGGTTTCGAATACACAAAAAGTCCAAAAATAAGCGAAGTGAGATTCATAGGTTTCTCAGACGATATTCGAATCTTCCTATAATTCGAACAGACAATAGACAACTAGAGAATATAGATAGAGTTAAAAAGAATATTTAAGAATGGGAAATATATTTGCAGTATAAAATTTTATAACTGTGTACGTAACTTTGACAATTTTGGGGTAGATGCGGATTCTATTAATTTTAAATTAATAGAATTTTATTAAATATATTAGATTTTAATATATTAATTTACGTACGTTTGTGGTTTTTTCTTATTTGAAGGTGTGGGTGGGGTCTACATTTGTGGATTGTGGAAACAGGTGTCGTCTTCTGTTGTATCCAATGCTGACGTCAAAAGAGAGAGAGGGTAGGGGGGCAAAAGCATGTTATTCATTCGTGGGTGATTATAGTGGACCGGTAGTGGTACTACCTACTTTTTATATTTTATTGGAAGTGACATTATCATATTATATTTATTGTTATAAAATAACTCTTAGGAAAAATTAAAAGGAGTTGCTGAATCCGTTTAAACATTTCAATCAAATGATTAGACGTTTAAACGTGGGTTTCAGATTTTTTTTTTATTTCTGCGCATATCCTATCCATTACTACTTTGTTGTTGTTGGGCCATGAAATGGAGGAGGTAGAAAGAACAAGGACAGAGACAGGAGGCTGGTGGGCCAGAGTTAAAGAATTAGTCTATGATTTGGCCCAATAAATCTAACTTTATTGCATTTGAAGAGTAAGTTATTTTCAAATATTATGGGAATAGTAATAAAAATAAATAACTAAATAATAATAATAAAAAAAAATATTAGGCCTAGTGAGAGATGTTTTCTCTTACTTAACTTCGTTTCAATTATCAGTTCAAACTGTGACGAAATGGCCCTACCACCATTGCCAAAGCTCTTTTGCTTAAATTCAGGCTTCTATTTTGCCCATTTATTGCTATTTTTATTATAAAATTCTTAACCATTCATTCACATGCTTCGGTAAAGAAGCTTTTCTATCTTTTACTTCCACCGGAAAGAAAGGAAAAAAAAAGTTTACACTTTTGGACTTTTTCACTTCCAGAATCAACTTCTTGAGCGGTTTGATACGATTTCAATCAAACAAGTTCGATACGACAATCTATGCTCCTTTTTACGACCTTTGAAGTTGATGCACTGAAAAATTATTGTTATTATTAATTATATATAAATGTGGGGACAAAAATAAAATAGGTGGTACAAGTGGAGTGAATGTTGCGGTAGAGAATCCGAGAGAGAAGATAATGGAGACTACGAGAAGTGGATAAAAAGCATTAATGGCTAAATCTTTTTATCTTAGAGCTCCCTCCCGGTCCCATGGATTTCCTTCCGACACTTGTTCACAACGTTATGGGCCTGTTTATAAAATATATAGACTCTATATATTGTTTATAAAATTAATTATGATGTTTAGTCCAAAATATATTATTTATTGGGAAATTTAAGATATTAATAGAAAAACTTAAAAGAAAAATATGTTTTTTATGCAAAAACATGTCACTTTGAGGTTTGGAGATTATATCAATCAGGTGTGTGATAAGTTGATATAGCAAACATTTTCATTAATAACATAAGAAAAAAAATTAAAAGAATCAAATATTATTCTTATTATAGTCGACTTAATAATGACATGTTTCATAATATATTCGTATATAAGTGGAAGACTTTAATTCATGCAAAATCATGTGTAAAGGATTTAGAAAAAGACGAGAAGCAAAGAATTAGGTTTTGTTTTCGTAACTCTTCTCAATTCATTTTATATCATTTAATCATTATAATTTTACTAAATTTTCACACAAAATAAAATAAATAATTTAATTTTTTAAAATTTTAAAATAAAAATAATATTAAAAAATATATTTTAATAATATTTTATTTTATTTTTAATTTTAAACTCAACTTATCTCACCTATTTTAAAAAACAAAAAAGGCGAGATCAGGCGGCCAGGAATCAGAAGATTATCAGACCAGAAGATCAAGACAACTTAAAATTAAAAATGTTAAAAAGTGCTCATCTAGGGTACGTAGTAGTACTTATACGTGCATTGCACCCCTGAAGATCCGCTTCTACGTCTATTCCACACTGCTATGAAAATAGAAGCACTCAGCTCGAGCCTCGTGCCGCCCTTTCTTTGACTTATTACAAAGAATATGAACAGAAAGAAAATATTTAAAGCACCTTCACTTTGGCATCATATTCGGTTTCGGGTTTTTTGTAAAACCTCAACTCTTCATTTTTCCCCTCAACATTCATAAGTTGTACGTGAATTAATTTTGAGTTTCAAAAACATGTATAGATTACTTCCTCAAATTAGTAGTGAAACATCTGATTTTCTCAGACTCGAGAACTCTTCAAAAGCAACTTTTCCGTTAAGAGTTTCTCAGTGACATGATGAGTGTTTGCGGGAGGTACTAATCTCTCTCTCTCTCTCTCTCTCTCTCTCATGTATTGATGCGTGAGTTTCTTGTTGTACGTATAACGAGTAATGATACATCATACATGGGCATGCAGCATGCATTGTAGGTTCGTATCTTCGATCTGGAATCTTGAATCTGCATGCGTTTGGGCGTATACAAGGAGTACTTGAAGTACGATATTTGTTTTTTCTTCATAAAAACTGAACCGATCTTTTCAATATGCGTCGAAGGTCTAGCTGTGAAGAAAAAACAGGCAGGCCACACTGAAGTTGTGAAAGTCAGATATATGATAAAAAGGAAAATCTCCTTCAAATTTCTGTGCATGCATGTGACATTTTCTGGGAAAGCCATGCATGATCCTACCGATAAAGACTACTTAGTAATTAATTCATTTTCCATAGAATTCATTATTATCGCCATTATTATTGTACGGTATCGTTTATCTCATAAGTTGCTCTAATCTGAGAGGATGATGTAGCAGAACTTTGGATTAAGTACGCACCAAATTAGATCAGCAATCTTTTTACAACAAGGAGGAAGAAGAGATAGAGAAAGCATAGATAGGAGTCAAAGATCAGGAAGCAGATCATGAATCTAAACAAGAGGATTGTCCCCAAAAGTATAATATCCTCAGCTGATACAGGTTTTCTTCGTGACAGAAAAAACCAACATAAAAAATATGAAAGTTGAGATGATGAATAGATTTTTCTAGAAATATTACCAGCAGATCTAAAGTTGTACAGGCTGTGTGAACATTGCCAGCAAACTCAATGGGTAAGAACTTTTTGTATTGGAAAGCATATTTTTGGGTTCCAATTTCCAAAGACAAAACTCGCACTCACAGATTTGGACTCGTACATTTTTATTATACCAGTGGTAAAAAGAGCTCCCGCGTGCAAGTGCAAATTGGCAACGTTCATGACATGCACCGAAGAACATGGAGCGTGTTCATTGCAAAACATAATGCTAGCTTTTGTAACCAAGAAGCACTTGGACCACATGATCCAAAATTAAAGATTGGGTTGGACTGACGATTTTTTTAACTGTTTTTTCATTTAAGTATAAGTTTCCTATTACAACAGTCTGATAAGTATACTGAGCTACGGCCAGGCCAGGCCAGTCAATAAGCTAGGGTCCATGTCGCTTTTGCCATAAGAAAACCCAATAAGAAATTGAACCATCATTAGTCTATTATTCTTACTTTAGTTGTTTTTGGGCCTTTTTTCAATCCATATTTAACCATATCAGCCTTAACGTCCCTTTAAAGGGAAAGATCATTGCCGGCTGCTGGTGCATGTCCGCTAAATTTATAATAATAATAATAATAATAATAATAATAATGCACCTGCATTTTATATAAATACTTTTAGCAGTTGGTCAGTCAAGAGTCAATTCCAAATGTATTAGTAGTTATTTTATTTTTAAAAAAAATTATGGTGCTTAGTTTTACGAATTTATTTGGATCGTTCTTATCTTCTTGTTTCTTTTTTTACTTTTAGATTTTTTGTTACAAACTTACAACGAGAGTGATCCGATTAGATCCAGCAAGCATACAAATTGCACAGTACCATAGGAAACATTCGATTTGCATCACTTTAATTTCGTGACCAATGTCTTTTATTTATCTAGATTTTTCCCCCAAAAAAAAAAAAATCCTGTTGTTCTCTCTGCGGCCTCAAAACATGTTTTGCCTGTTGTGGTGAAGCCCAAAAAGGCAGAGACCATGTTCAATGGCAAGCCAAACCCATGAAACCTAAGCTTGATAAATTGCATGATCAGCAGGATATATACAAGCACTCAAAGAATCTTCATATATCATAACAACAACAATCATAAATAATATTGGGACTTGTTAGTCCGGTCAAAATCAAAGATGTTGTGCATTACAGCTCAAAAGCATACAATATATATGTGCGTTGCTTGTGTCCTTTCGCTTTTACAGTTCATTGAAGGAGAAGGCAAAATAGATTCCTCCTTTCCTTGTTGGAGAGAATTTGTCGCCAGCTTCATTCCTATGCTCCAATCCAAACAAAGGTAGATACAAACGTACCATCTCACTTCCTGCTTCCTAGTTGTTCCATCGGCCCATTGCGTGTATACAAGAAAATTGGTGGTGCCCTAGGAAAGTGCATGAATAATTAGTACTAGTTCAAGTTCCATTGACCTGATCTCCAAGTCACGAAAGGAACAGGAATTGCAGAGTCTCGAATACTCTTTCACAGACAAAACTGTCTCTATGTTTGAATCCTAACACAAATTAAATTAAATAAAGAAATTAGAGAGGATTTTAATTCAGCATCTACCCACCATGTGACTCCTTAAAAGATTTTGGCTGCTAGCCACCCAGAGAGAAACGCATTAATTGAAGAGGCTATTGGTATAATATCAGAAATCTACTTGGTCCATCCACTACCCTTACTTATTTAGCCATCATTTAGGTGCAGTTTAGATAGTAAATTAAGACAAGATGAATTAAGACAATTTATATCGAAACAGGAACTTACTTTTGCTGTAGATCTTTTATACTATATGACCCCAAAGCAACTTGTGCTAAAAACACTTGCCTAAATAATACACTTTGGATCCTAAGGTATTTATTTAGAGCCATTTATATTCATATCCTTAAGGTAATGATGATCCAAAGGTTCAATAATGGCCAAAAAAGAAACAAAACAGAACCAAAAAAAAAAAGGAAAAGAAAGGAAGAATCTAATATATGTTATGGAAAAATCTCTGAACAACAACACATGGAAGCTGCAACGGGAGACAGTACAGAGCTTTTATTAAAAACTAAAAACTTGTTGGTGTCTTTGTCTTGACCTTGTCTTTATGATCCATGGCACCCTCATACACCCCAACCCCACCACCAAAACAATACTGCTTTTTTATAACCCAACTTGTTCTCCAATTTCTCATCACCTTTTTTTTTAACTCTCTAAAATTCCACTGCTAATCTGCGCCCTCCCCCCACCTTCTCTGGTCCAGTACTTTCTCGCAGATGCCTTTACGTCTACCATCAGTCGCTCAGGATAGCAACGCCCCCGTGCACGTTAGCAACCCACAGTGTACATCACTTTTTCATCTACTCTTTTTTTTTTTTTTTTTAAATCTCTCCGAAAATACAACAAAAATCGATTGTATTAATAAAATTAAATATTATCCGTACATTTCGCTTCTTTCTGCTACTGCTACTCTGGGATGGAAACGAGTACGGGTCGCCATGCTCTTCTCAGCAATCTATACCGAAACGTCGCCGTTATTGGCCTGAAAGAACCGGCTCCTCCGCTTCTGCCACGACGATGAGCAGGGCTGCCACCACCACCGACACTCCCGTTTTCCGGTAGCGACCCGACCAATTGTTGATGCTGTTGCTGCTCTTCTTGTTCTTCGTTTTGGAATCTCTTGTCCGAAACTCTATCTTCAAGCGGAGGCGAGGAAACAAACAGGTCCTTCAGCTTGTGCCGGATCCTAACCTCCTCGTTCTTCTCCTTCTTCTGCTTCTTCTTATTATCCGGAGCGCGATTGGGATCCGAATCCCTGTTGCGGAGCTCCGGCGAGTCTTCTTGGCGAGAGAAACGTCCACGTCGATCGGTGCGATTGAGTAGCATTCGGAGGGTCTTTCGGCGACGGAGGTGGATTACAGGGCTCGCCGATGGGCTCTGAGTTGGGCTTCCGGCCACTACGGCGCACTGAGTGGCTAGGAGCTTGAATTTCTGCAAGGTAGCCATTTCTATCATGTACAAGAAAACATACATACACACACTCTCCCTCTCTCAGTGAATATCGAAGTTTGGTAGTATGTGTGGATTGGGTGTTAGTTGTTAAGGAGAGAAAGTGAGATCTGAGGGCATATGATTGGGTTTTTGATTTGGATTCGGGTTCTTTGTGCTTTTACTCTTTGGACTGAGGGAATTGAGCTGTGAATTGCATTTTCCACAGAGAGAGAGAGAGTAGAAATGGCGTGGGGTTTAAAGGGGCCAGAAAAAAGAGAGAAGACGGAGGAGTGTTTTTGTTTTTGTTTTTGTTTTGAGTTGTGTTTTTTCTTTGGGGGAATATGGAAAGCTGATGAGTCTCTTCCTCTTCGGGTCAATTACGCTACCGTTCCATTCACTCAAAGCCAAATGCTTCCACGTGGCGGATGCTTGCGTCCGCTCGACCCGTTTATTACTGATTAGTTCCTTTTAAGGTTATTTGACTTTTGTTTTCTTTCTTAAATGAAAATCACCTTATAAGATTATTATTATTATTATTATTTTGTTTTTTCTGGGGAGCACATAGTTTTTATGAGACCAATAAAAAAAATAAAGTCCATTAATGGGAGAATTTAGAGAGTCAGAACTATCAAGTGCTCTGTCCCAAACGAATTTATATACCCAAATATTCTACACATAATTTATGACCATATTTTGTAGTATTTAATGAGATGAATTTGATCAAACAATTAAAAAAGAATGTGTTCAATTAAAAGTGCAGGGGTCCAAAAGATTTCTACCACCCTACCATTATTAAAATTAAAAACATAAGTGTCAGGAATTGCAAGCCCAACCTCCGATCTCATCTAACTTTTAGCGTGAGAGAAACAATGCTTGTATTTACTCTTTAAACTTATCGAAACAGTGGAAAATAAATGTACTTCATCAAAAAAAAAAGAAAAAAGAAAAAGAATATTTAAGCGATAGAGAAAAGGTATATATATATATATATATATGTATGTATGTATGTATAATCTAATGTAGAGTACATTTGAAGAGCTATTAGCTGAATAGATAAAGTAGATAGAAATGTACATAATTAATTGGAAGTACTCTTATGGCTGGCTGCTCCCGTATTCCCAAGAAGCATAACATTCTTGAGGCTTCAACTCTGAATTCTCAGTGCCTTGCAACTTGTAATTAATCCCCATTTTTGGAAGCAATGAGTGGACTTTATTCAAATGTCCCAAAGTTCAACTACATTATTCGAGCAAATGCACACGAGACAACCTAAACCTGAACCACTTCCCAGAGTACTGAGTATATATGTCCTTCCTTGCCTGCACGACTTGGATCATGTTGTCTTTCTTAACACCTGTGCCTGTTACCAAAAACAAAATGCAAAGAAAGATGAAGAGAAAAGGAGATCTTAGAAGTTGTACTTAAGTATATTATCAAAATCTTTCCAATTGATCATTTGACCAAATGGTAGGCAGACACAAAAGGTCTACAGAGAAATTTTAAATGGGGTTGAAAGATTCACGAAAACAAGCTAATCTCTTTCCTAGCCATAAAGCCAAACTATGTAAACTTCCAAGTCTCATATTGAAGCATATTATCAAAGCATATCATTAAATTAAAAATTTCGTTGTTCACAGCTCCATTTACCATGTACATTGCCCAACAAGCATCTGCAATTCCTTCACCTATCTCATATTAAGACAACAAAACCAACCAATAGTGCAGATAACGAAACACTGACCCACTCATTGACACCCTACTACGGATATACAATTACTTTTACCGTCAACTTTTAGAGTTTAAGCAAATAAAGATTACGAAATCTCAACTGCTAGAATGCGTTTGGTGTGGTAGAGATGCTAACCAATTTATCAGTCACAACTAAATCAGGTGAGAGCGGGGGAGGAAAATTCTTCAAAAGTCCAACATCATCCGCACTAATATCCACCACTTCTGCTTTCTGGACTCCCATCTCTTCATTCTGGATCCTCCTCAAATCCTCCAGTACTTCATCCATGCTGGGCCTCATATCCCTATCCTGCTGCAAGCACCGAAAAGCCAGTCCTGCAACCGAGGTTGTCATCCTCCTTATGGTGTAATCCTTTTCAAACCCAAGAAATGGATCGACCAACTCATCTAATGCATGATCCTGAATCTTGCTGATAGCCATGTTAGCCAAGTTTATGTCATTTCGTTGTCTATTGGTGTCCACGGCTGGTAATGATGATATAAGCTCAATCAAGACCACTCCAAAGCTATAAACATCACTTTTGTCAGTGAGTTGGTAGCACTGGTAATACTCGGGATCAACGTAGCCAGGTGTCCCTTGTGGAGCCGTTGAGATGTGGGTGACATCTGTTGGGAACAGCCGCGACAAACCAAAATCAGCCACTTTCACACAGAAATTCTCATCTAGGAGAATGTTGTTGGTTTTGACATCACGGTGTATAACATCTGATGCATGAAGGTAGGCCAATGCACCAGCTGACTCTATGGCTATGCTTAACCGAATGGGCCAAGTCAGCAAACTGGAGTTTGACCTGCTTCCATGGAGGTGATCAGCGACAGTTCCATTAGGAATGTACTCATAAACAAGGAGAAGTTCTTGGCTACGCTTTGAGGTGCACCCGTACAGGGTGACAAGGTTTCGATGCCGTAAACGGGTTAGGATTGCAACTTCAGTCTTGAACTGCTCAACACGTTTGACATTGTTTTCATATAGGCGCTTCACTGCAACTACACGCCCATCACGGAGCTTGCCTGGAAATGATTAAAAGAACACTTCAGGAAAAAATGACAACCATAAAAAAATGCCAATGATATAGAACACGTTATAATCCTACCATAGTAAACTTTGCCAAAGCCTCCATCTCCAAGTTCTCTAGAAGAATCAAAATTGTCAGTGGCTTCTTCCAGTTCCTCATAGCTGAAGATATGAGCTCCAAAGTACGTGCTTCCCTTTTCAAGATCCGATTTTAAGAAGGGATAAGATGGGGTGCTTTGAGAAAAATTAATTGAAGGGGCAGGAACGCCTTTGGTTGAAGGAGGTGTAGACAGGTCTTTGCTTTTAGATTCATCGGCAAGTCTCTTCCTCCGTTTCATGATGGAAAAGATCCAGAAACCTAGTAAAAGGCCAACAATCCCAGCACCTCCTACGCCAAGGCCTATGGACGAAACAAGAGTTCAATTAAATTGTCTGCTTTATACGACTGACCTCAATGGAAACGTGGTATATTTCTAGAACCATAAAATATTACCTACTACCAGTGACGTGTCACTACTTTTGCTTTTGTGTTCTGAAATAGTCAAAAAGTGCAAAGATATTAGTCAAAATGAGCACAACCGCGTATTCTAGAGGAACATCATTAACCAATGTGATCGCGCACAAACATGAACATGCAAGATTGGATCTAAAGTAAGTTAATCCAGCCACTGTTCGTTGAAACTGATTTTGCTCAGATTGTAAACCAATCTGATCTGTCAAAGGTGAGAAAACAAGTTGGTGACAAATCGAGAAAGATGAATAGGAATTCAGACCGATATAAGAGATATATCCCAAATATGGAAAGAGAAACCGTTTTTACTCATCACTAGAGCAAAGTGATCTCTCTCTCTCTCTCTCTCTAGAAGAGGGAGCGAAGTGGCCTCCAAAACATTAATTTCATAATTTGTAAGAACACTTTCGGCAGAGCTACATCTGGATGTTGGCAAAATCATTTAATCAAAGTTTCCTCCAGTATTGGTCTATTCTACTGGAGCTCGTATCATTACAAGTAACAAAGGCACCGTGTTTCAAAGCAAAGAAAATCCATCAAGATAGTATCCATTTTAAAGCACAGGCTAAATGGAACACATCAATGACTAGGACCACTAAATTCACGAGAGACTGGGTAATTCAAGTGGTCCAACGCTATTGTAAGCAGCGATCATGGACGAGAGGGGCACCAAATGGTAGTTTTTTTGGTGTGGCTGCAAGTCTAAACAATCATTTCCGACCAAAAACACCATAATTCTATTCCTATAGGCTATTAAAAGGATTCTATTTCCAAGGTAAAAACAATGTCGTACTAGCCTATTTAAATTAGTGATTTTTGAATTTCATGTCTATCTCAATGATTATTTCGAAGCAAAACCTCAATTTTGTCAAGAAAAAAGCTCGAATACCTTGCACGGAACACGGCTGATTGTCACAAAGGCAAATGGGTTGGGCCGAATCCGAATCAAACACACATTGCCCACCGGAAACGGAAACCAGACAATTGGCACACGTACTATAGTTCACATTGAAACCCTCCATCAAAACCTCCCTAAGCATGGACCGATTGTTAGTGAGCTCCGCCACCGCATTTTTGAGGATTTTCACTCTAACACCAACGGTGCAGCTAATAACGCTGAGGATCGGGTCGGTCGGAATTGGACCGACGATAAAATAAGCGTCGCTGCTCGGATTCCCATCGATGCTGCAATTGAATAAATTAGATGGCCTCCGTGTCAGATTGGTGCAACCATAGTAGATCGTGAGGTCCTCATTGACCTTACCGTAGTCAAATACATTGCGATTCAGAGTGGAATTAAAGAATTCGTGAGGGCAAGTGTTGTTCCAGAGGTCGGAGCGGGCGAGGGTCATAGTTTTCTCGGTCTGGTTGAGTCGGAGAATTCGGTAACTAATCGACCCGACGGCCAACTCGGGCGAGTCGTTCTCGCAATTGAGACGGAACTCGGGAAGGCCACAGTCGTCCCGGAGGGTGAAGGGGTAGGAGAGGTTCTTAAGGTCCCCGCAGTCAAAGGTCTGGGGGCAGTCGGAGGAGGAGGAGGGGGCGGCAGAGACATCAGAGGGAAAGGAAGCAATGAGGGCGAAGAAAGAGAAGAGGAGGACGGAGAAAAGGATAAGCGGAGGGAAGGAGAAAGGGTGCATGGCGGAGGAGAGTGGAGAAGGGAGAGAGCATGATGAAGGTACGTAATGGGGGAAAATAGTCGCCGGAGTGGGCGGGAAGAAGTTGACTGCTGTGAAGGCTGCATTTAGTTGACTTGGACTCTCGGAGAATTGAGTTTTTGAATGAAAAATGGAGGCTATCCAGAACGGACCGCACCTGCCCGGAGGGTTATCGACCGTTTTTGGAGAGAGAGAGAGAGAGAGATGTATTAAATAAATTTAATAAAAAAAGGTATCTACTTGTAGAGAGGGTGATAATATATTGAAAAGGTCTCTACTTTCTGGCTAAATCGGTCACCAAAAATATAAAGTAGTTGAGAAATAGCAATTGGACAAGTCAGTCAAAAATTAATAAAAATAAAAAATCTTTAGTTAGATTAAGAAATGATATATTTTATCCCATCTTAATTATTATAATTATTTTAAATTTTTATATAAAATATAATAAATATTTTATTTTTTTTAATTTTAAAATAATATAATAATATTTTATTTAACTTATCTAAAATCATTTCATCTCATCTTATTTCATTTCAACTCACCATCCCAACTTATTATAGGCAAGATTTTCAACCACATCCACCAATGCCATAACTTGTTGACCAGCACTTTTTTTGTCGTTTATTCATTTGTCATTGGAGATTTGAAAACCATAAAACCGCGTCTTTCTAGAAGAGCTTCAATTCTACCATGAATTATTGCATTATTATCTTCATGCATGACAATTGAAAACTACTCTTCTTCGATCAACAGTCGGTTCCTTTAAGTTTGATCATATTTTTTGCTGAATTCACTCTGTTTAGAACTTCCCTTCGCCTCTATTTCCCTTCCTTTAAAGTTTGTGCTACATTTTTCTTTTTCCTCTTTTTTTGGCTGTGTTGCTCTCAATTTCATACCCGTTTGTTTCAAAATAGATTATTCTATGTTTCGATCAAATGTGTCTTGCATGAAATACTTTTATAAAAAAATTCATAATTTTTGAAAAAAAAAATCTGTACAAACCATCTATATAAATATAATATATGCTTTTGTGCATACTAAAAACATAAAAACTTGCATTAGTTGGTAGGATAACCATGTTAAATAAACCATTTGGCTGGTTATGGTCCATTCTGGCAACCATCTCTACAGTCTTATTGGTTGCCACTGTGTGTGCTTTCTTCTAACTATTAAGAATTAACAATGCTGGAGAACAGAAAAAAATACTAGCAACTAAAAAAATGTCAAAGTCTTCTCAAAGGAGCCTGTCATGTCGGAAGCATGCATTATTCTTATCATATACTAATACCACGCATTAGGAAAACAGACGTGGAAAAGCCTCCACAAATCAAGTTGAAAATGAAGATTTGGATAGAACCCAGTGCTTGTCGTGGCAGAAAGAGATCAAGGACTTGGATGGGATCGAAGACTAACAATAGGAGCTAGAAAAAATCATGATTAGGATTTTCAATGGGAAAGCGAGAAGTTTTAGCACCTTGAGTTTGAGAACGGGCCTCGTTCGCTTTTAGAGATAAAATGAGATGAATTGAATTTTTATTTTATTTTGTATTAAAATTTGAAAAAGTTGTAATGATTAGATAAGAGAATATAAGATGAATTTAAAAAAGTTGAATTGTTTATTTTATTTTGTATTGGAATTAGAAAAAATGTAATGATGAAATTGAGATGAGATGAGATGAGATGAGATGTTTTTCGAAAACAAACGAGGCCTTAGTAAGTGTTGAGGAATAATCTCACATTGCATGTGGATAAGGTCTTGAGTAAGCATATAAGAAATGAGCAATCCTTTTTGTTGAATCTATTTTTTAAGATGAGTTAGGCCAATGAATTTTTTCATGATATCAAAACCTACTACAGGACGAATGAAAACCTACACTACTTACCTCGTGACAAGGACTATGAAAAATATTGACCTGCATGTGAGGGAGAATATTGAGGAATAATCTCACATTGGACAAGATCTTGAGCATGCTTATAAGAAATGAGCAATCATCTCTTGTTGACCTGGTTTTATGAGATGAGTTAGACTCATAAATTTTTTCATGGTATCAGAGCCTACCACAGGACGAATGGAGACCCACACTACTTATCCTGTGACAAAGACCATGAAAAATACTGGTCTGCACGTGAAGAAAGGTGTTGAGAAATAATCTCATATTGCCTGTGGATAAAGTTTTGAGCATGTTTATAAAGAATGAATAATTTTTTTTTGTTGAATCGATTTTATGAGATGAGTTAGGCTCATAAATTTTTTCAACAAGAGCATCCAAATCCAAATGGACGGAATTGGTTTGTGGTCAAGGACGGTTGAGTTCGTTTTCAAAAGCCGAAAACTGGTCCAGATGAAGGGTTTTGCTACACAACCTCCTACTATTCATCCACACTTCACACTCCACATTTTTTAATATTTTTTAATATTTTTTTAAATTTTTTTTGAATTTATTTTTTTTAAACTATTTCAAATTTTTTATTCAGTATTTATATAAAAATTATTTAATAAAAAAAATTAAAAAAATAAAAAGATGGAGTGTGGAGTGTTGAGAGGTTGAGAAGATTTATTGTATACTTAAATAGCCTATCGCTAAGGTGAAAAACTAAAGTTTACCTACCCCCAATTAATTTTTTCCCAAGAAGATGCTTGGCCATACCTAATTAGTTAGACCAAAATCCTAGCTTGACTTGGTCCATCGTTGACCAGAACAAATATTTATCCTATAATTTAAAGAACCAGTTTCTCTGTTTTGTGGTAAGACAGAACAATGAAAGTCATAGTAATCACGAGGGATTTGAGGTTTTTCTGTCATGAAAGGAGTCTATTATGGAACATCTTTAATCTCTGTTGTCTTTCTGAATTTTTCTGCCAAACTTTTGCTAGAGCATGTCTTAAACTAAACAGTAGTTGTTATGTAGAAAGACCCAGACGGCTCTGTACATGTTAGTGAATTGACTGTGTTAGTTGTGAGTGATTGTATTTTCCTGGGATCCGTCGTGATTATTTACGTTATGTATTCGTATTATTGTTGGGTCTTGACAGACAGGACTGTTATTTACTTGGGAAAAAAAAAATCATACCAAGTTGCATGAAAAGTAATGCCTCCCTCGCGGATCCTCCCAAAACAGTAACTAGTCGAAGAAGAACCACCAGACATCTGGATGTTCCGTATAGGTCGTGATCGAATAGGATGGATGCTATATATGCCAGAAAACAAATAGTTCGGAGTTTTTCCTAAATGCTTGATTTTAACCCTCTGGTCTTGAGAAAACTATGTTTTATGCACTTCGGCTGCTGAGGTGCTTTTCCTTCGTTCAAGAAATTTGAAGAAGGTAACAACCAAGAAATGAATAATGGAAACTTACCTGGTACAATTGCTGTTGGTCCGCACGTGAACGGAAAAGTCCCATTTGCACAGTGGCAAGCAAAAACATTGGTGCTTGTGTTGAATCCACACAGCCCACCGGACCCTTGGCATCCATCGCAGTTGCTATTACTTGCATGCCACTCCAACATGAATCCCCCATCAATAGCTTCAATCAGTGCCTCTTCACTTAAACTTATAGGTGCTGCTGGTGTCACAACTGGAACTTTAACGTTGTACTTGCACGCCCCCACTGAGTCAACAATCGAGTTCGAATAGAAGTTGGTAGCCCCAGTACTACCGTTTATGGGGCAGCTAAACACTACAGACATCTGATCAAGCTGTGGAAGATTAGGAAGGGCAGAAGAACACTCGTAGTAGAGCGTCAAGTTCACAAAACTTGAAGGATAAGAAAAGATGGAGAAATTTATGGTGGTGTTAACAATCGTAGGAGGACAAGTCGTGTTCCAGTAATCTGCTCTAGCAACCTTGAGAGTCCGCGACTCCATAACGATTTCAAGGACTCGGTATTTGATGAACGTGATGTTGATATACGGGGCATCACTGCTGCAGTCCAACTCAAAACCTGGGTAACCACAATAGTCGGGCCGATTTGATCCCCAGAAAGGATATCTGATGTCCTTAGCACTTGCACAGTCAAATCGTTCGTTGCAATTGAGGTACTGCTCATAATCATTTGCGTGCAAACATGATGGGAAGTGGATTAAGGGTATGGCTATAATCATGAAGGTCAAGGTGATGGTTGGAAAGAAGTATGGAAGCATTTTTGTGTGTGTGAGAGAGAGAGAGAGAGATCGGAAGTAATCAGAAGTAGAAAAAGGAGAAGATGGAGATATATGGGTTTCAATTCCGATGAAGCATAATAATAAAACTAGTGGGCGTTGACGAAGTTGAGAGCATACATTTTTCAAAGAGATGCTTCTATTGGGACGTTAACATACACTTCCTGTCAATTCAGAATTAGGTGATCTGCACTTCTTTTTTTTTTGTTTAAAGAGGTGATCTGCACTTAATATATCTAAAGCCATGCTTCTATTCTAATACATAGTGAAAGCTCTTAATATTTCTAAAGCTTTGCCTGCACGACATCTTGATTTTCTAGCTCTGTTTTTTTAGCTTAAAAACGAAGGTCTGTAACCAGTTAAAGATTAAACCCATTACCGAGTCAAACATAGCAGCTAGTACCCCTATAAACAAAATAACTCACCTAAAATCTCTTTTTTTGCACATAAATAATACAACCCGGCATCTTGCATTTAGGAAAATACAAATTCAAGAATGCAGGACACTTTTGACTCCCCTTTTCCTCTTATTTCTTATTTATCCCCTTAATTATGAGTTGAGTTCAAGTGGAAAACTGCAATGAGTTTTGTTTCTAGCTAGTTCTGGGAGGGAAAGAAATGGCAAAAGTATCATCCAAGGAACTCTGGAGGGACAGGAGAAAAAACAAAATGAAAAGAGTACTATTGAGCATAGGGAAATCGTTCGAGGAACTAGGAATGGAACAACTAGGAAAAGAATCTATCGACTGCTATTATTAGGTGGAACGAAGCTTCCCTCGACTGTCTGCTCAATGGCTCTGTTGATTTTCTACTCAAGCCTATAGCAACTGAAACTCGTGGGGGATTTTTTTAATTCCTGCATTTTCTATACCTATGAAGTCCAATATCACTTCTTTTTGCATTTTGCCATAGAAGAATATATTGTGGCACTCAACTTAGGAAGGTGAAACGACCTTAAAGTAACAGTGTTACTGATGTAGTTTAACATAGAGTCTAATTTTGTTTGTTCTATATATATATATATATAATATGTGGAATAAAGTTTCACATTAGAAGAAAAGCTCACACAAGTACTTAAGGTGTTAACAACAACACAACTAGGCAAACAAAAAACCTTTGAAATCCAAACAAGACATTAGAGACCCAATATACGATATCCACGACCAGAAACAGAGTTAATCTAAACATGATATATATAGTGTGAAAGCATGCATAAGAAAAATTAAAGTTAATCTGGAGAGAGAGAGAGAGAGAAAGTACTGTTTAAGCAACAAATTGTTATATCTCTTGGACCTGAGAGGGTTGTTTGTATTCAATTTTGAAAAGGACACGTGATCTAACCTAGTAGAACTGTAGAAGTGTTAGCAATGGCTCGGGTTATGACAAAAATAAAATAACTTAGTGTAGAGTTAATTTATGTATTTTCAGCAAAGTTTTGCTCCAAAAATCCTAATCATAAAGCATGTCATGGACTAATTAAAATGCCAGTGGCAGTGGTGGTTCTCCTAGTAATTAGTATAGTCAACAATTCAACTAAACTCGATTGACTAAGAAAGAGATACATTTCATGCTATCTCCTAGATTGTTTCCATCTACTGAAATACTGCCACTGCATGTATAATTGTGATACTGGCAACATCGGCCAGTAAAAACTTGATATAATTAAAATCTCAGCCTGCTGGCCAAGAAATTAGTGCATACCTGTTTCAGTTGAAGGTACCTGGGGAGATCCGGCAGGCGAGGAAGAACACGTTAAGCCAGAAGATTGATCTGGGCAATAGCAAGTAGTTCTAATTTTACCGATCACGACATAACCACAAACCCCCTTAGACTCAGTGCAGGCACTACAAGCTGCAGTTTCTTCCTTCCATTTTACATCAAAGCCTCCTTTGATGGCTGCTTCAATTAGTGTCAGATTCCAAAGAGCACTATAATTTGAATAAGTTAGATTAATATCAACAGGAAAAACCACGCTTGCAGTACATAACCCAGGGTCTTGAGCTCCAATTTGTACGATCACACCCGTATTCTTAAACCCATTAATGGCGCAAGTGGACAGTCCAGGGAGGAGACAGCCATAGCGCAAGGTAATGTTACCGTAGCCAGGGCCATAATAGAAAACGTCGGTATCTAGGGAAGTATTCTCGAGGCGTGGCGAACAAATTCCACCCCAGTAGTCCTCCCTCACAATTTTGAGGTTTTTGGTACTTTCATCGACAGTCAAAACCCGGTATGTCAGGCCCATAATTTCTATGGTGGTGATATCTTTTGCACAATTGAGCTTTAGATCTGGATGGCCACACGCATCCGGCCTGCCATCTCCCCAGAATGGATAGCCCACGTTCGTGATCTTCCCACAGTTGAACCGATTACTACAACTCGAATACCAATCATTGGAGCATAAAGACACAGGAAGCTCGACGAAAACCAAGAACTTAATTAAGAAAAGAAGAAGAAAAGCAGACTGTTTAGAAAGCCAGGACTCCATTTCTGGCTAAGAGAAGGAATGGGAAGAAAGGAAATATAGGTGAGCTATTCAGATTAATTGTTTGAAGGAAAACTTCGAAAATAGAGACGAGTGACATCAGTAGTTGACGAGAAAATAATGTTAGACTATAGAATATGCTGTTTTCCATGTGATCTATCAGAGTCCATGAACCCAAATTCCACCTACCTGCGTACTCATAAGCTAGGACAAAAGCATTTTGATTTTCATAAACTCGATCGTCTCCATTAATCCAATTCCATGCCATGACTACCTAATCACAGCCTCTCCATTAGAAAAAATCTCGAGTGACGCAGAAAAAGTGGACATACATATATATGACCACATACATGGTGAAAGTCCTATTACGGTGTGAGACCTTTCGGTTTCGAGGTGAAGTTTCTCCCACCTTGTTGACTTCTCTCTCTCTCTCGTGAAAAGTGAGCTTAATTTCAAACCTATTAGATGAATATTTTTTACGGTCATTACTGAATGGAATGATCATATGTCTGGAAGGGGCAACCAAGGATTTCGACAGATACTGAGAAAAAAAAATGGCAGTCGTATATAATATTTTCCTAATTATAAAAGAGATTTATTGTTACTTTCCGCGTCTAGTTATTCAAAATATTCCAAGATTTATTCCGCACTTTGAAGGCTCCAAAACTCTGAACTCTATCAGACATGATGACGACGTAGTACTCCAAAGTTCTAAACTCGAGGCTAAAATCATACGGCAAATTGCGGCATAATATATATAATATGTCCAATCTAGATAAACCTAAAGTTGGACCATGAGACCACAAAAATTAAACAAATGTTACCTGTTAATAGATTTAAAATATTAGTTATTGGTTTACAGAGACGAAAATAGTGTTTAAAATGATTATAAACTTAAAATCTCATTGTACATTTATAACCATCAATGGAGCCAAAACGTTATTTTGGGGAGCCAATTGGTATTATAATTATAATGATATATTTTGCTAGTATTCAAAATTCAATGTGCACAAATTATTATCAACTTAAAATTATTATAATACAGGTTTATAATAATAAAAATATGGAGGATTGAACATAGTGATTTTGGGTTCTCTATGAAGTTTTGTGAAAAATAAGATAAATAAATTAGTATAGGGTACCTAAGAGGCCGTTGAAGGGACCGGAGAATGGTTGAAGAAGTCACATTTTATGAGTTTGAAAAGTGAGAGAAAAAAATAAAATTGTAATTTTTTTATTTTTATTTTTTACTTTTAAAATGTTTTAGATCCAAAGTTTTTTTTTTTTTTTTTTTAGTTTTAAGAAAATTCTGTCTACTCGTTGTCTAGTGAAAATTTAATTCGAAAATTTAAAAACATTATATATGTAAACAATTGACATTTTGTAAGAGCAACAACGATGGACTCAGAATACAGACATAAGACTTTTTGAAAACACATTAATTTGTTGTTAGATATTCTCGTACTCTTTACAAATTATTTATTATTATTTTATTAATATTCATAAATTATTTTATTTATTATTCACAAATCATTTAAAATACGATCTCGTTTGGTTGACAGACTCAGCTGATATTAACTCAGTTCAGTCTAATTTTAAGTCGAGTCTAACATCCAAATACCTAACTTTCAAATTATTAAATTCATTTCAACTCAAAAATTTTTTATACATGAGATCTACAATATTTTTCAATTTAACATTTCTTTACACTCAGGACTCACAATCTTTTTTAACTTCTCATAAATACATCTAAACTCATCTTAACATTCAAATACATTTAAATTTATCTTAGGTGGATATCAAAAAAATCACTCTATCAATTCAACTCATTACTATTCATAAAAAATTTAATTCAACATAATTTAATTCAACATCCAAACGTAAATTGCATGGATACGAAGGCACGCAATTTCGAGTCGCATGCGGTAGGATGTGGCGCGTATTGGGATATCTTGTGAGGTTGCCTCATTTATATGTCACTATCTGTCCATGGAAAAAGAATTCCAAGGCATGACTCTCTACGTACTCGCACTTAGAAAATATAATTCAGATAATGATTTGTATCAGTCTCACGAGAGTAATATTTTTAGGATTTTGTTACACAACTTTCTACTATTCATCCACACTTTATATTTCATATTTTTTTAATATTTTTTTAAAAAAAAATTTTGAATTTATTTTTTTTAAACTATTTCAAATTTTTTATTCACTATTTATATAAAAATATATTTGATAAAAAAAAATTAAAAAAAAGGTAGAGGGTAGAGTGTAGTGTGAATAGTGGAAGTTGTGAAGATTTTTTTGATATTTTTAATGGGTCATATTTTTTTTCAAATAGCTTAATCCAATTATTAATTCAGATTTGTACGTCCAAAACTTATACTAATTAGCATTAGTGGAAAGGGATGCTGATTAGTCTACTTCCCTAAGAAGCTAGCTATATGTATGTTCCAGTGAATTTGCAAAGAAAACTTAGGTGTGCGTACCTGGATAGTGATAGCACGTTGGTCTATTGGAGTTGAGGTCATAGCCACAAACTCCCCTGGATTCCTTGCATTCATTACACCCAGCAGTATCCACCTTCCATCTCACATGAAATCCTTCTCTAATGGTTTCCTCCAATCCGTCTCTTATGGTTTCCTCCGATTCCGACAAATTCCATATCTCCGGCACTAAGCTATATATATCGACACTGCGAGGTATGGGGACAACCACACTTGCATCACAATCCTTAGGCACATAAGCTCCCAACCCCAAGTGCACAACCCCATCCACGCCGTCGCAAGTGAATTCGCAGAGGATAGGTAATAAATAAGGAGCACAGCCATAGTATAATGTGAGATTCTGGTAACCAGGGCCGAAATCGAAAAGTGTAGGATCGAGCGTGGAATTCCCATAAACTGGAGAGCATATTCCAGCCCTGTAGTCCTCTCTCGAAATTTTGAGGATTTGGGTATTGGGATCAACATATAGCACACTGTAATTCACGTTCATAATCTCTATGGTGGTAACGTTTCTCTCGCAGTTGAGCTTCAATCCAGGATAGCCACAACCACTGGGTCGGATATCTCCCCAGAAAGGAAAATCAATATTACTGATGTTTCCGCAGCTGAACATATTTCTACAGGTCGAGTAGAAATCGTCATGGCATAGAGATAGAGGAATCTCAACGAAAACCATGATGAGTAAGATCAAAGATAAAGAAATCAGGGAATGAGACGATGAGAGAAGCCAGGAATTCATTTTTCTAAGAGAAAAGGCTGGGGAGGATTGATGGTTAATCTTGTGTGCAAAGGAAAATACAGGAATTAGCAGAAATGAGTGTACATCGATACCAAGTGGGGAAGATAACTTTGGGAAAGTGGTTGGAAGAATTGAGACGTTTAGTTGACTTGATTAGATACTCAGCGCCCAACCAATTTTTTGTGGTACGAGTGATTAGTATGGTATAATTTTATTTAGTGGTTATATATGTATTTATAATTTTATTTATAAATTTTAATTTGTTAATTTTTTTTAAAATTTTAAAATTTTTAACGTTTCAATAATCGATAAAAGTAAGATATTTTATCTCGATTGTCGGCTAACTCAGATTGTTTAATTAGTTGCCTAGGAAAGAAGAGGACGAGTCCTTGCGACTGCAGTGAATATCACTCAGACAATCCTCTTTACAGATTACCAAACAAATCCCCTTCAACATGACCATTTCTTAGCCCAAAATGATATTCTACTCACGACTAAGAAACCGAAACCATCTTGTTGGTTCTCATTTTTCCTCTTACTAATTTTCTCATGGAAAATGATGCTTGGCTGCCCCTGAATTTGCCCCTCCACATATGTGCGGTGAATAATTCACTCTTTTAAAAAAAAAAAAAAAATTAAAAGAGTGAAGCACCATCCTTTGAGAGCAACCTAGCAAGCACCATCCTTCCCTTATATCTAAATTGTTTTTATTTTTATTTTTACTAAAGAGTTTGTCCATCTTCCATCCCCATTTTTATGAAGATAACTATCAAATAAATTAAGTTATTTGCTTTTGAAAAGAAAAAGTTTTGGCACTGATCATGTCGTGATCACTAGCCACTTAAATACGGCACAAATTAGTTGAACCTTCTCATCAAGACTTTAATGTGAACGCGTAGCTTTTTTTTTTTTTTTTTTGGAATAACGCGTAGCTTTGATTATCGTAAGAGTCGGGGTGACCTGATTTTCCAGACTGCTGTTTTTTTATTGGACAT
The DNA here is from genome assembly GCA_029856935.1 of Cyclocarya paliurus. Lineage (NCBI taxonomy): Eukaryota > Viridiplantae > Streptophyta > Magnoliopsida > Fagales > Juglandaceae > Cyclocarya > Cyclocarya paliurus. Next base: position 38,610,974 of record CM056946.1, on the reverse strand, counting down.
GTGGTTAAGAGTTAAAGAGGGCAGATGTATTATTAAGGCGTAGAGGATGGCTTTACTTTAGGATCTGTAAAAAAATGTGCCCCATTGTATTTATTATTCGAGCAATTGATCCGTACGAAATATCGAAATATGGACATTAACAGCCATTTTACAGTCATGACTAAATTAGTTTGGTTGATTCTTTTTAGCTTAAATTTTATTATTTTTAATTACACTTAATATTATATATTTTAAATTATTACATTTATCAATGATTTAAATAGATGGCCCAAACGTAGAATCATTTTTTTAGAATTCTTATGTAAATATGTTTGACAAGTTAACTAAAATTTCATTTCGATACTGAGATGAGATGAGATGAAATAGTTTTAGATGAATTAAATAAAATATTATTAAAATATATTTTTTAATATTATTATTATTTTAAAATTTAATAAAATTAAATTATTTATTATATTTTATATAAAAATTTAATAAAATTATAATGATAAAATATGACCGTATCGTTTGTCAATCCAAACAATAACTAAAAAAAGAAAATGATGAAAAAATTATCGAAGGTGATAGGAACGGGTATTACTTCAACTCGGGTCCTGCATTTGCTCCAGGGTCGTTGCCTCGACGGGCGAATCAAACGATACAGTTTCGTTTAGACCCGCACTGCCTCGGCAAATTCATCTTACGATACCATTTTTCAACGGTTCCTCCGGCCAAAAACAAAAAGAGTATTAATAACAAAAAGAAGTCATTTGCGTCACTGCTGTCAAACAGATCAGGCACAATTGTTACGCCGATAAATGCTTATAGGTCCATTGGATTTCGACTCTTGAGCGGGACACAAAGGAATAAACCCACCATTCCTTAAATTACATTGGGTTTTTCAGATATTTTCTTCCCTGAATAGTCATTTATGCACAGATATAAAATAATCAACAATATACACTAGAAGAGAAGGAGAAGCCCATCTTCGATCCCACTCTTACAATTCTCAATAACCCAGGTTGGTTTTCTCATCTTCTGCGTTAGGCTTTGATCTTTTTCCTCTCAATCTGTTGAGATATTGGTAATTTTGTGAGACCCAATTTATAATAATGCAAAAGACTTGTGTTTTTCCATTTTACCGTTAGTATTTTCACATATCGCATATCCTTACCGTTCCATTCTGTCTCCCCTGCACTTAATTTAAGTTGAGATTTACATAGTTTAGTCTTGTATATTTGGATTGTTTCAAGTTTCCATTTCGTTTCTTTTGTTGCGGTTTTGGATGAGTGATTATAGCTAACTTGCATATTATTAAACTAATTGTTTAGTTTGCATATTAGGAATAAGCCGAGAACAATGTTCTATACCGATTCTTTAATGTCAAATACTCGTCATGTTGTCTTCTAGTGGCATGACCCGAGCATCTTTCATTATTGGCATTGGTATTTACTTCTTGTATCATCTGTTTCTTGGAAATTGCTTCCCTTGTTGATCATAGTGATTCATTGATAGTTGGATATGATTGTATTCTCGCAGGTAGCTGTTCTACATAGGGATTATTCTGTCATAAATTTTGTAATTTAGCGGCTTGTTATCATTTTTAACGGTTATAAGCTTATAGCTTGCCGTCATATTCATGGGCACACGCTCGTATACATTTCACTAGAGGATGTGATCTGAAATTGGTCAATATGTTGTCATGTTAAGAAAAACAAAGTTATTGACTTTATCCTCTAGTTGTGTGAGAGCTTGTCTGAGATAGTGGAATGGAAAAGAAAAGAATAGATGACTATGAACCAGGTCCAGTTCCTTCACCAAAAGCATTGGACAGATTTGGATTTGTAAAGCAGGAACTTAATACCTCTCCTGATGGTTTAACAAGAGGCAGGTCAGCTCATGAATATGAGAGGTATGCTTTTCTTTTCCTAAAATCACATAAAACTTTTATGGTGAAGGATTATGTGTGATCAATCAACCACTTCATTTTGTCCCAATTCTACTACTCATCCATCTTGTTCATAAACACGGGTATTGATTCTTTTAAGGGAGGAAAGAAGGGTTAGAAAATGGAGGAAAATGATTGGGGTTGGAGGGAGTGATTGGAAGCACTACGTTAGGAGAAAACCTCATGTTGTCAAAAGGCGTATAAGGAAAGGAATCCCTGATTGTTTAAGAGGTCTTGTTTGGCAGCTGATCTCTGGAAGTCGGGACCTTTTGCTGATGAACCCAGGGGTTTATGAGGTATGCCTCTTTCCCTGCCCTGATAAATAACCTTGACAATTATTGTACATGATAAGTGGAAGATATAGCATTTTTACAATGACCATTTCCTCATATATCTCCATGGACTGCATGTGTTTGCTTTTATTATTCAATTGATCATGGGAAAGGAATACCCTCCCCTCTCTTTGCCACTTATCATAATTCTTTTTTCAATAAATATTCTCCACTTCTCATGGTACGGCTAGTTTGGATAAGGTTGTAGGTTCTTATTGAAAAATTATGTGGTTTAACTTTTTAGTTGATTGACAGTTAATGACCTGTGTTGATGATATGTGGTTCTCAGTTTTGGTGACTCAGAATTTCAAGTTACCATGTGCTTTTCATTATATATATATATATATATATATATATATATTTAATATGGTAGTTTGACCTGGTTTTGATAACTTCATGCACCAAAAGATTTTGACTCAAAGTCCAGTAGTCTTTGCCTGAGCTGAGCTAATGTTGGCCAGCCTGGGTTAATTGTCAAATTTTATTGGGTAAAGAATAATTGAGGTAAATTTCATTGAATATAAATAAGTGAGCTCTAAAATTTATGCTATGTTATAGTTTGGGATAAATATATATTGCGAGGAAAATGGAAAAATCTTGAAAAAAATTACAAACGGAAAGCATACCAAACATGTTTCTTTTGTGGTAATGCCCATATACATATAATGAGCATACAGAATTTTACTAGCAATGCAAATAGCTATTGTTAATGTTATCAGAAGGAAATATTAGACATTATTTCAATGCATCCTCACGCACGAGGAAACTTAACATTATAAGAGTGGAAACACTTTTCATAGGACCTGGATAGACTTTATATAGATTTGAGATATCAACTTGACATCTAGATAGTGCTATACACCTTGATAATGTGAAGTTCAATAAGTCTTTCGATGACTTCTTAAGAAAGAGGACCAGCAGCAATGCTCATTTCCTGTTCAGCATCCTAACAAAATCTACTTTTTTCCTTTCTAACTGGAATAAATATTCTTGGCTTTGGGTGATTCTTTAAACACTCTGATTTATTTTCATTTAACGCTCTTCTTCCTTGCACAGACACATACACATATATTAATGCTATGCTGATGAAACTTTATGTTCATGCAGCAACTAGTGATATATGAAACATCAGCTTCAGAACTAGACATAATACGAGACATTTCCCGTACATTTCCCTCACATGTTTTCTTCCAGCAGAGACATGGACCTGGTCAAAGGTCCCTTTACAATGTTTTGAAGGCATACTCTGTCTTTGACAGAGATGTTGGATATGTTCAGGTTTGATTGTTAAATGTTTGATTACTGTACTATTTACTGTGTCTATGATACTGAATGGTATGGGAGTGAAATGCAGGGAATGGGTTTTTTAGCTGGCCTGTTGCTTCTTTATATGAGTGAAGAGGATGCTTTCTGGTTATTGGTCGCATTATTGAAAGGAGCTGTCCATGCCCCAATGGAAGGCTTATATCAGGTAAACTCTTCTCTACCAAGAACATCTTATTCTCACTCTTAGAGGAGTACTCAGCTTTGCTTGGCACCTGAAATTGCTAGGTTATAACAATGACTTTCGGTCAATTGCTAGGTTGGTCTGAGGAGATTTTAATCAATATAAGAGGTGAAGTTGTTTTTCTTTCTTTTGATAGTGAAAAAAAATGATGAATTGGATATGGGTAGATCAATAAAATAAATAAAATGGGTTAAGCAACTTTATCATGTGAGTAGTTGTTTCTCAAATAATATCAAAATGAAGGATTGCCAGCCATCAAGTTCCTTTAATAAATCATGAACAATAGGCGTGCTGGGTTGTGTTGACTTTTTTGCTTAATATTGTCTCACATCATTACACTAACGTCGTTGCATTAGTGTAGAGCTTTACAGTTTGTTTTACTTAATGTTCATGTCCTGGCTAAGGAAACAGGGCTTCACATTTTACTATGATAAATGGTGCTCTAAAGTGGCTTAGCATGAGTCAATTAGGAGCTGCTTCAAATTAATTTTCGAACTATGCCAGATTATATGTCTATATATGGTATCTTATATATTATCATATGCTTGATGCTGGAAAGGATATTCTATGGTATAAATATGAAAGGTTAGATTCCTTTTCCTTTTTTCTTTTTTTTATGTCGGGGAACCTCTCCAAGGTAAGGCCCTTCGGACCCATGCCTACAGAGTAAACCCCAGTCCCGTGCACCACACCCTCAGAAGTTTTTCTACATGGAACTAGTTAAATCATTGGCTTTTCACCAAGAGATGTGGCTCCAAAGGATTGTTTGCACTCTCATCCCACCACTCTATTTGTGATTTTCACGATAAAGTACGGAAAGTTGCGATGTTTGCCCTAAACGACTAATAGGTTTGATGCGCACTCCTAGTTCTTAAATAGGTGTAGTCACATGTATACTTCCAGTGTACCTGGGCTAAGCCTATCTTTATATCAATAAAATAACTTATTACTTATAAAAAAAAAAAAAGGTTTGATGCGCACCATCTGCTAAAATCTTGCCATTAAGATTGCGACACATGGCTTTTTTTTGTCCATCTTAATCATGAGATTTAACCGAGGGTCTAGATTGAGACCCATCAGTAAGTTAGGGTGACAGAACAAAAGGAGTGATACTTTAGGGGTGGTTGCAAAATGTAATTTCCTCTTTTTAAGCATTTTTAATTTGTTGCTTCTATTCCTAGTTGTCTGAGATATAATAAATGCCAAATTTAGGTGCAGATGTTAGAAGATGGTAGAGACAAAAAAGTAAAATGTGATGGGGAGAAAGGTCACGCCATCTACTAATTTGACTGCAGTGAGTAATATATTTGATTCCTAGATCTCTTATGATATGCTTGGTATAGGTGGGGCTTCCTCTGGTACAACAGTACCTTTTTCAGTTTGATCACTTGGTGAAAGAGCATTTGCCAAAGCTGGGGGAGCATTTTGCCCTAGAGATGATAAATCCCAGCATGTATGCAAGTCAGTGGTTCATAACAGTCTTCTCATACTCTTTTCCATTCCATTTGGCTCTTCGAATTTGGGATGTCTTTTTGAATGAGGTTAGTGATTGGTATTACCATATTTTTTCCTTACAAGCTTTAGGAACTTGCTATTTATCTGGCATTTTTATTTGCCAGGGTGTTAGGATAGTTTTTAAGGTTGGTTTGGCCCTACTAAAGTATTGTGTTGATGATTTGGTGAGTATCAGAGGTAATGTCTGCTCAAGATTTGAATTAATAACTTTAATTCCTGCTTTTAATGGTTTTTTGTTTCTGTTTATTAGACTAAATTACCTTTTGAGAAACTCATACATGCTTTGCGTAACTTCCCTGAGGATGCAATGGATCCAGACACATTATTACCTTTGGCCTACTCAATTAAGGTTCCCTCTTTTGTCCCTTTCACCTTTAAATGATGCGGGCTTATGTTTGGATCTGATATTTTTAGTTTTTCAAGCCATTTTATATTTTCTTCTCATATGCAGCATGACATTAACGCCAAAACAATTTTTCAACATCTCACATAAGGTTCAGCGTTTTATAATATGGGTATTTAAATACTGCTCCAAGATGATTCAATGCATATATAATTAATGTTATTTTAAGTGTCTGTCTATGCTAGTAATTTCCATGGAGATGCATTGGCGATGGTTTTTATTACAAGGAATTTAAGTGCCTTCAGTGAGCTGAGAAAATAAAAAAGAAGTCGATCCATATTTCTTGGATTTATATACAGTGATTTTTTGTACTACAGAACGGTTCCTTTCACTTTTCTCATTTTGGGGTTGGGATGTTCATGTGTGGCGAAGCTGAAGTTGAGTATATGGAAATTTATGTTATATATATGTTATATGTCTAGTTAAATGTCCATTCCATTATTCAATTGTCCCCCCGGCCGCCGCAAAGAACAAAAACGTAGATTGCTTATTAAATAGTTCTTGCATTATGTTTCCAGTGGGATTAGTGAGGACCGAAGTGCCATGTCTGACACCCTTAAGCTATGTAGGGACTCCACATATTTAAATATTTGAAACAGAATTTATAAGATTGCCATGCAGGCTTTTTTCTGGAGCTTGAAATGCTTTAGTTGTAGTCTGCCGGATTTTCTGTCACATTTCTTATTTTTGGTTATTCATGTATGTCTTATATAATGATTAGGTGTCCAAGCATTTGGAGGAACTGAAGCAGGAGTATGAGAAGAACGGAAAGACAGCTCAATCAGCAGAATCTAATGAAAAGCAGAAACAGTCACAATGAATGCGGAGGAGCTTAAGAGATACTAGCCTATCCATAAATTCCAAATTCTTTGATTCTTTGTCTTGATCGTATGTTGTTAGCAGAAACCTTTGTTAACCGTATCGACTCATCTTTAATCATGTGATTGTTCGTAGTTGCTCGCTCCAGAGTCCAGTCATTTCATAAAATGCGTTCCGTAAACAGAAATTGATTCTGGAATTATTTTTTGGAGTGATAACTTAATTAAGACAACAAAAATCTACCTTTTGGTGACATATTATACCGAGTTGTTCACCGTGTTTTGAAGCCCTACGTGAAGTCACTACTTGTCCTAAATGTTTATGTAGACAAACTTAAAATGTTGGAAATTGGTAGATTTAATCATTTGTATTTGTTTTAACACTCTCGTGCAATGAGTAGGCCGAACGGAATATTTAATAAAATGAAATGGAATGTAGAGTCAGGTTTCAAACTCAAAATCTAGTTTTGATATTATATGAAATTAACACTTGTCTCAAAATGTTGAATTGATAAGAAGAATTAGATGATTTCGATGTGATATCAACACAACTGGTTTAATTTTTGAAAAAGAAAAAGAAAAAACTGGATCCCATCATACAATTGTATATATCCAGTTGGATTTCAAGATTACTAAGCGGTGGAAGAATTTTCAGGTGACCTTGCTGCAGGCGAATTCAGGAATGGCTTCGGTGGAATTTGCAAGGATTGAAAGTTGCATTCTAACATCTCAATCACCTTACCCATTGATGGCCGATCTAAAGGATTTGTCTGAATGCACCAGAGACTCACTATTATCATCCTTTTCACAATGTCTTCTTCATCCTCTCTTTTCACAATGTCTTCTTCATCCTCTCTTTTCACAATGTCTTCTTCATCCTCCCTCCTATCCTCGCAAGTATAAAAAGTCTCACCCCTTTCGAGTTTGTTATATATCCATTGCGGAAAATATATCTCGCTGGTATGAGACACTCCACGATCATAATTTTTTCTTCCACCAACCATTTCAAGAACCAACATGCCATAGCTGTAGACGTCAGATTTGTGAGAGACCCCACCAAAGCTCCGACTAAATACCTCCGGTGCTATATATCCTACAGTTCCTCTCATTCCCGTCATCGACACAATACTCTCTTTTGTTTTGCAAAGTTTAGCAAGGCCAAAATCTGAGATTTTTGGGCATAAATCTTCGCCCAAAAGTATGTTATGAGGTTTTATGTCGAGATGCAGAATCCTTGTCCTACAACCACGGTGCAAGTACTCTAGTCCTCGAGCAATGCCAAGTGCAATTTGAAACATGATGGTTTTTTCCAAGTGACACTTTGTAATCGAAGATCCGTCGTCATATATGAATTTATCAAGAGATCCATTAGGCACAAATTCATAGATCAGAGCTCGTTTAGTCTTCTCATAGCAGAAACCTAGAAGTGTGACTATGTTGACATGTGATGTTCCACTGATGCTAGCAACTTCATTAATAAACTCTTCTCCATTGCCTTTGGACTCGCTTAGGACTTTCACCGCCACGACACGCCCATCGGGTAGCTTTCCTTTGTATACAACACCATATCCTCCTCGTCCTACTTTATCTTTGAATGAGTTGGTCAGTTTCTTCACAGCTGAATAAGTGTATCTCTTTGGGGCAACTGATCCATAGCTCTTTATGATTTCCTCAGCATCAATGTGATCGTTCTTTGCATCTCTTTTCACTTCGACCGTTGTATTACTTGACGAGCGTCGTCTCTTAACGCTGCACATAATCCCCAAAGAGATGACTGCAATCCCCACCACACCTGTCAGGCCAACACGTAAAAGATTTCATGAAGGCACCAAAAAAATATAAAGATATGGCTTTTCATTCAACGTTGGAGCAAGAAAGAAAGAGATAAATAATACTCTAGATTATGAAGATGATCTTCATACCAATGGGAATTATAATCCTCAATTTGTCCTTCCAAGATTCTTCTACAACAACAAGAACACAGTAAGTTAAGACTTGTTTATAGCAGCAGCAATCATAATTATAATATATTATCCATAAGCCCCAATTTTACATCCACCAGTGGGCCTCTCATCTAAAGCTTGTTGCCATCCACATTTATAGCGTCCGAAGGACCTCCCAATTAGGCCGAGGATAATGGCATGGGTTTCGATAAACAAGCCTGTCCTGGAGGTACATGAGCTTCAACCATATGCATGCAGGGACTTGGGAGTAACTTTTGGGTTGGATTCCGACAGGAATATTAAACACCCCCCAAAAAAACTAAAGGAGCGCGTTGGCTAGGCCGTTAGAGTATCTCAGGATGTTGCCTGCCAGCTAGGCTTGGAATGATCTATATTCATTATTCAAAATTTAGAATTTTAGATACTTTCAAATTAGGAATACGTGATGATATTATTTTATATTATTAAAAAATGCATTGTTAAGTAAATAATACTAATGATATAATATTTTTTTATGTGAAGCTTTGTAATCATGATCCCCTCAATCAACATCTTCACGTTATCATTCCTCATATTGGCATCAACATCAAAACCAATGCGATAGCTAGTGGTTGTACACAATAAATATAGAGAAATGCTAGATGATCTACTTATAGCATTTATAAAAATGAACTTACATATATATATTTACTTAGTTTGATATAAAATGTTATATTTATTTTATGATAAAAAGAGTTTTATGATTTGATATCTCGCATCAAGTATATACTCATGTTAGTTTGTAAATTCACTTTTATAAAACTTCTATATACATGGTGTATTTTTCATAAGAGAAATACTTTAGTTAGAAAATGATTATGTCAGTATAAACTTACAAATTAACATAATTTGATGTAATACATCTTATTGTAAAGATATTTTTATTATAAAATAGATCAAACGGATCACATGAAATTATATCAGTTTGAATATTTATTTTTATATATTATTTTTATGTACGTGGCACTTCTCTAATTTTCATAAATATACGTTAAATTAGGTTTACAATGAACACGAAGTCTTAATGGTAGAAAGAAATAGTAGCATGCATGCATTGTTAAATTAAGAGTTGACGAAAAACAAAGTCTTGTATGTATTAATGACGCGATCGAAAGCCGTGTTGAAAAATAACCAATTTTCGTACTAGGCAAAATATAAGGTAAAAAAAAAGCATGCCAAAATCCAAAATCACGTTAGATTATTTTTAGCTGGAAAGTGGTTCTGGGGTGAAAAGGACTTGGACAAAATCGAAGACCAATTAGAGGAGTTGGTGGGACAAAAAAGAGTACTAAAATAGACATTAGGTTCATCATTCTTCAAACTATTCTTGACTTGATAAAGTAACTATTCTTGACTTGATAGGCTATTTGTAATATCTGGTGATTAATTTGGATTTCCTATTTCAACTTTAGCTAATTGCAAGCTTTTTTCAACAATGAAGAACATGCATGGATCGAGTTTCTCGATGGATTCCCTACTGCATCCCACCTTGTTAATTGGAATACATATCAATCTGGATCGCCATGCAAATCAACTACTATGCTATATAATATTGAACTCGAAAACCGCATCGGAATGATGAACCTATTTAGCGGGGATTTAACGAGGGAAAGAGCTCTAAAGGGAACGAAAGAAGCCAAAGGCACTAGCTAGAGACAAATCTATATACTAGTAACCGACCGGAATCCAAACGATTTAGGCATGAAAATAATGAGATATGAAGAGCCAGAGAAAATGGATGCGTACCTTTTCCTAATCCAGTACACGACAACGGAAATGTCCCAGTTGCACAATGGCAAGAAAAATCATTTCCCCTCGTACTGTCAACACACTGCCCGCCGGACTTTCGACATTGATCGCACCTGCTAATCTTTGCATCCCACTCCAACGTGAATCCACCATCAATAGCTTGAATAAGGGCAGCTTCAGTTGAATAGCCAACAACTGCAGATCGCGCAACTGGCACTTTAACGTTGTTCATGCACATATCCAACAGGCTACTAACGTTGTACCTGGCAACATCGGTATTGTTTGCTGTGCAATCTAACTGAACACTATCAGTCTGATTTGCTGAAGAATCGGGAACAGTGCAATGGTAGTAGAGCGTCAGGTTCGTCGCATTCGTATAAGAAAAGAGGGAGTAATCTATCGTGGTGTTAACGAACCGAGGAGGAGAAATGGTTTTCCAGTAATCCGTTCTGGCAACCTTCAGAGTCCGCGACGCGATGTTGACATCAAGTACTCTGTAATTCATGCCCGAGATGTTGAGCTGTGGGGCATCGCCGCTACAGTTCAACTCAAAGCTCGGATGACCGCAATAGCTCGGCCGATTTGATTTCCAGAAAGGGTAACTGAGGTTCCGAATGCGCGCACATTCAAATGGCGCGCCGCAAGTGAGGTATTGTTCATCATTGTTTGCGTATGAAGATGATGGGAAGTGGATTAAGCCTATGGATATCATCATGGCGGACAAAGTGATGATTTGGACGAGATGGGTATGCATTTTGAGAGAGATTTGGAAGTAATCATAGAGAAAGAAGATGGAAATGGTATGGGTTCGTGGAGCATGATAATAAAAGTAGTGGGCTTTGACTTGGTCAATTGATAATTAAAGTGGCATGTGCCGTATAGAATGGGTGCTCTTGACAATTCGTAGCGTTCCTTGCACGCAACCTTGATTGGTATCGAACTTGACGAATGGCAAGCTTGTTTCCACTTTTTTTAGTCCTGGTCTGCGTAATAAAAGTCTCTCTTCTCATTTTATTAGACTATGTTGATCTCATATTTAATATTTTATTATTATTTATTATTATTCAATATTTTATTATTACTATTTCGCTACTACTCACAGGTTATTTGAAATCACCTCACTACCTAAATGTAAACTTATTCCTTCTTATCCAAATATTTTTCAATTTCAAATTTTTAAATTTTTTATCTAATCATTAGCTAATTATTATAACTTCTCCAAACTTCTAAATAAAACACGATATTATATTAAAATTTTATATTCTAACAATATTTAACTTTATAATATCTTGTTTAATTTTTTTTTCTCGTTTTCCAAAATCTCATAAAACAATTCAATTCAAATTATTTCAACATTATTCATAAATTATTTCACTACTATTCACAAACATTTTATCTCACTATATATCCAAATCATGCACTCGATGATTCTCCCATTTTATGTTCCATGGCTCCACTCAGCGATCATGTTTGAATATAAAAACTTCCATTTTTTTTTGTTTTTGTAAGTAGTAAAGAAATGGAGTTGAGATAAGAGTTTTATAATTTTTGTGAAAGTATGAACCTCACTTTAAAAATATGTTTGGATAATAAGTTTGTGAATATTCTTTTTAAAACTCAATATTATATAAATTAAAAATGAAAACAAAACAAAAAAATAATCTAGGTGGCCCCCGTGGGGTGGCCACCATTCAATTTTTAAATGAAAAAAGCTATCTGCAAACGCCGTGCCTAACCATGGGGGAGTCGGTGCCCAAGTGAAAAATGAAATGACACCATTTCAGTCAAATGGAAAACAATCTATTTTGTCCCCATCCTTCGTCTTCCCACGAACACTCATTCCCTTTGATCCAAATTCCCTTCTTTACAAAATCTATGAATCAAATGCGAATATGTGACTGCATTCGGCTTCATCCTTATGTTATAGGTACCAATACCAGGGTGCACCTCATGGTCCTACATCAACGTCATAACTTTCCCAACGTCCTCGAACTTTTCCTCCTTGCAAAACCCAGCAATCAAGTTTCCATAGCTCGTTGTGTTCGGCTTCACAGATTTCCTCTCCATCTCGACCAACACCGAGTACCCGTAACTCATAGAATCTGAATCCCAAAATGCCTTTATCACCATGTTGTATGTATCCAAACCTGGTTGGATGAAATAAATCTTAAGGAACTCGAGTTAAATCCGTTTTAGCTCCTTGAAATCCTTGGAAAGAAGACAAGCGAAGAGCAACGCATTGAGGGATTTGACAGAGAAGCCGATGCCCAGTCAGTCCATTTGCTAAAAAGTCTCGACGGCCTAGTGGAGATTTTGGCCTAGCTATAAAGTACAATGGCGTGGGATGCAAAACGCTCGGTTTTGAGGTCGGGGTGGGACTTGAGCTCCTCTTCGAGGAATTGGTAGATGACGTTGAAGTGATTGGCGCAAGAGAGCTTGGAGACAGCGACGGAGAAGGCGATGCGGTCGAGGTGGGAGTCAGGAGTGAGGGAAGAGGCGCGGCAGATCTCAAGGATTTTGTGGGGGTTTTGCTTGGACTTGAGGAGGGAGAAGGCGGCACGGGTTTTCTCCTTAGAGGTGAGTGGGGTGGTGGAGTTAGGGGATAGGACTGACGACGTGGAGAAGTGGTGGCATTGGGCGATAGGGCTTGATGCAAGAGCTTGTCGGATTCTATCTATAGTTTTTTTTTTAAGTGACAGGCTAACGTGGCAGGACGACTCCCCCGCAATTACCCACCGCGACTGTATGTAGAAGAACTGTTTTTAAATTTATGTATTTTTAATTTTAATGCATTTTAAATAAAAAATGAAAATGTGTTAAGGTTAGAAGTTTTGTACATTTGAAAAAGAAAATTAGGACAAAAACTTGAAAATTGTACCAAAGCTTGTGTGTGTATAGGTGTTTTTCAAGAATCAATCTTGGGATGATGAACTTTCCATACCTATTGGCCATTACAATTTGTGCAGTTTGGATAGTGAGTTAAGATGATATGAGTTGATATGAAAGTTGAACAAAATATTGTTAGAATATTATTTTTTAATATTATTATTGTTTTGAAATTTGGAAAATTGAATTATTTTTTATATTTTGTGTGGAGATTTGAAAAAGTTATAATGATGAGATGAAACACTTCTTTATATCCAAACAGGGCTAAATTTGGATTCTTTTTTTTACCATACAAGAATTATGGCAATAAACTTAGGTAGGTGAAAGTGAAACCAAGACGGCCTAATTTGTAAACTAAGGAATAGATCATAACTGATAACTCTCTTCTAAGAAAGTTTTCTCTCGTTTTCATAAACCCATCGCCACTTTTAGAACTTCAATCCATTCGAAGGGAGGAGGGGGGTTGGAGCTTCGGCTCTACCCACCTCCCTTCTTCGCCAGCCTTAGTCTCTACCTAGGCCTTTTTTTTTTTTTTTTTCATTTTTCTAGTTAACTTTTACTCATTAGCACTGAAAACTAGTCGATCTGTTGCTTTCCAGCAAGCAAGGTCCGATACGCACCCTGCCATTAGCCTCCCCAGGCGCCGATCTTCAAGACGGTAGAAGAAATCTGTCCATACGAACGGCGCGTAATCCTCACTCAAGGTTTATGTCGTGCGTGAGTTTCACTTGCCGTCGCACCTGAGAAAGCTTCCTGCCACCACACCCCACACCGTCAGGATCAACGGCGTCGAATCTTCCTGTTTCAACCTTCCACTCATGGTGGCCCCTTGCCGGCAATTAGTTTCAGTTCCTGGTTGTTTTCCTATGTTTCCGCTTTTCCTGACCAATGATCGAGTGAAAGTGGATGAAGTTCCTTTCAGCCAGTCTAGACCAACATGTTGCAGCACACAATCCTTTACTGCGGTTTCTAGCATTAATTTTATAGTTTGCTCATCAGACTATTTAAAAACTGTCACCAAGCGGTCTCCCTTTGTGGGAATTGGATGGGAGCCATTCCTTTGGCTCCAGACCCAGCCTTTTCTTTTTCTTTTTTGTGTTGTAATATGTTGGTTTTGGAAAGACTGTAGGGACTCTCATCCCAAACTTGTATTTTGTAACCATTAGTTTATCTATAAATATCTTATCTTGCTGAGAAAAAATAAAGACGACCTAATTTGTAAAGTCATTTATTGAGCTTGATTAATTAAAGTCCTGATTTCGTGTACGTTCTTTATTTCTCACTTTGCTTAGAGCATTGGCAATTTGCCAAACTAAAATTTTAGCTATAACTTCAAGTTTTGGTTATAGTCAAAACTTTTGGCTAGGTTAATTCACATTAAATTAGACATCTTAAAATTAAAATAATAATATAATTTTTTATAATATTTTATAAATACACTTCATATATTTCTTGAAATTGGATTCAACCACCAAATGCCACAAAATCCAAGCAAAATATATTAGATACTGTTGAAAACTGAAAAAGAATAAGATAGAAAATAACGGACTATTTATTAAAATTGAAATAAATAATATAGACTTTAAAATAATTAGATAATATAAACAATAAAATAGCGTATAAATTTTTAAAATGAATGTAAGATATTACAAAACAAAAAGGGCGTGGAAAGTAAGATTTATGTATATAATGTATGATGTGTCAAAAAGTCGCGCACCTTATATAAGATTAAAATATAGTTGTTGTTAGAAATGATTAAAATATTATTTTGATGAGTGAATAGTATCTAGCTAAATATAACTAGGGAGCTTAATTTACTGTAACTTATATGTTAAGTTTTAGTGGTTTGACTAGTTTAATATAGATAATTTTATTCGTATCTAGCTAAAATTTGAAGATGCATTGACATTTTACTAGTCCAAACGTCTTTCGAAAAATTTATTTCCAAACATTTCCAACGTCATTTCAAAAGATTATAGTTCCACCACTTCTACAAACCCCATTCAAAAAGTATATTTTAAAAAGATTTCTCAATCATTCAACTGATAAAAAAAAAGGTCTATCAAATGGGATTTATAGGGAATGAACGAAACCCATAAATTTCTTGCTTAAATCTTGAATGAGAACATCGCATTAAATTGGCCATCAGTTGGTTGGCTGGAGAAGATAAGGAATATAAATCACGTAGGGTACAGTTGAAAGCTACCACGAAACTGACGGTCGATCCTTATAAGTGAGAGAGAAAAAGAAACCGAGACGGTGGGATCTCACGAATTCGAGACCTCCTTTATTTACAAAAATAAAAAAAAATAAATCCGGTCAAAAATATTTCATGGTATATATATTCAAAGCAAAATACTCTAATCATAAAATAATTTTATAAATTTATATGACTGTGATTGTTATAAAGTTACTTTTGTGAAATTAGTTTTGTATAATCTATTTTTTACTTTAGCACCCATCTTTTCATAATTTCAAATCATAGAAATATAAAATATTTTTCAATTTTTCAATTTTCATTTTTTTTATCTAATTATTATTCAAATATAAAAATCAATAGAGTGCTTACAAATTAAAAAAAAAAGCATACAAATTTAATACAAATTTTACAAATTTTAAAATAAATATAATATTAAAAAATTATATTCAAATAATATTTTAATTTTATACTATTTTATTCAAAAGTCTCTCTTTTACTAAAATCCAAAAAAAATATCTTAACAAATTATTTAACTATTATTCATATAATTTTAAAATGAAAAATTTTATACGTCATACTACCATCTTATTAAGTAAGATGTAGCACATTTATTACCATTAAATGATTATTTATTATATATTTATTTATTATCTAATGATGATGAATATGCCACGTACTATTTAGTATGATCAAGTATCCAAACCAACTTTAGAGCTGGATTTTGAGATGGAAGAAATATATAAATTCTGGCATGATTCATTGACTAATAATTAGGCCAAGAATCTCAAGTCGATCAAGAACTGGTTTTGATCTGGCCATTTGTGCGTCTGATATACAAAACAACAAAAGTCATAAAAACTAAATAAAAGAAAGAAAGAAAGAAAATATAATCTTCAATCTGGCAGCTGTTAGTGGCATGGAAGCAACCGACATGGATCTAGAAAAGTCTCTTTCTTCCATTAACGTTCTGTTCCATTTTTAGGCTTATTAGTTGACGCAAAAAACCAGAAAGCCAGCCTCGCAAACATGCACTGATACCCCACCGAGATATCATTTACATGAGAGATGTTTGAGCAGTTGAAATAATTCTTAGCTGATCACTTTTATGGCGAAAAAGCAAATAGAATTTATATTTTGGTCATGTTTCAAATTCATGGAGGCCGAAGGGAAAGATGAAATAAACTGACATCTTATTATCTCTGGTGGAAAGAAATAAGAGAGGCAAATTAATACACGTACAGATCATCCGTAGATCAGGATTCATGTGAATCCTAAAAAGAGTGGATCATCCTGCTTTTAACAGATAGCAAGACACCCAAAAGCAGGGATAGGGAAAAAAAAAGAAGGTCAAGAACCAAGGTCATTGACAATGGCATTTAGCTTTCTTTCGAGTACTTCTGAACATATCTGCCCCAACATGTGGTAGAAAGACAAGAGATCAGACAACTGCTCCACTGACATTTTTCCCATCACATTCTTTGCTAACTTCTCTTTCTCCGCATTCAACTTCAATCTCTCTATGTAGGACCCTCCATTCCTCACTGTTGCACCCATCTGCTTCAGCCTATTCTCTTGTTGCAAGCTCAAAGCTGTGTTTGACTGCAATCCAGATCAAAATACAATATGGCAATTACAACGAAAGAAGGAAACCCCCTAAAATAAGTTTGCTTTAAAGAAAAAACAAAGGAAAATTTTAAAGGCGTCTTTGATTTGTGTATCTCATGTACAATACATACCTCAAGAAATTCTGCTCCGGCTTCTAGTTCAGATTCTTTCCAGGAAGGAATCCCACGTCCAGTTGTGTAAACATTTCTTGCAGTCGAGAAACTCTGCATAACAATTTTTCTTTTCTTCTCCATTTCTTGATCGAGCTTTAGCGGTTTTGGTACTAATGTTTTGCTGTTAAGCTTTTTCTGATAAGCAACAACCGCCTTCACAAACTCCTGCACAATTTCAATATGTTTTAATAATTATGCGAAATAAATAAACAAATCAAGCATGCATGTCAATGAATCTATTAGATATTATATCTTAGACGAGAGCTAGCTCATATGTAAAATGAATCATAATGAAACCTGATAAGCAAATGGACATCCTGGATAATCAAATTTGTCCGAATCAGGCTGCCTCATTCTCTCTGGATGAAATTGAAGTCCCATAATAAATTTACCCTCATCAGGATTATAAGCATCCGAATCATAAAACCCTTCAATTAGACCATCAGGTGCAAATGCCATTGCCACAAATCGCTGAGCCAATCTCTTAACCCCTTGGTGATGATAACTATTCACCATAATCTCCATTCTCCCATCCTCCAAAGAATCCTTGAACCAATGATTCAAGGGGGTATTCTCCACCACCTTAACCACATGCCTATGCCCATCATAATTATCATAATCAATGTGCTTGACACTTGGCCTTTCTGGGCACTTCTTTGATAGCTCTTTCTCTATGTCTTGGTAAAGGGTACCCCCACATGCAACATTTAATACCTGTGAACCCCTGCAGATTCCCAGGTAGGGTATGTTTCTTTCTAGGCAGAGCTTCGCGAGCCTCAACTCGATCGTATCTTTTTCTTTATCAACAGCGGTATCACTCGAATGAAGCCCCCTGATTTCTTCCCATTCTTCTGGCGAAAGACCAGAGGTTTCATCTTCATATAGAGACGGATCAATGTCCTCTCCTTCACAAAGAAGAACACCATGGATGGGCTCGAAGCTCTC
Organism: Cyclocarya paliurus; assembly: GCA_029856935.1. Taxonomy (NCBI): domain Eukaryota; kingdom Viridiplantae; phylum Streptophyta; class Magnoliopsida; order Fagales; family Juglandaceae; genus Cyclocarya; species Cyclocarya paliurus. Next base: position 38,592,932 of record CM056946.1, on the reverse strand, counting down.
CAACAACATATGAACCCCGTTCACACGAGGAACAATGACCGGTACTGCACCATTGCCTACAATGAGATCGAGATGATATTCACCTGAGAATTACATATAGACAATATTAGCGTATTCTGGAGGGGAAAAAATTCACGATGTTTCAAAGTTCTGGAGTATTCTTAAAGAGAGGAGGAAAATAAAACAACAATATGCTGTTGAAACTTGATTATACAAGAAACTTGGAAGTGGAAGCAGAGAACGTACGTACCGACAAAATCTACGAACTTGTTTTTGCGAACGGTACGTCTAGAGACGATGAGAACGCGAGGGAGGATCACAGATAGATCAGAGGCCATGGCCGTAAGAAGGATTTACTATGGCTTTGAAGACTGGATATACTGATCTGGCTGGAAGGCTGTCTAAATATCCATATAAATACAATTTAAGGGGAGAAAGAACAGCTAAGGATAACGGATTGATTTTATTATATTAATCATACATAGTTAGAGAGGCGGAGTATAAGAACAGTTGCGTACTTACGTAGTCCTGGCGCCGCGCGCGTATGTTGTTCCAAAATTCCAAGAACTCTGGTTGGCAAGACACGACTCAAGTCTCTTGTGCATTTAATGTACAGTCCCGTTAAATCTAAATTTAGTTTATTCTTTAAAAAAAAAAACTGAAGTATGTACGTACTAAGCCTTTGTGAATTTACTACAATAATGCATTTACAGCCTCCTCCTTTAAATGTGCACTGCCTACCCCTCAATCTTGGAAACTAGATCTCTAAGGATTCACGACATTCATAGATATCGATGGAGGCCCACCTAATGACTGATACCTTCAAAAGTAATTTTTTAAGACTATAATTTAAATTTAATTATTTATTTTTATGTGGACCGTCGACCTCGATTCAGTAGTTAGATGTGGAAAATGTCACATAAGTTTGTACAAGAAATGTAATAAGTTTAATGGATAATGCCATTCTTTTGCATGGTAAGTACTAAAACTTTGCATATATATTGCCAAAATAAAGAGAAGTTACTTTTAGGGGAAAATGTGATTTATGAGAGCATAAAGCATGAATGGCATGAGGAGTTAATTCACTAATAAAGCTGAAAATCGGGTACACTTGGCAGGAGATCTTGGTATCACCCATCTGTACCCCGAAGGTTACCGATTGTTGATCAGAAGATGCGGGAGACTTGACACGTGGTTAGTGCTTATCTTGGGGAGGTAGACATAATAAAAGGGGTCAAATCTGAGGAGAAGCTGATCTGGAGTGGGTAGAGAATGGATTAGCACATGATGTGGATCGAAGGAAATCCCTCCATAATTACTTTTGTGGGGTCACTTCTCAATTAAGTTGCTAGATTGTTCGGGTGAGACAAGGATCAGAAATTCAAAGAGCATCAAGCATTTAATACGGTGATACTGATTATAGGTAACAATATGCGATACAATTTATAAATTAAACATAAATACGATATGAATTTAAATTTGATATTAACAGATTTAGATTAAAATAGATTAAATCTGCTAAGATATGATTTATTAACGGATCAGCCCACTTAATAAGAAATCAACCTGTTTTGATTCGTTTAGATTTTATTTTAAAATTCAAATTTTATTATAGTTAAGTTGTAATATTTATATTTCTCAAGATGCTTATATTTTTATTATTGGAATTGTAATTTTAGATCTATACTCATATTTGTTATTGTACAATTTGTAATATTAATTTTATCATATGTTAAAATTTAAAAAATATATATCAATATTTCTTAAGATATTGTTGCTATTAATAAGTATAAATTTTAACTTTTATGTGAAATTATATTAATAAGGTCAAATAAGTTATGCATGTTAGTTCAACCTATTTATATGAAACGAGTTTAAATGGATCATATTATGCTAATTTATTTCTAATTAATTATTAAACGAGTTAAAAAGAATGACACGACATGATTCATTATCTAAATGAGTTGGATTAGAGTTTAAAAGTTTGACACATTTAACTTAACGGATCAGATTCGGATTGATTTATATAATTAAATGTTTATGACTTGAGATGACACGAATACAATCCGAAAACACGATTTGTTACCCTTAAATTATTAATCATCTTTCAATAATATTCTTGTCCCAGAGTTGGCAGTCATGAAAGTTTCTCATGATTGAGTTATTTTAAGCAAATAATTATCCTTTTATAATTTTTAATGTCACATAAAATGACAGGTTGATAAATAATAAACCAATACCTAGCACATGCATACATGGCAAGGTTGGAAAGAGAGATTTGATTCAAATCGATTCAAATTGACTCCATAACAAACCAAATCGAATTTAGTGAACATTTTGAATTGTTCATTGAACCACTTTAGTCATTCAGTTTTAGCCGATTTTAGATCGATTTAAACCGATTCAAAACTGTATTTATTATTAAGTTGTCTAATAACTGAGTTTTTCTTTTAATTTTTTGTACAAAACTATAATAGAACTAAACATATATTAACTTTTTCATCATTGTATTCAATTAGAATTGCAGAAAATTGAAAGATAAAACATGTAGTTCTTAAGTTTTTTAGTTGAACAAAAAATTAAGGAGATGAATAAGTATTTTATATTAAATTTATGGTTGTGCATAAAATACTATATTTTTCATATGTTTATAACTTAATGGTTTTTATATTTTTCATATATAAGGCAAGAAAAATGTTGCCTATTAAGGTTAAATACATAAATTACATATTTATAGAAACTATTTAGATTTATATAATATTTTAATTGAAACTAGTCAATAAACTTATATTTATACTATTTTATACATGATATAAAATGCTTTAATTGCATCAAATATGATTTTTACTACTTTTTATTAACGTTAAAATATCCGATTCAAAATTGTTATGGTCCAATTCATTAAATCGGTCCTTACTCGATTTCCTTTTTTTGATCCTTGATACATGGTAGCTCAGGTTAAAATGCAGGTGCATATATATATATATATATATATATATATATATATATATAATATGGGAAATGCTACAATTATAAAATTAAATTCATAAATTGATTTAGCTTTATCATGTGATACATTATATCTATTATATAATAAAAAATAATTTTATAATTTAATATATCGCATCAACACATATCAATTTGTAAATTTATTTTTGTAATGCATATATATACATATATATTTAACAGACTAAAGGGATGTTTGGTAATGTTTTTTTATCTCATTTCATTTCATTTCATCTTATTTCTTTCCCAAACATCATTCAAATACAAATATTTTCAAACTAATAATTACAACATTTTCAAATTAATCATTAAAACTTTTCTAAATTTTTAAATAAAATACAAAAAATAATTCAATTTTTTCAAATCATAAAAAAAAAAATATAATATTACAAATTATATTCTAACGAAATTTTAATATCATAATATTTTTATTCAAAATTTACTCTGTACTTTTTCAAAATTCCATAAAATATCAAAATTTAAAATATTTTACTACTATTCACAAACTATTTCATTACCACTTACAAGTCTCTCTATCTTATTTTCCCAGCATCCCTAAGTACTAATAGAGTGAGGAAGACCCACTACAAGAGTTTCGACAATTAGTATATATTTCTAGGAAAATAAGGATTCGTCCCTAAGCCAATATTTTAGGAACAAGTAAAAAAATCTCAGGAAGAAGAACGAATTTGCAGAAGTACTAGTGTGGATTGCTCACGACTGTTCATTAAAAGCACGAAAAGTTGTTTGGAAAGAACTATTGTTTAGGAGGAAGGAGAGCTGCAAATCTTGTATAATTCAATATCTATCTATTATAACTTTATATAAATAAAGCACGTATTACAAATTCACGTGAGTGGTTGGTATGATCGGATCATTAACTATTTTATATTATCTTATCCCAATTTTCTTGATCTTTTGAAGATATATAATTAGCACCTAACACGTTGTATAGGTATACTGGACTTAATTAATAAATGTTCGTTAATTTTTTCCCTCTTAATCATATATAAACCTTTCTCAGATCAATCAGATTATTAATTTATTACATTATGTACCAATAATTATCCCAAAGTCCGTTTGTATTTGAAAATAATCCAAATGCCTATATATTTTATTAAACATATGAACAAGTAAGAGTCCTATTATATTCTAATTTAAACATGGGAACAATGAATGTGCTATTATAATTCAAATGTGTCCTCATGAACCTTAATGCTTTTTAATGAATACGAGTTGGCATTAATAGGCTAAGCCAATCTTTTGCGTAAGCAAGAACTTAATTATTCCCATTACATTCAGTTGATCGAGGAACGTGGAACATGCTATGCATAAATGTATAGAAAACATATACTTCCTGACATAATTATTGTACATACCAGGCGTGTTTTGTCTTGTTCGTAGAAATATTAGAAACTGAAACAATAAAGTTTGAAGGTTAAGGGTATCTCATATCATCAATAAATAATAGTGAAATAGTTTATGAATAGTAATAAAATAATAGTGAATTATTTATGAATAGTAGTGAAGTAATCTAAGATGATGATCTAAGCTCCCAAACACATCCTAAGGCCTCGTTTGGTTTCACAAACCTTTGAAACTATTTTATTCTATGTCATCTCAATATCCAAACACCATTTAAATACAAATATTTTTCAATTTCAAATTTTTAACTTTTTTATTTAATCATTATAAATTTCTCAAACTTCCAAACACAACATACAGAAAAATTCAAATTTTTTAAATTTCAAAAGAAAAATAATATTAAAATATTATATTTTAACATTTTTTTAACTTTATAATTTTTTATTCTTTTTCTCTCATTTTCTAAAATTCCATCAAAAGTTTAACTTAAACTATTTCACTACTATTATCAAATTATCTCACTACTATTCACCTATTTCACATCTCATTTCATCTCCTATATGTAACTGAACGGTGTAGGGCTACGTTTAGAACATGGAAGCAACTGATCTAACCTGAGTTGAGTTCAAATTTAAATCTAACCCAATATCCAAACATACGACTCATAGATTATTAAACATCACTCAACTCAATAATTCTTTACATATGGAAGTTGAGATCCACAATTTTTTTCAACTAAACACATCTTTACATGCCAGACCGACAACCTTTTTCAACTTCCAATAAATACATCTAAACTCATCTTAACATCCAAACACATATAAACTTATCTTAGGTGGGCCTCATAAAACTCACTTCACAATCTCAACTCACTATTATTCATAAAAAACTCAACTCGTCTCCGCTTAACTCAACATCCAAACATCCTTAGATATGGACATGCACAGTTACAAATTTTATTGGGCTTCAAAGTCGAGCTCAATGTCCCTCGATACCGGCCCATGTTTCCTCTAAGTCAGTTTTGTGAACTGGCAGTGGCCCATGTTTCATAAAAGCTTTTTCCCCCATTTGACAATCCACTGGGCCAGGAAAAGCAAATATACTGGATAAAATCCCAACAAAGAGGGAGGGAAACAACGCAAGTGGCTTGGAATTAGAAATTTCACGAGAGATTACTACTCATCAGTGACTAATTAATAAAGAAAATACAGTCTTGTATTAGTGGTCAAGCATGTATGCACCCTTAAATTTCGCGTCAATAGTTTCCACTGAGGAAGCATCCTGATAAGTTCACGGAAAGGGAACTCATTCAATTCTTGCACAGAGTAGTTCATTTTGATTTTGATACCAAGTAGTGATTGGTAGCTAGTCTCGATTACTCCAACTGCCATCAACCTCATTTGATGGGGGCAGTACTCCTTTAGAAAAATCTCCAATTTCTATCGGATTATAATTTTACGCAGAATAAAGCACCTCGTTTGTTTTTAGAGATGAAATGAGTTGAGATTAAAATTAAAAAATAAAATAAAGTATTATTAGAATATATTTTTTAATATTAATTTTATTTTAAGATTTGAAAAAATTTAAATTTTTTATTTTATTTTGTATTGAAATTTGAAAAAGTTGTAATGATTAGATAAGATGGATTTAAAAAAGTTGAATTGTCTATTTTATTTTGTATTAAAATTTAAGAAAATGTAATGATAAAATTGAGATGAGATGAGATATTTTTTGAAAACAAACGAGGACTTAATTACCAAAAGGGAAAGGGAAAAAAAATACTGCAACAAAGACCATTCATTAATCGTTTATATATGTGTAGTAATCAGAAGTTCTATTTATAATTATCAGGATTAATCGCATATCTTGATTCTTGATGACAGAGTCGGTGCTCATAGAACAGCGTAATTCTTTATTGAATATCGATATCTCTAGAACGTTATAGCTTTGTAGCGGATAGAAGTATAACCCAATTAATAAAACTAACAATTAGGGAAGGGAACGCCGCAGGTGCTGGCAACCTTTCTGGCGTTGGGGGAGTTGATGTATTGCCTGAGGTTTGGATCCTTGAGATATCCACAAAGGCATGGCCTCTGCTCCCTCACCTTGCGGCAGCACAAGCTTGAGGGCGGCGTTGACGCCGTGATCGCCGGTATGCACGCGTTCATCTCTATGGGACTGCATGTCACCGCGTTTGCTGTGTGTGCTTCGTTTAAGAGCAACGTCGCTACAGCCACCACCACCATGGCACAAAGCGCGGCAATAGGCACCCTCTTCATCTTCAATCTTTTCAACCAAACCAGACGCGCGCAGAGAAATTAAACTAGAGAGGCTATGGACCGTGGTGCATTCGGGACCGGAAATCTTGACCTTTATAATTGGTGGGCTGAGGAGAGGATCGTCGAAATCAACGGGTCAAACGGGCAATTTAACTGGGACCCCGAAGTTTGGTGTAAAAGTGTCACTTGCTGAAGGAATTCGCGGAAGAAAAAAAAAAGAAAACAATAATGGGAATCATGCACAAAAAAGAAGGTTCAACTGAAGTGCGGAATTGGGTCCAATTAGTCAATTAAATAAATTCAACTAGTCCAATTAGTCTGGTTCAAACCGGACCTCTAGCAAGTGGGGTGATAACCAACTACGCTGCCCAGGAAAGACAGCTATATATATATATATATATATGTATATATATGTGGAAATGGAAGTTTTTGGCCAACAAGTCACCATTAATTATATATAACTCTACTGGAAATCAAGCAGAAGGGACAGATCCTACGTACATATAAGAGTTTATTCTACAATAACGATTAACTTTATTCTACAGAATTATTCATTACATATAATAATTCTTTTACTACATTCGCTCCATATATATAGCCCATTAACTTTTTCCGCTAACACTTGGGGAGGGGAACACCGCAACTGCTAGCAACCTTTTTGGCACCAGGAGAGTTAAAATACTGCTTGAGGTTTGGATTTTTGTAGTACACGCAAAGGCATGGCTTCTGTTGCCTCAGCTTCTGGCAACAAGTAGCAGACGGCTTTGCCGAGGACACGATGGCCGCTAGGCATGGGCTCAATTCCATGTAATTGCATGTCACCGCCTCCGCCACGAGTGGTGCTTCAGACAGTAGCACTGCCACCGCCACCACAACACAAAGTAGAACACAACACACCTTCTTCATCTTCGATTTTGTAACACTAGTTTGAAATAGATATAATAATATTCTGCCTGCCATGGCTTCCCACACAAATCATTTTATAGCATCATTCATCCCCCGCTTCGATTGGAGAAGGTTCATCAGAAGGGGACACGTGTATAATGCAATAATATATATATAATAAATGTGGTAGATGATCGCTCACCATCTTTTTTTACTATTGATGTGATAGGCTACGTTGATGGATTGTACGTCTTATTAACGCACCATGTTACGTCCAAGATGTCACAATTAATAGCAGTACGTACTCAAAATTTCAGGACAAATTTCAAATTAGAACACCCAATATTCAAAACTCAGGACATGCTGTTTAGGACAAATTGCGAACGAAACAGTACTACAAGATATTCAGGCCATTTCGGACTCGTTGGAATCTTTTGTTTTCACAACAAAACCTTAACTAAGTTAAGACGAAAAGAGACAAAGAAAAACACTACTTTAAAGTCAAAGCACTAATGATACATCAAAATTATGTTCCATTTTCATTGTCATTTGGTTTGAATATTTTGGTTTTACCCAGACTTGTGTCGGTTCTCCATTTAGGTAACAAACAATCAGCGCCATTAGATCTCTCTCCGATCACCAGCTGCGGCCGCCAGCCAGCATTGAATACGATTACAATCGATTAATACTGATTGCCAACCCCACTTAGGTTTTCACTATAAAATTTCATTATCAATACTTCTCAATTTGAGATCAGTCTAATTAATTGCTTGGTTCTCTTCACTCGAAGGATATGAGAGCGTGAAAGTTTGAAACCCAGTAAACTCCAAACCTAGCAAGTAGATAATAAAAATTAACAAGGACACCTGCTTCACATCTGTCAAGATGGCCGAGTTGGTCTAAGGCGCCAGTTTCAGGTACTGGTCCGAAAGGGCATGGGTTCGAATCCCATTCTTGACATTGTCATGTTTTAATTTTTAGTTTTGAGAATGGATCAATCTTTCAAAACAAAATATTAAAATAAAGGATAATGCTAGGGATCCTGATCCTGCTCCAATTTTTTTTCTTTTAGTTTTTTTTTTACTTAGTGATTATAAAAGTGTTGTTTAATAATATTAAAAAGTATTAAAAAATAATGTGAAAAAGACTTAAGTTTTTTGTTTTAAAAAGAAGAAAATTCACAATATTATTAAACAATATTTTCTTAATCACTAAAAAAAAAAAAAGAGCGTGAGCTTCCCTATCGTTTTCCTATAATAAAATCAACACTGATACAACCAAATCTAGTGTCCTCTACTAGCTTGTGGTGGTGGCATGCACTAGCTTATCGGGAACTTGGCGAGCTCTTCTGATGGTTCTGAACTTTCTTTCTTGCCCAACAGCCCACCTTCCCCAAATAAACTACTTCACCGATGAGCACCCATCGCCTTACTTATCGTCTCAAAAGTTCCACCTAATCCTTCCTTCATTATTGATACAAAGGGATCTGAATCAAATGAAGTTGAACTATCAAATTGCATGCTGATGGCACTGAACTACCTCAAGATGACAGATCAACACAATGATAGTAGAAATAGTGATTTTCTTTTGATTTGAGGCAATTTTGAGCATTTGTCGGTAGTTTGACCATAATTTTGACTACGAGTTTCGGATTCGCACATATAACCCTAATTCAGAAAGCTTTTTTCAGGGCACACGCCGTGGTTACCAAGTTATGCTAGGTGTGCATCATTTTTTAGCCCAAAATCAGATTTTTTCCCTTTCAAATCCTCAATTTTAGATATTTTTTAACTTTTATGGCAATATTTCTTTTCTTCATTAGGAATTGATTTTGAATCCGATTTTGGCCAGATTTTTTGTAGATTTCTTCTTTAATTACGTATTTATTTTTGGTCTACTTATTGAGATTTTGCAATTTTGTTGGCGATTCTTTTTTTTTTTTGATAATTTTCAAATGAAAACAGAGTTGTTTTCTCAATATTTTAGACGAAATTTTTGTATTCTCTACTTTGATTATCTGTTAAAATTAGCCGCGAGAATTATTCTAAATTCTATCAGAGCATCCGAATGTTTTAAAAAGTTCTAAACAGCAGGTGGGAGGAAGTCTCTAACACTGGTTGCCGGCCGGAAGATCTGAAACAAGCAAATTAAGAAGGTATTCGGCATCATACACATTTATAAGTTACTCGACATCAAAGGTGTCAATAGAACTCAAATGCCCAGTTCTCCTACATGAGTCCACACAAATTCTCTGTTTTGGTTGCATGCATATAATTGTCAAATGGATCATAGTCTGGAGATAGCAAACTGGAAACTAAATATACTGTCTCTGCATCAGATTATATGCTATTCAGGTACAGTTCTGATCAGTATTCTATAACAATTTACGCGATAATGATTTAAAACAAACATCTGTGCAAGAAGTTTAGACGCCCGGTCATTTCAGTATCTTAACAGGAAAAAGATATATCTTTTTTTCTCATATAAATAAATAAGAAAATAGTTGCCCAAAGTTCAAACATCCAACAGAAACCATATACATAAATAAATAAGAAAGATAGATGAACAAGCTTGCCTTGAAGTTCATCACCGGCAACAGATTTTAAAGACGTCATGAATGTAAATGAAATAAGAAGAATATATATGTTGGTCTTCCCAAAAATAAATAAAAAAGAAACAAGAGAGGAGAAAGCAAAGCTGTAGCATCCATCCATAGCACGAACAGCTCCAGAAAATGCATTAGCTTTTTCACGGCGACGCAGCAGATAGATCATCACAGCTTGCTGAAGTTGGCGCGTCTGAGAGTTGGGAAACCTTGGACAAAATATGTATCTTATGTTAAAGAAACGACAAACGGCATGATCCAGTGGCTTGATATTAAAGCAAACTAGGAAAGTGATACATCTGCTTAAAAAAATAGTGCAAAAATCTGATTAATATTTGAAGGAAGAAAGAAGTATGAGGATATAATCTCGTAATCTTTCGGTTGTATGCGGTATAGAAGCAACCAATGCACGGACAACAACAATAGTAGCTTTCGATCTAGAAAAGCATCAATTTGTACGAACATGTATATATCTTATAAACAATCTAAGATGGGTCAAAGATTGAGAAGTTGTTGTCAGGAACGATGAGAAAACGGAGGAGAAGAAAAATAATGAAAATCTTGGAGCATTGAGATGTATTTTGGGCAGTAAAATGGACTAAATTTAGATTCAGAACATTTCTTTAGCTGGGCTAATATTGCAAAGAAGAGACAAATTTTATTGAAAAGTCTTATTTTTTTTTTATAAGTTACAAATCACTAAAATCTTGATCTTTACTCCTTATACTTTTTGTGGTTCGTTCATAGACTTAACAGAGGATGACTGCATTTTTGCGTGTGTTGGGCTGGTTTTTACTGTATTTTTAAAAACTGAATCTAGTAATTGAATTAAGCTTGCTGGTAGAGACCGATGGATCTTTGCAGTATGCTGTTATTACGACCCATCTCATTGTTTTCAAATCATTTCACCAAGAACTGATTATATGACCCTGTCATTGTTTTTGTCTTCGTTATATTTGGATATATATATATATATATATATATGTATATAGTGTCAATGGATTCATAATCTTTCTGCACAATTTCTGCTGCAGATGTTGAAAATAGAAAGAACGGAGCCTATTATATCTAGATCTACAGACCGGCCGATCAACAACCGACCCCCCACACACAAAACAAAAAAGGCCCAATACCAAATGTATTAAAACAATGACACCAGTATCAGTTAAAAGAGCCGAAAACATCATACCGTATGATTTTTAAAATGCTGGCCACAGCTCCAAATGCATCCCTGCTTGCATACTTCACCTTCTAATTTAGGTTTGGGCCGGCAGTTATTTTCGTACGAACTTTGTTATTCATTATTTTAATATATTTATATATTTTTAATTTTATACTTCATAAACTAATTAATTAATTTTTTCTATTCTTCCTTCATGTATCACGTATTTAAGAAGAAAAAGAAATTATATTTAATATATTATGTGAAGATAATGATTAAAATTTTTGCTTTATTTACGTCGGCAACAGCTATTCTTTCGTCTCAAACCTGTAATCAATCAACAGTAAGGCTGTGTTTGGACAACGAAAAGTGTTGAGAAGTGTTGTGAATAGTTGTGAGTAGAGATTGTAGTAGATTTGTAGGTCCCATTGAGAGTAGTTTGAGTTGTTTGGATGTATGAAGTATGTTGAGTTGTTGACTTTTGAGTAAGTAGTTGAAAAAGATGTGGGTCCATCAATGATTGATTTTTTTTAATGATGATGGAATGATGATTTTATTTATATATAATAGTAATAAATATTATAGTGATTTTATTTTTTTATTTTTATATAATAGTGATAAATATTATAGTGATTTTATTTTATGTAATAGTGATAAATATTATAGTTATAATATTATATATATAATAGTGATAAATATTATTGTGATTTTATTTAATAGTTATATAAAATATTAATAAATATTATAGTGAATAGTTGAGGAAGAAGGGACATGGGGTTGTCGAATCATGAACAGAGAGAGAGAGGAAGGCTGTGATGGAGTTTGTCTGCCCGTGCTACATAAACAATAATTATATGCTATTCCTGATATGTAAACAGTAGGAGTGTAAAAAGAGTGTTGAATGGATTGAAAATACTTTATTTGGATGTAGAGATATCTTCAATCGTACGAGAGTAGCTTGAAGTAGTTGAGAACTTTTCAATGTCCAAACATAGCCTAAAACGTACATCTCACAATCACATCTAAGGACAGAACAATCTGAACCTTGGCTTGACACTTCTTATTCACGGAAGATCCACGGACTCCCGCGTACTTACCACTTACCAGAGATCTTTTAAACTCGATCAAAAAGAAATAACGAGGATGTCTATTCCAAAATCATTGATATATATATTTTATTATAAATTTTACATTTATAATGCTTTTTAACCGTAAAAACCATTTGTTTGTTATATATATATATATATATATATATATAACCCGATGTTTGATAAACTTCAGAACTTTTTATTTATTCAAATGAATAATACTATTTGACTATTTGAAATTTATTGTTAAGATGACTTTTTTGACCTAGTGTCATATAATTTATTAAAATAAAAAATATTCAAATAAAAAACTCTCTATATTTCTTATATTTATATTTTTAATTTTTTCAATAAATCAAGATGCATCACCAGAAAGTTCGACACGGCAAAATGGATTATTCAATCCGAAAAAACTATGAATGCCCCCCGCCCAAAAAAAAATCTTATTTAAATAGCTACCGTCCATCGTTCTTCCGAATGTAAATTCACGGTTCTTTTCTCTGCTCTTGCTGGTGTGGTTTGCCCCCAAACACGTGGCAGGTGATCTGCATCTCATTCACTTCTCGACGAATGTGTCCCTTTTTCGAAAAAAAAAAACTGTCCTTTAAGATTTGTCTTTCCCATTTAAGTTGTATTTTTACAATTAAGCCATGCTATCGTCTTATTTTAATATTTTAAAATTTTTTTTCTAATCATTATGGTATTACTTAATAATTATAATTTTTTTAAATCTCAGAATAAAAATTATATTAAAAAATTATATTATAATAATATTTTAACTTTATAATATTTTAATGCAACTTTTTTTTCAAAATCCTATAAAAATCTTAATTCAAACCATTTCACTATTAGTCATAGATCATCACATCTCATCTCACTATTCAAATCAAACCTAAAAATTATAAAGAATGCTGAAAAAAAATATAAACCATTTAGCTTTACATAGGTAAATAAGTTGTTTTTTTAGTTTGTTAATCTTTTCATGTAATTCTCCTAATTTTATGTCACGTATGAAACAAAAAAAAGGTACAAATGTTAAGTCGAATGGATGTTTACACTCCTTACTGGGATGGGCCTAACTTATCCAGAGGCCCAACGACCAAAGTGTAATCGGCCCATTAATTAGAGAAATGAGAAAGAGGTACAGTACCCACGCGAGAAGGAAGCACACATGGAATGATGGAATACCGATATAGCTGATATTGCCTTACATACGCATGTAATGATAACGTCATACCACCATTAAGGACTGACACTAAGCACGAATAGAGATCACAGTGAGGCATATTGTCCTAATAGTGTGTGCGATATTACCTCTGTCCCTAACAGAACGTGTGAAAGGTGGTCGCACTCACCAACCTGCCACAAAAATGTGACCCGAGAAGGTTACGCCACATCAAAAGTGATAACATGAGATCCTGTATAAAAGACAGACATCTTTGATGCAGGGTACAGAGGATCACCTTAGTAGGTGATATAAAAGTCGAATACCAGGTCAGAATTTTATCTAAAGAGCAAGAAATTGACTTTGGCATCAAAAGTTTTTTATGAACCCCAAACACCCCCCGGCCCCGTAGGGGGCAGGGTAATAGAGGTGATTGAGTCCAATAACCAATGTGCGAAAACACGTCATTAACATTAAGAATTAGTATAAAAATCTTAAAATGTCATGCTGGCCCTTTTTTGGATGTATTAAAACTCGCATGTATTAACCTTTTTTTTTCAAATGTATCCGGTCTTACTTCTAAATGGAAAAGTTTCCCTTACTTTAGAATCACCGAACAAAAAAAAAAAATCTCTGGTTTTTTGTTTTTTCATTTTGCTGTCCGGCCAAAATAAAGTCCAAACAAAAATATACTTCAGAACAATTTCTTTTTAATGATGAAACGGGAAAAATCGTAGGCTTGGTGGCGATAGTTCCAACCAATCTCAGCCAATCATTTGTACTCACTCTGCTTTGCCGTTTTATCTTTTTTATTCCTTCTTCTTGGGATTTCCTGCTGAAACTTCACGTCCTCTGTAACTTGATACAACCTCCGTTTTACAAAAAGAACATCGGATAGAGCCAAAGACACTCTCAGGTAAGCATTTCTGCATATTTTTATCAATCTCATACTCTGTTTCCATACTTTCTTCAATGAATATTCTTCCATAATTTGAACAAGAGGGAGTTTCCCATGTTGAGGCCTGCATTTAATTCTAAAATATCTCAACCTTTACTATACTTTTGTTAGCTACAAATAAACCCAGAATTTGATTTGTACCAATTTGGCTTGAACTTTGAGCTAAAGCTTTCTAGAGTGAGTAAGTGCATATAATTTCCACACTTGGGTGTTGCACAGGCAACATGGATAGAGCAGAGTTTGGTAATAGAAGAACTGGGACAGTTAAAGCAGCCATTAATTTGTATGGAGATAGGGTTCTTGAAGGTGCTCCTCAACTTAAGAAAGCCCAGATGGATTTCTTAGAGGTATATTCTAAAGAACTGTCTCAACCCCATTTGAGCATTTCCATTTGCTTTTCAATTTCAACCATTTGTGTTCCCTCATATGTATCGGTCTTTTGAATTCTTAAGAAGCCCTCTTCAAGAGCCAGGGAACTCCATCTGGCACGAAGGGAAATTGTTCAATACGAAGAGAGCAAAAGGGATGCTGAGTCAGCAAGAGCCCAAGCAGAATCTGATCTCTCTAATGCAAAGAAAACGGTGAAAGATATGTCTTCGTTAATCGAGAAGTCGAATTCGAAGGCAAAGGCGAAGGTGCGAGACATTGAGATGCTAAAGAAATCGAGAAGGCGTGATGCACGGACAGTGACAATTGGGGACATTGAGAGTGACCAGTATGCTGAAGTGATGAGAGAATTGGAATTTGTGAAACAGGAATTGAGTAAGCTTAAGCTTGACATGGCTCATGTCTTTGAACAGAAATCGTGGGCGGAGAAGGAAGTAAAAGCCTCGACTTCCAAAATGTTTTCTTATTCGAAATCCGTTCGAACCCTTAGGAAGGAAATTGAGGAATCCAATGAAGAGCAAGTGGTTGTTGAGTTGGCGAGGATTGAGGCTTTGAAAGAACTTGGAGAGATTGAAGCACAGAGAGAAAAGGAAGCCACTGAATTCTCCGCAGCAATGGAGAAAACCAAGCAGAAGGTGAAGGACATTGCTGAAGATATCGACCAATCAAAAGAGCTCGAAACCAAATTGGCTATCACGCTGTCTGATGTTGGTATGTTGCAAAATGAACTAACGCTGGTGAAGGAACTGGATAAAAAGGTTCAGAGAAATGATAGCTTGAATCGTGGCAGTTTTCGAAAAGAAGAAGAATTGGGAGCTTCACCTTCATTGGCGCCAGTCAAGGAAGAATTAGAGGCAGCAAAAAAGGAATTGGCTTTGGTCAGAGAAGAGGGATTTCAGTTCATGGCCTCCATGGATGTCATAAGAAATGAGCTAAAGCATGTCAAGGAAGAGACGGCTCGTTTCAAGAAAACAGAAGAGAAGTCTGATTTAACTGTTCAGAATCTCAATTCCAAGCTGCTCAGAGCGAAGTCCAAGTTGGAAGCAGTATCTGCAGCCGAGGAAAAGGCTAGCTCAATTGTGTCTAATCTATTACTCACTGTTGAACAGCTTAAGACAGATGCAGAGGCTGCAGAGAGAGAAAAGGAGCTTATCGCAGCAGAAACTGCAGCCATGAGAGAGGACGTTTTAAAAACCGAGTCTGATATAGACTTAACCGAAGAGAGATTACAGGTTGCTATGCAAGAGCTTGAGGTTGTCAAATCATCAGAAGCTTTAGCTCTAGAGAGACTAAAAACACTTATTGAGAATACAATGAGAAGCAGGGCTTCAACATCTCGGCATAGTTCCAAGATTACCATTTCAAAGTTTGAATATGAGTATTTGAATGGGCGTGCAGGTGGGGCTCAAGAAATTGCAGATAAGAAGGTTGCAGCAGCTCATGCTTGGATTGAAGCTCTAAAGGCCAGTGAGAAGGAAATGTTGATGAAGACGGAATTGGCTGAGAAAGAGATCAGAGAGACGAGGGTGATGGAAGAACGAGGGGACTACAAAGCAAATAAATCACTTTCTTCAAAGCGAATGGTTGAGGGAGGATTACAGAACTGGAGACAGAAACGTGAGAAGAACGCAGAAAATTCAGAAGCTGAAAACTTTCAACTTGCATCTCATAGAAAATCTTTAAGAATTAATGGCAACTTGACTCCATCCAGGCGAGCTAAGTTTCGAATGTCTGCTTCACCAGCAGCTCGAAAGTCAGACTCACCAACAGAACGAAAGCCTGCCTCGCCAGGAGCACGACATATTAATTCATTCACTATTAAGAAGAAAAAGAAGGTAATGCCCAATCTCGCTAAGCTTTTTAGTGGCAAAAAAAATGACAAGGATCGGTAAGCTGCCTTGATTTTTTAGGCCTATCTGCACCTGTTCCCAGAAGCTCCCAAGGCAAGTGATTCCAGTCCATAGAGGGAAAGAAAAGTTGAACTTTGACATAATTTTAGTAGTAGGGGATAAAAGGCAATTGACGATGTCTTCAGAATAAGTGATCCTCTTCAGTGTTTCATTTTTTTTTACTTCAATGAAGAGGAACTCCTCGTTAGTGTGAGACGTCTAAGCGTCGCAATTTTTAGTTTTGTGGCTATTGATCTTGATAATGAAGTTACCTCACAATTCTGGTTTCTGATATGGTCTGACTACTGATCTTCATGATTTGTGTATACAACAATACATAGGGCACGCAGTGATGGAATTTCTCTTCTGGCATGGTCTAGACTACTCAGTCAAAGCCCAAAAGCCACATGTTTCCCAATTACCCTTATTGATTTTCAGGGTTTTTGTTTTAAATAAATGGCCCAGAAATGATAATGAACTCAACAATATTCATGGATGAGAGAGATAGCATGAAAGAAAGTAATCATCTCAGTACATCATAGGTAAGAGATGGGTGTAAACTCAAGAACAGAAGATGGAGGAGACGAACCCTTTCACCCACCAAACAATTCTGCTATGCTTTAATTTCTTAGCTGTGGCGAGTTTTTCATTTTCCAAATTATGGGCAACCAAAAGGAGCGATGAAGCATGCAGAAGCGTGTAATCACAATCACATTGAGAATGGCCTCAAATTTCTGCCGAAGTTATGAAGCTTAAACAGTAATCATCAAATAAAATGTTTTATCTCTCTCCTCAAAGTTCATAGAATGTTTGAAGCATAAAATTGTAAAAACTCCTAATCCAAAAGGGATGGAGGACCTGCAAGCCGTTGAGGGGGAAGCGGGAACAAAAAAACAAAACAGTAATCATCAAAATAATTTTGCGGTACCCATTTTTTACCTTACAGTAAATTCATGCCAGCAGAATATCTGGACTTTGACGAAGTTGCTCATCAGGGGTTCCGATCGGAACAGGTCACTCCTGAAGGCGACCCTAAGACGAAGAACAACCTCAGAACAGCTGATTCATGGCAACTCTTAAGCCACACACAATCCTAGTATGAACAAATGCTTGAGATATATTACAAGTCGGTATCAAGTATTAAAGTCCAAGTTGAACAACGATCAGAACCTCAAGAAAACGAAAAGCCAGTTGCTTTTGTATTCATTTACTCATTTACCTTGGATCCATAAACTGCTTATTGTAAGTTATCGTAAGAGATATTTAAATTCCTTATTTACTTTCCCAATTGAGGGATCTGTTTTCCAAAGGTATATAAGTAGGAGTGGCAATTCGGAACACGGCCATGAACTCAATACAAATATGATATAAAATTAACGAGTTTGTATTTGATGTTAATGGATTCGGATCAAAACAAATTAACCTGCTAAGACACTATTTATAAACGGGTCATTAACGGATTAACCAGCTTAAAACGAAAGCAAACCGTTATGACCCGTTTAGATTTTTATTCACAATCATAATTTTATTTTTATTAGATTGTAATATTAGTATTTTTCAATATGCTTATATTTTTGTTGTTGAGATTGTAATTCAGAATCTATACTCATATTTTTTAATATCGAGATCGTAATATTAATGTTTTTATTATAAGTTAAAATACAAAAATATAGATATTTTTTGTTAGTAGGTAATCTAGTTGTTTTTTTAAGATATTGTGGCTACTAAAAAATATAGATCTTAACTTCTATATAAAATTATGTTAATCAGGTCAAATAGATTATGTAGATTAGTTCAATCCATTTACATGATATAGGTTGAAATGAGTAATGTCGTGTTGATCAATTTCTAATTAATTATTACATGGATCAAAACGGATGACACGAAAAGACCAGCTATTTAAACGGATCGTGTTAAAGTTTAAAGATTTGACACGTTTAACTTAACGGATCATATTCAAGTTGAGCCATATAGTTTAATACCCATAACTTGACACGACACAAACACGAATTGCCACCCTGTTAATATAAGCAATAGAGATGCATCTCCTGCCATTCTAATTTACATGCTTTCCTCCATTTTGATTTCGTGAATACAGAAGTCCAGGAGCAATCTATGTTTCTTGCAGTTAAATCAGCCAAAGCCCCCAAAAATTAAAAAATAAAATCCAAGGCCACGAAATGTGTAGGAAAATTGATTTAGGATGATCCAATCACTTGAAATGTGCAAGAAAACTTAAGAAAGTCCAAGAACACATATGGAGAAGAAACTAATATTCTGTAGTATCAAAAGTAAAAGTAAATTATAGAGTAGTTCATATATATATACAAAAGAAGAGTGCATGTGCAACACGTGTAATAAACTAAATTTACAACCGAAGTAACTATTTACATACTCCAATACTCCCCCTCAAGATAGAGTGTGAATATCAAGAACACCCATCTTGAAAAGAAGATAAAGAAACTAATTAAGAGGCAAGGCTTCGGTAAAGATGTCTGCTACCTGATGCTGAGAGCTAACATGTAGAGTTTGAAGTACTCACACACCAGATGGTAGTTAATTTTTATATGCTTAGTTCTCTCGTGGAAAAAAGGGAAGCCAAGATACTTTACTGTCACAAAATAAGAATGCTGGATAATGAGAGTAATGCCAAAATCTTAAAGTAAAGCAATTAATCAAATTAATTCACAAGCAATAGAAGCCAAGACTCTATATTTAGCTTTAACTAAAGATCTTGAAACTATTTTTTTTTTCTTTGATTTCCAAGAAATCAGAGAGTCACCCAAAATGCACAAAACCTAGTCATTGATTTTCTGGTGTTTGGACAAGTTACCCAGTTATAATCTGTAAAGGCCTTCAAGTGTAATGAATAGGAAGATGCCAAAAAAATTACCTGACCAAATTTACCTTTGAGATACCTTAATACATGATGTGCAACATCTAAATGTGTTTGGGCAGGTTTATCCATGAATTGACTTAGGATTTGTATAGAATAATCCAAATCAGGTCTTGTTATTATCAAGTAAAGCAACCTCCCTACCAATCTTCTATAAACTATGAGATCTTCCAACAATACAGAATCTATTTTTGCCAAACGTAGGTTAGAGCTCATGAAAACTTTAGCTGGTTTACAGCCAAGAAAACTAGTATTAGATAAGATTTCCAAGGCATAATGCCTTTGACAAGGTAAAATTCCTTTAGAAGTTCTGGCCACTTCTAATCCAAGGAAATACTTAAGATCTCCAAGATCTTTAATCTGAAAAGTACTATGGAGAATGGATTTTATGTCTTGGACAACCTTAAGATCATTGCTAGCCACAATCACATCATCAACATATATCAAAAGGGCAAGAAATGTAGAACTAGAAACTCTAGTGAACAATTAATAGTCACATTTGGACTGTGTAAAATCATGTTGTAAAAAGCAATTAGTGAGTCTACAATACCACTACCTTGAAACCTGTTTTAGGCCATATAATGACTTAGTTAACCTGCATATCCAAATCTCCCCCTTGTTGCCATACCCTTGAGGTAGTGTCATATACACTTCTTCATTTAAATCTCCATGCAAAAATATATTGTTTACATCTAATTGATGTAAATACCAATTCTGTGAAGAAGCAACAAGAAGTAAACATCATACACTTGTAAACTTGGCCACAAGAGAAAAAGTGTCAATAAAATCCAACACCTCTTGTTGAGTGTACCTCTTAGCTACAAGCCTAACTTTATATCGTTCAATAGTCCCATATGATTTGTGTTTAATTTTGTACACTCATTTTCAACCAATGAGATGTTTATCAGGAGACAAGTTAGTGAGAACCTATATGTTATTTTTCTCAAGTTCAGATAATTTTACTACCATAACCTCTTGCCAATGAGGAAATCTAATTGCTTGATGGTAGTATTTAGGTTCAAACTGAGATGAGAGATTTATGGTGAAAGCACGATGTGTGTGAGAGAGAGTTTGTTATAAGAAAGGCAAGTAGACAAAGAATGAGGAGTACTTACCTTGGAAGAAGCTGTAACAATGGAAGAAGTTGTAGTAATGGAAGAGTCAGTGTTTGACAAAGAACAAGTGATTGAATCACACTGATATTGCTGCAAATATTGTGTTGGATGTTTGATTCTAGTAGACCTTCTGACAGAAGGATTATTAATGGAAGGATTAGAATTTGAAACTTGCTATGACTGATCAATGGGCACATATTGGGAAGAATTTTCTGCAGCATTTTAATGGGATAGGAAACAATAGGTGTATTAGAAGAAGGAGCAGGCATCACAAAAGAATTTAAAGAGACTAATTGAGGATCTAAAGAAATGTTGTTAATGTTTTTATATGGAAAGAGATGTTCATAGAATACAACATCTCTAGACAAGAAAGCAAATTTAGAATGCAAATCATACAATTTGTATCCTTTGACTCCAAATGGATAGCCCAGAAAAATGCATTTCTTAACTCTAGAGTCAAATTTTGATATTTAAGAAACAAGAGTGCTAGCATAGCATAAACAACCAAATACTTTTAAATTGGAATGATTGGGTTTTCGAGAAAAAAGGAGTTCATAAGAAAATTTGTTAGAAAGAATATGAGTAGATATATATGCTGCTGTTAAAACACAATCACCCCAGAAGCAAAGACGTAAATGGGCTTGAAACCTTAGGGCATGTGCAACTTCTAGTAAATACCTATGTTTTCTTTCCATTACTCCATTCTGTTGAGGAGTAGCTACACTGCTCTTTTGATGAATAATACCTTTAGCAGAAAAATAGGTGGACATATCAAACTCTAAGCCAATATCACTCTTAAGAATTTTCACTTTAGAACTAAACTGTGTTTCTACAAGGGCAATGTAAGAAATGAGTTTGGTTCTAGTTTCATACTTGGTTCTCATTAAGTATACCCAAGTTGCTCTTGTAAAATCATCAACAATAATGAGAAAATAGTGAAAACCATCTAGAGTAGGAGTAGAGAATGACCCCATATATCACAAGGGATTATTTTAAAAGAACAATAAGTATGAGATTCACTATGGGGAAAAACTAATCTGGATAATTTTGCATAACGACATACATCACAGTTTGTATGTCTTGAAGAAGTTACAATAGGAAAAAATCTATGTATGAAACTTTGTTTTAGAAAAGAATGATGGCCTAGGCAATAATGCCATGGGTCCAAATTGACAGAATCATAAGTACAAACTGAAGATACAACAATGGTTTTACTAGAACAGTTACATTAGATATTGATGCTTTATTGTGCAACAAATAGTAAAGACCACTTCTTTCTTCACCGAGACCAATCGCCTTCCATGTTTACAAGTCCTGAATGAAGCAAAATTTGTTTAAGAAGATTAGGGAACAATTAGAAGAACAGATAAGCAAACTAACTGATAAGAGATTAAAGGAAAAAGAAGGAACACACAGGACATTGTTAACAATCAAGGAATTTGAAATTTTAACAACTCCTGTGTGTGTAATTGGTGCTTTATAACCATTTGGCTAGGGGTTGTTCCGTCCATTTGGTCCGGTCCGGGGTGGGAAAATCCTGGACCGGGACTGGACCGAAACTTTTCGGTCTTGGGTTTCATGGACCGAGACCGATCGGTCTCAGTCTCGGTTCGGTCTAGTCTGGACCAAAATGACTGGTCTGGTCAGTTTCTTCGGTTCGGACCCACTAACTTTCACCCCTACATCTGGTAGTGTAACAAAAACTGATTTAACAATGGTATAAGAGGAAATGAGTGACACTGAGCTAACCATATGGTCAATAGCTCCAGTGTCGATAATCCATGGAATATCAAGATCTCAATGATATTTCTTAATAAAAAAAAAAACAAGGATTGAAATTCACAGTAGAGAAGGATTTACCCGATTGATTGAAAAAGATTAAGAATTTTGTTGAGCTGTGGTACCTACTAAATGAGATGAATTATGTATCTCTAGCAAAAAAAATAATTGTTGGCATTGTTCTTGAGTAAATGGCAATAAAGGCATCTCACTAACTTGTTTTTCCTATGAAACAATGCCAGATGGGTTACCATCAACATAATTGATTCTAGGTTTTGTGTTCTTGGAGCCAGGAGGATATCCATATAATTTGTAACACTTTTCTTTTGTGTATTCTGTCATTCCATAATGGCTACAAATAGGCTTTGGTTTTTGCAAAGAAGACTTGAATCTTGGACTAGATTTCTGGGAATCAGATTTCTAAGAATCATGTGCAGTAGAAGCCAAAGTAGTGGACTCCAAATTGGAAGATTTATGAACATGAAGGCTACGATAGCTTTCTTCTTGTAAAAGTAGGGAAGAAACTCTGTTTATGGGTGGCAAGGGATTTAGCAATAGAATTTGGGCTCTAACATTAGAGTATGTATCACTAAGCTCCATTAAAAACCGCATTATATACTCTTGTTGTTGATATTCCAGTACTGTTTTCAATACACCACAGTTACAATTCGGTCCCCAACCACAATTGAACAATGGTTTAAAATTCAATAATTCATCCCATAAAGTTTTCAACTCAGTGTAGTAATCACTTATAGACATGTCTTCTTTGAGTAAAGATGAAATTTCCTTCTAAAGTTGAAAAATTTGTGGCACATTCGACTGTGAAAACCTCTCTTTGAGGTTAGCCTAAAGTGTAGTAGTCGTATCAATATAGATGCAACTTGCTGAAATTTTATTTGAGACATAATTCAGAATCCACGAAAAAACTATGTCGTTGCATCAAAGCCAAGCATCTTGCGTAGGGGTTGAATTTGAAGCCAGACTCAAACTGTCGTTGTTAAACCCTAATTTGTTCTTTGCCCTAAAGCAATCCTCATAGATCTGCTCCAAGCATTGTAATTATCTCTATCTAGCAACTGAGAAACGAGAATATCCCTGGATTGTTACCATGATGAAAAAAATATGGACTGGAAGAATCGTCCATGAGGTTGACATTGGCAATAGAAGAACCAGCTATCGAGAACCAAAAAATTTCTTCTGATATCATGTAGGAAAATTGATCTAAGATGATCCAATCACTCGAAATGTGCAAGAAAACTCAAGAAAGTCTAAGAACACGTATGGAGAAGAAACTGAATCTTCTATATTATCAAAAGTAAAGGTAAAGTACAAAGTAGTTCATATATATATACACACACAAGAGAAGAGTGCATGTGCAACACACCTTGGTTTCTCATTAAGAGAACCAATGATCAAATCCCCCCTCTCCTATTTATAAAAAAAAATAAAAAAACAAAAAAGCATGTGCAGCAGTCACCACACCTTCAATAAACTAAATTTACAACTAAAATAACTATTTACAAACTAATTATCTATAAATAACTATTTACATACTTCAATAGGGTGGCACGTAGCATCACCGCTGCAAGTATGGACCCATTGTATTGAGAATTAGAACGACAGTAAGTAATCAGTCCCATGGAATGGGCCATCGTTACCGACAATCAACATGTAACGATAATTTTGTAAATAGTTGTGAAATAATTTATCAATAGTAATAAAATGATTTAAATTAAGATGTTTATTATATTTTAAAAAATAAGAGAGAAAAAAGTAAATAACAATATTATAAAGTTAAAATATTATTATAATATAATTTTTGTTTTAAAATTTGAAAGAATTATATTATTTTTTATGTTTTATTTTGAAATTTAAAAAAATTATAATGATTAGATAATGATTATTTGAAAATGTGAAAGATTTGAAATTAAAAAATATTTGTGTTTGTGTGATATTTGAAAATGAAATTATAAGAAGAGATTCACTTTCCAAACAAGCCCTTAATCTAGAGTTGGAGCCTACAGAAAAAGGGATAGATACATAAAATGAGTCTCATAGCATAAATATTCAATAAATATTACGAGAGCTACTTTTAAATGTCTATTTCTCTTCACTTTTAAGTCCTAAAATTCAATCGGTAAAGACCCAAATCCTAGTCTAACTACGTAAAACTCAAGATCTCTTAAGTTTTATAATTCCGGTCTAAGTTTTTAAATTTAAATTGAGAGAAAGATAGGCATTGAAGTAATAATATTTATTGAACAAATGTTCTGTATCTCTTTTATAATTTAGACCATCCCTGTAATTGTACAAGAGATCCCACTCTCATGCATGACTAGCACTATAGAAGAAGAGTACTAGTTGATACTTCATCATGACGTACTTTGGGCCAAATAACATGCCGCGTTATTGGCGCCACCACTGACGGGGGACGACAAAATGAAGTCGTAAGTCTTTGAGGAAGTCCATTTCGTTTCGATCATTGTCATGGAAAGAGTGTATGAGGCAGAAGCAGCAGTCAAAGCAATCCTACCAAAGTTTTTATGAACATTATTCAGCTGCTGCATTTGTGCCGTGTGAGCAGCAAGCATCGCCTCCAATCACGCCAAAACAGACTGCAACTTTTAAGAAAAACATGACCCTCAATGTGCCAGCCCACCCCCATGACAACTCTGTCTGCAAGAAAAAGCGAAAAGGGACTCTTCATGAGTCTCGTTTGCTGGCTTGATCGAATAGATTGACAGCCCATGAACTCGGGAATAAGTACATAAAAAAAGCAAATTTGTAAGTCATTAAAAGCTGGAAAATCATTACAAATTATGAAACATGATACTTGAATTTTGACATAATAATAAGGCATTTTCTACGTCAACTTACTAATATGAATAGCTATGTCACGCTTGATTTTGCCTTTGTTGGAAGGGTGTGTGACGCCATTAACTATTATTTATATACTTCTGTCTTTTGGCATTTAATTTGGACTTGGGAGTACTCCTAGCAAAACTAATGAGTGCTAATAGATACTAATCCTCGGACCAAAAAGAAAAAACAAACAACTACCAAGAAAGCTATAAAAATTATAATTATAGAAAATCATGATAGAATTCAAGTGTTTGAGACTCGTAAAGAAAAATGTTAAACACATATCACTTTTCACAATATTTTACACAACAATATTTTAAAAGGAAGATTATTTTTATAAATTAACTTGTAAAAGTAATATCATTTTATCAAAATACTCTTATTTTAAAATATGTGTTGTGAAATATATTGGGTGGGTATTATTCGAAAAGAAAACCTAACTTCTGGCCTTTTCCACGTTTTGTCCTCATGAATATGTCTCACTCTTCATTACTTATTTTTCTAGTCACTGGCGTTACAAACAAACGCCACTCGTTTGTATTACTCTGCACATTCTCTCTGTCAGTCTGTGCATTAAATCTGAGTCCTTTTAGTCACATGTATCGATTCCCTAATACGTTAGTTTTCCCAGCAAACCCATATTTCTTCTCTGCATTCCCTCCGAGAGTCGCTTTTCCAGAAGATGGATTTACAAGCGATTTGCTTGTCTTTCCTCATGTGCAACTTTTTCGCTATTGTAGGTTCACTAAATGACGAAGGTTCTGCTCTTTTGTCATTCAAACAATCGTTAGAAAACAACTCAAATAGCCATCTGTATAACTGGAACTCTTACGACGAAAGTCCTTGTTCATGGAATGGAGTTAAATGCAGAGAAGAAAAGGTTGTCTCTCTCACCATTCCAAATAGGAAACTCGAGGGGTTTATTCCCGCCTCCCTTGGAAAGCTAACTTCACTTCGCCGTGTTAACCTTCGCAACAACAAGATCTATGGAAGTTTGCCAGCCGAGTTATTTGATGCCGTAGAGCTAAAAAGCTTGGTCCTTTCAGGAAATTCATTATCCGGGCCTATTCCTCGAGAGATAGGGAAGCTTAGAAACCTAAAAACATTAGACCTTTCGCAGAACTCCTTCAATGGTTCCATACCTTCATCTCTAGTTCAGTGCAGGAGATTAAAGATGCTTGTCCTGGGTCAAAACAGTTTAACTGGCTCTGTTCCAGATGAATTTGGAAATAGTTTGATAACTCTTCAGAGAGTCAATCTTTCCTTCAACAAATTCAGCGGACCCATTCCTAGCACTATGGGCAATTTGTCAAGCTTAGAAGGAACACTCGATCTGTCACACAATTTTCTTAATGGTCCTATCCCAGCAAGCCTGGGGAGCCTACCTCCGACAGTATATATTGATCTTAGTTACAACAATCTTAGCGGACCAATCCCACAAATCGGTGCGCTGTCGAATGTAGGACCAACAGCTTTCATTGGCAACTCTTTGCTCTGTGGAACACCATTAAAGATTCCATGTCCTACAAGAATTCCTGATTTTCAATCTATATTTCCCTACCCTTCTCAAAATACAGGTGGTAGGTCTGGCAAGAATGATGAAGGCAAAGACAAATATTCAACTCGGGCTATTTTGATCTCAATTATTGCCAGTGTAGCGGGAATCTGCCTTGTTTGGTTGCTGGTCTTCTATCGGTGCAGAAGAACTTCTGCCGGTCAGGGTGGCGTACGTGTTGGTGGCTGCAGTTTTGAGAAAGCATTGATGGTTAGAAAAGAGTTTTTCTGCTTTGCAAAACAAGACCCAGAGACCTTATCAGAAAACATTGAGCAGTACAAGTTTGTGCATCTGGAACAGCAGCCTAGTTTTAATCTAGACCAACTTCTGAAAGCGTCCGCTTTTCTATTGGGTAGGAGTGGAACTGGGATTGTGTATAAAGTTGTTCTTGAAAATGGGCTTGCCTTGGCAGTGAGAAGACTGGGAGAAGATGGAGGCTCTCAGAGGTTTAGGGAGTTCCAATCTGAAGTGGAAGCAATTGGAAAAGTCAGACATCCCAATATCGTGGCTCTTCGAGCTTATTGCTGGTCTGTCGACGAGAAGCTGCTCATCTATGATTACAAACCCAATGGTGACCTCGCCACTGTAATTCATGGTAAAACTTGATCACACCAACCTTTCTTCTTTAAATGTTCTCTGTTTTCCTTTCCCCCTCTTTCGATGCTTCCAAACACATGCACGAACTAATTAATACAAAGATGCATAAGGGTCATTTTTTCTTTTTTAACCTTTTGGTTTTCTCCAGTTTAAAATTCCTGTAAAGAATTCCGTATGTGTTTTTTTTTTTTTTTTCACATTGTTCTAATCTTCTGGCACCAGGGAAAGCTGGAATAGTGCCCTTCAAACCACTCTCATGGCCTTTTCGATTAAGAATCATGAAAGGAATAGCGAGAGGTTTGGCTTATCTTCATGAATTCAGTCCCAAAAGGTATGTTCATGGGAACTTGAGACCTAGCAACATACTACTTGGGCAGATGATGGAACCCCATATCTCAGACTTCGGACTTCGCCTACTCACTAATATAGACGGAGAATCCCAAACATATGAATTGGAACAAATGAGTAATGGAACAGGAACACCACAAAGCAGTTCTCCGTACGAATTTCTGCCAACAAGTCCGACCGTAACAGCAAGGTCTAGCTATCGAGCTCCTGAAGCGTCTAGACTCACCAAGCCATCACAAAAGTGGGATATCTACTCATATGGAGTGATTTTACTAGAGATGATTTCTGGAAAGTTTCCAATGATGAAGATTGGTTGCCTGGAAATGGATCTGGTTCAATGGATTCAGCTCAGCATTGAGGATAGGAAGCCACTCTCCCATGTCTTGGACCCCTTCATGGGTCATAATTTAGACAATGAGGAGGAGATAGTAGCCATAATTAAAATTGCTCTAGCCTGCGTTCAAAAGAGCCCTGAAAAGAGACCTTCTATGAGGTACGTTTGTGATAATTTGGAAAGATTGGCCTCATCCACTTTATTGAGAGACAATACCGGATAGCATGTTTGTTCATTGTCCTTGTGAATTGTCGGCAGCAAACTTTGTGTCTCCAAGAGTAGATCTTTTTCTGTACATGTATTCTGCAACTACTGCCTTATTTATCGGACTTTTAACATCCGTTTCCCTTACTTCAGTAGAAATAATTGACAGTTCTTTTCGTACTTACCTCAAGTATGCGTTATGTGTAATCGTTGCCATTAAGAAGGCTGACAAAATAGTTAGACAAAATAGTTAGACAAAAATAGAAAGATCTGCAGCTAGACAAAACAGCTTCCAAAAAAACATTAACCATCAATATAAAAATAGGCCTTTCTTTAAGAGAAGATTTACAAGGTTATATATAAGACACAAGCAATCACATCAAGCAGAAAACATAATGACACTCCAAAAAGTAAGATTTTAAAAAATGGGATTGTATATGGAGCACCCGGAAATCTCCCTTAACCGTTAAATGCATCCACTCTTTTACAAACAACTAATTTCACCGATAAAGTTGGACAACGCACATGATTGCCCAAATGAAAGCAATTCTCAGAGTTTTCATTTTAATTTTCCCGTGTGTACCTTTCTCCTTTTTCTTCTCAGTAGAAAAGGGATGGTTTCAAGTACGACATAGCCGAGATGGCTCATTTTACAGGGCCTTAAAACATGGTAAGTAATTTGATTTCAAACAACTTTGCATATTGCATCATGTTAAGATTACCTAGCCTAATTTCTTCCTAGTAGGCGGATCTTTGGCGGATGCCAGCAATGGCACGCCATACACGAGCAATTAAACTACAAGCACTTCAACCGGAGCATATGAAAGCCCTTATATGGATAGTATTATAACAATTAAACTACAAGCACTTCACCTTCACGCATAAAACCGTTCTTTGTAGTTCTACAACCTGATATGAAAGATTTAATATCATATACAATACGAGCAACATAACATTGGTGTGGAAAGCAAAGAAAAAAGGGTAAACAAACAAAAACAAAATTTTAATTCTCATCCCAGACAGTGAACACAAACCCATATCAAAATGAGAAACCAGGCAAGCTTTTCAAAATTTAAAGTGACCAAAGGATTTCTACCAAAATTTTTTCTTCCCAGAGAATAGAATCATAGCGGCTGCGTGGGTCTGATCTCTTGCTTGAGGTTGTCTTTACGCAAATAAGCAAAAGCCTCGGATCCTGTTGTGGCTTTAATCATGGTTTGTAATAAGAACTCAGGGTGGTGGAGGCTGAGATTTGTATATTTGGATGCGTGCAGGATCATCATCCAGCTCATTCCTGAAATTAGGAGGTTCCCTGGAAGGAATAGGAGTAGACCGAGGTTGGTGATGCATCTCAGGAATGCCCATGAGCTGTTGCTGATTTTCATCATAATGACTGTGCACAAGTGGCATGGCTACATTGGCATGGCCATTTATGTAGACTTGTGAGGCTAAATCAGGCTTGGCAGGAGTTACTGTAGCGTCCTTGTAAGCAACTTGGGGACTGATCAATGATGCATTTGGATGAATAGGATGCTGACTGGAAGCAGTTGCAGTGTTAACCAAACCACATTGCATAGGCAAATCACCGGGCGTCATCTGTCCAACAGGCACGAAGTAAACAGGGACAAGCTGATTGGGCTGATAATGGAACTGCTGCTGCGGCTGGGCTGGATAAATCTGGTAACAAGGCGAAATTGGCAATACGCCAGTAGGGTTATGGTGTATGTAGTTGCCACCCACTTGTACGAACTGCACTTTTTGCTGAAGTTGATTTGACTGTAAAGATAATGGAAACCCAGCAACCGAATGGATACGGGAGAAAGAATCAGATGGGACTTTAGTCTCTGGTTCAGGGGGCTTACAAGGTACACCTTTCTCCAAGAATGAAACTTGAACAACTGGATCTAGGCAAGTTGCAGCCTGTGGGTGGGAAATGGCACTTGTAACACTATTATCACTGCGAAAATTAGACAACCAATCACTCAAGTCAGAGCTCCACTCCGTATTTATTCCAGCAAGAAAGCATTTTGCCTCTTAAAAATTCTATTTCTCGAGCTTCTATTTCTTCCGTTAAGGAAAATGAAAATATTGGAAAATGAAGGAACCAACAATGTCGAATTTTTTACATGAATGTCAAACCTCTTACAAGCGAGATCTTCCTAGTACAGACTCTTACTAGTCAGAGTGAGATTTTCCTAAAATGAGAATTTCAAGAATATTATCTAAACACACAACAGATTAGTCTGAAATTAAAGTCATTGCCTTTCCTCTTCCTCATATTTTCTAAGCAAACGAAAACTGGATGTGAGCGAGAAGAATCGGACGAGTCTAGAAAACAGAGCAAAACCCAACATGACAGAAACTGTTGGTGTACCTTGCAAACGAGTCCGAAGAAAGCAATGTAACCTTGATATCTTGCAGATTAGCCCCGCCATGAGCATCCTCAGCCTGAGCCTTAAGCGAAGACAAATTGCTCGAAGAAGCCGAAGACGAAGCGGACCCGAAAGACGAAGAAGACTCCAAGACCATCGACTCCGCATTCGAAGTAGCACCATTACTCAACTCCCCACCACTGAAACTCTCACTCTGTCCATCACCATCACCCTCCCTACCCATTACCACCACTTTCTGCATAATCTTGGCGCTCTTAAGCGCATCAGAGAACCAAACCTCGGTCTTGGGATGATGAATGACCGCGGGCGGGAAGAGAAACAATCTGATGCGGGAGGACGTAGTAGAAGATGAGGAGGAGGAGGGGGAGGAAGAGGAGAGGCGGATGAGGTGGTGTAGAAAGAAGAGAAGGTCGGGGTCGGAGGCGAGGGGTATGAGGGAGGAGAGGTCGTGGTGGGGAGGGAGGAGGTACTTGAGGGTGAAAGGGAAAGGGACAGAGAGTGTAGAGGCGAGAAGGGTGGTGAGGGAGGAGAGCGTGGTAATAATGAGGGGGTTGAGGGAGATGATCTTGGTTTCGCCGCCTGCGTAGTAGAGTGAGTTGGTGCTTAACCGTGGGACTATGTGACCGCCATAGCTACACATTAGCCGGAGCTTTGTGGCAGTGGTAGTGATGGGTGGTGGGTCCATGGTGTAGATCGAGATCGAGGGTTTTCGATGGAGAAGTGAGTAGTTGAAAGTTTGGTTTGAAACTTTGAAGGGGGAACTAACGAAGCGGCTGAGCCGAGAGAGAGAGAGAGACTAGGAAGGGTGCTGAGGTTTGACAAAGATGATACTTACGTTATGGATAAAGTCGATGGGTTTTTTATTCATTCCTCCCCATTTCACATTTTATAATATTTTTTTTAAATTTATTTTTTTAAAATTATTTATAATTTTTTATTTACTATTCATATAAAAATATATTTAATAAAAAAAATTTTAAAAAAATAAAATATAAAATATAATGTGAATAATAAAAATTAAATAGATTTTTTCAAAGTGAAAAGTAGAACTTTGTGTCGTGTGTTGTGCTGAGTTAGGGTAACAGGTGGCTCGGACAGGGATGTGGGAAGAAGCCACATCAGCTTCCTTGGATTTTTGGCAACACTACATGTAAACCGGTGGAGCCATCGAGAGGGGTCACGTGGAAAATACTATCACCGCACATGTTTTCCTTTTTTTTTTCCCATCCTTCTGTTAAAACTACAAGGATCCCCCCCTGCCGGGGCAGAAGATTTTGATAAGGAATTATTTCCATGTTTGATAGATGAGAGACACGATGGAGAAGAAAGTAAGATGAAGGTGTTGGATAAACGCGGCTGATTATGTTATAAGCATGTAAGTCAAATTTTGGTAGCCAGTTCTTAATGACAATTTGGGCTATGTGAGTTGTTTCCTTCATTAATTACATATCAATTTATTTGAATTTATCCTTGAAAGAAAATATCTTGAAATGAATAATGACTTTCATTCCCTTTCATCTTATCTTTATTGCTTCTCAGTAGCGAAAAACATTTGGTAAACACACTTGATTGGTTTTGGACTCTTTCATTTTGTCTCCAGGGATATCATAGGTGTTTAAAATATTTTAATTTAAAATATCAAAGCATGATACCATTTCAAGGTTTTAAAGATAAATATATATATATATATATACATATAATTTTCAAAGAAATAATATGCAAGAAAATGGCATTGTATGGGCCAAGAGAACTAGAGAAGAGACCAATGTTAATTTTATGCAATTAACTCATATCATGCTAGAAGGCACCATTAAGGGTACACGGTAATGAAAAATACGAACTTGGCAGCCCACTACCCAGAATCTCAAAAAATTTCTTCATTATCCTCTCGAGTCCTTGAGATGAAATCCAATAATTTAATAAATAAATTGACAGGATCCGTTTACTTTTAATATGATATGAATCTAATATTTTTCCGCAGAACCGGAACGTGCCGATCATCAAGCTGTTACACGTAGCCCAGTACACGCGTACACAGAATCACGGTATCTCTCTCTCACACGCGCGTACTGTGCAAGCACTGACCTCACCACGGTAAGTTGGTGACAGTAGAATCTATTTTCAATTTCGCTGACAAAATCGAAGCTTTCAGTTTCAGGTAATGAATGAAGCCCTTTACTTTTCGTATTCTGTTGTCTAGATGTCCCACTTCTTGTTTATCCTAATTCTACTCTATGTGGAGGAGACTCTTTGTATGTATTCGTCTTGTCCTTTCCTACCAGTTCAGCACGAAGCTTCCTGTGGCTATTTCTACTTCCCCTTAAGTATAATCTGACATGGTGACACCCTATAAGCTCCGTTGCCAACTGCATTATTTTTGTATGGTTTTGGTTTGTTCGAACAATGCCTTGGTGGGATTTGGGATCTCTTTCTTGGTTTAGGATCTTTCGGGTAAGATTTTTTTATGTTTTTTAGAAATTTCTACCGACATTGGGTGTTTTGGCTCGTATTCCCGGATTATTTAAGCTGATGCCTTTGGGCTTGTTTGGTACCTTGGTTTGATATCCTGGATTTTTTAGTAGTAGTTTATAGATTATATGGATTATTGAGTTCACGACTATTTTGGGCGCTATGTATCGGGAGCTGAATTTACTATGCAGGTGATAGTTAATTTGGGGATGAAATATTTCGAGGGTTAGTCCCGTATGATTTTTCACAACACATTTATGTTAATTTATACGCATAGCCCTACTCCCAGTAACTTCGGGTTCGTCATTGACGCTCTGTCCGCCATTCAGTGTTATTCAAAGCCTCACAAAGCTTCCTTTGCGTTCTGGTGCATTCGGTTTTTGTCTTCATAGTTTTTAATCTGGAAATATGACAAAGAATTTTGTTAGGCTTTGGGATTTTAGCCTGCTAGATTAATTTGGACCATCATGGAGGATGATTACCTGTGCCTTCTTAACTGCAATGGTATTTTGTAGATCAAGAATCAACGGTTTGCAGTATAAATAGCTAGATACAAAGTAAATTAGCTTTTGAGGTAACTTAAGATGCACGCACTTATTCTTGGACCCATAAACTCACCCACGTGTTTAATTTCGTTTTCTGGTTGAGCCAGTTATTATTTAAAGTTATGGAGTTAGGATACATATGCAACTTTCTTAGCTGCAATGTGGAGCCCTGAATTTAAATTTTTGTCTGCACGATTAAACTAGGTGAAATTCCGTGTACATGGCATTCTTTTAAATATTGACTTCTTGGGATTATCTAGGAAGTATCAAGCAAGAGGTCAGAGATTTCTGTGGTTGCTAGTGGTTGGTTTTCTCCCGATGACTTTCCATTGATAGAACAGAAGAATAAAGAGGTACTTAATTATCTTTCCTAACTATTCATTTGAATTAGCTTGAGTGATTATTTGGCTAACAGAATTTGAATCTGCACCTTTTATGTGGAGTTTTGTTCAGTTCAGTAACTAGTGGAACTTTTTGTTCCCATATTATAGTTAATTGATGTAGGGTTCTTCTTCGTTGGTTTACTTTCTTGAATATTGATGCTTCACGACATCCACGTGGCTATGGAGTTTCTTGAGACTGATTAGTGTTATTAAAATTATTATTTTCAAAATATAAGTTTTTCAAGGTATGGTACTGATTACACGACTTGTTTATAGTTGTCTTGATAATTGTAGCCATCCCAAAGGAATCATCTCCGAATTCTATGACAAGCATGTAATGGCCTTTTCTTGTAATGTCTTCATTGTAATAGAGTATCCAGTGTTCTAAAGTTCTTGCATTAAGATAACATCTTTCATAGTAGGTGTCAATTCGCTATATGAAATTGAAGCTTCTCAATCACTGAATTTTGTATCAAAGTTCGTTGTTTTTCTTCATTTGTAGTTTTCTTCTGCATTGGATGTTTATGTAATGATGATATGCTTATAAAGTGGTTTTTTATGTACTGTTCATTTGCATTCTGTCTTTATGTTGTTGCCAATAGTCACTGTCACTGCAGTTTTAGGTAGCAGCTGTATCTTATGACGTTTCATCATTGGTGCCATGGAGATCTGACCAAAGCACTTCTTGAGCTACTTACACTGTTTAACTAGGGATATGTATGTTGTAATGATTCCTGTCTATAATTTTTCATGTCTGCCTTTTACAGAGTCAAATCATATTGTTTTGGGCTGCAATACTCTATTGTCTTTCTTCTGAGATACTGAAGATGTCAGAATCTGAAAGGTTTTCCCTATAATTGTTGAAGTATATGTGAAAGACAAGATAAAAATATGTGAAAGAGCATTTGATTTGGAGTTTGCCTCTTGTTTGGGGCTGTCTCTGCGTTGCCACTATTCTCACCATAGACTTTACGTATCATTACGGTGTTCTATCAGGAATCTCTAACACTCTGAAATCAAATAATTCCAATTCTCATTGTGGTTACATGTATAACAGGAAAGAATGAGGGAAGTTCAGCTTGGTTCACATACTGTGAAGTCCCATGGACTCACAGTTGCAAGGACACATTTGCATGACTGGCTGATACTTGTGCTTCTTATGCTCATTGAGATCATCCTATATTCAATCCATCCATTTTATCGCTTTGTTGGGAAGGATATGATGAATGACCTCAAGTATCCCTTGAAAAGCAACACAGTACCAGTTTGGGCTGTTCCTGTAAGTGTTCCTACATGATTATGGTATAGATGTTCCTGTAAGTGTTCTTTTATAGCACGTTATGTACTTGGTCCAATGCTGTTGATTTCAATGGCATGGCCCTCCATGATTTCCTTATATCTCTTGCACCCTCTTAGTCAGGGTTGTCTCTGTATATACTGGGCTAGGCCTATTCTTAGAGTAATATAATTTGTTTACTTATCAAAAAAAAAAAAAAAAATGTAACCCTAGTATTGTAACTTGTAAGTACATTTTTAGAGTGAAGAAACTGATGAGAAGGCTCTGTGTTCTGTTTTTTGGATGATTAGGTCTATTCAGTTCTGTTGCCAATTGTGGTTTTTCTTGTCGTCTATTTCCGGAGAAGAGATGTCTATGATCTTCATCATGCCATACTAGGTGATAAATCTTATGCCTCCCTATTGGCTTATCTAGTAAAAACTATTGGTGTGCAATTAACTGAAGAAAAATCTATTGGACAGTTTTTTTACGTAAGTATATTGAGACAGTTTGATGATTTGAAAATTATTTGTTATGTGCAGGTCTCTTGTTCTCTGTTCTAGTCACAGCAGTTATTACAGATGCTATAAAAAATGCTGTTGGTAGGCCTCGGCCAGACTTCTTTTGGCGTTGTTTTCCTGATGGAAAGGATGTATGTCTCGAATTACAGTTCCTTTGCACTTCCTTCTAAGGGAGCATAGTGTCTATGATGTTTGTTTTTATATATATCATGCCATCGATAATGGCAGTTGATAACCAGTTTCTTCTCAGGTTTATGATACGTTGGGAAATGTTATATGCCATGGTGAGAAAAATGTCATAAAGGAAGGACATAAGAGTTTTCCCAGTGGTCATACTTCATGTAAGCTTCACTGTACTTCATTTGTTCTTCTATATTGCCACTTAATGAATATATTTGTTTTGCTAAATCTTTTGAAAGAATTATTGGGTTTGAGGAAATCTTAATTCTGGCAGGGTCCTTTGCTGGTCTAGGTTTTCTGTCACTCTACTTATCCGGAAAAATAAAAGTATTTGACCGCAGAGGCCATATTGCAAAACTATGTATCATCTTCTTTCCTTTACTTTTTGCAACACTTGTTGGCATTTCACGGGTGGATGACTACTGGCACCACTGGCAGGATGTATTTGCTGGAGGTCTCTTAGGTTAGTGCTACTTTAATCCGTCCTTTAGGCTATTGCAACTGCTTAGCAATATTATTTTATGTTTATCTTTATTAATTACTTGGATAACACTTTTTTGTAGGGCTCACAGTGGCTACATTTTGCTATTTGCAGTTCTTTGCACCCCCATATCATCCTGAAGGTATTCTCCCAGGCTAATCCCTTGTGCTGTTTTATATATTTGGAGACAATATTTTTTTTTTGATAAGTAATCAAGATATTGTATTCATATAAATAGGCAGAGCCCAAGTACACAGGAAGTATACATGATAAACGCCTAACTAGAGGTTACAATAGAAAGAAGAAGATCATGGACCCTAAGTCCTTTGCAACCTATAGCCCCCGCCCATAAGAACAAAGACTTAAAAAAGAAAATTTTAATCTCTTCAAAGTTCTCTCTTGATCATCAAAACATCTAGCATTTCTTTCACTCCAAATAAACCAACACAAGCATATTGGTACCAATCTCCAAATTGCTGCTACCTGAGAATCTCCATATAGTCCTCTCCAGCTCGCGAGGAAATCTACCAATCTATTAGGCATAACCCAAGACAAACCGACTCTTGAGAAAAAATCATCCCATATAGCCTTAGCCACCTCGCAGTGTAAAAACAGGTGATCAACTAACTC
This sequence comes from Cyclocarya paliurus, assembly GCA_029856935.1. Lineage (NCBI taxonomy): Eukaryota > Viridiplantae > Streptophyta > Magnoliopsida > Fagales > Juglandaceae > Cyclocarya > Cyclocarya paliurus. The sequence goes on along the minus strand of CM056946.1, from coordinate 38,555,575 downwards.
CCCATGCTTCTTACACATGCAACACTAATTTAGGACAATCACTCGTTGTTTCATCAAATTATCTGTGGTAAGAATCTTGCCCAAAGCTGCTGTCCATAAAAAGAAAGTTGCTTTTGAAGGAGCTTTTGTCTTCCATATGCTCTTCCACGGGAACATAGACATTCTGGAGTTCGAGAGTTTATGGTAAAAGGAACTGACAGATAAGATAGATTTCTTAGAATGATTCCAGTACATCTTGTCACTGGAGCCCCCAGGAATACTTGTGGAATATAACGTCGCAAAGAATTCCGTAATAGACTCCAACTCCCAATCATGAGCTGCCCTAATGAAATCAATATTCTATTGAGAGGTACGATTAGAAAAGACCAACAGATCAGCAATAGATGCCTCCTTTACTCTAGCCAGCGCAAAGATGGCAGGGAAGGTATCTCGTAGGCACAGACTGCCACACCATATATCAAACCAGAAACGAACTTGTGACCCATCGCCTACAACAAAATGTTCATGACCCCGAAATGATCCCCAAAGACTCCTAATGTATTTCCACAAACCCACCCAATGAGTGCCTCGTACCTCATTCGAGCGCCATCCTCCCCAAGCTTCCCCAAATTGAGAATCTATGATAGGCTTCCATAAGGCCTCCCTTTTATTTTGGTAACTCCACAACCACTTACCCAACAGAGCTTGGTTGAATTTCATCAAATGTCGAATCCCCAAACTTCCCCCAGAAATTGGAGTACAAATAGTTGCCCAATTAACCAAATGGAATTTAAACTCTTCCCCCAATCCACTCCATAAGAAATCCCTTTGTAACTTTTTAATGCGGTTAGCCACATTTAAGGGAAGCGGATACAAAAACAAAAAATAAGTGGGTAAGTTAGAAAGAGTGCTTTTAATTAAAGTCAACCTACCACCTTTCGACAAGTATAATCTCTTCCACGCAGCCAATCTGCACTCCACCCTTTCTACTACCTCATTCCAAATTCTTTTAGATTTAAAAGAGGCACCCAACGGTAAGCCTCCATTTAAAAGAGGCATCCAAATCTTGGCTTACTGTTTGGAGACAATATTTCCTAAAATGATATTGGAAGGCTCCATTGCTATTTTAGATGATGATTATACTTAGGGGTGTAAATTTAAACTGGAAAACCGGTCGGAACGGGACCGGTTTTGAACTGGTCCGGTCCGGAACCGGTTTCTAAAATGTGTAAACCGGTTGGAACCAGTCTGGTTCCGGTTTTAGGATTTTCCGGACCGGACCGGACCGGTTGATAAAAAATATATATAAAAACTAATATTTCATATATAAGTTTTATTAAAAATTAAAATTATACAAAATATTATATATATTAATATATAAGTTTTATATATAATTTATAATTATATGTGAAATTTTTATATATATAATATAATTATATATCATATATGAAATAATTTTATATTATAATTTATAAATTATAACATAAAATATTAATCTTAAATATGAACATTTGTAATTTGTTTATCATATGCTATTAATATAATTATATATAAGATAATGTTATTATAAAATAAAAGTTTAATCTTAAAAATGAAAATGTAATTGATCATGTATTATATAGCTATACTAATAGTCTAATATTAATACTATTAGTCTAATATTATACTAATGTCAAATTTACATTTTAAAAAAATCGAAAAACCGGACCGGACCGAAAACCGGTAAAACCAGAAGTACCGGTTTAGGAGGATAACCGGTGCGTAATCGGTTTTGAAAAATACAAAACCGGTCATACCGGTTCGGTCCAAGATTTTGTCCAAAACCGGACGTGACCGGACCCGTTACACCCCTAATTATACTAATCCATACCATTTCCTAAAATGATTTATGGCGATGTTTCTTGTATAATATAATGGTCAGCATTAAATTCACAAGGTGATTGCATTTCTCCAACAGCATTTTCATCTTTTTTTTCCTATATTGAAAGAAAAAAAGGGCTGTTATGCAATCATTCATATTTCTGCTACTAAATGAGCTAGGAAAACTATACTTTCTGATGCTCTTTTTGTGGTCTCTTCTCTCTCTTCTCAAGAGCCAAGAAAAGCATTGCTTGTCTATGTACATGGATTAGGAAGCTTGAAATGGATTTGGTACAACACCAGAAACAAGTGATGGACGGGACGAGAAGAATTTTATTACATCCCTTCTTGTCCTCATCTATTAGGGGCCCTTGTTCCCTTTGGTTGTACAAATTAATGTTTAAATCATTGTCTACAGTGTAAATGTACGCTGTTCATAAAATTTTGTTACCAAGGGAACATGCACATACTTGTGTTATCTTCAGAATGGACATTGATTGTATTATTTATAAATAGAATTCATGGAACCTGGTATAACCTCTGGAGAGTCTTTCGAGGTTAGCTCGACAACCTTGGGTTTTTTGTGCTAGATTGGTTTGACCTTGGCCCTTAGGTGGGTGGGATGAGACCGAACAATTGATTCAGTACCTTAGTGAAAAAGATGCATTCATCACGAGTCAAGATAACCTTTTGGACAGAAGTACATATAGCATCTTGACTGTGTACTTGGAGTAATTAGGAGAAAGTTATAAAAAGCTTCAGATGAACTAGAAATGTATTCTTTACATCCATTATTGGACATTACCTATAAGAAAAAACTTCCATTATTGGATATGATTGTCTACTAGGTGACTAAAATTGGCTTGTCTGGTGCATATTTCATTGCCATGCCAACATGACTACTACGACCATCAGCATGTATGACTGGTGATGGTTGAAATTCATAGCCAGTTGAAAGATGGACTTAACCATGGATATGTCAATTTTTCATTTTCTTTTCTTCTAACTTGGACGCTTTATAATAACTGAGGTTCTGCACTTACTGTTTGTAGGTTGGGGGCCTTATGCGTACTTTCGGGTGTTGGAGGAGTCACATGGAAGAACACAAGCAGCCAATACCGTCAATGCAGGCAATGTGCAGGCCATGGAGGCGCAGGTTGAGAACGAACAAGATGAAAGAAGCATCCACGGGTGTATCGGTATATCCCTGGCACGCAATTCTAGTTCAAAATTGGAAGAAATTGAATCTGGCAGGACATAGTTCTGTATAGTATTTGTGACACAGTCCAATCTCAGTACCATTTACTTCATCGACATTTATGTGTACGCATATGTGCGCTAGACGATAGGATGCCTCTACTTGTCCTAGTAAATTTTGAAACTTTCGAATGCAGTTTTCCATCTTTTTTATATACAATGTAAAGCGGAAGTGTAGCTTGGAAATGATGCAAACATTTATCCTCTTCAAAGCTTTGATTTTATGATTCAATTTATTGTAGGTTTGTAAAACACTCTTATAAAGCTTACGGTTTGAGTGAATTCTGTTGTCACCCTCTGAATTAAAAGAGGACTATATGTATATATACTTCTAACCAATGCAGATTTCATTCGTATTCACAAAAAAGGAGTTGATCAGAAGGGTGGGGAAAGGGCGCCAAACAAATATACAATACACCGACAGGGAAAAAAAATCAAACCCATAAAAATATACTGTGCAGTTGTTATGGGAATCCTTCAAAGATGAATAATTTTCGTAAGCTTCCTCAAAAATTAGTTATTGATAGGAGAAATACTTGGAAAAGGAAGTGTCAACAACGAACCCCATATCACATACGCATATGGAATAACAGGCATGAGGAGCATCGTCACCGATTCGAGATGACCATTAAAATCCGCAATCCATTGGAAGAGAACAAAGCGCCCCAATCAATGCATAATCTCCCTATTATCACGGCAGATAGCTCGTCTGAGCTATGGCTGTAAACTTGAGAGTGGACTTTAAAATAGAGTACGTTAAGCCGAATTGCATTGAAACTTATTTGACCTTTGCACTATACTTTATAAAAAAATCCTGATTTAGTGGTGTGGATTTATAATTTCTACGTGATTTTGCAGAGGGTTCCGATTATGATTTGTGTCAATCAAGATTTGAAATTTAAGATTTGGTATCGAACAACGTAATAATTATGAAGGATTTTAGATAATTACTGCAATTATTACAATAGATCTCAAGAATAAAGATTGACGATGTGAAATTACCTAGTTAGAAACATACCTCACTGTCCTTTTTAAATATGAAAGCTCTTGGAGAATTCCATTATTATTATTTCTGTATCCGTTAGATGTAAGAAAGAATTGGCCACAAAACCATTATGCTTACGGTACTTTCTTATTTTATTATGCTCTTCTTTATATAGTAAAATCTATATTTTCATTGTGTTTGCCATTAAAGCTTCTCTGTGTTTGCTTTGCTTGTTACACTCGAGTCTCTTCAAGTAAATTAAGTACTAGAGGAGTAGGGAAACGGAGTAACAGAGAGGTATGCAGAGGCAGTGATGGGATTTGTATTTGTGTTGAGTTGTGATTAATCGTTTTAATGATTATTATTATTATCTACAAGCTTGTCCAAATTTACATTGTGTTAGTCTTTCACTTCTTTAATTGGCAGAAAAAGAGATTGCTTTTTAGAGCATCTTTAATGGATGATGTAAAATACAATTTACTTGTAAAATACGAAGAAATTTGGTGGAAAGTCACGTCAAATAGATGTTGTATTTGATCTTTATTTAACAGTCTATTACAGTAAACCCAGAGTAGACTCCTCGGATTTATTTTTTCCGACCTTCATTTGAGTCCCTCTCTTTGAGAGCACGCTTTTCCACTGTGATAGTTGAAATAGGTTGTTGACTTTGGGAAGTTGGCTGTTCTTTTATTAAGTACAAGCTGAAGCAAGCCGTGGGTTTCCAATAAGATGTTGTCTGCAGTTCAATATGGGTCCGGCCAGCATGATGCACGTTTTAATTATCATTAAGTAGTACGTGTTATAAAATTAAGCTGTACCAAATTACCAATACACATGCCTGTTATATATATTGAATTATATGTTCTTGTATATGGGTGATAATGCATATATCAAAAGCTATGAAGATATTATTGTTAGTTAGAAAAAATATTTTAAATGAATAAAAAAATATTAAATGATATAGAGAAAAAATAGATTGTGTGGTATATTATAAAATTCAATATATATATATATATGAAAAATTGGTGATGTATATTAATAAATATGATAAACTGTCCATTGAGAGTGCTCATAGAGCTATGAATTTTACTGCCAAGTAGATAAATTGGTCGGGCAATGGCTTTGAGGTTTCTGGGTTCATAGATCTCCTGTAAAAGAATTCAAATATTGGAGATGGTTTTGTTATATTTCTTACTAGTTATATATTCTTGTATCGGTATTGACTACATAGGGCTTAGAGTTCACGAGTTTGTTAGTAAAAACACAAAAATGCACTTAATGATCATATATATTTTTTTAAACTTTAATCCAGATTCTTCACCTAAACACATCTTCAATTTGTTTGTTCAGAAAATGGGTCGTGGAAAACTCACAATGGAACTCATAAGGAGGGAGAAATCTCGTATCACAACTTTCCAGAAGAGAAAGAAGGGTCTAGTGAAGAAGGCTTATGAATTCTCCACACTTTGCGGCGGTGATACTTGTATGATCATCTATGGTCCTAAATCCAGTGACCGGGAACTCAAGCTTGGCACCTGGCCCCAAGACCGTGCCGAAGTTGATCGCATTATCAACAGGTATATGACCGATAGCACGCTCAAACGTGCAAGGGGAACTTCTGATTTGTCGGACTTTTTCGTAGACAGGAACAAGAGGGTTGAAGTTGAGATTAAAAGATTGCGCAAGAATATTCTCAAGGCAAAGTACCCAACCTGGGATGATCGCGTCGAGCTCTTGACAGAGGATCAATTGAGGTTGCTTCTTGACGTCATGGACGCAAAGATTGAAGGTGTAGGACTGAGGATTAACATGATGAAAGGGAATCAGAACATGATGGAGAAAGCAACAACATCAAGGCTGGTTGCAGGTGGCCATGGCCCTCATCCTGAATTAATCAGAAGCCATTTTAACAGCATGCAAGCCTTGTATCAAGACCAGGTGTCTAAATCTCCTTTGAATCCACTCGAAACTCAATGGACCCCTCAATTCCAAATTGATAATCAGGGATCTCAGATGCTAATTCCATTTGATCCGAGTATTGGGGATAATTCTTTCATGAAGCTGCTACATGGTACTCAAGATAATTGGACTCAACTCGGCGTCAGGTCTGCCAGCAAAATTCATGCTCCCTTGAATGATATTTCTAACTACAACATGATGTCCGGGGTTTTGGACAACATGATATGGAACAATCCAGGTGCCCCGATGGACAACATAATCACCGATAATTCTTTCATGAAGCTTCTACATGGTACTCAAGATCACTTGACTCAACTCGGCGGCGGGTCGGCCAGCAAAATTCATGCTCCCCTGAATGATATTTCTAACTACAACATGATGTCCGGGGTTTTGGACAACATGATCTGGAACAATCCAAGTGCCCCGATGAACTACAAAGATCTAATCACCAGACAATTGACGCCACATCATATGCAATGCCCGACAATGCCAAATCTTAATTACTCGCATGTGCATAACTTTCAAGTGAATGAGTCACATGATATTCATGAGTTCGATATGAAGAACAAGCTTTTGATTTGAAGAATAAACGTTTAATTTGACCTAGGGATCTTCAAGTTTAGTACTGCATGCTTGATCTATCTTTGGCCTGAATGCACCAATTTGACGGCCTTTGTAATTCTTACCTTATCGTCGTTAAGGATTTAAATTGGGTCTTGGCTTTTCTTCTATATTCTTGTGTAGACAAATAAATATATGTGATTGCAAAATTATAATCCATGCACTAATTCTATCTGTGATTTTCTCTAGTGATTATATTGAAATTTGAATGGTCTATCTTTTCTTAGTTTTTACTAATTTTTGGTGATCTTTATAATCGATCCTGTGCTTTCATGTCATTGTTATATGGTTTCACCAAAATTTAGGTTTCCAATATATTTGTAGTTCCAAATGTCATGGGCCATTCGAACACAACTTGAGCATTTAATTAGTCAAGATTTTGACTTGTAAAATGCCAAAATAGATATCAGTAAAAGAAATCTGTCAGTCTTTGCATGAATTGCATGTTTCAAGCTTCTAGAAAGGGACATGGACAATATTTGTGCCAAAGTCAGTGAGAAAACTAATCAGCTTGAGACAGCAAGGTGCGAAGGTTGGATGGGTGCACGAAAAGCCGTCGTGATGCTAAAATAGTGTTCAACAACATGCAGGGTCTGTCGTGTAGAATGTTGAATTTTGATATAAGGTTAGGAAGAAAGTTATTTTTCAATAGTTTCATTGTTGACCATGATCTTCTTCTCATTATTATATTTAAACGCCCCGATTATTCTTTCATCGATCCATCATGTCAATTTCTGTACTGTTTTATCAATGACCAGATTTTGAAATTCCGAAACTGGAAATAATAATTAAGCCTCGCATCATGCATATGTAGGAGTATTCATATTTCAATGCCTTCCACAAGTACTGATGTCACAAAAGCTACCAAGAATTCAAATATTGATGATGGCTAATCAAAAAAGAAACAAAATTATCCACCAGCACCAGTCATTCAACGAACACAAAATCAACACAAAGAAAAAAGCTCTAATTCATATCTCAATACAAAATTGATCTCTTGTTTGAATCCGAGGAGCTCTGCTTGGATATATACGACTCTAAGGAGTCCAAACTAAGACCCAATCCAAACCCCTGACCGTATCCAAAACCCACACCAACACCACAACCGACTCCAACCCCAAAAACCAGCTGCAGATGGTTCCACGGCCAGCCCCCATAGCCAATCCCTCCGACCAACCCAAACCCCATTCCAGCACCACACCCTATCCCTACACCACCTCCAGGCCCCAACACTTGTACTACTCCCTCTGCCTTCTTGTCGTTGTTGTTGCGAAGAAATTTAGCCACCGGGAATTGCTTCCTCTCATTCTTCTTCTTGCTGCTGCCGTAGCCCTTCCAGGTCCAGAAGGAGTCGGAATCAGGAGCTTGGCTGCGTTTGGAGTTAGATAGCATGGATGCGAGAAGTCAAAAGGTGGGAAAAGATGATAGCAAAATAATCCAATAGTTGGGGTTGGATCCAATGATAAGCTTACAATTAGTCTATTAGTTTATTATTCTACTAATTAAATAAAATTAAAATTATTTTTAATAAAGTATTACAATTATATTGATTAATTTAAAATAAATTATAAAATAATTATAAGTGTATTATTACTCTTATTCCTTATCTCAGTTAGTATGGATGTGAGAGTGTTTGGCCTCCCACGTCTTCACGTCTTATCTTCCTTTTGTTTGTTTCTGAAGGAATCATCTTACCAAACTCATTCATTGTCGTCGTTTTGGTCCCATTTACGATAATTCATGTCCAGGCCTTAGGCAGGCCTAGTTTAGGTATCAATTCAGTTATCTATTCTTTTTCATCGAAATAGACATACGCAGTATTAAATATAAGTCTCTTTTCAAAAACTTTAAAGAAACAATATTAATTAATTACTGTAAGATTTATATAATGTATATATATCTTTTTTTTTTTTTTTAAAAAATCATCCTATTCGATAGAACATATAATATTTTTCAAGTAAATTATTTTTTTATTTAAAAGAATAGTTACTTTAAATTAATTTAAAACAGAAAAAATTTCCCTCGGACCGAGGCAAGCGGAAACAAAGACCTCAAATGGTCATTGATCGTATCAGATAGCTTTGACAAAAGGTTTTAGGCTGCCCCACAAAGCTTAATTATGTGCTAACCGCAAAATAGGCGGTGCTGCCCTTCAATTATACATGCTGGGGGTTGAAATCTTTTCCTTCCACATGTCACATCTGCATGGCACACACCTTGAGGAGCATAAACGACTTGGGTGTAGCCGTTTAATTAATCCATGCATGCCGCAACTCCCATCAAACTTTAATTTTCTACGCTAGCTAGGCTGCCGCACACAACCATGAACCAACCACAGCCATTCAACGTGACAATTTATGTTCCTAGTCATCGTATACTAACACAAGTCCTTGCAAATAGGGGGGTGTCTAATTAAGGAGCGAGATTTTTTACCATTTTTTGCACAAATATTTTTATAAGGAAAAGAGAAATAAAAATAACGTATTGTAGATCTCTAAATTTTTAAAGGTTGGTTCGAAAGGTATCCGACCATTCATTGGCCAACAAATTAAGCAATGCATGTCAAAATCAAGCCCATTCGTACAAAAGCCCATGACGAAGACTTCATGTTAAACCTCTCGACTTTTATGTTGCTTGATCTGTGTTTAAACATCTAGATGACTGTTATTTTCTGAGCGTATGCGTCATTAATCCCGGAAACATTCAACTGAGCTTGTAGATTTTAGATGGTTTTTTAGCTGCGATGCTTCGAGAAACAGTAATATTTTATTAAACCATGTATATGATAATGTGAATACAAAGATGCAGGTCGTTTTCCTTTTTCTTGTATGGAAATGTTCGTTTATATGGGATGGGCCAATTCTCCCACCCAGCAAACCGATTACTTGTCAAACCGGTTTTATTGACGTGACGACTCTCAACCTTCGTTTCCACATGATGCATTAATGATTAAAGAAAAATTTGTTGCCTACTGAGTTTGAATGGCCGCCCTCCCATTAATATATATATGAGACTGATCACCATTGCTTTGCCATATTCAAGCTCTCTCTCTCTCTCTCTCTCTCTCTCTCTCTCTCTCTCTCCCAAATGGAGTTAATTCCTAAACCGATTCAGAGTAGCTTAAATAGGAGCTGGAGAAGACAACGATACCAAAGACTCCATGATTCAAAAACGAGCCGAAAGAACTTAAAGATCACGAGGCTTGGAGATAGCGGCGCCCCACGTAGAGGTTGGAGAATCAGAGCAATTCCGAAGCTGCGGTGGAAGATAGGCTCGCCTTTCAAACTTTGGAGCAAGCTAAAGAATACTTATATCAACATGATGGTTAGCTTGGCCGGCAACGTAGGGTATTTGAATACTGCCAACGTCTTCGGAGCAAAACGGATTCCAAAGGGTCGCCGCCAAGGTTCCTCAGTTTACACCGTTGAAGAAGTTGAGAACAGGCTGATTTTCGAGATTTATAAGGTCTTGCAAGCTTCTCGAGAAGTAAGCACTGCCACATAGACTGCAGAGGATCTATAATCATTATCTGTTTTCTTTTCTTCGTTCTTCGTTCTCTCGCCCGAGCTCCCCTCTTCCTTTTTTAAGGATATGTTGAAAATTGAAAATATAGTCGGAACATGATGTAATGTTGTTTTCTTCATAAATATATCCTTTTCTTCTCTAAAGGTTTTTTTTTTTTTTCTTTTTTCTCCCTTTGATCTCAAGTTTTGTTGAAAGAAGCCTTACTCAGTGACATATGATCTATATGCATAAGCTCCCATATTGTTGAAGTTTGGAGGCAAAGAAAAAAATATGAGATTCGAGTTTCTCTAATTAAACAGAGACATAAAATTCACCTCCAGTACGTAATAAAATCGGGAGATCGAGGAGGACTTTTGTTTGTCGTTACACCATATATAATTGAGTTCTAATATCAGAATCTTTTTCTTTTGGTAGTTGAAACTTTTTATGGTAGAATTAATACAACGTGAGACATGTGAAATCCATGTAAATAAGGGATCCTGTTTAAGTGTTTATAATTAATTGATGGCTCCATCATATCCTGAGTAAAACACCTAAGATAACTACTTCTACACAAGAAAACACAAAAGTATTGTGTTCGAAATACTGAATAACTACTAATTAGAAATCATAACAGTAGTCATTGCCCTGAAATATAAAATCTTCCTTTGGGTCGCAATATATAATAAGAGCTAATTTGTGGTTTGTCAATAAATTAGTACACATATGACATAACTTCTTGTGAAATTTCTTAGAATAAAAAAAAAACTAAAACATCAATATTTTTTCATCATTATGGGACTATCTTCGATTAAGTTAGGCTCCCTTTAAATAGTGAGATGAGATAATATAATTTTAAATAAAATAATATTAAAATAATATTTTTTAATATTATTATTATTTTGAGATTTAAAAAAATTAAATTATTTATTATATTTGTATGAAAATTTTAAAAAAATTGTGATGATAAAATGATATAAAACCGTTTTTACCTTCAAACATGGCCTAATTAGTAAACCACGTCCTAATTTACACCCTTCAGTAGAAAGTTTGACACATCACTTTTCTATTAATGAATAATAAAATATACATACACCAGATTAGAACCAGGTCACTAGGTCAGAGTAGAAACTGCCCTGATTTATAAAAAAATATATATATATTTTAATAATAGTAGAGCTGAAAGAAAGCTCACCCAGCCTCAGGGAATTTGGAGCCGAAGTCTACCAAATAAATAAGGCCCATATTAGCAGAGGAGCATCACAAAGCTAGTTTTATAAGGCTGCGGACGTATTTGTAAGTGCTACTGGGCCAAGGTCCAAGCTTATTCATCGGGGGGGAACACCCAATTTTGGAGAAATGCAAATATGTCAAAAAGCACTAAAATTATACTATTTGTTGTGTGTATGTTGTTATGGATTATGTCAATCCACGATCCAATCTATATATAGAAGTTAGAAAGCAATTTGCAGCCATAGAAAAGGGAAATTGAGAGTCTAGTAGAAGGACACCTCAAGCCAGACTGTGCATGCAGTCAGCCAAATTTGATTTGCGTTCATTGTCAGCAATCGAAGCAAAACCCAAAAACAAAAAACAAATAAAAAGAAACGTTGGTTGTTGGTTATGTAACAAAAGGAAGATAGAGACAGAGAAACACCAAATATATAACAAATTAAGTTGAAATTGAGGTAAGGTGGTGACACCAAGAGAGGGCCATAGAGTTAGTTAAAGTTGTAATAAAGAAGCAAGCAAGCAAACCCAGGCCGGCCACTATGCCCATCTATCCATAGCTTATTATAATGATTCTTCACAACCAACCTTAATTACTTATCACTTACGTACACACACACCCATATATTTATATTTATTTTTAAAAGAAATTAAAGAGAAAAGAAAGCACGTCTTAGTAATCCAGCTCATGAAAAAGGCCACCTCAAAAGACTTGAATGCAACGCCAACATGCCCTTTGGACCAAACACTCTTTCTTCAACTCTAACCAATCACACTCCATTATATATATACACATACATTCCTGATTCATTCTTAAGGCTTTCTTGACCTTCACATATTCTCTCTCTCTCTCTCTCTAGAACGGCTATTGTCTGGTAACGGTTTTCGGCCAAGTTTGGTCGGTTTGTTTGGAGGGAACCGAATTAAGTAGTTTCAGATAATTAATATCAGGTACATTTCACGCTAACTTTGCGTTTTTGGACCACGTACATCTATCGTCTCCGTCGAATTTTTTCAAAATCAATATTGACTCATTTTTCTTCTTTTTAATCCTCTGAGCTAACAAACATCTACGCCCCATCTCTCCCGCCCAATCCCTTCATAATTAGCACTTCTTAATTATTAGCTTTGATTCTCTCTCTCTCTCTCGTTTCGGTTATGTTTTGCCGTAGTTCAGGTTGTATTGATCTAATCTTTAATCTCATACGAATTCTTCTTCTTCTTCTTCGTTTACTTTGTGATTGTGATTGTCGATGCCACTGTTTGATTAAGTTTTGTACTTTTTATGCAGTATTGTTTTTAAGTCACTCAGTGGCCATAATCGGAATGTACTCTTTTGCAAGAATATTTTGAGGCGTATTTCTGTTTCTAAATCACGTCTAGGTTAACTATCAAGTCTTATTATTTGGATTTTCTCACTGCTGATCATAACCATCTCTTGATGTGTTTCTGAACAAGTGGTATGATTCATATCATTTTCTTATTGAGCATGCAGGCTTTGATTGTGGCTTGATCTTCTTCTACAAGAAATAGTCTCTTGTTAGTTACAATTCATTTTACAACTTGTTCCTCTTTATGTTTTCTGAGATTTTTTTGTTTTTTTTTCTCAAGAAAATTCAGGCTCAAATGGACAAGGACGTGTCTCCTCCATCAAACACCAGCACCATCACGGAATTAACCGCTTCACCGATCGCATCTCATGACAGTATTCCACCACCTCCTCCCTCATCATCCCCCGACAACACTGCTCGCCTCGATTATCTCCTCAAGAACCAAAACTTCGGCACCGACTTCGCGTCACTGTATCGCTCCATTTTCCCTCCAAAATCGACCTCCATCTCATTCAGCCCCTCCACGTGCTGCTCCTCCTCCATTAACGACGACCTCAACTCTGATACCATTGCCACGCAGCAACGTCTCAACCAGGCCCGCCTCATCCTCCAGTACCAAGAACTCAATAGCCACTACGACCTCTGCTGCTCTCGTCTACTCGACCTCATTGCCGAGGCCGACTTGCTCCGCCAAGAGAACGCCCACCTCCGCATTATCAACACCGAGTTGCTGAAGCTCCTCTCCTCACAGGCCTCCTTCCACAACCTCTTGCTGTCCTCCTCTACCGATCCAGACCGTTCTTTCCTCCACGAATTCCGCCGCCTCTCCACCGAAGATGAAGACAGTACTTCCACCACCAGTACCTATCGGTTCGATAGGCTGAGCTCCAACCGCTTCTCGCTCCCCAAGAGCATCTCCGTTCGGTCCACTGGCTTCACCAAGCCAAGCACCCTCCCTGCTGCAACTCACAATAGCACCCCGACTCGCTCCTTCACTCGGCCACGTGTTCCGAATCAACTCGCCTCCGGATCGGTGGGTTCGATCAAAACCTTAATTTTTCTTTCCTTTTTGACAAATTTTGAATTATTGAACATTAGACGCGTCAACTAGTTTGCTTGTTAATGCATCCATTCCATAGCTTTCATGCTGTGAGGTAAATGTTTTGATGACGGTGTGTCGCGGTTGCAGCAAAAGGTATATTTATCGGGGAAGAGGGTGGAGGAGCAGGAGGCGATGGAGTTGGAGGTGTACAATCAAGGGATGTTCAAGACGGAGCTTTGCAACAAGTGGCAAGAGACCGGCACGTGTCCATACGGAGACCACTGCCAGTTCGCCCACGGGATAACGGAGCTCCGTCCGGTGATCAGGCACCCGCGCTACAAGACGGAGGTTTGCAGGATGGTAGTGGCTGGCGGCACGTGTCCCTACGGCCACAGGTGCCACTTTCGCCACTCTCTCTCCGAGCAAGAGAAGTTGTTGCCGGCCCCGCTTTGATATCTAAGCGTATTATTTGCCACTGGCATGCTAGAGGCGATCCTGATGACCATCGGATATGGATTAATGGCCGGGGGTTATGGGAGGTGTTCGTACGGAGCACTAAATGCTGTTTTGGGGTTGTACAGAATCATAGATGTCATATAATACTCATGTTAACACTGAAAAGAATAATTAAAGATGATAATTAATTGATGATAAGATTCACGACCGTACGTGATAAAATAAAATAAAAAAGACCAAAGTTGATAAACGAAATAAAAGGTTTTAATGTTCGATAATATTGGTGTGATAAGGATAAAGCTAAGTTGTGTGGTGGCTTAAAGAAAATAATTTGTAATTGGATTTAGTTTTGTTGTAGAAGTGTACTTTTGTAGATGTTTATGTACACTTTACGCCATGTATTCTGGTGGAGTGCATGTAACTAACCTAACAACCAAACTTTATTTTGTAATGTCATGATGGTATTTGTTACCTGATGATGATGGTGCGCAATTTTCCATTGACCTAACAACCAAACTTGATTTTGTAATGTCATGTATTCTGGTGGAGTGCATGTAACTAACCTAACTAACCTGCATGGTTGATCTCTCACTACAACAAAAATAACATTTTGAGACGATTTTATTTTGGGACGCAATAAAAATCGTCCCAAAAAGTGAGATTTAGGGACGAATTTTAATTTTTGTCTCAAAAAAAGTTTTCCGTTCGAACGCATAATAAAATCGTTCGAACGTTATATTTAGAGATGAAAAATTGCATCCCTAAAAATGGAAACGTTCGAACAGTGACGATTCAGCGTTCGAACGTATATATTATCGATCGAACGTAACTTTTGACCGTTCGAACGGTGAGCATTTTTTTAAAAAAAAAGAGAATTATATTTATATTAACTAGTAATTATAATAAATTTATTGATTAAATAATATGAATAATATAAATCAATGATTAGTTCAGGAAATATAAAATAAGACTATTTCATAAATAAATAGTAAATTTACAAAATATTAAATATTGTCCATTCTAAAAATAAAAGAAAAAATAAATAAAATATAGAAAATACTAAGATCCCAACTCTTTGCACAGATCCTCGACTGCATCTAAACGTTCCTCTATCTGTGTCAGTCGAGTACTAATGGTGATCTGAGTTGCAGACATGGCATCAACCCTCGTACGTAACTCAGAGATGCTACCAATAATCTCAGTACGAAAATCAGACATAGCAGAACGGACCTCAGTACGCACTGCATCGATCAGTGCTGATGTCTGTCCACTGATCGCTGCACGCACGATCTCAGCCATGTCCTCACGTGTAGCGCTATGTACTGATGCCTCGACCTGTGGTCCATGATCTCCTGGCTGTGCATCTCTCTTAGGATCAACTGGGTCTGGATGCTGCCCACGAAGACGCAGTCTCGAGTGTCCTGTACTGCGTGAGAGGGTAGTGCTGTTGATCGGTCCCATCGGCTGCCGTTTACGCTCGGCAATATCAGGCACAACACCAGCAAATAATAGATATCGGGTGATCAGGATCCCGAATGGTAGTATATCTGTAGAAATGTACCGGGACTCTGATCGAATCCTATCAAATATATATCCCACCAAATCAATAGGAATGCCACGAGCGACCCGTATCATAAATTTTGTCCGCTCAATGTCAACCTCTGTTTTGTGCTGCCAAGGGTCGATGTTGTTGGCGATTATCAAATTCAGGATCTTGAAGAACGAGGATAGATCTGCCTGCTTGATGCTCTTCGTCCCGTCATACAGGGGAGCATCTGGACCAACAACCAAATCCCTCACCTCATGATCAGTAATGATATCGACCTCATCTGTATAATGGACCGATGCATCCTCCTCAGCTGTCTCATCCTCAACTGAAGGATCAGACTCTCTAGGCACCATGTTCGGATATGCATCTGGCAGCCTAGGAATACGAAGATGCTCAGATAGTCGGTCCCGTGAAAATACAATCGGAACTCCTCGGACAGACATGCTATATGCCCCTCCATCATCTGGGCTGACACTACCGAGCTCTCTATAGAACTCAGAAACAATGTCGATATAAGCGATAGTCTCAAATGAGTCATCTGGACTATCTAAGATAGGTCCCCAACCACGATCTCTGAAAACTGACGGCAGGGAATGACCCTCCCAGACAAGACTCTCAAAGTCAGAAAGCTTCACCTGTCGCTCAAGTGAAACATTCCTCTCCCTAGCAGGAGTATTGCTAGTCTCTGCCTGACTACGTCGCTTACGTCCCGTCCTAGAAGAAGATATAATAATGAACCTGAAATTTACAATTAATTATTAACTCATCAATACAATATTAATAATAAAAATATTTAATAAAATGTGATTAAATGCTATATTAATTTAATTATAAAATAAGACATATTCTTGCTAAGAAATAATGGAACAACAATAGTGAATAAAAATACACATAATTTATACCGTGTGAACGTGTGAAATGCATGTTTGGCCAATACCTTAGCATGTTTGGCCAAATTAAGTGTAATTAATTTGTTTGGCAAGTACAGTTCGAACGAACAAAACCACGTTCGAACGGTATAGGCGATTACCGTTCGAACGTGTAAAAATACGTTCGAACGTGATAAATGTAATTCCTGTTTGGCTGAAACCGTTCGAACTCTTTAACCACGTTCGAACGGATTAACCTTTTTGGCTAGTACCGTTCGAACTACCAAAAAAGTTCGAACGGGCTAAATGTAATTCACGTTTGGCTAAAACCGTTCGAACTCTTAATAAACGTTCGAACGGATTAGCCTGTTTGGATATAACCGTTCGAACTAAAACAAAAACGTTCGAACGAGTTAAATGGAATTGCTGTTTGGCTAGTACCGTTCGAACGACAATACAAGTCGTTCGAACGGTACTGAGTCGACTCAGCCATTGAAATCCATGGAATCCTTCGATTCTTTGGATTTCTCAACAAACAAAACAAAACTAAACAAAACTATCATATATATTATAATACTAATATGTGTCATATATATATTGTAATATATATACTATAATTAATAAATTTAATTAGTACTATATATTCATATAAGTAACTATATTAGTATGTTAGTAATCTAATTAAATGACACTAGTGATTGCTGAATATAGTAATTATTGAATATGATTGAATATGATATTACTGTGTTCGTAAACTATATTATATTCTAATATGTCTATATATATTAATATTATTATTTTATGTAATAGTATAATGTTGATGATTAATATTCATAAAAATTTAGCAATGGTTCGAACTGTAAATAATTAGGATTCGAACGGTTTGATATGAATCATTCCACGTTCGAACGTTATGTCTATTACGTTCGAACGGGAAACTTTAGGAGGGAAATTTCCCGCTAATGGGTTATACGTTCGATCGGTTATTAAATAAAGTTCTAACGGTAAACTTTAGGAGGGAATTTTTCCCGCTTCATGGTTTCCAGTTCGAACGGTTAGTAAGTAACCGTTCGAACGGGAAACTTTCTTCAAATGTTGATTACAGATTTCAGAAATTAGAATCTCTCCCTTCTCCCACTCTCATTCCCTCACAAATAAAGTTGCGTCATTCTCTCTCAATCTAGTCTCAACACATTATCGGTATATTTTTTTTAACATTTGATCTTTCCCAAACATCCTTACTTTATTGAAAATTTGTTAAAATTTTTTGATATTGTTGTTGGAATTCTTTGATATTGTTGTGTTGTTACTGTGTTGTTACTACTATATTGGAATTCTTTGATATTGTTGTATTGTTACTATGTTGTTACTACTATATTGGAATTCTTTTAAAAAATTATTCATCTATTTTCCGTAATTCATCTGTTCTTCGTAGTCGAAGGAGATTGGAAATCTGGAACGAACACGTTCGAACGTTTCAGAAGTTTCGTTCGAACGTATATTACGTTCGAACGGTTATTAAATAAAGTTCGAACGGGAAACTTTAGAGGGAATTTTTCCCGCTTCATGGTTTCCAGTTTGAACGGGAAATTTTATTCAAATGTTGATTACATATCTCAAAAATTAGAATCTCCCACTTCTCCCACTTTCACTCCCTCGCAAACAAATTTGCGTCATTCTCTCTCAATCTAGTCTCAACTCATTATCGGTATGTTTTTTTTAATATTTTTACTTTCCCAGACATCCTTACTTTGTTGAAAATTTGTTAAAATTCTTTGATATTGTTATTGGAATTCTTTGATATTATTATGTTGTTACTGTGTTGTTACTACTATATTGGAATTCTTTGATATTGTTGTATTGTTACTATGTATTTACTACTATATTGGAATTCTTTTGAAAAATTATTCATCTATTTTTCGTAATTCATCTGTTCTCCGTAGTTGAAGGGATTGGAAATCTGGAAGGAACACGTTCGAACGTTTCAGACGTTTCATTCGAACGCATATTACGTTCGAACGTAAAATAAAACCGTTCGAACGTAATAATACATTTTTTAATACACAAACAACCCAAACCAAAACACAATACACAAACAAACCAAAATACAATCAAACTGAGAAAAATATTAACTGCAAAAGATAGGCCGTCCACCCTAGTAATCTGAGAAAAATTTTAGACGCTTGGTCGGCTAAGGTCATATTTTGGTTAGATTTTGGAGTGTTCGGTGAAGAGTCAAGAGGTTAATGACTTCTTGTTGATATTCTTATAATCAAAATCACATGGAGCTCTCTTTTATTTCATTTTTCCGATTTGAAACTTATCATTGAAATTGAAGACCCTCATTCCATGCAAGTAACTCAATCCAATCCCAACTATATTCAAATTAAAACTATTATTTCTATTACTTTTTGTGGAGTTGCTTCGTAGTAGGGATTTTAAACCTTACGTTCGAACGGGTTATATTTTACGTTCGAACGGCATAATACATAATTAATACACAAACCAACCGCAACTAACAACTCATAGGAATGCATAGAAACCATAGGAATGCATAGAAATATATAAAGTCATAGGAATATAATACAAACCATAGAAATATATAAAGTCATAGGAATGCATTATTTAGAAATAAATCCAACCGCAACTAACTCTTCAAACAAAGCATTAATTCTTGCATTTTCCTCAGGCTTGAGTAGTGAACTTCCAGAATTTGGTAGTGAACTTTTCGTCATTTCATTGATATCCCTTGCAGGAAACTGACTTTGGACATCATGAGTTGGATTTGTATTGACAGAAGGATATGATAGACAACTTGGTTCTGTCTCCTTCATTGAAGTTGCTAGTTGAGTTTGTAGATTTACAACCTGTAGAAAACAAAGTAGAATGTCATTTGTCGTATTAGGAGACAGAGCATATTAAAATTTTAATGGTTCTGTTTGCATAAGAGAACCTGCCGTTGAAGAGCAAAAATAACTGAAAAAATGCCATTGATAGGATCTTCAAGTCTAGCTTGCGCTTCATATATAAGTGTGGTAGACGATTCATAACGCTTATTAACCGGGATGCGAGCAAGAATCCTCGCTGCATTACCTGCTCCGAAAATCTTATGAACGGCGCCAAATTGGATATATCCGAGTGGACCACTGAAATAAGGAAAAAAAATACATAAATCACGTGTACATTTCCTTCTAAGAAATTTGCATGCTTCACAAGGAGACTGAGAAACCCTGGGCATCTTGTACAATTGGGAGTGATTGGTGCTCAGATAGCATTTGGGGTTTAATGTATATAAACGGATGCCTCAAATTATTGGTGGAAAACATTGATGGATAAAAGTATTGATGCCTCAGATAGCATTTGCCTCGAGCCCACCAAAAGTATTGATGGATAAAAGATACCATCCGTTCGAGACAAATGTTTGTTGAACGGATAACATCGATGAAGACAGATGCCTCAAATTATTGGTGGAAAACACACCATAAAACCCGGACATAAATTTGAGCCATAAATTTTGCCTCGAGCCCACCAAAAGAATTGATGGATAAAATATACCATCCGTTCGAGACAAATGTTTGTTGAACGGACAACATTGATGAAGACATCCGTAAATTCTGGATCACATTTCTCACAAACACCACCGAGCTCTCAACTCACATTTCTCTCAACTCACATTTCTCTTCAACTCACATTTCTCACAAACACCACCGATTGCTCTCAACTCACATTTCTCTTCAACTCACATTTCTCACAAACACCACCGAGCTCTCAACTCACATTTCTCTCAACTCACATTTCTCTTCAACTCAAATAGCTGGCCATCGTCCTTCTAATATTTTACCTGATTTGAATCGAGCACCATATTTTCCACAAACATTAATCTTCACTCCGGACGCTATCAATGCCATGATAGCGACAGATAACTATTTCTTATACAACAGCGATGCGGAGGTCGTGGATGGAGCGAAAGTAATGACATCTCAATATGCAGCTATTGTTACTACCATGAGCCGAAAGGTTACTCCTCAGGGTAAGTGAGATAGAGATGCTTAAAAAACAAGTAAGTGAATTGGAGAGTAAGCTAGCAAATAAACGAAAAAAAAAACAAATATTAAAAAGAGAAAATAAGAAGTTAAAGATGTCCATGGATTTGTATGCGAAAAATTTGGAACCAAAAGTAGCAGTGCTGGAGAGTATACGAAAATAAATAGATGAACCATCAGTAGCAGAGCTGGAGAGTATGCAGAAGGAATATGCAGGGAATGTCCTCAACCCTGAGGAAAATGCTTGATTTACGTTTTGATATATGTATGGACTGTATGTTTATTTTATGTATGGACCACCCTAGATTTGCTTGATTTATGTTTATTTTATGTATGGACCATACTGTTTGTTGGAACAAATGTTGGGCGACATTAGTATGGGAGTGTGTATGGATGAAAGTGGAACAGATCCATATAATTCAAATAATCTGTGCCGTAGCAAATTTACCCGCTTATGGAATGATTCACAACGTGAGTTATATCCAGGGTGTAGAGGATACAGTAAATTATTTTTTACAGTTAGACTACTTCATATAAAATCCATGTGCCGAATATCTATTAAGGCTGTCAATATGTTGCTGGAACTGTTTGGAGAGTGGACTCATCCCGATGCTCGTGAAAATTATGTAAGTATTATAATTTTTTTTAATTAAACATATTTAAATTATTGTGTCAATATTAAACGTATGTGTTTTGTGAAGGATAAAATGCTTGCCATACGTGCTGAAGCTGCTTCAGATCATAATTCATCAACAAATGATGTTGAAATTTTTACACAAGTTCTAGGGCAACGTTCAGGATATTTGAGGGGTTTGGGTCGCTGTATAAAACCTTCAAGCTCTTCATCAATGTCAAGCACTACTGCTATTGCGTTAGAAAATGCAAATTCTACGATTCAAGAATTACTTACAAAACAGCATGAGTTAGAGGCTCAATTGACAAAACAAGCAGAGATGGAGATTACAAAACAACATGAGTTAGAGGCTCAATTGACAAAGCAAGCAGAGATGGAGATGCGCATGAAACAACAAGAAGATGAACAAATAGAGATTAAGCTTCAAATGCAGATATTTATGCAACAATTCAGGTCTCCAAGCAATTAATTTTCATTAGAAGTGGTTTGCATATTGAACAATTATATATCATGCACTGAGAATTTTATTAGTATTATTAGTATTTTATTGAACAATTTGTATTGTATTTTTAAAATATAAATATCTATTTGGTTCTAAATTAGTATTGATTGTGCATAAAAATAATAACCGTTCGAACACTCATAAACCGTTCGAACGTATTCAAATCGGACATAACCGTTCGAACATCATACATTATCGTTCGAACTGAAAAAGTTGCTTGCCGTTCGAACAGAAAATTCACTATCTGCGTTCGATCTTCAATTTCTCCGTTCGAACGTTTCTTCATGAATTACCCGTTCGAACGTTATTTACTCCGACCGTTCGAACAGTCACATATGTTCGAACGTTATTTTATATGTTCGAACGGTATTCCAAGACGAATTTAATTCGTCCCAAAAAAATATCCGTTCGAACGATTTCGAACGGTCACAGTTAATTTCGTCCCAAAAGATATTTTTTGGACGAATTTGTGATTTTCGTTCCAAAATATCTTTTGGGACAGTTTTATAGGGACGACCTTGCGACACTTTTTTTTCGTTCCAAAAAATATTTTGGGACGAAATGACAATATTTTGGGATGAAATTTTTCGTTCCAAAAAATATAATTTGTTGTAGTGGATCTTCCTATTCCTGGCCTCTCTCGACATTTCTCTGTCAGCAACGTACCACATGTTTGGGCATGGGTTGTTTGTGGATAATCCTACCTGGTAGGTTTGTGAAGCCTTATCATGCTGGTGTGTAGGTCCAACTCGATGACCTGATACGATAATTATTTGTTACGATTTTTTAGTAGATTTTTAACAAAGCTTGTGCCATGGAGTGCATGAATTGTTTTTGACTCGGGAAGCGTTAGACAAAAAGTTTGCTTGACATTTAACTCGAGTAAAGTCCAGGCAAAGAATTCACTCGACAGTCGTTCGACATAGGGCTTGAAAGAAGATCAGACAGAAAATTCGCTCAATGCGTATTTGATACTCTACTCGAGTGAATATCCCAAAAAAATAGTAAAGATTATGATTTCTACCGTGTAACCCTATAAATATACTTATTATGAACAATATGATTATTCTAAACAATGAAATTTTAGCACAAAGTATATTTTGTGATTCTCTAGCATAATAAAATCTTCTACAATTCTATAGGTATAAGCACATTACCAAATCACGTTAATTATATATCCTATGATTATTTGCTTGTGTTAATTTTTATTTTATTTGTCATAGTTAGTTTGAGTTTTCACAACACTACCCTGTTGTAGTCGTTGCATCATCTGATTGATAACTTAAATCTCATTTTCTTTTTCCACATTGGTGGACGAATTCTGGAGCGCGCCTCACACTTCACGCATGGCTTGGCCGTTCGCAAACTGATCATGAAGAGGCGACAGTACTACTGCAGCGTGTCATCACCAGCTAGAGCCATTAATTTGGCACGATGACCTCATTGAGTATACTTAAATTTTGTAGTACTTTGGAAGGGTGTATGCAAATCCAAATATAAAATCATATTTTTTAGAGATTGTTTTTGTCATTTAAGAAAAAATTTCATATTTAAAAATAAAATATTATTTTTTTGTTATTATTATTATTAATTTTTTTTCTAAAATTAATTTTTTTTATACATTTCTTATATATTTATTATTTTTGCAGTGACAAATCAATGGAAAGCAAAAGTGCAGCACCTGATGAAAGATGAGAGGGGCACTTGAAGCAGGTAGATGTAGTACTGGCAGAATATATGGCTGTTAAAAACCACCATCTCATGATAGAATGGATATTTGCCAGTGCGTGCCTTATTATGGACAATAAAGATGTTAACTTTGTGACCACTGTCATCAAAGACACTGCACCAAAGATGTTTTCTTTTGATACTTTCGTGCTTTATTAATCCCTTTTCTCGATGGCATTGTCACATGTTTTTCTTTATTTTTATTTTTTTTCTGTTGGTCTTTGGATCAGTTCGAAATAAATGTTTGGCCCTTAGCTTCAAGCCTTGAAAGATATATCAGGTTTTGTTGAACTTTGAAATTACGATTAAATTACGCCTTCAATAAATTACTAATTGTATTAAAGTACTTTTAATTTCCAATCTCACGTGGTGTGACAGAGTTAAAGATGTGAACTTTATGTTCCTAATACTAATTAAAGGAATATTTCATGTGGACCCCATTTTGCATGGAAGCCACACAACATTTTAGACGAATTTGGTTCTCTTTTTCACTTCACGTGGTGTACGTAAAAGATGTCTTCGAGCATCGCAAATTTTGGTCTAAAAAAAGGAGAAGCAATTTTTTATGGTAATGAAAGAATACATTCACTACTCTAGTGCGTTCTTTGTCATTAATAAAAGAGTACGTACGGTGAGATGTAAGACTGTCTTAACTCAGATCAAGTTTTTGTTTGGTTCCAAAGAAATTTCTTGGAACTTTCTCTAAAGCCTTCGCACAAATGGTCAAGCTCTTTTCTCACGCGAGAATCTTTAGATTCTTTTTGTCCTTTCCATTAACTTTAACCTTTAGCCCTTTTAGTTTCCATAATATAAAGACATGCCCTTTTAGCCTTTGATCAATTGTTAAAATGAGCAACCCCTGCTAATACGAAAAGCTCAATGAAAAACTATTTGGGTTTTAAAAAAATTTCCATTATGCACTCAACTTTATAAATTGTGGAAGAATATGGATGATGATATTTTTTATCCAAAAAAAGAAAAATTATGTTACAGAAGTTAATTCGCAATCCTTCTCTTTCAAAAGAACTGCAAAATACAGAGACTATATTACCAAATAATCCAAAATAAAAGGATGGTTTTGCAATATGTACAGCAGCTTTATTGGGGTAGATGAGGTGGTCTTGGTCCAGCTCCTATATAAGAAAGGCAAGCTCTCTTGTTTCTACCCACAGACGTGGGAGGAAACGAAGTAGGAACTTAAGATGAAACGAGAATAGGGAAAGGGAGATTGGAGCTACTGGAAGTTGTAGGAATGGGCTGTTTGGGATGAATGAAACTGGAGGTAAATCTTTGGATTTACAGTGTTAAATTCTTCCCAAAGCCGCCCATTCCGATGATTTCCGGCAGTTCCTCCCTTTCCCTTCTGTCTCTCTCTCTCTCTCTGGGTTTCTACTAGCGCATTGTTATGTAGCTGGTGGAAGGTAGAATTCTCGCTCTCTGTTTTTTTTAACCATGTTCTCTTGACCAGCTTTCTTTTTCCTTTTCCAAGTTTGTACGCAGTTTCCCGATACCCCACGGCAGAAAAACGGAAATGAATGGAACGAATAGACATTAAATCTTGGATATAACATGCCATCTTATTTAGCGTATTGTATGGTATTTTTTAGCCCGGGACAGTTCCTTTTCCTTTGATTATGATTATCATATGTCTAATGTGCAAGCAAGTTCAGAAGATATATATCAATCTCTTACGATTTACGGATTTAGATTCTCAAATGTAGTCGATGGTTTAACGGGAAAGTGGCACCTCCTGAAGGGATCGATGATCTGGGTGACAGCACCGGACAAAGAAGGAAATAGGGATTCCGCTGATATTCCGCTTCTTTTTCTTTTCTTTTCTTTTTATAATTTTTTTTTATTTAGTGATTAAGAAAATATTCTTTAATAATGTTGTGAGTTTTTTATTTTTTTAAATATTTAAAAATGTTAATATTATTTTTTTAACACTTTTAAATATTTTTTAAAAAATAAAAAATTCATAATATTATTAAACAACACTTCCTTAATTGCTATATAAAAAAAAAAACTGAGCAGTACATCAGCGAGATACCAAGCATTACCTTACAAAGTAAGATGTAAATGACAGAAATACGAGACCTATAATTTATGGTGGTCACTGGTCAGTAGGGACTTAATTCGTTCATCACATGCCAACTTTCTGCGTTTTCAGCGAGACTCTCGTAGTAAATCATCTTGGGCAAACGTTTAGTTGAAGGAAAAAGCTATTTTGCCATCATTATCGCTCTACTTGATTGTTTGGAAAAAAAATTATTTTTATTTAATAATTAACAAAATAATTTTAAATTTATTGGTATATTTTTTTCTTTTTTTAAAAATTTAAATATATAAAAAAATAGTTACAAAAATAATTAACAGTTAAAATGAGCGGGCTACAAACTAGCTCGGCTCTTATTTTTATTTTAAAATTTTAAAAATTTATCATTTATGATTTTTTATTTAAAAATTTTAAAAAAATATAATAATAAGTATTAACATATTTCAAATCGAACTTAAAATTTTCTACTTTTTGGGTCAACCGTTCTCCTAGTAATCTATTCGCGAGTTCTCCTACTATATATGCATACATAAATAAGTTTTATCTGTTCCAACTTGCGGCTTTTTTATCCTAAATTTTCTTAAATAAGATTTCTAAGGCTATTAATTTGGTTTCAGCTGATTAACCAGCTTTCTATATTTTTCCGTTTGTATTTTATATGCCATGTATGATCTTTTCTTTTAAGCTAGGAGTGATAGCGCTACAATCGAATCACAGCCATTTATAATTCTTAATAATATAATATTTTTTAAATATTTAACTTCATCAAATCAAAATAAAAATCAAACTAAAATTTTCAAAAATATATTATATTTTAAATCTATAATACATGTAATTAACAAATTGTTAACAAGTATTTGGTCATGCATGTTATATGATGATATGTCCTAGCTAGCTAGAAGCGCGACAGTCTCGGTATGGTGCGGTGCTACATAATGATATGTTGCTACATGCAGTGGTTTCGTTGTCATTGATTTGAGATGGATCGTTATCATGAAAAATTTCCACATCTTACTCAAATATCGAATCTATTATCTACGCTCGTTTTTTTTCCCACGAGCCTATAAATATTGCTGCCCCCACAATAATAGCGAATTGATGCACCAGCAGCTTCTAGATCTGCTCAGATAATTGTGCTCGCCACTCATAGATCATCATGTCTGCCTAAGCATGCAGGAGGATCCAGTCATGTCCTCTCACTCATTTCTCTACATGCGAATTACATTCATGTTGATGATGTGTTTCGCACATCTTTAAGAGATGTTCCATTAACTTAAATCTTCACAACGTATAGAGATAGTTACAAATCATGCACAAAATCATCCTTAGGATTGTAATTGCTATATCAAAACCGTAGCTATTATGATCATTTAATTCATTCCTTATTTGTTATTTTGTATAGCTTATATAGTATCAATTATGTCATACGGTAGCTTAAGTTTAAGAGCAATTACCTTGCTTTCAAACTTGTATATATTCTGTAATCCATCTCTAATGAAAGTGTGTGAACCTACTTTCAAGTCTGTGTATTTCCTCTATATGGTATCAGTCTAAAAGCCACCAAACCTCTACCGAGTATTTTCCTGGTTTCTCCCTTTCCTTCCGCTTTCACCATGGCCAACTCTTCTTCTAAAAACACTCCCATCGTCATCAATGCTTCTCAACAAATCACTGCAAGGCTAACACCAACCAATTTTCCTTCTTGGCATGCTTAGTTTGAGTCACTCCTTCTCGGTTATAACCTCCATGGTTATGTCGATGGAACTCGAACATGCCCATCCCAACCAACGACAACTGATGCAGTTGCCACTACAGCTTATCAGCTTTGGTTTCATCAGGATAAACTTATTTTAAGTGCTATTCTGACCTCTGTCTCTCCAGTTGTGATACCGCTCATAGCAACATCGAAGACATCTCATCAAGCTTGGACTTAACTCACCAAGCTCTATGTCAGTCGATCAAGAACTCGTGTGATGCAGCTCAAAAAGGATCTCACCCTCGCACAACGTGGCACTCACACAATAACAGAGTATCTCCACTCTGTCAAAGCAATTGCTGATGAACTTGCCCTCATTGATGCTCCTCTCTCTCAGGATGACATCACGCTGTATGTTTTGCATGGATGAGGCTCTGAATATCGTGACATTGTTGCCCCCATTCGAGCCCGTGAATCCTCTATCTCATTTGAAGAGTTACATGATCTTTTAATTGGTCATGAAGCATATCTTTAATAGCTTGATTCAACTACACAATCCTTGGTGCTAACAGGAAACAATACTCAACCTCAAGACCCTCGTGCTTCAAAACCACAGAACTCATAATCATCAAAGCATGACTCCAAGTCCAAAACTAAGCAATTCAAGCAGTATAAATACCCCCCAAAATGTCAATTCTGTGATCTACAGGGGCATATTGCAAAATACTGTCCCAAGCTTCAGTATCCAGAACCACACGTTAACTGCACTACTGCTTTTCCTAGCCCAGACAAGCATTGGCTTCTTGATTCAGCAGTCTCCTATAACATCACCTCTCAGGTTTCAAATCTCCAACTTCACTCTGAATCTAATGGTACTGATGAGGTTATTATTGGAGATGGTTCAGGTTTGCCAATTACTCACTCTGGCTCCCTCACTTTATCTTTCCTAAAAAGAAACTTTCATGTTCAAGATATACTTTGTGTGCCTGATATAAATAAGAAGCTAATTTCTGTTCATCACTTCACTAAGCAAAATAATGTTTTACTAGAATTTCATCTTAACTTTTTTCTTGTGAAGGATCGGAGAATGGAGGAGATAATTCTTCAAGGACCGTGTGAGCATGGCATCTATCCTCTACCTTCATCATCTGCTGCCAAACCACTTGCACTCATTCATGAAAAAACTTCTCCAGCAGGTTGGCACCAGCGACTAGACCACCCATCTTCAAAAGTTGTTAACAGAATTATTAGTTGTTTTTCTCTTCCAACTAGTTCTTCTAATTCAAATTTTACTCATTGTCATTCGTGTCTTATTAATAAAGCTCATCAATTGTCTTTCCATAAGCAAGGTTTGACTAGTAAAACTCCCTTTGATTTGATATACACGGATGTATAAGGGCCTCCACCCACTGCCAGCCTCAATGGTCATCGATTTTATGTCATTTTTGTAGATCACTTCACAACATATGTGTGGTTCTTTCCATTACATCAAAAATCTAATGTGAAAACTATATTTCATCACTTCTACAAATTGATTGAAACAATATTTCAAATTAAAATTAAAGGGGTGTATTCAGACAATGGGGGAGAATTTGTTGCCCTGAATAATTCTTCCTTCAAAATGGCATTAGCCATTACACAACAGCCCCCCATACACCCCAGCAAAATGGAGTGTCCGAGCATAGGCATAGGCATATTGTCGAGACAGGAAAAATACTTCTCACTCATGCATCTCTTCTCTCAAAATACTGGGCTTATGTATTTGCAACAACCACGTATTTGATAAATAGGCTTCATTCACCTGTTCTTCAACATCAAAGACCTCTTGAAGCTATTTTTAATCAAAAACCTCAGTATAAGAAGCTGAAATCCTTTGGATGCCTCTGTTTTCCATGGCTTAAGCCTTATAATGCCAACAAGCTTCAAGATAAATCTGTCCCATGTATCTTTGTTGGCTACTCAACTAGTCAAAGTGCCTACTTGTGTCTTCATCTCCCAACTCAGCGCCTCTATACTTCAAGGCATGTCATCTTTGATGAAAATGTCTATCCTTTCCAAAAAGAGGCAGCTAACCAACCCAATATATCATCCACTTCAGAAGCTGAATTCACCTCAGGACCAATTTTGCGACTTGTCTCCAAGGATAGCATACCTGTCTCATGGCCTCAAAAAGACATCTATCCTACTTCTTCCCCTTCAAATGAATTCCAAGAGCCAACAATTCCAGTTTAAAATCAGGTAACTCCAGAAAATCTACCTCCTTCATTACCATAGCCCATACACACCATCATCACAAGGTCAATGAATAATATTTTTCGGCCTAAAAAAATTCATCATACCTCTAAGCATCCAATACTTGAATCCCAAGAGCCTACCTGTGTTAGTCAAGCTCTAAAGGATCCAAACTGGCGAAAGACAATGTCAGATGAAGTTACAACACTTCTTCACCATGGGACTTGGGAGTTGGTTCCTCCTGCTCCAGATCAAAATCTGGTTGGCTGTAAGTTTGTGTTTCGGATTAAGAGGAATCTTGATGGTACAATAGCTCGATACAAAGTCAGACTTGTTGCTAAAGGCTTTCATCAAAGACCTGGGATTGACTACTCTCAAACATTCAGTCCAGTTGTGAAACCAGCCACAATAAGGCTTATTCTAACCATTGCTGTCATGCATGGATGGTCAATGAGACAACTGGACATCAACAATGCATTTCTGCATGGTTCTCTTGAAAAAAGTGTTTTCATGCATCAACCCCCAGGGTTTGAGGACTCCACTAAACCTCATCATGTATACAAGTTAAAAAAGAGTATATATGGGCTAAAACAAGCATCACAGCAGTGGTACAAGACTCTAAGGGATGCACTACTCAGTTTTGGCTTCATCCACTCGGCAACTGACAACTCCTTGTTCATTTTTAAATCTAATGAAATTTTGTGTTATTGCCTTGTTTACGTTGATGATATAATTTTCACAGGTAATAATATCAAGTTTACAAACGAGGTTATTGAGAAGCTTGGCACTACTTTCTCAGTTAAAGATCTAGGCAACTTGCACTTCTTCTTGGGTATAAAGGTCCTTCACACAATAAAATGACTCTTCTTGTCTCAATACAAATATGTTCGGGAGTTGTTAACTAAAACCTCAATGGATAATGCAAAGAAAGTTCAAACTCCAATGTCCACTACAGCTAAGCTAACAAATACACAAACTTCAGAAGCTGTCGATGGAGTTGAGTACATAAAAGTAATTGGAGCACTTCAATATTCGGGACTCACACGCCCAGACATTGCTTTTTCAGTCAACAAATTAGCTCAGTTCATGCAAAATCTGACATCAACTTATTGGGCAGTAGCTAAAAGACTCCTAAGGTACCTTAAACAAACCATGTTTTATGGTATTCTGTTACAGAAATTAGCAAAATTTGAATTACAGACATATAGTGATGCGGACTAGGCATCAAACAAAAACACTCGAGTCTCCACAACTGCTTTCATTACATTTCTTGGTTTAAATCCTATTTCCTAGTCAACAAGAAAGCAAAGAGCAGTCTCAAGATCATCAACTGAAGCAAAATTTTGAACACTTGCCACTGTCACATTAGAAACAATTTGGCTTCACTCTCTCATTCATGAACTTGGTCTCACCCTTAAACAACAGTCTCAACTGTTCTGTGACAACATTGGAGCAAATCAGTTTAGTCTCAATCCTGTTCAACATATGAGGATGAAACACATTAAAATTGATCTGTTATTTGTTCGAGATCTCATCAAGAAATGGAGGATTAAAGTACATCATATTCATACTTTGGATCAACTAGCTGACCTCCTAACCAAAGCACTGCCAAGACAAAAATTTCAAACATTAAGGTCCAAGATTGGTGTTGCAGATGGCACCTCCATCTTGAAGGGGCATATAGAGACAGCTGCAAATCATGCACAAAATCATCCTTAGGATTGTAACTGCTATATCAAAACCGTAGCTATTATGATCATTTAATTAATTCCTTATTTTTTATTATGTACAGCTCATATAGTATCAATTATGTCATACGATAGCTTAAGTTTAGGAGCAATTACCTTGCTTTCAAACTTGTATATATTCTGTAATCCATCTTTAATGAAAGTGTGTGAACCTACTTTCAAGTATGTGTATTTCTTCTATACAATGGATCCTGCAAAGAGAGGAACGTATGTGGCTTTGAGATGGTAGCCTAGGGGCCGGGGAGCTTCTGATGCCAAAATCAATAAATGTTCTTGGAGTGTAGTAAATAAGTATTAAAGTTTAAAGGGTCAGAGAAAGCTTTCTCATACATGAGATCAATTATTATACTAGAAGTTCAGTAAGCAGATCAAGCATGTTGGTATGAGATCTGGAATCATCGTACTGTTCATTTTGTTAGAATCTTTAAATGTTGCGTGGCTCCGTGTCGGTTTTATAATTGTGAGTGTGACTTGATTTACAACATCATTAATGTGAGGTCTCTTCCTGAGCCTCAACCTAGTTTAGTTGTTGATGCTCTGATGCTGATAAATTGAGGGTCCTCTACATTTTCAGTGTACCTCGTGCATACTCTATCTTTGAGGGAGGCTGTCGAGGCGTCAGATTGAGCTGTCTTGTCGACCAGATGACGCCTCTCCCTGGTTGACGGTGTGCTCCTTATTCAGGTTAGATCCTCATTAGACTAAGTTTCTGGGTCAAGGTCCTATGGGCCTTTCCCGAATTCCCCTCACAATTGAAACAGGGAATTCATTTATATATGTTGTATATTTATTATGTTGGGTTAAGTACTTATTTTTGTTGCTCAAGAAATTCCTGAAATAAAAGACACAAAGGGGATAAGGGATTGTGGCTAGCTAGCAATATTATAGACTACCCACATGAAGTTGCAAAATTTACAAGTAGTCAACTTTATATGCCTTAGAGATGTACGTAGACGAAATTCTTATAAGCTTGGCCGCAATAATAATATCAATACCTTAGAAAAACCATTCTCTCTCATCAGCTGCCTGTTGGCTTACTCCAGAGCCCATCATCTTCTAAACTTATTCAGACATGTTGTGTATAGTAGTAATGTAGTTCATGCATGTCACATAAAAAATAATGTACCATGAAATATTAGAAATTGAGTACAAGTAAATGCGGCCGGCAGTGTTAAAAAAGTTACAACTGAGAAATGATTGGTTTCTCGAATTTGACGAGGCTCATTAGTAAACCCAATTCTCATATTATATATTGGTTCGTGTCAGCAAATTTACATTTTTTTTTGTGTCAGTCACAATTGCATCTGGACGTTTAGGCCGGAGGATTAATGATCAAATTGATCATCACAGGGAAGTTAAAAAAACAAACTGAGGATTTTTTTTTTTCAATCAGAAAAATCAAATGCT
Source organism: Cyclocarya paliurus (assembly GCA_029856935.1). Taxonomy (NCBI): domain Eukaryota; kingdom Viridiplantae; phylum Streptophyta; class Magnoliopsida; order Fagales; family Juglandaceae; genus Cyclocarya; species Cyclocarya paliurus. The sequence continues at coordinate 38,522,887 of CM056946.1, read as the reverse complement.
ATATATCATGACTTGATGGCGCAGAAAACCTACTTTAAGGAAGGTGTACAGATTAAGCCCTTGTTTGGTGTTGATATCGTGTTTTGCACATCCTTAGACCAGACTCCAACCTCAGGTCTTCACAACGGACCTTATAAAGAGAAGGATGAATGCGGCTTGAGAGGATAGCCTAGAGGCCGGAGAGTTTCTAATGCCAAAGTCAGTAAATATTTTTGAAGTTTAGTAAATAAGTAAGAAAACTTAAAAACCAGAAACCATCCTTATACCTGAGATTAGCTATTTATACTAGAAGTTTGGTAAGCGGATCAGGTTTGTTGTCATGGGATTTGGAGTCCTCACATTGTTCATTCTATCAGAACCTTTAAATGTGATGTGGTCCTGCAAAGGTTCTATTATGTGCCGCCCGGGTAGTAGGGCCATTAAATGCAGCGTGGTTCTCCAATTTTCTTCCCCTGGTCCATCCACACTTTCCCTGTCAGCAGTTCGATGATCTTCCGCACATTACGCCTGCCAAGTGGGTGGACACTCGATGACTAGACATTATCCAAGGAACCTCAGACCATCGAGCTTCAATGAGTCCCATCTCCTGCTACATCGTCCCCTTCTCTAGGTCGTGTATAGGGGGTTCTCTTAACGGCCTGGGTCTTTCCCCTTTTGTCTTGGGCGGGGCTTGGGTGGGCCTCGGGTAAGGGGAAATCTCCCATACATTTGGATTCAAGACTCACCTCAACTCATCTCATCTCATCATTAAAATTTTTCTAAATTCCTACACAAAATATAATAAATAATTTAACTTTTTTAAATTCTAAAATAATAATGATATTAAAAATAATATTCTAATAATATTTTATTCAATTAATCTAAAATCTCTCAACTCATCTTAGAATTCAAACAAGACAGTAACTCCTTGAAACTTATCTACAGACTACGAACATATAAGAATAAAGTTGTATCAATGTCAAAACCAAGGAATTCTAGATCTAGTTAAAGCACAAATATATAGCACCCATTAAATGCCGATCGGGGAAATTGAGAAATGGAAGAGAAAAATTAGGCATTATGACCAGGTGCAACATATGGTGCTTGCTTATTATAATAACCTGTTCATTAGCTAAATGTTAGGCATCTTTTTGTGTTGAGTTTGATTCTATTTGTGTAGATCATGTTCATGATCCGACCCGGCAAGGAGTTGTAGCTGTTTTTTATGAATTTCCAATGACGCTTGTTAAAGTTTACTACACATTGTATAATATCTTTCTATAACCGCCATATTGTATTTACTTATAATCTCAAATAAAATATTTTGTAGCTTTATAAACGTAAACATGTAATCGTGATTGATTTCATTTTGTTTCACTTATCATTCCTAACACTAAACTATTACATCCCTTGTATATATATGTTGCTCGAATTGTTAACATCAAAAAATAGCGCAATAGGCTGGAAGGGGAGGAAGATTCATTCCCGGCCAGCTGAGACTATTTGGACCTCGATCAATGTAGAGTGGAGCCCTTCGCGATGATCTGATGTGGCCGTACGGCGTTGATGAATATATACATGGTGGTGAATAGTAAATAAATGTACATAAAGAAGATAAAGAGATAATGACACCCAGATTTACATGGTTCGATATAAAACCTACGTCCACACTGATTTTGAGGAGAGAAAAATTCACTATAATATGTTTGGTTATAATCTTTCATGGTCTTTCTTCCTCTCTATACAATCGAGATCTCCTTGCTCGTCTCTTTGCCAAGAGGTTGAAGAAGTTGAAATAATTGAAGTCAAAGAAGGCCCCCTGGAAGTGGTTTGGTCCATTTGCCTTATCATTTGCCCCTTGCCTACTTTACGTCTCATCTTCTCTTCTTTACGTTGCAATTGATCTACATTTCCTCCTAACACTATTTTTCGTTCTCAACCTTTGTCTCCTCCCTCTGTCTTCTCATTTCCTTCCTTTATCTTTTAGTGGAGGTCTTTTGATGGGCTGAACTTGGTTATTTGGGTCTAGGATATCTTATCCCCTCCACGAATGATAGCTAAGAATACATGATCAGCTGCATGCATGCATGACATCATCCCACAGACAAAAAAAAATGAGGAATCTATGTTTTTTCAAGCAGCTAGCGTTGTATTTGTAAGATCCCAAAACTAACCACTTGTGAAGGTGAAAAAGTACTCGGATCGAGGAGAATAGAATGCTTTGTGCATGGCAGCAGGCAAACAACTGGAATTCGTACTAACCGCTCGAATATAATTCGCATCATCTTTAATTAATCTTGTTCAGAAATGTTTATCAATTACTTTTGGAATTCATGTTTAGTACAAAATGTCTATGTGAATGTAACTTCTAGTTTCCATTAAAGGGCATCATGCAGTTCTTGAAATTCTTTTTGACTCTAACGGAGGAGATTCTGATGATGTACTCATGTCATATATGCATGGTGCTATGTACTCGATCGGGGTTCAAAGTGCATGCTGCATGCTGATCATGATGGCATCCATGCAGGAAGAAAGAAGGTCTCGGCCGGGGAAGAATATATATATAAAGAAAAGTTGGTTCAACTGGAAAGAAACTTAAAAATATACCATTAATTTTAGAAAAGAATAGCATTTATCCGAACATAACTCATCAATTATTGGGACCACTATGATTATTCTCATCCCGCTCTTGGAAAATTCTCCATAACTACTGATCTTACAGTTTTACTCTCCCAATCAGGCAAGCGCGCAATTGGGACCATGCAGTACGTACCACGCGCGCTATATTATATTTATATAAACATATATATTTATGACTTGCAGATCAGTTATGCATGCAGGTTCTACACATAAACAGCTAACTAGCCAGCTACAGTGGCGGGAGGAACCAACAATGTTTTTGAGAGGGGCAACTTTTCTATCTTAGTGACACATTTATATAAAAAAAAATTAAAAATTAAAAATCATAAAAACATAATTATATATAAAATTAAATTTCAGTAATTTCCTACATACAAGTAAAAACAAATTTAAGAAAACACTACTTATTATATGTTGATAATTTCTAATGATAATGTTTCATGGAATAATATTTATCTAATATTATTTTTTAATGAAATATTTAAAATTTACTTTCTTCGTAAAAACTATCAAGTGATCTTTTAGAATATCATATTTCATTCTAGTATATAATATACTTTATCAAGTTTCGTATAAAATCTAAATATTTTTGTGTTACATCAAGTATATAATGTTATAACTGAGACCTTAAATAATTTTTTTCTCGTTTAATATTGAAGTACTTTAGAAGCTGATAAAATCTCTCAACTAGTTTTCATATAGATCATCAACCTTAAATAATCTTTCTTGTATTTTAAGTTTGGATTCTATATTAAGAAGCTTAATTAATATTGTTTAACAAAAAACTTTGAGATCCATATTAATAAATTTATTATTCATCCAAAACTTAGTTTTAATCTAATCTTGGTGAGGTCATATCCTTGAAAATAGATAATATATATAGAAATTATACAAAACTTTGGGACAATAAGATGAAAAATTGGAGAGAGGCATTTCAAGGTATATTGAATTTTTAGAGAACATGCGGGGATTATAAATTTTTTTAGGTGGCATTTTTCTATATCTATAAAATTATGAATAAAATCTACTATATATTTTAAATTTTCAAAAAAAAATTTTGGGGTCCGCCACTGGCTAGCTAGAGAGTAATTAGAAATTACTGAAGAAAAAAAATGGAACTGGCACACTAATTTTATCTTGCATTTTTTTGTTAAAAAATTTATTTATATATATATATTATATTTCCATTTCAAGTAGCATATATTTTTAAAAGTAATTAAAAATTAATGAATGGTAATGTTGAAGAGAAGATCAATCCCATAAATCAAGCTACAGTTACATAGTATTAATATCTTTTCTTTTATGTAAAACACAATATACATAAGTGTAAATCTTTTCTTATATAAATACAAAAGCAAAGACACGGGCCTTACTTTATCAAGTGAGATTGCCCAATATTCTTTTATTTTGCATTTCCGTTTTGGTAAATATATAGATGTACTAATGAGCGAAGTTTTTGAGGGGATAGGAGGAAGTCCTTCACACGCGCTTACACGAAGAGGAGTAAGTTGTGAAGCTTGGCCAAGCCCTAATCCCTACCTAAATGGGGAAAGCTTAAAAAATAAATATGCTTTATCGCTTTCACTTTGTGGAAAGAAGACAAGCGGTGAGCCGAATAGGGATAAGTAATAGTTCAGACTGCTGACAGATTATGGGACCTTACCAATTATAGCAGCCAGCTGCAATGATTCTCCTGGCCTCCTCATCAAAGAAGCTGGCATTTTTTGTCTTTCTATATATATATATATATAGTGCATATATATATATAAGTCCCTGATCTCCAAAATCACAGTCGACAAGTAGTAATCTTAATTATAACATGATTAATTATATGTATGTATGTATAGTACTAGGGATGATTAGCCAGTACTAGTACCACTGCATGCATGCATGCATGCAATCAATGATCATCACTGGATCAGTACTTTGATAAGAGTATTAATGTTTTGATCGCAGTATTGAGGCGATCGAGGTGATGATCTGAATTCAAAACGCAATCTGAAACGAATCAAAATCTGATCGACAACACAATAAAAGCGGAGTAATGGGGTACTGACGGATGGAAGGATCAGTACCCACCGACGGACTCAATGCTGTTGACATGATATCCGAATTGATGATGACATGATCAGTAGCGATAAGGCATTCGTGGTAGGGATTCCCCAGCTTTTTTGCTTTCTTCTCCCTGCATCTAATTTGGCAACTTGCATTAGCCAGTCCCTGGCGCCACACACCCGATCTCTTTCTCGCTGCCATATCATTTATTTTGCCGACAAGTTCACAGCCTAATAAATTTGCTGTGTCTCTCATTTCTCGTGAGAAGTTACACCAACGCATGATGAACAGGGCATGCATATGATCCTAGCATTTGCATGCCATGCATATATAAACTCAGAATCCACTATTATAGGCAACATATATAAAAGAGGTTAACAATAACCTAGCTGCATGACCTGAAAGAAATAATAATAAATAAAAAAACTTTGACTACAAATTAAATTATAACAAATAATTAATGTATTGTCGTTTTGCCGCATCGTCGATATCAATGTCAGACAATAATCGATCGAATTATATATATACAGATCATGACGTCTATGATGATCAATGCATGTAGCATTAATATGAATTCCCCCATGCATGATCTCTATATGATCTTCTAGATCTCCAAGGTAGACGTTTATAAGCGCCGGCCCTAAATATATGCCAGCATAATACAGACACTCGTCGATTTTGTGATACAGATGTATATATATGTATGTAAAACAGATCATGCATGCACATGATTTTCCTCCTAGTGGCGGGGGAATTCTTTATCCTATTTCACCTCGATGGTCTGTTCGGTAGTCAAGGCAGCCACAAATTATCAAATTGACAAATACTATGAAACCCACCTTACAATATTAATATGTTTTTTATGTAGATGTATTATTTTCGAGCATGTACGCGCGTAAAAACATCTATCCACCCTGATCAGAGTAACCATAGCAGACAAAAGGTAATCAGGCCGCCATTATATTAATGGTGCAAGCTAGATTTGTAGAGGACAAGTTGCCCTAATACCAAAAACAGTATTCATACCAAAAACGCCGCATAATGGAGATCACTTCCCAATTCTTTTTAAAGAAAAATTAAACTAATCATCATGCATGTGAAAACTCAAAAAACCAATAATTTTCTCAAAATTATATGTTGCTACGTGTAACATAAATTAGAAAACTTTGAACCGTCTCTTCTCCTCCCTGCCGGTCGGGCTAGCTAGCTATCGCTTCCAAGACTTTTAATATATATAGCATGCACGGTCTTTGCACAAAGCTCTTCAATTCCTTTTTGTCAAAAAAATTGTACATCAAAGCCATCAGTTAATCAATAAAAAATCATCGAGATCAGGTAATTCCAACTTGTTTGTCGACCTTGATCTTTTCTGTATAATTAGGAATATCGAAATTAGAAACTTATCTTCATCTAAGCATGCTTAATTATATTGTCAGCAGGGAGAGCAAACAAATTATTGATTCCCTCTGCGCATAATATCCCAATATATATAGATATAATTTTTACTGTCGTCTACACTTCAATTTTGTCGTCAGCATTTTTCACAATGTACGTACTTCATTATAACATATCGCCGCAATTTCTCCAAATTAAGTGCACTAACCTTTTTACTTAATTTAGTCATTAATTATTCCGATAAAATAAGAGAATAGTACCAAATGTATTAACAAGCTGCGGCCTACAGATCGATAAGGTATTTAATTTAAAGGAGATAAAATACTACACAACATTTATTTGATATGGCAAGTTCAACAACCAACGATAAAGAGTCAATTCATGATCAGGCAGTATAAGTAATACGTACACACACATATTATATATATACATATATATATATATATATGTATATATATAGGGCAGCATAAATGGCTCGATTGTTTCGGATATTGTGAATATATATATATTTTATTTCTCAGCGGCAAGTGCATGTACGTGAACATAGAATATAATAAATTTTGTGCTGACATAATCTATTCCTTCATACATCTCGCGAGAGAAGAGCTAAGAGGATTGGGAGTTTCAACACAACTATTTCTCTATAAAACGGGGATTTGGAGACCTCCTAGCTATGGTCGTCCGAAGCAGTACTCAAGTAGCATTCGTACGTACTACTACTTGTTCTAACACCCAACCCCCCGGCGCCTCCCTTCTCCCCCCTTCCACCCATACCCTAATCGATTCCCCGCCTCCCCAACCCAAGTCAGTCTTCACCTCCTCTCTCCCCTTGGCTTTCCTCATAGTGCTGGGAAGTCCTAATTTAGGCCATCCCAAAGGTTGTAAAAGTACTTGAATTAAACATGAATTAGTACATGTAGATCTAGGAGGCACTGGTACCGGTGATCGATGTTGTTGACAGAAGATAGAGAGCACAGATGATGAAATGCATATATTAATGGATCGATCTGCAGCATCTCACTCCTTTGTGCTCTCTATTCTTCTGTCATCACTCTCAGACCCTCAATATTTCACGTTCATACTAACAATATTATCTCTATCTACTACTATCATTATCACCATGCATACTGAAAGCCCGCATGTTCTTTCAATCTCCACTATAGACTATAGCATGTCAGTAGATCATCTTTATGCTAGCTAGCTGCTGTTCTTCTGTACCTTTACTTTCTCTGCTAAATTACGACAATTTGTTCTTCCTGACATTAGATTCCAATTTTGTGGAGATTTATGTTCGCATTTCTTCTTTAAACTCAAATATATCTTGTCCTAGTTTGAGATCCACTATAGGATGTTTTTTTTTCTTTTTTTCTTGTTTTTTAATCTGCAGGTTAGTTATATTGGACGCGCTAGCTTGGAATTAAACAGACTACTATTATTTTTTAGGCCTGCACTGATTGGCACCAACTGTACGGTGTTTCAGTTTGATCATCCATCGGATAACTCAAAGATTCAATACCTTTAACAAGCTCGAGGCACTGAGGTATGTAAAGATATGTTAATATATAGGAGTACTCTTTGTTTCGACCGGAGCATGCCTCTTATTAATTATTTTCCTACCTCTAACCCCTAATTGTGTTCGGCCTTCTTTTTTTTCTCAATATGTGGTTAGCAAATCATCTTCTTAAATTCGAAGTTGGAAATATATATGCATATGTATATACACACACACACACACACATACATATATGGACATAATTTACAGCTCAATCCCTCTTCGCATGCAAGATGGAAATTAAGGTGCGTATGAAATTAATTAAGGAGAAACAGTACTGTCAGGGAACGGATTTCTTGAAATTGGTTAATATCCTTTCTCTATAGATTTCCGGCTCGATCAGCCCCGCGCGCCCTACCTAATCAGCATATATACATGATTCAAGTATATATGGAGTCAGATCCGCTTGTATTTGCATGCAGCTGCAATGAAGTATTTGGAAAGGAGCATTGATCATGGTCATCCACCGATCGAATTATTAATTAGTTTTTGCCTAAATATATTCTCACACCTTAATCTGCATTTCGTTTTCCCAAAACCATGATCGAACCTGCAGCTTAACCTGGCCTGGTTTTGGTCCTCGTACGTTTCATCAGAACCATCATGAGTTAGTACATTAAATCTTTTCTCTAGGCCAGCCTTAATTAATTTGTCTTGCCATTAATTATTAATAAACAGGATATCCGGGAAACATTTTAGTTATTGTGTGGGGTCCTTCATTAAAACTATTGCCTGCATTAATTTGGGGCGCGATGCATCACCATGTATATATATATATAATATTTATATATATGTTACATATGATAATTTTCTCATTACATCTTGGTTTTTGAATTTATGATAGTTAGTTGTACCCCTCAAGGTGTTTGATCTTATTATTAACCACGATATTATTCTTCAGCTCTTCTTAACAACATATGGTTTCACGTATTGGATAAAGATACCTTTAATGAGACATGATAGGCTTGATCAGTCTCTGTCAATAAGGTCTTGTGACATAACACTTGTATGGAAAACATGAGACCATACTCTTTAAGTTGTTAAAGTTGCGATATCTCCTAGATGTTTTTGTAAGCAATCATGACTAAATATCTTATCCTAGATGTTTTGTCGTTAAAGTTACGATATCTCTTTTGAGAAATGTTGTTGTAGTCATCCTAGATTTGTCATATCAATTAAATAGATCATGATCTAGATAGATACTAGGATTGGGCAAGAATGAAAAATAGCATTACTCTGCTAGAATACTTTCAAAATATGGGCTTCATTTGATTGCATATTTTTTGTTTCATAAACCGGGTTAGATATATAGCTCATAATGGTACTTTGGTTAAACTCAATATGTTGAGTGATCATTTGAGATTTTTTGCACCTTAGCAATATAGGATTATATCATATTTAATGTGGTAAATTAAGTATGTAGGCCAAGAAGCTTAAATGTTTTATTCTGGAAATTTCCTAAACTTTATTGGGAAGCTTAAGGATTTTATTCTAGAAATTTCTTAAATCTTATTGGGATTTGAGTCTTTAATGGGAGGACTCCATAAGTTTTCTATATATATGGCTAGGTCCCCTCTCCTTTGCATATGTGTCTATTGGCTTGCTCCATTGAAGGCTAATACTTTTGTGAGCAGTAATTAAGGAGGGGAAGATTTGGCTGGTAATATTTGTGGAGTATCAAAACTTGCTTTCAAAATGTCTTCCATAGGTATAGTTTCTAAATTGTGATTTGATGATTGTGATTCTTGTTCTTAGTATGATTTATATTATTATATACAACAATTGGTATTAGAGCTTGCTTAGCACTGCTAATATTCATGGAGTATCAAGATTTGATTTCAAGATGTCTTGCACATGTATATTTTCTAAACTGTGATTTGATGATTGGGATTCTTGTTCTTAGTATGATTTATATTATATACAACAATTGGTATCAAAGCTTACTTAGCACTTTTCCAAAAAACAGCACCCCCAGCCAACATAAAAACATAATCTGAGGTTGATTTCAAATCATCTAGACATACAACAAAATCAGAATCTGAGTACCCTACCACCTTAAGGTGATTTGAATGCTGGAATGTGAGCATTTAACTTTCAAGCTTCTTCAAGTATCTCATAACTTTCTTAGCTGTTTTCCAATGCTCTTATCCTGGATTCGACTAAAACCTACTAAAAATACTGACTGCATAGGTTATATCTGGTCTAGTGCATACTTGAGCATCAAGCTCCCCATACACTAGCATATGTTATATTTTCCATAGATTTCCTTTCTAGTTCATTCCTATGACATTGAGTTTTATTGAATTTATCCCCTTTTATGATGGGTACATCACCAGGTACACAATTTTGTATTTCAAACCTTTGTAGTACACGTTGTATATAAGCCTTTAAAGAAAGTTTCAACAAATCACGAGCTCTATCATGACATATTTCAATGCCAAGCACAAAAGAAGCTTCCCCAAGATCTTTCATCTCAAAATTAGTAGATAACATTTTATTTGTCTCATGAAGTAATCCTAAGTCACTGCTAGCAAGCAAAATGTCATCAACATATAGAATAAGGAAAATAAATTTTCTCCCACTGGTCTTGCGATATATGTATTGGTCAACTGTATTTCCAATAAATCCAAGAGAAGTTACATCGTCAAACTTCAAATACCACTATCGAGATGCTTGCTTCAAGCCATATAAGGATTTATTTAACTTACATACCAAATTTTTTTTTTCCCTTCACAACAAAACCTTCAGGTTGTCTCATGTAAACCTCTTCATAAATATCTCCATTCAAAAATGTTATCTTTACATCCATTTGATGAAACTCCAAATCATAATGTGCCACAAGTGCCATGATAATTCTAAAAGAATTCTTGGACGAAACTGGTGAAAAGGTTTTGTTATAATTAATGCTCTCTCGCTGAGTGAACCTTTTTTCAACCAATCTTGCATTCTTTTGTTCAACATTCCCTTTTGAATCCAATTTGCTTTTGAAAATTCACTTATTGTCTATAGCCTTAGCATCTAGAGGTAGTTCAACAAGTTTCCAAATTCCATTTTGTTCCATAGAATGTATTTCATCTTCCATAGCACGTTGTCATTTATCTGACTCGGGGCTTGTCAAGGCTTGATTAAATGCAACAAGATCAACAATATGCCCAATATTAAAATCACTCTCCAACAAATAGACAATGTAATCATTTGGCAATGCAGACCTTCTTTCCTTTGTGATCTTCTAACTTGTGGCTCGAAAACTGACTCAATAGTTGTTGGAAGAAGAAAATGAAGTTCTTCTTGATGCCTAGGTTCTTTATTAACAATTTCAATTGATTGAGAAACAACTCTTTCCTATATAATAGGAACTGGAACCACAACTTGATTAGGTTCAACAAAATGTTTCTTCAATACAGAACCCAATTATCACCAACATCATTCTCCAAAATTTGGTAGTAATGGACTCAACAATTATGGTGCCACGATTAGGACAATAGAACTTATATATTTTTTATCTATCTAGGTACCTAATAAAATAACCATGAGTGAATTTTGAGTCTAATTTCTTTTCAAGAACATTATAAATCATAACCTCAGTTGGACATCCCCAAACTCTAAAATGAGCCAAACTTTGCATACGACTTGTCCACAATTCAAAATGAGTTTTTAAAACAACTTTACTAAGAACCCTGTTCAAAATGTACATAACACTTTTCAAAGCTTCACCCCATAGATATTTTGACAAATTTATTTTGCTCATCATGCTTTTTACCATATCCTTCAGAGTTCGATTTCGTCTTTCAAAAACGTCATTCTGCTTCGGTGTCCCTAGCTTGGTATATTGGGGCACTATCTTGCACCTTTGTAAAAATTTTATAAAATCACCCATGTTTTGACCAGACTCGTCATACTTCCCATAGTACTCACCACTATGGTCAAACCTTACAACTTTAATATTTAAGGGATTTATCATTAATCAGATAAACATATCCATAGTGAGAGAAATCATCAATAAAATTTATGAAATACTTATTTCCACATATAGTAGAAGGTAAAGGTCCACTAATGTCAAAATATATCATGTTTAAAAGACCGTCGCTCCTAGTAGAACTTTTTCTTGTGGATTTAGTCAGCTTTCCTCTTATATAGTCCACATAGATGTCAAAATCTGAGAAATTTAGTGAGGGAAGTATCTCAACTTTTACCAATCTCTCTTTTCTTTTCTTTGAAATGTGCCCTAACCTCTTGTGCCACAACATAGAAGATGATTCACGGATTAAAGACATTTTCTTTGCTACATTAGTAATACAAGAAACTTCACCAAAAGAATCATTTGGGGTTTTTTGCACCTTAGCAATATAGCATTATATCATATTTAATGTGATAAATTGCGTATGTAGGTCAGGAAGCTTAAATGTTTTATTCTAAAAATTTCTTAAACCTTTTTGGGAAACTTAAGGATTTTATTCTGGAAATTTCTTAAACCTTATTGGGATTGGAGTCTTTAATTGGAGGACTCAATAAGTTTTCTATATATATAGCTAGGTCTCCTCTCCTCTCCATATGTGTCTATTGGCTTACTCTATTGAAAACTATTACTTTTGTGAGGAGTAAATGGGGGAAGATTTGGCTGCTGATATTTGTGGAGTATCAAGATTTGCTTTCAAGATGTCTTCCACATGTATATTTTCTAAACTGTGATTTGATAATTGTGATTCTAGCTTGTTCTTGGTATGATTTATATTAATTATATACAACATACTCATCTTCAATCAATATGCATTATGTCCAATATCCCAAGTAAGTGAAATGGAAATATGAAAATCTTGAAGTCCACTGAGTTTTCTTGCTACTTGCTGAAGTATCCAATCAAATCCTACGTGGTTAGATTTGTATAGAATTACTGGAGAGTTTTAAGGGTCATAACCATTGACCAGTCGAAGTAAGGAACATCGATATCTACCATTTATATATATAAGCATTCTGCCATTGGACGAACCAAGATTTTTAAGTTCATAATTTTCAGCCGGTTGCTCTTGGCAATTCATCTGGAAATTAAACTCAATATATGCATGCTAACGGTCTTCCCATCGAGATACGTGTTCTTGGAAAAGAAGCTAATTATTAACAAATGAGAAAAGCTTCAAAGTTCAAACTGGATGGGTGACTTTGTTTGTTTTACATCCCACCAATTATAACATTACACATATAGACTATAACAAAATATTGAATAAGATTACATGTAGAGAATTCAATTAATTTCATCATTCCTCCCCAACACGAACACACGAACCCATCTCTTTACACTACACCCTGTTATCTGTATTTCTTTTTTACTTCGTCTCCTCATTGTTTCCTCCCTCTCTCTCTCTGCCTAATTTAGAGGAAAAGTATATAATCTGGATTTGTGGGTTTATGAAGATTGGTTGGGTGAGGATATGGAGGCAACTATGCTGTGACAAAAATGGGTTACAGAAGGATCCTTCGACAGCTGAGGATCAGGATGAGAAGCTCATTAACCATGCCCATAGTGTAATCATCATTTTTTTTTTCAAACATTTTTTAACGTTTTCAACCATTTAAAAAAACTACACGAATCACCAGCGATAATTTTTTTTAAAAAATTAAAAAAATACACTAGCGGTCAAATATTCTAGGCGACAAACTATCATTTTTTTTAAAATATATATATCCCGGCTTTTTTTTTCAAAAACATATTTTCCCTTCAAACAAATCTAATAATTAAAATAGCGCTAGAGCATTAAATATTGGGAGTACCATTCCTTTTTAAAAAAAAAAAAAAAAAAGATGGCGTTTTATATATATGGTCTTAAATACATAAATCACGTATAAGTTTCTATAAAAAAAAATAGATTTTACTTTAAAAAATATTAAAAAAAAGGTCATTTTTTTAGTTAGTGAGACTTATTTTTTTATAAAAGACTTATACAAAATTTATCTATTTAAAATTTATATTACTCTCTTGATTAATGTTACCTTTAAAAGCGTGCTCCAAATTTATATACTGGTTATTAATGGAGCCCTAGTATTATAATGGTTATTAGTTACGTCTTGTCATTCTTGATTTTCGAAGCTGGCAATTAACTCTGTACGTGCTAGCAAGCTAGTGAGCTCTCTAGTAGTATTAGTACTTGCTGATCTCCTAACTAATTAATACATTTAATTATAACAAACGAGTAGTGCTACATCCCCGAGATCGTCCGAGATTAAGGCAAAAAAAAAAAAGTTTTTTATTTATTTTCATTCATTCTTTTGATATACTTAAATATTAAAAAAAATTACAACATTATTAAAAAAATATTTTCTTAATTATTAAATAAAAATAAATACACTGTCAGGAAAAGATTCTCGGGATCCCGAGCATTTCTCGTAACAAAAACTTGCATATTAGTGATGATCAACTCGAATCAAATGATAATGAATGCAAGGATGCTATTGGCCGGCATACGCGCGCACATGATATTAATTCAAGTTCCATGCATGGCCAAGATCTGATCAACTTTTGTCGTAATTATTATTATGCAGCTAGCTAGCTACCAATATTACTCCTTCGATCTTACACTTCCAATGGTAGCATCATCATCATGTAGTACTACTTCTGTTTAAACTGGCCATTCCTTAATTTTGATGCTAGGATCTACGCAAGTAGCTGTGACTCTTTTGAGTCTTTTCTTTCCCTTTAAGTACCAGTGCTCGACAGTGTACACGTACGCTAAAACACTTATAACCGCGTGGCCTGAACCATTGACGGAACTACGTAGGGCCATGGCACCCGAAAGTTTGGAAAAAAAATATATATATATTAGTTTTTTATAATTTAATATAATTATATTAATTTCATATTGTGTTAGTTTTCTTTTTAAAAAATTATTTTAATTTTATAAATTATTTTAACCTAAAAATAAAACAAAAAAAAATTTATTTTAATTTTAACTTTGCTCAGCCACCCACCCTTCTAGTTCCGCCGCTGGCCTGAACATTACATATTGGTAATCTGCCTCAAGGTCGGACATGCATGCAATAATCGTACTGAGGTACGACGTTGTTGGTCATAGTTTACGCATGGTTTAAACACGGGACCTTTTTTATTTGGCATTTCCGACGTCGATTTTTGTGATTGACGACCGATGATAATTGGTTACATAATATTAGTTAACTTTCTTGCTCATTTATCGTTTATCTTATTTGACATTGTAGAACAAAAAATCTGAAACCCTATATCACTGTAATTAATATGTTTTTTTAGGACTAGTAGTACTCCTGGTGGGTAAGCTGGTTAATTTAGTTCTTTTTTAAATTTGATTGGTTGAACGAAGGACACATACATAATATATATATATATATATATATATATATATATATATATATATATATTCACAGAACACAAGAAATGATGGAAATAAAATATAATATAAAAAAAGATGGAGAAGAGACAAAGAGGTGAAGAGACTTTGAGAACTACATCTTTTCTTTTTCAATTGTTATTGAATACAAGGCATACATCCATATTTATAAAAAAATTACATTGAGATAAAATAAGATAAATATCTTAAATATTATGAAAATCAAATCAAGATAATATATATCAAATCAAAGTGATTTGATGATTATGAAAATCAAATCAAATTATTAATTTAATATTATCTTCAACATCCCCCCTCAAGCTCAAGGTGGAGATCGAACATTGGAATCTTTAGTTTGAAACATTGAGTTTGAAATTTGAAAATAGTTTTCATATTCATTAATTGATTGCCGACAAGATGATGGTGTTGGTGATGAAGTGGCTAGCAATTGAAATATCAAATCTAGAGTTATGACCAACAATGGGCTGTATATGACCTTGGTTAACTATTGGACCAAAATCAAAATGTCAAAATTGGATCTGTAATTCAAACAATGCTCACAACAGATCGAAACCCAACAAAAAGATCTCATAACTAATAGAGATAGTCCAAATGCATTGATTTGAACGATACATATATAATTGAACGACGATGAAGATTTCGTGAGAGATAAAGATAGCGGAAGAATAAACATTTCACATAATCGAGCCTAGTGTTAGCCAAGGCTCGACTTTGATACCATGAAACAAAGGGCTTTGATAATCATCAAAGTGATATGATGATTGAATCATCAAATCAAATTATTGATTTAATATTATCTTCAACAAGAAATACATGATGTTCTTCATCTAACGACTCCAAGTTTTTTGGCCTTATTACTCAAGGGTTGGGCAAAGTTACTAAAATCACATCTTACATAACATTATTGAAAGCACAAGTGTTACATACATAAATGAATTATATAAAAATAAACTCATAAATTAACATGGTTTCATATGATCCATTAAATCTACTTTACGATAAAAGTAATTTTACAATTGGGCATACTATATACATTCATCCACGTTACTTTATGAATTTACTTTTACTTAATTTTTTTGTGATTAAAGTATTTATCTATTAAAATATCCATCTTTCAATAACAAATGACAAGAATGTCGAATAATATTAATGATGATTACTGAAACTTTTAGTTTTCATTAACTTATTGATGATCATAATAAGATAATTACTCATGAACATATTATATATGGTGAATTGGGGTTCTTACATGCAAGGACGCTAGCTATACGGTTTTATATATAATTGGATAGACCTAATTTCATTCACATGAGCAAAATGGTATGCTTTATCATGTGGTTTTTAATTTAATTTGTGCCGTAATATATGATGAGCCCCGTTTTAATTTTGTAGGCTGTGGTGCGAATGGCCTGGCTCATGGTTTTTGGATTGTTTATGTACCCAATTCTTTATAGCGGACCCAAAAACAGGGGTGCACGTCTTCTGTCAATTAATATTTACCCGTACTTTGGTATCATGCACGTTTAAGGGAAGGAACGAGACTCATGGGTCAAATTTAGTCAGTTATATATAATCCTGACCAAAAGAAAAATATATAATAGAATAATTATCTCTCTGCATAAACATTTATGTAAGATCGTAATTACAAAGAGAATTAAAAAACTTCTTGTTCTAATTATAAATTATTTTCTTTAATACTTAATTAATTTATCCAAATGAACTTACAAATGCTAAATCACATCACATATAACACGTGGCAGCTATAGCTAGCTGGGCAACAGTTACTTGCCATCCAAGTATTTACATGTAATTGTGGTGCTGTTTGGCTGGTGGTAACACGACGGCAGTACGTTTTGAAACACGGTACTATATAATTAAAGCAAGCAAGCCAACTACGCGGGTCTCTGAGCTACCAGTCCGAGTTGCAACTACCAGTCTCACGATCTCTCAAAGAACCAAGAAAATGCAACACGTGATCTGGACAAATTTCTACAACCTTCCACCCATCACTTTATAAACCAGCTAGTCCAGAGCTAGCCCTTGACCAAAAGGCATCAAACACTTAATTTGTACGTTTACCACCGCAATATTTGCTTCAGGAGTTAGAAGAGAATGAGTCACCACAGGCACCCTCCACCACCAGGTCCGTCGCCGCCAGATCCCTTCGGGCCGCCACCACCACCAGGGCCAGCAGGTCCACCACCTCCACCATTCGCTCATCATCCGCCACCACCACCAGGTCCACACGGCCCACCACCACCTGATCCATTTGCTCCTCCCCCACCACCACCAGGTCCACCCGGTCCACCACCTCCTGATCCATTTGCTCATCCTCCACCACCTCCAGGTCCAGGTGGCCCACCACCTCCTCTATTTTGATCATCATATTTCATTACCACCTTACTAAAATATGTACCTGATCTTTCTTATGAATATTGTTGTAAGACGTCGCGCCGTACATGACATATATGATCTTTCTTATAAATATCGTTGATCGATGTTTGTTCGCCGTTGTGGCTACATGATTCATGAAGCATATGATCCTTTTTTTTATTGGTCCGTTTGAATTATAAACGTATATATGATCTTTAATGTCGAAGGAAATCGCTATCTTTGATTACATTTTTAATCTTATTGCAGTCCATGTTCATTATTCATGTTGGTAATGATAGATGTGCTTTATTCTACACCCAAATACATTAGCTTTCATTTTGTACAGTTGTACGCCGGCGATAATTAGGAGTTTCAAATACAGTACTTTTTGAATCTGAAACTACGTGATGAGGGCACACGATTTTCATTCTGGCTAGCTAGGCCTGAATGAAAAGTGGTCAATAATTAACCCACCGCAATATGGTAATTAAGATTGTAAGTTCGGAGCAATATTATATATGCGTTGTTTTCATGAATTAAGCTCAAATTTTGACTCGACTCTATGGCCGACGTCTGAGAATACATTCCTATGCATAGCATAAAGCTGCCATATCTCCATTTTTAACAAAGATAAAATACCAAGTACTAGTGTATATACGTGCATGGTCTGATGACACGATAGTGATTTATCTCATGAAAGGACCTGCATTAATAATCGTGATCATGTTATTCATGACGGTCATATATAAATGGGTTTTGCTATTCATCCTCCTCACACTCCACACTCCACACTTTTTAATATTTTTTAATATTTTTAAAATTTTTTTTTTAATTTATTTTTTTAAAACTATTTATAATTTTTTATTCACTATTCATATAAAAATATATTTGATAAAAAAAATTAAAAAAAAAATTAAAAAAAAGATGGAATGTGGAGTGTGGTGTGAATAGTAAGAGGTTGAGTAGATTTTTTCTATATAAATATCCCCCTTATACTTAAAAGCGGCTATTAGCAAATGAGTAGGAATGAACAGTATCTTTATTTGACACTTTTATCTTCCACTTCTGTCCCTCTGTAGTATGTACTCAATCCCCTTCACTCTCTGTTTCGCCTCCCGATCCCCTGTCGATACCAATCTCTCTACGATTCCCCAAATCTCGCCACCAATCACTCCCAGATATAACAAATATTTTTTAGATGATTAGAAATTGAAAACAAATTAAATAAATAGCTGAGAAATTTGGGAGATAGATATAATCTCCTCTGATCTAATTTCCTCCGTATGTACAGAGGTGAAACTCAAAAATCCATGTACAAACATGAAAAACCAGGAAATATATCAAAGCAAGTATATAGAATCATCTATCTTACTAATGAAAATGAGACAATTAAAACACTGAAAAGACGATGGCTGTTTGTATATGAATGTACAAAAATGACAACAACAAAAAAAAGAAACGAAAAAGAAAAAAATAAGATCAGGCTATTATTTACACGGAGAACACCAAGATTTTCTTCCATGCATCATCTTTATCAAACGGAAATCAAAGGCAGAGGAAGAGAGAGGGCTACGGGCTTCGGCCTGTTGCGGGGAGAGATAGAGAGATTTGTGGGGGAGGAGATCGGCGTGGGGGAGGTCGCCAGTGACTGGGCTTGGTGGTGGCGCGGTAACGGCGGCCGACGGCGCTGGGAGGAGCCGAGGAGAAGAGAGATCGAGAGGGAGAGGGGCGTGCGGCTGGGGGAGGGAAGAGAGAGAGGAAAGAGGAAAAAAGTAGGATTTGTAACTTTTTTATGAGTTAACCCATCTCATCTCACTCATCATTACAACTTTTTTAAATTTTAACATAAAATATAATAAATAATTCAACTTTTTCAAATCCTAAAACAATAACAATATTAAAAAATAATATTCTAACAATATTTTATCATCTAAACTCAACTCAACTCAACTCACTTCAACATCCAAACGCACCTAATCTTAACCCTTCGTGTTGGATCTCTAGATTTGATCTACAATATAGGTTAAAACATTCAAAATAAACTAATTTAAAATAAATAATTAAAATATAAAATCAATTTTAATGTATAAAATATTAATCTTTCATTATTAAATAAATGATAGAATTTTGGTAAATATTTTTAAGAGAGTAAAATCATATAAATAATTAAAATTTTTAACAAAATTTAAATCTCATAATATTTTTAATTATGAGATTTTCTACCATTATAATATTTTTAGAGTTTTCAAAATAGAAAAGACTTATTTGAATGATGAAAAAAATATGAGAGCAACATAGAAATAAAAGACACTGCATTTTTTCAGTGCTTCTTGAGTCATCAAGTAGTGTGATGGAATTCTGCAATTTATATATTTTGCTAAGAAAACTATTGCTAGAATATCCAAAATAATTTCTAGTTTTGGTTATCATTATGATAAGTGGCGGAACTAGGAATTTGTTTTAGGAGAGGCCAGTAAAGTTAAAACTATAATAAAATATTTTTTATTTTATTTCTATGCAATTTGTCGTGTGGTATAGAATGATCTGGTAGTAAGATATAAAATAAAAATAAAATACATTTAATACAACCTATGTATTAAAAAATTATATGATATGTCAAAAACTGATAACAATATATCATTGAAATAACATAAAAACACTCATACAAATATATTAAACAAAAAAAATATATAATTTCTAAAATTGTAACTTGCGTTCTTTTAAAAAAACAAAATTATCAAGTATTGAATCTAAATCAAAATTCTTAACTATTTCTCTTTCAATATAGACAGCTAAATAATCAAGTATTTTATTTATTTTATTTTTAAACTAGATTAAATTTTTTTAAATTGGACTTATAAGTAATTAATCTATAAGATTAAAATAATTTTATAGAGGGGGCCAAAATAATCTTTTAGAGAGAGGCTAACATAAAATAAAATCAATATCATCCTATTATATTAAAAAATATTAATATAAATATATATTTTAAACTTTTTGGGAGGCCCCTTAATAAGTCCGCCACTGATTATGATGCTTGTTAAAAAAACGAAGAAAGAGTACAAAAGGAAGGGTGGATTTACTTCATACGATCTCACTATCTTTTCTGAATGGTTATAGAGTTGAAATTTTTTTACAACTTTAATATTATTTTCAACAATTTTATTTTTTTAGATATATTATTTTCAATTAAGCAAACGTGGCAAACGTGCCTTGCACGTTATAGAATTGCTAGTATATATATATATATATATATATATATATATATATATGGATTTTTCTATTCATCCTCCCCACACTCCACACTCCATATTTTTTAATATTTTTTAATATTTTTTTAAATGTTTTTTTGAATTTTTTTTTTAAACTATTTATAATTTTTTATTCACTATTCATATAAAAATATATTTGATAAAAAAAATTAAAAAAAGATGGAGTGTGGAGTGTAGTGTGAATAGTAGGAGGTTGAGTAGAATTTTTGATATATATATATATATATATATATATATATATATATATATATATTTATATAGAGTTCAAACTGCCGCCTTTTGTATTAGGAAACCCCTACTACTACTACTGATTTAGCTGCGGTATTAGTACCTCTAATCATTGTAATCCTCAGGGACGCTTAAAATGAGAGCTCGCCCACTCCTACTTGGCGCATGCATCTCATGTCCCATCACTAAATTAAGATGATTGAAAATAATCATGCTAGAATATTGAGATCATCGTAACAAAGAGATCGAGAATTAAAACCTCTAAATTTAGTTAGGATGGGAGGTTGAGATGAAAATTTTTAGTTTGAGATTAAAGTTAAAAATAGAATAAAATATTATTTTTTAATATTATTATTATTTTAAAATTTAAAAAAAGTTGAATTGAGATTTGAAAAAGTTGAATTGTTTATTATATTTTATACGAGAATTTGAAAAAGTTATAATGTTAAGATGAGATAAAAATTTTATATTTAAAAAAACTTTCAAATCTAACGCTTTGTTTTTTTTTTTTAAGCAATCATATATATTTAATTAAGAAAGATGATACAAGAGGAGGGGGGTGAGGTTCCCCAACAAACACCCCAATGCAAAAATAACAGTACAAAGTGGTGGAAAAAAAAAGGTTTTTATGACCAATTTCTTGGTCGTCACCCAAGTCCTACTAAGAGGACACCGTCTTAAGAGACAAAAATAAGTTGTTCGCAATAAATTGCGAACAATGGATCCACTACTGAAAGCAGTGGAACCTCAGCTGAAAGCGGTGCGAGTGACGGGTGTACTATTGCTTATTGTCCTGAGATGATTTTCGGAGAGGTCTTCAGACCCTTCTTCAAGATCACAGTTTAGGAAAAACGGTAACATAGCGGGAAAACCGACATCAAGTGGATTTTGTTTTAAATTTATCTTAATATTTAAACATATAATTTTTCAATTATTAAATATCACTTAATTCAAAACTTCTTTAAATATAAGACTCATAATTTTTTTAATTTAATACCTCTTTACATGTGGGATTCATAAATTTTTTCAATTTTCAATAAATACATCTAAACTCATCTTAACATACAAACATATTTAAATTTATTTTAAATAAGTCCTATAAAACTCACTACACTATAAAACTCACTACATTATATCTAGGGCTGTAAAGATTGACCGCGTAACCGAACCGACCCGTTATTCCGACCCCAACCAATTGAAAATACCTGGACTGAATGAGACGCTTCGGAAACGGAAATTTCAATTTTAATTCCGAAGACAAAACGGTTCGAAACGGCTAATACCCGATAACCGAAAATTACTAAACTGATTCGCCATTTATTACTTTATTTCTTCAATTCCACCCTTACTCTCTCTCTCTCTCTTTCTGACATTTTTGAGCTCAGCATTTTTTTTTTTTTTTGCAGATGGTGCCATTTTCTCTCACGGTTCTATGCAGATCTAGTCGCACCCCTACCAATTTGGGTCCATGTGGAGACAAAACTCATCATTATTCATTGCAGTTCATTTGAAATTTTCCTGTGAAAAGAAAAGCAGTGCTTCGAAGGGAGAGATAGGGGAATCAGATATTTGCCGAGAGAAGAAAATCCGTAAAAAGAAATTTCTTCAAGCCAAATGAATGCATAGAAGAAAGACTAACAGAAAGATTCACCTCTCGTAAAGTAAGTTGCCTTTCCCTCTTTATTTTCTTTACATTTTTTTCATATCAAACCCACCGAAAAAATTTATTTAGGGTATTTTATTTTTTTTCTATTCTTTTTTCTTTACATTTCTTTATCATTTTATTTACAATATTTTTTATGATATTTGAATGCTCGTTATGAAATTATTATAGGAGAGGAGGCATGCTAAATTCTCATGAACGTTCTGATTGTGGGCTTGTTAATTATCATGTTAATTTGAGTTTCTGGAATGCATTTATTTCTAAAGTGAAGGTTCAGTTAAACGGAAAAATCGATTTTTTTAGAAATGAGTACGATTCGACCAATCGGCCAATCGATTTCAAATCAGAAGTGCTTGATCGGAACTGAATGTGTGCGGGTCGGGTCGGAATTGCCATATTCGGATCGGAACGAGTTGGGTGAACAATCCTAACTATATCTCAATTTACTATTATTTATAAAAGAACTCAACTTAACATCTAAATGAATTTTAAGTTTTCACTATTTTTTTTTTTATAGCACTTTAGTTTTTCAAGTTATTCGTATTATCATTATCTTGCAAGAAATTATAAACATTGTTTTCAACTATTTCAGAACAGGACACCCAAATGTCAAACTCATCACATTATATGTGGCAGCTCAACAATGGTTTGTTCAAAAAGACAAGAAACGCATACACGTTACATGACGCACGCGTTTCGAAACACGGTTTGGAATCAAAGGCAGCCAAGTGTCTCTCGGCCACCTGTATGAGACGTTCCAACTACTAGTCTCAAGTCTCAAATGGTATATCACTAGTTTGGATCAGGAATTTTTACAACTTTCCACCGCCACGCACTTTGTAATGGTAAAAATGATGTGGATTATTGAGGAAGTGATCCTATTTCCCGATCTTTTGTACGAGAATATAACATACATGAGGTGTTCCTCTGAGTCTGTTGGGGATAAGTGTTTCTTTATTTTGACCGATCGAGTTGTTAACAAGCATTACAAAGTTGATTAAAGTTAAATACTATAATTAAGGAGTTTTAGTTGCTTAATGGATCATTATTATTTAGTTGCTTAATGAAATAACTAGTCAGTTGTGAGCTCCATATAATATATATATAAAATAATTATATGTATAATCGTGAAGTGTGCGACTGCCGCATAATCGTTTTGAAAAAAAATGAGATTTATTATTAAAAAATTAATTTTTTCATACAAATCTGATGTTTTATTCATTTTTTTCAAAACGATTACACAACGATTGTACAAACTCACGATGGTAAATATCTTTTCTCATATATATATATATATATATATAGTTACTAATTGTCATAACTTGATTGATTTTGTGTTGACACGTTTGCAAAATAACATTACGTGGCGTTGCTCGAGTGAGTACTCCTTAGTCCTTATTTATTAAAATCAAGTTGCAAAGATATAAAAGAAATATTTGCATGAGGCAGGCTTACTCTAACATGCGTTATACAGATTTTTGACTGTTTGGATTTAGAAATAAGATGAATTGAAATAATTTATAAATAATAATAAAATTTGTGAATTAAAATTTATGAATAATAATAATTAATAATTAATAATAGTAAGTCATCTCTTAATCCAAACCGAATAGTAGCTCTAATTATCAACTAGATATATGGGTCGACGATAATGGCAAATTTTAGAATTACTTTCATTTTAGATATACTTAAGGAAAAAAATTCGTCACGCTGAGATGGAAATATTTATGATAGAAATTAAACCGTTGATCCGATCTCTTGTCAGATCTGCTGATAACGCAGAAGTAATTAATTTTAGACTTCTTCTTTTTTTAATTGAGGTGGCCGCAAGAACTTGTGAATATTTGTTGATTGGTAGGTACGTACATTGATTTCTTAGTGAACAAGCTAGCTAGCCGCTATTGGATTGAGAACGCTGATTCTTCGTGCCTAAGTTAATCCAGCTTTATTAATTAATATTGTTACTTCTGTGAATTTTCCAAATTATATTATATCTACCTCTTTTATCCTAAAACTCGAAGGACAAAGTAGTACTAGTTCAACAGACGTTGTATTTTGTATCTGCCATTCTTCCAACTAACAGTCCGTGTGCATGATGATCAATTTCATGCCATCTACAAACTTTTCTTTTATCTTAAGTTTAGTTTGTATACTGAGAATATTGAGATATTTTTACTATTATTTATTATATTATTATTATTTTTTATATATTTTTATTATTTTTTAATATTTTATCATTATTTTATTATTATTATTACAGAATACATAATAATAACTTACTACCCAAACGCAACCTTAATCTTACAGCTGCAATTGGCCTATATAAACCAGTACTCCAATATTTTCTTAATTGACCTTATATATATATATTAGCCTCTCCATATTCCCAAGCACCAGAAAAATAATGCCTTTCCATAGACATCCACCGCCACCTCCAGATCCTTTCGGCCCACCTCCACCACCACCACCCCTGGATCCTTTTGGCCCGCCACCACCGCCGCCAAATATTTATGGGCCTCCTCCACCACAGCCACCACGTCCTGAATTCTATCCTCCACCCCCACCGCCACATCACCATCATCCACCAGGACCACCCCCACCACCTTATGGCTATGGCTATGCACCACCACCTGGTCCCCCTCCACCCCCACAACCTTACGGTTATGCAGACCCTTATCGTCCTCCTCCTCCACCATGGAATCGCCCTCCTCCGCCTTACTAGCATGCACTGTATCACGCACTTCGACAGAGCCAGGACTCTATGAAATAAGGAAAAAAAAGGACGGATCTTATATTGTTCTTTTTTTGGTTCTTTCTTGGCTCTTGTTTCTTTTTTTCTTTCCGAGGGAGAAATAAGATATATTTATGTATCTTGTGCAAGGTATGTAATTTTCGCCACATCTTTCTGCAATACTGCTAAATATGAATACTAGGGACGATCTAATATTTTATTGTGTACAGAATACTTCGACTTTTGTTTGATACTCTCCATAGTATGTTTTCTTTTTCCTCGGTATTCTCATAATTGTTGTATGGAGGAAGATAAATAAAATAGGTAATGATTCATATTTTTTGGTCCACGGTAGATCATTTTTTTTGTACTTTCTATATATACATCTTACCAACGATCCAGCGGACACAACTTTTTCAGGGGAAATGCTATAGAGAAATACTACTTTGCCGTCCGAAGTCTACCACTCAAGTGTACCGTTTACTATTTTCATTTTTTTAATTTTTAATTTTTTTTACTTAATAATTAAGAAAATGATTTTAAATATATTAATATTTTTTTATTTTTTAAAAATATTTAAAAATATTAAAAAATTAAAAATAAACTAGCAGTACACTTGAATAGTACTATTCAAACAATAGAGTAGCACCGCTCAATTCTATATTATAAAACTGGCCAGTGTCGAAATTATTTGGATAAAAAGCCCCTCCCAGCTGTACCATTTATGTTGATTTTCTGACTTAGAAATTGTGCAGAATTTTAGTTATCTGAATAATGTATCCAATTGTGTCGATCCCACTTATTGAACAAAGGTGAAAGACGGGATGCTAAATAACGCAAGAATCTTACCCAAGATATAGATGCCTAATCTGGTCCCTCATGTCTTAAGAAGTTTGAAAGAACAATGTACTGTCAATATTCATAATTTGAGATGAAAATTGTAATAACAATATGGAGGGATGCTGTTTTTATTGGACACCCCAGAGTGAGTGATGTTGAGGACGATCTTGGCGCAAATCTTAATAAAACTGGTTACAAGATCATATCTATAAAACCCAAGAGACAGATTAGCTTTCATAACCAAACATTACAAGAGAGAGCTATGTGTTCGTAAATTGATGGCTCAATCTCCAGACTACAGGGATTATTATAGCACGAACAGCAATATATACGCATAGCCTTGTGCCTACAAGGTATGGAGTGCTCGCAGGACTTCGCACTTGAGCTGTTGAGATTTGAGAATCCACGACTTCTAAAATGCCAACCATCGTAATTTTTTTTCCCAAAATGTTCAAGGATTTAAAGCTATTTCTCAATATAATATGTCAAATGAGTAACTCAAACTAATCAAGTCTCAGCAGATATTGTTCCCTGAAATATCCTCACCCTTGCCTTGGTCGCCTGCAACATAATCACAGAAGCTAATATTAGGTTTCCTAGTTGTTTGCAGTACAGGATTCAAACTTCTTTTTCTTCCTCACTTTATCCGCATTTTGTCCCAAAAGTTTCCAAAGAAAAAAAAAAAAGACAACGAAAGCTTACGACAAAGAACTAAGAACCTGTTTTTGCCAATTTGTGAAGGTTGTAACCAGAGAGAGCATGACTGCTTGTACAGTAGAACCAGACAATATCCCAATCCACAGGCCCTTCCCTCTTAAATGTAGAACAAAACCCAATACAACAGCCCCCGGTATTCCAACCAAGTAATATGCTCCAAGGTTGACAAAGGCCCCTATATGTTGCCGCCCACTTCCTCTAGTAACCCCTAATGCATATGAGAGAATAACACTCTTAGAAGGCGTTAGTTCAAGAGAAGGATGCTCAAAAGAAACAATGCTTGGGTGATAATTTCAATGGAAAGCACTGTAATAGATGATGTTTCCCACAGATGCAATCTTGATCTAAAAATTCCAAACGTGTTAAATGCAGCCTGAACATCAAAATTCAACCCCCTTTTGGTTGTCTTTTGCTCAAGTTAAAAGACTAGTGATTCTCATAGCTTATACACGCGCGCGCGCGCACATACATATATAGTATCATATTTTAACCTGGGGTTATTAAGCAATTGTTAATCAGATACAATCCAAAATACAGATATTTCAAGATGGACAAGTGCGGAACTGACCAGAAAGCAGAGCTTGTGAGGTGTCCGTGATTACCGATAAACAGAGCAATGGAATCATTCCTTTCATATAATCCACAATTTCCTTTTCATCGCTGTAAGCATACCCCCAGACAGAACGGCAGCAAAAAAGAGTTGTGCTCACAGTGACTATCTCTATGGCTCCAAGGAACATCGCAGCACTGACAGCTAATCGTGCTACTTGTGGATTCCCAGCTCCTAGTTCATTTGAAACCCGAGTGCTGCAAAATGTCCATTGCATTCATTTTCAATAGTTTAATGCAAACATGTGAGGTTTATGAACTAGTAGGCAGTCTCAGATTAAACCTTGCAGCAGCACCAACAGCATATGGAACGTAGTAGTGCAGTGACATTGTCGAAAGGCTGCTCAAATTGACTACGAAAAATTAGAATCCATGATATTGATAATTCTGTAATCATTTAGCATAGGGCTAATTAAGGAACCATACCATATAGAAAGAACAGAGGTTTCAATTGTCGGATTTGGAAAAAGCCCAGAAAGTAGTACAAGCAGCTCAAATGACCACCATTCAAGACTAGTGGTTTATTGGGCAAAAAAAACCTTATCAGTAATTACTTCGAAAAATAAAATGGAGAGGAAAATCAAAGAAGAAATCTGGTTAAAACGTAGAAAGGAGATGTTACCAAGCCATCACAGCAGAGGGGATAGCAAGGCGAAAGAACTCCCTAACGCTTCGGAAAACATCCTTCGAAAACGAGACGCGGGTTTTCTCACAAGCTGAAGAATACCTTATGTATAATCCAAGCATGGTTGCATTGAACCAATACGATAAACCATTAGCTAAAGCTGCTCCAATAATTCCCAGTTTAAAGTTAAAAGTCAAAGCCCAACAAAGAGGAACATGGAAGCATAGCGTTGCGCAAGAGGTAAAGAGCATTGGAATGATCAAGCCTTGAGTTTGGAAGTAGCGAACCAGCGACTGGAGAACAGCAACGCCGAATAGTGCAGGAATGAGAAAAAATGAGTATTTTCCAGCTTCAAGTGAAATTGAAGGGTCTTGGCCAAGCAGTGCGAACACTTTGTCGACAAAGATCCAGAGTAGAGACACCGGCAGACAAACCAATGTAAGACAAAGTATTCCACAGTAAGTATATATCCCGAGTTGCTGGTACTGCTCTGCCCCATAAGCTTGCCCACATAGAGTTTCCAAACCACCAGCCATTCCAAACTGCTTGGCATTCAAATTTGGTCAATTCGTCTATTAAGCTTCAGTTAGGAAGTAAAAAGCACGTACTCAATCAAAGTTGAGGGGGGTTGAGACAGACTTACAACAAGGGCAAGCCATATTAACTTCCTAGCATTCAATTAAGAGGCTTGCATGGTCATTTCAAATATTGTTTGCATCAAGCTCATCAAAAACATTAGCTTAGTTCGATCTCGGCTCATGTTAATCTGGCCAAGATCAAGCTTCAAGTTTTAAAAATTAAATTCAGGGGCCAACAGTTACAAGATTTATGGGGAAGAAGATGGAAAAGAGACGATCAAGATAATATACGTAATTGCTTAAATTATTAAATGATCATTGCGGGAACAACCGTTACAACAACAACTCAATCCTTTAAGCTTAAATTTAAACCCTTTTAAATAAAAAGGTAGATATTTTCAAATTGTCTCAATATGTCCTTAAAAAGTAACGGGAAAGTACGAGAGTAACGAAAAATTAGTGTCCCTGACTTTTCCACCGGGGATGATAATTAACGATGTCTTAAAAGCTAAAACGAAATAGAGGGATGAAGTAAAAAGAAGAGGGTAAAGGAAGGAGAGCTTTACAAGAAGACTGAAGCCAGTAACGTTGGTGAAAGAGACGGCTAAAGCGACACCGGAGAGTGAAAGTTCACCCAGATGTCCTACCATCATCAGCGACACAACCTGCAACAGATACTGTGACACTGAAACCACCACCATCGGTGCTGCCATGAAGCTCAACCTCTTCAGCTCTTCCGCAAAGGCACCCCGTCCTATAGTCGGCCTCCAAAGCCTCTCTTCCCTTGCTGGCGACAACAGTGCTTCTTCCATTCCCCACTACTCACTCCCTAAATGCTTTTCCCTAACAAATTATAGGATTTTCAATATGTGGTGGCTCTACCGCAACCGCTGGTAGCTCACTCTAATGTATTTTGCTTTTCTTTTTCTTTTTTACATCTAATTTTTTAATATTTTTAAATATTTTTTAAAAAAATAAAAAATTCATAATATTATTAAAAAATATTTTCTTAACATAAAAAATAAAATAAAATATTTCAGCGGAGTCATTGGCGAGAACCCCCAATAGGAAGAGTAGCTTTTTTCTTAATATGATTCGAGCAGCGCTACCTGGATCCGATATAGGAAAAAAAAATTATTATTATTTATTTTTTTACATTTTTAAATATTTTTTTATAAAAAAATTATAATATTATTAAAAAGCACTTCTTTTTAATCACTAAATAAAAAGAAAATTATCGAAATCTAATCACAATCCAACTGTAGTAGCATTTTTCGGCGAGTGCATCACTGCTATTCATTTACCCGTCGAAATGATTTTTCAGAAAAACATTCTGGGGTTGGATGAGACGGAGGTCAATCCCCTTGTCAAAGGATTATAACTATAATATAAAATCACTAATATTATATAGATCAATCAATCAGCAATATTATAGTCTGCATCATTAAGATTATTAGAGCATCTACATCCGGATGCCGGCTACGGTTAGACATGGAATCAGGTATTTCATCTTTCTTGAGTTTAAATTTAAGTCTAATTTAATATTTAAATATATAATTTTTAAATCACTAAATATCACTCAATTTAAGATCTCTTTATATAGAAAATCTACAATCTTTTTTAATTCAATATTTTTTTATCCGTGAGATCCACAATCTTTTTCAATTCAATACTACGATTTTCTCTTACTACCAGCCCCTTCACTTAGGAATTAGGATTTCCATACTCTTCTCAAATTCCTTTTTTCAAATTTATCTTTTGCAAAATACACATTTCAATCCATGACATCCTTTCTATAAAAAAGAAGTAATATTATATAACAAGACCAGACTGCAAGTTGATAAGCTGCGAAGACAGCATTTGGAAACCCCCAAAGCGACGAAGGGTCAAATAACACAAGCCAAAACCTTAAAGTTAGGCAAGTTGACAAGTAGAGCCAAATATTGACCCCTAGATTATGGTCACTTGCCACGAGAAGCTTCAGTACCAAGAATGCTTCACCTTTAATGTTGCCTAAAAATAAGAATTTTTGCCGCCCAAAAGAAAAATATGAAAGGTAATCCACCCTCTTTTAGAAGTGAAGATGGTGAGAGTTTCATAGACTTACAATTAGATTATGTTTGGGGGCAAGATGAAAAATCTCATCTTAATTCTATCTCATCTAATCATTACATCTTTTTCAAATTCCTATACAAAATATAATAAATAATTCAACATTTTCAAATTTTAATTTAATTTTTTCAAATCTCAAAACAATAATAAGATTAAAAAATAATATTTTAAACTTTCATCTTAATACTATTCATAAAATTTTTAAAAATTTTCATCTTATCTCATCTACCAAGCATAACCTAAGACTAAAGCCGGCAACATCGGTGAGAGAGGTGGCAATGACAACAACAGGACCGACTCTTCCATTAGGCCAGTTAGGCAATTGCCTAAGGCCTCTAATAGAAGAAGGCTCCAAAAAAAGATACAAAGTAAAATTTTAAAAAAAATATATATGTCCAATAAATAAATTTTAATTAATTCAATGAGAATCAGAATATAAACAAGATCAAATAGATATTATATCATTATTAGTTTTTAAAAGTATCACATATAATAATTATTTTACCTATTCTCCTTCTAAGAATACACTTCTCTTTTCTCATTATTAGTTTAATATATTATTAATGTGAAAATTATAAATAGTAAAATTTAATTTTCTAGTGTTCATAAAAAAGTTTTTGTATAATCTTTTGAAGAGGCGAGAGCCCACTTTTTTTCAAATGTGTAAGTTGTTTATATAACTTTATTGACAATAATGATTATAATTGTGTCTAAGAGTCTAAAGTACTTGTAAAATTAGATTTGATAAAATTTTCTCTAAATTAAAAATCTTCTAATAAAGATTAAGTCAGTTATTAATTGAAAATGTGGTATAAAATCTTAATCAATAATTTTACTTTACAAAATGATAAGAATTATTTTTAAATAAAAATATAATATAAAAAAAAAATTTTATTTAAAAAAAAAAAAAACCTTAGGCAAAATTTTAACCTTAGGCCTCAGTATTGAGCCGGTACTGGGCAACAGTAGCAAGCGAAAGTTGGCCAACGTGTCCAACCATTATAACAGATTCTTTTTTTTTTTTTTTTTTGAAAACTATAACAGATACTACTTGCAGAAGATATTGCAGTAATGTCACCACCGCCATTGGTGCAGCTATGGAACTTGTCTTCTTCAGTTCCTGCACAAATGCACCTCATGTTATTGCCCTTTTTTTCTCTTCAGTCTCTGCCATTCCTTCCATACCCTTTTCTCTGTTCTTCTCAATAGTAGTAACAGTTCAGCTTTATAAAGAACTGGAAGGGTTTCACTGCTGATGGGTTATTCCTCTGCTTGGCGCCACTTGGTATCAAATATTCATGGTATAATTCGCTAATGAAGCTAACCGACGACTGCATGGTGTTGATGGGATACGAAAATAATATAAGAAACGTCAGCATTTGATTGGGCCTGCAAAGATTTCTTTGACGAAGTTGTTCTCAATGTAAGGGCATATTTTTAGTCAAAGTGGGATTTATTATTGTTTCTTCCCCAAGTGCTGTCTTATATAACTCGGTAAATCATCAGTATTTTTCCGGACATATGAGTTAGATGACATGGCAAATTTAGGGGAAATAGGGCTCAAAAAAAAAGCGAACAGAAGTTTTTTGTGTTTCTTATTCGCTTTCTGTATGCATCCTTTACTCTCTCTTTTTTCTTTTTTTCCCATTCCGGGCTATGCTTTGTTTGCTGTTTAAAACTCCAAAGCCTACAAGAGTTGGAATTCTTCACAAGGAATTCTCTTTTAGGGGGACTCGCTACATCGCAGCTTTGTGGATGGTGTGGCACTGTCGGTACACTTCCTATATATTACACCCTGATTTTGGTAATTAAAAAAAGAGCTGTGCTAGCACATCTAACGTGTTTAACTTTTTCTTTTTCTTTTTCTTCTAGTGCAGAACACCATCTTCTTCTCTCACCTCTCTCACATCACCTCTCTCTCTCTTCCTCTCTCTCATCAGCTCACTCTCCACTCTCTCTCTCATCCCTCATCGTCTCTCTCTCTGTGGTCGGGTCTCTCTCTCTCCTCGATCTCTCTCACATCAGCTCTTTCTCTCTCATCAACCCTCTCTCTCATCCTCTCTCTCTCCTCTACTCCCTCTCTCTCTCACTCTCATCTCTCTCTCACTCGATCTCTCTCTCATCAGCCCTCTCTCTCTCTTCATCTCGGCTCTCTCTCATCTCTGCTCTATCTCTCATTTCTGTTCTCTCTCATCCTCTCTCTCCTCGACTCTCTCTCATCCCGACGCTCTCTCTCATCTCAGCTCTTTCTCATCCTCTCTCTCCTCGACTCTCTCTCTCATCCCTCTCTCTCTCATCTCCCCCTCTCTCTCTTGCTGCCCTCTCTCTCTCATCTGGGGGAAATTTCGAAAGAAAAAAAAGATGAATAATTTCAAATGAGAATCGTGTGGTGGGGAGGGTGCCCCGTTAAGTGTGTGAAATGGCTAATGCGTACAAGGACTGATGCAAAGACTTTTTCTTAAAAAAAAAAGAACTTATACAAGAACTAAAAAGACAAGCCTTACGTAAGCCTTTGTAAAAAAGTAAACCCGACCTTGAAAAGTGAGAGGTATCCATGACCTTAGCTCTTTACCGGGCATTCAAATAAGCTTTAACTCGAAAACTATACCCAATACAACTGCTGCAACCGATGCAAAACGCAAACAATACTATGTTCATGAGGCTCTTCTTTTTTGAAAAGCTCTCCTTATTCAATAACTAGGCACAATAGCAAAATGCAGTACTCCCCTTCTTTAAACTATGTGGTGCAAAAGTCAAGGAATAAAGAGAGCTTATGGAGGCTCTGAGTATCCCAGGACGCGTAATATGACTATCAATCTCGAGATAACACTAAATACATGTTTCATTATTAAGCATTAACGCAAATATAAACTTGCTACGCAGCAAATGATGCACAACCCCCAAAAAAAGAAGGGAAAAAAGCAGCCAAGCGTCACTTCAGTTCTTGTGCTGAAGTCTGCCACTTTCTGAACCAGCGTAAGGATCAATTGTGACATTTATAACAGCAGGTTTCCTGGCGGAGAAGGATTCCGATAGGGCAGACTTGAGCTCTTCAGGGTTCGCAACAAGATAACCTTTGCCTCCAAAAGCTTCGATTACTTTGTGATATGCTGCACCAGGGACTAAGGAAGTGGGTGCAGGATCATCTTTATAAGGCCCATCAATTTCTTCAGGGCTCCTCCGGTCACCACCATATACTCCACCATTATTAAATACTATCACAACCACAGGCAACTGGTATCGAACCAATGTCTGCAGACGTCAATAAAAGATACACCACATTAATTTATTTATATAATACAGCTAACAAGTACAGAAACCACGAGCAGACTAGCATGAAATGGTATTAATAAGAAGATTTTTTTTTTTTAATAAGTAATAAGAGATTTTATTAATACAAGTAAATAGGTATAACTCAAATATACAGGAAGTAGACAAGCCGAAACACCTAAATACAAGCTATGAACTAGGAACTAGTAAAGTCTGAAAGAAAAACATTTAAATTATCCCCATTCAATACAAGAAGAAGATATAAATAATGTTATGTTTGAATGAGAGATTTTGAGATGAGATTTTAATTGAAAAGTAATTTGAAAATTTTGATGTTCATTTCCCTCGTTTGGGATTTTCAAGCATCCAAATCCCAACTTCAAATTTCATGGTGAATATGTCCTTCTACACAAACTCCACCAACATTACCACCCCCATACCACCTTCACGCTGCCCCGTGGGTGCCATCAACACCATGGTTAGCACTGTCATTTTCCTCTTTTGGGATTTTCAAGCATCCAAAGATTCCAAACCCAACTTCAAGTTTCGTGTTGAATATATCACTCTACACAAACTCCACCAACATCACCCCCTTACCACCTTCACACTGCCATCACCACCATGGTTGGCATTGCCACTCCCACCACCACCAACACCATGGTCACCACCACTATTACCATCACCATCAAAACTACTAACCAAAAACACCCCTTGTACCTCTTATAAAAAAAAAATAACACCCCTTGTACCTTTTTTTTTTTTTTCCTTCTTTCAATCAGACTACAGGTAAGGTAACTAAATCCTCTTTGATAGTTTCATTAGTTCAAATGCACTTGGTGGTCTTGAGCCCATGATCCACCCTATCCTCCACGCTGTTCTTTATGGTTTGGAGTGCTTTTTTTTGGTGTGTGCGTGTTGGGGTTTTTTTTTTGGGGGGGGGGGGGGGGATAGCTAATAGCCAAATCCTCTACGAGACAAATCATACCAACAGCATACAGAGCACACTTCCCCTTTCAGATCTTGAGACTAAGGATGGTCAAATCTTCTACCAGGAAACATACCAGCAATGTATGGAGCAACTCCTTCCCCCCTTAGATGAGTATGGGATTTACTCAAAGAAGGTAGGAAAAGACCCTCAAAATCTGACAACTATCATCTTTGTCCTTCCTAGTCCTTGTAGCCATTCTAGGAAGCATTCAGATGTCTACACCAATTCCCGCAAGGAAGCGAAGCTTGACATCACGGGTAATTGACCAATGCAAACAGATTGAAAACTGTCCTCAAGGTTCTCGGTACATCAATAAGTTAACGAAGTTGGAATTTTATTCCCCCACAAATGGGAGACCTAAGAAGCCTTTTCAATTTTTTCACCAGTCCACAGAGAACATCCAAAACGAGGCAAACCAATCATATCAACTAAGCAATGACAACAGCATAAACAGGAAACCCAATAAGCCTTTTTAATTCATTTGCCACTGAGAAAATCCGAATTGTTGAATCTAAATGAGGCAAGCCAAACAGCATAAACAAGAAACCTAATAAGCCTTTTCTTTTCAGTTTTTTTGCCACAGAACATCCAAAATATCAAATCCAAATTAGGCAAACAAAATGATCAACTAAGTGATGATGGTGCCTTTGTCTGTCATTCAAGATATGCCTCCACACTTTTCTTTTCTCAGACTAAAATAAGTGTGCTTAATCTTCTCAGGGAATGAAAACAGACGAATGCACCAGAATTCTCGACTGGAGAACATAACAAAAATTAATGGCAAGAATAGAACAGGACTTAAAAGGCCCTTGGAATCTGACAACCACTGTCAGTCCTCTACTCTCCTATAATTCCTATTCTCATAACTACTTAGGAAACAAAATAAGTAAAAGATATACATTGTTCCAACTCATTCTAATCTCCACCAACATCAGGTCCCAACAATGAGAAGCAAATTTTGAATGTGACCTACCAAAGCCTTATACCATCTGAGCAGCAAACAGTGATATTTTTTTTTTCTCTATTTGAGAAGAAATTTTCATTGATAAGTGCAAAGGCGCAACCCAAGTGCACAGTGAGTATATAAGAGAGACACCTATCTAGAAGGAAAAAAAGAAAGATGCTGAAGATGCAAACAGCGATAGAATCTTGTTCTCAGATGAACACTCAAGAGACCATCAACAAAACCAAAATGGAACTCGCTTACACTGCAGAGGCCTAACAAGGCTTTGAAATTCTTCTAACACAAGGTAATCCCCTCTTATGTCTTAATAAGAAAATACTCTGTTGCTACCCCAACCATTACAACTCAGATATTATGATACTAATGACGTCCAAAAAGAATCCATTTTCCAAAACCATATTCTCGGATAGACTATCAAATTACACAATGGACTCATGATAAAAAAAAAATGGAGCAACTGAGGCAAATGGCAACATCATTGTAGCAGAGAACACAAGGATAGAGAGATTTAATGATCTACTCCCAATTTTAATAATATTACCATCCCCTAATTAAACTTCTTCCTACATCCAGGATGGTTCTCAATATTTCAAGAACCAAATCTAAATAGCTTTATTTACTTATTTTTTATTGGCACCAAGTGTCCGGTACTAAGCCGACAGCTTTATTTAATTATAATACAGTGGGTTCCCACTCTTCTTCGTTGGTTGTACTCTAAGAATGCAGCAACAAAGTAACCAGTATCCCATCGATACTATGATGAAAAACCACTACAATGGTGCCAAATATGGAACTTTCAGCGCATTCACTTATTTAACCAGACAACAGCATTACGCACCTCATACCCGTATTTGATTCAGGTGAGAAATCCAAAATGCAAAAGATTCCATCGGCCCCACGTGAAAATTCATGTTCTATATCTCCACCTATAATGTCAATTAGCATCAACATAGACTTCAACTCATGCTAGCAGCCAAGTTCTATGATCGTGCTGCCATTAGTTACCCACACTATAGAGGCTTACTAATGTTTGTCAATCATGAGAACCATGTTGGCCTCTCCTATGACCGAAAAGCCACGGCCAACTTTAACTAATGACCAAATGGTCTGTGAGCGTGAGCTAATTCGGCCAAACATCAGCCAAACAAACAAAAACAATGAACAAGTGAACCAACAAACTATTTAAGAGCAGCCATTTGTTCCTACGACGTGTGAAGAAATAAAAAGTTGAAAAAATGCTTATTGGTGGTGGCAACTTGTCTGCCATCACCAATAAGCATTTTACAGGGGGAGAGCGAGAGAGTACCTCAACTTCGATTGCACTAAACCCAAATCCAGAATCCCCTTCGACCGCAACCACCAGCCTACCCGGCGAAGCCACCGCAGCCGCAATACAATAACCTAAACCAACCCCCATTGTCCCCCAAGTCCCAGCGTCCAACCTAGTCCTCGGCTCCGTCTGAATCAACACTGCTCGCCCAACATCCATCGTATTCGCCCCTTCCGAAACCAATATCGGTGCCGGACTCCCTACTCCCAAAATCGCATCCCTTATAATCCTCAACGGCGTATAGAAATTAAACGGCACCACATCCTTCCCCAATTGCGCCTCCATTCTCACCACATTGTCCTTCACTTTCTTCGCTACTTCCTGAACCCAAGAATGCGACCTCCCCAAACAAAAAGGGTCGTCCTTGATCACACTATTAATCAATTTCAGAACCTGTTTCGCATCTCCAACTAAACCCACACTCGGTTTCCTCAACTCAATCTCTTCGTTACTTATATCCACCAATACGAACTTAACGTCTTTGGACCACTTGGGTGGCTCCCCAAAATGCAATAACCAATTCAGTCTAGCACCAACAACAAGCGCGACATCGCACTTGCCAATGGCCAACGATCTCGCCGCCGTCGACGCCAGCTCGTGCGTATCCGGTAATAACCCTTTCCCCATTGGAGTCGGTAGGAACGGGATTCCAGTGGTTTCTACTAGCCTCTTCAGTTCGTCCTCTGCTCGTGAAAATGCCGCTCCTTTTCCAAACACAATTAACGGTCTCTTAGCATTTCTAAGCAACGACACCGTTTTCTCAATATCGGAAACTGGTGGGACCGGGATTTCTTCGCGCTTTATGGAACTCTCTGCCGCAGCTAATAAAGTTTCAGCTTCAGAGCTCGAGATGGTCTGGTGTAACACGTCGGACGGGAGGTCCAGATAGCAACCACCGGGCCGACCTGAGATGGCATGATGGAGGACTTGGGCCACGACATTTGGGATTTCGGATATGTGCTTTGCTTTTGCAGAGAACTTAGAGAAGGGTTTGACGGCTTCGATCTGATCGAGCTCCTGGAAGTCTCCGCGGCCGATGTCCGATTGGTCGCAGGAGCCAGAGATCATGATCATCGGCCAAACGTTGGCCATGGAATTGGCAAGGCCAGGGAGGCCGTGGACGCAGCCTGGACCGGATACGGTGAGAAGAACACCGGGGCGGCCGGTGAGGTAGCCGAAGGAGGAAGCGGCATAGCCGGCGGATTGCTCGTTGTGGAAGGCGATGAAGCGGATGCCAAGGGTAACGGCACGGTTGGCGAAGGAGGTGACGGGGATGCCCACCACGCCGAACATGTGGTCCACGCCAAAGCGAGCGAGGGACTTGGCGGCTAGGACGTTACCGTCTATTAAGGATTTGGTGGTGGTAGGGTCTGATTCCGCCATGCGAGAGTTTGTTGGTTCCGACGATTGTTCAGAAGGATTAGAGAAAAGTGAAGTGGGTGATGACTGAGGTTTTGAAGGATGTCTGCACTGCGTATGATTTTGTAGGCGACGGAAGGTACAACGATTTTGCCCTCCATTTTCGGGAATAATCACGAAGTGATACTGTTTCGGAGTTACGATTGTACCCTCCTGCTTCCAATTTTTTGTGGTCGGTTATGGACGTCTTGCTAATTGGGGGAGGTTTGCTATTAGCCTATTATCTCTTATTTTTAATAACATTTCCTAACATAACATATTTCAAATAATTATATATATTACTTAAATAGATAATGGTTTAACATGTGTCAAAATTTAAGATAAAAAATAATATTATAACATATATTAAAATTTAAATGATAAATCTAAAATTAATAAGTAATATTATATAAAAATAATAATTTTATAATATTAACGAAAAATAAATAAAATCTTTCTATGAAAAAATTAAGAAGAATTAGGAAAAGGAGGAAGAAGGGAAGTTGGATTGCAATTATCAAAATGAATTATTGATGTAGAGGTCAGGTTTTATGGACTGGGACCGTGGAGAGAATAACGTTAACTGGGGGAGGTGACGGCGACTCGTGGCCAACACCGGCAAACGCAAACAGAAATGGCGAAGTTGGAAACGCCTAGGTATCCGAGTCATTGTTTTCCACCTGCACTTTGGATTTGGGTGGGTACTTCAGTTGAAACGTCGGTTTTGCCCTTAGTCGTAACAAATTTTGGTTTTGGAAAATCTTTGGACCCAGCCGCCAGCCAGCCAGCACTCCATGTAAAGACTGGACACGTTGCCAAAAGGAGCGTTTCAGAAAGCGATGTGGGACGGAGGGATTGGTTGAAAAATTATATACATCATCTATATATTTTTATTTTTTTATTTTTTTATTTTTTTATCAAATAAATGATAAGTAGAAAAATTAAACAAGTTTAAAAAAAAAAATAAAAAAAAATAAAATAAAGATATGATAGGTAGAGATTTTGAATAGCAAAACTCTTTTAATTTTATATGCATCGGCTGTCGTGGATCCCAGTAAGACACTAGATTGTGTGTACACGTAATTTAACAACATTTTTAAAACACGTCTTAGACTAGAGTCCCGATTTGAGGAGTAATAAGAGGTTTTGTGTCCACGGATTACCTGTGCTCCATAAGTCCAACCACGGAAACCTTCCCCACCCTCTGACCAAGCTCACTCGACAATGCCCCTTCCATGAATTACTCCAAAAGGTTAAATAGGAACATACATACATACATACATATATACACACAGTAAAATTGTGATATGGGGGATTCACTCAATTGTCCTTCCAACCATTAGGAAGCCTCAACCACATAAAAGAAACATTGGTTGTCAGCGATACATTCAGCAAATATTGATAATTAAACCCCAAAACTAGTAAGGCCAAATTTGATGAAACCACCATGAACCCAGGATTTCTCTCTTTGGCCCCAACACAACTGAAGATTCAATTTGCAACGCAGCAATCAGCTTAATACAATAGGATTTAACAATCTATGGTCAAACTGAACCCTAGAAGTTCAACCGCCACCTCATAAACTCCTTCTCATTGTTGTCAAGTCAACGCAATCAAAATGCCTCCAAAATGAAACCACCGTTAATACCTTGAATGAGAAAAGCAAGAGGTCAGGGACTGGAAGTAGTTCCTGTGATTGCATTATTTACTGCCCCTGCCCATCTGAAGGATGAGGATCAGGTGAAGCAGGCAATTCTTCATTTCCATCAGTCTCAGAAGGGTGATCAGGTGGAGGTGGTTGTTCTCTACTTTCGCTGTCCTCTGGGTGGAAATTGATGGGGAACTTCGTGACCCTCGGTTTATCAGATAAAATGTTTCTTTGAACCCTATCAATTAAGACCTTCGATGGAGGTTCCTCTCTCAGCTGCTCATCATCATAATCGTTGTTGACATAATAGCCCACCCGGATAAACTCTTGACCTAGATAAGAGCATGTTAACAGAAGCACCGTCACACCAATGATATCTTCTTCACGAATTTTTGATGGATCCGGCGGGTCTGCCTGCAAATGTCCAACAGAAGAATAGATCAAAGTTGATTCCATATGCAATTCAAATGCAAAAATCTAATAGAAAAGAGGCGGTACAAGGTGCCAGGGAAGATTGCCTGTAAAACAAATCGATAGTTCCCCACATTGACAGGCCCAACAAGTACACTCTCTAATAGTTGGTCATAAGTCTCATCCTCTGCAGACCCCACATAGATGAGTTTCCATTCCAAATCTGTACCAAGACAAACGATATTTGTTACTCTTCGATAAACAGCAAATAAGTCAACAAAGACTAATTAAAGAGCTCACACAATGGAACAAACAAAGATTGAACAAGATTGGGACATGATCTCTTTACCTCTTTTTTCTGCTCAATTGTACTCTCTTAGATTAAGGAAAGGAAGACAGAAGTATATCTGCAAGAGAGGTTCGAAGTTAAGCCATTCTACAAGGCTTTAGCCCCCCATGACAACGTTACTTTTCCACAGAAGACCATTGGGAGGAGCAAGGCTTCTTTGAGAGCACAATATTGGATCATCTTCTACTCCATTGTAACGTAGCTAGCACAATATTGCAAGCTGTTTTTAGCCTCTATGGGGTAGGTTTGGTGGTGCCTAGATAGGTAGTAGATATGTTATCATGCTGGAAGGGGCAGGATGCTAGCAACCACAGAGATCAGTGAAAAGCGATCCGAATTTTTTGTATGGTGTCTATGGAGAAAAGAAATGAACGAAGTCGAAAAAAAAAAAAAAAGGACAATTGAAGATCTCAAGGTTTTCTTTTTTAATGTGTAGTACCTTTGGATGGAAACCAATCTATGTCTCTCTAGCTCTAACTTCCAGATTTTCCTGCACTTTTCATTCTCTAACTTGGTGCATCTGATGTATCCCCGTGTACCTCAACTAAGTCGTCTAATTTTTTTCTTTGATCATTAATAAAAGTTACCTTACTTGTGTTACACAAGTCCTGCATTTAACTGAGTAAAAAACATGTTATGTTTACACGGTCCCCGGGGTTCCTCATCATAATAATAAAAAAACTTGTGTAAAACAAATCCTCAACAGGTACCCATTCTTCAAATGCAGAACATCTAGTATAATGATAGAGGCTCAAAAAGACACCTAGTGGTCTCATAATTTTTAGCATTTGTACACCATCAGTAAACCATGTTCATTGGCCATTGCCTCAAGACACTTCATCGTCTCATACAAAACCATAAGCATTTGGGATTTACTTCTGACTCCAAAATCAAAACAAGATTCCAAACCCTAGTTAAAAATCCTGACCATATCACAAATAGGGGCATAAACAAAGAGCATCGATACACAATAGCAAATCCCATATCTCAGAAGTTTAATAAGATACAATTATGACATTGCAGACCCTACCCAGCTGTTTGGGTGCGGATAAATCACCGGGAAAGAAACAGAGAACTACTCAAATAACGGAATCAAACCCGATACATTAACGATTTCATTTTCCAAATCTACGACAGATTAAAGA
The DNA here is from genome assembly GCA_029856935.1 of Cyclocarya paliurus. Lineage (NCBI taxonomy): Eukaryota > Viridiplantae > Streptophyta > Magnoliopsida > Fagales > Juglandaceae > Cyclocarya > Cyclocarya paliurus. The sequence goes on along the minus strand of CM056946.1, from coordinate 38,480,642 downwards.
TGCATTCAAGTTTCCCTTATTTTCGCGAAATTTTTAACCAGTCAAGTAGAGAGAGAACCCTAACCGGAATCAACCAAATTTAAAAAAGAAAAAAATAATGACAGAGAGAGAGAGAGAGAGAGAGAGAGTACCGTCTTTGAGAGGAGTCAAGCACTCATAGGAGATCTCGAACTGAAAGGGGGTCAAGAAGGAGGCAGGATTGTCGAGGACGGTAACGTTGGTGATATTCACAGCACTCATAGTTGTTTAAAATGGGAGGAAAGCGCGGAGCTCTCATCCAGCTGGTCCACGTGCGACTGTATGGGAACCCTACCTTCCAGAACCTTCATCCAACCTCAGAGTAAAAACCCTAACGAGAAATCAAAACACATAAAACAGGAACCTCAACAACGCTACACCACGCCAGCCAACACCTACACTATCTGAAAAAATGAAAATTTAAAATTTGTTCACTTTATGGGGAAAAACAATTCGAATTTTAAAACCGGAACCAAAGTACCAAAAGAACTTCCCTTTTCTCTTAGCCTTAAAATAAAGCAAAAATTTATATGAAATTTGGGGGAATACTCACCGGGATTGTACGGAGGTTTTACCGGCGACAGCCGGTTGCGAGATTTGGCGGGAGTATGTATGGAAATGGAGGTTACGAAAACGGTCGGTTCTCTGACATGCGTGCGTGCGTGCGTGGTGGCGGGAAGAAAGATAGAAAGATCAAAGATACATAGATAGAAAGGGCTTTCAGAATTTAGGGCTGAAACTGAGAGGAGTAAACTCCAGGTCCAGTATCCATGGAGAATAATTTGCGCGTGACCTGAGGAGGGATAATCCCTTTTTTTTTTTTTTTTAAAGAAAAATGATATTTGTAGTAGTAAATTGTAAAGTCATACAATCCCTTTCAAGAAAACAGAATAAGTACAATATTTACATAAAAAAAATTAATTTTTTAATAATAAACTTAATTCTTTTTCAAAATGATTATACAAACCACACTATATATAACATTACTTTTTATTTTATGTTCTTTTCTTTTATTGTTTATTTCTCTTCTGTCTTTCCTGCAAAATAAAATGGAAAAGAAAAGTTACATTCTTAAATTAGTATATATAGCACAGATAGAGTACTTATATAATATAATTTGATTTAAAAGATAAATTTTAAAATTTAGATCTTACAAATTAAATCTTATTATTTAAACTATATGAACAGTGTGCTCTAGACATCAAGTTAAAAATAGAATAACCGAAAAGAAAAGAAAAGAAAAACCATCTGCCGCCCTCTTAGCTTTCGTTATGCAGAAGTAGGAACATTCAAATTTATATATTATTTGGAAGGCTAAAAAATAAGTAGCAAAAGGGGATAAGCTAATCTCCAATCTTCTCTAACGGCACATACAAAATTTCGGCTGCATCATCCTCTTTGCACTATACATTCAGCCTTTTTTTTTTTTTTTTTAAACTATACATTCAACTATTTTGAAATGCAAAAGCAGCTTATGTACAGAATGACAAAGACAATGTTCAATCTTCAGCTGCCACATCCATCCTTCGAGTCTGAGACTGAAACATTTCAGCTACATCTGCAGCTGTGCTACATTCTTCTGGATTTCTATCAGAAACGGGGCAGATGAATCTGGGGAATCTGATTGAGATACCTCGAGATGGATGAACTAAACCTATGGCCGCCTTGTGAACTGGTGAAAGTGTGAAGTCTGCACCTCTTATTTGCCAAACAAGTTCTGGCAAAAACCACATATCAGGCACCTCAGCTGTTAGATAATAAGGTGGCTTTTTGGATAAAATCATGTCCCCAGAAAAGAAATCTTTCATCTGCATTTCAATGTAGGCATCCCAAGTCAGTGAGTTGTCCCTTCTAAAGAATTATTTTCTCCCGTAACAAACATCAAACTACAGAATACATAAAATCATATGCTGCCAAATGCAGCTTTGGTTCATTTCAACTTTCACCATAACTCTACCGACATGTACATAATAACCATGCAAGTAAGCAACAGTCATGATTACCTCTCTGTAAAAAGAATCTGTAAACCCAGACATGACACGGCACACGCTTTGGAATTCCTCAGTGTCAGGGTTGTAACATGCCACAAGAAATGGACTGTACCTGCAACGTAAGACAATTAAAATAAATATTTCTTCAGTAAAGAAACGGATACTTCTCTACCAAGAATGAACTAGTTTATTGTTAATTATTTTAAAGATATCAAAAATGCATTTTATTATCACTTTTTTTTTTCTTTCTGCAATGGTTTTACTATAAACTAAAATTTTCTGAACTAGAAGATGGAAACTATTTTAAGTTTAATTCCAAATCAAATGTTATAGCAAGGTTGTTGGTGTTGGTCTTACCATCCAGCTTTTCTCCCATTTCCATGCCAGGCACCAATTGGGACTAAATCAAGAGAGTCACATAATCCTTCCACATAGTCACGCTTGACCTTCAAACAAAAGAATGGCGTCAATCAGGGGTCAATAACTTTCTTGCTCTTCGTTAACTATATGAAGTAAGAAAACAGATCTCATATGCCGATAACCTTTAACCATGAGTCAGTACGCTTTGAGGGAGAATATTCAGCATCAACATCTAATGATTTCACAATGATCCCTTCACATGAGGAGCGGAACGCATCTTCAAGAAAAGAATTTATCTTACTTAATGTGGCTTCATTAGTCATACAAGCATCATTTGCTTCAACCTACAAAGAGATAAATCATATAAACCACTAATCATTTAGTGGTTATTTAAAAAGACAAAACAAAAACAAAACAAAAGGTAAAACTCAAGCACTTACTGTCATTTCCTTTGCATATTCAAAATATCCCAACTTCTCATCACAAAACAATTCCTTCAATTCTTTTGAGTTTTTGGCACAAAGGGTTAAAGGATTAAATTACAGTAAGTTTCAAGGGAAAAGAAGATTCTTAAATCCAGAAATAAAAGAATACTGCACCATAAGATGTGGAGATGCATACTTTTTCGTCTTTGGCGGAGAGGAAAACCCAAAAGCCTGCAAGACAGTACGAGGCAAGCTAAATTTAAAACTTTATTCCAAAGATAAGATTGAATGCTGAAAATAGAATCACTGATTCTTGTAGCCACGTGAAACCTTTCCCCCTGCTAATAATGAGGTCTTAGGTTTGGGGATGGAATCTGGGAGGGGAAGGCAACACCATGTTGTGTAACCTTTCTTTTTTCATTTTCCCAATCAGGACTTTTGAGTACCACAAAAAATACACTCATTTGGTTTGACCACTTCCCAAGTCACTCATAAAAAGGAAAATTTCAGAAATATGTTACCACTACAACAAATTTCGTCCATAAAGTAAAATAAGGAAAGTCATGGAAATAGATGATAAATCAGTCAAATTAATAAATAAAATGCTTAAGATCCACCAACATGCAAGCTAGCAAATTGCAAAACTAGCTAGAGCTCTGCTTGAGCTTGACTCCAGTAAAATCAAACCGAGCTTGAATCGTCAATATTAAACAGATACTCAACTTGTTTACATCTCCGGATAGAACCAGTATCGGGACCACTTCATAATCACAACAAAAAATACATTTGAATGACCTCCATTTGATCAAGAAGCATCCTAAAACTTGCCACATTTCTGACATTTTGTGATTGGCATTTACCCTTGATCACAATTTCTCAATACAATACACACTAGACAGATATATAAAACTTGACTACCTTGGTCAGTAAAGGGGGCAATGTTGATGGATACCACTGCTAAACATACTACAATAGAGTCTAAAATGTGCACACTTATGTGTACGGTTTTTTACAAAACATTCGATGCACATATATGAGGCAAGAACACCCTTCACAATACCAAGACAAAGTTGAAAATAATTACCGTTCTCCATTAGCAAACATTATATCGAATACAAACACGCAAATGTCAACCTGTGTTAACAAGAAACCATCAGAATCATATCTAGAAGTTTAAACAAAAAGCATATTACCTTAAAGGTTCCATTTCAGGAAAAGCTCCATAGATTTCATATTTAAGCATTAAAGTATTGGGACTATATCATGACGTAAAATAGGTACACATCAAACCTTTATGCTATTCACTGTGATAAAGGTATCTTTGCTCCCTCTCCCTCGTGAAGATAGTTCTTGGAAGGACATGAGTCTGCAGCCATTCTTTCTATCAACTGCAACAACCTGAAACCAAAAAGGAACACATTCTTTTTTTTTATAAGTAAAAAGGAACACATTCAGAATGATTAATGCTTAATTTATGATCTTTCATGTACCAGCTCAAAAAGAAACCATCTAACCTAAAAATAGGATTTAAGAAAAAAAAAAAGCAAAAATGGTTCAATCCCCCAACGACAAAGAAGCATCTGACAGAAACATGGTCTTACTTAATATAAAAAGCCACATTCGCTTACCTCTGCATCCAGTACAAAAGTCACTGCAGAAGGTTTACACGACTCTTTAATTATATTAATCAAATCTGGAAATCTTGATGTTGTTTCATCTCCATTTCGAGAAAAAATATGAAAAGATCCATCAACTAATCTGTGAATTTGGCCACGCTGACCGTCATACCTAAAATCACAACAACAGGAACCAGTTCAGCAGATAATACAGCCAACTTACAAAAAAATAAAGTGAAATGGATTATAAAATGCTGATTACATATGAACAAGCTAAAAACTAATATTCCCTGTATGACCTAAAGCACGCCTCTATATAGTAAAAAAATGGAAACTGCTAACCAAGGTCCTCAGATCAGATTTGCTATAAGATTTCATATTACTTTGTTTCTTCCTCATCAGAGAGAGGCCCCTTAGGGAGTGGGGCCTATTTGTTGAAAACGGGCAAGTGAGAGGAGAAGGAAGAATGGAAAGGTAATATCTCCAATCTATTCAACTACTCATCTTGCTTGTGGCTAGATTCTTTCAATTCTACCATTACGGAGCCAATACGGTAAATTTAGATAAAAACCTAATAAAGATCACAGTAACATTAAAAACAATCAAAATTGTATGCAATACTTATTCTCGTATCCAAGCAAGAACCCAACATGACAACTGTCACCTGTCCATATGTTAATAAGCATAATATATGATCCAACTCATCAAAACTTCAAACAAATAACTGAATGGGAAAACACCGCAAGAAAATGATCTATCTACCAAAGAAAAAATGGGCATACTTATATTCACATGTAAAAGCTTTATGTTCGAAGAGCTTCAGTGCTTGTGGAATACCATTTGTGATTCTATCAGAAGGAAGAAACAATACAAACAATAAGCTGAACCATTGCCATGCATCCTGCATAATTCCAAATGGGAAAAACACATATCGCATATCCAAGAATATATACTTTGCAAGCATAGGCTTAATAGGAATTCCTGGAACCATAGACAACGTTGAAGAAGAGAATTCGATGCCTTTGTTCATGAGAGAAGGAACAACCAGATCCTGCTTACAATTAATTAAACAGGTGTTACATTTTCAGATAGTGATTGTACCGTACACTTCCCAAATATCTTCAAGTTCATCACAAGAAAGGAGTACACAAAAGAGCAGCCATATAAAGTATGCAGGTCAATTCTATACTGTGTACTAACCTATGAATAAAACTCCTTGATTACCCATAAAAAAATTACATACTGTATACTAACCACCGCCGTAACATAATACAAAGGAAATCAATAGGAGTATAAGCAAATTTATCACTAAAGAAAATGTTAAACCTAATAAGATAAATTCCCCAATCTAACACCCCCTCTCCTAATCAAATGGCCACAACTCATTTACAAATTCTATAGCATTAGCACTATCTTGTATCGAAGATGCCTTACCTCTAATATCCAATTTATTTTTCTAAGTACACAATCATAAGTATGATTCCAACCTTCTTTTTTTTTTTTTTTATAAGTAAAAATTTATTAAAAATCGTAATTAGGCATAGACCAAATACACAGGAAGCGTACAAGAGAGAGACACCTAATGACGAGCTAACCCTGAAAAACAGTACAAAAGTCAATTAAGACTATTCCCATCCAATACAATAACCGAAGCCCAAAGCAACAAAGTATGAAAAAAGAAAGCTCTAATCCCTTCCACTGATTGTTCTCTATTCTCAAAACAGCGCCCATTCCTCTCATTCCAAATACACCACATAAGACAAAGAGGTAACACCTTCCAAACGGTTGCAATTTGACGGTTTCCTAGAATCCCTCCCCAACACGCTAAAAGGTTCACCACCCTCTTGGGCATCACCCAAGCAATTCCCCCACCCTAGCAAAGACTTCATCCCACAAAGCCTTCAACTTCCTATGATTTATTTCCTCCAAAAGTGAGGTAGTGGCTATCAAAGCAAGGTGTAAAGTTGTTGAGACAGAAATACTTTGAACAATCAGTCCCTAGGCTAATTAATTTCTAGTTCCAAGATCAGCACTTTGCAATTGATCAAGAACTTGCTAATAATTGCCTTCCAAATGGTGTTTTTTTTTTTAATTAATAAGAATTTTATTATCACGAATAGGCATAGCCCAAGCACACAGGAAATATACAAAAGAAATACCTACTACACTCTAGAAAACAGGAGAACTAAAACAGAAACAGATTCGGTACATTCTCATCATTCTTTACAAAGATCTTAGCCCACAAACTCAAAGTAGAAAAGTAAAGGCTTCAAAGATCTTCAAAAGAGCGCTCCTTGTCTTGAAAACATCTCACATTTCTTTCCAGCCATAAAAACCACATTAAACACAAAGGAATCATTCTCCACCTGGCAGCAACATCTTTCCTCACCTCACAACCACGCCAACATGCAAGAAGCTCCACAACTTCCTTAGGCATCACCCAAAATAAACCTGTCCGACCAATAACCTCGTATCACAAAGAGTTTGCCACCTCACAATGTAAAAACAGATGATTTACAGATTCTCCATCCTTCTTGCACATGAAACACCAATCGGCTATACACAAACCACGTTTTCTAAGGTTATCCGTAGTCAACACTTTCCCTAGAGTAACCACCCAACTGAAGAACGCCACCTTAGTAGGTACCTTCACCCTCCAAATGTTTTTCCATGGAAATACACAGGCAGAATTACAATTAAGCACCTTATAATAAGAACCGACTGAAAACCTGAAATTTCCAGCATAGTCCCACAATAGCCTATCCTCTCTTTCCTGCATCACTTTTGAATTATAAATCCTTCCCAAAAAATCTGAAACAACATTAACTTCAGTCATTTGGATTTCTAATAAAGTCAACATTCCATAAAATATTATTATCCGTACATTGAAGATAATCTGCCACAGCAACATTTTGATCCCTTGCCAGCCTGCAGAGAGATGGAAAATCTTATTTAAGAGCTGATTCCCCACACCAAATGTCATGCCAAAAGAGAATCCTCTTCCCTTCCCCCACCTTAAATTTAATATGTTTGGAAAACTCCCCCCGACCTTTCCTAATAAACTTCCATAAACTCACCCCATACGCTCCTCTAACTTCTTTAGAACACCAATCCCCCCACCCACTCCCATATTTAACAGCAACAACATTCTTCCATAAAGCATCTCTCCCTTCATGATATCTCCAAAGTCATTTCCCCAGGAGTGCTTTATTAAACAACCTCCAATTTCTAACCCCAAATCCTTCACAAAAAAACTGGTTGACAAACCTTGTTCCAACTAACCAAATGAAACTTATTTTCCTCTCCTTTTCCTCCCCATAAGAAATTATGATAACAGAGCTTGAATTAATGCAGTCACAATTCAAAAACAGTGCTTGAGGATTAACAAATAAAACAAATTCTATTAGCAGCATGAGCACAGAAGCATTTCTTTTTTCTTTGTTTTTAAGTACGAGCAGAGAAGCATTTCTTTTCAAAACAGTTTACAAAATAAACAGATGTAGCATATAGCTGGAACGAATGTACAAGCTCTGCCCCCGAACAAGAATAAAAGAAAATTCATAATTTAAGTTTCCAAAGAAGGAAAAAAATGAAAACAGCAAAGAATTTAAATGCATAAAACCAAAATACTAACCAAATTGGGGAGGATATTATAGGCTTCAACCACTGCCACAGAAAGGCACTGGAAAGAAACCAAAAGATCAAGTAACCTTCAGAAACTATATAACAAAAAAAAATTCTACAAATTAAGTATACCCACATTAAATAATTACTAATTGACTTCACAAACAATTTTGTTTTTTACCAGAAGGCAGATCTTGTTAAAAGCAGTGGAAAGAATTCACCTGAAGCCTGTCCTTCAAATTATCAACTCTTCCTTCAGGGTAAAAGTCAGGGGAGGAATTAATAACAACTGCTTGAGCCAAAGCAGGAAGAACAGTTCGGATCATTGCTCCAATCCGTAAATTCCTTATCTGCAGAGAAATGATACTGAAAACCAGGCACTCACAAAACATAGTTCAGTACAGAAGTTAAACCACACATTAAGTTCCACCGATTATCATACGCATTAAAAAATATTTCTTCCTCTCTCCCACCCTATTTGAAAGTAGAATAACAGCATGAATTTACTGAAACCAACACTCTTCCTAAAATTCCCTTAGATGAGCGCAGTAATATGTGTTCAAGTATGAAAAGAAGGTGACTTCAGAAGCAACGGATCCTCCCTTCAGTTTTCTTACCTTATTCAATTCAGATGGCAAAATATAAGTATTAAGATAAATGTAGACATGTCCAAGTCAAACTATGTTAAAAGACTTACCAAAGTTCTAACAAGAAACTTCATCTCCTTCTCTCTACAAGTACACATGAGATTTACAATAAGGTTTTTCTTTCGAACAGTGCTTCCATTGCCTGTTTGTACACTGATAAATATCATATAAGAAGACAGAGGATTTTATAACAAACTGCTAGCAATTAGTGTCACGTCTAAATATGTAAATCATTTTTTTTTTATAGGTGAAATATGTAAATCATTTTAAAAAGTTCTTTTAAATTCCATCATCTCAAACTTGAAGTTTATTGAAATTATTTCTTTCATACTAATCAACAATACAAAAGAGATGATTTCTTTTAAAACCTCTAGAAATAAGACTCGGTTTGGTAGGGCTTCTCAAAGGTACTGAGCTTATAAAAGCAGAAATGAACCTTGAGCTATTTTGATAACCCAAAACGCAACTATCTTGATAATTTTAACAAAAGTCTTGTGATCTTTAAAAGCATCCACAATTGTTTTCTATATTAAAAAAAAAAAGACTCATATCATTATAAAATCATATTGTTAAAGTATTAGGATAATACTAATGTGGTAATATTTACTAACTGCATTAGCATATCCAGGTAATTATCAAAATTTCAAACTGAGCACCAAGAGAATATAATGGAAAAACGAAAACAAAAGTCACCATCAATGAAAAAGTTACAAAATGGAAAAACATTTTTGAGGTTGAAACGTCTAAGTTACATGGAAAATTCAAGTATTGGATCTCTCCCACACGTGCATGCATGTACACCATACGGCATATGTAAACGCTAAGACCTTACCCTGCACTCACTGTTTTGGGGGAAGGAGATGCCCATTTGTCTAAAAACTACCCTACCTACTAAGGCATTACACCTCACTGATAATCCCATCCAATTAGGGCTATCCTTCTTCTACTTATCCCTTTGGCATGTCAGAAAACTACCACTGAATAATCATTAATATCTCCATTAAGCTCATAATTCTTTGATAGGTAATCAAGAAGTTTTATTCATAGAAGTAGGCAAAGCCCAAGTACACAGGGCCATTAAGCTCATAATTCTGTCATAAATAGAAAACCAAGATGGATTATTCATACCTTATCTTTCGGAGTGCAGAAAATACATCTCTAATTAGAAGTGGTGGTGGAGTGACAAGTAAAGTCTGTGTTTGTCGGCATTCTTGAGCAACATCACCTTTAAGCATAATAGACTATTTCATACGTTACATAAGAATCTTGCAGCAAGAAACAGTTCGGCAGACAAAATCTGAATCACAAAAAAAACATTTGTTACTACCAAGATCACCGAGCTTGTTATACATCTCCTTTATTTTGGACCGGTTTGTGCCACATGCCTCTTCCAGTGCTGATGTGACCAAACTTCCACCAATGTTTAGTTCCTGGAGCATAGTATGACATAAGGACAAGCACAGGAGAAGATTCTTAGAGCCCGTTTGGATACTTAAAATATCTCAGTATATCTGTGAATAGTAGTGAAATAGTTTAAATAAAAGAGAGAAAAAGTTGGAAAATGAGAGAGAAAAAGTTGAATAAAAATATTAGAAAGTTAAAAAATTGTTTGAATATAATTTTTTAATATTATTTATGTTCTGAAATTTGAAAACGCAGTATTGTTTTTTGTGTTTTATTTGCGAGTTTGGAAAAGTTGTAATGATTAGGTAATAATTAAATGAAAAAGTTGAAGATTTGAAATTGAAAAATGTTTTTATGTTTGAGTGATGTTTGGGAAGGAAATATCTGAGAATACTTGAGGCCAGTTATAGTGCCAAACAGACCCTTAGTGTCGAAAGATTTCCAACCCCAGAGACTGGACAAGTTGAAAAGGTTCTTTAACCTGTCAGATTCTTGATTTTAGTAAATGACACTCCTAAAGGTTTTTTCAATAGCTCTCGGGCCTTGAGACAAGGAGACCCTTTATCTCCTCTTTTGTTCATTTTGATAATAGATGTGTTGAGTAGAATGTTGAAGGCAGCATCGGACAAGGGCATTATTTCGGGCTTCAAGGTGGGTGGCTCTTCGAATGGTTGCTTAAATGTATCTCATCTTATCTTCGCTGATGACATGTTGATCCTTTGTGAGCCGAACCCCAATCAAATTCACTCCTTAAGGGCTCTTTTGCTTTGTTTTGCAGCTGTCTTCGGACTTAAGATGAATCTATCGAAATCTAAAATGGTTCATGTTGGCTTGGTTCATAACTTAGGTGAATTGGCTGCTATCTTGGGCTGCAATTGGTCTTCCCTTGGGGGCTCCTCATAAATCCAAGGCAATGTGGGATGGGATTGTTGAAAAGATCAATATAGATTGGCCGGTTGGAAGAGGATTTATTTGTCCAAAGGTGGTAGAACCACCTTAATTAAGAGCACGTTATCTAACCTCTCAACATAGTTTTTATCTTTATTTCCCTTGCTTGCAGGGGTGGCGAATAGACTGGAAAAGCTTTTTCGTGATTTCTTGTGGGGAGGCTTAGAGGATGAGAAAAAATTCCACTTGATTAAATGGGATAAGATCTGTACCGCTTTACCCTATGGTGGTTTGGGGGTTAGGATGATGAGAAACTTCAACATTGCACTACTAGGGAAGTGGTTATGGCAATACCATCGGAAAGGGAATGCTCTTTGGAGGAATGTTATTTATGTCAAATATGGGAGTGTTTGGGGAGGTTGGTGCTCAAATGAAGTAAGAGGGACATATGGTGTGGGAGTTTGGAAATTTATCCAGAATGGATGCTTCGACAATTTGAGATTTGAGTTAGGAGGGGGAACACAAATCAGGTTCTAGTATGACACTTGGAGTGGTGAAGTTGCCTTGATGAATGCCTTCCCCTCTCTTCACAGCATTGCATTGGACAAGGATGCTTCAGTGGCCGATAACATGGTCATTTCTTCTGGTTCTCCTCAATGGTCTGTGAGGTTCATTAGAGCTGCTCGTGATTGGGCGATGGGAGATATTACAAAATTTTATAGTGCATTATATGCGCTAAATTTAAATGTTGGAGGGGAGGACATATTGCTTTGGATTCATTCAGGTAACAAGAACTTCTCGGTAAACTCCTTTTATAAGATATGTCAATCCATTCTACTATTGTCTTCCCTTGGAAGAGCATTTGGAGGAGTAACGCTCCCCTCAAGGTTGTTTTCTTTGGCTGGTTGGCCTCCCATGGGAAAATAGTGACTACTGATAAGCTAAAAAGCGCGGTATTGTTATAACAGATTGGTGCTTTACGTGCAAAAGAAATGGTGAATCGGCGGATCATCTTCTTCTTTATTGCGACGTGGTTAAGGGTATATGGGATGAAATCTTTACTAGGCTTGGTATTGCTTGGGCCATGCCTAAGAGGATGGTAGATTTAGGGCTTATTTGGATAGAGAAACGGTCTCAACTCATCTTATCATTACAACTTTTTTAAATTTCCACACAAAATATAATAAATAATTCAACTTTTACAAATCTTAAAACGATAATAATATTAAAAAGTAATATTCTAACAATATTTTATTCAACTCATCTAAAATTATCTCATCTCACTATCCAAACAAGCCCTTACATGTTTAAGAGGTATCAGGGCAATCGTCATATAGCAATTGTATGGAAGATGATGCCTCTATGTCTCATGTGGTGCACTTGGAACGAATGGAACGGTCGTTGTTTTGATAACAAGGAACGTTCGATGGGAGGGTTCAGGGACTTTTTCTTTCAAACATTGTTACTTTGGGCTTCGGCTATTGTATTTAATGGGATTAATTTTAATGACTTTTATGTAGTTTTCCACAGTGCTTAGCTTGTGATTAGGTTCATCTCTTGTATACTTCATGTGTACCTGGGCAAGGCCTAATTACGTGGATCAATAAATTCTTCTTACTTATCAAAAACAAATTGCCATTGTCAGCAGAAACAATCATTAAGAAGTGCAGTGGGCAGAAAGAACATTTAAAGTATCAAGGTTATGTATAACAGTATCTAATCTGAGTACGTCTCGTCAAAATCATCAAAACCACACCCAAAATAATTAAGTTGCATTATAAACGCATCACAGATTTCTATTTTTCCTGATATTATCCATTTTAGGGTACCTTTTTAGAAAAGTAACAAGAATAAGACGGGGATGCAGTTGTAACTGAGAAACAGTGAAAATTCAATCAATTTTAAGAATAGAAATCAGAAAATTTAAAAATTTCCCACAAATCTAAAAGAACAAGAAAACAAGCTAACTTCTTTGATAGATCTCTAGATAAACCATGCCCTTCACATAATGACTAGCCACACGATGGTATTATTTATACAGCATAAACCAAACAAAAAGTTACTAACGATATTTCTTTATTGTGATAACTGACCACCAAGTCAAAGTCATCTCCAACTCCAGAACAGGAGAAAGATTGCAGAGGGAAGGGACTCACTATATTTTCATGGTTAGCAGCAATCTTATTTGTGCACAAATATACGGCGGGCAACACATCCTCAGGAGACAAGGTCAGCAGACTGTCATAAAAACAATTGCAGGCAAAGATTGAGCCCCATTTAGATACCCTAATGAAACCATAACAGAAAGAATGTAAATCTATCTATGTATCTATCAACAGTATCAAAGATGAAATCTACAGCAATAAACCTTCTGAACATATTGCACAATATAGAAGTAGCTTTTATCTTTCCTTTCTCATCCTCAAGCAGGTCAAATGTTCTCGCAAGATGTATATATGGGGCAGGTTGTCCACTTCTCCAGCATGCTGCAAATGTATCTCAGCAGGGTGAAATATTGCCATTAAAAATATTTAGAATCAAAAGATATGAACAAGAAAACTCAAGATGTTAGAGAACTTCAAATTATAAAATGACCAACCATGTTTTATAGGATCATATTTTTCTGACGGCAGTGCTACAAGAGTTGCATCCACATCCTTTGTTAACAATGGCTGCACGGAGATATCGGGAGTATGTTCTGATTTCCCTGACACATTCTTCTTTTGGCCAGGAGAGCAGTTGTCCATATTGCTCTGCTCCAGAACTGATTTAACAGAGTCACCAAGGCCACCCTGAGTATCACAGTAGTATATATCCAGTGCCTTATTAACATCTCCTTTTGTTTTATTTAGGATGGTAGCAGCATAACCTTTAGATGATTCGTTACCATTTATTATTTGAATAAACTGAGCTATTTCATCCCTGTATAATTTTGCATCATCATCAGGCACCAGATTTTCATCTTTAGGGCTTTCCTCCAACAAGGTTCCAACCATACCACCTTGGGAAACATCAGGCAAAACTTTACTGAAAAACCTTGTTATTGTAGGTTGTTTTGATCCACCAGAGTACGACTTCGTATTGACCTTTACTTTCTTGTCCGGCTTATTCTTGGTCTTTGTTTTCGTCTTTCCAGGAGAAGTGCCATTTTTAATTGAATTGACTTTTACCTTCTTGTTTGGCTCAGCCTCAATAATCCTTTTCCTTTTTCCAGGGGAAATGTTACTCTTGATTGAATCTATCAGGTTGACTGACTTATCAAATTGACTTAAAAATTTGTCCACACTTCCAACAGGATTGCTCGTAACAAAGCCTGGGTTTGAAACCGAGGTGGAGTCTTTAAGGAAGCTTTTCTGAGAAGACTCAGAAGCTTTACAAGTGAACACTTGCTTGTGAAATTCAGTTTCACGCTCATAGAAATTAGAGGCCGCCTCAACAATATCCCTTCCTGAGCTGCTAATCAGATCTAACATTTGGCTTCTAGTGACCCATGCTGGCAAACAATCACAAAGTTGCCGAATGATTTTCTCTGTTTCATCGTCATTTAACATGGATAGATCTTGTGAACAAGGTTGTTGAAGAGAAGATGCATCCTCATCATTCAATAAGACTGGATCTTGTGCAACCGGTTCTTTCAGAGACAATGACGATTCCAACACAAAAGCCGGATAACCAGTTTTAATGACTTTTGACACAGATGTCTCAGCCTCGTTATCCCGGTCCACACACTCATTTGAGGCACCACTGGCATCCTTTTCAACCTTGTCAACCATCTCAAAAGAGCCTCGATAAAAGCCCCTCAAGAACTCTTTCTTGTTGGCCATTTCATCAACAAACCCAGTAAAATGCTTTCGCATTTTATTAGCATGCTTACTCTCAAGGTTTTCAACATCCAACCCCACTGTAGGAACAACACGCTTCGGTTTCAACAGCTTCACATAATCCCTAAGTTCATCATAGTTTGAATGTTCACTATACGGTACAAGATGAATATCAAAAGAATCCTTAGACCTCACCGTAAATTTATTGCGCTTCACTTCATATGTCCACCCTGTCGGAACAAAACCCACAACCTTCGAGTACCCTCTTTCCTCCATGATCTCCTTCATTTTCACAAAATTCGGCCTAAAATAAGGCCATGTCTCACCCAATACATTCCACCCAACAACATGAACATCACTTTCACGCTCATCCTCTGTAAACACCCCACTATCGCCGTACCCCAAAACACGCAGAATCTCCATTTTTCTAGCTTCCACATATATCTTCCTGTCACACCTCCGAGCAATTTCAAGCAAAATCTTCTCTTTCCCAATAACATAAGTAGCTACAAGAAACAAAACGTTTTTCATTAGACCATCCTTGTCATACTCACCTCCTATTCTCTCTATGACACTTACAACATACTCGACAGATTCATCTTGTGACGGAAACACAAATTTCGGATTACAATACGTAGTATCCAAGAAAACCGCATCCGATCCGGTAAATTCAGAGAAAAGAGGCTCTAGTTTCATGGAATCGCAAAACCGGAAATCGCCCGTGTGAACAAACCTCTCGAATTTGCCGTTGGGACCTGGAATCCTGAACAGAAATTGCACCGCACCGGGACAATGATTCGCGTCGACAAGTGTAACCTCACTGCCATCGATTGCAACAGTTTCGCGAAGCGGTAATGGAATGACGAACGACGAAGGGACTTCGAGAACTTCAACGAGGAGACGAGCGGTAGTGTGGGAGCAGAAAACGACGCCTTTGGACCAATTGGGGGAGAGGCCAGTGTAGTGGTCGGAGTGGAAGTGGGAAAGGAAGTAGGAAACGGAGAAATCACCGGCGAAACGGAAGGCATCGATCGCGAAACGGGTTTTGGGGATGAGTTTGGACCGGGGAAAAGAAGCGGGAACGGAAGCAAGAGAAAGAGGGAGTGGTGGTTCTTGTTGTTGGCGGAGGGATTGAAGGGCAGTGAGGAAGAGGTGGGAGGAGTCCAGTGCTAGGGTTTCGGAGGATTGGGAGGCCATGGCCCATGGAACATAGGGAGTCTAGTGGTGAGTGGTTTTCTTTGGAGGACTACAATGGAAGACGATGCATTCTGGTGTGTGCGAGAAACGAGAAATAGGAGAGAGGCGCGTATTGTACATGTGAAGCACACAAGTCGTAGGTTGTTCTGTTTTACGAACAATATTATATAATGGGGGTGTAACGGGTAAACTGGTCTGACTTTAAATAAATTTTGAAATTGAATCGATATATATCGATTTTTAAGAACGTTAACCTGTTAAATTAGTACTTTTGTTCGCTTTCGATTCGATTTTTCAGTTTTTAATATATATTAAAATTTTAATTTATTATATTTATATGTATTAAAGAAAATTTTATACACCACACCACTTTCTCAGTTTCATCTCATGATATATGATGTAATACATTTATCATTATTTTTTTTTTTTATGAAAACCATATTTGTGTTCATCAATTATACTGGAAAGCAAGATTACATAACCAGATGTCCATAAACTATAGAACAAAAAATAGAAACCAACCTACACCATTTCTGACTCAACAATATGGGCTATAAAATCAAGAATATGATCACCCCAAACTGCTAAAGTATCCTGAAACCGTGCATGCTTAGCCAATCCATCAGCAGCTCTATTTGACAATCTATTAGCATGTTGCACTGAGACTTTGGGAAAAGATTTCATTAGATCCTTTATGGCATAAATCAGGTTACCCTGCATTGATATTGGTTCCTCCGTGCTTTGAATAGCTTTAATACTTAGAAGAGAATCAGACTCCACAATTAATTCTGGTATACCCATTGGAATGCATAGCTGCAGACCCCTCAATATGGCAAGTAATTCAACTTCAATAGGATCTTGTATAGCACTCTCTCTACCACTTGCTAACAGTAGCACTTTGCCTTGGTAATCTCTTAAGATCACACCAATGCCTGAAGAAAATAAATCTGCAAACACAGCACCATCAGTGTTTAATTTTAAAACTGCAGCTGGAGGAGGGTGCCACTTATAGCTCGTATCCATTATCCAGGCCTTGAGCAGAGGATTTATGGTTTTCCTCATATTCTTTATAGAGAAGCAAGGCATGTTCCATAGAGATAGCATGACTTTGAACTACTCCTTCATATAAAAACTGGTTCCTTCTGTGCCAAAAGGCCTAAGCCATAAGGAAACATTTTTCTAAACTGCCAGAAAGCCATTCTGCATAATCTTCTGAGCAACCAGCAAAACATCCTCTTGTTCACCATCAAGATCCAGAAAACTGAATTGCTTCTTCCAATAATATTTCAACTAAGAACAAAAAACAAGTGCATGACTTGTAATCCTCTATATTATTCTGACAGAACTTACATACATCTTCTGATACCACCTTCCTTTTTTTCAAATTATGTAAAGTAGGTAACCCATCTTTAAGAGCCCTCCAACATAACACTTTTACTTTATTTGGAATCTGTAATTTCCATAGTTTATTCCAGAGAGAATAATGAGTTTGAACATTTGAACTTTCTCCCTCATTGCTGTTAAACTTCAGAGAGTAGAAGAACCTATAAGCACTTTTCACTGTAAACATCCCATTTTTCTCACAGTTCCATATGAGTTTGTCCTCTCGAGAATTAGGCCCCAACTTTATTTATAAAACCTCAGCAGCTTCTTTAGGAGGCAGCAACCATCTAACAAGATCAATCTTCCACCAATTAGTCTAATCATCAATTAAAGAGTCTACTGTTTCAAAATCCAAATTATTCAGTGAAATTTGAGGTCTAGGAATCGAATCCTGATTGGGCAACCATGAATCAGACCAGATGTTGATGGATTTACCATCCCCTATTCTTCACTTGCAACCTCTCATCAGATAGCCTCTTGCTTCCCAAATACCTCTCCAAGCAAAGGAAGGATTAGAGTCAATGTTGGCATCCTTAAAATCACATGAAGGAAAATATTTGGACTTGTACATCTAATGCAACAAAGAACCTGACTCATTCATAATTCGCCATCCTTGTTTAGCTAGTAAAGCAAGATTAAAGATTTGTAAATCTTTAAAACCAAGCCCTCCTTTTGTTTTAGCAGCACTCATTTTTCTCCAACTCACCCATCTTATTTTTTTTTTTTTTCCTTTTTTTGACCCTATCAGAATTTAGCCATCATGTTCTCAAGTTCCTTGCACAAACTTGCAAGTAATTTCAAGCAACTCATAGAGAAAGAGGGGATAGCTAGAGCAACAGCTTTTATTAGAATTTCCTTGCCCTCTTGAGACAGAAGCTTTTCTTTCCACCCTTTAAGTTTATGCCAAACTTTAGATTTTATCTCAGCAAATGATTGTTTCTTGTTCTTGCCTACCATTGATGGCAACCCAAGATATTTCTCATACTGTTGAACCTCCCAAAAAGATAGGATTTCAGCTTGCTGATCAGGCTCCACATTTTTACTAAAAACCATGGTTGTTTTTACTTTGTTCACTTTTTGTCTAGAAGCTTGCTCATAAACCTCTAACAGGTGTTGAATGTTGAGATTAGCTTGCAAAGTAGCTCTACAGAATAACAAACTGTCATATGCAAAGAGCAGATGATTCAGCTTTGGGGAGTCTTTACAAATCTGAATTCCTTCCACCATTCTGATAGTTTCTGCTTGCTTCAATAGGGAGATAAGACCCTCAATGCAAAGAAGAAAAAGATAAGGGTAAAGGGGATCCCCTTGTCTTAATCCCTTTGTTGGAAATATAGGGCCTTTTGGGACTCCCTTCACCAAAACTGAAAAAGAAACTGAAGTAACACACATCATAATCAACTTCCTCCACTTTTCAGCAAAACCCATCTTAGTCATTATACTATCCAAGAAACTCCATTCTACTCGATCATATGCTTTACTCATATCAAGTTTTAAGGACATATACCCATTTTTTCTTTGTCTTTTCTGCTTAAGGAAATGAAGCACTTCATGAGCCACTAAGATGTTATCAGTAATCAATCTTTTAGGCACAAAAGTTGATTGAGTCACATATATGATTCTTGGTAATACAACTTTGAATCGATTTCTCAAGACTTTCGAAATCAGTTTATAAACTACATTACATAGACTTATAGGTCTATAATCAGATACCATTTCAGGTTTGGTCTTCTTAGGAATTAGACAAATAAAAGTATGGTTCAGATTACTAACCATTTCCCCACTGTTAAGAACATGTAGTACTCCCTGAGTAACATCTCCTCCTACCATCTTCCAATATTTCTGATAAAAAATAGGGGGCATGCCATCTGGTCCGGGAGCTGTTGCAGGATTCATCTGTAGTAATGCTTCTTTCACATCTGTAACTGTGAACTCTTTTAATAATTCAGAATTCATGTCATCTGTCACTCTTCCATGTAAAGCCTCTAAAAAATCCATGTTGTCCTGTAGTGATGATGCAGTAAAGAGAGACTGAAAATAGTCGACAATTTCCAAATCTCTATCAGCACCTGTATGCCAAACTCCATTATCATTTTTTATCCCTGAGATAAGGTTTCTTCTTTTCCTTTGTGAAGCTTTTTGATGAAAAAATTTTGTATTTTTGTCTCCATCCTTCAGCCATAAGGCTTTAGATTTTGCCTCCACATGATTTTATCTCTTTCCAGCCATTTATTCATTTATGCTCTTGCTTCTCTATGTAAAGAAGAGTGAACATAATCGGGATCTGAAGCTAGCAGTGACTGCATTCTGTTCCTTGCAGCCTCAATTTTTCTTTTAACATTCCCAAAGCTTCTCTTATTCCAACTCTGTAGTTTCTCCCCACATGTCTTGATTTTCTTCATTAATGATTGCAAACCTGATGGTCCAGATTCACTCTTCCATGCTTCATCAATAACTTGTTTGCATTCTTCAGTTCTAGTCCACATTGCTTCAAATCGGAAATTTTCTAATTAAACTGAGTAGGGCAGTCTTCTGATTGTTTCATAGAGATTGCTAAGTGGTCATAATGGGCAACAATTACATGTTCCACCCCCCACCTAGGAAAGGCTTCCCTCCATTCCATATTTGATAAACAATGATCTAGTCTTTCTGATATGCCGTTTTGGTTATCCCTTCCATTCCACCATGTGAATTTTGGCCCTCTAAACCCCAAGTCAATGAGTTCACAATCTTGAATAACAGATCTAAAATCTTCAATTAGCTTAGTATCTCTAAGTCTCCCACCTCTCTTTTCTCCATCATGAAGGATCTCATTAAAATCCCCTGTAATAAGCCAAGAGTGGCCTGCCTCCACTCTTAGAGATCTAAGCAAGTCCCAAGTTTCCACTCTCCTAGCAGCAATAGGCTGTCCGTATATTCCAGTAAAAAACCAATTGATGTTTCTATTGTCTTCAGATTTACTCTTTATTTTTGCATGAATATGAGACTTTGAATACTCCAAGATCGTAAGATCAATCTGGTCCTTCCATAATAAAGCCAAACCACCCCTTCTACCTTCATTGCTCACTGCCAAACAGTTTGAAAAGTTCAAGCCAAACTTTATTCTTTCCATTCTACTAGCATTTAAACGGGTCTCTTGTAAGAACAAGAGATTGGGATCTTCTCTTCGTACTAAATCACGAAGGGTACGAATTCCTTGTGGGTTCCCAAACCCACGCGAATTCCAACTTACAATATTCATGGTGCCCAGCAGGGCTGTGAACCAGCCTCTGCCAATATCAATTTAGTAGTATGAGGAATCAAACCTGTCTCAACAGGTAAGGGATCACCCACCTTATTAGTAACCTTATGCATTTTAATTCTTTTTATCCCATTGAGTGACACTTCTTCTAAGTCGATCATGGCAATAGCACGCTTCCTGCTTTTAATGGAAGGTTCAATAACAGTTAAGGCAGCTGAAGATTGAGCTCTAGCCTTCCATCGCTTTACTTGCTTTGGAATTGATTGAGACTTGTCCTCCAAACTCTTTGTAGTGGCATACGTAGCATGAGATTGGGCCAACACCACATTACCCGTAAGCCCAACCTGATTTTGGCCCACAAGTTCTGTTATTGGGTTAGAACCTATATCGCCCTCAACGGTATTAATTGCCAAAGGATCACTATCTGTAACTGCGATTACTATCAATAACTGCCACTGAGATAAAAGTAGAATGGTAGTATAGTGTATAGCATTACTCATATATAAATATTAGTAATATACTAATACTATTAGTACGTAGTAATACTATTGGTATAGTATTATTATTATATATTAGTGATAATATAATAATTAATATACGAATGTATATTAGTATTACTAATATATTTATTAAAAGGAATATGCTGAGAATTTATTAAGTCATAAAATGTAAACATATGATCAAATAAATGTTCATATTTAATATTAAAATTTAACATTATAAATTATAATATAACATTATTTCAAATACAATTATAATTTATAAAAAATTATATATAATATTAAAAACTAATTAGAAATATATAAATCTCTTAACTAATCCGGTCTTAGAAAATAAAACCAAAACCAGACCCGTTATGACTGATTTTTAAAAGAGCAGTGCTATATCCACCAAGGATGTAGCACGAGAAGCATCCTGACAAGAATTAAAAAGTGTTTCTTATTATTTATTATTTTTTTCATTCATTTTTTATATATTTTTAAACATCTTTTTAAAAAAAATCACAACATTACTAAAAAACACTTCATTGATCACTAAGTAAAAATAAAAAATTGTCAGGACCCAACATTTGGTGGATGTAATATTTTTGTTTTTAAAATGAAGGAATCAATTTCGGACCGAACCAACCGGTCCGGGCCAGTTCTCCGATTTATTTTTACAACCCTAATTATATATATATACATTCGGTCGGTTTTGGTCCAGTCTCATTTTCGAGATTGACTAATAAGACTATTAGCCCGGTCCAATCCTGTTTGCACCATTAGATCCAATCGATTTTTTCGGCTTGGACTAATAGTCTTAAAGGCCTACTAATCGCCGTCTATTTTTATAAAATTTCTTTGTAATATAATAACATTTTTCTTTTATGAAATTGTGGGAAACGATAATCCTTATCCAAACCACATTAATTCGATTTATTTAAAATAAAAAAGTTATTTAAAATAAAAATAAAATATAATAAGTCATTGATATAATTGAAAACGATAAAATTTAAAATATGATGATCAATTATTCATTTCTCATTCGAGTTATGCACAGAGTACAAAACCAAATATAAGCCTAATTGTTCACGGGGTTGCAGCTTGAACAAAAGGGTTTTGCTACACAACCTCTTACTATTCACCCACACTCCATACTTCATATTTTTTAAAAAAAAAATTTGAATTTATTTTTTTAAAATATTTTAAATTTTTTATTCTCTATTCATATAAAAAATATTTGATAAAAAAAATTAAAAAAAAAGTGGAGTGTAGAGTGTGGATAAATAGTAGGAAGTTGTAAAGATTTTTTGTGAACAAAAACATGTTAGGGATCGAACCATTAATACTACGCAATCACGATAATTCATAAAAGCCAGACAATTATTTTTGTATCAAATGCTCAATTTTACTCATGTCCAGCTTGCTGATAAGCATTAATCGATGCAATTATTAATGTTGATTAATCAAGCTCGATCGGGACTCATCTGATAAAATTGGCTTAGGCATACGATCCATGAAAGTTCAAAACGCCTAGCTAGCTAATAGAATTAATAGCTGCATGCAATGCCCTTTGTCTTGCAATAATTTCAATGCATATTGCATACCTAGCTATATATAAATTATAATGATCATGTTTCGCATGCATGCCAAATTCACGGAAGAAATTAAGTACCGTTTTATCTCATTAAACATCTAATTCCATTCATCAACACATGTAATCATTCCGCCTGCTTGGGTGGATAACATACACAGTCCCGTTAAATGGAAGAAAACAGAGTTTTCACCCAACGTCTGAATTGGCATAATTTGTGCAATTTGAATCATACAACCGTTGATTAATTCTAGTTAACACACGTCATCTAACTAATTAATACCTAGCATGCATGTACCCTACCCATGACAGATCAAGATCATTAGCAACTTCCTAAAACGACATATAATATATATATATATATATATATCACATCTAGAGATCGATCGATCTATAACCTACCTTGCAACAAAGGATATTAATACTGTAGTTTGCAAGCAAATTCCCCCCCATGTAACATTTTATATCACATAAAATCATGATCTATTAATTCAGGATGAATAAATTGGCTCTTCTGGTATGGTATCTAACAATGGTTTCTTTGACCTGCACATGGACAACCTATGCATGAACTCCGGTGTCAAGAACTCCTCGGTATCATCCAAATTTAACTTTGGCACCTCCACATGATGAGCTGCCTCGTTTTCCATCATTTCATCGGTTGTTCTTCCCTCCACCATCTCATGTGGAGCATTCCCAGACTCAATTAAGAACTTAACCTTCCCACCGGACACGCTGTTCTTGCCCATGGAGTTGGCGGTGAGGAACAAGACTCCCATGTCTGCAGCTGACACGACAGATCTCATTCTCTTCATGGGGAACATGACGTAAACGTTGGCGATTTCTAGATCTTCGTCGGCGTTGAGCGCAGAAAACCTCCGTCCGATGTGGAGAGACCTTGAGTTTACGAGAAAGAAGTTCGGGACTTCGAGCATGAGTTCTGCCGCCTTAATGGGTTCATGGAATTGTCGAATTTCGCCGCCCGGAAAGATCACTTTTGTTGCTCTAGAATGCTTGCCTCCTGGGGCGCCGGCCAGTGTGCAAGAGATATAGTTGCCCATATTTTTGCGTTGCAAAAAGATTAATGTACGTATAAGATCGTACGTACTCTTTCAATATAAGGTATGATAGCAATTCAGATCGGACTCCGGGCACAACTTTCCAACCGGAGAGAGAGATAGAGAGAGGTGGGATTTGGTGGGGGGAGATTTGAAAGAGTGAAGGGTTTAAAGAAGAGACGGTGGGAGGTTGAAATGACTTTGTCGTACACGTCGGCCGTGAAGGTGATCATGGAGATGAAGTTCTATTTGGAGGATGGAGTCAACTCCGTAAGGGAAATGGAAAAAGTCTAATTAGAAATAAATAGCAATAGAATATTCAGGGAGCCAGTTGTACCCCAGGTTGACATTTGCTAATTAGACTCCGCGTCGGGGAAGGAACAAAGAAAATGTACAAAAAAATACATCATGTATTCATGTACATAATTCGTACACAAGAAACAGGATGGAGGGTAACCTAATTTCCAGTTGGTAGTTTATCGGTCTCTTTCCTATGTATATATATTATGACATGGGAAACACTTTAATTGTAAAAAATTTATGTAAAATTAATCTTATAAATTGATGTGGCCGTATAATTTAATTTATCATATCGTAAATTAATTTTTATCATAAAATAAGTTCAAATTATTTTAAATCATCTCAATTTATAATATTATTTTTATAAAATCTATTTATATATGTATCACTTCCCTCGTCATGTACGTATATGAGTGAGTAATAACAACTCTACAAATCGCAAACATTTTTCTACCGCTGACGTACGTGGAAGCTGACTTGATCCTTTTTGCCTCCGTGATGGAAATTTTCTTCTCTCTTTTTTCTTGCTTCGAAGTGGGTGGGTCTCGGTGTTGGTCTCTTGGTCATGGTCTTGTTCTTGTTCTAGTAGTTCTTGATCAAGCAGTTGTCTTGTCTTTCGTAGAGTTAGTCTTAGTAGAACAAATCTTAATCACAAGCTGCCTAATACAGTTTGACTCGAGTGAATAGTAAGCAGCTTTGCGCGAATTAGCTTCAGTTGGATATACAATCCTCTTATATTATCTCATCTCATCTTAATTATTATAATTTTTTTAAATTCTTATATAAAAATATAATAAATGATTTTATTTTTTTAAATCTTAAAATAAAAATAATACTAATAAATATATTTTAATAATATTTTATTCAACTATTATTCAAAATATTTCATCTCATCTCATTTAAACTGTCTGCACAAACCCAATCTTAATCTTCTGCTATTTTTTTTTTTTTTTTTTAAGTTTCTCGTGGGAGATGCTGAAGCCGTTGCATGGCGGTGTGTCGGTGTTCAAGTGCATGCGGCCGATGATCATATGCGCGCTGCGTCACGGGATAGACGTTGGTGCCACATTACAAAAGTATTATTTTTTTTCTGGGAACATATGGCAATTTAATACTAAAGTACTGTTATCCATGATGGTTCTCCCACATGGATAACAGTACTTGCGGCAAATGTGTACACACATAGTATATATATATATATATATATATATATATATATACTGTAACATTTTAATGTCTGCTGCTTTTAATTTCCGCTCTTACTCGAGTGCACTCTCTTCTATGTTCCAGTAATGATTCCAATCCCATTACCATGGCCAGTCACTCCATTCCATTCACTTTCGATGGGGATGGTGCAAAAAGATCAACTAAAAATAAGATAGGATACAAAATTTGCAGTACGGTCGCCAATTCTATAGCCTATTTTAGATATTAATGTTGTATATATATATATATAATTAAAGATCACATAATTTAAGATAAAATCATGTAACATCTTACCAAGAGTTATATATATATAATATCATGAATGTTTTGCATTAGTCACTATTTATTCGTACACCCCGCACTTAAAGCTTTTTCATATGGTGTGGAGGGTTTTTCATAAGACGTGAAAATGTTTTTCATAAAATGTAGAATGTAAAATAGTGAATAGTGACTAATAAGAATAATTTTTCTCTCTCTATATATATAAGTGTTATTTTTCGAAGTAGTATTGTGTTTATACCAGACCTTGTCGACACTGATCATGCCCTTATGAATACAATTTTCATCAACTTAGCGAACTCTATGAAAATGAATGTCCAAAAAGAGACTGATCTATGAGATAGGCCAATCAATACACAACCAAATAATTAGTGAAAGTCATATATAATCTTAATATTCATTACCGGCCATAAGCAAAAAAAAAAAACCTCCAATTGGTAATAATCCGATGTAAAATAAAATCTAAAAAGTAGTTTTGAGCATATGAAGATTTTTTTTTTCAATTATGAATTCTATGGCAAGAGACGCCCACTCATTTATCACATATTTTAAGGTGCTTTTGTTTTTCATTGAAGCGACTAAAATGTGATATTATTTTATAAATAATGAAGAATGCATTAGTCGGTAGGATAATAAATGCTACAATTTAAAATGCAAATTAAATATATAAAAAATTATATTTATAAATCGGTGTAAATAACATATCTAATAAAATGTTTGCTTGATATAATTTGAGTTGAAATATAATTTTAAAAATTTAAAAATTATAAATTAAATTTTACTATTTAAATTATGTGAATGATACGTTTTACATACCGATTTAATAATAAAATGTTTAGAACTGACCCAATAGCTTAGGCGTGAAAGTATCCACATAAATGGGCCTAATTTGAAATACTTGTAAATCCTTTGGTGTTTTTCCCCCTACTTCACTTGACAAGGGTGGAGAATAGTATACCACCTTATGATAACAAGAATCAACCAATATGTTACTTTTATAATATATTGGACCAAACTATCTTATATTTAAAATATAGTTATATAAAATATTGTAAAAAATGTTGTGTAACTATCATTTTTCAAACACTAACATTTGAAAATTCCTATAATACTAACAACACAAAGGCATGAAACATGTTTTAAAATGATCTATTCTGCTTAATTATGATTTAATCTATAGTGGAAAAATATTAACGTAATCTAGTTATTATCCTCTAAATAATCCTTACATAAGCTTAGATGATTATGGTCAAAACACATGCATGTTATTAATGTTAGAGAAATTCTATTTATAGTCCCCAAAAAAACATCATTTTAAGAGAGATATTTTTGTAATTTTAAAAAATTTTAAAAATAAAATTGCCTAAATTTGCATTGCAGTCCCAATTTTGAGATTGTAGTAGCATTACTTTTAATGTTATACCCTTAAGATATTCTCAATGCAAATCAGCACCAAATCCATCAAAATTCAAATAAATCAAAACTTGCAGAAAATAACTACTAGATTTATAAGATTGTCAAGAGTTTTTGTTCGAATTTAAAAACAAATATATGAACTAGTTATTAAATGTTTCCACAATACAAATAATAATAAATGGTGTAGACTCGTTTTATATGTCTTTCTTATATCTCATTTTAAATCCTAGAACTCAGGAAAAAAATCAAGATTTCTAATATACAAAAACAGTAAAATGATTATTGTATTAATATTAGAGTTGAATTCTTTAGTTAATTTTACCTTATTCTGATTTATTAATGTATTTATCATTCTTTTTAGTTTTTTTTAAAGTAATGTATTTACATTCTTTATCCGTAAAGATGGGAAATGGACATTTGTGAAAGAAGATCCAAATCAAAGATCCAACCCAAAGTTCAAAATGAGCGATTTAACGACCAAAGATCCCACGTTTCATCACCCTTCTTTCTCGCGGTTACTTCCTCTCGTATCCCATCCCGAAACCCAATCTCTCTCACTCTCTCTTTGTGTGTGTCTTCATTGAGACATGATATAATGGCTGGAATCCGACTACCTCCGGAGGACCCCGAGCTCTCGTCGCAGCAGAGCAGAGGCGCGGTGTGTGATCTGGTCTCCGACGACGAGCGCTCCTTGGCGGCTGACTCCTGGTCCATCAAGAGCGACTACGGCAGCACCCTTGACGACGACCAGCGCCAAACCGACGCTTCCGAAGCCCTCTCTGCCGCCAACTACCGCGCCCCCTCAGATTACAGGTCTCGTTTCTCTATTTTTCTGTAACGCTCCGTCTGCTTCGTGAGAAATTTTCTTGGGAAGTAATGAGAAAATATCAAGAACACGTGAAAGGTAGGTTCTTGCATTGTTGGGGGAATTTTGTTTTCAATGCCGTTGCTTGAGTAAAATATGCAATGATCAGTAGACTGATTGTAAGCAAGATTTTGTAACTGTTTGCAATTTAGTTGTGCGATTTTGTTATGGAGTTCCTAAAAATGAAGGTCTCTGAATATGTTAAAACAAAAGTTGTAAGACTATGTGGTGGAACGCGAAAGTGGGGGCTAGTTTATTTGATGCGTGGCTCTGTCAAATTCATTGATTATCAATTTTTATTGATCTAATGTTAATCTGAGGAATATATTTGAATCGCCCACAACTTACAGTCGCCGAAGAAACTTTTGGAATTGGTCCCCTCAGATTTTAGGAGCATATGATTTGTTTAAACTGTTGAAGTCTGTGGAAGAGCTGAATATGATGGCTTATGTGTTAACTATTAGTATTTTGACGTGCGTACTGAGTTTTGAATCATGTATTGTGTGTGCAGTTCTGACAAGGAGGAGACAGATGCTGAAGAAGCAGCGCAATCAATGTTAGGCCTTCAGAGTTATTGGGATTCTGCATATGCAGATGAGTTAGTAAATTTTCGTGAGCATGGCCATGCTGGAGAAGTTTGGTAAGTGTTGATTTGTATATGTTATTCTCTTATTTTCATAGAATTTTGTAACTTTTGGGCATGGAAATCTGGAATCCATTTCAATTTTCATCGACTGTTATTTATAACACAAAACCTAAAAACTTTCCTAGATGAAATCAAAGATAGGAAGGGACTCAAATAATCTTAGTTTCTATATATGTAATTAAAGTATCTGGAACATTGTTGCTATGTTATGCGATATATAGTGTTTATACTTATTTGATGACTAAAGGTATAATGAATATCAACCGAAAGAGGGTACACCTTGCGTACTTGAAGCATTAGAAACAGAGGCTCACATGAGTATAAACTTGACTGCACAAATGGATGCACAGAAAGTGGCTGACATCTTCATTTCTTCACTAAGATATATTCTTGAGGTTTTATCTTAGGTCCCTGTATGATAGATGGTTTGCTTAAATGTGGTGTAAAGACCACTGAAGTGATTTGATGTACTTATTAATTTGATAGGGATAGGGAATGAATTTAGAAAGAATCTTATGTTCTTATTTTTTCTCAGTGAAAATAATCTATTTGTTTGTTTACCTATCTTTCTATAGGTTTGGAGCAGATGTCATGGAAGTAGTTGCTTCTTGGACCAAAGGCTTGTGTATTGACATTTCTCGAGGTTGCATGCTAAATCATGTTGATGATATCAAGTCTGAGCCAGTTGAGGGCGATAAATCTTTGTGTACATGGAGTGTTCTTGATATTGGAACTGGCAATGGTTTACTTCTTCAAGAACTTGCTAAGCAGGGGTATGCTTTGAAATCTGGACTGTATTTCTGGTAATATATCTTTTTTACATAGTGAATGCGATTGAAGGGATTTTCAGGAGTTGTTCATTAAAATGAAAAGAGGAGATTTTCATCTAGAAATGCTTTGGTTGTATTTATATAAAGGATTGAGAATGATTTGTTTTGGAGAATGTTATGCAGGAGTTTTTTTCCTGCATTTGTTTGATTTAGAATGGGTTTTCACAAAAAGAGAGTAGGGAAAAAATTTGGCGACGGAGGGGAAAAATTAATGGGTAACATGTGGAGTGTAAATGCATCTTTATGTTACAAATTTCAGTCACATGTCAAGCACATTATCACTGAAGTGTCATTTTTAATGTCTATTGTCTGGAACATTACAAATTATTTTGAATTGTTGTGAACATTGAAAATGTCTATGTGGTTTGGGATGAAAATATGCCATTAACAAAAAAAAAAAAAAATGCAATAAATTTATTTAATTCAATTTAATATTGTAAAATTAAAAAAAGAATAGGGTTTATATGCTCCACCCGAGGGGGAGGGGAGTGGGTTTGCTTGCAGAGCATTGTCAGTCACCATTCATCCACGGCATAATCGATCAAGAATGGGGAACTAGTCAGAGTTATTAAGCAATCTAACTACTGTAGGAAAGTTGCGGTTGTGAAATATGCATTAACCATGTATACCCCAAATAATAGGTATGGCCAACAATTGAGACGAAATAGTTTAACTGCTTAAAGATTCAATGTCACCTAGCTTTAATCTCCTTGGTACATGCTTTGCAATCAATGAAATAGGCATTTCTACAATGTTGGTTGTCTCCCCCAACATTAGACATGATCAGTCTTCTTTGCTGCGTGTAACTAATGTAACTAAACAGTCTTCTTTACTGTTTAGAACTCTGTATATGGCTCTGCCTATTCTTTGATTAATAAAATTTGTTTGCTTAAAAAAAAAAAAATCTCCAGACAAAGTCATGCCAATATTTTACCTTCCTAAACATTACTGTACCATCCTGTTGTTGTTTGGGATGGTCATCTTTTAGAACCCTATTTTATGTGATTGCGTTAGTTGAGTAGACGAATAAGGAAAAAAAAGTGATGGAAAATGTAGTGAGAAGAGACAAACCAAATTCAATAGATATCAGTGTGTGCTAAACATAAAATTTATTTTTGTATATGTCCTGTGTACTACAACAACACCTCTTTTAATCCTCAGTAAAGCATAACTTATTTATTATTTTTTTGTTTGATTTTAACATTGATAGTTGTAGGGCATGATTCTGAAGATATAATGATGTTTTGGTTAAGGTATGAACTCATGGTCTTTTTGGATTCAGATTCTCTGATTTAACTGGTACCGACTACAGTGAAGGGGCAATTCAGCTTGCTCGAAGCCTTGCTGATTGTGATGGATTTACCGACATTAATTTTTTGGTATGGCTAAATCTTGAGCATATTTCGGAGGCATATTTTGGAGTTATGAAGAGTAATCTATGTGGAATCTTAATATCTATAATTATTAGTGGGTTGGTAACCTTTAGGGGTTGGCTCAAGTGGTAAAGGCCTTGGTCTTGGTGGTATGCTCCCTCCAAGGTCCAAGGCTCAAATCCCACTGGGTGTAAACAATCTCTAGGGGCCATTGGATTGGAGGATTTTCTCTTTGAATTACCTGAGTTGCACTTGCGGGAAACTTCTTGCCAAGAGCCTGTGCACCCCCGGGATATTCGGGACGTTGTTCTCGGATACCCGGTGCCAATAAAAAAATAAATTGTTAGCGGGGTTGGTGTGATGGTTTTGCGTGCCTAAGAAATGGACCTGTTTTCTCCCGTACCACATTCTTTATAGGATCTTAGCACCAGATACTTTTCCAATCTTTCAAATTTCTTTGGTGGCTTTTAGAAGAGAGGGAGGATGGGGAGAAAGGTGAGGTGATTTTTATTTTCTTACTTTACTTCCCCTGCCCCCTTTTCTTTCCTTCAGGGCACGTTATCACTTTTACAAATTTTATCTGCCATTTTATTGGCTGCTTGATAAACAGTTGTCTACTTCAAAAGATAAGGTTAATTAGAAGCTTGAAAAATCTGGTCTGGCTTGAATTTCTGAAACAGAGAAGTCTGCAGTTTGAAATGGATCCAGTAAATCAATAGAAAACATGTTATTAGCAAGAACATTTTCATTTTTCTTTAACTTCCAATACAAATACGTTTAAACCCCAAATTAATTTTTGACCTCACCAAATGAATCAATTTGTTTTTTGCTTTTTTGATAAGTAATAATATTATATATATATATATATATATCAATAGGAGTAACCAAGTACACTGGACGTATACAAGAAAACACCTAGCCCATACAAGAGAGCCCCTAATGACCCAAAAGCCCATGAACCTACCTAAAATACACCAAGCTCGAATTGAAATGTAACACACCTCCCCGATCCCAGCCCCTAGATTTCGTAAAACTAATCCTCTACCTGTACATCTCGTGACGAGAACGTCTTCACAAAGCCCTCCCTCAACTTGAGCTACCTCCCTTAGCATCGTAGTTGATTGCCTGTAAAAGATTCTTTAACTCCCTGCTTTTCTTAAATGAATCAATTTGTTTTGATAGGTAATTTCACCAAATGAATCATAAGTGGAACCCACACAAAAATCTAAAAAAGCAATCTTACAAAACTTTTCCACGTTAAATAGATCGTACCACTTTCACAAACAATAGAACATCTCAAAAGAGTTTTCACAAAATTTTCAATAAGTTTCTTATGAAAACATGCTCATATTTCCATTAATTTTCTTTAAAGAGACTAGATTAATGCACTGCTAAGAAGATTCACAGGGTAAATTCTTCTTTTCAATGTAATACTGTTATGGTGATTGGTGATGAAGTTGGGCTCCTCTCATTCTTGATCAGTGTTGCTGAAAGCATTAGGTGCCCTTTTTCTACATACCTGCCAAGTCATTTTTATGTGTAGTCTATTAGACTGTAAGAACGGAGTTGTATAATTAATCAATATTCAATTGCAACTAGTTATGGATCCAACCATTTTTCCAATTGAATTACTTCCTTTTCACTCAAAAATAAAAAAGCTGCATTAGCACCTGGTACTTCACAAAAAGCACATTTTACTTGCACTTTGATTAAGGAGTTTGAAGTGCTCTCTCTTTGGTGCTTTGAGCTTTAAGCATGCCTAGGGGTGTGTTAACATTCCATTAATGGGAATTAGATAGAAATATCATAAGTTGATGTTAATTTGTAAAGAATAAAGACTGTAAATTCCCAACCATGATATCCACAATCAAGTTGGTTCATTCAGCATTTTTTCTTGAAATCCTAATTTAGGGCATCATATTGTGATTGATAACACTAGATTAAATAAAAAGATTTAATGTTCTTGAGGACGTTACACTTCAACCCCCTCCCCCTTCAAAAAATGTTCTCATGAATTATTTTAAGCTTTGATTGAAAGCTAAATTTAACTAATTCCATATGTATTTACAAGTTTGTCTATTATTGTGAAATGGATAGCCTTTCTAATGAGCTGTATTTGATCTACATAAATAATGTTACCAATACGAGTGTATGTAATAAGTTGAAATCTTATAGTTGATTCCTTTCCATCTAAATCTCCTGTATTGTTCTTCTCTTATTTGCTTATAAGGTTGACGATATTCTTGAATCAAAGTTGGAAAGGCAGTTTCAACTTGTCATGGACAAAGGGACTTTAGATGCCATTGGGTTGCATCCTGATGGCCCAATCAAAAGGTAACATGTAGTTTTTTAGTTGTTCTACTACTTCTATTTTTCAAGTAAAAAGGAAGTTGTACTTTTTGAACAATAGTTGTGTGAAGTTTTCATTTGATCTCCTACCCAATATACATGGGCATCGGAATAATTGAGTTGGTGTTTTCTGATATCGCAGGATGATGTATTGGGATTCAGTATCAAGATTGGTGGCTTCTGGTGGATTATTAGTAAGCAACATTGCTTTGGCTAATATTTGTTACTGGAATTGGTACCTTATAGTTTCTTTTACCATGCTTTTAAACAAGCTCTCATTTTTAGGGAGATTCCCCGTTGGGAGGATCATGACTTACCTTATGTCGAGTCATTTGTAGCCTTATGTTTCCCAAGGTTTTTCATACTCCGCTGGATGTTCTTTCTTTTGTTACTGATCAAGGTGATGCTTTTGTAGGTTATCACATCATGTAACAGCACAAAAAATGAATTAATGCAAGAAGTGGAAAGTTTCAATCAGAGAAGGATTGGTGGGTCCCAGGATCCTGAGACACCTAGGGATCAAGAAGCAGGGAGAGATCCTCCATTTCAATTCCTGAGCCATGTTCGTTCATATCCAACATTCATGTTTGGTGGATCTGAGGGATCACGTGTCACCACTCTGGCATTTTTACGGAGCTAAAATTGCAAGTCCCTTTGTCTTCGTTGGATATACTTTTGGTCATATGGTTTGACGCACATGGTTTATGCTTTCCGTGTGTGTATGTGCATTGGAAGAAATGGAAAGGCTACTGATGTAGAAGGTTTATAATTTCCTTGAGACCCTGGATTTGCTGATGAATGTGAAAGTGAGGTTTCCTCAGGCTTTAATTTGTTAGGGAACTATGTGATTGGTTGCGTATGAGAATATTTCACACTAAATTTGCATTGCATTTAGCTATACATCTTAGAGCATCGTTCAGGAAGGTTTCTGAGATCAATAATAAGCTACATCTGCAGAAACCCTTGTTGGTGATATCAATTCATCATTCAACAAACCTTTGTTGAACATAAACCTGGTCGAGCACATAAAATGAGAAGAAGGTGGGCATTGTCTAATTGACTGTCCATCTGAATTTCAGTTTTCCATTAATTTAAAACCATGTACTCGTTACTGGGAGTACTCGGCCATCAGAACAGTATAAGTGTATATTTAATAGAAATAAAGAATTAGGTTGGTGGCAAATCAGCACCCAGACTCTGTAACTGTTCTTATCAAGCATTATTGAAGAAGAAATTTTTAATGGCTTTTGCGGGCCAAAGAAGAAAAAGTCATAAGCTTATTCGAGTCCCAAGTGCCTTATCGTTTTACGCGTTCTTAGAAGAGTTGTTAGCATATAAATATATATTTATATTTATATAAATATATTTATATGTTAAAGGATGCATAAAACAAAAGTAGCGGAGTACATGCATAATTCAGCGACCGTTAAATTGGCTATATGCAGGTCAAATAACTCCACAACTTGGGACAAAAGGAGATGTCTTTAGTAAGGTACGAAGTTAATGCTAATTATTGAGATAATCAAACAATATTGTAAGGAAACTGGATTGATAGAAGGATAGACACCTCCTTATAAATTATAGTTTGTTCTTGTCTCAAACAAGTTGTAAGTTCACAAGGCCTTCTCAATTTTCATCAGCTTATATGGAACCAAAACTATTTCAATAAATAAATTCTTAGAAGATCAACAGTGACTCAAATGTACATATCTGTTTAAACGTTTGAAACAGTTATGAATCACTTGACTGACTGCTTGCAGATGGCAAACAAATGAGTCTGAGGACTAACTATATTCAAAGGCCCTTCCCACCAGCTCTGTAATTATTTTCTGCATCACGAGACGTATGTAGCTTTAGAAACAGTTGAAAAGGTAGTTGATGAAATTACCTTCTGTTTACTTTATGAAACGGACCTATGGTTCAAATCCTACCTTTTTCAGTACAAGTACAGGTTACAGCTCTAACATAATGCAAACAAAAAGCCTCTAAAGTTCTTCAGTTGCAACAACAATATGGTATGGATAAACCAAGAGATATACAATATGAGAGAGAGAGAGAGAGAGAGAGAGAGAGAGAGATCTACATTTTTCTTTTTCACAAAAATAATACAACTTATTGAATCAAATGAAGAAAGAAGGAAACAAGGCAAAGACAGACACTGCCACCAAGACAGGTAAAACCAAGACTCCCACAAACGAAACCTACAAGCTCAAAGAACTGTGACATCTCTTTATCTCTTTTGAGTTCATAATCATATCCAGGGACATAATTCCAACCATTTTCACATTTGCAACACCGCTCGAGCCTCTCCTTGGTCTTAAGCAGCTCTATTTTGTCTCTAAGAACAGTCAAGTTTGCATCGACTATGTTACTTGATTTCCCTGCCAAAGCGAAAAGACATAACAGCAAAGTGAGATGAATATTACCTGAAAGGACGAACATAACAACTTGGCGAGGAGAACAGAAATTAATTGGTAAGAATCCTATGGAATCATCAATATAGTAAACAGTTATCCTTGGACTTAAGTCTCTACCTACGTGCCAATTAAGTTACATGTTATAAGAGCAAAGGAGCTGCTGAAATTTGTTCTTGTAAAAACCTCTCTTTTTGGTAGTAGCTGAAAATGACATCGATGGTGAAAGGGGAGTTACCTTCATTACTAAAGCTCTGAGCTCTTATCTGCATGGCTTGACGAGCATGGTGCTTGAGAGGCGGCTTTAATGAAACAAAGAAGGAAGGCAGACAAGAAGCCATGCTGCTTTATTTTCACACATATACTTAGATCATGTACTGGTTCTACAGGACAGTAGTTAACCAAAACAGGGAAACTGAAAGAGTATTTCTGAATGGTTTTCAAAATGGGAGGCGTTTCTGAGGTGCATTGCCTCAAATTCAAAGAATAATTGAACTAGGGTTGTTAAAAAATGCACATATATAAATGACTGCTCTACAAAGTCAACATGTGGCCCTTCTTCTATATATGCTCTAGGAAGGCCACATTTTGTAGCCCATTTATGCCTATCAGAAGAAGGACCGCGTTCCAATATATAGACTTCCGGAACCATGCACGTACCTTGCATTGATTGTTATCAGTTAATTATCAGACTTTTCGATACATGATGTATTTTGTGCGCGCGCGCATGGGTTCGCAAACAGTACCCTTATTCCCAGAGGAAAGGATGTTCCTCGTTATTTCTTTTTTAACTAGACTGCTGCAGAATTCTAGATCAGGAGTCCCAGATCACTCTATAATTAATCATTCAAGATACACAACCAGGTTGAAATGAACACGGTGGAACTACTAGTAGTACTACTTATTCTCGGATGCATCGGGCTGATCATCTCGTGTTTTAAAACTTGAAGAAATATTTCTATTTTGGTGGGTAGCTTTTGCATTTATTGTTATGTATATAAATATTTTAAATAAGTAATAAATAATATAAGTCTAATTTTATATGGATATATTTGGAGCGAAACCAGGAATTTTTTGTTGGGCCAATTACCAACATGAATATAAAACATATAAATTCTTGTAGTCTTCCTTTATACGAGCTGTGTGCATCACTGAAGATATATTTTCTTGTTTATTAGGAGAAGTGGAAAAACCGTGAGATTTTAAAAACTAAGTACCTATTTTGAAAAAATTTGGGGGTCACATCGTCTTTACATTAAGGACATCTTCAAGAAAATTATGTATTAAATAAGATTTTAGAAGAGTTTTGGTGGGAGGTCATTCCCGTCAATAGTTTTGCCTCTCTAAATTTTCCTCATTTACAACCTTCAAATTCGGTCAGACTCGAACACCTTCATCTTATTTTCATTAGCCATTAACTTTAACATCCTATAAATGATCTAAATTGTAAATAAATTACGAAGAAGATATGAATGTAGGGCAAAATGATCAATTTTTGTATCAAAATTATTCGAGTTGGCATCGCTATTGTGGAATAGAGCTGATAAAAGGAAAGAATGGGCTGAATGGTAGTAGCCCAAACAGACGGCCCAAACCAAGTGCGATTTGGTTCATAGCTTTCAACAGGTGAATATTTCTCCCCCTCCCTTGCATCCAACCCTATATAAGAAATCGCTTGGTCGACATCACCCCTAACCCTCTATCTCTCTCTCTCTCTGTCTCTCTCTTCCGCCTCAGAGTCGTCTAAATCGAAACCCTAATATTTCCCAGCCTTATCCATCTCCATCTCGATCTCGATCAATTGCAGGTACGAGCCCTAGGGTTTCCCTGGCAGTTGGTTCTAATATTCATATTCGTCGATGCTTGTTTTCCTGTTTGGAACTATGTTATCTGATAATTACAAGCTATCTAAGCTCAATCGATTTATGATTTTTTTATCAAAATACAATTTCATCAAATCAATGTATCCATCACCATCTTACAGATATCAAATGCTCTCAACATTTGTTCAAACGATAAATATAAATAATTTCTCTGTAGCTCATGATATGCTAAACGGTGTGCCAAACGTTGTCAAAATGGTACTTCTGGGGAGGAATCAAGAAAGAAAAATCCAAAAATACGAATGACATCTACTTTCTGTAACTTGCGATAGTCCCGACAGAGAAATGCCTCGCTGAAGAAAAAAACAGACAAAGAGAGAAATTATTTGTGTAATAATATATTTAGATCAACTTATTGGGTTCTATCATGTGTGTATAGAGAAAGAAGGATGTGCTTCTATTATCAGGCCGTGTTTCTATGTTATTTGTTCTGGTGACCTCGACTCGAATGCCTCTTACTTCAAGATGTTACGATATAACCTGAAATATGTCCTAGTTTTTCATTGAATTTGGTCTTATTGGGGAAGTACGTTGACGTGTTTGCTGGTTAAGGAAGTCTGAATGTGGAAAACTTATGAGAAAATTGACTATGGTCAATACATATAAGAAGTACTTTTCATTTTACATTTCTTAATATTTTTGTAATCTTTTGGGTTTTCCTATGAATCTTTATCTACTACTACCATGCAGATATTTCTATGAGTAGATGTGGTCTAACGGTTTCTTTCTATATTATGAATGTGGTATTGGATCTGATATTCCTTATTACTTTTACGTTTTACCTCCATTCTGACTGCTTCTTATGTCTCTTAGGGGAATCATAATTTGTGTAACTTGATATTTGGAGACTTCGATGTGAGAACTTGATTTTGATTTGCAATGTTGATGGTCGATGTATCTTCGATTTTTTCTAATTCTACATACCAGTACTTTCTACATACCAATTTTCTGATTATGAACATTGTTCATACAGGGAGGTTGCTGGTTTTTCTGCTATTTGCAGATTCTCAAGGTGAAGGTGTCAACATTGAAGTTTCTTTTATGTCCGAACAGGCCGCCTTCTATTTGGGATCAATTGGGCTATTGGGAGAGTATTGTCCTTCGTCAAGAAAGAAGAACAGATTCATATCTCTAAGGACTGGCTGTATGCATCTCGAGCCATTTTCGGAATATCTGGAGTTTCATGGTTGCAATTGTCTGCAACCTTTTCTCACCACAGAAGACCAGTCTTCTCTTGCTCAGAAAACCTCAGAAGACAAATTTTCAGCCCCATACTCTCCAAATTTTAGCATTTGTTTCTTGTGAGATCCAGTGTATTTCTTCTACTACTTCTGATCCGTGGTCAAGATGGCTTTACAGAACATTGGTGGAAATGATGATGATGCCTTCTACAGGTATAAGATGCCCAAAATGGTAACAAAAATTGAGGGCCGAGGAAATGGCATCAAGACAAACATAGTCAACATGGTTGATATTGCAAAGTCTTTGGCAAGACCAGCTGCATACACCACAAAGTACTTTGGTTGTGAGCTTGGAGCACAATCTAAATTTGATGAGAAAACTGGGACCTCTCTTGTTAATGGAGCGCATGACACTCCTAAACTTGCTGGCCTTCTCGAGAACTTCATTAAGAAATATGTTCAGTGTCATGGTTGTGGGAACCCTGAGACAGAGGTTCTGATCACCAAAACCCAGATGATCCAACTGAAATGTGCTGCTTGTGGCTTTTTGTCAGATGTTGATATGAGGGACAAACTCACTACATTCATTCTGAAGAACCCACCTGAATCAAAGAAGGGATCCAAAGACAAGAAGGCTATGAGGAGGGCTGAGAAGGAGCGTCTGAAGGAAGGTGAGGCTGCTGATGAGGAGCAGAAGAAAATTAAGAAAGAGGCCAAGAAGAAGGGCACTACATCTTTGAAGGATGGCACCACAAAAGCCTCAAAGAAGAAAGCAAGTGGCTCTGATGAGGATCGCACGTCACCTACTCACAGTCAGGTTGATGAGAAGGATGAAGCTGATGAAGATGAGGATGGTGATGTCCAGTGGCAAACGGATACATCCCTGGAGGCAGCTAGGCAACGCATCCAAGAGCAACTTAGTGCAGCAACAGCTGATATGGTCATGCTCTCTACAAATGAGCCAGAGAAGAAGTCAACAGCGGCAAATAAACCGAGTGTAAATGCTGCAAATAAACTGAGTGTAAGTGCTGAAAATGGAAACTCGGCCACACACAAAACACTAGCCGATGAGGTAAAAGAAAATCTGAAGAAAGGTGTCTCGGCAAAGCAATTGCAGTCCCTTCTGGGATCACTCTCCGGCTCTGCCCAAGAAAAGATGACTGCCCTGATTGAGGGACTATTTGATGGCATTGAGAAAGGGTTTACAAAGGAAGTGAAGAAGAAGAAGAGCTACCTTGCTACTGCTGTTGCACAGGAAGAGGGTTCGCAGTTGCTCTTACTTCGCGCAATTGAGGAGTTCTCCCTGAAGTCAAATACGAGTGCAATGAAGGAAGTTGCTCTAATTTTGAAAGCACTCTATGATGCCGACATCTTGGAGGAGGAGTTCATCGTCCAGTGGTATCAAGAAGGACTGAAAGGAGGCAGCAAGGAGTCTCAGATATGGAAGAATGCTAGACCCTTCATAGATTGGCTCCAGAGTGCCGAGTCAGAATCTGAAGAGGAATGAATTTGTGTGTTCTGATGTCACTTAACCCTTTTGCTTGCAGGTCTATACTTATTGTCTGGTATTACGAATTAACGGTTGTCTTTTGGTCCTTGTCCTGTCTATTACCCTTATCTTCGATTATTACGTCTTCTAAATGGTTTGCTTGATGTTTTGTCTGATTCAGTGTGAGAACATTAAGTGCAGTTTATTTCAGTGTTAAAAACATCAATTTTGTGTCTTTTATAAACGAATGCATCTTCTTTATCAATTCATATTTTATTTTTCTAATGGATAATGCCGCATGCTTTGAAGCTTCCTAAAACATTTCTCTCGATTTCTCCGAGAACATCTTAACCTTTTAGAGCATCCTCAATCGATTAGTCAAAGTTAAAGGATATTTTTGATGAATGTAAGATGAATTTGAATTTTGGCTATTTTATTTACATAAGTTTCTTCATTGGAATGGTTATTTTTTCATTAAATAATAAAAAAATAATATAAGATGAATTTAGTTTTGATTATTTACATCAAATTTTTATATTGGATTATCTATTTATTCATTATATAGTAATGAGCAATTAATAATTAAAAAAATATTGAATTTTTTAAATTATTATTTTATTTAATTTTATTATATTTTATCATATTAGTAAAACCTATGGTAATGTTGCACTCCATATTGGGAAAGAACTTCTTGGTTTATTGAGAGGGAAGTGGCAGTTGTGAAAAAGAAAGAAAAAAAAAATGATAAAATATGGATCTGATATATCTACTGTCACCTTCAAATTTAGAAATAGTTTTGGAAGTCATGTAGCTAAAATTTGGAATTTAGCTAATCTAATGGGGACTGAATTTTATCCCAATAGCTCTCAACATCTATTTTTTGACATTTGACTAGTCCATTAAGATTGCTCTTAGGCCTGATTTAAAATAAGCTCAATTCATCTTATCTAATTATTATAATTATTTTAAATTTTTAAATAAAATATAATAAATAATTTAA
Source organism: Cyclocarya paliurus (assembly GCA_029856935.1). NCBI lineage: Eukaryota > Viridiplantae > Streptophyta > Magnoliopsida > Fagales > Juglandaceae > Cyclocarya > Cyclocarya paliurus. The sequence goes on along the minus strand of CM056946.1, from coordinate 38,439,665 downwards.
TTTTTTAAAATATAAATAATATTTTAATAATATTTTATTTAACTACCTATCTTTTACTCTAGTACGTAACAAAGTTGCTATTTTGGAGGAGTCAGACGTATGTACCAACCATCATTGGAGAGAGAGAGAGAGGAACAAAGTATTCAAGTAGAAGTTGAAGGGGCGGGGGTTCTGCATATGCGTCAAAGTTGTTTTGCTAGTACTCCCCGCATTACCAGGATTAACCATTGATTCGATTTATCGCTAACTCTCTATCAAACATTATATGCCCCTTTAATTTTGGCTTTCCCATTGGCAATTTTCAAAGCAGCATTCATATATATTATATACACTTCACTGTAGCTTTAAGTCTTTAACAATAATACATTAATACTTCATAATTTGGATAAGGAGCTCTCATTATATAATAAATAGATGCAGCTAGTTATAAGGCTTCCTTCAGGCAAAAGTGGTACTATTGCACCAATCATCTTGAGCGTCTCCGCTTCTAAATCTGAACGAGCAGATTGTTGATCTTCTTTCCCATAACAGTCCACAATGCAGACGTGAGTACATTAGGATTTCTTTAATCAAGATAAGGAGAAGTGACAAGGGAGAAGTGAGGATCATATACATAAGAGAAACAATATAGAATTAATCACAATGTCAGTTTTCAATGGCCATATATCAACAAATTGCTTCCTTACTCTATATCTCAAGAGCATACATAATCTCTTGTTTATTACTCTATACATAAGTAGTTAAAGGACATTATGCTCTATTGCTTCCTTACTCTATTGCATAATCTATAGATCATTATGTATGCTTCCTTACTACTCTATACATAAGTAAGGAAGCAATTTATTACTTATCAGTCTGCAATTTGTTGAGATAAGTAGTTAAAGAGTAAGGAAGCAATCTATAGTTAAAGGATATCTATAGAGTAAGGAAGCAATTTATTACTCTATAGATTATGCTTCCTTACTACTCTATACATAAGTAGTTAAAGGACTTCACCAGTCTTGCAAGAGAAGCATTTCCTAGAATTTAAATTCCAAAAACACCGACGGATTGCTGAACATTTTCTACATGAGATAACCCTCTAACTGAAATTTTTTTCTCCAGTTAATGCAATTATAAGTTTTCAAGGATATGTGTGTGTGTGTGTGTGTATAAATATTCTATAAAGGATCGGTGTGCCCATGGATTTTTACCAAAAATGCCAGAACTATGATGTAGGGGAATAGGAGTTAAAAGATTTCACAGACACTTGTCCCAAAGACATTAGAGATATAAATTTTTTTACAAGTAAAATTATTTTTTAGAACAAATTTTAAAGGGTAATTTGTCGATAACAATAAAGCTCATAAATTTATAAAGCGGAATGGTGAATTTGGAAGACATGATTGACAAATTGGGGTTACTAAATCCTTTTAAAGGAAAAAATGCACAACTCAATTTAGCAGGAAACTTTGCTTGCTTATATGCAAAAAAAAAAAAAACTCTGATCTGTCAAAGTGGAAGAAGTGAATGCTCTTATTACCCAAAACATTAGTAAAAAAGGAGGTTAACCAGATGTTGTAAATGCATTGGCAAAACAGATCCCAAAACTAACCTGATGGTGTCGTCGACGCTGGATAGCAGTGAATGCTCTTACCATAATATAGATTGGCAAAAGAATCCCAATGATCCTTAACATCAGTAACTGCAATATAGTGACAAACATTAGACATTTGTGTAATATCATTAAGCCATTGAATCTTCTTTCACTTAACAAACAGTCTACGCCAGCCATACCGTGAACAATGTCAATGAGTATTCTCCAGCTCCACTGATTATGATTGGTAGAGTATGACGTAAAACGAGAAGAACCATAAACTGCAAATAAAAGACAAATAAAACACCCTGATTGTTACAATGGTGTGATCTGGTAAGCCAGCCTAACAAGGATCATATTACATGGACAATCAATAGAATTTAGGGGCACATTTACTGTTTGAGGGTGAAATGAAATTATGTTCTTAAAATACTCTAAGTCAATAGCATGCCATCACAAGCATAAAATCGGGCCATTATTTTGGAATTGGAAGTCAAAGGCATCAAAACCTGTATCCACTGGCTTAGACAGCAAGGCTGTGAAGAATCGTATGAAACAGCTCTTTATGTAGTAGGCTGAAAACCTTCATCACTATCACCAAGTGGTCACCAACTATAAACCATCTATCATATGACACAGTTTGTCTAGTACTAACTGATAAGTTCCGGTCAACAAAGTTATGATTGTTGGTGTTAAGTATTTCGCAAGGCTGCAGTCATTTTGATAAAAATGATTTGCTGGGAGAACTTTTTCCAGGCACCCTGCTGAGGAGGCTGAAGAGACATCATTAATTTTCTTCAAGCTTCATAATTACGCATTCGTTTAGAATAAAGCCTGCGAAAAAAGGGCGATGTGTACTCCTTGGGCTATTTTTTGTTAGAACTAAGAGAACCAATCAATATATACCTGCAAGGATTTCCTAATTTTTTTTTTTTTTCAACAAGCAAACAAGCTTCATTCATAAAAATAAATTACAAGCAGTCACAGCCATCCAGTACAGTTAAAAATTACAGCATCACAGCCTAATTTCAATACCAAGTAACAGAACAAGTAAACAGCGGCCAGGCGGCAATATTAGTATCTATCTTTTAAGTCACACCAGCATGGCAGCGCTAGAGAGAGAGAGAGAGAGAGAGAGAGAGAGTACAATTATAGCAACTACACGGCAGCAAATCAAGCTTCTTGAAGGAGTTGAATATTCATCAAAGTCGGTGTTTAAAAACTCATGATCACTAGCAACCATTGGTATAAATTGAGGGTCGTGCAGGTCCCTTCTGGAAATCTCCCAATTTCTGCTGAGGAGAGTATCACAAAAGGAACATGTTTAATGAGTTAAAGAAAAAAATCCATGTTCCATTGCTCTAAAATAAAATAGGAAATATCAGCTAAAAATTAAGTACATCCAGGTGAAGGATACCTGAGATTTATTGGAATGCCACCATAGTGAAATAGAGGCGGAGGTGCTGTATAACCTGGCTCATAATGCTGCAGTTTCAAAGTTCAAGCATCAAAGAGCTGGTGATCATTTCTTCTTACTTGAGATGATTAACATAAAAAGTTAATTTATAATAAAGTACATAAAACAAAGGCAGACCTGACAGCAAATCTCACAGATGGTGTCACCCTTCTCATTGCACCACCTTTGAACACATTTACGGTGTGCATACTGCAACATTTAAAAAGGAATCTAGTCATTGTTTTTTTTTTTTTTTTTTATAAGGAATCTAGTCATGGTTTGGAGCCTAAAAGCCAGGAGCGTAAGTTCCACATCAGAGATAATTTTATATGACCACTTCATACCATAGTCCAGGATAACTCTCCATTAGTCTAATTTCACTACTTGCTCGCTGAGGATCACATAAAGAATATGTTAATGCTCATTGTTTATGACAAGATCTTTGTCCAGAGATTAGCAGCTCAATCAGCTCTGCTGTGAGTCTAGTTGCTTGGTGATCAATTAAATACCCAGTCACCTAAGATAATGTCACCTATGTGTTTAGAACCTAATTTAACATATCATTATTCATATTTACTATAATTCATCCTGCATTTTCTTTCGGCTATTAGCTTCTCCATTATTCTTCCTTAGCCGTAAATGTCTTTTTAAGAATCCAACTGATCACCATGTAAAAGTAAGTTGGAGTGCCAAATCCAAAACAAGGGATGAGCGTTGAGTTGGTGTACTCGAATTTACTGAGAACAATGAAACCAGCTGACTACCCAATTTTATTGGAGATGGTTCAATCGCATAAAAAGCTAGATAAAGGTTGTCCTCTAGAAGTCGTATAAAAATATTATAACGGGTGGAGATCATTGTATAAATAAGCAATCCATTTTACTTATAAAAAAATAAGCATTATTTTCATCGTGAGCCAAGTCAAAAGCGTACAGAAATATTTATGAACACAATCAATAATTAAACTCAACAAGCCTCAAATCTCGAAGTAAAGGAGTAGTTGCCAAAGTAAGCTACTGACTGACCTTCAAGCTGCCGCAGCAAGAACAGGGCATCTCCATGTTTGACTCTTCATCCTCGTCATGGCAAATCCTACATTCTACCAATTTACTTGGACATACATTAGTACTGACATCCATCCTATTGGAAGAACTCAAATAATTTTGGCTTGCTGAGGGCATGGCTTGCTGCAACCAGTTTTTGCTCTCAAGAGCAGCTTCAAGAGTAGATTCAGTGAGCAGCCGATCCACCAGCAACACGAAATGATCCCCCATCCTTCAAAGTAGCAAAAAAATTGAATTCAAAAATAAAAATCGAAATATTAGTTAAAATCCAAGCCAACCCTATTTGCAGTCTATTTCTTCTTCATCAAAGTCTGGGAATGTAGGTTCCACAAATCCCACTGCGTTACAATGTGGAACTGAATAGGAAATCAGAGAAACAATTGTGAAAATACCTACATTACAATCAAAGCACGATATGAGTCTGCAACAAACCCTTATCGTAAAACATCTCAACTGAGAGCAAAAAATTCCAAGGGGCCAATGTAGTAAACTAGATGAAGAATACAGGAGAGAACAAGAAATTATAGGACATGAGTTTTCTATTATTCGGCACTCATGAACAGGTCCAATCAATTACTAGATACATGTATTAGAACGGAAAAGGCATAGAAACATAAGGATTCCAATTAGGTTCTATAGATTTTCCAGCCTTATGTGAGCAATCAAACGATATTTAGAATCACCGATTAATTAAAAAAAAGAAAAAGGTATCTATCAGAACATTGAGAACCCAACTAGTAATGGCAGAAAATGATAGCCGATGCAAGTAGACAGCATATAGTACAGAAGACTAATTAGAAGAAACCCGAGAAAGTAGTGGTCGCCAGTCAAAAGAGCAGAAGTAAAAAACAATAGAGGACCAACAAGCAAAGAAGAAAAATAAGGGATATAAAGCTGAAGAACAACAAATAAAGGGGGAAAAAAGATTAAAAGTAGAGATATCTTTGAATAGAAAATGGAAAACTCTAGTAGATAGGATTCGAAAGCTTAAAAAACCCAGGAAGCGCAAGCGACAAAGATTTCAAGAAAACAACAAGAAATATATGAAAACCCAAAAAAGAAATGCAACTTTGAAGAAGTTACACGGTTAATGAACCACATTCAACCCAGAAAGAAGTTTAAAATAAAATCAACCCAAGATTTTATTCAAAGGTGACAGCGAAACCCAGATCCGACACACTTCAATAGCTTCAAAATGCAGACATAGTGAGAAAGAACAAGAGAGTCAGATTGTAAAAGGTGTCACCTTAATGAATAAAAGAACATGCTTTAAACGAAGACAGCTTCTATATGATTGACATGTAAGAAATATTAAATGAGAGAAAGAGAGAGAATATGAGAAAGATTCAATGCGGGAGAGAGAGAAAGAGAGCTTTACGAGAATGGGAATGGAATCTTCTGCAAGCGAAGAAAGCAGCACTCCTTGCCTTCTTCCTCCTATTTGATTAAACGAAGCACAACAGATGGAGTGTCCTCGTATAACAAAAGTAATCAAAACCAATTCGTAAGGTACGCTCAATTGTAAAGGTAGCACAATTCCAAAGGAAGACAGAAACACAAATGCTCTCTCTGTAATGTGTTTGGTTCGAAGAGAGAAAGTTGAGGGAGAGATTCTAACGGCAAAAAGCCCAACCCCATCACCACCACGACCGCCACGATTCCTCTCAGTTACTTTCTCCGCATTTCAGGTCCCATATTTATCAGTGCCTTTTAGTCGTATTTTGATCTTGTGGCTTGATTTTCATTAGTACAATGCAATCCCATCTCGTCTTTGTTTATTTCAGTGTCTGAGTAGTAGTGAGTGGGGCTCTGCAGTGGAATGGATTTTGTACGATAACGATGTGGGATGAGATGGGAGAGCAGGTAGGAGAAGTGGGGCTTAAATCACGGTGTACTATCTGAGTGCATGAATCGTGAGCCCCACTTGCATTTTGTCTCGCCCAAAAAAATTGCATCATTGATCACTGTTACGAAATAACCGAACAGTAAACCTTAAAGCAAAGACTTGTATTAACTTGTACTATTTTTTTTTCTCAAGGAACCATGATTTCATGCTGTGTATCATGGTTCCTTTGAGATACTTGCAGTGCTGTAAAGATCAATGCATGTGAGTATCGCTTTCAATCAATATATCTCCTAGTGTAATGAATACAGTAACCTCTGTTTCACCGGATACAATCATTTCTAATCATTTAGAGGAAACTCTATATCATTAATCTGGACCTGATAAATGTTTTGAATAAGTATCAAAGCTTTTCTTAGAGATCATGTATCAATAAAGAAATTGCTTTACTATATATATATGATAGTAGAGATATGTATAATAGACATTATCATACGTATTGCGAACATGTAAAAGATTTTTAAACAATGAATCACTAGTTCTAGCTATTATGCATTACGAACATATGAAATGAAGTTAGCAGTACTTTTATGATATTCAGAAATTGTTTGTGTTTGAAATATGAAATATCTAAGGACCAACTATAAATGTAATTTATTTTGAACTACAAAAGTTTGTTCCTCTCTCAAATCTGAAGTGTGTGTATATATATATATATATATATATCGGTGGTGTTAAATCAATATAATTAATTAATGTCTTATAATAGAATGGTATGATTAAACTTGATGGTACCAAAATGTAGTGTTCTGTGCTCTAGTGCACTGCTTCGCAAATAAAACATACGGCATAGACCAAAACAGTTTTAAACACGCAACACATGTGGCCTGTCGAGGGTACTTACGTAGTATACATTGTGTAATGCATTTCAGTCGTTTATCTTTGTTTTACTCTAGTCCGTAAAATTTGAATAAGATTAACTCTTATAGATAGATCATGTTAATACACGATGGTTATGGTCCCATTGAATGTCTGTTTTTGCCGTATCAGCGTCGCATTAGGAAATGATATATCCATAATAATAAGGACACACCTAATGATTGAATTCTTTGCCTAATTCGTGGACAGTGGTTTAGAAGTTACGTTGGAGTTATGAATGCACACCTGTTCCATTAAATAGCTCAAAATGGCCTTTCAATGACATTAATGGATTTACTTTAAAGTTGGGAAATTATACATGATGTACCTTTTCCGAGGCCAAGGGCTTAGGAAATGTGCCCGCCATAAGGTAATCCATCAATTAATATCGCATGTAAAAACTACATTTTGAAGCCCACCCCACATCCCCCAACACATGAGAAAAAAAAAAAAAAAAACTCGAGTGACAATGATGCAACACCAGACATGGGATTAATTGGTACTCGATCGTTCTGTGGCTTTCATCGAATCAAAACCTATTTTTTTCCCTTGTTATCTTTTTTCTTTTTGGGTGTCGGGTTTAGAGGCAGAAACTGCATGTTTAAGATATATATCTTTAGTAGCTGCACAGAATGATGATCATCAAATCATGAAACGTGGGCCTACCTTGATATCGGATGGTCTTTCATCCTCACCATATGAATTCATTATTGAAAAACCCTTTCCAGTAAAATCAATTCCCTTCAGAAAAAAAAAAAAGGTGCATAATTTACAAAACTTCCTAAAATTTTATTTTTCAAATTGAATTCTGATCTTATATCTGTAGCTAACAAATTATTTAGTCATTTTGCTGACGAATTAGTAATAATAAACTGAGATGATCATGATTTGTTACTCTTTGGTGCATCATGTTACTTAGTTTGAGAGCAAAATATAGTGAGTTCATGTAAGTTGTAACTTTAACATAAAACCTTGTGTCGGCGCGCGTAAACGTTCTCCAGACAAAATGGGGCGGCTTATTTAATGAGCACGTGAAATCACATCCCACACCCACGAACTGCTGTCTCATTCTCAAGTCTCAAACTCACGGGAAATGTTTTTATCCAAAGGGATTCACGAAGCTGATCACATCACATGGATGCTGATAATATTGAGTTGTAATAATGGACCATAGGCATGCAGTTCTAGTGAGGCATGCAAGACATAAGCACACTCTGCTCATTCTTGATGTGCTTTTTTAAGCCCTTTTTATTTCCCTTTCTTTCTTAGATATCAAATGGTAGCTACGATTTTTTCTGGACAAGGACTTGAGTGATCAATCGATATTGACCACGATCTGCTCCAGCAGGCAGGCCAAGACTAGATTAAATGCTTTAGTGATTGCTAATGGCTTAACGCTGAATTGCATAAAACCAAAATCCTAGCTGCAGGCCAACCCGAAGCTGATCCATGTCTAAAGCACTGAAGGAGGTTGAGGATCAAGCACCGCACCAGCATGTTTCTTTGTTAGTTTTTTTTTGGAATCATGTTTCTGTTTTAGTTAGATCAGCAGTAATTAACCATAATGATTATGCAGCGAGGACAAGATACCAAAACTTTGTTGCTTTCTGATGAAAGATACGACGGAATCACATCTTTTGATGAAGGAAACGGTGGTGCTTTTCATGTTTATAAAAGTTGTTCTACTATTTATGTCTGATTTATGCAGATGATTTACTTTTTTTAATGGCTCTTAAGCTTCTTTGAAGGAGTTGGTAAAGGTGTTGCAAGTTTATGAACAATATTCTGGAAGGCCAGTGAATAAGTTGAAATAAACAGTGTTTTCCCACTTTCCTAATCTTTATTGTCAATTTATAAGGATAATTTTATTTGCATTACGTTGATGGCTATGTTGGAAAATCTAATTGCAAATTATTGGATAATCATAGACCCAAAATTGGTTTTCGGCGAGTAATAGTTTTGTGGGATCCAAAAATTATTTACAAGCCCAAAACTATTATTGTATGGAGCGGATTCAGTTTGAAACTTAGGTGAGATAAGATGAGAATTTTTAAAAATTTTATGAATAGTGTTAAGATAAAAATTTAAAATATTAAAATTTGAAAAAGTTGTATTGGGATTTGAAAAAGTTGAATTGTTTATTAAATTTTACATGAAAATTTGAAAAAGTTGTAATGATGAGATGAGATAGAGATAGAGATGAGAAATCTCATCTTTGCCCCAAACATATCCTTAATATACTGGGTTACTAGGGTTACTAATGGGAGGTTTGAGATTTGAGATGAGAATTTTGTGTTTTGTTTTAAAGTTTAAAATATTATTTTTTAGTTTTGGGATTTGAAAAAATTGTATTGGGATTTGAAAAAATTGAATTGTTTATTATATTTTATATGAGGATTTGAAAAAGGTGTAATGATGAGTTGAGATGAGATGAGAATTTTTGAGAATTCTCAACATCCAAACCTGCCCTGTCTCGTTTATTTTCAGAGATGAGATGATATGAGATGAGATGAGTTGAGATTAAAATTAAAAAGTAAAATAAAGTATTATTAGAATATATTTTTTAATATTATTTTTATTTTGAGATTTGAAAAAGTTGAATTGTTTATTTTATTTTGTATTGGAATTTGAAAAAGTTGTAATGATTAGGTGAGATAAAATGAGATGAATTTGAAAAAATTGAATTGTTTATTTTATTTTATATTAAAATTTGAGAAAGTGCAATGATAAAATTGAGATAAGATGAAATGAGATGAGATGTTTTCTGAAAACAAACTAGGCCTAAAGCTAGTCAACCCATTAAAATGAACCCAGCCCACATTTAAATGGGTAAAGAAGACGGGCAAAGTCATAGAAAAATTCCAAACCGATCACTTAACATCAGCCACTATTAGGGGTGTAACCGATCTGGTTTTGAACAAAATCTTGGATCGAACCGGTATGACCGGTTTTATATTTTTCAAAACCGATTACACACCGGTTACCATCCTAAACCTGTACTTCCGATTTTATCGGTTTCCAGTTCGGTCCGGTCCAGTTTTCAGGTTTTTTTAAAATGTAAGTTTGATATTTTGTCATTAAAAATATGTTTTAAAAAAAAACTGTTTTAAAAAAATTTATTATACTTTTATAAATCTATATTAGACTATTAATATAACTATAACTATAGTCTATATTAGACTATTAGTACAAGTTATAAATTTATATATTAATATAGCTATATATTAGTATATATTAGTATTAGTGATAAACTATATATTAGTATAGCTATATAATACATGATCAATTATATTTTCATTTTTAAAATTAAACTTTTATTTTATAATAACATTATCTTATATATAATTATATTAATAGTATATGATCAAACAAATTACAAATGTTCATATTTAAAATTAACATTTTATGTTATATTTTATAAATTATAATATAAAATTATTTCATATATGATATATAATTATATATAAAAATTTCACATATAATTATACATTATATATAAAACTTATATATTAATATATATAAAATATTTTGTATAATTTTAATTTTGTATAAACTTATATATAAAATATTATTTTTTATATTTTTTTATCAACCGGTTTGGTCCGGTCTAAAAAATCTTAAAAATGGAACCGGACCGGTTCCAACCAGTTTATGAATTATAGAAATCGATTCCAAACCGGACCGATTCAAAACCGATAGAACCGATCCAGTCCAATCCGGTTCAAACCAGTTTATCGATTTTCCAATTTAAATTTACACCCCTACCACTATTTTAAGCCGTTGCACGTCTCATCCTCCTTCACTGGAATTTCCTCCTTAATCCCACTGGTATATATTTATTATTTTGTTGTTTCTCCTGTTAAATTCCCTTGTTTCCCGTTAAATCTGTTAACTTTTGCCCAATACGTCGTAACCAAAGCCACAGTTCCTTCAAGCGGCAACTCCACTCCATCTTCTGTTCCCCACTTTCAACCACTTTCCACAACAGTTGCTCAGCCATAAACCAACTCCACTAAACCAAAAGAGAACGACGGAGAGAGAGTGACGAGCATAGAGGCTCACAGACAGACCTACAGTGAAGAGTAAAACAGATGGAAAATAATGCAAGAGAGGAGAAGAGAAAGCACAGATTTGCAGCAAAATAGTAACAAGATCATAGAGATTAAAATGCAAGCTATTACCAGACGAAAAAGGAGGAGGAGAGTTGCGACACAACCAGATTTGCAGATGAAGAAAGATGAAACCGAGAAATCTTCTCAAAGCACGGGTAGAGGGAAAAAGAAATGGAAATGCAAGGACGTTTTTCACAAGCTTGAACTCGAAATTCTAAAGGAACGACAGAGAGAGAGTGGCGAGCATGGAGGCTCAGCTATGCTCACGGTTTGGGGTTAAAACAAGGCACGGGTTGGGGCCAGAAAACAGAGCATGGGATGGGGGAGAAATGGAGGTGAGGGCAGATGGTGGTTCTCACAGCGGAGCGCGAGGCATAGAAGAGAAATGGCTGAGAGAGAGAGAGAGAGAGAGGCGAGCAAGGAGGCTCACGGATAAGGCCTGCAATGGAGAAAAACAGAGGAAACCGAGAAGAGGAAGAAGAAGGAAGGCAACGGCGAGCAGGAGAGAAAAGAAGAAGAAAACATAAAACCCTAAGGGCTGGCCAAAACGGCGCCGTTTGAGGAAGAGAGGGTTGGGCTGAAAACAAGCCCACGGGCTGGGCTTCACAAAGCCAAACGGGCTGGGCCCAAAACAGAGAAAACCCACTAAAAACAAACCCTATCCGAAAAATATAGGCCCAATAAAATAAAAAGACACAAAAAAAATAGAAAAAAGGCAAATAAAAACACTACAACTAAAAATTAATAAAATAAAACAATAAAGTCCAACAATGAAATAAATTAAAATAGAGAGCAATTTAAATATTAAACAATAATTAATATCAAGAAAGCACGTCAAAATAAATTTCACAACTTAGTTATTACAAAATAATACAACGAAAATCACGTTAAATTTAAAACAAGAGAATCAATATTACTAATAAATAAAATAATTATTTAATTAAAATACATAAAAATACAGGATATCTCAAAAGAATGGATTATGTTGGGGCAGCAAAGAAGCACTAGCCCAACCTGTTGGTACAGTTTTCCTTGGACCGTACTATGTTAGGCCAAGGATGTGCAACCATGTTAGCCCGTAAGGTTTTCTCTGATGGGCAACTTATAGTCTATGAATGGTCCTCTAGGCATGTTAGAAATTGTATAATTCCCATAATGGTTTCCTAACAAATTCTTGTTGCACGTGTGCTGGCTATAATTAAAGAACTGATCGTAGTAGTTAATTTGTTTGTTAAAGTTCTTTTGTAATATTCTATTAATTATATTACTTATATAAAAGTTGAAACAATGTCTTCTAAGCTATACATGCCATCAACTATTTTTACAAGTTTTGTAAAAAAATATATTATTTTTATAAAACAACTGTTTGATCTAATTAGGCAAACGTGCTTTGTACGTTGGTTTGACCTAGTATATATAAATATATATTTTTAAAGTAAGATTTATTGGTGGGAGTCTTCCATTTTCTAAACCGCCTTCAGCCAATTTATTAGACTCAAACGTCGAAACTCTCGTGTATTTATTTTTCTCTTCCATCGGCCCTTCACGTCGCTCACTCCACAATAACTACGCCCACTAACTACGCAACAAAAAAATCGAGTGCCTTTCTGTTGTAGCAGTCCCGCAGGCTAACATCCATTTTGGATCAGCTCCACCACGTATTGCCCATGTCCCACGTTCACCACGCCAAGATCATGGTCAGTGTCAACTGCCACAAACACAAGCATACAAGCCAAAAACATGGAGACCCTCATATGAAGCCCCTCGCAAACCGAAGCAAAGAACTAAGCACAACCATGAAGGCCGAAGCTTGGATTGCTTCCACCCAACGCATGGAATCAACCATCGAAAACCACCGTTTAGCCACTACCCACCTAGTGCACCACCTAAGAACCTCTTTGTTTTAACACACTAAAAAAAGAGCAAACTCATGGTATGACATCGGGAACATTTTCAAACTGGCACAAAAAGTGCCAGCACCACGTGGGGTTACTTCCTCCGCATCTCAATGGCAGGGTCGGCTCTCCCATTAAGCAACTTAGGCAATTGCCTAAGGCCTTAGTAGAAGAAGGCACCTAAAAAAAATATTAAGCAGAATTTTTTAAATAAAAAAAATATCAAATTAAAAAAATTAATTAACTCAATGAGAATATCAAAAGTATCAAATAGATATTATGTCATTATTAGTTTTGAAAGTATCCCACATAATAATTATTTGAGGTAGTCTCATTCTAAGAATATATTTCCTTTTTGTCATTATTAGTTTAATATATAATGTAAAAATTATTAATAGTAAAATCTAATTTTCAAGTGTTCATAAATTTTTTTTTGTATAATTCCTTTGTAGTTTGTAGAGGCAAGGGTCCACTTTTTTCCAAATGTGTAGATTATTTATATAACTTTATTGACAATGATGATTATAATTGCTTCTATGACTTATTTGGATACTAAGAATATATCAAGATATCTGTTAATAATAATGAAATAATTTATGAATAGTAGTAAAATAGTTTAAGTTAAGATGTTTGATTAGATTTTGAAGAATGAAAAAGAAAAAGTAGAATTTAAGAATATCTGAAAATAGTTGAAAACAATTATGTCCCCAAAGGCACCAAGAGTCTAAATCACTTATTGTAAAACTAGATTTGATAAAATCTTCTCTAAATAAAAAATTTTCTAATAAAAATTAAGTCGGTTATTAGTTGAAAATGTAGTATAAAATCTTAATCAATAATTTTACTTTACAAAAAGAAAAAAATTATTTTTAAATAAAAATGTAATGTAAAAATTAAAATTAAAATTTTGAATTTTACTTAAAAATGAAAGCCTCAATCAAAATTTTAACTTTAAGCCCGGGAGCCTAGCCGGCCCTACTCAATGGTCTTCCGCTGCACTAGTGATCCACTGAAGAATCGCCGCACCGTGAAACTCCCTCTCCACCCCACGCACAGCCAACTTCCTCCATGGATGGCCCAAGTTCACCCAACTTGTTGCTGCCACTGTTGGACGTAAGTCAACTCTCGTTACCGCCGTTGATCTCAGTTCGAACAACCAAAATTGCCGTTGCACGCACCCCAGCTCTATCATGTCTCCTCCATCCCGAATCTACTCCCTCCGTGTTTCTCAACTCAGGCCGCCCAACTCCATCGCATGTTCCCTCCTCTTGGTGAGTCTATTGCACAAAAGCTTCCTCTGAAGTCGATTTCACTCCAGCCATAGCTTCGTCGTCCCTGCCGCCGTATGCACAGTGAGCCTTCAGGCTCTCTCTTTCTCGATCCAGTATCCTTCAATGGATGATGCTCTGCTTGTGGAAAGTGGAAACCGAACACATAGAGATGTCTCTTTTGTGTCAAATTACATTACTATCATTGTCTTTAAATTAAGTTAATGGCCTTAGTGTAAAGCTTGATAGATTGTTTAAATTTGGAGTTCACCTGGCTTTGTTGTAGTACAAGGCTTAGTTTGCTTATGTTTTGAGTTAAGTATATTTTGAAAGGATATTATTTAGATGTGTATCTTCTATTTGACTTCAATGGTATATTGAGTTTGGTTTTCATTCTTCAGAAAACTATTATAATATGTTAAGTTGGACTTAATTTTAATTGAATAAATATGTTAGCCCAAGATTTTATTTTACAGAAACTTTATTTTTCTTATAGAAAATGTTTAAGGATTTAAATTATATTATTAAATATTAATTCTTATAAATAGATTTCAGTAGTAAATAGTAAGTTTTAATTTTTATTCTGGAACACTTTAAATTCAACTTAAGTCTATTTTTTGAAAAGAATTCTGTTGTTTACCTAAATAGATTTTGATATAGTTATACTATTAAAGTTGTAAATTGAAAATAAAAAAATATGTTAAGAATATTTAAATAATATTAGTATTTATTAGACTTCTTTTGAAATTGAATAATTATGTTAATTATAAGAAAGTAAACCTAATTTAAGAGTTAAGGTTTTCTCGACTTGTTTTTATTAGAATTGAATATAGCTAAAGTATTTTGCTAAATTTTAATATGTTATTGGTATTTAAGTAAATTAAGATGCCAACATTAATTGATTTTGTATTAAACAGAATATTTGTTTGGTTATTTTTTACAGTATGAATTTAACTAAGTAAGATATTAAGACATGTTTTCTTAGACAGATTCAGTGATATTTAATACTTCGTATAGGTAATGAACTACGAAGTGAGATTCAGGAAGTAGCACGATGAGATAAGTAATTTGATCACAAATTAGGATCATCACAATTCAGATTATATAAATTATTATCAACGCCAGTTCTTTGGCAATTATTTTTATGTACCACTCATGTCATATGCAAGCATACCATCAAGCACAAGACATAATCATGTCATTTAATATCATGTTCAAATTCAGGAATTTATAGTATTTATATAAGTATGTAAATTATGCATCTCATGTCGCATAAGACACATAAGCTATTCTAAGTTCAAGTGTAAGATAAGATAAAATCAGTTAATTAGTAAATCAGATGATCATTCATATGCATAGTATCAATGCAGTTTCAGGGTGTATATGCAAGCCACAGACTCAAGCGTGGTTCATATGTTAGAATACTATCAGCAGCTCCCCTTGTTGCAATGAGACGTGGGGACGATGCACAACCTCACACACAAGATTAAGTGTGTTGGTCAGTAAGATCAGTTAAATCAGTTAGATAAATTAGATCAGTCAGTTAATTCAGATAAATCAAGACAAGTCATACAAAACATAAGCATCAGTATGATCAGTCATATTTTTAAACTCTCAGCATGAAATTTTTTTTTATGAAAACCTTACGTTTATTATGTTTACGTTGTGATGAGTTCTTACTGAGTTTTCGATTAATTTTAGTTTTATTTCATATTTTTTAAATCAATTAGGTGAGAATGATGACTATGAGCAGACGAACCAGACTTAGATGGAGCAGTCGAATTTAATGGCAGATATTAATTATTTAATTTATTAAATTATGAAATCTCTTGCCAGATAATATTTTATGAAAATTGTGTAACACTCCTAAGCCTTGGGAATAAGTGTTACAATTTAGTATCAGAGCCGGTTGAGAGATTCTGTAGACTTTTTGAAAAAAAATTATTATTATTAATTCTAAGATAAAGTTACCTAGGATGCTTCTGGCCTGCTCAGGAGTTATTAGAATATTTCAGATTAAGATGAGTCGCTTATTAGCTTTTAGTATATAGCACTATGAGGTTGTTACTGTTCTCATAATTACTTTTATTATTATTGTTTCAATTTTCCGAAATACTAGTTATTGGTTAACTTAGAATATAACACCTAGCATGAGATAATTTTATGTAGCATAGATACTAAGAATTTTATGGATATTATGTGTACTAGAGTTACATGTCAATATGGTTAGAACTATGTAATTGATTGAGCTAATTACTGTTGGATTGGTTATGAGCCCTAAGTAGGCTAAAGTTTAGAAATTGTGTATACTTCTAGACCAGATGATGGAAGGTGAAACTAAAAAGCTTTTGCTCTTAAAATTTATGGTGAATTTTGTTCATGAGAATGAATAGAAATTGTCTTACATTTATGGAGTTTCTAGTTGATAAAATTAGGAATGTGTCGAGTAGGTTTGAAGTTATGACATAGGTTCTTATATGGTGTTGGTATTTCCTGATGACTGATGGAAGGTATATTACTTTAGGTAATGTGATTTCTCTTGCCGGATATGAATAGGGACAAATGACTTTAGCAAAATTTCATGTATTGTGGAGTTTCGTAGCAATAGAGTTTTATAAAGAAATTGTCAAGTCAATATATTTTGAGGTATGAAGATTTAGCCCTTATTTGGATTTGAAATTCACCTCAACTCATCTTATCTCATTATTACAATTTTTTCAAATTCTCACAGAAAATATAATAAACAATTTAACTTCTTTAAATCTTAAAACAAAAATAATATTAAAAATAATATTCTAACAATATTTTATTCAACTCATTTAAAACCATCTCAACTCATTTTTGAATTCAAACAGGGCCTTAACATTTATAAGGAAAAGATGATTGATAGGTTTAAAGATCCAACAAGCATGGTAGGAATGCTACTAAATTTTTGGAGTTTGATTAATGTCGCTATGCGTATAATTAAGGTACTTGTTAAGAGCTAGACATGGATGCTAGACAAGCATAATTAGAGTTACACATTGAAGATGTGGGCCCATAATCCATAGGCCTAGGATCACAATGGAATTTCATTTTTGAGGATTTTTAGGATTGACATATTTTATAAATCTTGAACTTGGAGAGTTTTATGTTGCTATTTATTTGAGGTTATTAAGTATCTGGAGAATTTTATTTATTATTTTATGTGGATATTTTTACTTACTATTTATTTGGATTAAGATAATTGTTTGGGTGATAATTATTATTAGGTTTTCAATCAACCCCATTGTTGGGGTTTACATTTTTAGGCTTGAATGGTATTTCCGAAATGATGGTTGACATTAACTGCGTGAACGTGTACACGTAAAAGGATTAGAAGAATATGCGAGTTTTTAGGAATGAATATTTGAGGGCTAAACTCTTGAAATATTAGGATCGACGACATGGTCAAGGATTTAAAATAGAAACATGAAAATGATGTGATGAAAAAGTATGTAGGTTACTTGAGGTCCTAGCAAATTTCGAGAATGGAATTTTTTTAAGGAATGAAGTTTGTAATAACCTGGTTCAGTATTATAAGGATAATTTTATTGGGCTTAGATTACGTTGATGGGCTATGTTGAAAAGCCCAATTGCAAATTATTGGATAACCATGAACCCAAAATTATAGTTTTGTGAGATCCAATAATTATTTTACAAGCCCAAAAATATTATTGTATAAACTGGACGTCGGGCTGATGCACAACCTCACACACAGGGTTAAATGTGTTGGTCAGTTATATCAGTTAAATAATTAGATCAATTAGTTAATTCAGATAAATCAAGACAAGTCATGCATAACATAAGCATCAGTATGATCAATCATGTTTTTAAGCTCTCAGCATGAAAATTTTTTATGAAAACCTTACATGTATTATGCTTACGTTGTGATGAGTTCTTATTGAGTTTTCGATTCATTTTAGTTTTATTTCATATTTTTTTAAATCGACCAGGTGAGAATGATAACTACGAGCAGTCGTGCCAGGCTTAGATATTTGGGGCAATTGAATTTAATGCCAGATATTAATTATTTAATTAGTTTATTTATTAATTTATGAAATCTCTTGCTAAGTAATATTTTATAAAAATTACGTGACACTCCTAAGCCTGGAATGGAGGTGTTAGATTATTTGAACCTTTGGTGTTAAAACAAGAGAAATCTAGCTGGTCGAAAATCTAATTTGTTGTGAAATGGTGGGAAGTCGATTCTTATAAAACATTTTGAGTAGCATGCTTGCATACTTAAGAGCATTAGCATTGGTCTATGCATATCCATATGCAAAGTCATATTTGCATAATATGACTCAAAAAACATCCACATTGGCTTATGCATATGCATAAATTTGGCTAGCAGTGAACAGTTGTTATCCAAATTTGGATAACAACTATTCACTCCATCAAACATATTTTAATTGTTTTTTTCTCTCTCCTTCCATTCTCTCTCTCAATCTTTTCCTCTTCTCCCTCCCTCAACAACATAACAAATATTCACATACACATTCATTTTATTATTATAATGTATTATATATATTTTTTCATTTTATTATATTTTTAATATAATATATATAAAAAAATTATATTTTTTATTATTACATTTGTATTATTAATCTCAAATGTATATAGTGGATGCTAATTACAAAATATATATAAAAATTTTGATTTTAGAAAAAAATTAATAATAATAAAAAAATAATATTTTATTATTATTTGGTCTCAAATATGCATAAGCCAATGTGTGAGTTTTACTTATGCATATGCAAATGGTCAAATGGTTATGCAAAAGAGGTAATTTTACATATGCATTTGCATAGACCAATGCTAATGCTCTAATCTAGCAATGATATGTGTTTATAAACGTGTTGTGAAAAGTGATGTATGTTTATCATTTTTCATAGAAAATGGGTATCTTGGTCAGGCCTTGAAATTCTTGCTGATAGGGTGAATCAAGTGTTAAGGCCGAATATTGCGGTGGCTGCGTTGTGAGTTTCTAACAGCTGGAATGTGCAAAGGAGTTAGCAGGGGCGGAATTAGATTTATTGTTATCTAGGCAGCTGAGGTTACAACCTGGAATAGATATTCCAAGCTGGTCAGCTGTTAAGTATGGGGGTCTTTTCTTCTAAGTCCGCTTGGTAATTAGTGAGAAGCTATGGACAATTTCAGCCATTGAGTAATGGGTATGGTCAAGGTGTATTCCACTAAAAATTTATATTTTCATGTGCTAAGGTTTCTTCTAATGTCTATCTTTTGACACTAGAATTTAGCAATTGACACTACCTTTAGCATCAAGATGTGATTGTTTTGAAATTCTGGGGAAGATTCTCTAGATCATGTTTCAAGTAATGGAGATTACAATTCTCATATTTGGAAATGTTTTCCAGGTATTATCTTCTATCCTAATCCAATATGTTCAGATACTTGTTCATACTACAATTGAAAAAGATCCAATTTCACTCTCCCACATGCAGACATGCTGGTCTCAAACCACTGTAATCTAGAAAAAGTTACAGCAACGCAGGGAAGTCCAAGATACAGAATGAAGATGGCAGTAGTTTTGGAAACCTGGGTATGAGTGGAGGTCGACGGGTTATTAGGCATGAAAGAGGAAATTTTGTTGCAGCATTCTCTGCCCCTCATGGGTTTGGTTCTAGTCATATAACATGTAATTCCATGTAAAAAAAGGAGAGGTGGAGACTGATGAGAAATGTTGCCGGAAGAGAAATTCCTGGACATAGTGACATAACATGTAAATTGAAGTGAAAATACTTCAAAATTCAAATGGCTATGAACGACATAATTGGACTATAATTATGTGTGCATTCCTTTGAGACAGGCAAAAACAGAGAGAATGGAATGAGAGGGATCATAAGCAGATAAACTTAACAATGAATGACGGTAGTTCCAAACCTTCAAATTGCGCTATTAATGAGACAGATTCCTGCCAAAAATCACCAAAAAACTCTGTGCTACATGTAAAATCTTGTCAACCTGTACAGTACAGTTGAAGATTTTTAGGGCTTGAACATCAAATAACCTTAAGCTGTTGAATAAAGCTTATAACAGTGTATAGCCACGGATGCCTCCGTAGTTTATGCAAATATGATCTTGCGGGAAAAAAAAAGTCTTCAATAAAGCTCAGACTTCTAGGAAGTCTGACATATTGAACTCCCCCAACCCCTCCCCTGACTTCCTCTCATGTGGAAAAGATAGACAAATGCAAGCACATATGGAAAGATTTTATGCTTGATAATTAGAAAAGAGACGGTAAGAATAAAGAGTGGTAAGCCTCATAAATTATTTGTACTTGAATTATGATTAGAATGGTTTTGATGCCTGAGTTCTTAATTTCATAGATCATTTGTACCTCCTAGGTGTCGTGTGTTTATAAGCACGGTTTTCCTCCGCCGTAAGTGAAGAAAATCAATAAAATTGGGATATCATCTTCTTCTTAAAAAGAAAAATAGTCTCATAAATTATTTTTCATTTGACTGGGGGAAGAGTGTAAAGTATACATGTAAACCAAATCACGTCTCCTAGGAGCTTCAAAAATAAGGATTTATTTTTTGGGGGGGGGGCGTGATCAAGGAAATATTTTTTTTAATAATGTTGTGAATTTTATTTTATTTTTTTAAAATGTTAAAAAATGTATGTAAAAAAAGAGCAAAAAAAAAAAATACACATAAAATACACTGGCGGGAAGCCCCCAACGGTGGCTCTAGTGTTACTCACCTCAATTTCCACTCAAATCTGCTATCTTTGATGGTAAAATTGTTAGAGATTCTAAGCAAAACACTTATATTGTAAACTACTGATCTCATCCCTCTCCTGCAATGATCCGATTCTAGTGGAATGCTTTAACATTATGTGGAAAATATATTTTTCCCTTGCATCCAGTGCGCCTGTAAGTCATATTTCAAAGATTTATCTTATCTTTAGACCTAAAGAACCAGCTAGTGAACTATTTCTTATTGTAATGAATACAACCTTTCAACTTAACCGCAATCAGTAAGAGAAATATACTACTTGAAATCAGCAAATATTTATTTCATAAAGTTAAAAACAGAAGTCAGGACGTCCCCTAGATATAAGGAAATAGCACGTTGAAGTACAGAATTATATACAATGAAAGGAAGAACAGAGCAAACACATGCTGCCAGAAGAGGAGAGCCGATGCCTCATTCACTGCATAACCCCTCAAGCTTGCGATTGCTCCTAATAAGATGGCACTTGGTGTTGTGTATTGCAGCAAAAGCACGAATCTGTACATGTTATCCCCTGGGACCAAAATATTCAGCTTATCGGCCAATAGAATGACCCCAATTCCAAGTAAAGGAAGAATTAAAAGCCTTGCTACAATGATGCCAATTGTAGTTCGGATCCCTAAATTAGATTCATTGGGACCTTCAGCAAGCATTCCTCCAAGAACAAGCATAGTTGAAGGCACCATTGCCTCAGCCATAAAATCTAAACTGTCTGTGATAAAAGAAACCACAGAATCATCACTAAAAACCAAAGATTTAAGAGTAGGAACCAGTCCTATAACAATCGCTAACAGTGAAGCGATTGTTGGTGGCTGAAGTATGTGATGAATTGGAGTTTTCTCAGCAACAATTCTGATTTTTCTAATCATCTTAGGCTCTGCCCAACATCTAATTGACATGGTACTTCTTGGACCTTCATCCACTGAATCAAGATCCGGAATAGTTGTTTGTGAGATGCCCGAGATGCTGTAGAAAAGCCTTGCAATAAAGGGTGTCTTGCAATGTTCGGTTTCCTTATCTTCGAGCCCCGGCCATTCAGCTTCAACAAGAAGCGGCCTACTAAGATCATCAGCAGCAGGCACTACCTCCGCTATTTCAAGCTCTCCTTCTTCAATGATCTCATAATACTCCAATGGGGGCTCCATCATGTGGTAAACAAGAGTGTAAACAAGTATAACAGCAACCCATTGGGAAAACGATACGTAAGCCACACCGGAGGCATAACATTCCTGACCAAATGGGTTAGCAGTATTGTGGCAAACTGATGAAACTATTGCCAGGGGGAGGTTCCCTGTGTTACCGAATGCGGTCATGATGATGGTGAATCGAAAGTATTCAGGTGGTGGCCTGCAAATTATTGCCACCAAGAACCCCAATACGCAGCCAATGGCAGTACTAAGAACAACATTTACGGGGATGAACCACCATTGAATGACACTCTCGAGAGTAATGCATGGACCAAGGTGAGTGAAGATCAAACAGGGCAAGAATAAGGCAAAAACAAGCTTGCTGAGTAACTTGAAAGTCTCTTTGGGGACAATTTGCGTTTTCCGGTGGGCAAGAATCAGACCAATGACACTCATAGTTAGTAGTTTCAATAGAGGCACAATTGCAGTCAGAACATTAACAGCATCAGATTTCATGGTTCCATCCAATGAAACACGGAAAACCCCCATTCCTTGTGCTTTTTTGTGCAGTTGGAATCCCAAGAAATTCCTTAAAAGTTGGCACACCTCTAAATCAGAAAAAAAAAAAAAAAATCCCAAAAACTGAAATTCAGATCCCTTAAGTCACAAATGCCGAATAAGAATTAGAATTCTGGCAGATGAGTCTCAGAAAACACGGAAAACCTCTGAAAGGAAAATGAAGAGCATGTTGAAGTTGAAGAACAAGAATGTCAACAGTTCACCAACTTCGCAGACTTCAAAGCATCGCAACTGATCGTTTCTCCGAAGTTCTGTAACAAGAGATTCAGCCAGAAACATGAAATGCCTTCCCCATCAAATTCCACTGAATCCACTTCCATAGTTTCGAAAACTAAAACAGTCCTAGAATACCATTGAAATGGGAGAACATTGGTTCCACGTAAATTACTACAATCTGAGAAACATGTTCACAAAAAGATTTAATTTCACAGATGAAAAGAGCACTTTCAGAGAATCGAGATCCTAATGACACTATCAGAGAGGACAGTTTGGTAAGAGAACTTTACAGATATCATGCCATACATGGAAATGTAGGTAAGTATGGAAGTGAAGCTAGCGATTCGTGCAGAAGTTTTGGTAGCTTTTGAAATGCTGATTGCATGATGCTTAATTAATAGGATATATCATTAATCCGGCCACTGTCATTATGTTTAAACCATTGAAAACCCTGTCTTAATTAGGATATTACTCCTACACCCGATGACTTAGCCGGTGAATATCTACCGTGAATCCGTAAGAGATTCACGACAACGGACCCGATTTGACTGTCAAACTGCAGACGCGTGGGTGACCCCATGGTCCCATTTACCCGGTACAGCTCTCTCTCTCTCTCTAAAGCTTAGACAGTTATTTTTTAGATAAGTTATTTAGCTTTTGTCTGCATTTACTTCTGCCCTAATCAATTTCCTGGCCATCTTGCAGCAGTTTTTTTAGAGCTATAATATTATTATTAATTAACATGTAATCAGTAGAATCATAAAATATAATAAAATTAAATAATTTAATTTTTTTAAAAAATAAATTGATATTATTTTATTATTATATAAAAATATTATATATATAATCCAATTAAAAATTAGATGACAATAAAATAAACAAAGATAAATTCATGTCATATTAACTAAAACATAAGTTTGAATATAACTATTCAAATGAGAGTGCTGTAAGCTAAGAGCACTAGCATTGGTCTATACATATCCATATGCAAAGTCATATTTGCATAATATGACTCAAAAAACATCCACATTGGCTTATGCATATGCATAAATTTGGCTAGCAGTGAACAGTTAACTATTCACTCCATCAAACATATTTTAATTGTTTTTTCTCTCTCCTTCCATTCTCTCTCTCAATCTTTTCCTCTTCTCCCTCTCTTAACAACACAACAAATATTCACATACACATTCATTTTATTATTATAATATATTATATATATTTTTTCATTTTATTATATTTTTAATATAATATATAAAAAAAATTATATTTTTTATTATTGCATTTGTATTATTAATCTCAAATGTATATAGTGGATGCTAATTACAAAATATATATAAAAATTTTGATTTTAGAAAAAAATTAATAATAATAAAAAAATAATATTTTATTATTATTTAGTCTCAAATATGCATAAGCCAATGTGTGAGTTTTACTTATACATATACAAATGGTCAAATAGTTATGCAAAAGAGGTAATTTTATATATATATTTACATAAACCAATACTAATGCTCTAACAAACTTTCGTAAAATCTTTGAGATCGAGCGATACCTTACCGTCCACACAGTGTGTAACTCTACCTAACAGTTCGTGACTGTGAGTCAACGCTTTGACTGATTTTTTCTTCTTTAAGAAATATCTCTAACATTAATATATACTAAAAATATATGCTTCTGAATTATGCATCAAGAATGATTTTGTAATTATTACTACAATTTTCGTTTGAGATCATAATTGATTCCAATATTTGAAATTAACTTCAAACTGTTCTCAATTTATTATAATTATATAAATTGGCATTTCAATAATTCACACTTCATTATTTCATTAGGGAAATAAATTTAATTTATTCTGCGTTATAATAATTGGTGTGTTCACGTGAATTGAATTTACGGATCATATATATATATATATAATAAGTTAAAATCTGATGGGACTTGATATTTTCTCCGAAATTCATAAATATTCATAGCTAATTTATTAATAACTATTATTTTATAGTACTGATCTAGTTATGGTTCCCAAAAAAAAAAAAAAAATATAAAATTAGCTCAATCCCCGATCGAACACATGCATGCATGCATGATGAGTATGGAAAGAAATAATGAATATATGTTCGAGTTCAATTTTTTTGTTTTTTTGTCAATTAGAAATTATGTATTAAAACCAGTGATCCATGAGTAATCCAAATTATAATGGAAGAGAGAGAATAAAAATATTCCCACCATCCATTTTTAATTTGTATATATTGTAATGCGTGCCCAATGCACGATTATTATTTGACGACAATAATGCATGGCTTTAATGGTCACAAGGTCGGAACTCCTGGTTGCCAAATGTACATAAATTCTTGTTTAAAAAAAAAACAAAATGTACATGAATTCTTTTATATATATAATAATAACATAAATCGTGAAACTTTGCATATTCTTTAACAACCGACGAAAATCTAGAGTACTACATGCTGCGTACCATAATATATTATATATATCTGAGATCCAACACGTAATGTGCAGCATAAGATGCACTGCATTTGTTTTATCATTAATGACTGCATGGTACGGCACTTCCACCCTAGCTCCTGCAGAAACATATATAGATCGAATATTATTTGGGAAGGTTTGGTACTGACTTGAGATGCGATTGATGAAGAGATTTGAAAGTTAAAAATTAAATATTTAGAATATTATTTTTATTTAAAAATTTAAAAAAATTATAATAATTATATGAGATTTAACGAATTTATTGAGATGATTTTGGTATGCACATCTCCCCAAGACTATAATTTTGGTGTATATCATGTTCATAATGATCTAAAACTGGTCGGTTTTAGTCAGAAAGTTAAAGTTATGACTTAGGTTATATATGATCAATCACGTACAATCTTTTCAAGACGTACGCGAGATAATACTAATTTTTCTAAGGTGGTTTTAGATAGTCCCCATGCATGCACTCTGTAACATGCTAAAATTATATTTGGAGTTTATAAATAAATTATTCAGTTATTATTTTTATTATTATTATGATTATTATTTTTATTAATATTAAGGTTTTATTTATTGATTATTATTATATATTTTTTATAAAAAAACCAAAATCCGTATTAAGTTTTATCGAATGTAAACACTAGACTGAATCTCTAGTGATTTACTAGATTTTTCTAAACAGTTTTATCTACACCGAAACACATTTCAATTAAACCTCTTTACATTTCACGTCACCCCCTTCATTATCCCTCTATTTTTGGTGATTAGACCGCGTCTTCCTCCAGCAAACTTCCTAAAGCACTTTGAATGGAACACGTTACGATGGTTTCTCTATTTATTCCTTCCCTTGTCTGTAGTTTCAATTACATAAAAGCCTCAACAACCACTCCCACAATACGTTTATATCCCTCTCTATCTATTAGAAAGGCATCTTTGCCTGATTTCTATATTATTCTTTCCATTACATTTTTGTGTATATTTATACACAATGTGTACAGGATGCAAAGGCATCGAAAGAGAATAAAAAAATGTTACAAAACTTGAGAGAATAACAACCAAAATTGTCTACCGTGCCTATGGCAAAAAAGTAGAGAATATATTGAGGACTTCGGATTTTAATTTTAATGGAAAAAACCAAGTAAACCAAGTAAAGTGATCAACAAAAGAAAGATAATACTTGTATCCATTTCTAGAAACAAAAGGGGCTGGACCCCAAAGGTCAGCACAAATTAATTCTAAAGGCTTAGTAGAAGAGGCCCGACTAGTGGAAAATGGGAGTTAATGACTTTTGGCTAGAGGGTAGTCGGTGCATTTGAAGTTGCTTGCTGTGGGAGAAGACTTCAAATAGTTTGTGTGTAAAATGCGAGAAACCATAGTGAGTGAAGGATGACCCAGCCAATGATGCCACTGAGCAACTGATGTTTTCTCACCTAAATGAATAGATGGAGAAGAAGTAGAGGCCATGGCAGAGGGGAAAACATAGAGGCAATCATGGATTGGCTCTGTGAGGAGGAGCTTCATCGTCGAGATGTCATTCACAAAAAAATGAGAGGCATGAAACTCAAAATAACAAGAATTATCACCACAAAACTTTGACACCGAAATTAAAATTTTGGTAATACTGGGAACATGAAGTAAGTTGCGAAGAAGAAAGGAACAGGGAGGGGAAGAAAGAGAAGAGTCACCAATATTTTGTATGGACAATCCCGAACCATCACCAACACGGATCTGTTCACTACCATTGTATTGTTCTGAGGAGAGGTTGAGGTTTGAGAAGTCATGAGTTATGTGATGAGTTGCAGTAGAGTCTGGGTACCTTGTGGCGTCCGAAGTGCTTGGGCCTGCGAAATTTGCAGAGAAAGAAGGAGGAGCACCATATTGATAACTATGATCAAATCGATATCTACACTGCAAAGTTACATGGCCAGATTTGTTACACACTTGGCACGTTGGTTTTTGACTATACTGCTGGTTTGATTGCCAAGATGGCGCGCATGAAGGTTCTACCACTACGAGTGACAAAGTTGGACTTGCCTTGCCCACTTTTTCCATTACAACCTCCACGAGTAAAGCCTCTACCACGGCTACCGGTTGTGGTAAGATGAGCTGAAGGGTCAAGAGAGGTAGTACTCTGTGCAGTGTGTGAGAGTCTACTTTCTTGAACAAGTACAATTGATAAAGCTCATTTGAAGAGATGGGCTTAGCCATTGTGGTCACAGATGTGAGAAACGACTCATACACAGAGCCAAGTCAAGTGAGAAGATAAGTGACAAACTCTGGATCAGGTAAGGGGTTACTAGTTGCCTCAAGGATGTTTGCTAGAGCACGAACATGTCCAAAATAATATGTGATGGTTTGATCACCACGTTTGAGATTAGCAAGTTGGAACCACACCTGAAACTACTTGGCTTGTGAGTGTGATGCAAACATGGCAACAAGAGAGAGCCATATAGCACGAGAGGTGTTTAAAGAAAAGACATGACCTATTACAGATTCAGAGAGTGATGAAAATAAAATGCAAAGGACTAGTTGATCAGTCCGTTTCCATGAGGAAAACTTTGGGTTGATTTGAGGAACAGAGTTGGATTGGGTGGGTAGAAATTCAGCTGGACATGGATGGGTAGAAATTTAGCTGGACATGGATGGGTGCCATCTACATGTTGGTAGAGATCTTGGCCCCGAAGGTAAGCACTAATCTGCACTTTCCATAAGGTATAGTTTTCTATTGTGAGCTTAGTGGTAACAAGATGTGAGAAGGAAGGGGCAATGGAGGGATTTGGAGAAGGGGAAAGAGGCGCCATGGATCAAAGGGAAAATGAGTCACAATGCTCTGATATCATATTAGAACGGCATCTTTGCCTGATTTCTATATTGTTCTTTCCATTACATTTTCATGTATATTTATACACAATGTGTACATGATGCAAAGGCATCAAAAGAGAATAAAAAACGGTTACAAAACTTGAAAGAATAACAACCAGAATTGTCTACAGTGCCTACAGTTTGAAAGTATTTTCTTCTATGCTAATACTATCTACTCCTTTGTTTCTCAGTGGGCACTATAGAAATTGAGTTCTACTTCTCTCGACTTTTCCACCAAAAACATAGGCCTCCCTCAGTGCTCTTTACTCGCTAGCCACTGCCACTACACTTCATTGTTCTGTGGGTAAGCTAAGCTCGATCTCTCTCTTCGATTGATCTTCTGTATCTCCCTCTCCATTACTAATAACAAAAAATCTCTCAAGACCCATCACCTTGCACAGAAATTTGTTGTCGATTTCTTTCTTTCACCCCAGGTCCACCATCATGCGGTCACGCATTTCTGTCTCTTTCAGTGAGTTCTGAAACTCCCGCACAGCTCTATCACTTTTTCTTACTTCATTTACTTTCTAGTTGGTGAAGTCTAGTAGGTTCTTTTATTCTTACTTCCATAAACTCTAGTTGGTAAATAAAGGACCATTTTGACTTCTAGCTCCTATATTATATAATATAAATGTTTATTTTGAGATTATTACATATACACCCCTTAGTGTTTAAGAAATGACTAAATTGTTTTTCGACTAACTATTTTTATGTGGACTCTTATCTATGGGCTTAAGTCTTATTTGTTACAAAGATTAACAAGTTGTTTTTAAATTGGATTGGACTTCATATTTTAAATTAGGCTTAGTTTAATTAAATAAGTATGTTAACCCATTAATCTATATTTTATAGAAAATATTAGAAATTATTTATATTATTAAATATTAAATTTTTACTAGATTTCAGTGTTAAATACTAAATGGTTTAATTATATAATGAGTCTTATGAAACCAGATTTCATTAATATCTAATAATTTTAAATACAATATGATTTCCTACTAAATTAAAATATGTTATTAGTAATTAAATAATTTAAGATATAATAATTCATTGATTTTATGGTGTCAAATAAAAGATTTATTTGACTATCTTCTAAACTATAAATTTAATTAAGTAGGATATTAGTACATGTTGTTCCTAGACAGGTTTAGTGATAGTTAATACTGCGTATAGGTGACGAGTTATAAAGTGAGATTCAAGAAGAAGCGAAACGAGATAAGTAATTTGATCACAAATTAGGATCATCACAGTTAGCTTATATAGATTATTATTAGCGCTAGTTCTTTGACAACCATTTTTATGTGCCACTCATGTCATATGTAAACATGTCATCTAGCATATCACACGATCATGTCATTCCGCATCATGTTCAAATTCAGAAATTATAATTATATATATATTATGTCATGCATCTCATGTACATAAGACACGTAAATTATTTTAAATTCAAGTGTAAGATAAGATCAGATCAGTTAATCAGATGTCCATTTAGAGGCATGGTACTAATGCAGTTCAGATCAAGGTGGATGTGCAAGTTACGGACTCAAGCGTGGTCCACCATAGTATGCCAGAATACTATCAGTGACTCCCTTTGCAACCGCAGGACATGGGGCTGGTGCACAACCTCGCACACAGGATTAAGTGTGTTGGTCAATCAGATCAATCAGTTAAGTCAGATCAATCAGTTAATTCAAATAAATCAGTCATGCATAGCATAAAGATCAATATGAACAGTCTTGAATTTAAGCTCTCAGCATAAAAACTTTAATGAAAACCTTATGTTTATTATGTTTATGTTGTAATGGATTTCTTGCTGAGTTTTCGACTTATTTTAATTTATTTCATGTCTTTGAACCACCCAGGTGATGATGATGAACCCAAGCAGGCAAGCCAGGATTAGGAGCTATTGATTTAGTTTCATACTTTCTAAAATAAAATTACTTTTATGACATAAATTTATTCATTTTATTCATTTAAGTTTTTTGAAGACATTTTATTAGATAAATCTTTTATGAAATAAATGTTAATTTCATGTTATTAAATATGATATCTTTTACCGGGTTTATTTTTATAAAAAACATGTGATACTCCTAACCAATGAAAAGTGGGTGTTACACACTCATATAATTAGTTTGACAGTTTTAATTGGCAAAGTTATTCAGGATACAACATGTACATAGATGAAACTCACTTAATTAGTTCAAATATTTGGAAATTTGTTTATGCAATTTTATGAGTATTCTACTTTAAAACATTAATAGAAGGAAATTAAGTACTTAATTTCTTAAAACATATTTTTACCTTTTCATTGGGTTGGATCATTTCTTAAAGCATATTTTCACGTTCTCACAAAATTCATTCAGAAAAACTGTATATCACAATCTTTGTGTTGGGCTTTTGGTGGTATTGTTTGGTGGCGGCTCGGTTTGATTATTTAATCTGACAATATTTGATCATTACGATTTTTTTTGTGAATTTTCAATGGGACTTGAACTATAGAGTGCAGGTTGAAAAAATTTCAGATCCGTTTTTGGCTCTTGAACCAACTTGACCCGTTAATTAGGGTTTTGCTATATATATAAAATTATAAAAATTATTATTTCGAACGGCTGCTATATTACCGCACTGTGTATTCCACATACTATCATTTGAAATAAAACTATTTGCAACTCCGTGAATGTAGTCATGTTATCAAATCACGCAAATCTTTTGTTCATATGTAATTGATTTCAGTTTTTTGCTTTACATTTTTTTTATCGTTCTTAACAGTACTTTGTAGTATATTTTTGCAGTACCACATGAAAACATAATACATAGATCTTTGAGAAATGCTTTATATATACAAGTAAAAAGCTTTTGAACGTACGACATGAGCATATAAGATAATTATTAATCACTAGGAGCAGAAGAACTTACCATGAGCATATAAGCTTTATACATATGGTGATGTACGTTCATGTTCTTAATTGATAGATCACTGCTTACATCTTATTAGAAAAATTAAATGAGTAGATAACTTCTATATCTTTTGTTTTTTAGGATTTTTATTTTGTTTCTTTTATTATTCAACCACAATAATAAAAATATATATATGGACGTACAAATTCGTTAATTATATCGGATATGTAAGAATACCTTGAATTTTATTTATAGAAAGGTGGTGATGATCAATGTGAATCGCCATTAATTAAGGGTGAGAAGTTATTTCCCTTGATCTATAATGATTTCAATAAGCTCAAGTGTGATGATCATGCATGCACCTTGATTAATGATTTCAGAAAATGGATCCAAATGTGGCTTGGGCTTCCTTAATTAAGTTGTTACAAACAAGAACTTCCTTCTTTTAAGATATGTTGAATCCCATGCATTCATCGGCGTCGCCATTCGCGCCCCTCATGTCCACAAGCCACAATATTAATTTAATTGGATGAAACCAATTTGAACGGACATCATGAATCTAGCTATATGCATCATGTTAGTAATTACATAACCTTCTAGCTAGATCTCAAAAATGGTGAAAAGGGTAAACTACACGTACGAGCAATATTATATTGATCTAAATACTAATATAATAATATATATTGCAATCTAACTTCATATGAAATTATGCCTTAACCCAACGACCATCGGCCAAAAAACCTGACTTTTCCTCTCCGAGATTGGGATCACTAAGCTGTGACGAGACCATATAGTCGATATTCCATGATTTAGGATGTGGAATTATATTCTAAAAGCAAAGCCCGCAAGATTCTATTTGTAGATGAAAACATTATCGACTAATTAATCATGCACTATATATAGGCACAAACAACATTTTCGGCGCATAAAAAGTTGCGTCAAATAGGCATTTTATAAGATTAATTATTAAATAGTTCTATATATAGATGGCGTTATTTTCTCACCTTGTCACATCACGATATCATTTCATTAAAAATCACCAACTTTTAGTGATATAACATTTTAAAAGTACAATGTATTCGTATTTTAAAATACTTAATTGCAAGTCAAATTCATACTTGAACACCATCCATGCTTCTATATTATATGGACCTTAGAGTCTTTTTTTTTCATTTAAAAAAGGAAGATTAGACTCTAATTTTTATTAATTAATAACTCTAATCTCACTTTTGACAGAGTAATACCTTAGTTACAATTGCTAGACTTTAGGCTCCGTTCTCAAAATTTCTGCCCTTATTTTCACATTGCTTGATTAATTTTACACATTCAGAATAATTTACTTCTCATGAAAACGAGTGTGTATTTTGCCATCTTTTGATCAAGCATGAAGAATATTAGGTACCGGTATTACTGTTCCACGCATCATTATATATGAAATTAATCACTTAATGGACCAGACATGGTTACCGCAAACATATCTGTATTAAATTGTATAATAATATTTTATTTAACTTTTAACTCTAATCTTAACTTATCTCATCTGTAAAAACAAACAAGGCCTAAAATGGTGTCTTACTGTATATATGTTTATGCTGCAAATTCAAAAACTCATCATAATCATGTCTTGGGAGTAAGAATCAGATCAAAAGGATTTCCTAGAATATAACTAATTGAGAACAAGTACATCACGAAATGTATTAGTTATGTTTGGATATAAAGATCATTTCAACTCATCTCAAATTAAACATTGATGATAACATGCATAATAGCATCATTAAATATTAGTCTATTTAATTAGCTTTGCCCAGCACGTCGACACGGAGAAAGCTGCAAAACCTCCACACAGAAACTACGTACTCAGGTTCAGACGAAATTAATTAAACCCAGATCGATAAGATCCTCTTAGCTATCTCTATTGCATGAATCAAGGCCACCCCAGAAGATATGAGTACACTCAAAAAAACAACTGCCACCATCCCAAAAGCCAAACCTGGCCTAGTATTCATCAAATAATTTTGCAGCAACCCTAATGCTTCAGAAATATCCTCGTTGTAACGCAAAGAATATTGCTTCTCCCACTCCATCCAGTTCAAAGGTGGCTCGTAATTCGTCTCTGAGATCTTCATCTCCCTAATCCGCAACCGGAGCACAATCATGTTCTCGTCCACGAGCCTGCCCCAGTGATCTCGTCCTCTTGTTCCCCCGCTTGCTGCCACAGTAGTTATTAGGTTAACGCGCCCTCTGTGGCGTGGCGATGTGGAAGAAAATGGCCTGCAATGAAGCGTAGGGAATGAAAGTTTGGTTGCTTCCATTGATGAATGAGTAACTAAGGACGCCAATCAAAGCTTAGAACTAAGAAGCTCATGTGAAGCAAAATTCTATGGGACTAGGGATGTTTTTATAGGGAAGATCGAGACGACATACGGACTTTACGACGTACGCGTATTACAGTGTTGGGCATATATTTAACGTCTTGAGATCACGAAAGTCCAACTTTTTGGTCGGTTTGATTTTTGTTTGTTTTTGCATCTCTACGTCAACTAAACTTCGAGGAAAAGAAAGCGATCGAATCATTCGGCCGTATGTGTATATGAAATCCATATTGTTTAGATCGGAAACTAACCTAAACTCATTTTAGTTTATCAATTCCCCTCGTTATAATTTTTTATATTTTCATACAAAATATAATAAATAATTTAATTTTTTTTTAATTTTTAAATAATAATATTAAAAATAATATTTTAAAACGATCTTAACTCATCTCTAAATTTAAACGGAATAAACAATTAAAAGGACACCATGAATAACTATATATGATAAGAAATAATGCTAGAACCACGACTGGGAGCTTCTACTGGGAGCCCCACTGGGCTCTAGCAGGTTTTTTTTTTATGTATTTTTTTTTAGTTCTTTTTGTATATAGATGTTTTTTAAAATTTTAAATATTTAAAAAAATTCACAATATCATTAAAAAATACTTCTTTAATCATGAAATAAAATAATTTTGTTTTTTACTTTGTGATTAAGGAAGTATTTTTGAATGATTTTTTTTTTTTACTTTATGATTAAGAAAATATTTTTAAAATGATGTTCTAAATTTATTTTATTTTTTTAAAATATTTAAAAAGTGTTAAAAAAAATCTATTTCTAAAAAATAACTTAAAAATATATATATATATAAAACACGTATTTGAGTAAGCGGGAGCTCCAGCGGGAGCCTAAGCGGTGCATTGTCCTATGATAATTAAGATTTGATAACTTCAGGCCAAATGATCTGCATTTAGATATTTTAACTGACGGTGATTTTGGAAGTTGCGACCAAATTAAAAGTGCCTGATAAAGTCCATTAATAGAATCAAAGTGAGCCAGCGTTGGCTGCGATGGAACGTGAGAAATGATTTTTACAAGTTGTAATAGGTAAATTCTGTGTAAGATTTTGTAAAATGTGGATTTCACATTGAAAAATTAAAAAAAAATTGCATTTTATTAATAAGATTCAATTAATTTTGTGAAAAAATTTGTGCAAGACTTATTTATTTAATATTTGCAATTAATAATATTACTCATCTAAAAATATATTATACTTACAAACTACTATTTATTGTGCAGGCCGACTCAATGGTAAAGTCATTTAGGCCATTATCTAAGGTCCCTACTTTATATAAGGTCTTCAAAAATAAAAATAAGGTATTTTTTTAAAAAAATTAAAAATAAAAGTACTATTTCATTAAATAAAATTTAAAATAATTTTTATAGTTTTCAGTGTGTGCAAGGCCCCATAACACTAAATTTAATATTTAATACAATAATTCTTTTTTGATAAGTAATACAATGAACTATTTATTTTTTATTTTTTAAGATTTTGCTAAATTGAGGCATAAAATCTACATTGAGACCTCATTTTAAGTTGTTGTAAATATAAATTCATAAAAACTATATTTAAAAATTTTAAATAAAATCTCATTTTATTGAAAATATTGAAAATATTTCATATAATAATTTATATTTTATTGTATTATAAATATAAATAACTTACTTAAATTTTACTTTAAATCTCAATTTGTATTGAATCACCCCTAATCGTGCGACTCGTGCCGCACGCGGCACGCATGCACTAGCTAGCAATATTGTTTAATTTTTAAAGTTGAGATACTTATTGTTAATTGTTTTAGCCAACTACGTATATCAGCTTAGAAAAAAGTTTCATAACAGTATAATTCAATAATGATATTGTGGGTAAATGGGATAGGTACTTAGACATCTTTTTCCTTAGTCAAAAGAGTCTTACGTACCATTTGATTTACCACAATAAGCTGGCATATTATAACTTCACCTTTATGAGATTTTTTTGTGAAGTAAATATTTTTCTTCCGTCTACCTTGACTCTTGAATTAAATTAAAAATTTTTTTTCTCAAGAATAATCGATTCATTGCTTTCAAAAATAATTAGACAAAATTTGCCAAACACAGGATTTACAGTACTAGCTACAATCTTTTTAGAAATCTTGATTGTATTGTAATTTGTAAACCAAAAATGTTTGGCAACGGGAGATTATAGCTGGTTATTTTCAAAGGATAAATGTTATTTTAAGACCTAAATTACTATATCACCTATAATTCAAAATGACATATATAATTTGATTTATAAGATTTAAATTATTTTATAAATTTTAAATTATAATTTGTGAATGATGTGTAGTGCAAAAACTTTAGAATAGAATCATTCCTTTCAAGGACGTGGCACCTCATGCACTCACATGAACAGTATCCATGTCACTAACTTTAATGGCTCTTAGAAAGTAATAAGTTATGGGACCTACTACGTCCACCGCTTCTAGTTCTTGTTATGAATTTTATATTTTAAAATATTTTTTAAAAAAATAAAAAAATTATAATATTATTAAAAAAATATTTTCTTAATCATTAAATTAAAAAATTACAGCAATAAAATAGAACGGTAAGAACTGCCTTTTCCATAAGTTACAATACTGCTGACCTATTTTCTGTTCATCCCGCGAAAAATTTCCGTACGTGTATGCATCACGGTTCTTTGAAAACATGCATGGGAACTCCGAGCCGCGCACGCGCGCGTAATCATGAAGCTTTGGTCTATTTCTTTCCTTATTTTCAACGAGCAATCATGTCAACTTCTTTCGTCCGTTCATTTTTCACTTTCCTTCGTTAATTAGTTAATTTGCTTTGAATCTATTTAGTACGATGGCCGCCGCGTTGTATTGACAAAGATATCTCCGCTAGCTCTGTACTGTAAATATAAACATGGAGGCCTTTTTCATACTGCACATGTGCCATCGGCTTCGTCCGTTACATCTTCTTTTTTCTCCGATGATCATAGTTGCTCCAGCACGACCTCTATATTGGATCGCATGATGCGACAATTTATAAGGCTTAAAACCTATCTTACGGCCGATCAATTCAGTGAACCTAATTTTAAAGTAACTGGCTCCGTCGTATATTATATGATCATTCTTATATCCACTCGTAGTTTATATATATATATATATATATATATATATATATACACTTCTTCTTGCGTTTGATCTCGAATCTGAGAAAAAATCGTAATCCCGCGTTGTACGTATATGTAACTCACATGATTCGCTGAATCAGATTCTGATGATAATAACTGAGGAGAGAGAAAGAGAGCTGTTTCTTAGATCTATTTTAAGCTGTACATGCGTATTGCTTCAATACGCAATAAAGTAAGAACGCATCATGTATGATCATAATTAATATATTAATGTTGAAATTGTTCTTTCAAGCAGTATTAGAATATCTGAACCTAAGACACCTCTTGACAAACAGAAGGTGAGCACCACTCACGATCATGCAGCAACGGAATCAGCAGAGGATTGCACACCCACTACATAACAGCAATCTGCCACAACTTCTAGAAAGCAACCACCACAAGAGAAATGGTTTTTTGAGACAAAAACTTTTGTCTCAAAAAATCATAATTTCGTCCTAAAAAAGAATTAGAGATGAAAAAATTTCGTCTCTAATTTGTCTCTAAAAGGCTGTCTCAAAATGTTTTTGGAGATGAAATTTGAATTTCGTCTCCAAAAATCACTTTTAGGGACGAAATTGTGCGGAACCAGTCGAAACCGTTCGAACGGATATTTTTTTGAGACGAACTAATTTCGTCTCAATATCTTGTTCGAATAGAATATTTTTTCGTTCGAACCGACAGGTTCATTCGAACGGAACAAAATTTTGAATCGAACAAATGACCATATTTGATACTGTTCGAACGAAATGAGTGTTCGAATGAAATATTTTCCGTTCGAACCTACCCGTCCATTCGAACGAAATAAAATTTTGAATCGAACAAATAAAGTTCGTTCGAACCAATAAATTTTGTTCGAATTCAAATTACGTCCGTTCGAACTGTATTCCGTGATATTCGTTCGAATGGGTTATTTTTTGTTCGAATGGTTATTTGTTTATTCGAATGGATTTAGAATTGGTTCTTTACCGTTCGAACGGTATGAAACATACAGAACAAAACCAAATTAATTAAAAATACCATATTAGTATTACACAAAATATAATTCAAATGTCAATTGTTCAAATTTTTTGAAACTTTATAATGTATTAACCCTAAAGAAAAAAAAAAGTTTTACAATTATGGTGGTGGTGTAGAGTTTTGTGACATAACTGACTGCAACTGAAGCATAGCTTTTTGTACCTCCATCTCCAATCTCTTTTGCATGTTCTCTTCTAATCTTGTCTCAAGATCTGCTGCTTGATCTAATCTGATCAGTAACTCTTTTTCCTTAGACTTCAATCGCTCTATTTCAAGTGCTGCTTCCTCCAATTTTTTAGTTTTGTCGTCATTCGATCTAGTTTGAGAAGAGGATGATGATGTTGAAGATGGTTTAACGCAACGTCCTAAGCCCCTCAAATATCCAGAACGTGATCCAAGAACTTGAGAAATGATCTGAACATCGTTGACAGATGATGCATCAGATGGATCCGCATTAACTTCCTTGAGAGATATCATCTTGTCCTACAAAAACAAAAACATATTAGTTAGTATAAGTAACAAAACTATAGTCACAATGGAATTAAAGAAACTTAAACTTACATAATTTGCCTCTGCTTCGGGACTGGTCCAAACACCATCACGATTTTTATGTGATTTTGCATACAATTGGGTCAGATCATAGTCAGCAGGACTTTCTTCTTTCTACAAAAAAATATATATATATATTAGAATTTAAATCAGAAAAGTGTATTATATGTTAATATTTAATAGGGAGTAGAATAAATTACCATTTTGTTAGACAAACGATGAAAAGATCGAGAACCCGCATGATGGTGTATCTTCAAGTTTGATCTATTTGCTTTGTTTACAGTACTCCGTTGCTAAAAAAATAAAAAATATATATATGTTTAATACATCTATCATAATATACTATTAAAAAAATAGAGCAGCGAAATTACCTGATAGGCAGGATCTTCAAACATATCACAAACCTTCTCCCATTCATTTGGTGGTATTGCTTGGAATGGATTTTGGCGCGCCTCTATTGTAGTACTGAACTTCTTATAATGTGCATGACATCGACCTTTGTACCTCCGAAATGCATTCGACATCAACTCCTCAACCGTTAATCGATCCTCTCGTCGGCCAAAATCAAACTCAAACTCATCCTTTTAATAATTGTAAACAATTAGTATAAATACTAAATATTCAAAAAGTAACATGAATAATACTTAGTTACTTGAGATGTAGGTTATTACCAAACAACATTTTTTGATATGATCTTTCACTTCTTGTGGAACTTTAGACCAAGAGGATGTAGCAATAGGTGCATACGTGCGAGTAAGCGTACCAACAAAAGAAGCAAGCCATGCTGCTGAATCTCCAGAGCCACCGGTGTGATAATCAGGAATATCAACTTTAATTTTACCAACTTTCCTTACTTTTTCTATGCAGACACCCCTCGTAGTGCCTCTACCTCGGCGCTGGCTTACAACAGCTATATACAGTAATTAAAGCAAGTATTTGAATTAAATACTTTTATTTTATAGATATATAATCTAAATTGAGCATAAACTGTAGTATTTAATTTGATAAAATACCTTGTTCTGAGTCTGATAGTGTTGGCTGACTATTCATGACAGGTGAATCACACGGGGAATCAGTAATGGATGGAGATGGCACACGTGTTGCTTTACGTTTAGGAGGCATATCTATTTGAAATTGTAACAAATTATTATTCAAACAAACATTATGGATATCCTTAAACAAATTATACTTACAAAAATTGATATTTGAAATTCATTCACTATCTGTTTTGCTAGACCAATCACCCTCATCCTCGCTAGACACTTCAGTTGATTCATCGTCTTCTGATATTTCACCCTCAATTACTTCGGGTTGAACATCTTCTCTATATAATGAGACCATATCATATTGGCTGAGATCAACAAATAGATTGATGCCTACTTCGTTTTCTTGATATGCTTCTTCATTTGTTGGAGTATCAACTTCTTCTGAAGGTTCTTCTGTTTCTGGAATAGTATCATACACATTTCTTGGTGCAAACTTCTCCACTACCCGCCATGGGTTTCCATATTCCGGATCATCTAAATAAAATACTTGATTCGCTTGGCAAGCGAGAACGAAAGGATCGTCCTCATACCATGTGCGAGATGTATTGACACTCACAAAGTAATTATCGTTACGCACTCCCAACCTAGGATTTGAGACATCCCACCAATTACATTTAAACAACCAGACCATATATCCTCCCACGTATTTTAACACTATAATATCTTTCACAATTCCATAGAAGTCAATGTTATCATCCCCATGACTTCCTTCGACTACAACCCCACAATTTTGAGTTTTCCTATATCTTTCTCTGTCAGCTGTGTGAAATCTATATCCACGCACCAAACATCCTGAGTACTGGATGGCCCGCCTAGACGGACCACATGCCAGAGCATACAGTTCTGGTGAAATTTCTTCTGAATTTTCAACATATTTTGATACAACCTACATCAATAAATATTATTATATAAAAAAATGATAGATTTTAGTGGTATGAAATTCATATTATAAAATGAAACTTTACAGTAATACCGTATGTTCAAACCATGAAGCAAATTCCTCTTCATGCTTTCTTTCTACGTCAGTTACACCATTCGTGCGAAGTAGTTGTATATGTTCACTGCGCAGGTTTGTGTGAATGATTAATTTGTAGCAACGAAAAATGTTATATTATTATACATAATTAATTTAGAAGATCATCACTAACCTCAAATAGTGGTCAATCTCTGTACAGTTATTCAAGACATACCATCGAGCTCTTTCAAACTCTCGCCCACATAGGTCGTAACCCCTTTGTGCGCCTATGGGACGTACTATCTGGGAAAACACGGTAAATGTTGACAAGACTCCCGCCTCTCTTCCACCCTCATAATTTCGGTCTGGTCTTGTAAATCTAGTATCAACCTCACGAAAATACATTGAACAAAATGTATGCCACTCATTATCAATATATGACTCAGCAATCGAACCTTCTGGACGAGCTTTATTCCCCACAAATCGCTTCAATTTTCCTAAAAATCGTTCAATAGGATACATCCATCTATACTGAACTGGACCAGCGACTAAAGCCTCACGAGGTAGGTGCACAGCCAAATGAACCATTACATCAAAGAATGAAGGCGGGTATAAACTCTCCAACTTGCACAATATTACTGCAATATCAGCTTCCATTTTTAACAATGCATCAACTTTCAACGTTCTTCTACAAATGTCTCTGAAAAATCCTCCTAATTCTGTGAGAGCTATACGAACATCTCGAGTAAGCTTTCCACGCACACCAACCGGCAACAAACGCTGCAGAAATACATGGCAGTCATGACTTTTAAGACCAGTTATTTTCCAATCATGTGTTCGAACACATCTTGACATGTGTGAAGCATAGCCATCGGGTAATTTGATTGTCAAGAACCAATCACAAAATTGTTTTCTCTCATCATTTGAGAGTGTATACATTCCAATAGGCATGTATGCTGACGACCCATTATCTTGCAAATGCAACTCTGGTCTTATCCCCAACTCTTTTAAGTCTTTACGAGAATTAGCTGTATCTTTTGTCTTCCCTTCTATTGACATCAGAGTACCCAATATATTCTCACATATATTCTTTTCAATATGCATAACATCTAGATTGTGACGCAGTGTCAATGTAGACCAGTATGGTAACTCAAAAAAAATACTTTTTTTTGTCCAATTCAACTCCACTGCTTGTCGTTTTCTTTTTCGAACCCTGGTATGTTTCCCAAATCTGTTTTCTAAAACATTCCCCAACTGCACGATAATATCATGTCCAGATAACTCTGGTGGCGATAACCTACGCTCAACCCTTCCATCAAACATAGCTCTATTTGAACGCCATCTATGATTATGTGGTAAATAACGACGATGTCCCATAAAACATAATTTCCTACCATGACTCAACCACTGAGAATGTGTATCTTTATTACAAACAGGACAAGCCATTTTACCTTTTGTGCTCCACCCAGACAAATTTCCATATGCTGGAAAATCATTTATTGTCCACATTACTGCAGCATGCATCTTGAACTCCCGCGATGTCGCTGCATCATATGTATTGACACCCTGATCCCACAACTCTTTCAACTCTGCAATTAGTGGTTGCAGATATACATCTAATTCATTCCCTGGTGACCTTGGTCCTGGTATCAATAGAGTCATCATAAAATAAGGATCCTTCATACACTTCCAAGGTGGCAAATTATAAGGCATTAATATGACAGGCCAAGTACTATGAGAAGTGCTCATGTTGCCAAATGGATTAAAACCATCCGTTGCTAAACCAAGACGTATATTTCGAGGTTCTTCGGCAAACCATGGATACTCTTTGTCAAATTTCTTCCATTGTAAAGAATCTGCTGGATGCGAGAGGAAGTTTTCATTTTGGACTCTTTCTATGTGATGCCACGACATATCTTTCGCAATTATCTTTGATGTAAATAGTCTTTGAAGTCGAGGAATCAACGGAAAATGTCTTAAAACTTTGTGGGGTACATTACGTTTATCGGATGTCCATCTTGACTCATGACACACTGGGCATGAGTCAAATTCTGCATATTGTTGCCAGTAAAGAATGCAATCATTTTTACAAGCGTGGATGATATTATAATCAAATCCTAGCCCTCGCTTCAATTGCTTCGCTTCATAAAAATTACGGGGTACTACATTATCCTGAGGAAGAGCCTCTTTAACAAATTCAAGTAACATGTCGATAGCTTTGGCAGAAATACGACAAATAGACTTAATATGAAGCAACCTTACTGTGAAGGACAACTTGCTATGACGAGTGCACCCAGCATACAACTCTCTATGTGCATCCTCCCACAATCTTCTAAAGTTATCGTTTCTCTCAAATGATTGTGCAGATGTTCCTTCTCCATCCCTCATCCCAAACATTCCTGCACCCAGATCACCTAACATCTCAGTCATATCCTCTCCATTATCGTCACTGTCATCAGGATCATCCACATTAATGTCCTCTATTTCGATGTCGTTACCCTCATCTACTTGATTGGTTTGACTACCAAATCTAACTCCTTTGAGAAATGGTTCGCCATGTAAGACCCAAGGTGAGTATTTAGGATCGATTCCATTTACAAATAAATGATCCTCT
This sequence comes from Cyclocarya paliurus, assembly GCA_029856935.1. Lineage (NCBI taxonomy): Eukaryota > Viridiplantae > Streptophyta > Magnoliopsida > Fagales > Juglandaceae > Cyclocarya > Cyclocarya paliurus. The sequence continues at coordinate 38,396,877 of CM056946.1, read as the reverse complement.
ACTACTAAAAAATTATAAGAACTAAGATTCTTGCACTTCTTGCACGGACATCTTATATATCCTCGACTATCAACGCTCATGCGAGCAAACTCTAAAAAAAACTTCACCCCTTGTGCATATTCCTTATAGTCTCGTCCAAGTCTATCTCCCAACAACATCCAACTCTTATCCATGTCTAATATCCTATTGAAAACAAAACATATCAAACAGAATATATCAAACTAACACATCTCCATGCATAGAACAGAACATATCAAACAGAATATATAGTCCATACATATATTAAAACATAGAGTCCATACATATATCAAAACATATCAAACTATGAGTTGTCCATGCATAAAACAGAACATAAAACAGAACATATCAAACATATATTAAGCATCTTCATCAGGGTTGAGCATTGAGGACATTCCCTGCATTTTCTGGAGGGTTGAGGACATTCCCTGCATTTTCCGGAGCGTTGAGGACATCTACTTGTTTTCGCATTCTCTCCAGCTCTGCTACTTTTGGTTCCAAATCTTTTGCATACAAGTCCATAGACAGCTTTAATTCCTTATTTTGTCCTTTTAATATCTGTTTTTTTTTTCGTTTATTTGCAAGCTTAGTATTCAATTCACTTACTTGTTTTTTAAGCATCTCTATCTCACTTACCCTGAGGAGTAACCTTCGGCTCAAGGTAGTAACAACAGCTGCATACTGAGATGTCATTATTCGACCTCCATCCACAACCTCCGCATCACTCTTGTTTAAGAAATAATTATTTGTTGCTATCATGGTATTGATAGCATCAGGAGTGAAACATAATGTTTGTGGCAAACTAGGTTCTCGATTCAAATCAGGAACAATATTATAAGGACGATAGTCGGCCATTTCAGTTGAGAGAAATGAGAGTTGAGAGAAATGAGAGTTGAGAGAAATCTGTGCGTTGAGAGAAATCTGTGAGTTGGGAGAAATGAGAGTTGAGAGAAATCTGTGTGTGAGAAATGTGAGTTTTGTCACGGATGTATATCCCCATAATTTACGGATATACTATATCCATAATTTACGGATATTGTCGGTCTGGTTTATGCTCTCTTTATAGATATTGATGAACTTCGCTTTGGCCCCCGGATGGTTTATGCTCTCTTTATGGATATTGATGAACTTCGCTTTGGCCACCGGATGGTTTATGCTCTCTGTGTGTGAGAAATGTGAGTTTTGTCACGGATGTATATCCCCATAATTTACGGATATACTATATCCATAATTTACGGATATTGTCGGTCTGGTCATGTGCACAAGGTGCACATGGATTTATGGATATTGATGAATGAGCTTTGGCCTTCCGTTTATGCTCTCTTTTTGTGGGGCTCGAAGCAATTCCATCTTCAATTGCTTCGAGATGTATTATGATTGAGAAGGATGCGAGCTCATCAGGATTGAGAAGGATGCGAGCTCATCATCCGTCTATATATTTGTGAGAAGGATGTTCTCTCACCACCAATCAAGATGCGAGGTAGGCGAGGTTCTGCTTGTGAAGCATGCAAATTTGTGAGAAGGAAATGTAGTGGGGGATGTATTTTTTATCCTTATTTCAAAGGTCCAGTTGGATATGTCCAATTTGGAGCCGTTCATAAGGTTTTCGGATGTGGTAATGTAAAGAGGCTGCTACATCGCATCCCGGTCGATAATCGTTATGAAGCGATTAACACACTTATATATGAAGCGCAAGCTAGGCTTCAAGATCCTATCAATGGAATTTTTTCATATATTTTTGCTCTTCAGCAACAGGTTCTCTTTAATCATATTTAATACTAATATGCTCTGTCAACCAAGATCTATAATCCTACTTGGTTTTCTGCAGGTTGAAAATCTTTCAACTCAACTAGCAACACTAATGAATGAGACAGAACAAAATTGTCTATCATATGCTTCTGTCAATACAAATCCAACTCAAGATGTCCAAGGTGGTTCTGTCAATACAAACCCAACTCAAGATGTCCAAGGTGGTTCTATCGGTTCTGTCAATACAAACCCAACTCAAGATGTCCAAAGTGGTTTTGGGAACTCCGGAAGTTCACAACTCAATGCTTTATTTCAAGAGTTAGTTGCGCTTGGATTTATTCCTAAATAATAGTGGTGGTGGCAATGCTAAGGTGGTGGACATGGAAGATGGGAGATGGAGTATTTTAATTTTAATATTTCTAAGTTTGATTATGTTTGTATAATATATTTCTATGACTTTATATCTAAATTTTATGGTCTGTATTATATATTTCTATGACTTTATATCTAAGTTTGATTATGTCTGTATAATATATTGCTATGACTTTATATCTAAGTTTGATTATGTTTGTGTATTATTTTTTCGAGAGGAAGTTTGTGAATTAAATGATATGTATTATGCCGTTCGAACGTAAAACATAACCCGTTCGAACGTAAAGTCTAAAATTGTTACTGAGAATGAACTCCACAAAAAGTAATAGAAATAATAGTTTTAATTTGAAAATGGTATGGGACTGGATTGAGTTACTTGTATAGTAAGAACAATAAGAATGAGTGTCTTCAATTTCAATGATAAGTTTCAATTTCAATGATAACTTCAATTTCAATGACTGGATTGAGTCACTAAAGTCTTGACTCTTCACCCAACACTCCAAAACCCAACCAAAATATGACCTTAGCCGACTAAGCGTCTAAAATTTTTATGTTTGTATAGTTGTAGACGGGCTATCTTTTGCAGTTAATATCTTTCTAAGTTTGATTGTGTTTTGGTTTGTTTGTGTATTGTGTTTTGGTTCATCTGTTTTCTGTAGTTGAACTAGAATTGAAATCTGGAACGAACAAGTTCGAACGTTTATATAAACCGTTCGAACGGAATATACGTTCGAACGTAAAGAATAACACGTTCGAACGTGTTCGTTCCAGATTTCAATTCTACTTCAACTACGGAAAACAGATGAACAATTTTTCAAAAACTTTCAATATAGTAATAACAACACCGTAACAACACAATAATATTAAAGGATTCCAACAACAATATCAAAAAATTTCAAGAATTTTTCAACAAAGTAACTAAATCATAGGAAGCTAAAAATATTATAAAAAACATACCGATAATGAGATGAGAATTGCGTGTACTGAGAAGGAACTCCACAAAAAGTAAAATTAAAATGAAAATAGTTGGAACTGGATGGAGGGAGAATGACGCAACTTTGTTTGTGAGGGAGTGAGAGTGGGAAATGGGGAGATTCTGATTTCTGAGATCTGTTGCAAATATTTGAATAAAGTTTCCCGTTCGAACGGTTATTTACTAATCGTTCGAACGGGAAACCATGGAGCGGGAGAAACTCCCTCCTAAAGTTTTACGTTCGAACGGTATTTAATAACCGTTCGAACGTAAAACCCTTTAGCGGGAAAATTCCCTCCTAGAGTTTCACGTTCGAACTGATAAACAGAACGTTCGAACGGGAAATGATACATAGCAAACCGTTCGAACCCTAATTACTATATTCAGCAATCACTAGTGTCATTTAATTAGATTACTAACATACTAATATAGTTACTAACATACTAATTTAGTACTATATGAATATATAGGCCTAATTAAATTTATTAATTACAGTATATATATTATAAAATATATATGATACATTTAAGTAATACTATATTAGTATTAGTACTATATAGTATAGTTACTTATATTACTATATTAGTAATAGTACTTATATACTTATAGTACTTATAGTATATTAGTTATAATACTTATTACTCATTTTACAATATTTGGCTAGGCCTATGATGAAGCCAATGCCTCTTATGTAGTTAATCATAACTCAGTCAATAGTTATAACTATACCCAAACTAGGATATTTTAATATAGTTATATTAAAATATTAACTTGTATATTAAAGCATTATAATACTATTATTAGTATTATTTTTATACTTTTGTACTTTGTAATATCAGTATTATTATACATTAGTATAGTTATATAATTAGAAATATATTCATAGTATTAAACGTTCGAACGGGATATTGACAAGTTCAAACGGATTTTAATACCATTCGAACGGGTTTTATTCCGTTCGAACAAGGTGTCACGATACTTATACACCCAGTTCGATTCCCATCAAACAAACCTTGTGCATTCGAACCCAAAACGACATCCGACTCGTCCCAGCTCCTCTCCGCCGTTAAACCGCCACTCAACCGCCGAAGAAACACCCCATTTTTCTCTTCTAAGAGGTATGGGCTTCTATTGTGAATTTTTTTGAGATTAATGACGTTTGTTTGGGAGGGGGGGTTTCGGATTCGAAATCCCCCCATTTTGGTTTGGTTTGTTTGTATCTATGGATTTTAATCGGTATAAGTGATCTAGATTCACTTCTTCATCATTTATACCGATTTAATCGATCCATTTTGGTGTAGATTAGGGTTTCGGCCATGGCTGAGTCGACTCGGCCATGGCTGTTTGGGTTCGATCTCGTTCGAACGGGTTCCATTCCATTCGAACGTGTTCGTGCCAAACAGATTTATTTTTGTTCGAACAAAAACTTACCGTTCGAACGAATATTAGTTGCCTGTTCGAATTGACAGAATCTTCCATTCGAACAACTATGCTAGTTCGAATGGAATATTCTTAGTTCGAACGGATTATTTCCATACAGTTCAATCTAAGTGTAATTCTTAAATAATATATTTTAAATATAATATTTATAATTATATTCTTAATTTTCTTGTGGTCCAATAGGTATATTAATGGCATCTACCGGAAGAAAACGTGTAAGAGACCAAGTCAGTGAAAGTAGCACTGGACCAGCTCCTACTCAGGCGTCGAGATCTGTACTCGTCGAGCGTCAAATCGTTTTGTCTGACTTCTCTGATCTTTCGTGGGAGGGACGGAGCATACAATCCATTTTCACTGAGCGGGGATGGGTACCGATCTGTCAGCAGCAGGGGACTGCATACCCAGATATGGTCGTTGAGTTTTACCGTGCATTGGGAGAGGAGAGTGCTGACTCTCTTTTCTACACTCTATCAGTCCGGGGAGTTAAATTTAATTTCTCTCCCCGTATTATTGCTGAGTTCCTCGACATCCGACGCGAGGTCGGCGCATATCCTGGACCGGCTACTTCGGGACCAGCGGCTGCACCATCTGATTCTGACACACATGCCACATCCCCCATACCAGCTCCGCATGTAGATCCGGATGATAGTGAGGATGGTAGTGAGGATGTGGAACTACCTGATGATGATTTGACAGATGATCAGGTGCGTCATCTAGTGCGAGACCCTTCGGCTCCTCCATATGATGGGAGCAAAGTGATCCGACAGGCTGATTGCATAGCATTTTTTAGAATGCTTAACTTGATTGTCGGCTATAACATCGACCCGAAAAAACACAAGACTGATTTTGGGATGGATCGAGCCAGATTTTTGTTGAGGATAGGGCGGGGGGACCCCATTGATCTGGCCTTATATTTCTTTTACCGCATCCGATCGGAGTCACGCTATGTTAGTGGAGGTAGTCTACCATTTGCACTACTGATATCTAACTTCCTACTTCGATCAGGGGTTACAGTTTCAGCGACTGAGCGGAGGTCGCCACAGATGGGGCCCCTCAACAAGATCACATTCAGCAAGAGCGAGGGGCACTTGCGGAAGGCTGCACCAGGACAGCCTAGTGCCCCGCCCACTGATCCAGCTTCTACTAGTACTACTGCCGCTGTTGAGAGACAGCCTCCTGGGGTTACTTTGGATCAGGTACGAGCTCTATTTGTTGAGTTCGTTGAGCCCATTATGGAGAAGCTTAGAGATCTGGATGGGCGCGTGAAAATGTTACAAGAGGATGTTGATCTGCTCAACACCAAATAGTCTTTTTAGTTATTATTTTACTTTTTTATATTGTATTGAACATTATATAGTTGAGATGTAATTAATGTATAATTTTTATTTCTCGTGTTTGCTAATTTATTTATTTTTTTCATTTTACTTGGCGTTCATGATAATATACAAAATAATATTATCTTTAAAGTTATATTTATATACTTTAACAGAAAATAAAGCATTTTTATCGGAAAAAAAAAATTTAAAATATATGTACAAATTAATAATGATAAACAAATTAATGAAAAAAATTTTCTTTCGAAGTAATAAATTTAAGTTCATACGGTTATTAACTTTCCCCGGGAAAACAAATTTAATTTCCCACCAATATTATTACTGTTCGAACAGATCATATACTGTTCGAACATAATTAATTGGTGGTTCGAACACTTTATCCCCCGTTCGAACGGTTTTTCTTTTTTAGACGATTTTTTCGTCACAAAATATTCCGTTCGAATGGATATTTTTCCGTTCGAACAAAATTTGTATCTGAGGCAGTTTTGGAGACGAAATGAAAAATTCGTCTCCAAAAATGACTTTTAGAGACGAAATTTAGTTCGTCCCTAACTAATTTCGTCCCTAAAAATTGAATTTCTTGTAGTGAACAGTAGGAAAATCAGTTATCATTCTCTACGATTTTGTAACAAACCAAATATTCTTTTATTCTCTTTTATCTTGTATAAATACATACATCATGTATAGAAACAATTAATGAAGAATGCTTCAGAAATTCATTCTCTCTAACATGGTATCAAGAGCCATTAGACTATCGTCGTTTTGATCAATGGCCAACTCTTCCCCCTCCCTCTCCACCCTCTCCTCCTTCTCCCATATCCTCACTACCAAACTAACCACAGACAATTATCTTCTATGGAAAGTCCAAATATCAACCTATCTACGAGGTCAAGACCTCTTCAACTATGTCGATGGTTCTCTCTCTCCCCCCTCCGAAACCATCACTGCATCTTAAAGTTCTTTACCAAAAAAAAATCCATTATTCACTACATGGCGACGCACAGACCAACTGGTCCTAAGCACTCTCTTTTCTTCCCTATCCGAATCCATTTTAGGCCATGTACTCTCCTCTGCTACAGCTCGAGATCTCTGGGTCTCTCTCGAATCCATGTTTTCCTCCCACTCCCAAGCCAAGGAATTCCAAATACGCTTTCAGCTCAAAGATTTATCCAGAGGAGAACAATCTATTTCAGACTATTTTGGGAAAGTGCGTCTTCTTGCCGACTCACTTGCAGCAACAGGGAACCCTCTCCCTGATAAAGACCTTGTCACTTACTTACTTAATGGCCTCAGTTCTGCTTATGAGTCTTTTATCACGTCTGTTACCACGAGAGTTGCTCCTCTCTCCTCTACTGAGCTATACCAGCTCTTGCTCATTCATGAAGCTCGAGCCTCTCATCTTACACGAAGCTCTATCTCTTCTGTTGAACCTGCTGCCAACTTCAGTGCTTCGAGTGGGCGTGATCAACGTGGCCAAGGAACAGCCCGAAGTGGAAGGCAAGGCAGAGGTCGTGGGCGTTCCTCCTTCAATACTCGTGGAGGCAGATCTTACTCTCCCAACAGCTCTGCACCTCATTATACATCTCAACGTCCCACTTGTCAAGTATGCAACAAGTCAGGACATGTTGCTCTGCAGTGTCGTCACAGGTTTGATCATTCCTTTCAATTTGATGCTCCAAAGTCCTTTTCGGCTAACTATACTGCTCCTGGCTCGCTCTCAGACTCCTCATGGTTTCCGAACTCAGCAGCCACTCACCACATTACTAACGATTTGAGTAACTTGAATATTTCATCTGAACAGTATAGTGGTGATGACACAATCAGAGTTGGAGATGGTACTGGTTTAAACATCCAGAATTTCGTTGACTCCTCTTTTTCTCCTAGCTTCTCTTCTATTTCATTTTCTCTACGTAATATGCTCCATGTTCCATCAATCACTAAGAATCTGGTTTCAGTTCTCCAATTTTGCATTGATAACTCTTGCTTTTTTGAATTTCACTCATCCCATTTTTCTGTGAAGGACAAACACACTAGGACTCTCCTCCTCACAGGTCCCACGCGTAATGGCCAGTATATCTTCCCTCCCAACTTGCCTTCATCCTCCTCTCCATCCACTCATGTTGGTGAAAGAACAAGTGTAGCACAATGGCTCCGACGGCTTGGACATCCGTCTTTAGCACTAGTCTCTCGTGTTCTACATTCAAAGTGTCTGCCATTTTCACACAAGGATCTCTCCTATCAGTGTTCTGAGTGCCCTTTAGCAAAAAGCCACCAATTACCCTTTTGTAATAGTCAGGCTCAGTATAAAAGGCCTTTAGAGCTGCTTTGTGCAGATTTGTGGGGCCCGGCCCCTTATGTTTCAAGACTTGGCTTTAAATATTATCTTTCCTTTGTTGATCGTTACTCACGTTATACTTGGTTTTTTAAGTCTGATGTTTCTCATATTTTTTCTACTTTTCTGTCGTATATTGAACGATTATTCAACACTAAACTTCTTACTCTCCAAACTGATGGAGGTGGAGAGTTCAAACCATTAACTCAAATATGTCAAAAACTGGGTATTAACCATCGTCTCTCATGCCCTCACACGCATCAACAAAATGGTCTAGTTGAAAGAAAACATAGGCACATCGTTGAAACAGGACTTGCTTTATTGGCCCACTCCTCTCTTCCATTTTCATATTGGGTTGATGCTTTTGAGACTGCTGTTTATTTAATTAATTTTCTTCCTTCTCCTACTCTTAAAAATAAATCACCTCATTTTATTGTTTACAACTCAAATCCAGATTACAAGTTTCTCAAAGTTTTTGGGTGCACATGTTGGCCCAATCTCAGGCCCAATCTCTCTAATAAATTAAAATTTCGTTCTACTCCCTGTCTCTTCTTGGGTTACAGTACATCTCATAAGGGGTATAAGTGTCTGGATCTCACTAATAACAGACTCTATATTTCTAGAGATGTTGTGTTTAATGAAGCCTCATTTCCTTTTCAACAAATTCGGCCCACTTCATCAACTCTACCCTCAAAACCAGATACGGTTTCTCTACCCATACTCATGCCCTCTATTCTTGGGCCTGGCCCAAGCCCAAATCCTCTTAATTCCTCTTCATCCTCACCAAGTCCCGAGTCTTCTTCTCCTTCTTCCTCTCGACAGCCTGTTCTCTCTGCAAATATCTCACCGACAGCTCCTCTCCTTCCTCCACCTCCACCTCCTTTAATTCCCCCACGCTCACCCATCATTACTCAAGCCCAAACAAATTCATCTCGACCCCGACAGTTCAAGGATGGCACCGTACCATACTCCTCTCATCTCTGTCTCACCACCACTGTCTCTGTCCCAGATGAACCATCAAGTTATTCCGCAGTATCGAAGTTCTCAGAATGGAGAGAAGCAATGTCACAAGAATATACTGCTCTACAACAAAACCAAACTTGGAGTTTGGTTCCTCCTACCTCTGCCACTAATATTCTTGGTTGCAGGTGGGTCTTTCGGACTAAGAAAAATTCTAATGGTTCCTTCCAACGCAGGAAAGCTCGGCTTGTAGCCAAAGGGTATCACCAAATCCATGGTTTGGACTATAATGAGACCTTCAGTCCAGTGGTGAAGTCGTCTACTATACGGCTTGTTTTGTCGATTACTGTCACTCGTTCATGGCCGTTGCGACAGTTAGACATCCAGAATGCTTTCCTACATGGGTCGTTGACTGATGATGTGTTTATGCAATAACCCCAGGGATTTCTTGATCCTCTTCATCCCACGCACGTGTGCAAACTACACAAAGCCATCTATGGCCTTAAACAAGCACCAAGAGCTTGGTTTGCTCAACTCAGCTCTTGGTTACTTGCCGATGACTTCTATGCATCCAAAGTAGATCCTTCACTCTTTATACTTCAGCATGGTGATGTTCTCATATACTTTCTGGTTTATGTGGATGACATAGTCATCACATCTTCAAAACCTTCGGCAATTGATTTACTCATTTCTGACTTGGGCCATGCCTTCCCCGTCAAAGATCTCGGCAAGCTCTCTTACTTTCTTGGCTTAGAAGCAGAACACACTACTCAGGGACTACTCATTTCTCAATGGCAATACATACATACTCTGCTTCAAAGAAGTCAAATGCCCCACGCCAAGCCAATCACATCTCCTATGGCAGCTTCACTTAAATTGTCCAAGTTTGACTCCCCTAATTTTGATGATCCCGCCTTGTATCGGAGTATAGTAGGTGGCTTACAATATCTTTCTCTAACAAGGCCTGATATTTCCTTTGCTGTGAATAGGATATGCCAGTTCATGCACTCACCCAAGGTCTCTCACTGGAGTGCTGTCAAACGGGTTCTTAGGTACCTCAAAACCACTATCAACCATGGCTTACTGTTTAAAAAGCAGTCCACTTTACCCTTCAAACTTATTCGGATGCCGATTGAGGGGGGTGTCCTTACGACAGACGATCAACGGGAGGGTTCTGTATTTACCTTGGACAACACCTTATCTCCTGGAGCTCAAAGAAACAAAGAACGGTGGCTCGTTCTTCAACTGAAGCAGAATACAAATCCTTAGCCTCTTCAGCTGCTGAAACAATTTGGCTTCAAACAGTGCTTCGGGAGCTGGGTATTCCGCTTGCTAAAGCTCTCATTTTGTGGTGCGACAACATCGGTGCTACCTATCTATCCGCCAACCCAGTTTATCACTCCAAAACGAAACACATGGATATTGATTTTCATTTCGTAAGGGACCGTGTTGCTGCTCGCACTTTACAAGTTCTGTTTTGTAGCTCCAAAGATCAAATAGCAGATGTGTTAACCAAGTCATTAGTTTCAGACAAATTCATCAACTTCAGATCGAGTCTCAAGGTGGTGGATACCCCATTGGACTCGAGGGGGCATATTAGAATATCTGAACCTAAGGCACCTCTTGACAAACAGAAGGTGAGCACCACTCACAATCATGCAGCAACAGAATCAGCAGAGGATCGCACACCCACTACATAACAGCAGTCTACCACAATTTCTAGAAAACAACAGTAAGAAAATCAGTTATCATTCTCTACGGTTTTGTAACAAACCAAATATTTTTTTATTCTCTTTTATCTTGTATAAATACATACATCATGTACAGAAACAATTAATGAAGAATGCTTCAGAAATTCATTCTCTCTAACAAGCAGTACAGTTACGTGTTCCATACAGATTACTTGATGATTTGATTTCTCAGATCAAAGCTTCCTAATTCATGCAGATGAACTGATCCAGTCAAACAGATCATATAGCTAGCTGGCTACGTGTATTGCAAAAGACAGCGCCCAGCTTGGATGAAAAGAAATAATATTAATCTCCACGACAAGAATCGAATTAGTCCATGTTTTTCACGAACCAGGCTATTCATTAAAGTACTATCACCTCCTTTCATTAATTCAGAGGCTATTCATGTTATATGTTCGTAATATAACCGTTTACAATAATCCTATAATTTTATTTTGGGGCTGCATGCACGCGCGTTCCGTACTTTGGTTAAATATTAACTAATTGACTGTAAAAGAATTAGTCTGATCAAACTCACTGCATATTATTAGTAATTTTATTTGAAGGTCTTTCCACAAGTTATTCTCGCGATATAATTTAGTTTGTAATATTTAAATTTTAAAATTTATCTTTAAAATCAAATTATAATATATAGATAGTATGTAGTGTAAAGACTTTCAACTAGAATTATTTTTCATATATAATATTATTGCATCGAATGAGTTGATACTAATTTGTTACATGATTTTTTGGGGGTAATAAGTAATTATATGATTATTATTTACACGATAATTAACAATATGCGATCAATAAAAAAATCTCATGTGAAAGTAATTATAACTTAGAGAGGATATTTTATTATTTTGGCCTCAATGCATGTACGTACAGAGGATTTATGCTTTCTCGCGGGCACTCATGATCACGTTAATTTATTGAGAAAACTTGGAAGCCGGTCAGGCTGTTGTTACTCAATAAACAACCCTCCAATAGAAGGTCTCCACGTCAGCCTTCTATTTTTCATATTGTAGAGTTGCCTACACCTGATCAACTCATCACAGCCCAACCCTCTCGTGCTTCTATCACAGTATTCGTCTTCCACTCCATCTCAACTCGTGAGATCTCAACCCTACACTCATCTCCAACGGCAACTCGACCCCCCGAGCCAGGTGTAGGACCGAGCTCGAGGCCCCCAGCTGCCACAGACGGAGCTCGACCCCTAGACAAAAACTCACAGCCCTCTCGTGTCCTCTTTCTCATCCAAACCAAAGTGAGATTTCGACCTCTCATTTTTCTGATCAGCTAAGCAATAGGCACATTGCAAGCTAAATCTTAAGTTCATAGGATGCTCACCCCAGTTTCTCCTTTTGATTCCATAGGCACCCACTGTTCTTTGCCCAAATGTGAACAATGGATTAAAATACCACCTCAGTCTCAACAAGATCTATGCATGCCTCAAAGCACCATGCTTCAAAAAGCAAGCATTTTTCTTAGATGAAAGCCCAGATTTGCATAGAAATAGCTGAAAAGGAATATAAGAATAGATTTTCTCTTTCAACAGTGCTCACTAACCACTGTAAATGAAAATATTTAAATATTTATTTTCTGTTTGGTAGCTAAGAAATATGAAAAGAAATGGGAGACAGTCAAAATTACCATCTTGGAGGATTTTCATTGTTTATGAGATGAGCAAACAAAGCACCTTACAAACACTACTCTGTTACTTGTTTTTCTTAGCACGCAAAATCGAGCCAAGACTAGAAGCTTCCAAAAGTCAACGACCATTGTGCGTATTGAATATTCAGAAGAATGCAATTTACATTTCTCATTTTGCTTAGCAACCAAACCTTTCTATGTCATCATTCACAAAGCTATGAAGTGGGGAAGGGGAAAGGGTTTCGAAAGGGAAGGCCAAAGGGGTACTATTTTTTTTTTCTTCCAAAGGGGTCCAAAGGGGTACTTATAATTTGAGGTAGATGGTTGGGACGTCTTTTTCTCTATTCGGTTTTAATCAATTGTGTGTTAGTGTATTGTACAATATCCTTATTTTCTTACGTGTCTGATGGTTATTAGTGGGCTGTTTATGTCCTATAAATAGTTGGGCTGTTCCAAAGCACTTCTGTAATTTATTATCTAAGTAATAGTTTTTACCTTAATAAATATGCATTTTTTATTAATTACGTTATTATAATTATCTAGTTGATTTTAGGACTTGCAATGTGGACACAAGAAGCGTATATATATATATATATATATATATATATATATATATATATATATATATATATCTATCTATCTATATATATATTTGTATGAGCAATGATCGATACAGTTACAACCTATATTTTACATTTTATTTACAACTTATCAATAAAAAAGTATTTTTTTAATTCAAACACATCAAATCACAATCAAAATTAAAATAAATATTTCAAAATAGTATTATTTTATTTAAAAGTGGTAGAAAAATTGTAAAGAAGTTGTAACTCTATCATTTTTCATGTCTATATATATACATATATAACGTACGTAACACGCACGTTTCAAATTAATTGGTTATACATACATATATATATATATATATATATTTATATATATTTCCCTAGAAGATCAAGATTAACGTGGTGTATAACTCGTGTTAGGTACGCGTCAGAGAATCGATCGGCAAAACAAATCGTACAAGAAAAAGAAATTTAATTAGATGGGGAGGATTTCGGAAGTTTGATTGGCATGCATTCCCTCTAGTGTGTGTATATCTCTTATTTGCCCCCAAGAATTTCTGAATTATTTGAAGTTTATGATATGAATCTTCCACGAAAATTTTCCCCTAGCTTCGAAAGCAATATATATATATATATATATATATATATATATATATATATATATATATGTTTTGATCTACATGAATGAATCTAGCTACATATATACATAGTACTACATGATAATTAATTCATGCAGTATTAATTAAAAAAGAAGAATCAAGATGATCTCCTACAATTCTTTTATCCAAACACATGATCATACAATTAACATGTGTTTTGTGTTTATCTCTTCAATTCCAAACTGTATAGGCCAGGCCGTGATCAGAAAAAAAAGAATTATATGAAAATCTGATCTAAAAACAAAAACGTTTTCAACTTGGATGTAAGCCCTCTAAGTTATATATATATGTTTCAAACCAAAAAGTTGTTGACGAGGGTAAGAATATGTTAAAGACCCAATTAACCATTGATCTAAAAACTCTAGGAAAGTTGGATACAAATTTGGTTAAACCTTTAACCCTTAGGATCATAACATTTTACTATGCTTCCGAATCCGACGCCCACGACGGTCCACTTTATCGACACTGACCCGACAGTAGCCATTTCATTCATCTATCAGTATTTAATGATTTAATGCTATGCTCATAAATAATACCAAGACATTTTAATCCAATCTCTAAATTGTCCCCTCCGTGACTTGAACTGGCCGTAACGTGATCTCTACTTCGATACCAGCTGTTGAAGATCCAATCATTGATCCAAAAATACCAAAATCATTGGATACTAATTAGATTAAGTCTTTAACCCTTAGAATCATAATAGAATATTGTCGGCCGTCAACTTTTATATTGATCATCTTTTTCGTAACTTGATTCATTGGAAGCTCTTATTAAGCGGCTCAGGAGTACTGGCTAATGCCAATATCCTTTGGAGCAAATGGTAAGATTTGGTCTGTATAAAAAGAAAAGAGTACTGGCTGGCAGTAAAAAAAAATATAAAGACATGATATGCATCTCATAAATTGATCAGTCCTTGTTACGTACGTTTCTATTCGTCGGTACTTTCTAGCGCCAGTTTTCCTCTAAAAGGGGTTTATCAACGATAAGAGAAATTTTACATGAAAGTTAATTTACACCACATATCTTCACCTAATTAATATTTGATTTATTATTTTTATTTTTCTATCTTAATATTTAAATATGTGTATTTAAATAGGATAAAAATAACAAATCATATATTAGTTACCTAGATATGTGTGGCAGTAGCATTTGATCAATTTTAGTCAGAGTTTAGTTAAATTGTACAAAAATTCACTATAATGGACTCATAAATAAATAAATAGTAATTTTAGCTCAAGATTTATTCACCGCCCAATCCCTTGGCTAAATATTATTTTTACCATAAACAATTATCTTTTTGCTAACTGTTGTTCCTCTCGCGCAAGAAGAAAAGATAAAGAAAATTCATTATTTTTTTTTTCTTGTTATTGGTGGCGTGCGATCACAGCTGTTACATTTAAAAAAAAAAATGGGTACATTATTGAATAAATAATAGAAGAAAAATTATATTAGTAAACCGGTTGGTAAACTACACCTTCCATAAGGTTTATATAGTTAAATTTGGTTTGCTAAACTACACCTTAGAAGATACATAAAAATAAAAATAAAAATCATTATTTTTCTATTAGGAATAATATGAATGTTAGAAAATAAATATGTATGTTTTAATAACGAATAAATATTTAAATTATAATTAGAATTAAAATAAATGAAAAAATCAAAATCAATTTTTTAATAAAATAATGATAGATTTAGAGAATCTGTTATTTAGTGTTAATCAGAAGTGGCTAACTAAATTTATAAAAGTGAATTTTGTAACTAAATTTTGGTCAAACTTTGTTGAGTCCACAACTAATACTCTAAGAGCACCAGTAGTGGACTCAACAAAATTATATTTTAGCCAAAATTTAACTAGATTGTATAAAAATTCACTATAGTAGGACTCAACAAAACTACAATATTTTTAACTTTGATTATTTTCACTGGTTAAATCTATTAAGTTCAAGTTACTGGCCAAATATTATTCTGGCATAAAAAATTCCTTCTCCTGCGTGTTATTCGTTTTGCACAAGCTTAAAACTCTAGAAAATTCATCTTTGTCTCAAAAGTACGAAATGCCCAAATCCCAAACTCAACTACAGAAGACAACCAGTCTCTATCAGTCATCATTTCAATGACATGATATCATCTTGTTGGAATGCTAGCTTAAAGTTCTAGTTATGCAATATTATAATTAGTTGATGCCAATTTTTTCTTTTAAAATCTAATATCAACGTTAGAAAATTAATGTATATTTTTTTAATAACTAATAAATATTTAAATTACAATTAAAATTAAAATAAATAAAAATATCAAAATTAATATTTTAATAAAATAGTGATAGATTTGGAGAGTGCTATTTAATATTATTAAAAAGTAGCTAACTAAATTTATAAAAATCATGAATTCTTTAGCTAAATTTTATTGAATTCACGGCTGATACTCTTAAGGATAATTGAAGCAAAAGCGTGTTTTGATAAGACAATATGAAGTTCAGGCCAGACAACCAAAATTTTGATGTTTACGCGTGTCTAAATATGCCAATAATTATCATTTGAAATGTTTTCACAAGATTCCCTTTAAATATAGAAATGATTTTATCTTATTTTTTTTATTAACATAATTTTTTCAAAATTTTTATATAAATTATAATAAATAATTTAATTTTTTAAAATTTTAAAATAATAATCATATTTAATTTAATTTTTATCTAAATTTATCTCATCTTATTTTACTATCTAAATAAAACTTAAATGAGCGCGGGTTATACGTAACGATCATTTCAAGTTAAGAAAAATGGCTAATTAAAGGACTTCTTTGAAGTTAGGGTTTCAAGCGATACCTAATCCTTACCGTCCAGCGCATGCAGCGTCGGTCCAGATCACTCAGAGCTCAAGTACTAGGGGAGAACATGCATCATGTGCAGCATTCATTTTGTTTTGTCCTGATGTAGTAGGAGCGGCCAGCATCCGCATGAAGCTATTGGTGGGGCCAAGGGGCAAGGGACAAGCTTTATTATCAAGAGTGAATTAGGATAATAACAAGGATCGGAGGAGATCAATTAGTGCCTAGGGAGTCTGCATTAGTACTTGCTTTATTCATCATTAGAAAATAAACCATCCTTTTGTTTTGGGGTAATATTACAGGAGTCTGCAGGAAGGAGTTGTACTCTTCTTTACGATCTTTTGATATTGAACTCTTCATTAGTTTTAGTTCGATCTTGATTATGATCTCATACATACTTATTTTAAGTACAAAATCCATCGAAACATCATAATTACTAGTACACTACTGCTGTATAATGACCCTTACGAGTTTAATTGCGGCAGTATCTCCATGCAGAACAAAGCTGCAACTTGCAAATGAAGCCAATATTTACAGATCTAATTAATTTAGAACTTAGGCCAACCCGTCACGTCCAAGTACTAAATTCTCTTTGTCAGAGTCAAAACTAACATCTGTTCAAACACGTTGCCAAAACTAATCTTTAGGATGCGTTTGGATGTTAAAATAAGTTGAATTGAATTGAATTTAGATGATAAAATATTATTAGAATATTATTTTTTATTATTATTATTATTTTGAGATTTGAAAAAATTGAATTGTTTATTATATTTTATATTAAAATTTAAAAAAATTATAATGATGAGTAAGATGAGATGAATTTGATTAGAGAACCAAACGAAACCTAAGGGTGCGTTTGGTTGTTGAAATGAGTTGAGTTGAGTTGAGTTTAGATAATAAAATATTGTTAAAATATTATTTTTGAATATTTTTATTGTTTTAAAATTTGAAAAAGTTGAATTGTTTATTATATTTTGTATTGGGATTTGAAAAAATTGTAATGATGAGTGAGATGAGATGAGTTTGGTTAAGGAACCAAACGAAGCCTAGTGTTATCAAAACAAATCCCCTAATCTTAGTGCTGTCATATCAAAGCAGGCAGACCCTTTTTTTTCAAAAGATCATGCAGCTCGATCGGACTCTCACTACTCATGCGACCAGACAAGCGGCGCAGATTATAATTAGAATGTTACGACTTTAACTGGCCGGAATGCTACTTTCCAAGCGGTTCGGCGCACCAAACACGTATTGATGATGACATAATTTTTTTATTAAAAAATAATAAAAGAATGAAAAATCTTTAAAGAAAAAGAAGATTTTTTATTTTATAAAAATCATTTTTATTTTTAATTTACACCGTTTCATTAAACAGATATGTTATATGTAAGTATCGATGCTAGATTTAGTGTGTGAATTCACTTGCAAAAAGACTTTAAGTGTGGTTTGGATATAAAAATTATCTCACTCTATTTCATTTTATCTCATCATTATAATTTTTTTAATTTTTCACATAAAATATAATAAATAATTAAACTTTTTCAAATCTTAAAACTATAATAATATTAAAAAATAATATTTTATTCAACTTATCTAAAACAATCTCATCTCACTATTCAAGCTCATTTAGATAGTGAAAGTATTACGTCTCATTTCATATCATCTTAACTCATCTCATCATTAAAATTTTCTTTAATTTTTATACAAAATATAATAAATAATTTAATTTTTTTAAATCTTAAAATAATAATATTATTAAAAAATAATATTTTAATAATATTTCCTTCCAATTTTAAATTTCACGTAAAATCATATCATCTTACCTTAGCTTTATAATCTGGCCGAGTTGAAAATCTTAAGGAATTGGAAAAGCGGCTAATTCAGGCGCTGAAACCTTTGACGTTCTCAAAGTAATGTAAGAGAAAAACTACTAAAAAAGAAAGAAAAAACTATATATTTGTCTTTTGTTTTCTTAATTTTAGCGGCCATGATATTTCCATGTCAGAGAGTATGATCGCTATACGTAAATAAATAATAGTAACGATAAACAACACTTTTTAGTTTTTACAATATATAATATAAAATAAAAATATTTTTATAAAATGATGTTATTTTTATATTATATTTTATAATAATACTCCTTATTTTGTAAAATATATTGTAAAAAATACTGTATATTTATAATTTTTCAATAAATAAAATAAAAAACACTATTTGTCTTTTTTTGTTTCTTAACGTTGTGGCGAAAGCAACCTCTACTCATACATGAGCCCCGGCTAAGATTGCCTTGGCCATCTCTATAAGATGAAGAAATAACATCCCGGCAGATACAGGAACACTCAACGTAACGACTGCAGCCATCCCCAGCGCCCAACTTGGCCTAATACTCATCAAATAAGACTGCAACTGCCCTATTACTTCGCAAACATCCTCATCATAATGCGTATAATATTGCTTCTCCCACTCCATCCAGTTCGATGGTGGCTCTGCCTGACTCGTCTCTGAAATCTTCATCTCCCTGATGCGCATTCGCAGCACGATCATGTTCTCGTCCACGAGCCTACCCCCATAATCTCGTCCATTTCTTTCTCTACCTGCATTCACAGTCAGCCCAACGTGTTTTCTCCGGCAATTACGTGATGGCAACGACATAATAGGCCGCCATGGAAGCAGGCCGGCGGCTGATGAAAGTCTGGTTGCTTCCATTGATGCAGTTTCTGGCAGCTAGTAGCGATCGATCGAGCTAACTCAAGCAAATTAATCAGCTTGCAGTATGATTGCGAAATATATGAACTTGTTAATTTTTTCTTTGGCTAATGAAGCAAATATATACCATATGGGAAACTTAACGTGAAAGGAAGGAACATACCTATAGATCACGTACAAGCTGTGATATTGGAGAATATCAGATCGAGGTTACGTGATAAAACAAAAGACGTTTAGATTGTTATCGAGGAAGCTTCTATATTGTCTAAACCGTGTTGCAAGTGGCATAAATGGCAACGCGTCTTACTGTGTGGTACGTGTGCCGTGTGGTACGTGTGTTCTTGTATACAGCTTGGAGACGAAGGTTCGGTTAATTAAGGAACAATTAATTAATATATACACTACAACAAATATTGCTTTTTTCCATGAGTGATAGTTGTGGGAAAAAGTAAAAATTAGTGGAAAAAATTATTTTCCCACCAATTTTGTCCGTGGGAGGCTCGTGGCATATAATTCATGAAGAAAGAATCTTTTTCCACCGAATCACAAGTTCATGAGAAAAGCCTTCTTTTTCCCACGACATTTGTGGCGGTTAAAAATATTTTTCTTCGTGGCAAATAAGTTCTCATCTGGTATAATGTTTTGAAAATAACATCATTCTCCATGAACAGAAGTTGTGAAAAATAATGTTTACCCATGATATATCTTCATGAAAAAAGTTGCCTTTAATATTTCTGATAACATACTTCATGAGAAATATAAAGTTTTCCACAAAGTATTTTGTTAGAAATATTTATTTATGAAGAAATTTTATTGTGGGAAATAAACACTTTCAACAAAAAAAAAAAAAAAACATTTGCCACGAGTTTTATTCGCGGCAAATGAGATTTCAGAAAAAAAAATATATATATATATATATAAACATTAACCCATGAGACTGATCAGTCTCATATAGGCTATAATTATTATATCCGAACCTTAGAGATCAAAATTCATGCTTATAATAATTTTAAAATATATATATATATAATTGTACTAACATTCATAAGAAAAACTTCTAATGAGAATTCAAGAGAGGAAATTGTCCATACAATTTATACACATATATCATACAACCATAAAACTTTATAAGTTACAATTCATGGCTCTACAAAACCACAACTATACAATCCATTCAAGCTTTATAAGATCAACATACAATCCATTCAAAACACTCATTTGTTTTTACAAGCTTCATCCATACCCAATACATTTAATATATATACAAATTAAATGAATTAAACCAACATCATCATCATACTTTACAAACTCACTACAACTTCATCACTTAATCCCAACACTTCAAAATAATTTATCTTCATCCTAACTCCATTCTATGCTCAAACATCAACACAAGTGAAGCCACTCCATTCTATCCACTCCATTGCAATCCAAATAGGCTATCGTCCAACCAACAAGCAAAAACAAAATCCACTTTAGAACCAATGACAGATTATAACTAACCCAAACAACTACATTTAATTAAAATTTGTTTATAATTAAACAACCTTTAATTTAATTAATCAATTCTAAAAATACATAAGTTTTTTAAACTAAGCCCCAAGTCAAAGTGTGCTTATTAATCTAAGAGATAGGGAAATAGAGGTTATACCAAAACTCTTGGGGCTAAGAATGTCTCGGATGGTGTGGTGGTGAAGCTGGCCGTAAGCTTGAGACAGGAAAAGTAGCTGCAAGAACAAGAACTTTCTCATCATTGTGCCCTACACCCTAAATCGTAAGAAAGAAAAGGTCCAGTGATGTTAAGATCTAATAAATTGAAACAATTAATCAAATTCAAAGAATGTTGAAACAATAAATTTTAATTCATTTATCACTTTGGCCAGCCCAACCTAAATCCATCACCCAATCCAAGACACAAGCTTTCCATCACAAAAGAATTCAGTTGGCTTCAAAATAATACCCAAATCAAATGGAGTCAAGTTAGGGTATATATATGATGCACTCACTTCATGTACCTTAAAAATTGAAAAGATTAAAAAAGAATGATAAATTGAAGAAGAAAAGTAATAAGAAAATAGAAGAGAGTTATGGATTCTATCACAGTGGCATAAACATGAAAAATACTTTCGATACAAGAAAGCAGTGCAACATTTAAATATAAGTTCGATCATCCATCATGCCCAAACTATCCACGAGTATGAGCACTCTTTGTAACAACCTCCAACATGAGGAACTAGAGGAAACAGCTATAGAAGCAAGGTTGATATAGTCGAGAAGAAACTCTTTGTGCATGGAAAACACCTCAAACATCCTAAATATATATATACAGCTCCAAAAGGAAAAAGATTGACTATCCAAAAGGAAACTCTTTGTGATCATATAATATAGTAAAGACATGATTGGGAAGCTTAGGATCAAATCCATTGTGCGTGTGGGAGAGCATGATAAAACGTACGTATAAGCTGGTATTAATGCATGCTCTATAAACATGAAAATTACCAAGCTAACCAAAAGCATGTTTAAAAATTCAGACCTAATAACTTGGAAAATTACCTTTGTTAGGTTAATACTTTTTTAAACAATACAAATCCAAAATTTTAGAATTTTCAAGACCCAAATCTTAATCCCCCCGCCAAATCCATGATCTATCCTAACGCACTAATAATTTATCGGATGTTCGATAATGGATAATCGAAACAATTTCGTCATAGCACGCATATTCTTGGATTGAACATGACAACTTACAAGGCGCATGCAGCTAGCCAATGGTGCATCATGTTCATGAACATATATGAACATATACAAGGCTGAACCACACGAATACATGATTAACCTAACATGAAGCAAAATATACCCTTTGGTTATCATTGAATAATAGATTTATAATCTAATTGTGAGCAGAATAAATATATAGTAGTATTTAACAAATTTAAGGGGCATGGATGTCTCTATTTAGTAAATCCATGGAATGATCTACAAAGTGCCATGCATGCACCTAAGGGCAGTAGTCTACTCATGAGAATTTAGGTTGGCAAATGTTATTATTGAAGATTTTATTAAATGTTATTATTCAACATTGGAAAATGAATTAAGTTGAATTGGAATGAAAAACTTATAAAAATAATGAATAAGAACTAAGAAGTAGTACTCGAGAGCCTTTCTTTACAATATGGTAAATATATAAGTAAAAAGTAAAACTGTGGTTTTGGTAAAATCTTCAATTAGCATCTATATATTAGTTTTTCTTTTGAGGTCAGAAGTAAAATACTTGTTATATATCGATCCACGCTAATGCAAAAATTGGTACTGTACGTATAAGTTGTTATAGTGGCGCCATCTACCTTTTTTTTTTCTGATAGGTAAAAAAGAAACAAATTGACAAACTAAGAAACTTGATAAACTAATATAGTCTCAACAAATATACTAGGGGTGAACACCAATCAAAATGCATAGTAATTCTAGGCAATATCTTCTTTTATAAGAATTCAGACCCAAATTAAAACTAAAATAGTCTAGAAAAAGCATAACCATGTAACATGAACAAACAACAAAAAAACTAAGAGCTTGAAACAAGAGAAAGACCTAAAAAAAATAGTAAAGGATAAAAAAAGAACCCAAAAAATCCTGAAGCTAAGACAAATAAATCTGCACCTCGGTAACTCAGTGGTCTTCACCTGCTATAATCCTCTGCATGCACAAGCAAACCAAAAATAAAACATAAAGCAAAGCCAACTGACTATTAAAATGGAATCAAATACCAAGCCAATTAACGAAATGAGCACAAATTTTATAGGATGAGTATTCAACGCAAATATAGAAAGAAAAATAAGAGTAAACCACAGCTTGTCAAGAATAAGTTTTGTAACTGCACTGGGAGGAAGTTGAGAAAGAGAGGATGAGGGAGGGAACACATTAGCTAAAAAGGAAAGTGGAAGGCATTGCCATAATAAACAAGTTAACTTTGTATAGTTCAAGAATATATAGCCAAAAGAAAAACAAAAGTTCAACAAAAAATAAAACCAAGTAAAGAGTAAATATAAGGTAAAACAATTAGAGATAAAAAGTGAAACTTAACCATCAGAAGTATGGATAATCAACTTCCTACAAATTCATTGGCCTAAAGACAATAAAAATGAAGCACTCTCAAGTGGTGAACTGTAAATATTGCAGTGTAAAGCTAAAAAATTCACTACTTTGCCATTGTTAACTGACATATGTAGTTCATTGAATATAAATCAACTAATATATAGTAATTGACACATGCAGTTTCAAATTAATGCAACAAGTTTACATGACTAAAGGAGTATCTATAATCCTAAGACAGTATCTATAATCCTAAGACAGAACACATAGTACAACCTCAAAACAGAACACACGGCACCAACATATATACATACACAAAATCATACTAAAGTACCTATGGTTAAACCAAGCTCATTAACAAAATACCAAATTCGAAACATAGGAAATAATATAGTAAAACATCTCTATCATCATTCGGTTCGGACCAAAACAGAGCATTTATAAAATTTTGCAACATAGAGAAATAACCACAACCCAAGACACAAGCTTTCCATCACAAAAGAATTCGGTTGGCTTCAAAATAATACCCAAATCAAATGGAGTCAAGTTAGGATTTTTACCTTGGTTCTTAGCTCCTTCTCAAGATGTAAAATGGAGGACCAAATAATGCTATAGGCATGTAGAGGAAAGAAGACAAGTGATTGCACTGAAAAACCCCAAACCGAAAGGGGGAAAGCAGATCGACGGTGAGGGGGAGGGAGATCTTCGGCGGAGGGGCTAGGGACCGTTGGGGGGTTAGGTACGCCGGAAGCTAGAGGTAGTGTGGCGGCTGCGGACGCGGCGGCACTGGGAATCGGAGGGAGAAAGGAATTCGAGGGAGAAGAGAGAGGGAGATTGGCGTGAGAGAGAGAAGCCGCGAGGGAGGGACTTGGTGGGTTGGCCGGTGACGCTGGAGGTGGACCGTGCCGGTGGGTCGACGGCGGCGTGCAATGGCTGCTGCGTGGAGGCACGAAGAGTGCGGATCGGGGGGGGGGGGAAGAGGGATTAGGGAGATACGGGAGGGGGAAGGAGACGCTGGAGGGAATTAAAGGAACGAGGGAATACGTAGGCGTTTTAAATCCAATTCTGGTAAGACTATTTTCCGCGAGATAATGTCGCAGAAAAAAAATAATAACCTTGTGGCAAAAACTAATAACCCACGAAAGGGCATATTTTTTTTAGATTTATTTTCGGCGACTTTTAATCGCCGTAAAAAACGTCAGTTTCATGGTAAAAAATCTTTTTCTCACAAAGTTTTACTTACGAAGGTCGTCTCATGGCAAAAGGTTAATACTTTTTTCCACAAGCAATTTTCGTGTCATAAGCCTACTATTTGCCACTATTGTTTACCCTGGAAAAAGAACTCGTGGGAAAAACCCACATTTATTGTAGTGATATTGTGATATTATCTAATTGGGCCACAACTAATTTGTCATTATTAAATAAGTTAGGTATATATAGGACAAATTAAAGGGAAGAACCTGATAATTAACAAGCATCGATAGTCACACATGATCTGATAACTTTTTGAAGTCGCGTTGAAGACACTAATTGGGACTCGATCATTCGATGATCAGTATTTGCCAGCTTGTGGGGCCTAAGAATTCCAACAATTAGCATCTAATGCCATCACTTTCATTGGCGGGCGGTTTCCAAATTAAACAGTACTACAAATAGGGCTGCACACGGTCCGGTCCGGTCCAGTCCAACGATAGACCGAAAACTTTCGGTCCATCGTTTGGACCGGACCGGACCGGACCAAACACTTAAGGGGATCGGACCGGACCGGTAGCTATCGGTCCGGTTCGGTCCATTCGGTCCGACCCTCTTTTTTTTAAAAAAAAAAAATCAATTAATAAAAAAAATTATTTACATTACTAAATTAAACTAAGTGACTTATTAATATGGATTATGTAACAAACTCAATAAAAAAATATTTTATATGGTCAATGATAATAAATTAGATAAAAATTACATTATTGATGATGTTAATTATTATTTTATTACTAACTTAAAGTATGTTAATGCATAATGAGCCATATACAACTTTTAACATTTTGTATATGAAGTAATAAGTATGAATAATTTAATTATCCATACATATTATATCCATAATTGAGAAAGATATATACTTAACATACTATTATAAATAAGAATAAAATATTTAATTATACATACTATTATAAATTTATAAATTTATAAATTATACATATATTATAATTTACACTATAACTCTTAATACTTAATAGTATTAGTAATATATTAAAGAATATATTAATACATTGATACTAAATATATATAGTGATAGACTTATAGTGATTAGTTATTATGAATCATGATTTAGAGTAAGTAAATGACTCAAATTCAATGTATTATAAATATTATAATTTATGATTCTAATACTATAATGACAATTATAGTATAACTATATAATAGTATTAGTATAAAGTATTAGACTATTAGTAATATAGTATTATAGTATTATAGTATAGGCTATAGCTATATATTAGTAATATTAGTATAAGTATAATATTAATTGTATAAGTATAACTAATAAACTATAGTATATAGTTAATAGTTATAACTATACTAAATAATTATAACTTATACTAATATATAAATTAGTTATAATAAATCACTATAATATGGTATAACTAAACTAATATAACTATTAGTATAACTATATAATAATATTAGTATAAAGTATTAGACTATTAGTAATATAGTAATATAGTATAGGCTATAGCTATATATTAGTAATATTAGTATTAGTATAATTGTATAAGTATAACTATAGTTTATAGTTAATAGTTATAACTATACTAAATCATTATATATAGTTAATAGTTATAACTATACTAAATCATTATAACTTATACTAATATATAAATTAGTTATAATAAATCACTATAATATGGTATAACTAAACTAATATAACTATTAGTATAACTATATAATAATATTAGTATAAAGTATTAGACTATTAGTAATATAGTAATATAGTATAGGCTATAGCTATATATTAGTAATATTAGTATTAGTATAATTGTATAAGTATAACTATAGTCTATAGTTAATAGTTATAACTATAATAAATCATTATATATAGTTAATAGTTATAACTATACTAAATCATTATAACTTATACTAATATATAAATTAGTTATAATAAATCACTATAATATGGTATAACTAAACTAATATAACTATTAGTATAACTATATAATAGTATTAGTATAAAATATTAGACTATTAGTAATATAGTAATATAGTAATATAGTATAGGCTATAGCTATATATTAGTAATATTAGTATTAGTATAATTGTATAAGTATAATCATAGTCTATAGTTAATAGTTATAACTATACTAAATCATTATAACTTATACTAATATATAATATAATTATAATAAATCACTATAATATGGTATAACTAAACTAATATAACTATTAGTATAACTATATAATAGTATTAGTATAAAGTATTAGACTATTAGTAATATAGTATATGCTATAGCTATATATTAGTAATATTAGTATTAGTATAATTGTATAAGTATAACTATAGTCTATAGTCAATAGTTATAACTATACTAAATCATTATAACTTATACTAATATATAATATAATTATAATAAATCACTATAATATAGTATAACTAAACTAATATAACTATTAGTATAACTATATAATGGTATTAGTATAAAATATTAAACTATTAGTAATATAGTATAGGCTATAGGTTATAGCTATATATTAATAATATTAGTAATTTAGTATAAGTATAATTGTATAAGTATAACTATAGTTTATAGTCTATACTTATAACTATATTAAATCATTATAACTTATACTAATATATAATATAGTTATAATTTCTTATAAACTTATAACTTATAATAAATCACTATAATATAGTATAACTAAACTAATATAACAACTAATATAACCATTAGTATAACTATATAAAATATATAATAGTATTAATAGTCTATACTTAATTATAATATAGTATAATTATATATATAAATTAATTATATATAAAAATTAATTATATTTGGTCCGGTCCGGTCCGGTCCGGTCTGAAAATCAGCCGGACCGTGGACCGGACCGAATTCATTCGGTCTAAAAAAAAATGGACCGGACCGGACCGGACCAAATTCGGTCCGGTCCGGTCTGGTCCAAAATAATCGGTCCGGTCCGGTTTTCTCGGTCCGGACCGACCGATTATCAGCCCTAACTACAAATACCATCACTTGGCTCATTCTTTTCCATGCATTTCCTTCTGGTTTTTCTATTGGATTTTCCGGATCCCCGATCCTTACGATAAGAATTAATTTATTCATGATGTTAGCCCCTTTTTTTTTTTTTTTTAATATTAGCGCGCTCCGTGTTAATTTATATTTATATATATATAATATATATATATTCAAATCATCTATGCATGAATTAATTTTTAAGCATAAGATTAACCAGTACTACTACTAGTACTAAATCTATATTGCCATATATATATGTATGATGCCTGAAAAAAGCTCAACTCTTCGAGCACTATATATTGAACCGCTAGCTAGGCTGGTGTGGATCCTAAAAAACTAAAGACATTAATTCCGATGATCGTGATCAAGTTAATAATATTCTTAGAGATAAATCAAGCGGAAATGAAGACCATGAGAGAGAAGATGGCCTATTTGCATTCCATACTTGGACTTCTTCTAAAATGTCTACTTTTTAATATTGTCCTTGGATATTGCTTCATGACTTCTTCAAGTAGCTGACTAATTCATGTGACCGCGCGTTTGATAAATGTTGTTGTAGGTATATATGTTGTAAAAAATGGATTTGGACGTTTATCATGTTCTCTGTCATGTTAACGGAATTTTATGTGTCCGACTCAATCTCCATCGGACCATCACAATTAAAACTCGGAGGCCACCTTCTTGGGACTAGGATATACAATGGTAGGTAGTCCTCTCACTTCCCTTTAAAAGTAAAACCCATTCCTAAGATGCAGATAGGATTCGATATATATATGTCAAGCCCCTAGCTAGCTTGTTCTGTTGGTACAAAGGGGGCTGCAAAACAAAAAATAATGAGACAAAAGTTTGCTTCAAAATTCGTTACAATGTCGCTTTTCTTAAGACAATATTCGCCCCCACCAATAATGATATGCATACGGATTATAAGCGAATTTACCTCTAAAATACAATAAAGTCCAGAACAAATCTGTTTGTCTAACTGTGTTATGCACACACGAAATTAGACACTGAATATCCTTAAATTTTGCTATTCAACTAAGAGATTAAAAATCTGTTTTCTATAGAATAAATAGATCCTAATAATAAGTTTTGAAGAAATGAAAACTTTTGAAAGAAATAGAATTTCGAAACTGCTTTCTATATTCTATCAATTCTATGTTGAATTCATAGGCCAATGTATCTATTTATAAAAAGCTAAAGAATGCGAATGAAAAGTTATAACTTTTCATTTTTTTGAAATATGATCTGTATATATATTATGCATGTTACCAAAGACATTCCAACGGTCACGTTGCTTCCCACCATCCGGTTTGTCCAGGTTCGAGTCCCTAGCACTTTTTGCATTTTTATTTGCAAGCACTTGTGTGCCAAACGCCGTACGCACATGGGCTAGCGTGCTACTGCACCTTGTGCTGCTGGGCTGCACGCCTAGATTGCATGGGCTGACTGTTTCCCAGCCCGTTTTCACAATAAACATTAAAAAGGTATCTTATTGTGCTTCAAACCTCTACCCACTTGATCAATTCAAGTGTTCTATACCGGCAATATTATAATACAGACCCAAAATATTATAACCACAAGCAATAGTTTATAAATTGCTTATAAACTTTCCATAATTTCTTTCTTTCTAAAATAATTCATAACTTCTAAAAATAAATCTTCAAATATTATTAATAATAAATATAATATAT
The DNA here is from genome assembly GCA_029856935.1 of Cyclocarya paliurus. Classification (NCBI taxonomy): domain Eukaryota; kingdom Viridiplantae; phylum Streptophyta; class Magnoliopsida; order Fagales; family Juglandaceae; genus Cyclocarya; species Cyclocarya paliurus. The sequence goes on along the minus strand of CM056946.1, from coordinate 38,367,553 downwards.
ACTTATTTTGAAAATATTTCCAACATGTTCCACAGCCAAGCCACTGACACCCATTAAACCATGATTTTAAACCATCGCGCGCGCGCACTTGCCACCGCATGACATATTGTTACAAGTCGACTGCTTATTAATATTATCATCATTTTGTTGGTAAAATTAATGTGCTTGCAAACACATCCAGCTAGCAGTGTTGTTATCTGTTAATTCGATCCGTTCAAATTGATGATTATTTGGATATTGATATAGACGATTATTTCCGCTATTTTGGTTTCTAGCTTCACTTACTTACCAATCGATGGTGGAAAGTGAAACTGATTAAGTGCTGATTAATCATACCGGCAATTTTCAGGCAAAGCCCTTATTTATATTCAAATATAGCAGCCAGCTTCAGGGATGGTGGGTAAGGAGATATTCTAGCATAAACCCAAACCATGCTCATTTGACCCTAGAAATAAGTCAATAACTTCTTTTCTTTTCTTTCCTTTAAAAGAAAAAAGAAAAAGAAGAAGAGTCTAGCTATATCTCCCACATTCAAGCATTAAAAAAAACTCCTTTGAACATATAAAGAGCCTGAAATTATTTAGTAAGCATGAACTTTTTAACAAATCAAAGAACATAATCAAATAATGCTCCATTCAAAGAATCTTGCCATTCCCAGTAAAAAGATGGGGAACATGCAGTGAAATATACAATATACAAAAATCCACGCATGATCGATGATGATCAGTATTTACATATATGGGTCGATAACTACTGCAAGAAATCAAATCAAACTTGATGAACGGCAGAGAAGAACCCACTAGCCACCTCCATCAAACGAAGCAGAATCATGACCGTTGAAGCCGGGACACTCAACGTGACGAGTGCGAGCAACCCAAAAGCCAAACTAGGCCTAGTGTTCATCAAATATGACTGCAGTAACCCCACCAAATCACAAATATATTCGTCATAGCATGCGTAATACTGCTTCTCCCATTCCATCCATTCCTCCGGAGGCTCGTAATTCCTCTCAATCACTTTCATCTCGTGAATGCGTTTCCTCAAAATGATCATGCTTTCATCGACCGAGCAGGATCCTCTATAGCCTGGCTCGTGGCCGGACTCACCGGAGTCTCTTCTAGCTGCAAAAACCATGGCCCTCGATCTTTTCCCTCCATGCAAGAATCTCGCTTTGCCGAGGGAAAACGGTGGAGGAGGGAGTACTACAGAGAAACATCGAGAGGTTGCTTCCATCCTGACCAAAAGTGAACGATATATGTTTTGCTGAAAAGAGAAACCAAGTAAGGAATGATGGATGCGGAGAAACTGCCTTCCATATATTTATAGATTTCAAAGTCAAGATCTAAGGTCGGAGAGAACTTTACTGGGTAATGGACGCGTGTCCCTAATTTCTCTGCATCTCACCTTCCCCTCTAATATTTTATTCCTCGATATAAATCTTCGGCGTTTCTCATTGGCCTTCTGCTTCTTGGAAAGCTCGCTAGAATAAGGTCGGCTCTTACAGTACGATTATTGATTAAAGAAGAAAGAAGAAAATTCAATCTATTATTTGGGGTTACTAATCTATTATTTGTTGTAGTTTGTACGTGTCTAACACAATGCATGCCGGATTACCAGGTATTTACATGTGGGCACGTACTATCATACCAAGAAAGGGGCATCTAGTACGTGTCGCTGCATAACCAGGTGACGATTGTAATATTGCCACATGGCAAAGTTTAGATGCATATCAATAATCAAAGAGCCGAATGACAGCCGCCGGCGTAAGTTCTTACCAAAGATCAGGGCCGGCTCTTCCATTAGACTAATTAGACAATTGACTAAGGACACTAATTAAAAAAAGCCTCAAAAAATATATATATAAAGTAAAATTTTTAAAAATATATATATACTTAATAAAATATTTTAATTAACTCAATAAAAATGAAAATATAAATAAAATCAAATAAATATTATATCATTATTAATTTTTAAAAGTATCACAAATAATAATTATTTTATATATTCTAGAATACATTTCTATTTTGTCATTATTAATTTAATATATAATTAATATGAAAATTATAAATATCAAAATCTAATTGTTTAGCATTCATAAAAAGTTTTTGTATGGTCCTTTAAAGAGCTAAGAGTCCACTTTTTTTCAAATATGTAAGTTGTTTATAGAACTTTATTAATAATAATGATTATAATTGTATCCAAGAGCCTAAAGTATTTTGTAAAACTAGATTTAATAAAATTCTTTCTAATCAAAAATTTCCTAATAAAGTCAAGTCAGTTATTAATTGAAAATGTGGTATAAAATCTTAATCAATAATTTTACTTCACAAAATTATATGAATTATTTTTTAAATAAAAATATAATATAAAAATAATTTTATTTAATTTTATTTAATTTTATTTAAAAAAAAAAAAAAAACCTCACCCAAAATTTTAACTAATTAAGCCCAGCCCTGCTCAAGGCCAGGGACTCCAGATACCAGAAGGAACACCTTAGAGCACTAGCATTGGATTGGTTAAATCCATCTTCAAATTTTAGCCAATATCACACTTTTTTACATTTACATATTCTATTTAAATTCAATCCCCACATTGGATTAGCCATTTACTCTCTCTATAATAATAAAATATTATTAAATTAATAATTTTGTTATTTAATTTTTTTATATCACATTTTATAATTCTACCAATTTAATATTAATAATAATTATATTCTAATTAAATTAATATTAAAAAAATCATATTTTTAAAAGTCATTTAATGCTAATAACAAAAAATATTTGATTAAACTCATCAAAAACTCTATCTAAATTTCTTAATTACAAATCAAATAATATTTTTATTGGAGTGAGAAATTAATATTTTAATGTTTGCTTGGAGTGAGAAATTATTATTTTAACTTTTAGTGAATCAATTTGGTTCTTCAAATTTGGTTAATCACTGTAGCTAACATCCAAATTATTTTAGAGATGCCCAATCCAATGTGAGGACTTTTTAGCACATATTATCTAAAATTTGGCCAATCTTTAGTTTTAGCCAAGCCAATACTAATGCCCTTAAATCGGACAGCAGAACCCTTCGATTTTTGTGTCATTTTTTGCCTAGACAAAAATATGGAAAGCTTTGTGCGCTGCATTACGGAAAAAGGAAAATGATACTTTGTCTCCTCATTTTACCTGCTAAATTTAATCGCTTGTGTATTTAATTTTTTTTATTTAATGATTAAAAAAATAATTTTTAATATATTAACGTATTTTTTTATTTTTTTAAAATATTTAAATATGTTAAAAAAATATGAAAAGAAAAATAAAAATAAAAATACACATATTTGCCTATCGGTCAAACTCTGCTGGGGAGAATCCCAAAAACGTGGTTGAGACTTTAAGCTCACGCAAATGCACAACAGTAAAGCCATATGTCCTACCAGATTGTTAGGAACTTAGGACCCAACATTTGGGTCTAACACAAAATCTCAATCCTAGAAACCAATGTGATATACTTCTTTTTTTGTTCTCTTTCGACGAGTGTGATCAGTTTCGGCCTCAAGCGGCCGTGGAGGGAAATATTCAAACTAGTCCGTTTACACTTCAGAGGCATGGTCCCCAACATATTGCATTTAGTTTTGGGGGGTTAAAACCAATATGTATTAGTTGCTACATCAATTGAGAAGGAAAGAAAATACACATGAACAATATGTATGACAAACATATCATAGAAGCTAGGAACGAGTCCAGAATCTTGGGTAAAAGAAGTGAACCAGATCCTAATAAGTTGTGAAAGACTGTCAACTTCATCAGTCATCATAGGAGGAATGAGGAGACGCAGTGCATCCAGGGTCAAAGGGATCTTCAGACCCACAACAATGCCAGTATTGAACAACTTTGCCGGAGTTGGGAGTATCCATGGTACCTCCTGTGTACACACTTTCAAACTTCCTCTTTGTTTCTCCTAAGGGAGTTGGGGATGGAAAATTAATGCAAAACGAATCCAAATCAAAAGCCACAAGAAGGGCAAAAGCAGTGGGCACATATAAAATAACAAAGGAATCAGTATATATAGTAGTGGCAACTCTTGTCATGCTAATAATGTTTCACAAGCACAGATTCAAAGATCATCATTTACTCTGATCCGAACTTCCCAAGAAATTCCAGAGTCAAAAAACCAAATTGCTCTTAAATCCCCAAAATTGTAACACTGGACTGGACAAGGTATACTAGCAGATGAATGACAAAAACACACAAATATAGGTACGCATGTTAATTCTTATTTCCCCAAAATTGCAAGTGCAAGCCACCGAAAAGAAGCCTCCAGAGAAGAGACCGTCAGTCTACGACGAGAAGTTTAAAGGATGATCCCAATACACATTTTATCAACAGGCAAGTTTACATGATTAGAATCATTAGATTGCACAGACTTTCATCATTTCCTTTAATAAAACCACATCACAATGAATACTGTCATTCCTATAATTCTCTGTTTCGGCAACGCGGTGTACCAGCCATCTTCCAGGAAATAAACATATTTATGTTCAGATTCTGTTCATTACAAAATAAAAAAATAAAAAATAAACAAACCTGAATGCATTCATTTTACGATAAAATACAAATTTTTTTTTAAAGAGAAGAATCTAACGGGAACTGAAATATATTGAGGAAGCACGTACCACCAAAGTGAGCGGTGTGGAAGCGGCAAGCACGAGGGTGATTGAGGGCCGGGTCGAATTGGGTCTTACAATTCTTGCAAGTTCTGAGGGTAATTTGCTCGTTCGGTTTCGCTGAACATCGGACCGCCCGGAATCTCGGCGGTGAGTATGTGCTCTTCTGAGTCTCCGACGTCTGTAATCTCAGGGTTTGAGGAGCAATCGGTGGATTTTGATGGAAGAATAATAGAAAGCGAGCCTGTGAATGAGAAAGAGCCGCAGCCATGGCCCTCACTCTCGAGCAAAATCTTAGGGCTTTTTGTTACTCCTTTTTTCTTTTAAAATCTTACGGCGTAGCACGCACAAGAGTTAATTAAGCAGGGTAGTTGTTGGTAACTAGCGCTGGTAGTTAATGGATTTTGATCCGGCAGATCCTCGAATGGGTTGAATCCAAATGAAATGGGAGTTGGACCGGACGTGGACTTTACAAAGATCCCACACCACAATCTTTTAGTTGTAGATAGTAAACCTGTGGCCGTCCGAGACAAATTTGGTTCCCCTTGATAAATCCAATCCCATGTCGTCTTGAGATTGAGCAGTTTCCTATGATTAGTACCATGGAAGGCAAACTATGGATCTACAGACTGCACAGCTACAGATTTGTCTCGAACACAAACGCTTAATGGAATCTGCCTCTCAGCAACAACATTGGACCATTGTCGAAGCAAGAACCTTATAATGCCGATGATAAAAACTTCAGATTTATATAGTATATGATTGTTTCTCGAATAATTCGAGGGATATCATATGGATATGATACGCACAATAATAGTAGCAAACAGTAAGAAATATTAGGTGCTGGAAAAAGTTAACAATGAATTGATAATTGAATAGTCATCATAGGAGTGAGCAACATTGCATCCAAGGTCGAAGGAGTTACAAATGTTGCTATGTCTTCTGACATTTCATTACAAGCTGGACCTCTCTCTCAGATTGAACTGGTATCAAAAGTTGCAAGCATATATTTTTGTTATTACAAGCTTGCATCTTTCACCACGACAGTGATATGACAACTGCGCCTTCTTATCTGATATGCTCTTCCCCGAGCTTGAGGTCTAACTTTTTTCCTAGTAACACCCTCGTTAACTACAGCTTTACTAACTATTAAACTTCCTTCATCCAAACCCATGTTGTTAGTGGCGTTTGCTGCTGCAGAATAAACCAATTTAAGAACGGGTTCACATGCTCGGTAAGGCATGAGCTCCAGTATCATAAGTGATTCCTCGTATGACCGTCCGCGAATCTGATCAATTACCCTTCTCACTTTATTAGCAGACATTGGTACGTGTTTAGCAATTGCATATGCTTCTGCATAGGTGTTCTGCTTTCTGTCCTTTGCCACTGTCCCTGCAGTATTACATAAGCATATGAAATTATTTCTTTCATAAGTTTCTGTCCGTTTGATTATCTAATTTTATTCATAATGCACAATAGCATGAGTACTTAAAGAGTAACATGTTGATATACTGGAAATTATGAATCATGCCTTCTACAACATCCTGTTAAAGGTGCTGCAAGTATATCAGCACGCAGTGATAAATCTCTTCCAACCCAATATCACCGTTCATTTTTTCTAGGAAAGCTTATAAGCAGGAAGTTCATCCTGCCATTATATGGATAGATTTTAGGCAACAACCACAAAAAGTGATTAATTACTGCACAAAATTCCCAGACTTCCACTAGCACCTAAGTTACAAGGGAGTATACCACCACAGGTCCACAACTGACCGGCTTTTATTCTGTAATTTTTTTTTTACAAGTCATGACTCGCCATTTTGAGACATATAATATATTCGATGGCCAAGCATAAGAAAGCTACCCATAAGGATGTGGAGACTGTTAGAAGATAGTGGTCAATAAACTATATTTTAAAGAGAACTTGAGCCACATCATCTAATCCTCCAAAACATATTTACTTCAATTGAAATCTACAAAAATAAATTAATTATAAAAAAGAAATCTATACAGAGATTATAATTTTTCAGTTTTAACAAGACGTGGGGGGTGTTTGGACAACGAACAAATCCGTTAAGCACTCCACATCTCAACAGAATACCTTTCCTCTCTCGAATTTAAACTATTGTATCAAATCTCGGTGTCATTGCAAAATTATCAATCATTCATCAGTATGGATTCACCGCTAGCCTTCCAGTCTAGCATGAAACCGTCCTCATCACATCTCCGTTGGGGTCCACGGCCCAGTTGTTAATCCTCTACAACTGGTTTGATTACCTCAATGAAAATCTGTGCATGAGTTTATCTGAAATTTGAGGACTTTCATTGGATTTTCTTTATGGGATCTGGACCCAATGAAGACGGAGAGTTATAGCCTGACTTTATTACTTCATCCCATAACCGGTGGCCTATTTTGCGAAATGCACGAATTTTAAGAAAAAATATACTGCCAAAACATCTCATTTATCTATAAAATAAAATCATTAAGCTCAGATAAAATCTTCTCCTTAGAAAACTGACAGGGATGGAGGGCGTGAAATTTGGGGGTGGGTCGAGTGGGGTACCTTCAGATGGAGTAGTCTCGGAGGCCGTAGCACGAGGGCGATTAGGCACTCGGTCTTTCTGGGTTTTGGAATCCCAGGATGTTCTGCGAGGTATATGATCATTAGGCTTCGCCTGAAGTCGAATAGCCGGGAATCTGGTCTTCGAAGATGGAGCTCGGTGGAGTGCGAGAGCAAGCTGTGGAGTCTGATGGAGGAAAGCTAAGCTATGCAGCGGAGGAGAAAGACTAAGAGCCATGGCCGAGCCGAGAAACAAGCATGAACCAAGCTGCAGGGATAGGGTTGTGAGGAGAGTTGTCGTTCGTGGTTTAGGGGTTGATAACCATGGAAACGCTCACTCGCTTGGATAAAGGACTGGGCTCAGTTTCCAACTTTACTCGGGCATATAGTTATGGCCCATGGGCCCAACATTGTCAATTGCTTGCATATTGAGCCAATGATATTTGTACACCTATATTATAATTCCCGGTGATATTTCTTCCTATGTTGGGCATTTCCATCCGGGAAGGGTTCATGAAGTCTCTTTTTGGGTGAGCCTTCTTCTCCTGGATGTTCCTTGTTGAGGCGAGTAATGTCCTTTTCTGGTTGGTCACGATTCAAAGGCTCGATTGGGATCATTCTTGATTTGGGATTAGGCGATGGGGTTGGATTTTGATGGACAATTACAATCTTAGATTGCGAGGATGGAAGGATACTAGCTTACTGTAGACTAATAGGGGGTGGGGTTAAGGGTTTTACACTCCTAGGCACAAGGGAGAAAGCTGAGGATCTAGGGTGATGTGTCATACATGAGGAGCGAACTTGCACGTTGCATGGGGATGGGATCACTTTGATTGGTGGCTTCGTCTTGATGGGCTTGCTTCTCAGAACCAGAAGGATGAAAGGTAAAAGTTGGTGGGTTAAAATTAACAAAGAGAGTAATGGGCTTTTGTGGTTTTGGATTATAAGGCTCGATAACTAGCTCCAAAATTTTGAAGGCCTAGGGTGGACTTGGGAAATGTTTCAGGCCTTCATGGCAGGGCCTGATGAATGGGCTTGGTGTGAATGAAAGGTGAGGAGTCTTAAATATTTGTGAAGGACTAGGCCCAATTTCTTCCTTTATTAGTCTCAAGGGGCCTCATTGTGTTAATAGAATTGAGGACAGAAAAGGGCTCACCTTTTTGGGCCGAGAGAGAACTTGATGTTGTTGTGGGTCCATATTTTGCCCTTTGTTCTTGATATCCCTCAATAGCCATGTAGATCAGCCTCGGATCACCACCCGCTCTTACTACATACAATCATAGATGCTCGTAAACTATCCTCATTCAAATTTGAAGCTTGGTTCATGAACCACTTAGCCAGAATATCATCAGAGAAACTTGGAATAGTACCTTCAGGGTAACCCAGCATATATTCTTTGCAAGAAAATTAGGGCAACAAAAGGCGCTTTTAAGCTTTGGAACAAGACCCACTTCAGAAGAATTTAGACTAATATTCAAAGATTAAAAATTAATTAATAGAAATCCAAAGTAACCCTGCAAATAGATATAATCAAGAGAGAGAGAGAAACAAGTGTAGCAAAACCTTTGTCAACAGTGAGAAAATGAAGAGACACTTTGGAAGTAAAAATCAAGAATCTCATGGCTCACTTCAACAGATCTCAATACAAGATTCTTCCATCTTTCAACAACAATCAAAAAATGGAAGAACTCTATAGATTCCATCAAGCTGAGTCTAGGTAATTGGTCTACTAACCCCAATACAATTGAACATGCTTTCATAAACTCATTTTAGATCCCTTTACTTATCTTCAAATTCAAACTTCTCGAACAATTTGGACAACCATTTTGAGAGACAAGTAACAGATCAAGAAAATGAAGCACTTCAAGTGGTACCAACTAAAGAAGAAATTTTTAGGGCCTTGAGGGAAATTCTGGACTATAAAACAACATATCCAGATTGTATGACAACACTATTCTTTAGGCATTATTGGCATATCATTAAAAAAGATGTTATTAGTATAGTGCAAACTTTATTCATGAGTGGAAAATTGTTGAGACAGATCAACCACACAAACACTGCACTCATCCCAAAAATTCAAATTCCAAACAACCTAAGCCAGTACCGCCCCATTAGCCTCGCAAATGTTATATACAAAATCATCACCAAGATTATGGCCAACCAATTCAAAGCCACATTGAGCAACATCATTTCCCCATTGCAAACATCTTTTATTCCTGGATGCTATATAAAAGAAAACATAATAATTGCATATGAGCTATTTTATCACCTAAAGGGGGGGAAGGTTTGATGGCCATAAAACTGGATATGGAAAAGGCTTTTGATTAAGTGGAGTGGAATTTCCTTTTCATGGTAATGAAGCAAATGGGTTACAGTATAGTCTAAAAGAATGCATCACGACAACAACATTTTCTGTATTAATTAATGGTTCTCCCAGAGGGTTTTTCAACTATCAAAGAGGATTAAGACAAGGTGACCCAATATCGCATTTCTCATTCATATTGGTGACATAAGCATTATCACGAATCCTCTTAAAAGCAAAAGCGCAAGGTGCAATGGAAGGAGTCAAAATCAGGAGGAACAGTCCTCCATTTTCTCATCTCCTTTTTGCGGATGAGACAATTATTTTTGCAAAAGCAACATAAACAAGTGCAAAAATAATATAAAAGAGTCTCGACAAGTACCAACAGTGGTTAGGCCAAAAAGTTGACATGTAAAAATCCTCAATTTTCATCATAAGAAAACTAGCCATGAAGCCAGAACAACAATTAAACAATGGCTACCATACAAAGCAACTTCGACAAAAAAGAAATATATGGACCTTCCAACTTCACTTAGCAAAAAAAAAAAAAATGAAGACTACCAAGAGATGCTAAGTAAGGTGGAAAAGAAACTAGAAAGATAGAAACTTAAGCTGCTCTCTCAAGCGGGAAGAACTACGTTGATAAGAACGGTTGCACGTACCATCCCAACCTATTTCATGGCTTCATATAAAATTTCCAAATCAGTATGCAAGACACTTGATACAAGCTTTAAAAAATTTTGGTGGGGGCTTCCCTAAAGATAGACATAACAATTTAACTCTCAAATCTTGAAAGTTCATGTACCAACCAAAAACTCTTAGATGTCTCAGAATTAGATAGTTGGCAAACATGAATTAAGCGATGCTATCAAAAATGGGATGGGAAATGAGCAAAGGACAAAATAGACTATGGCATGCAATTTTATCTGCAAAATATCTCAATAGCACGGATTTATGGCAAACAAATCCGAAACAAACGGACTAAATCCTATGGTAAGGAATATTGCAAACAAGAGACACGCTAAAAAAAGGAAGGTGCTACCAGATTAGTAATGGAAGCTTGATTAATATATAGTCACATCCATGGATTCCCACTATGAGCAGTTTTAAGCCCAAGCCACTACAAGGAATGAAAGAGGCTCATCCACACTTAAAAGTTTCAGATCTTCTCATTGATGTCCCAAGATCATGAAATATTTAAAAAAGGTAAGAGTTGTTTGATTAAGAAAGTATAACTAAAATACAAAAAATATCATTGCCCTCATTTTCTCGGAGCCAGGACAAAATAATCTGGACCCCAAGCAACTCAGATGAATTCTCTGTTAAAACAGCCTACCAAATGGAAATCAACAACCAGGAGACAGTTCAACAGTCTGCCACTCTGAACATCTACAAAAGCCTATGGAAACTAAAAATCCATGATCAACATAAGCTATTGCTTTGGAAACTTCAATGGAATATACTGCCTACCAGATCAAGAATTAAATAAGTTATCTAAGAAGTTTCATCAGAAGAATGTCTCCTATGTAACCAATAAGAAACATCACTCCATCTTTTCTTAAAGTGTCTAATTGTCAAGATTCTGTGGTACAAAGCTCATGGCAGCTGAAGTTGGAAACCCTGCCAATTTAGTCCATAACAAATTGGATAAAAATGACCATTTCTCCGACTAAAGAATTGGGATTGCGAGATGAAGAAGCACATCACTTTCAATTATTTGTTGTGATAATTTTGGACTTCATCTGGAAGCAAAGAAATGAAATACTTCATAATCACACTTCTTTCTCTCTCGAACCAACAAAAATTCAGTTGAATAGAATATACCAGAATTATAAGGAAGCATGGAAAGCAAAAAAGTAAAGCCATGTAAACAGTTGGAAGACCCCTTCTAATAACTTCTAGAGTTTTTCATTTGATGCAACAATCATATATTCATTCTCAGTGGCTTCAGCAGTTTGTAGGGATCATAGTGGAAAATTTTTAAAAATCCAAACAAAAAAGTTTCTCACCTCCAATCCCTTAGTAGCCGAAGCTAAGACAGCTCTCCTAGCCATGAAAATGGCCCTCCAAAGGCAACAAGAAATGGAAATATTGGAAGGTGATTCAAAGCTGGTAATAGAAGCCATAGAAAACAAAGAAACCTCTTCTCACTAGCACACTGACCCCATCATTGAAGATATCGAGCATATCTCTGCCCCTCATAAGCTTTGAAATTTTGTCAAAATTTATCGATCTGCAAATCGATGTGTGCACTTCATGGCGCAATGGGTAGCAACCAACCTTGTCTTTAGTTGTATACCCTCTGACCTATTATCTAGATGTCTGTTTTTTCTTGATAGTAGAAAGGATCCACCCCAAACTCTGTAGCTACTGTTTTATAATATATGCAAGCTTGCTTAGAAAAAAAAATATTATAATTTGTTATATAATTCATATAAAGTAATATTAGATATATTCTTATGATATTCAAGTCTCATGCATTTGTTTTGAAAAATAATGAGATTTATTTATTTATTTTTTACGTGAATCGTATATTTGTCCACTAGTTTTAAAGATAATGCATGGGATTTGCACACTTTAAAATTGTAAATATCATTGCTCAATTCATAAACATGATAATTTTCTTTATAAGAACACCTTAGTTTATTTTATTTGAATATGAAAATTTTATAATTGACCTCTATTTAAAATAAAATCAGAAAAAGAGATTGTAAGAAAAAAAAAACTATATCATTGCTATTAATTTTTATAATTCCTCTACATCGTAAGAAGTTTTTGTAAACTAACTATTAGAGTTTTAACTATGATGTGATCAAGATACCACTTTTATTAATTGAAAGTCATGGAAAACTAAGCAATTTTAAAGTAAAATACGTGCAGTGCGTGTTTGAGATTGCTATTGATACCAAAGTTTTAATTTTAGAGTTTTGTTAATAATTGTTATTATTAGCAAAAAGTTCGATAAATATATTTAAAATTTTTAAACTTGTTTCCAGTCTTTTGTATACTAAAAATTTTATATTTAGTTATTTTTTATTATTTTTTACGTATTCCACTAATGTGATTGACTGTATCATTTTTTTTTAATATAAAATAATTATTTTGACCAATCATATCAATAGAATATACGAGAAATATATAAAAATAACTATACGTAGCAAAACTCTTTATATAATATTTGTAGGTAATTTTCAACAAAATTTTCGATTTAGAGCTTTTATTTTTTTTAAAAAAAAATTATCAAATGTATCCATATTTTCAGCAAAATAAATGTTTTTTAAACATTTATATGAAAAATAATTTTTTAAAAAAATATATGAGAACCAATCACTTGACAGGTGTAAACGAAATGAAATTGGAGGGAGAACGTGGTTGATTGCATCTAGACCAAAACACCCTCTCCTTCGCAATACGAATATCCCCCTCTCGCGCTCTGCAATTGACTTCCAAAACCTAGAGTTTCAATTCTGGCCACAGGACCAATTGAGCTTAAAGAAAATGGCAAAGAGCAACAACAATGAGGAGCCCAGCACTGCTCCCCAGCCCGATAGGTGGTACAACCTAGCCCTAGGGCCCTCTTTCAAAGATCATCGTCATCCCTCCCCCAAGTTCTGCACTTTACGCTGTAAGTCCTTTACAACAGAACCCTTTCCCCTTTTGAATTTTCTCGGCTCTGTTTGGTTCCCGAGAAAGCTAAGCAGAAAGAATGTAAAGGGAAGAAACTTTTGCGTGCCTTACGGGTTATCTTGATTTTTGTTCCTGATTTTAAAACGAGTTTACTCAGTTTGACTGAACAGTAGTATTGGAGTGCAGGATTATTGTTTATTGAATTATAAGTTAAAAACTTATTAGTTAGTTGTGATTAGTTGATGCTATGTTTGCTTGGCAAGAAATCTTGTATCGAGATAAAATGGACTACTTTGAATGTAACATTGGCTAGTTTAATTGTAAGATAAGTTGCTCATTGTTGTCATTTTTCTCTAAACAATCTAGAATGCAAACAAATGGGAAATTCGTTATCAAACGAGATGAAATAAAATTAAAAACAACATACATATGTATACATCATATATCAATTCCTCATACTCCATTGCTAACCAGCTTCTTTATTGAGTGAGTAAGAAGATGATGATGCGCTAATTTCTGTGTTTACCCAGATGATTTTAAACCAGCTTCAATTGATAAGAACCAATCTGGGTCCCTCCATAAAAAAATGGACAACAGAGTTACGGTAGAATTTCAGAATAATCAACCTGGGAAGCCCAAAGTGAGCTTTGAGGGTACCTGTGAGGATTACAAGGAGAGTGATGCATTGTTGTTCTTTGATGGTCAGACCTTTCGGTTGGAGCGGTTGCACAGGGCAGTGAAGCGGTTGAGGCATGTTCGGCTGCCTGGTGAGTCTGCAGCTGTAACTAACTTTGCTACAACTGCTTCAGTTGGATCAACTGCAGAATCTTATTCACCACCACTGGGCAAACGATCAAAAGTTCTGTCTTTGAACGATGATGTAGTTCATCAAATACCGGTGAGTTTTCATTGCCTTTGCAATTCCTTTTATCTTTTGCAAGTATGAAGACGCCAAGGAGCGAAAATGGGGTGCACATTTTTATCAAAAGTTTGAAATAGAATACTATCACTTGTATTTGGATTGCTATGACACTTACAGATTTGAAATTTACTAGACAATGGTATGTTTGAAGTCCACATCGTGGCCATTTCAATCGAAATGGGTTGGATTCTTTACACCGCAGGAGGCACAAATAGGGCTGTAAAATGAACCAAGTTGCTTATAAGAAGCTCGAGTTTGGCTCATTAAAATGTTCAGTTGAGCTTGTTGGCTCAAGTGGTATCCTTGGTCTTGGTGGTATGCTCCCTCTGGGTCTAAGGTTCGAACTCTCAGGTGCAAATAATTTCTAGGGGCCATCGGACTGAGGAAATGTTCCCTTGAATTACCAAAGATGCACATGCAGGAAACTCCTTGCCGCGGAGGCCTGTGCATCCCAGGATTAGTCAGGACTTTGTTTCTAGACACCTTGTGCCAATAAAAAAAAGAACCAACTTAACAAAAGCTCTTGAACATTCTCAAGATCATTTGCAAATCATAAAAGTTGATCTGAGTCTTGTGCTCATGTTCAGTTTGAGCTTGACCACAAAGTATACGAACCAAGCTTGAATGCCTTTGTGCTCAACTCAGCTCGGCCAACCAGTTTACAGCCCTACATATGAGTCCTTGTTTGGCCAAAAAGTGACCATGCTGACTCATATATATTGCTGTGGCATGGGCTTTCAGCTGTTTTTTGTAAACCCCATTCTAAGAAGCAATGAATTGGACTAGACCTGTCCAAAAAATAAAAGGAGCAATGAATTGGACTAAGGTGGTACTTAATGTTGACCCAACATATGAAGGTTCCTGCACATGTATGGATGTCTATGTGCTTTAGAGGCTGAGACCAAGGAGGATATGTGATGTTAAGAGGTGTGAAAGTTCAACCAGATGTTGGGGATTTTTTTTTTTCTTTTTTTTTTTTGTGTATTGCAACAACTCAACCCAAACTCACACAGATTGAACTTAGAACCTTGGTATAATTCCGCTTGAGGTTCCTGTTTTTTTGCAATTTTTTTCAGTATTGATGTTTAATCCGGGCAGAATTAGTTTTACCATAACTTAGGATCCGTTTGGCAACACAATTGTTCTCAAGTATTTTCATATATTCTTAGATATTTCCTTCCCAAATATCACTCAAACACAAAATACTTTCAATTTCAAAATTTCAATTTTTTCATTTAATCATCACCTAATCATTACAACTTTCTCAAACTCACAAACAAAACACAAAAAGCAATACTATTTTTTCAAATTTCAAAACAAAAATTATATTCAAACAATTTTTTAACTTTATAATATTTTTATTCAACATTTTCTCTATCCTTATCCAAAACCCAATAAAACATATTAACTCAAACTATTTCTCTACTATTCACAGATATACTGAGATATTCTAAGTATCCAAATGGGCCCTTAGAGAACTGCTTATGATGGCATGCTATCGGTACCTGTTATAATCTGACATCGCATGCTGACACGAGATCGTTGTCCTGTGGGAGGAAAGTCTCGTTTAGTTTGTGGGGGTAGTAGCTATATCAATCCCATACATCCACTCTAGATTGGTACTTGCAGTATTTATTTATAACTCATGAATCCTTTGGTAGTCATTTTAGACATTCTGAGATCAAATTGCATGCTATGCTCTTAATTCATAAGGCATGACATGCATACATGACATTTTACAAATGATACATCGTGATTTGAGAATCTTTTACTGATTTGAAATGCCCGGACTGTTGTGGGTGGGAAAAATGAATAAGTTAGATACATCATTTAGCATTGTAACCCCTGTTTTTATGAATTCCTTTTATATTGTATCAACGAGTCAAATTTGTTCTGTTTTATACTTTACAGGCAGAGGTTGAACGGATTGCAGAGAGCTTAGGTACATCTTTATATATTTTTCTTTCTTCTGTTTATTTGTTTGCCCATGGATAAAAATTCCAATGTGCTGTGGACTATAAGTTTTCTTTTTGCATGAGTAGAATTAAGTTCATGAATTTTCATAGATTGGGTTAAGGCAATTGGGAATTGATGGAAAGGGATTTTAAGTATAAAAGGGGGTTCGGAGCACTATTGAGAAAGCTTGATTTTGGTCAAGAAGTTGAAAAAAGTTGAACATTTTGAAACTCCAATAAACTCAGGCGTTCTTTATGTCAAATGATTTTGCACTTAATTGAGAGTTTAAAAGAGAAAAAGCCAAAAGATGCGAAACCTAGCATTGAAAATGTTATCTCTTCCTGCCTTTTTTTTCCCAGATCAAACTTTTTTACAAATGGATGGATGTACAAAAAAACAAGTCAATTTATCTAACCAGAATCTTTATCACTTGAAGGAATTTTATTTGTAACTAATACCTTCTTTTATTTGCATCAATTAGCTTTAATGGCTGTTTTTCCTTTTCCTAATTAAATATGGATACTTACTTCTTACTTATCAAAAAATATATATATATATATATGGATATGCTTACTCAACATGTTCTGATGATTGAATCCTTGACCCATTTATCCTCCAGATGCAGATGCGAGTTATTCACCTTCACATCCAAATCCCTCGACTTCATCACCAGACTTCAAGGATTGTGAACAGGTGGAAGACATAGATATAGTCAATGACAACGACGATGATTTTGGAACCGCTGAGAATGAAAATCTCACTGAAATGGAATTCAACAAGGGTTTTGATATTAACTTCCCACATCCAGCTGACGTGGATGATGAGATTGCTGAAGTAGATGTCAGTGATGATGTAATGGATAAAGGTCCCAATGCTGCAGAAGCCCTTAGAGCACAGGTGAATGCCGAGGCGAGAGAGGAGGAGACTTCAAGCACAAACAGTAGCAGCGGGAGCGGGAGTGGGAGTGGGAGTGGGAGCAGAAGTGGGAGCAGGAGTGGGAGCAGAAGTGGTAGTAGCGGTGGTGACAGTGAAAGCAGTGATGGTGACTCGGTCATCTCTATCTAGTAGGGAACCGTGTGGACACTATAACCGTGTGGTTTCTGCCCATGTTCAAAACGAGATACAAAAACAAGCAACATAAAAGGTTAAGTGGTTATTAGGATATGATGGCTAGACAGACTCGACTGCCATGTCTTTGTATTTTATTTTATTTGTTCTAATCCCATTTCCTTGTAAATTATGTGCGTAGCACTAATATTTTGAGATGTTTGTGGCTAGAATCGAGATAGGGCTGTCCGCCTGACCCTTTTGTACATTATGGTAGTTTCTTAGCTAATTTGATTGAACCAAATGTAAGACAACTCAAGGTACTTGAAGTGTTTTATCAAGTCCTTAATAAAAGCCCCCAAAAAAGGGCCTTTAATCAAGTTATTCTACAATTTTTGTCCATTCATGCTGCTGTAAAACTGAAACATGATCAAGTCATTGGATACTAGAAAAGTTGAATAAATAGGTCATCCAAAAATGGTTCATGTTCAACTATTATAAATTATTTAGTAAATATTGTGAGTTCAAATATTCTTTATAGAAAAATCCAATAATTAAATAATAAAACTACATTTTTAGGCCAATTTACATGTCTTCAAAATTTGAAGTTTGAGCCTAATAAGCCTATTATCTTTGAAGGGCCAACCGACGACGTCGTATACAGAGCTAAACGACGTCGGGCTCGGAGCCTATTACGCTACCAATTTCAACGTATTTCCGGGCAAAAGAAAGCAAAGCAAGAGAGAAAAAAGACTGGAACATAAAATCCTACGGAGAAACATGGAGATGAGTTTGACATCTGCGGCCTCACCTTCTAGGTCTATGTGCTTCAACCATGGCGTTTTACACCCGAAGTCCCCAGTTGTAACTATTAAGAAAATCGCTACAGGTAACGCTACAGGTAGCGGTAGTAGAAGAAGAAGACCCGTGTCTGCAATTAAGGCTTTGAATAGCTCGTCTTCAAAGCAGACCTTATCGAGCAACTGGGATATTTCCCAAGACTACTCTGCAATTTCAGCTCCATGGCTGCCCAGTTTCGAGGAGCTCGACACCACCAACATGCTTCTTCGCCAGAGGATTATATTCTTGGGCTCTCAGGTCTCCTTCTTCTGTCTCTCTAGAATTGATAAAATTGGGGCTTTTATGGCTTAGTTGTTTGATTCAGAGATGGTTTTGCCGATTGTTGGTTATTTTAAGTTTGTGTTAATTTGCCGGATTTTTAGTTAAAGTTGAAGTTTTTGACTGAAAAGCTATTTTTTTTAAATGTATTGTGTTGATTATTGGCTATTCAGTTCATTCCTGTTAAATCTTGGTGGTGTATGGTTTTGGTTTTGGTACCTTTTAAAGTTTCCTTACAAGCGTAGCTGTTGATGTTAGATGATTATTGCTGCCTGTGTTGTAGATCAGAAGCTGTATTTACCAATTTCATTGGCGTTGGAATACCCATCTCCCCCTCCCTCTCTTCGCTTATCTCCCAAGCGTGAAAATGAAAAAGAAAACCCTAGAAGTATTTAGATTTTTTTTCCCTCAATGATGGACAGGTCGATGACATGACAGCGGATTTGGTCATAAGCCAGCTTCTATTTCTGGATGCTGAAGACTCAAAGAAAGACATTAAATTGTTTATTAATTCACCCGGTGGCTCTGTTACTGCTGGTATGCCAGAATGTTTATTCGCTATGCTTTATTCTTTGCTTCGCCCCTTACGCTTATTTTTGTAATATGTCTTCCTATTTTTTATGTGTTAGAGTATATCGAGGTTGGTAAAGGAAATGAGTTGTTTGTGAAGAGTGCGGGCTTTGCTCTCTTAGGTGTTCATTCTTGTATCAGACAAGAAAAGCTTGAAAATAAAGACTAACCATTCTCCCTAAAGAAATCACGTCAAAGATATACTGGTTCATTGTGCTTCTGAATGAAGATCATTTGCAGATGTTAAAATGGTCTTTGTGTCTCTGAAAGATGGCTTGGATTGGAAAATCTTATCGTAATCTTTTTCAGTCAAATTTGTTACGTCGGAGATGGTGGTAGTGGATAGTTTGGATTTTGTGTTGAGGTTTTCACTTGGATTTGTGACAGCGTATTTGACAATGGATGGTCTTGCCATGCCTATTATTTGTTTATATCCTGTATATTGTTTTTGTCTCTACTATATCTTCTCGATTTGGGTGCTTCCGTGGAACTTCTTAGTCACAGGCAGGAACCTCAAGAATTTGTTATGCTTGGAGCTTAAAAGTTTACCTAACCAACCCAAGCCCTGAGAGAGAAGGTTATTGTTTTTTTTTATAAGTAAAGAGAAGGTTATTGTTAGGATGACAGTAAATTAATCCATTGAAATTGTGAGTGCCCCGCTCCCTGCCCCCCCCCCCCAAAAAAAAAAAAAAAAAACTATGCAGGTCCTTAAGTGACCTCAAGGTAATTGGCAAAAATGTATATTTGTAGCCCATGCAAGTGATTGGGGGTTTAAAGATGCATTGAGCTCAGTAAATTTGAAGAACTCCTTTGCCTGCTTTTAATTAATTTGCTCCCCATTTTTTTTATGCATGTAGGGATGGGTATATATGATGCAATGAAGTTGTGTAAGGCAGATGTTTCAACTGTGTGTTTGGGGCTTGCTGCATCTATGGGTGCCTTTATCCTTGCTTCTGGTGCAAAAGGGAAGAGGTTCTGCATGCCAAATGCAAGAGTGATGATCCATCAACCACTTGGAACTGCTGGGGGCAAGGTAAGTACTCAGTTAATGTTATGTGGTTATGTTTTGAATTATAATCCTTTATGCCTTAATTGGATTTATGGGGAGAGGGCGAGGAAGGGTAGGGTTTGGAAAAAATGAATGACGGGATATGAGACTTTGATTGGGAGATCAATGTGGGAGGGGAGAGGATTTTGAGGGAAAAGAAACCCCCAATTTAGCCCCTTTTTTGTCCTCTGGGGTGATATGGAGGGAGAGTAAAATGGTGAACTTGATTACATTGTTTGGCACACGGGACTGATGACTGGTTGTTTCAAAAAATGATTAACAAGAATGACTTCCTTCAGTCACGACAGACAATGTATAAAAGCCTAGAAGTTGTTGCATATATTTTGTAAAGAAAACTTCCCAGATATCATGATTATCTATTAAAGAGGAATTTTGCGGGAGAAAGGAGAAATATGTTTAGAGGAGTCTGATCCTTCCATACTTATAAAAAAAAAGGAGGCTGGTCCTTCCATCAGTGATCGTAAGGTAAAACTCTTTGTTATCTCTCACTTAATGGTCACATGTGATTCCAGGCAACAGAGATGGGTATACGAATAAGAGAAATGGCGTATCACAAGATTAAGCTGAACAAAATACTTTCAAGAATCACAGGGAAGCCTTTAGAGCAGGTTGGGCATCAAATCATATTCCCTTATTTTTAAAATTCTACAGAACTCGAACCGTCTCTTTGCTTTTCTTTTCACCCCTTTTTTCCCTTCTGTTTTGTGTATTTATTTTCAGATTGAAGCAGACACAGACCGTGATAATTTCATGAATCCATGGGTAGCCAAGGAATATGGGCTTATTGATGCAGTTATTGATGATGGCAAGCCAGGATTAGTTGCACCCATCGCAGATGCAACACCTCCACCCAAAACTCGAGTCTGGGATCTGTGGAAAGTTGAGGGAAGTAGGAAAGCCAAGAAGAATTTGCCCTCAGAGCACAAGATTTTAGAGAGTGGATATAAAGGGGGTCAAGGTGATGGAGAGAGAGACGCTGAACAAGAAAAGCAAGCATCTACTCCTGTATAAGCTGTATTTTTAGAACTCTTCCCGGAGCTCTAATTGGTATAATTTCTAATATCTTTCTTTCAGAGCAGGGCGTTTTTCTTTTTTGGGACTTGTTTAATGATTATTTACACTTATAAATGCTTAAGGTGCCTTCATAACTTATTTGTTCTTGTTTAATAATTATGGTGAAGTGCTTAGGGTGCCTCTTGGAGTGGCAGACTTGTCATATTGGGATTATTTTTGGGCAGCAATATTCATAGTTTGATCTTTTATAAGAACTGGCCAGTTCCAAACAGGCAACAGGTTGAAGCTTTGATTTAAGGAAAAAGACTAACCCAAGGGGTTGGCCCAAGTGGTGAAGTTCTTGATCTTGGGTATTACTTTCTTCAAGGTCTAAGGTTCAACACTTTAAGAGTGAAAAAAATCCTTTGAGGCCATACTCCAGGTGAAAAGGCAGCAATTTAACCAGTTTTGTGTAGGGAAACTTTCGAGGGTGTGGTGCACGGGACTGAAATTTATTCTGAAAGAGTTGGTCCGAAGGGCCCTGTCTTGAAGAGGTTCCCGACATAAAAAGAAAAAAGACCACTAGCTAATTGTGTTTTTATGTCCAATGGATCTCTTATGGAACTAGGAAAAACATTTCAACTCTTGGAAACTTCTTTTCAGCCCAAAAAAAAAAAAAAAACTAAATAAAAGAAAAGTCTCAAGAGAAATACTTTAGTTATAAAAAGATTATACAAAAATAAATTTACAAATTGATGTTGCTTGATGTAATATTTTATATTGTAAAATTACTTTTATTGTAAAGTAGATTTAACGGATCAAATGAAATTACATTAGTTTGTGAGTCTATTTTTGCATACTTTCTTTGTGTATGTAGCACTTCTCAAATATACCTTAATTTTTTTAATGGAAAATCTCTATTTTTTTTTAATGAAGAAATACCTTTTATAAAAGAGTTTAGCTTAATGAGTTATTTTATTATTAAATTGGTATCTAGAGCATTATTTATACACTTAAATGATAATATTTAATTTGTAATATTTAAATTTTAAAATTTACCTTTCAAATCAAATTATGTTATGTAAGTATTTTATTAAGGTTTTGCTTGGAAACAGAAACGATTTCACCTCATCTTATCATTATAATTTTTTTAATTTTTCACATAAAATATAATAAATAATTTAATTTTCAAATCTTAAAATAATAATTATATTAAAAAATAATATTTTAATAATATTTTATTCAATTTTCAACTTTGATCTGAAATCATCTCATCTTATTTCATTATCCAAACGGCGCCTAAGTGTATTCAACGCATTGGTTTAAGAATAAAAATTTTCTTATAAATATCTAAATTCAGCAAAACAAATAAAAAACCAAAGCTATAAAAATTTAGTGCATCTAAAAATTGAGAATCTAGCTCTATCAAGCACAACGCCAATGAACCGAATATAGAAATTGTGTGCAGATAAATATATTTTTATCGATTTGAGTTTTTTTTTTTTTAGAAAATTGTTGGTAAATTGAACAGAAATAAAAAAAAAATGTTCAGGTACCGTGAAGATCCGCGATACATCCCTTGTCTGTTGACAAACAATTCCCTAAATCAAAGCCGTCGCGGTGTCCGAACCTTACCTTCACACGCGCGCGCACCAAAAACGTCTAGAGAGAGATGGCGAAATTTTCGCTGGATAGAGATGAAGATGGGGAAGGCCCAAGTAGCCCGGAGCCGAAGCGACTCAGAATCTCTGTCCAAAGCGACGTCGCAGGTCGAGACAACCAAGAACAATGCGAAGAGGAAGAAGGTAAGGAATCTGACGAAGATGAAGGAGACGATGAAATTTACGAAGAAGAAGATAGCGAAGAAGATGCTTCTGAAGAAGTAGAAGAAGAAGAAATTTCTGAAGAAGAAGCACAACGGTGGCAAGACGACTCTTCTGTGTCTGCGGGACCCAGATCCAACGTTGGCCGCCAATTGTGTCGTGATGGATCCATTACCGTAACCCTTACCGACCCGGAAGTTTTGGATTGCACCATTTGCTTCGAACCTTTGTCCTGTCCCGTCTTCCAGGTCCCTTTTCATCTCTTTTCTTTCTTTTCTGTTTTTTTTGCTTGGTTATGTGTTTGAAACATAGACGTTTCTTGTGTTTTGGTTTGGCATTCCTATGAATAGTTGAAAATTCGATGTCGTTTCTTTAATTTTTTATTTATTTGGTATTTGTGTTTCGTTGTGATCGTAGTCTGCGAATTCAAGTTGGTTTATCGGATCTCTGGCCGTAATTGTAGTTATATTATTATTGGCGAGAAGGTGCCATTGTCTGGTACAATTGTCAATTGTTAAAGTACGGGCGGCTTAGCGCCATTATCTGGTGCAAATCCGATTTCGTTTATCGGATCTGTGATCATGCAGGTTAAGGAAGAGGTTGTTTGTAAGAAAATATAAGCTTATGGTTTGTGAAATTTTTGGAATTGTGGAGGTTGGTTATTGAAATAATCGCTTCAAGAGAAGGATGTGTGACATACTTCGAGCTGTTCATGTCATGAGCTTTGTTAGGTGGTGGAAATTTTTGGTTTTATTTATGGCTTGTAATGAGTTTGTAGAGTATATTAAATGAAACTTCCCAAAACTTAAGAAGCTCATATTAAAAGGTGTCATGAATTCAATAAAATTTCTCCTTTAAAGATTCTGAACCACATGGTCTTCACAACATCTTGTAACCTCAAAAATTTCCTAAGATAAGGTCTTGGTCATAGATATATTCAATGCTGTGTTCAAGTCTTCAATAGATAAATTCATTTGTTTCTATGTGACTTCAGAATGAAGAGGTGAAATGGTAAAAATCCGTATATCCAGGGTAATGAAATTTTTTTTAATAAGTAATCAATAAGTTTTATTCATAATAATAGGCAAAGTCCAAGTACACAAGAAGTATACATGAGAAATACCTATCTATAATTTACAACTGAAAGAAGAAAGTCATGGACATTGACTCCATTACAAACAATAGCCCCCACCCAAGAAAACAATGTTTTAAAGAAAAAAACTTTCCGCTCCTCCATTGTTCTCTCTTGGTTTTCAAAGCTTCTATCATTTTGCTCCCACCAAATACACCAATACATACATATAGGGACCATTTTCCATATGTATATCCAGGGTAATCATATTTGGTTCCCATGCATGGACCCAAATAAGTAGAAATTGGAGTGCTGTTTGTATAGTTTTAGTTATTTGATCCTTACAATATCACTTTGTGAAACTTATTAACTAGCATAGTTTGCTCGTGCCTTTTAATGAAGTTTTATAACTTATAGAAAAAAAAGATCATGGTGAAACTTATTAACTAGAATACTAAAGATATTTAATTTTTGCAACTGATTGTAAGGTTCTACAAAATTTGATGAAAAAACTAGATATGATACCTAACTGCAACAGGATCAGTGGTATAAAGAATACAAATTGATGCATTGTTAACATGCCCACATACTTAACCAGGAAAATATAAAACTAGCACATGATGGAAGTACCAGTAAACTTTCCTGGCTATTTTCAAAACATGCTTATCTGTTTTCCATGCTTTTCTTTGTTTTTCTTTTTTCTCTCATTTTGTAGAGTTTAGTGGTCATTTAATCCCATAATGGCCCACTTACTCAAGGATCTAGTTTGAACTGTTAATAAGTGAAATATTAGTCACAGTGTAGTTACTTACAGGTTGAGACCCATATAACCTTAATAAAACTTTCAATTTGAAATTGTCATGACATTTTTTTATGACTAAAATTTTAAAATTGATTAAAACTATGTGCTGCTTGTTGCCCCTAAAATGACTCAGAATACTTTTAATTTTAATGTCTTATGTTTTAGCCATTTCCTAAGAATTGTTTCCGTTTTATTTCGGCTATATATTTATCTTCATTTATTCATGTTTGCAACCCCTACGAAGTATATGATTCATGACATATATATATAAATATATATATTTCTAGGCATTTTTAAGGGCATACCTAGCCTCTGTTGATGAGGGGATTCAATTTCATTAACTCAATTATTCCTATGGGATGGCGGGAAGTGCCATGAGGCCAATGGCACATTGGCATATCATGGCATACATATACTATTAAATCTGAACTGATTTTTCTGTCTGATTGCATGTAAATTCAGTGCGAGAATGGGCATATAGCTTGCTCTTCCTGCTGCATCAGACTTTTGAATAAATGCCCCTCCTGCTCTTGGCCCATTGGCTACAACCGATGCCGATCCATTGAGAAGGTTCTAGAAGCAGTTAAAATTTCATGCCCAAACACTGGATGCAAAGAAGCAGTTAGTTACAGCAAGAAAAATGAACATGGGAAGACATGCATGTATGCACCTTGTTCATGTCCCTTTTCAAATTGCAGCTTTGTTGACTCATCCAAGCAGTTATACCTACATTTCAGCAGGAAACATCCAAACTCTGCAGTAGGCTTCCTCTATGACTGCATGTTCTCTATTTCGTTAAATGTCGATGACAGATTTATTGTCCTTCGAGAACAGTATGACGGGGTTTTATTTGTCCTCAACAATAGCATTGAGCTTATTGGGAATATAGTGGCAATTAGTTGTATTGGGCCCTCCTCATCAACAAGAGGGTTCGTTTACACTCTTCTGGCTAAAGCGCATGGAGACATCCTCCGATTACAATCTTCGACAAAGTACATTCAACATCGGGTGGATGATCCTCCCTCCACATGTTTCATTCTAATTCCATCTGATTTTTTTGTTTCTGGCCAGCTCAAGTTGGACGTCCGCATCCAGCAAAATAATGCTGTTGCTGCTGCTGCTACTACATGCGACCAGAGAAGAGTCGGTGCTATTTAAAAGTTTATGTTATAGACCTATGTATTGTTTTGGAGAGCGACTTAAGTTCTCTCTTTCTTTATCTGTTACATCTAAAGTACTGATAAAATAAATAAATGCATCTAAAAAGTTAAGTTCCGCTATTACTTTGTATAAAATATTTAGTTTTACCACATAATTATTATTACAATTTGTTACTTCATTTGATTGGTTGTATGTACTTGAAATTCTTTTTGCGTATATGTTTAAAAGTAAGGAACATGACTAACCGATAAGGATTTGCACGAGTTACAGAAGTCTCTTTACAAAATTGAAATTGAATTATGTTCAAATTATATTGCTAAAAATTCACTTTTAATCAACGACTACTTGCAATTTGGTTTATATCGCAAATATATTTTTGAGCAGTGTTACTGTTAGATACAGTTTCGATGCCCGATGATCGATGCGTGTAAGCCTTGAGTACACCCGTTAAAAAGGGAAAATGTTTTACCTATAAAAAAAATAAATGATTTGGCTTGATATGATACGTAAGATTATAAAGTTATTTTTATTATAAAGTGAATATAATAGATTTCGTGAAGTTACATCAGTTTATAAATTTATTTTATGTAATCTTTTTATATCTATAACCGTTTTCGTTTTAAAAAATTGGGTTCATAATAAAAAAATAAAATTTTTTTATATAAATTTTAGATTTTTTTTTTCCAAAGAAAGTGGATATTTTTTTATGGTAGCTGATAAGTAAGCTTCTAAACAGATTTTAAAAGAATAAATAAATAAACAGATTTAAAAAAAAAAAAAAAATCTTTGTATCAAACCAACACATTATATGAAGCAGCTCCACCATACGGAGGTTTACCAGAGATAGAGTTGGGCCTATCTGGCCTGCTTAATATTGGGCTTAGCCAGGGCTTTGAGTTGATCCGGGTGAATCCAACCTGCCCTAGTTGCACCGTAATCCTTTCGCCCAGACACTCTTCAGTCTTCTGTAACAGACCATCCAAATGAAACTATGGTGGTAGCAGATAACAACCGTATATGTATGTAGAACTCCAGTAGCCGTTGAAGAGAGGGTGAGAGAGGAATGTATTCCTCGTTGATGCTTCGTCGTTTTTGCTGTTTCCAGACTTCCAGCTCTTCTCCTCCTCTAAAGAAGAAGCCCGTTGTTTTCTTGGGCTCTCCTCAGGTACCCGCCCTCTCTTTCGTTTTGCTGTCTGTCGTTGTTAGTTGGGTCTCTAATGCAATGGATATTCTTGTAGGTCTCTGCAACAGTCCTTGACGCCCTTCTCAGTGCATCTGCTGCTGCGGACTCCTTGTTTGAGGTATTGGACCATAATTCGGTTCCCTTATCTGCAGCTGACTTTGGCTCTTTCCCTTTCTTATCTGTCATGCTACCTTGAATGTTTATTTTACTATCTGTTTGATTCGGGGTTACTTTCATGGGTTCATTTCTCTAGGATCCTTAGCGTCTTTTCGTTTAAGCCTTTAATTTTACACTTTACTCTGGGAAGATTAATTTTAAAAAAATGGCCAGTGTGCATTTTTTTTCCTTTTTTTTCTTCTTGTTGTTGTGAAAAGCGTGTTCAAATTGAGTGGTTAAAACTCAAAAGTGGACTTAATTCTTACTGTAAATTTACTGAGCTCTATCGATCTGTGGGTTATGGTCCATTCCTCATCTTGTCATGGCCTGAGATCCAAATAACGCGTAAGTCAGACTTTTTTGAGAGATTTAACAAAAAGCACTGCATTTAATCATGGAACGCATCTTTGAACATCGTGTTACACCAAGATTGTGTAGTGCTTAGTGTAAAAGTCAAAAAAGATTAAAGAGGTCGTTAACATTTGGATTGTTTGGATTATTATGTTTAGTTGCATAGAGTAAGAGGTTGAGTGTTGCACTTATGGATTACTAATGCAGTATAATCTAGGTTGCAGCAATTGTTACTCAGCCACCTTCTAGAAGGAATAGGGGGAAAAAGGTGATGCCTTCTCCATTGGCACAGTATGCTCTTGATAGAGGCTTCTCTTCTGACCTCATTTTCACGCCTGAAAGGGCTGGAGAGGTAATTAATGGTTTCTGCTCTTCAAAAATCTTTTTTTGATAAGTAATAAATTTTATTCAAAGAAATAGGCATACCCCAAGTACACAGGACGTCTACAAAGGAAATACCTACAACTTCCAAAAACAAAAAAGAAAACAACCAGCATAAAGCTAAAACAGATGCAGAAAATTATCCACCATTACAAAAGCTTTAGCCGAAGAACTCAAAGTACACAAGAAAAAAACCCTAAGATCTCCCAAAGAACGTTATCTATCTTCTAAGCATCTCCCATTTCTTTCAAGCCAAATACACCACATAAGATAAGGAGGAATCATTTTCCAAACACTCAACGCCTTCTTGCAGCCCTTTACACACTTCCACACTTCAAAAATCTGTTCAAGGATGAGTTAAAGTAATGATTGGTTCGTTGACAGGAAACAAGCTGGTTGTCTTTAAGCCAAATGGCATTTCATGCACTAGACCAGCATTTTTTGAGCTGCTTTAAAAACATAATTGGTTTATGCCTCAAATTTATTTGCTTTTCAAATAGACCTCAACATGTCTAGAAAAGAAAAAACAAAGGTTGAGATATATTTGTTAATTCAAAATATTATTTAACCTGTTGTTTTTTTATACACGGACGCAACTATTTTACATTCAGCCAATGTGATAGTGTCACTTCATCATAAATATTAAGCTTTTTTGAAATTTGAATTTCTCATCTGACTTGAATTTCCAGTTTTGCATAAGCACCTTCCATTTTACACATAGTTAAGAAAATGTCATAAATACTTATCAAGAAGAAAATATCGTAAATGTATAATTACTCTTTTATCAATATCATATTTATACTAGGTGCGTTCTTTTGCAACCTCCATAGATGTACTGATTGAAATGTGAAACTTTATTTTTTCTGGCCTACTTGGTCCATGACTTGCCTCCCATCTCATGACCTCCTCCTCCACCTGGTGTAAGCAAGATTTGATCCTAGGATTCTTGTAAAATGCCAGGAGACATTACTGGTTAAAATAATTTCCATCCATGCACGCTTAGGTGTTGCTCTTGTATATGTCCTGTATACTTGGGTTCTTGCCTACTTTTTTTATCAATATATATTTGTTTACCAAAAAAAAAAAAAAAATCTATCCATGACCGCTTTCAAACTTATGAGTTTCTCTTTTTGTAAGTTTACATCCATGACCGCTTACTATGTGTTTGCGCAAACACCCCAAACCGTAAGTAATTCCTTGGGGCAATATGACCTTCATTTTAACATCATGTAGAGTAGATTGCGGACCACATGAAGAGAATTTAATTTGTTTCTATATGCAGGATATATTCTTATCGAATTTAAAAGCTTTAGAGCCAGAACTCTGCATTACAGCAGCATATGGAAATATTTTACCCAGCAAGTTTCTCAATATTCCACCACTGGGTTAGTAAGATGTATTATTTTCTAATTGAGAATATTGTGCCTGATAGTTTGTTAAAACATCATATGAAGATCAATAAAATCACATTTTTTAAACATAAATATGTCATTTGCAATGTGTGAGCATACCCAATTACCTGGTAATGCAAATGATTATAATCTATCTTGCTTTTGTTTTGGAGGTCTTTTTATATGATCGAAGGGTTTCGTGTTCCAAATGTACTGCATTGAATACTTCATACTTGAGTTGGCTAGTGGTTTTGGAATGTGATTTGTGCTTCTTGTCTTAAAATGTTGAAACTCAACATTTTAACCCTAGTTATACTGGCATCCATCAGCTAGAGGATCGATTGTTCCAAAGATTCTGCCTCCTTGTGCATATACCATCTGCTAAATCTCGAGGCCATTCAATTCATTCATATTTTGCATGGGCGCAGGAAGAACATTGAATAGCTGAATGCTAAAGGTTTACTAGTTCTAAGCTTCAAGTAATCAATTAAGAGTTACTTGGCAGGCATCATCCAGACCTTACTTTGATCATTTCAAAATTTTTTCTGGCAATGACTGGTCCAGCATCCAACTTATGGATGCTGAACGCTCTATATACATGACACCATCCTAGGGCAGCAAATTTCTGCATGTAGTTTAGAATATTCAGATTCATGTATGATGTCTTGTGGCTAATAAAGTATCTTGTTCAACCTAGTTTTGCATATCTCTGTGAATTCTGCTGTGTTTGGACCACATTAGTTTGATCGAGTGATGGTAACATCTTGAGTAGGCTGCTGGGTTCTTGGGGCATTCTTCTTAGATGTGAACATACAGATTTAATTTGAAATGGGTGCCTGCTAGTGTTAACTCTTAAGTCATAAGTTCAAACTGACTAGATGCTAAATTAATAACCATCTTCTTCATATAAAATTTGAAAAAGTCTGCTATGAAAATACTCAAATTCTAGTTTGATTTTCTCAGGGACAGTGAATATACACCCCAGTCTGCTGCCACTGTACCGTGGTGCTGCTCCTGTTCAAAGAGCGTTGCAGGTTCTCTATCTTTTTAGATTTATGATGCTCAATTTGTTTAATACTTTTAAGTCCTTTTTAAATTTGTACAGTCACAGCCATAACTTTCTGCATTAGGATGGTGTTAAAGAAACAGGAGTATCATTGGCATTCACTGTGCGTGCACTTGATGCTGGACCTATTATTTCCTGTGGAAGATTGGAAATTGACAATCAAATTAAGGTATACTTGTCTGTACTTACTACACCGGTCATGAAGCATGGCTAATGTTTTAGGATTCAGCTAGTCTTCCAGTTTTCTAGGCCCCATGTAAAATTGGATTCATCTGAAACAATTATGTGGTTCCACATATTCAAAGACAAGATCTATCAAGTTTGATGAGACCTTATCAATTGTATGATGTATCTTTAATTCAAATGATAACAATATGTCACTTATATTTCTTCGGCTTATATCCTTCTCTGTTATTTTTTTATAAGTAGTAATGAGCTGTGAGAAGTGGTATTTGAAAGTAGTAATATACCCTTCTCTGTTATTATTATTACTATTTTCTTAAAATTTTTGGAAGGCAGTCATTCATTGGCTGCAACTTATTGTATCTTTCTTGCAAGCACAGACACACTGACGTATCTGCATTTACCTTCAGTCTCAGCTTGAATTTTTAGCTCAGGCCCTATACAAGTTAATTTATAAGTTATTCAGAACTCTATGTGTGTGTGTGAGAGAGAAAAGCAATAACTGCTTTATTCTTTTTAAGCACCTTGTGAGTAACCACGGAATACTTTGCTCGCAGGCACCCGATTTACTTGAATTGCTATTTTCTGAAGGTGTGATTTCTTGTTAGTATCTACCTTTAACATCCACGTGGTTGATTCAATGAGCTACTTTATCTTTGCATCCATACCTTAACTTTTGTCGGCTGATAATGATATGGTTGTGCCTGATAAATTGATAATGCTATAGGGGCCCCTTAATCAATTGGCTTTCCACGTGTGTCGTCTAAATTGTTTCACAGATGAAGTCGATGAACACACACAAATGCATGTCTGTGTATGTGCATGACATGTTGACATTCATCAGCAAGTTTGTTTTATTTTCTTTATATTTATATATAATTTATTTATTGACTAGGTATAATTTTTTTTTTTTTTTTTTTTATGTAATAACCAATGAGTATCATCCACCGAGTTTGTTAAATTTCTAAGAATCATTTCATCCTTATCTTTGCCTTTTTTCATTATTGACAAGGGTATTTATTGTGATACCCCATATGATAAGGAAAATGGTAGGTGGTGTATGGAATCCCACATGGCTTGGGAATGAGAAGTTCTTGCTCATTATAAGGTTCCAATGGGGCTCCAATTGTATCATTGACTAGTCCTTTTGGAGTATAGGTCATGTGGTTTGGGCCTTCCATTGGGGCGTTACATTTATTGGCCATAGGCATTGTGAAATTGTAAAGCTTTGAGGCATAAGCTTTTCAAAATTTCAATTTTAGTCATTGATAACGAAAAAAGCATTAAATCGGTCAACAAAAAGGTAATAAATGTAGATTGTGTAAAGAACTTCCTAGTGGGCTTAAAATATTTATATCAAAAAGCAGATCACAGAAATGTAATGAATGTTGATGTTCTTAGTGACGACCATAAAGTTACTATGTGTATGGTTGGTCACTTTGTCTATCGAGAGAAGAAGGATCAGTTAAACTGTAGGCTACATAAGAGACATGAGTCAAAGTGTTAAAAGTTGTAAGAACTGAGAAGGCACAATGTTATCAGGCAAAAAAAAACTAAGGCACAAGTAGCATGAGGTTTCACCACTATGCCTAATCAGACTTTTTTTTTTTTTTTTATGGGTAAAAGTAAATTTTATTGAAATAACGATAGTAACAGAGTACACCAGAAGTATACAAACAGCTCATGAAACCTAATTACATCTAGGTACTAGTGAGAGATACAAGCAGGTCATGAAAATTGTCGGTATTACAAATAATAGCCCAAGCCCAAGAAAATAAAGTATTGTAGAAGAATCGCTTCAGCTCCTTCAAAGCACCTCTTGTTCATCTCTAGCCACGAGCACCACATAATGCAATGAGGGATCATTCTCCACACAGCAGCTAAATGTGGATTCCTGTCCGTCACCCCAGAATATCTCTAACTTTTCTGGGCATAGCCCAAGCCACCCCTGTCCTATTGAGGATCTCATTCCACAAACACCTTGCCACCTCACAATGTAACAAAAAATGATCCACTGATTCCCCATCACTCTTGCACAAGAAGCACCAATGTGCTATGATAACACCACGTTTTCCCAAATTATCCGATGTGAGGATCTGCCCAAGAGATGCATTCCCTACTAAGAAAGCGATCTTAGACGGTACTTTACATTGCCAAAGGGCCTTCCAAGGTTAGGGCCTTCCAAGGTTATAAGCCTTGAAGTATTCTAAGACCATGCTGCTAGTAAGTAAGCCTCAAATTTTTTTATATAGTTATAATTATGAGGTTTACTAGAATGAAGACAGCAATATATTTTGGTTGATGGTCGTTTTTCTTATATACGTCCAGTGTACTAGGTTACCCATATTGATATATATATATAATATTATTACTTCTAAAAAATATATATATTTTGGTTGATGGTAGCAATTAATATTATTGATTTGTTTCCTAGTGCCTTTTTTCAGCATAAGTTCTTAATTGTATAAGTTATGTTATGCACTAAATTTGTAATATATAACTATAATTCCCAGTGAACTTATCAAAAAAAAAAAATTCCCAGTGATATATATGTTTCAGGAAGTAACTGATCAATCTACTCTTGAATCATTCAGGATCTAAACTTCTAATCCATGAACTTCCTTCTATATTTGACGGATCAGCTAGGTTGAAAGCACAACCCCAGGATGACTCTAAAGCTACTTTAGCTCCAAAGGTAACATGCTAGAAATAGAACTAGGAGTACTATCTTGCAACTTTTATAGAGATATTTGAGGTGTAACCTGCATTGGAGGAAGTTGAGCTGCCCTCATTTAGGTATCCAATGCTTTAACATACTGTGTGCGCACGCAGCAGTTCATAATTTTCATTTTATTTAAACACCATGTTTCTCTCCCAGAGGTGGTTTTGCTTCTCATACCATGAAATTTCACATGTGAAGATGGGATTTGGTGCCTTCGTAGGTATAGCATACAGCATTTGGCTGCAAATCTAATCACAATAATCTGAATATTCAAGTAAATGAGGTGGAATTGGTTAGAAACAATGCCATATATGTTTCTAAGTTATCTATATTTTGAAGTACCTCAATAGTATATTAAGTTGGCCGAATAGTTTGTGTTCCACCACCTTGAATAATCGAATTGGTAAAAGTTTAGTCATATTTGAGTTTTCCTGCTTTATGCAGATAACCCCTGAAGAGTCATGGCTATCTTTTGATGAAGAAGCACCAGTCCTACATAATAAAGTAAGCTCTTCTTCTTTGAGTCCAACCAAGCAGTCATGACGTGCAATGTTTCTAGGTTCGTGCATTTGCAGGTTGGCCAGGAACCCGAGCTAAGGTTGGAGTTGTTGACAAGAAAAATGGTCATGAAAATATCTTAGAGCTTAAAATCATAACTACGAGGGTCTGCAGCCATTACAATATTCAGACCAATGAAGTCGATGAAATTACTTTTGTCAAGGGTGCCTTGGTATTTCCATGTGGAGAATGCACAGGGCTTGAGGTGTGCTTCAAACTTCCATTACCATGTTTTTGTTTCTATTAAAGTGTGCTGATTGTATGGCATGTTAGGAGATGATTCTTTCTCTCTGTTTTTTTCCCAGTAAATGACGTTTGTAGTATAACATGTTGGGTTATTTTTTTGGCCTACCCAGCATGATTAAACTGCATTTCTGGTTAAAGTAAAACCCGATATTTGGATCGTTGGGATACATTATAACTCATTTCATTGAACTGCACCTCTTTCACATAAGAAAATGGGGGCTATTTTTTTTTTTTTTTTTTTATGTGTAGAAAAACAAAATGAATGTGATCTTATGTTGACACCTTCAATATGGCAAATGTATGACTTCCTGATTTTGGTTCTTTGGTAACTCTGCAAGGTTTTGGAAGTTCAACTTCCGGGGAAGAAGGCCATTAGTGCGGCTGCCTTCTGGAATGGCTTGCGAGGACAAACACTAAAAAAGTTATGACAGAGTTTGATCATTTGACTTGGGCGGCATTTAAGATTTATCTTGGGGGTGAGGTTAGGATATGGAGTTGTTATCAATGATTTTCTGTCATTTTTAATTGTATACTGCTGTCCATTGTTTTCAATCTATGTACCAGTCCACAAACTTTCAACTGCAATAAATCTTGAATTTCCATACAGACAAGCTTTCACTTCATATATTTTACCTATTGTGCAGTACCTACATGTTTTTGTTCCAAGTTTCTTATACTGCTTATTTCAAAAAAAAAAAAAAGTTTCTTATACTGCTAAATCACAACGTCAGTGATATGATTGATAATATACAACGTCGATTGTCAAAGGACCAAGTGTTCGCTGTCCGAATAGGTAACATAACGAGAAAAAGAAAAGAAAGGAAAGCGAAAGAAAAGATTGAAGAATCGTATTGGCCAATGGCCATAGATGCAACTATCTATCTGTAAGCTTAAAAAAAAAAAAAAAAAAATCAACGCAGTAGCTGATACATGTTCGTTTTCTATAGGAACTGCAACTAGCTGATGTGATGAATGAAACTGCACCGAATGAATCTGGTGCATGGAAATTGCAGGCTTGGATGTCTAAATTAAGGATTCGTAAATTGTGCTGCCAAGTAAATGCTGAAGAATTACGTCGGACGCTACCAATTGCGCCCACCACATATTCCATAAAAAGAAAAGTCTTCAACTCTCCTCGCTTTTCTCATAAATCAACATAAATCACAACTTTTTTTTTTTTAATGCCTCTTTAACCATGATTGATGCAGATTCTTTGTCGAACATCAGAAATTATAATCTGGCAGAATTACTTTATATATATAGACTATATATAGTTTGTTAATGTTACAGTAGCATCATGATTTGGTTTTTCCAGTATTCTGCATCGCTTAATCGATGAAAGTTGTCAGTTCTGGTCTATTCGTGGGGTTGATCCAACTTCTATATTTATTTATATATAGATAAGTGGGAATGGATTCCGCGTTTATGGCACAAAAGCATCAAATTCCGGAAATAAACCATGTAATCTTACTTCGCTAATAGCCGTTGGTACTTGGTGAAGTAGTTGAAATCATTCAACGCGAGACCTCATTTTTTCTTTCTTTTGTGAGTAATGATGCAAAGCATAGAGTGGATAATAATAATAATCTTAAGAGTTATACTCATCATCTCACACCATATATCATACATATTTTAAATTT
The DNA here is from genome assembly GCA_029856935.1 of Cyclocarya paliurus. Lineage (NCBI taxonomy): Eukaryota > Viridiplantae > Streptophyta > Magnoliopsida > Fagales > Juglandaceae > Cyclocarya > Cyclocarya paliurus. The sequence goes on along the minus strand of CM056946.1, from coordinate 38,331,998 downwards.
TTTTATTTTTATTTTATTTCTACTAAATTAATTGAATTATTTTATTTGTTATCTATACACTACATATTTGTTATAGAAAAAATAATAATAAAATAAATGTGATGTGTGGGATGTTATTGGATTTGACTTATTAAGGACTTAATTAGTTAGATTAGGGCTAGTTTGGGGTATAAGACAAAATATAAAATTTTCATCAAATCTCATATCATCATTACACCTTTTTCAAATTTCCATAGAAAATATAATAAAAAATTTAATTTTTTCAAATCTCAATTCATCTTTTTCAAATTTTAAAATTAAAAAATAATATTTTAAAATTTAAAATAAAACATAAAATTCTCATCTCACTCTCTAAATCTATATGGTTATGTTTGGTAGATGAGATAAGATGAGAATTTTTAAAAATTTTGTGAATAGTATTAAAATGAAAGTTTCAAATTTTATTTTTTAATATTATTATTATTTTGGGATTTGAAAAAGTTAAATTAAAATTTGAAAATGTTGAATTATTTATTATATTTTGTATGAAAATTTAAAAAAGATATAATAATAAGATGAGATAGAGATGAGATGAGATTTTTCTCCAAACATATCCTAAAGTTCCATTGACAGCAAAAAAAATTTTGCAGTATAAAGTCAACAAAGAAGTCTGAAAATTTGAGTGGTAGCTCATGATTTTAGAAGATTCTCTTTTGGGAATTTAAGGGACATCATTGAAAAGAGGTTCTTCCGAATTATGTAGAAGTCTCATGTTTTTCTCCCTCAAACGTACCACTAGTACTTTTTTTTTCATTTTTTTAATATTTTTTAAGCATCCTTAATTATTGAAAAATAAAAATAAAAAAAATCACAACTTCACTAATATTCATTTCCTTAACTATTAAAAAAAATTAAAATATTCAAACAGTAATTTTGAGGAAGCAAAATCATGGAACTAAGTATCATTTTCTTTCTGGACATCATTTATGATGACAGATGAGTCGGATAATCTTGTAGACAATTGTTTAGCCATTGACATGCACACGCAACATATATATGCATAAAAAATTAGAACAATTCTAAAAATTAAAGAATAAAAGAGTATATCATGTATTTTAGTCCAATGAATTGTTTCGAAATATGAAGTAATTCTTATGGATGGGAATGGTACGTATGCATATTCCTATTCTTCACCAATTCAATAAATAAAAAAATAACCAAAAAAAAAAAAAAGAACAAATACAAAAACCCTTCAATTGGGTTGAAAGGCAATGATTCATCATGCACAACAATTTTTAGTTGGAATAAAAGCCAAAGAAAGAATGGAATAACAGTACTTTTTTTATAATAACCAATAGATCATGTGAGTTATAATATCGCACTAGATCTTAAACTAATAAGAGGAAAATTTACTTTGATATCTTCCAAAATTTTGTGAAAATAATAGACGTACCATGCATGTTCCCTCGATCTTGCTTTTAGTTAGATACTGAAAAATATTGTACCATTAACATCGGTACTTATAAATGAATAATCAACACTAATTTCATTTAATTTGATGCATATTAATGTATATTAAGATACAATTATCTTATCTACTAATTAGCTTCGAGTATTAATTGTCACGTTAGCGTGATCACTGTGATGAGTGTGTATATATATATATATATATAGATACATACATTTTTTCTGAATATTATTATATTAGATGCATAAATACTATTTTCTTTTAATTATTAATTTGAAGCAACAATAACGCAGAATGCATACTTATAATTACTTTTGTAACTGTTGAGGCCAATTAATTGTTTGATTGAAGAAGTTTGCTTCTTGGGAGAGATAACGTATATACATTTATGATTAATTAGCTCGTAATATTGATTCATGTGTTCGGGTAAAGATAAGATGGAAAGTTGAAATAATATATATATTTTTACATTAAAAGATGTTTAGTTTGCTTTGATTTTTTTTTTTTTTTAAAGTTTGGTAAACCGCCTAATTTTATGAATGGAATTAGTACTTAATTACTTAAGAAAAATACTTTAACCACGAAAAAATTATATAAAAATAAACTTACAAACTGATATGGCTTGATGTCGTACGCCAGATTGTAAAATTACTTTTATTATAAAATAGATCTAACGGATTCTATGAAACCATATTAATTTGTAGATTTATTTTGTATAATTTCTTTGTATCTGTAGTGTTCTCTTTGTAAGTTTTATTTTAAAATTTAAATTTCATAATTTACAGCATATCAATAGTTGTTGACATGTAAAAAAGTACATTTTTTAATAAGTTTTTATCAAATAAAGTTAGCATTTTTCAATGATATAGTATGATCACACCTCGAAGGGTGTTAACGTAATTTCGGAGTGATAAAATGATTGAAAAGAAAATTCAGACTCTAAACTGAACAAAAATGGAAGTATACGCATACATATAGTACTGCTGTTTTGTAGACCGACTTTTTAAATCCAGCGTGCTGCTGCTTCTCTTATATAAATACCGACTCTTCGCAGTGCATCACATACCTCTCTCACTCTCATATTTGCTTAATTTCTTCAAAAGCGACGGAACATGGGTGCTCTTGATTACCTTTCCAACTTCTGCACTGTCACTAGCACAGGGAGCAAGCGCAAAACAATGCAGGTACTCAATAGCACCAACGAATTTTCCTTTACTCTGCCTTACTTTCTTATGTTGTCCTCATGTTCTTTGAAGTTAAAGATGGTTTGTCTTTTTTGCAGACAGTTGAGATTAAAGTCAAAATGGACTGTGATGGCTGTGAAAGGAGAGTTAAAAATGCTGTTACCTCCATGAAAGGTTATATCGTGTAGCTCTCTCTCTCTCTCTCTCTCTCTCTCTCTCTGCGTGCGTGTTTTTATTGTTTCCGTCTTTTAATGAAGCTCTGTTCTATTCCAGAATTGCAATTCCGTGACAAATCAGAGAAGCAACGGTAAAAATTAAAATAAACTGTTGTAGCATCATTTATAAGAAAAAACAAAAGCATGTTTTAGATTGACAATAAGGGAAACAATAAATCTGTCGTGACCCTTAAGAAAAGCAATCATCACCTTTAAACTTTGGGAACATTTTTTTTCCTGTTTTTCTCGTGAGCTAGGACAGCTGATACTTAAGCGGAAGATAGCCAGAATATACGTTGCAACTGAAAATACACGATCGACTACGTAAATAGACAGATTTTCGATATCTTTTCATTTCCGCTCCTCAACAAATCAAAATACATGAATTCAAACAATAAAATTGAGATACCATGCTATCACCGCAGTCAGAGTTGAAGAGGAAGGCCACATTCTCCCTATATATATATATCTCTGTCTTCGACTAGATTTTTCAAAGTTTTAGAGAACAGTTTGATTTCGTGGTCGTTTTCGGCCATCTGGGCAGAAATAGATTTCTGTGGAAATCTCTAGCTAGGTGGAATATAAATAGGAGCTTTAGCTTTCAGGTTTTCTTGACCTGGAAGCAAGTTTACGTCCTTCTCTGCCTTCCTCTGTCTTGTTGCAGCCTGCAGGTCCATTCTCGTTGCAACTGTCCAAACATTAATTCGCACACTCTAATTACTTTCTACTTTCTAGATTGATTGTCTTTACATTTTCTCGCTTTAAGTTGGGGCTGAAAAAAGACGGGAAAAAGTGGCATGATATGTGCAATGATTTGAGCTTCAATATGCTGGCCTATGGATAAAATGAACTTGAAGTATAATAATATTACAGTTTTGAACGAAAAACAAAGGTCAATTAACAGACCAACTACCCATATAATTATAAATCATGTGCATTTGTTAATCTTTTTCTTTTCATTTTCTGGAAAATTTATTTAGTACTCATCGTCGTAGCTTTTTCCTCTCCAAAATGCATTTAGGTGTAAAATCTGTGGAGGTGAACCGAAAGCAACAACGGGTAACAGTCAGTGGTTATGTTGAACCAAATAAAGTCTTGAAGAGGGTAAAGATCAGTATTGGCAAGAGAGCTGAATTCTGGCCTTACATTCCTCAGCATCTAGTACACTATCCTTTTGCGTCAGGAGCCTACGACAAAAGGGCACCCTCCGGCTACGTTAAAAACGTTGTTCAAGCTTTTCCGGCCGCCTCGAACAATGCTGTAGCTCGTGATCAGGAGAACATGGTCTCACTATTCAGTGATGATAATGTGAACGCTTGTTCCATCATGTAAGGCATCAATTTTACCAGTAATTACTGAAAGTTAACGAATTTTAAGTACCGCGTAACGGTTCTTCTAGGAAAGAACCTTAAAAAGTACTTGCGAGATAGCAACAAAATATGAGTTTTGTATTCTGTGCCTGCAGTTAATTTATGGGTGACTTCATGCTTTTGGGAGCTCGAGAAATTAATAAGTACTTTAGAGAAAGTGATCGACATTATTATTATTATGAAGGCATGAGGCGTGGAATCTTAGAAGTAGTCGTGACAATTACTGCATGCATGGTTTGCCCTAGTGGAAAATATATATTAGGATTAAGAATCGTAGCAACATCATTAAGAAGGGTCCATAACAAAGGAGCGCTAGAGCCCCTACCTTTAGATTTTGTTGGCCTTGCATGCATGTGACATGCAAATCCATTCTCCGCGATCGATCTCAAAGTGGCTGGCTAGAAAAGACTACATATCTCAAGCATGTTATGAGGTTATTATATGTATCCATTGTCATCGATCGACCGTCCAAACATTCTAAGATTCTCGTTGCCTACCACCAAAATATTGAATACTTTCAGGTAATGTAATATTAGTTGTTAATGTCATATATACATGGTGGAATATTTAAAAGCGATATTCCAAGAGCTCCGGCCAGGACATATATACTCATTAAGCAAGACTACTCATTATTTAAGCTTAATGTTTTTTCGTTTTCAATAAGCTGAATCACTTCAGGGCGAGGGGCCATTATTAATGTTAGAATCTGAACATTATACGCAGAGTACGTACGTACTACGGGTTGAAGTTGCTTGATGATCATGTACAAAATTTACTGAAGAATGTCCTAATATATTATAAATACCTTGACGAGGAGGCCGCGAGGCCGGGAAGGGATGCAGAGATCAGTGAGACACTCGATTTACAAAAAATAATAATAATAAATAAGTTTGAGAAACTCATGTACAAGTACTGGAAATACCTACAATATCTGCGGTGGCTCATCTTTCTCAATGTTTGAGTACCATTTGAAAATTATGGCGGTGATCATATTATGCCAATTACTTTGTTGTTATCCCAACATGTTATTTATAGTTACTGTGTAAAACCACATTAATGATCAGAAACAATCTTTTTATCTGCTAAATTTGTATGTACCATGATTGAACATGATATACAATATGGTGAAGATGAGATCACAGACACATTAATTTATCCACTTAAGGCCAAAGGAAGGAGAATTGATTACCAGATAGCACCACCGGCCTTGGTTAATTATAAAAGAAACCTCTGCTAAATGTGTGGCCTTTTAAAGCCCTTTTCACTTTTTCAGCACTCACTGATGCTTATAATTTGATTATAAAAAGAACTAACCCACTACACAAACATGCAATTTTTGGTTGGAATTTGAGTTTGAATTTCATTTATATTATATAAACAAGGTAGCGTTTTACGTCCTCGATAGGGATTTTAAAGGGAGATCAGAATAATTGTTAGCTAACAAGATCAATATATAACGCCAGACCGGTCCAATGTGGGGCCGGAATTTCTTTGACCAGAAGTGAACATAGTTTAGATGGTTCTCGTCTTTAGCAAAAGATGATTAGAAGATCTCTAAAGGGGTAGATAGAAAACGAGATGAGAGATGCCATTTATTATGCCGGCCATTTGACTCTCTTGCTTGGTTCAGGCTTCAGCACACCGCAGTATTCAGATTCTATAATTTCTGGGTGGATCACCCTCACTTTCTGACTTTGGTTGATGAGGTTTGGAGAAGCAGAGGAGCCTGTTCTGTTGCTGTACGTAGAATATCTGTCTGTCATGTGCTTGATGGTTAGAGATGTGAATTTTGAAGTGTGGACGAGTTGAATCCTAGTAATGGTTTTATGCATAAAAAGGGTATGATATTGTGTGACATGCAGCAAAGCTTGAAGTTTTGCTCGTGAAACAGTACGAATTTTTTGTAGAGCATTTTTTAGGTATAGACGTTTGTTTTGCTGAATCATCTACTTCAACATGATGCGTATGTTCTTCTGATGTACGTACGTCAATAATCAGCAAAATGTTCAAACACTAACGAGCATCTGCACCTCGTTTTGCTTAATACAACAGATTGTTTCTAATAGAAGGTGAAAGGAGACAAAAAGTTCGTCGGAATTATTTTCTTCTATTGTCTTTACTTATAAATGATGAACTCCTAAAGAGTTTTGGGCATATTGCTTGCAATTTGATCAGCCTCCATAACTTTGGAAATGCAGAGACTTGGGCCGTTCAATATGTAAACTCTACGCGGATAAACGGGAAGTCCCGAATCGTCCAAATTGGTGTATGATTGGAGGTGTCGGAAGTCTCTTCTAAAAAGTTGACTCTCTCTCTCTCTCTCTCTTCAATTACGTTCTGAGTTCATTATCATTTGAAGGCGGAATAATATCAGGTTTAGTTCAATTTTCGAATCTCTAAAAGGGTAACCTCCCAGTGCTTTAGGCAAACACACACTTCCTCAAATTTTCCTGTGTATGTTCCATTATCAGCCTTTCTGGCCCACCAAAGGTGCCATGTCCTGAAAGAGGAATTAAGCCCTCTGCTGCAAAAGAATGCTCTTATTATTATTTTATTATTATTATTATTATTATTATAAATATTTTCATTTCACTATGTTGGTAAAGTGAAAGACATCATCTTTATGCTGAAGAGAATGCCAACTGAACTGAAGAAAACACCTGCATGGCACGCACCGGTTCCTTAAATGCAATTTGAATTAAGTTTGGAGCACGTGTGAGGCGTGATGATAATGTGGTTATACACATGAACTAGTACTAGTAGTCATGCCTTTGTCCTGTAAAGACAGCAAAACAGAATATCGAAGCAACAAAGAACTTAATCAAAAGAACCGACCCTCAGTCGTCCCAATTTGTCTATCTATTCCAAGCAAAATTTGAGGTTTTTTATACGGTTCTTCGACAATTAAGAGCAATATAAACCTTTTGTTTATGGAAAAGAACAAGAGGGAATGAGACCACGTTTTCTTTTTATAAACTATGCCACGAGCATCTGGTAATTTGTACGATAAGCTCAAGATTATTAAATATAATGCAAGTAATGCATATATTTTATTTGTATTTTTCAGATTTGAATTTAACTTGTGGATTGCGAATATCTTCCTGGCTTTGAATCAGACGAATCTCCAAACTGCTTGACTGGGGATCGTGTCCGGCACTTCTATAATCATTCAGTGTTCTCTGCAGAAGTGCCTGCAAGGATAGAAAAAATTTCAACGATCTACTAACCATAGTTCAAAGATGAGGATCCAATTGCAAAGTGCAACTCTAGGTTTTGGTTTAATAATCTCAAAAGTAAAGGTTCCTGCAACAATCTGTAAGTTCCTTGAAAGACCAAGTTGATGCATCCAAGATTGGTTTTTAAATTGATTTTGATAGTCAAACAAGTCAAAGCATGGAGAATATTAGATGATATTTTTCTTCATTCTGATTTCTGATAGCATTCAAATCCCCAGCAACCAACCAAGGGCTATCCTCAACAATAGTAGCATGGCATCCAATGCCAAGCCAAAGAAGGCTTAGTTCAGTATAAACCTCGGTATTCTGATCCTGGTACTGCTGTAACACACTGGTTTGAAGTCAACCCAAAATGCTCTGTGCTCGAGTGATGTCAACTCAAGTTGGTTAGATATGAAGTAATGGCTTCTTGATTGGAACTAGGGAGGCTTAGTTGAGTTGAGGGCAAACACTTCAATCCAGATCAACGAATAACCCCATAACAGTTTACTTAGGTCGTGTGGGTTTAATTCAAAATTCTTATTGAAACACAAGTATAGAAAATACAAAAACATGGCCACAGTCGTCACAAATATAAAACTCAACAGCCAAGTTAAACTAAATACTAGAGAGAAGTTCTCTCTCTTCCCTAGCTTTTCCTCATTGCCTCCATTTTCTCTATGGCTCATTAAAGGTTCAGCTTCATGAAAGCATCTTGACTTGAATACATCCCAAAGGAGCATAAGCAGTAAACTCGAAGCTATTAAATCCATTACAGCTTCTTGCCATAAGCCTCTAAATATTCATTCCCTTCAAAATAAATTCAACTAAGGCAACTTCATGCATATTCACAAAGCACCATTAAAACAATGTATTCTTAGTTTTTTGCTTAAATTTGTCTCATCCACTCCTCTCCTTCAAATAAATTGGCCAAAAAATTGTATATAATAAATAGAATAATATCTCAGAATGAGATAATAATAAAGACCTAAACTGATAGCTCATAGTGTCAGATAGAATGTGTCAACCAATTTGAGGCCTCTATATACATATAACTGTCGAAGTTGAAGTCACTTAAGAAGCAAAGAGAACAGAAGGGCTTTTATAATTCTAGCAACTTGTAATGAACTGCAAGAACAGCAAAAAGAGTACCTGCAAACTTGATACTGCAAGCTCTGCTGCCTTGTCAAGGTTGTCAGGATATTTCTAAAATTCACAAAGAACAATTATTAGCACCAAAAAAATGTTATTTGCAAAAACTCACCATATAGCTTAAGCTTGAATACAATTTAGACGCATTACATTGCTCCAACCAAGTAGAAGAGCAGTCGTAAGATCTCCTGTTCCCTGCAAGCAAGTGCACATATATTGTGAATTCAGAGCATTTGTTAAGGTTGTATTTGTTGCATCCAATACACAGATAAGGATGCAAGGAAAAAGTCTTAAGCCATTTTTTCTAAAACTAGCAAGAATTAAAATACTTTGGATCCTGATTCAATCATAAAGCACAAGTCAAAGCAATTAAAATTTGTTTACAGCATGCTGAAGAGAACTGCCAAAAAATTTGGACTGCAAATGGCTCTTGAAATGCTAAAGAATTATCGGTATAAAAAGTCTTCCTCCCTGGAAAGTCAAGTGTATAGTCAAGGAGACAGAAATGATTAACTCTCTTCTGGTAATACCATAGTGAGAGATTTGTAAGAGATTTGATTATGTAATGAACATGGAAAGGAAGTTAGAAGGCTTACAGAGAGTGATAAGGTACTTACTAAAGAACTTTTTTGATAGTGCAAGCTACTTACTAAATATGAGAGTTCTGAATAACATTTATTGCAAATACAATAATTTGAAAAAAAACAAAAAACTGATAATCAAGAAAAAAAAAAGAAAAATCAGAGGCCCAAGTTCCACAGTATGCATATAAAACACCACATCTCAAACAAAGATAACACTAGAACTAAGAGCAACCAATAGAAATTGAATTAATCTTGGATGGACTGGTAACTAAGCAAACCAAGTTAAGAAGCCATATTAGGTTTGTGAAGAGGACTCCCGAAGCATTCAAAATATATAATGTTCCTTTCAGTCCATCCCACATAGTAGTTTTGAATGGTTTTGCAAGGAACTCTATTGCTTTCTTCCATCTAGTAGCTTTAGTAATTGTCCTTCAAATGATATTGTCTCTACTCTCCATCACAAATCATGATTTTCTCCTATTTCTCCAGAAATGCCCAAAAAACACAAAAATAATCAAATCTTGGATGGACTGGTCACTTTGCAAAGTGATCTAAAAGCCATCTTCAGCATTTGGAGAGGCATCACGAAGCCTTCAAAAGCCATCCCTCTAAGTAGGGCTGTGCAAAATTCCGAAAGTTCCGACTCCGCCCGACATCCGCTCCGATTCCGACTCCGTCGGAGTCGGAGTTTTCGGAAAACGGAGTCGGAGTGCGGAGTGGCTCCGAATAAGAGTCGGAGTCGGAGTCGGAGTTCGGAGCTATAAGTAGCTCCGAACTCCGACTCCGATTTTTTAAAAAAAAATCCAGATGTAAAACGACGTCGTTTTACATCTGGAATTTTTTAAAAAAAAATCAAACGACGCCGTTCCACTTAATGTGGAACGGCGTCGTTTCATCATAGGGGGGTCCAAAACGCAGGACCCCCTCCTCTTTCCCTTCTCCCTTCTCCCTTCTTCGGATCCTTCCTCTTCCTCAGTTCCTCTTTCTCTCTAAACCAGCCGGCAGCCAGTCTTGTTCGGAGCTCTAAACCAGCCACCTCGCCACCTCGTTCCCTCTCTATTGCCGTCGTGAGACTTTGCTCCTCCTACGTGCGCAACTTCAATCCGAGCTTCAACCTACGGTGAGAACCCGATTCCGAGCCCTAAAATTAAATTGCTTGATTTAATTTTATGTATTCCGTTATTCATAGTCTTATAGCATGCACGTCTGGGTATTTTGTTGTGATTGAAATGAATTCCTTTTGAAAATTTTGTTGTGATTGAAATGCACGTCTGGGTGTTTGATAAATCGCTCGACCACCGCTCGACTCACCGCTCGAGCGAAGTCAGGCAGAGTGCTACGCTCGACCACCGCTCGACTCACCGCTCGAGCGAATCTAGGCAGAGTGCTACGCTCGACCACCGCTCGACTCATCGCTAGAGCGAATCTAGGCAGAGTGTCTCGCTCGATGTTCCGCTCGAGCGACTTTCTGGGAGTTGACCTGCGCTCGACCGTAGCTTATTTGAGCTTCTTTGATAGCTTCTATTTTAATGTTATTTATTAACAAACTTAATGTATATAATATACGAGATCAGAACCAAATTTAAACATAATTAGTGGATATTTGTAACTTATCATGCATGCAGGCTTGTAGCTTATTATTGCTAAGGAATATTTTTAGCTTATCGTGGACAGCTTATTATGATACAATAATATATGTCCTATATCAACGCGTTGATTTAAATTTTTAATATAGCCTAGTTTATTTTTAAACTAATTTTTTGCTTCTAACTTATTTTTTCAGCTTCATTGATTGTGATATGGATCCTAGACCTAGTGGAGATGATTGTCCACAAGGGGATGTGGCGGATGCCAATGCTACAACTCCTACACCGGTGGGTACTTCCACCCCTAGAGCCACATCTAGGGCAGCTACATCTAGAGGAGCTACATCTAGAGCAGCTACATCTTGTGCGAGTAGTCGACTCCCACTCCCAGTAGATATAGAGGATGAGGATATGTTCAACGAAGAGGAGGAGATGCCCATTGAGCAAGATCAACCACAACCACCACGGCCTTCTAAAAAGAGGTCGTGGACATGGGAGCATTTCACTAAAATTCCTGGTGATATTGCGAACCCGGTAGCAAGATGCCATTATTGTGGCCAACTTTGTGGATGCCATTCAAAGAAGCAAGGTACAAGTGTGTTAATAGCACATCTAACTGGTTGCCAACGATATAAGATAGCGAAGGGATTGACGGCCACTGATCAGACCAACCTCAGTTACCAAACTTCTACAGCCACTGATGGTACACAGACTAAGAAATTGGTTATCCCTCAATACAGTGAGAAGATGTTGAGGGACATGCTTGCAGAGATGATAATTACTGATGAGATGCCATTTACCACAGTCGATAAAAGAGGCTTTAGAAAGTTTCTAAACTTTGTTGAGCCACGATTTCCTATTCCATCACGGTATACGGTGATGCGAGATTGTATGAAGAGGCATGCGAAAGACAAGGCGGAGATGAAGAAGATGTTTATTACCACTGGCCAGAGAGTGTCGTTTACGACTGACACATGGACGTCCATACAGAACGTCTGCTACATGTGTATCACAGCACACTACATTGACAGTGAGTGGATTTTGCATAAAAAAATTATTGGTTTTAAAGATATTGTGGATCATAAAGGTGCATCCATTAGGGCGAAGATGGATGATTGTTTAAAGGACTGGGGAATTCGAAAAGTGCTGTGTATTACAGTTGACAATGCTAGTGCCAATGAAACAGCAATTGATTGGTTTAAGCGGAACACGACAGTGAGAGATGATGTCATTCAGGCCCACGAGTTTATTCACGTTCGATGTTGTGCTCATATCATCAACCTCATAGTTGTTGAGGGGTTAAAAGAGGTTGATGATTCCATTACCCGAGTCCGCAGCATTGTACGATATGTGAGGGGTTCCCCTCAAAGGCTTGCCAAGTTTAAGGCAATAGCTGAAGATCTTAAGATTGAATGTTCTAGTATGTTGTGTTTGGACGTTCCGACTCGATGGAACTCTACATACATGATGTTGGATGTGGCACAGAAGTACCAAAAAGCATTCGAGCGGATGGAGGTCGAGGATGGAGGCCTGAGGTATGCTTTGTTGGAGCCAGCAGGACAGGGGCTCGGTGCGCCGGACGCACATGATTGGACCAATGTGAGCTACTTTGTTGAATTTTTAAGAATTTTTTATGACATAACCATGCGGCTATCTGGATCCAAATATACGACTGCGAACTCATTCTTCAGTGAGCTCTCAGAGCTTCACTTCCACTTGGAAAATAGTTGTACTGACTCTGGTGGATTGTTATCTGCTATGGCTACGAGGATGAAGACCAAATATGATAAATATTGGGGGAATATTGAGAAGATAAATAGATTGCTATTTGTGGCTGTGATCCTTGACCCCCGATACAAGTTGGCCATTCTGGAATTTTGGGTAAATTCCGTCCTCGGGGCAGTGAAGGCTGCAGAGTTTATTAAAGTGTTAAAAAGTGATATTGATGATCTATATAATCACTACAGCAATAGTTGTCAGCCTTCATCCGCAGCTGATACCTCTTCACATTCGAGGCCGACAGGGTCGACAGCTTCCTCAGGTGATACTAATCCATCTGTAGGGCTTAGAGGACATCGTATTATGCAGCAGTATCATCAACTCATGTCAACAAGGAATATTATGCATTGTACATCTGAGGTTGAACGATATTTTATGGAAGCTGTCGAGGCACCTAGCGATATATTTCAGTTATTAACTTGGTGGAAAGTTAATTCCACCAAGTATCCAGTCCTTTCCCGTGTAGCCCGAGATGTGCTAGCCATTCCTGTCACTACGGTTGCCTCAGAGTCGGCATTTAGCACTGGAGGTCGCGTGTTGGATGCTTATCGGAGTTCATTGTCACCGTCAACCGTGGAGGCCCTCGTTTGCACACAGAATTGGATAAGTGAAACGCCTATTGGACTAGATACCGTTGGCGTTGATGCCGAGAGCTATAGACTTGAGTCGGGTAAGTTTATATGCTTTTAAATGATTATTTAATTATTTTTAATGTTTCTAACTTCTACTTTTTATGATTTTAAAGATCTAGTTGTGAACCCTAACATAATTGCTGATGACTGAGAGTCAAAGACGAACGCCCCTTGAGAGTTGGAGAGGAGTTGGGAGAATCCCCTTTCTTGGTAAGAATCAAATTATACTTTTCCTGTGTTCAAATTATGAATATTAATTTTTTTCATTTATTGATTGCAACTTTCTATTTTCATTTCAATTTTCAGGCATGACCAATGGACCATAAAGCATTTGAGTGAAATCCGTTTTGTTATTACATTATAAATGGGATTGTTAAGTCTTATGGCTACATCACACATGTTATTTAGTATCAGATTCTTGTAAAGTTTTGAATCTTTTGATATATATGGTAGTATTGGCGCCCCAAAAACATTTTAATTTGTCTCTACAACGTCTTATATACTATATACACAAAATAAACAGCCGGAGTTCCGATCGGAAGTCGGAGTTCCGACCTCCGCTCGGAGTTCCGATCGGAGGTCGGATTCCGACCTCCGATCGGAGTCGAATTCCGACTCAAGTTCGGAGTCGGAGTTGGAGGATAAATTCGACTCCGACTTATGTCGGAGTCGGAGGTCGGAAACGACAACTCCGACTCCGTCGGAGTCGGAGCTCAGCCCTACCTCTAAGTCCATCTCATGTAGTATCTACAAATGGTTTTATAAATGGCCGACTTCCTTCTTCAATAATTTTTGTCCTTAAAGGAGACATTCTCATTGGCCATTCTTCCTCTTTTTATTTTTAAGGTACTTTTATTGCATTAAAAATCAAGTACAAAAGGTACTGGAATATTAGAATTTTATGGGTGAAATGAGCAGCTGCATAAATGTGATTTATCCACCACAGGATCAGATCCCACCATTTGCATGTTGTAACCAGGGAGCAGAACAAGAGCACCTAAGAACCATTAAGAACATCAACTAACTAAAATTTTACCCTCTCTCTATTTCATAATGTCAGGTGACAGGTATGCACTTCCGATATAAGTTTTTTAAAGTTTAAAACTTGTTCACTAATATAGGGAGTGCATAGGCTCTCAGCAAGGAGTTTTCCGCAAATGCACCTCGGGTAATTCAAGGAGAAAATCCCCAAGTCCAATGGCCTCTAGAGATTGTTTGAACCCAAGGGGATTTGAACCTTAGACCTGGGGGGAGCATACCCCCAAGCCCAAGGCCTTTACCACTTGAGCCAACCCCTAGGCCTTTAGATTAAGACAAGTTTTAATCTTCATTTTTTGCCATATATAAATAGATTTTATCATGAAAGCTAATGCTAAAAAATGAAAGCATTCACTATACAAAGGACTATTTCTTTTCTTTTCTTTTTATTACAGTATTTCACTTTCTGTGACATATTATTGTTAGAAGAACAAAAGATTCATTGAATGAGAACAAGGCCATTCTAAGAGTGTTACAAGGTCTATGTATCTTCCTTCATCACATTGTTTTGGCAAAATATGATAGTTCTTGAGCAGTCTTGATGGATTTGTTCATATAGACAGCAGTATTTTTTTTCCATGATTACGAGGCTAATGCAGATACAAATAACATGATTGGAAAGCCATGCATAATCGAAAACAAGTTCGTCTTTTCATTTCAAGATCTCATTACATATAGCATTCACTAGACGTGCTACTTTAATATTTCTCAGTCCCAAACTGGAAGAAGGAAATTGTCCAATTCTCATCACCTTGTTAAAAGCTTCATGCTAAAGAAGTAACTTCAATTCACAAATCAGTCTCAGTAGTAGAATCACAAAAGCTTTGCAGATGATACTAATTATGGTGATAAATTACATACCGTAAAATATGTGGGAATTTTGGGAATAACGATCTTAAATTGCTCAGGAGATTGGTCCTGTCACAATTGAGAGTTTAGCACAAGCAGATTTTAATCATAAATCAATCAGCACGACAACTTTTTTCTACCACTATGAACCTATACTCAAAATGCTATTGAAAAAAATTAAATAGAGCTTAACACGGACAAACGAACCGAAAACTAAGAGATACCTTTTCTATAGTGTTATAACTCAAGATATCAAATTAAACATATCATTAATGATCCTAAATCAATGTTTGTAAAGACTGACTTCTTGGAATGGGTTAACTTCATATGTATAAGACAGGAAATGGTTTCACAAATGCATATTTATGAAAAATAAGTATTGAGAGAGAGAGAGAGAGAGAGAGAGAGAGAGAGCAGTAGAAATTTCTGGACAAACACCAAAAGAGATGCCATATATCTCAACAATTGACTCCCAAATTGAACACTAGAGATAAGGATCTGAAGAAACAACCACAATGTAATCCCAAGTTTGGAAGTCCCTAATTTCATAAAATCTAATTGCTTCTTGCATTGTTGTGTAACAGTAGATTACTTTCTAACTTTAACATTTGCCACCATGTAAAAAGTTCCTTTTCATACTTCAGATACCAGAATGACGAAGTCTAAGCCAAAGTTAAAATCTCAACCTCAATCATCTATAATACAAAAGGTTATTTACCTTTTCCTTCTGATGACTGCCAATAAGAAGAAGATTGCCTTCTATATTTATGCTAGTAATCACAACCTGTGATTGATAAGAACATACATCGCATTTAACAATTCAGAGACAGACAGAGACAGAGATGTTAAAGTAATATACAAGAAGTTCATGGACAAGTTACTTGCATATATAAATTGTTTGAATAGTATTTGATGGAATGGAACCTTAAGTTGTACAATATAGCTTAACTGACATGAAAAATTGATGCCTCCAATGAAAACATTGTAGAATCTAGACAGTGGACTATATCCCAGACGTCAAAGAAGACCAATCACAGCACTTAAGTAATGGAGCTAGCTGTCTCCATCATATCATACTTGGTTGATTTAACGTTTAATCATACGTAAATTTCACGACTCAGAACGCACTAGCTACATCTACAAAAGTATAATAGATGCTCAAGATTGCATAAATTAATTCCAAAGAACCAGAAGAACGCAGCTGAACAGGTACTAGACATTTGGTGAGGTTGCTATTATCATAATGTCAAAAAACAACACAGTTCTGGGTCAGGTACTCCATCCATCAATAGGAAGTACCCACATATGGGGAGATGGTAAGAAGCAACTGGGCCAGTTCATCCATCAAACTCACCTGTGGCTCTTTCCATGAGAACTAATTTCATTTCATCAGAGGAAACAGGTGCACTTGATGCCCATCTAAGAAAGAGTGCTATGGCATATCTATAAATGTTCATTTAACTGAAGCATGCTATAGATTTTAGCAATCAAGACTACATCTATCAGTCGTTTTCTTAGCAATGACCCGTGTTCATCTCGGGGCACACTTGTTTAAGAGTTGAACTGATCCATACAGGAATCGGTATTGTGCCAATGTCTACCACATGCATTGATTTTGACACATATATACTCTGATGTCACCAAAATTACAATTACGTTTTGATAAACAAATAAAATATAAAATAAACCACAAAAGAATGGCACAACCCTAGCACACAAAGTATACAAGGTACTCCAAAATCACCACTCCAAACAACAAGACAAATGGAAGTTTAGAACCAAGAACAGAACAAGAAGCTTGCATATTCAAATAGGCATAAGCATCTCAGGGCTTCAAAGGTTCAGCTTATGATGAAATAACAAAACCTTTGATGGCCCAGCAGCATGAAGGATGTTACAAGCTTCCCGGCCATCTCTTTCAGAGCCAATACTGTAACAAGTATATCATACCATTAGGCACAAGAGCTACAGCAAAGCAAAAGCAAAAGATAGAGTAAATGTGGATATAAAGATGCAGCCTTAGCGCATAGGTACAACTAAAATGTGTTTATTAGCTTTAAATTCAATTCTTCTATTTTTTAATCAGTAAATAAAAAGTTTATTGATGAGGAAAATAGGCATAGCCCAAGTACACTTGACATATACAAGATTAACACCTATGCCTTGTATATTTATTTGAAATGTATGCATATAAGAAAGATACAAACAAGGCGGGAGTTAGAAGGATAAGGCCTCCTTCTGATAGAAAGTGTGAGTGAATAGCAAAGCAAGTGCAAAATAGAACCTATGCTCAAATAACAATGCAAGGAACTTAAACATCCCTCCTATTACTGGTCGAAACAGTAATCTCCTTGTAAGATCATATGAATTAGTTACACACTAATACGAACCTAATTGAGAACTGTAATTCATAAACTCAATATAATTAAAATTTTCGGTTTATTCAAAAGTCAAATATGTAGGAAAGCTGGATAATTTCCTGTGTAATATAATCACAAAGAGAGTAACAGCTTAAGTCATAACACTTCATACTCCAATTTATTACATTTACTCTTCTTTCTTTCTTTACTGTTTTATATGTTAGGTTGATGAACTACATCTAGACATATCCAGAGTTAAAGACTCAATTAAGTAAGCTTCACCAACCTTATTGAGGTATTAGTAACTACCTGAAACCAGTCAACTGTTCTGCTTCAAACTGGTTGGGCGTCAACATTGAAGCCACTGGGACAACCTAATCATACAGAGCATTACCAAAATGTAATCATCATATCCAATTCAGTCTCCCTAATGACCTTTACAATAAGAAACAATTACATAAATAGACAACCATTCATGACCAAATGACTACTCAGGTTGTTTAATATTTAGGATCCAAGTAATCCAATTGTCAAACATACAGTTTGAGATACTGCTCTGACACAGTCATTAACTCCGGAAAGCAGTCAAGAACATCCCAACATTTCAAATTCAGAGTCAATTTTTCTACGCCCTGTGGCCAATTTAAGTTTCTGAGTTTATTTTTCAAGACATCCCAAAATACATCATTTTTCTAATGGCAGAAGTTCTTATTTCTTTAGTACTATAGCATTCTAACCTTTCTAAAAAAGCAAGCAAAATTCTTATTGAAAGGCTATAATAAAATATTGGACATTTTGGGAAGGTCATTTAGTTTTTTATTAATACTCTTTTCATTTTAAATCAAGATATGAAAGTTAGGATGAAGACATTTTATGAAAAGGATATGATTTGATAAAGGAAAAAACCACTAAAACTTTAACAGGATTGGTCACCTTTTCACGATATACTGATACTAGCTCTTGAGGGACATAGAGCTTTCCTTCATCACCCATCACTGGATCACATACTAGACAAGAAAAGCCAAATTTTAATGAGACATGGAAAAACATTTTTTCCCCTTCAAGAACAAAATATACTGGCAAATTCTGGATATATTATTAGCTAGAGTCAATAGTTTCTCCTCTTGAATATGCTGTTAATGCCTATCACCTCTTCTGGTGGCTTTTGACACTCATTAAAGTTTTTTTTGATAAGTAATAATTTTATTCAAAGAAATAGGCATAAGCCCAAGTACACAAGATGTATACAAAGGAAACGCTCTTTATAGTGAGCATCCTTGAACATTAAAGCCAATATAACCTGTATATCTGCTTAGTCAAAAACTGAATTCAAAGCTAATCATAATTGTAAGCTGCAGCAGCATCAACAACAACAGCTTCTGGCAGCGTCTCATCCATATTATTTTGTGCCAGAAACAAAACCAAGATCTATTTTTTCCATCATATTTTGACCCCAAAAATATTGGTTTTCTTATGGCCTAAATAAATTAAATCTGTCAAAAAGTGCTTCTCTACACATATATGGCTATACAGCTGGAGATGGTATTTCAATTATGAACTTTGCCCAACAAGTTATAAGCCTTGACAAACCACTTTTATCTAGTCCCCAGTATCTACGTTAATATTTTCAGAGCAATAGTACAAGGATTAACATTGTTTGATATCGCGAAAACTTCTAAAACAATCAGTACTCCAGACATTCCATTTTAAAGTAATCTACTCACCATATGTAAGTTCCGGGTTTATTGAACGAAGCTTATTAACAACTTCCAACACAGTGTTCAAAAAAGAAACCGAACCAATATAACCTGAAAATTAAATAATCAGACTTAAAACGATGTACAATGAAACAAAAAACTTCGTAATAAAGAAAAAATCAAGAATCAAAAAAAGATTCAGGGCAAAATTTCAGATACAAAGTCTAAAGTGACTTTTGAGGAGTAAAATTGACAATAAAGAAAAAATTTGCACTCCTTCCCCAGGTAAAATTTATAAAATGCATAACTATCAAGTAAAAAATATGAAACGGACAAGCAAGTCATAGCATTTCATAGTGGTCTTTTTTGGGCAATACAGACCTCCATAGGAATATGTGGGGTAATGTTTTCAATTTTTCTGTACATAAAACAAAAAATTAATTACAAAGCACAAAAATGGGGAGAAGCCTAGTGAAAACGAAGTATAGAAGTCTACAAGAGACAAAAAAAAAGACCTAAATTTAAAAGAACATGAGATTTTAATGGAGTTTATTGGACAATATCTTATATAGAGTTAGTCTACATACAGTCCCCAAATGGAGGCTGCTCATGCAAGCTCATACAATTATATTTAAAAAATAAAATAAAATTACAATAATATCCTTTTGAAAATGATTTTTTTCTCCTTTTATCCCAATTCATCAATGAGACTACACACGCAGTCCCCTACTCAGGACTGTAAATAGAATTTATCTCTTATATATGTCAAAGTTAATAAGGTAACTCAAGGGTGGGAATATAATGATATTGTAATAGAGTGGCACTCCAATGTGGTACACTATGATACACCGGATTTGTATCTAGCATATACTAGGTAAAACTAGATTTGGAAAATATATGGAAAATTACCTCAAAGTAGTAATGTTCCTTCTTCCAAAAAGTTTAACAACTAGACTCAAACTCTATTAGGGATTTGATTGATGGGGACCCTAATTATGTGTCAACACTTCTTCATGTCTCAAATTCTACAATGCTGGTTAGGTGGGGCAACATATAGCAGTATCAAACTATGTCTTGATGTAACACATCAAATTGATTCTGAGGCTGCAAAGCATCAATCAGAAATCAGTGTTACAAACTATGGGGAGTACGAACCATATGCATCTGTCAAGCATGTTTCCCCAGACAAAATGGTTTTTTTAAGAAGTACTTCCTTGGTCAAAACTTAATTCCTGTCTATAAACTACAGGAACCAGATCCTGTTTCTTCTTCTCATAAAAACTTAAAAGTAGACAGAAGATTCTCCTATCTCAGAAAGACTGATCCCATTCCCCCACCCCCAAAAGAAAACAAATTATGTCACATAATTCATCCAGAGAGCAAATACACAGGTACCATAGCACACAAGACAAAATATCCATAGAGCAATACACAAGTTTTATTGTACCATGTCACATCCAACTTGGCTGGCCTACCTGTTAATAAATGAGTGTAGTACAATAAATCATTTTCTTCGAGGCCTTTTATCAAGTCCCATAGCTGTTGTCCATTCAAAACTTGGCCCTTAAAAGTTGGGTATCCTACAAAATTTTAGGGTAAAATTAAACCATGTCCCCACCTTCACTGTGAAATGCCTGGACCTATACCAATTGATAGATGACTTCGCACCATATATCAGGCCTCGCAATTTCTGAGACTGTTTGAATGAAGTAATAGTAGCAGCTTGCCTGTGTGGTTTGAGAATTGCACTGAATTAATTGGATCCACATCATAGCCCAATAGTTGGAGAGGGAAAACAGCTGATTTATTTCCAACATATCCCTGAAGAAAGAGTAAGGAAGTACTGTTAAGGCCTTAATCTGGAGCACATCAACAGCATCAAGCTTTTTTTTTTTTTTTTTTTTTTTTTGGGGGGGGGGGGGGGGGGGGGGGGGGGGGTGGAAGAGAGCTCCTGCATTGATAAAAAAAAATAAAGAAGAGATCTAAGCATTTTGTGTTTGCTTCGTTGCCAATTACAGTCACCTTTGCCACCGTGATTGTCCTAAAACAAAGCATGTAACAGAAGATTGCATATCCACACAAGCGCTTGAGTGAGTGTTACAATTGGACCCCCCGTCAAGGGTATACAAGCATTGTATTTTTTGTTTTAATTTTTCATTAGTCCATAACTCCAATTAGTTATTTTGTTCACACAATGGCATCGTAGATTCAGACATGTTCACTACTTCACTGGATAGGGCAAACAAGTGATTCCGTGGCCTCACATTACTGCAGACCAGACAAACACATAACCACAACAAGGAAGGAATATACTGCCAATTGGCTATTTATATCCACAATTAAGTGGTCTAAATCTGTACAACATTTAAATGTGTCAATAATCCTAATGTTTTTGGGACGCTCAATGGTGACAAAAATATATGACTCCAAGTCTCCAATAAGTGTGGGAAACAAACTTAGCAAACCGACCGTTATAGAAGAAAATTTCATTTCTCTTACCAACTTGACAATAATAGGTTAGTAAGAATTACTGAAAAAAGGAAAGAAAGAGAAAGGCAAGGCTTTTTATTAATCTTTTAAAATGCTATTTCTTTCGAACTCTGTCTCATGATTTGAGACCTACAAAACTTCGAACACGCTTCTTGCTTTTTTAATTTTTATGCCATAATCAACCAAAATTTTCTACTTGGAGTGGCAAAGTAAAGCACATTTCTCACGCTTCACGTAAATTCATAACCGTGCTTGACATAATCGCCCAAATAAGCTTCATTTCTATTTCTAATTTCTCAGTCACACAAATATCAACCAAAAAATTAACGAACCAAAATCGAAACTAACGGAGATTACATTCATGCATTAACTTTAATGCTAAAAAAAAAAAACAACGTAGCAAACAAACTGTGTTGATCAAGTCAACAAATCTACGCAAAAAGGTTATATTTGCCCTTCATTGGGAAAAAAAGGACCTCAAGTTTGTTTCGCCTTTTGCTTCCTTAATTCTCAGCAACCAAACAGAGGGTCAATATTGAAAAAAGGAGGGGCGGCAGTACCTGAACTGTGTGGGATTGAATACTGAGAACTCGACCGGTCTCGGTGGGCAAAGCCAAGGATAGTATCGGAGGTGCCATTTCTGGACTCCTTGAGCTCCTGGACCTTCGATTCCAATCAAAACAGGAATGGAAGAGAGAACCACATATTAATAAATAAATAAGAATCTGGAAATAAAATCAAAGACAAGAGGATGAATTAATCGGGAAAGAGGTTGTACCGGAAAATGTGAGTATCTCGGGAAATACCAAACTGAGGATGGCCTTCGTGCAGAGACTTCAACTTCAACAGCATGGATGGGGGGGAGGACCAAAACTTGAGCTTGAGTACCGTGTGTTTGGCATTTAAATTGAAAAATAAGAAAATGACGTGGATCATGTGTGTGCCATTTCTGCCTTCGGTAAACTTGTGCGTGGTAGGCGAATTTGATTGGGTCTGACGTTACCTGCCTTCGTTGACGAACTTGTTCAAAGATACAATTTTATTATAATTACTTTAAAGATAAATAATATTTATACAAGTTTTTTGTATTCATTTTAAAAAAATAATTAAATTTAAAATTTATATAAAAAATTACTTTTTAAAAACATGTACTAAACTTATATATCCTAAATTACTCTTACTTTAAATTAAAAAAATTTTTATAAAATAATTAAATTAACAGTATCACTAGTTTATAAAAAAAATATTATTTTATTAAAAAATGAGTT
Organism: Cyclocarya paliurus; assembly: GCA_029856935.1. Lineage (NCBI taxonomy): Eukaryota > Viridiplantae > Streptophyta > Magnoliopsida > Fagales > Juglandaceae > Cyclocarya > Cyclocarya paliurus. The sequence continues at coordinate 38,309,132 of CM056946.1, read as the reverse complement.
GGAAAAAATTTAATTCTTCACTAATTCCGATTTAAATTGATCGAATATATTGTTAGCATTAAGCATATATTTACGGATTGATTAAATTTTTTTTCTAATCAAGATTTATTACTCTCTAATCATCATGTGTTGGTGAATTTATTATTTAATTGGTATATCTTTTATTTGAGGTAATAAAAATGAAATAGAGGCTGTAAATTCGAATCACTACTTATTCAATAATTAATTATGATATTTAGTGGGGAAGCTTTTTATCATGTGTATTGGTTTGAGTGTAGTTTTTAAAATAATTATTGCGTGTTTATTTCATTCAGGTGAACTTTATTAAAATATAACCCTTTGAAGTCTATGTGTGTCTTGAGATGTTTAATTGTATTTTTTAGTTTTGGTTGTGAATATCCATTATGGAATTGATTTTTTTTTTATTGAATTTACTTGCAAATATGTATAATTTATATAATATATGTTGATATCATGTTTCGCAGGCCTGAGCAAATCCACGCAGGCAGTGTCACAATGTGAATTATTTGGAGCTCTTGATGGTGTTCCAATACGGCTGTAAGGTGGTGTTTCGTACGTCCATAGCAGTGAATAGAAAATAAATACAATAAAAAAATATGGACACTAAGATTTACATGGTTCAGCAATATGCCTACGTCCACGGGAGTTTTGGGAGAAAAGTTTCCGCTATAATATATTTGTTTACAATCACTCATGGATCCTCATATCTCACTGTACAGAGGAAGTTGGAGCTTTTTCTTAATATATTTTCCTCGATCCCCTATTGATCTGTCAATCCTCTATTCTCTATCATTCGGTGTTCAATCTCAGTACCTCAATCGATAATAATCAATCAGTATATTAATCAATCCGTCCTTCAGGTTGTTTAGGCCTCTCATTTTATATGTTTGTCTGCCCTTTCACTATACATGCCAACCTGCTATGACTTGGCATCTCCCTTGCGTGAACATATTTCCTTCCTATTCTGACCTTTTGATATTTATAACCTCCATTTTATCTTTTCTTGTTTCCTTCTTGTGTGGACTCGACCCCATTCATTGGCTATAGGTATTTTTTCCTTCACAATATCTATTTATTATATAAACTATTATATTTATGTGTTCAAAAACAATATATATAATATCTATTTATAAGATACGAAATTTGATTAATCAAGTCTGATTAAATAATTGGGTCAATTCAATTCTTTTTCTTTTAATTAAACAAGTGAAAATACGTTAAAATATTCATCAATTAAACAAGTGATGACTCTAGCTGTCATTCAATTGTTTAAATACTCAGTGTTAACCATGTAGTTGGGTATACATAACTCATCACGATTGTTTTTTATTATCTTTATATATATAAAGTGGCTATGAAACGGAAATTGTTGTTTTAACGATTTTTTATTGTTTTTCCGCTAACTCCATCATTTTTCTCTGCTCCTACACTCTCAGTTAGTGCCTCGCCTTCCTCTCATCTCAGTGTTGATTGTACCACTGTAGCACCTCCATAGAAGCCCCACACCCAACCACGATGCACCCCAAATTCACAAGAGGCAAAGTTTGGCTCTGGGTTGCCGAACAAAGGAAAAAAATACAGAGCCTCCAAGCACGGCCAGGCATCAGATGGCAAACACGGCAAAATGCCGATGAAAACCTGGAAACTAGCGGCACATGAAAGTTCAACAGCCCCTGTGCCACACCAGAAAAACAAATTTGACATCCAATCAAGAAACCCAAAAATATCCATGATAAAGAAAACCCGCACCCAAACAGAGCACCTCAATACGCATGGGATGGCAAAAGAAATTTGAAACTACACTTCACATTCAGATCCCATCGATAGAAAACAAAGGGGATGAAAAAAAAAAACCCACAAGAAAGAATAAATTTGGCATGCAACGGAGAAACCAAAAAAAAAAACTACATTTGGACAAAAAAAAAAAAACTCCTACAAAAAAATAAACCAGGATCATTTAAAGAAAAAGAAAAACACGAACACAAACACAAACACAAACACAAACACAGGAAACAAACTTGGAAAAAAAACTTCATAAATTTATCCTTTTCTTCAAAGGCAACGACAGAGACGGGAAACCACGTCTCCTCTGTCTAAGATCTCCACCACATGAAAGAACCTAACATCACCACAAAACATGAAGAGGATCTTACTGGCCGCCATGGAAATGTACTGAACCCTTACGCAGAGCGTTTTCACCTTCTGTCTCTCTGTGATGTTGCAGAGGTGGGGTTGGGTTTACGTCTACGAAATGGGTCTTCCGATCTGCTTATGTAAGATATTCCGAGTTTGGACGGCTCCGATGAATAACAGGACATATACAAATCTTTATCATCCAAATTAATTAATTAACATTGCTTTTTATTTAACCCACCATTCATTTCTTTAATAAAAGTTTAATGTTTTAGAATATTAAATAGCATAATATAGCTAGGTAGCGGAGTTAATACTTACAAAAAATTTTCACACCTCTTACTATTTATCCACACTCCACATTTCACTTTTTTTTTAAATTATTTTTATATGAATAGTAAATAAAAAACTTGAAATAGTTTTAAAAAAATAAATTCAAAAAAAATTTTAAAAAAATATTAAAAAGTGTGGAGTGTGAGTGAATAATAAGAATTTGTGGAGGAAAATCCACTAAATGCTCCATTTCTCCTTTGACGCACACGGGGGAATAAAAAAATGCAGTACTTTTTTTTTGCTTCTCTCTCAAAACACCTGCATGCTGGACCAACAGATAAAGGCTTGCATCTAGGGGTGTTCATCCGGGTTCCGACCCGGGAATCCCGGACCGGAACCCGGGTTTTAAATCTGGGCCGAAACCCGGATAAATCCGGGTTTTTAAAACCCGGAAACCCAGGTTCCGGGTTGTACCCGGTTTTTTTTTTCCCATCATTTTCGGCAACCCACGAAGTCCATCTCCATTTCGTCCCCTGCTTTTCATCGCCGCCACACGCCACTGACCAGTAAGCTACACTACCTCCACCTCTCCATCTGGTTTTCCCCCTCCCACCCTTCTCTCCCCCTTTGGTTTCCCTCTCTCGGCGTTCTCTCCCCTTGTGTCAAGCACCACTACCCATCGCCCAAGAAAAAAAAAAAAAACAAGCCGAATGCCTTACCTCCAAGCCGTGCGTCCTCTGCTCTTACTGCAACCGCTCTAGTTCCATCGCCGGTGCTATGACGCCCGTCAATCCCACACGGCAGCATGAAATCTCAGCTCCGATTCTTCTTCCTCTGGCAGACGTCTCTCTCTCTTTCGGTCTCTCCTCTCGCGCGACTCCCAGTGCAGAAATACCCATAGACAACAAGTGTGAAAATAAAAAAAAGAAAAGAAAGAAAGAAAGGAGTCGGGTGCACTGGGAGTCGCGTACAACCCAACCGTGTTGTTGAAGGCGACCGAAGCTTGAACAATAGTTTCTCTTCAAATGGAGAGAATCAAAATAATAAAAGCTTGAACAATATTTTCATTTTTAGATAATCTGAAAAATGAAAATAAAAATAATAAAATAAAATAAAGTAAAATAAAACTTAGACAAGCAAAAATAAATAATAATCAAAGAAAGTAAAATAAAATTAGACAAAAGGTGGGAAATAAAATATTAAAAGTGTTATGCAAATGAATAAATATTGCTTAATTAAATCACAAGCTATAAAATTAAGCATAAACTATGCTTTTAATCAATTTAAATCATCACTTCGATTTATGCCTCTTAATCAATGTTTCCATCTAAAACCAATGATAAAATAATAAAACAATTAAAAATATATTGATTTTAAATGTATAAAATATGCAATAATGCAGCTTAATCATGCATATATAACACCAATCTAATACATTGATTTGGTGTCTCTTTAGATTATCTAAGATAAGAATCTTCCATAATAAAGTTGTCCAAACAAAAAAAGAAGTTTTTAGAGGAGCATTAGTATTCCATATGTATTTCCACGTGAACGTTCTTGTAGAATGTTTCATAAGGGACTTATAGTACGAGTGTACAGTAAATCTCTCATTCTTGGACGATGACCATAAAATTGTATCAGCCCCTCCATCCACTCTACAATTATACACAGATTGATGAAATCTATAAATGTGTCAATTTTTCAGTATTAGGCAACTCTAAGAAAATGGCATTTCATTGAGGAGAGCCACTAGGTAAATCCATGAGTTTTGCTATTGAAGCTTCCTGTCTTCATGTGATGCTATATATTGTTGGGTAGGCTTCCTTAAGGAATCAATCTATACACCATAAGTAATTCCAAGATTTAGGGCCCGTTTGGATCCCAAATTGAGTTGAGTATCCTCTACTTTTAAACTCATTCAACCATCCAAACACTCCACCTTGACTGTATCAAGACATGAATTTGGTGAATTCATTTCCTGTAGATGGACATGACTGAAGGCTGAAAAAGTTGACGCTCACGATTATTTTTTACTTTTGGTTGACGTCAACTCTCTCTTTCTCCTAACACAAGCTGATTTTCCTTTTTTTTTTGCTATCATTTCTCTCTCTCTCTCTCTCTCTCTCTCTCTCTCTCTCTCGGTTTGTGTGGGGAACAATTTTTTTTCCCATAAAATCTCTGTGAACAGTGCGTGGGGAACAAAAATGTCAGGTCAACAGTGGTGGATCCCAATTATTTTACAACTTTTTATAAATATATATAAACTCATATTAACATCCAAACACACATAAACTCATTTTAAACAGACCTCACAAAACTCATTCAATCATCTCAATTCACTACTATTCATAAAAAAGTTGAGCTCAACTCAACATTCAAACGCAGCCTTAAGCATAGAACTGTCTCCAAATGCACAACGTGTGTATCGATGGAAGTTTGTCTAGCCTCTTCTTATGTGTGTCCAAAGCCCCACCCTACATGGTCCACTTACCTCATTCAAGCACATCTTCCCCAAACTCTACCATATTCTAACTCTATAATTATTCTTCACAATGCTCTTATTTCATTGTGATATCTTTACAATCACTTTCCCAATAATGTATTGTTGAAAACCAACAAGTTCCAAATTTTTAAAGAAACTCGGGAACCTTAGCCAATAAATCCTTTAAAATGGTAGAAACTAGGGATGAAGCCGGGATAAAGGGTATCAACTAGGTGATTTAGGTTTGGAATAAATATTAAATTGAGATTTATGGTGGTCTACCAATATTGTGAAGGGAACCAAGCGACAGATTTCCTAGATCGGCAAGGTGAGATGGGGAGGAATGTTAACTATGAAGGCCCCATAATTTACCACGGCTTTTGAAAGGTATTATTAGACTTGATAAAGTGAGGCTTCCAACTCTTAGGGATTAATTTATTTTTTTATTGATTTATATAGTTTTGTTTATTGTTGGTCTTGGAATAAGTTGGTTTTTTGGTTATGGTTATGGTTTGGTTTGATGCATGGGGTTTTTTATTTGATATTTTGTAAATCTCAGGTGTCCTATTGTTACTACGGTATTTCTTTATCATAAGTGAGGATTTTTTAATAAAAGTGGGATGAGACTGCTATGTGAGTGGCTACCAGCTCTTCCTAAAAAAAAATTAAGATTTTTAAGAATACCTTTAATGAAGTAATAAAAAAACATGTAAAGGATAAAAAAGAAACAAATAAATTTTAAATTTGCATTTTTTATGAATATTGATAATTTTACATTTAAACTTTATATATATTGCAATCAAAAGGTGAGATTGAACTGTGGAAACGACTATACAAGAATTATATAAATGAGGTAATATCGTAATATATGTAAACTATAATTTAAGTTTTGTACTTCACTAAATAATGTACAACAGTAATATATATTTAAAAAAATTTTAATTAGTGCAATTACATACCGCATAGCTACTATCCAGTGAACGTGAGAGTTTTATTAAATATGATTTATCCAAATAATTACAAGTTTTAAAAGAGAAATAATCTAAGAGGAATATTATATTTTAATTTATTTTTTCAAAAATAAAACAGGAAAAAAATAATTACCATAAAAAAGAAAGAAAGAAAAGATTTTCATGTAAGTATGTCATAACGCTTCGTTAAATAGATCTTGAGATTTTTTTTTCTAACAATTCACCAAATTTTCATAAGAAATTACAAGATATAAAATATATTGAGGTGGTTAGAGTTTTTTAATAAGATTATATTCTAATGGAGATCTCTGAGATCTTTTAGCTCCTAAAATGTAATCCAGACAGACATATAAAAATGTTAGCTTTAAGCAAACTCCAAGAAAAATAAAAAATCATAAATTTGGAAGTTGCAAATTTTATGCCACTGATTAAACTTGACCGAGCCTGCGACAATCTTATGGCAAGTACCAAGTGAGCACCACAACCCCAATCTTTCCATTTCCTTCGTCACGGATTCATACACCGCTCTTTTTCCGTATCTCCCAAAACTGTGAACTCCATTCTACACATGAAGCGAAAGAAATGGTCGGAGATGGAAGAACAAACCCTCCTGACCAAGTACTCGGAGCTTCGAAACTCGGGAGCCTTGGCCAAGCTCAAGACGCGAGAGAAGAAATTCAAGCCCGTGGCGGACCACGTTAATACGGTACACCATCTCCAGGACCCAACAAGTTTCCCCTTCAAGTGGACCTGGCGGGACGTGTCCATCAAGGTCCAGAACATGCGCCACCAGTACTTGGGTGTGAAGCAGAAGATCCAGGTCTCCAAGGATGACTTCAACTGGAAAGATGGGGAAAATCACTGGGTAAATTTCTTGAAGTACAAGGAGGTGTTTGGGGATGTGGAGCTTGATGCCAAGGGCAAGAGGCTGTGTGAGAATATGGATGTTTTTGGGGATTGTGGGGATTTGGGGTTCGGGATTGATTGTGAGGATTTGGAGGTAAAGGAGGAAGACGATGATGATGATGAAGAAGAAGAGGAATCTGATGACTGTGGTGGTGGTGGTGGTGGTGGTGCTGATGGTGAGGATGGTAATGGTTGCAGTGGCGATGGTGAACAAATTGCGAGGACTGATGGCCAATTTGTGGATGGAAGGAGTAATGGGGAAATGGGTTTTGCTCGGATGAAGAAATCGAAGAAGGGTTTCGGAGTAAATCGGAGATTGAGATTGATGGGAACAAAAGTTTCAGAGTTGAGGGATGTGGTGGTGAAGAGGGAGGAGAGGAAAAGAGAGAGGCAGTTTCAGCTGGAGAAGAGCGAGATAGAGAGGGAGGAAAACAGGAAAGAAGCGCGTTTGAGGGCTTTGGCGAGGAGATACGAGACGAAGGAATGGTTGGAGAATAGGGAACTGGAGTTGGAAGAGAGGGAGTCGATATGGGGAAGGAGGGAATTTGAGAGAAGGTGGAGGTTGGAAAGAGACTTTGTCGATGAGCGGCGAAGGAAGCTGAGGATGGAGCAGGAGAGGGAGGAGGAGGAGATGGAGTGGAGGGAGAGGATGGTGGGGTTGCAGATTGAGCATGAGAAGCAAATGATGCAAATGCACGCGGAGGCATGCCAGAACCAAATGCAGATTCTCGGGGTGATGGCTCGGCTTGTATGTCAGTTTTTTGGGTCTGCGAGTGATGGGTTGGGTGGTGCGTTGGGAGCCTTGCCGCCTCAAGTCTTGCAGAGTTTGCAGCATCCAGGAGGATTGAGTGATAACGGGAAGCCTGATGCCAATTCTCCTTCTGAATTCCTGTGACTGTAATTCTAAACTTTTCTTTCCATACCGTTATTTTAGTCTGAAGACATGTTAATTAGTACAATCTTGGGATTTTGTGTACCATCGTAATATGATAATTGGAATGAATGAAATTACCTTATACCTTTGTCTTACAAAATCGTATCTCAGTCCAGAATATTGCAACTCTTGTTTTCTTTGTTTAAGCACGAGAAAATCTACTCTCAAACTGCACTTTTTGGACCATTCGAAGTTTTGATATTATTTTTTTATTTTATGTGTGTGAATATGTTGTACTATTATATTCAAATGCGGATGGTGCTCAATGGATATGACATTTATTTAGTATCTTGAAAGGGAAAATCAATTTCATCATGGTTCGATTGCGTAATAAGTTGTATAGTCAATTCCTACACACATTGTTTTCTTTGGTGTTATCAACAGAAGTCGCATGAATCACTCTGTGTGCTATAGTTTCTTGATGTAAGGAAGTGGCAGCCAATGTATTTATGGAACCAAAATGCGGCCTTGCCTCTTGCTTCATAAGTTGTATATAGGGCAAATCAATTTCATTATGGTCCGATTGCTTAATAAATTTTATAATCAATTATTGCAATCATTGCTGTCTTGAATGTCATCAATAGAAGTCACATGAATCACTCTGTGTGCTATAGTTTCTTGATGCATGGAAGTAGTAGGGATTGTATTTGTGGAACAAAAATGGAGCCTTGCTTTATACTTGGGTTTTTGTGAGACAAGGAGATTGAAATATTGCCCAAAATAAAGGAATACATGAAGTAAGAAAGAAACAAAGGTATCAGTATAATGTGGCAGAGAGGGAGACAATTCCAGAGAGTAGACTTATTTAAATCTCCCTAATCCTCCAAGATGGCAGGCAAAGAGAGTGTCTTTGGGGTTATTATTTATTAAATATAAAGAACCCTTTGCAATGTACCCTGGTTTTTCATTTCCTGGTTTTGGTACATGGGCATTTATGCTTTCTTTAATTTAATGTGGAAACAGGTCTTGTATATGTCCTGTATACCTGGGCTCCTGTCTACTGTATAAGTATCCTGTATACTGTATACATGAAGTAAGAAAGAAACAAAGGTATCAGTGTAATGTGGCAGAGAGGGAGACAATTCCAGAGAGTAGACTTATTTAAATCTCCCTAATCCTCCAAGATGGCAGGCAAAGAGAGTGTCTTTGGGGTTATTATTTATTAAATATAAAGAACCCTTTGCAATGTACCCTGGTTTTTCATTTCCTGGTTTTGGTACATGGGCATTTATGCTTTCTTTAATTTAATGTGGAAACAGGTCTTGTGTATGTCCTGTATACCTGGGCTCCTTCCTTCTCATCTGATCTATAAAATTTTGTTTACCAATCAGAGAAAAAGTTAATGAGAAACTGGTGGTAAGTGAAGATATTAGTGTTTCATGAAGAACATTATGTAATTGTATGATGAGCCCCTCCTGCCCTACCTTGAAGCATTAAACTCCTGACTATGACTAAGCTCGGTAGGTCACATGGGAAAAACATTCAGATAAGACACTGGCATCTAGCATTTTATGGTAGGTTGATAATGCTTTTCTAAATTCATCTTAGCACTTTATTTTCCCTGCAGCTAGGACGGTTCTGAAACAGTAGTTGCTCTCAAACTTCCTTCTTTTGAAATTGCTAACGCATTTTGTGGGAGGATAATGCATCCTTCTTATTGAGAAGTTTTTTGTTACATTTTGGGTAATTCTTTTTCTTTTCCCCCCCCATCATTCCGGCCTCTTTGTTCTGCTAAACTTTTTTATCATTAAAACTTTTTTTTCTTGCATGTTGATATCAGTGCATGTGCTCGGTGACTGTTATGAATACTATAGTCTTACTCTTGTTAACGCTATAATTAAGTAAGAAAAAAGAAAAAATACTTTGGCTCTGTTTAAGGAAATATCATCATTAGCCATCTTCCTATATCCAATGAAATCCATTTAGATCAAATATTTCCATTTACAGAGTTCAGTTGATGCCTAACCCATATATTATATGGTGGTCAATCATGTCTTATTTACTGCCAGGTAAAATGCGAGGTATGAATCATCAATCATGACTTCCTTGGTGGTGTGGTGTCAGCTCACTGTATTTTGGTAGTAAATGCTGTTGAATATGCCATAACTAGACATTATTTTCTGCTGGCCTCAAAAAAGGCAGTTTGGTTGGGGATCCTTACTGCATTAAATCAGCTTCCTGGAGGATGCTACCGTTGCCACATATTCTCAACTGCCTGGCCAGCACTGGTGGAGCTACTGACAAAGATGCATCTATGAACGTGAATTTAGCCAAAATGTGAGGTAAAATGAATTTAGAACTTTGGAGGAAAACTTATGCTTGATTTTCTTTTTATTTTTTTATTATGGACGTTTGGTTTTATGTAATGTATGGCAGTGCATCAAAGTGTAAAAAGCATTAAGAGATTTATATCGTAATATAAAATTGAAAAGGATTTTTAAGTGTCTTGGCACCATATAGCTTGTCCAAAGCATTTATTGGATTGAGTTTACCAGAAAAGTGGACCCGTGCTAGTTGTCATTTTGGTCTTGCAGATTTTACATTTTGAAATTAGTTTATGGAAATATCAGTGAAACAGAGGTTGCTCAGAGCTCCTTGATTCAAAAGCATGCTTGAGATTGAACAATAAGTGAGGCAAATCTGGTTATTCTTGCAATGACACTTTCCCTTTGTTATATATGTCCTGGTTTCGTGAACACTGCAATCTATATTTTGAAATCAGTTCTTTAGATCCCCTTTCGTAATTCAAATGCTCTGTTTCCTAACTTCTTTTTTTTTTTTTTGATGTCGTGGAACCTCTCCAAATCAGGGCCCTTCGAACCTACCCCTGCAGAGTAAATCTCGGTTTCGTGTACTGTACCCTCGGAAGTTTTCCTACACGGAACTGGTTAAATTGCTGACTTTTCACTAGGGGGTGTGGGCCCTAGAGATTGTTTCCTAACTTCTTGACATAAGATAGTCAGTTTATTTATTTGAGTTGCATGAAAGAAGTCCTATTGTGCATGTGTATGTGCCCTGGAAAAGTGCATTTAGGCTGCATTTGGTTCCTTGACCGAACTCAGCTCAAATTAAGACCTCTTCTAACATCCAGACCCAACTCTTAGGGTGCGTTTGGATGTTGAGGTGAGTTGGATTGAGTTGAGTTGAGATGATAAAATATTGTTAGAATATTATTTTTAAATATTAAAGTTGTTTTGGGATTTGAAAAAATTGAATTATTTATTATATTTTGTATTAGAATTTGAAAAAATTGTAATGATGAATTGAGATGAGTTGAGATGAGTTGGGATGAGTTTGGCAACCAAACGAACCCTTAAATTACTAAACTCATCTCAACTCAAAACCTCTTTACATGTGGGATCTACAACTTTTTTTAACCCAACACCTTTTTACATGTGGGACCCACAACCTTTTTCAACTTCTCATAAATACATCTAAACTCATCTTAATATCAAAACACATTTAAACTCATTTTAAGTGGATCTCACAGAATTCACTCCATCATCTCAACTCACTACTATTTATAGAGAATTCAACTCAGCTCAACATCCAAATGTAGCCTTAAATGTAGGATTCCTACATGCTTTTGTTAGACTGTCTTCTATTACTAACTTTTTTTCCAGGTGGACCCTGCCACTTCTCATGGTCGTTATGTTTGTGATTCTAGCAAAAGAAAATGTTGTAAAGATTCTCATATACTGTAAACTTAATTGTTATTAGTCTCTTTAGCCTCAGTTTCTATATTATTTTATTTTTTCTTTGTTATGGATTCTCTTAAATAACTCTTTTAACACATCCTATTTATCCAAACTGGTTATTGAAGTTGAAACAACTGAATTTGATCTTGAGAGGAATAAGAAAATAATGAACGAGGTAACCTTATAATTTAAGGTCATATCCAACGTTGGTGCTCAACAATTTGCTTTATGAAGCCAGGACATTAGCCCTATGATAGTTTATCACTCCACAGGAAGCCGAAATGGTTGTTGATCAAGGTTGAAACACGTGCTAAGTCAAATTATTCCTAATGCATCCCTTGACAAGTAAAATGCATATTGAAAATTCCGAGGGCAAGATAAACATTAGACTGGTTGGCAGCCAACTGTTAGTCAACTGGATGGTAGTTAACTGGATGGTAGTTACTTGGTAATGGGAAATTCAAAGGCTAAATATACTGAAATTTTAGTGAAATTTTATTCATCATCTTCTGATGTGGCAATTGAAAAATTATTTGTTATTTCTCACTTATTTGCCAATAATTTGATTTGGCATTAGGAGATGATGAAAATATAGTGATTAAAAGGATGATGAATAGTGTTTTTCTATTCTTTGAATCTGTTTGTATTAATTTATTGATTAAGCTTATTCCATTGTTTCATAAGACTGCAGGTGTGGTGATTTATACCAGTTGATGAATATCAATTCTGAACGTGGCTACGACTGTTTGCTCCACAATCGGCAGTGAAGTCTCACATTTTTTATGTTTAGACTCTCTGAAAGCATGACTGTTAGATGGTAGGGATGTGTCATAACCAACCAGTCCAAATGAAACTGATTTCCAGGCTTCAATTTGACGAGTGTTTCACAACCGTGCCTTTTCAACATCGATTTTGGAGATACTAGGTGAATCTACGGCCTTCAGTATTGCAGGATGAAATCAAAAGGTGAACAGAAACAATTACCCTTTGGTGACCCATTATATTATTGGAGGAAATATCCTAGCTCAGTAGCCTTCTGTAGAAATTATGTGCATATTTTTTCTTCATCGGTAGAATTACTAAATTAGTGTTCTAATCATAGTTTTTCCCGTGATACTGGCTCGTGTCGGCATGCAGTTATATTTGTTTATAACCAAGTAATACTGTAAAATTGTATGTAAAAAGAATTCAGGAACATTTTATAATCGATTTTTTTATACCCTGTTTTAGGAAGTCAGGTTTGTAGGGAGGGAGCAGAATCTCATGTGCATACTGTGAGAGAGAACTGCACTTTACCACACGAATTATCACTTCTTCTGTTATGTGATTATCTCTAAAAGCCACCCCAAGTTATCAATTCAAAACATAAGTTAGAATTTCAGTAGTTTATAGGTTATATTGTAAATTGAATAAAAGCTCGGGATCAAAAGTATCATTTTTCCTAATATGATATTGAAGTGATGTGTATGCATTCATGTCAATTTTCAAGATGCTTGCATTTCCAAGAATAGTAATGGTGCTTTTTACCCGCCAGCTTCATACACGGGCGTCAAATCCAATTTTCAGAGACTCGGACCGGGCAAAACCTGGGTCCTGCAGAGCACTTGAACTTGATAATGAATCATTCTGACACTTTGAACATGTTGAGTTTGTCATTTTATGTTTGTGGTCATTCATGCCTTGCATTTGGTGCATGCGCTTTCCCCTCCACCTGTTTAGTGGGACTTGCAACGTGGAGCAGGAGAAACCAAGGGAGAGTGTACGTGGAATATGGTGACATTTGTCATTTAGTTGTTATTCTTATTTTTTTTTAAAGATGTCTCTTTATGTACTTTCCTTAGTTTGTAGGTTCTGTTAATTTGTTTTTTATATTTACTTCATGAGCGATTCTTTGATAACTAGTCAGACCCAAAGGGACAAAATTCATTTGCTTAATTGCCTCTTTGACTAGGATTGGAGTTTTGTTTTAGTAAGATACAAGCTTCCATGTCCCAGGAGGTGGTGGTTTGGTAAACACATATACTAAGGAGGTTGTTTATTAATAATAGAGAAAAGATATTTGCTGAATTGTGTAATTGTTGCTTAATCGTTTTGAGAAAAGTGAATAAAATATGAGATTCGCATAAAAAAAAATTAATTTTTAATAATAAACCTCTCTTTTTCAAAACGATTACGTAATATTTACGTACTTCATAGTTATATGTAGAATTATTCTTTAAAAGGAGAGGACTTTTTTTAAACTATCTTATAAAAATTATATTATTTTATAAAATATCTTTATTTTACAACATAGTTTATGAAATATGTTGTGAAATCATCGTTACGTCCTCTTATTTCCTTTTCCTTAAAAAGATCGAAAGGGAAAGGCTGAGAGGATCGGACTGATGACTGTTTTACACACTGAAGCACGGTACTGACGTTAGAAGTCCGAACACGTAGTTTGACTTGAACATAAATTTGAGTTTAAGTAATGATATTTATATAATATATTTTTTTATTTATATTTTTGTAAAGTGATGTTACTTTTATAAAATGTTTTATAAAAACGAAAATGTTACATCCGAGTATGCATCCCGACAAAGCTACATATTTCCATTTAATTTAATTTTTATTTCTTTACTTAAGTGTTAATAAAGTATTTTTAATTAATGAATTTATGAGTTTTTTTACATATTTAAAGGAATTTAAAAAATCTTTGAAAAAAATACAAAATAAAAAAGTGCATTTTAAATTTTTCGGTGGAAATTTTTGACACCACTATCAATGCCCTAGCAGGATCTTATTTTAAAACATAATTACGTAAAATGTTTATAAAAAAGTACGCCTGTTTATATTTTTCTTTGAGTTTATTTGGAGCTGAAAGCAAAAGAAAGGGATAGGATATTGAGGTGGGAGGGAGTCGTCATGAGAGTGATACGATTGTTTCTGCAGCTGAAGACTGACTTTTCTACGTTGAATTGAATGAGCTTTGCTGCATGATGTACACGTATCGCTGGCAAATAAGAAAAATACTTGTCGCAGTCGACGGGGGAAGCGCCGCGCAACCCGTGTCCACGTAAAAAAAATAAAACAGTTGGTTTCATTCCTTTTCTTTTTTCTAAATATCGACTTCGTTTCATTCTTCCTTCTCCCTTCGTTTTCACCTTTTCTAAATCCTCCTCTCCCCTTTGTTTTTTTTTTCTTTTTCGAATCTTCTCCATCTCACTCTCAATTGTGCCCCTTCGTGTTTCCATCGGCCTCCTCCAATGTTTCTGCATCCTCCTCCAATCTTCTTCGTTTAATTCAAATTTATCTTGTTCCCTCAACGCTTTGCCCTTGGATACAATTATAATGGTAGGGCCAGGCAATAATCCTCGAAAGTGAAGGTTGTGAACCTGATCACAAGTCCATCCTATACACCTAACTACTTATTTTCAATTTAATTTTATGAAAAAGACCAATTCTTGACCACACTCATGCAAATTCTTATCCTGTCGCCGAGCCAAAGAAAGCCCACATGAAATCTAATCCAACTATTTAGATGTTAATCCTACCATTTTTGGATAACATGATCTAAATGGTTCTATGCTTACTAGTTCAAACACTTGCCATGTGAGATACAATGCTTTGGCCTCTCTTTTCAAATTTTGATGATGATTCTCTTGTAGATCTAACTCAATTTTTTTGCTCATTGAAAAAAAAAATATAATTTCTCTTTTCATTCCCAAGAACCTACAAAAGTTAATGAACAGAATAAAGAAAACTCATGATAAAGAAGTTCAAAATAAACTTTTTTACAACAGTGCCGATAACCAAAACAGAGGAAGTAAAAAATTAGATTTTTCACCGGAAAAATGCAAATCTTTCAAAAAAATTTCAAATATAGAAATGTGGAAGAGCCCACAAAGAGAACTCATGGTGAAAAGAGGGATTTGCAAATCCTAATTTTTTCCTTTTTAATAAACCCAAATGCAAAAACTCTTTGTCGATCTGTGGAAGAACCCACGGTAAACAAATCGATTTTTGCCAACCTAAGAAGAGAAGCTCGGTTTCGCAGGAAGAGAAACTAGGCACGAAGAGAAGCTCAGCATGACGGGAAGCTTCGTTATGCATGAAGAGAAGCTCCATGAAGATGAAGATAAGCTCTGTTTGCCTGTATTTTCGTTGTTTTTGTCTTTTTCTGTTTTCTCCTTTCAATATTTGTTTTACAAAAATGGGCTGATGTGGCATGCAAGTTGCACCACGATTGTGTATAGCCGACTGTCTGTAGAAAAACTGGGCAAATAAAGTTGCAACTTTGCTTACTAATTGGTAGGCACGAGCAAAAATTTAAAAATTCGACACTCCAATTTTGATTCTAATTCTGATTGTACGACTATGACTCTAACTTTGATTATGATTGTCTGACTCTCACTCAAATTCTGAGTTTGATATTGTACATATTTTATAAAAATATATATATTTTTATATATTAATCATATATATTTTAATAACTATAACTTATATAGTTACTTAAATTCAATAAAATACCAATATGAGAAACTTATTATAAAATAATATACTTATATTATAATATAAATAGACTAAATTGACTAATAATAATTTAGTATATATAAACATCATACCATTAAATATTACTGCCATATAACACTAATATATAATAACAACTAATGTATAATAACATGTAATACAAATATATAATAACTAATGTATAGTAACATGTACTAATAATGTATAATAATCAATGTATAATAACATATAATACTAATGTATAAACATTAACATATAATACTCTAATGTATAATAACATTAATTTGTACAATGATTTATTTTTTCAATTTTAGTTATGTTTTAATAAAATTGAAATTGAAAAAATATTAAAAAAACTGAAATCTGGAAGTCCAAATTCGACTAGTGAGAGCCCAAAATTTTCAAATTGGCTAAAAAAAAGCCTTACAAAAAAGTCCAAATTTGACTTTGCTCCTACAAGTTGGAGCCGGAGTTGGATTGGAGGCTATGCAACTTAGAGTCGGAGTCGGAGGTAGAGCACTCCAACTCCGACATTGTCGGTGTTCAACCCTACTAATTGGTGGTTTACATGAAGTACAAGTATCACTAGCACGCGTGTATATATATATATATATATATTTATATAAAATTTTGTTGCTCATCATCCTATACATCACACTTATTCTTATTTTTTTTATTTTGTTTATTTTGTTTTATTTCTCCTAAACTAATTGAGTTCTTCTATTCATTATCCATACACTACACATTTGATAAAGAAAAAAAAATTAAAAAATCATGTGTAATATGTAGTGTAGAGATGATGAGTAAAATTTTTCATGTGTGTGTGAGCTTGACTACTCATCATTCCATACGCCATACATCACTTATTTTATTTATTTTTATTTTTTTTGTTTTATTCCTACTAAACTAATTGAATTTTTCTACTTATCATTCCTATATCACATACTTGCTAAGAAAAAAAAAATCATATGTAGTATAAAAATGATGAGTAGAATATATATATATATAAATATATATATTTATAGACACACACACATATCTTTTGCAGTATATTGAGCGAGCTAACTGCTAATAATTAGATGCGCTTGTTTCCGTGATGAGAAACTTGGCTTAAATAATTAATTTTGTGGTTGACATAAATTTTCATCCATATTAAAACGTGTTCCAGTACCTGTAGCACTAATAAGGCCTTTGGATTCATAACTCAACTTAATTCATTTCAATTCATTTTATCTCATATAATTATTACAATTTTTTCAAATTCTTTAATAAAATACAATAACTAATTCAATTTTTTAAAATTCCAAAATTAAAAATAATATCATAATAATCTTTTATTCAATTTTTATTTCATCTCATATTAACTAACGACCTTCCATAAGATTAGGAAATTAGTACAATTTGCTATTCATATCTAAAATCAAAGCATTTCCAAATTAATAATTAATTCTAATCATCTGAAATTATATATATACTAGAGAAAAAATAGTTTTGCTACATACAGTCACTTTTGTATATTCTTTGTACACTCTATTTATCTAATTGGTCAAAATAATTATTTTATATTAAAAAAAGTGACGCAGCTAATCACATTAGTGAAGTGCGTAAAAAATACACAAAAATAACTGCACATAAAATTTTTAAAGAATAAATGGGTGCAAATTTTGTTGATACTCATGTATGAGAGTTAGGTATATACGTACGCAGCATGAGGAGATGTTGAGGATATATACATGGGAATGGGAAATAAGAGTACTTTCGCCTCATGTGGTGGCTAGCTAGGAATTAGATTGCATGTTTGGGGAAAACTTTTCTTCACAGCACGGATATTGCTGTATTGATGGTTTTATATATGGTGTTTCGAAATTACGTACGTACGGGACTCGAATAGAAACTGGATCTAAAGATAAATGATCGATGGCACTTGATTTCAAAGAAAAGGGCCAATTATATATAATATATATTAATGTGAAGGTAATTTTATCTCAAATTGTGTTATTTAGAAGTTAAATGTTAAATAAAAATATCACCTTGTTAATGATGCTTATAAATTATAATATAAATTACGTACGAGTTTGCAAATAAAATTTTTAAGTTCCATTCCGCCCAAGATTTTCATGGCAAGTTATTATATAAAACTATATAATTATCTAATCTTGCATCGCCAATATTATTTTTATATATAATATATATAAATCATGCTGCAACATCGAGGCCAGCTAAGATGAAGGGTCGACATTCATGGCCAAGTGATGCTGGATATCGAAATCACAACGACATTTTTGTGGCTAATGGTACGTACGCTTATAATGAGCTTTTGATACTTTGAGGACAATATTCTCTCTGTTTCTTGGATTATAAGATCATTACAGGAACACCTGCATGCAATTTTTGGCCTGGGCGGTCGATATTTTCTTAACGTCCTCATAATATATTTATTTATTTTCCTAAGGCTTATCCTCGATCTGACAAAAATTATTTTCTCCTATGAAGGATGGAAGATGATATAGATATAAAGAGGACTCGAACGAATATGCAAGCTGCAATATCTTGTAACAAGGAAAATGACATATACTTAACGGTAAGCGCAGCTAGAGACCCAGAACACAGCCTTATCCACTTAACCGCAGCTAGGACTGCATGACCCACCTAATTACAGCCAAAACCACCGGTCCAAGTCAACAACTTTCTCTCATCCTCCACTTCCTCACAAGTATATCTACGCCCCATCCGCTGATGGGGTCTCTATCTATCTATCTCTCTCTCTCTTTCTGCATTTTCTTTGAGTTTCTGAATAGAAGGAGATTGGAGACCAAATCAGAGATAACTAATGAGAAAACCTTGCTGTGATAAAGAAGGCACCAACAAGGGCGCTTGGTCCAAGCAAGAAGACCAAAAGCTCATCGACTACATCCGAAAACACGGTGAAGGCTGTTGGCGTTCCCTCCCCAAGGCTGCAGGTTTGTGTGCGCCGATGTTCCTGACTGTTTTTTTTTTCTTTTTGTTCTTTTGGGTGGAAAGGAGGTTTACTATATTCCTAAATACTTTTTTTTTTTCTTCCTTTTATTATTTAACATCACCTAATTTATTTGTTTTTCTTGGACTAGGGTTGGATCGTTGCGGCAAAAGTTGCAGGCTTAGATGGATAAACTATCTCAGGCCAGACATCAAACGCGGTAACTTTGGTCAAGATGAAGAGGACCTCATCATCAAGCTCCATGCCCTCCTTGGCAATCGGTATATATATCTTCTCTCAGCCTTTCTTTGACATGCATGTCCGTTTATATATATATATATATATATGTACATATCTACGTTCGTTCAGTGTATAAATGTGCGTCCCTATGCATGTGCGGACACGTGTAAGCGGTCATTTCCTAACAAATGGTTATGCGACTGTTAGGTGGTCACTCATAGCCGGAAGGCTACCCGGACGGACAGACAATGAGGTAAAGAACTATTGGAACTCTCACATCCGGAGAAAGCTAATAAGCATGGGTATCGATCCAAACAACCATAGGCTAAACCAGATTCCTTCTCGGCCTCAGCCTAAGTGCGACGTTTCTGCAGCTGCAACATCTTCTGAGTCAATGAATAATGAGCGTAAGCCGCTGAAATCCTTTGGCAAGACCGATAGGCCGGTTTCTGACGGTGCCAGCAGTAGTCTTGAAGATGAAATGCCTGCAGGTTCTTTCGACTTGAATCTTGATCTCACAATTGCCTTTCCTAGTTCTCCTCCTGTTACCCTCGTGGAAGAGAAGCGGCAAAGTTCCAAGTCCATTGGGACAAGGGAATTATTGGAAAGTACTGAACCAGCTCCTACCCTCATCCTTTTTTAGATTTAAGATTATATGCTATTTTATATTTTATAGACAATTAAATTGAGTCATGTTCTAAATATTCCTGTCCTGGAATCGGAGAAAGAAAGATTCATGAGGAGAAACTGTTTGGATGGAGAATTTTTATTTTGGTGCCGGCAAACAGCAGCGCATTATAACGCGTTACGTCCAAGTCCTGGATGGAATTACATGAATTATATATACGTACGTGGCTAAATTGTTGATAATGTTTCAGTTGTACAGCTCAGAACATGAAAGCTAAGAAGAATAGCATATGAATGAAATGAGAGATGGAGTAGTAGTCTAGTCCAATGATCATCAGAAATTGATGCATGGAAGGCACCATCGATCTGCTGTATTCCAGAGCTCATGAACATTAATATTGTAGGATGATGATCATGGGACTATGCTGTATATGTTATTGATCTGTAGAACTACTAATTAAATATATATTTATTTGAACGATGAACTTGGTCATGTTCAGAATTTGAATAATTAATTAGTATCGACCTCATGTGTCTTATTTTTTCCCTTAGTATATATATCTATGTGTGTGTGTGTGTGTATATATATATATATATATATATATATATATATATATATATATATATATATATATATATATATATGGTTTAGTTGAGCAATTAAGCTAGATCTAGTACACACCGTTAATTAGTCATCTAATTGGAAAGAGCAAATTGAGTCTTTTTTACTAAATTAGATTGGGGGATACGTCCATGCATGATCGATGCACGTGATTTCCTTCAGATGCACATGATTTCCTTCATGTAAATCACGTAATCATGTACACAAGTTGATCATCACCTTGTGGCTTGATCCCTCTTTTGTGCCAATGGCAATAGAAGGTTACGGTGGGGCTAGCTTGGAGACATGGCCTATAACCGTAACACAAATGGCTGCAACAAATAAAAACGTCGTCCAACTTATAATGGCAAGATATTGTATATGTTCCCTCCTGGCTTTCCAAGTCTCAGAAGAATTTTGAAAATAACTTTCATCTTTAATTATTAGTAATTAATTAATACAGATTTTCTCAATAACGTCGAGAGTGGATTTTCTCAATAACTGGTTTTCATATAGCAAGTAGTACCATGCGAGCTACTAGCTTGCTTGAGTACTATGGCATCTCATGAGTAAAAAGCTGGGGATTTTATCCGATAGTTTGACAGGTCTTTCCTATATATATATATATATATATATATAGACCTAGAGCTACTCAGAAGAGCTACTTTCAGCGAGACGAGAGTTTTCATTGTTCCAAATGGAGCCAAGCTAGCTAAGACCTTGCAATATATTGCATCAACTTAATTCAATAGATCACCAGTAAGCTGGAAGTAATTAAGCTGAAAAGAACAAATAATTGTCAGTTTTGAGAAAGAAGTCGATGAGATTTTTAATACTCATCATGTCTTTGTTCCAATTATAAATTAGAAAATCTATCTAAAGATTAATGTACTTAATTCGCCCTGATGTGTATCCTACTCGCACAAACCAGAAAAGATCACATCATCAATATATATAATGAATCTCTGTACACGTACACATGATTGTATTAAAACTAATATTATCATAACGTTGTATGCATTGATGAATTCGTAGAGCAGTAATATTTACGTACTACTGAGAGCTCAGATGATCAGAGCAGTAATTACTATATATATGTTGATTGGAAAACCAGACATAGTAGCTCCTGTGGCAAAGGCCAACTGCTATTTCTCATGCGTAAATTAATGCCAGCTTCATTAATGAAAGGAAAAATTAATTAGACTGTACCGAGCTGGCCTTTCTTGTGGAGGAAGAAAGTGCTTAATTGTCACATTAAATTAGTTGGTCGGAGTGGGGTAGTACTGTTCTTGTACTATAGCTAGCATTCTAATTAATAACAGATACGTGGAAAATGAAATACATTTTAATCACTAATATATAGATTAAAAAATGAAATTAAATCTTCAAACAAAAATCCAGATTTCTTATCTCCTCATTTACAGATCTAGTACTCATGATGTAAACTGCAAATTGACCTTTCAGCTTGCTGCATTGCATGCTGATCTCTTGAATGACACCTTGATCACCATGCATGTCATAAAAGAGCCTTGAACACGTGTAACTGCAGAGACACGTGTAAACACATAGGCTCTAACACATTGCCACAAACATAATGCACTAATGCCTAGATAAGAAATTAAAAAGATCAAAATAAACGACAAGCTTGTTGGACTATCTACCATTCAACAATGCTAGTATCTCTATCTCCCCATATATATATAATATATATATATATATATATATATATATAACCAAAAAAATAAAAATACAGTGCCAGTAGATTTTATGCATAAAAGAAATCGGAATGATTTTGAATGTATAAATTTAGAATGTGTTTATATATGATGGTTTCTTAAAAGAATGAATTTTCGGTCGTGGCAGATCAAAACAGAAAATTACGCATTGAGATTTGTGAGGAGTACTTTATGACCGACACAAATTAATTAGGTTAAACGTCATTCCACTTTCTGTCCAAGAGTCAGTCATCTTTATTTGTTAGGAAGATGAATTTAATATCTTAGAACTAACCCTATCTATTCATGATCTTGCTGGGAACAAGGACATCTAGTTCTTATCGATCTATATTAGTTAGTTTCGATCGTCGGCAATGGAGAGGTTTTTCAGTATTGAAGATCAAGAGCTCGATCGTTTGGAAAATTCATAGGAAGAAGGAAAAAAGAAGAAGAAGATCAAGTTACGACGTTCAATTAATACGTACGTACTGGTATGGATGAGGAGTACTAGCTATCTCGTGAATTTACCCCAACTCTCCTAGCGAGGTGGGTGTTTCGGCCAATGTACATGATGTGGTTGTGGTTGAAAATTAAGCTCAAGATCATCACTGCTGGCGATTATATTCTCGATTCTACTCATGGGCCATTTTACCAAATTAAGAAAGCTAAACACAAAAAGGCAAAAGAAATTAGAAAACCTAGTACCTAGCTAGCTAGCTACCTATATCACAACAAAAAATTAGCCCTTTTGTGGAGAGTTGTATTCGCAGCAAAAGGCCTGCTTTTCGCCACAAAAGATTTTATCCGACTGATATTCATTCGCAGCAAATTGGCCGAGAATAAATCGTCTGGTCTGATCATACGGTGACATTCAGTTGTCGTCGCATAGGATATCTTTTTCCGCGAAAACATTTCGCCGGAAATAAGCTTTTCACGCAAGGTAGGATATTTGCTGCCGCTAGCTTAGTTCTCAGGAAACAACTATTTGCGGCGAGTAGTTTTCACCGCAAATAATCAGAAACATTATATAAAAAAAAATCTGCGGTGAATTTGGAATTCGCCACAATAAAAATTATGCTAAAAAAAATATAAATGCAGAATACTGTATTCATCAAAATCCAAAAGATGCACTAATTTTATATTTCAAGGAAAATCAATAAAAATCCCAACACAATAAAAATTAACTAAAAAAATAAAAATAAGTGTCCTGTAAAAGGCAAACATCCTCATTGACAAAACATTCTCATAAACATGTTTGTCAATAGATTCACCAAATGCAATCTTGGATAAGTTCTGCTCTAGATACTTTTTGTGTAAAGAAATGCAAGGGATGCATAAAAGAAACAACATCAAGTGTTGTTTCTACATGGTTTCTATGTAAACAAATTTAATAGGAGAAGAAGCTTCACAGTTGTGTCTGCAAGTATATCCACAGCAGATTTGCATCCTTCATAACCATCACATAGTATATCCACAGCATTGAACTAACAAGTGCAATCACATAAGGAACTGATTGGAAACCTTCACTGGATTTCTTCTTGTATATATGATAGAATGCAAATTCATGTAGTTATTAAGGATGCAAGAAAAAAAAATTGGTAGGCAGGATGCAAGAAAGTTGCAGAAGTAGAAAATGTGAAGACATATTAATCAAAGTACTGGACAAGCCTAAAACATAGCAAAATTTAGACTATTTATAGTCCTCTCCAATTAAAAAACCGAGCAATATTACCCCAGACCCAGACCAATACCTCTGAGCAACGTCAGAATGATTTAATGATGCCACATCTAACCATGATCATACGATAAGATACAAGGGTAGTTTAAAAATGAATACCCAAATATGATCCATCTTAAAGGCAAGACAGACATTAGAAGTAAGTATACAGCTCAAGATTACCTCAGCACGCAAGTCATCCACTGAAGCAGCTGAGAATGTAGGCACTAAGTCTGCTCCATTTATAACAGAAGTAACAAAATCTTTGCCTGATTCTGCCAATTCCCATGTCATACAAGCAGCTGCATGGGATGATACTTTTGTGAGTCCTCTAGCTATGTCATAAAGCAACATGCAAATTTAGGAAATCTAACTTTAGAAATATTAGAACGAAAACAACAAATAACATAGCTAACATTCTATTGGCTGGATATAAGGAGAGATCAGAACCTGAAGTTTTCAAAGTAAATAATACAGAATATGAAGTTTTCAAAGTACAACAATACCAGAATATAATTTTATAATGAACACAAACCTGGAGCAAAGGTAACGCAGGTAGTTTTTGAGAACTCTTTCTGCTCTCTCAGTATATAGGTTAGAAGTGCTACAGTGCCTCCACCTAAAGAGTGCCCTACTATCTGTCAGAACCCAAAGAATGCAGTAAGTACAAATCTTAACAAGATATAATCATTACTGGAACAAGCCACTCACCAAACACTTAAACCCTATAAATATTCAATTAAATGCTTCTAAGCTCATTGCAGGTTCAAGGGGGGCCACCATAGTCCAAGATAGCTTATAAGGTGTTATAAGAACGACAAGCAAAAGAGAGAGCGATTAAATTCATCAAGAATAGATAACAAGCATAAGTAGAGTAACACCCCGATTCCAGAGCCCTCCAACATATATAAAAAGAATTGAAAAATATCAATACCATATCTAGCACCTCCAACATATATACCGTGCATGCAAGCATGTTAGGAATTTACAAAGCATACCCTAACATATTAAAACGCAAG
Organism: Cyclocarya paliurus; assembly: GCA_029856935.1. Lineage (NCBI taxonomy): Eukaryota > Viridiplantae > Streptophyta > Magnoliopsida > Fagales > Juglandaceae > Cyclocarya > Cyclocarya paliurus. Next base: position 38,284,330 of record CM056946.1, on the reverse strand, counting down.
GAGTTTATGGATTTTTATCATAATAACAATAGAAAAAAAGACAGGTTTTTTTCTGAAAAGGAAAGAAAAATGTATAAAAGAAAGTAACTTTTTATCTGCATGAACAAAAAATCTTTTTTTGATAAGTAACTGCATGAACAAAAAATCTTAGAGCTGACATAAACTTGTTTAAAATGGAGCGACAAAAGAAGGAAGCATGGGACAATGTAGCATGTTTGAATCAAGTTAATGACATAATGTTAATCAACTATTCATCCACTATTGGAGAGGGTAATTCTAAGGGGTTTTGGTTCAAAACATGGAATAATGTAGCATGTTTTCCACCGTTAAAACATGCAATTCATGTGATGGTCCCAATCAACGATTCATGGCCAATATAATTGCACAGGTTTTTCAACAAAACTAAATGTCATGTACACAATATTTATCAACACAGAAAGTCATTTACACAACCCAATTTCTTTGAGCCTAGTTAATATTAAAGGCATCCAACATAATAATGCCAAACCAAATTGGGTTGATCAAACCCATATTAACCAAAATCAGATAAAATTTCATGCATGAACTCTAAGATGTATCACCCAAAACAACATTTTCCAAACCTCCGAAAACCCAAAATTAATTCTAAATCAACATCTAAAAAATGATCAAAACCAATCCTTCAGCATCAAAGAATTCCTAATGTAGATAAAGCATGCACTGTAATTTTACATTATTTACTGCAATTGAATAAAAAACCCTAGCTAAATACAAATACCCAAAACATAGAGAGATAGACACGGATCGAGGGAGAGAAGTACCACACAGATTGATAGGATTTGGAGATAGCTTGCTGAAATGGGGACCGCGTGGAGGAGGTGGCGCGCGACGGTGGAGCAGGATGGGGCAGCCTTAATCGCGGAGGAAGAGATCAGAGGGACTGAGTGAAAGTTATCGAGAGAGAGGGAGAGAGAAAGATGCGAACAGTGAAAGATAAACATAGAGACAGAGGAGACTTACTCGCCAGGCGAGGAGGCGTGGAGTGACGGCGCACAGGAGGTGGTTTGCGGGAGGAGAAAAATAGCCGGGTCTTCTCAGAGAGCTCTGTTTGCAGGAGGAGGAAATTTCGTTTGCGTAGAGAACCACAGTGAATTTTCATCTATTTAAGTGTAATTTACTATTGCGGCGATAGTAATGTCACTGCAACAGGACAATATTCGGTGATTTAAGAACTATTCACAAGAATATCTATTGCGACGACATTATGTCGCCGTAACAGGTACTTTTTTTATGGCGAATTTAGAAATCGCCACGATAAAAATGCCGCTACAGTAATTATTCTCTGTTACGTTCAAAAACTGCTCGTAGCAATTTTCTTTGACAGCAAAAAGTGGATTTTCTTGTAGTGTATACCACTTACATAAAACGAATAATTTAGGATATTGTTTAAATATTGACATGACAATATTTAATTTTTGAAACAGAAATTATAAATTAAATACTATCATATTAATTAATAGTTATGAATGATCGATATATTAATTTCTCTACCGACAGACATAAAAAAAAATTAATCCAAACGGGGCCTTAATTTGACTTTTTTTCATGAGTCTCGACTAATCTTTCAGCTAGCCCTATACTTATACATCTATAGTTGTAACTAACGCGTAGAATTAGATGCAGGAACCGACAGATCATCAGGTACTCATGAGAGTCAATATATTTGAGATTCCTATTGGCATTCGTGCCTAACTAGCTCGGGTCAATCTACGCTGGTTCGGGCCAGTTTGATAGAAAATTATTAACTTTTCTAAAAGTTTTGGTCAGTACGAGAAGTTTGCAATGGTTTCAAGAAAGATACTCTTGCATGGTTAATTTATCTTTCAGAATCTGGTTTAAACAGTATAGGAAACCATTTCATTAAACATAGAATACATAGAATAAAAGTACTACGTACGTTACCTCAAGAAAGAAGAAGAAGAAGAAATAATGCAGGTAGCTAATTTCGCTTTCTAACAGCTGAAGCTGTCCCTACAAGAAGTCTCGGACAAAAATAATATCACTACCAAACGGTCCTTATATATATGGGGCTATCTGCATGCACCAACAAACTTATTAATCAAATTAGTTATGCATGACATTCATGCATGCAATGTGGTGGACAGTTCGTTAGGTTTAGGAAAGTCAACACCCAGCTTCGATTCATACCCGTTCCAACCGAAAAAAGAAAAAAGAAAAAAAAAACCCCCAAAAGAATAGGGATTAAAAAAACAAGTAAAATGAGGAGAAAGTAGTACAATTAAACCATAAAATAAATTGATTTGATTTCCTTGATCTCACTGGGCGGCGGGGCCTGATGTACCTCATGACAGTACTCTAGCGGCCTGCAGTAAGCTAGATAGTATGGTACTACGGCGACATAACAACGTCTGATCAAGATTACGTGAACAGTACTTTTCGAATTATCTATCTGCAGGGCCCAAATATTTGCTCCGACTTCGTCACGATGTCCCATATTTTTCCTTACAACGTCATTCTGATTAACTAATCACCCACTATATATATATATATATATATATATATATATATATATAATTAATAGACCATATGGAAATATAAAACAAATTAAGGAGAGAAATTATCAGGTCTCGCCCGGTGGCTTCCGCCGCAAGGTAACGTGAACTTCGAACTCAAAACAAATTAAGATTCAACCTTCAAGGCACGAGTCAAAGAAAATGCCGTATCTATGATCTAATGCAAGACCCGTTGATAACCTAATTAGCTAGGTTAATTGTGTCCCATGCATCTAATTAATTAATATTATATTTCTATTTTCGTTGATCTTAACAGTCATATGATCTTTATTGATTGTACATATAATATACATTATAAGAGTTTGATAGGTTAGAATCGCAATTACCAATTTTGATAGTTTATACTTTATATGCAAATTATAAAACCAATCGTATTTTATAATTTGGCCATTATTACAGGGAGGCAAGTTAATCAACTCTTACAAGCATCTATATATGGGGCGCGTGATTTGTAAGTGAAATGCCAGGCCGTCCAATTGAATTGCATTCATTATGTTGCTTAGAGTTCAACCTAACCGGGCCTATTATTTGTATGTCTCAGCCCAGAATCAGGTTACTTAGAGCCCAACCTAACCGAGCCTATTTTTGGAATCTCATTTATATTGCTCTCTGTCATGCATGTTCGGTCCTGGAAATTTGGAGTGCCAAAAATATATTGGTTGTATTTTTAAGAAATAAAAAAAAAATACCTGTTAGATACAGTTTTAAACTTTGTAAGTTTCACATATTTTTTTTTGAAAAAAATTGAAGTCTATTATTAAAAATATATATTTATTTTAATATTAGATTTATCTTCTTTTTTAAAAAAAAAGGGTGCGTGGGATTTGTTGACAATAAATATCACTTCTTAAAAATAAATGTTAAAATATTGATGGTTAATAAATATAAATGACAAATCTCTTCAGTTAGTTTAATCGGCAAAATCTCTCAAAGTCGGAAATATGAGATCGAAGGTTGTTTATATAGGAGAGAAGGGTTTAAGGAAAGGGAGAGGCCCGTTTTCCATTGTGAAATATGTGAACTTTTTTAACAGATTAGCCCACATGATATGGCTAGGTGCTGATAGTTAATTAACGACATCATAGTACAAAATTATTGACTTCCCAATTGACAACATCATGTTGCAGTCACGTGCATGTGTGACATTAAGGTTGCGTACAGGTAATCACAGATGAAAGCTGCTCAGCCACTGATCTTCAACATTCCTTATCCATTTCAAAGGTTGCACATGATGCAATCAACTTTGTCCCTAAAGAGACCTTAACTTTTATTACAAAAAAGTATGAAAAGAATCTAGGTAGCCCTCGATCTGCTTTTCTTATTGGGTGTTAAAAAACAGGTCACAAGTTCAGCTTTATGCATGTTACCAAAATATTACTAATAATTTAAAGAGTGTATTCATGTCATCAATGTTCAAATGGGTTTAGTTCCCACTACTATTTTACAAAGACAAAAAAGGAATCTTGAAAGAATTCCCACATTTCAGACCATTCAGTTCACATGCATCATCGCTGATCTTTTCAACTTTCGACTACTAATTGTATCCCCAGACAAAGCCTTATTAAATTAACCCCGAGTATATAAATCGTGTTCAAAAGTCCTGGCTTATTCAGGTACGCTTGGTGGAAGAGATTCTTTCTAGGGGCCAAGGAGCTTAATCTAGAGAGAGATGGGGAACAGTATAGGAGGAAGGAAAAAGGCTAAGGTGATGAAGATCAACGGGGAAACCTTCAAGTTCAAGACCCCCATGCGAGCATGGGACGTTGTTAAGGACCATCCTGGTCATGTCTTGTTGGAATCTGAGGCTGCAAAGCGTTATGGCATCCGAGCCAAGCCATTAGAACCCCAGCAAGAGCTCAAGCCCAAGAAAATTTACTTCTTAGTAGAACTACCCAAGTTTCCTGAGGAAAAGTTGCCCAGAAGGTCTCAGTCCGGTGGCATACACATGAGTGCCAAGGATAGGCTCGAGTGCTTGATGCTATCTCGAAGAACGGTTTCTGACCTTTCCAATAGCAGACCATCGTCGAGTGTTGTGTCCGATCGTTCTGGGCCATTGAAGGTGAAGATAAGGTTGCCGAGCGCTCAAGTAGCCAGATTGGTGGCTGAAAGCAAAGACGGAGTGGAGGTGGCCGAGAAGATCTTAGATCTTTATATGGAACAAGCCGGAGAGGTTAACGGCGATGTGCCGGAGATAAAAGATGGCCTGTTGGTGCACAGGGAAACGCCATGGAAACCGGATCTTGGGAGTATTGGGGAGAACAACAAGGGACATAAGGTGCGTCGTTTGCTTTTTTTGTTTTTTGAATTTGTCCCTAGCTACTTTCATGATTAATTTCTTCATGTTAATGCTTGAAATATGACTTGTTAGGGTTGTGGAAGATTAAGCTATTGATATTGAACATATAATATGAGTTTTATCAGTAATTGCTGATCATGATCATGCGCATAAGAATGTTGAAGGGCCCTTTGGTTTATTAGACGCTGTCGGCCGTTTGGACGGACATAGAGACTTGTTAAGAATCTCAAAAGCCAATTTAGGTTAAATTTTGGTAGACTACTAGAAAACTGTTTATTTATTATTTCTAGTAAAAATAATTATTTTTTTTTAAAATAAGTCTGCTTTTACTTTTTATCACAAATAATCCGTTACAAATATTTACTTTTCTTGAACGTAGTAGTATTATGAAAAAAAAAATGAAACAAATGGATGATTGGTAACCAAAAGAATAGGAAAGAATTTGTATTCGATTCTAATTTTTCACTAAATATTATAATTGAAGATAAATTGGTAATTATATTAGGTAGTGGCCGACTTGCCACCCCAAACACGAATAAAAAACAAAAGAAGACGAAGAAGCTAATTTTGGAGTCAAACGTCGTTTAATTATAGGGAACAAATGAAAACAAAGTCAAATTGGTAAAGACCAGCTGAATTAATGGTCATGTGAACGCTTTTCAAAGTTAAATTCTTTCGAAGAGTTTGCTAGCTACGGGACGGCTGGGGAAGAGATAACCATTAACATTTACATGAGATAGAACCTGACATGTATTGAAAGTCATAAACCTTCTAGTTTCATGATAGCCTTGTATAATAGGAAGAAGAGGACGAGTCGACCAAATCTGACTTTTAATTAGACCCTCACATATTAATGCACTATTAGGGATAACTTCTAAGGATGCATGCATATATCTTCAAGTCATATATATATATATATATATATACACACACACACATATGCATGCTGGCTGCAGATCAGGATGATCATAACAAGTACTACTTGACCCTTACATATATGTTGATATTTTTGTTATCATGTTTGCCTCTTTCGTAATTACCATTGCTAATACTATTTAGCTTCAAGTATATGGGCCAACAAGCAAATTAAGGCAATTCTCTGTGCCAAAAATTACAATAAATCGTACCCCGGCCCCATGTAATAAAATTTTGAATAATTGATCAACGAATCAATCTAGCTAGCTCTTGCATGCAATGAGAGATCAAATGGGTTTCGATCGAGAGGATGAAAAAATGCATGTCCATGATATATATCAGAAATTGATCATGGTCAAACAATAACGGAAGTTTTCCCAATACCAAAATTGGGTCTGAGAAAATGGATCATACATGCAATGATGGGAAGATGAAGAAAATATGCATGGTAGGTAGCTAGGAACCCGGCCGAAAGAATAAAATAAAACATATCTTAGCTAGGTACTTGACTTCGTATACGACTAATTTCAGGGACCCCTTCAATTAGTGATGATTCGTTTCAGACTACTGCGATTGACTTAGTCGCCGAGTAATTCCAGGGACCCCTTCAATTAGTACTGATTGAGCTTGGCTTGGGCCACTTGCCGTTATGCTTATCCAGTCCCAACCACTAAAGTTTTAATAGCATCGGTAGGACGGCTAAGCTGCAGTCTTCTTTTTTTATTTTTTTGTGAAGATTGGCGTACGTTTTCCTTTCGAAAGCAACCCTTAGAAAACCATCAGAATGAATAGACAGCAATTTTCAGCTTGCATGACCTCATTATTTTAAATTATTTTGTTTCCTAATTTATACAAAATTGGACCCAGTATTGTTCTAGATTAATAGACTTGAACCCGCTAATTCAGTTACCAACAGATTTGACTAAACCTGCATAATTAGTTTATATATATAGAACTATTCCAAGTTTAGTTGTGTGAACTCTCTTACCTACAATAGGCATTCAAATCTATAAGAACTTACCTTCTTTCTTACAATTGATTCTGTGCTTTGTTACCATAAACTTGAGGACGCAAGTGTTCTAAAACCCAGTTCATTTTGTCAAACTATATATTTGCTTAATTATTCCTCCTTTGCTCTTTGAATTTCCGCCATATTTATGGCTATGTACGTTGTTTTTGTTGGTGCAAAGTAGCAAATTAGATTCTACTGATCTAAGTACACGCATCAATATCTCAAGCACATGCATATCTGAGTCTTTTTCATCCATTTCCAGGGAAAGATTTGTTTCGATACGAGCCCTTCTTATCAATTCCAAAGTCCATATATTTTTTACGCTTGGCATTAACTATATATGTATGCTAACGTTCTTTGTTGGACCATATAAATCTGCAGAAGCGAGTGAGTTTTGTTCGGGTGGAAGAAGAGGAGTTTTGTCCAGATGCTGCCTCAAAATAGCAGTAAATCGATTATGTCTAATTATCGGGTACTGAGGCAAAATTATGTGCAAGAACTGATCTTCTTTCTTGCTCCCCTTTGTATCTATCTACAGACTAGTATACATATTGTTGCCACTAATTTTGTTCTTATGCTGTAGGCAATATATATATATAGACTATAGGCAGCTGTTATATATATTCAAGTGTATATATATAACCGGGCTAATTTAGGACATGGATCGAGTTGCAGTCTGAAATGTAGTACTGTCTCACTGCATGTTCTCTAGATGCGAAGAGAAGCCCTAGTCTTTAGTATCAATTTGTATAGAAAATTACAAAAAAGAACGTTACAAACTGATCTAGACTTCAAGAAGTACTACTTCGTGGATATGTCGGGGCATAAAATGCTCGATCTGTAGCTTTGTTTTATGATATTGTGTTTGTTGATGCATGGTAAAGAGACTTTTTAGAGAACCAAACTGCACGCTCAGATCATTCTCAGAAAGCAAGTTTAATGGCATCAAATTAATGCAGATAGTTCAACTTTATGATGTTCGTTTTGTTGCCAAGCGTACGTGGCTTCATTTGCCCTTACCACATGATATCATGATTTTACACGAAATAAAACATATCTACTGTGTCGTGGCCGGAAATGATAAGGGATATTTGAGCTCCACAATTTTTGCTAAGGGATAACGTTAAGAAGGGATTCAAACTTTTAAGAGGGAGATGACTTAGGGGTCGTTTAGATTCAGAGATGAGTTGAGATGATTTGTGAATAGTGAAAAATCATATTTTTAAAATAATATTTTTTAATATTATTATTGTTTTGAAATTTGAAAAAGTTCAATTATTTATTATATTTTGTGTTGAAATTTAAGAAAGTTGTTTTGAGATTTGAAAAAATTAAATTATTTATTATATTTTGTGTGGAAATTTAGAAAAGTTACTTTAAGATTTGAAAAGAAAAAAAGATTATTATATTTTGTATAAGAATTTGGAAAAGATGTAATGATGAAGATGAGATGAATTGAGATGAGTTAAGATGGTTTGTGAATACAAACCACCTCTAAACTCCTAATGATGACTCAAACTCCTAATAAGAGATAAACTCAGACTCCTAAAAGGAAAAAGTTTTACAAGGTAAATTGAACTCTATCACTCTAAAGAATAACATCTATAAATAGTCTACACAAGGTAACAAATTCGACACTTGATCTATTGGCTACTTTATACACTTACTCTTATATTGTTATATTGACTTTAGCATCAGAGACTCTACATGACAACCAGTGCGGCCCCTTCATTTGTTGCAGGTGATCTATGTGGTTGGTAGTGTGAAAAACTTCTTTAACAGATAAAGTGAAATGACTTTCAAAATTTGACAACACTCGAAGAGTTTATTCAGCCTTGTAAATTTCGTTAGGGTGTCAATACGAAATATGAGAAGTATATCTAAGATTAAATAGCAAAAACATTTTTTTGAAGATAAAACAGAGCGGATCAACTTGATTCTTAAAATTAGTAAAGTAAATTATAATTATTAACGAACTTATAATTGAAGTCTTATTTTTTGGCATGGACTATATACAATATATACATTCATGGACCATGGTGTTAACGGCACCTCCCATCGATTGGTCCAAGTGAAGTGGGGTTACGTCTAGTCTGTAGAAAATGGGGACAAAAGAGCTTTCGCATGGACTGCTCGTGAAGAGACATTGGGCTAATAATATAATAATATACTTATTACGTACAAAATTAGCCCATTAAGCACCGAATGAGCCGTGCACGAACTGACTTTCCCTGCGCAAGTCACTGCTGGGCGGCTGGGCCGGCGACAAGACATCACTCCTCAAGAGTTTACGTAAGAGCCTCGAGCGATATATAGCGGAGGAAAATACAATATTTTTTAAAAAGAGAAATGAACCGAATTTTTATACACACATTTTGTATTTATTTTTTTAAAATTTTTGTTTACTTAATAGTTAAGAAATTATTTTTCAATAATTTTTTAAATTTTATTTTTTTAAAAAATATTTTTAAAAAAATTACATTATTCGGTACGCATTCAATACTCATTCAGTATCAAACCTTCGGTAGAGTAGGCTGAGTAGCACCACTCATTAAGTTTTTAATAATTAAAGATTGCTAAAAATATATTTTATTAATTTGAATTGTCAAGACGAAGGGAAAATTAAAAATAAATTATCACAATTCTCGCCGTTAAATCTAACTCGATCGATACCTACGTTTTTATATAATTTGAGATGCAATCCTATGTAAATGTTTGGTAGAGATCAATTTCGACAATCTCGAAAAGTTTCCATGAACTATAGAATGTGATGAAGAAAATGGTAAATTGCTGCGGCTAGTTTTAAGTTCACAAGTCTAAAAGGAAAACTCCAGCTCAACTTTCCATGGAAATACACTTTGATCATTCTTGTATTTTTTGTCTTCTTCTTTCTCCTCCGTCCTTAATTTTGAACTACTTTATGTGCAAAAATAACTCCTGATTTCCCACAAGAAGACGAGGAGGGAAAAAAAAAAAAAACAACTCGGAGTTTAGCTATAGCTAATAGCCATCTTCTACTTAAAGAAAGGGAAAAAAAAAAAAACAAAAACAGATTAGCCATCCCATACACACAGCACAGTAAAAGAACTCAGATTTTTTTCTTCTTCTTCTAATGAACGTGATAATGATTTCTGATCTGGTCATGATTTGCTGAATCTGGCAGAAGGTTTCCTTGAGAATCGTATATAATTTTACCTGAAAAATCCAAAGGACGACAACGCTCACCCATCATGATTGTCTTCCTCCAAACTGCTTTATCACTGTCAGCTTCTTTATCACGATCATCTTCATCTTCATCTTCATCAGATTCTGCCTGCACCTTCCTCCAAGAAATCATCTTTACCATCGAGAGAGCTTTGCTACTGATGTTACTGTTCAACTTTGAGAACATCTTTTTGTCGTTGGACTGGAAAGATGTATCTTTCCCCAGTCTCAGTGATTTCTTGTTTCTGTTAGAACCACATGATATAAATGATAGAAGCCTTGCCATAATGACGAAGGGGGAATTGAGCAAAGATATATAATTATAGACTCGGAGAAAGAGATCGAAGGAGCGAGGTGGAGGGAGAGAGATCAGTAGAGTCTTATAAATGGAGTTTTGCTGGACTGTTAAATGATAATCAATTCCTTGCATTTTATGGACATGGAATCAGAGGACTTATTGGAGTTGGTATCAATGGTAAGAATTGGTCATTATTAGGACTGGACCACAGGATAACATGCATTCGATTCGAATACACTGTGGATGCAAACGTGGCATGCTATTATTGGGTCAATTGGATCACCGTGTTTGACCAGTTACATAGAATTGACTAGCTGACTTGAGTCGTCTTTCAACTTTATCAAGTCATTATTTTCTTCTCCTTTAATTACTTATCTTGTTAAGGAAATTAAGTATTAATTAACAGTTACCAGTAGTAATATAGTCATTAGTACTATCGTCAGCTTATTTGAATCCTTTCTTTTTTTTTTTTAAATAAATTATCATTAAGTCCTGTTAATAATATTAAAATTCCAATGGAAGTATAAAGCATTGAATTTGACTAATTCAAACTTACATATATATATATATATATATATATATATATATATATATCCAGTTTTTAGCTACGCAACTTTCGTATATTATTTTTTGAAAAAGAGTGATATTAGATACAATTTTAAGATGTGTAAGTCTTGTGTATTTTTTTTAAAAAATAATAAAATTTATTATTAAAAAAATAATTTTTTTACATGAATGTCATATTTAAAAAGACTACAAATATTATTTCTTTTTGAAAAAAAAATGAGATTTACTATTAAAAAAATAATTATTTTCATGTTAGTTATAAATTTATCTATTTTTTTCAAAAGAAGTGCGTGAGACTTGTATACTCTAAAATTACAAATACCATTTCCCAAAATATAATTAGAGAGACTCTAAGCAAAGATAGAATGGTAACTGATCGAGACTGAAATTTATAACCACTTTTACATAGGGGTGGGTAGCGAGACCCCACACCCCTCTCCTGTCCGCCCTGCCTCTGCATGGTTGGTCGGGCAACCTAGCTCCATCCATGAGGGGGTGGGGCCCCCAGCCCTGCATCTAGACTCCCTAACGGGGGCAGGGAGTGGGGAGGGCTCAACCCTGCCTTGCATTTCCCCCACATACATTTTAAAAAAATATTATATATATAAACATAAATATCTATTTATATTTTACAAATTGTGTATATATAAATATATATTACAATTTATTAGATTTGTTTACAAAGTATGCACTAATAAATTTAAAAATTACATAGTTTTTAATTTATAATCATATTTACAAATTTTAAATTTACAATTCGAGTTTAAAAATATATTTTTAATCATTTTTAAACTTAAGAATAATTTTTAAATATAGTAAAATATAGTATATTTTTTTAAGTAGATGGAAGCTGGATAGATTGGGTATCCACCTCACACCCTGCCCCGTATGGGGCGGGGGATGAGGGTGAAAACCCCACCCCTCGCCCCATGCGGGGCGGGGTGTGGGGCCAGGATAGCACCCCTACTTTTACAACAATGATCTCGTGACTATCTGATACCATTTTATTTATCATGGAACTCTGTTTTTCTAATATTTGATCTGCCTGATATATGTATATATAAGCTGCAAGCAAACTTGATTTTAATTAATGGCTTGGGACAGCTTGTGAAAGGTCACTGTTTCTGCAGGTTAGTGTAGGGATTGGGGGGTTTGCTTAGGGCGGTCCACTATATACTGTATTTTCTATGGTTGTGAATTAATGTGACGTACGCCCACAAGAGTAGGGCAAACTTTACGTTCTCTTGTCGACCGTCCATATCTTGGAGCGGCACTCCGCCTACTAGCTTTTGAGACGACCCAAACGGAGACGTGTTTGTTTTGGGACCGCATACAATTTATAATTTAGAGTTGAAAAAATTTCTATAGAACGCATATTGTACGTAAGAATATACTTTCAAACAAATTGGTGACACAACGTACGTCATTAAAGGTTGGATTAATAGAGATCAGTATATTATAATAAGGTAAAAGCTGTGCGAATTAAGGCACAATATATGTTGGATGTTACAACACATCAAAACCTAATTAATTATTGAAAGACAGCCTTTCCTTGTACCTACTGCTTGCTTAAACATATTAATTCGAAAAATTATTCTCATCAGTTACTATTTACTACTCAACATCCCACACTCTATAAAAAATAATCTCATATCTTATAAAAAAATATATCTAAGTGTGGAGTGTAGGAATAAATAATAACTTATGTATAACATTCTTTATATATATATATATATATATATATATATATATATATATATATATATATATATATAAATACACGTACGTATGTATGTATGAAGTAAAGCACCAAGTTGTGTTGATTCAATAATTGGAAAATCAAAATGATCGGTATAATTTTTAAATGAAAAATGATATTTATAATTTTAAAGTGGGTAAATCTCGCGTACTTCATTTAAAAAAAAATGAAAAATCTGGGATTTGTATAAGAAAATTATTTTCTAATAATGGATCTTATTTTTTATTCAAATGAATGCATGAAATTTACACACTCTATAACTGTATTTAAGATAACTTCTTATTCATATCTTGCGATTTTTTTTTTCTTGTCTTCATAAACTCACAAATTCTGTTTATTTTCTAGCTCACCAGTTGATACGGTAGAACCCGAAACCAAGAAATAAAGGAGATAGTTAGAAGGTCAAATAGAAATCATCACGAGAATTAAACGTGAACGATTATTTTTAATTGCACTAATAATTTGTCGAGGGATCGATATTAATTGTTGACACAAAACGGAAGTAAAATTATACTTGAATTTGCTCCTATTTTAATTTTTTTCTTAATAGTTAAGAAAATAAATATTAGTGGAGTTGTATTTTTTTTTCTTAATAGTTAAGAATGTTTAAAGAATGTTTGAAAGAAAAGGACAATTTTGCAGTGGTGGTAAATTTGAGGGAGAAATCCACGAGGCAAAAGCACCCAAAACAGAATTATTTGGCTCGTTTTAAACTTTACGATTACTGTACAGTACTATTCAAGCATCCATATATGCATATATATATATATATATACACACACACATGCACATGTTGTAATTCGAGGCCATTTTAAACCTCTGAGACTGCCACAATCTTGCATGCATCTAATTAATTCTTTGAGCTGTCTGTGTTAAGTTGTCGCTGACGGTAAGTAATAGGTAATTTGATGGGGACGATAAAAATGCAACCCACATTTTAGAGAAAACCTCTACCTTCTCTCTAAAAAACCTTCCAAGCCACATCTAGCTTGAGGGGGTGGGAGCTTTGGCTCTGCCCCCTTACTCATTTCCTCCTCCTCTTCTTCTTCTTCTTCTTCTTCTTCTTTTTTTTTTTTTTTTTTTTTTTTCCAGTTTACATTTGTGTTTTGTTTTCCTTTTTGTGTTTTTATTAGGTCTAATAATGGAGGTGATCCCAGCAAGCTAAGTTTTTCTGTGTTTTCTCACCTCTGTTTTCTATCACAAATCCTAAAATTCTCTGGGTGTTGAAGTGCCGCTTGATGGCGCTCTTGCGGTCGGATTTGGGCGATGGTGCTCTAGGTTTTGAAGTGCGAGGGTTTTGGATGTGCCGGTTGGATTTGGGAATGATGGTGCTCATGCAATGTGCGATGGTCATGATGGCCATGCTCTGTGTGATGGGTGCCAGTGCTTGTGATGGATGTGCAGCTTGTTGGAGCCACCTAGGTGGCTGTGATGGTTATCGATGGGTGGCTGTGTGATGGCCATTGGAAGATCGTGCGATGGTCGGGCTCGTGAGTGCCGCTTGGTGCGATGGTCATCGACTGGCAGGTGTGAGTGAGGACAAAGGATAACCGTAAGGGAGGGCGTCATGGGCATAGCAGGAGGTGGAAAAAAAATAAGAGGAGAGAGAAGAGGGGTGGCGGCACAACAAGGTAAGTTTGAAGCCCTAAAATGGTTGCAGCTGGGGTAAGAGCTGGTTGAGAGGGGTGGGCGATGTTGTGGCTAGTGTCATGTGTCGGAGCTTGTGCGTAGGAGGGTTTTTTGCGCAATGGTGACTGGTGTCTGTACGAGCTGGGTACTCGTGTAGTGTGGACTCGGGAAGTCGATGCTTGCGGTGGGGGCGCCATCTGGGCTCATGCCGGTGCTCGTGATGGGCGGCGGTAACAAAAAGGGGGATGAGCTAGGGAGATGGAGGAGAAGAAGAATAAAGTAAAATGAAAAGAAAAAAGAAAGTGGAAAGGGGGGCGGCAGGCAGAGAATGAGATGAAATAGTCTCATTCTTATGTGTTTTTGTGTGTTTTTTTTGTAGTTCTTATTTGTAGTTTTATGTGTTTTTATGTTTTTTAATGTGTTTTTTTTGTACTTTGTTTTTAATAAAAATAAAAATGAAATAATCTATTGGACTTGGTGTCCATAGCACTAATGCTTCTTTCTTAGAAGAGGGGCTGCTTAGTTCTGTTTTTACAGAACTCTTTTATCTTACAAACCGAAAGGTCTCTTAAGAGAGTTTAATAAAAATTAAGACAATATCTGTCATAAAAGAATTTATGTGCGGGAGTGTCCCAGAGTAGATGCAGAATTTAGCTTGTAGTCTAAATTTTTTTTGTATTGATAAGTCATAATTGTAATTTAAATTTCATATGAAGACTATTTCTATAAAAAAAAATTGTTGTGACAGTACTAGGCAGGCTGGACTACCCAGATACCTGCTCCGCGTACTTCCATTGCATAGTTAGGATGCACGCAACACATGAATGAAAACTAACAGTACTACTTAAAGACAATTGAGAACCAAGTGTTTGTGTAAATGTCTCACCCCGTGAGAAAATGCATGAGTCTTCCATTATATATAAACTATGTACCGAAATGAGTAAGGAAAATACAAGCTGGAGAAAATACAAGCTGGATTGTAATGTTACAGAGGAAGGATTGGGTCTTTGTGTGGCTTGGTTGCCATATATGGCTTTGTAGCCGTTGGGTGATCTTCAGTGGTCTATTGAATGTCTTTAATCCTCCCCTCAAACTGTGCGAAAGTAGAAAGCCAAATTTAGAAAGTAGAGAAGAAAAAGAAGGTCGCCCAAGAAGTTTGATGAAGATATCTGCAAGTTATAGTGATGCCGAAATATGCCGAGTTTGGAGAAGGCCTAAGGCAACTTGTTTACGAACCTTGCTCTGATACCATAAAGACAATTGAGAACCAAGTGTTTGTGTAAATGTACACACTGTGAGAACATGCATGAGTCTTCCACTATATATCGACTGACAATTGAGAACCAAGTATTTGTGTAAATGTCTCACAACCGTGAGAACATGCATGAGAGTCTTCCATTATATTTAGATTACGTACAGAAATGAGCAAGGAAAATACAAACTGGATTGTAATGTTACAGAGGAGGATTAACGGAATATGGGAAGATTTTAGGTCTCGATTACCATATATGGCTTTGTAGCCGTTGGGTCTTTGTGTGGCTTGGCTGCCATATATGACTTTATAGCCGTTGGGTGATTTTCAGTGGTCTGCTGAATGTCTTCAATACTACTCATGAGAGATATTGAAAGAGTTCCACATGTCTCTCGATCGCCCTTCAGTTTCCATTAATCTGAAGCTTAATGGGCAAGCTATAACACGATGTCTAGACAATAGAAGAAGGTTCTTAGTATTTTGAGTAATAGGATGCACGTACAACAAGTGTACGTTTATTCATTTACATGATGTCATTAGTAAAACACGATACAAAACATTGTTATCAAAACGTGCACTTATATAGTAAAAACTAACATAATATATTATTTTACAGGCGGATTAAGGAAAACAAAAACGCACAACTTTCAGATAAGTTTTAAGACTTAATTATTACAAGCTGCTAGTAAAAAGAGCAACATGACAAGCTTTGGCCTCAAGAAATGATCAAATAGGTATGGCATTGGAGACGCGAGGGTAAACAACGTGGGCAGGATGAGCCATGATGCGGCGGCCCTTCATGTGGCGAAAGCAATAGACCAAAGCCCCCACCGGCCATTCCACAACACCAGCCACGACAAACGCTAGGAACCCAAGAGTGGGGCCGACCACCTTGCACCGGCAAGGGTTGCTTCTCGTGCCACATTGAACGCACGCCGGAAATCCAATCCCAGTCATGATATAATAATTAATTGTCGCACCAAATTTGCAATCAGCTAGTACCGTTAAAAGTGAGGAACAGAATCAATACCTGCAAGCAGAAATATATCTGTATATGATCAATGAAGAATTCTTGAGAGAAATTTCTGTGATAAAATAATGGTGTTGGGACCTTGACTTTTATAGGACGATGTCAAGCTGTGGGAGCTCGAGAGAGTTGGTTTTTATTGGCTGTGATCAGCTACGTGTCACCATATGGAAGAACTTAGTTGCACGCGTGTTGCCAGAGGAGGAAGGGTTGGACAGATGTTCTTTCAAGAGGATATTTATGTACAGTTACTCTTTGGACAGATGTTCTTTCAAGAAGATATTTATGTGCAGTTACTCTTTGGACAGATATTGTTCTTTCGAGAGGATATTTATGTACAGCTGTTTGGAACTGTCGGTTCTGTTCTTGGGGCTTTACCGGCCCAATAATAGCTGGCCACATCAGCAATACTCCGCTGCATATTATGGGACTTCTCAGATTCGATAAAATTAACGAACTTCACCCATTCCGAGGAGGGAAGTTCAAGAGGCATCAATTGAATGATTGATTAAAAAATAATCACATTTTAGTTTCCTCAACTTTCTAAGCAGCCAAACACAAAAAATAAAAATTGATTAATTATGTAAAGGATCGATTTTTTTTTTTTCTCAAATAAAGTATTGATAGATAAACTAATGGTTACAAGATACAAGTTTAGAATGGGAGTCCCCTACAGCCTTCCCAAAATCAACATATTACAATATAGAAAAAAAAAATAACAAACGAGTTTCGGAACCAAATAAATGGCTCACACCCAATTTCTACAAGGGGAGACTGTTTGGTGACAGTTTTTAAATAATCTATTGAACAGACTATAAAGCTACAGCTAGAAGCCACAGTAAAAGAATGTGTGCTGCAACATGTTGGTTTGGACTGGTTGGAAGGAACTTTATCCACTTTTACTCTATCATTAGTTAGGAAAAGCGGGAATATAACAAAGCTACCAGAAACTGTGATGAATTACCGGCGAGGGACCACTACTATTTATGACGGCTCGTGCAGGACACATGTCACACTTAGAGAGGATTGGAAGGTCGGGTTCCGAAGAGTTGACGCCGCTGATTCCACCGTTGTTACATGACTTACGGTTTGCTTTAGTAAAAGATAAAAGTTTTACGAACATAAAGGCATTAATTAATTTTAACGCTGGCATGAGGGTGTAGTAGTAGTATAGAAAACGAAGATGATGATATTAATGTTAATTTAATAGGTGGGGAAGAGAGTGGAGCTTGTGGATAGTGAAGCTTCTCAATCACTCATCAATAATTATAAGCAAGGACTCCTTATTCCTAGCTAACTTTTTGTCCTCTTTTTTCTACTTCCTTCAATACCCACCAGCCCTGCATGGCCGCCTCCCTTCCTCTCTAAGCATTCGTGAGATATATGGGTTATGCTTTTTTGATCTTTCCAGCAGGACAGGGTATATGATTCGTTCTAAGTTATTCATTAAATGTAACCTCATGATGACGATCGATCGAGATTGGCCAAAACGGATGATATTGATCAGGTAGTACTGGTACGTATACGTTGGATCACCAAAGTACTTCACTAATCAAATATCACCACAATCTTCTGATAATTAATTAATGGATCAATATATGAACCCGATTTATAATTTCCCATACGATCCTAATTTGGAATGAACAGATTTATTGTAAAAAGAATACGTACCTGTACATGATCGATGTCTCTTTCTTTGAAACCATACCTAGCATCACGAATAAACCCTACACAAATCTTTAATTATTTGTCGTCACGCACTTTAATTAACAGGCAATTCCTACGGCAGAGGAATATATTGCATTGATTAGCAAAAAAATTGATTAAAAGAAATTGATCAGAGAGCTGAGAGAGAAATCATATCTAACACGATCGAGGACCACAAACAAAAAGGGCTCGATCCACTACTTCCTCTAGTATTCGTACTTGATCATGCAATTATAAGATGCTCGATCGAGATTGGTTATATATATATATATATATTTAACTAGATGATTATATAAATCTATTCCAGTACTATGATATTATTGGGCATTACCTTACTTTAAAGCCCAAGTGTAAGAATAATGCCAGAGTTACACTTTATGCAAAGTGCAGCTAGCTAGGATGCTGCATTGATCTGATCTAGTTGGTGACGAGACCCATGCATGCAAAGTAAGCTTAACCAGTGTGCCCGAATCTCTTAGCTAGATCTCGGAATCAAGCAAATAAAAACAATTTTATACATCCTCAAAGTTTAATTGAAGGTGGTTCCAGCTAGCTTTATAATATTATGGTGCAAAAGTAGTTCAATTCGATCTGATATGTTTCTTCAATTTCTTTATTGATAATTATCTGCAGGCCATGAATCAGTCATGACCGATCTTTCTGCGTCCTAGTCTTGTAACAAAGGAGTGGTACTACCGGAGCTAATCATTGAAAAACAAGGTCATCATTTTTGGGGATGGTTTATTTCCCTACTTAATTAGCTCCTTCATCATGTTAATTTTGTCATATCTCCACCATCTTATAAGTTCATAGAAATTAAAACGCATATATATATATATATATATATATATATATATATATATATATATATATTTAATATTCTTACTGAAAGGCATATATTCTTTCTGAGACAGTAAATTAAACAGAGTTATTGGCAATGGGAACATATACCTATTGTCTCATCAGCTAAAGAGGCTCATTAAAGGCAGTCTGGCAGCCTCACGAAAACTAGCTAGGTAGAAACTAAGATGGAAAAGACATATTCTAGGTAATTTTCTTTTGGATAATGACCTTCCTACCACTTCTTTATTACTCTACAGTATATTTGAAATTTTTATTATTTTCTTTTTAAGTATTTTTTTAATATCATTAATAATTAAGAAAAAATTAAAAATATATACATAATTTTATTAATAGTCACTTTCTTAACCATTAAGTAAAAATTTAAAATTTAAAAAATTTAAAAAAATAAAAGAAATAGTAAATAAGTAATAGAAAGATAGTAAACCTATCATTATCCTTTTCTATATGGTAAGGGCTGTTGATAATCTTCTAGTGCAACTTGTAGTAACAGTACTGTCTACAATATATATTAACATTTTTCTAAGCCCTATTAACCCTCGAAAATGCAGGATATCCACGTCCTAATGCCCATGTCAAAAGGCCATCGACACAAAGGTCCCCCAACATTTACAACAGCCACATGCAATTCGCTTTCAAAGCCATTGCATCCCCCTTCAAACAGGCTCATTATAACAAGTCCCCCTCAGCACTCACCTATGCATTTTTGCACAAAACTAAAATTAATACCCTTTGGCGTTGAAAATTCCCCATGCACCAAACGTACTAAGCCATATAGTCATATACACCGATTGAGCTAGGACTCAGTCCTCACATCCAGTAGCTCTCCTTTTCTCTTCATGTAATCGATCCCTCTCTGGCTCGGCTCTCTCTTTCTGTCTGAACCCGTCTGCATCCATAAACAAACGAAGAATCAGTCCCGCGCGCTTCCTTTTCCCCGGGAAATGATGTCACCAACACATTGCTCGAGCCCTCAGAAACTTCTCGTGCTGCTGCCTTTTCTGTTCATGTCATTTTCGTTAGCAATGAGTATTACCTTTCCACAGAAGTTGGACCAAACATCGGTGCCTCAGGAAGCAAATGCAGAAATAAAGTGCGGAACATGCCCTTGCGTGAACCCCTGTACCCAGCAGCAGATGCCTTTACCACCTCCGCCACCGCCGCCGGCACCTCCAAAGAATCCTTCCACACAGTATTGCACTCCTCTGGCACCGCCACTACCACTACCACCACCGCCACCAAGATTCATTTATGTCACAGGTGTGCCGGGGAATTTGTACGAGACTAATCCATATAATACTTGGGTGTATTACTCGGGTGCTGGACAGAACGTGATTGGGATCAGGTTGCTGCTTTTGGTTGTTTGTGGAGTTTTAGAGCTGATAGTGATCGGGTGGCAGATTTAGAGCATAACTGCTCTGTCAAATAATCCGTCGGGTTGGAGACGGATCATGATCAACTAGTTACGTTCTTAGCTTTTATCTCATTAATTCCTATATATGCTATTCATGTACTTGTCTCTTCTCTAACATATAATTGGTGGTCCATTATGGAGATTGAAATGAGCTTTAATCTTTTTTAATTTGCCTGCAGAATAAATGCTGAACTTCCAGTTTTATTAAAAATAAAAGCAAATAGTATCTTTCTATAGAATATATAGACCATATAGACTCTGCATTAGGGGGGCACATTAAAAGATGAGAAGATAAAAGTATGCTTTTCTACTTGCACTTTGGGTGACTAAAAATGATCAGAAAGCGAGTGCTTGAATTCCGAGTGAGACAGAAAATGCAGAGAGGATGCTTTTATTTCTAAGTGTAGCCTCATTTTCAGTTATTACAGTTGTACGTTGTTGCTTGGTCAGAAGTAGTGTAGGATTTTATTCAATTAGTGATGCTCGCTAGTTATGAGAAAGTCATGTGATTATTTATGCCAACTAATGAAGCTTGAAAGTCAGTCTCTGGGACTCACTGAGCTATATATGCAGTAGTGTCATAGTTAGACTGAGGGAGGAAGCAACGTACGTACATTCATCGATATAAAACCGACCGGCCTGTTGCTTCCTCAGCCTTTACGAGTGTGTCGTGTTGTACTTTCTCGTTGTTCATATTGATCTGACAGATTTCTGCAAAAATTGATCCGTCCTTGTCAAATTAAAATCTCATTCACTTACAACTCCATCGTGGCAGTTTCTAGCTGTCAGTGTCTCACTGCTAACTCCCACATGAAGAGTAGTAAATGAAGCTCTGTCCGTCCCAATCTTGATTCAGGCTCAGAGTATCACAAAATGCCCAAGTAGCATTCTCTAACATTGTTGCAAAAGTTTGCAATTGGCTAAAATGGGAAAAGAAAACAAAAGAATGAAGGAATATATATATATACACACACATGTACATTTATATAAAGTTATTAACATCAGTAATTTGTTGACCGTCACTTATGACATCGACCACTTATCTAAACCGATTCATGGTTATGCAAGTTGTAACATTGGACATACTGTAGAGGTTGCGTTTACTGGTTTTAAAATGTTTTCTGGGGTTCTAGCAGAAATTCTTGCTACATCTAAAGTCTAGTTTTCTCATTTCTGCCCGAGAGAGAGAATTAGTTGAAGCCTATTAAATACAAAGCCGATGCCCATTCTAAAAGTAGCCCCTCAAAAATTAATATGCTAGAGAAAAACGTTTGCGAAAAAATTTGAAGAGCAACCACTATTTGGCAACATCTGGATCACACATGACGCGGCCTTAAGCAAATTGACCAATTTTTCCCTAAGCCTTCCCTCGAATTCGAAATCCCTAATAACGACAAGGGAAGCTACTGGGGCTATGTGAGCTATGATGGAGAGGGAGGAGGGGGTTGTCATGACTTGGGTTCTATGGTAGGGGTTACTGGGAGGTTGTGGGGCTCAATGGTGGTCGTTGGGCTAGCGTACAGTGGTAGCGTGGTGGCGAGAGAGGGGGAGACCTATTTCAGGTTGTGAGCTGCGATGGAGGGGGTTGCTAAGAGGTCGTGGGGCTCGATAATAGTGGTTGGGCTGACGTATGGCGGTGGCGGCATGGTGGTGAGAGAGGGGGAGACCCATTTCGGATTGTGAGTTGCAATAGAAAGGGTTATTGTGACTTGGGGATTCGACAATGGGGGTTGCTGGGAGGTTGTGGGGCTCGGTGGTGATGTCTAAAATGGTATACAACGGCCACATAGTGGCTAAATCTATGTGTGAGACCCATTTCGGGAGAGGAAAGGGGGCTCTGTGTGAGGGCTACCATGGAGTTTTAAAGGTAGCTAGAGGGTCGCCGATGTGAATGGAAGTCGATGAGGTAATCGGTGGCGCTACTGGGTGGCCAACAATGGGTGGGTAAGTTGAGTGAGAGAAACTCCTTTGGAGTGATGTCGTGTGGTTAAAAAAATAGAAACAGCCACGTAGTGTATTCAATGTGTACATTGCTACATTGGTTGCTCTATAGCAAAACTCAACATTTGCTCGCTTGGGAATGAGAAATTTGAGATACAAAATGTATCGATAAATAAAGATATACAGCTATAATAATAATAATAAAAATGCATTCATACACGCACAATAGCCAAAATACAAGTTTCCAATACAGGGAAATAAAAAAAATACAGGGAGTAAAAAGATTTATTTTCTTTTTCATCTAATAATTCACTTGATTGAATATTTTCAGTATTACAATGAAACCTTACACATACTGCTTCAATATATTTTAAATTAGCTGTCTCTCAATCCCCACTTCTCAATCCTCTAAACAAAATGCCTGTCGAAACCCAAGAAATCCGGACATTTCCCATAATAAGTTTGTCCAAACTGAAGCCCCAATTCGTGTCCGAACTAACAATTCCACGTAAGGATACTTCTTTTATGCTTTTAAGGTGCTATTTCCCCAAGGAGAAAGTGTCGGGAGTCTAGTCCGATTCTGCGTGTTTCTTTCATACATTAGCGCAGCCCAAAGCCTTGATCGTCTTTCGGCTCCATATTGATGTGTCAGGATCAAATCTCACCTCCCATGTAGGCCAGTAGTGCAAATCCTGCTTCAACGTTAGCACTCGAGGCTTCCCATTCAGGTGGACTGTCCTCACGCGGACAAACTCCCCATGTTCTATTTCCTGAATTGATGTTTAGAGTTGCATCATAAAACTAGCCAAAAGTAAATTGAAATTGCATACCATGCCTTTGTTTGACTATGCATATACAGCTGGCGAGGCGCTTGCTTAAGTTGGAAGCAAAAACAAGCATATCGTGACTGATAATTCACGTGCGCTGAAAATAGCATCTTATAAAAAGGAACATATTCTCTATGAAAATATAAAAGTAATAATGCAGCCATATGGAGAAGTCATGGGTTTAATCAATTTACATGAATAATAACCGTGGCATCTCCCACTAATATTACGGAAGTTGATGCATCTTGCACTGACACAATTGTCCGTTTGGTGTTCTTGTTGGTCTTGCAAACGATTAAGTTAGCTCATATAGCCACAAGATACGAAAGATCTTGGAGGCCCTGAAGTCAAAGTGAGGCTTAAGAAAGTGTTAAAAAAATCCACATTATGTTAAAATTAGTTTATCATTTTTGAAAAAAAAAGAGAAACCTCAAAAAAACTACTTTTATTTCCTTTAGTTCTTCATGTTTAGCATTTAATACTTAGCATGTAGCTTCCCCTGAAACCGGAAAACCATGTCAGAACGTTTTCCAATTGGCTACCAAAATCTAATATCTAAATGAAATGGAAAGAAAAAGAAACAAGAAACAAAAGAAAATGGTGAGTTAAAGGGTTAGGAGATCCTTGTTGAATTTTCAAGTCACAAAGGCATGACAGATCATGTTAATGCGTGCACATGTACGCATGTACAAAGAGAGAGGAGGCAGAAGAGAGGTAGCAGATATACCTTTGTCACATTAACAAAAGCGTCTAAATCAGGAGTCGGTTTTCCATTAACTTCAAGTATCCACTGAAGTGCATATAGACCATACCTATGCACGGGACTGCCATGGCACCACCTGGTAAATTTGACAAATTGCCAAACATAATAAGTTGAAACTTTGAAAGGGCAAGCACTGAAGTTTTATTAGAAATGTAAAAAGAGTAGGGAGGCAATAAGCTAGGATTGGCCTGGGCCGGTGTCAACAGAGTGTAAAAAGCACAATCGAAGTTGAAGTTTGGTGACATATTATCATTCCCCACCCAAATTTTGTGGGTACAATTTCCCTCAACATCCAGAAACTAGCAGTTTAAAAACATTTGGCCGCAATTGTTAGCGAGAATGATGCTAATGGAGCAGGTATTGCACGGAGGTTTCTGTTACCTCCATGTAAAGAAAAAAGCACAAGATATATGGTAACGATTGAATTTCATACCTTGCCACATACACACCATGACCTTCTTCAGGAAGAAATCCAAGAGCACGTACTGCTGGATGAGGATCCTGAACAATGCACCCACACCAATTTATCACACGAGTTGTGCCGTTCCCATCCCTAACATCAGTCCCCACAAGAATCTCAATTTCACGTCCCTGGCAAACAATGCAGATCAAAGTATGAGCAATGATTCATTCACTAGAGCTTTCTTAGATAAAAAAAATTTTAATGCACAAGAATATGGAAGCAGATGAATAAACTGAGGCAGGCCTTTCTTCAATCCCTTCTCCATGGGAGATATTATTTGCTCACCTGCCGGAGAATGGTCATGTTAAGCTTCTGATCATTGTTATCGTATTTGTCTAATGCTTGGCAAGCATTTTCTATGTCACGGAAACATGTAACGGGCTCTTTGTTGATTGCCAAGACCATGTCTCCTTGTTCCAAAAAATTTTCAGCTTTTGATCCAGCCAAACAACCCTTCACACGTAAAACCTGGCGTCTGATTGGATCTTTCTTGACAAGAGCCTACAAGGAAAGCTCACCAATTACTGAGTTTAAAACCATGATATTCGTATTACAACAATATCTCATCAAGCACAGCAAATAAAGGCACCAAAGCAACATTATATAGATCAACTTATCATGATGTTGATGTCTAGGCAAAACCTGGAAAAATATCTAAACCTGGAAAAATAGTTGATGTCTAGGCAAAACCACTGTCGGTGAAAATATCAGGGGCACTCGAGCACAAACAACAACTAGAGCCTAGGCACAAAGCGCAAGCGCAAATTTTTAAAAATAATAATGTACAATAAAAAATAGTAAAAAATAAATAAATAAAATTTTAAAAGGTAAGATATTAGCATCTTTAGCCTAGTAACTCAGTTTGTTAGAGAATTATCCAGCATGACATAAAATTCAACATAGCATTTTATATAATTCTTGTGTTTAAAAGAATGTGCATAACCACGATATTTGATAGCCAAAATCAATAAAAAGGTTGAATTATAAAATATACCCACAAGATAAGGAACAAAAAAGCATGGAATTGTAGGTATTGATTTCTATGATAAAACAGGCAGTAAAATGCCATCTTAAAGTATACACTACTAGGTATTGTCCCTAAATAAATTGTTCAGACAAACATTAATGGTTAAATATGATATATAATATATTTTTTTTAAAACTATAAAAGCGTGCTTTTTGAGCTTTAAGCTGACTAGAAAAAGTGCCAAGCGAAGTGCTTTGACCTTGATGCTTTGCACTTAAGCATGCTTTTACCAAAACTAGGCATAGCATTACACTCGCTGAAACATTAGTTAATAAGGTTCTTTAAAACAGATCATCCAAATGCACTTGTAAGGCATGGGCATTGATAGGACAGGAAGAGCTATTTATTTTTCATCCTCAGATCTGTTTACGTTCTTTATTCATGCTCTCATTCCAATTCTGATAGGTTTCCACAGACACCACAAAGTGGAATTTTAAAATAGTCCGACTCTAAAAGTAAAGCAGGGAAAAAAAAACACACGTAAAGAAAGTCCTTGTTGAAATCTCCAAAACTTAAAGAGAGACTTCGTTTTCTATCACCAAGTTCCATCATACAGGCTATTTCCTCTGCATCTTTCAGGAACCACACTATTATATCAATATCAGAATTTTCTAGCCATTAAAGATAGCATAAGCAATACAAACTCAAAATAAAAACACATACAAAGAAACAAAGCCGCTTTCTTCATCATGAAAATAATTAATGTCTTGAGGCTTATTCAAGAGACCAATGCATTTATATTGAAAGAGGGGCAAATGAAAAAATAAATATTTTCTTAGGAAGAATATGTACTTGCACCCAATCGTCGCTGAGTCCAAAACTCCGAGCCTTTGATAGCAATGTAGGATAAAGTTCAACCTCTAAAATTCTAACAAGCGGCATTGGCCTTTTGACACCATTTATGAGAAGAGGTGTCCCTTTTGCACCAGATATGATTTTGTCAAGGACTTGGCTGATTGCATATATTGGAATACCCCTGACAAATTGATGATCCTCAGATGTATTGCAACCAAATTTCAGCTGCAATCAAGGATATATGCATCAGAGCTATGTTATAATAAGGCATGAGGCATATCAGAAGCGATATAAAAATGGAAACCTGGGTTGAAAAGCTTCCCCAGATAGCTTGGACCCTTCCATGCTCATCAGTTAACACCCCCGAAAATGAACTACCAAAATCTGACAACAGAAGACATCATATATGTGTCAAAGTAAACATCTGGACAAGCAAGATCTACTTTAACAACAGCAAGTGCAGTTACCAGTATCAAGCTCAATGACTTCCATATTGGTTGCTCTGTATCGTGGACAATCAGCTGAGCCAATGTTCAATGCAGCGCAGGGATTGGTCACAATGGATTTTCTGGATGTTGCTTGTAGGCTTCTACTTAACCCCACGAGATAAACCGAGTCACCACGACATAATGCAGGCTCTGTCTCATAGAGTAAATAAATAAATAATATATATATCTATAAATCCTTCTTAAAATGCCTCTTTTAGGTAAACGAACCGTCAATCTAGGAATAACCAAATTAAAATATCGTTCGCAGATGTGAAAGACCAGATATATGCAATATGCCTACTAAAATATGACTAGTCATGCAACGTGTAGACAGCAAAATTAGACTTATGGAATATGGAATCTGACAAAGTAAAATTAAATCAACAAAAAGAAGTTGAAGAACTAATGTGAAAAGTCAAAGCTACCAGGAAGTAACTCAGCAGCACGAACTGAGGCACCATTAGCTCCCAAAGCAGAGGGGTCATATGCAACAAGAGCATAATTGTGAACAGGATGGAGAAAAACCACCTATAAATAAAGTGGACAACTTAAGCTGAATAACAGACAATGTTTTCTAACATCTATTAACATTAAGGGCTCGTTTGGACACTTGAGTATCTCATAATTATGTGAATAGTACTGAAATTGTCTGTTAATAGTAGTGAAATGGTTTGAGTTAAGATGTTTTATTGGAT
This sequence comes from Cyclocarya paliurus, assembly GCA_029856935.1. Lineage (NCBI taxonomy): Eukaryota > Viridiplantae > Streptophyta > Magnoliopsida > Fagales > Juglandaceae > Cyclocarya > Cyclocarya paliurus. Next base: position 38,256,817 of record CM056946.1, on the reverse strand, counting down.
TTTGGAAAATGAGAGAAAAAGTTGAATAAAAATATTATAAAGTTAAAAAATTATTTGAATATATTTTGTTTTAAAGTTTGAAAAAGTATTGATGTTTGTGTTTTGTTTTGAAGTTTGTAAAAATTGTAATGATTAAAAGAAAAAATTGAAGATTTGGAATTGAAAAGTGTTCTGTATTTTGAGTGATGTTTGGGAAGGAAGTATTGAGAATTTCTCATCTCATCACATTATCCAAACGTACCCTATAAACTCACCTCCCCAGGAATTTCAATTGGAAAAGCAGCGAAGGACAGCATCACGTCAGAAGCAGATATTGCAACTGTGTTCTTGTCAACCACCACAAGTCCCATGCTTTGAGAATGATATATGATGACACCAGTACCAAAAAAATGTTGTGAATGGACACCATCAAGCATACACGATGGTGGCACATGGACCTGCAAGTATAAAGACCATCTTGCTAACAAAATCTAAGCTCTGGAAACAAACAGTTCCATAAAAAGATAGCAATAAGCCCTCCATGCCAACTTAGTTGGCATCACCACCATAACATATATGATATATTTGTACACAAACAAAAAGTGAAACCATGGGGAAATGACTGTGAACCAAATATAGCAACAACATTGATATAAGATGGAAAAGAGGCTTCAAAACCAATAAATAAATAAGGAAAACATAAGCCTAGTACTATAGATTTCTGAGATATGATCCAAATACTGACCAACCACATTCCCTGATGCAACCAACTAAACAAATCACACAAATAAAGATAAGGATTCATAATTATATTTATGGAAACCACATTCGCTGTATGTATCCCCAGTATTTGCAAATCCCATGGGTTTCAAACCTATCGACCGTTACCCACAACCATGCATGTTGGTGGTAAATTTTTTTTTGGGAGGGGGGGGACAAGATGTGTCATTTGCCCAGGGGCCGCAGGCTCCCTGAATTGGAGGGGCCACAAGAGGTGGCCTTAAGCCAAAAAAGTGAGTAGTCAATAGCATGTTGGGCAGTATGTATAACATTATAAACATAAATTTTCACATGAAAGGTGGTCCCCTTCCTAGAAAATTATGGATAGCTATCATAACAAACCACATTGACACACACGTACAACTTAACAAGAAACATACTTCAAAACAAAGTTCAAAGGGTATGAGGTGGGAATTATGAGCAAGGTTGGAGGGTAAAGCACGAAAACATTTGATATTTGACATGATAAAAATAAAACAAAATGTACAACAAACTAGTTGGGCAAAAGGCCGCCTGGACAGTCAACTATACACAGTTAATAGAAGACAATTAGATTTGGCCTCGTTTGTTTTCACAAATCATCCCATCTCGCTTCATCTCATCACATCTAATCAATACAACTTTCTCAAACTCCTACACAACATACAATAAACAATTCAACTTTTTCAAATCTCAAAACAAAAATTATTTTAAAAAATTATATTTTAACAATATTTTATTCAACTTTCAACTTTCATCTCATCTGTGTAAACAAACGAAACCTTAATATTTCAAAGAAAATTACCTCAAACATTACAAGAGTCGGCTCTATCACTCGTTCAGAAAATGAAGCATTGGCTGTTGTTGCTGTTGCACCTTGAAAATCTCTTAAAATAGCATTTTGCACAGTATTAGGATCGTCCAACTTCACTTCTCTTGTTTCATGCAAGGAATAATCGGAAACAACATTTCCATCAGCAGACAAATCCTCTTCAACTCGTCGTTTCTTAGTCCCAGCAGAGTCATCCTGAGGTCGTGCATCGTCAGAAGCATCTTCACAATTTGTTTCCATACTAGTAACACTATCAGTCAACTCCTGGTTGTTACTCTGATGTAAATGGTCCATGCAGTTAGCGCCACCACTCACTGAAAAGGCCTGGACTCCCAGACCCCCGACATCATTGAGACCAGCGGATAGAAGATGAGAGTCAGGTTGAAAAGCAGGCTTTGCAGTCCACAGACCAGTACTATCATCACGGGTGTATATCTGTGGAGGGGCATACCATTCATGGCGATCAACTGTGACAAGTACAGACTGCAGCCACAATAAGGGTCAGAAGAAACTAGAAATGAAGAAAAGGGGGAGGATACAGGCTGCAGACCCACACAAGCTTAATGAACTGATAGGCATCAACAGGTCCATAACATGACTAAACTAAACCAAAAAGAGATATCAATGGTAAGAACCAGTTCACTATGCTGATAAAATACGATATGATCCACTAGTAACCCTTATCCAAGTTGTTCAAATCACATACCTTCCTGCGGTGACGATCCATGTAACTTATATATTCCAATGGCACCCGAACACCCCTGGACAGCTTGAATAGAACTGCAATTAGTTCCTCAAGACATGATATTTCTTCACCAGCAAATTTCTTAATGATGGCATGACGAGGAACTCCTGCTCGAAAGAGCATATATCTGCAATATAAATCAATACTCCCTTATGTTAAGAAAGCATATAGCGTCAAAAGTACAAATAGCAAAAAAAAAACCAAACCGATGTCAATCAAATGATTGAATTTCATGCAAAAAAGCCAATGTGGCAGGGACTTTGGGACGATTATACCAAATTTAAAAACCTGCTTGTACAGTGGAACAGGAGGTAAAAGGTATTATAACTGGGTTCTCATCACATAAGGCTTAGATGGTCTCCAAATATGTGCCAGATGGCACTGGAGTAGCAAATAAAAAATGTTACAACAAATGGAGAGAGCTTAATTTATGCTGTGAGACCGCTTCAGAGAGGCCAATAGTCATAGGCTCAGGAAAATTTTGAGAGTTTTGAGAACTCTGGGGAAACAGTTACTTATCTACTTCTGGAAAGGAAAGCATGGACAACATAATAGTTTTAATATTTGGATGGTTTTTCCATTATGCCTTATGTGAACTACTAAAAGGAACCCAATAGTTGGGCTCTTGAGGGTTAGGGCACTCAGTTTTATCACTTCAATATCCGTTTTGAGAGGATTGTATGATGGGGTGTGTGTTCTGTATAATGTTTTTTTCTTTTAACTTCTTTCTTTCTTTCCTTTTTTACTTTTATTATTCACTTATTACATGAATTTCAGACTGTAAATTCCTAAAGAATTTTCTTGTACAATATTATATCATTTTAGCAATAAAATTTACGTTCCCATATAAAAAGTGTAAGAACTTCATATTAAATCTAATAAAACTTACCCTGGTTCCGTAACATATACAAGACCACAATGGAAACGGAAATTTCTGGCCTGCATTAAGTCAACTAAAAGAGTTACAATGTCTGATATAGTAATTAGAGTTGCATAAGATAAATAACTAGCAAAAAGCGACATTTAGTACACTATAATTTAACACACCTAGATTCAAAAGGTCTGGATTCACATTAATTAGAGTTCAGATTAAAAAAAGAGACTAGAAAAGAAAGTGTCCAGTAAAAGAAGAAATTGATGAAATGTGTGAAGCCTCATTGGTTCATTCTTGAAAAGTTCAAGCTAATAGCTGATTTTTTTTTTAATCCGTAAACAGATTTTTTTATTTATTGACACTGGGTGGTCCAGGAACAGCGTCCTGACTAATCCTGGGGGTGCACAGGTCCTCGACAAGGAGTTTCCTGCAAGTGCACCTCGGGTAATTCAAGGAAAAAATCTCCCAATCTGATGGCCCTTAGAGATTGTTTGCACTTGAGGGGATTTGAATCCGTAAACAAAATTTTATTGATTATAAAATAGACAAAGGCCCGAGTATACGGGACATGTGCAAGAGCATTGCCTATGCATGCTAGTTTACTGCAATAGCTTAATAAAAAGTAGTGAAACACCTCTGCACAATATGGTCACACGCAACCATACAAATGAATGTTCCCATAGAAAGCGATAGGTTTAAGATGTCACATGACTAAAGAGAATGCCAATCTGAATGAAGACCAAAGCACAATACAGTAAGAAGATATATATATATATATATATATATATATAGCTTTAGAAAAAGCATGGAAGCAAACTACTATAAGAATAGAGTCAAGTAAACAGGCATGGTATTGTGGCATTTCCAAGGGAAGATTTCTTCTTCCTCCTCTTCCTCTTCATCATCATCATCATCTTCTTCTTCTTCTTCTTCTTATTTTATTTTTTATTTTTTATCAAACCTCAACAAGGATCCTTCAGACCAGACCTGATTAGTACCCCATCCTTCAAAATCATGTATCAAGTAATCTATGGGAACTCCTAGGACATAATCGAATTCAGGATGTTTGAATCTACAACTCATCCCAAGATCTACTGTGATGTACCCTGATGGGTACTTCTTGCCCAAATAATTAATTAATACCAGAAATGATTCAAAATTCAGATAAGAAATACTCTTCATCAGAACTTTGCACAACAAATGAGGCTTCATCAATGCAGTTGTGATTGGCTGATCTCCTACTTCCACATCTAGATCACCTTACTTGAGACAAAAAGTGAAGATGCAACATTTCTGGTTTCCAGGTTAACTTTTACACCCTAGCTACCATCGTCACTGGCGGTGACAAACTAGCAGGACCACCTTCTCTTCCAGCTTCCTTCAATACCTCCGCTAGCTTCCTCCAGCCCATGCCATCCCCATCCCCTGGTATGAAGAAGAAACTCTGGTGACCTCCCCCACCATAGCTTCCTCCAGCCCATCCCCCGGTATGAAGATGAAAAGCCGGCGACCTCCCCCGCCAAAGTCCACCAATGCCAAGTAAAAGCCTCGGGAGTTAGAGCAACGTTGTGCAATGAAGCCCACGTCCCCTTCCCGATGAGCGGTGGTATAAAACTCATTTCTCCCAGTCTTCAAACACTCCTCCAAAGCTTTAGTAAACCATCATACCGTAGCTAGCCCCAAGCTCATATCTTTCACAACTTTCCATCCTTTTTCAGTTAAAAGCACATAGCGCCATCCCTTATCACCTCAAACACCTTGGACTCAATAGCAACACATTTCGTAGGAGGCGTTTTCCTTCCAATACAGTCAGAAACACGCCATCAAACGCCCACAACCACCATCGGAATGTTAAGTGTACGGAGGGGGGGGGGGGGGGGGAAAGACAGTTGTTAAGCTTGTAACATGCACACATGATCAATGCTTAGAATTTCAATATCATCACAACTTTTTTTTTTTTTTGTGCGAGTAATATCATCACAGCTTGATATCAGCCTTGTGATGCCTACCATTTTACACAGTTTAGAACCCAAGATGTTAACGCCCACAACTCATCCCAAACCCACCCTTTGATCAGTAGGCTGCAGCTTGCCTTTCCAACAACATGCAATGCATGTAACGCACATCCAATCATGGTCAAAGAGAAGCAATGATGGAGAGCCCAATAGCAGTAAACAAAATGGAAATTAAAAAGTTGTCAATCTTAAGAATCAGGCAATACATGCTGAGTCCAGCCTACCTGTTGATAAGAAAGAGGGTGAATCACTGCTCCACTTACTTCTAAGAAGTGATCAGGTGTTATTAAATGTAAATCCTGCACCTGAAATATAAATTGGTGATATTAAATCTTGCATTTGATATACATATATATATATATTGAAGATATTAAATATTGCAATAATTACATAAAGGAAAATCAAAAGATTTTTCTTATAGGTAATAAGAAGTTTTACTTTTTTAAAGTAAAATCAAAAGCTAATAGAAAGAATCCAAGTATAACCAAGTAGTCAATACATATAAAACAAATCTTAACAAAAAATTCTAACATGCAGTTGAATCTGAGAGCTAGCACATACCTAGCATTTAGGGGTGTCCATGGATTGGGTGGTCTAAGAGCCAGCCCAGACCAACCAAACCTCTCAAGGCTCATACCTGAGGTTTAGGCCCCTAAGGAACAGTTGGGCGATTTTTCTTCACCCAAGCTTGACCTCTAATGAATTGGATATAACACCCCAGTCCTACATTGGGAACAGATCAACCCACATAAGAGTGGGTAAGTTACAAAAGTAATCATGGGTGCCAAGTCCCACATTGGTTACTTACAAGATGAAATTGGTCTTTATAAGTGGTCCTAGTGAAACTTCAGATTGATTAGTCTTTTTGGGTTATCACGCAAATGTAGTGCTTCTGGATTGTTACATAACATTTGTAATGAATTTAACCAAATCCAAGGAAATCCCAATTCATATCAGGTCTATACCTCAAAATGACTAGTCATAACCAATCTTTTTTACATAAGTGAACATAGGCTGGTCCAAGATAAAACTTAACATCATAATTTATGTAGGTTTTCTTAAAGTATTACCTCAAGGAGATTCTTACATCATCTCATTAGTTCAATATTGATGGAGCTCATTTGAAAATATTTTTCAAAGATCTAGAGCAGATATTGGATACACGTAGCAAAGCAAATTCATATTACTGTGACTGGGAATTCAATTTAGAGTTTTGGAAGGACAAACTAAAAGTTTTCCCCCCTCCTTGTTTATTTCAAAGTGCCAAGGTTCACTTTTGAGCCCTTGCCCAAGGATCTAAACCCCACTTCTGAACATTGCCAAGTGACTGAATCTTGGGTTGTATTTGATAAAATTGGTCGTTGGGCAAAAGATTTCGGTCCACAGTTTCTACTGTCAACCTCCATTGGTATCTTCTCCACGCCACCGTAGCCGCTCAACTATAAACAACTCTTCAATTGTCACTTACCACAGCTTTTCTGGGTGTTCACTGTAAGACCTCCAACCCCTATGATATGGGTTCAATACTTTCATAGCCATGCAGAAAATGGATCTCACAAAGATTTTAAACCATCCCAGCATTCAGAAAATGGTTTCGAAGCAACTCTCATGAGAATCTAGTTCATGATTTTCTTGCAGCAAGCTAAATTCCAGAAGACCTGGCATATACTTTTCTCTGGAGAAAGTAAAAGGCAGTAGCCAAGAATTACTTGAACACTGGAAAGACAAAACATCAAGCAACAGTAACTCTTACCACCAAGTTGACAGTCAATGATGTGCCACCCCTCTCAGTTTGTAATTCAATGTTCTGGTTGACACTGTCATCAAGTAAAGTCTCCAACTTCAGGAATTGAGTAATTACCTGCATTAGGATTTCCATTCATTAAAGCAGCACATGCAAGTAGTAGCTCAACTAGTAGAAAACATAGGCTAGATTATTCTTGGTAAAACTTAAGACAATGATTATTGGAAGTCACTTTTACAGTTTGTTCTGTAGAAGATAATGCCCAAATACTTATAAAAAAAAAAAGATAATGCCCAAATGATATTGCACAACTCCACACTCAGATTGTTGCCCAGTATGTGTGGCTTAATACCAAAGTGCAAATAAAGCAATCACAGGATGTCGAGAATGAAAAACAGTTTTCAGCGACTATACTCCCAAGAAACAGTAAGCTGTCCCCCTCACCTTACCCCCAACGAAAAAAAAAGATGATATTTTCTATTCTACCTATACACCCAGCACAGGAAAAAAATAAAATCCCTAGAGATCATGTTTCTGAAAATCATGTTCTCCAGTGAGAAATGCTTCCAGAAGGGTTTTAGGAAATTACAATAATGGTACTTGTTTCAAAATTACGAAGCAGCTGAAGCCCAACAACTACTGTAAAAAATAGAAGTCATACAATAATAGTATCTGAAATATATCAATGAAGTCAGGAGTAATTCAAAGCATAACTTACTTCCCCATTCACACGAACAAGCACATCTCCTGGCTCCAAATGCTTATGAGCAGGGCCACCAGGCACCTAAAACAAGTTAAGGACCATACAAGTCGTAAAAATCAACATAATATTACCTTCAAAATAATAAGAAAATTAACATACAATATCACATTAAAAACACAAACGTACTCTCCTTTGTAGGTAAAACATTGCATGATTGTACTTACCACAGAGTCAACAACAAGCATTCCAGTTTCCCCTAGTGGAGATGCATGACGTACTATCTAAACAAGTCAGAAGCAAAGTATTGAGGAACCCAATTTTATAAAAACAATCATCACTGTAAACGACATGAAAAGAAGGGAACTAAAGACCTGCTCTGTTTCACTCTGTAGACCAAGGCGGCGTGTCTCGTCAAATCCTTTATGGAGAAAAGTTGCCTATATCAAGGGTTACCAAAACCAAATCAAAGAACAATAGATTTTTTTTTTATATATAAGTAAAAGGAAAAACAACAATAAATGCTCATTCCACACCATGCATATTCCATTTACTTGTTCACAAATAAGAAAATTAAACCAGTGATCAAAAGCAAGAGAGTGCACAAAAATTCAGTCCCCAAATCCATTCGCCCCTTCCCAGAAAAATTAAAGAAAAGTGAAAAATAAGGAAACAAAGAACAATTTTTTTTTTTAAAAGTAAGATGAGATTTTATTAATCCATGTAATTAGGCAAGGCCCAGGTACACAGGAAGTATACAAGATAAGCCTAATTACAAGTTAAGCGCTGCGAAAAGCAGTATAAAAGTCATTCAAACTCGTTCCATTCAATACAATATATGATGCCCAAAGGAAAAATATATAAAAGAAAAAGCCCCTAAACCCTTCTAGTGAGCGCTCCCTATCCTCAAAACAACGGCCATTCCTCTCGTTCCATGTGCATCAATACAATATATGATGCCCAAAGCAAAAATGTATAAAAGAAAAAGTCCCTAAACCCTTCCAGTGAGCGCTCCCTATCCTCAAAACAACGACCATTCCTCTCGTTCCATGTGCATCACATTAAGCATAGAGGCACCATCTTCCAAACAACCGCGATCTGACGATTGCCCCAGATTCCTCTCCAACATGACAATAAATCTATCACCCTCCTAGGCATTACCCATGCAATACCGAGCCTGGTGAATATTTCATCCCATAAAGTTTTAACTACTTCACAGTGAAGGAGGAGGTGATCTGTTGATTCACTATTGTGCTTGCACATGAAGCACCAATCTATTATGTAGAGGCCACGCTTTCTCAGTTTATCAATAGTCAATATTTCCCCATGAGATGCCAACCAACCGAAGAAAGCAACCTTGAGGGGAGCATTACTCCTCCAAATGCACTTCCATGGGAAGGCATTGGAAGAGTGGGGGTCAACAATACCTTATAGTAGGATCTCACTAAGAAGTTCTTGTTCCTCATAGGTGTCCAAAGCAATTTGTCCTCCCCTCTTGCTTGTAAATTTAAAGTGTATAACGCGCTGTAAAATTCAGCGATGTCTCCCACCTCCCAATCCTGTACAACTCTAATAAATCTCACAGACCATTGAGAGGAATCGGTAGAGATGTCCATGTTATCAGCCACTGAGGCACCCTTATCTAACACAATCCTTTAAAGAGGGGAAAGCGTTCTTCAAAGCAACATCACCACACCAACTATCCTACCAAAATCTGATATGCACGCCCTTACCCACCACAAATCTGCAATTAACAAGTAAATCTTCCCAGCCATTACGAACAAATTTCTGAACACCGACGTCGTAAGCCCCTCTTACTTCATTAGAGCACCATCCTCCCCAAATGCTCCCATACTTAACATCAATAATGTTCCTCCAAAGAGCATCACCTTCCCCATGATACCGCCATAACCATTTTCCTTGAAGGGCCTTATTGAAGGTTCTCAATTTTCTAACCCCCAATCCGCCAAAAGACAAAGGTGCGCAGACTTCATCCCACTTAATCAAATGGAATTTTTTTACGTCCTCTAAACCTCCCCATAAAAAATCCTGAAAAATCTTCTCCAGTCTATTCGTCACCCCTGCGGGCAAAGGAAATAAAGATAGAAAGTATGTTGGGAGATTGGATAACGTGCTCTTAATTAATGTGATTCTACCGCCTTTAGACAAGTAAATTCTCTTCCAACCCGTCAATTTACATTCGATCTTCTCAACAATCCCATCCCACATTGCCTTGGATTTATGAGGGGGGCATTTATGAGGGGCCCCCAAAGGAAGTCCAAGATACTTCATGGGCAAGGATGACACCTTGCAGCCCAAGAAGGCAGCCAAGTCACTTAAGTTATTAAAGCCAACTAGAATCATTTCAGATTTTGATAGATTTACCTTTAGACTGGAGACAACTTAAATCAAAGCAAGAGGGCTCTCAAAGAACAAATCTGATCGGGGTCCGGCTCACAAAAAATCAGCGTGTCATCGGCGAATAGTAGGAGAGAGATTGATAGACTACCATGCAAGGAACCACCCACCGAGAGACTCGAGATGAAGACCCTATCCATCATCCCCTTCAACATTCTACTCAGTACATCCATTACTAAAATGATTAGAAGAGAGGATAAAGGGTCCCCTTGTCTCAAGCCCAGAGCTGTTAAAGAAGCCTTCGGGAGTGCCATTGACCAAAATTGAGAATCTGATGATTGTAATGCAATGTTTCATCCACTAACACTATATTTGCCCAAAGCCATACCTACCAAGTATATACACCAAGAAATCTCAATTTACATGATCAAAAGCTTTCTCCATATCCAGTTTACATAAGATACCTGGGATGCCGGCTCTAACTCTACTCTCAAAACATTCATTAACAATGAGGACCGAGTCTAGTATTTGCCTTCCTTTTACAAAGGCGTTTTGTGACTTCTAGATGATCTTCCCCATGACTTCACTCAACCGCTTGGCTAGAACTTTTGAGATGATCTTGTAAACCCCACTCACCAAACTTATGGTACAGAAGTCTTGCACCTCCACCGACCTCACCCGTTTTGGAATAAGGGCGATAAATGAGGTATTAATGCTTTTCTCAAATTTCATTAATGAGTGAAATTCGAAAAAAACCTTCATGATGTCCTCCTTGACAATGTACCAACTAGCCTAGAAGAAAGCCATTGTGAAACCATCTAGGCCTAGGGCTCTGTCTTTGTCCATCCCTTTTAGCACGCTAAGCACCTCATCCTCTTCGAACGGTCTCTCCAACCAAGCTGCACTTGGTTGATCAATCGAATAAAAAACCAGCCCATCTACCAAATCAAAAACCAGCCCACAAAGAACAATCTAAAGGAACAAAAGTAAAACAAAGATAGGAAAAGAAAACATTGACACTGAAGTGATGTAAGTACCTGATGTAATTGCATATGTTGCAATTAGTGTATTAGTTAATGTACCATTAGTATTAATCAATATTCTTGGTGCAGGTTACTTCCCTTTAAGTTCCAGACCTCAATAATAAATGTCCTCAAGTTTTATCTGATGTGTTATAGCCTCCCTAACCTTAAGACCCTATCTAGTTATGTGCTGAAATAAATAGTGACATTTGCAGCATACTTTAGAGGACCAGCATAAAACCATAATTTAACATGAAAATGACATTATAAGGGTATTCTGCCCAACTCAATAAAACATATTGAATCTTCTGTCTAATGCAGTTCCAATAAAAGAGTAAAATTAAGAAAATCAAAGGTGAGGAAGTTCTGCAAGGATAATATCAACAACAAACCTGAAGCGTACCACGAGGTATAGAAACTGCCTCCCATTTATTTACATAAGAATCATTGCTCCTCTGAAGAAACTTCAATGCCCTCACAACCTGCCATTAAGTCATGCCATGTTTTAACCCAACATTTTTTTATTGGCACCGGGTATCCAAAACAAAGTCCCAACTAATCTCGAGGGTGCATAGGCCCTCACCAAGGAGTTTCCTGCAAGTGTACCTTTGGTAATTCAAGGGGAAGTTCCCCCAGTCCAATGGCCCCTAAAAATTTTTGCACCCAAGAGAATTTGAACCTTAGACCTGGAGGGGGCATACCACTAAGACCAAGGCCTTTACCACTTGAGCTAACCCCTAGGGGTTGCTAACATTTTAACTAGATGCTCCCAATTACTACTGGAAGCAAGGAATAAGGTTCAAAAAAGTTAAAAGAATCACTCACTCGTTCTAAAGGCAAAAAAAATGCTGATGCACTAGATGACTTGCTCCCAGCATTCAAAGCCACCGCCCTGCCCTGCCAATCAATGACAGGGGAACCACTAGAACCACCTTTAGTACCAGATGCAGCCTATAAGCAAACAAATCAATAACTAAGGAGATCGGCAAAGGAACATTCAATAAAGAAGAAATGAGAGCATTTGGTACAAGCTGCAAAAAAAGAAAATTGGTTATTTGGCAAGACCAAGAGTAAGAAACATCAAATGACCAAATGCATAAAAAATTTGACAGGCCCCAAGGCACACATATCAAGCGTAATTTTTTATAGGTACATACCAAGCCACATATAGGCTTTTTTTTTTTTTTTATAAGAAAACTATATTGCTCAAAGAATAGGCCAAGCCCAGTATATACAATAGGCAGCCCTGGCTAAGAGGGTGCAAGAGAGACAAGAAAATCATGAACGGTCATGCCATTGAAATCAACAGCAATGGCCCAAGTACAAAGAGTGCTATAAAATGATGCTAACAGTTCCTCAAACGATCTCTCCTTGTCTTCAAATGTCCGTGCATTACGTTCCTACCACAGGCACCACATGATACACATTGGAATAATCCTCCAAACCGCTTTAATCTAATGCATACCTCCAATGTTTGGCCAGCTGGCCAGCGCTGCCACCACATTCTCCTGCATAACCCAAGCCAACTTTACTCAGTACCTCATACCATAAAGCCCTTGCAGTCTCACAATGCAATAGAAGATGATCTACCGACTCTCCCCCTCCCCTATACATACAACACCAATCTACTATGATAACCCTCCGCTTCCTCAAATTGTCGATAGTGAGTGTCTTGCCCAATGATACTATCCACACGAAGAAAGCAGCTTTGAGGGGCGCCTTGTGCTTCCAAAGCCGTCTCCATGGAAACTGAGTGTTGGGCTCTAGGGTGAGAGCCTTATAAAATGATCGAACCAAAAATGCACCTCTCCGAGAGGGTAACCACCACAAACCATCTTGTTGATTGCTTGGCTACACAGAATACAAGAGGCTGTAAAAATCATCAACTGTCTATCTCCCAATCTTGTGCTGCCCTACTAAAGCTAATATCCCAGTGAATTGGTCCACCCAACATCCCCTAAAATCCGCCACTGAAGCCTCTTTGACACTAGCAATTTGGAATAGTGGGGGAAAACGGTCTTGTAAAGCATTATTGCCGCACCATAAATCTTTCCAAAATTTAATCCTGTAGCCATCACCCAACTAAATACGAGTGTGTCGAAGAAAAACCCCCCAACCTTTTCTAATGTGTTTCCACAATCCCACTCCATAAGTTCCTCCAACTTCTTTGGTGCTCCAAACCCCCCATAAGTCGCCATATTTGCACCCAATCACACCCCTCTCCACAAGGCATCCGATTCTTTACTATATCTCCACAACCATTTGCTGAGTAACACTTGATTGAAGGTCCTCACATTTCTAATACCCAAACCACTATTGGATATAGGATGACCGACATACTGTCTCCCACTTAACCAGGTGGAATTTGAACTCCTCCCCCAAAACCTCCCCACAAAAAATCGCATTGGAGTTTCTCAATTTTGTACGCCACTTGTAGGTATAGGAAATAATGAAAGGAAATACATTCTCTTCCAACTTACTAATCTCTCCTCTATCTTCTCAATCACTGACTCCCATAAAGAGGGCATCCTTGAACATGCCCGCAACAGAAGTCCCAGATACGTCAAAGGGAGGGAGGTTGTAACATATTGGCCAGATGTCGTACATTTGGCACCACTCCAATTGGCACCAATTCGGATTTGTCAAAATTCAGTTTTAACCTGGAAACTGCTTAGAAGCACAACAACAACGCCTTCAACGCAAGCACCTGACTTTGATCTGACTCGCAGAACACAAGAATATCATCTGCAAACAATAAGTGAGATATGTTAATGATCCCCCTATTTGGGGTTCCAACTGAGAAGCCCTCCACAAAGCCATTATGTGTCAAGGCCGAAATCATCCTGCCTAACCCTTCCATCACAACAACAAACAACAAAGGCGACAATGGATCGCCTTGTCTTAGACCTCGCAAACTATGGAAGAAACCCACTAGGCTACCATTTATCAAAACAGAGAATTTCGCCGTTGAAATACACCAACAGATCCATGTTCTCCATCTCTCTCTAAAACCACATCTCCCAAGAAGGTAGAGAAAGAAATCTTAGTTGACATGATCGTATGCCTTCTCCATATCTAGCTTGCAAATGATCCCTGTTGCGCCTCCCTTCATTCTGCTATCTAGACATTCATTAGCAATAAGTACCGCATCTAGGATTTGCCAAGCTTTTACAAAGGCATTTTGGGGCTTGGTGATAATCTTCTCCACCACCTCACTTAGCCGGTTTGCTAACACTTTGGAAATGATCTTGTAAACTCCACTCACCAAGCTAATGGGATGGTACTCCTTTACCTCGTTTGCCCCCACCTTCTTTGGAATCAACGCAAGCAATGTGGTATTTAGGCTTCTCTTGAACTTCCCAACTACAAAGAGTTCTTGAAACACCTTCTTAATATCTTCCTTAACAACGTCCCAGCAATCTTGGAAGAAGCCCATAGAGAACCCATCCAGCTCTGGTGCCTTGTCCTTAGCCAATTTCCTCACTACTTCAACAACATCCTCTTCCTTGAAGGTCCTCCCAACCGCAACACATCACTTAGTCCAATAAAGTCAAACACCAGGCCATCAAGAGACGGCTGCCAACTCACGGGTTCAGTGAGGAGTTGCTCATAAAAGCCAACTACATGGTCACGAATAGCCTGTTCTTCTTTACACTCAACACCTTCAATTTTCAGCATCTCTATGTTGTTGTTTCTCCTGAGGGAATTTGCTACTCAATGGAAGAACTTTGTGCTTAAGTCTCCTTCCTTGAGCCACAATGCTCTTGACTGTTGCCGCCAAGAAGTCTCTTCAAATAAGATAATTCTCCCTAGCTCTGCATCCAACAAAGTCTTCCGAGCTACTTCATCCAAGGTAATGGGTCTGGTCTCTTGGAGCCTCTCAAGTTCCTGAATCTCCTTTTTTTTTATAAGTAAACAAGTAATATTATCAAAGAATGGGCAAAAGCTACCAATTACAAAGTCATATGCCCTATCTACGTAGGCGCATTAGAAACTAAGAAATCATGAAGGTCCATGCCATTAAAATCCACAGCATGCAAAGAATTATACCATAGCTGGCCGCCCTCTTCTATTTCCTGAAGACTCGCTCAGAAATCTAGTGACGTTAAAATCTCCGCCTATGCACCATGGGAGGTTCCACCAGCTGTAGACTCCGGCTAATTCTTCCCGCAACAATACTCTATTACTGTCTAAGTTTGGACCGTAGACACCTGCAAATGCCCACAAAAAAGTTATCTAACACACTCTTAAAAGAGCAAGCTTCCGCGTACCTCCCTATGAATTCCTCCAATTTCTCTACCAATCGTCTATCCCACATCACCACTATACCTCCTGACGCCCCATTCAAAGCCATATAAACCCAATCCACGTGTGCACAGCTCCATAGGCTTCCCACAATTCTCCTATTGATCAGCTTCAACTTGGTCTCCTGTAGACAAACGATGTCCGCCTTCCACTCATGAAACAAGTTTCTTATCTGAAGATGTTTGTTGGCCTCATTGAACACGCGGACATTCCAAGACACAGTTTTGGGTTTCATGGGGAAAAGGCCAACCCCTTGCCTTTCGACCTACCCCTCTTGGAGCTACCCTCAGTGTTCAGCGACCACGTCAACCTTTTGATCTCCCGCTGTTTTTTTGAACCAAACTTTTCTTTTTTTTTGATAAGTAAGAAATTTCATTGATCAAAACTAGACAAAGCCTATGTATACAGGAAGTATACAAAAGAGACACCTAGTTACATTCTAGAAAGCTGAAAAGAAAGCAAAAACTCATGAACATTCCCTCCCTTTAAAACTATAGCTGAAAGCCATTGAACCAAAGGAAGGACAAAAAGATTCCATAATTCCCCCCTAGCTCTCTCCTTGTTGTTGAAGCACCTCTCATTTCTTTCCATCCATATCCACCATAATAAGCACAAAGGAGCCATCCTCCACGTCACAGCCAGTTGAGGGCCATGATGATGCCTATTCCAACAAGTAAGAGTTCCACCACTCTCTTTGGCATAACCCAAGACAACTCGGCTCAACTAAGTATGCCATCCCATAGCTCCCTTGCCACCTTGCAATGTAGAAGAAGATGGTCAATTAATTCACCATTGTTCTTGCACATATAACACCACTCCTATGTTACTTGTGGCCCACCTCAACGACTGTGAGCAAGGCCATGAACTGATCTTTGTACCCTTCATAGTCCAATCCCACAACTTTCTGGATTTCATTAACCTTCCCAAAAACCCAATCTGAAACATCAGTATGCATGGGAAACATAAAATTTAGAGGGACTGGTTCCCCTTCCCTGCTATCCATCGGAGTACCTAAAGTCTCCACCACCATAGCATCCGCCATATCTACTATGGCCTAATCATTTCTGGGTGTCTGCCGAGATCTCACCCTGCGACGGCAAGTGACGCGGCGTAGGCTGCGCACTAGACGCACTAGCAGGAGAAGCCCTAAGGCTGTCTTCGCATGGCTTCTGGGCCCTGGGCTACAGCCCATCCCCATTTCCTTCCTTTGGGCCACTGGGCTGAGACCTATTAACTTGGCCCATGTCTTTCAGCCCAAGAACTCTCCTCCACCTAAACCCAACACCCCTCTGTCGTTGGTTAGTCTTTCTAGGCTGAATGGGCTTTTTGGGCTCCATAGCCAAGCCCAGCCCCTTCAACTGCTTCCCCCTACAAGTATACATTCCATATTTCACCCAACCACTCTGTGTAACTCCTCCATTTCTCTCTGCAAATTCCTCATCTGGCCTTGCAAAACCTCCACCATCTAGCATATTTCCTGCTCCTCCTCTCTACCAAAGTCAAGCTTTCATACACCGAAGGGGGCTTGAGGCACACGATCATCAGTGTTCCAGCCCCCACCTCCTTCTCCATTCACCTTACGTCGTGGTCTCGAACGGAGTAGAGCCTCCTTATACGAGTGGGCCACCTCTAACTGGGGCCTCTGATGGGCTCCACCGTATTGTCCACCCCTCAAACTCCCCTCCTGCACAATCTCCCCCAAAGCCTCCTTCATTCTTTTCCATCCTCTCCCCTCCTCGCCTTCCTGAATGAAGATGAAACTTCTCCTTCCCCCCTCCCTGTATTCAGCCACCTCTACATAGCATCCCCTGTTATTAGAACACTTATGTGCTAGATAACTACGATAGCCCTCTCTAATGGTGCTATAGAAATCCTGCTTCACCCCATTTGAACAGACATCCAACGACTTAACAAGCCATTGAGTTGTGCTCTGCTCCACCAAAAGTTCATGCTTCCTCTTCCACCCCCTCTCTGTGATGCGAAAAGAACCACCTTCCTTAGCTATAATGAAGAATTTAGACTCAATCGCCACTTCTCATATGAGTCCCATCAGAACCACTTCAGATCGTTGGTTTCATCTGGGAAAAGTTTCTTTTTTTGGTTATCGCCAAGTGTACATAGAGAAAGGAGAGAGAAAAGGTTACCCAAAAGGCAAAAATGTACTATAAATTACAACCCACATATAGGCTTATACCCTAAAAGAACTAATCAATGGTACAATTGGAGCCCATAGGAAATCATTATAAAGAGCAAAAGCTTCCTCTCCCAAACAATATGAGATCCAATTCACCACCTATACTTCCCCAGTGCGAGGTATCATAATCTCTTGCTTTAAACTCCCAATGTTCTTATCTAAATAGCATGGCTCAAGTACCACACTTTTGGTTAGAATTCGATTTGATACTATTTGTAACACCTTAATGGAGGCCCAAACCGCATCAGGTCCCATTCTCCCAAAGACTAGCCAATGGTATAATTAAAGCTCACTGAAATCATTATAAAGAGCAAGAATTTCTCCCTCCAAAGTTGTGTGGGATCTCATTCACCACCTATGCTCACTTATTATGAGGTATCATGAATGTTTCCCTTACTTTTTTTTTTTTAAAAAAAACTTTCTTTATAGGTACATCTTCTTAAGAGAACTAAGACAAGAATATTAGTGGAATTTTTTTTTTCTTTGATGAATTCGTTAAACTTTATTTATTATTATTTTTTATGTCGGGGAACCTCTCCAAGGCAGGGCCCTTAGGACTCACCCCCGCAAAATAAACTCCGGTCCTGTGCACCACACCCTCAGAAGTTTCCCTACACAGAACTGGTTAAATCGTTGGCTTTTCACCAGAAAGTGTGGCCCCAAAAGATTGCACCCATGAGGTGTTGAATCTTGGACCTTGAAGGGAGTGATACCCCAAGACCAAGGTCTTCACCACTTAGGCCAACCCCTTGGGGTTATAGGCTAGTTTTACTTTGAAACAAAACTATCATGTTGCAAGTGCAAACGATTAAGATACTTACTTGCATGTAGAATGTATTGAAGTCATTGTAGCCATCCCTGCTCCAAAAAAAAAAATCATTATGTAGCAATATTCAACAGATCTCTTCTTTTTTTCAAGTAACTAGTGAGACTGTGGAATCAATGATCAACACGGAAAGCTGTTCAACATATCAAAGGTATACAAACATGTGACTCCTAGCTTGGTTTGATTTACAGTTCCTATATAAGGCTGACAAGAAGCCATGACCAACACCTAGCAAGCATCACGTTTTTGAAAGTTTTATGACAAAAGGAAAATAAACATCATAACTCAGTTTCATAGACCTATGTATCATCCCATAAGCAGTAGATGTATAGAAGTTGCACACACATGCAATTATATAAGAGAAACAAAACCAGAATTTATTTCTATGGACCATAGTTGTAGATTTTAATGGCCTCGGTTTCCTAGATAAGTGTTTCCTCTTGTACACCATCTTGTGTACCTGGGCTCTGCCTATTCCTCATTAATATAATCGTTTACTTATTGAAAAAAAAAAACAGAATTTCCCAAGGGAAAAGAATTTCTAATATGATCAAGTTGTTACAAGTTAACATCATTTAATTTTTATGGGTAATAGATCTAGAGCAGATGTGTGAGGATACTAAGAGTACAGAAGATTAATAGGGAGTTAATATCATTTAATTATGTGTAGAAATATGCATTTCTTCAAAACAGAGTAAAGGAAATAAAATAGAAATTTAGTAAAGCCACACATACTTTTTATAATGAGGAGCATCTCTATCTAATCGAGCAAGAGTGCCAGCCAAAATGGAAACCTGTAACAAAGCCAAATTAATGAAGGAAGATTCATCAAAATAAAAGGTAATATTGTAGTAGGTTCCTTTTCTCTTGACGTTAACACAAGCTCACCCCCCCCCCCCAACCCCTCTCTTAAAAAACTGCTTTTGAGAGGAATGAAAGATATTGTGTCGAAAGGACTTAGCAAAATTGAGTATACATTGGCTTTAAAGATAACTTTGCAGTAAGGCTGCAGTTAAGTTGGACATGACATCAACTTGCCATGGAGGCTTGGATTAGTGGGTGACTAGTTCTACCACTCACACACACACATTGGCAGCTGTGTTTGTACGGTCAGGCATAACAATGATGTCATAGATCAAGGATTGAAGCCTTTCAAACCATGTTGTTGCATTAAACTCTCCCAATATTAAAAAGCTAATTGGGTTCTACGAGTGATGTCCAGTCCAAATCTGATGTGAATACCTTTTCTTTTTTTGATCAATAAATAAGAATTTTATTAAAATAGGTGAAGCCAAGTACACGGGAATATAGAAAAGCAAACCTATGCAAGAGTGTCTAAAGATACAGGGAAATCATTTACATTCATGCCATTAAAGTCTATTACAATCGACCAATGAGCAATACCTTTTCACCACTGTCATTACCAACAACTCTGATCTCCAGTCCAACACAGGCAACCTCAGGGGAAAGAGGAATCTCCTCATAATTCAGAAACTGAATTGCATCAGGATCATAACGAAAGAAGCCAAAATCATGCACCTAGAAGATCATTCACACAAAGTTAGCACCACTGACAAGTACAGAGGAAAGAATAAATTGTTGAAACTTGAATAATCTCTCTCTTATCCATGTCATCATGAGAAAGAGAAGACATGCACATTCGCGCAAACCCTGTACAGGCAAAATACAGCATCTATACACTTCAAACCAGAACTAGAGTGTGTATCACGTTAAAACCAAAGAAGCTTAAATCTCCAAGTGTAATAGCACTTAAACCCTCACACCATTTTAAAAGTAATGCGAAATGATAATAAAGGTATGGAAAGAAAAAAAAAAACAGAAATATATTAACAACCAAAAGTGATCTGCACCTGTTTGTGGTATAACTTTTTTTTTATTATAAGTGTGTGGTATAACTGCTAATAAACATGGGAGGCTTGGAGAAAACAAAATATCAAAGTATAGGTAAAATAACAGGGAACTAGAAACCAAGCTAGAAGTGCCAGAGTGGAAGCATAAAAAAATAACACTACAAATACGAAAAATGAAAAAAGCATATTTTTGATTATTATTTGGACTTATCAAAAAAAATATATATTATTTGGACTTCACAAACAAAAATATGGGCAACATCACATCAAAAACATGGATCCTGGCCAAGTAACTAAGGAATCCTCTTCCCTCCATTTGGTGATTAAATGAGACTAGAAGATTAAAGGTTCGAACTAGCAAGATATAGCATAAAGGCTAGAGTTTTGCTCGATGAGATCAGATTCTCAGGTTCTTATTATGTTAGATGAAGTGGGCCATATAGCTCCTAAGACATCAGTAAACAGGAAAATAGAAAAGGAAGCTCCTTTAGCACAAACAACTTGCAGACCAACCTGTTACCTCCTCAAGTTTCACACCTAAAGATCAAATTAGTTTCCACTAAAAATTCTCTAAGGCCCCGTTTGGAAGTTGAGATGAGATGAGATGAGAAATCTGTGAATATTAGTGAAATAGTTTAAGTTGAGATGTTTTATTGGATTTTGAAAAATGAGAGAGAAAAAGTCGAATAAAAATATTATAAAGTTAAAATATTATTAGAATATTATTTTTATTTTGGGATTTAAAAATTTGAAATTTTTTTTATGTTTTATTTGGAAGTTTGGGAAAGTTGTAATGATTAGGTAATGATTAGATGAAAAGTTTGAAAATTTGAAATTGAAAAATGTGTGTTTGAGTGATGTTTGGGAAAAAAAATGAGATTAGATAAGATGAAATGAGATAGGACGAGATGGGTTGAGATAACTATCCAAACGAGGCTCAAGTCATTGATATACTTTACGGAAGGGATCCACTAGTCTTCTTTTTTCTTCCATGACTTGGGTGGCAATCTACCTTGTTAATGTCGACAAAGTATCTTTGACTTAACCAATGTGTGAGTATGTTCCCCCAGTAAGCACTTAATATTATTGGTACAAGATGGATACAGCAGGGTTACAGATCACCTCATAATTCCTATTTGAGACACCATAAAGCCCTTGAGAGAGCAATGAGACAAATGTTTCAATCTTTAGCAAAGTTGTGGTGAGAAATCCAACTCCTCTTGGGGGTTTCAAGTACTGTCAAAAGGACAATACCATGGGTAGTGATAACGGCCATACGAATTTCCATAAGTTCCATCGAGAGGAGAGTTCCTTTTCTCCCTAGTATGGTGCTTCATCTTCCAACCTTGATCTCTACATTTCCATGAGAAAAATACTTATCCCATAGTGGTTTTTTATTAATATTCTAACGATTTTCTTCAAAGAAATTAAAACAAAAGTCATCTCCTTCTAAATGGTTACAAGACTAATGAGCGTATTGGTAGACATAATATTGCACTTATTGCTTCATTTGCTGTAAAATAGACCATATCCCATTCGTGGCTTCAACAATAGACCTCATGGGTCATCTCCGGAAATTTAAGCATGAACTACGAACTCACCAATATAACCAACCACCAGTAAACTGTTGCAATCATTTAGATATACCCCAACTAGATAAGATATCGGAAAGGCAATATATTCAACCATAAATTCTAATTCAGCTGCTATCAGACAAAAATTTGTGCAATTGACATTAGAAGCAATCCAAGAACGAGTCTTCTTACGGGATCTCTGTATATAGGATGCACCGGGATTTCTTCACGGTTCACAAACATGGCCTCTGCAACTACAGGCCCTACAAAAAAGAATAGATAAGGAGTGAAAAAACATAGACATATAAAACCAGCCATGGGAACAATTGAGTAAACAAAACACAAAATTCTGCTTCGTCTCCGCGCATATAGATTGCAACGGGTATCTGGTCTAAAGTGCTTCAATTTCTTACTTTTTCCACATTTTCCCAACGAAGAAACGAAGAGCTACCATATTCAAAAATCGTTTTTTTAATCTTCTAGGCAAGGAAATGGAATATATGAGTACCGGGCTTGACAACGTGCCGGTTGGTAAGGATGATCCCACGGCGCTTGTCGACGACGAAGCCGGTGGCGTAGCTGGCACCGGCGGACTCAGTGTCAAAGGCGCGGCAGGCAGTGGTGCGGAGAACGACCACGGCAGGGACCACCTTGTCAAGTGCCTTCCTCCAGTCCTCGGCGGTGGCCACGTTCTCACGAAAAGGAGGGTCGATCTCCATGCACAGTTCATCCTTCACGGTGCTGGCCCCATCCACGAGCCCCATCGCCTCCGATCCCAGCCTCTCCAACGGATCCCCCATTCACACAGTCAAGATTACGCTCGCCGATTCTTCTTTTTGTGGAACTTTCTGAAAAGTGAGAGAGAGTTTAGGGTTTTAGGGCGTGGGGAGGAGTCTACCTGAGTCGCCTTTTCTTGCGTGGGAAAGTTGAGTGGAAGGGCGATAGAAAGAGAGGCTTTTAATATGCGCGCGCGCGTGTTGCTTGTCCTTTGGGGCTTTCGTGCGGGTGAAGTCTGACTACGAGGGGCTTGTTTTGAGTGAGCAATGATGCTTTTCAGTTTTCGCTTTTGGAGAAAGTGGAAGGATGGCCAAGAGCACTAGCATCCGTCTCATCAAAAGTAAGATTTCATCAAAATTTGATGATTTTGAGACCAAAATGTCAGCATTGGATTAGCTATACCTTCAAAGCTCAAGCTTTGAGCTACAGTAATTTTACTTCCATCTTCATATTTGAAGATACACTATTCACTATCTATACTTATTATTTTATTATAAAATGTATTTCTTACATTTTCTATAATTTGTGCAATTGCAAAATATGAAAAAAAAATATTTAAGTGTCAAATTAAATTATTAAAGTACATATGATTAGTGTAATTGTAAAATATGAAAAAAAAATAAAAATATTATTATTAAAAAAATAATATTATATTATTATTTTGATGATTCTAATAGCTAATCCAATGTGAAGTTATGGATAAGTAAGTTTTGAATTTATGGAAAACATGTACTTTTCATCAAATTTTGAAGATGAATTTGATGAAACCAATGCTAATGCTCCAAGTACCGTCTAGTCGGATGTGGGAATTAGGAGCCGCTGATACGAGAGCATTCACATCCCATACCTCAAAATACTCATTTTCCTATAATTTGAAGTTTATTTTAAGATTTTAATAAAAATACCCTATACATCTTAATCTTTATTTTAGAAAAAAATTTAGAAAATAAACATTAATTTTTCAAATATAAAGACTTACTATTCATTCTCTAAATTATTTTTATCAATATTTTAGTCTAATACATAAAATAAATTATTCTTTCAATTATCTACAATTTCTCTCATACTCATATTTATTATAGAGTTAAATAATAATTTGAAAAATAATTTAATTATTATGAAAGTATTAAAAAAAAAATTTTTAAAATATTATCATATCCACAAAAAAAATAATTTAAATTTTTGTTTAAAATATTCATTAGAGTAATAGTTTAAAATATAAGGAAAAATATTAAGTAGTTAAGTTTGTAAATGGAAGTGAGATAAAAGTAATAAAGAAAGAATAGAAATTTATTATTTTAATAGAATAGAGAAATGATAGAGAATAGGATATAAAAGGTTTTTTAAAGATGAGTAAACTTTAAGGAAAAATTTTAAAGAATATATTTTTTAGTTAAATTATAAGAAATTTTATAAGGAATGGGATGTGAATGCTCTGAATTGAGATTGATTAATTATTAATTAAATTTAGATGTTTTATCTCGCTTTTGTATCTAAATAGGTAAGTTTTGTCCATATAAAAAAAATGAGAGATGAAATAAAAATTGAAAGTTAAATAAAATTTTATTAGAATATCATTTTTATTTTAAATTTTTTAAAAAATAGATTATTTATTATATTTTGTATAAAAATATAAAAAAATATAATAATTAGATGAGATGAGATGATTTATAAAAACAAATGAGATTTATATTTTTTCCTGCACTCGATAAGCTTGTCCACTATAATAAAGTTACAGTAATTTGCTCATAAAGATGAACATCTTAAGAAAAATAATAGATTTTATATCACTATTTTACACTATTTGTCATCGAAATTTTGAATGTCCCAAATTTAAAAATAAAATAAAATCAATCTGACTGTTATAACTGGAAAATAAATAAATAGATAGGTGGTGGATGCTTGGTCCCAAAAAATTAAAAAAAAAAAAAATAACAGAGGCAGCCAATCGATCCATAAATTATAATTTTCCAGGAGACTCATGTGAAGTAGTTCTTTTACGAGATTCAAGGTCTGATCACGACTTTGACCATTGCATTTTACCTAAAATCCAAAACAAGCATTACATAAAGTACCATATCATATGAATCAATCATCGAAATCTCTTCCCCACTACAGATCAGTTGCTTACACCCTTTGCTTCGCCTAATTATGGCAACCTATATAATGAGAAACGACAGCAAAATATATGTTGATTAATGCACGAAACTGCAAGGCGAGGTCCTCGACTCCATCGTCCCTTAATATAAGCTTTTGTTTTTTTCTTCTTCTTCTTCTTCCAATTTCAGTGCCAGCCAAATTAATATGCGCTTCATGCATGCATACCTTTCGACAAAGTGATGAGTTTACGTATACTCTTTACAAAACCTAAAAATGAAATCCAAAAACAGAGAATCCACGAGACAATCCACTTTCATACGTACTTCATTTTGTGAGAGGACAAACGACGAGTGCACTTGATCAAATAATAGCAGAACTTGTATTTATTGGTCTTGGGATGATTGTCGGGACTCTCACCCCATTGAATTGTGTATGTTGTAACCCCTTAGTTTATCTATGATATGCTTCCTTGTTTTGAAAAAAGAACAAGAAAAACCAGAACTGTAGTACACTAATCTGTAGTGCGCCTAATGCCAATCTTAGCAAAATATCTCATAAGTAAAGCAAGATCTCCGATGAATGTTTCTTTTGATAAGATTGAAATTTAAACTCAGCTAGCAATCTCAAATCAATAAATATGAAGAAATTGAAACCAGTAGTTAGCCCAATGCTTGTTGCGGAAAATTGAAGGCTCATGATCGAAACTGGGCAGCCACTGCAAGTACTATATATATTAGGCTGCAGAAGCTCTCAGAAATAATCCACCTTGGGCTAAGTCCTTGAGAGGTTTGTCTGTGAGTCTTATTAGATTATAGGCAAAAGCTCCGGCAATCGCTCCAATAATTGGCCCTACTATGTACACCCATAATCCTTTATAGACATGCTTTACAATTGCAGGCCCTATGCTCCTTGCCGGATTCATCGAAGCTCCTGAAATCGGCCTGCAATTCATGTAAATATTTTTAAGTATTATATTTGAACTGGGTTTAGCAGAGAAGAATAACGAGCGCTTCGACTTGGGATGCCATGTATAATAATTAGTATAGACACATAACAGAGAATTACCCAGCAACGAAGACATTTAATAGTATAGTCATTCCAACGGCAAGTCCCGATAGTTCTCCAATCTGTCAAAATAGAAAAATTGGTAACTAAATCAGATTTATTATCCTACATACCAAATAAATTAATAAAGATCATATATAATTTTTTTTATACAACTAGTCACTAATTTTAATTGACAGAAACCAAAAGATCCATCAAGCCCTTTTTTAACTAGTGCTATTGTGTTGTACGCCCTCAACTTTTCGCGCTGATCATTAGTTGTGTCCCACAAATGAATTGTTTTCTTGATGCAGTCGATCGAACAAAACATATAATATACGATATATCAACACAAAGAGTAATGTGTAAGTGACAAACATGCAATATATGGTTTTTTTCGATGCTCTTAATTAAATAGTTAAGTGTGTACGTGACAAATTTTAAGGTTTATGATCTGGATTACATACCGCTCTATTATCTGTGCCAGTGCCGGAGATGACAAACATCAAAAGGAAGGTGATGACAATCTCCAGAACTAAGGATTGGGTGTTGGATCCAACCGGTACAGTTCCGAAGTAAGCATTTGGGGTAACATCAAGCACTAGAGCTAATGTGCCACTGGCAAGAATTGATCCCATTAGTTGAGCTGCTACGTACAAAGGAACCTGTGCAACATTGGAAAAATGGATACTTTTAAAGCGTCAAGTTATAGACATTAATCAGCAAATATCATGACCACTCGTGGCAAAACATTTATGATCATTCATATATATATATATATATATATATATATATATATATATATATATATATATATATATGTATCATATTTACGGGAGAAAGTAATGGTCAAGATTGCTAAGAGATAAACAAATAAAATGAGTCTTATTGGCTCATGAATCCGACCTGCTTGTAAGGAAACCGGCGAAAGATTGAGGAAGTAATGGTCACAGCGGGATTGAAGTGGGCTCCAGAAATATGACCAACAGTGTAAATCATGACCGTGACAATCAATCCCCATGTCACACATATGCCCGGAAACGTGATCGACCCATAAATCTTATTCACAGCAACTGACCCACAGCCAGCAAATATCACGAAATACGTACCAATGACTTCTGCTATCAACTGCAAATAATGTACCCAACAATACTCATTTCGAAAATCGCATGCAAAGAAATTCCAGTGGATATATATGCACAGCCATATTCATTTGGCCGTCCCCCATCAATATCGAGTATATATGGATGATAAATATATATATATAATTGAATACAAATATACACGCACAAACCTTTTGCGTGATTGTTACCACTGAAGCCGATGGGCAAAAGGAGATGTCTGCATTGGTTTTGGCTGTGGTGTAAGGCTCGACATGAACACCTTCTTCAATCTTTATGATCTCGTGTGTACGTTCTTCTTCTATTCCATGTGATTTCGTGGCCATTGTTGTGGAAAGAAAGCAATTTAGGATCTGAGCCTGAGGGGAGTGGTGAAAATTTTGAAGGGTTTACAGTGAAAGCCTGCTCTGTATACGTTGGCGTGATTAATGGGGTTTTACAAGATAAGGTAGTTTTGATTTGGATATCTTTTTTCTTTTTTTGACTTGGACACTTGGCACGGGAGTTTAGTGGATTTAGGATACTTCTCAAAAAGGGAAAATTTTTGGATTTAAGATAAATTGGTAACTAAAATAAATAGGATTAATCTAAAAGAAACAAGGGTTCATCCCAAAATATTTTATTTTTGTCCATACATCCAAAAGAAATTGGTCTGGTTTGTTTTTATAAACCACATTATCTCATTTTATTTAATAATTATAATTTTTATAAGCTTCAACACAAAATATTATAAATAATTTTATTTTTTCAAATTTTAAAATAAAAAAAATAATAATAAATTATATTTTAATAATATTTTATTTAATTTTTAACTTTCATCTCGTCTAACAAGTCAGTTTATTGCCTCATTTGATGATAATGGACTTAATTGGCTTTAAATCCTACACTCCGTGCTTGTTTTCTTTGTTGGCCCAAGCATTCATGTTTGGTATGATAAAATTGAAAAAAGAGATTCCATGCATGTGCAACATTTTTCTCAATGATTAAAGTCCATTGTTGACTTGCGTAGTAGAAGTACTGTGGACATGAAGGGTCGCAAAACCCTCACATAGTATCCCACTTGGACACCTTCCACATTAATCAATTGTCGCTTTCACTTTAGGATATTGAAAAAGTAGTTCAGAGACTGAAAAGTTTAAGAAGATAAGACTAGAGGAAAAAGAGGGGGTTAATAATTTGTTGATTAAGAGCACGTGCGGGACGAAGTTTCGGATCGAGACGGCGCGTGGCCATCACACACCACCTAGGAGGCTGTTGCCAACGTCACGCTCGGCTTCAGAGGGACCTCTGACTCCGGGACTTCAAAGTTTGCTCGACAGTTTTTCTCCCAGTGTGAACAGTATCCGCACGCATTATAGCCGAATCTAGTGCACTGTTCACCCGTGTTTTGATCCTGGCTTTTCCACTTCTGTGTTCTTTTTTTCTAATATTTGATTTTGTTTAGTTTCTTTGGGTTGCTATTGTTTTGTTGACCCGAGTGAGGTGTGGGCTTTTGGATTGGACGTAATCCGGGATAAGAGCTGTTCGAGAGTGGTGAGCGATGTTATGTCTAGTCATCGCACAGCCGGTTGTGGTCCGTGCTTTTGCTGGGTACTCACTCAGTTTGGGCTCGAGATGCTGATGCTTGCAGTAGGCGTGTCATCCGGAGTCTCACCAGTGCTTGTGGTCTATTTGTTGTTGCTGCTTTTAGTTGTAATTTTTTCAGTTTAACTTAGTTTTTATTGTAGTAGGAATAGGCTATTGGATTTAATATCCATAGTTGTGTCCCTAACTCATCCTTCTTGGGATGATTAAGCGGACCTGCAAATTCTGGTTTACAGAACGCTTTCTCTATCTTGAGAAAGTTTTAGAAGTTAAGACAATATTCGCTACAAAGTAATTTGTGTGTGAGGAAGCCTCAGAGCTACTGCGTTAGATTGGCTTAAGGTGTTTGGATTTTCCATGTACTGATCAGTCAACATTTATAACTTCGAATCATTAATGAAATGTGACTATTTCTATCAAAAAAAAAAAATTTGCAAAGGTTGAATTTCTTTTTGCATTTCTATAATTTTACTTTATCCTTAATTTTTGTCTTTACCCTTTTTTCTTTGCTAGTCCCTTCTTATATATGTGCTCGCTCTGGGTAATATTAATGTTTTTTTACCATAATAAAAATATTATTATTATTAATATCATTTTTGGTCACGTATTGCGGCGCCTAGCTAGCTGTCCTTTAAAACTCAACGTCATTTTGCTTAGTAATAGGAGAGATTTAAATATTTGGCATGTTGAAATTACGAGGAATCTGAATTTCGTAAGAGTCTCAATTAAAATGGATTCAAGCTGTCCATCAGGATAGACTAGAATTCTCGGAATTTCCTATAGTTTAGAGTCCGTTTCGAATTTGTTTAGATTTTTACTTCTTCTTCTTTTTCAAATAATGGATCAGATTTCCTCAACTCAGCATTTAGTACGATTAAAAGTGGTATTATCAGTTGTGCATGAATTAATACAAGCTCTACAAATCAATCTCCTACTAAAAACATGTAAAAAAGATATTAGTTTATCGTTTTTCAACTATGACAATTAAAGAAAAAAGCTTAAGCGCATCCTTCCCCGTCTCCCTCTCGTAAAAATCAAGAGTCCTCCCTCTATCATTCCCTACTTCCTCAATTCACCTATATTATCTATTAATATTTTTTTTACTTTGTTTTATTTTATTTTCTTCAATATCAAAAAAGATAAATCTACAATTTTTAAACAACTCCTGATACACACACGGCGCAAGTAGATTTACAAGTTGAAAATCGTTCAGAAGAAAATTGTGGTTTTGCAATAATCATTACGCGTGGTCCTCACGTGCCACCTCTTCCAACAACTCTTCTCGACATACACACCAGATCACCGAACTTGCTACCATCAGACCTTGCAAATATAACATTTGTAGCTGAAAAAAGACAAATATATTGCCTTCGCAGGTCGTCACATATTTGAAAATCTATCGGATTTTATCCAAACTGTAATTCATTCTTTTTTGCATCTATCTTATTACTTTCCTTATTGTTAATTTTTTTTTTTAAATGTATCTCAGACGTTTATCTATAGAGGTTGAGTCATATATTTCTATGAATGGTGATGTTGAATCTTTGTTTAGGTAGAGAGTGTTGTCTCTTAGACATTTGTCTGTAGAGAGTATTAGCAATAGTGAAAATCAGACTAATCACAAAAGGAAATAGTGTACTGCTGGAGCTCCAGATGTATTATTTTGGTTTATGTTATCATGTTTGATATGAGAATATTCCAAAATGTATTCAGTCATGAATGTAAGTTTATCTGATGAATAAATGATAACAATTTTCTTTCAAAAAAAAAAAAAACCAGGACAATTAAAGAAACTTAAAAAACCACGAACTTCTATGACTCCAAGCCTTCGATCCTAGTTTTCCAACACGCAACATGATGAATTGAATCAATATTGCAGAATAGACGTCCAATATGCAACTCCAAATCGAGATTAGCTTGCCAGCCATCCCCATGCATGGCAACGCATCTTAACACCACATTCTTCATTAATACCGTCTCGTTGCAAAATCTCAAGAAAGAAAAGCTAAAGAAAAAACCTTTAAACTCCACTGACATGAGTACTAAATGCAACCTTCGAGAATTTCCTTCCACTAACGACAACTCTAGTTTGGTCATCCTGCCTAATTCTCTTTTCCTTTTTCAATTTAGGAATCGTGAGATAGAGATACCAGAAAATTCTGAAACAGAAAACAGGCGGATAATTCGAGCCAGCAAACCGGAAATCTTTTACACTCACGAAAGCAAAGGTCAATTCTACAAACAACAGAGATGCTGACTCCACGCCCATAAATCTTGAACCAGAAGTGAACATCAGTCAAAGGAATGTTCTACATGTTCACCATCGCAATATCATGCCTCAGAAGAACCTAGTGTCGACCTGGGAGTTTTCCGAAGAAAGATTCCAGAAAAGCATGATAGCAACTGCTAGTGGAAGAACTACCATCAGGGGAGCTCCTAGGCAAGCAAAAGAGAGACTGAAATAGTATGAAAACCAAGTAGAGGTGAAAGAAGTACTTTACGATCTCTGTATAACAAGTAATTCAGAAGTTCCTTTACAAATCTACTACAAAATTATGCTTTTAGACCTCATACAGCTTTAAGTTTATTGACAGTTACCAGTCACCCGGTACCACCATATACGACCTGGACTGGCATCACTCACTATACCTTATTTTATTTTTTCTTCTTACGGGAAGTTACATTTTACAAACCCCATGTGCACAAAGACAAAGCCTTAAAAGCCAAAACAATCATTTTGAAGGAACTTCGGAAGTACAACTAGCAATAGGCAGATCAGTTGGTGTGCATACTAGAGCCCTTCGCTGTAAGTGCCTCAAGCTCTGCTCCATACTAACTTGCACCATCTCAGCTAGCATCTTCTTTGCTTTACCAGATTGATCGTCTCCATCTATTTGAGAGATTATGTTGCATACTATATTCTCCAGCGTGTCAGCTTGAAGCTCAGATCTTGCATATGGAGAGTCTCTCAGTAACTGCAAGAGCATTTGAGCTTTGGACTGAGATTTGGGTGTTCCTTGAACAGTGAGCTCAAGAAGTCCAGGTATTACGCCCTCTCTAAGAATTGGTTCCCTATATTTGCATCGGTCACTCTGACACATTGTCAGCAATGCTCCAACTGCATGCTCCCGACTTTGGAGAGAGCCATTTTCAAGCACCTCAACAACTGCAAGCACTCCACCTTCTTCAGATGTCAAGGCAGTCCTGCCCTCATCGAACCCCACTAAAGATTCTATAAGAGCACTGCATTTTTCAGCAGTTTTTGAAGATTTTTTACAGGTTTTAAGCAAACTAACTATCGAAGGGATAGGTTTTGTTTCAAGAATGATATGAGGATTATCAGGGTGCGTTGAGAGATTGGAAAGGGCCATTACAGCATCAGCCTTGGCTTGTGGCCTTCCATGTCCAAGGATTTCCACAAGTGGAGGAATGGCACCAGAGGAACTTATAATCGGCTTATTGGCGCCTGAAGCAGACAAAGTAAGCAAAGATGCAGTTGCATACTCCTGTAGATTTATATCCTGTGACTTGAGGAAACTAATTACGGGTTCTAAAGCACCAGCTTCCACTATGCTGATCTTATTCCTGCAAGATAAAACAAGGGCAAGTTTATGCTTTCATTAGACAATTAGTTTTGTCTACAATATCTGCTAGCAAAGTGGAAGGTATATGTTCCTGTCATCCAGGCTCATTAATCAAGCCGCCCCCCTTAACAAAACTAGAGGCTGTTGTGTGGTTGTGCACTAAGGAATTCCCTCTGTCCAACATGAGATTTATAACAGCTGGGTGGACGCAGCACAAGAGCAGATTGAAATATTAGGGTAAAACAATTAACAAAGGAACTAGAGTTCAGCAGAAACTGTACTAAAGAAACCTTTATAAACTAAGTGAATTACCCCACCAAGTATAATTCCTTTGACAGAAATATAATGCTCAACAACAAAACAAACAGTTGGATATAGCTTCTCAAGGCCAAATAAAGGTTACAAAGTATTTGATTATACCCCCAAATTGTCAACTAACTAAAAAGAAAGTATATACACTAATTTCAAATAAATAGACATAATATATATAAGTGAAGGTAACAAAATAAAATAAAGAAGAATCCATGGGATTAGTTAAGGTGCGCGCAAGCTGGCCCGGACACCCATGGTTATAAAAAAATAATAATAAAGAAGATAAAAAGTAATACCACCACCTTGATAGCAAAAAGTAAGACATACAAAAGGGTAAAAAAGAAATGGAAGGATCCTTCACTCTCACATAAGGTATAAGTTTTCTTCCACACCAGCAGAAACCCATATTATAATATATTAATAAGAAAACTTCATAGACAAGAAAAAGGCAAGGCAAGAAAAGCAAAAAAAAAGCAAGAGAAACATGTGAACGAAAGAACCACCACTACTCCCGCACCCACCATCCAAATCCGATTGGTTTTCAACCATAAAAGCATCCAATTCCTTCTAAAGGGCAAAGGACGCCATGGGAATTGCATTGAAACTTTAAGAACCACCAAAAAGCAGATAAAATCATATTAAATCCTAAGGTCAATACTACCCAAACTCATTCCTATCACCAGACTAAAATTTCATTCATTTCATCAGTTCCTTCTCCAATTCCTTCGATTTTTATAAAGTACTTTCTTTTACAACAAAGAAAAAATAAAACACAAATAAGAAAAAGCAAAATTCTTAAATGACAAGCATGAGTTATTTGTTCGTTTTTCCTCTGAGAAAGCCAAACCATACCATGAGCCCATCACATTTTACGTCCTAGATCTCTCATCGATCATACGTATCGGAATCCAACCAATTGAAGGAACAAATATTTTCCAAAACTCATTCACAGGACAAGATAGTCAAGTATAAAACCATATGAAACCATTTGCGTGTTTGGAGTGCTAGAAAATTGAGTAAAAGAAAATCACATCTCGGCTTCCAAAGCAGGAAAGGTTTAATAATTTTTCTCACCAACCAATCAGATAAAAAATACTTACCTCCCAAAAAAAGATAAAAAAAAAAAAGGGGGAAATATAAATAGAAAGTATAGAATAAAGAGCAGAATTTGCGAGTACTATTCAATATTCATGCCACAGAAATTGATGAATCGGAGGGCATTAATCTACATGATTATTAAAAAAGCGCAACTTTTATAATACCCGAAAAACGAAACCCACTACAACAATTCTGCACGAACTTTAGTGAGGCCCTTGAAAATTCGTTTAATTTGCAAAAGGAGTTTTATTTTGAATAACTAACAGCAATAAAAGAATATGGAAGAAGGGGGGGCGTGACTTACTTCTCATCTTTGACGGCAAGGTTGAGAAGGGCGAGGAGAGCCGGCTCGTGGAAGCCGGGGTAGTCCGCTCGGAGCATGGACACGAGCGGCTTTACAGCCTGGGAGAGCTGGCGGCGGCAGCGGTGGGAGGTCTTGGTGAGCCGCCGGATCTCGCGGGCTGCCTGGAGCTTGCCATCGGTGTCGTCCGATTGGATGAGCTGGAGTGCGCGGTCGACGGCAGGGGACGGGGACGGGGACGGGGACGGGGAAGACCCTTTCTGGGGAGTGTTGCCGCCGTCGGGATTCGTGTCGGTACCGTGGCTATCTCCAGCGCACTCCATGGTAGAAAAGAAAAGCCGGTACACTAGAGAGAGTAAAAGATCAAAGTGGATTCAGAGGCAGAGAACGAGAGAAAGAGAGAGAGAGAGGCGAGGTGGGAGAGATGCCGAGCAGCAGTTATGGGACAAAGGAAGGAGGTGAGGGTTGGGATGGGATGGGGGTAGAGGGTAGAGGGCAGAGGGTTGGTTTCCGGTGTTGTTTGTTTTCTTTGTATTGTCGTTCCCTTTCAACGGCTTTTCTTTTTCTTTTAATTATTTAAACTTGTTTGGCAGTTGTTGGTTCTGGTCGTTCGGTAAAAAGTCTACAAAACGAATAAAATGTAATAAAATATAATATATTTTTTTATATAAGAGGCCAATGAAGAAAAGTTGATGAATAGATTTAAAAAAAAAAAAAAAAAACTTGTGATTACAGGGACTTTACTATTTTTTTGGCTTTAACTTTGCATAAAGCCATATCCATATACCAAAAAAATAAAAATAAAAAACAAAGGGAAAAGGCTAACATCAGTATTTCCCCTTTTTCTTTTAGAGCATACAATTGGTATGTTCCATGCCCTGTGCAAGCAAGTATTTGATTCACCTTTTACCACCGACAATGTGGTACACAGTCACATATTTTGTCAACCTATATTTTTTTAATATTCGTTTTTATCGTTATCCATAATGGTTTTTACATCGCTATGTTCTTTATTTGATTAGAGAATACCAACAGCTTATCCAAAACAATTACTAAGATATTCTTGCCTGTTGAAAGAAAATACAAAAGTATCAGATCGGCATCTTCTCGTAGAAAATAAACCCCATTCTATATATAGAAATATATAGAAATATATATATTTATATATAAAACATGAACCTAATTAGTCAAGTTTGTTTTCTCTATTAATTATTATAGTAGTTACTGTTCTTGTTCTCTAGTGAAAGGTTTTAATTTCAATTTTCCGACACGTACTCTTGTTTTGAATTGACATACAACTAACTATATGTCTTCCAAAAATATGCGAAACCAAATTCTTTTGTGATGATTAACTAGTTTTAGAAACTATATACTCTAACTACATAGCAAACAAAGCCAAACTTTCTTTTGTTCTCCAAATATTTTAGGAAAATATTTCACATGCCCCTCTTATGGAAGGTTTGGATAGTTAGTTGTAGAGATGGGTAACGGGAGCCCGCACTCTGCTATCCCGCCCTACAGGGAGAAAGCCCAGCAGAGGCGAGCTGACCCCAACGGGCCCCGCCCTGCTATACATATATTTAAATATATTGTATATAAATAAATATATATAATTTGTTGAAAACTTAAAATTGTATTCAAGTTATTGGATTGTCTTGGTCTATTAGGCCAACCTTTATATAGGAGGTTAAGGCAATCTAAAATACAACTGTAATGAGTTTAAGAACTATGTTATTAAATTTTTTTTTTTTTTTTTGTATTTGTAAATTTTAATTATATTATAATCTGGATTAAAAACATATTTTTTACCTATAAATAATTTTTAGATCCAATAGGTCATGCGTAGTATTGGCTTGGGCATGGGGCGGGGCGGGGCGGGGCGGGGCGGGGCGGGGCGGATGAGGTGTTCAACCCCACCCCCCGCCTCTTAGGGGTGGGGTGGGGGTTGAAAAGCTTTCCTCGTATAGTGCAGGGTAGGGTGGGATGCATGCCTTCCCGCACTATGCAAGTATCACCCCTAGTGAGTTGAGATGAAATAAAATAAAAATTGAATAAAATATTATATTTTTAATATTTTTATTGTTTTGAGATTTGAAAAAATCGAATTATTTATTATATTTTGCATATAAATTTAATAAAATTATAATGATTAAATGAGATAAAATAATTTTTGTATCCAAACCTAGCATTATGTTGGTGCAGTTGTGCCACATGACTTTCGTTCAACAATCGTTATATGTAAAAAGCTATCATAAATTATAAGAGCATTCATAATGGTTCTTTTATCTTATCTTTTAAAATTAATCACCAAACTTAACTTTTTTTATCTAGTAACTTTTACAATATATCATACATCAACTTATCTTTTTTTTTTTCATATCATTTAAATAAGATTTTTTAAATTCTTTCTAAACATTTCCTTTCTACCAATAAATTTGTAATATCCATATATCTTTTTTATATTTTCAATATATTATTATATACAATGTAATATAATTCAGTTCTATACAAACAAAATAAAAATATTTAAGCTAAATAAAAATTAAAAATAAAATCAAAATATGAAAAAATTGGATAAATAATATTTCCAAGATATTTAAAAAAAAAAATAGATGTGTTTTAAATGATGAACAATAACAAAAATTTGTATTGAAATGTAAAAGTAAAAAGAAAAGGAAATGAATGAGTAAATGAAGTATAAATAATAATAAAATTATTTGAAGGATGAACAGTACTCACTACATGTAGGTCACTTAACAATTTATATTTTACATAATCAGATAGAACTCATTTTATAAATAATTTTATAAATAATTTATATTTTTTGTATTATACATAAATCATCCAAAATGCTTTAAGGTAGCTCGAATACATTATCGTACCTTCTGCCTTTTCTATGCATTTGTATTTTATTGAGGTGCCTTTCTCTTCCAAAAAAAAATTTGTTGTTTTATTAGAAAAAAAATATGTATCTGGCGTTTTATTTGCTTGCGTAAGGAGTTTGGCAGTTTTTTGTTTCATCTGTCAAATTAATTATTATTTTAGTATTTATATTAATATATACGCATTAGATATCTACCAATGAAATATATCAAGTTATCAACGTAAAGTTGTGCAAGAGTTAAATATCTACGTGGCTGGGCTGCCACGTTAACCAAGACGGTTGTGTTTTAGTTATATATACAATCATAGATCATGATTATCAGCTGTACAATGTGTTACAAAATGTGTAAAAAGCCACGTGTTGGTGGGAACTCAAAGAATTCTCAGTTGGCGGGTCCTTCTCAATTCGATTTTTGCCACGTGTGAGAGATTTCTTAGAGTACAAGTTTTATACGAAAAGAAATTTCTGTGGTTCCTTTCCTGACCTTCAAGTGATTTCCAAGCAATTGCCAAAGAAAAAAAAAAGAAGAAAAAAAAGTGATTTCCAAGCAAGGCTTCGAGTTTGTTTCTCTAGGAAGTTCTCCCACGGCCACGTGTTATCTTTTTTTCTCCTTTTCATTTAAATGGATGGGTTGAGACTTGGAAAAAGGGATTGCAATTAGAGCTTCTTTCTATTCTTTTCTACCAGCTTTTGTGCGTTAGCTAGATCAAATTCATTTCATGAAGAAATTAAAACTACCTATAGAGTTCACCAGGAGATCATTTAATGATGTAAAACTCTATGCGACAATGCACTCTTTAGTCTTTATAGCTTTGTAATAATTCACTGTGGTGTGCTAATTGATTTGTAGCGGAAATTCTAACATTAAATACATAAAATGCGAACATAAAATACGAGCATAAAAATGTTATTAATACGAAATTTTTTTATTTAAATTCATAACCGCTACTTTAATATTATGTTATATAAGTAAGTATTTGATGGAAAAAATTAATTTTTTAATTCCGACATAAAATTAATATTAATAAATTAAATAGATCCATTTCTTAGTAAAAAAAAAAATTATGTATATTGGTCAATATTACGACGACCGGAAAAGTTTGTTCTAGCCCATCATCTTTGCCCAAAAAATGCAGATTCTTGGGGACCAATAAAATGGGTTTTAGGCTCGCTTAGGCCCATTAATTCATGGGAGCTTAACAATGTCACATGAAGTCAAACCTCTAAATTATTTAACTACTAGTAATGTTAAATATAAGTTTTAAATAGATAAAATTTACTTAGATTTTTTGTAAAAAAATAGATTTTATTAATACAGAATAGATTTTTTTAATACTTTTCCAATGATGGGATCTATTTTTAATAAAAAAAACTATATAATACTTATCTATTTAAGATTTATATAAACCATTAATATAAAATAAGCCGCATGTCAGCGGCGTGGGCAAAAACGCCAGTACGTAGCGGTATGGCGCACGTGACATTATACCGTTTAATTTCCCTTTTTGCATAAATGGTCCCTTGTGTTGCGGGATCTGTAATGGGTTCATGCAACTTAAACTACTTGTGGGATCGAAAAAACAGCTCATGGCATTTAATTGATTCCATGTTCATCATCATCCGCTTGGAAAATGTGCAATTGTCTTAAAGTAGCCACTCTCAATTTCTCTCCATGATAATAGCTTTTAAGGATATATTATTTTTATGATGTTGTGGGATTAATTTTTCCATAATTTCTATTCGAATTTTAAGACTGTTCGGCTTGAAAGATCAATCCTCTATTATTTAATTTTTATTACTCTTTATTATTATTTAATATTTCATCATTATTTTTTTTGAGTAATGCTAGAAAGAAACTATTATTGTGAGTGCACACTTTGCATTTACTATGTGGCTTCTTCTCCTCCTCTCATTTTTTTTAATTTTAAAAAATAGACGATCTGAATGAAATCACATTGTGTGTGCAAAATAGATATTACAAATAATGACTTCTATCAATATTTTTCCAACTTGAGAATCACAATGTACGGTCTTAACATCCCAGCTTACACCTCCACACGTGCATTAATGCGTTGCCCTTTGAGTTTCAAGAAGAAACCTTTTTATTTTTATTTTTAAAGAGGCTCTTTTGTTTCTTGAATTAATCAAAACAGGAGGGAAGTGGAAGAAACATTTAAAAAATAAAAAGGAAGTGCATCCCTCACAGCCATACAATATTATCTCTCCCTTTTTTTTTAATAACTAGCTAGCTATGCAAGAAACTCCTAGTTTTCACCAATAAAAAAATCAGTCTTGGAAGTTGGAACATTAAATTATGAAAATTTTTACTCATCATCTCCACATATTATATATAATTTTTATTTTTATTTTTATTTTTTATTCTTACTAAATATGCGGTGTATGAATGATGAGTAGAATAATTCAATTAGTTTAAGAAAAAAAATAAGATAAAAAAAACAAAAAATAAAAAATAAAAATAAGTGTGGTGTGTGAAGAAGTTAAGCAATAAAACTGGCTTCATTATTCACTGATATCAAGCGAGTAGACTTCAAACTCCTAGCCAGCCAACCCACATGGAATAGTACTGTTTTTTAAGATTTCTGCTGCTAAAACTGGTTCCCCATACCAGTCTGTTTTCCATGTTCCAGAAGTTCGGCAAAAAACAATCAGCAACATGTTGAATTCTACTTCTTAGCTTTCTGGTGTCAAGAATATCTTCCCAACTCAGATACATTACTCAATGACGCAATCTCCCACGTGCATTACTTGTTCTAACATTGAGTGCATACTTCAAGTTGCAGCCCAAGTACTACATGATTTGGTATAAATAATGAAAGTCCAAGCTGCCATTCCCTAGTCTCACATGACTGCCAATTATTCTAATCGGAATGTATATGCTCTCCTTATCTCACTCATGTGCAATTGCGCGCATGCTAACAACTTGCTCATCTCTTTTCCTAATCTCATCATCATTTTCCCCAATAATGGAGCTCTGTAACCCCCGCCTTCCATGGCTTTTGGATCTCTGAAAAATCGAAAGTTTTTATGACTTTTTCCCTAAGAAATATGCAAAAGCAAAAAATCTATGGGCTTGAACTCCCCAGAAAAATCCTTCATTTCAGCTGGTATATATTCCCCAGATTAAGACCCTATCTTCTTTCTGCAGACCACAGATCAAGTTTATTCAATGCTGAAAAAAAAAAAAACAGACAGTACATGATGTACCGCCACATGCACATGGTATTTATTGGTACCTTTGCATGCTTGTGCTTTACTTTGACAAGCTTCAGTTTGAAAATAACAATTCAAGATAGGCAATTCGTATTAATTATGGAGCTAATGCGAGTCTCAAGATCTCCAAGACATTTTAGATGCAAAATGAAGAGTTGGAGACCACGTAGTTGGAATCATAGACAGTTAGATCAAGATAATAATGAATATAAGTATAATTTGTAGTACTTTTTAAAAAGAAAAAAGAGGAAGGCATCCGACAATTGGAGTTGAATTTCGTATGTGAAAAATATCAATGGCAAGGATGGTCCTATATCTTGCTATGGTACGGCCAGAAAGACACGATTCAATCATTTGGCAATAAACTAAAAGAGAATACCAAATTTGGGGAAACAAGAGAACTTGAACCTCTGGCTGTTATGGAGACATATCGTAATCTCCTAATTAATAGTAAATGCCTGCATGGAATTCCAGACAGATACATGCAGAAGAGGAAGACAACTGAATCAGGGTCGATTAAAATAATGCAAGTCAAGGTAGAGCTATTTTATTTCTGTAGAAACAGAGAACTTTCCACCGCTAGTACAGAACAATCTCAAGTCTCAACTATGGAAGAGTTAGCTGGAACCATATATACACCTGAATTAAGATTACTTCTCCGTGACTCATCATGAGGGAGACATTCATTGCAATTATGCTCAAAAA
Organism: Cyclocarya paliurus; assembly: GCA_029856935.1. NCBI lineage: Eukaryota > Viridiplantae > Streptophyta > Magnoliopsida > Fagales > Juglandaceae > Cyclocarya > Cyclocarya paliurus. The sequence continues at coordinate 38,216,278 of CM056946.1, read as the reverse complement.
ACTCTTAATTTGAAGTAATATTTGCTGTAAGAAAATTATGTTAATTATCTATATAGTCTTCAGTACTGGGAAGTATGTTTAGCTCGATAGGTAATTAAAGCATTTTCTAAAACATATATATATATATATATATATATATATATATATATTATATTATATATATTATATTATATGGCTATGCGCTGGATGCATGAGTGACATGACCTCTAAGGGCAACTGAAGAGATTTGTCCTAGTGATGATCTGGACAGATTAATTGAATGTTGAAGTTCATTAGATAACATTCGATCGGTGGATTCATTTAATTTTATTTTATTTGAAGAATTTGTTGTGAGAAACGATGACAATAATGTAAAAGTAAACATACATAAAAAACAATCACACACGACACAATGATTTACGTGGTTCGATAAATTGCCTACTTCCACGGGAGCTGTAGAGGATTTTTATTTCTTGAGGAATCACAATACAATAGTTTGGGAGATTACTATTCACTCACTGTACAGCCACAAGTCAAAACAAAACATATTTATATTTCATGCGGCGGAAACCCTAATTTCAGCAGAATTAGTGATGTTCACTCGAGCAGCGTGTCGAGCGAACTTGTTCCCCGTATTAGCTCGAGCCACGAGTTCAGCGAATCTCTCTGACTTTCCTGCGCTCGAGCCATCTGTCAAGTGGTCTGTCGAGCGGCCCTTTTTGACTTGCCTTCGCTTGAGCTATCTGTCGAGCGATTGTCGAGCGAACCTCTCTGCCTTGATTTCACTTGAGCGGCTACAGACTCCGCTCAAGCGGTGAATCAGTTTCTACAATACTCAACAATTCTCTCACTTGGAGACTGGTACACCCACAGTATCGCCTTCTGCTTCAAACATGATATCCTCCACATCTACAATTCACTACTCCTGTCTTCACGCTAGAAGACCAACTGAAGTTACGCACAACTTCAGTTTCTCAAGTGTAACACTCTTTATTAACAAATCAGTAGGGTTTTTACTTCCACAAATTTTCTCAAGTAACAACTGTCCGTCATCTAACAATGACCGTATACTTGATCTGAATGTACTTAGTCCTAAAATGAAATACTGGGTTCTTGGCAAGGAATATGGCACTCTGACTGTCACTGTAGAAAATGCCCTTCTTATTCTTTTTACCTAATTCCTCCAAGAAGTCCTGTAACCAAATCATCTCCTTTGCAGCTTCTGAAACTGCAATGTACTCAGCTTCTGTTGTCGACAAAGAAACTGTCTTCTGTAGGTTAGAACCCCATGAAACTGCAGTATCACTCAAGGTATAAACAAACCTTGTGGTACTTTTTCTGTTATCAGTATTTTCAACTAAATCAGCATCAACATAGCCTTGTACCTCTAAGCCCTCTCCTGAGAAATACAAGCACATTTCTAAGGAGCCTTTTAGGTACCTTAGAATCCACTTCACTGCTCCCAATGTTGCTTTCCCAGGTTACTCATGTATCTACTCACAACTCCCATTGCATGGCAATATCTGGTCCAGTGCAAACCATAGCATACATAAGTGAACCAATAACTGAGGCATAAGGAACCTTACTCATGTAATCTTTTTCCTCTTCTGACTTTCATGACTGATTCTTGTCAAGTCTGAAGTGACTGCTCAAGGGTGTGCCAACTAATTTGGCCTTGTCCATATTGAACCTACTGAGTACCTTTTTCACATACTCAGCCTGTGTGAGTCTCAACGTGCTTCTGACTCTGTCTCTGACAATTCTCATGCTAAGGATTTGCTTTGCAGCTCCCAAATCCTTCATTGCAAAATGCTCTGACATCTGTTTTTTCAAATTATTGATCTCATTAATACTAGCCCCTACAACAAGCATGTCATCCACATACAACAATAAAATAATGTAAGAATTTTCAAAATGCTTGACATAACAACAATGATCTGCTTGACATCTGATGTACCCTGCACTGCACATAAAGCTGTCAAATTTCTTGTACCACTGTCTGGGAGCTTGTTTCAGGCCATACAAGCTCTTCTTCAGTCTGCAAATTGAATCTTCTTGTTGCTGTACCATAAATCCCTCAGGTTGATGCATGTAGATATCTTCTTCAAGGTCTGCATGAAGAAAAGTTGTCTTCACATCTAACTGTTCAAGAAATAGATATTCAGTGGCAACCATAGCTAAAACTAACCTGATGGTTGTAATCTTTACCACAGGAGAAAAAATCTCAGAGTAATCAATATCTTGCTTCTGCTGAAAGCCTTTTACAACAAGTCTGGGCTTGTATCTATTACTGCCATCATGCTCAGTCTTCACTCGGTACACCCATTTGTTGTGTAATGCCTTTTTCCCTGATGGAAGTTTTGTCAACTCCCATGTCTGATTCCTAACAAGGAATCCATCTCATCTTTCATGGCCAGTTCCCACTTGCTAGAATGTTCATCTTGCAAAGTTTCCTTATAGCTCTGCAGTTCTCCACCATCTGTCAACAGAATGTAATTCAAAGTAGGTGAGAAACACTGTGGAGAATGAATAGTCATGACTGACCTGCGAACTGCAACTATAGGAATGGACGGCTTTGGATCTGACTGCGGAATAATAGGAGTGGGTGTACTGGATCCACTCTCCCCGTCACTCACATCTCTGCACTGCATTGTGACCTCTGGTAGATTATCCAGTCTCACAAAATCAATCTCCTGAGGAACTGCTTCAACAGCTGTACTCGTCTTGTTCTTCTACACAATTTTCTCATTAAAAATCACATTCCTGCTTCTTATAATCTTCCGACCCTGATCGTCCCAGAAACGATAGCCAAATGCCTCGTCTCTATAACCAATGAAATAACACTTCCTTGACTTAGTCTTAAGTTTACTACGAGCATCAGAATCGATAAGAACATAAGAAAGACAGCCAAAAGTTTTAAGGTGAGAAAATTTGACATCTTTCCCGCTCCAAGTCTCCTCAGGCAATCCACAATCTAACGGAACTGATGGCCCTTTGTTTATCAAGTAGACAGCAGTGCTGACTGCATTTGCCCAGAAAGTAAGTAGTAACCCAGCATACAATCTCATGCTTCTAGCACGCTCATTTATAGTTCTGTTCATACGTTCATCAACTACATTTTGCTGTGGTGTCCCAGGAATGGTCTTCTCCATTTTGATACCCTGAGTCGCACAATACTCATTGAACCCACCATCAATGTACTCACCACCGTTGTCAGACCTCAAGCATTTCAACTTCAAGTCTGTCTCTGTTTCAACCAAGGCCTTCTAATTCTTGAACACATTAAATACATCAGATTTATACTTCAAAAAATAAACTCATACCTTTCTACTGTGGTCATCAATGAATGTGACATAATAACGAGAACCTCCAAGGGATGCCACTGGGGAAGGTTCTCACACATCTGTATGCACAAGATCTAGTTTTCCTATTTTCAGTATTCTACCACTTTTTAAGAAACTGACTTTCTTTTGTTTCCCCATAATGCAACTCTCATACATACTGAGATCAACTGACTTCAGTTCTGGTAGCTTACCTCTAGACAGAAGTTCATTCATGCCCTTCTGACTCATATGCCCAAGCCTGTAATGCCACAAATCTGTTGCGCTCTCTGCAACGGTAGTAGCAATAGTATTATTCAAACAAGTAGTCATATAGAGTGTACCAGTTTTCTTATCCCGAGCTAGTACCAATGCCCCTTTGGTAACCTTCCAGGTGCTATCTGAGAACACCACTGAATGGCCACAATCATCAAGCCGCCCAATAGAAATGAGATTCTTCTTCAACTCAGGAATGTGTTTGACCTTCTGTAAGGTCCATTTGTTCTTGTTAGGGAGTGTAATATCAACATCTCCCATCCCCATCACGTTCAAAGCCTCCCCATCAGCCAGGTATACATTCCCAAAATCACATGCAACATAGTTTTGCATTAACTCCCGATGAGAAGATGTATGGAAAGAAGCTCCTGAATCCAATACCCAGTCTTCAACTGGACTATGAACTACAAGCAATAGCGCATCCTATACTTCTTCAGTTACCACATTAGTACTATCATTCTCGGTTTTCTTAGGATTTTTATAGTTTTTCTTTATGTGGCCAACCTTGCCACAATTCCAGCAAGTTGCCTGCTGACCAGGCCTTGACTTGCTTTTGCCCATGTTCCTTGATTTTGATCTGTCTCTGTTTGAGTTCCTGTCTTGTACTCTCTCCCGAGAGTCAACATTCAGTGCTGAACTCAAACCTGAGATTTCGCCTAAATCTCTCATGCGTACCTCCTCAGCCAAAATCAAGTCACTAATATTATCATAATTCAACTTTGATTTACTGGCAGAATTACTGACAGTCATTCTCATGGCTTCCCAACTATTTGGCAGTGATGCCAATAGTATCAGTGCACGTATCTCATCATTAAACTCAATTTCAATAGACGACACTTGATTATTAAAATCATTCAAATGTTGTGCAACAGACGTACCATCTGCCATCTTCAAATTGAATAACTTTTTCATCAAATGTATCTTGTTATTCGTTAACGGCTTTTCATACATACTTGACAAAGCCACCATGAGATTCGCAATCATCTTCTCCTTGATGACGTTGTGAGCAATGGATCTCAATAGGGTTAGTCGAATAACCCCCAGAGCCTATCGATCCAACATGTTCCAATCAGCAACTGACATGTTGTCCGGTTTTGTCCCCAACAATGGAAGATGAAGTTTCTTCCCATAAAGGTAATCCTCTATCTGCATCCTCCAGTATCCAAAATTCGTGCCATCAAACTTCTCGATCCCTGATGCTTTCACGTCCGCTCCAGCCATCGTTTTTCCTCAGACCCGAACTTGGCTCTGATACCAATTATTGTGAAAAACGATGACAATAACGTAAAAGTAAACACACAAGAAGCAATCACAAACGACACAATGATTTACGTGGTTCGGCAAATTACCTACGTCCACGGGAGCTGTAGAGGATTTTTATTTATTGACGAATCACAATACAATAGTTTGGACCATTACTATTCACTCATTGTATGACCACAAGTCAAAACAAAACATATTTATACTTCATGCGGCGGAAACCCTAATTTTAGCAGAATTAGTGATGTTCGCTCGAGCGGCGTGTCGAGCGAACCTGTTCCCCACATTAGCTTTAGTCACGAATCGAGCGGACCTCTCTGACTTCCCTCCGCTCGAGCCGTTTGTCGAGCGGCCCTTTCTGACTTGCCTTCGCTTGAGCTATTTGTCGAGCGATTGTCGAGCGGACCTCTCTACCTTGACTTCGCTTGGGCGGCTAAAGACTCTGCTCGAGCAGTGAACCAATTTCTACAATACTCAACAGAATTAATGTACATATACTATATGCATGACATAATGTGGTTCCGAACCCAAAACCTAGAAACGGTAAAAGCGCATTTGATGGGATTTGGCATGTGATTGTCCATGTGAACCCTATTAATTCGAGCTTGCTCAATGGTCCCTCTTCCTTGGGGGACAAAAGAAAGAGACACAGAGATATAAATAAACACCAATGATTTTCAGATCTCAAAATCTTGTCACCTTAATACTGATCTTACAATCGACAGTGAAAAAAATATTGTACGGACGTTTCACATCTGCATGCACACAGGATGTACATGAGTGCGTGCATCTTGTTGAAAGTTGCTTGGTTTTGGATAAATACAAGTGTTTCGAGGCCAACTTAATTTAATCAATCGGAATTAATGGCGTTTTCTGTTTTCTTTGTAAGCTGGGCATAATGAACTATATATGAAGGAGATGGTTCAACGTGCATGATATGTACCTACAGTATATATTAACTAACGGTTTATGCTTATCTAAAAAACTTGAACTAAAAATATAAACTGATAGAAAGATGAAAACTTAATCATTTATATTTATCTTTTCATTTAAGTTTCGGGTGTTACTTCTACTCTTCTAAATTTTGCTTTTTGCAGCTCACGTAGGTTTCCCCTGGTAAGTGCTTTATTTGAGTAGATCTTATTTGCTTGAGTGCTCTTTTTGCAGGTGCTCATGGTTTCATCTTTTTGACCTTTGTCTTGGTCATGTAATTTTCTTTGAACATTATTGACATTTTGTATTGTGGTTGGGTTTGTTTGGTTTTTTGAGTATTTGTAACTCTTAGATATCTAGCTGTAATCACGGTTTTCCTTCGCCACAAGCAAGAGCTTTTAATAAAATTTGGATATCTCCATCTTCTTAAAAAAAAAAAAAAAAGAGTGAGTGATTAGGTTTGACTTTTTTAGTTCAGTTTGTCCTGCCAAATGGTATTGTATCCTCGTTTCTTTACTACTTACTATATATATTGGAGAATTGAGTAAGTTGTTGACTAATCGAAGTAGCTAGCCACGGGACGCATTTTGAAGAAGTTTTTTTATCCAAACTCACGCCAGTCAATGGCGATTGGAACTAAAACAGCTTGTTTAATTATGTCACTGTCTCGGGTGAGCCACTCAGAGTACTCATCAGCTCGCTGTAAGCAATTGATGATCTGATCATCTAAATAGTTTGTAACAAAATCCTGAAGCGTATAATGATGACTGCCAAAATCAATATCGATGGCTTTCCATAAGAATGATGACTTCCAGCAACAGCAGCAGTGCTCTCAGCTTGAAGCTGCAGGCACAATATTAATGATCCGTGTACGTCATCTGATATTTAAGACTCGGCATGCAGATTTCCTGCTTCTGAAACTCACCCTGCGAGTTAGAATTCTGCATAATCTGCAATTACTCCAAGACTGCATATCTTAATTCTTAAACTTCCAAGTCATTTCCAACTTCTGGACAGCAAATCATGATAACTATGAATCCTTTTAGGAATGGAATTCCAGAGTTATGAAAGATACGCACTTCCATTTGGACAATTTTTACAATTTGTTATCTGTCTAATTATCTTTTATCACATAAAATCCATAGTTTCATACATTAACTGCCATGCAGGTGCTTCAATTCAGAAGTAGATAACATAAACGTTGGAAATGGGATTCCGAGTAAAAGAAACTGGGGCTAGGTTGCAGTCTCGGTTCTTTCATTACATGGGGAAATTCACAATTAGATCATAAGAGCTTCAGACATAAACGAAAAGGATATGTCAGCTATTTAATAATATCTCTAATGCTTTGCTAGAGCATGCTAGTTGGGTTTCAAAACAAATCTTTTCCGCTAATTGCCTTTGAAGTTGGCCTCAAACATTTATTATTCTATTGACTCTTCTTCTTCTTCTTCTTCTCCTTCTCGATTTAACCAATTCACTTTGAGCTCGAATTTCTGTTTCTCTGAGAGGAGACAATGGCATCAATTGCTTCCTTTACTTGAGAAATATCAGGAGCATTCCCACCTTGAGCAGGCCAAAATTCATCCGTTGCCAACACCTAAAACCAAAACAAAAGTCACATATGTACGTTTTTCTATTTAGGCCATGGAATTAGGTAAGAAATAAATAAATAACAGAGGATAATAATAATAAAATACTTTTTAAGTCACACCTTAACTTGCAGTTGAAGAAACTTGACATAACTGATCGCTTTCTCCAACATGGTAACCAGATCAACCTGGGTTAGACAGTGCCAAAAAATTGGAGGGGGGAAATTCCAATATTAGAAAGTCAACATTCCAGGACAATTATCAGTTCCTGGTTCCTAGTTTGAGTTCTAAAGAAGCAAGAATGCATAAAACAATGCTGATCACCTTGGAACCATTAGGCACAAGTTCCTGCAGTACCTTAAGCCGCTCGCTAATCCGCTCTCTCCGATTCTGAAACACAAACATTCTTTCACCCCTGAGATTTATTTATAGTTTTTTTTCCTTAATTTGCACTTAAACTTTGCATCAATGTCAGATTAACTTGGAATTGGGGCAAACCTTGGCTGCAATACTTTGAGGATCCTTAGGTGAACTTGACTTTGGTTTGGGCTTCTTATTTGCATTGGTGCACTGCTTCTTTAAAGCTTGCGTTCTCTCTCCCTATAACAAAAGATTTCACAATATTAAGACCATATCTAACTTTGGTAATCTTGTCACCAACATCAATTTGTTTAAGATGCATAAAAATTGAGGTCTGGCCTGTTATCTAAACAGATCAAGATAATATAATTCTGCCCCAAAGATTGTAAGGAAAAAAATTGAAGAAAATTACCGTATGGGCACGCTTGTGGAAGCTTGTTTCATGTGTAGACTCCTGGATGCTATCAGTGACTACAGTTGCTTCGGAGTATAACCATCCATATGTCCCATCTCCCCCATGCTCTCTTTCTTTTGCAGAGGTGTTGGTGATGGAGCTGTCATTGCTTGCTGTCTGAAAACAACTCAACTCCTCCAAAAGGCGTGGGTCGGTGCCGCATTTTGGAGTGGTACTAATCTGATTCCGCTGGTAATTCTGACTGAAATTAGCCTGCTCCCACATTGAGTACTCATCTTTGTGATTGTTAGTTTTCAAGAAATTGCTGTTTAACGAAGCCCGTTCACTCTGCTCAAAGCTAAGTAAAGATTCACAAGCATGCATGAAATTACCGTACCCGCCTTTAAAATCTATCAAGGAATGAGCAGCTTCTTCAGGTTGATAATTACTTGTAGCAGTAAACACAAACGACGCATTAGAATTCACGCTGCTGCAGTGACCGAAAAGTACTGGAGATGAATGGCCCATGCCAATATCCTTAATCACAACCCCATTTTCTAAGATGTCTTCTTCTTGCAGAACTGCCTTGCTATGTCCATGATCATCTACGGCATAAGGTCCTGGCGAGGAAAAACCAGGAACTTGAACCGAGCCCATGCACGAGTCATGTGGCATTTGGTCCTTGGCAAGTGCCATTTGAGGGGTAATGAACTGCCTAGAATTGGAGCTACTGAGGCTAGTTCAAGTAGGCAGGGATATTGCAGAATGGCAACGACTGTAGGAATGGCCTATTTGTAGAGACTTAAAACTATTATATCAATGATGATAGAATTTATTGCAGTTTGAACAAACAAAGAGAAATTAAAATGTGTGTTTAATGAGAGTAGTGAGTAAGTCTTAATGGCTATGGGAAGAGGAAAAGTGTTTAAAAATTTATAGATGTTATGAACTTGGAAACTATTCATATAATTAATGTTTTTTTTTGTATTGGGATTGTTAGCTGGCAGAAGTGAATAGATTGGAAGAAGAGAAGATGGATAAAAAAAGAGAGAAAACTAGATAGCAACAAGCTCGCCGGATCTTTCGCTATATCACGTCGTCTCTCAGATTCCCATCTCTTGTTTTCTCTAGCTTTAAGGCCTCAGATTCCCATCTTGTTAGTCTAACTTTCAGGAACCCGACCAAGTTTGAGGGACCTTCCTGCGTCGTTTCCTCCTTGCTTCGGCACGTGGACTCGTAATCTATTTTTATACAATTTGCTACATTCTGTGTGTAGGCGTGTAAGCTGTTCTTCTTCTTCTTCTTTTTCTTTTTCTTTTTATCCTTAGCAGCGTGTAAGCTGGTCGATCTTGATGGAAATGTGGTTTCATGCATGGCTCGGTTTAATTTTCCAGCGGTCAATTATATCCAATTCCAGTCGCATCGTACTGAAAAAAGATGCTTTTGCCACCAGAATTCCCACATGTTTGAATAGTTATTGGCTTTTTTTTTTAATCAAAATTGAGGCGTTTACTAATTAGGTGCACATTATTGCTGAGATGATTCTTCAGACTTCAGAGTTCAGAAGAGACAAGTTAAAGAAATAACCATTTCAATTGAAAGCAGCTGGTACGCGACCTAGTTATCCACTCATGAATTGTGAGTGTGCATGCAAGCTGAAATAAGTAATTCCCAGCTGGTGATTAAGAACTTAAATGGTTTGACCTTTGATGCAGTAAACTCTAGTAATAATATTGTTAAACCAAGAGCTGGCAATAAATAATATTGAAGGTCGTTTCTGATAATCAACACGGTATCAGTCCTGGAACCCAGTACTCGATCTCTTAGAATATGACTATTTAAACACGAGAATTTAGTTAAAAAGCGCAAATATGTAACTAAATATCCCAGTCACGAGATCTTAATTCACTTATAAAAAAAATTACGCTTTAAATATGAAAAAGCATTAAGAAATCCTTAGTGCAGCAGTGGTTTCGAAGAGGATACAGAAGTCTCTATATACAAGTGTTGTTCGACGAAATTTCTGACCTAATAATTTCATTATGTCGTTACCAGTTACTAACTGACCAATTAATCATTTCTGTATACCAGAGTTTGTACATGAGATGGATGAAAAGAAGAAGAAGAAGAAGAAGTAGCTTATATTTATAATTAGGCACCGACTGGTAAACTTGTACTTCCTAAAACTGCATCTAGCAATAATATTACTCTTTATAAAATACCGGCCATAGACTGAAAACTTGCTTAAGCTGACCTAGCTAGACACCAACTGTTAAATTAGACATGCAGTGTTTCAAGTCAATAAATTGTATATAAAAAGATTGTTAAAGAATATCGTTTTACGTCCCAATGAAGATCATCGTCCACATCATGTTTTGTCTTCCAGACAAGATAAATTTGAACACAGAGAAACAAAAGCTGGCATTGAAGGTAGAGCTGTCCCTTTTCTCAAGGAGACTGTGTCATTTCTGATCATGATGATGAACTTAGAATTAAACTTGATATCTCAATGATCAGGCTTATAATTAATATATAATATGCCAGTACTTCATCTTATCTCAAGATTTAAGCATTAATGATAACCAATATAAAATTATATTTGATATTCTTTATATAATTCGTATACTGAAGATTAAGGTATAGGTATGTTTAGATTCGGAAAATGTTCCATCTTATCTATCTCATCATAACAATTTTTTTAAATTTCTATACAAAATATAATAAACAATTCAACATTTTTCAAATCTCAAAATAATAATAATATTAAAAAATAATATTATAATAATATTTTTTGATTAAGTTTTATCTATTTTATCTCATACCTGAATCCAAACCAGCCCTAACATTCAATGATTTCTGTTGATGTTATGTTTCGTGGCTTGAGCAACATTGTGAGACCCAAGCTTCACGTCACCTGCAACAAAGATGTGAAGAGACTCCAGTGATTTCCAGGGTCGCTCCAATGCCAAAGTCAGTGATAGTTCTAAGGATAAAGTTCAGAAATATAAAAGATATGAGTTATCAGAGAGAGTGAGTGCTCCCGCAGAAGGGATAGCTCTTATTTATACCTGATTCGGAGTCTGTTATCGAGGAGGATCGTGGTGTGTCAGTTGTCAGACCTGCTATCACTCATTTTCTTGTCGCCCACTGTGTCAGTGCGGAGTCTAGGCAGTTGAGGGAGAATGTGCGCATAACTAGGTCTGTCCTGTAGCCACCCTCCTGCTAGTATAGAGTGTCAAGTTGTGGGTGAGTCGTTCTCTGTGCAAGGGACGTCTGTTAGACCCCCACGTAAAATCACCTCTAAAGTTGCACCTTGGCCATATGCACACATATTGCTCGAGCGGAGTGTCGAGCGGGTGTCGAGCGGAGTTCTCGGGTTGCATACTCGCTCGAGCGGACTGTCGAGCGAGTTTCGAGCGGAGCTCTCGGGTTGTAGTCGCTCGAGCGGAGTCGAGCGGAGTGTCGAGCAAAACTTGGCTCGAGCCAAGGTCGAGCCACAGTCAAGCCAACCTCAAAAATGGCATTTTCAGCATGAAATCAAGCCAAAGTTCGACCCTCATGCACCACCTTAGCCGAACCATTGGCTCAAGCATGTCACGGCCATGTGGTCCATGCCACTACCTTTATTTATTTCATTTATTTTAATTATTTTATTTCATTTATTTCAAAGGGACCTATTGGGGGTTTCCAACTTGTTTTGCTTATAAATAGGACACCTTTTATTGCTTTAGGATCTTTTGGCAAAAACCCTAGAGGGAGAACTATTGTTTGAGAGATCACCATCGGTGCTTAGCACTTGGGCTTTTTGGGTGAAATTCGTGAATCCCAAAGAGAGGATCATTCCATGCAATTCGTGAATTGGAGTGATTCAACTATCTTGTCTTACAACTTGGTGAAATTCGTGAATCCAAGTTGTGTTTATCTTTATTCTTATTACTTTTATCAATATATGAGGTTTATTCAACATTTGTGCAATTCGTGAATCATTTGTTGAATTTATTTCATTGTTCATTCGAGTTCATCATTTTGTTCTTGAGTGTTCATCTTGGTTCTTGGAGATCATTACATTTTCACCTCATTCAATCCATTTCATCCTCAATTTCGACCACCCACCTTGTTTATCAACTTTCCATAATTAATTCCCTTCTTCCACCTAGCCCTAGCCAAACTCTCACTTTCATTTGAATTTGAATTCAAATTTTGGCACTCTTGCCTTATTTGAATTAACCCTAGCCGCCCAACACTCTTGCCCTACTTTCCTTATTTGGCCACCTACCATATTTACCCTTCATCCAATCCCCTTTTGACCTAGCCAAATCCCACAAATCTTCCAATCCCTTCAAATTCGAAATCTATCCTTTGGCCTAGTCAAACTCCCAATTCCCAACAACTCCCATGCCTCTTACCATTTAGGATCAACCCTAGCCACCTTACCCATCATCCCAAACCTCTTCCAAATCAAATCCCTAGATTTAAGGAATTGTCAATCACATTCAATTCCTTAAATCTCTCTTTTCTAAAACAACTCAAGACAATCTTTGACTTGCCTAAACAAGCTAAAACCGAAATCTCCTTCTTCCATAAGGATTCCTACCACTTAGGAATCTTTCCTAAAACATCTCCATTTCCCACATTTCGGCCAAGCCCTAGCCGCCCACCTCCAAACCCTAAACCTATCTTCCATCTCCTAAACCCTAAACCATCTTTCAAACCCTAATCCCACTCATCCACATCTCTTCCAAACCCTAACAACTCATCTTACACTCCAACCCTAGTCCAACTCTTCCAATCTCGAAATTCCCCATAGCCACCATCCAAACCCTAACCTATCTTCACCATACCAACCCTAATCATCATCCAAGTTGTCTCAACATCAAGGGCAACCCATAAGCCATTCCCCATTGCATCAAACACGCATATTCATCACTTAGATCACCCGAACTCATTATTCATCACCATCATTTCCCATCACTCCATACACTTCATCTAGCCTAAACACTTAACCTCACCATACCAAAGTTGCCATCATCACCACTGTTGCGCCATATCTAAGCAAGAGAGGACTTGGCACTCGGTCAATACAAGGAGGACATAGGCAAGGAGATCATAGTGTTTAGGGACTTGACCGGAGTCCCTAACAACGTCGCGCTGTGCGCCGGTCCCTGATATGGGCATTGATTATGGCATGCTTCATGTTTGTTGAACACATGATTGGGCACGTGCTACCATCTACGTATAGTCAAACGTCCTGCTTAGTGCTTTGTGATAGGGCTTGGCAAGTTGTCGATTCCGGGACCTTCTACTTGGTTCTCCCGAGCTCATGTCGAAATGCCTTCCGAGTCGGAGATGCTAGTTCCTGATTCTCTGGCCTAAGGGCCAGGGCTCCTGGTTTATCCTTCTTGGACTTAGATTTTTCCTTATACAAATACATAGTTTGGGCTTGGGCCCTTTTGGAAAGGGCCCTCGCTTACAATTTTATATAATTCTTTCGTCTCAATCACTTAATTTTATTATTTGAAAAAAATAAAAGCAGATTGAGGACTAAATAGTATGGAATGCGTAGCTCAACATTCAATATTTTAGAGTCTACGTGTATTTATCTCTTTTTAAATTATGAAAAAGATCAATTGGGATAGAAAACTATTGGAAATCCGTTTAACGAAACCATCTGGCAAGTTTATAAGGCTGTAATCATTCTTTTTTCTGTTGCAAATCCTAATTCTTAATTAAAGATGAAAACTAGCGCTGGGTTGTCTCTCTCTCTCTCGCGAACACGTGTACAGACACACACCGACACATACATAATCGGGTGCATGCATTATGCAGACATGCACTCTCGTCTCTCCATGAGCATACGAACATTTATATCCATCGTGTATTATGTGTTTGCACTTAGCATATGGTCTATACAAAAAAAAGAATAAAGTACTTTTGCATGTAGGATTTGGAAAAAGAAAGAAAGTGTAATACCATCTATACAGCTATGTTTGAAAAGAGGTGCAATTTGTAAAATAATTTATAAAAATAATATTACTTTATATAAATGTCCTTATTTTAAATATATATGATTGTAAGAAAATTGTGCGTGTATCATTACTCATTAGATAAATGAAAGAAAGAAAACTCATTTCATTTTCTTCTCCTTCATTGTGAAGATCATTAAAAATCACACTAAAGCTGTTATTTATCGTTGGTCAAAAATGGATTTATTTACAACTTGCAACCATTATTCACTTTGCACCACATTAACGATGATGCACTCAGCATATGTCTAAAAGTTTGCAGCTTCGCAGCATTGGGTGCAAGCCAGAGGCCATAAACCGAATAGAGATCAAACCCAGTAAGTATTGGGCCAGAACATCACAACTCACACCCGAACCCAAAAAAGTAAGAATATTCTATGCCGAACCAGATTCAAATTATGGAATTACTAGAGAATTTTATTTATTTACTATATATAATTCCAAGATATCATAAAAAGGTTATGCTGTCAGATTTTGATCTGCACGCTACATCAAATAATCTCAAAAAAGTATTCGGCGCACAAAACCTTAAGGAAATTAAGATTTGAAACAAATAAAAAATAGAAGAATTCAAAGTGAAGCAGGCCAATGATCTCCAGAGTCCATATGGGATCTCTGCAAAATCGACAGCAAATATGATGTTTGGAGTAAAGAGATGGTTAGCTATGTGTACCCACAGGAACGAGGAATGTCAGGGGGCTTTAACATTGGAAAGCCACCGCTAAAACAGTTACAACAACCGGATATGCCGAGTTCCACACTCCATCTAACCAAGGTTAAAGCCAGCCATATACGCTATCTCACTTTTTGCTGGTCTTAAAGGACGAGCTTAATGAAGCAGCATGCATCACCTTTCCTTTTTGCCAAGATTGACAAAATCGGTAGTTAAGTTGCAACGGTTGGAGAAGAAATCCACGAAGCGAACTCTCTTCAGATTACTTTTCCTTTTACATTTGTGTGCATCAATAAGCTAAAGCATAACGGATTTGCTCTTATATAACAATGGGGGAACCACGAATGCTAAATCATACCACGGAATAATCAGATGATTGTTAATTCAGTCTTGACTGAAATGGCACCACTTAACTTCCCGGTGCATGTCTGTGAGCCGGAGCTAGTCCAGCCAGAGAAACCAACCCCACAAGAATTCAAGTACTTATCCAACATTGATGACCAAAGTGGCCTAAGAAATCACATACCCTTTGTGCATTTTTATCCTCCAATCCTAGCCTCGGATGCCCAGGTTCAGGACCCTATCACGATGATAAAAAGGTCCTTGGCTAAGGTTCTTGTGTTCTACTACCCTGTAGCTGGCCGGCTTCGGAATGCTGATCAAGGCAAGCTTGTAGTGGACTGCTGTGGTGAGGGTGTGATTTTTCGTGGAGCCAGTGCTGATGTTACACTAGCACAACTGCACAAGATTGATGCGGGGCTGAAGCCTCCATTCCCTCAATGGGACAAGTTGCTTGTTGATGATATCTGGGGCAGCAACTTGATAACCGATTCACCACTGCTCCGCATGCAGGTTGTTGCTGATCAAGGAAATAGTAACTGTTTAGGGTCTAGTGTCATGATTAATTGATCAGATTCCCCAGCTTAAAGAACTTCAGAGACCTTATAAGTGGAAAAAAAAACAGACTAAATAAATAAACGTAACAGAATTGGTCAACTGGCCTTCAAATTAATCAACCAAGAAATAAAGGGTTGGCTTAAACTTAAAAGGATTCTTAACTGACCGCAATTTGTGCAGGTAACAAGGCTTGCTTGTGGAGGCTTCATCTTAGCTTATACATTCAACCATTGCATTTGTGATGCATACGGTGCTTACCGGTTCATAACAGCAGTGTCAGAGTTCTGCAAAGATCCAAACCGAAGTGCTCCTTCCACCCTACCCTCTTGGGAACGAGAAACACTGAAACCCCGTTCTCCTCCCATCATATCCTACCCCCATCATGAGTATGATGAATCAGACAACCCAATCACTTACAGTGTATCCAGCTTTAGAAGTCTTGCTCAAACCTCCATTTTTCTCTCTCGTGCTGACATATCAGCCCTCAAAAACAAGATTACAGGCAGCAAATGTGCCACCTTTGATGCAGTCGCATCATGTCTCTGGAGAGCAAGAACTCGAACACTCATTAATCCTAAATCAAATGCAAGACTGATATTTCCTATTGACACCCGTTTTAGATACAAACCTTCATTACCGAATGGCTACTATGGAGCTGCTGTCATATTCCCCTGTGCCATTACAAAGGCAGCCAAGCTTGTGAAGGAACCATTATACTATGTTGCAAAGCTGATTTCGGAAGTGAAAAAGGATGTTGGCGGAGACGAGTATCGAGCTTCAGTCTTGGACTTCATTGAGTTGAATGGGCGCAGGTGTTGGAGTTTACAGAAACATATAGAAGGTCTGGAGTTAAAAGCTCAAGAAGCCAAACAGATTCATGTAATTGACAGTTAAGTTAGTTAGCTGACTATGAATACTAGTGGTCCAGATGTCAAGATGTAAATAGTCATTGTATCTATAAATGAACATGTTCAGTAGCATTGTAATTCATTCGATCATAATGAGAAGTACAGAGTATTTTTCTCTTCCATAGTTTTTCTGCTAGTTCTGTTTTCTATAGTTCTGTTTTCTATAGTTTTACATGGTATCATCGTGTATAAGTCTTCCGTTGTCCTCTTCAAATCTTTTTCAATTCTTTCTTTCTTTCTTGCTTCTATGGCGGATCAAACTGTGAACACTGAATCTACTACAAATTCTGCTTCTATGGCAAATGCTGGTGATTCTTCAAGAAATCCATCGGATGATTCTTCAAGTCCTTACTATCTGCACCCATCAGATAATCCTGGAGCACTTTTAGTTTCTGAGATCTTCACTGGTGAGAACTACGTTGCATGGAGTAGATCTATCTCCATTGCCCTCACAGTAAAGAACAAGATTGCATTTATAGATGGTACTTTGCCTCAATTAAATCTTGGTGATTCTCGGATTCGAACTGCTTAGTTAAGAGCAAATAATCTTGTCTTATCTTGGCTAATGAATTCAATAGCTAAAGAGATTCGTGGGAGTTTACTGTATTTCACAAGTGCATATGACATTTGGGAAGAACTCAAGACAAGGTACCTTCGAAGTGATGGTCCAAGAGTTTTTTTCTGGAAAAGTCTCTTAGTTCAATTTCTCAAGGATCAAAATCTGTTACTGAGTACTTTAATGAATTCAAGACCCTCTGGGATGAATACATCAGTTACAGGCCAATTCCAAATTGTAGATGTGGAATACTCGACAGATGTTCTTGCAATCTTTTAAAGAACTTCACAGACAGGCAGCAATCTGATTATGTCATGAAGTTTCTCATTGGCTTGCATGATTCTTTCTCTATGATGCGAAGTCAACTACTTCTCCAATCTCCTCTGCCTTCTATGAGCAAGGTGTTTTCTTTGCTGCTGCAAGAAGAAAGCCAAAGATCATTAACAAATGCTGTTGGCATTCCTATCGACTCTCATGCAATGATTGCTGCACAAACACAGAAACCAGTTATTACAAATGGTACTCGGTTCACAAAATCAAAAGCTAAAGTAGATGTCACTTGTTCCCATTGTGGATATACTGGTCATCTTGCAGATAAATGCTTCCAATTAATTGGATATCCACCTGGATGGAAAGGCCCACGTGGCAAGAGAGTTTTTCCTACTCAACTTGGAAATACAAACACCAAATTGCCTACTGCAAATGTTGCTTCTTCTTTGGAGACAGATTCAAGAATCTCAAATATATTTTCTCAAGAGCAAATTCAAAACCTGCTGTCACTTGCAAATAGCTTATCCCATACACACATAAATTCTAATTCTACAGCAAACATTGCTTCTACCTCAGGTATTATATCTTGTCACACTGTTTCTGTTAGCCAAAATAATTCTCCATGGATTCTTGATACAGGAGCAACAGATCATATGATTTGTTCTCCTCATCTTTTCCATAACATTCACATACCCAGTAAATCATCTATGGTTCATTTACCTAATGGCCAATCTGTTCCAATTGCCTTCACTGGAGATGTACATTTCTCATCTGATATAACCTTACATAATGCTCTTTATATTCCTTCATTCAATGTCAATCTCATATCTGCTTCAAAACTCACTAAAGAAAATTCTATTGGATTGTTTTTCTTTCAATCCAAATGTATTTTGCAGAATCTAATCAGCTGGAAGATGATTGGGCTTGCTGAAGTAAAGTCTGGCCTATACCACCTACAACAGCCTTCTGTTCAAGAAAGGAGTAAACCAGACTTGAATTGTGTACCTTCTGTTTCTTTAGCAAATAATTGTAACATCCATGCTGATATTTGGCATCTTCGACTAGGACATATTCCAGCTACCAGACTCAAAATCATTAGTGAAATAGATTCAAATGTATTAACAAATCAGAATCATATCTGTGAAGTCTGTCCTTTAGCCAAACAGAAAAGGCTTCCATTCTTTGTATCAAATAGTCATTCAAATAAAGCATTTCAATTAGTTCATTGTGATATTTGGGGTCCTTTCTCAACTATTTCATATTCTGGTTTTAGTTACTTCTTAACAATCGTAGATGATCATACAAGATTCACTTGGCTTTATCTCATGAAAACCAAAACAGAAACTCGTACCATTCTCACAAATTTTGTTTCCTATATTCATACTCAATTCAATACAACTATTCAAACTCTTAGAACTGACAATGGTCAAGAGTTTAACATGCCTAATTTCTATAATGAACATGGCATAATACATCAATTGTCTTGTGTTGAAACACCCCAACAGAATGGTAGGGTTGAAAGAAAACATCAACACCTTCTTAATGTTGCTAGAGCTTTGCTTTTTCAGTCAAAGTTGCCACTCTCTTATTGGACAGATTGTGTGCTAACAGCTACACATCTCATAAATCGAACCCCTTCCTCTATCCTAAAAAAATCAAACACCATACTTTCTTTTATTTCAAAAACATCCAGATTACAATTATCTTAAAGTTTTTGGATGTTTGTGCTTTGCTAGCACACTCACAGCTCATAGAGGAAAATTCCAACCAAGAGCTTCAAAGTGTCTCTTCCTAGGTTACCCACCAAATATCAAAGGGTATAAACTTTTGGATCTTGTTACTCTCAAAACATTTATTTCCAGAAATGTGGTTTTCCATGAATCCATATTTCCAAACATACCAAACACAGTCCATACACCTTTTGTGTTTCCTAATTTTCCTCAGTTTTTTGAATCTTCAGAACCCAATTCTCCTTCATTTCCTATTACCTCAAATTTTCAATCTGAAAATACTCAAACTGAAACTCTTAGAAGGTCTCAAAGGATCAGGAATCCTCCTACATACTTGCAGAATTTCTATTGTGGTCATACGGCACAGACAACTTCAGTCACTCAATCATCTCTCAACTGCAATTCAACCTCTAATGCAGGTAAGCCTCATTCTATATTTCCTTATCTCTCTACTTCTCAATTATCCCCTAGATATAAAGCTTTTGTTGCTGCCATTACTTCAACTTTTGAACCCAAAACTTTCAAACAAGCTATTTCTCATCCTCAATGGCAAACTGCCATGGCAGAAGAAATAAAGGCTCTTGAATTAAACAAAACTTGGGATCTTGCTATTTTACCTCCAAACAAGATAGCAATAGGGTGTAAATGGGTTTATCGTGTCAAGTTTAAAGCTGATGGCACAGTTGAGAGGTATAAAGCAAGGCTAGTAGCAAAGGGCTACACTCAACAAGAAGGGCTGGATTTTTTTGACACTTATTCCCCTGTTGCTAAGATGACAACTGTGAGAGCTCTTCTTGCTGTTGCTGCTATAAAACAGTGGCATTTACATCAATTAGATGTAAATAATGCTTTTTTGCATGGGGATCTCAATGAAGAAGTGTACATGCAATTGCCACCGGGTTATTCCTCAACAAATGACCCTCGAGTATGTAAGCTTAAAAAGAGTCTCTATGGGCTGAAACAGGCTTCAAGACAATGGTTCTCCAAATTGTCCAACTCACTGTTGAAACTTGGCTTCACTCAGGGTAAATCAGATTCTTCTTTATTCATCAAACAAACCCCTTCAGCTTTTATAGCTCTACTCATTTATGTTGATGATGTAATTCTTGCATCTGATAGCATTGATCAGATTAATATTGTAAAGAAATTTCTACATGATTCCTTTACAATTAAGGATCTTGGTGAACTTAAATACATCTTGGGTTTGGAAATAGCCAGATCAGCTAAGGGTATCACTGTCTCTCAAAGAAAATATGCCTTGGATATTTTACAAGATAGTGGTTTATCTGGTTGCAAACCAGTAGCTTTTCCTATGGAGTCTAATCTGAAACTAAGTGCTACTGATTCTTCACTTACTCTTACTGACCCTGCATCATATAGAAGGCTTGTAGGTCGATTGTTGTATTTAACTATAACTCGACCTGACATAGCTTATTCTGTTCAAGCTTTAAGTCAGTTTATGGCTAATCCAAGTACATTACACCTTCAAGCTGCCGAGAGGGTACTTAGATACATTAAAGCCACACCAGGACAGGGACTTTTCATGTCTACAAAATCATCTCTACATCTGAAAGCATACTCAGATAGTGATTGGGGTGGTTGCTTGGATACTAGAAGAAGTGTAACTGGGTTCACAGTGTTTATAGGAGACTCTCTTATCTCATGGAAATCGAAGAAACAACCTACTGTTAGTAGATCATCTGCTGAATCTGAGTACAGGGCCTTAGCTACTACTACATGTGAAATCCAATGGCTCATCTATCTGCTTGCTGATTTAAATGTTCAACATTCTCAAGCTGCCTTATTATACACTGATAGCAAACCAGCATCTGAAATTGCTTCTAATCCTGTACATCATGAGAGGACTAAGCATATTCAACTGGATTGTCACTTAGTTCGAGAAAAATTACAAGAAGGTCTCATCAAAATCATACACATCCCTTCTAAACACCAAATAGCTGACATATTAACCAAACCTCTCGGTTCACTCAGCTTTCATCATCTTATTTCCAAGATGGGAATGATTAATATCCATTCTCATCTTGAGGGGGGGTGTTGGAGTTTACAGAAACATATAGAAGGTCTGGAGTTAAAAGCTCAAGAAGCCAAACAGATTCATGTAATTGACAGTTAAGTTAGTTAGCTGACTATGAATACTAGTGGTCCAGATGTCAAGATGTAAATAGTCATTGTATCTATAAATGAACATGTTCAGTAGCATTGTAATTCATTCGATCATAATGAGAAGTACAGAGTATTTTTCTCTTCCATAGTTTTTCTGCTAGTTCTGTTTTCTATAGTTCTGTTTTCTATAGTTTTACAGCAGGGGATTTAACAGTGAAGAAGCATTTGTGGTATCCGACATGAGCCGTTTGAGGTTTAATGATGTCGATTTTGGATGGAGAAGAGGAGTGTACGGTGGACCAGCAAGAGCTGGGACTGGGATGGTGCCAGGAATGGTGACCTCAGTTATAGGACACAAGAATGAGGAGGGAGTTGAAGGGGTGTTGGCTTTGATTTCTTTGCCACCAGAATCACTGGAAAGGCTCCACAAGGAGGTAAGGAAAGAGATTGCTTCCATTACTCCAGCCAAAACCATTTCTGCACTCTAATAAATGATCATACGGAAGCAAAATAAAGTGAAATGGTTACCATCCTCGGTAACTCTCGCCTCAAATCCAATTCTGGATTTGGGGCAGAAAAAATGCATTTCAGGGACAACAGAAAGATAATATTTAGAAAATTAAAGCACTTCATCTATTCTTATAGCATATGATTACATAAAGAACCCCTTAAATTGACCAATCCAATTAATCTTGCATAGATTCCAATTGTATGCCATTGTTCATTATGTAGCTTACTCCTTGTCATCAAGATTTATAACTAAAATAAAGAAATAAAATTCAACACCCTCATGCTATGCTAATGTCTAAAAGTTGTACATGTAATAAAACGACATAATGTTTTTAGTGATATCAGTTCCAAATCGTTGACATCAATACGCGAGTTGTAATAACTTTTCACTAGAACACAACACAGATGAAAAAATAGCAAGCTTGGCTTGATGACTAATAACGATCACTTGATGTGTCTAAACTATTCACAACAGTCATGGGCAGCAAAAAGTTACACATCCAAATAAACGATTTAACTACGATGCACAAAACAAGGGAGATCAATTTTCTATCCAAATCTAAGAAGAAGGTTAGATTCACACTACACTAAATCCATAACAAATAAATGCTAATTTGTTTATTGGGCTACCGAACAGGATGGGGGCTTGATTCGTAGGCAAGAAAGATATAGGCAGCCTACAAAACTTCAGAACAACGAACTTTCAATTAAGCAACAAAAAAACGTGAACAAGAACTACATAGCTTTAACAAACAAGAACCGCAACAATATGCAGGCAGCGCATAAGAGTTTTTGCTGGACGAGAGAGAGTGAGAGAGAGAGAGAGTTGCCCATGGGTTGTTAAGAAATATTAGGAGATTAAAACGCAAAATAACAAAATATACTATCTTTAGGAATGCTAAGAAGAAAGAGTATAAACAATGAGATTTATCAAAAAATACTATTCATCATTTTCACACCACAAATCATCCATAATTTTTTTTTTTCTTATTGAATGTGTGGTGAAAAATAGAAGAAATTAATTAGTTTAAGAAAAATAAAAAAATGTGATATGTAATATGTGAAGATAATGAGTAGTAAACTCAAGCACAAAAACTTCATCTCTTGGACAATTTAAGTAAAAAAATAAAATTAAAGAAATTTACTTCCATGGCGAACTCTCTCTTACTCACTAAAGGTGGACGGTGCAGCTGTTGGAACTGGAGGTTAAACTGGAAAAGGAACCAGACGAACAACAAGAGATGGAGGCTAACCTGGAAAGGGAACTGTTGAAGACGTGTTTCACTGCTTGGCACTCTCGATCTCCTGTAACCAAATAGTAAGAAGGCTTGGGGGTGGAGAAGGGGAACCTTCAATGCTTAAGTCAGTAATAGTAGGAGTAATCTCAAAACTAATTAATGTTATGCCTCGTTTACGTACCTGGTCCCTTTAAATAGATAATTTTCCTTTTTTTGATCCTTCAGGTTTAATCACTTTATGTCATTTGAAACTTAAATTTCCGTCCCTCAGAGTTATCTATCTGTTTTAAGTGGATAGATACCCTTAACTGCGTCGGGATAGTTGGTGAGAACTCTCTTTATCAATTTAGCTCGAACCTCTTATCAGATTAGGTGGATATCTAGGCCTCAGGTGTCTTGCTGGACTGTGGAGGATTGGGCCCAGGTAAACACCCTGCGGGCCTCTGAGAGTATTGGAGCCCTTCCAAGAACAGAGTTACAGAAGGAGTAGCTGAAGATGAAAGCTAAGGCTGGAAATGATTCAAATAGAGAAATGCTTTATGCACGTAGACGTAGCAAAAAAGTAAATACACATGTTGACTGTGTATTTGTTTTATATAAATTATAAAATATTTTTATTATAAAATAGATATAATGTTATTGTATAAAATTATATTAATTTATAATTTTAGTTTTGTAAAATTTATTTATGGATATCACTTCTCATTCACATATCAGAAATAATGAGCTAGGCACACTCTAGAACAATGAGAACAGAGTGTGTGACTTCTTGTGTTATCGTTGTTGTTCGTGTGATGTTTTTGAAGAAGAATTAATAAGAATATTTAATATCATTTTTTTTTGTTAAAGAACATTTAATAACATAAATTAATATGAGTAATGTTATTTCATAGCCTCTACCTAATATATTGCTTATATAGTATAATTTAATTTAAAAGATAAATTTTAAAATTTAAATCTTATAAATCAAATCTTACTATTTAAATAATATGAATTGTATGTTCTACACAACTTGATAATAGAATTATTATTTTTTTTTCAAATTCAATCAATGGTCCATTTTTATTACTCTTCAACTTATTTTTTCAGCTTTAATCTTACGTTTTTAAGTATTTTTCT
The DNA here is from genome assembly GCA_029856935.1 of Cyclocarya paliurus. Lineage (NCBI taxonomy): Eukaryota > Viridiplantae > Streptophyta > Magnoliopsida > Fagales > Juglandaceae > Cyclocarya > Cyclocarya paliurus. Next base: position 38,192,116 of record CM056946.1, on the reverse strand, counting down.
GCTATATTTTGAACATAAACTTAGTTCAACTTATTTCAAACTAATTATTGATGAGATTAATTCATTTTTCAACTTCCCATAAAAAAATTAAATTCATCTCAACCTACTTTTTTTTTATAGAAACTGAACTTCATTCATCAATGGGAAAGCAACCGTTACAGACAATTATCGAACCATAAGGCTTGAAAAATATAGTTTGGAACATAATCCCACCACATTATAATATTCTCCACCCTACGTACATTCCTAGCCAACATATGAGCTTCCATATTTCCTTCCCTATACACATGTGAGAAAACACAACTTTCAAAGTGTAAAGAAAGTTGTTTAACTTCAAAGTATAAGCCCCCAAGCAAGGAATCACACATGCTATCACCCTGTAAATCTGAAATACAAAGCAAACTGTCACTTTCAACAAGAAGTTTCGAAATGCCCATAGTAGCACATAATTGTAATCCTCTGAAAATTGCCATTAGTTCCAAAGCTTCAATCCCATCCATGTTTAATTCAGCTTTACTAGCAGCCAATAAAACTCTCCCAGAAGCATCTCTCAACACAACCCTAATACCCATCTTCCCCAACTCAGGAAAAACTGCACCATCCACATTTAACTTCAACCAATTAGAATGTGGAGGATGCCATTTATAATGCTGCATTAGCTGAACCATTGGCATCTTCTTAACTTGATCAAAACTTCTTAACAGAGATAGGGCATTATCTGCAACCTGCATTGGTTGTAACAACAAGTTCTCATGTATAAATTTGTTCCTGCGAAACCAGAAACCCCAAGCCAGAGCAAAAAAGGCTGGTAACTTATCACTCATTTTCCTTTCGCATAGCTCAATTGCTAGATCACACACTGATTTACCTCTGTCAAAAACCAAACCAGGAAAATACACTTGCATTAAACCCTGCAGAGAATAACATGTCAAAACATCATGAGTAACATCTTCAACATTAGAGGAACAAAGTTTGCATTTAGCCTCTACCAACACCTGTTTCTGCATTAAATTTACCCCAGTAGGAAGACCATTCTTACATACTCACCATGCAAAAATTTTAATCTTACTTGGGGCCTTCATTTTCCACAAGTGTTTCCATAAAACATGTTGTTCTTGTACATTAGAGTATTTTGCTGCTTGAGGCCCAATCTGTTCAAAGATGAAACGGTAGCAACTTCTAACACTGAAAATACCATTTCTTTCATAGGACCACACCCTCTTATCTCCATCAACAACAATACATAATTGGACTTTAAGAATATCCGCCATCACATTTGGATTGAAGAGAGTTCTGAGTTTTGATATATCCCACTGTTTAACAGTAGCCTGAAACAAAGAATCAACAGAGAATAATCTAGCATCCTCCCTCACCACCACACCTTCATCCAATAAAGAATTGTGCCCAGGTATCCACCTATCATTCCATATATTTACACTTTTTCCATCCCCAATTCTCCACCTACAACCTGCAATAAGCCACTTCCTTGCCTCCCATATACCCCTCCATGTATAAGATGGGCATCTACCTAAACCAGCATCTAGAAAACTGGAATGAGGGAAATACTTTGCCTTCAATAATCTATGTACCAAAGAATGCTTATCCTGAAATAACCGTCAATCTTGTTTAGCTAATAAAGCTAAATTAAAATTTTGCTTTACTTTGACACATTTTATTCCAACTCAACCAGTGTATTTTCCTCTCATTCCCCTTCTGCCCCTACCAAAATCAAGACATCAATCCATCCAAATCATTACATAAACCAGTAGGAAGAAGAAAACAACTCATATTATATGTTGGAATTGAGAGTGCTACTATCTTTAATAAAATTTCCTTCCCACCTTGTGATAACAGTTTTTCTCTCCAAGATAATAATTTCTGCCACACTCTCTACTTACCAAACTCAAAGGCACGTTTTTTACTTCTCCCAATAACAGGTGGAAGACCTAGATACTTGTCATACTGCTGTATTTCAAAATTGGCCCATAAATTCTTAATCTCACTTCTAGTAGATTCCTCCACATTACCACTAAAGACAATAGCAGTTTGCTTTGTTGATTTTCTGCCCAGAAACTGCTTCATACCTCTCCAACAGGTTTTGCACTCTCTTATTTTCATCCACCTCTGCTCTACAAAAAATAATACTATCGTCTGCAAACAACAAATGATTGATGTATGGTGCCCCTACAGATACTCAACCCAGAAATTTCCTTTCTCATCCCAGCAATATTCAGAAGAGAGAACCCTCAATGCAAAATAGAAACAGATAAGGGGACAATGGGTTCCCTTGTCTCAACCCTCTAGTTGGTAATAATGGACCCTTAGGATCCCCATTAATTAAAATTGAAAAGGAGACGGAACTTACACAAACATTATCAAATCAACAAATTTATGATGAAAACCCATCACTTCCATAGCAGATTTAAAAAACCCTCATTCAACACGATCATAGGCCTTACTCATATATAATTTTAATGACATGAATCCTTTGTTTTCCCTCATTTTCTGTTTAAGAAAGTGAACTAACTCATATGCTATTAGAACATTATCGGATATAAGACGACCCGGAACAAAAGCACTTTGGCTCTCATGAATAACACTTGGTAAAACAGTTTTGAGCCTATTTGAGAGGACCTTAGCAATGAGTTTATAAACTACATTACATAAACTAATAGGTCTGTAATCATCCATCTTAGAGGGACACTTCTTTTTTGGGATAAGGGATATGTTAGTAAGATTCAAAGTAGAAGGAAAGGACCCTGAATTTAGAGACAGAAGAACTGCTAAAGTAAGAGACTCCCCAACAACATGCCAATATTTTTGGAAGAATACTAGAGACATACCATCAGGACCTAGTGCCGTCATGAGATCCATTTGAAACAAAGCAATCTTCACTTCATCAGCAGAAAACTCTCTAATCAACTCATGATTCATCATATATGTTACTTTCCCAGTTAGAGGTTCTAAAAAATCCAATGAAGTACTGTTAAAAGAGGGATTAGAAGTAGTAAACAATTGCTGAAAATAAGAAAGAATAACTCTATCCCGCTGATCTCCTTCTTGCCATTGACCATATTCATCCTGAATTTTATAAATCCTATTCTTCCTTTTTCGCTGTGATGCTTTCATGTGAAAATATTTTGTATTATCATCACCCTCTTTAAGCCATAAGGCTTTAGAACGCTGTCTCCACAAGACCTCATTCCTTTCCAACCAAATCTGCACCTCATCCCTTGTCAAATTCAGTTCCCCAACTACATCACCAGATAGATCCTTCTCAACCAATTTTTGCAAATTCCTCTAGTCTTTACCAAGTTGCTGCTTAGCATTTCCAAAGGAAAGCTTATTCCATTGTCCTATCTTTATCCCACTTTCATGTATCAATTTTGAAAAACCTCCCATACAGGTCTGATTAGAGACCGTACCCCATACCCCTTTCACAATCTCCTCACAACTAGGATCTCCCATCCACATAGCCTCAAACTTAAAAGGCTTTACAGACCTATATTGCTCTTCATCACCCTCCAGAATAACACAAATTGGAGAATGATCAGAATAGACCGCCACTCCATGAAAAACCTTAGCATTAGGAAAGTAGCTCCACCAAGGAGAGTTAACAAGGAATCTATCAAGTCTTTTACTAACACAATGTTCCCCTGCTCTCCTATTACACCACGTGAATTTATGCCCAGAATAACCCAAGTCCCTCAATCTACAATCATCAACCACTATTCTAAAATCTGTTAATTGTCTCTCAGGTCTAGGTTGCCTTCCTCACTTCTCATGTTGAAACAATAACTCATTGAAATCACCCATGACCAACCAAGCATCCCCATTAAATCGATATAAGGACCTGAGCAAATTCCAGGTTTTAAAACACAAGTTTGTCTCAGGATAACCATAGATAGCAGTTAGAAACCACTGCCCCATAACCAGATTTTCATCTTTAACAACAGCATCAAAATGATTAGTTGAATATGAAATAATTGACAAATCTACATCCCAACCCCATAACAATGCAATTCCCCCCTTTCTACCACAAGAACTAACTGCCAAACAATTAACGAAACCTAGTTTGTACTTACAGAATTCAAACTTCTGAGAAGAAAGTCTGGTCTCCTGCAAGAACACCACATCGGGACCTTCCCTCTGAATAAGATCACAGAGAGTTCTAATGCCACATGGGTTTCCAAGCCCACGGGCATTCTAGCTGAGCATTTTCATAGCATCCGGCGGTGCTGTACAACAGCCACTGCCGATATCTCAGAAACCTCAAACTCAACCCCATCTTGTTGATCGTCCGAGACAAGAACACGCTTTGCTGGCCTTCCTCACAAAGATCCCCTCTTGTTACACTCCTTACGTTTCTTCCCAGCCCCTTTTAGCAGACCACTTTGACCTTTGGCAGTTGATGAATTGGGTGAAGTCGTTTCATGAAGAAACGCCACTCGTTTCCATTTTGGACTAGATTGTCCAACGGGCTTCTTAATAGCAACCGCCCCATCACTCTAGCCTTTAGACTTTAACACAAGATTCAGCCCAAGCCCATTACTATTTTTAGCAAGCTTCTCATCATCCTCAACCTCCCGGGCAGTTACTTCAGTTTGAATACTAGTCATCTGCATAACTGTTTTAACAGTTTCATCCTGGGCAGTTGAAACAGTTTCGTTTGATGCAGTTACAAGAGAGACAGTTATTGGACATCCACCGCCTTCCTTTGCCAGCATAACCACCACATCACCACCCTTAGTTGCAACCCTCTGTTTTTTAGCATCACGGCCTTCCTTTTCCCTAGAAGCAGATGCAGGACCTGTAAAAAGTTTATCATTAGGTTTGTTCTTGTCCCCTGAGAAATGATTATTATACCCCTGCATGAAGCCACATTCCATACGGCAAAGATTCCATAATAGATAGTTTTGAGGAATGTGACACAGTTGTGCACTCCTTATCTCCATGTCCCAAACAACCACAAAGATAACAAAAGTTCGGTAAACGTTCATAGGAAAATCGAACCCAGACTGATTTTCCACCTCCAATTGAGAGCATGGAGCCCCGTAGCAAAGGCTTGGAGAATAGCAGATTAACACGAACACGTAAGAATTCTCCCCAAGCGATATCACCCTCCTCAATATCCACATCCTCAACAACACCAACCTTTGCCCCAAGCAAACGGCCCACAATCGCAGTTCGTGTCATCAGTGGTAAATCATGAAGCCGCACCCAAAAGGATGTAGCCGTGAATTGAATATGTTGAACTTGTTCCCTGCCATCAACCTCCTTCATTAAAACCAAATGCTTGTCAAATGACCAGGGGCCTTCTCGGATAACCTTCTCTTTATCCCTCCTATCTTCAAAATTAACAAGTATAAGATGAGAACTTAAATCACGAAATTTAACTCCCATCATTAATTGTCATGCTTCCCTCGTAGTACTCTTGAAGACATCCCTATTATAACTCTTCTTAGTAAGCAACTTCATAACCAAACACTTATCACCACCAAGGATAGAATCTGGAACCTGATCAGACGCTACCACAACCTCCTCACTTTCCTCTTCGGTTAACGATAGACGCTGGTAAAGATCCTTGAGAGAATCCTCCATTCTCACAATACCCAAAAGAAACAGTGAACCAAAAAATTAGAAACTGCAGATTGGGCAGTGAAAATTCGCCTCTACGTAGGGGAACCTAGAGAGGAAAACCACCTCTATAATTAATGTTAGGATCGAGTCCTTTTAGTTTTGGATATTCACCTCATCTCAACCTACTTAATATATTTAAACACACATATTTACTTATTTATATTCAAACAAATTTCAATAGGACCCACAAAATATTATTATTCATAGATCATCTGAGATTACCAGCATCCAAATGCATCCTTCATCTTTCATCAACAGTCACCTCATTCTCAAAAAATTTACATTTATTATTAATAAAGAATAATAAAATGTATACAAATCATATTTTTAATGCATGATTTAAAAGATAAAAATCAAATTAAATAAGAATCAAATTTACGAATAACTCAAAGAAAGAAATATTAGATATTTATGTAATTTAGGTATAGAGTTATGATAAATATTATATCAAATCAAATCAATAAATTCAATTTGTGCTTTATTTTTGTATTCTTTATTTTTCTTCTTCTTAAAAAGGGGGAGAAGGATACTATCTTAATAACATTCATTACGTGATTATAGGAGTCTCTCTCCGCTATAAAATGTCTTGTTTGAGCCATAATTACTGCCTCAAGGGCGATCCCTTCACCACAACACTCCAAAAATATCTATCTAATCATATTCTAAACAAGGGGTATACGTTTTAACTTTTTGGGAGTTTGAGGGTGTTATATGTCGGTTTTGGTAGTTTAAGATTCAAAATGGAACATAGTTGTATTGTGTTATTCTAGGGAGAGAAGCTCTTCCTTCTCTCTAGAAACATCGTTTGAGGGTTCTAGAGTTAGAGGTAGTAATTTCTCATGTATTTTTATGCTTATGGTGGGTTTTCTTAATAGTTCTTGGTGTTTTGTTGGAGTTTTTCTGGTGTTGCTTGGTTTTATTCAATTGTATCAAGGTTTTTGAGAGTATAGTTATCGAATATCGTTGATGGGATCTAGGAAGGTTGTCCTCATAGAAGCGAAAGTTTTTGAGATTGAGCATGCTGGAAGTAGTGCTATACACATCATTGAGAGGGGAAGGAAAGTGACTAAGGATTTGTATATCAATTTCACTGTTGCGAAATGGGTTGCACAGTCCCTTGAGGGAAGTGTAAGAGCAGATGCTAAGAAGGATTTCATTAAAACTTTTAGTTTTGGCAGCTGTGCTTATATAGCTCAAAGGTCCTCCAATGATTTTGGTAGACATCTAGCCTTTGTGGAATACAGGGGTGGAGGTAGAAGAAGCATCATTATTGTGCCAGAAGACGTTGATGGCCAAGGCTGGAAAAGGTTGGCATTGGAGATTCGTGAGATGTGCGTTGAGGGGAAGAAAGTTATTGTGGAGAAAAATAGGAAGGGTGAAGAAACCAACAATAGACCTGTATCGACCATTGCCATCACTAAGTCTTATGCTGAGGCTGCAGTTGGTGATGCATCAGCCATGGGGGGTGAAGCTGCAGATTTCGAATTGAAGGGCAGGGATGGAAAAGTTGGTGATGCATCAGCCATGGGGGGTGAAGCTGCAGATTTCGAATTGAAGGGCAGGGATGGAAAAGAGTGGAATGGCAGACAAGATTTGAAGGGTACAGAAGAAAGCAAGCTGATTGAGTCTCTTTATTCTTTAAGAGAGGAAGTTGTCGGGGTAAAAGAAGAAGTGGAATCATTAAGAAGGGAAATAAAACTCCTAATGTCAGGTTTGGGCTTGGGCCAAGAATGGAAAGTTCCAAAACAGACCAAAGGAAAGAAAAAAATTGGATTGGGTCGTGCAAGCCCATTGAGCAACAGGTTTTGGAAACCCAAAAGAAATGGGCCAGTTCTAGAAAAAGGCTCCACCAGCTCTGGGCCTTTAGAGACAGGATCTGGGCCTGAGCCCAATGGCTTTCTTCTGTGTGGATCCGGGTTGGCGTTGACCTCAATTGGATCTAGGATGGAGCCGACCACCGTCGACGTAGGGGGACCATTAGCGGCGGCCGAACCACTTCCCGTCATCAAGGCGACCACTTCTGTTGGAGCTCCACCTCCCATCAAGGCGACCTCCTCTGTCGGAGCAGGGGAGTTTCAAGCCCAGGTGATGTCGACGACAGGTGTTGAGCCATCAACGTTCGGAGTCCCACAGATGTTGTCGCCGGTGATTTCTGGGCCACCACTCGCGACGCCTACGGCAACGGAGATCCATAATGTTGAGCTTTGTTCCTCGACGAAGGAAGCAAAGCATCGTGGGGCTATCACGGATCTCACAGTGACTCCACCTGTCGGGGTATCACAGAGTTTGTCGCCGGCGTCGTCTGAGTCATTACCTATCTTCAAGGCGGCGAGTTCTGTACAGTCGTTGTCGGATGCTCTTGGTACAGCGCTGTCTACGGCTTGGTCTGGGTTTAAGGTTCAAGTGGAGGAGCCATCACCTATCAAGGAACTACAGATAGGGTCGCCGGCGTGGTCTGGGTCTCTTCCAGGCTTCATGGAGGCATCCACCTCGACCATATCGAAAGAGAAGACTTCGTCTGCGGCTCAGCTGGAACAGTCTCAGCTAGTGTTGTCCGTGCCTTTGAATGGAAACACTGAACCTGAGGCAAAAGTGGGGGATAGTCCACTGGTTATTTATGAGGCTAATAGGGATAGGGAGGACGAACCCATCCCCCTTAACTCAATCCCTAAGATGTCTGATTGGGTTATCCAGACAGCCATGGATATAAAAAGTATTGTAGGGATTAATTGTGAGGGTTTTGAAGCTGAATTTCTGGCACTACTCACAGCTGTTGAAGCAAGGCAAATTGAGTCTAATTCTGAACAATCCATCAACTTGACAAAGAGGAAAGATCGCGAACTAAGAAAACTTAAGTGGGCAATGAAAGATGATGGTGGAGAGATGAGAACCAGTCGAGAGCGGGGCAAGGGGAGGGGCAAGCGAGTTGTTCCATGAAACCAAAAATAATATCATGGAATGTGAGGGGGCTGCATGAACTTAACAAGCGGCTACAAGTGAGAAACTTACTTCGGCAATGGAAGGGAGATATTATTTGTCTACAGGAGACTAAGTTGGAAGTTATTACAATCCAACTAATTCGAAGCTTATGGAGAGGGCAACATGTAGGGTGGTCTTATTTGCCTTCAAATGGTGCTTCTGGGGGAATTTTAATTATGTTCGATAAAAGGGTGGTGGAGAGGGTGGATGAATATGTGGGAGAGTTTACCGTAGGTTGCTCCTTTGTAAACTTAGAAGATTACTTTAAATGGGCATTTGCTGGGGTCTATGGCCCAAATGTGGATTTGGAGAGAAGGCAATTGTGGGAAGAATTAGCGGGACTTATCACTTGGTGGGAATTACCAAGTTGTATCGGAGGAGATTTTAACATAACTCGATATCCAAGTGAACGGTCTGGAGTATCTAGTATCACTTCGGCGATGAGAGATTTCTCTGATTTCATCTTGGAGCAGGAACTAATGGATATTCCACTATCAGGAGGCACATTCACCTGGACTAACAACCGAGAATTCCCATCTTGGTCGAGGATTGACAGATTTTTATTAACTCCTGAATGGGAAGCATACTATCCAGATGTTGTTCAAAGAAGATTAGCCCGTATATGTTCTGATCACTTTCCAATAATGCTAGAGTGCGGAGGCTTCCAAGGGGGCAGAAGGTATTTTAAATTTGAAAATATGTGGCTCAAAACTGATGGTTTTGTAGACAGGGTCAGAAGTTGGTGGAATGCTTACAATTTTCAAGGCTCCCCAAGTTTCATAATGGCAAAAAAGTTGAAAGCACTGAAACAAGACCTAAAGCAATGGAACGAGCAAGTCTTTGGTAATATAGTTCAACAAAGGGACTCTCTTTTTGAGGAGTTAAAGAGGCTGGAAGGAGAGGAGGAAGCAAGAACACTATCCGAACATGAAAGAAGTCGAAAGAGTCAAATTGTGACAGAATTGGAAAGAATAACTCTGATGGAAGAGATATCATGGAGACAGAAATCTAGGGCACTATGGCTTAAGGAGGGAGACAGGTGTACTAAATTCTTTCATAGGGTGGCAAACTCTCATAGGAGAAACAACGCTATTGATACACTATGGGTAGATGGGGCAGTTTCCTTGGACCAAACAATAATCAAAACCCATATTGAGCAGTTTTATCAACATCTATTATCTGAAGAGCATCATTGGCGTCCAAATGTAGACGGTTTAATGTTTTCAGCAATTGATCAGCAAAATACAGAATGGTTAGAGAGGCCTTTTACCGAAGAAGAAGTGTATAAAGTGGTCAGAGGTATGGCTAGGGATAAAGCTCCGGGTCCGGACGGTTTTACTATGGGATTCTTTCAAGAGTGTTGGGAGGTGATCAAGGAAGACCTTATGCAAGTCTTCCAAGACTTTCATACTAATGCTAGATTCGAAAAGAGCCTCAATTCTACCTTCCTAGCACTTCTTCCAAAAAGAAAGGGATCTATGGATATTAGAGATTATCGCCCAATTAGTCTTGTGAGTGGGGTGTATAAGATTCTTTCCAAAGTACTTGCGAAAAGATTGAGCACGGTGATGGAAAAGCTTATTTCGAGGCCGCAAAATGCGTTTGTAAAAGGTAGACAAATTCTTGACTCTGTTCTCATTGCAAATGAAGTTTTGGATGGTCAGTTAAAATCAAGAGAGCCTGGGTTACTTTGCAAACTAGACATGGAAAAAGCTTATGACCACGTGAATTGGCAGTTCTTACTATATATTCTTAATAGATGTGGCTTCGGGAGTAAATGGCAAAAATGGATAGAATTTTGCATTTCTTCTGCAAGATTCTCGATCTTGGTAAATGGATCACCGGTGGGTTTCTTCAACTCCTCTCGTGGGTTGAGACAGGGAGATCCTCTTTCTCCTTTACTTTTCTTATTCATCATGGAAGCTCTTAGCAAGATGATAGAGGGCTTGGTGAATGGAGGGTTTCTACGGGGCTTTACGGTGGGGAACGACAATCTAAACATCTCTCATCTGTTATTCGCTGATGACACTCTTATTTTTTGCAATGCTCATACTGGACACATCCAAGCATTGAGGGCGCTACTCCTTTGCTTTGAGGCTGTTTCTGGATTGAGAATTAACCTTTCGAAATCTGAATTGGTGCCAGTGGGGGTAGTCCATGAAGTGGAGTCTTTAGCTACATTATTGGGATGTAAGGTATCCTCCTTGCCGCTAAAGTATATGGGATTACCATTAGGTGCCTCCTTTAAATCTGAAAGGATTTGGAATGATGTGGTTGAAAAGGTGGAAAGCAGATTGGCTTCATGGAAAAGGTTATATTTATCAAAAGGGGGCAGATTGACATTGATTAAAAGCACCATTTCAAACTTGCCCACATACTTTATGTCTATGTTCCCGTTTCCTTTAAAGGTAGCACATCGTATTGAGAAATTGCAAAGAGATTTTCTGTGGAGTGGCTTGGGGGATGAGTTCAAGTTTCATTTGGTGAATTGGTCAACGATTTGTACTCCTATTTCTGGGGGAGGTTTGGGTTTTAGACACTTGATGAACTTTAATAAAGCCCTATTGGGTAAATGGTTGTGGAGATACCAAACAGAACGGAACGCCCTATGGAAATTGGTTATAGATTCAAAATTTGGAGAGGCTTGGGGAGGGTGGTGCTCGAATGAGGTAAGAGGCACACATGGAGTGGGGTTATGGAAATTTATAAGGGGACAGTGGGATACCTTTAGGAGACATGAACATATTGTGGTGGGAGATGGCTCTTGTGTAAGTTTTTGGTACGATCATTGGTGTGGCGATCAGAGTCTAAAAGATAGATTTGCTGCTATTTTCGAAATTGCTAGAGTAAAAGATGCTGCAATCGCTGATCTTTTCGTCATCTCAAATGGATTCCCTCAATGGAATATTGATTTCAATAGGGCAGCCCAAGATTGGGAAGTGGAGATTATCTTGGAGTTTTTTGCGACATTGTATTCATTAAGTATGATAAGGGGAACTGGGGATAAGATGCACTGGAACCATACTAAGAAAGGAAACTTTTCTGTTAGATCCTTTTACCACGCTTTAACGAATACTGGGTTGACCATGTTCCCGTGGAAAAGTATATGGAAGACAAAATCTCCTTCAAAAGCGGCTTTTTTTGTTTGGACAGCTTCACTGGACAAGATCCTGACAACAGATAATCTGAGGAAACGCATGGTAATTGTGATAAATTGGTGTTGCATGTGTAAGAAACAGGGGGAATTAGTAGATCATTTACTTCTACACTGCGAAGTGGCTAGGGGCATGTGGGATGATTTTTTCTAGAGAGTAGGTTTGTCATGGGTCATGCCTCTTCGATTGGTAGACTTTCTCGCAAGCTGGCGAGGTATCCAAGGCAACTCACAGGTTGCGGCTATTTGGCGCATGGTCCCTATTTGTATGTGTTGGTGTATCTGGCGGGAACGAAATGCAAGAAGCTTCGAAGATTGTGAAAGAACAATGGAGGAACTAAAATTTTTCTTTTTTAAGTGTTTACTGTCATGGGCAGGAACCATTGTTTGTAACGGTCTTAATGCTCTTCTTTCGTCTGAAAACCCTAACTAGATTTCTATCTTGTATACTACCTGTGTACTTGAGTTTCTCTATTAATAAATGACTCTTATTACCTATCAAAAAAAAAAATATATCTATCTGGTCCAAAGCCTCATCTCATAGTCCAAAAGTCAGACTTTATTATCATAAATGGTTTCAATTTATGTCCTGACTGGAATTCAGGCTTCGTTTGGTTCCTTAACCAAACTCATCTCATCTCACTCATCATTATAACTTTTTCAAATTCCAACACAAAATATAATAAACAATTCAACTTTTTCAAATTTCAAAACAATAAAAATATTCAAAAATAATATTTTAACAATATTTTATTATCTAAACTCAACTCAACTCAACTCATTTCAACAACCAAACGCACCCTTAATCTCAAAGCCATGAAATACCAACTTATACCAACTAAGTTACCATCTTGATCGTCTTTATTTTTGTATTCACGTATCAAATTTATTCTTGGATTATAAGACACACCAGCTGCACACTACTTTATATAGATAAAATTAATTTTTTTTTAAGAAATTATTGAGATAAACCTCTTGGACTTGCGAGGATGAATATCTTCAATTTCTTGTTCAAGTTAGATTGTATAGTTAAAATAACATAATATTCAATTATTAAGATTGATGTGAAATTTGAATGTCCCTAAAATTGTTATGAACAATATTAATTGTTACGTTTATTTCTTCTCAAATTGGAATATCTAATTAAAAAAACACAAAATAATTCTCTGAAATTACAAACTCTATTGTTGTTGCTAGATGACTTTTTATAATAACTTTAAAAAAATTGTTAAATAATAATATTATTATTGTTGTTATTATTTTTATAAAATTTAATTTATAATTATACAACGCCTAAATAGAATTATTCACATAAAAACCAAAGTATGATTAGAAAGGCTGCAATGAAAAGAGAAGAAAATACTGTGAAGTGTAAAAGAGAGGTCCACTCTCCTCTACAAACCCTCCTAGGGTTCTTTCATCTCAATTCTCATTTCCCCTTTAACTCTTCTGAATGTTCACCTCCCAAAAATCAATGGACAAAAACAGGAACAGGAACAGGAATAGGAAAAGACCTCATCTTGAGCACCATCCTTCCTCTTCAACCCCAACTCCACCTCTTCCTTTCTCCACAAACCCACCTCTTTCCCACCATTCTCCGCCGCAAACCCACCTCCCCAATAAGCGTTCACGGCCAGCCTTCGCCTCATATTCTGATGCCCCAGACCTCCATCCCAAAGTCAAGCTCTTTTGCGAAATCATCGCCACCACTCCCTCCGTCTCCGTCGAGATGGCTCTCCAGGATACTGGTCTCCGAGTCACCCAAGAAGACGTCGAACAGGTCCTCAAGTTCTCATATGGGTTCCCCGGCCCCGCCGTCAAGTTCTTTCGCTGGTCCGGCCACCAGCTCAATAATAATCACAGCCCCTACGCTTGGAACCTCCTCGTGGACTTGTTGGGCAAGAATTCCTTGTTCGACGCCATGTGGGACGCCGTCAAGTCCATGAGTAGAGAGCGTCGTTTGCTCTCTCTGGCCACTTTTGCTTCCGTCTTTAGCAGCTATGTCATCGCGGACCTTGTCCAAGAAGCAATCTCCACGTTTGAGGTTGTGGACCACTACGGCGTTCCGCGCGATGTAGTAGCGTTAAATTCGCTTCTGAGTGCGATTTGTAGAGATGGGGAGACTGCGGATGCGGTGGAGTTCTTGCGGTTTGCGAAAGAGAAGATCAGGCCTGACGTAGATACGTATGCGATTCTGTTGGAAGGGTGCGAGAAGGAAGGCAATGTGGCTTCTGCTAGGCAGATATTTGCGGACATGGTGTTTGAGGCGGGTTGGGACCCGGGCAATGTGCCGGCTTACGACTCGTTCCTGAGCACTTTGATCAAGGGCCCTGATGGGGTTCACGAGGCGATGAAGTTCTTCGATACGATGAAAGATAGGCGTTGTTATCCGGGGTTGAAGTTCTTCAAGGCTGCACTCGACGAGTGTTCGAAGAAAGACGATCCCCGTGGAGCCGCATTGCTTTGGGACGCAATGGTTGGTGAAATTGGTTTTAGACCCGATACCCAGATGTATAATTCGCTTATTGCTTTATATTGTCGGTGTAAGGGTACTGATATAGCGAATAGGATGTTGGATGAGATGGTTTACAATGGGTCATTTCCAGATTCACAAACTTATAATGTTCTATTTCAGTTCTTAATGAAGAGCAGGAAGTTAAAGGAGGCTTCGATGATATACAATGAGATGATTAAAAATGAGTGTGTTCCGGACCATGCCAATTGTAGTTCAGCAGTTAGGATTTATATGGATTCTGGGGATTATAATATGGCTATACAAGTATGGAAATGCATGATAGAGAATTATAACAATGACTTGGAGGACACTGGGAATCTATTGGTTGTAGGGTTACGCGATATTAATAGGGCCCCGGAAGCAGTTAAGTATGCAGAAGATATGATTTGTAGAAGAATCAAGGTGAACTCTTCCACATTGTCAAAGCTGAAGCAGAGCCTTGCCAAAGCGGGAAAGCAACTTGTGTATGATGAACTTTTTAGAAAGTGGAATTCCATTAGGTAGGTAATCTCCTATATACATTTTGATGTTTTTTGCCAAGTGTTTCATGGAGGTTCCATGGACCTTGTGAGTCTTTGATATGGTTTTATTCTTTGCCATATCATGCCACCGGAGTATGTGGTTTCATTTCACATGGTTCGGACTTATACCAGAATTGTATAACTTGTGTTAGAAAAATGAAAAGTCAACGACATTGAAACAAGCTATAACAACAATTTGAGAATGCACTGTCTGGATCAGTTGAGAAAGCTTTCTGAAATATTTGTACTTTCTTCATCATATATCGATAATCTTCAAGGAATGGAAGTATGAGCACTACGGCAGCAAAGTATGAAACGCCTTTTTTTCACTAGCTCATAAATTTTTTGCATTTACACTACCACCATTTTAGTAATTTGCTTCATACGACTCATTCTGAAATCTTGAACAATGGAGAAAATACATCCTCAAGGTCTATAAATCACTTAGTCAATAGTTTACTCAAGTAAGTGTAGCTTTGGTTATGGAGCTTTTGTTGGATATACTATTGTTGATATAAAATTTTTGCTTTTCTACAAAGTTTCCCACTTTGGAGGATTTGCTCTATGTGAATGTTTTAAACTACGATCATGTAGTAAGGAGATCAAAGTGATATCGCAGGAAGCAAACTTATACTTCAAACAGATTGCTAAGAGCGGAGCTGACATATTGCGGAAGTCGGCAGACTATTACTAATAAACTAACCATGCCTAGTTGTCCCTCTAGTATATGTCCATGTACTTGGACTATTCCTATTTATCTCATCAATAAATCTCTCAATCAAAAATATGTGTATGTGTGTGTGTGACAAACAAAACAGCAGGCATTAGTGACAAAATTATCAATTCCTGCAACTTTTTTTGAACCTATAAAAAAAGGAGTTGCAGGAATGGATTCTTTTGTTTCCATTTTTTACACAGATCAGAGTATGACTTGTGATAAATAGCTGCAGATTTCTTTTAGGGAAATAGACAATATTTGATTTCTGTTTGGCAATTTCAAAAGAAAGAGGGAAGAAAAAACTAAATGATTTGGGCCTCAAATAGGTTATTAGGATATCCTTGTTGGCACTAGGTCTTAGAAATCACTGTTACTAGAAATTTCAAAAACTGGCTTTTACTGCTTTCTCAGAATGTAGAATTGGATTTTCTTATTGTCTTATAAAGGTTGTTGCTTTCATAAACCACTTTCTAGTTAAGCCCTAGGGGTTGGCTCAAGTGGTAAAGGCCTTGGTCTTGATGGTATGGTCCCTCCATGTCTAAGGTTCGAATCCTCTTTTGTGCAAACAATTTCTAGGGGCCATCGGACTGGAGAATTTTCCCTTGAACTACCTGAGGTGCACTTGCGAGAAACTTCTTGTCGAGGGCTTGTGCACTCCTGGGATTAGTCAGAATTTTGTTCTTGGACACCCGGTGCCAATAAAAAAAAACTACTTTCTAGTTTCATGGAACTGGAGATAAGCATTTTACTTCTATGTGCCTTTTAAATATAATTCAAAATCCATCAAACGCTTCGTTTAATTGCAGCATTTGTGGTTATAATGATAACTGGTAAGGACTTGGAGCCCTCTCCCTCACCTCTTCAAAAGTTATATTGAGGTTGAGGTTGAGGTTGAAGCATCTCTCCAACCTGCTACAAACACAGATTTTGAACTTTGATAAGGGCCAAGCCTGAATTTGTGGAATCATGATA
The DNA here is from genome assembly GCA_029856935.1 of Cyclocarya paliurus. Taxonomy (NCBI): domain Eukaryota; kingdom Viridiplantae; phylum Streptophyta; class Magnoliopsida; order Fagales; family Juglandaceae; genus Cyclocarya; species Cyclocarya paliurus. The sequence continues at coordinate 38,175,617 of CM056946.1, read as the reverse complement.
GCTTACACAGTTTTTAACAACTTTTAGGCAGGATTCATGATTGATAAGATTGAAGTGTTTAATGTTCGTAACTTGTATACATATATATTGCTTGTGAAATGGAAGGATCTCATTAAAATAATCTGCCCATGATTTTGATCTGTTGAAGTCTGTAAATAGTTCCCATTTTTATGCTAAATTTACCACTTTTGAATTGCAATCTTATCCCATCAGCACTCCAATCTTCTTCACTGTCACTTTCCTCAGCACTGATTGTGGCCACTGCCGCCTCTTCAACAGCTTCACCTTCACGATATCTTTGAGTACAGGTTCATATAAGATCCTGCAAATTGAGCATTGACATCTATTCAAGCTGCTGGTGCTATGGATTCAGCAATACTTTGCTTAAACTTCTTTTGGTCTCGAGTCCCGTCTAAGAAGGGGGGATCCAGGTAGAAGCACCGTGCTCTGATTTAGGCATAAATCGGTGAGGATGGCAAGCAGGTCTGGAGGTCTCGTGAATAGACTTCAATACAGTGTTGCTAATCATCCTGTTGGCACTACCATTCTCTTCAGTTCTGCTTTCCTCATCAATTTTTTTTTCAAAAGAGCTTTTCTCCGCATCAATTATGGCTGCTGCCGCCTCTTCAACAGCCTGAGCTGCAAGGTATCTTTGAGTACCAAGTCCATATAAAGTCCCCCAAATTGAGCCTTGGCAAGCAATTCAAGCTGTGCTGCTATTACTATTGCTGCATAGTTGTCTCGGACAAGAAGTAAAATGTCTTAGAACTGATCCTTTTGACACTTGAAATTCTATACTTATTTGGCGCACAAGAATCCTACGGTACTATATCTAATGCACCACTACTGTAGTTGTACCACGTATACTGTTCTTGTATTTATATAATACCATTATTCGACATCATTAAAAAAATAAAAAAAATAAAAAGTAATGGTAGAATATATAATTACTTATATATATACTTATATATGAAAAATGATATCAAGTAGGAAAATAGCTAACCCAGTCAACAATATTGTTGAAACTCATTTAACTCTAATTTTTCTACTTATTTCTTGATTTTTGGTGGCCACAAGTCCAGGACTCATTAGTGCAAATGATATATATTCTTCTTCTCTTCTTACGTTTTTGAGACGTCTGAAATGAAATGCTTCCATACCGCAGTCATGACTCCTGAGTCCTTATCATGAACTTGGCCTTAATTTGAAAAGGTCCAACTGGGTCCACTTTCTTTGGGCTTTCCTCAATTACTTGTAACGTATTTCTTTCGTAGCTCTCTATTTAGAAGTATGGGTATTTTTTTTATCTGTAATCTGGGAGCTGGAGGTGGCTTCCAAATTTAGATTACAACGAAGATTATTCTATTTATTATTATTACTAGATTTTGTTGGTGGGTGGGGGGTTGTTTTCCTTGCTTTTGATCAATCTATCAGAGGCTAGCTACTGGAGAGAATAGAAACAGAAACAAAGACAATGGGAGAAAAAACTAAGGAAGAGAGGTTTGACCAGATAACAGAATTCTTAATTAATGGAAAAACAAAAACAACAATAAAACCCCAGTACTATGACATCACTTGGTTGAATTAAAGATCTGGGGATGGTGGCCCTCGATAAATGGTCGACGATATATAGATGGAAGCAGAAAAAAGCCACCATCTTAGCACATGCTATATACATTCTGCAACTCTGTAACTTTGAGGGAATTGGACAGAACTGAATTTCTAACATATTAGGCAACTATTATCTGGATTTCTAAGAAACTTGCATCGAAGATGTGATTAAAATAGGTACAACAACCCAAAAAAACACTCTGCGGTGGAGCCTATAATCTGAGCTCATCCATATGACTAACAGATACGGTGAATCAAGCTGTGGTGATCACAAAAACAATGATATATATTAGAAAGTGTTAAGGCAGCAGATTTCTCTGTCTCAGATCAACATAGTCAAAAGGAAGATTCTAGAACACTTGAGAATACTCAGAAAGAATAATTTGTAAAATTCTAGAAGGATACCTTGTAACAGAATATAGTGACCTGACTAGCTAGGTGTCACGGTGGTGTGATTCAAGGATTGGATTCTGTTATGAAATTATGTCTATATATTGGACAGCATATGTACTAAAGAAAGTGGAATGGAAAACAGAAAGGCAATTACTCTGCCCAAATTCAATTGAGGTTTTTTCACAAACAGTTTATCCTCACTCTATCTTTAAACAATTCATTATGGTATCAAGAGCCGAAAAGACACGTCCATTCTTTTCTCCTCTTCCTTCTCATAGAGTCACCAGAAAAATCACTCGCGCCCATTGTCAACTCCTCTATCATTAATTCAGCCACACACTTCGTCAAACTTAAGCTTACCATAGACAACTATCTATGATGGAAGGCTCAGATTGTACCTTTCTTAAAAGGACACCAACCTTTTCGGTTATGTTGATGGCTCAATTCCCATGTTTGATGCTTTTTTTGATAAGCTGGTGTTGATGGCTCCATTCCCATGCCTAATACTTTTCTTGATTATAATCCCAATCCAGTGCACACACAATGGGTCCTATAGGATCAATTGATTATTTCGGCCATCAATTCCTCCCTTTCAGATACTGTATTGGCTCAGGTTCTAGACTGTACAACCTCTCGCGAGGTTTAGACCACTCTTCAAAGTCTCTTTGCAACACAATCTTAAGCACATGTGATTCACACACAATATCAGCTTGCCATTCTCAAGAAAGACGCTGAGTTAATCTTTGACTATTATAACAAAGCCAAAACACTGGCTGCTTCATTGGGTGCCGCTGGGCATTCTCTCTCAGATTTAGAATTTTCAATTTATCTACTAGCAGGACTTGACACCGATTATGAGTCCTAGGTTACCTCCCTTACTACAAGACTTGTCCCACTTTCACCTCACCAGATTTACAGCTACCTTCTCAACCATGAGTCACGTCTTGCTCATCAGACTCTATCCTTACTTTCTGGCTTCACTCTTGCTACTCACAATACCACAACCAGACTTGTTCCCTCTTTTGGCTCTCCTGATCGTGGTCGTAATTTCTCTTCCCATGGTGGACGCTGTGGTCATGAAGGTGGCAAGGGAGGTTACAATGGTGGTCGTGGAGGTGGATAGTCCTCAAATTACTTCTCCAACCTTTCTAACAATTGCCCAGTCTACCAAGTATGCCACAAGCCTGGACATACTACCCTCTCATGCTATCATCGGTTCAACCAGTCTTATCAGGCCCCTACCCCAGCTTCTCTTGCTACTAATTTTACTACTTTTCCCCATTAGCACCGTCGTCTCCTACTTGGTTCCTAGACACAGCAGTGACCCATCACTTAACTGTTGACTTCTTCACTCTCAACCTGAATACTGCCCCTTATTAGGGCTCCAACCAAGTTAGCATTGAAGATGAATCTACCTTGCCAATTCAACATGTTGGCTTTGCCCATCTGAATTCTCCCTCTGGCAATTTTCTTTTACAAAACCATCTTCATGTTCCTTTTATGTCTCGCAACTTACTATTTGTTCGCCAATTTTGTCTTGACAATACCATTTTCTTTGAATTTCATTCTAATGTTTTTCTTGTGAAGTATTTACATTCCCGAAAAGTTCTTTTTCAGGGGCCTGTTGAGAAATGGACTGTATGTTCTGCCTCCATCTACTGCTTCAATGACTTCTCCCTTCTCACCTTCTCCTCAAGCTTTTCTTGGTGCACAAACTTTTGCTCAACTCTGGCACTCCAGGTTGGGCCATCCTTCTCCTCGTATCACTGCTCTGACCCTTTGCCGTTTTCAGCTTCCTACCACTTTGAGTGTTGCTTTCTCTCCTTGTTCTGCCTGCTCCCAAACTGAAGCCCATGCTCTGCACCGATTATCTTTACCAATGGTTGTCGTTTTTATCTTTCAATTGTATATGACTTTTCCAAACACATTTGGTTATTTCCTATGCAATCTAAGTCGAATGTTTCCTCTTTAATTCTTGCATTTCTTCGTTTTGTTAGCAATATGTTTTCCGCAAATGTTGTTTCAATTTAGTCTGATTGGGGAGGAGAATTTCGCCCTCTCCATGCAGTATTTCAATCCTGTGGAATTTCTCACCGCATCATTTGTCCCTACTCCCATCAACAAAATGGCAGTGTTGAATGTTGCCACAGACACATTATAGAAATTGGTCTCTCCCTCTTATCTCATATCTCAGTACCTCAGAAGTATTGGACCGAAACCTTTCAAACCGCCACTTTTCTTATTAATCGAATGCCCACCCCACTTCTTCATAATATGTCTCCTTTTGAGGCCTTGATGGGTCAATATCCTGATTATTCATTTTACACATTTTTGGGTCTGCCTACTAGCCCAACTTAAGGCTCTTTAATCACCACAAATTATATTACCGCTCCAAGCTATATGTCTTCATATGGGCTATAACCCAGATCATAAGGGTTATCTCTACATCTCTCTTCGTGTCGAACCTACATTTCACAGGATGTCACATTTAATGAAACAGTCTTCCCCTTTGCACCGAAGCCCAATTCAATATCTCCCCCTCATTCTTCATCTCTGGGCTCTTCTTTTTGTGGGTCATTATCTATTTCTTTACTCCTTACTTCGGCCTCTCCTGTATCTCCCAGTTCTTTTAATAACCCAGCACATATCACAGGCCCATCTCCGACCACTGGCCCATCATAGCCCATAGCCACATCTCAGCCTCACATATAGTCTAGGTCATCTGCTTCCTCAGTCTCTTCTCCCCTTTGATCCACCTCCCCTAATCTCTCACCTACATCTTCACCCATAGAGTCGCCTCACTCCGATCCCTCACCTCCCACGTTGCCACTGACCACTCATTTGATGGTCACTCGCTCTCAGTCTAATATCCACCGTCCTCGTCTTCGTACCAATGGTACTATTCTGTGGCTGCCTCCCAACTCGTCTCTCTCACTTACTGTTTCCACTCCAAAAATGTCCTATCTGACTCTCTCTATACTTGAAGAGCCCTCCTCTTATTCCAAAGCATCCAAATACCTTGAGTGGCGTTCATTCATGAACACTGAATTCAAAGCTCTTCTTCAAAACCAAACGTGGGGTTCCTCCTTCCTCCAATCTCAATGTTCTGGGTTCCAAATGGATTATCAAAATAAAGCATTGAGTTGATGGAACTCTTGAGTGCCACAAGGCATGCCTTGTGGCCAAGGGTTTTCATTAACAGTTTGGCCTCGATTACAATGAAACATTTAGCATAGTTGTTAAACTTGTCACTATTCGACTTCTTCTTTCCATTGTCGTTACCTCTAATTGGCCACTTCATCAGTTGGATATACATAATTCCTTCTTACATGGGTACCTTGAGGAAGTAATTTACATGAAACAACCACCCGAGTTTGTGAATCCAGACTTTCCATCTCATGTCTGTAAGTTAAAAAAATCTATCTATGGTTTGAAGGCTCCTTAGGCCTAGTTCTCCAAGCTTAGTGATAAATTTCTTTCTCTTGGTTTTCATGGCTCTTGCTCTAATTCCTCTTTGTTCATCCTACGAATTGCCTTTGATTATATTTATATTTTGATATATGTTGATGATATAATAGTCACGGGTTCTAATCCTACACTTATCTCAGACTTCATAGCTTCTTTACATTCTTATTTTTCCTGTTAAAGATCTAGGTGTGTTACACTATTTTTTTGGTATTGAAGTCAGTAGGACATCCTCTAGTCTATTTCTTTTGTAGTCTAAGTACATTTCTAACCTCTTACTACGCACCAACATGGTTGTTCTCCACCTATGTCATCGTCTGTCAAGCTCACTGCTTTAGATGGTTGTTCTTTTGAGGACTCTCAATTATACCATAGTGTTATTGGTAGTCTTTAGTACTTAGCTTTTACAAGACCTGATATTTGTTTTGTTGTCAATAAGTCTGTCAGTATATGTATTGTCATCGTCTTCCCCACTGGTAAGCTGTAAAACGTATTCTCCATTATCTAAATCATACTCAACATCTAGGTTTATGGTTTTCTCCTTATTCTTCCTTTAATCCGTTTGCTTTTTCTGATACTGATTGGGTTGTGCCCTGATGACAACAATTCCACTGGTGGGTTTTATGTTTATTTTAAGACTCGCCTTATCTCTTGGGGTTCTAAAAAGCAACCTACGATTGCTCGGCCCTCTACTGAAGCCAAGTACAAATATGTAGCTAACACAGATTGTGAGCTTCTTTGGTTACAGTTTCTATTGAGAGAGCTTGGAATTTTTCTCACTAATTCTCGTACCTTGTGGTGTGACAATCTAGGTGCCACATTCTTATTTGTCAATATTGTCTTATATTCTCGAACCAAGTATGTTGATATTGACTATTATTTTGTAAGAGATTGTGTTGCCGTTAAATCACTCCAGGTTTCCTTTATTTCAAGCAAGGATAAGATAGTTGATATACTCACAAAGCCCCTATCTTCTGCAAGATTTTCCTAGCTAGGATCAAGCCTCACTATCACTCCAATGCAGCTTGAATCACGGGGGGTGTTAAAGTAACAGGTTTCCTTGCCTCATATCAATATAGTCAAAAGGAAGATTCTAGAACACTTGAGAATACTCAAGAAGAATAATTTGTAAAATTCTAGAAGAATACCTTGTAGCGGAATATAGTGACTTGACTAGTTAGGCATCACGGTGGTGTGATTTGAGGATTGGATCTTGTTATGAAATTATGTCTATATATTGATCAGCATATGTACTAAAGAAAGTGGAATAGAAAACAGAAAGGTAATTACTATGCCCAAATTCAATTGAGATTTTTTCACAAACAATTTATCCTCCATCTATCTTTAGAAAGCAATGAGCGATTGAAGTAAAACGCCTCACGAGATGCCGCATGCAATTTACCAATGCTCGATCCTGTACCAAAATCTTCATGATATGAAATTTTATTCCTCTATCCTCCTGAAAACCTCTGTATAAAGCTCAATCACTCTTTAGCCTTTACGCTACAATATTATTCCTTCTCTATATAATCAGCGGCAATTCCAAGAATAAAGGCCAAGCATGCATGGGACCCACATTAAATGTTGGAGGTACAAAATTAATCATCTCGAGTACGTACCCAGTCTCTCGCAAGGCATCATTATTATAGGCAGATCACCCTAGTAATTACCCACAACTACTCAACTAAAATTTCTGATTTCCACTTTGCATGAACGCAGATTTGAGTAAAAAAAATATTCGAGTCAGTGCGCATGCAAGGTAATGCATCACATCACACATACCTAGCTAGCTAGCATGTTTCAGTTTAAGGCCATATGTCCTTATATGTATATATATTATTGCGGCTAAATTCATCGGTTTAGGTTTAAGGCATTGGTCACGATTCATGAACCACCAGCCTAGCTTGGACCCATGCCTAGGCTATATTATATACTTATCTATTCTTTGTAATTAACATTAAATATTTTATTTTTTATGTTTTATTTTTTTAAATTTTGTGATTGGGGCTGAGGGAGTTAGAGCATTAGCATTGGATTCATTAAATTTATTTTTAAATTTTGATGAAAAGTATATGTTTTTCATATATCTAAAACCTTCTTATCCATAATCTCACATTGGATTAGCCATTGGATTCATCAAAATAATAATATAATATTATTTTTTTTCATATTTTATAATCACACTAATCATATGTTAATTAATAATTTAATTTGATTCTTACATTATTATTACAAGATGGTTGGAGATAAAATGTGAATAGAAAAAACTTTTGGAGATTAAAAGTGAATAAAAAATAGATTTGATGAATGAATAGTAGCCTTTCAAATTTGAAGAAACCCATAGATTTACTGTAACTAAAAGCTTTACATTTATGTTTTTGGCTAATCCAATGCAGCTATTTTTTGATGAGATTCATCATATTTTACATTTGACTAAACTTTTGATGAAGCCAATACCAATACTCTTAGAACGCCAACTCAGTACCATTTTTCTCTTACCCAAGTACGTACGTTTCTTTGCCATTGGATGAAGAAGTTTAGCCCAACTACCGGCCATATGATCTCCTAATTTGCCAAATTCTTCATTTATGCAGTGAAAGACTTTCTTTTTCTTTTTTCTAAGAGAACAGTTTGGTTGAAGGGTCACAAGCTGGGCATTAATTCGAGTTTGGGTATTGTGCTCACATTATCTGCAGGGGAGGTTAATTTTCTTTTATAGAGATGTGATTTCCAGGCTTTCTTTGAGAAAAAAATTATTCTCATCATAACTATTTTCTACTTTACATTTCAGATTCATATTTTATTAAAAATATTCTCATATTTAATGAAAAATATTCTCACATTCTTTAAAAAAATTATAAATATAAAATATAAAAATAAATAATGACTAGTATATAATAATTTTTTTTTTAAATGTTACAATTTTTTTTTTAATTTTAAAATAGACGCGCGTCCCAAGATCTCATTAATTCTTTAATCGTGTTGGTGCTTAGTACACCCGTAGCAAATTCTTTCTGTAATTGTACCTTGAACACTGCCTAGCTACTGACCCTATATATATATATATATATATATATATATATATATATATATTGTTGATTTGCTGCTCTTTAATATGGCAGCTAGCTACGTTGAATCTCGAGATGCATGCATGCCCTTGCAAAACAAAATTGCATATGAAAGCTGGAAACAAGCTAGGTTGGTCGATCTAACATGGGTGTAATCCACTGTATAGGAGTCCTTATATTATTTCAATCAGTTAAGAAGAAAATAATAGTGCATACCTGCCTTAATCAAGCAGACAATTTTCGTAACTTCCATTATTATTATTTTTTGCTTGGAATGTTCATCAGTTGTATATATAAGAAGTATTACAAGCACAAAAAGATTAAATAAGAGTAACATGATTTTATATGATATGCATCATATTAAGTTATATCAATTTATAAGTTTAATCATGTGAGATGTCTTTATTAGGAAAGATTGCACAGATCAAGCAAAATCAAATATTCAGAGTCCCAGTTTAGAATCATAGCTGTTACAATTCTGTCATTTATTGTAAACTGTATCTATTACAATATTACAGCCTACGTACATGGGTAATTACCAAATATAGACTCCATAACTTGTGTATATATTTTCAAACAATAGTCAATGAAAAGTGTGGTGATTTTCATTGAAACTATGTGCATATGGTATCAGTAGAGCCAACCTCTTACGAGCCACAGATCCAAAACTCCAAAATGTCATCTTCCATAGATCAAGCCCCTCCTCTTCCTCCCAACACCCACCTGTCTCTTCTACTGAAAATGCCCTCATTGCTCTTAACATCACTACAAAGATAAATGACAAACTCGCACCATCCACTTTTCCTCAATAGAGAGCACAATTTGAAGTTATTCTTATCGGTTATGATCTCCTTGACTATGTCAACGGAGTCTCACAATGTCCCTTCCCTGCGGATACATCCTCCTTGGCCTTACACAAAACCCATTGGATTCGCCAAGACAACTTAATCTGGTCATCAACATTTCCAGCCCAATCAGCATCGGAGTAAGTTGTGAGAAGCCAAGTTGCATCCTTCTTAAGTTGAATATCATGAAATATTGTTTGCTTCAGGTAGTGTAGTAACCTTTTTGCGGTTGTCCAATGGGTGGTTGTGAGCTTGTGCATAAATTGAGACAATTTGTTAATGACAAAAGATATATCAGGATGAGTAAGTGAAAGATATTGAAAACTCCCAATAACACGACGAAATTTAGTGGTATCAACAGTACCATCAACCAGCTTTAAAGATGTACTAGAAGATAAGAGAGTAGACACATCCTTAGCACCTGCCATATTTGTTTTTTACAACAAGTCATGAACATATTTATGTTGTGACAAAAATAGACCTTCACGAGTAGGAATAACTTCCACTCCGAGAAAATAATGAAGGTTTCCCATATCTTTCAACGAAAAACTAGCACCAAGTTTCTCAATTCTAGATGTCACAAAGCTGGAGTTATTTTCTATAATGACAAAATCATCAATATATACCAGAAAATAGCATATAATCAAGCCGCATTGATAAATAAATAAAGATGAATTTGCCTTAGAGTTGTGAAAACCAAGATGCAAAAAGGCAACCTTTAGGGCAAAGTACCATGCCCGAGAGGCCTATTTAAGCCCATAAATGATAATATCTTTTATGATCCAAAGAATGTAATTGCCCATGCTTTATCTCTAAAGAAATTTCACAAGGAGTGGAGATCTAATTCAAGCTCAAACCCGGATCCACAATGCAGTTGGAAGCCTCCCCCTCAGGTTTTCTTAAACTCAATGTAGATAGTGCTATGTTTTTCAATCAACACAAGACAGGAGTGAGTGTTATCCTTTGAGATGAGAAATGTGAAGTCATCATGGCTGTTAGCAAAGTTGAAGAGGAAGTTGCTCACCCAAAAACAATCGAACTCCTTACTATGTTTAGGGGCTTCAATTATGTGTTCACAAGGGCATCTTATTCTTGAAAGTGATTCCTTAATGATGATTTAAGAACTACAAACAGCAAGTTGCTCTTTATCTTTACTTGGGAATTTGCTTAAAGAAACACTAAGTTTAATGTAGTCTTTTGACAAGTGCCAAATCCAGCATATCCATAGGCAAGATAATGAGGTAGCTCATAGACTTGCCCGTTATACTTGGAATGTAAAGGCTATAGAGTTGTGGGGGGCAAATGTTCCAATGTCGGTATCACAAGCTGTATGGTTTGATACGAACTCTAAGTAACTCTTTCATTTTATTAATGAAATGATTTCCTACCAAAAAAAAAAGTGCTTACGAGATCAATTAATGCACATGTCGCTGATGGAGAATCAGATAGGAATTTTGATGCGTAAGAAATTAAGCAACTTAATTCGATCCCTTGGGAAATAGACTACGTACCTTATATATATGGTGCTATATACTAGGCTTGTACAGAAAACGCTAGGACCCAGCCTATCCGTGCGACTTGGATTGACCCGACTAGAAAATCAAGTTGCAGCAACTTGCGGGTCGAACTCGCTGAAACCGACGAAAAGAAGATACTTCTTCTCATTGACAAAACGAAACCAACTGACGACTCTTCTTTTCGCTTTTGCTTTGCTTGGAAGTCTCATTCGCATCTTGAATCCCTTCCTCTTTTTGATCCTTGTCGTCATCATCGTCGTCATCATCTTCATCATCATCTTCGTCATCGTCCTTCACATCCTTGACGACAACCTCATCTTTATGAAATTCAGGATTTTTCTTGGGGTCGTCGGTGGCGAGGGCCTGGGGCACAGTTTTGGGCTTGACGAGCTCAACTACTGGTCCAGGTGACATGGCTTTTCCTACTGCTACTTTTGGAGAATTTTGTTTCAGCTTGAGCTATGGGGATGAGTAAAGGAAAAGTGGAGACTCAACACTTGGGGATAAAACGTTCAACGAAATCCATTTCCTAAAAATCCATTTCTCTTTCGTAAGTAAATCCTTCAAAATTCCATTTCCATTTCAATGAAAACTTATTGAAACTGACCAAAAGAAGATTCTTCCTTCTCCTTGACAAATGAAGGGTTCCTGCTCATGTCGACTAAAGCTTTCCATAAATTACACCAGCGTCAACCTACACGGCCACGATGCTGGTGTTGTTTAGGCTAACAACCTAGCTCTGGTCAAGCGACTCGTCTACTATTTCGAGATTTTCGTGAAGGACACTAGGGCCAAAGGCCAGATCACTATATAAGATGAAACATTTAGAAAATAGGGATACTGATAACATCGATTTGAAATGATCAATAGGGCAATCAAAACCGAGCTAATTTACCCAAAGTTTATAGCTAATTAAAATAAAAGGGGAACAAGAAAACCACACTCCTTCTGAAGCTTCTTCTTCTTTCGATGAATTTGTGGTTGAAAATGAGAGACCGACTTCCACTCTCAGGTAGGGTTGGCCCATATTGGGTTGCTTTCTTCTTGAACCATGTCGAGTCGGGCCAATCCATGAACCGGGTTGGTCAGGTTGCAGCCCTACTCTATACTCTGAAAGGACCTCACTCATGCAAGGAATAATATTCCCAAATTTTCATGGGAAAAAACCATTCCTCATTGCTATTTATTATAATTTCGTGGTGAAGTATGCAGTAGTGGGTCCAACTTCATAAATTGCTACGTCTCAACGGGCATAGTTTGCAATTAATTTTATTTTTTTATTTTTTTTAATGTATGTACGATCCAATGGCTCTTGCTTCATCCTTCTTCTGGCCGAGGAATTTCTTGGCATATGCCACTTGCATATATGTTTCTCTTGGATAAATTATACACACGTATGTGTCTATATATATATATACATATATATATGTGGGCGCGTAAAAAATATTGTTTTTTTATTTTAAATATTTTCATCTCCAATATTCATATCTATTATATATGTGATAAATTTTAAATAACTGTCAATTAAATGGTGGACACATAAAACTATTTAGAATGTTACAATTTAGAATAAAAATTAACAATATTACGCTATTTTATATATATATATTTATATATCAACATCTTTCATTATGAGCCGCCATTGTGTTTTTTCCTTAACCGCATTTGGATCCCACTGGTTGGAAATTTTTACTAAAAAAATGAGAAAAATAGGAATATCGTTAAAAAGTAGCACGTGTAATAAGTATAAAATGTTTAAGTTTCACCTGGCAATTAAATATGTACGTAATAAGCATGAGTGGTAATTAATAGATATTAGCATGGTTGGACCCCATTATAAGCTGATCATATGCTTAATTAAGCTTTGGCGTTGAGTAGTTTCCCAATATTTTATATTATGATCATGATCCTGATCTCACTAAAACATTTTCTAAGAGGAATATCTCCTTAAAAAGATCACATAACCCCATATAATTAAAGAAAAAGTAGAATAATTATATTTCTATGGACTTATAATTTTATTACCCTTGTCTTCTACTTGTGTTTTAAATATATATATATATTTATGAGCATATATAATACATTATATTGATTTTACAATAAAAATAATTTTACAATCTAACGTATTACATCAAATTACGTCAATTTATAAGTTTATTTTTGTCAAAATTTATTGTGGCTAAAACATTCCTGGTACATATATATCTTTGGGTTACGATATTCGACATAATTAAAACACATGTTAAGGCAATCGCAGCTAGGATGTTCTATACTTTTATCATCTCTCTTTAGTACAATGCATTATAATTAATTAAGCTATTATTTCCATTAATTTTTACATCGGCTATTGTTTGCATCTACTTAGTACATATAATATTTACAAGATTTGCAGGGCAACTATCATGTCAACGGTCGAGGAAGCACCCAACCGACGTTTACAGTGGGTGTGATACTTTGTCCCGAAACGACACTTCTTCCAGCTAGTCTTTCATATCCATTAATTTCACACTCGATCTCCTAATTCTAATTAATAATAATTTTTTTTAGAAGAAAACGGTATCCTAATTTTATTGATAACTATCATTTGTGACGAAAGAAAATCGTAATTATAACAAGATTCTTGAAGGCTACATTATAATCAAGAAGGGCCAAACCTAGACATCAAAATGACTAAGACATCTGATTACAAAGGCTTAATAAAAATTACAATAGGTCAAAACTATATTATGAAACTTCTAACCCTAGACAAAACAATAAAACCTGCAAACAAAATACACGACAAGTAAAGATTAGAAGAACAAATGAAGAAAAACAGATTGATCTGATCATAGCATTCCCATCATGATTACAATGTTGTAAATGCCTCAGAGAGTGAGCCAGAGCAGTAGCACAGATGAAACCTAATTACTTGTGCCATACACAATGACTTTGCTTGCACCTTCAAAAGAAGGATTATTTTATAGAAATCCAAAATCTTTAGATCATAATTGATTTGCTTTGTAGGTCCAGTCTATTAGGTACCGACAGCTGCCTCACATGCAAGGGACATATATCTTCATGATTATCCAATTGCCTTAATTTTTTTGACCAATTAATCTTAACTGAGAGGCGACCAACCGTACCAGAGAGCCCTCCTTTTGTCGCACGATATTTTGGGCTCCATGGACGAGAGAAAGAGATGAAACAAATTTGTTAGCTAGGGAACCAAATTGGGTCCACTTTTTTGTGATTAATTAATATAATGGTTAAGTTAGTAAGTACTAGCTAGCTTAGCCATGCATGCACCCTGGCTTGGCTCAAGCTTAAGCCAGCAGCTCCTTGAACATGTTGCACATTAATAATGTTACATGCTATTACTCATTGCCCTCGAAAGAATAAGTAACCGACAAAACATGAGGAAAAAGGAATAAAAAGACACATAATTATAGAAGTGGTTACACTTGTGGGTCTTTCCGTTCACATTAGCCTGTTTAATCAATGTTTATTCATATATTTATGATTGAAAACAAAACTAAACACTGTAATAGTCTTATGATATTTATGATCCTAATTTTTATAAGTTCAGATCGATCGTACTTATTTGATTTTTTTATCGGCTGTGCCTTACGGCCACTCCTTGGTTTTCTTATTTCACAAGTATTCAAGAGCATTTGTGTCCCACTTTTATTTAGAAGAATGGTTGAAAATCATGTCTCCAATCATGTACCTTTTCAATAAATTGGGGAATGATATTTTTCATCTTAAATTTTATGCAAAAATTTTATGTAAATTAGCTTTTGCATAATATTTGTATACTCTATTAGTATGATTGGTTAAATTATTGTATTCAGTTACATAGAATAAGTAAAAAATACGCAAAAATAACTATATAACTGAAGTCAATTTTATGTCATAACTTATGTGACATATATTAGGTAGTTTATGTTTAAGTGACAGAATATTAAATTAATTAAAATATGTTATATATTAAAGATGATAAAATTTAATAAAAAAATAGAGTTGTCGGCTATGATCGTTTGAAAACTTGTACATGGCTGCAAAATTAGATTACAAGTAGAGAACATGAATAATAATAATAGGTTACCTATGTACCCAACAACGCTCGCGTATCAGACTCTGATGATAATACGCAGGCTTTACAGATGAGTGAAGAAAGGTGTGTGGTGGATTTAAATTTTGAAACTGAATACAATAATTTTGATCATACTTTTATTAGAGACTAACAAAAAGGAGTCGTAATCTGACGGATAACTATGGTTGGTTTTGAGAATTGGCTCAGGGAGCATATTTACGAGCCCAGTAAGAGAGGTTCCATGACAAATCCTAGCAAAGTTGGGCTGTCAAGAGGGGTTGTTGGAAGTTGGATGGTGTTGGCTGGTCACCAAACTACAAAATTCAGCTTAGTATAATTCTTTTTATTTATTTATTTTAATCTTAATCAATCAATGTTATCTTTATTCCAAATCCAATTCTAAAGGACCCTCACAAAGTCACAAGCTTTCCCTTTACCTCTTCACATCATCATGACACTGGCCCCTCACGTTCTTCACCAAACCCAAAAAAAAAGAGAAAAGAAAAGAAAACCCTGTCAATCTCCCCCTCTCTCTCTGTCGATTTGGATGATTATTGTGTGGTATCAATTTCTTAATCCAATTTACAAAATCCCATAAAAAAGCTACAACTTCTCCTTTTCCCTTGGCACTGACCGCCTCTCTTTCTTCTGTCAACATCCAAAATTATCCATGGGAATTACCTTTGCGTGGGTTAACGCTAGCCCACTTTTGTCATTAAAGATCAAGCCCCCCTCTCTCTCTCTCTGCGTTTGAGCATCGACTGATTCAACCCACGGTCCTCTTCTTAAAATATATGCATTACTCATAAACAGATAAACAAACACCATGTTAGTGTATAACCACGTTCTTTCATCTGCTTGGGGGACCAGCACCATACACCTATCCTCCCTACATTTTCACCATCTCCCACTATAATGTAGCATTTCTTTATTCCAATTCCATGTTATATATATTGCCCACACCAGCTACCCATCTCTCTCGGTCTCTTTTTCTGTACAGAAATTCTCTCCCCCACCCTGCAAGCAAAGCAGCTTTCACTTTGTTTTCGTTTTTTTTTTGGGGTTCGTTCTTTACCTTTCTTTATATTTCTCTCTCCTTTTGGTTTCTGGGTTTCCGTGCTCTCTCATTGAGATCTGCTTCAAAATGGGACTTCTCCAAGGCACTTGCAGTAGCTCAAGGGAGGCACCTTACGGCCCGAATGACTCTTCCGCTCTAGCTAAAGGTCACTACTGTGACTACAATGAGCACAAAGTCAAGTCCATTTTGAGGAAAATGATTTGGGAACTTGGTTTGGCACGTTTTCTTCCAGCTCGCCTCAGGCGAAGCTCTAGCAAGAACCAGAGCCAGGCTGACCAAAACAACAGCATTAGCAACAAGAATTTGGAACACAACAAGGCATGGCTGCTCGCAGAGTCTGGTGGGTGTGGTGCGGAGTTGACAAATGCCGAGCCACAATCGGTTCATTCATCTTTCAGGTTCAGTTTTTGCTCCCAGGTTGAACTCGATACTCTGAACATGAATTCGTCGACTGCTGCTACCGTTTTGATGGTGAATTTGGATAGTGGAATGACGGAGTCTCGAGCAAGAGAACTCAAGTGGCGCAGAATCGAGTCATTGGAGAGGAGCATTTCTCCAGTGGCCCATACTCTGATCAGATTCAGCTATGGTGAAATTGTTTCGGCTACTCGTAATTTCTCGAAAGGTACTGTAATGGGTTTCGTTTGTTTGAATCAAATTTTGTTTCTTTCTATATGATTGTAAGTGATTTTGTTGTATTGGTAGGCAGAGTTTTGGGAAGAGGGGCTTTGAGCTGTGTCTTTAGGGCGAGAGTTGGGCTCTTGAGAACGGCCGTGGCGATTAAGCGATTGGATAAGGAAGATAAGGAATCTGCAAAGGCATTCTGTAGGGAATTGATGATTGCTAGCTCTCTTCACAACCCAAATGTTGTTCCTCTGGTGGGTTTTTGTATTGATCCAGAGGAGGGCCTTTTCTTGGTGTACAAGTATGTCTCTGGTGGAAGCTTAGAGCGCCACCTGCATGGTATGTTTTGAAGGTCTTTTATTTGGGAATTTGATTTGGATTTGATGAGTTTGAAGTGATTTTGTGACACACGTTTGCAGGGAAGAAGAAGGGCTCAAGAGCTGGTTCTTCACTTCCATGGTCTGTGAGGTATAAGGTAGCTATCGGGATTGCAGAGGCAATTGCATATCTACATAATGGAACTGAGAGATGTGTCGTTCATAGAGACCTCAAGCCCTCTAACATTCTCCTTTCTTCAAAGAAGAGACCGAAGGTAGAGGGGCATTTTCTGTTGGGTTTCATTTAATTTCCCACTTAACTTATGGTATTACAAGTCGTTCTGATGGATAATTATGTGCTGACGGTGTTGTTCAGTTATGCGATTTTGGATTAGCTACGTGGACTTCTGCGCCATCAGTTCCTTTCCTCTGCAAAACTGTCAAAGGAACATTTGGGTATGATCTCAAGGAAACTTCAAGAAAGGAAATCTTTTCGCCGATTGTTACATAAAGACTTGTTTTTCTTTCATGAATTGAATCGAACTATATTCGCAGTTATTTGGCTCCTGAGTATTTCCAGCACGGGAAAGTATCCGATAAAACTGATGTATATGCTTTTGGGGTAGTCTTACTGGAACTCATTACTGGCCGGAAGCCAATTGAAGCAAGAAGGCCACCGGGAGAAGAAAACTTGGTCCTATGGGTAGGTTAAACTACCGCTTCTTTTTAAGTTGCTTTCAATTCCATTGACTTTGTGATGTACTGGTTGTTCCTTATTTGCTTCTCATATTGGAAAAAGAAAGTTCTCCAATAACAAATTATTGTCCATAGCCCAAAACGGTCAAACACACTCATTCGATCAGGTGGACCACTCAATCGGTAAAGAATTTATAAATCAATGGTGTCCCAGACTGCATCAGTTTCTGATATATTAGATAATCTCTCCATTTGATTAGTTATCTGTAAAGATTGTTTTTTAATGGGATCAACACTTTTCTCCATAAGGAGTCAGATATAAATGGGTGAACACCATATATGACCTTGGCATATAGCTATTGAACTGTACAAAATTGTTCTCATGACTAGGAGTATGAGATTCTTTATGCCTTGCCAAAACTGTTTGGTGCTGCACCTTGAATGTTGCATTTTAAAGCAGACAATTTAGTTTTGCGTCCACACTGAAACTAATAAACTTCCAAATTGGATTGAATTTGAAATTGAGCTTTAGACATTTGGTCCAAGGAATCCCCTCGTTCCACAGTTTTTAAGATTCATGGACGGCTTCATTAATTCTTTAACTGCACTCAGATTCTCTAAAGCCACTGGTTTTATACTTTTAGTAGCCTAAAATTAGTTTGAATTGCACTCCCAGAGGTTCTTGCATGGTTTCTAATTGGTGGAACCCAAAATATTGTAGTTTAACTTGCGTAGTCCCAGACAACTAGATTTCTCTATGAATAGTGCCTTTTGTTAACTTATGGAATTGGAAAGCTTCTGGCAAGAGGGAATGGAAAGTAGAGAAAACTATACCAGGACACCTGACTGGTATTTGCATGTTTCAGTTCCTTGCTAACATGCATTTCTCCAAAACTTCATTTCTTTACATGAATTCGTGTTCCCAATACAGGCTGGCTATTTTGTGCTGTTGATGACAAAATTAAGCATTTATATCAATAATTCTATGTGCAAACTACATCATAATGACCAACAATTCATCTGACGACAACAAAATATTCTGTATGCTTGCTTTTTATAATCTTAGCACCAAGGAGGAGGCCTATTCTCAAGTCTTAACTGTTTGAAGAAAAAAGGGAAATTATGAAACCTTCATTTTTGTCTAAGTTGTTAACAGTTATTCCACTTACTAGTGTTTCCATCTAGAAATCATGTCTTATATGAGAATAAGATCTCTAAAAACTTTATGAAGCACCTAATCCAGGAAGATCTCGTTTGTATATTTCCTCTATAGTCCCAAGACTTCTTGGCTTTTTAAAGTAAGAATCAGATTATCTAAGAATTTGATGGTGAATGAGAAACAAATCTGATCAGAGTTTTCTCACTTGGAACTTTATTCAGATTGACAGACTTCTTGGATGAATTAGTGCTTGAACCTAATTTACACAGAATTTAAAGCGGTGTTTAAACACAGATCTTATTCAAATCTACTTGGTACCTGTAGGCAGTATACCTGTGGTTTTTTTCATTCACTTGCAAAAGAGTTTACCACCACCTTTGGGAGGTATTTTTGTTTTTGTGGGGGCAGAAATTCAAATGCTTTTTAAATATCTTTGCTTGATATATTTGTAGAAGTGAAAACTTGAAACGATGAACTTGACATTCTTTTGCAGGCAAAGCCCCTCTTGCAGAAAGGAAAAGGAGCCATTGAAGAGTTGCTTGATCCACAGATCAAATGTACCTTGAAAAATTCGAATCAAATAGCACGAATGATTGAAGCAGCAGCTTCCTGCGTAACCAATGAAGAATCTCGGAGGCCTGGCATTGAAGAGATTATTGCTATATTGAAGGGTGAAGAATCAACACTTTTTTCCAAAAGGAAGAAGCCCGGTTTTCTGGGAAACGGATGTGTTATTGATTGTTACCCTCAATTACAGCAAACCAATAGTGAGATGAGAAGTCACTTAGCATTGGCAATGCTAGGAGTTTCTGAGTTTGAAGATGATGATAATTTTTTCTGCCGATGAGGCATGTGAAATTGAATTGAACTTTCTGGATTTTCCGATTTTTCTTAAAAAGTTTTTAAGAGACAGAAGTTAGAAGTGGAAGAGGGTTGAATTTGTAAATAGAAATAGGAGTCTATTGAATGATTGGTGTGTACATATCTTCAATTACCTGTCCCTTTTCTACGAGGGAAAAGTGTAATTAGATCTTTTCAAGTTCAGAGTTCCTATGGCTATGAACCTCATTTGATCTTGAAACATGGTTGCATAATTCTAGCTGCCTGTTGATTCAATTTATTAAAAGGAAGTCCGGTCTACAGGAGTGAAAGAGAATATTAGAACAAAAAAAAATGATGATTTAGCCATTAACATATGTTAATGGCCCATGATTTGGTTAGTGGGAAAGGAACGAGTGTGCAGCACAACATGGCGTCATCCTCGTAAGTCGTAAACAGGGGTCATTATGACTTATGCATGGAACACATACGCTAAAAACCAATACTTGAATTTAAGAACAAAGATAAACCACAATATGATTTGGTTATCCAAATAAAAAATCTGAATTCAAGAGTAAAAATGAACGAACAAGTATTGTATTTTGCAAAGAATGAAGATATATGACCAAGTCCAAATAAGATAGATTTTCGGCACAATTGGGCCTAAGATACAGACTGGTCTAGCGAACAGTAACAAACATTCATATCAGAATACAATAAGTAATTAACCACCAAAACAATTCTATCATGAGAAAAATCCAAATGGACCCTCATGATCAGCTCAACTCTACTAGTCATGCAAATGAATAACAGATAAAATATGGGGAAGACATGGAAAGAAGATCACTTAGTGATTAATTAAACTTTAAATACGTTGGCTGCAACTTCCTTCAGCATGTCAGGATTAGCAATGGCAAACGCCATGAATTCTTGGTACGAAATGAACCCATCACCATCAGTGTCAATCTTGGACATCATACGTTCCACATCATCGGGTGTGACCGAGCTAATATCTTTCAGGGCATGCCCAAGCTCCGCCGCTGAGACTTTGCCATCACCATTGGCGTCAAAGTGCTTGAAAATGAGGTCACGTTCAGCAACGACCTGTGAATCATCAGCCATTTCTGTTTTGTTGCGTTGGTGATACGACACTGTATTCTTTGGTTTTGGTTTGGAATGAATGGGAGATTGAGATGTTGGAATGTTGAGGACTTGGGATCTTAAAAAGAGATGGTTTTCCAAAGGTTAAGGCCGTCCTCCATTCTCGTGGTTTTAGCATAAGACTCGGATCACCTATCAAATGTAACCCCAACAGTTCTACTGAAATTAAGGTACTTCTTACATACATCAAAATAACCAGTCCATCCACTAAAGGGTTCCATTTACCAGATACAAGAGAATCGAGATGGGGTTGCCTACGACGTACATGTCGCATAGAGATTTTATTTTTATTTTTTTATAAGAAGAGGATGGTACTGAATAATCAAAAGATCCAAGAACCAAGAAATCGTAAAAGACCTCTCCTAAATAGACGCTTGGTAGTTACAAGTGTTCAATGAATCCAAAAATTAAGGTATCGTAAAAACCCAATTTAAAACAAGAAAATAAAAATCATTTATAACTTAAAATTGGCAGACCCAGGGACGTTCACATTTCCTATGTATTCGCTGCAATGGAGATGATTTACTATTTTAACGTGAGCAAGTCTGACTAAAACCTCGATCATCAAGTGCGGGTTGTCAATTAATTATTAATTTTCCTATCTTATATTCTTTGTTTTACTGGTCGACCGAATTACCTACTAATTTATCCAAAATAAGCAGAGCAACATAGCCAACCAGGGGGAGAAAACGGAAGGAAAATCTATAATCCAACTTCTCTGATAGTAAATCTCTTGTCCTTCCTCCAAAATTCATAAAAAAAAAAAACTTGAACAACATATATCCAGTCTCAGTACTAGCATAACCTCAAAACCTAGATATATTTGCCTCCTAAGTTTGATCTTATCTTCGATGGCTAACAATAAACAATGTTGCCTCTATTGGATGTGGGACGTCCAATTCCAACAGGAACTGTACCCAAGCCAAACCCACCGCTGTTGTGAAATCATCATTTATCTCAAAAGTTTAAACTGACGAAAAGAAGTAGATTTTATTATTTATTTTATATCTTAATGGTTGTATCCCTCCAGATATATATTCAGTCCAGCTGTTTTTTCCCATAGGTTATACCTATTGTGTTGACAAACATCTCGAGTGTTTTTGATTACCAAAGAGCTCTTATAGAAGATCTGTTGAATCTGCTGGAATGCAATAATCAGGAATATTAGGCTAAGGATTACAGTACTACAAGATGGGAAACTAACGCATATGATGAAATGATCATTTATTATCAATTTTTGTTCACTCGGCTATATCATCGTCAGTGTTCAACAAAGAGCAAAGAAACAAGAATGTGCTTACATAAGTACAGAGATTCCAATATAAATCTATGTTGCACACTGAAGCATGGCATTCAGCACTGCATCTCTGATTCGCACCTCTCTCCATCACAGTCAGTGTGCACCACAAGCATTAGCAAACTTTAGAGCGTCGTCTCTCAGCAAGTCCTCTTTCTAAAATTTAAATACGATAGATGATCACCAACCAATTATTATGGTGCAGAGGCACTACACGGCTGTCAAAGAAGAGACCCTAATTATGTCAATGAAACAAGGCTACAGACAAGTAACGTTATCAAACTTATTTCTGGTTAGGACTTGGAAAATGAGAATCTGGTAAGATGATATTAGCTCCAGAATCAACTCGTGGGTTGAGAAGCATTGCATATAAAATGAAAAGAAAAATAACATAACCGAACAAAAAATGTGGCTGGTTGATCATGTATCTGAGGATTTTTCGAACAATTAAAATAAAAATCAAGCGAATTTCATTACGATGCAGGAGTTCTTCACTGTAGAAGAAATATGGTGAAGAATATATATACAACCATGGACTAATTGATGAAAGTGGATTTATTAGGTGCCTTCTAATTAAAACTCAAAATATCAAGATGATATTATCAAGGTAGTTACCCTGTAAGAGATGTAGATTATGTACTTTGGGATTCTCAATTCATTTTTTTCCCGCTGTTCTAGAAGAGAGGCAGGTACAAGGAAATGCAAAAAATTAAAATTTCTGATTAATTATTTTAGTGAAATAAGATAAGTGAAGAAGAGATTTCTTTTCTAACTAGTGGAGAAGATCCATACGATGATACAATCACACCAGCATCCTTCGCAGCTTTTGCTGCAGAGATGTGGGCTGACTTGCATGGTTCAGTAATGGAAGATTTTTGCCTGCCACCGGATAGGGGGATAAAGAGAGATGCATCAATAATTTAATCGGTGAATACTTGGGGGAGAATGAGGATCCATCTAGCATGGACATAAATTTGACATGGGGTGTCAGTTTTGAGCATAGGAAGGATGGGCTCAACAAGGTGTTAAAACAAACGTCAATCCTGGGCTTGGTTGCCAAAATGATTGACGAGATGTTTAAATGTTGGTGTAACTAATAATACTACACAAGTTTTAAATTTGGAGGCTCACTGTTTCATTGTTGATTATGTGTAATTGAAACGAGTTATTTTAAGCATAACAAATAGGATTCTTGAATCGAATAGCTTCAGCCTTCTTCTGTGAAATACCTGTTCTTTTATAAGATCTTTCTTTCTATTATTATAACTATAGTCTTTCCTGATATTGGTTTAGATATAATGACAATTTTCACTTACCTTCCTAATTAAATCAAAATCAATTCCAGCCTCTTGAAGCAACATTTCAGCACTAGGGTTACGGGAAAACATGAACTCTCGCTCCCCATCACTACTCAGCGTAACAAATGCTAAAGCAGTTCGTGCACCAGGATCAAAACGCCTTCCTTCATTGTTCACATTATTCTCCTTTAATATATCAGCAAGCATGTATCCAAATTCTGTTGGGGTATATGTGGAGACTGGTTTTGGAGCTGAAAAGGTGTTTGCTGAAAGTTGGCTTGACTGTTGGCTTGAGCCAAAGTTCGCTCGAGCCAAGTCAAGTCCGCTCGAGCGAACTTAGGCAGAGAGGTACGCTCGAGTCCCGCTCGACACTCCGCTCGAGCGAGAAACAAACCCTAGTGTTCGCTCGACCCTCGCTCGACACTCCGCTCGAGCCAATGTTCATTTGGTTGTTCGCTCGAGGCGTGCTCGACACGCCGCTCGAGCGAAGTATGCAGATTTGCCAGGATTAGGGTTTCCACGCCGTGTGCTATATATATGACATATTTTGACATGTCTTTGACGGCCTCAAGTATATTTTGAGAGAGAACAATTGTCTTGTGAGTGCCTATTGTGTGAGAGAGCAAAAAGCCCTAAAGAGTGTGAGTTGAGATTGAGTGATTGTAATATCCTCTGATTAATAAGATTTCTGCAGCTCTGTGGACGTAAGCAATTTGCCGAACCACGTATATTGTGCGTCGTGTTCTTGATTGTGTCGCTTTTACTTTATTTGTCATCGTTGGTGTGTGTGTTTTGCATAAACATTTCACAACAAATTCATCTTCTCCAACCTGTGCACACCATATCTAGAGTTAAAAATATAAACATGGAATCAGAATACAATCAGATAGAGGACCTCCTTTAAACCACAACAATCAGACACCCACAAAGACCAAGAAAAGGGTTAGGAGTAGGAGGTCAGCTTAAAGTAAAAGTGGCTACATTAACATTCAAGCATTAAATTATTATCGCGCCTCCCTTATACCTTACCAACCGCGAAAAAAAACCAAGATATCTGTACGCGTATGTTGAAAGCAATACCTTCCCCATAAAAGCTGATGTGCCACCAAGACGAGCTATGCCAACAGCAACATTAGCAGGTGCACCTCCTAAAAAAGGGCACAGAAAAAATGCACAGGAAAAAAAACGCACTGAAAAAACAAACCCAAAGGGAAAAACGCACTAAAAAAACCCACATAAAAAAAACGCACTGAGAAAAAACGCACTGAAAAAAAACTCTTGGGGAAAAACGCACTGAAAAAAACCCACAAAAAACACGCACATAAAAAAAACGCACTAAAAAAACGCAAAGGGAAAAACGCAAAAGGAAAAACGCAATGAAAAAAACCCACAGAACAAAACGCACATAAAAAAAACGCACTAAAAAAACGCAAAGGGAAAAACGCATTGAGGAAAAACGCACAGGAAAAAACGCACTGAAAAACAAACGCACAGGTCAAAATGAACAAAAAAAAGGGAAATAAAAAACGCACAAAAGAAGCACTGAAAAAACGTACAGGAAAAAAAAGGCACAGAAAAAAACGCCTAAAAAAAGGCAGAGAAAAAAACGCACTGAAAAAAATGCACATGAAAAAACGCACAAAAAGACGCAAAGAAAAAAATGCACAGAAAAAAATACCTAAAAAAAGGCACAGAAAAAACGCAGAGAAAAAAAAAGCACTGAAAACAAACGCCAGAAAAAAAACGCACAGAAAAAATGCAGAGAAAAAAAACAGACAGAAAAAAAGGACATAATAAACGCGCACTGAAAAAAAAACGCACAAAAAAAAGCAAAGAAAAAAACGCACAAAAAAATGCACTGAAAAAACGCACAGATAAAAATGCCTGAAAAAAATGCAGAGAAAAAAAACGCACAGGAAAAATGCAGAGGAAAAAAGGGACAGAAAAAAAAGCGTTCATGAAAAAAAAGGACACAAATTAAAAAGGAACAGAAAAATGCACCCAAAAAAAAATGCACATGAAAATGTACAGAAAAATGCAGATAAAAAAATGCACGTAAAAAGATGTACATTAATAAAAGTACAGTAAAAAAACAATCGTAAAAAAAATCATATAAACAACAAAAAAAATAATTACGTACGGTTCGAAAACAATTTATTTGTTATGTAAATTCAAATGAAGTTGAAATACCGAAAAAACAAAATTAGCAATCTTTTATTTATATATATATCATGTTTGGATGCAAATTCCCAAAATTGTCTTCGGAAAAGCACAAAAAAATAAAATCTCGATATTGGATCACTTGTGCATGTAAATGATCATGTGTCCTTAAAATTACAGTCGTTCCACACATGATACGTTCAAGGTTCAAACACGGTACTATCCTTGACCTAGGGACATAATGTTTCTTTTCTTGCATGCGCGCTATTTATTTATATAGTATGTGTTGTGTGCATTTTTAATAATTTACTATTAATTTTCACCAAATGCAGTATCTCACCGTCTCTTCCAACTAACTTTCTACTCCTATTCTAATATAACATTTCTTTCTCACCTTCCCTCACCGCAGCCATCTCTCCCATCTCTCCCATCTCTCTCTGGGGACCTTCTTTCTTTTTCAGTATTTATCCATTACATGACCTACATCCTCCTTCATATATAGCTTCTTCTTAATACAATTACTTGATCAGGTGTTCTTATTAGTTCTCTCATCTGCATCTTTTTCTGATCTCTGCCAGATATGTCACTAACAAGAAATAGGCATTTTTGTGACTAAAAATATTTACTGCAACCGATATCTGGACGCAAAAGCATCAGTATTACTATCTCCATGTTTTGCTTCTAGCAATGTTGAAAGGCTCCACAAAATCCATAATTTTGTGGCAAAACTACATCATCGCAAATAATATAGCCGCGAAATATCAAGGCGACATAAATTTGCGGCTAAATAGTTTTCGTTACTACATTTTTGCAGCGACTCTTATTTTGATGCAAAAAGTGAATTCTTAAAATTATTTGTCAAGTCGCAAATAAAATCGCCAAAAATACTCAATTTTAGTACTTTGTACAATGATTTTGTTATGTTGGTAATTTTGATAGTTATATTTAACTTTTTTCTTCCCCCTTTTACCTTCCTCCAGCCTAATATTTATCTCTTCTCTATGAGTTTTCTGCCACCTTGCCCCAACCCGTGCATGTTGCCATACTATCGTTGCCTCGTGTTGTCAGTGAGTCTCTCAATCATCCGTCTCTCTTTCTCTCTCTTCATCTGTATCTCTATCTCTCTCTCACACTCCTCTCGCTCACTCTCTTCGTCGATAGCCACCTTGCAATCGTCCCGCTCACTCTGTCTTGAAGATGACCCTCTGCTCCACAGTCACGATGCCACAGCCCAAGGTATTCTTTTGAAAGGCGTTATAATTTTTCTAACTTATTTTGGCTTAGGTTTCAGCATGAGGTGTTAACCTTAAAACTTGGGGATTTGGGTACGTATGTGCTAAATAAACAGACACCAAACAGATAAATTCTGCTATCTTCTCTAGTGAGGTATGATCTATATTTTCTAGATTGTGTTGGCTGTGTTTTGGAATGTCAAGGCATGATGGGCTTGCCAATAAATCTGTGAGTACTATCCTATCCTGGTATGCCTATGTTCTTGAATCTTGTATATTGAATTACAAGATGTTAACATGTCCAAGGATTCTGCTATAACAACAACAGATGTACATTGAAACTTACTCAAATTACATAATGTTTCATGCCAAAACAAGATTTAACTTTTTGACAATATTTAGCTCAAAGCGTTTGTATAAAACTGGCATAACGTTCTTTCACTGAATTCTAATCTAATGCATCACATAATTTGTATATCACTTATTTTGGAGTTCAATAGAAGCCTTTTTTAATCTTGTAATATAAATTACCAGCAACTCATAAATGAATTGATGTTTTTGAACCATTACTTTCACCATTGAAATTAATATTTGAGAAAAGACACAATAGAGAATACAGTGTTCCTTTACAGCTTAAGTAATGCACTATTGTTGTCCTCTCCTCCTGAACTATTGTTATTTTAAGGGTAGGAAAATTTTCCAAATTGGCTAAACTTTCCAATCACTATAGATTTCATATGGATTGTACCTTCACTTAAGAGGTTGGTTGCTCACTTTTTCAACAGGTGAAAAAAATAAAGAATATGTTACAGGATAAGGAGAGTACTAGACAAATGAATATTTGGGAAGATAATCAGCGAAGGTGCTAACCTCATGTTGAAGGAGTGGAGTTTACACCCTCCTACATCTGTGTTCACACATACATATCAACATCTAGTTAAAATTATGTATATATTTATTTCTATGAGAGCCCTTTTAGCAAAGCTTCAATATTTAAAATTGAAATGTAGGAAATGTTAACATCGTGTTTCATACGACTTGGGCCCGGTCCTAACAATTCAGGTATGGGTCCGTGTACCTACACACAAATGAAGGCAAGGGCGACTTGGTGGAGTCTGAGGAGCCTCTATTGCCTAAGTTAGTTAATCTTCTTAGTAATTTGTGTGGGAGTGTGAGAGTTTAGAGCCCGTCCCTCGTACCTAGGGGGTCGGCTTTTATATGAGATTTTTGGAGGATACATCTCGTACCCCATGTCTGGGAGTTCACGTCATTCCTATTGCAACTTGGTCAGGATCCTTTAACGCGGTGTGGAGCCTAGGGTGGTGCCATCAAGTCGACTTGTGGGTCGGGGGACGACGCCATTAATGCGGCGTGGCTCCCCTAGTGGCGTCTTATCGGTAGATAATCAGCGTCGTATTGCTCCATACCTTCTGTTAGGGAATCAAGGGTCGTCCATGTTTCCCGCCCTCTAGTTGGTACAGATCTTCGAGTGGTAGATGTCACTACCATGACGATGAGTTCCATCTGTCCCTTTCATTTATCTTTCCTGCATGGGGATTTTCTCCTGGGTCGGTGTAGCTTGTGGGCCAGGTATCTTAAGTGGTGCATGGACCCCCTTAGAGAATGAGCATTGGGCCAGGTTGGACCCTTTGTGGTCCTTTGTGGGCCCGTCTCAAGGACCTAGGGAGGGAAAACTCCCTTACAGGAAGTATACAAGCTGAAACACCTAAATTTAGGCTAGGAACTAGTAGCTAAGAGGTAAGAAAAGCTGAAAGAAAAACATTCATATTATCCCCCTTCCATATGTTGCAAGATTATTCTAAACTATTATTATGCATATCCCAGCACAATGGATTGGATTCTTCTACATGCTCCATGATGAGTCAGAATTGAGAAGTAAATTTCAACTTATCCTAAACTATTGTCATGATCTTCTCCTTTTCTCACATTGATCACATCTTGGTTATTTTCAGTTGTGAATGGATGATATTCCTAATTTGTAGGTAGAGTACAAACAACTCTTATTCGACTAAAATAGCATATGGGGGAATTTTCCTTCCAAAGAACGGAATCTTGCATGATGGTTTTCCAGGTTTTGCATATGTCATTAAGATGTTAGCGAAGTCTGCTTCTTTCTTGGAACTACCTCTAATTAACCATCTGCCCTAGCAGTTGACACATTGGTAAATTAATATAATGTATACATGTTCAGTATGAAACTCTAGAATTCTTGCTTCTCCACTTGATGTGTTACTTGTTTTGGGATTTGGGATTGCTATTGCTTTGGATTATTCAAGAAGGTAAGGTAAAAAATAGTGAAGCCTACAAAACTTGGAAGGGTATGATCTTGTTATTCCAGTTTGGGTACAAGTTACACTACAAGAAATTAGGTCTTTTTCAGCGCGTAAAATCGTCGAAAATACCCCCCAAAATCGCTGGTTTTCCTCTTTCTCGGCGATTTTAAAATCGTCGCATATTCGACGATTTTAAAGTGACGATTCTGAGAATTTTCAGCGATATCAAAAATTCGTTGGGAAAATTAGCATTTGCGGCGATTTTTACTCGCCGCAATAGGCTTACAAAACGTCGAAAATAGGGGTCCCGGATTCACACTAAATCGCCGATAATGGTCAATTCTTTCTCAGCGATTTTTCAAAATCTTCGGTATAATATATTTGCTGCGAATAAATATCGCCGCTAATATAATTATTTTCGCCGCAAATGTCTGTATATTTGCAACGATATTCTTTTTCGCTGGGTAGTAGATTATTAGCGGCGACACAAAATCGCCGCTAATAACATAATTGCAACGTTTTTATATTTTGCAGCGACAATTACTCGCTGCAAATAAGTATTTGCGGCGATTTTGTGTCGCCACAAATAAACTTGTATGTCGAAAAAATTATTTCCGGCGAAATAAGTTCGCCGGAAATGATGTTTCAGAAAATAAAAAAAAAATGCACAAAACAGAATACTACACATATCCTATTCAAATTCAATCTAAAAAGTACTTCCTCCATTCATTCAAGTTAGCATGGAAACATCCATTCATTCAAGGAAAATTTTACTAAGTAGAGTATATTAACATGGAAACATCAATACTAAGTAGCTAAAATATTAACATGGAAACATCCATTCATTCAAGCCCAAAAATTAAAAGTAGTATATTAACATGAAAACATCAATATTAAAAGTAGTATATTAACATGGAAACATCCATTCATTCAAGCCCAAAAATACTAAGTAATATATTAACATGGAAACATCCAATCCATGGCTCTACACATAACTTATTAACTTCAAACTAACTTTAATCACTAAACATCCAATCCATTCATTCAATCCATAAGCCATAAAACTAAACACAATCTGTCCAACATGTGCAATACATTCACATTCAACAAGTGCAAGATTCCATTCCTTGTAACAAAAATAAAGAAAAAGGGAAGGGAGTGGTACCATGAGGAAAAAGGCTAGAGGATGGTCGGTCCAAGCCAAAACCAAGAAATTTATAAATATCTGGACATGAAACAGGACATTTCTTGAGAAAAGGGCAACAACAAAAAATAAAAGAGATTATTAGAAGAAAAGGGCAACAACAAAAGGCAATATCGGCTTTGGCAGATCTGGGAGATTATTACTCAAGTTACGAGAACATATTGAACCTTTTTCAAGCTTCTCAAATTCTTCTTGGTGCTTCCTTTCTGCCTCTTGGAGTTCACTCCCATTTATTATAAAATATCCACCTTGATCATATGGACACTCCCCAAACTCTGTTAAATCCTTCTCTGAATTCTCAAACACTGTGCAATAACTCGACCGGAGCATTATAGGAACCTAAAAGCATAGGATTTTAGAACGGAACATGTAAAAATATCCATCCTGTTGTTCAAAACCAATCAAACATAGTCTAGCTTCAAGAGTACAAGGAAGATCTTCTTTTTATAAAAGAAAAGTGCAAACAAATATAAGGCACTATTAAGATACAATGGTCATTGGTCACATGATGATATATAAGCTAGGGAAGGGAGCTTACCATGCATATAGCTACCTAGCTAGCTTGTAACATTCACTGTCACAGAAAGAGAGGTCACAAAGAGAGCTTAATGGTCAAACATGATAACAATAGGGACCTTAAATTGCAAAAAATCTGAAAGGCATCAAACATGATAACAAAAGACCCAAATAAGGTGATAATAAAACCAAAAAAAGATTAAAGATAATAATAATAACAAGAATTCAAGAAGAAATAATCCTGCATCACATTAATATAAGCTCATGCTTATGAACACTTTATAAGCTCATGCTTATACATCCAAACTATCCAGTGACATTAAATTTCTATAGTTAAAGAAAGAGGAATCAGAATAATGGATTAAGAATGTATAGATGATAGAAAATTGCTAGGAATTGAAGGAAACAAAGAGTGTATAGATGATAGAAAATTGCTAGGAATTGAAGGAAACAAAGAGTCAAAATCTAGAAATTTCACCAAAATAGATTTTGGATAGCTTTTAGTAACCTTGTTGGAACCAAGAAGTGTGGGAAGCTAGGGCTTACTTGATGGCTGGTTTTGCCCTTGTTTTTCTGTAGTTTATCACACAAATAAGTAACTTTAGTTGAGTAGATAATGAAGTTGAAAATGGAAATGAAAATGGGCTGATTTGGAAACAGATTGTATAGCAGAAAATTTATGCACAAACTTGTACAACCAATAATTTATTTATATACTTGTTTCAAAATCTCCCTCCTTCAACCATAATCCCAACTACATAAGCATAGGAACTAGTGTTGAAGAGAAATTGGAAAGAAGCATGATTTATGTGTAGACATCGCATAAAAACAGCAAGGAGCTAACTGATGCATGTCTTGGTAAACCAGAAAATTTAAAGACAAAACTTACTAGCTTAGGTGAAATTCTTGATTGTTTGCTTTAGGTTATTAGCTTGAGGAGAAGGTTAAAAATTCTGCATGTCGTTCATTTTTACCAGGTGAAAGTTAAGGCCAAAATTCAAATTGATGTAGGAATCCTAACATAGGCATATAGAGAAATAGATTATCAAAGTATAAACCATATGCTTCTGTAGGGTATAGAAGTCTTGCCCAAAAGAACCTTTCATTCTTAAGCTATTAAATTTGTTTATTACTCATCAACCTTGCAGAATATTGTAATGCAAACAATAAAAAGTCCACATACAAAATTATAAGAAATATGGAGGTAATTATGGCAGAGTGGGCCAATCTTGTCTTTGACAGTAACATTGAGGAATGGGATTCTTTTTTTTTTTCTTTTTTTCAAATGATTTATTCTATATAAGTTAGTATAAATTCTTATTTGATATATATAAGATATTGTGAAGGTTAACAGTTGGACTAATCAAGTATATATAACAACTTCATGTAAAGCAACTTCATTTTCTTTTTCCAATAAATATTGTGTCATTATTTTTATTCTTTTCATTCATTTGTAAGTAAATTAGTGTAATGGGATGTACCAGAATAATGCAGATCTGAATCCAATAGAGGACCCAACAAGAATCTCTTACTAAAACCAGTTTATTTGGTCTTGAATCTTCTGAGAATGTGTAGGTCTGGGCTTCAACGGTGTTGCTAATTAAATGTTCATCACGGTTTCTTATCCTTGCCTTTTAAAGCAATGATCAGCAGTAGAATGAATCTTAGCATGTAAATTTTCACTCACTTCACATGCAGCAAAAAAGATAAGATCAACTAAGAAAAGTGCACTAAAAAAGGTCTAATATGTGCTATTCAGGAGATTTTGGCATGTGTGTAAGAACTGTTGGGGAAAAGGTGTTAGTTATTAATACAGTGCATGATTATATTCAGTCACTGTTCTGTATCTCTAAGTGTGAAGTTAAAAGATACATGTGGCCACCTTCAGAGTTCCAGAATGCTCTGACTTGGGATATCACTAATAATGTGCTGGAGTTTAACTAGAGAAGTTTTTCCTGAGGTGATGATCATGTTGTGCATGGTTGATATATATAGGAAAATTAAGCACTAGTACTGAATAACTGGAAGCATAAAACAGTTTGATCAGAATCAATCAAGCATCACTAATAAAGGCATATGTTTAACATGATGAGCTAGCATATGTTTAAGATATTCAGATGGAGAATCAAGGCATATTTAATGTATTTTGGTAATTTCTTTTAGCTGTAAATTCCCAAATTACATAACATAATTGATACAAGACCCTAAACTAATACAAACCTAGAGCTAATCTACCCCTAATTTGTTCTATAACAAATTAAAATAATATAGGGTTGCCACTTCATGGATATATCCATATATATGAAAATATGGACTTAATCTAGTATTTTTTACACAAAGCAGGTACATGCAGTCTGTTGTGGGGTAAAGGGGGCCTTTTCTTTCAGTTTATCATGATCCCTTTGTTATCACTTCATGAGAACAGGAAACATGATCATCAATCTTTAAAAAAATTTGGGGTCATGCTTGGGGAAGACAAATTTTTTATAAATTTCCTCAAGATTTAGTGTTTTCCTTAAAGAAGTCCTTTTGTGTTAGCCCCACAAAAAACACACACACACACACATATGCCAACTTCAAGAAAGATAAAAGTGTTTATTGGATGCCTTCAGATGCATGGAAATTCAAGGCTTTGAATCTCTTGGTGACTGCACCAAGGAATAGTCCCAATACGTGTAGGAATTCATGTTATCGAAACACAGAACATTAATTTCCAAAAGTATGTTATCAGAACAGGTACACTCCAAAAACAATTAGGACTTTCTACTTGAGATTATCTATAATTTAGTAACAACTATTTACTATAAGCTGTATTGATAAAATATCTATTTTTTACAATAAATTATGAACTGGGTAAGTATGCTCATAGACATTTTAGTTGTACTTGGTGATGACTGTATTTTATCAGCCACTGGGTTAAAACAAGAACCAAAAAAGCAACAAAAGATCTAGCCAAGAGACCATACCCACGACAAGCCACAAAAAAAGAAATGCACAAAACGAGGAAAAATCCCCAAAACCCACGGACTACAGTTAAAATTCATTTCATAGAAATTTAATGGGAGTTGAAATTAACTTGAAGTGAATGTGGGTGTGTTCGTGAGAAGCAGTGAAGGAGAAGGGCCTTACGACCGATCGGCAACTCAGAACTCCAACAACGAACACAAATGCACAGCAGCAAACCCACAAGAAATCTACAGTGGAGAGAGAGAAAGGAACTACCGTGAAGAGAGAGAGAGAGAGATGGAGAGAAATACCTGTAGGTCTTTTCTACACTCTGAGAGACGAAGACGGATTGGGGAGAGAGGGGCGAGCGCTGGAGGGAAATGGAGAATGGCAAAAGGCGGGTCAATTAAATTTTGGCAGCTTTTACCGGCGATAATTAGTCGCCGCAAATTAGGCAAATTTCGCAGCAAATGATACTCCCATTGTGGCGATTACGAAAATGGTTGCCAATTCTCCTTTACGGCGATTAAATTTCGCCGGCACTAGTCGCATAAACCTGGTAAAAGTAATACGAATTTTGCGGCGAATATTTTCGCTGGGAAAACTTTTTTTTCCAGCGATTTTCAATTTCGACGAGAAAAAGAATGCTACAGTAACAAAATATTTTTGCAAAAAATTTTTTTCAACGATTTTATATCGCTGCAAAAAAAAAAAAATTAGTATCTTGGCGATATTTTCGTCCCAAAAACATAAATTCGCTGCAAAAGACCAGATGACTATTTGCGGCGATATAAAACTGTCGCAAAAATTAAAAAAATCGCCGCAAAAGAGTAATTTCAAAATTTTATGTAAAAATCGTGCGACGATTTAAAAATCGCTGCAATAAAAGGATTTTTGCGGCAAATTTATTTTCGACAGTCATAAAATCGCCGGGAAAAGTCTTTTTTCTAGTGTTAAGAATTGTAAGTCTGTAGATGGATACCAATTTAGGGTTTTTTTTCTTTCTTTTTGCTATAAATGATTGTTAATAAAATTGAATTATAGGCACCCTTCTGAAGTTTCAATAAAAGCTCAACAAAACTTTTCTATTCCTACAATCACTTTTCTTTTAATCCATTGCTTTGCTAAAGCCTTTTAGGGTTATTCTTGGCAGCTATTGTTCAAGAATCGTTTTAAGCCAATTAGTGCATGGTAATTGAGGTGCATTTATCTGTGGCTCAAAATGTCTAAGGAGGAGGTCATCTAACCTGATTTTTGAATTAAGGCAGAACTTGAATTAAAGTGAAGAATTTGTACTTAGACAGTTGGGCTGTGCCTCATTTTCTTATGAATAAAGTTCTTGATTACTTATGAAAAAAATTAAAGTGAAGGATTTAACATTGTGTTTAATTCGCCAAATTTTAGTTTCTATAACAAGATGTGCCCTATATATATGTTTCTTTTTGGCTTCTAGTGAATCTCTTCCAGTTTTATTGAAAAATTTTTATTTTTAATTTTGTAAGGAACCTTTTTTGGAGACAAAAACTCGCTGAAAATATTTTTTTCCAATACAAGTTTTTCCAACAATTATTTTCATAGCATATGAATATTTCCTGTGTGTATAACTCGCCACAAATACTTATTTCTGGTGCTTAGTGTTGGGAAAAATAAACATTTTCGACTTAAAAAGCAACAGAAAACTACTCTTGGTGACAATTAACCATTGTTAATATTTGTTTGGGAGAA
The DNA here is from genome assembly GCA_029856935.1 of Cyclocarya paliurus. Classification (NCBI taxonomy): domain Eukaryota; kingdom Viridiplantae; phylum Streptophyta; class Magnoliopsida; order Fagales; family Juglandaceae; genus Cyclocarya; species Cyclocarya paliurus. Next base: position 38,140,120 of record CM056946.1, on the reverse strand, counting down.
ATTTTTGGAGTTTTTTGGTGAAATAAATCGCAACAAAAAGCTATTATTTGAGGCTCATTTTTATTTTCTGTGTTAAATTCTTAATTAAGACACCATAATTGCCGCGACTTGGAGTGAAGGAGAACATATGAAAAAAGTGAATTGTGGGTATTTGTAGTACTTTTTGTGGCAAATCCTGTCGCAGCAAAAAGTAATATTTCTTGATGCACTTGGGGGAGTACCTTGAATTCCAATATATATTTTTCAATTTCATCCGCCGTTCTTTCGGGGATTTTCCTAGCAATTAGATACCATCGGCTTTTTTAAACCCCACTCATGATTAATTAGGTCAACAAAATGAAGATTGATAAACAATGAGAGAGAGAGAGAGATCAAAGTATCTCTCACCAACAAGATTAAACATTATTACAATAAGTGTCTCCTCATCTTCAGAGAATCAAAGCTTAGACTCATGATTAATGTTATTATCTGCATCAAATATACAAAGTTTTAATAGATCGAGCAAACATAGGAAGAATTAAGCAATATTAATTGGTTCCCATCGTAAGAACCAAATTAAGAAGAAACAAATTAGTGCACGACCAGATCAAATTAAACTTCTATCATAGATTATAAGATTGATGCTTAAGGAATCAACAGATCATGATAAGCTTAAGATCACACGTATCAGTACTGGAGAAAAGTTGGAAGGGTTACGGTACATGCGCACTGAGCGGTATGCTACTGGCTTGAATTTTATAATATATTGATATTGGAAGTAGTTTCAGTGGAACTAGAATGATCCAAATCAGCCATATTTTACATGATGAATCTAATTGTAACGAATCAAAGTTTAAATTAGAAGTCTAGTGGTTATACGCGCCCCCCCCCCCCCCCCTCTAAATATAATCATTCTTGTTAATATATATATAATTACCCTAATAAAGGAAGTCTGTGTCCCAGTTTATAATTATGGGTTAAGTTTTAGATCCCTTGCTTCAAAGGCTAGAGAAAACGATCCCCTTGAATGAAGGGGATGAATAACAAGGGATCTCTTACTTCACATTATATATAGCATTAATTAATTCTCTGGTCCGGAGATATTCTTGCCTTCTAAGAATGACATCATAACACGTTTCCACGCACGCTACCAAGGAATCAATTTCTTTTCTTTTTAAATTTAATTGTGATTTTGTCTTTTGGAAGAGAATCTTTCTGCATCAAAATAGTAAATAAACCACATTACAAGAAAGGCACATTTACCTTTTTAATTTACCCCCCACAAAAGGCAGGAGCGAGGAATATGGTTCATGCTTACATTAATTAATATTTAAATACATTAAAAAAATATAAATAGAAAAATGAAAAAAAAAAAAAAAATCTTCTTTTGCAACTAGCCGTAACTCCTCTTACAAAAAAAAGTTGACACGTAACTAAACTAACCGCTTTTCCAGCCAACACTCAACTGTCCCTAACCGCCAAGCCCGAGGAGGACTCCTCCTTTTAGTTGATGTACTAGCTATAAGCATCCATCGTGGATCACGCGTTTGCGTAGTCCCTTTCCAATGTTCACTTTTGCTTCAAGCCATCCATGATAATTGATTACAAGCTACCTAATTCCCAATTTGGTATAAATAAATTATTAATATATATGTAATAATAATAATAATGCGTTGGATCACGACGTTGCTCGACAGTTTTAAGTTTTAACGCGCTAACAGGTACGAAAGAAAAATATCTTGCTCAGTTGTTCCTCAAACCTTCGCAGTCCACACGCTAGAAATACAAATTAAAACCGCGTTGTCGCTTTTTGTGTGAGTTATAAGGCCGTAGCAAGTTCTTTTCCTCCGTCTGCGTGCCTGTGTTTTTCTCTCTCCTAGAATGGCTTCGAGAAACTCGAGCCGTTCTTCGAGTTCTGATCTGGGCTCCACGGACGAGGTCAAGATGATATTCAACAAGTTCGACAAGAACGGGGACGGGAAGATCTCGTGCGACGAGCTCAAATACATTCTCCATGCGCTCGGGTCGAGAACCTCGTCGGACGAGGTCAAGCGCATAATGTCCGAGGTCGACAAGGATGGCGACGGTTTCATCAACCTCGAAGAGTTCACGGACTTCCACCTCGGCGGATCTTCATCTGACGGCTCCCAAGGTTCCACCAAAGAGCTCCGCGACGCGTTCGACATGTACGACCTCGACAAGAACGGGCTTATCTCCGCCAGCGAGCTCCACGCGGTGCTGAAACGTCTTGGCGAGAAGTGCACGTTGGTAGAATGTTCCAAGATGATCAGCGCCGTCGACACCGACGGAGATGCCCATGTGAACTTCGAGGAGTTCAAGAACATGATGAAAAAAGGTTAGGCTGGTCGTCGTCTCATCAGAACCACCGGTACGTTATATTGAACGTGGAAAAATAGAGAAAAAAAGAAGAAGAAAAGAATTAACCATAGATTAAAGGTATATTAGATTGACGTAGATCAATATTAATTGGACTTGGACGATGTAGTTTCCAGTAATTTCCGCAGCTAAAATGGGAATTGAACTAGGAGTAGGTTTGATTTGCAGATTAATGTTTCGCTTTAGGACGAATGGTTTCGTGATGAAAATCCTGTGAATGCTGATTTCATGTTTTGTGGTTTGTGTTGATTATTTCCACAACTGTTTTCGCTAGCTAGCTGTTCAATAACTTTGACTTTAACCTAAAACTAGTGGAAGCAGCAAAAGAGGCGGTTGAAGTAATGGTAATTCACAGTTTGGTTATTGCATCAAAGTCTTGAACTTTTATTTTTTATTTTTGTTGTGGTCCATATATATATATATATGTTGCGTTGCTGATAGGATTTGTTTTATTTCCGGGTCACTGATTTTTCTATTCGAATAACTCTGACCTTGACTTTAAAAGACATTAGTGGGATTGGAAATTTCTACTTTTCTCGCATGCAACGTCGTAATTATATTGTGATCGGGGGGCCATTAATGGTACTGGCGTGGATCATGTGGAGTGTTTTGTGGGGGTCATGAATACGCGGTATTAGTTCAGTCAAACGTCAATGCATGCTTGCTGAGCTCAACGCGGAGAAGTTGCTTTTGCTTTCCCGCGGCAATAGGCTAGGCCTTTGATTCCTCTCGAGAAAAGAATACTCAACTCCTCATAATTCGCAGCTCTTACGATCTGTTCTTCATCAATGCTGAGCTCAACGCGGATATATAGGCCAGTATTTTGTTTGCTTTCTGCAAACCTGCCACGCCCTTTTTCTCTCCGGGAAATCTGATTTCTTTTGCAACGACTTTCAACATTATTGCGTCCTTTGACCGTATTTAGTTTTCTTTTTTACTGTATATATAAAAATACTTATAACTACTTTGTAATTTTATTTGAAATAAATTGTAGCTATTTAAAATTAAGATTATTAATTATAAATATTTATATAAGATCAGGTAATTGAGATCGGAGATCAAATCATGAATGCTACTAAAGTATTTTTAATCTGATTATCTATAATTATCATTATTTTTTTTATACTTTTTCCATTATTTTTCCTAAGCTAAAGTACTGGTTAGTTGGTGGATTCCTTAATAAGTTAATATTAATAAGCATAGACAACTACGTGCCGTTTGTTTTCGAAAAATATTTCATCTTTATTTTATTATTATATATTTTTAAATTTTAATACAAAATAAAATAAATAATTCAACTTTTTTAAATCTCAAAATAAAAATAATATTAAAAAATATATTCTAATAATACTTTATTTTACTTTTTAATTTTAATCTTAACTCATCTCATATCTAAAAACAAACAAGGCCTAAAATGAGCTTTCTAACTAGGTTAATGAGGCGATGTAATTCATGGACAGTTGAGATTTTATTTCCACATGCTTGCTATTCTGATCAGTTAACTCGTACGCTCCTATCTCTCTCTCTCTCTCTCTCTCTCTCTGCCCCACTTCTTACGTACACCACGTTGTAATATATATCATTAAGAATTAGTTGAGAACCAACTTCATTGATACCACGCCTAGCTAGTTAATTGTAATTTTGTTCGTTCATCTTTAATTCAGCCTCTCTCGTTTTCTTTTTCCACATCTTCCCTTCATTTCCTTTGCATGACACTCTGTTCAGACTCATCTTGCGCAAGCTAAAAAGTTACTTGAAAAGTTCAGCATGTGTCATATATCAAGCAGCGAAAATGAGTTGAGTTTGGGTGAGTAGCTGATAATCAAACTGATTTCTTTTATATAACTTTTATTCCAACGTGAGTTGAGTTCGAAATTTATCATTGAGTTACATTTTGCGTTCAGAAATAGTTTATTTATTATCTAATCAAGCCTATTCGTGAGTGATTTAATTTTGATAAAATACATTAGTTTTTATATTATATATTATAATGTTTGTATATCCATCACTATATTTTGTAGATATGTTTATATATAATTTACATATCTGGCCATATATCCATGACTATATTTATAATGTTTGTTCAAGTAACATGAATATACCAGCTAAAAATACTGGAGTATGATTTCGTCTTATATTTTTAAGTACTTGCAACGTTCCCGTTATAAAGTTAAATATAATAAATATGAAGAAGTTCTTCGCGCGCGTTGATATAGGGGTGTACATAAACCGACCGGACCGGCCGCCGCCGATGGAGACCGACCGCTGGATTCAGGAACCGGTAGAGAACCGGTCGGCCGGCGGTAGCAAATTCATAAAACCGACATCGGCCGGTTCGGTCTGCGGTTCAGGCCGGTCTAAACCGAAGAACCGACCGACAGTTATAACCATATACTTTTTAATATATTTTTTATACAATACGACGCCGTTTCACATGAAACGGCGTTGTTTTGTGCTTAATCATTAGAAAAAAAAAAAAAAAAGAATGAAGACAACGCCGTTTGGTCTAACCAAACAACGTCGTTTTTTGTTAGGGTTAGTTTGGAACTCCCCCCCCCCCCCGGTTTTCTCCTTCTTCGCAGTCGTTTAGTCGTCCTCACTGCTTTGTGATATCTCCCAGAGTCCAGACTCCCTCTCCCCCTCCCCGGTTCTCACGGCTCTCACGAACTCACTCTCAGAGTCTCCTCTCTCGACGCCGACGACCCACACCCGCCACGGCCTTCTCTCCTCTCTCGACGCCAACGACCCACGGCCCTCTCTCCTCTCTCAGCGCCGACGAACCACACGGACCGATACCGGCCGGTTTCACCCCTTAACACCGGTCGGTTTCGATCGGTCTCGGTTTAGTGGAAAAATCGAACCGACATAGTCGGTTTTCAGCCCTATAAACTTATACTAGTTGAGACAAGTTTATACGAGTTATATCGTTTAATAATCGATGCATCCATTCTATAAAATAATCAACTCGAATTCGAGTTTGATGAGCCAATTTCGAATGCTTTGTTGAGAGTAGCTTTATTCATCCAATCTCTTGACCAACCATGCACATTTGTAGCACTTGCTCGATTCCGCATAAGCATTTCGAAGTTCCTATAGAATGTAATAGTCCATTACTATAAACCAAAACTAAATAAATTTAAAAAGTTTTGGAATGGGTAAAAGGGCCAGAAGAGCCAGCCCAAGGGGAGAGATCCCATCACTAGAAAATAAATAAAGAGAGAGGAATGGGAGACAAGTAGGGGTGGGCAGCGAGGCCTCGCCCCGACTACCCCATCCCCTGTGAGGCAGGGTAAATTACCTCATCTACCGATGCGGGGTGCAGGGGACCTCGCCCGCATCTGGAGCTTCAAACGGAGGTGGGAGCAAGATGGGGTAAAGCCCCGCCTCGCTCTGCTTGTTAATAATATACATGTTAATTATATATATTAATTATAATACATATTATATAAAAAATACCCAAGCACACCTGGGTATTTTTTTTAATACCCCTACCTAGTCGAAGACCCCCTGGCCCCTGCTTCTCTTTTTCCTCGCGATTCCTCCACTCTCTCTCTCTCTCCGATTCTCGGTTCTCTCCAGTTCGCTGTTTGCCTCACCAGTCACCACCGTCATCTCGACTCATTGTCGCTGTCGCAGATTGTCAGCGTCATCTCCTATAAGCCTCAGCGCCTCACGAATGTAAGTTGGGCTCACTCCTATATCTCCTTGCGAATTGCCCCTAAGTTTTTAATTTTTTTATTATTAATTGTGGATGGAGATTGGAGGATGGGATTAAAGGAGGATGAGATTGTGTGTTGTGGAGGATTTGATTGTGCATGTAGTTTTGTGAATTGCTTGATTGTGCTGTGAATTGCTGTGGAAATTGGAGGGGCATGGTTGGAGGTCTACACCCGCACCCCCATCAACTGGCGGGGTATCCCGCACCCCATGGACGGGGGCGGAGCCTGGGAAAAAATCTCAACCCCCCTCATGCGGGAGCGGGTGGCGAGATAGGAGTGGCCCCATCTCGTAGGGGGCGGATAGCACCCTTAGAGACAAGGAAGGGATAAAGGAAATGAGGGTGTCAGGAGAAATGAACGAGAAGAAAAAATGATAAAGTAGAGAGAAGAAAAGATGTCAAACGTGTAAAGGAAAGACGGCCAATCCTCACCACTCCCAAGGGGCACACGAAAAGATGCGGCAAATAAAAGGAAACGATCAGACGATTTCAGGGAGATTTTTTTCGACTTCGACTTATTCTTCACTTCTTCAAGCTCTAGAAAATGGGCTCTAGTGAGAACATCTTTTCTAGTAAATATATTCAAGATCTCCATTGAACAATGAAAAAGAATAGACGATGAGAGACTGAAAACAATCTTGTCATAGTGGATACTCCTCCCTAAAACCCCTATGGACGTAGGTTTTATGCCAAACTACATAAATTTGTGTCTCCCTCCCTTTTCTATTCTCAATATTTATTTTTCATTCACTGTTATGGACGTACGCACAATCACACAGATTGAGGCCCATATAGTCATAATGATTCTTTCTTCCCTTCCAGACTGTTGTGCGATTTTTTGCATTAACAATTGGTGCCTTTAAGAATCGCAGGTAGCTGGAATGAGTAAAATATACCGAGCCCAGAAGAGCTCAGTCCTAGGGGGAGATCCTATCATTAGAAAACAAAGGAAGAGAGAGGAATGAGAGACAATGAGAGGACAGGAGAAATGAGGGTGTCAAGAGAAATGAACGGGAAGAAAAAAAAAGGATAAAGTGGAGAGAATAGAGGATGTTAGACACACAAAAGAAAGGGGGTCAATCCTCACCACTCCCTAGGGGCACATAAAAAGAGCGGGCAGATAAAAGGAAACAGCCAGACGATTTCAAGGATATTTTCTTCGACTTCGACTTCGACTTCGACTTCTTCTTCAACTTTTTTAACCTCTAGAGAAATGTTTAAAGTAAGAACATCTTTTTCAGCAAATATATTCAAGATCTTCATTGTACAATGAAAAATGAGAGACTATAAGAGACTGTAAAACAAACTTATCATAGTGGATACTCCCCAAAACCCTCGTGGATGGACTTTATGCTGAATCCCTTAAATTTGTATGTCTCCCTCTCTTTTATATTCTTAGTATTTATTTTTCATTCACTGTTATAGACATAAGCACAACCATACCAAACTATGCCGGGGGCTCCAGATCATACCGATCGAGACCCAAATTGTCATAGCGGACTAAAAATAACTCTTTCTCCCATTCCGAACAGTAGTGCAATTTTTGGCACTAACAAGTTTGATGACGCGTGCTGCATTTCTTTAATTGTCACAATGACCGTGAATCAGTAGACTCAACGTTCAAACACAAGCAAACAAATGAAGTAATTAACTACTATCTTGTAGAGATTAGCAACAAAAAATCGTTACAAGATTTATTATGCTGCTGATCACTGATCAGGAGACGACACTAGTATGTTGTAAAACCCAAACTTCTAAGAATTCAACACAATTTCCTTTTGAATATGTGCTAAAACATGTAGCAATAGTACTGTCCAACTATGAAAAACTCGTAGACATCCATCCGACTGCAATCGCAGATTACGGTGATTCCTTACTTCCTATCCGAAGCTGCTGCAACATTTCATTGGAAATAGCCTGCCAAAGAGAATACGTTTATCCTCAGCCACCCCTTCATTGATGGACTAGACAATCCCGAGGTAAATGCGGGGCAACTCGACCAGGAGGTGGCTTGTAAAGAGATTCTTCCTTGTTTAAGGTATTCTCAACATTTGCTTCCTGCAAGCCTGCTGCTTCAAGTATACAAGCCTTCACCTCTTGGAACCTGTCTTCTGATAAAGAAACCTCAGAAAGAAGTCTCCATGCATATGCCTCAGATGCATCATCAAAATCCTTCCTTCGCTTCAGCACTATGTGTCCACTGATTTCCCACACGGCAGGGTTTACCTGAGTGTCTAAGATATCCTGGCTTACTTCTCCAAGTGCTTGTTTCTCTGTGAAACACTGACATAGAAGAAGCAACCAAATTAGTCTTTCCACCAAAAGAAAAGCACAATATTATCGGGAGGTACTTGGCAAACTATCACTAGGGTAATCAGTATGTGTCTCATTATGTGTGTCCTAAGTTGCAATGGTGGCTGCCCTGACCCTCTGCTGGGTATTACCCAATACAGGCTAGAGTAAATGAAGAAATTAACTTTTACAGGGGTGAGAGATCCACCAAACGGGTCTAATTAAGCTCATCAGAGTTCTAACTTGCTACATAAAAAAACTGAGCTACTTCAAGGAAGATATTCAGAACAGTGAGTTTGAATTAGGTGAAAGAGACTTCAGAAAGACGTCCTACAGCCTGTCCTACACAGCTGCAATTAGACGTGAAATTTATTGCCAATTGCTAACACTACCAACACTTTTGAGACAACATGATCAACTAGGGCATGTTGCCTTGGTCACAGGTCCCATAAGGATGGACCTAGTTTATCGACACAGAGAAGAGGTTAAGAATCTAATGGTTCTGTCCTATTAATATATTCTCCCGCATGATGGAAACAACAAAGGCAGAAAGCATAATATGTCCTCCCTTGTGATGAAGTAGAATACGACCAAGACCATGTAAATCTCTGCATTTCCATAAATTAACATATCATATATATATATATATATAAACCATCAAACTATAGCGGACAAAAGTGGAGGAATTTTCATCTATTACATAGCTAGATACCACTGAATTCTTTTATTCAGTCACAAATTGCCGTTTCAATAGATGGAGCTACTCTAGAGTCACTGTAAGATTTACACTCTTTCCTTTTTATCTGTAAAGTGACTATATGCTTAAAAAACCCACCAAGCCACCAAGAAGATACCATGTCAGAAAATGCAGTTATAAGGAGGAACAATACCTGAGGGAAGAGAAAGATTCTTTTCCCACAATCAGAGATGAGAATGTTGAAAGGGATGTTGTTGTTCTGCAAGCAAATGCAAGAGCTAGCTACTACATCAGACAAATCCCTTATCGTATTTCCACCCTCAAAAACAAGACCTCGCACTGGATAATACAAGAGCTGCGAAACAATCACTCCTTTGTTATGCAGCCCCTTCTTAGCAAGTATCCTTTGACTTGGAGCTTTCTCAACTGGGAAGGGCACTGCAAAGTAGTATGCCTGTGTAGAAATTAAACAATCAATAACCCGAAGTTAAGAATTTCGATCAACTTAATATATCAGCATTAAATCTATAGAGGCCACTAGGATAAGAAAAGATACTTGGAAGTGCAGATGGTTAATAGTAGCAAAAGCACCCAAACTGTTGTAACCCACTCTGAAGAAGGGATCTGCGGCTTCTTTAGCCAGATGAAGAGCAAGCAATAAGCTTTCAGGATCAATCCTTTGTGATAAGCAGTTGAGAACACGGGGTATAAGAAGAACATGTCCATACTCAATTGGGCTCACCTGATAATCAAAATCCAATTCCACCTTAAGCAAAATCTCACGTCCTACAGAAACATAAGCTCAATAGAGAAAATCGTGCGGTACTAAATCTAAATATGCTTACATTGATGACAACAACACTAGGAGACTGCAAATATGAAGCTACTTCTGTGCTGGGGCAGAAGTAGCTCTTGCCATTGTTTGGTTCAAACCTGAAAAGCACTTCTTCTTGGCCAATTTTGGTGAAATTGAATTTATTGTCATCAAAAGGTTGAAGAACCTGGTCAACCCTAAACTCAGTGGGTCGTTTCTTCTGGTGGCGTCCTTCATTCAGCTGGGCAATGAATCCGTATTTGCAATGGAGAATCTTTGTCTCACAGGTAGTTACGTCATAGCGAAAAAGGCCTCGGCTCATTCGATCCTCCCACTGTCCAAGCAACAAATTGTGGAGGAAAGATATTGGAGGTTGTTCCTCAGACGAGTTAACATTGCCATCTTCAATAGGATCTTCTGTTTGTATCTTGAATGCATATAGCGAAAGTCTTGAAACTGAAGCAACAAATCAAATAAATACACAAACAAAATGTTAAGATAAAACTTAATTAAAACTAAGATGGGCTATGCTTGTTTCAACAGCAATATTAGTTGGGAAAAATTCCTTAGCAATGATTTTCAGTATGTTCTCTTTGGTTGCAAAGAAAAGGCAAGAAAGTAAAGAGAACATGTAATCAATCAAGTCTTCAACCATTGATATTTAGTTTTTTTTTTTTTTTATCAAGTGGTTAATGAAGACCGTGCCTAGATACGAGTTATTTGGGCTTTAATTGAAATAACCTTTCGAGTACGATCCAAGAAATGAATGAAAAGAATACAGAGAAAGATTCAATTTTCTTTTTCTAAATATCTTGCTCAGGAATCAATGGAAACTTGAGCTTAATGTTAATAAACCTAGATGATTTTCCTCAGAAGTTGAAGGGAAAAAAAAAAAGAAGAGAGAGAACGATATCAATATCATCAAAACTATCTTAAAATTCAACTTAAAAATAAATCTTTTTGCACCTGAGGTTTTCTCTTTCTCTAATTAGAATTTTCTTAGATCGGAACAAAATCCATATTGAAGGAATAAGAAAAACACACAAAAATAACTAAACCCACAAGTTTATTTATTTCCACAAAGAATTATGTACTAAAAAATTGGGAAATTACACAAGCGTACCAGGTAAGCAACACTTTCCCAGGCAATTCTGGCCGCACCTCGAGGCGCTCTCCGAAATATTGTCCTCCTGGTAATTCGAAACAACGGTCGGAACCCTTTTGATCTTCAGCATCGATCTTGAACCCGCTACCGCCTTAAAAGAATGGGGGTTCTACTGCTACGAGATGTTGTTCTTGTTCTTCTCCTTCCTTGGTTTGATTTTTGAGACGGTGGAAGTGACGGGACTGGTGGATACGTTTCTTTCCTCTCTTTTCTTCTTTTTCCCAAGAAAGAGTCGCCTGGGCGCAACAAACTCTTTGCTATTTTCTCACGGCTGGTTTCCATTAGTTTCTCTGCTTCTCTTCTTCTTTTAAATGTTGTTTCGTGGCGGTGCGGTTCGCTTCCTTCTCTGAACCTCTCATTCAATTACATACCTTCCTCAAAAAAGGCTTTCTACTTTAAGCACCAGTATAACCCAATGCATGTTTAGTTACGTCCTTCGATGGTTTTTTTTTTTTCACACGTGTATATATGCTATTCATGCAAGTGGTGGTTTTATATACTCTACGTACGTTTTGTCCAGTTTTTCATAGATTCCTTATTCTATTTTTTTAGTTATATCAACTGAAATAATCATGTCTGTCTTTGTTATTGAACAGACGATATCAACTTTTTTTTTTTTTTTTACCTCAATCATCTAGATCGTTTATTTTTCAATCTTTTTTTTTTCTCGAGAGATGAAAGCCAAATTCTTAAATTTTTTGTGTTTGTTTTTGTTTCTGTACCCTATTAAAAAAAATTTACTTCATTCCTTGCATCACCCACGTGACCAGTTTCATATATATATTTTAAAAAAAAATTACTTCATTCCTTACATCTCAGCATTACATAAATTAAAATCTTGAGGATCTTCACATGAGATTTCTACCTAGAATTTTTAATCCTAGAAGGATCTATTCCTTTCTTCTACTACCCGACGTTTTGTCTCCTCTTCATCACTTGTTGCCGCCATAAGCAGACCGACGCAGCCACCGTCGTCCTACCATATTCCTCCCCTCATCGTAGAAATGGTTTGTTTCATGGTGTAATTTTTTTTCCAACTTGCACTACAAGTGGTGGAAGCAAAATAAACAAAAGCCCACGTGAACAAAACTAGAAAGAGCCTAAAGATTTAACTTTCTACTTCGACATCCCCATTCCCAGGGGCTTCAAAGTGCATCTATCTTTAGTATCGACTAAAATTCCAATTGAAAAAAGCTTGTTGAGAATTTGGACGCAGGATATTTACCAAGTAAACAAACGAAGACAACTCAGCAGCCTTAATACCAAGGTGAATTAGACTTGGTTGATTAATTATCCACGTGGCAAAGGATTATTTTGCTCTGCTAGGTTTGTGGAGTGGTTTGAGTTATGGCCGCCGCCAAGCCCCATTTGGGCTTGTCAGTGCCGGGAAAACGTCGATCCTTCGCGGAGATGGTCTCTCAGTCACCGGCCCCGCTGTCTGAAGTGGATGTGCCGATCCGGGTGCCCAAGATAATAGATGGTATACCTTGTGTTATCTTCACGAGAGAAGAGATAGAAAAATTTGCCCAATGTTTTCGATTTTCGTTGGTGATAAAGTTCCTCCATCAACGCCCTTCACTGGATGAGATTCGTGCATTTAACAAGATTCGGTGGGGATTAGAGACGCAACCGGTTGTTTCTAGTCTGCGATGACCTCGAAATGTCTTTCTTCGATTTTCAATGGAAGCAGATTTTTTCAAATCCTTTTCCAGAGAGGCTTGTGAAATAGAAGGTAAACCATATAGAATCTTTATGTGGAATACAGAATTTTCAGAGGAACAAGAACCGTCCATGGTTCCAGTGTGGTTGGTCCTCCCTGGGCTACCCCCGAATTTTTACCATGAGGCATTCTTGCTGAGTCTAGTGCTTCCGATTGGAAAATTTATTAGGAGGGATAATAGTACCTGTTGTGCTACACGAACAGATGGAGCGAGGGTCTGTGTGGAGATGGATGCGGCTGTTAATCCAATTTCGAGGTTTTGGATTGGTGACCCAAGGAAAACTGCCTGTAGGTATCAGGAAATAGTTTATGAAACTTTGCCAGCTTATTGCTCCCAATGCCATATTCAGGGTCATAACTCCAAAACTTGTAAGCAGGAGGGAGATGCAAAGGATTCGGTGGACCAAACAAAATTGGATGGAGGCAAGGTGCTGAAAAAATGGGTCCCCAAAGTCATTGGAAAAAATCTTGAGGATAATATTGTTGTGGAGAACAGAGAAGCCACTGTTGAAAATGATGATAACAGAGATGCCAGCGATGTTATGGAGGAGTTAGAAGGGCGATTGAATTTGGAGGTCATGGAGGTTCCAACAATTTTGGTTGCGGAGAACAGAGAGGCCAGTTTGATCAGGGAAGAAATGGGGAGACCTTTGGTGCTAGAAATGTGTGAAATGCAGGAAAGAAGGGTGAGTTACAGTGCAGGAAACGCAGGTAATAAGGAGGGACAGCCCGTGCAGGAGGAACAACCTGGGCAGGAGGGAGATGTGAGACCAAACTTTCGTTTTGATCAACTGGTAGCAGACCGGAGGAAGGTGGATGGTGGAGAAGGGTCTGGAAGTCAGGTTGGACAGCAAATAAGATTGGAGTATTCTATATCAGAGGGTGAAGAGGAGGAATCTGATAATGACCATTTACAAAAGGAGAAAGACTCTCTCTCAGACACAGGAGTCCAGGTATGTCAATCAGTATTTGTAGAGGAGTTGAAGCTAAGAAATTCCAAAAGGGCTAAAAGCAAGCCCGCACGTTTAAATTTATGATTAAACCAATACTATTTTGGAACCTTAGGGGCCTTGGGACCTCTAAAAGGAGACTAAACAAGTTAGTGTGCATGTATAGGCCAATGATTATTGCGTTGGTAGAGCCGTTTTTGAATCCTTGCAGGTGTTCTTCTAAGTTCATCACCCGTTCCTCAAGTCTTTTAATATGTTCGGTTGTAAAATCAAATACAGTCTTATTCCACACCTTCAGACCTTGTTTCAATTCTTTTAACTTCCCAGCGAATCAAACCATACCCTGACCTTCCCTTGGCTTTTCCCAAGCTAGCCGAACACAATTACGAAATTCCGAGTGGGTCTCCCACATTTTTTGGTACTTGAAACTAGGAAATCCATATTTTGTATTATTCCTCTCCATCCATACAACCATTGGAGAATGATCCGACGAAACTCGCGGTAAATACTTCATAGACGCCTCCGAGCATCGAAGTAGAAAAGGGGAATTAATCATCACCCTATCCAACCGAACCCAACTTCTTGAGAGTCCTTGCTGCCCATTGCACCATGAGTACATATTGCCTTCATGATTCATCTCCAACAATCTCGAATCATCAATAAAAGAATTAAATTCACCCATAGCCACTGTAGCTCTTGGTTTTCCACCCCGACGTTCCTCATCTTTCCGAATTATATTAAAGTCCCCAAGGACCATCCACGGTTCGTTACCTGGGTTAATATTACGCAAATTCTCCCATAGACTTCTTCTTTCCATCTGCTGACATTTAGCATAGACAAAGGATATAATATAATTATCCTCCCCCAAGGTTCTCCTTTACCAAGAGCTTTCGTGGCAACTTCTTTAGTTCTTATTCCGAAGGTCGAAAATCCCAAGAAGTTTGATAACTTCCGTCCTATAAGCCTGTGCTCTGTGTTCTATAAAATCTGTAGTAAAATTTTGGTTCGACGAATGACCCCCTTGCTGCCACGATTTATTTCCGAGGAACAAGGAGCTTTCATTTCTGGAAGGAGCATTTTTTACAATATCAGTTTGACACAAGAGTTAACTCACAATTTACATAAGCCAACCCAGGGAGGTAATGTTATTATCAAAATCGATATGGCTAAGGCTTATGATAACATTGAATGGGATTTCTTAATCCATGTTTTGAAGGCTTTTGGGTTTTCGAATAGAGTATGTGTGTTGATTAAAAACGGTATTTCTTCTCCTTGGTTCTCAGTTGTTATGAACGGTGTTTCTAAGGGTTTCTTTAAGGCTGGGCGGGGTTTGAGGCAGGGAGACCCAATCTCGCCACACCTATTCATTGTGGTGGAAGAAATTTTGTCTAGGTTGTTGAAGGAAAAATTTGATCAAGGAAACATTGGAGGTTTTTATCACCCCCGGGGTACTCCAATTATTTCCCATCTCTTATTTGCGGATGACATTGTCATTTTTGCCAATGGAAGGAAGTCATCCTTGAGGAATATCTCGGCAACTTTAGAGACATATGAAAAATGGTCAGGTCAATCTGTTAGTAAAGAAAAATCCTCCATAATGTTTTCAAAGCAATTCTCAGCTGCTAGAAGACGGGACAATTTGCAAATTACAGGTTTTGCTGAAGGTTTTTTGCCTTTTAAGTACTTGGGTGCTCCCATTTTTTCAGGAAGGCTTAAAGCTATTCATTTTGATGAGATGTTATAAAAAATTAGAGATAGAATTGGTGGTTGGAAGGCCAATCTTTTATCAAGTGGAGCACGGGTCCTCTTACTAAAGCATGTTCTTCGTAGCATGCCTATTCACCTTTTCTCTATTTTGCAGGTCCCAAAATCTATTCTAAGCAAGATGAATAGGCTATTTAGTAATTTCTTTTGGGGTCTTCATGAAGGTAAACCAAAGAAACATTGGAGGTCATGGGAGGCAGTTTGTAAACCAGAAAATGAAGGTGGTATCGGGATGCGAAATCTGGAGGAGACCAAAAAATCTATGCACATGAAGTTTGCCTGAAAAATGCTCACGGAAGACTCTTTATGGACTCGCTACTTCAAAGCAAGGTATGTAAAAAACTCTCCGATTTCTCTGGTTAGTCCTTCATCGGGATCGAGTTTTTGGAAATTGGTTATTGGCTGTATTCCGGAGGTCATTAAACATGCTAGATGGAAAATAAAATCTGGTGAGGCTTTTTTTTTGGCAAGATAAATGGCTGGAGAATGGTGCGTTGAACGAACAATACGATACAATTACTAATTCAAACCTGAGATTAAAGGAATTAGTGGTGGAGGATAGATAGGACCATGAATCGATTAGTAGACTGGTTGGACCTGAAATGATGGAGGTGATAATGAAAATGCTGAAGGGGAAGAGAGCTGGTGATGATACTCTTATTTGGCTGCCTAATTCTGATGGGAAGTTTAGCACTAAGAGTGCATGGGAGGTGATTCGGATAAAAATGCCTAGAATATTGTGGGCTGATTGGGTGTGGCAATCTAGTCTCCCCAAATTTATGGCGGTAACTATGTGGAGGGGACTTAATAATGCTTTGAGTGTGGATGATAGGATTAGAAAGGTGGGTATTCAAGTTGTCTCTAAATGCGATTGTTGTAAAAATGGAGATTATGAGAATCAGAGTCATGTGCTAGCCGAAGGTGAGTTTGCAAGGAATATCTGGAAGAGGTGCGCACATCAGGTTGGCATGACAGTGAGGGATGGTTGGACTTGGCGAGAAGTTGTTGCTAATTGGTATAATAGAGCAAAAAAGTCGACCACTATGGGGAATTTGTTGGGCGTATTACCTTCCATCATCACTTGGAGGTTGTGGATTAGGAGATGTAAAGCTCGGATGGAAGGGATTGAAGAATCTGCTGAATAGGTGTGGAGGAGTATAAAATTCTGGGTGACAAAGATTGGAGAAAAATTCAAGACAGGGAAGGTTTTTTCGGGACAAGATGAGTTAATTCTAAAGAGGTGGAACATTTTTTTCTACGCCTGGAAAATAGAAAACTATGAAGCTAGTTCAATGGAGTCAACCAAGTGTAGGACGGTATAAACTAAACTCAGATGGCAGTAGCAGAGGAAACCTGGGTGCAGCAGGGGCAGGGGGTCTCATTAGGGATTCTAATGGGAAAATGGTAATAGCTTTTGCGATCTCTATAGGACAAGGCTCTAGTTCATTTGCAAAATTTATGGGTGTTTATCACGTCCTCAAAATAGCAAAAGAATTGGGGTTTAATAATTTAGATGTGGAGCTTGATTCCATTACTATTGTGAACTGGCTGCATAAATCAATATGTGGACTCTGGTATGTTGAAGATTACTAGGAGGAGCTGCAACAGTTGATGAATGGAATGATTTTAAACATTTCACATGTGTATCGAGAAGGAAATGGCCCAGCAGACATGTTGGCAAGAATGGCTTCAGAGGGTTGTAATTCAAAGTGGACTTCATATGCAAAGCTGCCTTGGAACTTATGGGGTCAGTTGAAAACAGAGAAGCTTGGTTTTCCTCACCTCCGGTTTTCCTAATCTATATTTGGTTTTGGCAAAGTCTTGTTATTCTAGGCTTGTTTTTTTTTTGCTAGTATTTAATGCTTATTTAGATTTCCATGAAAAGTCTTGAAACCACGGTTTTCCTCCGCTATATGTGAGGTTTTTTAATAAAGACGGAAGGTCCGGCCTTCCCCAAATTATAAAAAAAAAAAAAGTAAACAAACAGTTCCTTAAAATGACCAAAAATTTCAGTTCAATAGAGCCACCAAGAGCCTAAGCAACCAACATTACAGTGAAAATTGGACAACTCACCTCATGAAACAAACCGTAATTTGCAGAGCCACTTCTTAGGACCTTCAAAAATTTTTTACAACAAAGGGTACAAGAAAATGCAAAAGCAAAGAACCTTTATTTTCTACGAACCCTAACCTTGTGGGCGTGAATAGAGGAAAACAAAGCAACCATTTCCAACAACCAAAAGGCAAATGGCTTCTGCACGAAACAAGAAGCCCACCTGGCGAAAAGGCATGGTTTAGAAGAAAGGAAAAATCCGGATCGTGAAAATAAGAGTAAATCGTAGGACTTCCTTTCACACACTGCTCAACGCCAAAAACAGAGAACTAGTTGTTTTCATGAAAGAGAGAGAAAAGCAGAGCAAGCAAGAGAAGTAGTTGGTTCCTAAAATCGAAGCCATTAACAGAAACCCGAGCAGACCGAAAGCAATTAATGGGAGAGAGGAGAGGGGTGAAGGAGGAGAGTGATTTCCCTTTTCCTTCATGGTTCTTTCTATCGTATGCCGCGGTTTCATTTTTAGATCCATGGGTGGGCTACATGACAAAAAAGTATTGGAGGCTGTTTCAGCCTTTTAACAGCTTGACTGGTGAGAAGATTTGCTCATTAACATATCGATCCTGATCAATCATCACCACGCATATTTTTGTGATCTTAGCTCCGGTGCCATATATTTTACGTAGGTAGAGGCCACAGATTTTTCTCTGTCAATGGTTACAAAAAGGATTACAACATAGGCAATACAATGAGGATAAAAACGCTACCAAGTTATTAAATCATCAACATGTCATGCATGTCTAGCCATCCCATGAGTTGCACTATTGCCTAAACAGTCACTGTATTGTATAAAGCAGTTTAATAATCTCTGTATAAGATGTTTTATCTGTAACACAAGATTTCTATGAAGTGTTATTGATGCTTTGTCATTTTGTATTTTATTTTCTATAAGCAAAGAATTAATCTCAATAATAAGTTATGATATCCCAAGAAGAATATATATCTGGAGCTCTCTCAAGATTGCTAGCAACTCGAACTCACTCACAATAAATGTTACCGCATTAATAGTTGACCAACATATGGGCCATTCGAAAAATGCATGCCAGCCTTCGATCCTGAGTACCCAACAGTCAAATCCTTGGAATTAAAAAAAAAAAATGTACTTCGAGTGAACCAATTAGTCGACCCGTAATCTCAAGTTTCTGTCGTGATCATGAAATATGCGGCGCGGAATTGCTGGTCTATTTTAAGTATTTTTCACCTCTAGATTTATCCTAATTTCAGGGCTATTAATTATTGGCGGCATATTTCGTACAAAAGTGAAGATTGAGAAAGAATTTATATATATACACGTACATCAGAGTTCTCTGATGAAGTTCCCGTATTTCCTTATTTTTTCCTTTCCTCTCCACCTTCTGTGACTCCTCCTCCGTGTAGACCCCACCATACACAACCGTCAAATTTTCTGGCTAATATATATATATATATATGTCCTGCTTCGGTCTGTAAAAGCGCCATAAACCACCACCATCCAACTAATTATGAAGCGGCCGGACGTATAATTTGTCAATAGATCGAGCATGTTCTTAATCAGAAAGACATTGTCTGGAAGTGATCATGATATCAAGTGTAATATTCTAGAGCTAGCAAGACAGCGAGCTAGCTTGTGCTTTTGATGTTATCGGCATTAATCATGATGATACACACATACACGACACATACATATTGGCGTTACATGCAGCTCGATCCGTCTCTATTCGTCCCTGCTCCTAGTTCATCAGCGCATGAACTTAATTCGTAATTGGAAGGACGTATTGATATGTTAGAGTTTGAATTGGGTTAATTAATTTGTATTGGCTGTTCTGAAGCACGTGAATTATAGTACGCCTTGCTTATCTCTAACTCTTGGGGCTTTCCGTGCAATTAGAATCTTTGGAGCTTCTGTTTTTCTTTGTGTACCCAAAACGTGAGAAGCATCCTTTGTTAGTCTGTCCATATATAATTAGAAAGGGGATTTTATATTTCATATCGGTATAGATCACTACGTACATGCATTTACGCTCTTGCCAACATAAAGAGAATATATTAATTTTCGTCAAAACTAGCCAAGTCTTCTGGCACACCCAAACTTCGAAATAGATTTCGAATAACACCGAGTTTTTGTTGCTTTTTACATGGCCAAATAGTTAATACATGGAAATAAATAGTTATATGATTTGATGTGTCAAATTATAAGAATTTTCACTTTAAATCTGATTTGTCACGTCAGTATCAATGCAAATTGTAAATCTCATTTTTATAATTACGATAGCTAACATTTCTCAAAGATCATTATTAGGCCAAAGGCTGATCATGTCAAAAGAGACATCAGCCCCAAGATTTGGCTCTTTACATAACCCACCTACAGCACTGCATGGGTCTATTTCATTACTTTGCCAATCATCCAACAAGCTTTCCCACCAATTGATTGTGTTCTCAGATGGCATCAGCGATGGAGACATGTTTCTAGCATTGTCCTTCTGTTGAAAGCTGCTTTCTTTAGTTGTAGGTTTCCCCTTTAACAAATGGGAGAAGCTTAGAGGTCGAGGTTTTATTACGGTCACCTTCTTGATGATCATGTCTTTTTGTTTATCTTTCACGTCGAATTTAATGCGAGAAGGTAACTTCTTGCGTAGATAATGTGTATGCCAATAGTTCTTTACATCGTTAGCTGTTCTTCCTGGAAGCCTGCCAGCAATTAATGACCATCTGCACAATGAAGATTACAAAAATAAGCAAAATTCTCGTATTCATATATGTTCATGCGATTGACTTGTTCATCTTTGTACGTACAAAAGGATCAGCAAGCTAGATTGATATATAAGAAATGGGAGAGAGCAAAAGAGATCCGAGTGAGAGAAAATCATGTATTAGTTGTGACTATTGAATATTTAATATATATAGTGCAGGGTTTGATTTATATAAGAAGCTGCTTGCTAAACAAATTGGAGGAGTGAGTCTTGAGTAGTATACATGATGAACTGGAGGGCCTTTTTGAAGCTTGCTAGTTATACATTGGTCCAACAGAAATGAGAAAATGATTTATACAGTTTATTAGGATATTCAAGTCTGAAAAAAAAAAAAAAAATTGGGTTTTACTAGCTACCTAGACATACAATATTAAAAAAAATATTTTTTAATAATAAATTTCATTTTATATTATTTTTATGGAAATTTCATTTTATTTTAAAGTAACTATACATGTAAGACTTACCTACACTATTCTCGTTTGAACAGAAAAGTGTTTGATTTCATTTTTACAAAATTTTGAAATTCTTACCTAAAATATAATAAATAATTAAATTTTTTTAAATCACAAAATAATAATATTAAAAAATAAAAATATTTTATTCAATTTTTAACTTTTATATAAAACTATTTCATTTCATCTCACTATTAAAACAATTCCACATTGTTTATGAGGACAGCAACCTCCGTTCTTGGCTCGCATTGTAACATTTATCGAGACTACGTACAATTCAACCTTCTACAAAGATATTCTTACATACTGAGACGACGACAAAGATATTTATAAAAGAAAATAAATTTTATTTAATTTAATGGACAATATTTCTTACACTCTCTAATTAGAAACGTATCATGTAGTGCCAAAATTATGTTTCTTGATGCAGTCTTATATATACATACATATATATATATATATATATGTATGTATGTATTTTTAATTACCTGTTACCCAGGAGCGTATGGAGTCTGATCATTAGATCAACTTCATCCTCTTCGAAGTCTCCTCTCTTGATATTTGGTTTTAGATAGTTCAACCACCTTTGTCTACAGCTTTTTCGACATCTATTTAAGCCTGCAAATTCCAATATCAACTATATATATATATATATATAAACCTTTACCGTACTCCATCAAAAACTTACATTTGCTGGATCAGATGATTGATAAAAGAGATAAAAAAGTTCAAAGATCATGCAGTAGTACTAGAATACCTGCTCTGAGAGGAACTTGGTGCCACTTTCTTTCTCCATCCTTCTCAATGCAATCTTTCAGAAGCTTATCTTCCCCTGCAGTCCATGCCCCTTTTCGCACAGCAAAAGAGCCCTCCATGAAGCGCCTACGCAGTACGAACCACCGTTAAATGCTACGTGCAGAGATCGATCCCTCGACTTAAAAAAGGTGCCAAAACTCACATGCCCTTTTAATTAGTGTTGTTTCCCATATCTGGTAAATTCCATGTAATTATTTTAGATGGGTAGATGTACAGTATTCAGTGTTCACGTATGGACGGTTTCTCCGACGCCACGTTCATGTCCCACAACCACAAAACCTAAGTTTTTGTCATGTGATCTTAACTCTCGATGCCGGCCGACACTTACCACTACAATAGATTTTGATTTTTACGACCGACAATATCGTCGTAAAAATAAATAAACCGTCATAAATATTTTTTTTATGACGGTTTGACCGTCATTTAAAAGACATTACAAAAATAATTTGTAATGATTTACTGTTTAACCATTATAAATTTTTTTTTTTTGTAATTGTTAAAAGTTTTTTGTGAGATATAACGTTTGAATGTGATGTTTTTTTGTGATAGTAAAAATTCATCACATAAAATAACGTTCGCACGTAAAAACCAACATTCAAACATTTACCTGATTGAGTAATATTCGAATGTAAAAAAATTAGATGTTCGTTATTTTTTCTTTGCATGATTAATATTTATGTTCGAGCGTTTGTTCGAAAACGTTTGAATGTAGTATTCGGATGAACGTTAAAAAAATAAAAAGGTGCAGAGATCGATCCCTCGACTAAAAAAAGGTGCCAAAACTCACATGGGCTTTTAAGTAGTGTTGTTTCCCATATCTGGTAAATCCGGCCATGTAATTATAATTTTGGATGGGTAGGTGTATAGTATTCAGTATTCACGTATGGACGGTTTCTCCGACGCCACGTGCATGTCCCACATCCACAAAACCTAAGTTTTTGTCATGTGATCTTAGCTCTTGTATTTGATGAAAATTTAAATAAAATAGAAAATGAGATGAGGATTAAGAGAGAATTTGATTGCTACATTTTCTTATTCTTAGTTGAGATTGAATACAAAGTATTGGTCCCTTATTATATATATGTATAAGGAGATTGCGTAAAAAATAAAATAAGGTAAATATATTCATCTTAATGAAAATCAAATCTCTTGATTTGATAATTATGAAAACTAAATCAGTTTGATTTCATAATTATAAAATTAAATTAGGATAATAATCAAATCAAATTGTTGATTTGGTATTATCTCCAACATGATCTCCTCAATCTAGAACTTTGAGATTTAAAATCTTGAGTTGATTTGATAATTATGAAATCAAATCTCAATCAGTATAATAATCAAATCAAATTCTTGATTTGATATTAGTCTTAACATCCTTCATCAAACTCATGGTGGAAAAATTCTGAAATCTTAAATTTAAAATATTTTGAGTGTAGCCTTCATATCAATTGATTAATCACCAATAAGATGATAAAAATAGTGTTGATGATGAAGTGATTGGTAGATAAAATATCAAATCTAGAGTTATTACCATCAATGATAATGGGCTACATATGGCCATGATTAACTAAAGGGCCAAAAACAAATTGATTTTTGGGGGTGTTCTTGTGAAGTAGGGAATGAGGGGATTCATTTCTTTTTTCAAAGAAATGGGGTTTTTTTTCTTTCAATTTGAATATACATTTTTTCAATACTCTACTACTCTACTAATATTTCTCTTTTTTCCTATAAAAAAAAATCTTTTTTTGTTTTTATAAGGAATGTTTTGTGCTCCAAACTCACTTTATTTAGTTTGCATTTGAGCTATGTTTATATAGATTTCATTCTTGTTTTCAATTTGCATGAAATATATAAAAGCTCATTTTTTGCTATAAATGTTGTTTTTTGGTTTCTTACATTGTTCTTTATAGTTATAATATTATCTATTACAAAATTTGAATGCTTGGTGTAGTTCTAATGTGTATATTTTGAAGTAGGGAATGAGAGATTTTTTCTTTCAAACAAATGGGATTTATTTTATTTTTTGTAGTTTGAATATGTATTTTCTATACTCTACTAATTTAGTTTTTATTTGAGGTATGTTTGTATAGATTTCATTCTTGTTTTCAATTTTCTTGAAATATATAAAAGCTTTTTTAACTATAAATATATATTTTTTGTTTTTTGGTATATTGTTATTTACCGTTCAAATGAAATTTATACAGCTAGTAGTATATATGTACCATTCAAATGAAATGTATTTTGTTCGAACAGGTATTAGGAACAACAATAAATCTTTCCAACCTCCCAACACTCTACACTCCATCTTTTTTAAAAAAAAAATTAATTTTTTTTATTAAATAATTTTTATATTAATAGTGAATAAAAAATTTGAAATAATTTTAAAAAAATAAATTCAAAAATTTTTTTTTTTAAAATATTAAAAAATGTGGAGTGTGGATGAATAGTAGGAGGTTGTGTAGCAAAACCCGTACAATTTTGTTTCAAAAGATTTTTTGAGATGGATTTTTTGTGACAAAACAAGGACGTAAACTTTTCATCTCAAATAGTCTTTCAGAGATGAAATCTCGTTTTTAGCCAGAATTTTCATTTTGGGTCAAGCTTTTTGTGGCAATGGGGATGAAAATTTTTTATCTGAAATAATTTTAGGGATGAAATCTCAATTTTTTATAGCAAAAATTTTCGTTTCAAAAGGCTAAATTTCTTGTCATACCTGGTATCATAGAAATTTAAATAAAATAGAAAAAGAAAACGAGAGAAATAAACTTTGAGGACAACCTCTTTCTTATTCTTAATTGTGATTGATTACATAAAAATGAAATAAGGTAAATATTTTCATTATATCTACTGATTTGATAATTATAAAATTAAATCAGAATAATAACCAAATTGAATTATTGATTTCATATCATGCCGGTTTTCTTAAACAGTTCGTCTACATACAAGCGAACTACGCACCGATTGCGCACCAAGCAGGTGACATGGCAGGGTATGATAAGGATATTTACGTAATTATCAAAAGTAAGAAAAAAAATGAAAACAACGAAACAAAGTTTGTTTTCCTCCTAAATCGAGTTTCACGCTTCCCTCCCAAATCAAACAGCACGCTTTCCTCCGTCTCCCCACATCTCTTCCTTAACGAAGCAACTCCCCCAAATCTCTTCTTCTGCGCGCGACGACCTTCAGTGTTTTTGCAACTAAAACTTTCAAGATCGAGAAAGGTGAACCATCTGGCTTTTACTCTAAAATTTCCTCAACATTTCAGTGTTTTTGCAACTAAAACTTCTAAGAAGCATGCTTCAGTGTTAAAACCCCCGTAAGAGGGGTTAAATATCAGCCATGAGGAGTGAAAAAGAGAGGAGCTTTTGCTCGAAAAGAGTCACCCACTTTCTAGGATGGGTGCAGAAACGACTTACGCAAACGCTTGCATTCAGCTTTTTCCAAAATCATAAGAGGATAAAAGGCTTACGTGAGAAGAAATACCGTGCGACCAGATCACTCCGTCGAAATAGACGTCGGCAGGGAGCAGAGGGACGTGGCGGCAAGCGACTGGGGTGGTTTCGGCAGCGTGGTAGGCAACTAAGCAATGAGAGAGAGAGAGCAAGAGGGTCACGGCGTGCGGGAGAGATACGTTACCGAGAGGGAGGTTGGTGGTTTGAGGCGGCGACAGTGCAGCAAGCTAGGTGGTGCAGGGTGTAGTAAGACCGGTTGTGGCTGTTTTCATCGAGAACGGTGGCTGGACACGTGCTTGGGAAAGAGGGTCTGGTTATGGAAGTGCTCTGTTTCTTGGTGCAAAAACAGAGCAGTTTTGGCTTCTCGATGGTTCATTTGCAGTTCGTATTGCTTCCGATGGAGGCTTGGGGTGGTTGTTTGAAGAGGGTAGCAGTGGCAGCAACTTGGGTGAAGGGTTTGATGGAGGCTGAGGCGCAATGTAAGCATGTTGCGAACTTACGTGCGTGGGTGGAGGCGTTGGGCTAATTTTTGAACAATGTGAAGAAACTGAGTAATGGTGCTGCGGCTTGATGTTTTGCAAGAAGTATGTATATATATATATAAAGGTGATTGAACATAAAAAGAAAACCCTAGAGGAGGAGACGTGCATGGAAATGGGAGTAGAGTCGTGCGAGGTGGGGAAAACTGATAAACTGATAGTTGGTTTTCATGGTTTAATTCCATATAAGAAAGACCACCATTCTGCAACACCTCTATCAAAATCAAAAAGCTCAGATCTCTCTTTTTCACGAATACAAAGAAACGAAAAAAACTCTCAACCCAAAATTCAAAACATCAAACAAAAATGAGTTTAGCTTGCAGAGCTTGGGTAGTGGCAACAAGCATAGCAGCTGTGGAGACCCTGAAAGACCAAGGAGTTTGCAGGTGAAACTTTGTCATAAGATCAATGCAACAGCATGCCAAGAACAACATCAGATCCTACTATCAAGCCAAGAAACTCTCTGCTCACACTTCTTCTGCTATTTATAATCAGATGAAGCGGTCTAAGGAGGAGTCAGTGAGAAAAGTCATGGACTTGAGCTGCTGGAGTCCCAACACAACCAGTTTCATTAAACGTAAGCAAACCGCACCGTTTCACTTGACACGTTGGATGGGTGCTCAAATGGCTTACGCAGATCGCTTGCATTCAACTTTTTCCTTTCTTAAACAAGGATCGATCATCGAGCATCACTAACGTCCAAATATTTACGCGTATGTATACATGCAGTACTTTCTGTGGTCTTATTTGTTTTCAGAAAATATCTCATGTTATCTTATTTCATTTTATCTCAATTTTATCATTACACTTTTTCAAATTTCAATACAAAATAAAATAAATAATTCAATTTTTTCAAATCTATCTCATCTTATCTCATCTAATTATTACAACTTTTTCAAATTTAAATATAAAATAAAATAAACAATTCAAATTTTTTAAATCTCAAAATAAAAATAATATTAAAAAATATATTCTAAAAATATTTTATTTAACTTTTTAATTTTAATTTCAACTCATCTCACCTCATCTTCAAAAACAAAAGAAGCCTAATTAATATATATATATATATATATCGTACGTGTGCACATTAACGGAGATATGATAGCTGGAGTACTGGTATGAAATTAGGAAAGGGAAATGATATTTCCACCGTCAAAAGTCACCGATTGTTTTTTTTTTTTTTTTTAACTTAGTAGTTAAAAGAAGCATTTTTTAATGAGTTCGTGAAATTTTTTTTTTTTTTAATATTTAACGAGCTTAAAAAAATGTTTATAAAAAAAAAGATTGGCGTTCTCGGTAGAGTACCTATGGGTGTGTAGTATCCATTAGTATAAACCTATAGACAGGAAGAGCTTCCTATTCAGTTTCGGGTTTTTTTTTCTAAATATTTTTTAAAATTTTTTAAATATTTAAAAAAATTACAAATTTATTAAAAAATGAACCAATAAAAAAATTACAGTTGGTAGATTTTATCGGGACCAACTGTCGGTGGGTATATCATTTTTCAAAAATCTCGACTTAGATATACTAAATCATTTAATCTTATATATATCATCTCATCATTATAATTTTTTTAAACTTACATACAAAATATAATAAATAATTCAACTTTTTCAAATCTTAAAATAGAAATAATATTAAAAAATTATATTCTAACAATATTTTATTTAATTTTTACAAAATATTTTATTTTATCTTATCTAAATCAAGCTAAGTTGTCTCCTAATTTTGTACCTTCAATTTGACCGTTGGTGTGTTTTTTTTTTTGTTATTTTTTAATGGTTAAGAAACCGATTACTGGTAAATGTGCGTATTTTTTTAAATATATTTAAAAAAATATTTAAAAGCCAAAAAAATAAAAAATGCACTAGGGCACGCGTACATATTGCTGGGTAACTCCTAGCATTGTCCTAAAATTAGGGTAGATTTGGATGTTGAAGTGAGTTGAGTTAAGTTGAGTTGAAATGATAAAATATTATTAGAATATTATTTTTTAATATTAAAGTTGTTTTGAGATTTGAAAAAGTAAAATTATTTATTATATTTTATATTGAGATTTGAAAAGGATGTAATGATGAGTTGAGATGAGTTGGACTCAATAGAAGATCCAAACGAAGCAACGTCGAGAGACTGTTTCACCTGATAAGCCAAGCTGGCCGCTTGCTTTTGAGGAATTGCTTCTACACATGAAAATTAAGAAACACGTACGTACAATATTGAGATCATTGAACCCACAGATCGAGCCAAACGTTATTTACTACTTAGAGCGAGGAAGCTGCATATTTATTGGAAGAATTTCTTGCAACTTAAATACATAATATTAGCACACGTACATCCATTGCTTCTGCAAAAAAAAAAAAAAAAAAAAGGGTTCGTGATTAAAAGCAGCTCATATCCCCGACGTACACAGAAAAAATATATAGCAAGAAATTAAAGCTCATGAAGACGCTTAATTATTTCGTATTGAGAAAATCCCAAAAGCTTGCGTCGAAAGAGAAGTTAGCCAAAAAACTGAAGCCATCCTGATCAATATCAAAAGTTCCCCCCACTTTTGCTGCCAATGCCATTTCGTCGTCCGTCCAAATATGAGTATTCAGCTGATCTTCATCAAACCCAGTATTCAATGTGCATGTGGCTATTTCATCGCCCGCCTCCTTCTCATCTAACAAGCATTCCCACCTATATTTCATCCTATTCTCTGACGGCGTGAATGTTATTGGAGACATCATGTTTGTAGCAATAATATCGTCTTTTGGTTGGAATGTCCTTTCTTTAATTATTGTATTAGTCTTCCCACTTAACCAAGTTAATTTTTTGCTGAAGGTCCGAGGTCGAGGTTTTATTACTTTCGTTTTGACGATCATGTTTTGTTCCTTTTCTTCCACGTCTACAATGGGAGAAATCAACTTCTTACGCAGGTGTGTATTCCAGTAATTCTTCACATCATTCGGTGTTCTTCCCGGAAGCCTACCAGCAATCAGCGACCATCTGCACAAAATTAAAGAACGAAAAATATAAACGAAATGCTCAAATAATTATCATGCAATTTATTAACTGTTAATTAATTTGGTGATACAAGTGTGTGATCTTTGTTGATTTGGCATCATTGCTATAAATATATATTTATATATATATATATTTTTTGGTACACAACCTACTCCATATTTTTTTAAATTTTAAATTTTTTAATATTTTTTTAAATATTAATTTGAGTTTATTCTTTTTAAACTATTTCAAATTTTTTATTAACTATTCATATAAACAATATTTGATATAAAATTTTTTTAAAAAATTAGGTGTGTAAAGTGTAGATAAATAGTAAAAAATTGTGAAGATTTTATATATATATATATATATATACACAGACACTCAGAATTTCTAAGGCCATATTTGACAGCGACTTATATCTCTTAATTATCATAATTTCTTTTTAATAATCAATTAAACATAAAATATTTTTTAATTTTAAATAGAAAAGACTCGTATAGGAGACAGACTGAGAGAGCATGGGTGGTTGGTTATATAAGTCAGTGGGCCAAAATGTCCCGACAAGATGGAAGTAGTCATGATAGGTTTGTTTGGCCAAAGACTTCGTTTCAAAATTTTCTTACAATCTCACCTTCTCTTTTATCTCCTCTCCAAAAATATCTCAAATATAAATCTCTTCAAATTCATCATTTCAATTTTTTTAAACTAATTATTATAATTTTTTTATATTTTTAAATAAAAAATAAAAAAATTCAAATTTTTAAATAAAAATAATATTAAATTATATTTTTATAATATTTTAATTTTATAATATTTTTTATTTCACGTATTCTCTACTTTTTTTGAATCCCATAAAACATAAGCCCGTTTGAATTGAGAAGAATATCATCTCGTATCATCTTATAATTACTATTTTTCTTAAATATAATATAAAATATAATAAATAATTTAATTTTTTTAAATCTCAAAATAATAATAATATTCTAATAATATTTTATTCAACTTTCATCTATCATCATACTATCTAAACGATACCTAACTAAAACTAACTCATTATTATATATAAATTATTTTATTATTATTTACAAAATTCTCATTCCATCTCCCTCTCCAAGTAAAAATAATCTCGTAGAATATTTATAAAATTAACTAGTGATGAAAGTTTTGGCGAAAAAAAAAATTTATTTTTTTATCATTTTGGGTAAAAATCTCGTTTTCAAGTTTTGTATATTATATATATATATATAAATAGTCTCACAACTTCTATATTTTTCATATTGAAAATATAAATTATACAGTAGGCACTACCTTTCTACTACAATATTTCAAACTAGTAAATGACATGACACGGGATTCTCCCGTCATGTTAACTGAATTAGGAATTTGATTACTTTTCATAGTTTATAATTAAAAAAAAAACTAATAAGTTTTAGAACATTGAAAAAAAAAATTCAGCCACACGAGAAAAATTGCAGGTTTAAAGTAATGATCAAAGTGCAACTATATATACTTGCCTGTTACCTAAGAGCTTATGGAGTCGAATCATTAGATCAACTTCATCTACTGCGAAATCCCCTCTCTTAATGTTGGGTTTTAGATAGTTCAACCACCTTAGTCTGCAACTTTTCCGGCATCTATTTAAACCTGCAAATGGCAAGAAATTAACAAGCAAAACCTCCTAACTAAAGATCCAACAAAGGTAACTTTATTTACAACAGAACAGGCTTTCTTTTCTCTTGGATTGATCGGGGAAAAAAGAAAGAACTTAGTCAACCAACCAAAGAACAGACAAACTAAATAAATACTCAGTGTCTTCTTCTCTAGCTAAAAATTAGTACCTGCACTGACGGGAACTTGGTGCCACTTTCCTTCTCCATGCTTCTCAATGCACTGCCTTAAAAGGATATCTTCCTCTCCAGTCCATGCACCCTTTCTGACACCCATAGGAGTACCCTCCATAGATCGCTACCAGTGTCCTCGATCGGTTATCCCCAACTAAAAGCACGAGGGCAAAAGTAACTTTTCCTTGCTATGTCACGTACTGGATTACTTTATAACTGTAATAAAATGATCGGGAAAGAAGTGATCCGTATATATAGACCAGTTCCCTATTGTAGAGGCCTACGTGCTTGTCCTGCATCCACAAACATAATGTGTGTTTCAGGCTTCACCGCACCGCAACTTGTCCATATTCTTTTTCTTTTTTTTTTTGAGTCAAAACTTGTCCATATTCTGACTTCAAGGTTTGGTGTGGTTCCATGTGCCATTTTTTCTTCTGTTTTTTTTTGTTAAAAACCATGAAGTAACTGTCACGTCGGTTCAAGAGGCAATGCCAGCTTACAACCCGCGTCCGTAATGCGCGATATTTTTTTTAAATAAATAATTAAAATAAAAGTAAGACTTTATTTATGTACAAAGATATTTTTAGATATTTATTTTTTAAATATCATTTAAATATAAATAAATTTTAAAAATTTTAACATTTTTATTTAATTATTTTTTAATTATTATTTAATCAAGCATATAATTTAATACGACTTTTCTAAACTCTTAGGATATGTTTAGATCTCAAATTATTCTCAACTCATCATTATAATTTTTTTAAATTTTAATAGAAAACATA
Organism: Cyclocarya paliurus; assembly: GCA_029856935.1. NCBI lineage: Eukaryota > Viridiplantae > Streptophyta > Magnoliopsida > Fagales > Juglandaceae > Cyclocarya > Cyclocarya paliurus. Next base: position 38,108,916 of record CM056946.1, on the reverse strand, counting down.
ATAAATAATTCAATTTTTTTAAATTTTAAAATAATAATAATATTAAAAAATAATATTTTAATAATATGTTATTATCTCAACTCAACTTAATTCAACAATCAAACGTAACCTTAAACAAAATATAAAAAACAATACAAACTCTTTTTTCAAAATTTAAAATAAAAATTATATTCAAATAATATTTTAATTTTATAATATTTTAATTTTATAATATTTTTATTTAATTTTTTCTTTCACATTTCTTAAAACTAAATAAAATATTTTAACTCAAATCATTTTATAATTATTAACAAATCATTTCATTATTACTATTCATAAATTTTCTGAAATATTCTAACAATACAAACAAGTCCCAAGAATACATGCGGAAAAAGTGGAGGATCTAACAAAAATTTCGTTATAATAGATGTAGCGTAGAAAGATAATATAAAAAGAAATGACCATATATGTGTATCCGACAAATTTGATTATGGGTTTGAATACTGAGTCAAGACATAGACTGTTTATATATATATATATATATATATATATATATATATATATATATATATATATGTGTGGAGGGAGATTTGATCCTTAATTCTCTTAATAAAAAATTAAAATAATGTCAAGTGATTCGAAAGCTCTTGAAAAGAACTAGACTGTTGAAATAACAATTTGCATATAATCTAGATGGAGCACTGCATCAGCAGTACTACAGTTTCCTGTACGTTTTAATACGTACGTAAGTACGATCGATAGAGATAATGATCTCTATAACCTCTTCTACCTAGCTACCAGACTCTTGGTTAGACAAACAGGAATATAATTGGATAATTAGACTTAGATGACCTATATATATCAATGACAACTAGGGGTGTCATCGGTCCGATTCGGTCGGATTTTAGATAAAATTTTAGACCGAACTGGTATGACCAGTTTTGTATTTTTCAAAATCGATTATGCACCGGTTATACTTCTAAACCGGTACTTCCAGTTTTACCGGTTTCCGGTCCGGTTTTCCAGTTTTTTTAAAATGTAAGTTTGACATTTTGTCATTAAAAATATGTTTTAAAAAAACTGTTTTAAAAAAATATGTTATACTTTTATTAATCTATATTAGACTATTAATATAACTATAACTATAGTCTATATTAGACTACTTTTTTTTTTAGGGAGTCTATATTAGACTATTAGTACAAGTTATAAATTTATATATTAGTATAGCTATATATTAGTATATATTAGTATTAATGATAAATTATATATTAGTATAGCTATATAATACATGATCAATTACATTTTCATTTTTAAAATTAAAATTTTATTTTATAATAACATTATCCTATATATAATTATATTAATAGTATATGATCAAACAAATTACAAATGTTCATATTTAAAATTAACATTTAATGTTATATTTTATAAATTATAATATGAAATTATTTCATATATGATATATAATTATATATAAAAATTTCAAATATAATTATACATTATATATAAAACTTATATATTTAATATATATAAAATATTTTGTATAATTTTAATTTTGTATAAAACTTATATATAAAATATTATTTTTTATATTTTTTTATCAACCGGTTCAGTCCGGTCCAAAAAATCCTAAAACTAGAACCAGACCGGTTCCAACCGGTTTATGAATTATAAGAACCGGTTTCGTACCGGACCGATTCAAAACCGATAAAACCGATCCGGTCCGGTTCAGACCGATTTTTCGGTTTAAATTTACATCCCTAATGACAACACATGCATACACTTGCAACGGTAAGATATATATATATATATATATATATCGATATATATATCGAAGAAAATATGGATTTAGGAAATCCAACTATATATGTTGTATTTGGTGTGAAGTATATATGGAGCTAACGCGCATATAGATCTCTTGGCATATATGCAGAGCTTCTCATGAGTTTTCAAGATCAACTGGCGATTTAAGATCAACAACAAACGTGGGAAGGAGGAGTGAAAAGGAGGAGAATTAGAGTAAAAAGGGAAAGTTTGTATGAATTTAAAGAGTGATCAAGAGATAGAAAAAGTTTAGAGATCGATTTAGAATAACAACCCAAATACTACACACCCAAATCGCTGAAATAGTACTGATCATGTTCAGCGAGTGTGCTTATTTATCTATGAAACAAATAGCAGTGCTATTTTGCCGCTTAATAGCACCGCTTAATATTACCCTCAGTTGTTTTTGTAATTTTTTATTATTATTTTTTTAATATATTTAAATATTTTTAAAAATAAAAAATATATATCAATATATTTAAAATTATTTTTTTAATCACTAAATAAATAAAAAAATATGAAACGGAAGATTTGAGCGGTACCATGAGCGGCAAAATAGCTTTTCTCTGAAACAAATAGCATGAAAAGAAAAATGACGTGGCTTTGAGACAAACCATTTTGTCGCACCAGGGTCCAAGTAAAGTACGAGAGCGATGGAGATGATTCCGATATTTCCCAAAATAGGAACATTTTTTATCCGTATAATTAAACAAAAATTTGGTAATCCAAAGGGGGCCATCGTGAGGTTGTGCCACGTTTTAGATGTGATCGCCAGGTCTTTAAACAGTTGACAACTTGACATTACCCATTGAGAGCACTCTCAGTAGATCATCTATAATACACATTTTTTTAAAATATAAAAAAAAATTCTTAAAAATGTCTATCTTTTATTTTATTTTTTATTTTATATTTTGCTACAGTAACATATTAGATATAGAGGAAACTATTCATCCTTTAAATATTTTAAATTAGTTTCTCTCTTATGTTATTTGATTTTCTTCATCTCTTCAAAAGTCCTAAATTAGTTTATCTCTCATGCTATTTATTTATTTTTTGAATTAATTTATATTTGGTTTAGTTTATTAATTTGGATTAATTTAAAATATAACATAATTATATAACATTGTATATGGAAAGATATTGCAAATATCATTTAAGAATATTATTGATAGTTAGAGAAAATATTTGAAATGAATAAAAAATATTAAAAAATATAATATTTAAATGATATGAAGAAAAAATAGAAAAGCTGATGTATGATATATTGTAAAAGTAAATATGTAAAATAGAAAAAGTAAGTTTTGATGATATAAAGTATAGAATGAAGAAACTATTGGGAGTGCTCTGAGAGCACCTGTTGTCAAAAAGCTAAACATTTATCCAGAGCAACTCCTTTCCCGTTCGCATTCAGGTAATCTAGGCTCCACACCTGGTATTATATCGCTTACCTTATCTTTTATCTTTTTATTATTATTATTATTTTTTCTCGCAACTTCCAAATTTTAAAAATTGGATTAGTTTGAGTCTTAAACCTATTTCAATTCATTTTAATTTTTTATAATAATTTTTTAAAATTTTAATATAAAATATAATTAATAATTTAATTTTTTTAAATTTTTAAATTTTTAAATAATAATTATATTAAAAAAATATTATAATAATATTTTATCATCTCAACTCAACTAAGTTTAACATCTAAATACAGCCTAATAATTTGATAGATAGACGGACTCATAGGGATTTTCTTCTAATATAAAGTTCTATTACATATAGTTGCAGTCACATATTTTTTATATTAAAACATGTTAATCATTCTACCCTAAGGTTTCTTGCCATGTGTGGAGAAAGCTCGTGTGTTCGCAAAAGAGCCAACTACAACGTGGGAAATGATGATAAGTCAATTCGATCTGTTATGGGCTTTTTTGTATTTCAACCTATTATTGGCGTTTTGCATTTTTCAATTTTGCCAAGTTGTATAGGTGAGATTGGTTAATTCTCTGGCAATTGTATATTCCATCCTCGTCCTCTCTTTTTCTGTTAGGCAGTTACATAGGTTAGTGCTATTTAGGTAGTGAAAATTTCCTTGCAGTATATAATTTTTGGTTGAATGAATTTCTCTGAACATTCTCTCGAATACCATAATTTCTTTTTCTGAATTTTGCTTCCTTACATGATATCAGAGACATGTTTGACTGAGAGATTTCAATGGAGAAACAAAATCCCATCAATTCTTCTTTTACCAACAACTCCACTACATGCATTTTTCTCAACTTCAACAATATTACTAACCCTTATCGCCTAGACCATGGGGATAATCCCTTCATTCTGCTAGTTCCAGACCTACTCACCACAGACAACTACACGGTGTGGTCCAGAGCCATGTGTCGGGCATTACAAGCTAAGAACAAGCTTGGGTTTATTAATGGTGCGATGTCCAAACCCAAGGATCAGAATGACCCACTCTTTGAGTAATGAGAATGATGCAACAACCTTGTGGTTTCATGGTTGCAAAATTCAATTAGTCAAAATCTCAAGTCCAACATTGCCTTGTTGATGACGCCTCAGTGATATGGGGAGAGCTAATGGACTGGTTCACACAGCAGAATGAGCCACACATTTTCCAATTGAAGAAGGCTCTGACAGGGTCACAGCAGGAATTAGACTCTGTAAATATTTACTTTGGGAGATTGAAATCTCTGTGGGATGAATTGGGGATTTATGATCCCATCCCTAGTTGTGACTATAGGAAGCTTAAGGTTCTTCTCGTACCAACGAGATTGTGTGATACAGTTCCTAATTGGTCTAAATGACTCTTATGCTAACACTAGTGATCAGATTATGATGTTGGATCCCTTACCTTTTATTAACAGAGTTTTCTCCATGGTTCAACAACAAGAGATGCTGGATCTCATGCTTTCTAATGTTTCATCCTCCGATTCTATGGCTTTAGCAGTTAGGAAAGGGTATACAACTTTTAAATAAAACACAAAGCCATTTTTTACTCCAAAACATGAAAGACCATACTACACTCACTATAAAATCCCAGGACACACGTTGGAAAATTGCTTCAAAGTTGGTAATGCTGAACCCCCAATTTGTAACCACTGCCATATAACTGGGCACACTACTGATAAATGCTATAAGTTCATGGCTACCCTCTAGACACAAGCTATACAATAAGAACAAGCAATCTGGGTTTTCTGCTAGTTTGACTTCTGCAGAGCAAGAGGAAGATTCAGGAGAGAAAATGTCCTTTATGAAGGATCAATACTAGCAGATCTTGTCTCTGCTCTAGCAAAGGGATGTTTCTTCCGCCAATCACTCAGTCAAATAGGTCCAAGCAACTTTTACACCCTCCCAAAATGATCCCAAAGCCACAAACATGTCTAGTATACCTCTTTGTTCTTCTATTTCAGCACAAACACAAGCACATCCAACTAATGTAACTTGAATCATAGACACGGGTGCTATAGATCACATGATTTGTAGCATTTCTTTCTTCAACTCAATCACTGCTCAAGTTTCTTACATGGTTAAGCTCTTTAATGGGAACGTTGCAGCTGTCACCCACATAGGCACGATTAGGATCATAAACACTTTAATCTTGAGAAATGTCTTGTGCATACCATCTTTTAATTTCAACTTGATTTCTGCCAAAAATATTGTCAATTCACTTCTCTATTGCCTTATTTTCTTTTTACATTCTTGCTTTCTTCAAGACTTTTTGTCTTGGACGACGATTGGAATGAGTGAGCTGAAGAATGGCTTATATCACTTATATGTCACTAAAGTGTCTCCAAACAACCTTAGTTGATCATTTTTCCCTTTCTTTACACAAAAACATGTTCGTTTCAGCTATTTCTAGCAGTAATACTATTGCATTGGACCTTTGGCATTATAGACTTGATCACTCACCTTTATCCAAATTGAATTTAATTAGTGATCCTATCGTTGAAGCTCGATTATCGTCTGTTAGTGACATTCCTTACTGCATATGTCCCATGGCCAAGCAACATAAGCTCCATTTTCCAACTAGCAACCATAAAACTGAATGAATCTTGGAACTCATCCACTATGCCATCTGGGGTCATAATTCTCTTGAAGCCTATGATGGATCAAAGTACTTCTTAACCATCGTTGATGATCACTCTAGAAGTACTTGGATATATCTCCACAAAATGAAATCTGATGTTAGAACTTGCATATAAGCATTTTACAACCTTGTCCAAACTCATTTTAATGTTAAAATCCAAATCCTTAGAAGTGACAATGGTTTAGAATTTCAAATGAAAGATTTCTTCAACCAAAAGGGAATCATCCATCACAAAACATGCGTTGAAACCCCACAACAAAATGAGGTTGAAAGAAAACACTAGCGCCTTCTAAACATAGCTCGAGATCTAAACTTTCAATAAGGTATTCCATCAAAGTACTGAAATGATTGTATACTGACAGCAGCCTACATCATTAATAACATCCCACTCCTGCCTTATCCATTAAAACTCCCTTTGGGTTGCTGTTCAACACGAAGTCATCCTTCAATCACATGAAAACTTTTGGATGTCTTTGCTTTGCCTCTACTCTTTTTCAAGGTCGAAAGAAGTTTGATCCGTGTGTTAGAAAATGCGTGTTTCTTGGCTACCCTTTTGGTACAAAAGGGTATAAACTTCTTGATCTCAACACTAAAACTATCTTCATCTCCAGGAATGTTGTCTTCCATGAATCCATCTTTCCTACCATACTTGTTCACGTTCCACCATCTATTCCTCACATGCTTGTTCAAGCTTCGCATCAAACCTGACCCCTCATGCCAATCACCTTTACTCTGTTCAGACTTCACCCTCTAGTTTAGGCAACACTCCATCCAATCCCTCTCACAATATTGATCCTTCATCCTCCGATTCTCACCCCCATTGACTCCTTAGATCCCCCTCTCATTGAACCATCCCTTAGAAGGTCAACCAGGGTTCGAAGAGCACCACAGTACTTGTAAGAGTTCTACTGCCAACAAGTCTTATCCAGCTCACACATTCCAGAATTTTTCAAGGCTTCAAATCCTCACTTAGCTACATAATTTCCTCTCATAAATTCCCTTTTCATATCATCGTTTATCCCCAAATTTTGCTTCATTTTCTGCCAACGTCTCTTCACATGTTGACCCACACACATATCAACAAGTTGTAAAGGACCCTGGCTGGTGTGAGGCAATGGAGGTTGAAATTGAAGCTTTGGAACTCAATTATACATGGGTTGTGACAATTTACCCCCCAGAAAGGAATTCATCGACTGTAAGTACACCTATAAGAGCAAATATCTTTCATATGAGACTGTTAAGAGAAAAAAGGCCAAATTAGTGGCTAAAGGATATACTCAATAATAAGGAATAGACTACCATAAAAAATTTTCACTTGTAGCAAAAATGGTCACTGTGAGAACCCTTTTGGCATTGGCAGCAATCTAAGGTTGATATCTTCAGCAATTCAACGTAAACAATGCGTTCCTTCATGGTGAGTTACATGAAAAGTTTACATGCACATGCCCCCAAGTTATCACAAAGGAAAGCCTAGACAAGTCTGCAAATTTCTTCAATGCCACTATGGCCTCAAATAGGCCTCTTGACAATGATATTCAAAATTCTCAACCTCACTTCTCACTTTTGGCTTCACTCAATCAAAATCAAATTATAGCCTTTCCACACGGCATGATGGTATCCATTTCACTGTACTGCTGGTATATGTCAATTACACAATTCTTGCAAGTTCCTCACTTGAATCCATTACAGCCATTAAAGTTTTTTTGAATCAACAATTTAAAATCAAGGATTTGAGGTCTTTAAGATACTTTCTCGACATAGAAGTAGCCAGATCTTCACATCATTCATATATGCCAAAGAAAATACACCCTTGACATCTTCGATGACGCAGCTTCTCTTGGAACTAAACTCATTAAGATCCCTATGGAGCAGACTTAGCAAAGATTTAGGTCTTCCTCTACCTAATCCTAGTTCCTACAGACGTTTAATTGGAAGACTCCTTTATCTCACCATCACATGGCCATACATCAATTATCCAATGCAGATCTTGAGTCAAATCATGGCCCAATCCTCCACTTTGCACCTTGCTGCAGCTCATAAAGTCTTGAAACACCTGAAAGGCATTCCTGGTCAGGGCATTCTACTTTCTTCCTATTCTTCTCTTCAACTCAGAGGCTATTGTGATTCTGATTGGGCCTCATGCCCCGACACAAGGCGGTCAGTCACTGCTACTACATCTAGTTAGGCCATTCTTTCATTTCTTGGAAATAATAATAATAAAAAAAACAGAATATTGTATCTCGATCATCTGCAGAGACAGAGTATAGAGCCATGGTTGCTGCTTGCTCAGAATTTACTTGGTTGCGGCAACTCCTTACAGATCTTCAAGTGGCACACCCTCAAGCTACCCTTCTCCTCTGTGATAATCAAGTTGCCCTACATATCGCAACCAACCAGTTTTCCATAAATGCACCAAACATATAGAAGTTGACTGCCACTTAATTCGTGACTAAATTCAAGATGACAGTATCAAAACAGCTCACATCCCCACTCAGTTACAACTAGCTGACATTTTCACCAAGTCCCTTTCTTCTCATGTCCTCTCTTCTCACCTTTTCAAGATGGGAATAATAAATCTTTATTCTCCAGCTTGCGATAGGGTATTGGAGCATGTTAATCATCCTGCCCTAGGGCTTCTTGCTGACACAACCAATGGTGATGATGCTATGTGTGAAGGAAGCTCATGTGTTCGCAAAGGAGCCAAGCTCAAACATGGGAAAGGATGATGAATCAGCATGTTATAGCCATTTTTGTATTTCAGTCTGTTATGGGCATTTTTGTATTTTTAGCTTTGTTAAGTTGTATAGGTGTAATTGGTTAATTCTCTAGCAATAGTATATTCCCTCCTCATCCTCCCTTTTCTGTTAGGTAGTTACATAGGTTAGTGCCATTTAGGTAGTGAGAATTCCCTTGCAATGTATGATTTTTGATTGAAGGAATTTCTCCAAACATTCTCTCGATACCACAGCTTCTCTCTCTGATTTTTGCTTTCTTACACTTTGTGCACTTTATTGATGTGATTGGCTAAAATAGTTATTTTATATTAAAAAAATAATTTAGCCAATCATAATAATGGAATGTATAAAGAATACGTAAAAGTGACTGCACATAAAATTTTTATTTTATATATATCCATGCGTTCACACTACTGGCCCTACTGGATCATTGTGTAATGTCATTGCTATATTTTCAATCAATCGTCTTTCTATTTTTTTTATTTTTTATTATCTCTTATTATTATATTAGATAATTACAAGTTTGACGAGTAAAATAATAATAATAATAAAAAATAGAATTATAGATCTAAAAGTATGTCGTATGGTCTCATATTTATATATATATATATATATATATATATATATATATATATAAATCTTTGACCCCATTATTTAATGACAAATCTTAATGAACGGATCATAAATCGCAATTACTAAAACTATCACGTAGTACTTTTCGATCGTTTAAGCATTTACAGTTTGTTTGATCTATGCTGCATGCATGCCAATACAAATGATCAAGATGAATTATGTTAATTTAAAAATAAAACAATATTTTCATTTCCATTTTCCTTTTTTGGTTTTCCCTTCTTAATTCTTCGAAACTTGCCAATCAAGATAAAAAGGAGGAGAAATTGAAAATGGGGGGCTGGGTGGTTGTAATATATAAGGGATATTGATGGGGAATCAAATATCGCTTCATTATGTATGCCAAAAATGCAATACTTGCTGAAATTCGTGTTTTATGGAGGTCTTTGGTTTTCTGTTCTGAGATAGGGCTAGAAGAGGTTATTTTTTAAGGTGATGCTTTGTCAGTTATCAAAGATGTGCAGAAGCATGAAGACAGTTGGGCATGGTATGGTCAGATTATTGAAGACATAAATCAAGTACTAAGTGGAAGATCAAGATGGAAGATTGATCAGTATGTCCCATAAGAAAACTTGGCAGCACACAGATTAGCTAGACATGCTCTTGCTTGTGATGAGGAGGAGGTTGTGTGGTCAGAAGATGGTCCAGATTGGATTAAAACTGTATTCATCTAGAAAAACAATGTTTTGGTTGATTATTTTTTATGAATGAAGTTATGTTGAGTTCAAAAATAAAAACAAAGATAAAAAGGAGGAGGACGTAGCTATATTAATTAAGATATAGAAGAAGATCAGCTCTAATTCTGAACGTGCTTCAACAAGCTGGAATTATCTCGTTTTTAATTATCAAGCTCTGGACGCTGGAGTCACTGGACACAACTGGCCGGCGAGCCAATTACGGAATTAAAGATCAGATCGAAGAGCTTTTTTTCACATTGCTTCAGTCTAGTGAACTGAGTAGTACACTTTTTAGAGAAATGATATTTACAGTCATAGCATGTGCAAACGACGTGCAATTTCTTTAAAAAATATATATATATAAGATTTACATAAAAATAATAATTTTTTAATAATAAACTTTACTATTTTTTAAAACGATTGCACAGTACCACACCACTTTGTTCTCATGACCCTCTCATCTTTTTTTGGGTGGTGCTTGATGGTGATGGTGTTCAAAATCAAACCCCATCCATTGTTATAACTTAATAATAAATTGCTGTAAATTATAAAGAAGATATAGATTTGTTTCGACATTAATATCTATATTTACGGCGACATTTATTGGGATCAGATGGTCTAGGAACTCTCTAGTTCTTTTCTTCGATCTCCTCCAAAAGTCAATCCAGCCCAAACGAAGCAACCCCCCTCCCTCTGCTGCCCCTCCTCCTCGTTGAGTCAATTTCTTTGTTTGTATCACATCCCCTTTATGTCCCTTTCTAACTTTATATCCAGTAATTCATATTAATAGTGAGCTTTAATTTTTTTATCTACCTTTGATGGGGGATTTACACTACTTCACTGATTTTACTCCAACAACACTTGCCGTTAGATAACTTTGCGGTTGCACTTGTATAAATTATTGCATTTTAATTTATTTATAGGTCCAAAAACAATATTTATGACCTTCTCATTTCCGTGATTAAATTCTCCTCGATAATATATCATTTAGGTGAACATTGGTGTTCTTGGAAAAAGAACGTGTGACTTTTATTTGAAGAGTTACAACAATGCAATCATTGAAGGATAAATATGAGTAATTTCATGGCCGGAAACGGGTCAGTGACTCTAATATAAACAATATTTTTCTGTTTTGTGTGATTAGGCCGTATATACGGAATCCATGGACCTTGCAAAAAATATATATATGCATTTTATCATTTTTATCATTCTATTTAAATACATACATTTAAACATTAAGATATAAAATTAAAAATAATAAATCACATGTTAATTTAATGTATGCATACATGATGTTAGACTTTCACATGATAGAATTTCTCTAAAAAGAAAAAGGTACCATTTGATGATTGGACTAAAGGACAAGGACAATGACAATGATCAACCGAGGCTTTAGTGTCATTATTTTTCCCATTTTGAGTCTTGGTGCGACTAAGGTTTTGTTTGAATGTTGAATTAACTTAAGATGAATTGAATTCTTTATAAATAGTAATGAGTTGAGATAGTGAAGTGAATTTTGTGAGACTTGCCTAAAATAAGTTTAAATGTATTTATAGAAAGTTGAAAAAGGTTGTGGGTCTCATACATAAATAGGTGTTGAGTAAGAATTTGAGATGAGTTTAAGAATTTAAGAGTTTGATATTTAGATATTAGATTTAATTTAAAATTAGACTGAACTGAATTAATTTTAGTTCAATCCAAATTTCAAACGCAGCCTTAATGGCCACCCTGGAAAGTTGTGCAAATTGGACTCAAAGCCGACCATTACCTCAAGCTTAAAAGCCCAGGAACCAAGCTATGGGCCTAAGCGACGGCTCGGACTCTGCTAGTCGGGCTCGATGCTCTTACCGGAGCATGTTCATAATTTCATCTAAATTTACAGCTACAATAAACTCAAACAGCTTTAGTAGTTGGAGTCGACAGTAAATCAATTTCCTATTTGAACAAATAAATCTATAAATAGATCTTTTTCATTGAGATGAAAGTGAAAAAAAATAGCTTTTTCTGCACCTTGGAGAGGGAAGTGTCAAGTGAAACTCTTCCAACAGCTACTTTTTTCTACTGAACCTACAGATTTCATCCCATTTACGGCAAAATGGACAAGTATAATATTTCTTTCTTTTGATTGCGTTGTAGCAATTATAATTCCTAAAACAATAACGCCGGAAGTAATTGTAGCAATTATAATTCCTTAAACTATCGTTGGTTGCCAGATAGATGTTAGAATTGTGTCAATATTGTCCAACAGCGGCCATTACCGGCATCAGCCCTTGTTATTATTGAGATATCAATATCGTCCATAAATATGTAACATTATCATTACCAGTTATCCAAAAAAATAATGCTATTATGCCCTTAATTTATACCACTCACTTTATCTCTTTGATGTGGCACCACAATGTGATACCCCATCAAGAGACAAAGTGAGTAGTATAAATTAGGAAATATAGTTGCATTACTCAATCCAAAAAGCTTAACAATCTTACATAACTAACGATGATATTGATCTTTTCTCGCGTTGAATCACAAAAACCTATATACATAACAGCACGTATCTAAAAATGATTGACATAGAGCAGATGCGATCTACAAACCCCGGGAACCAGGAACGTCGATCCACTGCAACTGGAGTTCCACCTCCCCGCGCTCCACATTTCGCAGTCTAAGAACCATGTTTTGCACTACTTTGCCGTCCATCCAGATAATATGGCTCTCTTCTGCAAGACAATTTAGCCGGTTTGGGTGTACTTTGGTAATTATAGTTCCACTCGGAACGTTTTCCAATCGAAACTTGATGGCTTCTAGAAATGCGCCAATCTCAAACTCAGCATCTCCCATTTTATCATCTAGAGAAAACGTGTCCTTGTCGTACACAAACTGCAACCACAAGGAATTCAGCAAGTCTTAGTGCCAATTGAATGTTTTGAGTAGACCCTCATTTGAATTAACAGAGTACATTGGTAAATATACCACTTGTGCTCCATGATGTTCTTATTCAAATCTCTTTCATGCACGCATATAATTGGATTTAAGCAAAATGGAAGACTTTTTCAGGACGAATTGTTAAGTTACTAGGTACAAAAATGTTAGCATGTTATGCTCTAGACACTGTTTTTCAGTCTTGAATGGAATTGATGAACCTCATTTACAGGATATCTCCCGATCATTCTTTCCCAGTTCTTCACCATTGGAGTCATTTAAATGCCTTATTTCTTAATGAACGGTTTGTATGTTCATTCTGTATGATCACGGAGTGAAAAATGAAACCTCATTTCCCTTTAACAGTACATGTAAATCGTGATAATACCAGTTTTTTTTCTATGTAATTGCAACACCAGAAGAAATATATCACTTACAAGATTGATTGGAATACTTGGATCTGTAATAGAAAGAGTCAAATCTTCATTCCACTCCGGATTGATATTCTTCTTCACTACACGAGTCTTCAGCTTCTGCATCAGATAGCATAATTTATTACTAAATCACTTGAAATGACTAGCATCAAAAGCGCATATACTTGCTCTGTTTTTTAACACACAATTTATTAGTAGACAGCTATGTGCAATCACAAATAAATTTTATGTTAGCTGATTTAAACAAATCGCATCTTCAGAAAACGCATAAAAAGGATCGACGTGTTGAATATGTTCCTCAGTCTTCAGAAAGAAACTAGAAATTTTGTAATCACGCTATAAATCGTTGTGCTCCGGATTTGACCATCTAATCAAAGAGCCGCGTTCGCTAGCACTGTGAGGAAGGGTGAACCACAAAAAGACTACTTTTAGATCTTCTACAAGGAAGAAATTTTTTCTAGCTGATTTTTATATTGAATATGCCTGTGCTAGTCACGGAGGAAAAAGGTTGAAATAGCAAAAATTGCGGCCTTTAAATTCGATACAATTAGGAAAAAACCCAAAAACAGAGCAAACAGGACTTGCAAGCCAGTTGCTTTTAAGCGAGAAGAGAAAACAAGAAGTGCTTTGGGGTTCAACGTCAAATACAATACCAACAACGCGCAAATACGATAATCCCGTTTGCAGTCATAAAAGAGTGAGGTCCCGTGACTTTTAACACAAAACAAGCACCTCCCAGGAACTCATCTCAAACACCGAACAAACAACATGTAAAATAAATTCCAGAAAGAAGAAAGCCATGGGCCATCACAACCCAGAAACCCAGAGCAAAGAAAAGCAAAAAAAGAAGCAACAAAGGCAGAAAAAAAAAAAACTGTTTAAATCATCCTTTTACCTGCTTTCCCATTTTGATGACAATATACGGGTCACTGCTCCTCACGTCTCTGACTGCGAGGTTCACCCCTCTTTGGATATGAACTCTAAGCAGACCCATCATGTTCTCCATTTCAGAGAAATTCCAAAATTTGCAGAAAGTCGCCGGCTACGAAGGAGGACAAATATTTGTCTGGCTTATAGCTATGAGTACCTTTTTTCTCGTTGGAGAGGTATTTCACAAAGTTTTTTTTGTTGATGGAAGGTATTTGACAAAGTTAGAGAACCCTCTTGTGCATATTTTATACCCACAAAAGACCAAAAGCCAAGTCTAGTCTGGGAAATTTTGTAGAAACGCAGATGGTGATTAATGGGAAATCCTTAATTGCAAATACCGCGCTTCCAAAGACTCCTGACCTGGGAAGAACGGGAATTATTATATTCGGGTCGGACCTTAATGGATTATTTTGGTTTTGGACCAGAATTGGCTAGTGAGTCCAAACTCAAAGCATCTAGACGCCCACTTGTTTGTGTCTTGACTCTTGTTGCATTGCATGGGTTCACTCCGCGGCATGATTTCCTTGACTTTCCTTCACAATGTTTAAACTTCAGAAGCTTCTTTCTAATCAATTTCACATTTCTTCTTTTTTATTTTTTATTTAAATTTATATTTTGAAACTCAATGTCTAATATAATTTCATTATCTTACAAATCAAATTATATCTTATTAAGTATTTATGCTTATTATATTAAGCATAAATACTTATTTTTTACTATTCATTTTTATCTTGTTAGAGCATTAGCATTGGTCTATACATATGCATATGCAAAATTACCTCTTTTGCATAACCACTTTGCAATTCAAGCAAAAGTCTCACATTGACTTATACATATTTGAGATAAAATAATAATAAAATATATATATATTTTTGCCTAAATACAAAATTACCTCTTTTAATGTGATCCTGAATGCAAAATTACCTATAATTTTCATAAATTAATACAATTTCATGTTTCCAAATTTAGCAATTTCATATATAATAAATACATCAAATTTATACACATAAAAAATGAATCACATATGCTCATAAACATCACATATTAACATGTCATCTTAATACAAATTCCCTATATCAACTAGGTGATTTGCTAAATCAAGGTACCATTCAGAAAGTATCTATTCTATGTATCAAAATCAATTTGATACAAGTTTCAAAAAGTTGATTTTGATACAAATTCATTACAATAAAAATTTGATTCAAGATCATTACAACATGAACATTTTCCAGCAGCAGCAACCACATCTAGCAGCAGCAACACGTCTAGTACTTGTTTCCACATCCAGCCACAGCAACACATCCAGCACTTGTTTCAACATCCAGCAGCAGCAACCACATCCAGCAACACAAATTTCTGGCAAAACCAAACCCCATCAACAACAAAATTCATCCAATCGATTGGTACCCACCAACCAAAATATAGTTCAATATAAAGGTACAAAAAAAATTATACAGTTCCAACAGTACAATCAGTTCTATAAGCATGTCACCACAGTAAAAAAATGTTATAAAAAACTGCACAAAACAAAGCATACAACTATATACGAGATATTGCCTTTTTCCTTTGTTCCTCAATTATTTCCATTTGAAAATTATGGAAATACTCTTGCTGTACAGAATTCATGGAACCAATATCCAATTTCATAATTTTCATATCATTTTTCCTCTTATTTTCCTCTTGAGCCTTAATTTCAATTTCAACCATTCTCTTCTTAACAACCAATAACTCAGATCTTTCATTGTCTAATCTCAAATTTGATTCTTTTCTCTCCAACATATGAATCTTCCTATCATGTGTCATTTCCCTTAAGGCGTCACTAAATTCAATATCTACTCTTTCCCTAGCTTTTCTTTTTTTCTCTTTTTCTTTTTCAATTTTTTTGCCCGGAGGTCTCTCACACTCCATGGTCACATTTTCCATCTCTTCCCATAATTGTACTGAGTTTGGGATACTACCTAAACATTTTCCATCTCTTCTTCTTATGCTCTCCACATGTGATTGCCATTTCGGCTAGTGCCTCAAAATATTCCAACAATGATCTATAGTGAAGTTGGTTTTTTGGGTCTCTCGGTATAAGATTTTTGCCTTGTCAATCTATAATTTTGTTTAACAATCAGTGGGGAAAATCATTAATAATTAGGACAATAACAAAAAAAAACAGCAATAATTTTTTTAAACGATTATACATTGTCTTACTCGGTTGTACCGCTTGAATGCATTCCTTCAACTTAGGCCATGGAATCACAAGATTTATTGACACATTTTTGAATGGTTGACCATCGATTGGTCAAAGAATTCATAGAACGTTCTTGACCGTTAGGTTTTTTATAAGTGGAGTAGTAATCATAAATTCTACACCATAGTTGTGTGGAGGTTTGGTCAGTCCCTCGAATGGAATCTATACTAACGTTAAGCCAAGCTGAAATGAGGAAAGTATCTTCCTCAACAGTAAATGACACACCCCGTTGGGATTTTTGTTTAGGTGCCATTTTTTTCTGTTGGGGTTGTGTCGCTTAGACATCAACGAAAGCAGCATCCATAGTAGGGATGTTACAACCACCCTCACCACTTTCCAACAATGTGGTGAAGAATGGATCCTCATCAATTAGGCCTCGTTTGTTTTCGGAAAACATCTTATCTCATCTCATCTGAATTTCATCATTACACTTTTCTCAATTCTAATACAAAATAAAATAAACAATTCAACTTTTTCAAATTCATCTCATCTTCTCTCACCTAATCATTATAACTTTTTCAAATTTCAATACAAAATAAAATAAACAATTCATCTCATCTCAAAAGTTTTCATTTCATCTCATCTCATTTCCGAAAACAAACGAGGCCTAAAGCATTCATCCTTCAACAAAATATTGAAGGACAAAATGTTATTAAATTTTGCACATATTAAGCAAAACAGGGTGTACATATTGTAGAGCTTCAATAACAAACCACAAGCCAAAGAGAACCAGCAAAACAGGGTGCACATAGTGCACAAATTGTAAAATAAAGCTAAAAACATGGGTTAAAGCATAAGTTCTATAAGTATACATAGATCAAGCTAAAAATAGGGGTTAAACCAGAACCAGTTTGGGGTCCTTTTACCAAGTTTAAATAAGTGTACATAGATCAAGCTAAATTCAGTTCTATATAACCCAATATTTAATCTTCAGTGGGACAAATCAATGGGACAAAGCATGAGTTCAATGGCTAAAATTTACATGTAATAGCAAGGGTCTAAAATGAAGAAACCCTAATCTAAAACCAGCATCATCGAAACCCTAACAATGTGTTGGCTATTTATGGTTTTATGCAGTCGAAAGTACAATGGTCCAACAATTTTCTCTGGATTTTTAGCATCATCGAAACCCCCATTCGTTAGGCTTAATCTAAAACCCTAATCTAACACCAAGAACAACAATCCACGAAATTGCACAAAACAAAACCATAAAGGGATAGCAGCACATCAAAACCGTCAAAAAACAGAGGGAGAAGTTTCTGTGCTTTTCAAGCTATTCATACATGAAATGTGGAGAGCCAAATAGAAAACCCAACCATGACGAGCCCAGAGTCTTCGCAAGCTCTGTCGACAGCCGTCGTGAGAGAGAGGTGCACGGGTGTAATATTCGTTGGGGTTTTCAAGTCGAGAGAGGAATGGAGAACCAGAGAACAAGAAACGAATGGGGGAGAAAAAAAGAAAATAATCCCCCAAATAGAAAACCCAACCGTGACGAGCCCAGAGCCATCGCAAGGTTCGTCGACAGCCGTCGTGAGAGAGAGGCGCACGGGTTTGATCTCCGTTTGGGGTTTTCGAGTAGAGAGAGTGATGGAGGAGTATAAACAAATTGGGGAGAAAAAAAGAAAATAATGTCGTTGGGGGGGGTCTGGTCATTCGATAGAGAGAGGAGTGAGAAATAACAATTAAAATATGTCTGATGGAGTGAACAGCCTATCTGAATTTGGATAGCAACTATTTATAATTAGCTAAATTTATACATATGCATAAGTCAATACAGGTGATTTTAGAATCATATTATGCAACTATGATTTTACATATGCATATATATAGATCAATATAGATGCTCTTTGAAAAAACCTTGGAGTTGGAGGCCAATTCCCCCTAAATTAAAAAAACAGTACTGAAGGCCGATTAATTTGTTTTGGTAGTTGATTCCATCGTAATTTAAATCTTATATTTTGTAACAACCCGACCATAAAATTAGAATAAGTTTTATGTATTTTTTATAAACTATAAACATTATATTGTTATTATTATTATTTTTATTTATTTATTATTATTATTATTATTATTATATAAGATTTTACATTGTTTTTTTATAAGATTATTATCGTTTTATCTTTTAGTAATTTATTATGACCCATTTAAGTAATAACCACTAGAGTTTTATTTTTAAATTTAAACCGATCTCCACCCGTAAACTTCATCCCTATCTCTTGATATTTTTTACCCTAACCTCATACTCATTTTTCCCCTAATCGATAATCCTAATAGGAAATCAACTCTGAAATCCTATCATAAAACGCCTAATTGTTTTTCCTCCATGAATTTCAAACCATGCACGCCTCTCTCAGTTAGTCACACATGCACGTCTCTATTCCTCTAGGTTCCTTTTATTCTCAAACACTTATATATATATACATAAACACACACACACACACGGTTAGATCTGATACATGAAGAAAACCTCCAAGCCGTAAACCTCCCTCGAAGCCTTCCTCCCATGTACGCCGCTCCCTTGTCCAGAGCACCCAGTGCCGACTTGCATGCCGTGTCCTCCCTCAAACAAACAAACGTTCAAGCTGTTCCTCCCGTTGCCTTTCACCTCGGCACTTGAGAAACACACAACCAGCGCTCACCGTAGAGCAAACACGAGGCCACTGCACAACCACACACACGACAGTGCACCAAGAACCACCAGCTTTCCCACACGCAGCAACCATCACACTGAAAATAGAGTCTTTTCGCAGCCCACGAAAGCAGCGCCAACCACCGAAAAGTATAGAGAGAATTCTCTGTTTTCCACTCCCGAAACAGAGCAGTCATGTCCTTTCCATCCGAGCCACTTGCTTCACCGGATTCCACCATAGATGACGTCGGAATGCCACCACCAGCTACCACAGAAGACTTCAGACCATCCTCAACCGCCAAGGCACACCACAGCAGCCACGGCCGTGAAGCCGAAACCTCTGTTTCTCTTCCACGGTAGCCACCTCAAGGGACATCGAGCCACCTCTCCGACGACACAGAAACTTCCGGCCATCCTTGTTCCGTCGCCGGAACCCCCAGCCACCCAAGGCCACCATCACACTCAGCCCTCTCTCGGTGAGTCTCGTCGCAAGCCTCACTCCCACTCTCCTGTTTCTCTACAGAATAGATATATATATATATATATATATATATATATATTTAGTTGCTTTTAGGTTTTATTTAAGTAGTGCATGTGTTAAAATAGATTTACTTTTATACCTTTTTAATCTCTGTTTTTAAGTATAATTACATCTATAACCTTATGTTTAAATATATGTTAATTATGAATGTTAGTCATTTTATTTGAAGTCGAGTTTAATATTTTGAGTTGAGTTTAATTTCATTAAATAAATATATGAATCTTAAGATCATTGTTATAAGAAAGTGTTTCAGGAATTTAAAATATATTTTTAAAGTTTACCATCAAACCTAATTTTTTATTAGTAATCTTTTATGTATTTAATAGAAGTTTAATAAAAGCTTATTAATAATTTATTGTGTTATCCTTTAAATAAAATATAGAAATATGTTAAGAGTATTTAAATAATATTGATAATTATTATATTAAGAAAGTAAATCTATTTTAAGAATTTAGATTTATATGACTTATTTAAAATAGCCCAAGTGTTTTATTAAGTTATAATATGTTATTAGTATTTTTTTAAAATAATTTAAAAATACCAGGATTTATTGTTTATAGTGTTAAGTAAAATATTTATTTGACTATCTCTTAAACTATGAATTTTATTAAGTAAGATATTAGGATATGGTTCCTAGACAAATTTAGTAACGTTTAATACTTTATATAGGTGACGAGTTACGAAATGAGATTCAGGAAGTAGCGCTACGAGGTAAGTTATTTGATCACAAAATTAGGATCATCACAGTTTAGTTTATAAATAAGTATTATTCAAGCCAGTTATTTGACAGCCATTTTTATGTACCACTCATGTCATATGCAAACATGTCATTCAATATAGCATACGATCATGTCATTCCGCATCATGTTCAGATTCAGAAATTATAATTATGTATGCATTATGTCATGCATCTCATGGTCATAAGACACATAAGCTATATTAAGTTCAAGTGTAAGATAAGATCAGATCAGTTAATCAGATGGCTATTCAGATGCATGGTACCAATGCAGTTCAGATCAGGGTGGACGTGCAAGCCACGGACTCAAGCGTGGTCCACCATAGTATGCCAGAATACTATCAGCGGCTCCCCTCGCGGACGTGGGGCCGGTGCACAACCTCGCACATAGGGTCAAGTGTGTTGGCCAGTCAGTTCAGTCAGTTAAATCAAATTAGTCAGTTAATTCAGATAAATTAGTCATGCATAGCATAAACATCAGTATGAATAGTCATGAATTTTAAGTTCTCAAAATGAAAACTTTTATGAAAACCTTATGTTTAGTATGTTAACGTTGTGATGGATTTCTTACTTAGTATTCGACTCATTTTAGTTTGTTTTCATGATTTTTAACCACCCAGGTGAGGATGATGATTACGTGCAGCCATGCCAGGATTAAAAGGAGCAGTTATTTTAGTTTCAGATCTTCTAGAAATAAATTTATGTTATTACTTTTATGACATGACTACTATTCAGTTTATTCATTTAAAATTTGAAGACATTTTTATCAGATAAAATTTTATGAAATAAATTCTAAATTATTTTTATTTTAATATGAGATCTCTTACCGGATTTATTTTTATGAAAAACACGTGACACTCCTAACCTACAGGAAGGGGGTATTACATATTTATTCCTTCGGATAAAAGAAGTAAACTTAATTAGTTCCTTTATTAATACTTGTACTGGCCGCCAGTGTTTTAATGGACATTAGATTGATCTTAACTCTGCACAAATAAAATATCAATAGAAAAATTATATTCAGCAGTCATATCTACCACACACTTTTAAAAAAAATAAAAAATAAAAAATATTTTTTTACTCAACAAGTGTTTGTTGCAGGACTGTTGAGTAAAATAACCAATGCCAGTAACATCAATCTCGTTTCGTCTCAATGCTAGTCTATCAGAAAAATAGTATCCAAGTCAATGAAAGAGTCCCAACTCTTTTTGTCATCAAACAGTGCTAATCTATTAAAAAAAAATACGGCATCCAAGTCAATGAGAGACTCCCCCACTCGATCTTTTCGGTATCGTTTGATGATCATGCCACTTTCGTTGAAAACACAAACAAAAAGGTTATCCAAATTAACTTGATTAAATTTTACCAACGTAACATTAGACCGGCTAATCAACCATTGGTTAGTGGTTACCTAATTAAAGTCACCGGTTATCGCCAATGTTTTTTTTTTTAATTAATTACTCTTCAACTTAAAAAAATTTATATATTTTTCATGATATCTTGCATGATTTTTTCCAGATCAGAACAAAGAAATGGCGTCCACGTTTCATGTTTGATGAAAATCGGACATTGATATCATCCATGCACGTGGCTTTTCAACAAATTCAATGCATAAACGCTGAAGGTACAATTAACAAAAAATACTTAACATGAGTATTAAGTCGATTCTGATTTTCACGTGTTAAAAGACGAAGAAGTCAAATGAAATTGGGGGTCATAAAGTAATTTTTCATATATTTAAAAAGAAAACCCAAGGCGTTAATTAATGTTCCATGCAGCTAATTAACTATTTTATTCTTAGTTTATTTTCATAGATGGAAAGAGATGAATTAAGATGAAAAATGATAGTTGAATAAAATAATGTTACAATATTTTCTTAATATTTATTTTATTTTAAAATTTTTTAAAAATTAAATTATTTATTTTATTTCATATAATTTATTTAAATAAAATATAATAATTAAATAAAATAAGATAAATTGAGAAAGTAATGAAAATAAACTAGGAAAAGCGTGCGCGTAACCAGAACAAATTACGATCTAAAGATTCCTGAAACTGACTATTTGTATTTTCCTTCTCAGTTGAAAAAGTCAAATATTTTGTTTTTTTCTTTACGCAAGATCGGAGGATTTCTTTTTTTAATTAAAAACAATTGGTGTCTTCGTTTTAGGTCTGATTTAATTATGCAGTTCAGATGAAATATGATGAAATATTTTATTAAAAATTAAATAAAATATTATTATAATATTATTTTTTAAAATTATTTTTATTTTATAATTTTAAAAAAATTAAATTATTTATTATAAAAAAATTATAATGATTATATGAGATGAGATAAAATAGAAATGAGATAGTTTGATTTTATATAACCAAACCAGCCCTTAGGTGCAAGCACGGGTCATACGAACCCGTTTGAGACTATGGCATCAAGATGAGATTGAAGTACAACAGTAATTATAAATAGATTTTACAAATATAAACTTACAAAATGATATACATTTATGTGATATATTATATTTATTTTATAATAAAAATAAATTTATAATATGATATATCACGTCAAGTTACGTTAGTTTATGAGTTTAATTTTTTTAAATTCTTTTAAGGTCCGTGCATTTCTCTCATTACTTTAAACATGTTTGTTTATACAAAGTCAGTAACCAATTAGCCTTCGGAAATTTCTTAAAATTAAGCTTGGCCCCCAATCATAGAGGTATTGAAAAATATTACATGCATCTAGTCAAAATAATTAGATCCACAACGCAACAAACATAATTGATTGAGTTTGAGGATATTATAGATTATGTAGAGGGCCGGGGATGGAGACATTTATCATGTTTTTCATATTTGTTTTAAATTATGAGATGATAAAATGATTAGTTACAAAATTCTTGACAAATTGAGTTTTGATAAATACTAAAGTAATGATACACACATAATTCTTTTTATAACTTTTTTATAATCATGTTTTTAAATGAGTGTATTAATGTAAAGTAATGTTATTTTTATAAATTATTTTACAAAAATACTCATAGTTTAAAATATAGTTATATAAATGATTGTTAAAAAGATTTTATGTCTATTATGTTGGTTTTTAGACTTAAAAAGGATTACAATATTTAATGTTAAGTAAAAAATAATGTGAACCATTATCATTGTTTAATGTATTGGTTCAGCTGCCAAAATTTAAATGAAAATGTTCCATCGTGACTTAAACCAATGCATGCCTCTTGGAGATATGAGCTTAACTGTTTGCCAACCAAATAAAGGGTTGAATCATTTGGTAAATTAGAAACACAAGTATCATTTCATTCATATATTGTGACTTTTCATAAGTACCATCTCATTTATATAAGTTGTGACTTTTCACAAGTGTTATTTCATTCTCTAAAATAGGGAATCACAGCCACAAAATCAGTCACTCCAAACTCTCTACAAAAATTAGAGAAACACTTCCTCTTTCTTTTAGTCTTTCTTTTTTTGAATTTTAGCTATTTTATATCAGGTTCGAGGATCTCCTTTTGTGTGCACCGACAAGGAAATTAACAGAAATTGACGTTGTTGTATCTTGAAAGTAGACTGTAAAAAAGTCTAGTGTATGTTTAAATTTGGAAGCGGCGGAATCTACTCTAAGGAAAATGTCTATCACAATATGCCTCAACACTGGATTTTCTCTTTTTAATTTGTTCTTATAATTTTACATATTTTCTAGTTTGCACATAGATAATTTATTATTCAAAATATTCTCAACATGTTATTTTTCTAAACGATTATGTCAATTAATTATATATAAGGAAAAAACTACTTTGCCTCTCAACTTATACCGCTCAATTTGACCGCTTGATTTTTTATTTTACTTAACGGTTAAGTAAGCGGACTACTCTAAGGGAGATAGTAGCCCAACTCTATATATAATAACTAGGTGTTTTAGGAAATAATCTTCCCAACCTCCTACTATTCACCACACTCCACACTCCACACTCCACCTTTTTTTTTTTAATTTTTTTTTATCAAATATTTTTTATATGAATAGTGAATAAAAAATTTGAAATATTTAAAAAAAAAAAATTAAAAAAAAAAATTAAAAAAAAATTAAAAAATATTAAAAAGTATGGAGTGTGGAGTGTGGATGAATAGTAGGAGGTTGTGTAGCATTTCTCAGTCGTTTACGTTGGCGTAATCAGATGGAAATTAAACCTCGCAGGCCTATAAATCGTCGATGATGTCGTTATCACAACCACACCAATTAATTAACGTCATTTCTTACGTACCCATGCACCTTGATTAATAGTATATAGCTAGTCCGGTTAATTTTGTTAATATATCTGTCAATTTCTCTCTCTCTCTCTCTCTATATATATATATAGATATATAATATTATCTATTAGCAAAACTCTATCATCATGTACGTGGACCTTACCAAGATGCTCTTTGACATATTATTTTTTATTAATTATTATTTTTCAATAAAGATTAGTCCAACGACAATGAAGGATTAATGCGCTAATTAGTTGAGCTAATGCAATCAATTCTTTAATGTGTGATAATGTGGCCAATTGAATTATTATTATTATTTTCTTTGAGGGTTTGTTGATACGTGACAATCTTAACGTTACTTAAACTTTAAATATAAGAAATAACTAATTGTTTTTGAAATTCAATATATTAATGCAGCTCTTGTAATTCTCATGTGATAGTATCTGATTTATGATCATTTTAAGAGTCCTACCATTAGTTTTAAGGCTGTTTTTTGGTCTTTTGTTGAATTTAGATAGATAGAAATGACCAAATCAAAGGTTTATTAAGGCTGTCCCCTTGTCAAGATGCCCTGGAATATAAAAAAATTCGTCATATATACATACATACATACACACATATATATATGATATAAGAATCTCTCAACTCAAGACTGAATCAAAAAAGAATCGCCCAACCTCTTAAGACGAATCAACATGGCTCAAGTTTTATTTTTTGAATTTAAACATCTCAAATGTAAAAGAAAGAGAAGGTTACATACAATATTTATCTCTTGCATAAATATATTTACATAATCAATAATAAATACGATAGATATATTTTATATTTTTATCTCTTGCATTTAACTCCTCGAATTAAATTAAGAACTTGAAACTGTCTTCATTACTATTTTAGACGTTTCTCTCTCGTCTTCTATCTCCCCTCGAGCAGTCTGCGTCTGGGTTTGGAGAATATAATGGAGTTGAAGGATAGAAAAAACATTATAATTAGAGAGAACTATAAAAATAAATCTACCCCTAATTTGATATCACATTCTTAGTCTTTGCCTATTTATTAACCTACGGAAGTATATATTATTTTGGGTCTCGTTAGTATTTATTATCTGACTGGGCTATTGGGCCGGCCCACTGTCACCCTTGGCCCATCCAATTCGAACAGTATTTATCACGTGCTCTCCCCAAATTCTCTAATGACAAATAATTTGTTCAATTAATTTGTCATGTTTCATCCGAAAGATCGGCCTCTTCCAGTGAACCACGCGGCCAGACTACCTTCTAACACGTGTCACTTTTACGGGACCACCAGCTTTCGCTGCCACACAGAGAATCATCACTTCGCCACCAAGAGTACTCTGTTCTTGAAGATTGCCCTTTCGAAGAGCCCGTCCTCCAACTCTGAACTCATCTTGTAAGCGCTCAAATGTAGTTTATGCATTTAAATTTCCATGAAGCATTGTTGATTCGTTATTGGCTGTACATCTGCGCCCATTTATTTATAGTTTGTTTTCTGCTTCCGTTTGTATGTAAGCTCCGTTTTGATTGTGCTTGTTTCGTGCGCGCGTGAGAGAGAGAGAGAGAGAGCGAGCGCGTGAGTTTTTGGGTTTTCCATCTTTTACCTAATTCGTGAATTTGATTGATGATCAAAACCTACGCCTAAGTTCAGAGAAATTTCTTTGTTATTGCAATTTTTTCGAGAGGAAAGCCCCCTTTGTTCCATTGAGTGCTCCGTCCAGAAGAGCTGAAAATGCTGATTTTTTTGATTGGCTCAACTAAGCGACATATATCTTTTATAATGACCTTTTTGGTGGTAAAGATCTGAGACGGGTAGATGGAGATGGGTTGGTTACTGCATTTTTCTTGAAGAATGACCGTTTTCAGCGTTGGAGATTCCTTTTCAACGGTTGCTACTTCATTTAAAATTCTTCGTGGGAGACCGCGTGATGCAGACAACCATCTTGTGCTGGAATTGGAAGTCCAACTCTGCCCATAAGTCCAGTTCAATATTATCTTATGTATCATGTTATTTGCGTTAATTTATTTTATGCTGTTCAGTTTTGTTAGTATCTGATCTATGTTCACCTCATTTGGTTTTTGCTTAGGAGTCTTTTATTTTGATATTGTCATTGAGTAGAAGTTCAGTATCAAGCAAGCCTCTAAGGCTATGCGGTGTACATTACGCTATTTTCATTTCTAAATCAGTCTAAAATACTGTGTTAGGTGTGACTCACCTACTCTTGGAACCTTGGTTGTGATGAGCGCCACAATCAGCCATTGGAGAAGAAACGTTACACGCCTTTTCTCCCTAAGACCTATCTTTATTTTTCTTTCACTGATTTCGTTCTGCATCAATTTGGTGTCTGAGACAGTAGTGTGCAACTCCTTTTTCTTCCTAAGGCTTATAATTAGAAAAATAAAGATAGGCCTTAGGAAGAAAAGGAGTTTAAAGTTTCTTCTCAAATTGGTATTTTGGCGTCTCATTACAAGCAAGAGTAGAACTAAGCTTGATTGTGGCGTCTTCGACACCAGCTTCTTCAGCACGAAAATGGTATAAGGTTGCACAACTTATTGCCCTAGATGCTTACTCGATACTAAACTTCTAATAACAAAATCAAGACTCCTTAGCTACACTATATGAGCTGAAAAATATCAGATATCAACTAAGATAAATAAAACAATAAATGGGACAATATTGAACTGGACCTATGGTAGACTTGGACTTCTAGTTCAAGCTATTTTGTTATCTGCATGACCACGAGAGTCAAAAATTGGGTGCTGGATTTATATAAAAATGGCATTTGTTGTATGATTTATATTTTAGATTGTTTCAGAAATTTTGGTGTAAGTACTAGTAGGAAGAATGTCACATAAGACTAATGTGTGTTTTTTTTTAATTACGTAGATGCCATTACTCAGATTTAGCATGCTTGCAGTTGTGTATCAAGATACTGATCATTATCATCTTGATACAGCTATTTTTCAGGAGAAACTCTTCAACATGGATTTAGGCACTGCAAGGTAGGCCTCCTTGACATTCATTTAATACGTTAGATCAGTGATGTCTTCCAGAAAAGTAAATTTTACCGACTTTAGTGTGATAGTAAATTTTATGATTTCAATTCTTTTAGTAATAGTTGTTTGATGACTTTTTCTGTAGTTTTAGTTTTTTTTTTTTTTTTTTTAAGATTTTAGGAAGTGTTAATTGTTTGTAATATGATCCTTTTGTTCCTTTAAGGTGAAGGTTTGGATAGTGAGTTGAGATGAGATGCGATGGGTTGAGATGAAAGTTAAAAGTTCAATAAAATATTGTTAGAATATTATTTTTTAATATTATTATTATTTTGGGATTTGAAAAAGTTGAATTGTTTATTATTTTTTGTGTGAGAATTTGAAAAAGTTGTAATGATGAGATGAGACGAGTTGAGATTAATTCTGAATCCAACTCACTTTCTTCATGATTTGTATAGGCATTGCCTGGACAAACACGTGACATGGTTCTTAAGAAATTCGAGAACATCAAGTGGGGAAAATATTCACAAACTTCCATATAATGTAGCTGGTTGGAATTTGAGAATTGGCTACCAAAGGTTGACTTACACGCATCAATCTTCTACTGGAAAGCACCCTATGACCCATATGTCCTGGAGAAGATATTCAATGCCTGTTAGTTTGGAGGTGTCTTCATCGCTAAAGTCAGAAGATTATTCTAGTAGTCATGATGCAATTGAAATGCCAGAGGAAGTTCTTGCTCAACCACTAGGAAGTGACGAGGTAAAGTCACGTTTTCTTTATATAGTTATTTTATGATGAGTTGAAAATGTGAAATGTGTTCTTCTTTTGATCCACTTTCCAGAAATGATCACTTATCTCAATCTCTTTAAAGTTGCATTTTTAGACAGGCATGTAGTTTCATCTCAATCTCTTGGTTGCCACTGGCACAAGTTTGGAGATGGGAAGTAAATAAAAAATTGATGGATTATTCTTTAGATCCAAATTTCATTCTTTCTTACATATTGGATACATTTATTGAAATGGAATATTATTCTCTCAAGAACCTATAATTTACTTCTGGTTGACTCTAGGCTTCCTCTCTCCCTTAATAAATTTCTGTGTTACAAAAAAAATATTTGGAAAGATTAGAAGTAGTTTATCGATATATCATACTTAAAAGTTAAAACTATCACCACTCTTATTTGTGCTTGTGATGGAGGCTCTTAGTAGAATAGTGTCGGCTGCTGTAGAGGGAGGGTTTTTTTCAGGATTTTCATCGGGGGCTGCTAATCATGGTTCCACCACTATTTCTCATCTCTTGTTTGCAGATGATACGTTGCTGTTTTGTGAGAATAGGGCAGAACATATTCAAAATTTGAAGGTCATCTTACTATGTTTTGAAGCGGCATTTGGATTAAAGATAAACCTTGATAAAACAGAGATGGTTGTAGTGGGTGAGGTAAGAAATATTAGAGGATTGGCCAGCATATTGGGTTGTGTGGTTTCTTCGCTACCATTGAAGTACCTTGGTCTTCCGTTGGGAGCAAATTTCAAAGTCAAGATAATTTGGGAGGAGGTGCTAGAGAAATTAGAGCGAAGGTTAGCCGGGTGGAAAAGGTTATCCTTATCGAAAGGGGGGCGAATCACACTTATAAAGAGCACTCTTTCTAACCTTCCAACTTATTTCTTGTCTTTATTTCCCCTTCTGGCGAGCATTGCATCTAGGATTGAGAAACTTCAACGCGATTTTCTGTGGAGTGGTCTAGGGGATGAGTTCAAATTTCATCTAGTTGGTTGGGATAGAGTGTATACTCTGTTGAGAGATGGCGGGTTGGGGGTCCGTAATGTTAGGTCCTTTAATAAGGCTTTATTAGGGAAATGGTTGTGGCCTTATAATCATGAGAGGGAAGCCTTATGGAAAGGGGTGATTGATGCAAAGTATGGGAGTGCAAGAGGGGGTTGGTGTTCTAATGATGGGAGGGGGGCTGATGGGGTTGGGTTGTGGAAGCATATAAGGCAAGGGTGGGGGGATTATTTGAGAAACACTCGGTTGTGTTTGGGGGATGGCAGAAGAATTAGCTTTTGGAAGGATGTGTGGGTTGGAGATTTGGCTCTTAAGGATATGCTTATCCTAATATTTTCCAGAATTGCACGAGATAAGGAAGCTATGGTGGCTGATGTGAGGGAAATTAATCATTTTTTATAGGTGTGGAATATTAACCTCACTAGGGAGGCACAAGATTGGGAAGTGAGTGTGTAGGAGGAGTTCTTAAACCTGATGTATAACATAAGTGTGGGAGATCCAGCTGAAGACACGATGGAATGGAGACCTTCTAAGAAAAGAAAATTCTCGGTTCGCTCTTTCTATGATATGCTTTCAGCTCAAACTAGGCTCTATTTTCCATGGAAGAACATTTGGAGGACTAAAGCACCCCCCAAGGCTGCATTCTTTGTTTGGACAGCAGCTCTAGGGAAGATCCTAACCGTTGATAATCTAAGAAGGAGGGGAATTATAATTATGGGCTGGTGTTGTATGTGCAGAAAGAGTGGGGAATTGGTAGACCATTTACTATTACATTGTGATTTTGCAAGGGAGATATGGAACTACTTTTTCAGCAGTATGGGACTAGCTTGGGTAATGCCGGGAAGGGTGGTGGAACTACCAGCTAGCTAGCGAGGGATCACAGGGACACCACATATTGCAGCAGTGTGGAAGATAGCTCCTATTTGTATTTTCTGGTGTATTTGGAGCGAACGAAATGATAAGACTTTTTGAGGATCATGAACGTTCCTCGGAAGATTTTAGGAGATTTTTTTGAAAGACTCTATTTATGTGGGCTATTGCTTTAGAGTTAAATGGTCTTAGCTTCCAAAACTTTCTTGTAACAGTTTCTAGTTCTTAATTTTGGTATATTCATATGTATACCTCCGGTGTACTTGGGCTATGCCTATCTTTATCAATACAACTACTTATTACTTATAAAAAAAAAAGTTAGAACAGGAAAACTAATGGGGATCCTTGCATGACCCCTGTATTATTAGTAGTGATATATCTTCATGACTGGGCTGTAGGCTGGTTTTATCTCATTAAGTTTGAAAATGGGAGACTGTAAACTGGAATTTCCTTTGGGGTTTCCAATGAGCTATAATTTGGTGTAGAACTATGTAAAGTACTTTGATCTCACATCAGTATTGAAAAACACATTAAAAATTATTGCACAGTAATAACCCAATCAGCTTAGCTTAAAATGCTTAGTTATTTTTGTTGACCCATAGACACATATTATTGTTGACTTTATTGTGACTAGCATACATATTACTCCATTTAGATATTTAGAGCTAATGCTTATGGTAATTATATGTCAGCTGAAGTCACTGTTGGCTGATTCTGAAAGAGAAAGGCTCATTAAAAAATTAAGTGAAGCAAATCAACAAAATCGCTTTCTCAAACGACAGGTTTGTAGATATTTACATGGTATGCCTATCAAGATATTCCTAAATTAAGATCTAAAGTCAGCTTTGCTAGTTTTGTAACTGGTGTGGTTACATTCTGATTCAAGAACAATTGCACAGTGATGCCTTGTATAGCAATAAGAAACATATAATTTCCACATAAGATCTTTTCATTTGTCTGCTGTGTCTCTCTCTCCCCCTCCGCTGGGAGGGGACGGATTGCAGAGAAAATGTCACTGCAATACCTTTGGTTTTTGAATGGCAGAAGAATTATGACTACTGCACAAACCCACAAAGCCATTTATGAGTTATGGCACGGGTGAACATGGCTTGAGAATTACGAAATAATAGAGAATGCCCCTTTGGGATGGCTCTGATAACAGCCCCAACCCCAATATGCCCAACCCTTAAAATAGAATCCTCAGTCCAAGCATGCACAGCATATGGGGTTCTACAGCAGTCCTCCACCAGGACCTTTGTACTCCTAGGTCAATACAAGAGAAAGTAAACAGGCTCGGATACTATATTTTGGTTCAACTCCTTTGTCCTGAAACACACCTTCCCCCAACACCCTTATATGGGCTTACCAGCTGCTAAGCATGTATAATGTGTGGGGTTGATACTAAAAGGGTAGAGGACAGGTCAGAGATCACAATAGCAAGTTTGGAAGATTCCTGAACAATCCAATGCTTTTGTCTAATGCCTCAAAAAATATGAAGTATTAAATAAATAATTCCATGACATGCATAAAAAATTATTCTCGGCCTCTAGCATTGATATCTGACGTGAAGCATTTTTAGTTTGCTGAGTAGAATATAAATCTGACACTTAACCATTTTCACGGCTCATTATGCTTGTCTATGAAAAATATATGAAGAGAAACTTTAAGAAGTTTTTTTGTTTATATAAGTAAAATAATGGGATCTAAGGGGATACCATGCAAAAAACGTTGATGAGAAACTTTAGTTAATGCAAAATGATTACATGTAAAAAATTGTTCCTAACATCTCTGATTGGAAGGGTGCAAATGGACGCTTCTAAGATCCAAAGCAAATACTTAGAGCAGCAGAATTTTGATCAGATTATTGTTTATAAGAAAAGCCTTTAGACCCACATCTTCTTTTAATCTCTGGTTTATGCAGTTGTATATAAAGGAGGACGCGTTGGTAAATTTCAAAAGTGAACTTGCTGTCATGGAACTTGAAATTCAGGTCTGTAATCTGTTATTAATCTATGATGTCTGTCACGAGGTTATGGCTTGACATCTGAATAATCCAAGTCTCAATTAGGTCAACATTCTTCATTCTATATTCAACTTTCTCAACCATCATCTGTATAGTGTAAATTCTGTCTTCTTGCCTAAAAAAGAAAGTTTGTATTTCTCTGTAATACAAGCAACACTTTAATGCTCTAGCATCTATATTGCTAGAATAGTAAGTGTTATATCAAGTACATATAGCATCTATAGTCTGCTGAAATGGTTCGAGACGGCACCTTCTGGCTGAGTGGAGTGGCTTGACTAAATATTGTCTGATCCTACTTCCAATGATTACTTAAACAATATCAGGATCAGACTGTTTCATTGTTGGCAGTCTCACCACTTGAGCAATAACATTATGTAAACAAGATCTTATAACATTACCCTAAATCATACTGAAAGATAATAGTTAAGCTGTTTTGTCGTGGATATATAAATTTCCGGAATATTTGAACCTACAGTTGTTCCTTAGCATATAGGGACTGCTTCCAGCTTTAAGAATCCGACTTGTCAAAAATTGATTTGTAACTGTACGTATAGTTTCAGAGTCTTTACCTTAATTTGTTCTTGTTACGTGCTTTCAGTGGCATTACGCTAAAGCTTTTCTTTTCATTCATCTCATGAAAATTAACATCTAAACTTCTGACATTATGATTCTTTAATTTGATTTGCATGGACAGGCTTTGCTCACACTTGCAGAAGAAATAGCTAAATCTCCCATTCCAGCAGGTTCAAGAAAGATTAATGGGAGATACATTCAATCTCATCTTCTTTCCCGTTTAGAAGGTATGCTCGTGCCCATCTTCTTGCTTCAGATTGACATATTTCTTCACTTCTAACCAAGTCCTGCCAATTTGATTTGGTGCTTTCTTTGAAGGATGTGATGCACATACAAACATTTGTGTGTGCGCGCGTGCATGTGTGTGAGTGAATGCGAGTTGTGAGATTTGGCCCCGTTTGGATTCAGAGATGAGTTGAGATAGTTTTAGATGAGTTGAATAAAATATTGTTAGAATATTATTTTTAATATTATTATTATTATTTTAGGATTTGAAAAAATTGAATTGTTTATCATATTTTGTGTAGGAATTTGGGAAAGTTGTAATGATGAGATGAGATGAGTTGAAGTGAGTTTCGAATCCAAACAAGGGCTAGTCTCTGGTGGGCATTATGCACTTAGTCACACAAATAACTTTCTTATGATACCTCTACATGAATAACTCTCTGGTGGGCTTTATTGAAGAATCTCCTGTCTTACTTGACTGTCTAGGAATGGAAGACAAATTGTACTCTGATAAGGTTTAAATATCAAGAGACCCATGAACTTATTTGATATAATGGACAAACTCTTGAAACTTAAAGATATCACTTTGTTTCTATGGAAGAATTTCCTGTCTTATTTGACTGTCTAGGGAAGGAAGACAAATTGTACTCTTAATAATTTGGTTGCCTTTGTGTCTGTATAAAGCTGTACGTGAAAAGTTGAAGGATCAGATAAAGGATGTGGATGGTGCGCAATCCAAGGAGGTTTCCTTATTCTGGTGTGGCATGGCTGAGGTAAGCATGCTCTTAATACACACCTTGGATTTTTCTTTGCTCATGAAAGGGGTGTCACTTGTATTAGATAATCAAAACATGTTAATTTAAAATGACACTGGCCACTTCAGTTCAAGATGAAGGTTGAGCTATAATCTTGAAATCTTATAACATAAATATGCTTAGCCCTCTGTTCTGATAAGTTACTTTTAGGATTGCTTAGCGTGAGCTTTGGTGTGATTCTAGAGAAATAGAGCTCTCTCCTTTTTAGCTCTATTAGCACACCTCCTACGCCTGTGAGAATAAAATAGAGGGGGTGGTTATTAGATTCAAAACTTATTGTGGGTTTAGTAATTTGCCAAAAAAAGAAGTTAAACCATAAAAATTTTGTTCAAGTTTCGGGGGAGGACTTTTAAAATTCTAAAATTCTACAAAGATGACCCGTTTTCTTTTTAATTCGAAGTAAAATTGTTATGATCTACTGCAAAATTTTGCATTGTCTATTAAAAGTAAAATTTTTAAGAATGAGGAATGTGGCAACTGATCACATAGCTCAGAGATTGATTACTCAAAAAGTTAAAAGTTTATGTGGACATTGCAAACAACCCAGTGGCTTAGGATGAAAAAATGCAATTTGTTCCATTTATTTATGTAACTTGGTTAAAAATACTAAATCATTACAGGAAAGCAAATCTAATTGCAATCCATATCTTTCTTATTTGGGATGAAGAAAATCTTCAATTTTCATTTGTGGATCAGAGTGTGCAAGTAATGGGAACCTTCGACGGATGGAGTCAAGGAGAGCACTTATCACCAGAATACACTGGTTCTTTCACCAAGTTCTCAGCAACGTTGATGCTAAGACCTGGAAGGTACCGTTCAACTGAGCCACACTTAAAACTCCCGCTTCTTCATCATCATCTTCTTCTGAACGTCAATTTATGGTTTTGAAGGTACGAAATCAAGTTCTTGGTGGATGGAGAGTGGCACCTATCACCAGAATATCCTACCGTTGGTGAGGGACTAATGAAAAATAACTTATTAATTGTGGAATAATTGCAGTTCTGCTGTTCTGATCAATATTGCTAATACACAGAGTGACTGACCTCTTTTCTAGTTTGAGCCTTTTTTACTCTGTTTATATAAAAAAAGTCTAGTAGTACACAAGCATAATAGAATCTGCAAAAATACGAATGTTGAAATAAAAAAAGCCCTCGCATGTGACTTGAGAGAGAGAGAGAGAGAGAGAGAGAGAGAGAGAGAGAGGTGCTTTGGAAGAGCAGAAGCAATTGACTCCAATAGGTGGCTTGTGAACATGCCACCCAAATGTTGCAAAATTTTTCATGACTTCTCTTAATCAACAACGTCATTTGCCGTTTGGACTTTGGAGGCAAACTTCTAAGTCGTCTGCTCTCTAGCTAATCGTGATGTAAGACTGTAAGTTGATCATTTTTCTATCATGTATAGATGCCCTCTTATTTGTATGCATTGCTTTTTCTGAATTTTCTATGTATATCTCTTAAACACATCTCAGCTTTATCGTTAATATTTTATCTAATTATCAGAGCGGTGGACTTTAATTCAAAATTTTAAAAAAAATACAAGCGTGATTTGAATAAAATATTGGGCAGTGCTATTATGCCACCCAAGTTTGCTCACTTGGTGTGCCTCCTAGTGCAGATTGTATTTTATTTTTTCTTGCTTTTTCTTTTAAATATTTTTTAAAGATCTTTAAACATTTTAAAAAGATCAATAGACTAATAGTTATTTACTTAATCATGAGCGGTCAAAAAATTTTAAAAAATAAATAAAATTTATGAGCGGTCAAATTTAGAGAGCATAGTATTATTTTCTTAAAATATTACCAACGTAAGATTTGCTTGATAATAATTAGCACAAGATATGTACAAATAACGTTTTTGAAAACAACTCCTCAAAGTTTATTCATAGCTCAACCATATGGTGACAAAATATGGAACGTAATATGTATGGCAAATGTCACTCGGCATTTTAAATAATAAGGGGGGTTTGTTACTCGTTAGTCGGTAGTCCCTCCCGCGTTGATTAGTGCGAAGAAGAATTTATAGATAATTGGTTTCGAACTCTGTGTCTATGAATAAATAACAGAAGGAAAATGATGCTAATTAGCGTCCACTTTATTTATCCAATATTAATAAAATTTATCAATTTTGTTCATTTAGAAAAATTTTAAATTATTGAAAATATATATTAAAATTGCTAATGAGTGTCGAATATGCTAGTCAAATAGGGCTCTCCCTAAGGAAAGAAGTAGAAATCTTAAATATTTATTGAAAAAAAAACTGAATGATGGTGGAGCGTCGGAAATCTCGGGTCAATTGGTAATCAAACCTTTACTATATTGATATTTGTTAATTAGCTGCACTGTGACGTTCCGACGTGCCATATTCTAAAGTCACAAAATATACTACATTCAGCACCGTCCATACATGGGCAGTTCAATAGGACAAGCTTTACATATAATACAACAATAATGTCTATTTATATATTTATATATATTTTCTACTCAATAATGTCCATTTTCTTTTTGTATATTACTCCTTATATCTAATAAATCTTAATTCAAAACGTACGTAGGCTCGAAATATATCGCATGCCGCCAACATAATCACCACCTGCCCTTCCACAAGTCATCTAATCTCTGAAAGTTATACTGTGGAATCAACATGAATCGTGCTTGCACCAAATGCCACCAACCATACCAATTATTTTACCTGAATACTTTCATTTTTTCTCCGTCCCATGCTACCCACTTCTATATATATTTGCAGTGAGTTATGTGCGAGGCATGTTTGTTCTGTATTACTAAAAAATAAATTGCTTTAAAATATAAACACCGAGTGTAGAAGAAGAAAATTTAATCATAAGGTCTACGAGAATAATATAGCTCATTTCAGTTAGAAACTACTAATTCAAACAGTAATAAGTGTAACTAACCTATGACTCAAACCAGAACCTTCAATCTCATTAAGTATTGATTGAGCTGAATCATTATATATTTTATATATCTAGAACTCATATATTTCAATTATTTTATGACATTATTATTGGTTTTAGATAGAAAAAATAGTCAAGAGGCATAAATCTGAGTTGTGAATTAAATTGGTTAATAGTATGATTTATGCTTAATTTTATAACTTGTGATTTAATTAGACAATATTTCTTCACATGCATAACACATCTTTAATATTCTGTTCTTATTATTATTTTTTTCTAGTTTCTTTTTTTTTTAGGCCAATAAATGCACAACATTAGTAGACCAAAAATGGAAAAGTATCATCTTTAGAAATTAACAAATGAAAGACCCTTTCAATCCCACTGTGCACGTTTTATCCATTCGGCATTTCTAGATGCTTACTAATAAAATATTCTGCAATATAATTCAAGAGAGGCCCAAATAGATGAAGCACATAGGTTACAAAATATAAAAATAAAGGGAAGAGTGGCCTAGTGAAAAAGAAAAAAAGGCAATAGCTTTACTTGAAAAAAGTAGAGTTTTGCACATGGGCATTGATGGAAAAAAAGTGTCAAACATAAAATCTGTTCATTACTGTTTATATCTCTATAGCCTTTTTTAAGTATAAGGAGATAAAAGATCAAGTGTTATAGTCACAAAAAATTTTATAAAAATAAATTTATAAATTGATATTGCTTCATATGATATATTCGATTTACTTTATAATAAAAATAAATTTACAATATAATATACCACATCTCATGTCAATTTGTAGAGTCAATTTGTAGATTTACTTTTATAAAAATTTACAATGGCTAAAACATTTTATATATATATTAAAAATATAAAAAAGATATGTGTATCTAGGTGAATTAATAAATAATACAACCATTTGTAATGTTATAGAATTGAAAAAATGCTAAATGTATTTAAGAAAAACTTATAAAAAATTTATTTATCTACATGTCAGTTATTAATATGTTGAAAATCATGAATTAAAATTCAAAATTTGAGATTCAAAAGAAAACTAATAAAAGAAGTCTTGTAAGTAAAAGTGTAAGTACATATAATACTACTCTTTAAAATTATTGGAACAAACTCTAAAGTTTAAGAGGTCTGGCCTGACTAATATCCTTTGAATCAGATTACATGAAGCCTAATTTATATCTAATTTATAAATGAGAGAATTAGATTCAAACCCAACCCACGTATGTATCAAAAGAAAAAAAAGTTGTGGCCTGAAATTTTCGAACATTAAATATTAAAAATTAAAACCCATTTCACACGTATCTTCCACGAAAATTGATAGATTTGTTCAGCAAAGATTTAATTAAAATAAATTTATACGATGATGTAATTTAATGTGATATATTAAATAAATTTTAAAATAAAGATTATTTTAAAATTTTATGTACAGTGTAAAATTCCCTTGTTTGTTGTAAGTTTATGTTTGTAATTTTTATCCATGGTTCTAGCGTATGTTTGTACGCATATAGGAATGATGTGTACGTGTGTATATTATAGAAAATGTAGCTCAACTAAGCTGGCCGCCATTCCATAAAAAGCCAAATCCCGTTTCTGAGCTGTTGCAACCCGAACCTGGGTTTTCCTCCGTCTGCTGATATTCTTCTCCTTTACACAAACCCCGCAAGTCTCTGACTCTCTTTCTACTGATTCTTGATTCTTGAATGGTGGAAACATCTCTCACTTTCATGCACGTTCTCCCTCTTCTCTCTCCGAGGGCAACTGCGCGTACGCCACACGCGTTGCCCTCCACTTACTCCTCCTCCTCCTTTGGTTCCTGCAAACAAGCCTGGTACTATCGCTGCCTTGGCCTCGACCCCTAAACCCCCCGCACCTCCGACACTCCCTCTCCCTCTCCCTCTAGGAAAAATCAACGTATGTAGTTTAGTTCCACCTGTGTCTTTGAATTAAACCGGGGAAATTTAGGATCCAAACAGAGAAGAAAAAGAGAGACGAATAAAAAAAACAGAAAAGAGATGAAGAAGAACGTCATCTCGGAGAAGACGGTGTCGCAGAAGCCCAGGAAGATTAACAATGATATTCAAAGCGTGAAGGTTCAGAAGAATAACAGATTCTTGATCACAGTCAATGTTCTTGGGAGCGCAGGACCATTGAGGTTTGTGGTGTACGAGAATGATCTTGTCGCTGGTGTCATTGACACTGCTCTCAAGACCTATGCCCGTGAAGGCCGGCTTCCGGTTCTTGGTTCCGATGTCAATGATTTCGTTCTGTATTGCTCCGATGCGGGATTCGATGGTATTCATCATGTCACGTTTCCCCACTTCGTTAAATCTCGGTTCTTTTGAATTTTAATCGAATATTGCTCCTTTAGTTGTCCATTAGCGAACAATATGTTTGCTTTCAACGTATTGATGGACAAAGATTTCATAGAATTTCTTGTTTCCCATATTATTTCTTATAGTCTATTTTTTTCCATATTTGCAACTTTTTTGTAGCTTTAAATCCGTGGGAATCGATAGGATCCCGAGGGGGGAGGAACTTTGTGCTGTGCAAGAAGCAGAGGCAGCCACAGATGACAGAAGCGAGGTCGGAGATGATAGCTAAAAAGCGAAGTAGCAGCTGGAAAGCATGGCTTAACAAGCCCTTTGGCAAGAACATACTGTCACATTAAGCCTGTACGCGTTTTGCCATAATCGGAGGATCTACTCTTACGAGGTTAGTGTTATAATACTTTATCTATATCTTTGATCGATTATTATGGTTGTGAATGTGAATGTGATCATAACACAAGGCTTCTGACATACTTATGGCGTATGAAACAATCTAACTAGTAGATGTCAGATGATAGAAAAATGCTAATTTTATACATAAGTCACTATTTACTTTCACACTCTATATTAATAATTTTTTTTTTATAGAGTATGGAGGTATTTTTCATATGATGTGGGGTGTGAGATAATGAATAGTAGGTGATGAGAATAATTTTTCATAAAAAACATCTCAATTCCTATAAAAAAAATTATAGGTGTGGAGTGTGAAAGTAAATAGTAACTGATAGATAGAAGTCCTAGAATTCCTAGAGGATATATTCTCTCCATAAATTCAAGAAATATTCCCTAAACCTTGGACTTTTGAATGCGTTGGCATCTTGTTTGGCATATGATCACTTTATTAATTATATTGGTATCTCGTGGTTTCTTGTTCCATTGTTCCTCGTACTTTTGACAAAGCAACGGTTTTGGTAATTCAATAGAACAACTCATTCCGAACATAATTGGGGGAGGTGGGCGATTAAAGAAGAACTTTAACTTTTGGGAAAAAAGAAAATTAAAGAACCGACTTTCTCAAGGCTCAAAATTGAGGCTCTAGCTTAAAGGACGTTGTGCGATCATGCACCAGAATGTGGCCTGGTGTCAATTAACAAAGCCGAAAGGCACATATTATCATTTCTTATTGTTGACGGCCGTGATTAATGGTGTTGTCTAAATGTGTGTCATGCACCTACTGGAACCACAAGTCAAACAAATCCAGGGGATATTAAAAATTATTATGGCCATTTTATCAAAATAGTTGTTAGGGTCAAAGTGCTGTCAAAGTCCAAGTTAACACTAGCTAGCTAGTCACGTGCGTTACCAGAGCCAATATTTTTCACGTGTGTTACCAGAACCAATATTTTAATTTTTTTCAACTTTCATTTCTAATTCAGAAAATAAAAAGGAAGGGCCTTTACGTTAACCTCAACCATGCTGCTTGCCACCGATTAGCGCGCCAGGGACCCAGGTTTTTATATCTCAGTGTCAGAAGGAAGGTTTTACACAGACTACGTTGAAAGATTCCTGGCCCGTTATATGTAGATATATATTGATCAGTTGTTGGGCGAATTAAATTAAGATGCATGGTTATCTTCATCTTTCTTTTAAGTTAACTACTTAATGTGATGTACGTACAGGATCGGATGAAGTACGTACGCTAGATCATGATCAACCTTCGTCACAATCTTGGAAAAAATGAACTCTGTTTATCTTCTTCTCCCAGCTTATAAATTACGTGATCTCGAGTGGTGTTTATCAGTGCTAAGATGGCTGCATACCGCCGCGCGAATTGCCCTCTTCTGGGGGAACAGTTGAATGCTAGCTAGCTAGAGACGTTTCTGAGTGGCAATACTTTCTCAAAATAATCGCGCCTCTCTCTTAAATTTGATATTTCGTGATTTGTATATCCAAAGTAAGCATGGAGGACTAGTCGAAAATTAGCATCTGCTGATTACATTCCAAGATTTATATGGTGTGATTATTATTATTATTATTTATCATATATGGTGTGTTATTCTCATGAGTCTTCATGGTTGTACTGAATAATTAGTTCCAAGAGTGAATATTTTGCGGTAATAATATTGATATATAATTTTGTTACGAATTCTTGATGTTAAATACTTAAATAAAACAAATTAACAAACAATCATAGAACCGTACATTTCCTGGAGATTAGACTTCAATGATCACAACGGTAAATATATGGAACTGGTAACTACTAACTCCGCGGCCGGCGGATTCATGTGTAAATTATATTTATATTTATATTTAAAAGGCCAAATATCATATATATAAATTTCCATTACTGGATCGATTTCGATCCTAAATTAAGAAAGAATTGAAAAGCAACCTAATAACCAAAAAAAGAGGTGAAAATTGCAAAACAACTAGTCGATAATGATGACTTTCTTCTTCTTCTTCTTCAGCTACATGGACAATACTATATGCCCTTCAGCCTTAAGCAGCGGCCCTTCAAGTCTCACAAGCCCAAATCGCCCATGTTTTTTGTTGTAAAGTCTCCGTGGTAGTCGAACCTGAGCCCTGACTACAACTATACCGGAAGAGGTTCTTGAGTTCGAATTAGAACAAAGCCTCACCACCTCCAAGTACTTCAAGAACCCACGATATTCCCCAGGCTTTCCTAGCAGATGAATGCACCTTTTCTCGTCCCAAATGGGATTAAATAGTCCTTCAGCATTCTTCGTAACGAACTTGTCATCCGATTTAACCCAATATACAGCACGATAAATCCCTCCGCGAATAGAAGGATAGCTATTCGGGTAATTATCCAGGCCCTCAGCATTGTGGATGGCCAGATGCAAAGCGACATCGTAATCTTCGTCCATTGTTATGCTCTCAGTAATAGTACTTTCTCCAATTATCTCAGCATTCGATCTGCTTATTCGTTGTTCAATAATCCCCAATCTCCATTTTTGAATTATCTCAGCCTGTGATCTCAGCTTCTTCATCATTGCTAGCTGTCAGCTGTGTGCATGCAAATATAATATATAGGGTTAAAGACTAAAAGAACAAGCTGCTGGCTATATATACACCCGAAGAAATAAAAGTAATGATCGATCGACTTACCTTCTACCCACTACAGCAAATAGTGGCTTTTGCATGGGACAGAAATTTTTCATGCGAATACTATTGATAGCAAATAATTATGTTTTGCTACCAAAATCACATTGTCGGAAAATTCTCGCCGCAAATAACTATATTGGACCATTTTATTTGTTATTATTTACAATATATGAAAATTAAAGACTTTTTTTCACAAAATTAAACTCATCAAAAAAAGTTTGTAAATAATATTTTTTTACGGCGACATATGCATTTATTAGTGATGAAATTAGTTGGTGACAAAAAATTTACAATTCCCACGAAAACAATTTGGTTGCAAATAATT
This sequence comes from Cyclocarya paliurus, assembly GCA_029856935.1. Classification (NCBI taxonomy): domain Eukaryota; kingdom Viridiplantae; phylum Streptophyta; class Magnoliopsida; order Fagales; family Juglandaceae; genus Cyclocarya; species Cyclocarya paliurus. The sequence continues at coordinate 38,066,358 of CM056946.1, read as the reverse complement.
ACAATTTGTCACCAAATTCACGTTGTCAGAAAAATCTCGCCGGAAATAATTATATTAGACCATTTCCTATTTGTCATGAGTTACAATCTGTAAAAATTAAAGGCTTTTTCCCACCAATTAAGATCATCAGAAAACGTTTGCACATTATATTTTTTTCCTTTTTCCACAAAATTAAGCTCATTAGAAAAAGTTTACAGATAATATTTTTTTGGGATAGAATTTTTTCTTGCGAGTTTTATTTGGTAGCAAATAGTGACCTTTTGCAACAATTTTTTTTGCAGGAAAAGAAATTGTCTCAAAAAGTCAATTTTTATGATTCATTTCTGACTAATAAGTAAGTGCCGCTTATTCTTACTTTTTTGTAGCAAAAATGATATCTCTACAAATAGTTTCACAAATAATAGTGGTTTTTAGGACATAATTTTTTCCAGCGAGTTTTATTTGGTGGCAAACAAATACTTTTTGTTATCAAATTCACATTGTTAGAAAAAACTTTGCCTTAAATATTTACATTTGGCTATTATATTTGTCACGAGTTACAAGTTGCCACAAAAAACATAACCATAGCATTTGTAGCAACTATAGTCGCCACAAAATCTCTTTTACGGTGACATTATGCAGCCAATTGAAGGAACTAGTAGTCGCCACTAGTATTTGCGACAACTATAATCGCCGCAAAAGTATAAATTTTTGCCCCAAAAGGTAAAAATTGAAAACTCCTCCTTCTTTTTTATTTTCTCCCCCCCCGGGGGCCCGCGCCAAATACCCATTTTTCTCTATGCTAGTTCTCTCTCCTTCCCATCGACTGCGAGCCTTTACCCCCACCGCGACCTCACCTTTCTCTCTTCGAACATTTCATCTATAGTTTTTCAGTTTCTGGGATTTCCTCTCCCTTGATTTCCTTTTGCATTTTAATAAAAAAAATAGTATATTGATTTATCCAAAAGAAAATAGTGTATTAGCAGTTCTCCCATGGTTTCTATTTTACAAACTTCAGTTTTTCTTTGTAATTTTGCATATTGCAGGTTTTAGCTTAGGATAATTTGCGAAATTTATTTCTATCCACTTAACTTCATCTATGTTGGGAGGTCTTGTTACTGCTCCTTCCAATAGTCCCCACTTACAAGTTTGTGATTGTTAGACTTGTTTTCTCTAAATTTGGTATGAGGATTTGGTGGTTTCTTCTTCATTTTTTCTTTTTTTTTTAGAGAAGAGGATGGTACCTCAATTTTATTAATAATCCCTCACTTATGAAGGAGAAATACCGTGGTAACAACGCGACACCTGGGGGAAACAATTATTCCAGAAAGCCAAACCCAGGAATCAAAATCAGTATAATACTCAGAGAAAAAACCTATACAATAAATCCATAAACTAGACAAACCTAAGTTCCCTGCAAACCACTTAGCCAATGGCAAAACTAGGAACTTTTACAAGGGGGGCCAACTTTTCTATTATTTGACACGGTCATATAAAACAAAAAAATTATAAAATTATAAAAATATAACTATATATAAAATTAGGTCTCAATAATTTGCTATAAATACATAGAAATAAAATTCTAGAAAACAAAACTTAATATATGTTTCAAATTTCTAACGATAATGTTTCATAGAATAATATAAATCTATTATTATTTTTGTAATGAAATATTTAGAATTTATTTTCTTCATATAAATTATTAAGTGATCTTTTAGAATGTCATCTATCATTCTAGTATGTAAGCTAGTTAATCAAGTTTCATGCAAAATCTAGATATTTTTGTGTCACATTAAGCATATAATGTTATAATTGAGATCTTAAATAATTTTTTCTTACTCAATGAAGTCTAGAGTATAAAACCTCTCAACCATTTTTCATGTAAATCATCAACCTTAAATGATTTTTTTTTTTGTATTTTTACTTTGGATTCCATATTAAGAAGTCTAATATTCTATAATAAAAAAATTGAGATCCATATTAATAAGTTTATTATTTTTTTCTAAACTTAGTTTTAATTTAATTTTGGTGAGGCACATCCTTAAAAATAAATAATATATAGAAATTATACAAAATTTCGAGACTATATGAAAAAAATTGTAGAAAGACATTTCTAGATATATTGAAATTTTAGAGAACATAGGAGGATTGTAACTTTTTAGGGGGGTCATTTGCTATATTTATATAATTATAAGTAAAATATAGGGTATATTTTGAATTTTTTAAAAATTTTGGGGGGGCTATGGCCCCCTTTAGCCATAACATAGGTCCGCCGTTGCACTTAGCGAACAATTCTAATATAAGGAAAACCCCCATTTTCTAGTCTTATTATACCTCTTATTACCGAAGGGAGGTCCGAAAAGGAAAACCACAAACCATTACAACCCTTAGCTCCACTACGAGCCAATCCATCCGCTGCAGCATTTGTCTCTCCATAAGAGTGATTAATAGAGTATCTAAGCCCCTCCAACATATTTAGAATTTCATCCCAGTAGTCCTCCAAATACCACAATCCACATCGTTTTGCCTACACCCATTGAATTACCAACTTTGAATCCATTTCAATTTCCTTGACGGTTGTTTTTTTATTACGGAACTAGCACTTATTGAATGCCTTTCGCATTACAGTTGAGCTGGAAAATGTTGTTAAGGAAGGTTTCTTAACTCCAATAGAGGTAAATGATTGGATTTGTGGCATGACTGAGATGACTTCTTCTCAAAGTGGTAATGTTCTTTAGTCTTTTCCTTCGATTGCCAATTATGTTGAAGGTAGATACAAATTGTGGCTGGAATGTGGGCGTGTGTTTTCCTATGGTTTTTGTTACTAAATTATGAGGAACCCTTGCATAAAGTGATGGTAAAATCTGGAAGTAACTTTATTGGTGCTCTGTGTGTGGACACCAGAGCATTGAGTATGTTTATAATTTGAAGATAAGCAAGCAAAAAAATGATTAAACACTTAGGAGAGGAAGTTCTGGAAGTGTTTTCTCTTCTGGAAGTGCATGTTTATGCGTTGTATATTAGTCTATCGTTTATACTCCTACTTGCTTTTTGTGTCATGAATTTGTAGTGATGGACTTAAAGTAGGTGTGAATAATAACATGCTCCCTAGAATTGGGTAATTTCATTCCCACTTTTGGAATAATATTATACTTTTGGGTAATTTATTTGATCCCAAATTTTATGCTTTTATAGTGATGGACTTAAAGTAGGTGTGAATAATAACATGCTCCCAAGAATTCAGTTCATGAAACAAGTTTAAGCCTCTCAGCTATAGTTTTTTATTTTCTATCTACCTATGATGGTATTATTTGTTAAAATATAGTATTGTACATACATGTTACTTCCCTTTCACTTTGATATAATTTTGTTTCTCAAAAGAAAATCATTTTTGAGGGATGACTTTGGGGATACTCACCAAAGAGAGAGACGATTCTGAGGAAGTAATTATACAATAGCTTGACCACAGGTTCAATTTTGATTTAGTTGATGTGTTAATCATGGTTTGACTAAATATATTAGACTGGCCTTAAGTTTGAAAATAATTAAAGCTTACTAGAAGTAGTATACATGATTCTTCTCATTTTGTAAAGAGCTTTGACCAATAATGGGTTCATAACACTAATAGCTTTATTCATATTTCATAGTTATCTTTTCTTCTTTATAGACTCAAAAATTACATTGAGGTTCCTGGGGTTCAATGCTCAACCGGTCTTGGTTATGATTCCTCCAATGGAGTAGACCATGGGCCATCCAGCCTGAGAGCTTGCTGCCTTAGCATGGAAGAGTTTGTCTATATATTACCAGTACGACACGATACTAGTGAACTGTGTAAACTGTATTTGAGTTTCCTGAGCTGCCTCTGAAGAACTCTTGCTTTGCTTCATTAAACACTTGTAAGTAAGGTACAATGAAAATGTAGACTTCACCCTTTCTATTTTATAATACGAGATTTTTTGTGAATGCATATTCATGTGTTTTCATTTTTGTGAATTTCTTTTTTACACTTTTACATGTGGGTTGAATTTCTTGCTCTGTTGCCCTATGTCTTTAAATCTTCGTATTACTTTCGGGGAATGGATTCTTTTTTGTTATGAGTTTATATGGTATTGTTAATGGTAGTTAGACCTCCTCTCAGATCTGTGTATACCTCTCTCTCCCTCTCCTACGTGAGTCACGGCTTCCACCACCCATTTTAGGTTCTGCTCCGTCATCACCTATTTTGTTTTTGTTGTTCTATCACACTCATTCTTTATTGTGTGGTGAATTGTGCAAATGGAATCTTTAGTGTGGATAAGAAATCGTAGAACTATTACTACTTCAAGACAAGGTAAGCTTCTATGGCTTGATGAATTATTATCAGTTTATTAATGTTGTCAAATGCAATTCCCAACTTTTGATAAGCTATGCTATGTTGTAAATTGCATATGTGAAGAGTGTGCTTTGATTGTGCTAATTGAATATGTATATACTATGAACAATTAGTTGAATATGATGACATGACACAGAAACAAACTTGCAATCAAAGTGGGAATATGAGAGGGATCAAGGTGGGCCAACCCGGTAATTAAAGTACTTCATTAATCTAATTTGTGTTAGAGTAATTTTATTTTTCAGTTTTTTGTCGTCTCTTATTTGCAAGCCTAGAGATTTCCACATGTATACTTAGTCAATGTGGTCAAATGCAATTGTAAACTTTTCTAGTTTTTCTTTTCTGCAGTTGTAAGTTTTTCTAGTTTTACTTTGGGATTCTTTTGCTTTCAGCTTTACTTAAGTGCATAATATATTATTATCGATATTAATGTATTGGTAGTATATTATTCACATTTTTTGTATTTTAGGTATAAGGTTTTGATACTATTGTACTAGTATTTTTTTTTTTATTTCATAAAAGACTATTTTCGGCCATCATAAATCGTCGAAAATATTTTTGGTTGCAATTGCATATTTCCCGCGAATTCCACTGCGGCAGATAAGTATTTCCGACCCCAGTTAACCATGTTTGGCATACTTTTGCGATGAAAGTTTGCACTTTTTGCGAGGAAAAGAATCGCTCGAAAAATAGTATCTCTGACATGGAAAATGATGTATGCAGGAGATTTCGGGTAGGAATGCGCATGAATGGTCTACGTGGAAAAGGAAACGGTGTGTTTTTCACACAAACTTCAGTTCCGTTTCAGCAAGCTTCTCCTCCATCTTAGCCTTAGTTCCACTCCAAAAGCTTCCCCAGGTCTTGCACAAACCCTCCTCTTTGAAGCATTCTCCAAGTGAAATGAACTCACCTTTCTCCTCCTCTCCAAAGCTCCTATGTTCCCCAGGTCTAAATGGGTTTCTAAACATTGCTCAATATTTAAAATTTGGGCCAATTTCTTGGCAATTAACGATGGCTAAGGACTCTGTGGGTTGGTTCATCACTTCCCAGTCCATGGCTCCGTTGAGTAGTGTCTGCTTTAGATATATCTGAGTTTTACTGTCCATTTATTTTGACATTTAAAGAGAAAATATAGAGAATAGTTATCAAAAGAAACATTTTATCAAAAAAATAGTACCAAGAAGAACAAGAAACATTTTATTTTAAATCAACCAGAAAAAAAATCAAAAGAAAGAAACATTTTATCTTTCAACCAGAAAAAAATCAAACAATCCACATTTTATCTTTAATCAACCAGAAAAAAATCAAAATAAAGCCAAAATTTTTTGGAGTTGATTTTCAACAATCTCCATTATTTGAAAAAAATGAACTCACTTATCATAGATATGCCAACGACGTGAATGAGGGAGACGAATGGGCAGGGAACGACAAAGCACTAGTTCCGTTCATGTTTTGGGCATTTCACTCTCAATCCAGTTCCACTCTCAATCTTGTTCATGTATCTACAGTTCCGTTTCAACCTCTGTTTTTATTTTCTCTTCTTATTTCTTTAATTGTAATTGTAGTTGACGCGGAACACTGGAATAAAATAATTTTTATTGTGCAACCCTTACGCAAACTTCCCTACCCGTAGAAGAAGTGTTCTGACATATATTTCACTCATACCTTTAAGTATTAAAAGTTGCCACGCATTTTTGAGGAGTCAGCTATGACTTGAAATGGTGGGAAAAAGTTATTTTAGACAAAAATATGGACTAATTCCAACATAATAAATCATGAGAAAAAGGCTAATTTGTTGTAGTAACAAAAGAGTCGATCGAGAATCATCTAAAAAGCATTTTTTAGGGGGCAAGGGAGAAGATTCAATAAATAAACCAGTACTCTTTAATTCGCTTAATTCGACTTATGTACATTCGCGCGGCTACGTAAAGGAATTTTAATGATCACATGTATGTACAATGCGAAACCTATTTTATGTATTTAATTATTTATTTCATAAAATTAAATTCTGATAAAAAAATTTAATTATCATCATTCAAATGAAGCCAACAACTGTTTTGTTGTTGGGTGGGGCCACGCGCTTAGTTTCTTAAATCATGATTTTTGTGTAAATTATTGAGAGATAAACAAATAAAGTAAGCTCACAGTATGTATTAAAAAAATTAAAAATAAATAAATATCTGAATACTAGTTTCATAATATTAAGAAATGATCATGCTTAATTTGTGGTTCCCAAAATCTCAAACTCTTTATCCTAGCAAGCTTTGAATTAATGACTCTATAATAAATAGTGATTTTTGGAATAGAAAATTTTCCCGCGAATACTATTTGGTAGTAAATAATTATGTTTTGCCACCAAATTCACATCGTTAGAAGATTCTCATCGTAAATAACTATATTGGACCATTTTATTTGTCACGATTTACAATCTGTGAAAATTAAAGACTCTTTTCTACAAAATTAAACTCATCAGAAAAAGTTTGCAGATAATATTTTTTTATGGTGATATATGCATTCATTAGTGACGGATCAATTGGTTAGTGACAAAAATTTTTCAGTTCTTGCAAATACTATTTGGTAACAAATAATTACGTTTTACCACCAAATTAACGTCATCAGAAAGTTTTGGCCGCAAATAATTATATTGGATCATTTCCCATTTGTCACAAGTTAAAATCTGTGAAAATTAAAGGTTCTTTTCCACAAATTAAGATTATCAGAAAAAGTTTGCACATTATATTTTATTACAGTGACATATGCATTCATTAGTGACGGAATTGGCTAGTGACAAAAAGGCCCTTTTACAGCGATTTTGTGTTTGACGGAAATGAAATTGCTGCAAAAAGCCTTTAATTTCAACGATTTTGATGCCGCCGCAAAAAGTGAATTTTAAGTACTCGTCGCTAAATGTGAATTTTGAAATTGGTCTTTTATGGCGAGTTTTTTACTTTTTGGATGGAAAAAGTTGCCGCAATATTAAAAAATCGAAAGAAAGGCCCTTTTCCAGCGATGTAAATTTAGTTGCAAAAAGTGAATTCTAAGTACTCGAGGCGCCAAGACGCCTAGATCTCTCACTTTTTTCCCTCCCCTTCTCTTTTTACCCCAATGTTGTTCTCCTAATCTCCCCCGATCTCTACCTTTCACGCCTCCATGTAGAAGCCATTGCACGCTGCCGTCAACCCACCATCACCATCCACCTCCACTGTTGCCAGCCAACCCAGTCAATCCCCTCCCTCGCAACTTCTTTCTCCCGTAGATCTCCCTCTCTCCTCACCCTCGAATTCCTTTCTCCCTCGGGTTCCCAGTGCCGCCGCGTTTTAAGCCGTTGCACCACCTCTAGCTACAACCCAATGGTCCCTAGCCCCTCCACCAAAGCTCTCCCATTTACTCACTATCGTTCTGCTCTGCCTCTCACAGATCTCGCTCAAGCTCCTCATACAAACCGTGTGCCACCTTCCTCCACGACACAGCACCACCTCAAGTCAACCCTCCACACGATGGCAAGACCACCCCCATGCTCCACCGCCTCCCCTTCAACGTCGTAAGCCAGCCCAAAACAGAGCAACCCTCTACTTTTGTTTATCAGCATAGAGGAAAGTAGCCTTTATCTCCAATTAAGTGAAATTCTTAGCGCCTTGATGGTGGGTTTAGCAGATAGTTGTGAATATAACTCATAAATCTATGAAGCTATTTTGGTTTCTCGAATGTTTATATTCATTGTTAGACTGAGTAGGACTGATATATAATTTTTGTTTTTTTCTATTTTCAAATGATAGGTATATATGTTGAAGGTCAAGGGAATTACATTTCGGTTTTTGCCTGACCCTGTCATAGCAGCTGTGAAGCTCAACCCCTAAATTTTGGTATAACCTTTATTTCCTTATCTCCTAGATTAATAAGCTTACTTGATTAAATGGTGTTGTGTTTGAATATATGGACAGATTTAATGTATGTATCGTATGTGTTGATGTCGTGTTTCACGGCCTGGGTAGTTCCATGCTTGGGAGCTCGGAGAATGATCCTGTAGAGGTGGTGAAGAAAAGAGAATATCTTAATGAGAATTTGTTATGAAGGAGTATGTAGAAGTTAACCTCTTATTGATCGTGGGTGATGTCTATTTATACCCAATGGTCAAGTCTTCATGGTAGTAGGGTGTCGCTCGATAGGAGATCGGACACTAATGTTGCCCATTTATCATGCTATAGGGTGTTCAGGTCTGATGGTGACTGCCCCCGACAGATGGCCTTTCCCAGTGTGTTCCAAGTCCTGGACCGCATTAAATGTAGCATGTCTTCTTCTCTAGGTTTCTTTCTACCTCATTAATGCGGCGTGCCTTCCTCTCTAAGTTTCATATCCTCCATTAATGCGGCGTGCCTTCCTCAGATATTATTCTTTATCTGTCATGTTGGGATGACGATATTTAGAGTCGATGAGTGTACCTATCTATCGGCTAGTGGGTTTCCAGACTATCTTCCCTGCCATATTTTTGTCATAGTTTCCTATCTATCCATCTTCTTTAGTCGGGCCTTTGAAGTATACACAGCCCAGCCTAAACCTCATATATGGGCTAGGGCCCGGGTTCTCTTAGTGTGCTCGGCTTGGCCCAGACTTCATGTCTGGGTTCCTACCCAAGCCCTTTCTCTTGGTCCAGCCCTCGACCCGGGCCTTTCTCCTAGTCTAACCCAAGGGATAACTCCCTTCAATGTATGCATTGGTCTGTGATTGGATTATGTGAAGTTGTGAAATGATGGGGATCATTGTGCAGTTGTCATGTGGTTGGAGTGTTTTTGTTTTTCAATTTGTTTTTTCTTTGGCAAGAGTGATACAATTGGTGAAGAACTTTACATACTGTTTTGTTTGAACTTCTCATCCTGAACGATCGTGGATGGACATTCTGATATTTGGAGATCAACTCTTTTTATGGTGTGCACATAAAAAGACAATAGTTATGTTATTTGCTCATCTTGCTCATTTCATTTTCAGATGTCTGATTGAGCTTTAGATGATTTATTTCTTTTTTTAGTGTATTTTATGCAAATAGTTATGCTGTGATTTCAGCAATGACAAATTATTGTGTATATCATGTGAAGATCCTCTAGATTGTGTATCCACATGCGTCCCAAAGGTGGTAGAATGTGGTCATGCACAAAACCACATGGAAAATGATGTCCTTCTCTTGATTGTATTCCCTTAGTTTAAGGTTCATGTTGATATATAGATTCTCTATTTAGTTTGCTTGTTTCCTACTATGCTTTTGATGTTATAACCTTTGTGTATACCCAGTTTAGATACATGCCTTGTTCTCAGTTGTTTTGTATGGAACATGAGATGGATTTCTTTAGAGCATTAAGGGAAACCTGATTTCAGGACAAGCTCACTGTTTGTTTTGTTCTTATTTCTCATTTTTCCTCTAGCCCTTCTCCTTTGTAATTGTTACAGAGTTGTTGACCAACGTCAAAATAATACTAGTCAATAGGTTTTACCATTTTTTCTTTGTTTATCGTCCCAGTTAGCTAGCTATCCATATGATTTATTAATATTAAGGAAAATTTTATTAAATAAGGTACTGCTGTGATCCTGTTTATCCATGGTATTATTATGATAATTCTTTCTAGTTAATAATAATTGAGAAATAATAATTAACACTTAACAATTCATTCAATACAATCGAAATTGATTTTCATAACTTTTTTAAAGAATGGCTTCATGATATAACAATCAAATTTACATGAAGAAGTACTGAAAACGAATCTCAGTTGTAAAGATGAGGCTAAAAAAAGAATTAAATTAATTGAAATCATAAATCATATGGTTGATGAATGTATAGAAAAATACATATTTTTTTAATAATATATGTGCAATATTGGAGGTGGAGTCGGAGGACAAAGTCAGAGTCAGAGTCGGACTGACTCCACCTCCGATTCCAACTTTTCAAGTGAAAAAACTCTAATTCTGACTTTTTGGAGTCAGAGTCAGAGTGGAGTCAGATTCAGAGTCGGATTTTTGAATTTTTGCTCAACCCTACTTTGAAGTAACAACAAGATAGACTATCAAGCATCATCTTATTAGAGCTACACCAGGATAGATGTTTTTCATCCTGAATTTTGTAATTTCCAAACATATCAACCAATACTTAATATTTTGAGTCAGTTAATTAAGTGGTTGACTTATGAAATCATTTAAAACATGCTTCATTAGCTTGTATAATTTAGAATGATAAAATCAATAATAAAAATTCATAACACAAAAGTTGATGTGCAACCAAAAGATTTCGCATATGGGGAGTGCAACTCCGACAGTCAGTACTGAATTGGATATCGACTAGTGTATTGTTTTTTTTTTTTTAAAAACATTTTTTGTGTGCATTTAAAAAATACTAAAAAAAACACAATTTGGTACAAATGATAGGTACACTTTTTTGGTGTACCTGTCATTTCCCTTCCTATATAGAAGATAATAGAAAAGCATGTTAAGAGCTTTCGTGCAACATAGGGACAATGTTTTCTCATAACGGTACACATATTGCTCTAGCTACCAAAGGTCCTGGCAGCATATTTGAAGAGTACATCATAATCAAACCAAATAAAAACATTAACAAAGGACACCAAAAACATAGAAAGAAACAGAAACAGGACATTGATTAGTAATAATTCTCTCTCATTTTCCTTATTCGATCTTACATTATTTAAGATAATACAAATGAATAAGACTTGAACATTTAGTCCTAGAACGTACAAGCCCCGCACACTCTACTTTTTAATGGTGGTGAGTCTTTTTTTTAAATGGAATGCGCAAAACTTACATAACCTAAGACTATATCTAAATACATTACTCACATACAAACATATGTTATTTATTTAAATCAATGAGTTTCGACGATCAATTAGGTTTATTTACTAGATTAAATACTTCTAGTGGTAAAAGTTGTACATAAAGCTATTAGCTAGGTTCTGACCAATGCGAACAGCAGAATTTGTATCCCAATGTAGGTGATCTGGTAAAAGGGTTGATCCCACAGAATCAACGCGCACGACATTCTTCAGGCTTACACTCAGTTGAGCATCTCTTACAGATCTTAGGAACTCTCCTTGTCCAGAAGAAGTTACAACCTACAAAAGATATGTATATTTTTAGAAATTTTATAATGATTAATTTGCAAAGATGCATTCTAGAACTGTAACCAATTCGTGAAAGGAGAAATGTTTTAGTAACAATGAGATCCCATAAAAGTAAGTCCACAACCTGACGCGGTGATATTGCACGTTAAATGGTAAAGCCACTTTATTTAAATTAGATCTAACGTATCATATAAAGTCATTTCAATTTGTAAGATTATTTGTAAAAGAAATCATGCATAAAAGAAACTGATTGAACTAAGCAATAAATAAATCAAAGAAAGTACCATAAGAATGGGGAGATCAGGAGAGTCAAGATCGTGTCGAACATTATTGAAAAACTTCTCCAACCTTCCCTTATAAAGCATAGAGTCCCGCTCATCACAATCACTCTCTCCCTGAGACCAAAGCAGTGCACGAATATTACTACCAGAACTTTGCCTTGCAGCTCTTGCTCTATCCACCAACTGATTGTATAGATTAGTACCCTTTTGCCACCTTTCAATCTTTGTTCCTCCTATTGCGCAAGGGACTAGACCAATCACTCCAAAGTTTGGGTATTTTGCCAATATTTGGTTGGAAAAGGGCATGCCTGGTCCCACCCCGCAGGTCTTCAAATTATCAATTTCCTTATGGAGGGGATCACGAGCTATCTCCCAAGTCTTGTTTAAAGATAGTGTAAGGATGTTGGGAGTGGGATTGCATTGTGGAGGAACCTTTCCATCCCACTTGAGCAAGTTGGTTTTGGTGTCATTGTAAACGCCTCCACGTCCAGCCATGTTGCTTTGTCCAGCTAAGAGGAATATGTTTCTGGGTTTGAGCTCTTCGGGCATAACAGACCCAACATGAGTAAGAAGTACGAAGAAGATGATGGAAAGAAACATCATTTTTCTTGTCTTTTAGATGTTGCAGGAGTAATAGTTGTGTAGTGATGGAAGAGAAGCAGACTGCATCTTATATTTATATGACTTGAAACTCCATTTTAGGTGGCGTACAGAGTGTATGATTTGTTTTTAGCCCTCAACTCTCTAACCAAGAAAACAAACAAGCACTCAATGTTAGGAGTTTTCGACCACCAAAAATATAGTACCTAAACTTCATTTTTAGCCTCATCTCTATAACTGAGAAAACAAACCAGCTCTTTGACTCTTTTCTTCTGAGAGTACTTATATGGACTATATTATTTTTTAGAGTAATATTAGATACAGTCCTAGTTAGAATGTACAAGTTCCGCACACTCCATTTAAAAATAAAAAATAAAAAAGATCAATTCACATTAAACAAATATTTTTTTGTATGATTATGATATTTACCCTTTTTTTTTTTCTAAAAAGAGTGTGCAAAAATAATTTGCTAACTAAAATGTTGTAATATACCCTTCATATTCTTTCCACTTGATTACCCGTTTATTGTGCTTCTTGTCTCTTGCACTTTTTGGTAGTTGCTACTAATTTATTACATATCTCTTGCATTTCTCGTTTCTTGTACTTCATGTTAGTTACCTCTTTAAACATGATCTTTGTTATGTTTTGAGCTTAAATCAAAAGTCTTTTATTTATATTGTTATTGTAAATAAAGTTTTATGAAATATAGCTCTATTGTTTTGATGTTCTTTGTTGTTTTGCATTCTATAACATTTGGCTCATGTTTACACACTCTTAGTCGATGGAATCACTCGTTTATTTTCACCATTTTTTTCAAATGACTTTAATAGTTGTGACAGTTGGAGTAGATGACAAGTAAAAAGATTAAAAAATAAATGTGAGATAAGTGTCAAGTGACATAAATAGATTAGTGAGATTTTAAAAACTAAGTAGTATAGTTTAATTTATTTTACTTGAAAGGTTTCTAGGTACTTGATTTTTTAGGAAATATTGTATTTAAGCTTCCTAAATATTATGGATTTCAGATTAAAAGGTTACCTGATACGAGGTGCAACAATAGGAGTACTATATTTAGGAAAATAGTATCAATTTAAAACTAGGTGGTAAAAATGTTGTAAAAAATATTATGCCTTAATCATTTTCTGAAATTAAAATAAAAAATCATAAGACAAGCGAAAATGCTATCTTTTTTGTGGTCGAAAACTCTTGATATTGAGTGCTAGTTTGTTTTCTTGGTTAGAGAGTTAAGGGCTAGAAATAAATCACACTCTGTATGGCACCAAAATTGGAGTTCCAATTCATATAAATATAAGATGCAGCTTGCTTCTCTTCCATCACTGCACAACTACTACTCCTGAAACATCTAAAAGACAAGAAAAAATTATGCTTCTTTCCATCATCTTCTTCGTACTTGTTACTCATGTTGGGTCTGTTATGCCCGGAGAGCTCATACCCAAAAACATATTTCTCTTAGCAGGACAAAGCAACATGGCTGGACGTGGAGGTGTTTACAATGACACCAAAACCAACTTGCTCAAGTGGGATGGAAAGGTTCCTCCACAATGCACTCCCACTCCCAAAATCCTCACACTATCTTTAAACAAGACTTGGGAGATAGTTCGTGATCCCCTCCATAAGGAAATTGACAATTTGAAGCCTGTGAGGTGGGACCAGGCATGCCCTTTTCCAACCAAATATTGGAAAAACGTCCAAACTTTGGAGTGATTGGTCTAGTCCCTTGCGCTATAGGAGAAACAAAGATAAAAAGGTGGCAAAAGGGTACTAATCTATACAATCAGTTGGTGGATAGAGCAAGAGCTATGAGGCAAAGTTTTGATAGTAATATTCGTGCACTACTTTGGTATCAGGGAGAGAGTGATTGTAATGAGCGGGACTCTATGCTCTATAAGGGAAGGTTGGAGAAGTTTTTCAATAATGTTGGACATGATCATGACTCTCCAGATCTCCCCATTCTTATGGTACTTTCTTTGGTTTATTTATTGCTTAGTTCAATCAGTTTCTTTTATGCACGATTTCTTTCACAAATAATCTTGTAAAATGACATGACTTTAAATGATACATTAGATCTAATTTATAATAAAGTGGCTTTACCATTTAACGTGCAACATCAAGCCATATCAGTTTATGAATTTACTTTTATTGGATCTCACTGTTACTAAAACATTTCTCTTTTCACAAATTGGTTACAGTTCCAAAATGTATCTTTGCAAATTAATCATTATAAAATTTCTAAAAATACACATATCTTTTGCACATTGTAGCTTCTATTGGACAAGGAAAGTTCCTAAGATCTGTAAGAGATGCTCAACTGAATATAAACCTGAAGAATGCCGTGAGCATTGATTCCATAGGATCAACCTTTGTACCCAATCACTTGCATTTGCATACAAAGCCTACTGTTCGCATTGGTCAGAAACTAGCTAATAGTTTTTCCTGTAATTTTTTTTATCACTAGAAGTAATTAATCCAATAATTAAATCTAGTTGGTCGATCGTCCAAATTCAATAATCTAAATAAATAACATGATGTGTCTGTATCATCTTAAAAAACGTAAGATCAATCAAGGGAAATGGTCGGAGAGATCAACTAGTGATCAATATTGTCCTATATCCATGAAAATTGCTCTTTCTTTCTATGTTTGCGATGTCCTCTGATAATGTTTTGATTTCTTTTGATTATGATGCACTCTAAAATATATGCTGCCTTTTGGTAGCTAGAAAGATATTTAAACGTGGAACGGATAGGATTTAATGGCCAAGGAACATTGCATGCGCTCTGAGCCTCTACAATAAGAAGACGCCTAGCCAGCCAGATGGCAAATATTACAACATGAGGGATGCCACAAATCATGACAGTTCAAATGGTAATAATTTGTTTGAACTTGAATAATGTTCGTTCGAAAGAGAATACTGTTTGTTCAAACAAAAATAGAGTTCGTTCAAAAGGAAATTCTATTTGAACGAAAATAGTGTCGGTTCGAATGAGAAAAGTTTAGTTCGAATGGTTAAATTTCAATAAAATTAGGCACATGATTTGGAACGCGCTAATTTTTAAAATTTTACTGTTCGAACGGTTTATTTTATCCTTTCAAACTGTGTTAAATTTGTTTGAATGGTACCAAACCTGTCTAATAGTAATAATATGTTCGAACTAGAACAATGTATGTTCGAACGAGAATAGTTTCCATTGAAACATAAATAGTGTCCATTTGAATGGGAATAGTTTTAGTTCAAACAGTTAAATTTCAATGAAATTTGGCCGAAATTTGGAACACGCTATTTTTTTGAAATTTTACCGTTCAAACATTTTTTAACTTGTTCAAACAATCAACAATGTCCTAAAAAATATAAAACACCCCAGACTTTCAGAAACCCTATATATTTTACAACTCAAAGAGAGAGAGAGTAGCATTCCAAAGATGGAGAAATTTTGGAGAGTATTCTTGTGAAGTAGAGAATGAGAATTGTTATTTTTTCTTTCAAACAGATGAGATTTTTTTTTGTAGTTTGAATGTAAATTTTTTTTATACTCTACTAATGTTTCTCTTTTTTGTTCTTATAAGGGATGCTTGGTGCTCAAAAATCACTTTTTTGATTTGTATTTGAGGTATACTTGCATAAATTTAATTATTGTTTTCAATTTTTTGGAAATATATAAAAGCTTGTTGTTTGCTATAAATGTTGTTTTTATTTTTTTGGTACCTTACGCTGTTCTTTATTATTATAATATTATTTATTACAAATTTTGGATGCTTGGTGTAGACTTGATGTTTATATTTTGTAGGTTTTGTTCTTGGAAATATTTTGTAGGCTAGTATTATTATGAAGTTTGGAAATAGTATGTAATTCTAGCAAAATGTGTAAGATGGTGTTTAGATACAATAAAGTTTGAATGTTATATGTTGGGAATGAAACATATAATCTCTAATTAAAAAAGATTGCAACTAATTGGGCTGAAATATATGTGCCAAGAGGTTCAAGTGTAAGGAGTTGTAGACCCACAATAATAAAGGTTGTTGGGTCTTATAGGAAGTATACCTTCAGTCAATTTTGCTATGGAATAATTTTTTTCAATGATGTCTAAACTAGAATTAAGTGTTATCATTAGATGCTTGAATTGCTAATTCAAAGAGAAAGTTGGTATTGATTGAATTCTATGTTCATTAGTATACATCGTGTATTTGCTATTTGTAGAGGACTAATTTTCGTATATGCCTATAAGGCTATATATCCTAGTTGTAGACGCATTTGAGGTGATGATCCCTTTGTATGAATTTGGTCTTTGTTGGTTGGAATAATTGGAGTGACTTGATGCAAAATTGGGAGTGGTTTTTAGACAAAAGTTGTGTGGGTCTTCGTGCTTTCCTGGAAAGAAGCAAAATGTTCTTTATGAATTGTTTGGTGTGATATAAGTTGTTCCTTTAATTATTTACTAATTGCCTCGTCTTTATGAAAATTTTTAGAGATTGTTATTGACTATCAGGGAAGATAAAAAGTTTAAGACATGAATATCCTTAAGTTAAATAGATCTGAGAAGAACATAAATACTAAAGTTTCAAACTTGACCTGTTTCATTATTTTGTATTTTTCACATGTTCAAGACTATCTAATGGGTTGTGTAAACACAGTCAATTAATTTGTTATAGTTAAAAATTTGAGGGGATTTTGTAATGAAGATTTTTTTGCAGCTTTTATATTAATTTTCTTGATTTTATATCACTATTTTTTGCTAGATGAAGGCAAAAAATGGTTATTTTTTTAATTTTACATTAAAATATTTGTTGGGAGATGAGTTTGCTACAATTAACACTTTTGGTCACAAACCTCATTTCTTGCGAGATAATTTTGTAGGAAAAGTGATTTTGGGGCCAATTTTATTGCCACAAATAGTTATTTGTGACATTTTAATCGTGACAAATGACTATTTAAGACTAGTACTAAAAAAAATATATATTCTGTTAAAACTATTAGGGATGAATTTTTTTTTCGTCCCAAATAAAATCGATTCGAATGATATTTTTTTGAGATGAAAAATCTATTCTCTAAAAAAAATCTATTCGAACACTTTCAAATAGAAATGACAAATTTCATCTCAAAAAAATTTTTAAGACAGACTTTTGTAGACAAATTAGAGACGGGAAAAACTTCGTCTCAAAAATTTTTAGAGACAAAATCAAAACCTTTTGAGATGAAAATTTTTGTCCTAAAAAGTAAATTTGTTGTAGTGATATATATTCTTTTACGACATATCTAAATAAAACTAGACAAAAGAGGTTCGATATCTGCATTAATATTAATGACTACTCAAATACTCCAGCTAGTATGGCATGACGCATGCATGGATCGATCAGCCTCTTTTCACATGAAGTTATCTGTAAAGAGCATATTAGATAATTAAGATCTGTTTATCATCGTAATCTTATCTCACTAAAGCCATATACATGTATATATACTCACGATTGGTGAGAATGGTCATCAACTACATTAATGTTCAAAACACAAGATTTGTATGAACTAATTTTCAGGATGATCGTGGTTTTAAGCTATATATGGATCATGCATGCATGCACAACACAATATATACGACTACTTGGATGAACGGCGCTACACGAAATGGAATCACTTGAATACGGCACACTAGTAAAAAAAACATGCCGAAAGAATTCAAATCACTATGATTAGGATTTTTAAGTCAAGTGAGAATTTCGAGTGCTTCAGCCGAATCATGGGTCCATCATTCTGTCGGAGTAATATTTTAGCAATCTTTTCTTGTCAATTCGGAAGCTTCGGGGGTAATTACAGGGTGGTTTGGATCAGAGATGAGTTGAGATGATTTGTTAATAGTAAAATAAAATATTGTTACAATATTATTTTTTAATATTATTATTGTTTTGATATTTGAAAATGTTGAATTATTTATTATATTTTATGTAAAAATTTAAAAAAATTATAATTATGAGATGAGATGATTTGAGATAAATTGAAATGAGTTTTGACTCTAAACCACCCCGTTCCACATGATCCATTGTGGAAGGGATTGGTGGTCACTTTTTAAGTGTGAGGGAAAGCCTCATCTCTTGATCTAACTTTTGAGTTTGAAAAAGGGCTAAGGCCACTCAACACTGATATCAAAGGCCAAGTTTACCAGAAATGGGTTGTCGCTGCTTCGACTCAAGACCTAATGTATCAATGGAAGATTGTTGGGGTCATATCGATTGTGAAAGAGATTAATGGTCACTTTATAAGTGTGTGGAAGAGACTCGCCTCTTGAACTAGCTTTTGAGATTGAGAGGTACCAAAAACACCCATAACTTATGAGCTGGGCAACGTTAGTTTTCGTTTTTCTAATTTCCATCCATCGTAGTTAGGGGTGTAAATTTAAACTGAAAAATGGTAAACTAGTCCAAACCGGACCAGTTTTACCGGTTTTGAACCGGTCTGGTCTAGAACCAATTCTCATAATTCATAAACTGGTTGGAACCGGTCCGGTTCAGGTTTTAAGATTTTTCAGACCGGACCGAACCAGTTGATAAAAAATATATAAAAAATAATATTTTATATATAAGTTTTATATATAATGTATAATTATATGTGACATTTTTATATATAATTATATATCATATATGAAATAATCTCATATTATAATTTATAAAATATAACATAAAATGTTAATTTTAAATATGAACATTTGTAATTTGTTTGATCATATACTATTAATATAATTATATATAAGATAATGTTATTATAAAATAAAAGTTTAATCTTAAAAATGAAAATGTAATTGATTATGTTTATATAACTATGCTAATATATAGTTTATCACTAATACTAATATATACTAATATATACTAATATATGGCTATACTAATAGTCTAATATTAATACTATTATATAGTCTAATAATTTATATAGCTATACTAATATTTAAGTTTATAACTTGTACTAATAGTCTAATATAGACTATAGTTATAGTTATATTAATAGTCTAATATAGATTAATAAAAGTATAATAAATTTTTTTTAAACAGTTTTTTTTTTTAATATATTTCTAATGACATATAAGTATAGTATAGTTAGAGTGATATTAACAAAGTTCCACTGACATCGATCGATACCTGGCGGCGCGTGGAGCCTTGGATGGGGCAGATCTTGACAGATAGCTAGCGTTGGATTTGTCGACATCACATTTGTTGTGCATGTATAACTATAATTGAGACGAAGAAACGTCGACAGTGGAGGTGCATGGATGGACAAGTACTACGTACAGACCCGCCGATCGACCGGCGCCGTATGGCAACACGTGAAAGTTCCATTAATTGATTAGGCAGATGGTTGCAACGTCTCTGAATACATAGATCATTATAATATGAGGATTTCACAAAAGGGACGTACGTACAACATCAGTCTTATATAATGTCGAAAGAAAAATAAAAATGGTTGATTAAGAACTTAAGCTCAGATCGATCGATACCATGAAAAGGAATAGATCAGCTATATATAATATCGAATCGATTAAACATAAAACTATACAATAAGCAGGTCTGAATAAGGTGTGCAAAACAGTAGCAGTACTACTAATACATATCAAATTAGCAACTTGATACTAATGAACTGTCAAACAAGTCGTGTTGTGTGTTAAATTACTCAGGTTGAGTTATTTGCCAGTCAATCTGAAATGATTAACCAACAGAATAATTACCATGTCCCGCCTTTTTTATGAGTTCACACGACGCGACTCATTTGATCATTCCAAAATAAAATAGTAGAATATACATCTAATGTGCACCATTATAATTTTCTTTGAGGTGTGGCCGCTTGATGAGAGGTACTCTTTGTACGTGTGAGTTTTTTAATTTGATATAAAACTAAATGGGCCAAATGATTTGTATCGAGTCAATTAAATATGCTATCTTAACACGTCTTTATAATTTAGGCAGTTAAACTAATCAAGTCAGGTGGATCAACTCACTAACCTATGAGTCAACACGAAAATGACCCGATTATAATCATGATCAGATTGATAAAAATTCAAATTGACCCGAAACGTGTTTAATTATATCTAATCTCATTAATTATTCAATTATGTCGTGTCAAATCCATACCAAGTTCATAGGTTGTGTCAATGAACATTTTTGGTCCCGGTACATATAATCTAACACAAAATGCACCGCCCGTTTCATTTCAATATTCTAGGTAATCAAAAGAGGTGGTTAATTAAGATGTTAGTAGAAAAAAGGAAACCCTCGATCTCATGGCTCAAGTGGGCCTAGCTAGCTAGCTAGCTTTGTTTGATTGATTGATTTATTTATTTATTTAGTTGCTTTCATTAGTTCATATGTGTGAACCATTATAAAGTGATGGGGCATCATTTCTTTCAGTAACAGCTGGTCGATCGAAATGATGGCAACCTTTTTCCGAAATCATGGTAGTTTAGACCTTGAAATGGGACATGCATCAAGCTAAACCCATACATCTTTTATTATATACTTTCATTCAAAACATGAGTGGAGAGATTAATTAGTGTGATCTTGGAGTAATTTACCTATATAAAGATATTGATCACACATGATCACTACTCGTGGGAAAGGGCCGGAGACTTTACAAAGGAGTTGTTGTTGAAAGGCTTTTGCAGTACTTGAAAGTGGTGGGGGAGAAGATACAGGTGTGTTCCTCGTGCTTTGGGGGCCCCTATGTTCGCCTAAAGAAGTAAAGGTAGTGCTTGTTGGTGGAAGTTGTCAAAATGAACGAAGCCATTGGTCATTTTCATGACCCCATCACCTTAAGAAATGTTGGCAGCTGGGCTTATTCTGGAGATATTGACCCCTCAACCAATCAATTTAGCGTTCTGCATTTGTTTTTTTTTATCAGATTTGAATCCATATATATATATATATATATATATATTTATGTATGTATCACTTAATTAGCAATATTATCTCATGTGGCAAAGCTTCAAAGCAAAGTAATTAGCTTATCAAGACGATCACCTTGATCATCATTTGTCTAATTCTTAAAAGTATAGCTTCTTTTCTTTATATAAATCAGCTATATATATACATACATATAATAATGATCAGATTGATTCATATGCACAAACTGCATGTACGTGCATGCATCTACCTATATTAATATAAAGTATTCATGAAAAGATATGAATTATTCAATTCCTTTTGGCTACTTAGAAAGTTGAATTAATGGCCGCGAAGCTGATCACAAAAGCTAGCTAGCTATCTGCTTTAATTCTCCTTAATTAATGGGATTTAAATACGCCCAATAGAAAACGCAATTTGAATCACAGTTCCAACAAATTATACCATTAATATTATTCGATGGACCGAGTGATATATATTAATTTTATGCCCATCCTATTCATTTGAGGTAGATATATAATAAATTTTACCGTAGGTACTGTAAATTAACTTAGAAGTGACATGCATGATGTGATAACTTAACAAATCCCTTTAATCTTGAATAAAGAGGTCTCGATACATCCAACTGAGAAATATGCTGTGATTTAAAATGTATAGAGTAAATGTGATTTAAAGTTTTTTATTTATTTATTAAATAGCCTAAACACAACTAATATTACCTCTCCTGTTACACACAAAAGGAAATTAAGGAAAAAAAAAATACTGCGATTAACAGATTATTTTCCTAAAAAGCCAAGCATTGGAATCCTAAGACTTATCCTCATGAGACATAACCAAACATAGGCCACCCATATTGTATTAATTTAAAAAAGTTTGATATAAAATGTACCCCCAGTTTCAACTTAACTAGGCAGTTGAATTAATGGGGAAGCTAATCGTATAGCTAGGCATTAATTTTTAATAATGGGATTTAGATATGTCCAAGAATATTTAAGGTAACATGCCAACAACAATGAAATCCACCCCATTGTCAACTTAGATATATACATATATATAGTCGAATTAATTATGAGTGACACTTTCAAAAAAATCAACTACCGATCAAATCCTTAGATAACTCGTGATCAAGAAATAGAGCACAGCTATTTGCGGTTTGCGGCTAATCAATTTTAAGCTCATCAGCAATTTTAGTAAGAGTAATAGATTACAAAGACATTAAATTCAACAAGTCGTTGGCTATATGATAGACCCTCCTTTTTAGCCCTCGTTAATTTACAAAGTTTCAAATTTTTTACTAAAACATATGATCAACGCTACAAAATATTTCCATTACTTCATAATATATAATAGATTAATGCTAACTTACTAATTAATTAAAGCCCCTAAGATAAACTAGAACAAATACTATATCTTATCTTGAGTTTTATCGTCTTAATCACACCAATCTATGCAGTTTTTAATTTTTAATGATTTATAAAATAAATAAATAAAACATTTAAAATGTATCAGATGAATCAAACGATGTGATTATATAAAAATGAAAAAATTCATTCAACATTAATGTTGTAGAGATTGCCTTAATTTCAAGTAATTAATGGGTGCATCCATTGGCAGTGAACCAAATCCTATCAAATATTCTGAAACAAAGTCATGGTCTTTTGTTTGGGGAGTGATAAGATGCTTTCTAGTATACATATTTGATCCATTACGTACCCACCTGTTTTAGTCCAGAATTAATGCTATTTAGAGCGCAAAAAGAAAAAGCATTTCTGAACTTTAAAAAAAAAAGTTAAGAGTCCAACAACAACCCCACAATCCACATGGTACCGAGAGCTGGCGAATTGCAATAAGGGGGGCAATGTGCGGCCCCACATCGACGCAGCCCCGCAGGCTCACATGCCTACCCTACACCTATTATCTTCACCCATCATTGGGCAAATCGTAATCCGGACTTTCTTCCGGCCTTCCGCTCTCTCTCTGTCTCTCGTTGCCATGTATCACATGATTCTTTATAAGGAATTTGATAACCCTTCACTTTCTTTTTCTTAGGCATCTTCTCTTTTGTTCTACACACAGTAACATGATTTAAATGCCTTTTTTTTTTTTTGTTAAGTTAAAAAGACTAGAACTCAGCTGCCCCTGCACACACTTACCATTCTTCATGTGCTTGTTATAATATATCAAATTGCTCAATCAAGCGAGGGAAATAAGGTTTTTGGAGTTAGATAGGTAAACCCAAGATTGTTTATGGACTGATAAAAACAAATCCGAGTTCAAGATAATTGTAAGATGGTTGTAAATAAGTTATACTCTATATATGTAAGCCAGCTAATTAATTACTCAAAAAGTTTTACTCTAAAGCCAGGTTAGGTAATAATTATAATTTGGACATGATTGGGTTCCATGTACAATGAATTTAGATTAATGGTTCACTTCTTAATCAACTATGTTTGTTCAGAATACACAAGTTTCAGACATAAACTATGATGTTTCTGATTTCTCTTTGGAATAGTTTCATAAACCAAGTCCAAAAACTTGCAGGCCATTATATGTACGTATGATGAAACAAACAAACAAGAAGCTGTGAGAATGCGCGCCATTATTTATTATAAATTAATTACAGATCACGAGCATTCTCTTCATCCCCCCAAGAAAAAAGGGAAAAGCTCTAGAAATGACATTGAGTTCCAACCAAGTTAAAAAAAAAAAAAATCATCGGAAATATTGAAAATAAATTAAAGGGGGGGGGGGGGGGACTGAGAGGGGCTTAAAAAAAAGTGGGATTAACCTCTCTACCTCGCTCGCTCACGATTCAACTCGGCTAAGCACCTTCCACCGCTTCCGACGTCTATTTGGTCACCTCACCAAACCCACTGGGTTGAGTTCGCTCAAGAAGAATCGGTGGTGATGAGTTGCCAAGCCGACGTGGCTATGAGCGGCCGAGTGTGCCAGCCAAGCATGAGACAACCATTGTTCTCATCCACCCTATACCCATCCCCACCCGCAAACAAGGCCAACAGCATGCTGGCCTGCCTGAATGCGTTCGATCCGAGGTGGACCGGTTCGAACCCGGCCGATCCCATCCTAGTACGCCATTGAGTCAACGTCTCGTGCCGCTCCACTCGGTCGGTTCCTTCAGAAGCCACTACGTTGCATATCTGCCTCCCTAGGTACACCTCGGACATTATCAGGTCCTGAGTCGGAGGGACCAACGCGGACCCCTCCAACGAGTCAAATAGACTGGAGTAGTAATGTAAGGCCTCCGTGAACCGGTCCATGAAAACGGGTCCGTTGTGGTTCGCTTCTTGCTCCACCACTGCGACGATCTTGGGCTTCATGGCCTTGATGGAGGACAACACCTTGTCGATCGCTCCGGGTCTAGCCAACAGGGGGTGAAGCTCGAACACGGAATTCACAGCCACGGCCTCTTCTTCGGGGGGCCGGATATCGAGCATGGACGGATCGATGTCGGCCAAGCTATTGGTGACGAATCCCCGGAACTGGAATTCGACACCGATAGTTTCGGCCAATTCAGCCAGCTTCCATCCGACTTGCTGCAAAGCATCCTTGTTGTCCGGCTGGGGTGGGCCAATTCCAGTTAACCGAAAAGCCGGTGGCCCGCCAGGCCTTAATGCGAGCGCTTGAATTAGTGCCGGCCATTGCATCCCCTGCTTTAAGCCAAAATCAATAACATGCACTCTGCTGGCAGTGGCAAATGCTTCTAGTATCGCTTGGTTTGCAGTAAAATGCGCAAACTTGAGGTAGGGGCAGGTCTCGTAGAAGTGCATCTGTAAGATATCGGAGTAGGACGCATCGAGGCAATCTTGTGGGTAATTTCTGTAAATTCGGCGAGCTAATGCTTGGGCAAAGCACGTGGCCACTTTTTTCATGGCACCGGCTTGCGAGGCCGCAAGCAAGCGGACTTGTTTAACGAGAGCATCTGCGATCTTCAAATTTTCTTGTTGGACTGCTTCGGCGCAAGCCATGAGAGTGTGGACGAGTCGGACACCAGTCTCCTGCGAGTCGGCTAGAACTATTGGCCTAGACGACTCCGACACTGTACCAGCCGCAGCACCGCCAGCTGGTTGTGGAGAAGATGGCAGTAGCGGAGGCGCAGAATTAGACCCACTCGAGGTTTTCAATCGCTTTCGGTTGCTTTCCCTGTCTTGAGTGACTTGGGTCTGGGGGTAGGCAGCAGAACCAGGAATAGCTCTGAGATCGTACTCGGAGTCATCGTTGTAAATCCGAGAGGACTGGGTCGTGTCAATCTGCCGCTGTTGCTGGGAATTCAAAAAACCTAGTGTGGGGACGGACGAGAATTCAGCAGGAGCAAGAAGAGGATCGTCGATTTGCTGGCCCTGAAGCATAGGGTCAAGAATGGTATTGGGTGGATTATTGAGCTCGGAAAGCATGCTCTGGACCCATCCATAAAGATCGGAGGGATTGTAATGGACGGTGTCGCAAAATAGATTTGGGGCCGCATCCATGACCATCCCGAGCTGCTCCAGCTTATCGGCTACGTCTTCCATCTCGGAGGACTTGACCTTGTACCCCAAAACCGCCAGTAGTTCATCATCCACCCCTCTTCCTGCGTCCTGCTCTTCCTCCCACATCTTGGCCTTACCACTGGACATTGATGAACTATCGCTTTTGCCTACGTTGCCCTGCAGGCCACCATAGTCAGCTCCACCGGAGGTATCTTGGTGGTTCCTCTTGTTCATCTTTCTCTGATTCTCACAAGAAGAAGAAGAAGAAGAAGCAGCAGCAGCCTATAGCGACTTAGAAGTCGTTCATTTCATGGGGGACCAATTGGGTTTTCGATAGATTCAGGGTATTTTTCTTTTAATCTATGTGAAAGGAAAAGGAAGAGGTTGAGAAGGGTGGGAGGTTCAACGAAGGAACAAGCACTGAGGAGAAAGCTGGAACTGGAAGAGATAAGGAACAACGGAGGCCATAATAATGAGTGTTTTTTGTTTGGTTTTGTATTTTTTTTTATTATTTTTCGTTGGGTAAAAACTGAAGCTCTAGTGTTGGGTTGGGCCATTCTAAAAGAAAGAAATAAATACATAAATAAATAATATAGTCCGGTAAAATAATTATTAAGCAAAAGAAATAAAGGGAGAGAGACGTGGGAGCACCGCAATGCTAAAATGGATGCCGGAAGAGATGGAAGTGTAGAGAGAGAAGGGTATGTCCTCCTCGCGTCGGTAGACCACGCACGCACGCAGTCTTTATATCTATTGAGGGTTTTGGGGACCGAGAATGAACTGTGGGGTCCATCTATCAAATGAATATTTGCTCCGCTCTCACTGCATCCTTTTCCTATCCTCCCTCCCTCCTTTTCAACCCTCTTGCTTTCTTTACCCCGCGCGTCCTCCAACGCGCTTTCACTTTCTTTTCAGATTTTATTAGGTTTGACAGGAAGTTTTTTTCAGAAATTTTTTTATTACAACCAAATAATTTCGTATCTATTTATTTCCATAAAATTTAAGACAAAAATACATCTCAACATTTTTAAAATAATTTTAAAAAGCAGAATTTTTTCTTCCCAAATATTTACATCTCAAACTACAAAGAAACCTAGTGCTTAGCGACAAATTGATAGAAGGTTGGTGGGTAAATTTCATTGGTTAGTATCCTCTGTTGTTAACTTGCTATCTTTAGCCAACAAGCGTAAAATTCATCGAATCATTGGTAAATAGAAAAAATAATGAGAGTCAATATAGCTAAATAAATACTAAAAATAATAGTTCATGTTTCTATACCCATTAATTAAACAAATTGGAGGACATGAAATTTTTAGAAAACTATTAATTCATTATTCTTTAATTATTTTTAAGTAACATATAAAATTTAAGATAAAATGTAACAAAGAGTGCTCGAGATTTTGTAGCTTTATGTGAGAAGGTGTGGTGTCAAATTGACCAACGAAAAAGGAAAAACCAGTCTTAACAAGAGATCAGAGCAAAATAGGGTCAAACCTTGCCATCATCGAAGTGTCCCTCACTCTCCTTTATGTCGAGTAGAGGTATTCCGCCTCGTACACGACCCTCATCACATGAGGCAGAGAGAGATCAAGGGTGGGAATGGGGTTCAACTTTTTAAGTCCAAAACGCGTACTCACCGCGACTGACTCTCTCTACCCAATAAGGAACCGCTTAGTATCCTTTACGACACCACGTGGCATGATTCGGGCATACACGCGCTCGGTGAGCGAAATCGTATTGTACGAACTGATTCGTAGTAGTGTATGATGTTTTCTCGTGGGACCTCACAATGAGGGAGAGTGGGGATTCAGACGTCAACATCGTTTTTAGGACCATCACAACCCTACCACTAATGGGGCCCACTCCAGAAATAATAATAAATAAATTGTAATAATAACTATTATTATTGCTATTATTATACGGAAAAAAAGGAGCGGCAGCGACGTAAAGGTTAACGGCGTTAAAGGAGAGGGTCTGTACCCCCCTCTCTCTCTCTCTCTCTCTCTCTCAAAAATTGAGGCGAAGGCGAAGGCGCACTGACACCTCGTCCCTCGTATTGGTCCATCGCCATGTGATTCTGCCACGTTTCCCAGATTCGCATGTTTTGTGGTCCCTCTCACAGTCTTCATACGAAAAGCGAATGAATAACTTTGTCTACTTAATTTGTATCTTATTTTAATATTTTTTATTTAATAATTAAGAAAATATTTATTAATATTTTATTTTTTTATATAATTTTTAAAAATATTTAAAATAATAAAAAATTAAAAACATAATTTTAACCTAATAATAAATTATAGCAGACTAAGCAAAGAGTAGCACCGCTCAAAGAGAATTGTAATCCACCCAACGAAATATTATAAAAAATTTTAATTTTCTTTCTTGGAGATCAAGTTTGAAATTATTTACCAATTTTGTTTCACTAATGTAAAATTAAGAATGTTGGTTTCTTATAATTTGATAGTACAATGTGAAAGTGTAAAATTGTAATAATATAAGGTTCAAAGTGTAGTTATTCTAAAAATTAAACAAACAAATATTGTAATTTAATAAATAATACAAACCTTTTTATTACAAAAATAATAGATCACTCTATGACTTTAATTTATAGATTTTGACAGGTTAATTTGATATTTATATAAATAAATAAATACATTTGTACATATCTAATCATAAGAATTTAAAGTACCTATATTGCCTTACGAGTATCATTTTTAGTTAGAAAAATTCTACTAGTCTCGCACCACACATTTGTTAAAAAACAGATAAAAAATAAAAATTCACATCAGGAAGTGTGTCACGTGTGTGGTATAAGATTGTTGAGTATAATAACTCTTCTGTTATCTTTTTGAATACATAAGAAGTTCTTCTTGCAAAATTGAAATAATATCATCAAATAATAAATAATAGTTTGCAAAAATTTATACCATGAGCTGAGTTGGTTTTATACAAATCTGACTTAAATAAGTACTTTTAAATTGATGTTCTGACTTAATTTGCTACTTCACATTACTTTCTTTAGTTTATTTATTTTATTGTTAAATAATAAACGGATTTTATTGCAAACAATCCAATCTAATATAGTCTTTATTATTTTATTTTGTCACTAACAGTACTAGTCATCTAAAAGTATGAGAGAAAAAGCTTTATATGGCATGGAAGTTAGGTATGCATGTTTCGGTAAGTATAGAATTTTCAAAATTTATGATAACAATTTATTGTCAAACATAAAGGATAAAACTGCAACACCCAACTGCATGCAACTTTAAGTGTGACGGCTAGCTACATTAATATAGATCTAAAAATTCTACATCGAACCTTACAGAACGTACATTCACCTAATCAACATAATATTCATGATGTGCTGTATATTAACGTGACACAAATTTCTTGGTTAGTAGTAAAAGGATCTCTCAAACTGGTATTTTGCAGCAATTTGAAACCCACAAGTGCCTGCTAGTCCTGTTTTTATGCCTGGACCTACTGCAATCAGTCCGTCCACCTTGCATCTAAATTTTTCATTCCAGAAGAACGAACGTCTGCCCAATGTTCTGCTAGAAACTATACTATTCTGTCTCTTGTGATCATAGTAATTATTATTATTAATTGATGAAACGAAATAATAACGTGATAATAAAGAAAAATTTGATGGTATTTATTCCAACAGGAAAACAATATAGCTGCTTATGTGTCATGATCTGAGTCAAATGTCTGCAAAAATTGGTGGTGTTTTGTATTTGATTTGGGTGGGACATGTTTCGGCCCCGGGGGTGGGGGGTCAAAAGCAGTGCCCAGTGACCACCCATCCCAAAACGTACGCACAGGTTTATATATATATATATATATAGGTGTCCAGCTGGGCCGAATAATCAAGAGCGTACGTACTTGTACCTAATTTCCTAAGACGTTGTTTTGATAGGATTTGCATTTAGCATTCAAGACATCCCATTGATGAATAAATTGATTTTTTTTATTTTTTTATAATAATAAGAGGTAGTTTAAATAGTGAGTTGAGATGAATATTTAAATTTAAATAAAATATTATTAGAATATTATTTTTTAATAATATTATTATTTTGAGATTTAAAAAAGTGAAATTATTTATTATATTTTATGTAAAAATTTAAAAAAATTATAATGATGAGTTAAGATGGGATGAAATAATTTTACTATTTAATTGAGCCTAAAATTAAAAATAAAAAAATAATATCAACAAGGTTTCTCATTCAATTCGTAATTAGTACGTCTTTCTTTTGACAAGGCAATCATTTAAAGAAAATGGGAAATCTAAATACAAATAAAGATCCAAACAAGAAAGGTACCTTTGCATGCAATACATGTTTTGAGTTGAGCATTTTGATCACCACGTATTAGTATTTAGCAAATATTCAAACGGGTGCCAAAGACTTTGACCATTTCAAATATCAATGGCCAGTTAAGGTGTTCCGTACAGCTAAACAACTTGATTCGATTCCATTTATGAACAATTCTATTTAAAGTCATTTACATGCAGATTACATCATATATATACTATTTAAGTGGCATGCATAATTTGAATCGAATAAATTTTAAAATTTAAATTTTATAAATTAAATCATGTCATGTATATAGTATGTAGTATAAATGTTTTCAAATAATACTATTTATATATATTTATATAAGTGATGTTAGGCTGCCACTCAGCAGTGACTGCTGGGCGTGCCGTCTAGGTAAAATTTATTTATTTATTTATTTTTTTTCATATAATTTTTTAACATCTTTAAATATTGTAAAAAATATATCAATACACTAATAGTTAATTCCTTAATTAGTAAGTAAAAAAAATTAAATACATGATAAGCAGTCAAAATTAGAGGGCAAAATGAGAGGACATACTAGTATTATTCATATATATATATATATATTGTTACCTCAACAAGTTATTTTCAAGAGATCTACTTCTTACATAATACAAATTATAATCTCTTTAATCTACATGAATTTGATACAATTTAATTATTGATGCAAAAAGATTGCAAAATCACATAAAAACTAATTAAAGCCTTTATACATGCATATATATTAAGATATTGTACACATGCATTGGCCATCTAGGAAATCACGAAAAAAATTAAAAAATAGCACCAAAAATATAGTACTACTAGGGAAACTATAAGAATCTTGTACGTATAATATTTAGAACGGTTCAAATTAGCATTATTAAACATATATCCGAAATTTTTGTATTTGTCATGACATCCTAGTACAGCTAGCTATCCCACGTCGTTTCTCTCCTCCATTTGCATTGAATTCCTCGTTCAAATAGAGGTCAATAAGATTCCTAAATTTTAAAAGTCAAGATACCTGCATGTTGTTGTCTCGTACTCTTGTTACGTAAACCCACAATTATTAGAAAACGAAATGCACTTCCTTCCCAATCTCGGTGCACCTTGCAATTATAAACATAAATAAAAAATTAATTAATAATAGTAAATTAATCCCCTGTTAATTTCCATCAAAGAAATTCCACCAATTATAGATTATTATTAATGTCCTTGTGCCGGCCGTAAGCCATGCAGGCCAAGTACATGGCACCAAATTAGTGATTAATAGTTAAATAATCACACATCTTAATCTAATCTTCAATGATTATTTCCACTTGTCGTTTAATATATTGGAGATAATCATCGTTCACATTGATGTAATTGCCATATAAATGGTCCATGCATGCATGAGCTCATGATCATGTCGGCATGAAAATTAAGTATTAGTGAAAATGACTCTTAATTCATTAGGAAGTTAATTAATGAGCTGAAAAGAACGAGTCACGGCCGGTAATTTACGGCCGGGTTCTGTTATCTTGATCACCAGGTACAATATCATGACTGAATTAAGCTTAAATATTCTCTCATCTCAAAACTTAAGAGTGAGGCTGCATGCAGATGATCATGATCAACGATGAAACTATATATATCTATCCAGTATTTATTTTGATCTGCAGTTCGAAACGGAAAGTTATTCTAAGAAGTCACGTCTAAACCAATTAACTTGCAGCAGCTAGCTAGCCGATCATGATCATGATGAGTAGTTTGGTCCGAGTCGTGGAATCGGAAGTAATCCAGAGACAACGATATAATAGTTGAGCAATGCTGATAGCCACAAGTTTGTGTTCGTACAAGATGATCACCATGAATGATTGAAATGAAAATGAGATTTTGCTTAGAAAAAAAGCAGGAAACTTAAAAAAAAGATGTTCTGGAAAACGATGGACGTAAGTTGAACGGATTCAAATTTAAGAAACTAAAAATAAAGTCATATATATCAACGTCAGTACAAAAAAAAAAAAAAATTACACAACATCTCAACATCAAATATGTCTTAATTAGTGGGAGTTCCAATTACTACATCTAATCTTTTAACTCCCGGTTAATACATCTATATCAATATAAATTGTGGGAGGATCGGACCAAGTCATGTTCCAAGCGTCTTTTTTAAGAAAATTATTAAGTATTCATGAGATACACATACTGTGCATGGTTCTCTTATTTTATCACAATATATATAATCGAATTTTTTTTATAAACACAAAATTAATTAATTAATTATAAATAAAATAAAAAATATCATGTCGTAGCTAATAATCACACTAATTTCTTCCGAGAGATGTGGGAAAAGAGAAAAAAATTAAAGCAAAGTTGATGATCGGCCGGTGGAGAAAGCGAGAGAGTGGACAAAGGGGTGTCAAATCAGAGTGGCTAATGTTGGAAATTTGGTGTTACGTATCGTACAGTACTGTTTGAAATTTTAATAGCAAGAGATATATTTTTTTTAAATAATAGCAAGAGATATTGATTGAAAGACAGGGCATTAACCCAAGCGTGGCCCTCCCCTCCGACCATATATTACCCTCCAATCCGTACCACACCAACTCCTCCATCATTACATATCATCGAGCATGCAATATTGCTGCAGCATGCATCATGTGAAATGCGAGGCTCTCTCTGATCTGTTTGGTTGAACCCAGATTTCTAGTAACATGCTTTTGCAGCTGTTCATCATGTTATTGGGGGTGCCAGGGTGGTATATATATTTATTCTATATATATATAATTAGTGGAATGGCTTTGTAGTTTTTTGCTTTCGTGTTTTTTATGAAGAAAATAATGGGTATGTACGTAGTGGGATCCTTATATATATGTCTCCTTTTACGAATATTTATGGATGAAAAAATAATAATTCCCTTTCCGATCGATCTTAATTCGTTTTTCAAGTGTATATATATATGAGCAAGCCGGACGACGTTTGCTTTGAATAGAAAGAAAGGAATTAAAGAGATCATTCAATGTGTTTAAAATTGGT
Organism: Cyclocarya paliurus; assembly: GCA_029856935.1. NCBI lineage: Eukaryota > Viridiplantae > Streptophyta > Magnoliopsida > Fagales > Juglandaceae > Cyclocarya > Cyclocarya paliurus. The sequence goes on along the minus strand of CM056946.1, from coordinate 38,033,294 downwards.
GTTGGGCCAATTATTACTGACTCAAAACCAAAAAAGCTTCTTTAATATTGGACTACTTTTCCTCATGTATATATATATTTCACTTCATTTGTCCGGTTCAATTCAACTTATCATCATCATCAGGAGTAGTACAAGCAGAAGCTGCATGCAGTACCAAACTAATTAATTTTTCTATCCTTGACTAAGTTCATGCATGCATAGGTTGTCAACCTTTTAATTTGAACCAAGGTGTGTGTACATATATTAATAGCCACAATACGCGCGAATCTCGATCGGGAGATCAGAACAAAGAGAAGGACAAACTACTACACCAAACAAATATATATATAATATATTATATGTTTAAAAAGGAACCTGTTGTCATATTTGATACTGAACATCCGTTTTCATCTCTTTAACCATTAGAAAGCTTGTGGGGGGAAGACCTCTTGCATGCATGCCCTAGCTCTAGCTATACTAGTATTCGTACGTAATCATAAAAATGGAAAAATCGTGAGGACATGAATCTGGGTCCAAGAATGGGGATATTGTCGTACGGTCCAATGCTCAATTATATTCCTCTCTCTCTCTCTCTCTCTCTATATGTTCAATCCATTTACACGACGATATTGGAGTACTCCTATCAGAGCTAACTAGCTGCTAGGGTACGTTTAATTATAACATGCACATGATATATTTGGCCTACTGATCAACGTCATGTTCATTTAAATATTAACTCGATCGATCTCTTGAATTTCTTTTAGATGAGGGAATTGTACGTACGTGTACTAGTATTATAGAATGTAATTATCTCTTTGGATCTTTAAACACTGATCAATGGTCAAGCTTAATTAGGATCAGTATTTATAAGATACAGATAAAATATTAATTAGCATGTTGGCCGGGGACGAGTGTGTCAATTCACACATTGCACGTTTGGTTTGTGAGTCGACAATATTAGACCTAATTATATATAGTTCTTGCAGCTAGTGAGCTATATATATATATATATATATATATATATATATATATATATATATATATATATATATATATATATATATATATATATATAAGCCTTTGGAGTTTCTCATTGTTTTTATCCCAATTAAGGCGATGCGATCGATCTTTCATGTGTTTCTTGCCCACAGTCACATAAATTATAAGCTGGTAATAATTCTTCAAGAAATATGTTAGAAGTACATGATATAATATATATAGATTAATACTTTAGATAAAAAGTGATTATATAAAAATAAATCTATAAAGTGACATGTTAATTTAATGTGTTACATATCAGATTGTAAAATTATTTTAATTGTAAAATAGATCTAGCGTAGAATCCCATAAAGTCACGTTAATTTGTAAATTTAATTTTATGTAATCTTTTTGTGTCTATATATAATACTTCTCATACACATCTCAATTCCAAACGCAAGCATGCATATATATAATTCCTAATTAAAAATTCATAAATTGTATGCTTTTATATATATAAATATATATATATATATATAACAACTAATTGTAAACTGCAATATATCTTAATTTCTTTACTTTTTGTTTTAATGATTTTCATTAATGGCTAATTATCATGATTTGTTGGCAGGCTGCATGCATGCATGTTTAATTAATTGGAATTGAGTTTGGGAACCCACACCATGCAACAACGAACATGGCATGCCAGAATAGTCTGTACTCATGATCAACCAACTGCCAAACCCTTTAATATCTAATGGATCATGATCATGCATGCATGCCTTTTGCGGGGCAAACGACAATGAACATTATAATATCGACCCACGTGCATCATGTTTCCCGCCTGGCGTGATGCACTATATTCTAACGTACAAAACTCAACGAAACGTGATCCTTTTGATTCGAATCTAAAAGCCCAGCCTTTCCCATTTTTCCATTATATATCTTGCATGAATCTTATCTATATATGATGTTTGGGATCAGAATTATAAAGAGAAAGGAAAGACGACGAGCATGATGATGATGATCATCATCTAGATCTTGATCTTCTTGTGCTACTATCGTTCAGACAGCTTAATTTGGTCTACACATATTAAAGGCATGGACCCTCTAAAAGGGTGGTGGTTGTCGCTTCATCCAAACAGAATATCCCACGTGCCTTTCGTTGCGATTTTGAGCTCATGAATTCCAGGTTTCTCCAAATGGTTTTGAACCAATGGGCAAGAGCTGAAAACCACCTGAACTTTTATTAAAGATCAAACCGTACCCTATCACATCAATTTTTTTTTTTTTTAATTCTCCTCATTAGAACTTAATATATATTTCTAGCTCTATTGTATTAAGTGAACCCTCATTGGCCTTTTAAAGAAATTAACAAGCGTTCAGATTTCCCAAATTTCACATGTGACCTAAAATCATATCTTCCTATTAATCAGATTGTTGCCGACTTCATTTCTTAGAATTATAAGGATACTTCAAAGAGCGACCATTAATGTTAATTTTCAGATCCAATGGTATGGATTCATGTTTTTCCATATATATATATATATATATATATATATATATATATCAAGATTTGTCACTTTTAGATTCAAATATTTGATTACCATCTTAGGATTTCCCATCTTTTGCACATTTAGTACTTCTTTAATTTAAAAGTGATACAGATGGTATTGTAGTAAAATGATCATACTAATTTGCAAAAATTGGGTGATCAATTGTTATAAACCAACCTAAATATTTTCAAAAGAGAAATGTTTGGTCTACATAAGGATGTTTACAAACCGACGTAGCTTAATTCAGTGTGCTCTATGATCAGATAGTAAAACTCTTTTTATTGTAAAGCATATATGATAGATTTAATTAAACCATACCAGTTTGTAAGTTTTTTTTTTTGTATAAAATTTCATTATAGACTAACACTTTTATTTTTATAAAGAGTAATACTACTCATCATCCCTTTTAACACCATCATTTTATCATTCCATAATGTGGTATTAAATGATTAAAGACTAATTATTATTTTTTATTTATCGACCTATCATTTAATGCCATAACTGTTGAGAACGTGAAAATAAAAATGATGATAAAAAAGGTTTTTCTTTTATAATAATAAAAAAAAGGGACACTTTTTGGGCCAAGATAATGGAAGCTTACAATTTTGGTGGAATGGGCTTGCTGCCAATCAAGACGCAAGGCTCCTATTTTAGATGAGTAGCGAAAAGAAGTGGTCAATTTTTCCTCGTGCCCGAGATCCCCAAATAGAGTCTGGGCCTGAGTAAACTATGTTGACAAGTGAACGGGGCTTATTGGGCTAAAACCGTATAACCAGACAGGAGGCTTGGAAGGGCTCTAAAACCCTCTGCGTCTTGTAAATCTTTAGATTAGTTTATGGCCACACTTAAAATCTCTAAAGAAAAATATTAAATGTATTTTTAAAAAATTTATAAAAAATTTATTTTTTTACATGTCAGTTATTAATATGCTGAAAATTATAAAATTTAAAATTTAAAAGAAAACTAACAAAATAAATTTTATAAGTAAAAAGTGCAAGTACATGTAATACTATTCATCTCTAAAACCACGTCATTCTCGTGCTATTTGAATGTTTTTAATTGTATACCATCAAAGAATAAGATTCAAATTTTAATTTATGGATGTGTGGTATAAATGGTTCAAATAAAATTATTTAAAAAATAAATAGCATTGTAAAGAAAAAAAAAGACTGTTATGTTTACGCAAATTATGTTTTATAAAAGATAAGGTATTTAGAAATAACAAGGTCAGTTTTGTCTTTGTAAAAAGTAAACCAAAAATATAAAATAAAGTTGATCGACACATTAACATTTAAAATCACTTTTGTAGATTCCTTCTTATTTAGACCAAATAATACTAATAGTTAACTTAAAATCGAATAAATTTATTAGAAAGTCTGTTTATTGAAATATATGAAAATTTGCGATTTTAGTTTATATAAGAAAACTAAAATTTAATTTTTTTTTTTTAAAAGTAATGAATTTTAGGATAAGAAGTGTGTCAAGTATAGGAAAATGCAAATTTTCCCACCGTGAGATCTACGGCTAGATTTTTTTTAATGATTAAGTAAATATCTTTTAATAATATTATAATTTTAAAAAAAAATATTAAAAAAATTAACTGGCGGGAGCCTCCGCGGCAGCTCCCAGCGGTGGGCTGTGGCTGTAGAGACACGCACACCTATCAAATAGCTTCATTGGAACCAGGCCTTTTTTCTTTTGTTTTTCGGCTAAAATGAAACCAGGCTTCTTGCTCACAAAAGCAGGACCCCAATCCCAATCGGATTCGGTTGCTAAATAGATCGTCCAAATATCGGATTCCAATCGGTTGCTAGAAGTAAAAGCTCGGGAGTTTCATGTTTTGCGACATAAGCAAGGAACAAATTCTATCGAGTCTGAGACAATGTCGACTGCCAAAATCCAACCCACACCGTGTTCGATCTCATCGACCGTTAGACACGTCGGCTTCTTCAATCTCCGGCTTTCCCGAAGCGCCAATGTATCGTCCAACAGCTTCAACAGCCATGTTGGACGCCACGGTATCAGAAGAGCCCTCACAGTCTCCATGTCTTCTGCTCCGTCTTCCAACCCTCTTGAAATCTGCGTTAAAGCTTCCGTCACTACCCCCAACAAGCTCGGTGACTGTAAGATCTCTCTCTCTCTCTCTCTACCCCCTTACTCCGTTTGGTTACTGAGAAAATGCTGAAAAACAAAGAAAAGAAAAGGAGAATGAGCTTCTTAGAAGCCTTGCTGTATGTTTGCTTGCCGATCGAGATTATTGCCGGAAAGATAGTCAAATTGCGTATTTAATTAGATGTTGTATTATGTTGGAAATTTTTATCTGTTTTTTCAGTACAATCTGTACCACTTTTAACTTAATAAATAAATAAATTCACTTTTAATTTCTGATAAATTTTAATGGATGCGTGTGTGATGTATTTTATACTTTGATCATCCATTACTGTTTTTATTTTATTTTTATTTTTCTTTGGTTTTGTTACGTTTATGGACCTTCTGTAAAATCTGTGGAAGTGTGAATTCTTTTTATATTTATTACTGAAGCCCATTAGTGATAAATTTTAGATGGGGGAAATTTAATTATTTATTTTTCTCTCGCGTTTATAGTACTACTTTTCCTGTATAATTTAGAGAGAGAGAAAAAATTCTGGTTCTGAGACTATAGGAAACCTATCTGGCAATGTGACATAGACACTGGGAATATATTCTGACATTAATTGTAGGCATCTTATTGAATGATTTCTGAAAGCACTGGAAGGGGTTAGAATTTGTCCCCTTTTAGCTGTAGCTGAATTGGGAAGAGCATATTCACTAATTTTACAAGCATCCATACACATGGAAGGCCGAAGGGTTCACACGCCAACATTCACTAGATTACACTAGGCTGCTTTTCAGATCGATTTGTGAAGATCAAGTTGATTAGCATTTGTTTTCATCTACTCATTAAAATTTATCTTTTAGATTCCTTTAATTTTGCATGTTAATTTGAGCGTTCAATGTGAAGTATCTGTATAACAATTGCCAGGATAAATATTGATTTTAAAAACAAGCAATGTATCTGAGCTTTGAGGATTTTTCTATAACCAAAAATAGTATAATGAATTTGAAACAACATCTTATACTTGATCATTTCAAATCTACATGGTAATAAGGGTTAAATACAGCCACGAATTTCACAATAGAAAATATTGTTTTTTCTCATCCATTACTCAAGCCATTTCAACTGAAATTGAGATCGATCCAGCAAAAAAATGAGAAGACAAAGTGCATAAATGGGCCAAATTACACCAAAAGGTGAGCTTAAAGAATTTTCCTGTTATGTTATGTAGGGATCCAAAATGCAAAGCCTGTTTTGGCTGCCTACAACCAAAACAGTCCCGCATATCTATCTACCATAATCCCCACTTAGTTAAAACATGGTGCATGGGCAGTTATTTGATGATATTCCTTACTTTTCTTCACAGGTCCATTTTGCCAAAGGGTATTGCTGACTTTGGAGGAAAAGCATCTCCCTTATGACCTCAAGTTGGTAGATTTGGCTCACAAGCCAGCATGGTAATGACCTGATTTTATCTCTTTGCATTATATCAACCTTTTTTTACCTTTTTTTTTTCCAAAAAAAAAAAATGTTCATATAGAGGATGGACCATCTCTTTGGTAAAAAAACCAGTCGTATAAATTACATATACACATGCACCCATAAGCCCATAATCTAGTAGCTAGCGCTTTAATATAACATCAAATGGCGCTTTTGCCTTGTTATTTTTCTTTACCTTAGAACTTGTCAATTTGTTTTTCTCTTATCTAGGTTCTTAAAAATTAATCCAGGAGGTAAAGTTCCTGTAATTAAACTTGATGAGAAGTGGATGCCAGATTCAGATGTGATCACACAAGCACTAGAAGAAAAGTACCCTAATCCACCACTGGGAACCCCTACCGAGAAGGCTTCAGTGTATGCTTTTATATCCAGTAGTTTATGCTTTAAGCTTATGATCAGACACGCTCATCATTAGAAACTACTTCAAACCTTCAGTGCTTTTCACCCGTCAAAGTGCATAATGACAATTTTATATATATATATATTGGGTAAGTGCATCATAGCAATTTTATGAAACCTGCATTTGACTTCCTGGCTTCAAAAAGTAAACTAGTAAAAGTCTCCAAATTGATCACCAGATACCTTTTTGGTTCAGACTATAGGGGTTGTCGTAGTAGCAAAACGGGCATGCTCTCCCTCTCTCTCTTGCTCTCTCCAAAGGGGTATTATAAATAATGGTTGCAGTACGTGGCCTAGAGAAACATTGGGCACCTCCAGGAATGCTTTATTACCAAATTCATCTTACTCTTTATCATCCATGAGCATGTGATTTGAGGATGAACTACCCCAACTACAGTTTGCATAGTTTCTCTTACCAATCAAAAAAACAGTTTTGATGTGATGCTAGATCTTACCGCAAAGGTGCTGAAAATGGAATTTTGAAATAATTCAAAACGACTCTTTATCCTTTACCTATAAAAAAAATGTAATTTTGAAATAAAACATAGCTAAGCTTTTTATTTATATTTTTTTTGTACTGGATTTATGGAAATATAATTGGAGGTCAGCGTCATTGAAGCATTTCTTAAGGTCCTAGGGCGCAGTTTCCACGATCCTTTGGAAACCTTGTGGGTGATAACTCTAGGACTCTTTATTCAATGATGTTTCTTTGTTATTCATCTCCCAGCAACCCTGGTGTCGAGTTGCCATCAATAATTCAATGAAAACATGTGATCTGCTCCTTCAATCGTCATATTTTTCCTTTAACATTTGTGATCTTCAGTAAAACTGTTGGTACTTAATAGAGATTTATTACTAATTCGAATTGGAAGCCATTGTGGAGTTTATTAATTCTAATTTTCGCCAATTAGCTTATATAGAGGCATTATTTTTAAGTAAAGATGTTCAGCTGTATCCTAGTACAACTCCGAAGATGTTTCTATTATAACTATGTGATGCTGAACACCATATTAGTTCGCCTTTTATTATATTATTTTATTGTGACATTTGAGAACATGATCACCATTTCCTACAAAATGTAACTTGATTAAATCAGTCCATTCTTGTTAGGTGTTAGATGTCTATAAGACGGTTTTAAGTGTTATGTTTTGTCATGTTTTTCTAAATTGTTTGGAGTTACGAAGTGAGGGATAAAGGAGAGTTATTTTAAATGCTGTCTTGTAGTGGGTCAAAGATCTTCTCCACATTTATTGGTTTTCTCAAAAGCAAAGACCCAAGTGACGGAACGGAGAAAGCGTTGCTCAACGAACTCAGTTCTTTTAACAACTACATTAAAGAAAATGTGAGTGCTCTAAACTCATTTCCAATTTTTTTCCCTATCTAGCTAGTCATATTTCTTCTTTTTAGGACAACATTTTCAATGTTTTCATTGAGTTTTTATGAAAATAAATGTTGCATTATGTTTGGATCAGCTTCCATTTACAGAACTTTGTTGTCCATTATATATGATGTCTAGTGATTTTTTGAACGAAAATGTTTGTACATGAGCCCTTGTGGCTATATATGGAACATGCGGAATGCTTGTCAAACGCTGATAATGGTCTATTCAGTTGTGTCGGTGTGGTATCTTCAATTTTGATTTTGAGAGAAACATGTTATCTGGCCATGTGTTCATAAACCAAATTTAACTGATAAATCGTCATCTAGGGTTCTTTCTTTTTCGTTTTATTATCTATACCCCACCGCCCGCTACCTCTGCTACTGAATTTATGTCTATTATGAAACTTGATCTTGATTTAGGGGCATGTGTACATAACCAAATTTAACTGATAAATGTTATCTCCTGTCACTTCAATTTAATTGGTTCTTACCCTGAAGGGTCCTTTTGTCAATGGGAAAGAAGTTTCTGCTGTAGACTTGTCACTTGGACCCAAGCTGTATCATCTAGAGATTGCTTTGGGGCATTACAAGAATTGGTCAGTTCCAGATTCTCTTCCCTACGCGAAGTCTTACATGAAGGTATGCCCAATTTGAGCAATAATTGCAGATGCTATCTATCTCTAGCAATGGTGTTTCATAGTATCTTTTAGTTCACATATAAATTCTCTAATCCTAATAATGCTGAGTTCGTGTCATGCAGGCTATCTTCTCAGGGGATTCATTTATTAAGACACGTGCACTGCCAGAGGATGTAATTGCGGGTTGGCGTCCCAAAGTCTTGGGTTAAATTCTGTAGCTTGTGTATTGGACTGCGCAGGTCTAAACCCATAACCTTCTTTACATATATGAATATGTGCGTATATATTGTCTGTAGCTTGTGTGTTGGACTGCGCAGGTATATACCCGTAACCTTCTTTACATGTAGGGCTGTAAACAAGCCGAGTTTGAGCGAGCATGGGGTGTGCGAACTTGGCTCGTTCACTACTTGGGTGACTCGTTTATCAGCCGAGCCTGGGAGAACGTTCGAACTCGGCTCGTGTACAAGGGAAATGAGTTTGAGCTCGGCTCGAGCTCAATTCTGTTAACTAGCCGAGCTCAAGCTCAACTCGAGCTTGAACTTGCTAAAGATCTGAACCCGATAGGAAACCACAACATTAGTGAAAGAAAAAGAAACAATAAAGATCAACCGGAAAGGTCAAAATAAAAATTAAGCACACAGAGATCTGAACACGATCTCTTCAAATATATCAACATTTGTTCAGATCTACAAGAAAATCAACAACCGAAATAAAAGGTTTTTAAAAAAAATGTACATTAACTCAAATTGAGACATCTCCCGTTCGCTCGCCCAAAATCCACGTCTCCCTCCTAGAAGCTCAGCTCGACCAAACCGCCCTCTCCTTTAACAAAAGCCTTCCCCTCAGACCAAAAGCCATCCAAACGGTACCGGAAAATGTACCAGGCCAGATTTCTGAATAGTAGTTGATGAGAAGAATTTTCTAATAGGTCACAAATGACCCACTTCTTCTCTCGATCATTGATTACTGTTTGGGTGGCTGATCTGGTTCGTACAGCAATGGAGTTAGGTATTTTCTATCTTGAAGGAAGAGAGAGAGAAGACAAATAGGAGTATAACTTCGATTATATCCAACATAAAGAAAAAATTGCTTTATCTAACATAGATTTGAAGTACCATGTGTGCTTTAACATATAACTTCTCTACTAAGGCCATAATGATCTGTCCATCCCTCTCTCTCTCTCTAGAAGAAAAAATCGAGACCCTCTCTCTCTAGAAAACACTCGTTCTGAAGCCGAACGGGGGGAGCTTCGGCTCCTCTCCCCCTCCCTCCTCCCTCCCCCCCTCCTCCTCGATGCAGTTGTCTTTGTATTTTTCTGTGTGTTTTTTTTGTTTTTTTCAGGTCTCTTACGGTGAACCCCCGATCTAGGACTTTTCGGTGAGCTCAGGCCAGAACGCGCCACGCCATGGTGTCCCCCAGCTGCCGATCTTCTAAACCATCGATCACGGCATCAAACGGAGCGGCGAGTGGCCCGCACGCGTGGGTCGAAGCTCCAGGAGTTCTCGGGCGCGTGGCCTGCACGCGCCACCGGAGACCCCTCTGACGCCGTCACGCGCGGCTTCTCTAGAATCAGCGAGTCCAGTACTTCCAAGATCGGTCCCCGGTTCCAGCCCAGTTTGGCGCGTGGGCTACACGCGCTACAGCAGCCTCTTTTTGTGTACTGTTTTTGCAGTGGCTGTTTGTGTAGTACTCGTGTCATTGTAGTGTTTTTGTGATCCTGTTTGTTTGTAATTTTCTTTATGTAATGTTGTTTTTAAATTAATAAAAATTCAAAAAGAAGTCCCCCCTCCGCGCTGTCGGATGGTGGGCTTTGGAGAACCCTACCCTGCTTTGTCGGGGTATGGGGGCTTTTTAACCTCTGTCGTGTACAGAGGTGGTATCTCTCTAAAACTTAGGTCTTTAGAGATATGCCGTCTGGACTAGACCCTGTCAGATACGTATGTGTTCTGGAGAGCTATTAAACGTTTGTAATTGACTTGTTTTCAAGTTAGAGTTGTATGTCCTATCTTAATGAAGGGTGATCCGCTTCTTTCAAAAAAAAAAAAAAAATGTGTGCTTTAACCAATAATATACATTACATCCCCAAGAGTTGTGCACAATAAGTGCTAAAAATCTTAAGGCTCAAGCAACCTGCAATTTACCAATATATACATCACATCCCCAATAGTGCACTTACTGTGCTGAAAATCCTAAGGCTCGAGCAACCTGCAATTTACCAATATATACATCACATCCCCAAGACTAGTGCACAATAAGTGCTAAAAAGCTGAAGGCTCGAGCAACCTGCAATTTTGTGACATAAAAATCTAAGCAGCCATGAAAGTAGGCCCCCTAATTCTTCCGATTGGCAATGTAGTCAGCTAAATAGCACAAGGGGGCAGCTTTTGTGGGTTCGAAGTAGGCAAGCTCTTGCATTGCTTGATCCGCCAGTATGCGGGCAAACTTGTTGGCCTTGTCGATGCCCATTAGCTTAGGATATGTAGCCTTGTCGCTTGCCAAATCCTTACCGGCTGTCTTTCCCAGCTCCTCCGACGACTTTGTCACATCCAAAATATCATCCACCACCTGAAATAACAGCCCTACACACCTCGCATAATTCCTCACCCTCTCTATCTCAATCACGTTCCCACCTGCCATTATCACCCCACACACAGCTGAAGCCTCCAGGAGCTTCGCTGTTTTATGGACATGAATGTACTCCAACTCACTCAAATTCACCTCTGTTCCCTCGCTACAAAGGTCCATTACTTGCCCCGCCACAAGCCCTTCTGAGCCGACGGCTGAACCAAGCTCTGCAATGGCTTGGATGACGCGGTCGGGAGAAACTTTTGTGGTCTTGGCTGCTACATGTTCGAAGGCAAGGGAGAGGAGTGCATCACCGGCTAAGACGGCAGTTTCTTCGCCGAAAACCTTGTGGTTTGTGGGCTTGCCGCGCCGAAGATCATCGTTGTCCATGCAAGGAAGATCATCGTGGATTAGTGACATGGTGTGGATCATCTCGGAAGCACAAGCAACCGGCATCGCTAAGGACTCATCCCCTCCCACCAATTCACACGAAGCAATGCATAAAATCGGACGGACACGCTTTCCACCGGCAAGAAGCGAGTATCTCATTGCCTCATGGATTTTCAAGGGATGTTGCAGAGGCACGGCCTCACCCAATGCTTTGTTCACCATTTTTGCCTTCGTGGCCATGTATTCTTCAAATTGGGATGTGCGTAAAGGGGTTTGCTGCAGGGACTTGGTCATTACTTCTTCAGTAAGTAGTGGTTGGAACAGAGATGATTTTGCAATATGGGTGGCTCTAGTTTTCATAGGAACACGTTTGAGGTGCACAAATGGAATTCTAGTGGGGTTTTCTATGACATTGCTGGGGTTGTTGAGAAAAGGTGAAGTCTGGCAACTTGAGATGGTTGCAGAGAAGAAGGCCATTGGAATGAGGTTGGGGGAAGAATTATTTAGGCTGATGCTGGTAGCTAGACCTTGTTTTTGGTAGTGATAAAGGTGACGGGAGATGCTATGTTGGGTGTCCAAACCTGTAGCCTACGGTGATTCCTTTCCCTGCTACTTGGACACTAGTGCTTCATTTGGCTTTTTCATGCGTATTTATCCTTTTTTTTTTTCAATATCAGTTTGAGGATCCCATGCCAACCTTCCTCCAGCTTTAGTACCTGTGTCTTTGACAGGTCCGTATAATTAAATGCGGATGATTTTATTCCTGTGTGGACAGCTCACTGCCACCTCAAAAATTTAAGGAGGATTTGAGAGTTTTAGATTACTATACTATATAAAAAAAAGGATTGAAATCACTATTCTATCCTGTTATTGGACCAAGGCAACCATAAAAAATCTCATTGTTTAATGTTCTCTTGATTTTTTAATTATGGGTAAATGACTTTCTGATTTTGTTAGTTGATATTTGAAATCATTGTTTGAGTTTAAATTTTGAATTGTACGAAGATATGTTTGAGATGAGTTGAGTTGAGTTATAAATAATAGTATTGGTAAATTTTATTAAGATAGTTTAACTTTTTTAAGTTGAGATGAGTTTAATTTTTTCGGTTGAAATGTATGAAATAAGTTAATATGAGTTCAACTTTTTTTATAAAAAATATAAAAGTAATAGGTTCTATTAATAATTAGTTTGAGATTAGTTAAATTTGATTTAAAAACCAAACACATGGGTTCAAAAGTGGAAATCTATGCCATCTTTTGGAATTGATCTTAGACCTTCAAGGTTAGTCCCAACCAGCGTTATGTATTTGGTCTATTTCAATCAATTAGGATAGGCATCAATATGTCTCTTTAAAAGGTTGACGTTTGTGTTCCTATCAAAAAAAAAAAAAAAAAAAAGGTTGACGTTTGTGGCATACTAAGGATATGTTTGGAAAAAGTGTTTTACTTAAAATTCTCATCTTCATCTCATCTCATCTCTACACTTTTTCAAATCCCCATACAAAATATAATAAATAATTCACCTTTTTCAAATTTCAATATAACTTTTTCAAATTCCAATTCAACTTTTTCAAATCTCAAAATTAAAAAATAATATTTTAAACTTTAAAACAAAACACAAAATTCTCATCTCACCCCAAGCATAACCTAATTGATAATGAATCATGCTAATTACCATCTCATTTCACAATCATTTTTTTTTTATCACCATCAACAAACATTATCTTTTCATTTTTTTCCAATTATATTTGAAAAAATATTCATAAGAAGTCATTTTTATTTTAAAAAATAGACATGTAATATATTAAGGCTTCGTTTGGATGCCAAACTCATCTCAATTCATCTCAACTCATCTCAATTCATCTCAACTCATCTCAATTCATCATTACAACTTTTTCAAATTTCAATACAAAATATAATAAATAATTCAACTTTTTCAAATCCTAAAATAACTTTAATATTTAAAAATAATATTCTAACAATATTTTATCATCTCAACTCAACTTATCTCAACATTCAAAATCACCCTAAATATATTTTACATGCAATGTTCCAAATGGCAGCGCAAACAATGAACAAACAGTCTCAGGGTTGAGCCTTTTGGCATCGAAAAGGCAGAGACCAACACCTTACAGGGCCACAGGCCGGAGCCATGGACTCCACCCCGACTACTCCCCAACCCTAAGATCCTTCCCCCATCTCCATCAAATCCTCTCCCCGCAAGCTCCCTATCAAACGCAAAACCCCCGATTCCTTTTCTAACCCTAATCTTAATCTTCATTTCGTCTCCACTAAACTCGAATCCACCCTCGATGAAAACCACGTCGACGCGAAACCACCGCCATTCAAGTTCCACCGGTTATGGACCGAGCCCGACGAGATTCGGTTCCTCCGAGGCCTCCGAGACTGCGCTCCCCAGGGCCTCTCCTTCCCCAGAGACCTCCACGTCTTCTACGACCGCTTCTCCAATACCATGTCGCAGCCCTACACCAAGTCCCAGCTCTCCGAGAAGCTCCGCAGGCTTCGGAAGAAGTTCCGGATCCTATCGTCCCGCCTCGCCCTCGGGCTTAATCCCTCGATGCTCTCGCCGCACGATCGGGGCTCTACGAGCTCGCCGAGAAGCTTTGGAGCCCCGAATTCTCGTCCACATCACCGTTCGGTAACAATTCGAGCGGTTTTGGTAGCAAGGAGAAAGAGGAGAAGAATAAGAGCGAGAACAATTTAATTGGAGTTAAGGCTAGCTTCTTGCTGACCCTGCCTACTTTTTGTTCTCACTCTAATCAAAACGTTCATGTCAACGAATTCGCTAATGTGGATTATGAGAATCATAATCTCGACGATGATGGTTACGGCCATCATGGCCGGGCGAATGTTGGGTATTACGAGGAAGTGATATTTGGTCGTCGGAGTAGTAGTCTGGGGAGTGGTTGGATCGGTAGGGTGGCGGCCGAGACCGTGTTGGATGTGTTTGATCAGTGTTTGAAGGAAATTCGGACTGTTCTTGTTCGGCAGGGGTTTCTTTGTCCTGATGGCAATAAATCTTCCAAGGTGCCGGATTTCGACACGCGGTCGCAGCTGCAACGTGTTGCGGAGTTGGACATCTTGGCTCGGCGCTTGAGGTTGGTTCTCGAAAACTCTCTTCGTGGGCAACGAGTATGATTTACGCCTAAAGCAAAATACCACACTAAATTCAACTTATTTTCTTTTCTTTTTCCCTTTGTCGTTTGGTTTTGCTAAATTGTACATCCCGCTAGGCGTTATAGATATTGTTTAGGTTGGAACAAACTTTTTTATGATGTGAATATACTGTTTATTGATTTTATCGAAGTGCTTATTTACAGTACCTATGTTTGCTTAATGAATTATCTGCTCCTGCTGATGAAGGCAAATCTTGAGAAATTTGTGTCGGGGCAGATTTTAGTAGTAGCAGTAGGAGTAGTATTTAAAATTTTATCGGTATAGATAGACTGAAAATGTAAATGAACAAAGTCCAGACTGATGATTGTCCATCGTTCGTGATTTCTTCTTCATTTTCAATCTTACAAATTATAGTGCAGTGCATAAATTGGTTGTGTTTGTTATCGAGGTTGCAATTGACTGGTTTTCTCTCAAGTTGCTGAGTCTGTTGGTTCACTTCTCAAAGGGTTCTGTAGGAAAGTACTAACCCACTGAACTATTTTCTTCGTCGAAGTGCTCCATAGTATGAGGTTCTTCTTAGGAGGTGGGCCTCTTCTTAGGAGGTGCGCCTGGTTGGTCTGGGAAATTTTAAGTGAATTCTATTGGAAATTCCATGAATGTTTTAGATGCTGGGATGAGTTCTAGAAAAAGGAAGAAAATAATCAAACCTATAATATAGGGAATAGAATTACTCGATTTGATTTGCTTACAATTTTCGTGGTTTGAATGCAATGTGAGAAGTGGCAATAGATACTTGGGCTATCCTTTGGCAAAATAGAAGGGCTACCGAAGTAAGCCGTTTAGTAAAGAATCTGGGATGGCTCTATTTTTTTTACAAGAGTGACAAGGCATCTCTGATGCAGTTGAACCTTCGGGCTTTGGCTAAATATTGGTTTTCCTTGTTTCCTTCAAATTTGAGAAGATGGGGGGACAAGTATTGGCTTATTCCAAGAGAAATGGGGAAAACGAAGACTGACATGATTTTGGTTTTTGCTAGTGGTAGAAGTATTTGGGGGAGAGGCAGCGAAACCCAGTTCTGTTGTTTTTTCCCCCTATGATATTATTGAGACAAGTGCATCATCGCTTTTGGGTGCAGGTAGCCCTAAAACATCCATCCCATTGCATTCCATCATCTCGTATTGTGTTCTGTACCGTATCAGACAAGATACACCTATTGAGTGACAGAAAGGGAGAATATATTTTCTCAATTTTGTATTGATAGGGATCCCCATTTATTCCTAGATTCCCGTCGCTACACATGGATTGTCCCTACGTAACTACATGGTAGTGGTCTAGCGAGTGCAATTGCTAGAGCCCAGGAGAATGAAGAGTAACGATTTCAGCTAAAGCAGCTGGACAGATTGTTATTGTCGTCTTAGTTATCAAAATGGCAAGCTGGCGGGCTGTTGAGAAAATCGAAGGCAAGCTAGCGGGTTGGAAGAAAATTTACTTGTCTAAAGGCAAGAGAATCACACTTATTAATAGTACATTATCTAATCTCTCAACGTACTTCTTCTCATTATTATTTGTGCCTGCAGGGGTGGCGAATAGACTGGAGAAGATTTTGTGACTTCTTGTGAGGAGGACTAGAGGATGTAAAAAAATTCCATTTGATTAAATGGGATATAGTTTGCACCCCTTTGTCTTGCGGTGGGTTGGGTCTAAGAAATTTGAGAACTTTCAATAAGGCCTTTCTAGGAAAATGGTTATGGCGTTATCATCAGGAGGGAGACGCTCTGGAGGAAAATCTTAGATGTCAAATATGGGAGCATTTGGGGAGGTTGGTGCTCTAAGAAAGTAAGAGGGGCTAATGGCGTGGGAGTTTGGAAACTTATTCGGAATGGTTGGGATGGTTTTCTCGGTAATTGCAGACTTGAGGTGGGAAGGGGCACGCGAATCAAGTTTTTGCACGATATTTGGTGTGAGGATATTGCTTTGAAAAACGCTTTCCTCTCTCTTTACAGGATTGCGTCAGATCAGGGTTCCTCGGTGGCTGATAACATTTGTATTTCTGCTGATTTCATTCAATGGACTATGAGATTTTCTAGAGTTGTACAGGATTGGGAGGTGGGAAACATCGCTGATTTCTACAGCGCGTATAGCGCGCGGAAACTAAGGGTAGGAGGGGAGGACAGATTACTCGAAACACGCACAGGGAACAAGAAATTTTCAATCCGATCATACCACAAGGCCTTGACGACTCACACATTCAATGCCTTCCCTTGGAAGAGCATTTGGAGGAGCAATGTCCCCATCAAGGTTGCTTTCTTATGCTGGTTGGCATCCCATGGTAAAATACTAACCATCGACAAGTTAAAAAAGTGTGGCCTCTACATGATGGATTAGTGCTTCATGTGCAAACACAACAGTAAATCAGCAGACCACCTTCTTCTTCATTATGAAGTAGTTAAAGAATTATGGGATGAAATCTTCACTAGGCTTGGTATCGCATGGGCAATGCCTAGGAGGGTGATAGATTTATTGTCTCGTTGGCGAGGGATTCGGGGCAATCGCCACATCGCAGCTGTTTGGAAGATGGTGCCTCTATGTTTAATATGGTGTACATGGAACAAAAGAAATTGCCTCTGTTTCGACAATAGGGAACGCTCTTCAGATGGTTTTAGGGTTTTTTTTGTTTCATACATTGTTGCTTTGGGCTTCTTCTTTTGTATTGAATGGAATGAGTTTTAATGACTTTTACGCTACTTTCCATAGTATAGTTTTTGTAATTAGGCTCTTTCTTGTATACTTCATGTGTACTCAGGCTTTGCCTATTTATGTGGATTAATAAATTCTCTTTTACCTATAAAAAAAAAAAAATTATCAGAATGGCAAAATGCCATTGCATGGAGAACCGACAGGGTTAGAGCATTAGTATTGGATTATGCAAATGTAAATGTAAAATTTGCATAATATGACATAATTTTGTATTTGATTATTCCAGTCAAAACTAATTCTCACATTGAATTATCCATCTATTAGTTAAAATAATAATAATATTTTATTATTTTATTATTTTTTTACCTAATTTATTTTTATCATATTTTGCAATTCAACTGTTCATATTTAATTAATAATCAAACTATAATTAAATTATTTCATCTAATTGCACCAATTCAAGTAAAATAAACGACCTCTATTTTAAGAATCCAAAATAGAACATCCTAACCGTTCTCTCTCACACCGTGAAGCTCCACCCTACACCCACCACTAGTTAAACCACCGAATGTCAATTCTATAGTAAGGAATTCATAGCTACTTGACTTTAAAGAAAACTGGTGGGCCAACCTTTCATCACTAGGAACACTAATCACCTCTTTTTTATCTCATCACTTCGACTTATGTAGAAATCAAAATCCAAGAACCAACCTTTAGACAGTGATACCAATTGTTGATGTTGCATTGTACGAAGACTTGCTGCATTCCTAGGATTCTAACCATAATTTGCACCAAATGATACCCAAAAACTACCAACTACATCTTAGGTTATGCTTGGGGGTGAGATGAGAATTTTGTGTTTTGTTTTAAAGTTTAAAATATTATTTTTTAATTTTGAGATTTGAAAAAGTTGAATTGGAATTTGAAAAAGTTATATTGGAATTTGAAAAAGTTGAATTATTTATTATATTTTGTATGGGGATTTGAAAAAGTGTAGAGATGAGATGAGATGAAGATGGAAATTTTAAGTAAAACACTTTTTCCAAACATATCCTTAATGTTCACACGTGAAATTTTCAAAACACCCGACATCAACGCATCTGGCCCAACTCTTAGCATGAATGAATATTTGTTTTAAAGAGAAAATCCATCAATACGTTACCCTTATGTAACCAATAACCCATAACAAGCTAAACTCAAAGTGATTGATGAAGTAAATTAAAATGGGCTGGTAAGTAACTTTCAATTAGTAAAACCCATAAGTTATTTTTTCAACCAAAAACATATACTAAAAAAGAAAATGCAGATCTACATCAAGTTTCAATATAAAAATGGTCGAACAACGAGTTGCAACCTAACATAACAAACCCAACAGCAATTTTCATGTCAGAAATGAAATTCCTTCAAAACCCAGAATTCATATTTGCCAAAAAACCACAAATAGGCTGAAGAACTAATGAGATTACGATAGTAAAAAAAAAAAAAAAGACCATGAATACTGAAAGCATATAGAAGGTTAAACAAAAGTAGTGGTTGCATGCACTAACTCTTGATAAGCAGAGAGAGTATTAAAACAGAGACGAAGATAACTCTCCCAAGAAATGAAGTGAAAGCCATCGGAGAAAGAGAGAGGAAATCTAGGTAAAGTCCTGAAGTCTTCTCTGTCTCTCATGTAGCCACCGCATCCTGTCCAAAGAGGGACTAAAAAAAAAATAAATAAATAAACATCTGAAGAATTTTTATCATATTCTCTATTCAAGATGTGCGTCAATTTCTTCTTTGAGAGACGGATGTGCAGAAATTTGAGAGAAGTGGGAAAGAAATGGGGGACTATATGCAGAAATTGGAGAGAAACTGAGAGAAGAGGGAGAGAAAGGGGGAGGCTTGGGAATATGAGAGAAAGGGGAGAGGGGAGTTGGAGTCTGGACCGTATTTTTTTTAATAAAATATTCATTTGATCTATCTACAGTGCTAATCTAAATATGACCGATGAGGAGATTACTGTAGCTCAAAGTCATAATATTATATATTTAGCTAATCCAATGCAGACATTTTTAAGATAGAGAAATGCTACACAACCTCCTCAACCTCCGCACACCATATTTTTTTAGATTTTTTAATATTTTTTAAAAAAAAATTTTGAGTTTATTCTTTTTAAATTAATTTAATTTTTCTATTCATTATTTATATATTAAATATTTGATAAAAAAAAAAATGTGGTGTGTGGAGGTTGTATGAATAGTAAGAGGTTGAATAGAATTTTTGTTTAAGATAAGTCATACAAATATTTACAATCACTGACATTTTGATAATCCAATACCTGTGCTCTTAGCACTTGGATGCTTGGACAGGAAAGTAGGCACAATTTATCTGGCTTTCACACTAGAGATATGATTGTTCTAATAACAAATAATGATGCGGATAGGCCCCTCCCTTTCCTTCCCAGTTCCTAGCCATTTTACCAACCTAACAGTAATTTGCTCAAAACAAAAAAGGTTATCACCAACGTAACACTTAAAAAAGATGATGCTTGAATGTAGAATGGATTCATCTAGACCTACTTTGTTAAGACACTTTGCTTCTAAAAGAAAACTAAAGAACTTTGATACTCTTTTTTTTAGAGGGAAAGGGTTAGCACTTAATGAAAAAGGGGTTTGAGAGTATAGTTTTTAAGCGTAGGGGTCATGCGAATTGTTGGGCTAACAGAAATTGGAGTATGTTTAGACTTTAATTAAGTATCGTTGTGCACTTTGTCAAGAAAATAAAATGTTGATAGAATTTTGTTATTTTAGAGGTAGGAGCTATTATTTTCTAGGAAGGGAACCAGAAGCTCCGAGCACTCATGGCACCTACATACAACAGTGAATGTCGACACTTCTTCCATATTGCGCGTTTCCGACCATATCAATATCTTTCTATTGGAGAGCAAGTATCATGAAAATCCTATTGATTGTATTTTCCTCTAATATATCTCTAATGGTATAATCTCGCCCTCACTTTAGGATGAATAACATTTACATAATGACGGATTTATCCGTTTGAAATTCAGGTTGGTGGTTAAAGGAAGAGTTTATAATAGAACTGTAGATTCAGATATCTTAACTCAAACAGTAGTGCTACAATTATGGGCTTTTTTGTGGGATCATTTATTCTGGATATTTTTAGATATTTTTAAATATCACTTAAATATAAAATATTTTTAATTTTTAATTTTTAATTTTTTTATTTAATCATTATCTAATTATTAAAAAATATGAAATTTTCAAACAAAATATTAAATAATTATATTCAAACAATATTTTAACTTTATAATATTTTTATTGAAGTTTTTTTTCTCTTTATTACCAAAATTCAATAAACGTTTAAACTAAAATAATTTTACTATTATTTATAAAATATCTCATTATTATTCATAGATATACTGAAATATTTTAAGTCTTTAAATGGAGTCTAATGTTCACATCAACAATAAAAAAATTCGTTGGTGAAAAATGCTGGCATACATATCCTTTTCTTTCGATCATATATCCGATTTCACACTAAGGTGATCTTGATGGGACTACAAATTATATAAATTCAAAATATTTATTTTTCTTGAATGACTTACTTGGGATTAATTGAGGAAATTTGTTTGATTTTCATCAATAACTAACTCGACAATGGATATTCTTGTTCTCCCTTCGTTTTTTTTTTTTTTTTCCTTTTGTTTGGGTCTAATAAATTTTGGGATGTTTAGGGAATAAGATGAGATAAAAAATAATAATAAACATTAGTAAGAGAAAAATGTTAGTACTTAAAGAAAAATTTACTTCTTTACATGTCAGTTATTAATATGTTGAAAATCATGAAATTTAAATTTTAAAAAAAAATTAACATGAGTTTCATAAGTAAAAGTTTAAGTACATGTAGCACTACTCTTAACAAGGTAATTTGTGAATAGTAATGAGATAATTTGAGTTAAATATGTTATTTTGAAAGATAAGAAAGAAAAAGTTGAATAAAAAATATTAAAATATTATTAGAATATAATTTTTATTTTAAAATTTGAAAAAATTGAATTATTTTTTATTTTTTAATATTTATTTAAAAATTTAAAAAAATTATAATAATTAGTTTGAAATTATTTTTATTTAAATAAATAAAATGAAATAGACATAGACATAGAGAAAAAACTTTTCCAAATATGTCATCTCCGCCGCAAGAAACAAAAAGAATTCAAACAGAAAGCACAAAAAATATATTGCAACTTGTTTGACTTTCAAAAAGGTCTTCCTTAAGTTTACATTACGTGTCTTTGAGTGTACGGCAAATTGAAATCCTCCCCCTACCGACCCACCCCTCTTTTCCTCTTATGTATATATTTAGAAAAATTCTGTCCGTTACCTCTATATATTATACATTTTTTTTTATCTTATTAAATATGTGATATATAAATAATGAGTTGAACACTTCAATTAATTTAAAAAGGAGAAAATTAAAAAAATTAAAATAAATATAGTGTGTAACATATAAAGATAATAAGTAGCAAAATCTATATATTTATGATATCGTGTCTTCCAAAATTAGGACTCACTCTCGAATTTTATCAAGCCCGACTTATGATATATTCAATTCCAATACGATGCATTTAATTAAATAGATTAGATCTCTTAATTTTAGTTGATTTATTTTGTATTTTTTGATAAAAATTTCCAACTCTGAATAACGCGTGTTAGATTCGCATTGCCCGAAATTAACTTTAGAAGCCAATACTCATTGATTTGTTTGATTAGATAAGTCAAACTACTAGACTTTCATTCATTAATTTAGTATTAAGATAATATCAGTTTCAAGGATAATGTTAATCCTAACAGAATTAGTAGCGAAATTCAAACCACAAGATCTTTTTCCTAGATGGGAAACTTATCCTCCTCTGAATTTATTTTTAAATATTTATTTATTTTTAAATATGCACTCTCACCAACCACTTGTCTCCATATATCTTTCTTAATTTCATAAATTCACATCATCTCATATCTTAACGAAAAATGTTTTAATCATAATAAAATTTTATAAAAATAAATTTATAAATTAACGTGATTTAATATAGAATTTAAATTATAAAATTATTTTTATTATAAAATAAATCTGACATATTATAAATTTATATGAAACCTCTCTAACTCAATATTATATATATATATATTTTTTAAATATCTTTGCGACTGTAGTGATTATCTAACTCAATAATGTGATAAACCATTGATTCATGATCGATGCTGTCACATGACGTCATGATTCGGAGATTGAAGTGGTCGTGGGTCCCAAGGTTATTGTGGAAGTAATCAAGAGGGCAGAGTCTGATCTGTGAGAGAGAGTGAGTGATCACTGATTGGGATCTTAACTGAAACTACAGATAGGAATAGGATTCCGATTCAATTCATATGTTCATATTGTATTTGGTTTTGATTCCAATTTTACCCTCCCAGCTGCTTCAATATTACAATTTTATACATTTTAAAAAATGCTTTCTTGGATCGCCACAATTTATTTTATTTTTATTTTTATATTAATACGTTTTATAGAATAAAAAGATGCTCGTGGAAAAGAAAAAAGAGTGTCCACGAACGATTGCACTGAAAAGTTAGCAAAAACGTGATTAGTGGTCTCAAAAGTATGGAATAGCAAGCCATTAAAATTATTTATATAAATACTTGCTTCTTAAATATATGACATCTTGTCGTAATGGAATGAAAAACACTACACATATTTATATTTTCATGCTATTAAATAAATATTAAAAATCAGGGTAGGTTTATATTACGATGGTTGGCAAAATAAGTGACCAAAAACAGGGTCCCGTATTTATATTCACAACAGTTCTAAAAACAATTAGAAGCAATAAGTGAACTTATTATTATTTTGGGGGAATTGGAAAGCGACACCAAAGAAAAAATAATCCAATAATAATGGCATTTATGTTATTTATCTAAAACAATAAGGACTGAAAGAACCGAGAAATAACACGTTTCATTCCGGGGAAGTCCTTTTCCGTGTCCTGTTCTTCAATACCCCCGACTCGCACCCATTGTACATTTCTCTCCGTGATCCCTCTCCCTCTCTCTCTCACTCCCGTCGAAGCAAGAACGAGAATCCCCCACCAAACCAAACAGACTGTTTCGGAGCTTTCGCTCTTCTGTGTTTCGTTCGTCTCTGAAGCTATGGACGAGAATACAGCTGTCATTGAAGCGATTCTAAGAGAGCAAGAGGAGGAAGATCAAGCAGAGAGGAATAAGAACAACAACAATATCGAGGAGAGCCAAAACGACGATAAATTCGGCTGGAAAACGGTGTCCTATCCTAAGCGCAATAGGAAGGCGTCCAGGACTCGACTGGGGGAGAATTCGACCGATCTCCAGAGTCGCCGGCCCAACGTCGCCGCCTCCTCCGTCAATGTCTTCCGCTCCATCGAGCAGCACTCCGAGAAGCGCATCCTCCGCATGCTTGAGACCCAGATCGCAGACGAAGCTGTAGAGGGATTGAAGCGACATTCGGACGACGGTGAAGACAGCGACCCTGAGGTCTCCGCCGCAGTAGAGAATGGTGACGTGAAGCCTAAGAAGCCAAAAAAGCCGAAGAAACCCAAGGTGACAGTGGCTGAAGCTGCGTCTAAAATCGATGCCGCTGAGCTCAGCGCTTTCCTCATTGATATCACCGTAAGCGCTATCGTATCTTCAAATTTAACTTCTCAACACCCTGTTCGGTTCCTTTCTTCATAAGTTCCGGATTAAATTATTGTGCAAGATGTGGTAAAGAGTTTCTATTTAGCGTTTTTATTCCTTTTTTCCGATATTCTGCTTAGGCATCGTACGAATCGCAACAAGATATACAGCTGATGCGATTCGCGGATTATTTCGGCCGCGCATTCGCGTTGGTGAGTGCGGCTCAATTTCCGTGGTTGAAGACATTGAAAGAGTCTAGTGTTGCAAAGACGGTTGATGTGAGTTTTCGCTTCAATTCTTAATTTATCTAATTCACTCTAAATTTCCTCTGAATTTCTGAGGTAGGAGAAACGTTGAATATATAGATCTTTTGGCATGAAATTGATAGAGATATGTAGGTGGAAAAGAGAAAATAGAGGCAAATGGACCCTGGAGAATGTGGCTTTTTTATGTGAGGTGTATAATGCGTGAAAAGTAAATCTACCTTGCTGTGAAAGGCATGGCTTTGTTCGTGTATATGTTATGATGTATTTTGTGAATACATGTGGGTTTAGGGTATTCTGTGAAATGTACAATGCACTTCTGCTGAGTTTTCCGTCAAAATCTTAAGCCTTCTCTTCAGATTGAGTTTTGAGTGCATGATGCTGCTCCTTGAAATGTTTTGATATTTGAAAAGGTAATTTTACAATGATTGTAGTCTGTTTTCTTGATCTCAAGTATGCAGTATGTTGTCTAATCATTGATTAGCCATTTGCTATGATTCTGTTTCCATAATCTCAAGTTTTCCGATTGCTTATACTTTTGGACTGTAATGATATGTTAATCGTTTGTTTAATTTGTAACTCAATTGTTAATTTTCAGAGATTTTATTTTTCATTTTTAATCATTATTTGATACTCTTTACAGATTCCTCTTTCCAGTATACCTGAAGATGTTTATAAAACATCTGCTGACTGGATTGGAAAGCGGTCTTCTGATGCACTTGGGTCCTTTATGTTGTGGTCATTGGATAGCATTTTCACCGACCTTGCAAATCATCAAGCAGCTGCCAAGGGATCCAAAAAGTTGGTTCAACAATTATCTTCAAAGTCTCAGGTAGCTTCCAATCAGATCTTCCTTATGATTGCATTATGTTGGTTGTAGTATATGAGAATTTGTTGCTCTGTATTTCATATCTGCTCTTGCATATGAGCAAAATTGTAGAAATAATGTTGTAGATGTTAGAGTACAGTAGAAGATGGTTCAGCAATCATCTTCAAATGCTCTGCTCTGTAGTTTCTGGTCTTTTTGCAGTTACCACTAAATCCTAAGTTAACTTTAATAACCATAGTCTCAAAATGGTACAATACAAGGGCACATCTTCCAAGAGAAAATTTTAACATGCTACTTGTTCAGCCACTCTGATGGTTTCCACCACCTGACTACTACTAAAAATTTAGAAAACAAACACCATTCATTTCATAAGAGCGTCCAATAGAACAGTAACATAAGGCCTCACAAATTGAAGCCCAACTGAGGCCCTGGGAAACATGTTATCAATGGTTCATCTAGTGGAACTGCCCCCAAGCTGAGGGATTTTCAGGTTCAACACCTCATTTGAATTCTATATTGACAATGCTGAATGCTGTATTTTCATTTAATTCTATAATGTCAACTTCTTGTGTGGCCACTAACAATTTGCATATCTTCTGTTCAGCTTAGTGAGTAGTTAATTTGAAAATAATGTGTTGTTGGAACTGCAGGTTGCTATATTTTCTGTTTTAGCAATGGCACTACGAAGAAAACCTGATGTGTTGATCAGTTTATTGCCTATAATTAAGGAAAATCCCAAATATCAAGGACAGGATAAGCTTCCAGTCACTATTTGGGTGATTTCTCAGGTGAATGTCATTGATACCAATATTCTGATGTTCCCTATATAGATCGTTGTTGTGATTGATAATATTTTTTAATTGGATCGGATGTATAGGCAATGCAAGGAGATTTAGTAGTTGGGTTATATGCGTGGGTTTATTTACTCCTGCCTATACTGGGTAGCAAGTCAAGCTGTAATCCGCTTTCGAGAGACTTAATTTTACAGTTGGTGGAGAGGTTAGACATATTTTTAGATTGATCTTAACTTTTATTTGTTATCTTTTACTTGTGTTCCTTTATTTTTAGACCAAAACCATCTTCATTCCTAATTGCAGCTATCTTCTCTTCTTCCTCACTTTTGTTTATTTATTTATTTTTAAATTTATTTTCATCCCTTGAAACCAGAATTTTATCTACCCCAAAAGCTCGCACTATTCTGTTACATGGTGCTGTCAGAAAGGGGGAGCGCGTGGTGCCACCATCAGCTCTTGAGCTTTTGTTGAGGATTACTTATCCAGCATCATCAGATCGGCTAAAGGTGGGCATCACTGGGAGTATGCGTGCTGTATACTTATGATATTTACTCTTTTTGATGTATTTTTAATCTCTCTCTCTCTCTCTCTCTCTCTCTCATAGGCAACTGAAAAGTTTGAAGCCATATATCCTATTTTAAAGGAGGTTGCCCTTGCTGGTTCCCCGGGAAGCAAAGCAATGAAGCAAGTTGCACAGAAGATTTTAAACTTTGCAATCAAAGCTGCTGGAGAAGGTACCCCCCCCCCCCCCCCAAAAAAAAAAAAAGAGACCATTTTGAAGTGCTGGAGTGTTTAGGTTTATGACTGTCAAAGCTTGACTTAAAAATGCATATGCAGGCATCTCTGGCCTGGCAAAGGAAGCGAGTGACATTTTTATTTGGTGTTTGAGTCAAAACCCTGAATGTTACAAGCGATGGGTGAGCATTTTAAACTCAATATATTTATGGTTTTGCCTTGTTACTTGTCTCAATAAAAATTTTATTCACCATAAAACTCAATATTTTATGGTTTTCTTGTCTAATTTAAGACTATTATCCCCACTTATTTATCCATCATTGCAACCCCAAAGGGTTGGCCCGAGTGGTGAAGGCGTTGGTCTTGGGGTATTACTCCCTTCAAGGTCTAAAGTTCAACATCTCATGGGTGCAAACAATCCTTTGGGGCCACACCCTCTGGTAAAAAGCCAGCGATTTAATTAGTTTCATGTAGGGAAACTTTCGACGGTGCGGTGCACGGGACCGGGGTTTACTCTGCAGGAGTGGGTCCAAAGAGTCTGCCTTGGAGAGGTTCCCCAGCATAAAAAAAATAAAATAAAAACTCATCTATCCGTCATTGAATTCTGTCTTCACTTTGGAAACAGGACATGCTTTATCTGGATAATCTTGAAGCAAGTGTTGTTATTCTGAGAAAGTTGTCTGATGAATGGAAGGAGCACTCTGTGAAACATCGTACTCTGGACACTTTGAGGGAAACTCTTCAGAGTTTCAAGCTGAAGGTAACTGTTTCTCAGATATTGTAGGCAAGATAATATGTCGGTTTGAGGACATCGAACTCTTTCAAATTGTCCTAGTTTTTTCTGCTCATAGAAAAAGTTGCAAACTGTTCAGAAGTATGGCCCTAGGACCACTCTCCCACCCCTCTGGGATCTCCCTCCCCCTCTTTATCCAAAGGGAGTGGGGGAAGTGAAAAGGCACTCTAAGCTTTTGTCGACCCCTCTTGTGATTCTTATCTTAAGGATTGAAATTTCCACGTCCAAAAGATTTCGTTATTGTACAATTTCTGACCTAAAACTCCACTGACTTTATGATTTATCTGATTTGAATTATGAAAGTATAACTGCCAATTATTTTTTAGTCAAAAGTATACCATATTGTTGCTCACTTGGTTCATTGTCTGGTCAATTAGAATGACAAAGCATTGGCAAAGGGAGATGATGGTGCTCACCATTCATCATTGAAGGATGCAGACAAGTACTGCAAGTTGATTTTGAGGCAATTATCACGAGGCCGTAGATGCATGAAGAACATGGTCTTTGTGTCTATTGCACTTGCTGTTGGTGCCGCAATTATGTCCCAAAACGTGCAATCTTGGGATTATAGGAAGAAACTCTCAGAGATATTGAACTTTCCTTGAAACTTTCTCAGCTCAGACGCGCGCAGAGGTCCACCAGCAGTAAATGGTGCACTCCATCGCCATATAGGATTAATTATGTCCGGCATAGGTCCAGAATGGCCTGTTAAAAACAAAATGGGCCATTGATGAGTAAAATTATTTCAGTATCATGACCAAACTCTATTTTTTTAGTGAATTTGAATAGGAGCAGCAGTAACAGCCCGTATCTGGTTTTCAGTAGTGGGTCAGATCAATGAGTTGTTTTCATAACGACGACTTTATAGTTGTTTGTTTTTCTGTCAAGTTTTGATCGTGCAAAATGGGTATACGATGGAAATGAATGATGAAATCAATATATGCCTTGAAAGGAGTTTCAGAGGATTTCGCTCGCACTTATTGTTGCTTGTAGGGGTGTTCATTTGGGCCAAATTTTTTTCCGACCCGGTCCAGAACTTGGAAAACCAGATTCCGGTTCCGGGTTCCAATCCGGATCAAAACGGATCCGGAATCCGGATTACAAAACCCGAACCAATACGGCCCGGGTACCGGGTTTAAACCCGATACCCGGGTGTTTTTAAAACTCGTAAACCCCCCCCAATTCACTTCTCTCTCACTTCCTATCTCACTCTCTCTCTCTAGTCTCTTGCCCTCTCTCTCTCTCTCTCTCGATGCGCTGCAGAAGTAGAAACCCTAGGTCCTAGCCGCCGCCATCATGACCCGTCGCTGTTGCCGCATCTCCTTCTCCGTCGCCGCATCTTCATCTCCGTAGCTACATCTCTCTAGTCTCTCGCTCTCTCTCGTTGCGCTACAGAAGCAGAAACCCTAGGTCCTAGCCGCCGCCAATGTGACTCGTCGCCGTCACTATCACTGTCGCCGCATCTCCTCTCTGTCGCCGCATCTCCTTCTCCGTCGACTATGGTATTGCAAACTTGTTTTTTTTTTTTTAATCTGTAATGGGTATCGACTTAAGCTGAGTGGTTTTTGGAAACTTTTTTTTTTTAATCTGTATTGGGTATCGACTTAATGAATCTGTTTGGTTGTTGGGAAAGTTGAAGGAAAAAAAAATTTTGACGATTTGTTTGCTGGTGGTCGAGTGGTTTTTGAAAACTTGTTTTTTTTTTTCTAATCTGTATTGGGTATCGACTCAATGAATCTGTTTGGTTGTTGGGAAAGTTGAAGGAAAAGAGCTCAAATTTGTTTACTTTATCCTATTCACTCTCTGTATTTACTCATACATGCCGAGTTCAAGAGAAATTTCCATAAACACTTTGAAGTTTTCATGAGCTTCAACTGGGTTCCGGCCCACGGGTTGTTGCACTTTGAAGTTTTCACTCTCTGACTCGTCGCTGTCACTGTCACTATCTCCGCATCTCCTCTCTGTCGCTGCATCTCCTTCTCCGTCGACTGTGGTATTGCAAACTTGTTTTTTTTTTTAATCTGTAATGGGTATCGACTTAAGCTGAGTGGTTTTTGGAAACTTTTTTTTTTAATCTGTATTGGGTATCGACTTAATGAATCTGTTTGGTTGTTGGGAAAGTTGAAGGAAAAAAAAATTTTGACGATTTGTTTGCTGGTGGCCAAGTGGTTTTTGGAAACTTGTTTTTTTTTTTCTAATTTGTATTGGGTATCGACTCAATGAATCTGTTTGGTTGTTGGGAAAGTTGAAGGAAAAGAGCCCAAATTTGTTTACTTTATCCTATTCACTCTCTGTATTTACTCATCCATGCCGAGTCCAAGAGAAATTTCCATAAACACTTTGAAGTTTTCATGAGCTTCAACCGAGTTTCGGCCCACGGGTTGTTGCACTTTGAAGTTTTCACTCTCTGTATCTGATGAATGGAAAAAAAAAAAAAAAATCCGAGTGTAACCTGGAACCCAGATTTTCAGGTTTTGAAAACCCAGATTCATCCGGGTTCCGGCCCGGATCAGACCCGGGTTAATCCGGTCCGGGTTTCAGTCCGGATTTGAAATCCGGGTTCCGGTCCGGGTATACCCGGATGAACACCCCTAGTTGCTTGGTAAAACTTGATGGTTTAAAGTATCAGAAACTTTATTTACAACCGGCTCTTGCGTAACCATGCAACCGGGCATGCCTTTTTATGAAAAAATTTATTTTTTTAACATTTCTGTCTTCTATCTTTTCATTCCCTCTCTTTCTCTATCAATTTTTTTTACCTCCTCCTCCTCCTCCTCCTCCTCGTTCTTCTTCTTCTTCCTCCCTCTACATCTCTCTCCTCTGCACATCGCATTTACTGAACAGAAACTCTACTTACAACATATCGTTCCCTCTCTCTTTCTCTATCAATTTTTTTTACCTTCTTATTCTTCTTCCTCCCTCTACATCTCTCTCATCTGCATATCGCATTTACTGAAACATGCACCAGTTCGTATTTATTTATTTTATCATCTCATAAATTATCATTGAAGTGTTTGTATGCCTATCCAACCTACTGAAGCATGCGCCAATGGACTCCGGCCACGATTGTAATGTCGAAGCGGCTATGTTCTCAGAGGAAGTCGAAGAGGTCGTTAGTTAGGGGGTCTCATGGTCTTATCCATTGAGGGAACTGTAGATGTCTCAGTTCTTACCATTGAAGGAAAGAAATTTGAAGTGAAGGCTGTTGTCGGAGATACTCACCTTGGAGGTGAGGACTTTGACGATAGAATGGTTAACCATTGTGTAGAAGAATTTAAAAGGAAGCACAAGAAAGACATAAGTGGAAACGCCAAAGCTATGAGAAGGTTGAGAACTAAATGCGAGAGAGCTAAGAGGCTTCTTTCTTCCTCAATATTTGAGACTGACATTGTCGTTGATTCACTGTATGAGAGTGTTGATTTCTGCTCAACAATTACCCATGCCAAATTTGCTGAACTAAACATGGATTTATTCGAAAAGTCTGTTAAGCTTGTGGAGAAATGTTTGTCCGATGCTAAGATGGACAAAGAAAGTCTGCACGATGTCGTTCTTACGGGTGGTTCTTCCAGAATACCCAAGGTCCAACAACTGTTGCAGGAATTCTTTATTGGCGTGGAGCTTAAAAAGAGCCTGAACCTTGATGAAGCAGTAGCTTATGGAGCCGTTGTCCAAGCTGCAATCATGGCTGGTACGAGGAATGAGAGAGTTCAAGACATTCTGCTTGTAGATATCATTCCTCTATCCCTTGGGGTGGAGACCAACGATGGTACAATGTTTGTTGTGATTCCAATAAATACCTTCAGTCCCACCAATATGGAAAGAAACTACACAACGATCGAGGACAACCAAACTAGTATTTTGTTCTGTGTTTACGAGAGAGAAAGAACAAGAGCTACGGATAATTATTTGTTGGGAAAATTTACGCTTTCTGGCATTCCTGCTGCACCCAGGGGTGATGTTACGGTCGTCGCCTGCTTTGATATTGACGCCAATGGCATCTTGGAGGTTTGAGCTTGTGAAGGCTGAAGAGATGAAGAGGAACACAAATAAAGAAAGAAGAAAAAAAAAAGGATTTGGAAGCACTTTGATTTTTTAGAGAATAGAGAGAGTGTGTGTGTGACAGTAATCGAATTTTAAATTATGTGGCTCCTGGTTATCCACAATTACGCAAGGCGGTTGTACATAGCAAAATCCGAAAGTAGATCTATTTCAGCTAATTTTGCTTTAATGTGAGGTCGGACTCCTTTACTTAATTGGACTTGATTATGATAGTATTAGAAGCCTAGACGGTAGTGGGTTCCTAATCCAATCAGCACCACACTTTCCTCGAGTTTTGTCTCTAACAAGTCTCATTTAGAGTAAGTGGACAAGTAGGCAATAATATATTGTTGCATTTTTATTTCATTTCGTCTTACTGACATTATTCATCAATCTTTGAATTTGTTATTTTTTAAAAAATAATAGTTGTTGAACAATATTAGTATCCTATACCTAAGTGGAATATTTGTGTTGGTATTTAATATTTTAAAAAATAATATTTATAGTCATAAAGTATATAAACATTGTATATTCCTTTTGAATAAAATGATTAGATATGAGATTTATATAAAAATTAAAATTAAAAAAATTAAAATTTTAATAACAAATTCTACTCTTTTTTTCTTTTCTTTTTTTTTTTTTAAAAAGGTGTATGCTGGCTACCATAATTATATCTACCATTATTTCTAATTTTTTAGAACCGCATATAATGAAATGCTGGGAGGTTGGCTCTGCCAATCGGCCGTCAAAGTCTTCCAAGTTGCTCGTGATGGATGATGTCCCTGGAATAAGCACGAGGGTTGCACGTAATAAGACGTCTTTGTAGTCCTTGATTTCCGCCCAAGTGCCTTGAGCACAAGTATTGATTTTTCTACATGTAGATACAAAATCTTATATTTTAAAGATTGATTTTGCATATTAAACAAAAATTCTCTTCTTAGATTATGCATCTTTAAATTAAATAATAAAAATTTATTATTATTATTTTTTTTTAAATTATTTTTTTCTTTCGGATTTCTTTCTGTTGGTGTCTAGAGAGATAGTGAGGAGAAAGAAATGTTGAGAGAAGGTTTGTTTCGGTTGGTATCGAGAGAGAGAGAGAGAGAGTGGGGGAGGAAAGAGAAAAAAGTAGTTAAATAAGATTTAGAGAGTAAACAGTAGTTCTTCAAATTTGTAGATACATTATTCATGATTATGTAAATTTTTGAATATGCATAATCTAATGTAATCTAATTTAAGGTCATATTATATAAATATATAGATGAATATATATATATATATATACATAATCCAATACTATACTCCGGCTGTGAATGCCAACTAGCAAGAAATTTTCCCACATCATTCTTTGAAAATTGCTCCCTCCTCACATGGCCTCTACCAACCAATATATTGCAACCTCAAAGTTGTTTTTTCAGGGAAAGAATTTCAACGACAACTTATTCATGGATCTTGTCTCGAGGGTTACGTCTAGTCGCCATTAAAAACATTTTGTTCCATCGAAAATCTTTTACCTCGAGATATTTGTTTATCAGTTCTGAAGTGCTCCGTAATCAAAGTTTAATATAGTTCTAATGGATGTACAATTCCACTAATTTCTTGAGTTTAAAGGCAAACCAAGAGATGGCCAATTGTATTTTTCCTTGCAAGCGTTTTTTTGTGACTTTTGGAAAAGCTCATTTTAGTTAGTAGGAAACGTCAAAATTGAATCAGTCCACAGTCACCTAACTAATTCGCTTTTTTCTACGTCAATTCAAGCTTGTTCTAAATTTTTTATACTCTGATTAGGAGTATAAGAAGTTCGGTCCGGAAAAACCAACCGAAAGTTTGGATTGGACCAGACCAAACTCCAGACTAGTCAGTCTCGACCCCATAAATTATGGATTGAATAAAAATTCGATCCGGTCCCTAAATCTATAAATTTTGGATTGGACCAGACCAAACTCTTATATATATTTTTAAAATACTTTTAATAATTTAATTTATTATTTTTTTATAAGTTAATGATGTAATTTTTATCTAATTTATTATCATTGATCATATAAAATATTCTTTAATGAATTAATTACATAATCTACATTAATAATTCACTTAATTTTAATTTAGTAATTTAAATAATTTTTTTATTAATTTATTAATTGGACCGGACCAAACCAATAGTTACCGGTCCGGTCCAGTCCCTATAGATGTTCGGTTTGAGAAAAATGATAGAACGAAAATTTCAGTCCATCACCCGTCTCTCTCACCGGATCAGACTAATTTACGCTCCTAACTCTGATTATGCTCCTTTCGGGGAAGGAAATTAACTATGCATATTTGGGTTATCCTGCTAAGTAAAATATTTTTTCGTCCTTGTGAAACATTACATTAGATGTATCTAGATTTGGATTTTCTAGTGTTTCTGTCCGAATTTTAGTACCTAAGAGAAAAATAACACATACGGGTAACATAAATGAAATTTTAAGGTTCATGGGTTGCCATATATGATAGCCATTCTATTTGCCTAATTTTGCTCATTATTCATAGGATGCTTACTCGCTTGCCATTTTAAGTTTTAACCCCCCGAGAATGACTCTAGTACTGTGGATGAGAGGTGCTTACCCACTGATATTCCCATGAGTTTAGTTCTTTGACCCCGACCCATGAGCTTCTTTACATTAAAAAAAAAAAATCTAACTAGTATGATGCTGCTGCAGTACTTGCTGCCTATCTAAAATAATGACTCGTGATTAGCATATATATATTTATATATATCAGTCTGTGAGGAGCCTAAACAATCATGAGAAAGTGGGTTCTGTTCTGTTCTCACTCACTTATCCAATAAAACGAAGACCATGTTCACTCACGTGTCACAAGCAACCGTACCCATATCAGGACAGAAGAGATCACCTCACATTCTATTAACATCTCGAGAAGAAACAATCTTGCAGACTTAAAAAGAATATTACTTTTTCTTACAAAATAAAGGGCACATGGAGATCAGATACGCAATTTTCAAGCCATGTAAAAACTGGATAGGACGTAAGTAAAAGTGCGGAAGTCGACAAGCAAACCAAACAAACGAAACGTCAGACACGCCGCTTGTAACGCACACTTTTTTCACGACGCCCCCACATAGATTTTGTTGGCACAAACCATCCCCCAAATTAACGCCTCAAATGACGCATTCCATTTCTTTCCCTTATTGCAATTGATCGTCCCCATTAATCAATCCCATTATAAATAACACCTTGGATTCCTCCATTGCTGTAAACTTCATTGCTTGAAGAACTACTTGATCCCTTTCGTGCTTAATTCGCGAGAGACAGTTTTCACAGACATGGAAGCAGGACGTGCGCATGCACACAGATCCCTCTTGTTGGTGTTTTCCCTGCTTCTTTTAATCACTCTCTCTGGTGTAGCAGAGGTATATGAAGCTTTACTCACTACTGATCATCACTATGTAATTTCTCCTAGTATTTGCTCTGACTTAATTCGTTTCTCTTTGTATATGATTCTTGAACAGGCTAATGGTAACGCAAAGCTGCGTCCTTCAGGTACATATCTGTATACTTCTCGTGCTTGTAACTTGTGAGGAAGTGAAGGAGTTCAAGTTTTATTTTCATGTTAGCTAGGTTTCTATGTATGTGTACGTAATTTGTGGTGTGCCTACATGCAGATTGCAAACCCAAGTGTACGTATCGTTGCTCGGCGACATCACACAAGAAGCCGTGCATGTTCTTCTGCCTCAAGTGCTGCTCCAAGTGCCTGTGTGTTCCTCCCGGCACTTATGGCAACAAGCAAGTGTGCCCTTGCTACAATAGCTGGAAGACCAAGGAAGGAGGACCTAAATGCCCTTAATTTCATTATTTAATATTCTTTCCACGTTAAATTGTACTAGTAAGCCTGCCATACATGCTATATATGCTTCTCATGTAGCATTTCTGGCAGCAATTATGGGTGCCTGTACACTAGCTGGTGCTGGTGACATGTCTTTTGCATCCAGAGATGGTTAGTTATAAATAGAAGAGGAATGCTATGCATCAATTATATGTTCACCTCCCTTGTTTGGATCCAGAAAATAGTAAATTTCTCTAAAATTCTGTTAACTTTTTTAATTTAGAATGTTTAAAAACTCAAATTTAAGTTTAATATTTGTAAGGGAGAGCATTATATATCTTCCAAATTCTACCAGTATTATTCGTTGTTATCAATATCAAGGCAACTAATAACATAGCCACCAATTTTTTATGTTCTATGCGATCATGACTCATGCAAGAGATCAATGATGATAAAAAAAAAAAAATTGCTAAATTGAATTAGAAATTTTCTTTTCAACCATTTGAAAAGGAATAGGAGTTTTGTTTTCTACTCACCATCTATACACTACACACTAAACATGATTTTTTATTTTTATTTTATTCTTACTAAACTAAATGAATTATTTTACTTATAATCCATACACCACACATTTGGTAAGGGAAAAAAAATCATATGTGGTATGTATAGTTTTTTTTTTTTTTGATAAGTAAACAAACTATATTACTCCAAGAATAGGCCTAGCCCAATCAGTGGTGGAACTAGGAATTTATTTTAGGAGGGGCCAAGTAAAGCTAAAATTATAATAAAATATTTTTTATTCTATTTCTATGCAATTTTTCCTGTGGTATAGAACGATCTGATAATAAGATCTAAAATAAAAATAAAATACATCTAATACAATCTATATATTAAAAAAGTATATGATATGTCAAGAACTGAGAACAATATATCATTGAAATAACATAAAGACACTCATACAAATATATCAAACAAAAGAAATATAGAGTATCTAAAATTGTAATTTGCATTTTTTTAAAGAAACAAAATCATCAAGTATTGAATCTAAATCAAAATTCTTAACTATTTATCTTTTAATATAAATAACTAAATAATCAAGTATTTATTTATTTTATTTTTGAATTAGATTAAATTTTTTTAAATTAGACTTATAAGTAATTAATTTATAAGATCAAAATAATTTTATAGAGAGAGTCAAAATAATCTTTTAGAGAGGGGCCAACATAAATTAAAATCAATATCACCCTATTACATTATAAAAACTTAATATATATATATATATATATATATATATATATATATTAAACTTTTTGGGGCGGGTCATCAGTGAGCCCAATATATACAAGAGACAACCCTGACCAGAAGGGAGTAAGAGAGACTATATGTGATACGTATAGTGTAGAGATAATAAGTAGAATCTTTCTTTGTTTTAAACTATCTAATGAATCCTACTCATGTCAAAGAACAAATAGTTTTCAAAGAAGTCTAATCTAAACCGGAGCAAGCATGAACCTACATAGAAGCTGGTGGATTAGGGTAATCTACTTGCCGCCAAACGCATACATGATCGGGCATTTGTCATTATGATAGGTTTTCTACCATCTATTTATAATTTATTATTATTATTATTTTACTTAATAATTAAAAAAGTGATCACTGTCAGTAAATAATGAATTTTATCATTTAGCAATGAGTTTGGGAAGAAAACAAATAAAATAAATAAATAAAACATAAATAATTATTAAGTTACGTGGAAAGCTTAGTTTAAAGACGCGTGGCAACTGTATGCAGCGCAAATCTATAAACGCAGAGGAGCTGATATATTTAAACATAATTTTTTAGGTCTCGCGATGGATTGAGAAATCTATATGTTTCTAGTTTGGTAGCGTTGGCCTTCAAGGGGCCACAAGCTTAACTTGTGGTTCAAATTCTCTTCCCAATTTTCTTGGCCTTTCCTTTGCTCTGCCTCCCACTCTCTACAATTTTACCAGCTTTCTTCGTACTTCTTTTCCTCCCACTCTCTCTCTCTCTCTCTCTGTCCTTCTGGAGACGGAGTGCTTCTTCACAGGTTAGTCCCTCAGTCTCACTGCTTTTCTCGCCTCCTGGACTGAATTTTCCGTTGCCTAATGGCATTATTATACACTTTTACTTAAATGGGTATTCTTTATTTTCTTTTTTCTAGCTGTCGCTTGTGAGATTGAATTGCGAAACTTTACTTCTATGTGAGGCAACTCTGATGCGTCGAGGTTTTCTTTGCAGCAACTTTCTTTTTTTCTATGCGAGTTTATTATCTTCATAGGTACATGGTTGTACTATTAGTTGTCACTTTAGAATTGTCAAAGGTTTTATTTGTGGACGAATGTGTCACCCAAAAGTGGAATCGGAACCGCTTAAAGCTCTTGATTACAAACACTTGTGCTTTTAACCTTGTCCTAAACGCGTTGAACAATATTACCTTCGGTTTTCTTCTTGTAAAACTGTAGTAACCAACTGTATCAGGCGTTAAACTTGAGTAAATACGATAACCTTTATCATCACTTCAGGTTGTGAGGGTGAGGAGAGGTATTGCTCGAGGCTTCCAATGAAGTAATTTTGCTGTTTGAATTTGATGTATATTTTGGCCGTGATGCTCCTTTGTAAACATAAAGAGGCCTTCGATTTGGTGCTAAAGATTTTGCATTTACTAACAGCACCCAAATACAGATATAAGTTACGGGGTACCAACCTATACCTATGAACAATCATCAGAAAGAAAAAGAAAAAATTACAGGATACCGTCCTGTTTCTTCTAATAAAATAAAATATGAACAGCACCTTAAGACTTGCCGTAATGGGGGGGCTAAAACACAAACTCGTGTGAGATATCGACAAGGTCATATAAAATACTAGATTTGTAGGCTCTTTCCTATAGTTGCATTACTGAATTACTTTATCAATCTGTAGTCACTTTCACTGTGTCAGTAATAAATTATCTTCTTTTTTTTTTAAAAAATGTTTATGTTCAATGCAAACACAACTGTGGTGTGAAAATGATATGGTAGCTAGGTATACATTTTCTTCCATACTCTTTACCTGAAAGCTCACAGAGAATATGTGACACTTACTGACGATTCCTTTTTGTTTTACCGTAGCTCCGAGCTTCTGTAAGGGAGATGCTGCTTGAGATCATTTCATCCTTGTCTTGATCCTTCCCATGGCATTTACTGCAAGCAAGGTTTCAAGTGATCCTGTAGCGAGTGATAGGAAAAATATCCTTAGATCACAGGGAGCTGCATATTCTTTTGCCCAGTCACCACAACATGATAAAATACATTTTCCTAGTCCCGTAATCAAAAGGCAACTGAGCCATGGACATCTCTTGACAGCAAAATCGAGTTTTTCAAATGGGGGTTTGTGGCGCAGATGTCAAAAACCTCTTAGTTTCATTGTCTCTCGGGGTGCTTCTATAATATGCAGGTCCAAAGGAACACACAAAACCAAAGAAAAAGAATTTGTTAGGAGTTATGGTGATTGTGAAGATGTATTGAGGTAAAAATAAGGAAGTGCTGATTACCAATTCTAATTTGCCTGAAATTAAGAACTTAACATCGAGATTCTTGCATATCTTATCAATATAGTTTTACGTTGTTTTGTTCGACCTTTTCAGTCTTCTTTTCTTTTTAATTTCACCATGTGCATGCATTGTTAAGTTGCCTGAAAGCTGTACCATTTACCATGATACATAAACACAGAAGAGATCATTGTATTGGGCATTAATGCTTTCATTAGAGTTTTTGCTCTGATTTGTATTCTAGCATTTACTGGAAGAAGCATGCTTCTCGGTCAAATGATTTTGCAATTCCATGTTTCTGACATTGACTTATGTTGAGTTTTTAAAGTTCGTAGATGCTGCTTTTATATATTTAAATTTCTAAAATTTTATGGTAAACCAGTGCACAAATTGGTGATGAAGAAGATAAGCATCGAGTCATGCCTGAGAGTTGTCGCTCCTGTCTGGGCTTAACTGAAGCTTGTAAATTTGTCCACAACGATGCCAAGTTCGTAAATGAAAGGGCTCGTAATGACATTGTCTTGCTTTCTCGGTAATTATTCAGTAATCTAATGTGGGCCTTATGATTTGTTTGAAAGATCTTGCAATGATCATGATCCCATGCATTGTCAATTTAACAAGTAAGAAAGTTTGTGAATAACTTGAAAAACATAGCAAAGATATCCATTATCTATTGAATTGGATGCAAGGAGTTCAGGTTGAGTAAGCTTTTATAGAAATCGTATTTATGTATAGAACCTATTTTTTAAAATCAGAGAAACAAGCCACAGTAGATTGTTTGGATGGCATTAGTCATTAGATATGGTTTTAGATATAGGCTTGCTTCCTTGGTTGGAAAAGAAAAATATATTAGCTTAGCTAGAAGTATTTATATATATGGTTCAGACACATGCCTTTCGACTGCTCATTGTGTGCCACTTTTTCTCAGTGGAATAATGAGGTTGGATGCCCGGGTTCGACAAGACGTAGCTATTCTTGGGTCAAAATTTCTTAAGCTTGATGGTAAATCATCATGTCTCTTTCCAGTGTCATGAGCTCTTTCTGTTTTGAATGTTACGTATCTACTCATGTGTGTGTGTGTGTTATTTTCTAATGATATCATCTAACCTTGTGGAGTGAATCCAATTTGTTGTATAACATAAATGTCATTTTCTTGCATGTGTAGATGCTTAAATGTTCTGCTTTTGTTATTGTAATGACATTTTCATCTTACATGATGCCAAAACATACTATTTTTTTTCTTCGCATGCCAGATTTTTTGGTATCCTTATGCT
This sequence comes from Cyclocarya paliurus, assembly GCA_029856935.1. NCBI lineage: Eukaryota > Viridiplantae > Streptophyta > Magnoliopsida > Fagales > Juglandaceae > Cyclocarya > Cyclocarya paliurus. The sequence goes on along the minus strand of CM056946.1, from coordinate 37,993,183 downwards.
GACCTTATATTGTGCACAGCTCGGGCCAGAGAAGATACTGAGAAAATTGATCGCAGTGTTAAAGAAAAAGCTGAGCGCCTTCACCATATTGCTACTGTATGTTATGGCTAGATTTTTTTAGTCTTGTTTTACTTGGGAATGAAGACATGAATTGCTTGATAGTTTCTTTGTGGTGAATTTTTGGTGATCTTTGTATCTTGCAGAGCTTGACATACAAAGCACAGTCTAGATTGAAAAAAGCTGCTGATAAGCATTGGAGTGATGGAGCCCTAGAGGTGCATCTACTATATAATCATTTCATAATCATTTGTTCACTTGGTGCATGCCATGTAGTGCGGAAGTTGCACAAGTTTTAACCCTATTTGTGCTTGGTAAAGCTAGGTTCTGCTGGCAGTTGCCTAGAAAAGGTGAAGTCAAACGGTGTTGCATGTGGAATAGTTCATGCATCTGATGAATATATAAATCATAACTCTTATCCTACACTAGATTGTCTAAAATTGAGAGAACTTTTGATAATGTCAATAAGGGGGGGTGTGAAAGTCTTACAAGTCACTAATGTTGTTACAAGGTGTCTTTAGAAGCATCCATGTGACGTAGGAAAAAGAAAAATGGGTCATAATAGGAAATGTACTCTGAAGTCAAAAGTTGGCAATGGAAGTTACAGAGTTTTACAATGTGCAACATATAGAGAGAAGCTGCAATAAAAGGAAGACTTGTTTTGAATGAAAGGGAAAAGGTGAATGTGATACAGAGAAATAACTACTTCATGGTCAGAAAAGTAATGAAGGGTTGTACATATTATAAAATTAAATTTTTTATGTTCCACGTGGACTTATTTTTTTAAGCATGCAGAATACTTGTATATCTGGGGGTTTCTTGCTCTCAAAATGCAACTGTTGTAGCCGATACAGCTACATTCTGATCCAGCATTGAATTTGGAGTCATGTTGCAAGTGCCAAGTAATATGTGGTATATGATGTATACTCATGCTGGTTTATGAATGATTTTCAGGCTGATTTGCGCCTAGCTGACTTCCGTGCAAAACAACGTGCAATGGAAGATGCCCTAATGGCTTTGGAGGTCAAATTGATCTATTCTCTGACACTGATAATTAATGGGATAATTTATAAGATAATCTCTTCTTTGTAATCGCATCATTTGTTGCAATGGAAATACTTGTATCTACTCTTCATCACTATCTTTTTATTTATTTATTTATCTATTTTGAATGTATTATGCCTACTCTTATTTATTCTTCTTAGAATTTATTTTCTCTTCAATTTGTAAGTATGCAGTTTGTGAGAAATATCCATGACATGATGGTTAGCAAGCTGTACAAATTGTAAGTTTATTCTTTCTTTAGCTAACCATCTGCCACCTGCCCCCAATGGAGGGAAAAAGTATGCGTCATTGAAACCCTCACTCTGATACATTGCAATTCAGTCCGCTCCATACAGAAAATGGCTCTCTCACTACCAACGATGTGATGGGGCGCATAATGCTTGAAAAAAATGGGAAAACTCTTGATTTCTTCGCCAGTGAAGTGTCTACTGATCGCATAGCTGCTATTCAGGTCCTCTTTAGTTTGTTTAAAACCACTTACTCCATCAGGTGCATCAGGAATCATAAGATTCATTCTGCTCCCCTTTGATTTTGCACAGGAAGCTTACTGGAGTATGGCATCTGCTCTTTCTGAAGCTGATGGGATTGACTATACTGATCCTGAAGAGGTTGGAATTTTTGTGCTCGTTCATGCTCCGTATCATAGGGAGCCATCAATGTTATAATAGTTTTAATGTCTATTTATTCATCATTCATTACTTTCTGGAGCAGCTGGAGCTGTTGATTGCAACTCTTATAGATCTTGATGCAATGGATGGTAAAAGTAGTGTATCGTTATTGGCAGAATGTTCAAGTTCTCCCGACGTCAGTACCAGGCAAGCTATTTAAATTAGTTGCTTTAGCCTGTAAGAGCTTCATGTCAATTACACGATCCTGCACCTAGATCAGCAACAATGCCACGGGGGATCTCTTTTTGTGATTTTTGAACTTATGTTTGTTATCAATTATGTCACAATGGACTATACCAATGGCCACAAAGTATTGCTAACATAGGCGCATGTGTAATCCATGTTTATGATTGATTTTGCGTTTATACAAATTCTGAAGGGAGAGGTTTTATTATATAGCAAGCAGTACTAACATACTACATTAACATTTACCCTGGTTGATATACTGTTTTGTATAATTTCTTTCATCGATGGATAATATATTCCTGTAATTATTTGTGGTATAGGCAAGCAGTAGCCAATGCATTGGCAGCAGCCCCATCCATGTGGACTCTTGGGAATGCGGGCATGGGGGCATTACAGGTAGCGGATTCTTAAGTTGAAAGAAATAAATTTAAAACGAGTCATAATTTATTGTCCTGAACGGCAGAAACTGATGCTTCTGCATGGTTTTCTTTTCAGAGACTAGCGGAAGATAGCAATCCGGCAATTTCTATTGCGGCATCCAAAGCTATTTATGAACTGAAGAAACAGTGGGAGATAGAGGAAGGAGACAGCTGGAGGTTTACGATGAACCAACAGACTAACAAGGAAGATAGCCAATAAGCTGAAGATGATGCAGTTACAAATTAAAATACTGAGATAGTTGTACATATTCACAAAAGGTCTCGAGTTTTAGGATAAACCCTCTGATCACTAGAAAGTGATGTAAAGGAGAAGGCTGTCATATTCTACATGAATTCTTTTTCTGTTTCCAACTTATTTTCCAAGATTTTCCATTCTCTATGACATGCGAATCTGCTTTACATTGCGAGCTAATAGCGAACTTGGGCTTAACGTGTACAGCTATAGCGTTAAAACATGATGAACAGCTTGTTGATTTTTAATCAAAATGACTTAGATATTGGAAATCTTACCCTGTTAATGATAAATAGCCTCAACGAAGTTAAGAATCAAAACAACTAATCTCTTTCAAAATATAGTTTTCCTTGTTTATTTATTAGTGGAGTGGCCGATTTATAAATAGAAGAACGCCCTTTAGACATTCTACTAGAAAAGTTCTACTCCAAATGAACAATATTTCAGGGTTTAGGCTGTCAATCATCATACAGGGAACAGCATCACATGAGTTCATAAGTTGCAGGTCTCATTCCAAAAATAGCAAAGCCATCTGGCTCTGCATTTGCAATGCTTAGGCAGCACAAGTCCACATATAACATGGGGGGATTTTGTCTAATATCTTTACAGCTGCCGCTGCATATTTTTCTGTCTGTTAAAATAGAATAGAGCCCTATTCTTTCCTTAAATGTATCATTTTAACAGGCTTTGCAGTCCAAATTATTTTTGTCAATCGGCAGCGGATCTGAGGAAAGAATACATTAGCTTTGGAACTTCTATATAGGCTGCACAAAGATCCAGCATGGGAATTAAGTCACCCCACCATCGTGGATGGTGGGCTCCATGTCATGTGGCAGGAGCTGATCACGTTTGGGTCGACAAAATTATGTGTTCCACATCACATGTTCAGGTTTAGGATGCCATTGCCACAAGGATGGAGGTCTCTGCTGCACATAAGACCCCATAAAAGACTGCACCTCAAATTCTTGTAAAGATATAATCATGTAAGGGTCCATTCTGGATAGGGTGCCAATAGAGCCAACCCGATCATAGTAGCGGATTTAAACGAGCTGTAGGCATGTATGCGGTATTCCTTCGTCAAGAGTGAGGACTGATTAATAGAATTTCGGGTATCAACCTCGAAAAAAAAAACTGTAGGTGCATGTGGGACTACTTCTCAGCCTTGTGTCTAAAATCATCTACTCATAGTGATAGCCAACCTTCCGTGATTGTTTTCACTATCTCTTTCTTTCTTTAATTAAGGTTTAGTTTGGTAAGCTTTAGATAGATTCTTTGATTAATATTCTGTTTGTTTTCGTAAATCCAGGAATGTAACTTTTCAAAAGCCAAAGCTGAGCCTTGAAAAGCAAAAGCAAGAAGGGAGACCTTGATCCCCACAAAACATTATTATAAGCTTTATTCGTGCAAAGGGGTCTCAAATCTCTGTCACAGGGCCCCAGTTTGATCCACTCCACTCTCCTTTTTCTGTTCACTTTTCCTTTCCCTCTTAGCCTTTCCATCATGCCTTCCACTGTTAGCTGTTTGACAACCTTGTTCCATCATTCCCTGCCAGCCACTTTTAATCTTTGATTAGTATTGCAAGTTTATATATAATGGATGTAGCTATACATTTATTAAACTAATCAAAACCATTGAAATTGTTCTGCAGACTATCAAGTATGAAAGGTCTGAGGACAGCAATGCAAAGTAGAAAATAAACTACATGGATCAATGGGTAAGAGCGTCTGTCTAATTCTGCAATTACAGGTGGGCCACAAATCGTTTATATAGAGAGGGTGGTGGGTCACTTGTTGCGCGTGGTGTTGCCCAAATCAAGTTGGGAGGACCACTGTGGCAATGGGGTATTTTTTGTTGCAAGAAGAACCTATTTTCATTTTTAGAGTTTTTACTACCTAATTCAATTACTCTATATAATATTTTCTTAGCAGGAAATCTCTCTCTCATAATTTTTGAGTTATTTTCTGTCCTACTCATATAATTATGGAAGTACAGTATAACTATAGTCACAACTACGACTAACATATGAAATTAAAACATGCAAGTAAAGTAACACAACATTCTGAGAGGCTTCTCTGCTTCTCTTGCAACCTCTCAGTTTTGTTCTGTCAAAACTTCAAAAACATTCTTCCATTCACCCCTCTCTCTCTCTCTCTCTCTCTCTCTCTCTCTCCCCCCCCCCCCCCATATGTATTTGCTAGTGTGAAAATAACAAGAAAACACAGAAAATTCATGGCTAGCAACAAGTTTGCAACCATGTTGCATAGAAACACTAACAAAATCATCGTCACTCTAGTCTATGCGATCCTTGAATGGGTCTTGATAATCCTCCTCCTCCTCAACTCTTTGTTCAGTTATTTGATCACAAAATTCTCCAATTGCTTTGGCCTTAAAGCACCATGCCTATGGTGTTCTAGGGTTGATCACATCTTGGAGCCTGGCAAGAACACAAACTCTTATAGAGACCATATATGTGACACCCATGCCGCTGAAATTTCCAAATTGAGCTACTGTTCAACTCATCAAAAATTGGCTGAACCACAGAATATGTGTGAGGACTGCTTGGCATCTCGACCAAGCTACGATGGCAGCTTCCTTGGAAGCACGCAGAGGATTGCTTTTGTTTCATGGTTGAGTGAGAACCATGGTGAAAATGGTACAAATATCTTCATGTGTTCATGCTGCAGCAAGAACTTGAGCTGCAAACTGTGTCCTCCTTCTTGGGGCGCTTTGAATCACAACCAGAAGGAGGATTTGGTCATAGAAGAAGTGGATGATGACAACAGTGAAGGAGAGTACAAAGAGCCAAGCAAATCTTATTCTTCTCCAACTCACAGAGAAACGGACAATGAGATCCATAAAAACAACTGGGAAGAAAATCAATGTGATGAAGGGATAGCAGATGAGCATCAGATACATTCTGATTTTGGAGGTTCAAGTTTCATAGAAGTGGCACAGGAGGATGGTTCAATGGTATTGAAGGACTCCAAAGAGCAGGACTCCGATGATTCCAGTTTTGTTCAACAAGCTTGTGATAATACTACCATACAATGTTTCCCTGAACAAGATAATTCTCTCGAAGTCATCAGTATGCATTGCAAGAACTATTTTGCTTGTGAGTTAAATCGTTTAATACCAGTGGAGTTGATTGATTCTTCTACTACTGCAAACCTAGGATCATGCAACTTGAGAGAGGAAGATCTGAGAGAGCATGATCGACAGAATAAAGCTTCTGATTCTTTGGCACGAATTGAAACACAGTTCAATGTCACAACGGAGGCAGCATTTCTCATGATAAATGAGTGTCCAGATAGGGTAACTAAAGAAGAACTCGAAAGCTTGGAGATGGCTGAGGTCGATACCGACAATTATTTTATTGAAGAGGTGGGAGAAAGAAAACAAGATATGGTCTCTGAGGCATGTAGACAAGTTGATACTACTGAAGAACCTCCAACTTTATCCCTCGCCGAAGAAGTAGCTAGGAAAGAACCAGATGATCCACCAGGTACACAGAAATTCTTGTAATTTATAAACTATTCCATTATAATCTTTACTTTTCCTCGTCAAAAACACTACATTCATGTCATGCGTTTCCATTGATTGAAATAAAAAAGGAGCAAGTGGAGCAGAAATAAACAGCATAAATCTCTTGTCCGATCAAAGTTCAGCCAAGAACGTGATAGGCACAGAAAAGTGGGACTATGCAGCTGAGCCTCAAGCTGAAGAGCCAATTTCTTCACTGACATGCCAACCAGAAGATCAGGCTTCCACTAATGACGATGTTGCTGAAGTTTCCACTACCCCTGATGCATTCATGGCTCAGGATGACCTTGGTAAACCTCACATCTTATGCCCAATTATAAGTTAATCAATTGTAAGAAATACATAAGTTAGTACAAAATAGGTTCTAACACGAAATTTGTTTTACTAGGTCTAAGTCCTATGGAGAAAACTACCCAGCACGAAAAAATAATTTTGGTTGAAAATGCTCAAGAAGGGACAAACAATCATGGATCCTTGCCTTCAGAGCCTAACGAAGCAGAGGATGAGAAATGTCCCGATACACCAAATTCGGTTGACAGCCTCCCTTACTCGCAAAAGAAACTATTGCTTTTTGAGAAGAGAGAGTCAGGAGCTGAAGAGTCTTTAGATGGAAGTGTGATAAGTGAGATGGAAGGTGGTGATGCAGTTACCACCATTGACCGGCTGAAAGCAGCTCTAAAAGCTGAGCGAAGAAATTTAAGTGCTTTATATGCAGAACTAGAAGAAGAGAGGAGTGCATCTGCAATAGCTGCTAACCAGACAATGGCTATGATCACCAGACTTCAAGAAGAGAAAGCAGCCATGCAGATGGAAGCATTACAATACCAGAGGATGATGGAAGAACAAGCTGAATATGACCAGGAAGCGTTGCAACTTTTGAATGAGCTCATGATCAAGAGAGAGAAGGAGAAGCAAGAACTTGAGAAAGAATTAGAATTACATCGTAAGAAGGTCTTAGATTATGAGGCGAAAGAGAAGATAAGAATGACAAGAAGAATCAAACATGGAAGTTTAAGAAGCAGAAACTCTTCTGCTTCTTGCAGCAATGCAGACGAAAGTGATGAGTTATCAATTGATCTAAATCTTGAAGCGAGGGATGAAGACAGTAGCTATTCCAGCCATCAAGCTACCAGTCGAAACAATAGTCCTGATAATGCAGTTTTGAATTTGGAGGAAATGGCAATTGACTGTGTGAAGCATATGAGTGCTCTTGATGAATCATTGGTAGAATTCGAGGAAGAGAGGCTGTCCATTCTAGATCAGCTCAAAGCACTGGAGGAGAAGCTTATCACATTGGGTGATGATGAAGGATATTTTGAAGATGGGAAATCAATCGAGCGGTCCTCGACATATGGTGCCAAGGAGTTTGACGATCATGTCTTAACTAGTCCAGAAGAAAATGGGGTTCCAGGGAAGCATTCCTCACTGTACGTTGTCAAAGAGGTTGACAATCATGACTTTACTAGTCCAGAAGAAGATGGGATTTCATTTGGGTTTTCGAAGGAAAAATTTTATCCAGAGAGAAAAACAATGGATTCAATGGCAAAGAGTCTCCTTCCTCTCCTAGATGCCACTAATAACAAAATTGAAGAAGGGTTGTTATATGAAGCAAAGGGTGAATCCGAATATGTTGAAATGCAAAACTCCTTTGAATCAAATTTCGAACTTGATGTAAAAAAACTAACCATTGAAGATGAGGTGGATCATGTTTATGAGAGGCTGCAAGCACTTGAAGCAGACAGGGAGTTTCTAAAGCATTGTATGAGCTCCATAAAGAAGGGGGACAAGGGAGTGGGTCTTCTTCAAGAAATCTTACAACATCTTCGCGATCTGAGGGCCGTTGAAATTCGTGTGAAGAACATGAATGATGATACTCTAGGGTGAAAGTGCAGTAGCGTGCCACAAATGAGAAGACAAAACAGGTACTATCTAATTCTATCTTGACTTTTGACTGCAATGAAATTGTACTCCATATTACAATATCAGACCTGAGTTTGTATGTGGTAACTCCTAATTTTTTGAAAAATGCAGATACTTTTCTCAGAGATGATCAGTAGGCTGAGCCTGCAGATGTAAGTGGTTTGACAGAACACTTCACGCTGAGCACGAAAAAAAGCTCATCGAAATAAATGCTTTCTAGTGCCAGGAAATCTCTTGATGGAGAAGGAGAGTCCTGGTATGGTTTGTTTGAATTGGTGCATGAGATTCAGCTACGGCATTAAAGTCTGCCTCAAATTTCTAATTTCTTCTCTTGCTACAAGTTTGGTGCAAAGCTTAGAATTTTGTGGTACCTCCTCAGTAGGAGTTTTTCCCAAGCGACCGTGAAAGATGTACATTAAAGGAGTGCATCTTCTCTGCCTGACCTCATGAACTTGTAGGTCAGGGTATATGCACTTCGATTGTTTTTGAATAGTTTTATTCCTGTTTCTTTCTTACAGGATGTGAGAGAGGAGATCTTCTTCAAGGAGAAGGCTTGAATTTTCTTGTCCTGATCTTTTGGTCTGTTAAATTTTTATTTGTATAAACAAAAGCATCAGCTGTGTCTATATTTGTTAGTGAGGGTTGTCATTAATTAATGTTCTAGCTCTTATATCTTTCCTTTTGTTAAAAAAAGTTGATGGCATTAACTCCTTTGCATGGTGTGCAGTGAAAATCTTGTACTGCACAAAGTTTAATTGAGGAATGATACGTTCTTGAATATTTCATGTCATTAGACGGACTTTAATTAATGTTTTAATTTTATTTTAATTTTAATTTTAATTTTTTATTTCAAGATTTCTTCTAGACACCAGGAGGCCATAAACTGGATCCCAATGACCCAAATCCAACAATCAGTGGAGGTTCGTGTTCGGGTCAGACTTACTGAGGCCCAGTTTCGAACCGGTTTTACTAATAGGACTACTTGCGACCCACAGATGTTTTTAGATTTTTCGTTAAAAAAAATATTTTGAAATCTTATCCGAAACGGGATGACGGCATCCTGGTAATGAAAAGTATCCACGTCGTCGATTCTTATTTTCATTTCATTTCATCCTTTTTTTTAAACTTAATTTAAATAAAAATTTTTAAATTAATTATTATAATTTTTTTAAACTAATCATTACAATTTTTTTAAACTTTTAAATAAAAATAAAAATAATTTAATTTTTTCAAATCTAAAAATAATATTATGAAAATTATATTATAGTAATATTTTAATTTTATAATATTTTTTATTTAATGTTTTCTTTTATTTTTTAAAATTTAAAAAATATTTAATTTAAACTATCTCATTATTATTCACAAACGAGATGCTACTTATCATCTCATACCATACATTTTATATATTTTTTTTATTTTTTTTATTCTTATTAAACTAATTGAATTATTTTATTTATTATTCATATATCATATATTTATTATAGAAAAAAATTAAAATAATATATATAATATATAATATATGAAGATAATAAGTATAGTTATTCTTTCCAAAATTTTCATCAAGATTTTTATCTCATTTCATTAATAATTACTTCATTAACAATTATCTAAAATTAAGGTTTTGTTTGGTTTCCAAACCAAACTCATTTCATTTTACTCATCATTATAACTTTTTTAAATTTTAACATAATAATAATATTAAAAAAATTTTAATAATATTTTATCATTTAAACTTAACTCAACTCATTCCAACCTCCAAATTCAACCTAAAATAGTCACTCGCTTAACCGAAAGTTCAATATATAAATTGGATTAGCTTTAAATGCAGCCTTAAAATCTGTGCAACTGCTTTCAACCGCTGTTGGAGAGCTCGCACTCTCTTTCTCTAGCTTCCTGCTTTGCCTTGAAGGCTTCAACAAAAGCGAAAACAAAAAGCCTCTCTCTCTCTCTCTCTCTCTCTCTCTGCACCTCAACTCTCATGGCGACTGAAGACGTTACTAGTAAACCGAAATCACTCCCTCCTTACCCAGAGGTACACCACTCTGTCCCTACAAATCTCCAAAAATGAAAAAAACAGGCCTTTTTTTTCTAACTCTTATCTTTCCTTCCCTCAGCAAGGTTCAACTCTGGTGCATCCTTTTTTTTTTCGGTTTCCAATCATTTGGTTTTCGCTAATTTCCTGTGTTTTAATTAAGAAAAAGAAAGAGTTTCTGATGAAGTATATAATAATATAATAACTTTCCCTTTTGATCCTCATTTTTCATCTTCTTTGTTAAGTGTGAGCTCTAATTGATCTAAATTTCTTCCTCTTTTTTTCGTTGATTTGGGTTTTGCTACTAGTGCTTGATATTTGAATTTTTTGTAATTAAGAAATAGGTTTCCGGAAGAATTAAAAAGGACTATTTTTTTTTTTAATTTCCTTTTAACTCTCATTTTCTGCTTCTTCTCATCACAATGTCCTCCCGTTGATCTGTATTTCTTGGTCTTTTATTTCTTTGGTTTGTGCCACTTCAAACTATTTTTGGGTATTGTTCAAAAAACGATAGAAAATTTAGAAAGAAAAACCGTCCACTTTTCCTTCAGACCCTCACTCTACATTTTCCTACCCACAGTTGAACTTGAGCCACAATTCTACAAAATTCTTTATCTTGAACTGCTTTTGTTCTTGATATTGCAGTTGATTTTTCATTATTTAGAGCAGAATTTACTAATCCAATAAAACTTCACACTTTTTTCTAGTAATCAATCTGAATTTTTATCGTTTTTAACCCTCAAATTAAAAACTACCTTTCTCAATTTCCCATCCTAAAGAATAAGAGAGAATAGCCATTTCTTTCTGAAGTCGGGGCTGTGGAATTCCAGATGATTTTGAAAATAATTGAACCAGTGTACGCTTTATTTTTTATACTAATCCATAAGCTAACGGCTCTAAATTTTTCTTTCAACAGAAAGACAAAAGATAAATAAAAGGAATAAATAATAACCAGTTCTGATAATGCTTGAGCTTTGGAATTCCAGATGATTTTGAAAGCAATTGAAGCATTGAACGACAAGAATGGCTCCAACAAATCATCTATATCAAAGTACATTGAGTCGATACATGGGGAGTTGCCTGCTGGGCACTCAGTACTCCTCAAACACCACCTCAACAAAATGACAGAGAGTGGAGAGCTTGTCTTCTGGAAAAACAACTACACGAAGCGGGACCCCAATGCCCCTCCCAGGCGGGGCCGTGGCAGACCGCCAAAGCCGAAGGGCCTACTGCCAACTGGCATGGATTTGGCTCCAGCAAGGCCTAGGGGCCGGCCACCTAAGGACCCAAATGCACCTCCAAAGCCGCCCAAGATGAGGGTCTCAACGGGTAGTGGAAAGTCAAGAGGGCGGCCGAGGAAGATGGCAGGGCCCAGTGGAGGATTGGGAGGATCAGTACCAACAGTGCGGGCATCTACGGCTACTGGAAAGCCTAGAGGTCGGCCTCCAAAGGTGAAGGCTCCGGTGACTGAATTGAGTGTTCGACAATAGACACTCTTTATTAATGATGGCTGTGGTAATGATTAATCAACGTCCTTGGCGTCTTCATTTGTGGGATTGGGTTGACCGTTGACGTTAGTTCTAGTGTACAGTTTCCCATGTACCTGCATGTACAATTTAATGTTGCTGTTATCGAGGCTTGCTTAGTTTCTAATTCTAATAGAGGATATGGCTAGTTTTAATGATGCTTTTAGGATTTGTTTATTTGTTGTGTTTTTAGAATTCTATTGCATGCATTTTCTTCATTTTATTGGGCTAGAATTTTGAGTGCTTGAAAGTGGGTTTCTTTTTTTCTCAACAAAATAAAACATTTACAAATAAACTAACAGTTACAAGATACAAGTTTGAGATGGGAGTCCCTTACATTCTTCCAAAATCAACATATTACAACACAAAAAATAAAAATAAAAGGCGGGTTCTGGAGCTAAAGGAATGGCTTCCACCCATTTCTCACAAGAAGAGACCATTTGATAACGGTTTTTAAATAGTCTGCTGAATAAACTATAAAACTGCAGTTAGAAGCCACAGTAAAAGGTTGTGTGCTGCAACATGTTGGTCTGGACTGGCTGGAAGGAACTTATCCACTTTCACTCAATCCTTGATTAGGGAAAGCAGAAACATAGGAGAGTAATCAGGAATTGAGATGAATCGCCGATGAAGGGCCACCACTGGATATGGCGGCTCATGTAGGACATGCGCCACACCTGGAGTGGAGTGAAAGGTCAAAACAGGAAGATTTGACACCATTGATCATGACGGTGTCGCATGTGGCAGCAAGAAGCTTCCCCAGGTGCAGCGGCGAGTGAAATTCAATATTTACACACCACTCGTATGGATAGATTTCTTCTACTATCTTAAAGATCGGCGCTTGAAGAGGCTAATAGCGGGGTGCGTGTCAAACCTTGCTCACCGAAAAGCAGCAAATCAACTAGTTTTGGTGCTAACGAGTAAAAGCTAACTTGAAAGTGGGTTTCGTTGTTTGCTAATTGATTTTTTGCTTGTGCTTGTTTTGTTTTGGATGTAACTTTTGCGGCAGTCGATATGATTGGAGATTTGTTTGAAAATGGGCATTTAGTGAGCTGATGGTGCTGTAAGAGTTTTATTCTCTCTCTAAAATTGGACCAACATTTTCTTTGATAGGATCTTATCCACGGACCACAGCCATAGGTGTCTTTGTCTTTGTCTTTGCAAAAGGCCCTTTGGCCCACACCGGCTTGACGTGCGGATAGGAGCTGGTTGACGGTGGCTTTTATGGAGAATGATGCACAAATTGTTTGTGTGCGCGCGATTGAAGAGATCGGCTAATGATATCATAGATAGAGAAATCGATGGTTCTACCGATTAATAAGTCGATTTTTTTTTTATTTGTTTTAATGATTAAGAAAGTGATTATTAATAAATTTATGTATCTTTAATGATTATTAATGATTATTTGTTTTTAAAATGTTTAAAGGATGTTTAAAAAAAATCAAACTACAAATTGATTGATTCAAACTATCGGTGGAGGGACTCATCATAGATAAGTACGATACCAAAAGCTTTCTCATGGTGCTTTTAATGGTGTTATGGACCCTGGTTAGTGGTTTCAGCCATGAATTAACTCTGAATCAGCGGTGAGGTGACCCCCAACGTTATATGCACGGCTGTCTCGTCTACGTGACCCCATTGCTCTACACCTGATGGGCCATTGTCTGAAAGCTGATGGCATCGTTTGTTTGGTCATTAATCTTGACTTGTTTACTGAAGTATTTGCAGATTTGAGAGTATAGAAAATGATAAATGCATGTCTCTTTTCACATCATGCTTTAAACTAAGAATATGAAAAAGATTATAGTTTAGATGGTGCAATTCGTTCAGGCTGTTATGCACATCTAAATTATCAAAAAAACCTTTTATTTGTGCCAAGACTATCACCTTTCGTCACTCTATATCCATCTCTCTAGCTCATTAAATAAGACTGTAACCCTACCGTACACATTTTTCATGAGACACTTGTGCAATAGTGTAATGTTTAGTACAAATTCTAAATGGACAAGTAGCGTGCAGTCTGTTTAATAAAAAGATGACCCACCATCAAAACATGTAAATAAAAACCAATTCTTTTCAAGTAGAACCTATATTTTATAAATGATCTCTGCCAAACTTCTCTATTTTAAATATTAATAACCTATTACCTAGAATGATTGCATTTTTTTTAGGCGTAATTTGGATATAAAAATAGTTTCAATCCATCTCATCTTATCATTATAACTTTCTTAAATTTTTATAAAAAATATAATAAATAATTTAATTTTTTTAAATTTTAAAATAATAATAATATTAAAAAATAATATTTTCAACTTATCTAAAATTATCTAATTATCTATTATCTAATTATCTAAGATTTGGAGCCAAGAGTATCTGACCGTTTGTCTTATGCCGTGTACACCGCAAATTTTGACGGTTCTGTACTAGACATCCGTACACTTGCACAAGTTCCAAGTTGGCCATAGTATTAAATGGATGTATATAGATTTAATGCAATTCTTTTAAAGGCGCTGGTGTAAAATCTACTTTGATATAACTGACTGCAAGTCTGCAATCATTGTCTAAAAGTAGAGCAGTGTCACAACTATAGTATATGGTGTGCTACAATTCTTCCACTTGGACTGAAAATCCACAATGGCATCGCTTTATCAGCACCAAACTCTCGTCGTCAAAACTCTGGTTCTCTGTCAAGAATACATGTTCGTGGTCTTCAGACAGGGCAGCTGATGAAGCATCCAACTTAGCACGATGTGTACCTTCTTGTTGGCATACAAGAGATTGCCTATCCCCGTCGCATCCGCCAGCCGGTGCACATAATCTGCTATTACGGTGGATGTCAGTGGAGGTTTGTGCTAATGAACTGTCACCATAACGGTTGTTCAACCTTTGCCGAGTTATGATGGAACAGAGAAGCTGATACCACCTAGAAATAGCTTGCATTTCGTTCCTTTTCTTCTCTTCGGCCTCTCTTCTTTCTTCTTCCTCTACATATGCCTGGAGAACAGGTAACCGAGAAATTCAGGGTTTGAAACTTGGAATTCAGGGACCATTTGAAAGGACCTCATGATAAGTTTTCAGACAATCCAGGAAGCAATCGGAGCACAGGAAAATATATATATATATATATATATATATATATATATATATATATTAACAAGCATTTTTTAAGGTTTCCTTGTAAAATCATTTGTTTCAAGTCCAAAAAAGAAGAGGTTACTATCAAGCAGGATTCATAAATTTGAGATTGTTTAATCGAGCGCTACTTGGTAAATGGTTGTGGCGATATATCAAGGAACCAGACGCTTTATGGAAAATAGTAATCCAGAATAAATATGGTGGTTTAGGGGAGGGATGGTGTACTAGAGAAGTTGGAGGGGCTTATAGAATGGGGCTATGGAAACACATTAGAAGAGGATGGGAGGCCTTCAAGCATCATACTAGGTTTCAGTTGGGTTCGGGCTCCAAGATCAAATTCTGGAAGGATGTGTGGTGTGCCAATAGTGCTCTAAAAGATCTGTTTCCTATACTTTTTTTTATTGCAAGTGCCCAAGATGCCAAAGTGGCGGAGGTGATGGGAACATCAGGAAGGAATATTCATTGGAATATCAATTTCAACAGGGCGGCACAAGATTGGGAGATGGGGAGTTTAGTAGACTTTTTTAGTCTCGTGTATTCGAGTAGACCAAATATCCAGCATGAAGATGATTTGTGGTGGAACCCTGCAGTGAAAGGAGTGTTTGTTGTTCGTTCTTTTTATAAGGTTCTCACACATGGGCCTGAGATACAATTTCCTTGGAGAAGGCTTTGGCGACATAAGGCTCCTCTCAAAGCTTCTTTTTTTGTGTGGACAGCGTCTTTAGACAAGATTCTCACTACGGATAATTTGAGAAAAAGAAGGATAATCATTGCAGACTGGTGTTGTTTGTGTAAAAGAGGGGGTGAGTCGGTGAATCATCTACTTCTACATTGTGAGACAGCCAAGATTCTATGGGATGAGGTGTTTAATAGAATGGACATAGCGTGGGTTATGCCAGAAACTGTGTTGGATTTATTGGCTTGCTGGACATCTATTCGAGGTGAGCGTCAGATTAAAGCAGTGTGGAAGATGATCCCTATCTGCATTATGTGGTGTTTATGGCAGGAGCGCAATGAGAGGACATTTGAAGACAAAGAGAGATCTATGGAGGAGCTGAAAGTTTTATTTTTTAGGACTCTTTGTACTTGGGCTATTGCTGTGGATTTTAATGGCATGAACTAACATGAATTTTTAGTTTCTAATGCTCCTGCATAGACAGGGCATTCTTAGTGTGTAATATACTGTTTTGTGGATTAATAAAATTTGTTTACATATCAAAAATAAATAAATATTTTAGCAAATTGAATGCCAACAAATATGCAAACAAATCTGGATTAGTTTAGTTTATGAGAAAAGCTCATGCATGCTCAGTAATTCTATAAGAAGAAACGGAAAAGGAAAAGAATATTAATCACAACATACCAAAAATCCTAAAGTTTTAGGCCCTCTCAAGGGCAGTAACCCATATATAAAAGTGTGATATGTTTACCTCTAATATTGCATCCTTGAACTCAGCACACACCACAATACCATCAAAGATGGGATGTGAACGTCCATTTCTGAATTCAAAACCAACCATGGCAGGTGCATAATCAATCTCCAGTCTCTTGGCAACATAGAACACCCTCTGTAACCTCAAGTGCACTGTCCCAGGTGGAAGGCATTTCTCAGACCAAACTTCCACTTGACCCCGTTCATTCTAGGTTCCCAATACAGAAATCAGATGTAAGTGATACAGAAAAGCTGGAGAACCAAACAGAAATGGACCAGATTTATGAAACTGGTCCATGCAGAAATAGCCGTTTTGCAAGTCAAAAACTTAGATAACCGGATAAAGGTAGTAGGGAAGATATCCTACTACTAAATTCTCCATTCTATTAAAAACGTAGCTTTAGGTTTGCCACATGCGAACTGGTTGATGGCAAGACAACAGAAAGTCGTTAGAACAAATCTACATGCTTTAGATATTGTTATTGCACCAAGAACATAGACAACAGATAATTTTAATAAAAAATCAGATTTAAAACTGGTGCCTGGAAGGTAGGAAGAACATCTATCCTTGCTCAATAATGCCAAAATGCCAAGAGAGAAATACATGGCCAAAATAAGAGGAGATTTGGCACTGTGCAGTAAGGGCTGAGCCAGCAGGATTCAAACATGAGAAAGCAACCCATCATATTTTCCCTAGATACTGATGGCAGTTAAACCTTTACTCAAGGATTCTTATAAAGCTAATACTCCGAGAAAACCACAATTACAAAATAGAGACTGATCAATTCCCCAAAAGGCCATACTTCTGATATTCAAGTATTCTCCTTCTTTCAAAACTAAAAGCCACCGCCAGAGGTTCATACTCCAACACATATGGTAGATAACTAAACAATAAACATTTAAAAAAAAAAAAGGCCTAAAAGAAGTAGGCAATTGCAATGCAAGCTTGGAACATTGTCTGCATTTCTAGATACATCAACATTTATTGTCATTGAGTAAATAGTTTTGAGTTCATGTTTAAGAAAATGCACATCATCCAATCAGCTATTATAAAGGCATCGAATAACATTTTAACTCTGCTTTGATCAAACCATGCATGGCATGTCAAAACTTGCCTGCGTGCAATTGTCACCCAATCCAAACTAAAGACGAAAATAAACAGTAGTGTTAAGAATTAATGACTACCAATAAAACAGCAAATTTTACTTCAATATTAACTAGATGCCTTTTCCAGACCATCAGGACAATTACATATGAACCAAGGCGGTAATAATTCACCTTTGGCACGATGCCATTAACAGCACGAGGCAGATGCAATGCTTCCAGCTGCCACTTCCCATAAAGTTGAATTGTTCCTTCGTAATTACCACCACCACATTCATCATCCTCAGGATCAGATACTCTGGGAAGCCTTACAGAACGTTTCAACTCCTAGCCAGAGAGAATAAATAAACAAATATTTTAACCGAACAGAATAAAAAACCTGACAGAGTAACAATGGTAGAATCCTTTAAGCCAGAATCAACCTTCACAGGAAGTTCATGGGCTTTAACTTGCAGCCCTTCCCGTAGCCATCTTTCTTTTGTCTTTAGTGCTTGCACGCAACTACGTGGGTAAACCGGATGGCCAGAACAAAAGCCAAGAACAGGTGCCTTTGGATAAAGTACCTGATATTTAGTAAGCCATCTTTCAATGGCATAAAGTTGATGATTTCTGTAGGCCTGCAAATGTTAGAACAAGTTTTACTATGAAAAAAAAACACGGTTAAGAAATGTTACTACCATGTCAATACAACCCTAGCAATGCACTTTACCTGCTGATTAGTTGGAAGAGGCTCAGTTAATGCCCTAGTTTCCAACTCCATATCCTCAAGAGAGCTTCTGGTAGCAACAAAAGAATTGTTCACAGAAGATTCTATGTCAATCTTCTTGCCATACTCTTTCACGACTTCTAGGGTTGACTTTCCATGCAAGATGGCATCACCTGGAACAACATCCTGATTTGGATTACCCAACTCTCTAGATGTTTTTGCTTTCTCGTGTTCAGTTGAGCTCCCAATTTGTTGCTTATCCATCTGGACCATGCCTCCAGTGGCACCAGCCTCTAACTCTTTCAGTGGAGCCAATACTGCATCCCACCAAATTGAATTAACTCGCCGTGATGCTATCCTGTACCACTTCATACAATACCTGTAATATGCCCACAATATTACCACCTCCAGGTAATGAGATGATTACAACCTCTTTAAGCAATCAAAAATGAACAGAAAATAATTACAGCAACTGAAGTAAATAGATTAAAAAAGAATCTGATAATGCCGTTTGCATTCATTAGATGAAACACATGCCAAACATAAACATCACTTCACATAAATTGTCGTGTATTGCTTTTCAAAAACATCGTAACAACAGCAGTGAAGAATAATCCTTTATGGATCTCCATGTTCTACTGAAGGATCTCTAAACTTGAGTGTGGAGATCATTTGGTAGAATGTGTAGATTTACACGTACCTGTAATTAGAATATATCTATACCCATTCTGCAATATTTAAGAGAATTTGAAATTAAAAGGTAAATCTTACTTTAATTTGTTATTTACTTCTATGTTTCACTTTATCTTTATTTCTATTATATATATATAAATATTATAACTTATAAAAATATATATATTATATAATTTTTTGGCATGAGGCTTCACAATTATGAATCAAATAAATTGCTTATCTAACATAATACTGAAAGATGATACTATCTAGAAGGGTAGCCAGGTTACAACTGAATCAGAAAGTGACTCCATGCTACAACTACCAATGTCAGGAGGCAAAACCTGCGTGTCACGTCTTTAGCCCCTCGTCCAGCAAAAGCTACCACATATCTCAAAGATATTTTGCATGCAGCAGCCATAGCTTCAACCTTCTGCTCCCCATCAACAACTGCATTGACAACATCAACATGCACCCACTTTCCTGTCAAGTTTTCTCCACTGCAGTACACTTCTGCCCAATTTAAAGGAGACCCTACTTTTCTTGAGCCAACTGCCATAGAGATCCCCTGGGAAGAAGGAGATTCTTCACTTACAATTCTTTTCACTCTTTTCAGAGGAGAAGAAAAATCCATAGAATTACCATCTAAGTCTCTCGCATTTGACTGTATTTTGTTCTCCAGAGTCACACCTAATGTTGCAGCAAGAGCGATTTCCAACTGCCTCTCAAACTCAAGATCCCCTTTCCTCTTTGTTCCCTGGACTTTCTTGGTAAGGCATTCTTCAGAGGTATCATGTCCTGCCTCACAAGCTAATGAATCTGACATATTATTATCCAAGTCACCAGCAACAGAAGATCCTTCAGATTGAGTGATGTCACACGCAGAATAGCTGTCCCGGATTTTGCATGAAACCCTCTGAGAAGTTTCACAGATATTGTCTATTGCATTGCTTGAAAATGATTTAACGGGAGAAACAGAAGCCTTGTTTGGTCTAGCCACCATTAGAGTTGAACTTTTAAATATCCCCTTACTCAATCTGCTTGCATCTTGACTGAAAATTTCAGACTCACCAGCATCTGGTTTTAATGAGGCAACATCCAAAATGGACAAAAACCTGAAAATAAATGTATACCTTTTGCATGAAATATACCCTTCATATATCAAACTCAGCACAATAGATGAAGCTTTCTGGGAATCTATCCAGATAATAACGGTAAAGATAGAAAAGAAGTTAATCCAACAAGAACTTTTTTGTTTTTACTATATTGTTGAAAAGTGACCATCACTTGTCAAGAGATACAAATAATGTCATCCTTAGCTTTGAAAGGACTTGCAACAGAATAGAATCTCTATTATGTCCTAAACAACATTGGCTGTTTAATGAAGTTGAAGAACTAGTTGTAGTTTTGCAATAAACCTTGTATATATAATCCTGTGGCAGAAATGAAGAATTGAAAAGGAATATATAAGCCCGCAGGTAATAAGTCAACATATCTAGATCAAGAAAATCAGGAGCACATATTCCCTGCGGAATTTAATAGAAGGTTTAGCGTCACTGAGAGTCAAGAACGAGTAATTCAATTATTGGCTGTTGATAACTACTACAGGAATTGAAAACATAAAAAGGTTAAATTCATGAACTTTTTGTTACCTGCATCTTAACTTTTCTGCCACAAACAGAGCCATTGCAGAATTTAACAACACTGTACCCTCTACCTGTTTTTTTATAGGTAAAAATAACTTTATTAATGAGAATGAAATAGGCGTTTCCCAAGTACACAGGGCTGTACCCTCTACCTATTTTTATAGGAGAAGAGGTGTATTTGAGCTATAGTTCACTGGCTATCAACATCTTAACTTCAAGATTCCAATACCCAACAATATTCCTCACTGAATCTCAAACTCAGCTCTTCTGCATCTATAGTTTTTAAGAAATAATATATATATATATATTTATATATATATATATATAAATTAATTAGGTCTGAAACCATCTCAATAATGAAACTGAACTGCCAATTCTCAACCTCCTTAATTCCATATACATTGAGGTCAAAACAAAAAGGTGTATTATCCCACTGTGACAGTGCCTATTGCGAAAAATGATAAAACTACAATTAGTCTACAACTATTTTACAATTCTACTTAAAATAAAGGGTAGCTATGTAAAATTAAAATTATTATTTAATGAAGTGGCACGCCGCACAATTACATTGGTTGATTTAAAATGACTTGTAAAAGAGTTGTAAAAGAGCTGTAGGTGTATCATTACCCTTGCTAAATATAGAGAAGCACATATGTCGTCCAGATAAATGTATGCCAAGTAGATGTGACTATAATATTACTTATCAAAACAAAAAGATGTGACTATAATATTACATCCTTAATAGGCATGTGAGAATTCTTAAGAAGCTGAAGTAAAAAGGGCATATGTCTTAACATCTAAGGTGTATACGAGGAGAAAACTTCCTGTTTTAAGTCTTACCTCTTAATTCTTATATCATAGAAATATATCTCAATCAACAACTGAGAATGAGATAACCTTTTTTATAAGTAAAAATATTATATATATATATATATCAAAAGAAGTAACCAAGTACTGATGTATACAAGAGAATACCTTGCTCATAATAGAAAACCCCTAATAACCCAAAAAGCCCGTGAAAAACAACCCAAAATACACCAAGCCCAACCCCAGCCCCTTGTTTCCCGTAGAACTAAAACTCTGTCCAAAAACCCCACCCCAACCCCTTGTTTCCCGTCTTCACAATGCCCTCCCTTTAGACTTCCCTTTAGTTGAGCTACCACCCTTAGCATCGTAGTTGATTGCCGAAAAAAGATGTTGTAACTCCCTGCTTTTCTTGAAACTTGATTTGGTTTCAACCACGTGGCTTGCCTCGATCACAGTAATTAGTTCTTTAAAGTGGTCTTCACATCCTCCATGGGATAATTTAACTTAATTAAATCACTTTGGTTCATGTCTTGGTTGGTACTTTACCAAACTGTTTCTTCAAAACGTAAGAAGCATCATTACTAAGAAGTATCTGTATGAAGCTCTTCTAAACATTTAAGAAAGCTGGAGTTTATACTACACCATTACTAACTTAACGATGATAGCTTCTTCAAATCAATACCAAGACAGTCCATCACAAAACTATTCAATAACAAGTATCAAAATCTTCTAAATGCATCTTCTCTTCCATAATATGCAAATATTAAGAAAACGTTTTGAATCAAAAGAAACTTAGATCATTCACTAGTGTTATCGGGCAAACAGTGATCACCTCTCTGGTTACCATAAATCCTATTTGAATTGTTGATTTGACCCCAACATTGTTTAATGCAGGCTACAAAGACCTTCATGTCTTGATGAGCTGCTCTTATTTCAGAGAGCAAGAGATGATGAAATTAAGGTAGGTCAGCACAGAGGAGATTGTCCTATACATATATGTTATATGAATGTATGCATATTTGCATGTATCTTTTTTATTTTTATAAGTAAACGGTAGTATTAATAAGGATAGGCATAGCCCAAGTACAGAAGAAGGTATACAAGAGATAGACCCTCCAGGAATGTATGTATCTATGTATATATATCTGTTTAAAAATCTGTGTATGAATCCACGTGTGTAAATATACATATATAAACATGTATGTATGTATCCATAGTATGTGTGCATGTATGCAATAGGAAAAAACTAACGATCAAAACAAAAATAGGAGAAACAGTCCAGGTTAAAACCTGCATGCAGCAAAAGAGGAGAAAAATAATATATATTCATTCTTCAAACATGAAAACAATAAAAACAAGACCAACAAAAAGCATTTATATTAGAAAACAAAGAAATATTATTTATAGAAATGCCATACCGTGTTGTAAGATTCAAAGCTCTAAATAGTGCCACAGACAATGCAACAATCTGCAAGAGAACAAATGAACCAGTAACTTTTCCCTAGAACACTGAGAAATATGTATATCAGCTGAAATTCACTTCTTCCAACATCACAGTTAACCCAATCTGAATGGCATCTCCAATTCTGTAAAAGGTAGACTTCATCATATTTAAACATATCTCCCACTATCCAAGAGCACAGAAAAACAGATGAATCATTCAAGCAAAATACAGTTGAAAATTGTTCACAAAGACTATGCAAATAATTAATGATGCATCAGACCAAGTATCACATACGTTTACAAAGGATGAACTAAGAAATCTTTTTTTTTTTTTTGATAAGTAGGATGAACCAAGAAAGATGGAAGGTTCTTTTGAGATTTAGCTGAACTTCTATCCACCCCAGATGCCTAGCCAACTTTCTATATTCGTGTAACTTCTCCTCTAGGCACACTTTTGATTTCAAGATTGTTATGTACATTGAAATTGTTTGTTTGTTTCTTCTTCCTTATGTACTTCTCTTCAAGTAAGGCCATCACAAGAATTTAAATTGGACAACTCTCTAATTCATACTTCATGAGGACTTGCATTGATGGGATAAGTTGATGTGATCTAGCTCTCAGTTCGTGTGTGTGTGTGTATTTGATCGGATATATATATATAGGCATTACAATCTTACACAAAAATCTCAGAACGTCTTGGTCTGTTCTTCACCACTATATATAAGACTATAAGTATGATATTATACTTAACACTTTTTAGTTAGACAACATGAAAATATATATTAAGGGGGAATTACACTTTTTACCTACAAACTACCATCTATTTTTCACTTTGCACCCTAAACTACAAAAGCTTCAATTTGCACTCTAAATTATGGATATTTTTCACTTTGCAACCTCAGTTAAGATTTAACCGTTAAGATGAACAGAAAATTGGCCGCATGGCACAATCTTAATGGTCAATGTTAAATAGTGGGTGCAAAATAAAACCTTTTTTTGCTAAGTAAAAAAAAGCTTCTTGATGGAAAGAATAGGTATAACTAGTGTACACAAGACGTATACAAGAAAGGCACCTAAGCAGGGCAAAGTAAAACCTATTGGTAGTTTAGGGTGCAAATTTAAGTTTTTTGTAGTTTAGAGTGCAAAATGACAAACTGGTGGTATTTGTGAGTGAAAAGTGTAATTTCCCTTATATTAACTAAGCATGGTTCCACAACATTATTTACAACCGTTTGGTACTTTGTTGAGAAATGCAGCCAATAAAAATAAAATAAAATAAACAACCATAAAAATAAAATAAAAATAGTCCTGTATAGCTACTTGATCAAACTATATATAGGGAAGATTATAAATCAGAAAAAATAAATAAATAAATAAACTTTTCAAAAATATTCTAGCCATCAGAAATTAAGAAACTACCTCCTCTGGAGTCCCTTCACGAGTTTCGAGAGCAAAGGCCAAACCCAATCGAAAAGACCTCTCTGCACTGGTTGAGCTTCTAACATGGAAGTTATTTTGAAACTGCAAGTTTTATCCAAAGCATCAAACAAGATAGAACAAGTGACATGTCATGAAAGTACAACCAAAAACATCTTCCACTATGCAAGAAAAAGATATGTATAATCATTGAACAGAGGTATACCCAGTGGACAAGGGGATACAATGCAGTTGCTGTGAGTTGTGTGACCTTTGACGCGTTCAACAAGTGTTTTGGGAGAAGTGAAAGTAAAGAAGCCTGCCACAATGGTCAGATTTATTCATAAATAACAAACAGTTTCCCATTTCTACCATTTCCTCGAATACAAAATGAAACCTATAAGAGATGACTAATATTTAGAGAGAGAGAGAGGGAGGGAGGGAGAGAAGAAGAAACTTTTTTTTTTTTTTTGATAAGTGAGAGAGAAGAAAGAAACTAAACTTTTCTTTGATTTAGTGATAAGAAAAAGAGGAAGAGTTCTTAAGTACACCAACTGTGTTTTCCTAATATAACATGCAGAATACAACTGCTTGACTTAGGAGCAGTACTTCCAGTACACCCTTGAGGTGTAAAAAAATAAGAATAAACCCTTGACCGATACTTCATTACAACTAATATATGATGCAACATGTTGTGACCTATGGTACAAAATTCTAATGCAAAAACAACAATAATAAGAATAGCAGTAACAATAATACTGATAACAATTAGCAAGGTCCGCATCAGATTGTAACCGTAACATACAGTAAAATGAGAACAATAACATATGCAGATGGAAATGGAGTTCTAAGTGAACCTTCATGAAGGTTATAAGAATGACAATGACGTGTCAATCATTATAATCAAGGAGAACCAACCTGAATAAGGGGATCATCACAAGCGCTGTCAATTAATCTGCCCCGTGCTAGCAAACAAAGCAAATGAACCTTATGCACAAGCTCTGCCAGTTCCTGCATGCCGGGGGGCAGAAAACTTAACCTTTAGTATCAGAGTTTTCATGAGACAAATTCCATGTCTACAATGTTATTTAAGATGAGTGGTTCACCTTATCCTCAGCAGAAGCTCGACGAGCAGGTTTCCTTCTATTGGAATTTGGTGTCTCGCTAATTTCAATAGTAACAGGAAGATTGGTTGTGGAGTCCAAAAGGGGAATTGAACCATCTTCCCAATCCAAGTCATTCAATTCGTTCACATTTTCAGGGGAAGCATTCTGTATACTTCCCCCGTCAAGTCTCTCTTCTCCTGCAGTCTTTTGTAATGCATCTCTATTACAACCTTCAACCTCTGAAATATTCCATTTGTCCCTTGGATCCACATCTAGCTTGTCATTTCTATTTGGTCCAATCTCTGGCTGATATTAAATTGAAACAAAAAGAGCACAAACGGGTGTTAGTAGACCCTGAGAGAACATTCAATTTAGGTCAAGTCTCTAAACTGCACAAAAGGAAACCAAACTCCTAAGAATGAAGATGTACCACCGCACCCAATAGGCCAAAGATTCCATATGGGAATGGGATAGTATCAAATCAAATTGTTACTACCAAAATTTAAGAAACAAAAAAAGTTCATAGGACCAACCGTGTCTATTGAATCATGTCGGCGGGAGTTATTATCATGTTTCTCTTTCCCAGAACAGCTGCGCTTATTCGCACGCTTTAGAAGTCTGCCTACAGCTTCCTCTGATATGTCAGCAAGAGTTCCTGATATCAATACAAATGTTAATTACACTTCAATTACGAAGTATGTCTTCACAACCTTTGCCTGACATGCATTAGACATAGACTAATAAAAGCTTTAAGGGATAAATATACCACCATCATTAGGAAACTCTAAATGGCTTCTGCTTTCTGAATGATGCTGAGCTTTTTTATCATTGACCATTCCTGCCAAAATTTACCCCAAAAAAAAAGTAGGTAACAAAGTTACTGTATAAAGAGGCGAAAGAAATCCATGAAAATGTACACAAGTATCAATGCACATGCAGTTATCATTCCTTAAACCTTTGTTTCCTAATTAAAAAAATCATTTCTTAAAACCTTTATGTTTAACTGTCTAGTTGCCGAGATAGGAGAAGAAAATAAACTTATACTTTCCAACTCAAAAGCCCGACGGGATATGTTTGGGGGCAAAGATGAGAAATCTCATCTCATCTCTATCTCATCTCATCATTACATCTTTTTCAAATCTCCATATAAAATATAATAAGCAATTCAAATTTTTCAAATTCAAATTTAACTTTTTCCAATCCCAAAACAATAATAATATTAAAAAATAATATTTTAAACTTTCATCTTAACACTATTCATAAAATTTTTAAAAATTCTCATCTTATCTCATCTACCAAGCATAACCTAAATCTTTGGTTTTGTCTTGTTTCGGAGTCTCGATAGTGCAAATGTAAAACTTCAGTTTCACTTCATTCCCCACAATTTTTTTTCTTAGTCACCCTCGATAGCATTAAAAACTCAATAATGCCATAAAGCAATCTCAACCAAATCCGAAAGTTTTATCTCTTCGCACGAATCCAGCAATTATTTTACTCCCAAATCACTCCAGAATACAAGCATTATACATGGTTCGGATGCACAATAGTATAGGGAAATAAAAAAATAAAAAGTAACGTCTTTTTTGTTTTTAATCTCGAACTCATTCCTGGGGGAAGCCAATCGACCCTCGTTCAAGAAAACATAAGACAACAAATTGGTTCAGCTGAATTCGGCTTTCTTCACTTTCCGGAAACCAAACCAACAATAAACGTAAGTAAATATAAATTTCTCTGCAATTTCTTCTATTGTCCTTTATTTTAGCAGATCCCAGAGAAGAAAACACAAAGATATACTACATGGCTAGAGCCTAGGAAAGTAGGTACCTGGAGATTGTTTCTGTCGCTTCGACTCGGCCCTGGTTCGCATTTTTTGAGAGTTGTTCACAGAGAAGAGAGCTGTGGCGAGACAAGAAGCGCGCCTTAACAACAGTTATGTTATGCACAGGGGTTTTGCTACACAACCTCTTACTATTCATTCACACTCCACACTCCATATTTTTTAATATTTTTTAATATTTTTTTAAAAATTTTTTTTGAATTTATTTTTTTTTAAATATTTCAAATTTTTTATTTACTATTCATATAAAAATTATTTAATAAAAAAAATTTAAAAAAAAATTTAAAAAAAATTAGAGTGTGGAGTGTTGGAAGGTTGGGAAGATTTATTGTTATCGTAATACCTCGTTATTATTTATTATTTTATTATTATATTTCATTTATTTTTATTATTATTCATTATTATTTAATATTTTATTATTATTTTTTTACTACTACTCACAAAATATCTCAAAATACTTCTATTAAATGGAAGAGCGTCCACGTGAGGCAGTCCCCATCGTCTCTTGTGTGTAACGTATGGCATTATTTGCTTATAAAGATCATGCGTTACTGTCATTTATTTGGCAATTAAAGGTTGGCCTAGCCTTCAAGGCCAGTCGTATGGGGTGGGCTATATATAGCCCCCTCAATTAGTTTTTTAGATCATCTTAAATCTAAAAACTCTCTCTTTTTGTTTTCTCTTAAAATAATATTTAGGTTGTGGTTGTGTTGAGCATTATTCTAGTCTATACTACATAGTACATTTCGCTACTAAAAGGA
Source organism: Cyclocarya paliurus (assembly GCA_029856935.1). Taxonomy (NCBI): domain Eukaryota; kingdom Viridiplantae; phylum Streptophyta; class Magnoliopsida; order Fagales; family Juglandaceae; genus Cyclocarya; species Cyclocarya paliurus. Next base: position 37,965,452 of record CM056946.1, on the reverse strand, counting down.
AATGCTTAAAGTTTGCTAAACTGGATAAACTTGTGAAACAACTTAGTAAGTTGTACTTAAGGTATTTTTCCGTTATACTTTCTAACATTGATATCAGAGATATTTTTTAGTTGTTTCCAGTTTATATTTTTTCTTGCATATGCTTGAGATCTGGATGCCATTTTATTTATCCTTTTTTTTTTTTAAAAGTCCCATAAAAACTATTTTGTGAAGTGCGCAGCAATGGTGTTGCCACTTTTTTTTTCATATGGGTTAAGCATTACCTAGGTGCAGCGTGCACCATGGTGCCGCTACAAGCACGAGAGCGCTTCTCCACGAATTGTATCCCTTCTTTACGTATTGTTGTGAAATGGCATCCAAGAGTATAGTTATCAATTTAAACAAATGGAAGAAATTGGATGGGAAGAACTACGACATTTAGCATTGCAAGATCTAATATGTCTTAGATGAGTAATAAGTCTTGAAGGCCTTATCTCACTCTCTTACTGCGCCCAGAGAATGATACTTAAAACAACACAAGATAGATCATCTAGCCTATACTATATGGGCTAAGAAGAATCGGTGCGCGCGCATAATCATATTGAGCAACATGCACAATGATCTTATGTGTGAATTTGAAACCTATGACACTGCCCAAAGTATGTGGCAAGTTTTGAAGATGAAGTTTTGGGGAAGTTCAGCCACGATGTTACGTGGATTAACCATGAGGTTTGACTCCTATAAGATGCGTTTTGACCACACGATGAAGCAGCATCTTAGGGTTATATAGACCATGATCTGCGAATTTAGGACAACAGGAAGCAACCTGACTAATGAACAACAAGTCCAAATAGTGATATGATCACTATCGATTTTTTGGGAAAACATGAGCCAAAATTTGACGCATAATGAGAATATCAAGGACTTTAATTATGTCTCGCGTCACCTGGAGTTGGAGTGTTGGATCCCATCAAAAACTGCCCTACGACAAGGTCCTAGACAAGCTCCTAGCCATGCATGGACAACAAAGATCGGACCGCTTCCATGATCAAGGCTAGCCAAGGCCAACCAAGGGCCAAGACATATCACGGGCTACATTGACCATACAAGACCATATCATTTATTTATCTTTATTTATTTTATTTTATTATATTTCAAGGGACCTATTGGGGGTTTCCACTTTGTAATCTCTATAAATAGGACCCTTAGGCATTTCATTTTACATCTTTTGGCAAATTCCCTAAGTGGGTAGACTATTGTTCTTGAAATCACTTTTCGGTGCTTAGCACTTGGGCTACTTGGGTGAAATTCGTGAATCCCTAATAGAGGATCATCACCTTGAAATTCGTGAATAGGTGTGATTCAATCTATTTTATTTCATCATCGTGAAATTCGTGAATCGATGGTGAATTATCTATCAATCTTATGAGTATTATTTTTTGTTTCATTCCATTTGTCAATCTCTTGTCTATGTTTTCCATTCTATATTCAAAAATCCCAAAAATATATTGTTCTTATCTTTTCTAGTTGTTCTTATGTTTTCCATCTTGTTCATCTTTACTTGTTGCAAATCAAAGATATCCTAAGTCTCAATCTTAGTATTCTTTGGTTTCACAAAATATCCATAAAAACCATAAAGAGAGTCTTCATAGTCAATTGTTGAGTCCATTCATCCATTGTTCATAACTTTTCCATTGTTCATACATTGTCTTGCATCCTTCCATATCACAAACACAATCCATTCACCCATTTGATCTTTCCCACTCATATATTTTGGCCATCACATTATTTGTCTCATTTTCCATATTCATCATCTCCATAAAACTCTAGCCGAAACATTATATTTCTTATAAGCTCCACTTCCCAAAATTAGCCTTCCCTCACCCACACTTAACCTAGCCGAAACTTCCCTTATCCACCCATCTTTCCATAATTGCCACTTACCATAATTAGCCACCATCATACATAGGGGTGTAAATTTAAACCGGTAAACCGGACTGAACCGAACCGGACCGGTTTTACCGGTTTTGAATCGGTCTGGTCCGGAACCGATTTTTATAATTCATAAACCGGTTGGAATCGGTCCGGTTCCGGTTTTAAGATTTTTTAGACCGAACCGAACCGGTTGATAAAAAATATATAAAAAATAATATTTTATATATAAGTTTTATACAAAATTAAAATTATACAAAATATTTTATATATATTAATATATAAGTTTTATATATAATGTATAATTATATGTGAAATTTTTATATATAATTATATATCATATATGAAATAATTTCATATCATAATTTATAAAATATAACATAAAATGTTAATTTAAATATGAACATATGTAATTTGTTTGATCATATACTATTAATATAATTATATATAAGATAATGTTATTATAAAATAAAAGTTTAATCTTAAAAATGAAAATATAATTGATCATGTATTATATAGCTATACTACTTATAAAAAAAAATGTATTATATATCTATACTAAAATATAGTTTATCACTAATACTAATATATACTAATATAAAATTATACTAATATATAAGTTTATAACTTGTACTAATAATCTAATATAGACTATAGTTATAATTATATTAATAGTCTAATATAGATTAATAAAAGTATAATAGATTTTTTAAAACAGTTTTTTTTAAACATATTTTTAATGACAAAATGTCAAACTTACATTTAAAAAAAATCGGAAAACCGAACTGAACCGGACTGGAAACCGGTAAAACCGGAAATACCGGTTTAGGAGGGTAACCGGGACGTAATCGGTTTTGAAAAATACAAAACCGGTCATACCGGTTCGGTCCAAAATTTTATCTAAAACCGAACCGGACCGGACCGGTTACACCCCTAATCATACACCTTAGCCCTAGTCGAACCCTTGTCTTCTACAAACCCTAGCCATCCCTCAAGAGTCCCACTAGGCAACTTCCTTAACTTAGGGAAAGTTGACTCATTCCAATCAATCCCACAAATCCTACCAATCCCAAAACCATTCCTAAACTTTAGGAATCCTAATCACCTCATATCTATCTTTCATTCAATCTTACATTGACCTAGCCAAATCCCACATTTTCCATATTGGCCACTTACCTAAATTAGTCTTCTTCCACATTCCACCTAATCCTAGCCAAACACATATTCCCTCTTGATTCAAATTCAAATTCGGCCACTCTTGCCTTGTTTGAATTTGACCTAGCCATCCACCAATCTTTCCATACTAGTGTTTCCATAACTTGGAAACCCTAGTTGACCAAATCACACCACATAGCCGGCCACCACACTATCCAAAATCAAATCCCAAGATTTTAGAAAACTTTCCTAAACTCTTTCAACCTCCCAAGTTTGGCCAACCCTAGCCGCCCATCACCATCTTCCAAACCCTAAACCTTTCTTCCATCATCCAACTCTAAACCTAAACCCTAAAGTGACACCTACCCATATTTGATCCTACAATCAAGGGATCACAATAACCACTCTCATATTCGGCTAACCCTAGCCCCCTTCATCCAACTTAACCCTAGACTCCCACAAGATAATTCCTACCACTTAGGAATCCTTATCCCATCTTCCAATTAATCCAAATTCGAAATCCATCCCTTGCCTTAGTCAAACACCAACTTCTCAACAATTCTCATGCCTCTTACCATTTAGAATCAATCCTAGCCACCTTACCCATCATCCCAAACCTATCTTCCAAATCCAGATCCCTTGATTTAAGGAATTGCCAACCCATTGTCAATCCCTTAAACCTCCCCATCCCTACAATATCTCTATCCAACCAAGACTTACCTCAATAGCCAAAACCGAATCACAATCCCTCCAATCACTCAACTTCCCTAGAATCACTCCATTCCTAGAATTTCTCAAGTCAACCAAAGACTTTCCACCTCTTGCCATATTCAAATCATACCTCCCTTATCTTACCATAACCAAATCTCATCTTCCATATCCAATCCTTCAAATCACTCATTCCCTAAAATCATTCAAATCAATCAAAGACTATCATCCAATCTTGTCATATTCAAATCCCATCTTCCATCTCCAAATCCCTAAACTCAAGGAACAACCCCCAACCCATTCAAACACAACTCATCATCATCTTTAACCTAATCCCCATTTTTCCCAAAGTGACTCATCAATCAAGGAGTCCTAGTCTCATCCAACCACATCCTTCCATCCCTAACATCTCATCCTACACACCAAACCCTAGCCACCAAGCTCTAGCCTCATTCTTCCACATCATTCCCAAACCCTAGCAACTCATCTTATAAACCAACCCTGAGCCAACTCTTCTAATCTCGAAATCCTCCTTAGCCACCATACAAAACCCTAGCTACACTTCATCAAACCAATCCTAAACATCATCCAATTGGCCCCAACATCAAGGGAAACCTTCCATCCATTCCACATTGTATCAAACACTCATATTCATCCATTAGATCACTCGAACTCATCATCGTCATCATTCCATCACTTCAACAATAAACCTTCATCAACCTAGGAACCCATCATTCCCACCATACACGGCCATTATTGTCCAAAGACCAAACAAGTTGGCAAGGTCACTCGGTCACCATCATCACCCAAGACAAGCTCGTGGATTTAATGTTTAGGGACAAGACCGGGGTCCCTAACATGGAGGCTGAGCGCGTAGAGGCTGTTAAGCCCAAACATTCAACCTATATGGCTGAATTTGGTTCGCGCAAGGCATCTAGGTTTAAACGCAAGAAGTCCCAGATAGGGGTAGCTGGTGGACAAGTTAAGAAAGTGTCAGGAACTTCTCAGTGCAGCAAAAGGGGCAAGCGCGGGAAGAACAAGTCAAAATTAGAGTATTTCAATTGTGAAAAGAATGGTCACTTTGCTCGTAACTGCACTTAGCCGAAAAAGATACACTGACTTTTCTTGCATTGTTTTGGTAGCTAGCCACATGATGGTTGCTCATTCCTATCATGTGTGGACTGTTAGTTCAAGAGCGACCGAACACATAGCGCGAGATCGAGTCGGCTTTGTGGAGTATCGCTGGATTTCAGCTAGGAGTTGTGATATTAAGGTGAGGAATGGAGCTAGCGTGGAGGTGCTGGGATTTGGTACCTACAAGATGAACTTACGGGGTGACCGCACTCTATTTCTCCATAATGTGCTATACACTCCTGAGATTCGACGAAACTTCCTTTTGATAATTACTTTATTAAAACCTGGTTTTCATATTGTATTTGAAAACAATGGTGTTTCTTTTTATTTAGGTAATATGTTTTATGGTTATGTTTTTTTATTATACAGTTTTATGATATTGGATTTGGATTATTCAAATATAAATGAGTCTTTTTTTTTTGTTGCATCTGATAGGCAACAACAATGAATATTGTCTAATAGCTAGAGAAGGTCTAATAGGCAATTTCGCTAAGGTCATTTTGCCCACATGTGAATATTGTCTTATGGAAAAAATCAAGAGAAACCCATTTAGAAAAGCCACTAGGGCATCTTTCACATTACAATTAGTTCACTCAGACATCTATGGTCTAATGAGTGTGAGGGCAAGACATGGAAGTATCTACTTCATCACATTTATAGATAATTTTTCATATTATGGTCATGTTTACTTAATCTCCCATAAGTCTAAAACATTGGAGTGCTTTAAGTGATATCTCATAATGGTTGAGAATCAGTTAGACAAAAGTTTAAAAACTCTAAGAATTAACCGAGGACAAGAATATCTCTCTAAACAATTTAAAAGGCTCTGTGATGAAAAAAAAATCAAAAAACAGTTGACAATGCCAAGTATGTCGCAGCAAAACGGTGTGGCATAATTGAGAAATCGAATAGTATTTGAGATGATTAGGTCAATGATGGTGCAAACAAACCTACAAATTTCTTTTTGGGTGGATGCAATTTTGATTGCTGTCTATATTCTTAACCGAGTGCCCTCCAAATCAATACCTTCCACCCCATATGAACTATGGAACAGCAAGAAACCCAATTTGAGTAAATTGCAACCATATGATTCAACGAGTTTTGTTCACAATGTTTCTCATAAATAAGGGAAGTTAGGCCCTAGATGAAAAAAATGTATCTTTATAAGATACTCATAACACTCAAAATGGTATGTGCTAATAGATGAACAATCTGATGGAGCTGTTATTGATATTGAGTCACGAGATGTAGATTTCATAGAGGATGAGTTTCCAAGTAGAGGTGAGATTGATAGGAGTTTGGAATTCTATGAAATTGTAGATCAAGAGGAAAGCGCTCTAAGAGATTTAGTTGAGAATGACGAAGAAATTTCTAAAATTTCTACAAATTGTGAGAAATTGTGAGAGTGACATGTCTCCGAGTGGGAGCACACCACTTGTATATGAACCACAACAGCCTCAGTTGCGTAAAAGCACGTGTGAAAGTGTTCCTCATCGACGTTTTGAGATTGAAGGAAAAACTTTTATGGTAGATCCGTAAGATGATGATGAGCCTAGAATAATTTATGAGACTCTCTTGTTTTCTACTAAAAATAAGTATATAAAAGCACTAAAAGAAGAAATAGAGTCAATAAGGACAAATCAAGTTTTGAATCTGGTAGATTTACCTTTAGGGTGTAAGGCTATTATAAACAAATAGGTTCTAAAGGTCAAGCGCAAGTCCAATGAATCAATAGAAATGTACAAAACTCGCTTAGTAGCAAAATGATATATCCAATAGGAGGGTATAGACTATGGGGAAACTTTTTCACCCGTAGTGAGGTTTGCCTCAATTTGTCTAATTCTAGCTACAGTAACATACATGAATTTGAAACTCTACCAGATGGATTTTAAGACAACATTTCTTACTGGAGAACTAGATGAGGAAATCTATATGGATCAACCCACGAGCTTTTTGGTCAAAGGTCAAAAATCCAAAATGTGCAAGCTCAAACGATTTATATATGGCCTAAAGCATTTATCCAGACAATGGTATATCAGATTCCATTAAGTCATTCTCTTGAATGGGTTTACGATGATCACGGATAACCATTGTGTCTATGTCAAAAGGTATAAGAAGAGTTTCATTATGTTATAATTGTATGTTAACGACATACTGCTGGTTGGAAATGATAAAAAGTTGATAGTTGCTACAAAAAAGTGGCTATCCTTCAATTTTGAGATGAAAAATATGGGTGAGGTATAATTCATTATGGGAGTTCAGATCTATAGAGATCACTCAAATATATTTTTGTGTTTGTCCCAACAGACTTACATAAAGAAAGTTTTCGAGCGTTTCCAAATGAGTGAATGTAAACCCATTGACACCCTTATTGTAAGAAGCGAGAACTTGTCCAAAGAGCTGTGTCCTAAGACTCAAAGAGAAATGGAAAAGATAACCCGTGTCCCTTATGCTAATGTTGTTGATAGCCTGATGTATGTAATAATGTGTACTTGGCTAGACATATGCTATGCAGTTGGCTTGGTAAATATATTTCAATCTAACCTTGGACTAGCTCACTGGAAAGCAGTCAAGAAGATTATGAGACATCTCAATGGAACTGCGGATTATGTTTTGTGCTATCAAGGTTTGGATTTGCAGCTGAGAGGTTACAACGATGCTAATTGGGGAAGTGACCTAGATGAGCGTAAATCAACCACTGGGTATGTCTTTCTATTCATCAATGACGCTATTATATAGAGCAGTAAGAAACAATCTTGTATAGCTTTATCCACTATGGATGCAGAATACATAGATTGTTCAGTAACAGCTCAATAAGCTATTTGGTTATGGAGGTTCCTCAAACATTTATACATTGGCACGGGTACTTTAGATCCAATAATAAAGCCTATAGCAAGAGATGTAATATTTCCTTTGGGATGATTGCTGATCCATTAACAAAGCCTATGTTTTTTAGGCTCATGTTATGAATCTAGAACTGCGTAAATTGTAAATGTAATTTGTGTTTTAAGTGACATTGACATTGAGATGTAACATTTCTTTTGGGATATTAATACATCATAATTCAGTTTTTGTATTTGTAGTATTTTTTTTTAATACACAAACACAAGATATGTCAACAAACTTAGATCGGCTCACTCACATTAGCGATCGCCTTTAGCACTTGCGTAGCGAGTAGAGATTGGACATTAGGTCCCTAGTTACTTGTCCAAATGGATAAGTTAGTTGACACAAAGATATGTCGCCTTAGTAGGAGTTAAGATAAGGTCTATTGAGAGGACTATGCATGAGTCACCCCACCATCCATGTAGCCTATAGTTAACCAGATGCGAGATCCTTTTTTATGCCTTGGATGCGAGTAAATTGAAAAACTCGGAGTAAATGCTTAAGGAGCGGCTAGACTAATATCTGTATGGTGTTGATAAAGACATATGCTATTTGAGAAAGAGAAATCCACCGTAGCATGTGTTTCGTACTACATTTGCTTATTTGATCAAATGAGTAAGTGAGGAACCATAATGGTTTCCTTATTTCTCACTATGTGAGTCCCATATTTTTAAGTGTCATTTATTTACTTTTGACTATGTTATGAGATGGAGGTTGTGATGTCTGCTACTTTGGCATGCTATCTATAACTATGATTGATAAAGTCTAAAGAGGCATTGCTAAAAAGTGGTTCAACCAAAGTTGAATGACATGAAGGCAAATGGAAGACTATTCGGCATCGTATCATCAATGGTGTTTTCGGACGTCAAACTATGATGTTATACATTGGTAACAACTAAGGTTGTGAACATATCGAAATGATTTGAAGGTTGTCAAGCATTGTTATGAGTTTTATGAACTCAATAAGGCTCGAAAATGCTTGAGCTGATGCGATCGAATGAGTTTAGGACATGAGAAGACGTATTAAGGATGTTACTATGCTGGTATTCTCATTGAAAGATTTGGTGCAGTACTCCCACCTTTCTTTTATAAATGTGTTTGATGGTCGCACGACTTATTTACTTGTATGAACAAGATTGAGAATATTAGAAAGATACAGACCTAGGGTCATGCCCACTATGTGTGAGTGAGAGATGTTAAATGGAGGGGGCGCCCAAGTGAGGTAGTCCCCCTCCTCTCCTGTGTGTAACGCATGGCTTAAAAGCTTCTCTTTCAGGCCTTACCTTACCACCATTTATTTGGCAATTGAAAGCTGGCCTTTAAGGCCAGTAGTGTGGGGTGGGCTATATATAACACCCCTCAATTGGTTTTTTGGATTATCTGAAATACAAAAGCTCTATCTTTTTGTTCTCTCTTAAAATAATATTTAGGTCGTGGATGTGTTGAATGTTACTTTAGTCTATACTACGCAGTACACTTTACCACTAAGAGAAAACGCTTGAGGTTTTGCTAACCTGGATAAACTTGTGAAACAACTTAGTAAGCTGTGCTTTCTAACAACTTCACTACCTAAATGCAATCTAAAAATGTGTATCGGTATTAAAGGCGTAACCGGTCCGGTCCGGTCTAGTCCGGTTTTGGACAAAATCTTGGACCGAACTAGTATGACCGATTTTACATTTTTCAAAACCAATTACGCACTAGTTACTCTCCTAAACTGGTACTTTCAGTTTTCGGTCCAGTTTTTTGATTTTTTTAAAATGTAAAATTGACATTAGTATAATATTAGACTAATAGTATTAATATTAGACTATTAGTATAGCTATATAATACATGATCAATTACATTTTTATTTTTAAGGTTAAACTTTTATTTTCTAATAACATTATCTTATATATAATTATATTAATAGCATATGATCAAACAGATTACAAATGTTCATATTTAACATTAACATTTTATGTGATAATTTATAAACTATAATATAAAATTATTTCATATATGATATATAATTATATTATATATATAAAAATTTCATATATAATTATAAATTATATATAAAACTTATATATTAATATATATAAAAAATATTTTGTATAATTTTATTTTTGTATAAAACTTATATATAAAATTATTATTTTATATATATATTTTATCAACCAGTCCGGTTTGGTCCGGTTCGGACCAAAAAATTCTAAAACCGAAATCGGACCGGTTCCGGTCAGTTTATGAAATATAAGAATCGGTCCTGAATCGAACCGGTTCAAAACCGGTAAAACTAGTTCGGTCCAGTCCGGTTCGAACTGGTTTACTGGTTTTCAAATTTAAATTTACACCCCTAATCGATATTTATATAAACACGGATTAAACCTAAATGAACCAAGTCAAAAGCCAAAATAAATCAAGAAGTAGAGGTTGTCAACGTTAGAAGAAGAGGGTAGATAGATATATCTTTGTGATCAACATGGACTCATGGAGATAGAAAAAAAAAATTTCATCTTTTTTTAAATAAAGGACGATTTTACTAAATAATTTAAATTATAACAACCTTCTCTATTTAAAATAATATTGGTGGCCGGAATAAAATTTCTTAACAAGTCATTGAAATCTAATAAAACAAAAAAAAGTCAAAGAAATGTAAGTAAATTATAAAAAGCGAAGAAAGCTCCCATGTGGCCACTATGGAATCTTACCTTTACCTGACCACTATTTATTGTACATTTTTTTTAATAATTACATAAAAATAATTATATAAATTGACGTGATTTCATCTGATCTGTTATATTTATTTTATTATAGAAGTAACTTTACAATCTGATAAATCACATAAAATTATATCAATTTATGAGATTATTTTTATGTAATCACTTTGTGGCTAAAATATTTCCATTTTATTATTGTTAATTATTGTTTGTCTTGTTGCCTATATTCAAACTTAAAAGGAGTCATATAAACATTAATATTTGCATCAAGGATATTTTAAACAATTGCTCAAGATTATAAACTTATTGTATGCTCAACATGCATATGGACTTGCCACTAGGAGTTAAAATTAAGGAAATGTGATTTTTAAAGTGTAAATTAAGGGTTTAGTAATTCGGGGTAAAATTTTAAGAAAAAAGTTATAATTTTGAGATACAACTTAGAATTGCTCAAAAAATAAAATAAAATAAAATATTCTTTGTTCTTCCAATCAAATAATAAGCACGGGCTTGCTAAAAAAACCAAAGAGTTGTGTTATTTATAATTTCCTAAGAGACATTTTATGAATATTGTTTAATTGAAATATCATGAATAAAATAACAATAAAAATAAAATTAATTTTAATTCTAAATTTTTCCATATTTAATTATTTGATATATTTTTAAGTAAATTCCGTATCATCTCAGAGAGAGTGATCACCTCACCCTTGTCTATGACAAGAGTGAATATGAATTGTAAAACTTAGGGAATAAGATTTCTCTATAATAAATAAATAAAAACCAAAGAAGAATATTGCCATTGGCCGACCGCCACGTGACGACATTTGATAACGGCACTCCAAACCCAACGCACACGAGCAAATAAAAGCTCTTCCCATGCTTTTCCCCGAAAGAAGCCCTAGGCCCCAACCCCTTCCTTCTTCCTTCTGATTTTCTTCGCGGATCTCTCCATCTTCGCCCCCCTTCATAACCCTACAAATCTCACAGGTGTTTTGCTCTTTGCCCCCTCACCCAGTATCTCTTTCTATCTCTCTCTCCCTCTGTCTCTTTATCCGAAACCCTAATTGTTCCGTAATCGTTTTGCTTCATATTCGTCCACCTGGTTTTCGTGATAATCTCTAGGTATCTTTCTCCCTAACTTTTTACCTGTTACTGTGAGTTTTTAGGACTATTGATTTGTATTCTGGCTTTGATCTGTCGGATAGAGCGGTGTTCTGTGTTATTGAGCCCTAGATTTAAGTATGAGATCGGAAATTCAATGTCAAGGTGTCCCTGTTCTCTCTTTACCGTTGGAACTTTAGAAAAAGCTCCAGATTTGGTTTTTTAATGGAAGATAACTTTTTCCTTCGTGGTTAATGCTTGATCTGATTCTCTTTCTTACATATATGCATTCGTCTGTGTATATTTTCATATGCATGAGTACCACACGAATACATTCGTCTATGTGTTTGTCGCCTTCTGGTTTCAATTACCGCATCACAAGATAATGATGAAATACCCGTGTTCGATCTTTCAATGGCTTTTCTTATCCATTTATATTTGTTTAACGTTTGCTTTATTGTTGGATGCTGATAAAAAAGGGGAAAAGAAAATAAGAGAAAATTTTCTATCAATTCTTTTGTGTTGTTTTGATTTTCTGAACTTTAGAGTTGGGGTCGACTGAGCCAAAGTTGTATCTGGATTTTTATATTCCACTTTCTGTTTGGAACTTACCAGTGAATCGTGGTTGCATCGAAATATTTTGGGCTATGATTATGGTTTAGTTTTAGAATTATCTCTTCGCACTATTTGGTTGGCAATAGTTTACGGCTTTGTTTGGTTTGCACAACATGACTTCAGGATGAGATAACTTCCTAAACGAACAGTCCGTATAGACTAGGAAGTGATTTCTGGCTTGCATTACTGTACATGGGATGGATCCAATGAATGACTTGTTTGACCAATTCAGCTCCGGTCTAACTTCTGTACTTGTCATTAACTTCTCCTTGTCAAATTTTTTTACTATTATTTTTTTTTTCTGATAAGTTCTTTTTTACATGGCACACACTTGTGATAATAAGTGGTTAATTAAGTTTTGACAAATCTAAAATAGCTTTCAGGAGACAAATTAATTGTTAAGAAAATTGGTATGTTGCATAATGATCTTTACAGCATTTTATATTGATGCTATTTGTTTCTTCCTTTATTGATCCTGAAATTGCAGGTTCAAATTTCTCTCTACAAGAATATATAGTTCCATAGATATTATGGCTACTGCTTTGGATATGTCACTTGATGATCTTATAAAGAACAGAGGTTCCCGTGAGAGAGGTAGAGGACGAGGTAGGGCTCGCCGTGGCCGTGGACCAGGCAGGGCATCTAATGGAAGAATGCCTGGTCCAGTTCGTAGAGGTCCTCTCGGAGTGAATGCTCGGCCATCATCTAATACAATTGCCAAGGCAAGCTCAAAACTGTGGATGTCTATACATATGCTTGAGAATCTGACATGCTTAAACAACCCAAATACAAGAGGTTCTCTAGTTCAGAATTAGAGACTCAAAAACAAGAGGATCTATACTGTTATATTTATTCATGGAGAAGTTCATTATGACTCAGCCACTAAAGTACTCGCGCTCTGTTGCATCTGAACCATTATCTCTGCAATTTATATGTACTTGTGGGTTGTTGGGTTATGCATTGGGGGCTTTGCTACAGATCACGATGATTATGTGTGGAATCTCTATGATGGTGTCCATAAGTTATAATGCTACGTCCTAGCATTGTATGCAAAGGAGCTTCATTAGGTGAACTTTTGAAATGGAGCTCGCACCGGTAGCATAAAATAACTTAACACTTACTGGGGTTGAGTTCACTAGAACCATCAATGACTCATATTATATACTTTCAGTCACTTTTGTGTTTGATGAATGGTTCTTTTGACCGGGAGTTTGTGATGGACCTCTTGCTATGCGGGGAATGTCTTCAGTGAAAGATTCAGATATATCCTAGTTCATGGTTTTTTGCAAAGGAGCTTCCTTCATTTAACTTCAGAACTGGAGCTCTCAATCTTATCATAGCACAGGTTTATATGCAGTGGGTTAAATCCTTTACTCCCATCTACCATCCACTAGTTTAATTTACCGAATTCTGATTATGAGGTTGTTGAGTATGTTAACTGTAACTCAATTCTACTCTATTAGCAGTTTCTTTTATGTTTACTGGGAATTTTCTGATCTATTGAGCTTGAAGAATGGTGAGTCGTATATTCTGGTAATCAGCTGACGTGTCCTTTTTCCCATCTGGATTCTTTTTCTGTGTGCTTTCAATCAGTCTATCCGCAGAACCAGGACTTTTCCGTGGCAGCATGATCTGTTTGAAGAGAGCCTTAGAGCTGCAGGAATACCAGGGATAGAAATTGGCACAAAATTGTATGTTTCCAACTTGGATTACGGAGTAACTAATGAAGATATAAGGGTACAGATCAAGCCATACACTTTCATCTTAAGTGCTATCAAGCCATACACTTTCATTAAGGGCTATCTGTAGAGAAATTTTCTTGAAGTTCACTTGAAACTTGATGTGCAACTCAGGAACTGTTCTGCGAGATTGGAGACTTGAAACGATATGCGGTTCATTATGACAAAAGTGGTCGCCCAAGTGTGAGTATTTATGCAAATTACATGTCATTTTTTTGTGCTAAATTTGGAATAAGTATGGGATATCTTTAATATATAGCGGTACAAGAATTTTAGTCCTACTACTTGTCTATTGGCTGAGGGATGTTCATTTTGCATTTAGGTTTCCTGGCTTTTTGCAGACTGTTAGACTTCAATTCATAAGTTGGACCCATATTACATGACCAAGTTACCAACTCCTTTGAAATCAATATTTTCTGTAGGTTGGTGCAGAAAATTATATAATGACAAGACACAATCAATATTGTTGATGTTTCTATGAGAAGCTTATTTTATCAACAGTTCTAAATTGCATCTTTTTAATTATTCAAACAATGTCATTTCTGTATCTGCCTCCTTCCTTTGCCTGTCTGGGCTGCTAAGCCTTATTCCTTGATGATGCCACTGCTTACAATTCACTTTAACCCATCCTGATTTGGGTTGGTGCTGTGATTGGGTCAGCACACTCTCCCCAAGAGAAGCTGGAACTGAATGAAATTTCAATTAATAAGATTGGTGCCAAGCCTGTTCTTGAGAAAAGTAGCATTAATACCCCTTTGGAGTCCTTGACAGAAGTAGGATTGATGCCCTCTTATATAATGCAGACTTGCTTTCATCATTATCTTATTTGACTTTCATTATTGTATTAATGTTATTGGAAGTAGCCGAAAACCTAGTTACCTTAGTGAATATTATAGAGATGAAAGGATGTAAGAAAGAACAAGAACATTGTAGGCAACTATGTGTCCTATGATCAAGAACACTCATATTCATTTATTCAACTCATAGAGTAATAGAGTAGATTTTTTATTGGCTTTTAGAGCCTTCCTTAATCTGGCAGGAGCACAGACCCTAATTGGAGACCAAGATTTTCGAAATTGTGACTAGGAATGCAAGATGAAATTATGACTAGGAATGCAAGATGAAGGGTTTACATAAGTAGCTCTAAGACAGCTAAATTCATAGCCTTAGGTTGGGTTTGGATACATAGTTCAGATGAGATGAGATGAGATGAGATGTTTTGATAGTAGTTGAATAAAATATTGTTAGGATATATTTTTTAGTATTATTTTTATTTTGGGATTTGAAAAAGTTGAATTGTTTATTATATTTTTGTATGAGAATTTGAAAAAGTTGTAATAATTGAGATGAGATGAGATAAGAGTTTTGTGTAAGCAAACAGAGCCTTAGACTGTCTTCTCTGATTAAAATGTAGTTGCAATATCATGCTCACAGTGCGTATTACAAATATATATTTTTTTACCTGCTATTATCTCTTGGTCCAGTACAGTCCTTGGAATGCTTTACGCTTCCCATCTGATGCTTGCTGGTTTGCAACCCATAGCCTTTTCCATGTTATAAATAAAATATATGAAACAAGGGTAAGGGTATGTGGGATGATTTTTTTACGAGAGTAGGTTTGTCATGGGTCATGCCTCTTCGATTGGTGGACTTTCTCGCAAGTTGGCGAGGCATTCAGGGTAACTCACAGGTGGCGGCTATTTGGCATATGGTTCCTATCTACATGTGTTGGTGTATTTGGAGGGAAAGAAATGCAAGAAGTTTTGATGATTGTGAGAGAACAATGGAGGAACTAAAAATTTTCTTTTTTAAGTCTTTACTTTTATGGGTGGGAACCATTGTTTGTAATGGTCTCAATGTTCTTCTTTTGTCTGTACACCCTACCTAGATTCCTTCTCTTGTATACTACCTGTGTACTTGGGATTTTCTATTAATAAAATTACTATGATTACCTATCAAAAAAAAAAAATATGAAACAAACTCATAGCTTTTTCAGGCTGCTTAGCTTAGCTTTACCTTGGCTGTATTTTGTAATTTTTTTTGTAATTTTTTCATGGTTCCATTACTTAAGTCTTATGAGGTAATAGACTCTAATGGCTCGAACGTACATGATTTCCTTGTATCTTTAGACCCTCATGCATAAGTGTTGCTCTCGTATGTCCCGTATTCTTGGCTATGCCTATTTTAATAAAATTCTTATTTATTGATAAAAAAATAAGTCTTATGAGTCTATGCCTTCCAGTAAAATAATCATGATGAACCATAATGCATTCCTCGGTATTTGCTGAAAAGCACACTAGTTTCATTCGGTGCTGCAATAAATGCATCATGTTTCGCTAAGTATCATATATATGGTTTGTGTGATATACATCAGTTATATGGTTAACTTTGTTTGGTATTTCATCTTCATATGTTGATTGTGCTTATTTGTGATTGTTTATGGTACTTTATCAGACTTTTGTGATCATATATAATTAATTGGATAAATTGTAATTTTTTTTTTTGCTTGGTTACAGGGCTCGGCTGAAGTTGTGTATACCAGAAGAAGTGATGCATTTGCAGCTCTTAAGCGGTATAATAATGTTCTCTTGGATGGTAAACCCATGAGGATTGAAATTGTAGGTGCAAATCCAGAAATGCCTGTTTCAGCTCGTGTGAATGTGACTGGAGTAAATGGAAGGAGGAAGAGAACAGTTGTTATGACGTATGTTATTTATATGCCCTCTCTCAAGCTATCCTCATTCATCTGCAAGTATCTTTTGCATTTATTTTCCCCCCTTCTCCATCTCAACAACCTATCATACGATATCTATCAGTTTTGAATTTGTTTGCAGAAGTGACTGAAATTACATTACTAAGTTTTGAATTTGTCTTCTTTTTTTTTCCATGTTTAATGGTTTCTGAGTGGTTATCCAAGGATCAAGGATTGTTGTTTCAAATATTTTTCTTTAATGATCTCGGAGTTGGATATTTTCTTTTTATCCCCTGTTAGTGTTAATTGTGTTGTGTTATTGGAAATTGAGGAGAATTATCAAACATTCAATGATTTCTTAAAGATATTCTCCGTCCAGGTATTGTGGAGTTTGCTGTCTGAAGATCATATCACGTCTCTGAACTTGTTGATACTGTGTTGTAATTTTGTCTTGTACCATGTATATTTTGCACTCGAGGTGCTATTTTTTTTAAGTGGGCCACTATGAATAAAATTTTCCCTGGCTCTATAGTTGCATCTTTACATTTAGTGATTATGTTTTAACGCAGTTATAAGTACCTTATTGATGCTTTGAGTTATGCAGGCCTGGAGTTGGTCCGATTGGAGGCTCTGCTGCTGTTAACCGTGGCTCTGGGTAAATCTTTTGTTTGCTGCTACATTTTTCTGTCTTACATACCCGTTTTTGGCTGCTAATGTAACTGTGTTTCATAAATATCAAGATCATTTCATATTCTTTCATCTTATGTGACCGTCTAATTTACTTTTTATATGTCAGACCATTTTTCATACATTATTCTTGTATTCATTGCTCAAATTGGAAGGAATTATCATGTGTTAATGTTGCTTCTTGTTTAAGAACTATCTTAGAAATTTGTCTAGCTCAGCCAGGCCAATGTTCTCTGAAAAGAAAATAAGCCCTAGCCGAGCTGAGTGCCGGGATGTTAGCGAGTTTAAGTCGGATCAGTTGCAGCTAAACTTGAGTTTTGACCCTAACTCAGATGTCAGTCTACATGACCTTGTGCATATTCAAAGAATATATCATGGGGTATGTTGTTTGTGGTTGAAACTTCTCTCGACTAAAATGTGTGAAGAAGATTAGCTTAGCTGAAGTCAAGTGTGGAATTTTTGAGCTTTGCTTTGTGAAGTTGGGTCAAGTGTGACCTGGGCCTAAGCTTGATTGACTCCAACCAAGTTATTGTTTTCCACATGTGGCTGAGCTCAAATTGGGTCTTGAACCTGATTGAAGCTTTTTAATGGAGCCAGCTGGTTTTAGGACTAGACTTTATTCAGCAGTGTATTGCGATTGTGACCGAACCTGATTTATGTTGGGCATGGCGGATGCTTTGCTGGAATGGTTTTTAGTTTTTACTTTGTGCTTGTGCTTTTTTGGGTATATGTAGCAAAATGTCTGTGAGGAAAAGAATCTGTTCAAGATTAGAATTTTGAATGTCATAAAGAGTTGGGACTTAGTAAAGAGTCATGATCTTCATTGTTCACCCCTCATATTTTATCTTTGCATGGTAAGAGTTGTTGATATGGATGATCGGAACTCAGGTATGCTAAGATACTGTGTGCGCTGAAGATGGAAGTTTGTCATGCATAACAGCATAATGAGTGTGAAGGAATTATTCCAATTGTTGAGCTTCTTTTCTTGGAATAATAGCTGAGATGGGTCTCATTTTGATGTCAGTTATTTTCTTGCTGGCATCAAGTGTTTGGCTATTGCCATTCAGCATGTAGTATAGATACTTGCAACTAATTTACAGGTTTCTGTTTGTTCTTGTAGTCGAAACCGTCGTGGGGGTATGAGTGCTCGTGGCCGTGCTCGGGGTCAAGGTCAGGGTCCAGCTCGGGGTCGGGGTCGGGGTGGGGGCCGTGGCAGAGGCCGAGGCCGGGGCCGTGGTCGTGAAAATAATCAAGCTGTTGAGATGTCTGTTGATGATCTTAACGATGACCTGGATAGTTACCATGCTGAAGCCAAGCACACTTGAATCTTCAAGCTGTGAACTGCTCAGGAATTAAACTTATGAGTAGGAAAGTCAATATTAGCATATGTGAGCTGTACAAATTGTTTTATTTCTTTTGCGACTTACGTCCGTGTTGTTGCTTAATGCTTTAGATATTTGCATGCCCTGGCGTTAATGAAGCTGTATGACGATTCTAATTTAGGTAGTTAAATTTTTATGCTTCCTCTCGTTATTAATTACTATAAATTTTCAAGTTTTGGGTTATGAATGAATTTGAGTTTATTATTTACTGTTCCAAACGTGTGAGGTAGTTCCGAATGCTGTAACTGGGAAAAACTGAACAAGAATTGAAAGGGATGTGGTATTTGCTCGGGTGGATCTAGCATTTGTTAGATGTGTGATCTCAATATGATTTGTGATCTAGAAGTAGTTTGAATATGACTCACTAACCAAACATAGTTTTATGTTGGGGTTTTTATGAATATGAGAAAAGCTAGGGAGCGGTCGGGCTTATGAGAGACCCATACGGCCCTCTCTTACTCCGTCTTTGAGGAGATCCCAACCCAAACGAAATCCCACCCCTCATCCCAGCGCTCGACCCAAATGGTGAAGAAGTTCAACCCACACGGTGACGGAGCTCGACCCAGATGGTAATCTGTGTGTCTTTGAAATTCAATTTCTTCTTGGTGCTTTGATTTGTTGTATTTTTTTTTTTATCTTCTTTCCTATATGATGATTCGAGAGCTCAAGCAGACCAAAAATCACAAGCTTTGAGATGGGTTTTGCATTGCAGGGGGGAGGGGTTTCGGTTTCATAGGGGAGGGGAGGGGTTTCGTGTTTGGCCTGGTTATTCCAAACGAAATGCTATGAATTGCTCTCATAGAAAAGCTTGAGGACTGAGAACAAAGGACTGAGGAGAGTGTGAAAGATTAAACATACAAGTTGTTTAATTCTTGTTTAAATATGGAATCCTCTGATAAAAGGAAAAAAATTGGGATTGAACAAACTTAGGTGATTTTTACACGTTTGATTTTGCATTTTTCTTGTCCGTCCGGGAGTCTTCTGGATAATTCGGAGAAATGAGGAAGAAGCTTGGAGAGACGAAATGAGGAAAAGCTTGGTCTTGGAGAGACGAAATGGAGGAGTGCTGTGGTGATTCTGTGTTGAGGTCTAACTAATATATTGTGTTTTTTCCCAAGTACCACCTCAATGGAGGGCTGCTCTTTTATCTTTAATAGCCCGACCGTCCCACAGCACTTCTCCATGAATATTTACAGCTTCTCCATTTCGCTTGGGACATGACGTTGCACGTGAAATCAATGCTCGTTTGGATTGGCACGCAGGAGATTGCAAAGGTAGAAAAAAGACATGTACGTTATTATTTGATTTTATGAGTAATTAAGAAATAAAACATTACAGAATCAAAACTTCCCTACATACCAATTCAATAAAACCATATACAATAATATTAAAGCAATTCACGAGAATTCCGAGTTGGTAATTATTTTCCCCTTATGGCTGGTGAAACTGGGGTTATATAAATCATCGCGAAAATTCTTTTCTACAAGAGAGACGTACAAATGTGTACGAGAACCCAAAACAAATACGGACGCCTAATCTCTAACTTACAACAAAGACAAAAAATGAGCGGAGAAAAAATAATTGCTGTTATTGTGGCGCATGTGCTTCTCTTTTTGGATGCAGTTCTCCCGATTCATTCTTCTTCAAAAGCTTTTCAACCACTTCATCCCATTTGGTCCCTTCACCAGTGGACTTTGACTTGGTTTTTAAGGCATCTTCATTCTGACTCCCCGAAGACTCTGCTTCTTCGTTGTCCTGAGATGGTACCTCCTCCTCCTCCACAGGGGCGGTCGCGGCGTGAGGCACATTCAAACTGACAGCTCTTTCCAGAGCATCTTTGTGTTCTTTTTCAATGGTCTGCAACCTCTCTAGTTTCTGTATTTTTGGAGCAGTTGTTACCGTCTGGGGAATGCTTTCCCTCATTCTCTATAGGAAGAATGCTATATATAGTTAGTAACTTGTTCAAAAGACAACTGAAACACTAGTAGTCTAATGGTTAGCTTGACATTCTAGAGTAAAAGAGCAATAGAGGCACTAGCTTATCATCTCGGAGATACTCAACAAGTCCTGCGGAGTTTTATTAAGACTAAACTGTTAATGGCTGTCTATTGGATGCACAAGACAGCCATCAACAGCATGGCCAGCTAATTCTATCTGATGCAAAGTCCTTGGCTACTTCTATGATCAATAGTAAGGCAGAACATATAATCCAATAGACAGCCATCAACAGCATGGTCAACTAATTCTATCTGATGCAAAGTCCTTGGCTACTTCTATGATCAATAGTAAGGCAGAACATATAAAGAAAACTCATTAATCTTGAGTACTTCCAATCATATAAGCGGTGATAACTTGTTTGATCTGTCATATGTGCTACTTTGTTAACAGAATTAGATGAAGATTTCAAGACTTCTTTTTCTTCTCCCTAAAAAAAGTGGTAGAAGGATATTTTGGTGCCGTACATGACAAGGACACAAGTCTGTAAGATGTGTCTCAGACGTGCTAATCATTGAAACAGAGCTCAAGTTCATCAACCATCTTCATGCTAATAAACTAACATCTGATCATTAACTAGGAAAAAATTAATGGATCCATATCAATGAAATGAATTTGAATGGATCCATAGATAAATAAGAATAAGATCCTTCCTGGATTTGATTCTGCACTAGGAATTTTCCTGGATTACATTATGCACAGTTTTGACCGTGTACCCAAGGTTCACTCCCCAGGGATGGGTTTGAAGAGTCTTGCCTTGGTGAGGTTCCACATCATAGCCCCTAGGGATTGGCTCAAGTGGTAAAGGCCTTGGGCTTGGGAATACTCCCCCTAGGTCCAAGGTTCAAATCCCCTTGGGTGCAAACAATCTCTAGGGGCCACACCCCTGGTGAAAAACCAACGATTTAACTAGTTCCGTATAGGAAAACTTCCAAGGGTGCAGTGCATGGAACCGGGGTTTACTCTGCAGGGGTAGGTCCGAAGGGCCCTGCCTTGGAGATGTTCCCCGACATCAAAAAAAGAAGGAAAAGGTTCCACATCATCCAAGAAAAAAAAAACTCTCAAACTGCTTCCCAAAGCATACCGTTATATATTTTATTGTTTTTTGTTGTTTTCTTTTACTCTGTTGCTTATCAAAATTTCATGATCATGAAGGAATAGGGAACATGAATTTCAATAGTTTTTAAATAAAGAATTTAGCGCACAAATGACAACAATATGAGCAAAGAGTAAGAGAATGTCAATGGCTGCTTCTTACATACTTGTAGAGCCTTTTCTGCTTCTCTTTCTATCCAAACAATTCCATGATCAGATGTTGCATTACAGGACAAGACAATATGTTCAAATCTCCCTTCAACAGGAATGGCTGTTCTGACCTCTGGAGGAAACCTCCCACATCTGCAATATACCAAGTGATCGGGAACTCAAAACAAGAGCAACGATATTGCCCGAAATATGGTGCTACAGTCCCCAAAGAGGAGAAGAGTTAACAATGGTTAATACATATATTTGGAAACAGAAATTTGTGAAAATTTAACTGAACTCTAAACAGAATAATAGGGAGGCCTTCCTCATTCAACTTTTTCAAGGTTTACAAACTAGCAGGGTAAGCTCACTTTTAAAATTGGATTTGCATCGGACCACATAGTAAATTTCATAGCTCAGATGATTTACTTCTTTCATCAGATGCCAACCACATATAACCAGACATATCAATAGCATATTGTAAAACGTGCTCTAGAAGTAGAGGTTTTGATGTTGGCGGGGGAGGGGGGGGGGGATACATAGGCTTAAAGTGGCATGAGAACAATATGCATTGATACCTGAAACAATAGTCCAAGAGTTAAAGCTGCCAACCGCCTTCCCCATTTTCTTGTAAGAGGGGAAATCCCACCTTAAGGGACAAAATATAGATATCTAAATGTTAGGACTGGCTTCCATCCCAGTATGACATGAGTTGATTATGTGAAAATTAGATTTTTATTTTCATAGAAATCATGATCTTAAATGAAAATTATGAAAAATGTCAAAGTACGAATTTATTGATTGCTGTCATGGGTAAAAAAGACGCATGCAAGACAGGTTGAGTGCATTCGCCAAGAACATTGTTCAATCATAACCCTTATGACTACCATTACTCTCCTCAGCTGATTCTATGGCACACACAAATCATCGCTTTGCATAAAAAGGGTAAAATATCTACAATCCCTAATTAAAATATAAGATTAAAACTCCACTGTAGTTGAAGCCAATGGTACCTGCAAAATTTTCTCTCTACGATATGGTACATTCTTCCAGGTGCATAAAGTCTTCTTGGATCCTTAAGCTTTCTACCTTCTGGGATGAAGGTATCCCTCAAGCAAACCAAAAATAACAAGCACGGCAAACTGTCGAAAGCATCAAGGCCTGGATTAAGAGATTATCACTCCACTAACTTGACTACTCAGAATGGTTTATCTTTCAAAATATTGGGAGACGAATACTAACCAGAAGATAGACTTGAATATATCTTCCAAGGGTGTGGCTGTTCTTGGTAAGAAATCATCCTGGACAAGAATAATTTAAAGAGGTGGCACTCTCAGTCCAGTTGAATATGGCGATCTAAACTAAACCAAGTTAAAGAGAAGCAGGCAGTTTCAGGAGCAATAATTAAAGAGATTTATAAAAATTCTCAAACCAATTGTAATCAGAAGTTTTCAGAACGGAAATTAGCAGGAGATGCCAGTCATATACCCAAACTTTTGCATATAGAAGAGACGTGTTTCCTAACTGTTGGCTCCATTAATGATGGGAGTTTTATTGAAAAAGCATAAAAGGTTAACGCGCCAACAACATAGAGATAGAAACAGAGCATTACAATATAACAGACAAATATAGAAGCAATTTTACGAAAAAAGAAAATCGAAAATACTTGACCTGCAAGACGATGGAGTATATCACATCCGCATACTTGACAGCCAGATTGAGCGACATACACCTGGCGGGTGCAACCGCGTAGCAGCGGATCTTATTTCTCGGGATGCCGGCGAGGCGGTCCCTGTGGTTCACCACGATCACGGTCAAAAGAGCGGCCACTCCAGAGCCGAGCGAATGACCGGTGAAAATCATATTGTAGTCGCAGCCAGTCTCTACCCAGAGCCGGCTGAGGGTGTCGGACTCCTCGTTGAGAATCCAGATCGCCGAATTCAAGAGGCCGTGGTGGACGTAGCCGCCGTCGAACATCTGCATACCCAAGCGGTTGTCCAAAAGAAGCTTGTAGTCGCTCTCTTTGGAGAGATTAAGGCCACGGATGGCGAGGACGATCTCGTGGCGGTCCCGGTCGCAGTAAATGAGGTAAGGGGGAGCATTGCCAAGGGTTTCCTCGTAGGTGACGCGCTTGACGACCCAGTCAGGGTTGAGTCGGTAGCCGCCGGAGGGGGGGAACTGGGGGTTGCGGAGGTCAGGCTCGTAAACGGCGAGGATCAGGCGGCAGATGCGGGGCACAAGCTCGAACTCCTCAGGTGTAGCTAAAGTCCAGGTGGCGCTATCGTCGGAACCGACGTAGGTGCAGCGCTTCCAGGCCCAACGGGTGCAGCCGAGTAAAAGCACGCATTCGACACCACATGAGAAGGACATTTCTTTCTGGATTGTTCGGTTCAATTCAGAAATCTAAGCGAGAAAAAGACGAAGGAAGGAAAGAAAAGGGATTGTACGAATTGTATGTGTGTATATATATAGACAGAGAATTTGACGTGGGAGAGGGGAGGAGGCTGCGGAGCTAAAGCCAAGTTATGTGGGCGGCGTTAAAGTGACTGACACTCAAGTGCGTGCCTAATGCCTTTGTTCTTTTGGTTGATGGATTGAGGAGAGGAATGAATCAATGAATGAGGGCATCCACATTGGCTTGGCTAAATGGAAGAATTAGTTAAAATTTAGATGATTGATGTCAAAAACACTCCACATTGGATTGGCCAAATCTAAAATAAAATAGACTTTTGCTATAGTGATTGGCCAAAGATGAAGAATCACTATTGATTCACCAAACATTAAAATATTAATTTCTCATTTCAAGAAAACATTAAAATATTAGTTTCTCACTCCAATAAAAATACTATTTAGTTTGTAATTAAGAAATTTAGATAAAATTTTAGATGGGTTTAATCAATATTTTTTATTATTAACATTAAATAACTTTTAAAAATATTAATTTTTTAATATTAATTTAATTAAAATATAATTATTATTAATATTCAATTGGTAGAATTATAAATTGTGATACAAATAAATTAAATAAAAAAAGTATTAATTTAATAATATTTTATTATTATATAGAGAGTAAATGGCTAATCCAATGTGGGGATTGAATGTAAATAGAATAAGCAAATGTAAAAAGGTGTGATATTGGCTAAAATTTAGAGATGCATTTGGCCAAGCCAATGCTAGTGCTCTGAACCCCGTTTCTGAGCACATCTCCGTTATTTGTTTTTCTTTTTAATATTTATTATTTGCCTACTTTATTACACCTAAAACGGTGGGGGGATTCTCAATGTATGCCTTGCCTGCCTGCGTGTTGTTTATATCTTCTGACAACGATTAATAAAAAACAATGTAAATTAAGAAATGCCAAGGCCACTTTGACAAGGAATGTGGCATGCCACCTGTCTAAGTTCTACCTGTCTTGCTCCTTGCTCTCAACACAAAACATGTGAAGGAGAGAGGCTTTTCACTTTTGCCTCCCAATGCCAACCCACGTTACTACTTCGCCTTGGAAATCTCTCTCTTTCAGGTGTTACCTAATGAATTCTCTTTCGAAAGAAGGAAGAAAAAGAAACCGAGTGTTTCAACGAAGTCGGGCAGAACGTTCTATTCACAGAACATTCCCCATAGAATTTACAGTGGAAATTTTGTCAAACCGCGTATAATGCGCGGACAAGTCGGGTTTCATTGGCGATAGGAAGAAAGATGGAAAGTACGTGACTGATTCGGGGCTGGAGATTTGAGAATCTTCTCCGCCTTGTTTCTCACCTTATTAAACAGAAGAAAGAAGTCAATCCCAGAAATAGCCAGCTACCTAGAGTTGCTCTGTGGCTTGATGTTTCCGTCTCTTGCTGCTCCTTGTTAATATAAAGACAAAGCACTTCTGAAAATACTCTCCTTATTTAATTCCAACCGTCCAGTACTTCCTGAGTTTGTTCTTTCCAGTTAACGTTTATAAATAATCTACAACCTGACAGCTTTAGTTTGGTAAATAAAATAATTCCATCTTCTGATTGAATATTATAAGTTTATTTTTGTCCAACCTTACCATAGTCAACGACTGATCAAAATATTGTTGTTTTTTATTGCATTGCAAGGGATATACAAGGATTTTATATATGTATGTAGAACAACAACCCAACTCTGTATTCTTAAAAGAAAAAATCTATTCATAAGCCTCCAGACCACATACCACAATTTTTTTATTTTTTATTTTTTTATTTTTCTTATTAAATGTGTATTATATGGATAATGAATAAAAAAATATAAATATTTTAACAAGAATAAAAAAAAAAATTGAAAAAAAAATAAAAAACAATTTGGTGTGTGGGCTTATGCGTAGAAATGCTCTTCTTAAAAAAAATAGAGAAATTAGAATCCAAGTCCAAGAAGATACGGATCAATGTAATCTTCTTGTGCCTAAGATATTACCATTGTTGCAGTAGCTAGAGTTTAAAAGGAGCATTTGGATCAACCTATTCTTCTTGTGCCCAAGATTTTACCATTTTTAGAGCGACTGGAGTATAAAAGGGGCATTATAAAAAAGTTACGAGACTTTGAAGTTTTGATAGCTAGGACTTGTACAAGCTTACCATATTGATGTTATCATCTAAGTTAGTCATATCTGTGCCAGGTGACCCCCAGTCTTCAGCCATTGGCCATTTGTGAATGACAACCGATAACAGAAGAGCATTTTGTCCCAAGTGAATGGCATGAACTCACTACAAACAATAATTGATTTGATCTTGTGACAAGGAACTAATGCTAAAGGTCTCTTAAAAAGTTTATAGCATGGGTTAGGAGTTGTGTGTAACGTGTTTTATCTTCTAAAATTTGTAGTATAATCATGCTCCATATTGATCATCACAACTTGGTACAAGAGAAACATCCAGTAGGCCAGTATACCAAGAAGAGCTAAAGAAAAGAAGGTGAACTCCACCAGCAATATGTTCGCTTTACAAGCAATCAGTAACAGACAATTAGGAAACACATTCTTAAAATATATTTGATAGAAGAGCGTGATCATGACAGACTGATTACAAACCCCACAGGATAATATGTATAAATTCTTCATCTACGAATCTTAAATTTATAGTTCTCTATTCCAAAAGTGTAATGCAAGCAAATACCATAATGTACCAACAATTCGACCCACAGATAAAGAGCCACCACGTATTCTTTTCTATCGTAACCGATATCATTATATATAACTATCCATTGTAACTTACTTTAAATTCTATTTCTGGGTTAGAACCTGTAATCTTTCAGCTAATCCGGTTGTAGAGAAACATCCCAGCCTCAGTGCCTCACAACCCCATGAACCCGCTCTAACATTCAATGTTTCAAAAGTTAAAACATATAAAAGATCCTTAAAACGAGTCTACTGTTTCATGTATAATAATAATTTAACCTTTTATGCACATTTTTTCAATTAAACAACCATGTTTGATCAGATTGGCAGCTAATTCTAAAAGAACGGGGATCAGAAAAATATCACTGTCAGCATTATTCAGTAGCAGAGATAATGTTAAAGGAAACATCTTCCCTTTTAGCGGGGACCAGGATTTTATCAAGAAAAATTCTATACATCATCCCCACACATTGCACACCACACTTTTTTTTCTTACACTAAATGTGTAGGATGATAAGTAGAAGAATTCAATTAGTTTAAGAAGAATAAAACCATAAAAAATTAAAAAAAAATAAAAATGTAGTGTGTATGGAGGATGAGTAGCAAAACTCTTTTATCAATCACATGGACATGGCATATCTTCAAAAGTGGAAAACACAAAGGAAAATGATATAAGAACATGCATATGATGAAAAAATGATATAAGCACCATAAACATGCATATGATGTAACTTCAAAAGATGAAAAAATAAATAATAAACATCTAAGGACTTTACAAGATGCAGTTACTTTTCCTAACTTTGTACTTATCAAAAAACAAAATTGCTTTGTAATTCAGGCACTTGTTACTGGAGGCAATAGCAATAAATCCTTTTTTTTTATCAGTAAAAGATAGATATTATATATATGAATGAAATAGGCAGAACCCTTGTACACAGGAAGTATACCTAAGCACACCTAATTACATTCTAAAAGCGATAAATTAAAGACAGAAATTCCTGAACATTATCCCCGTTTAATACAATAGTGGAAAACCAACACATTAGAGTGTGGAGAAAAAAATTCTTCAACTCGGTCAATGTGCGTTCCTTATCTTCAAAACAGCGAGCATTCCTTTCCGTCCAAATGCACCACATAATACCCAACGGGATCATCTTCCACACTGCTGCCACTTGATGACAGCCTTGCATCTTTGACCAACAACCCAACAATTCCACCACCTTCCTAGGCATAACCAGCAATAGCAATAAATCCTATAACTTCATAGCACTAGAACTCAAACAAGTGCCCAAAGCGCATTATTCAAATAGTAAACAGTGGACTATTTCATAGTGCGCAGAAAGACAGCTAAATGGCTAGACCTGCTCAGAAGGCTGAATCCAAATTCTCTCAGTCCCCCGTCGAGTTGGAGTAGTCTCACATCGATAACTCTGTTTAGTCTCCATTGAATAATAGTAACTGACAGAATCAGAATGATAATAAATCTTATCTGCAAAACTGGAAGTTTCTCCTTCCGCTGAAACCAAGAATGAGGTACAGCCAAGAAATAAAGCTTGACATCCCAATGTACGTGTCTTCACCCAAATCTGTGATAACCAGTTGAATTTAAAAACTTCAAAGCAGTTAGAAGGACACACCAACCAGAGCTCCCCGTGAGACTCAATCATATGAGCCCTAGACCAAAATGAGGCCTCAGGAATTGATATATTCAGAAAACTCCATTCACAGCTTGCAAGATCAAAGGCCCCCAACACTCCTCCACTAAAGACACAATAAAAAGTTCCATTACTGTAAACCACGTCCTCAACTGCCTTCCCAATACCATACGACTCATATGTTGTCCATTTAAGGTCGCTAGGCTGACACACGTGTATGTAGATTTTTATACTGTCTTTGGAACTTTGTATTGCAAAGCAAAAACAATCGGGAGAAGATGGAACAGAAGAGAATGTAGTTCGATTGAAGTTGATGTTAAGATCGGGTAGTTTGATTATACTGTTGGTATAAGGATTGTAGAAGAACGACAAGTTAGATTTCTGTAGAAGCAACCAGCCATGTTTTGAAGCACATATGGCTGCACCATATAAATCCCTAAACCCTTCTCTCTCAAATTTGTTACGGGTAACATGACTCCATTTGGCAGTTAGGAGGGAGAAGCTGCATAAACTGTAGACATTTTCATCCATAGCCCAACAGTGTCCCATTATCCATGGTGATTTGACAAGTGGAAGCCCCTGAATTTCTCGCCAATTCTTACAGGCAGCACGAAATGATACATGGTCAACAATATCAAGTTGTCTGGCAATTATATCTAAAATTTCAATGGGAAGATCAGACCATGGCCTACACTCTATTCCATTGTCCTCAAAACCATTTGTGTGCCTCTGTCCATCGGTTATCATTGCCATATCTCTTGAATTATCCTTCAAAAGACTCACTCAATCCAATTAGCCCGATTAATCAGTACCCAAAATATTACAACACACCTTCCCCCTCAATCAAATTCAAGTGCCTGTACGTCAATCAAAAGTGCAGTGTAAGGAATAAAAACTGCAAAAGACAACAAAAGAAAAAAAAAAAAAAATTATCATAACAGCTACGGTTACAATTAGCACTGCACACTAACTAACACACCAATGCTATTGCTTTGAACCATATTGTCACGGGTGCTTGGGCAAGGCCTTGAAGAGGTGGAGAAGGTTGCTGGGTTGCTAAGGGAAGGAAGCAACGAGAATAACTGTCATGAAGGGGGTTAGTGAAACGGTGAGTTTTGTAGAAAAGGGAGTGACCATTTTGTGTGTTGCTTCGTACGTTTTGGGGTGAAGGGGTTCATTTGAAACAGTTCTTTTTGTAATAAGACTGTGTTGAGTTGATTGTTTTAATTTGCGTTTTGGTTGTTTTAGCTAGCGTTTTGCATTAAACGGTGTGTTTTGATGTTCTGGGATTCATTTATGCGAGTTTATAAGCAGAGGTGGTGATCCTTGAGGTCATCAAAGAATACTAATACAAATTTGTTGAGATGAGGCTTGAAGACATGATTAATCAAACCTTGGATCTTGTACACTTGAGAACAGTTTTAACTGTTTTACAGTAGCATAAATTGTTTGCAAAAAGATCTAAATGCCGGTTTGGGGTGACTGAGGTGGACTATTTGGGCCATATTATTTCTGGGAATGGAGTAAGGGCAGATCCAACAAAGATTGCATCCATGCTTGACTGGTCTATGCCTAAACAGTGAATGCACTAAGGGGTTTTTTAGGCCTTACTAGTTACTATCGTAAGTTCATAAGAAACTATGGATCCATAGCTGCTCCATTAACTGTGTTATTAAAAAAGCATTCTTTCTTGTGGTCTAGTGAAGGTGATGAGGCTTTTAAACATTTGAAAGTTGTTGTAGCTCAGCCTCCTGTATTGAGATTACCAGACTTCTCTAAATAATTCACAATAGAGTGTGATGCATCAAGGGTGGAGCTGGGGGCTGTATTGATGCAAGATGGCCAACCTATAGCCTTCTTTAGTAAGGCTCTTAAAGGTAAAGCATTACTTTTATCAACATATGAGAAGGAATTTTTAGCACTGGTTTGTGCAGTTGAGAAGTGGAGGTCATACCTGCTGGGTCAGACTTTTAAGATCAAAACTGACCAGCAGGCCTTGAAATATTTGTTAGAACAGAAAGTTGCTACTGAGGCTCAACAAAAGTGGATTTCTAAGCTTATGGGTTATGATTTTCAAGTTGAGTATACGAGGGACATAGATAATAAGGTAGCTGATGCACTCTCAAGGAAGATGGAAGATGATTCAGCTACATTGGCCCTTATATCATTTCCTACACCTATGTGGCTGGAAGAATTGAAGTAAAGTTATGCTTTTTCTGATGACATTAGTAATCTTGTTGTTGCATTGCAGCAAGGGAAGCAGGCTCCTAAAGAGTATTCTCTCCAGCAAGGTCTTCTCTTCAAGAAGGGTTAATTGGTGATACTTCCTTCATCACCATTTCAGCAAAAGGTATTGCAGCACATCCATCATTTTTTTTATAAGTAAATAAATATTATTAATCAACAAATAGGCATAGTCCAGTACAAATACAGAAAGTATGCCCTATCTAAGTAAGTGTAATAGAGACACGAAAATCATGTAAATCCATGCCATCAAAACGAAGAGCAGTGGCCCAAATACATAAGAGTTCTAATAAAAAAAACTTTTAGTTCCTCTAGCGATCTCTCATTGTCTTCAAAAGTCTGTTCATTGCGCTCCTGCCACATGACACATATGGGGACCATCTTCCACACAGCTGTAATATGTTGAATACCTCTTAGATTTGTCCAGCTGGCCAGAACTGCCACCACTATCTCGGGCATCACCCAAGCCAAGTCTAGTCTACTAAATACTTCATTCCATAACACCCTAGTTGTCTCACAACGTAAAAGGAGGTGGTCCACCTACTCACCTCCTTTCCTACACATACAACACCAATCTGCAATGAGCACCCTCTGTTTCCTCAAATTATCGGTTGTGAGGATCTTACCCAATGAAGTTGTCCACGCGAAGAAGGCTGCTTTGGGTGGTGCCTTATGTCTCCATAGCCTTCTCCATGGAAACTGGATATTGGGCCCTTGTGTGAGGGACTTGTAGTAAGAGTGAACCAAGAAAGAGCCTTTACCTGCTTGTGTCCACCACAACCTATCTTCCTACTGGTTGCTTGGTTTTATAGAGTATAAGAGGCTGAAAAATTCTTCAAAAATGCTCATTTCCCAGTCTTGTGCCCCCCTGGATTTGCTCCCCCGTTATCACCGTGACTTCAGCCACTGAAGCATCTTTGGCACTTGCAAACTGGAAAAGTGAAGGAAATACATCCTGTAGAGCACTGTTATCACACCAGATATCACTCCAAAATTTAATCTTGGAACCCACTCCCACAAGAAATCTAGTTTTGTATAGTGAATACCTCCCATCCTCTTCTTATATGTTTCCACAACCCCACTCCGTAAGCTCCTCTCACTTCTTTAGTGCACCATCCCCCCCAATAATCCTCCATATTTGCTCTCAACCACCAGCTTCCATAGGGCTTCGGGTTCCTTATTGTATCTTCAAAACCATTTGCCAAGTAACGCCCTATTAAAAATTCTCAAGTTTCTAATACCCAATCCACCATTGGAGATAGGGTGACATGCCTTCTCCCACTTGATGAGGTGGAATTTGAACTCCTCCCCCACACCACTCCACAAGAAGTCATGTTGAAGTTTCTCAATTCGAACCGCCACGCTTGCCGAGATAGGGAAAAGAGATAAAAATAAGTAGGTAAATTAGATAATGTACTCTTAATCAAGGGGTTTTGGGGTGAAGGAGTTTAATGAAACGGTTCGTTTTGGGGTGAAGGGGTTTGATGAAACGGTTCATTTTGTAATAGACTGTGTTGAGTTGATTGTTTTAGTTTGCGTTTTGGTTGTTTTAGCTAGCATTTTGCATTAAACGGTGTGTTTTGATGTTCTAGGATTCATTTCTGCGAGTTTATAAGCAGAGGTAGTGATCCTTGAGGAAATCAATCTGTGAAGTCAGTTCTTGGAGTTTCTTGGACGTTGAGAATTCCTCGAAAATTCTCTACAAGATTTGCAATGAAATCTTGGTCATTTGGTATCTTCTTTGTGTCCATAGTTCAACGTGAATTCTTGTTACTTTCTGGGCTCTGTGTCTGGTTTGAGTTGCAGGTAAGTATCAAGAACCTCACACATATTGAAATTAAAAATCCAAACCTATCACTTCATCTTATATAGAAAACCTTAGTTAGGATGGGAAAGACTATTACCGCCCCAAAACCAAGAGAACCCTTATTCACTACTAAAATCGAGTAAGAGAAGCTGTGCCTATTATCAAAAGCAACGACGATTACACACACAGATCACTATATAACAATTACGGACACAAAATCGTAGAGAAATCGATTCAGAATACTAACCAGTTATCGAAAAGAACGTTAAACTCACCACCAGAGTTTGCGAATGCAGAAAACTCGCGGACCGTCGAGAAGAGGGTTTTTCTTATAATCGAGTTTAGTAATCAATAAAAAGATTACTAAACTTAGGCCCTAAGTCTTCCCCTCTCTCTCAAATAATCACTCGTCACTCTGCAGGCAGTAGTTGCAAGGAATGAGGATTGAGCACTGCTAATTTGACAAGACAGTTTTGATCTGCACCATCATAGATTCATACGCGTAGTTGTTATAAAATATCAAAGGTAGGAATAAAAGCTTGTCAGACGAGTCCTGTGAGAATACTGTACCCAAGCCCGGCTTTGAAAAGTTAAAAACCTAAAAGTTTTTTTGGGTAGTTCCTTTTATTTTACGTGTAAATTGTCACGCGCACACGGAAAGCTAATCTTAACAAATATTTTAGAAAGAAAAAAAGAGATTTATAAATATTTTATAAAATATAATATATTTTTACCCTTCAAATTAATTACTCTTTTTGGCATACAATTTATTATCAAACTAGTATTTTCTTTATAATTTATACCCAGTTTGAGATTTTTCTTTATAATTTATACCTACTTAGTTGATAATCAAAATCGTATCAGATTATTTTTGTTTATTTTTATTAATCTAAGGATCGTATTTATTTATTTTTCCATTGAGGAGACGTGACAAATTGAATAGCTCACAATTCATTTTCTAGTCTTTATCACTGAGAATGGTCAGTATTGTTCGTGAAAATCCTAGTTGCCTACTTCTCCTTCTCTAGTGAAAAAATTAAGTACTTCAGATTTGATTTTTACCCAAGGCCTCCTCTCCCTCCTTCCCTCGTTCTTTTATTCATTCATCTTGTTTATTAAGAATTTTTTTCTTACTTTTATTTTATTTTCTTCAAGGCTGAAAAAGACAGATTTACAATTTTTCGACAATTCGAGAGACACACATGGCCAAGCAAATTCATATATCGAAAATCGTTCGGAGAAAAGTAGTGATTTTGCAAAAATCACTATAAGTGATTCTCACACTTCTCCCACATCTGCACGTGGTCCTCATGCATCACCCTTTTCGGTAGCTCTTCTAGACACACGCACCAGATCACCGGATTCCTCACCACCAGATCTTTTAGATCTGACCTTTGTGGCTGAAAAGAGACAAGTGTGTTGTTTTCAATGGTCGTCACAAATTTTGAAGTCTATCGAAATTGGTACAAATTGTAATCCATTCTTTTTACATCTATCTTACCGCTTTCCTTTTTAGTTTTCTTATTATTAATTAAGACTATTCATCCGGGCCAGATTTTTTCCGGCCCTGTTTGAAACTCGAATAACCGGGTTCCGGCCCGGAATACACCCAAGCTGATACCTGCTTTTTAAAACCTAGGCTCATCAGGCCCAGATGTGGCTTTTGACATCCGGATACAGGTTTTAAACACGGTACCCGGATTTAGATATAAAACCATCGTAAATGATGCCCTAGCGCCCCCTCCCCTAATCACACTCAACTCTCATCTACTCTCTCTCTCTATCTCTCTCTCCTCTACGAAGTGCGATGCCCTACGCCTCTCTCCCCCCGATTCCTTTCTCTCATCTGCTATCTCTCTCGCTCTGCTCTGCGTCTGCGTCTGCAATGCCCTAGCCCCTCCCGAAATCACTCTCTCTCTGCTCTATCTCTCTCTCTCTGCTTTCTGCAATACCGAACGTTTGGGTATGTTTTCTTTCTTCCCTTTGTTTTGTTCTCTCTTTGTTGATTTTGGGTTTTTTTTTTTTTAGAATGTTTGAATGTTTGAGGAGTATTTTTATGGGTTAAATCTGTTTGAATGTTTGAGGAGTATCTGTTTAGATCTATTTAGCTGCAAAATGCTAGAGCCATGGGTTATTATTATTTGGAAGATCTATTATATCCGATACATATATATATAATGAAGATTTGTTATTATTTTGGTATTCATATTGTTAAGAGAATGAGGACAGAGAGAATATGTAGCTTTGTTGATTTGAGTCTGTTTTGATGAAAATGTTTGAATGGAAGAATCTTTGATAGATCTCTCTTTCGTCTCACCCTCTCTATATCGTGTCGTCAGATACCTTAGAATGACGACAATGAAATGCTACGGCTTGTGTAGCTTTTGTTCAGGTAAGATCTGGGATTTTTTTGTTTTGTTATTTTGCTAGTAAAATGGCCTAGATAACGCGCCCTTTCTACAAAATATTACAGTTTCTCATTTGGCCTTAGTTCTTTTTAATGGCCACTGCTAAGAGAGTTAACAAGTTAATTAGTTGTTTATAGCCTTAGCTATTCTTAACATAAATCTAGTTTTTCATTTTGATATTTTTTCTTGTCTTGGCTTACTTTCTGCGACTGGATTTTTGTTCTCTCTGTTGATTTTGAGTTTATTTTGACGTGAATGTTTGAATGGAGTAATCTTTGTGTAGTGTTTTTATGGGTTACATCTCTAAGTGTGCATATTTCTTGTGTCACCACTCATCTATCTTATGATAATCATGTAGGCTGTATATTTTCTTAATAAATTATTTGTGATTACCCAATACAACAATATTACATTATACTGCTTGGTGGATCATGTGAGGTTTGGATAAGTGCCATTTCATATTTCCCTCTCTATTGCATTCTTTCCCTTTTTGCTTGTTTTAAATAGTTCATATACTTATTACTGCCCTTGCTAACCATAATAACTCAGAGTTATATTAAAATTCAAGTATGTTACAAAAAGTTCACTTTTGTGTATTCTACCAAGTCACTAATTCCATTGTAGTTGTACATCCTTTTAGATTTACCCGATTTACCCATGTACTTGATTTTTATCATTTAGTACTGTACTGTTTGGCTTGATAACAAAACCTGTGCAACCTATTAGTCAAAGGGTGTGTTTCCGCTCATTTTTGTGAAAAATGTTCTTTGAGAAGCATGATGACTACAACGTAGATGGAATGAAATATTTCTTTCATTCCTAAACACTTTTTGACTTGGAACTTTTTTTTTTTGTTTTTATTTTTGCAAGATCTCTTTCAGTCCAATCACTTGAAGTTGCTATTTGGTGTGAGATTAAATCATTAATGGACATGCTACTGATTTTGTAATTCATATATGGTAATTTTATATTTTGTAATGTAATGTATAAATAACAAATAATGTAATATGTATTGGATTGCATTGTGATGCATGCATAGATAAATATTGGATTTTTTTTTGTTTCTGTTTTACATGCATTTAGTATTTTTAGAACACAAATATTATGCCTTTCTGACATTTTAGGGTTTCAAAAACCCGAATCCATCTGGGTTCCGACCCGGACCCAGTTCGTGTTTCGGCCCGAGTTTGGAACCCGGATGAACACCTTTATTATTAATTAAAATAAAAAAAAGTTTGTCTCTTGGATGTTTATCTGTATAGGTTGAGTCATCTTTTTCTATGATGGGTGAAGTTGAGTTTCTATTTAAGTAGAGAGTATTGTTTCTTGGATGTTTGTCTGTAGAGAGTATCAACAATATTGAAAACCAGACCAGTCGCAAAAGGAAATAGTATATAGGTGGAGCTCCAAATGTATTATTTTGGTTTATGATGTTATGTTTGATATGGGGACATCCCAGAATATATCCGGTCATAGATGTAAGTTTTTCTGATGAATGAATGATGACAGTTTTCCTTTAAAAAAATTACTAAAATCTTCTCCATTATATTCAAATAGAGGAATAATATTTATAGTTATAGAGTCCGTAAGTGTCACGCACTCCTTTTAAAAAAAATGAATAAATATGAAACTCATATGATAAAGTTAATTTTTTAATTGTGAACCTCACTATTTTTCAAAAAGAGTGTTTTACAGCACATGACTAACTGTAACTAGCATTACTCTTTTTTAATGGTGGATCTCACTTTTTTTCAAAAAGAGTGTTTTACAACACATGACAGTATTTAGCATTACTCTTCAAATATAATAGGATATTTAGGAATATTATATTAAAGAGAAATACTTTAATAATAAATAGATTCTAATATAAAAATAAATTTATAAATTGAATTGACTTCTTGTGATACATTAAATTATAAAATTACTTTTATTACAAGAAATTATAGTTAAATTGCATTATTTATATGTGATGCTGTAAATTTTGTTTTATGTATGGAGCGCCACTCTTGCTTTTAATGCATCATTTGGTTATAAAAATAGAAAAAGAAAAAGAAAATAGAGGATGATTGTTGACTTGCTTTTGCCTGTTAAGTAGCTTGAAATCATTGATTGTTGCAGCAAAGATCATTGCCATTTTCACGCCAATGGCAAAACCTAACAAAGCTAACCATGCTGACCTAACGAGGTGAGTTGGCCAACACCTAGAAAGAGAGACTACTTAGATCCTGAAATTTCCAAGAAGCTGTACTGAACAAAATGGAAAAAAAGGCTCACACCACTTTGCATCACCTAATATGAGCAAACTTGAAGAATTGGGCATGACCTAAAACAGTGATCCTGTACTGTTTCTAAACCATAATATAAATTCTGTGTCACTGCCTAGAATTGGAAAACATATGAAATCTTCCTCACAAAAGGGCCTCTCCTTTTAGAACCCACAAGTAAGAGGAAAAAAAATGGCCATAGCATTACCAGGGCTGGCTTTTGCCGCATTGGTCTTGGCAGCTGCGGCCGCATCAGCAGCGGCACCAGTGACATTTGTCTTTGGTGACTCCTTAACAGAAGTTGGAAATAACAATTATCTGCAATATTCTCTAGCAAAATCAAATTACCCTTGGTATGGTGTTGATTACGTTGGTGGGCAGGCCTCCGGGAGGTTCACAAATGGGAGGACAATTGGTGACATTATATGTACTTTATATATATCTTAAACTTTTTATTATCATCTTTGTTGTTTTCTGATGAATTATTTTCATGGTTAAAGAAGCAAAACTCTTTTTGTCACAAATTTGCAGCGGAAAAGCTTGGGATTTCATCACCACCACCTTATCTGTCTCTGTCACAAAACGATGATGCTCTCCTTAAAGGGGTGAATTATGCATCCGGTGGAGCCGGAATTCTCAATGACACTGGACTCTATTTTGTAATGACCCATCCAAATTAATTTGCTTTTGAGTTAATACAAGCACTAGTGCATGCATACATTACTGATAATCTTTCTCAACTTTCCGTCTTCTCGATTTATTACGGGTGTGGTAGATACAGAGATTGTCCTTCGATGATCAAATAAATAACTTCGCAAGCACGAAGCAGAGAATCAAGTCTAAAATAGGAGAATTGGCTGCCAACAAGCTTTGCAATGAAGCGACGTACTTCATTGGAATCGGTACTTGAAGTCTCGACCGTTGGCCCATCAAATTTTTTGGAAGAAAAAACATCATCTTCCATGCTCACTTGTTTCTTTGTTTTTATTTTTGTAGGAAGCAATGATTATGTCAACAATTTCTTGCAACCCTTTTTAGCAGACGGTCAGCAGTACACACATGACGAATTTATGGATCTATTGATCTCCACCTTAGACCAACAATTATCTGTAAGAAAGTTAACACTCTTGACTCTTTATTTGTTCCAAAAATGTGATGATTAGGGTTTTATAAATGCCAGAGGCTGTATCAACTCGGTGCGCGAAAAATGGTCATTCATGGTCTTGGCCCACTCGGCTGCATTCCCTCCCAGAGGGTAAAATCAAAGAATGGCCAATGCTTGAAGAGAGTAAATCAATGGATTCAGGAATTCAACTCCGAAACACAAAAGCTAGTAGCCTCTCTAAACGGGCGCCTCCCAAATGCAAAACTAATATTTGCGGATACATATCCAGCAGTTCTGGATTTGATCGATAATCCTACCACTTATGGTAAACCCAAAAGCCTCATTTCAGAATAATCAACAAGGTAAACAAAACAATGTCTTGAACGTGACTCTCTTTCTTATGCAGGATTTAAGATTTCCAATACATCGTGTTGCAATGTTGACACGAACATCGGAGGGCTATGCTTGCCTAACTCCAAGATGTGCAGCAATCGAAGTGAATATGTATTCTGGGATGCATTCCATCCCTCGGACGCAGCAAACGCAGTGCTTGCTGAAAAACTTTTTTCCAGCCTATTTTCTGCTACTCTTTCCCCTGCACCGGCTCCGTCGCCCTGATTCATATCTCAATAAATAGTACTAAATTAATTATAGACCTCCATGCCCTTGATGCAGAGAGAGCTAATATATATATATATATATATATATTATATAACTAGCTATCATTCAATAGAATTCCTGAATGCCTAGATGGTATTTGACATATCTTTGCACTCTGTTGACACTGCAAAATCTCTTTCGTGCGTTAATTACATTATCATGCCGATACAAAAAGTAACTTGACCGGATACGGCACGACTAATGGCCTTTAATATAAAAATTTTAGCTCTTTACTCAAAATGTAGAGGTGTAGAAAATCTAGATTCAAATAAAAGGAATGAAGAAGTATTCATGACCATTCTTTTGAATTGAAAAATGACTAAAAAGAAGAAGAAATATATGGTTCTTCAAGTAAAATCATGGTTTCCTTCTCGTGTAAAGCCAATAAAACATAAAATTGAAAGCAAAGAAAAAAAATTGAAGTCTCATTTTGAGACAGAACTCTACCCAACATTTAACTAGAGATTGATTCGCGCATAATCAACCCAAGAAATTCAAGATACACACGATCTATTGAAGTAAAACGAATTGTGCTTGCTCTCAGATAAAAGGCCATCGTTTTCCACATGAGAGAACTTGGAGCAGGTAACCCTCTTCGATCTAAGCCAAAGATACTTCAAATGCTTGACAAAGCCTTCCTCTTTTCTCTATAAGAAGGGGCATTAACCTCCTAATCATAGAAAAGAGAGTCATTGGGCACCCACCAAGCACAAAAAGTTCTTCCCTTGGCTTATACCCAAGAGAATCGAAACCAGACTCAGCCTCTCTTCGGTGTGGTTAAAGCAAAATCAATCATCATTGAGCACTCAGGCACAAACCCAGAAAAAAACAAATTTGAGAAAATAATTGGCGATGTCTGAGACGGATCGGTGTTTAGAAGATGAGAGGGTGTGAAACCTACGAGAAATAGTCAGAATCCACTAAGAATAAAGAATCTGCCAGTCCATAGGTACCCGGAAACTTTGATTTCGCATCTCTTCGTATCCCCTGTTGCTATCGATTAAGCACAGGGAATCATAGTATAGATGCCTCTCTCGGAATGAATATTGGAAACCGCAAGGTAAGCAAAATTTTGCAGGAATTCAAGGAAAAACAGTGTTGTGTGAGAGTAAAGGCTGCGATCTGGGAAGATAGGAATTTGGAATCAAATGGAAGACCTGTTGGTAACGGGAGGATCGCAGTTAATTTATATAGATGGGAAACTAGGGTTTGTTAAATAAGCTAATTGTCTGACCACAATGTTCTCCAAAATTACACGGTCAGTGCACCAGTGTTCATGTATTTTTTTTATTTAATAATTAAAAAAATGATTATTAGTATAATGGTATATTTTTTAAAAATATTTAAAATAAAAAAAGATAAAAAGAAAGAGAATACAATTTACGCACCGGCGGCATAGTAACAACGTCCAAAAGAAAACCTTTTAATCGGATGTAGTGGCCTTTTCCATTTTACACCCACAAATGAAGTGGTGACACATAGCAACTAACAAAATTTAAAGTATTCATTTGTCATACTATAATTGTCTAAATTTTACTCAAGGTTCTGCGTTCTTCTCAGTTTTCACTCGCTCCTTCCCTCTATTCCCTTTCTTCTAACCAGTTCGGAATCATCGGGAACTTATGCGAACTCACAGTCCCAACCCTCTAGACTGGATGGCAATGGTGTGAGGAGTCGGCAGAGCCATCGAGGTTGCTGTCACAACGGCCAATGCCGCTCCAATTTAAATAAAATGAGATATTTTATTAAAAATTAAATAAAATATTATTATAATATAATTTTTTTAAAATTTTAAAAAAATAAATTATTTATTATATTTTATGTAATAATTTAAAAAAATTTTAATAATAAAAAATTTTAATTTAATTTAATTTTATATAACCAGCAGGCTGCGTTTGGATCCTCAATCCAACTCAACTCAACTCAACTCATCATTACAACTTTTTCAAATCCCAATACAAAATATAATAAACAATTCAACTTTTTCAAATCTCAAAACAACTTTAATATTAAAAAATAATATTCTAATAATATTTTATCATCTCAGCTCAACTCAACTCAACATCCAAACTCACCCTTAATCTTACCTCGCCAAACATCGAGAGTAATGCTCGCTAGTTGGGAAACTTCCAAACTGAATCCTCCAAGAAACCACCGCCGGGTCTAGCACGACTGAACAATTCAAACTTGGATAAAAAAAATATATTTTCATCAAGTTGGTTCGTTGACAGTCCATACTCTCTCACTTTCTCTATATCTGTAGAATCTTATCCACTTTTTAGAGAAAAGAAAAAGAAGATGGTGAAAGGGACATGACAGACTGACAGTATTGCTAGTAATGTTTTTTTCTTTAAAAATTATTATTCTCGCATAAGATTTCTATCGAAATTTTTTACCGAATTTTTTTAAAAATTTTTTTATTTAATGATTAAATAAATATTTTTAAATAATTATGTGATTTTTTTAATTTTTAAAAAATATCTAAATAGTTTTAAAAAATGATAAAAGAAAAAGTAAAAAAAAAAAATTGAGTGTTCGGTAGAGAATTTCAGTAAAAAATTTTTATGGGCGTAGCAACGTTATTTCCTCTTTTATAAGTACTGAATTGAGTATAGTATAACTCCAAGTACACAAGAAAGTCCAGTAGAGATAAAACCTATCTAGATCCGAGTAATGTTTTTTCTAGTGTGTTGTTTAGAGCTAGAGTATAAGAGGTGGGGGGTTTTTCTGATTGACTACCGTGGCCTTAGGTCAGAAGACAAAATACGAACTGCTTCGATGAGGCCGAGGTCGAGTTGGTTCATTTCTACTCTGGCTCAGCGCTCATCACTCATAAGTTTTCATAAATCTATCTATTAACCTTGAAAAATCGCAAATCAAAAGTACAAATTCATTTATGTCTTCCATTGAAGTCGCAGACTCATCACCGCCCTCTTTGTCTCTCTTCAACAAAACCAAATATCCACAAACAAACTTGGTTGTGTATATGGCTGACAATGGAGAACATCTGGTTCGGTGATCATGGGTAACTTCGATTTTGGTGAAAGACAGGTCACTACCTAAATTTTGACTCTAATCTTTGTATGTGGTTTATTTTTTAGACTTATTAGAAAAAAAAATTAATACTATATTTAAATATTGAAATAAATTGAGTTGAGACGATAAAATATTATTAGAATATTATTTTTTAATATTATTAATATTTAAAAATTTAAAAAAGTTGAATTGTTTATTATATTTTGTATTAAAATTTAAAAAAATTATAATTATAAATTGAGATGAATTAAGATAGATTGAATAACCAAACTTACGCTAAGTGTATTGCATAGAAATAATGATCAATTTTTTATTTTATTTTTAATAGCACAAGGAATATAACGTCTCGTGGTGTAAATCCTTCCTTGGCACCGCATCCGTTTCAAAGGGGCACTCTAGTCCTCATAAAATATAATATAACTAAGTATTTATCTCTATCTAAGCAAGCTATCATGAGAAAAAAAAGGCTAAAAATTCTAATTTGATATTGTGATTTGTGAAATTTTATATGGATACTCAACGAATTAAATACGAATATTTGAATTTGTTATGCTTTTAATTTTGAAACAGATAGTCAGATGTTCGTTTTATAAGATAACTCTTCTATTTAAAAGATAGTATTATCCACATCGCTCATATGATAAGATTTAAATTTTATTATTTATCTTTCATATCAAATTATGATGTCGTGTAAGCATTTTATTGAATGTGTTATTCGAGCCAACTTGTAAATAAAATTTTCCTTGAAAACAATTGTGAAAAACACAATGTTTTTTTTTTGGTCAACTTAGCATGAATGAGCTCCCGCCTCAATGCAATTCATTTGTCACCAATTGTACAAGAATAATGATACAGTTCTATCTTTGGGATTGACTGAGAATACAGTTCTCTCCGAAATAGATTAGAACGCTCTGGAATTTTAGAAATAAAGACTGAGAGAGCTAGACAATTGAGATCATTCACAGGATTCAGCAGTTCATAAGAAAAACTAAGAAAGGACGAAGCAGTTGAAGTAATGTTTTAGGAGGAACATGTATGCTGGCCATATAAGAAGCATAATGGTGGTCATATCACGAAGATTGATCAGAGCGAGGGGAGATGAAGCACATTACATTCCAGGCCATACAGATTATTTTGTACAAGATTGACTTGATCATTATCCACTCCCTGAACGATCTCCAAGGGCAAAAAGCTCCTCCAAGCACCATCTACCTCGAAACTTTTAAGTGACAGACTCCATCCTATACCACCATTTACAAGAATACAACACTCCATATTAAAACTCTGATAACGATGAAGATACTTGGTAAACCAGCACCGTAAATATTGCAGCCTGAAGAGTCTGAACTTGTGGAATTCATGGATGGAGCTGTGATATTTACCAGGGAGCCATCCTTGCCAACACTGCATGCAATAAACAAAACATATTAATTTATCATCTAGTACATTGCTCTACACAAATTTCTTTATTGTTCTCTCAAATCTCATTACTATAATCAACTTAAAAAGATGTCAAGGGTTGGCCATCAAGAAATTCGAATTTTACCTTCCTGGAAACATACAAGAACCATGACCTGGATCATTGAACCAATAACACTGTTAAAACTTGCAAATGCATTATTGGTCACACTACCTGAGACCCAGTAAATACCAATAAAAGAATCAAATGAAAGAAAGACATGTTGCTTTCTTTACAGGTGCAAAAGCGATCTTACTTGGATT
Source organism: Cyclocarya paliurus (assembly GCA_029856935.1). Lineage (NCBI taxonomy): Eukaryota > Viridiplantae > Streptophyta > Magnoliopsida > Fagales > Juglandaceae > Cyclocarya > Cyclocarya paliurus. Next base: position 37,921,477 of record CM056946.1, on the reverse strand, counting down.
TGTGGTGGTGACTGCAGCCACCCCATTAAAGTCACATGACTTCAAATCCTTCCCCATCTTATGATAGTAAGTGTCAAAAGCATAAGTTGCATGTGCAAGCACATTGTCTGGTTCGTAGCATGGTTTTCCCTGCAACAAAGGTGAGCAATCCACCTTGCCTGGTCCACAAGCCCAATCTAATGCAGCCTGAAGCATCTTCGGATCAGCACCATCCCTTGCAGTACAGTAAGTTTGGTTCGTAGTGTCATTTGCTAACACCATTCCCGATCCTGTCAAGTGTAAGATGTAAATGGGCGACCCATTTGCATCAAACAATCCCCAGTTCTTCTCTGAGACTGGTCCACTTTTCATATCCTCATTATAGAGCTCATATATATAGGTACTAACAGCAATTCCAGGGTGCTTGGGAGTTCCAGTTTTGTTCAGCACATGCCTTATCAAATTGCTGTTATAAGAGTTGGCATTTTCTAATGTTGCATCAGGTTCATTAGAATCGCCTTTTGAGGGCCAGCCTGATTCTGTCACTATGACAGGAATGTTAGTAAAATTTAGAAAAGCCATGGCAAAGTATGCTGCATCAACCATTGCATCAAAGACATTAGAGTAATGGAGAAGAGTATTAGCATCAACAGCTTCTTTAGCTGGAGGGAGAGGCTTGAAGAGTGCATAATCTAGGGATATTACGCCATTAGATTGCATATAGTCATAATAAGGGTAAATGTTGAGCATGAAAAACGAGCCAGTAGACTGCAAGAAACTCAACATGGGAACCAAAACTGGATTCCATGTGCGATTAAAGAAGGCTTGGAAAGGAGGGAATGAATCAAGGATAATAGAGGAAGAAAGAGGTGTCGAAACTTTAATTTGATGATCGAGGTTGGATGCCACGAGAGCAGAATGAATGAACTTGAGGGCACTGACAAGGACTGTCGCAGCATTTGGAATGGCTGTTAGCACCTCAGAACCGACAGCTATTGCTGTGATATTGGTGGCTGGGTAATGCGCTACGACATTGTGGGAGACCCAGTTAGCTGCAGTGGAGTTTGATTGGCCAATTCCAAGAAGCTGTTCATTGGGGACGGATACCATGACTTGGATGCCTGTGTTTGCCAGTGCAATGAGCATGGCACGGTCGGCATTGTATAGGCGGACATGTCGGATTTGTTGGGCTTTGAGGAGGGCTACTACTTGAGTTGGGTGTGGCATGTCTGATAGGTCTGTTCCTATGTTCACACCAACAAATGAATCTGCAAAAATGAAACAAAATCAAAGGTTGTAGCAAGTAACATGCATAGAAACAAATATATAGAACATTTGAGAGGGAAATTTGATTTTTTTTTTGTAACAAGTTAACTACTATTTATCCAAAAAAAAGTTAATTAGTATTTATCCATAGTACTAATAAGTTATAATGATGTCCCCATATTTAAGTTCGTGCACTAGTATGGATCAACTGAAACTTAAGTATCCTCATGCTCAACAAATGTGTGGATTTTCTGGTTCTAACTGACCACACCCACAATTAGCACCAAACAACCTGTTAAATTAATGTTTGCTCTTTTTTTCCTAGATGGTGAGAGAACTAAGGCTTCTAAATGTTGAAGTATCTGCATTAGTGAGAACATTTAAAAAAATCAACATGTTTTGGCAAAGCACATGCAACTTGGTTCAGAACAAAGATTGGTATGCACAATATCGAACAGAACATGCAACTCCTGTGGCTATGGGTTAAAAACCTAGAAAAGCTCATAGCAGTATTAAAAACCACAATTCCAACCCATATTATTGTATACATCCTGTGTACATGGGCTATGCATATTGTTTCCATAAAAAAAAAAAAAAACCATTCATTATTTATAATAAAAAAAAAAAAAAAAAGGAAAACATCTCATTTCAGAGTATATATTCTAAAAAAACTGTAAATTCTCAAGCCTATTATTTTTGGGCACCCACAGGGACATTTGGCAAGCGAGCAAAAGAATATAACTTAACATTCAGTCCAATAGACTGGCCTGGACAAGATTCTACATAATTTTGTAGCCACTTTTTCAGAAACTATCCAGTAGACAGTTCCGAGGAAACTGTCAAACAATAATCTAGCCATGACATGTAATTCCTATGTTGGTTCCCACAAATATTTCACAAGAAAAATGAACATGGAAGGAATAAAAAGTACAAGTTACAAGAGGGAGCATCTTATTAGGAAGATAGGAAAGCAAGAAAGTCCAAGTGAGTTTAGAAGTTACATGAGACCAGAGACCTTAATATAATACAATTGGATACTACTTAATCTAATAATTTATGGTTATGAATTTGGGTGCAGTAATCTTATATTAATTATTCACTTTTATGACTTAGTTGGATGCAAAGGGGCACAACCCAACAACACAAGAAGTATGCTAGAGAAACACTTTTCAATACGAAAACTAGCAAGATCAATCTCACGGCATTTATTTATTAAGGAAATTGAGCATCAAGGAGTGACTCTAGCACGATAAAGGAAACTGAACGTTCAGCATTACTCAGAAAAGTTAAAGTTAGAGGAATTTTCTCAAACAAAACTTACCTCGTGGTTTCCTTGGTACTACACAGTTGAGTGTTAATAATAAAGTTGATGAGAATCTCAAAATAGAATGTCATTCGCCTTGTTAGTATTGAGTAGTACCTAAGCAGCTAAGTTTCCAAAGGTGAACAACCCCAGTCCTTTATAGTTGTTAAGGGCTTCTTAGACTGGTGTTGTTGCTTTAATTTGAATTATAGAGTAGATAACAATGAAAAAAAATGTAATCATTCACGGATTCACCGCAAGACTCATAAGTCCATCTGGTTTTATATATGCATAAGCATAAAGAATGCTACAGTTATAAAGAGATTTCATAAAAATGAACTTACAAATTGATGCGGACCTCAGGGGCAGAACTACTAAGAGGGTTGGCACCTCCAAAATTTTCAAAATTTGATGAAAATTAAGTTTTGAAAGGTGTTTTTATAAAGTAGACTATAAAAAAATTAGTATTTAGCCCCCCAAACCAGATTTTCTGGTTCCACCCCTAGATGCAGTTTCATCCAATGGATAATATCTATTTTAAAATAAAAGTAACTTTACAATCTGACATACCATATTAAACCCCCTCACTTTGTGAGTCTATTTTTGTGAAATCCTTTTGTAGCCAAAGCATTTCTCTAAACATATTTAGTCGGACTGGTATTGCTAAAAAATAAAATATAAAAGAAAATAACAGCAGCCCCTTGCTTCATAATAGAAGTATAAAATAATTCAACAATATGGCTCCAGGTAACATTTCACACTCCGCAACCCCCTTAGGTCCTCCTTTATTTCACTATTAATGATGAGCTACCAAACCTCATAGGCAAGAAGACTTATTTTGGAACCAAAAATAAATAGATAATAAACAAACTACCTACAAACATACACTTACTCGGTAAACAGAGAGAGAGGGATCATTTTTTTTTCCTTATTTTGGCCCATAACTTCAATTTATATGCGCTTAATATGAAATCCTCCAAAGTCTTAACGCAAGGTGGGGTGACTATGACATCATAGAGAACACATGCAGACAATGTCAAATTCATTACAACCTCTAAGAAGCGACTGAGATACCAAAATTTTAAGTGAAATCTATAATCGGAACTAATCAAAAGAGAAAATACCAAAATCAATTACTATTAACAGAGAAAGATTATTCAAGAAAAAACAAAACACGCATGCGTCAGAGAAAAGAAAGCCACCTTCCTCAGCAGCAACTGCAGAAGCTGCTAGCAAAAGAAGAAGAATAAGCACTGCCATTGATTCTATAGTGGGAACCCTCAAGACAAGAGAAGCTAGCGTTCAGAGAATCTGAAGAACCCAACAATAAAACGAGAGAGAGAGAGAGAGAGTAAGAGAGAGAGAGAGAGAGTGCAAGTCAGAGTATGAGAGTGGTAAACGCTTAAATGAAGAAAGAAATGAGTGAGGGTAAAGGTGGGGGAGATGCAAGGAAGAAAGACAAGTGTGGTGCCCACAAATCACGTGGAAAGTTTTTCTGCTCCATCTGATGACGGCTAAGGAATCAGTATCTGTGGGGTTTTTCAGGGAGGCAAAGCAAAGAGCAGTGCTTTAGGAGAATAGATATATTAGAAAGAGGTACCCAACCCAAGGGACAAGGCTGGAAGGCCCCGGACAATCTGTGGTTGGATAGCCGTTTGCAAGCTTTTTCGTTTTGTTGGTACATTACAGTAGTCATTTTGCGCATTGAATATCTGCCTTTTTTTTATGAGGATAGGCTCAGAAAGTGGCTCACACAGTGTACAGACACGCTGATAAGGAACAGCATCACTGAGGACAACGAAATGACCCAGGTTGCCTCAAACGGTCATATTTACCGTTATTTACCGTCCTTTTATTACGTCGTTGTTATTACTTTCGGTAAAATAATGTAAACCGATGTATCGTACTAATAACGTAATAATTTCCTTTGGGTGAACAAGAAATGATTGATTCGTAAAGAAATAAGTCAAATTGATAGACCGTTATTATGCTCCATAATTGTAAAATTTAATTAAGGTATCATATTTAACAATTATTTCTTTATTGGATTTTTTATTTTTATAAATTTTTATTAAGCTTTTCTATTTTCTATTTTTAGTTTTTTCTTAATTTTATTTTTTTTAAAACTTTTTAACTATTTATGCTAATGCGTCGTCTTCTATTGGTGTTGACATGGCAGATAACTGCCACGTGAGTATTTTCCGAATTGCTGGAGGTACCAATTTGAAGTTCCGCCATAATTACAGGGCTACTTAAGTTGTTTTTAAATTCCAGATGCCACTTTTGAAAAAGTCAAAACCAGCACGTAATTTTCCCTTTCATCTGTCGGATGACCAATATATTCTCTTTAGGAAGAGGTATATTTTTCAGTACTCGTCTTTTAAGAAAATTTCGGACATTATTTATCACTTTATATCTTATATTCTATAAAAATATTCTACATTTTATAAAAAATACTCTAATATAAACGTGGGATTTAGGAATAAATCATGATTGATCAATAGAATTCCTCATCTTTTAAATTATCAAAACTTTATTGACATAAGTTGGATAGTGAAAATATTTCATCTCATAATTATAATTTCTTCAAAATTTTATATAAAATATGATAAATAATTTAACCTTTTCATATCTCAAAATAATAATAATTTTAAAAAAAAAAATTAATAATATTTTATTTAACTTTCATCTTAACTCACTATCTAAATAGTATTTAAAAATTTTTATTTGAACCATAGATTATCTTATAAAATACATAAACACTATATATAAACGATATATAAACATTAGAAAAAATCTACACAATCTTGTACTATTTACACAACCTCCACACACCACATTTTTTTAATTTTTATTATTTTTTTATTTTATCAAATATTTAATATATGAATAATTAATAGAATAATTGAATCGGTTTAAAAAGAATAAACTCAAAAAAAATATTAAAAATTTTAAAAAAATGGTGTGTAGAGATTGGAGAGGCTGTGTAGCATTCCTCGAAACATTATTACATATTTTTAAAATATAGAAACATCATACTTGTATCATTTTTTTTTAATATAGTTTGTATTATTTTCTATCCTAGCGTAATGTCGTGCGGTGAAATATAATTTTTATACAAATAATTTAAAAATATATATATTTATCATATTTTTAACATTTCATGACATTAAATAATTAATTCATAAATAAAACATACTAAATAATCTCAAATAATTTAATAATATATTTTGGAAGAACTATTTTTTCAGAGCTGGAGAACTGGGTGCGTTTGGATGTTGAGATGAGTTGGGTTGAGTTGAGTTGAGATGATAAAATATTGTTAGAATATTATTTTTAAATATTAAAATTGTTTTGGGATTTGAAAAAGTTGAATTATTTATTACATTTTATATTGGAATTTGAAAAAGTTGTAATGATGAGTTGAGATAAGTTGGGATGAGAGGTCCTGATCTGGATCCAGACCATACGCGGTGCGTAGAAAGAATACTGCTGGTCTCAGTGCACCCAGCTCCCGCTGGAAGTTATCTCTCGCAATTTTTTTTATTCCATGATTAAGGAATTGTTTTTTAATAATGTTATAATTTTTTTTAAAAAAATATTTAAAAGTGTTAAAAAATACATATAAAAAAAGTAAAAAAAAAAAAACCAAAATAACTAGCAGTAGTGGGAGCTACCAGCGGCGGCTGTGGTGTCTTGTTTTTCTATAATCTTTAAAAAAAATATACTCTTACTACTGATTTTTACCATTTGGTGTTAAAAAAATACATATAAAAAAAGAAAAAAAAAACAAAAACAAAAACTAAAATAACTAGCGGTAGCGGGAGCTACCAGTGGTGGCTGTAATGTCTTGTTTTTCTATAATCTTTTAAAAAAATGATACTCTCACCATTGGCTTTTTACCATTCGGTGTTATCGCTATAATTTTTTATTTTATTTTATAATTTTTCTTTTTACTTAGTGATTAATGAATTATTTTGTAATAATATTATATTTTTTTATTTTTTAAAACATATTTAAAAGTGTTAACAAATACATATAAAAAAAATAACAAAAAAATAATAATTATACTTAACGGTAGCTACCATTATGAGAGCGGCGGATGTAGCACCATCCTTGTAGGATTTATATCATCCAATAGGAGGGTGAAATGTAATTAGCATAGCATAATTACTGTAGGAATGATCACATCAAACTAGTCTCCAGTTCAACTATCTTTCCTTCAATTCGCTCTCTCTCGACGACAGGCTGAAATCCATGCCATTTGAGCCGTTAAGGTTTTCATATTTCCTCCCCCTTCTCTCTCTATCTCTCTTCTTAAGCAATCATTGAGATATCTCTCCCCTCAAACCCGTTGACAGATACAATGTAATAAATATGAGATATATCTCTCTCTTCTCGAGCTGAATTGGAGATCCTGTCGGTAAGTTGCCCGTCGACAGCTCTATTGTTTTCAAATAGAAAAAATATTTTAGGATTTTTGTTAGCATCTATATGTTCCTGTTATTTGTTGCTCTACGAGAATCTATATGTAGATGTTTCAATCTTGAAATATTCATTGAGACGTACTATTTGGATTTCATATCATTTCAAGTTTTCAACATTGAAGTATTCATTGTGACATAGATATATATTGTTGTTTAGTTTCAGGATTTGGCCGTGGTGAGAGAAATGGACTCATAGTGAGTAGGGTTGCTACCCGCACCATACAATGCGAGATAGCCCTCTCTCCACTCCCCGCCCTGCTTTGGCCAATGGTGGGGTTTTCACCCCTGGCCTTAGCCCCTGCACCCATGGGAGGGGCGGGTGAACTCTCATTTCGCCCCGCACCCTGCCCACTTCTAAAAGTGATTTAAAAATTATTTTTAAGTCTAAAAGTGAATAAAAATATATTTTTAGACCCAAGTTGTAAATTTAAAATTGTAAATATGACTATATGCTTAAGTGTGAGATTTGTATTCTGAAAATAATCTATAAAAAAGTCACCCTATTACACTATAACTTACTCAAAATATTAAATAAAAATTATGCTTAATTTTATATTTATATATAGTATAAATAATAAATATTTCTTTATATAATAAAATAAATAAGTGCAAAGTGCCCGCCCCCCACCCTCACTAGGGAGCTCTAGATGTGAGGCGGGATGCAAGGTCCCGTTGTCTACCCTTAATAGCGAGTGCTTGAGAGAAAGTGAAGAGAGAGAAATGGACTCGAAAAATATATTTTATAACTTATATGCAGACTCACAATATAATAGACTAATGATGTCTCACCTTCTTATTGGGAGTATAAAATGCACAAAAACACTTGGTCCAATCTTATGATACTTTTTTAAATAAACCATAAATAGCTCTAAGACTGTTCATTTAGACTGAATTATCTACCCAATCTAGTTGGGTATGAAACACAGGTTCCGAGTTTAAAACCTAGTATATGAGTTTATATAAAAAAAAGTTTTAAGCCTTAAGTCAAAAAAAAAAAGGTAATTAGATGTTTCTAGCTTCATTTATTTTGGCATAAAATTTAGTTTTCTATTTTAATATATTTTTATTATTATAGACAATATTCTAGTATTATAGTTTTCAATATGACTTCTTGAAAAAAAACTCTAATAACATATAAGCTTTATATAAAAAAAATATTATGATTTTGGACAAGATTTTTTTCCTGAAAAAATTGTATTAAAATATAGACTTTTAGATTTAAAAAAAAATGCTTTTCCATATTATTATTTTCTTGAACAAAATTTAGTAACATATAAACTTTTCTAACAAAAAAATGGAGCACAGCCCGAAATCATTTTTGAGTTTCAAAAACTCGTTGCGATTGGATTCTAGTCAATTTCAAACTCGGATAAATCCGGGTTTCGATCCGGATATCCGGATCGTAACCCGGGTAAACAGTCCTCTGCCTTACTAGCAATATGATCATGGAGCTGTAATGCATGTCCAAGTCCAACCCATCTAAATGGACTGACTAGCTAGCCCAAGTTGGACGGGCTCACACGCTCAGGTTCCATCTCTCGCGGCTTCCTTCGGCTCTTCAAACGCATCCTCCCTCCCCTTTATCCGATTAAACCAATTCTGCAATTTTTCAAAACCCTAAATTCAGAAACTTCTTTAATTGTACAAATTTTATTTATTCTATACGCTGCTTTGGGGGGAGAATTATGGCCGTTAACTCGTGAAATTGAGAGCTCCGGAATGGCTGAATTGTGGGGCTCGAATGTACAATCAACTAATTCCGAGAGTGGACTCGATGAGCTCGACCATGTTCCCTTGACGCAACGGCGGAAATTGTTACTGAAAAACAGACAGCTTTTGGGTTCGGCCGATCCTAGTCCCACTGTTCTTGAAAAGGGAAGTGAAAACAAATCTATGTAAGCTCCGACATTGATCTTATCTTATCCCATTACTATTATTTAACATTTACTATTACCTGTAAGCGTTTAATTCTTGGTCTCAGTGATAAAGACTTCAATATTTAATGCCATGCAGGCCCCATGTTGGTTTCGTCTTTAAAGAAGAAGAAGATGGGCACTGTAATTCGTCACAGGTGATTCAGCATCGTGGAAATTCTGTTTTCCATTTATTTGGTGCGCTCGATAATATTAATTGAAAAAATGACCTACTCATTGATTATCGATGTCAATTAGGACATGAAGCGTGGGAGTGGTTATGGTACTTCGGCTGGAAAAGCTTGTGATTAACATTAGCGTATATTATGCAAGTGATGCATTGATATGAAGAAAATTATATTGGTGTCTGTATGTCAGATAACAGTGGTTACTCAAACTTTCTCATCTGAATTTATTTAAAGGGGAGAAATCGGGGGTGATAGTTTACTCCATTGATAGGTAGGAACCTTTTTGTTTGGAAATAAATTGACCACTGATGAATTGAGGAAAGAAGAGAGATTATTGATTACTACTCACTGAGAAGTTTGAGTTTTGTATCCATTGTTCCCTTCATGTGGTTCCGGTCTTTTTTCTTTTGTTGTTTTTTTTTCCTCTCTAGTTAGTAGAGTATACTTGTTCTGTAAGGTGTTTTCTCTTTCCCTTCTGCTTGCTCTGCCAGATTAGGAGATACACAATTTTCAAAGGTACAAATTTGTGATGCTAAAGATCTCAGGGGAGCGACTCCTGAAGATCCGTGCTGTAGCATTCTGGTAGTGTCTGGAATTGATTAGTGTTTAGAAAGTGGCAGTGATATGGGTATTCCTGGAGACTGCAAGTGCCAAGTGACTCAAGTAAATACACATGATTGTTCTTAGCAGATTAGATGTACTGGAGTTGAGGCTGATGTTGCTGGGCACGATAAACTCAATGTCAATGCTTGCTCTTTGCCCAAAAGTCAGACACTGCTGGTGGCTCCTGCCAAAGTTAAGGTTGAGTATTTTGACAACTTGCTGGTTTCATTGGGAAATGGAATAAATGGTCTTGCCGCTGCTGATGTGTCAGTACCCATTGCAAAAAATGAGATCCCCGGTAACTTTGTTGATGATGATCTTGATCACATTGTTCTGAAAGAGCGGCTGAGGATGCTGCTATCAAGGTACCATTTTTATTTTTAATCATAACAGTGTTGTTGTGGCTCTTTCTTAGGATAAGTTATGATGGGTCCTTGTCATCAATATGTCCGCTTTTCTTATCTCTCTCATCACTTTCATGTCACAAAAACATTGGCATATTATGTATGTCTGTATGTGGTATTTGCATACATATATATATATATGTGATAACATATTGAACATTGTCCTTTGTTATTCTATAGGAAACGGTTGGAGTCGACAAAACCAGTTCAAAAGGTAATCTATTTTCATGGTATTTGATTAGTAGATAATATTGCTGTCATTCTTGAGTAGCACAAGGGTGGTCTTGTAGGATAACTGATAACCAGTATGTCCTTAATGCCGCAATTTGAGGGTGAACTGTGTTGATGTGCATGTCAACTTTCCAAAGATTAGAACAAAGAAGTGTATATATTATATAATAAATACTTTTCAATCCCTAGGGGTTGGCTCAAGTGAGGTTTGGATCCTGGTGGTATGCTCCCTCTAGGTCTAAAGTTTGAACCTTTGGGTGCAAACAATTTTTGGGGGCCATGTCCCATCGGTAAAAAGCCAATGATTTACAGTACTTTGTGTGATGGGACGCGTTACATGGGTTGGGGGTTTAACCGGGTAAAAGGACATGTTATGCTTTCACGGCCTTCAAGGTTCCTCATTATCAAAAAAAGATAATCAAGATGTCTCATTTCTTTCCTTGCTTTGTCTTCCCTTCTATGATTCTATCACATCTCAGCCACAAACTAAAGGTGGACTGTTTGGCAGTCAGATACACTTTGATCCCCTTCTTCCCCCTATTTTTGTTGAGTTTTCTTTCTCGGTGCTTGAAATATGAAAAGGTCAGAATAACTTGGTGAACCTTTGCTTTGCTTATTAGGCAGCTCTAAGTCCATGGATTTGAGGGAAAGTATTGCTTATATATGAGATGCATGTATGTTGGGAACTTGTGAATAATGCCCGGATGCTCACAAATCTTTTTCGTATGCCAACGAAGTATGGGTTTTTTCTTTTCCCAAAAAATGAAAGAGGTTTGGGAAAGGCATGTTGAACTTTTTGAAGATTTTAAATATTACTAGAGTTACCTGAATTCGGCGCAAAAGTAATCTCTATGAAGAAGTAGGAGTCTGAAATCGATTCTTTTTCTGGGCCTGAAGGGTTCTAAAACTATGTCAACTCTGTGGAATTAAATTTAGCACATCCAACAGTTACCTTCTTTGTCTGGAAAGCAGCTAATCAGAATATTCACGATTGACTCTCAAGTCTTGTTGTGAGAAAGCATTCATGGTGATCTGGTGTGTTATATGCAGTTGTGTCAATGACCTTTAATACACTGAGTAGCTTGGAAACTTTGATGGCTTCTTCTTGCACTGTTGGGTTATACTGGAATCTATTATGAGCTACTATCTAGCTGGAGTGGTAATTTTAAATATAAGAACTCGGTCTGTTCTGAATGTTGTAAACATATACAAGTGTGTATATGTGTCAATATCCCTAGGTGAATTGATTCACATCCCCCTAACCCTCACTCCCATAAAAAGGAAGAGAGTACATAATATAATATATCTTTATTGTTTTGACCGCTTGTAATGGAATGGATGCATCTCTATGTTTATATAGGTACATGTGAGTTTATTGTCCCCTTGTGCATTTATTTATTTTCTTCCTTTCTGTGCTCCATTTAATGCATACTGGGAAAAATGAAGTCTATGAATCTCTTGTAACTCTTGTTATTGCTGCTAAACTTTATATTATACAGGGTAGTTCTGGAGGTTTGCCAGAAATCCTAATACAACAGTTTGCTGAGAAAGGAAAGAAAGAGACTCATCTCGTTGAGGAAGAGCCAGTGTCTGAAAATCAACTTTGTGATAACGTTGAAAGTAATGCTTCTGTTTTCTGCAGACCTTTAGTAAATGGTTCACCTGATGATATCACTGTGGAATCTTCTGTAACCAACCAATATTCACGGGCATTAACTAAATCCGGTGATGATATGGAAATTCATGCAAGTGACAGCAAATGCTCATCTGAGAGAATGCTTGCGGAGTCAAATTCATGTGAGTCACAGGATTGTTTGCCTGCCAATAGAAGTAGTGTGCATACTTCTACTTCATCAACTGTTGTCGAGGTCAAGGTTGAACCTAGGGATGACCATAATTTGCACATAACTGACTGGAATGCTAGGCATAACTTTTACTGTAACAAACTGCGGTTGAAGAATGAATTAGAACTCTCTGATCAACTATGTGGAGGTGAGGTGGACCATAAGCCACTGAGAGATCAGATGAAGATGCCTACTACGCTGGTAGAGGATTCTGAATTGAATATAGCTAGGAACATCGAATGCTTGAAGAAAAGTGTGCCCTCTGCACTTGGATGTAGCTTTATTGCTCTAGAATCTACTGAACCACTTTGCATCAACCGTCCAAGGAAGAGAAGAAAGACAGCCACGTACTTTCTTTTTTTGACATGTTTATGCATATTGCATTTTCTTTTTTCCATCCTTATTCCTCTTTTCTTAGGTTTCTCTTGGTTATTATAATTAATTGTAGGGATTCAGTTGAAACAGCCCTGGAGGAAGATGCACCTGGACTCCTGAAGGTATAGTATGAATGATATTGTTGCAGTTTCTATTTGGATCAAGTTTCATGGAAATGCTAAATGGCAGGTGTTGGTTGACAAAGGCATATTAGTCGATGAAATTAAGCTTTATGGGGATATGGAGAATGATGAAGCTCTTGATGAGTCATTTAGTGAGGACAGCTTTGCTGAGCTTGAAGATGTGATATCGAAGGTTGGTAACGTTTTCTTTCTTCTTCTGGTTGCATCCTGTAACGTTTTCTCCTCGTTAATGTTTTGATACTTTAACTGGTTGAAGTTTTTGCGATCGTTTGAGATGGTTTGTCCTATATAAGTTGTGATTGAATCCAAATGTTTTATTCTGTCAAAACGTGGTGGTGGATTGCGAGTCATTGAGAGAAGCTGGAAGGCAGAACATGCGGTGACGTTGGGTCCATCTTCAACGTAGTGGCTTGGGAAGGTGTTAGAGGAGAGCCTAAGAGGGGGGAAGAAGGAAGTATATTCGGCAACTAGAGAAGGATATAGTAGTATTATAGCTCAATGCTGCTCAAATCACGGAGGGAGATATCTTGAAGTTTCTGAGTATAATCAGGGGGGGAGGAGGAATGTCTTATGTATTCCAGAAGGAGAAAATGGTTGGGGTTGGAGGAAGATGGGGGAGGTGCTGTTAGAGAAAGGGAAGGAGGTTACTAAAGTGGGTGTTTTGCCTGGTGGAGGGCAACCGAGTGTTGGCAAAGGGGCGTTGAGGCGCCATTCTCGGTCGTAAAAGGAGGCTCTTTCTCAGATGAAGCCGAAAGTTGCAAGGCAACGTGATGGCGGTGCGAAAGTTGGAAGGCAGAATGATGGCGGTGCAAGAGCCTCTAACAGGGGGCAAAATGTTGCTTCGAGCCATCCCCATGGCAGGCCCTCTGTGGCGTGTCAGGAGACGTGGGAGGTCAGAAGGACGTTACGGGAGATGCAGGGGCAGCTTCGTATGTTGCAGAGAGATATGACTGAGTTAGTGGTGTTTGTCGGTTCACTTAAGGAAAGGGATGCTATGAGTGACTTAAAAGGAAAAAAGAAGCTGTCGGATGATGGGCCTAGTAAAATAATGGCCCAGCAGAAAGATAGATACAGAAAGGGGTGGGCTGGCTGGCGAAAGGTGGGTGGGCCTTCTCGGCCCAAACCTCAGAAGGTTTTGGTCCATTCAGATGGGGCTGGGCTGTCTCAGTCCAGGGCCCAATCTCATGGGCAAGGACCCGGGGAACTACAGCCCAAGGAATTTGGAAATCCAGTCGTGAGCCCTAGCCCAACTGTCCCAGTGAAGTTGCACAGTCTCGGCTTCGTGCCGGATAGCCTGTTGACGGAGAAGACTCAGGGATGTTGCACAGACATCGCCGATGGAGGTAGAGGAGGCCGCCGATGAGGTATCGCCGGTGTTGTGTGTGCAACAAGCACTGGTGCAGTTTGGAGCTCGTCTTTCTCGGTCGAAGGAGGCTTAGTACTCGCCGACTAATGGTGGTGGGGTGGATTTTGCTCTGGCAAAACAGTCTATCAAACTTTTTGAGGAGTTTGAGTTCGTTGAGGAAGAGGAAGATTCGGATGACTTTATGCATTTGGTGGAGGATGAATTATTCATCCTAGAGGCTTGTGGTTTGGAGGAGATCTCGGTGGGTAAAGAGTTTCAGAACTGCCTGAGTAACTGGTTGGGGAATCCTATACCTTTGAACTACTGTTTTCCAAACCAAGCTTCCGATTGGGTCATAGATAAAGTGAAAGAGATCCAACATTTTGTGGGGATCAGCTGTGAGGGGTATGAAGAGCAGTTCATAGCCTGTCATGGAATCTGGACATCAACAAAAAAAGGAGGAGGACTTGAAGATAAGTAGGGAGCTTAATAGATTTAGGTGGTCGATGAAATCGGTGGGTAGCTCGAGTAAGAATAAGGTGAAAGGGAAGGGGCTGATTGTTCCCCAATGAAACCCAAGACTGTATCTTGGAATGTCCAGGGTCTAAACGAGGCAGATAAGCGTTTTTGGATTCGGCATTTGCTTCGTGAGTGGAAAGCGGACATTGTATGCTTACAGGAGACGAAGCTGAAGATGATCAATAGGAAGACTGCGCGGAGTTTATGGAGCTGTAAATATGTAGATTGGGTATACATGGCTTCTTCAGGGGTATCGGGAGGAATTGTAGTGATGTGGGATAGGAGGGTGGTGGAGAAAGTAGAGGATTATACAGGGAGATATATGGTAGCATGCTCCTTCAATGCGTGTCTGATGGTTTCTTGTGGGCTTTTGCAGGTGTGTATGGGCCTAATTTAGACGCCGACAGAAGAATATTGTGGGATGAGCTTGCAGTGGTACATAGTTGGTGGGAGCTTCCTTGGTGTATTGTGGGTGATTTTAATGTGGTTAGATTCCAAAGTAAAAGCTTTGGAAGTAGAAGATCCAGCAAGTTTGGAGTTCTCAGAGTGTATCTTTGATTTTAACTTGATAGACCTTCTACTCGCAGGGGGCCTTGCTACATGGTCGAATAATCAAACATGGTCACGCTTGGATTGCTTCTTAATTTCACCTGAGTGGGAAAGCCATTTTCCGGATGTATGGCAAAAACTGATTCGCACGCTTAGCTTTGGATCGTTAGCCTATTTTGCTTGATTGTGGAGGCATTCATAGTCGTAAACGGTACTTTAAGTTCGAGAATATGTGGTTGAAAACAAAAGGTTTTGTGGAGAGGGTTAAACAATGGTGGATTTCGTATCATTTCAAGGGTACACCTAGCTTCATTTTTGCGAACAAACTAGAAGCCTTAAAAAGAGATCTAAAGGAGCGGAATAAACAGTCTTTTGGAAATATCGAGGGGAACAAAAATACCAAGTGGATGGAAATACAAGATTTAGAAAGACTGCAAGAAGGGAGGCCACTTACTGAGGAGTAGCAGGCACAGAAAACTTTGCTGGTCGTAGAGCTTGAGAGGATAATCTTACAAGAAGAAATGTCTTGGCGCCAGAAGTCAAGAGCACTTTGGTTAAAGGAAGGGAATAGGAGCACGAAATTCTTCTATAGAATTGCAAACTCTTATAGAAGAAATAATAACATTGAGGTGTTGAAAATTGAGGGAGTGGAGTGTAGAGAAGAAGAGGTAATTTAAGATCATGTGGTTAATTTTTTTCAGAAGCTTCTTACTGAGCAGGTGGGGTGGAGGCCTACCCTCGATGGTTTGAATTTTGACACTATCGAGCCGGAGGATGTAGCTAGGATGGAGAGGGCTCTCGAGGAGGAAGAGGTGTATGATGTAGTAAGAAAAATAGTAAAAGATAAGGCTCCTGACCCTGATGGTTTCTCTATGGGCTTTTTTCAAGAATGTTGGGAGGTGATTAAAGAAGATCTTTTGAAGGTGTTTCAGGAGTTATTCTTAGTTGGGAAATTTGAGAAAAGTCTCAACACCACTTTCCTTGCATTAATTCCTAAAAAGGTTGGGGCTAGTGAGATTTCAGATGTTAGATTTCAGGCCTATTAGCTTAGTGAATGGAGTTTACAAGATTATTTCAAAAGTGCTTACTAATCGGCTAAGTGAGGTGTTGGGAAAAATTGTTACTAAGCCTCAAAATGCTTTTGTTAAGGGTAGACAGATCCTTGATGTGGTTCTAATTGCCAATGAATGTTTGGACAATAGACTAAAGGCTGGTAGTTCAGGGATTATGTGTAAAGCTAGATATGGAAAAGGCGTATGACCATGTTAATTGGGATTTCCTTCTATATCTATTGGGTAGGTGTGGGTTCGGAGAAAGGTGAAAGTCTTGGATCAGTTGGTGTATATCCACGGTAAGGTTCTCTGTGTTGATCAATGGAAGCCCAGAGGGTTTCTTCCCAAGTTCTCGTGGTTTGAGACAAGGGGATCCGTTATCTCCATTACTTTTTGTTATTGTTATGGAGGCACTAAGCAGGATGATATCGGCTTTGTTGGCTAATGGGTTTGTTAGGGGTTTTCAGATTGGAGCTCCAGTAGGAGTATTACCACGATCTCTCATTTGTTGTTTGCAGATGATACTCTTATTATGTGCGAGGCTGATCAAGACTAGTTGCGGGCTGTGAAGGCGTTGCTGCTTTGTTTTGAAGTAGTATCGGGTCTAAAAGTGAATTATGATAAATCCGAGTTGGTGCCGATTGGAGACGTTCAAAATACACGGGAGTTGGCTGGTATTTTGGGTTGCAAGATACCGTCTCTTCCTGTGACATATCTGGGACTACCTTTGGGTATAGCTTCGAGGGTGCGTTCGATTTGGGATACAGTGACAGAAAGAATAGAGAGGAGACTGGCATGGTGGAAAAGAATGTACTTATCGAAAGGGGGTCGGATTACATTAATCAAAATTACACTTTCTAACCTATCCACCTATTTCTTATCCTTATTCCCTATATGGGCAAGCGTGGCGGGTCGACTTGCGAAGCTACAAAGAGATTTTTTGTGGGGAGGATTAGGAGAAGAGTTCAAATTTTATCTAGTCAAGTGGGAGATGGTGTGCCGTCCTTGTCACAATATTGTGTGAATAGCTGAAAATCCCTAGCCTTGAGGGTTCTGTATCTTATATATTGTGTTTCATTCTATACACGGTGATTTTAGTATGCGCTTTCAGTATGCACCTAATTCTAGCCCTATATATGGAAGTTACAATTTGTCAAATATTGACTAGAGAAATAAGAAAAGAGCTGTATAAAGAAAGAATAAAGAACAATAATGGGCAGCGTTGCTGTCCATTGACAGCCCCCCTCAAATTGATGCAGGTTGATCAACAAGTATCAATTTGCTACTAAAGAAGCAATGTCGATGGCGAGTGAGGGCTTTGGTGAAGATATCAGCAATTTGGAGTTTAGTGGAAACATGTGGAAGAGTGATAACACGAGCTTCAAATGCTTCACGGATAGAGTGACAATCAACTTCAATATGCTTCGTGCGCTCATGATAGACAGAATTAGCCGTGATCTGAATAACACTTGTATTATCAGCATGTAGAGGTGTATGGTCGGTCTCAGAAAAATCTAGCTCAGCAAGCAAACCTCGAAGCCAAATAATTTCAGAACAAGCAAGAGACATCGCCCGATACTTAGATTCGGTAGATGACTTAGAGACCCTGTCTTGCTTCTTACTCTTCCAGGAGATCAAGGCATCACCTAAGAACACACACCAACCAATGATGGAACGACGTGTATCTGGACAACCGGCCCAATCAGCGTCGCTATAAGTAGTAAGATGAGGAGAAGTGCCTGAAGGAAAGAATAAGCCATGGGCAGAAGTGCCCTGAACATAGCGTATGATCCTACGGAAAGTAGCCAAATGAAGATGACAAGGAGTATGAAGAAACTGATTGACTTGCTATACTGCAAAAGAAATGTCTGGTCTAGTAATGGTGAGATAGACAAGGCTACCCACCAACTTCCGGTATATACTAGGATCAACAAGTAAGTCACCCTCTTCTTTGCGAAGTTTGACATTCAGTTCCATGGGAGTATCAACAGAGGTGGCCTCCTGCAGGCCAGCTGTAGCCACCAGATCATTAGCATACTTCTGTTGGTTCAGAGAAATACCAGATGGACTATGATGCACTTCAAGACCGAGAAAATATGTGAGAGACCCAAGGTCTTTCATATGAAAGGACTCAGAGAGATGAGTCTTGAGCTAGCCAAGTAAAACAGAATCGGAACCAGTAATCACAATATCATCAACATAAACCAAAAGAACAATACCCAAGTCTGATTTCTGAAGAAACAAAGAAGTGTCATACTTGCTTTGCTTGAATGAGAATTGTAATAAAGTGGTTCGAAATTTATCCAACCAGGCTCTCGGAGCTTGCTTGAGACCATAAAGGGAGCGACGAATCTTACACACATGCGAAGTCGAAGAAGAAAACAATCCCGTGGGTGGCTTTATATAAATACACTCTTTAAGATCCCCATGAAGAAACACATTTTTGACATCCATCTGATGTAGTGGCCAATTATTGCAAGCAGCAATAGCTAGAATCGTACGAACAATAGTCATCTTAGCCACAAGAGCAAAGGTTTCTTCATAATTGACACCATATTCCTGATTATTTTCAAGTGCAACAAGCTGAGCTTTGTAACGATCCAAACTTCCATTAGATCGAACCTTTACTGAGTAAACCCATTTGCAATCCAGAGGAACAATTGTTGGAGGACAAGGCTCAATGTCCCAAATGTGATTGGCCTCGAGAGCAGCAATTTCTTCTTGTATAGCTTGTCGCCAACAGTCATGCTTGGCAGCTTGTGAGTAGCATGTGGGAATATCAAAATTGCACAATGTAGCAGTAAAGCTGAAATAGAATTACCAAGACTGGAAGAAGTATACCCATACCTATCTAGGGGTACCGACACTCTAGGAGAGCGACATACCAACGGCGCTGGAGGTACTGTAACTGACTGATTTTGGAGCATGGTAGGATCAGATACCGGGGGAGCCACCGGAAGAGACTGTGGGCGGGAGCGTCTTGTATACACAATACCTGGTTTAAAGCAAGAGCTGACTTGATGATAAAAATCTGAGAACTGCTGCTCAAAGGAGGGAAGGACTACAGTAGAAGAGGAGGGCACAGAAGACACAGGAAAGAAAGATTGATTTTCAAAGAAAATAATATTCCTAGAAATGTGTGTACGATGTAATGTAGGATCATAGCAAACAAATCTCTTTTGACACATCATATCCCAAGAATGCACACCTAACAGATTGAGCAGATAATTTATGGCGCTTATAAGGAGGTAAATGAACAAAACATATACTACCAAAGGTACGAAGATTATCGTAACTAGGTTGCTTAGCACACAAGCGCAAATAGGGAGACTCCATGTGTAAGGCTTGAGAAGGTAAACGATTAATCAAGTGGGTAGCTGTTTTCAGAGCCTTGACCCAGAACATGGATGGAACAGAGGATTCTAACAAGAGAGTACGTACCACATCTAGGAGATGACGATATTTGCATTTGGCTGCTCCATTTTGTTGTGGAGTAACGGGACATGAACGTTGATGAATAATACCTTTGGAAGCCAAGAATGCCTGAAACTCAGTAGACAAATATTCACCACCAGAATCTGTGTGTAATGTCTTAATAGAAGCAGAAAATTGATTGTCAACATACACTAAAAACTCAGTGAGAGTATGAAAAACCTCAGATTTAGAGCGAAAAAAATAAATCCAAGTAAATCTGCTATGATCATCAATGAAAGTCACATAGTATTTAAATTTTCCATGTGAACTAATCGGGGATGGTCCCCAAACATCACTATGAATAAGATCAAAGCAGTGAGAAGCTCTACTAGCATGCAAAAGAAAGGGTGGAAAGAAGGTCCCCAAGCAGAGTTTTGCTTTTACAAAGTTTGCAAGAATCACACTCAAAAGATAAAGAAGGGCGTTCTTCATTACCGCAAAAATCAGAGTTCAATACATGAGATAAGATCTGAGTATTGGGATGGCCTAAATGATGATGCCATACCATACTAAGAGTTGGAACATTATTACAAGCAAAAAATTGAATAAAAGAAACTGAAGAAAGTGCTGGAATAGACAAAAATAGTGGAAACAAGCGCCCCACTTTAGGTCCCTTCGCGATTGGGTTCCCCGTTACCTGGTCCTGCACAACACAACCATTATCAAAAAAATTAATAGTACAATTGTTATCAACCAATTGACCAACAGAAATAAGATTCGTGGAAAGCTGAGGAGCAAGAAACACATTAGTGAACTGAGAAGAGGCATCTTCGACTGCAGTTATTGGCAATCTGAATGGCAGATTGACCAGCATAGGGCCGAACATGACACAGAGTGGTGGGATTGTTCGTCATGTGATTAGAGGCCCTCGAGTCCACATACCAGAGTTTAGTAGAATTTGTACCTTGGAACCCCATTGCCAATAATGCCGAAATGAGCATCTATTGCACCATTTCTGGTGTGTAGTAATTTACTGCAGGAGGTGCAGGAACAGAGGAAGCACCTGAAGAAGAGCCAGGTGCTGAAGAAGTTGCTGCTAGAGGGCCAATAACAGAAGTCTGAAATGCTTGGGCCTGACGATTCTGGGGGCGGATACGACACTTTTTGATAATGTGACCCTTCTTCTTGCAATAAGAGCAGTATTTCTTAGGATAATTGGCAGCAATATGCCTATACTCCTTGCAACAAAAATACTGCAAGTTTTTAAAATTCATAGGTGGTCCTCGTCTCCATAGTTGTCGTCCCTGAACTACCATGAGATTGCTCCAGAATGGCTTGAGTACTAAGACGTTCTTCGCGAAGTGACCCACCAAAACAAATATCAAGAGAGGGAACAGGAGATCTGTTTAGTAAAGAGGAGTGAACAGATTCATATTCCGGGCATAGTTTCATAAGAAACTGATCAAGCCGACTAATCTCATGAAGATTCTGAATAGTCGACAGAGCGGTAGCAGGAACATCCGCGGTAACCAATTCAGTATATTCATATCAAAGAGTCAAAAAAGCCGAGTAGTAGTCTTGGATGGAAAGACTACCATGTTGAAACATGACAATCGCATGTTCCAACTGAAAGCGACGAGCATCATTAGCTTGATGATAAACATTCTTCAAGTAATTTCACATGGATTCAGCAGAGCGATGAGCTCGCAAGTTGGTAACAATATGTGGCTCCACTGAGCCAAGAAGCCAAGACATAATCTGAGCATCAAGAACGGCCCATGAAGGAGAGGCCTTGAGATCCTTGGATTTGTCAGTAGTGGATATTGGGGCGACATTCGTACCATCAATATGACTCCAAAGATCTTTTCCCTTGAGAAAAAGTTCAAACTGAAATGCTCAAGTAGAATAGTTTGTGCCTGTAAACTTAACACACACGTGCAGAGTCCATCACAAATAAATAACAACAACAATACCCAAATAATAACAGCAACAGAAATCAACCGAGAAGCTGAGAGCCACAGAATAAGTGAATAACGCAAAAAAATATATTGACCAAAGAATATATTGACCAAGCCAAGAGGGATAGACCACACCTCTACTCAGAAATTGCCGAGAAGAACTCCGAGACCTCAAAATACTGCAGAAACACCGAGACCTCAAACTGCCGAAACACCAAGAGAAGCTGCAGAATACTGTTCCGAGAGACTTGTTTTTAGAGGATTGTGTCGAGAGGGACAGACCACTGTTCCAAGAGTAAGTAAGTCAGCGAGAGACCAGAACCACCAAGGGAAGGCTATGCCGACAGCCACCAAGCCACAACAGTGCCGAGAAACATAGAACAGAACGACGAGAAAGACAACGAGGAGAAGAGAAAATCACGGGTGCACCACAGGACCACACAGACTTGACCGAAACACACAAGCGGCACTTTCGAAACCGAGGAGAGAAAAAAACAGTCGAGAAAAAAAAAAGGTTAGCAGGTAGCTCTTGATACCATGTCACAATATTGTGTGAATAGCCGAAAATCCCTAGCCTTGAGGGTTTTGTATCTTATATATTGTGTTTCATTCTATACAGGGTAATTTTAGTATGCGCTTTCAATATGCGCCTAATTCTAGCCCTATATATGGAAGTTACAATCTGTCAAATATTGACTAAAGAAATAAGAAAAGAACTGTATAAAGAAAGAATAAAGAACAATAATGGGCAGCGTTGCTGTCCATTGACAGTCCTATCTCTAGTGGTGGTCTGGGTATTAGAAATTTGGGATTGTTTAATCGGGCGCTACTTGGCAAATGGTTGTGGCGATAGATCAAAGAACCAGAAGCCTTATGGAAAACTGTGATTCAGAACAAATATGGTGGTTTAGGGGAGGGATGGTGTACTAGAGAAGTTAGAAGGGCCTATGGAATGGGGCTATGGAAACATATCAGAAGAGGGTGGGAGGTCTTCCAGCATCACACTAGGTTTCAGTTGGGTACGGGCTCCAGGATCAAATTTTGGAAGGATGCTTGGTGTGCCAACAGTGCTCTACAAGATTTGTTTCCTATACTTTTTTTGATCGCAAGTGCCCAAGATGCCACAGTGGCGGAGGTTATGGGAATCTCAGGAAGGTGTAGTCACTGGAACATCAATTTCAACCGGGCGGCACAAGATTAGGAGATGGGGAGTTTTGCAGATTTTTTTAGTCTTGTATTCTTGCCGTCCAAATATCCAGCATGAAAATGATTTGTTGTGGAACCTTGCAGAGAAATGAGTGTTCTCTGTTCGTTCCTTTTATAAGGTCCTCACACAAGGTCCTGAGATACAGTTTCCTTGGAGAAGGCTTTGGCGACATAAGGCTCCTACCAAAGCTTCATTCTTTGTGTGGACAGCGTCCTTAGGCAAGATTCTCACTACGGATAATCTAAGAAAGAGGAGGATAATTATTGCAGACTGGTGTTGTATGTGTAAAAGAGGGGGTGAGTCGGTGAATCATTTACTTTTACATTGTGAGGCAACCAGGATTCTTTGGGACGAGTTGTTTAAAAGAATGGACCTAGCATGGGTTATGCTAGAAACCGTGTTGGATATATTGGCTTGTTGGACATCTATTCGAGGTGTGCATCAGATCAAAGCGGTTTGGATGATGATCCCTATCTGCATTATGTGGTGCTTGTGGCAGGAGCGCAATGAGAGGACGTTTGAAGACAGAGAGATCAATGGCGGAGCTAAAAGTTTTATTTTTTAGGACTCTTTGTACTTGGGCCATTGCCGTGGACTTTAATGGCATGGACCTACATGATTTCTTAGTTTCTAATGCGCCTACGTAGATAGGGCATTCTTAGTTTGTAATTGACAGTTGTTGGATTAATAAAACTTGTTTACTTATGTTAGAGGACATGGTTGTAATTAGTTTAGTTTAGAAATGTATAATGGTCTTGTGTATGTGTATGTATAGTCGGTTACTTGTAAATGAACAATATAATTTATTCTCTCAATATATTCGACTACATGGTATCAGAGAGAACTGTAGTCAGTGGTGGTTGTGCGACGGAGATAGTGGTGGTTGTGGGTGTACGACGGAGTTAGTGGTGGTTGTGCGACGGAGGTGTGGTATCACCGTTGTTGTCTGTGGTGTTAGTGGCCGGTGTCTGTGGTGGTTAGTGGCTGTTGTATGTAGTGGCGGCCGGAGCTATTTCTAGCTTTTCCGGTGACCTCAGTTGTTTTCTCCGGTAGTGGGCACCATAATCGAGACCGCCGGCGTTTTCTGTGCACACCGGTGTGTCTCCCATCGTCATCCGATGCCGGAATCACTGTGTATCGCCGGCGAACTCGACGTCTCGGAGTGCTTGGTTACAGGTATCGACTATCCTATCCTGGAATACATATGCCCTAATCTGGAGTAAGTTCTTATCTCTATCCAGAATAAGGTTCGTTTGGTAACAGGTATAAGGTAAAATTATTCCTGTTTAGGATAAGTTATCCTCGTTTAGGATAACTTATTCCAGTTTAGGATTAGGGTTTGAAGCCGGTACCGGCGATACCCGAAACAATTCCGATACAGGCCGGTACAACCGGTTCAGATCCGGTTCAACCCGAAATATAGCGGTTCAGACCCGATACAGGCCGATTCTGAACCGATTCTTGCTTGTTTCGGCCGGTACAGACTTGTTTTGACCAATACAGATCCGAAATTTGGGGTTTAATCTGATTTTCGACCGGTACAGGCTTGTTTTTCATCCATATTTCATATTTTGTGTGGATTCTTGTTTCCAAGTTGAATTCTTGTGCTACTTTTCCTCATGACAACTAAGTTTGAGTCAATGTCTCTTGCACCAAACATTAGTATGCCTATGACTTCAGTGAAGTTGAATGGAAAAAATTATATGTTGTGGTCAAAATCAGTTGAAATGTTTCTGAAAGGCAAGGGTCTTCGTCGTACTCATTTGGTTGATCCAATGCCGGAGTCAGCTAGTTCTACATTTGCTCAGTGGGAGCAAGAAGATGCTCAAATACTGTCCCTAATGTTGACAAGTATTGAGCCTAATATTTGCAACAGTTTAATACATTTTGACACAGCTCAAGAGGTGTGGAAGCATCTCCAGCAGATGTATTCGGGTGCTGGAAACATAACTCGTATTTATGAGTTGTGTCAGCAATTCTTTGGGTTGGAACAAGGTGCTTTGGGCCTGGAAGAATATTATTCTCAAGTGATAGGCATATGTGAAGAACTCAAAATGTATCAACCTATCACTTCAGATGTTTCAAGTATGCTAAAACAACGGGAAGATTTTAATGTTGTTCGGTTTCTGGTTGGCTTAAAGCCTGAGTATGAATCAGTGCGCTCTCAAATTCTAGCAAGTCCACAGCTTCCCTCATTTCCTGATGTGTTCTCCCGACTCCAGCGAGCCACATTATCTGGACAAGGATCTCAGTTTTCTTCAGATCAGAGTAATGAGAGAACTGCTTTAGCTGCCGCCTATGTTGCTCCTGGTGGGCGTGGGGGCCGGAGTGGTAGAAGTGTACGTGGGGGCCGTGATGCTAGAGGTAATCGCACCCGAGGTCGTGAATCTCGTAAGTGCACTCATTGTGGTCGCACTAACCACTCAGTGGACTATTGTTGGGATCTCCATGGTAGACCATCTGGGTCTGCTAATCAAGCTATTTGCCAAAATAGCTTCGACTCGACTCCAGAAATGATTAGCATATCGAAGAATGAGTATGATCAGCTTTTGGGTCAAACACGAGCGACTTCATCTTCCATAGCTACTCGTGCCGATTCAGGTACAGCGTCCGCATGTCTTATCTCATCTACTCCAAATCCATGGATCATCGATTCAGGAGCTAACGAACATTTGACTGGTTTGTCTTATTCCTTATCTGAGTTAGATACTTTGACATCTCCAAAAAGTGTTACTCTTGCTAATGGCTCTCTTGCTAAAGTTACAGGCATTGGATCCACTAAGCTCACTGATTCTATATCCTTGTCATCTGTTCTATATGCTCCTAGTTTTCCTTTTAGTTTGTTGTCCATTAGTAAAATTACTCAAACTCTTCAATGTTCTGTGACATTTTATCCCTCTGTGTGTATCTTTCAGGATCTCAAGACGGGGAAGAAGATTGGTACGGGGCATGAAGCTGGTGGCCTGTATTACCTTGATGGCAAACAGTCACCTACTCGAGCCCTCACATCCTCGTCATCTGCTTTTGAATGGCATTGTCGCCTTGGACACCCATCTCTTTCTCTTTTGAAACGTCAAGTTAGGAACATTGAAAATGTATCTTCTTTTCCTTGTGAAGCATGTCAGCTTAGTAAACACCATCGTGTGTCTTTTGTACCTCGAGTTGATAATCGAGCATCTACTTCTTTTGAATTGGTTCACTCTGATATATGGGGACCAATCAACATTGTATCAAACAAGTTTCAGTATTTTGTTACATTTGTTGATGACTATTCTCGTATGACATGGTTGTTTTTGATGAAGGCAAGATCTGAACTTCTTTCCATATTCAAAGTCTTTCGAAAAGAAATTAAGACTCAATTTAGACAAAAAGTTCAAGTGTTGCGTTCTGACAATGCTAAAGAATATCAATCGAGTGCCTTTGCTACTTACTTAAGTAATAAAGGAATTGTTCATCAAACTTCATGCGCTTATACACCCCAACAGAATGGGGTGGCTGAACGCAAAAATCGTCATTTGTTAGATATAACCCGAGCACTCTTACTGCACATGCATGTTCCTAAACGTTTTTGGAGTGATGGTGTTCTTACTGCGTGTCACCTTATTAACCGTATGCCTTCATCAGTCCTCGATGGTTCCTCTCCCTTTTCCATCTTGTTCCCTTCTTCTCCACCATTTTCTCTCCCTCCAAAAATCTTTGGGTGTGTTTGCTATGTTCATAACCTTGGTCCAGGCTTTGATAAGCTTGATCCACGTGCTACCAAATGTTTCTTTGTTGGTTATTCCCGGACTCAAAAAGGATATCGATGCTATAGTCCTACTCTTAGACGTTACTTCACTAGTGCTGATGTCACCTTCTTTGAGTCCATACCCTATTTCTCGGCAACATCTGCAGCTGTTGAGTGTGATCCTCTACCATTACCTACTCTTACTCTTTCTCCTGCACACTCACCCACTCTTACCCAATCCTCCTCTGTTCCTTCTGTTGTTCCTTTGCAGGTGTACTCTCGTCGCGTGCGGCCTCCGGTTCCCATGCCTCCACCAACCTCGTCTCCATCTTCAGATCCTGAGTCACCTAGTACTTCAGACTCTCCACCTATTGCTCTTCGAAAAGGTACTCGTTCTTGTGTTACTCGACATCCAATTACCCAATATGTCTCTTGTCATGCCTTATCTCCATCTTTTTCATGCTTTACTTCTCAACTTTCAAAATCTTCTGTTCCTAAGACAGTTCAGGATGCTTTATCTGATTCGGAATGGAGGATAGCTATGAAAAATGAAATGGATGCTCTTCATAATAATGGGACATGGGATCTTGTTCCTCTACCACCTGGTAAACATTCTGTTGGTTGTAGATGGGTATATACAATCAAATTCCATCCTGATGGTTCTGTTGAACGTCTGAAAGCCCGCTTGGTTGCTAAGGGTTACACTCAAACTTATGGCATTGATTATGACGAGACTTTTTCCCCGGTTGCCAAAATTTCTTCTATTCGAGTATTGATTTCTCTTGCTGCTAACTTGGATTGGCCTTTATTTCAGTTAGATGTTAAAAATGCATTCCTACATGGCGACTTAAATGAGGAAGTGTATATGGAGCAACCACCTGGGTTTGTTGCTCAGGGGGAGTATCGAGGTACTGTGTGCAAGTTAAAAAAGGCATTATATGGTTTGAAACAATCTCCTCGAGCATGGTTTGGGAGGTTCTCTGATTCTGTATTAGCATTTGGTCTGCATAGATGCCAAACAGATCACTCAGTATTTCACCTACACAGTGATGCAGGTCATATCTTGTTGGTTGTATATGTTGATGACATTGTAATTACTGGGAGTGACTCAACTGGAATTGCTAGGCTGAAGCAATTTTTACATGATCAGTTTCAGACAAAAGACTTAGGCAAACTCAGGTACTTTCTTGGAATTGAAGTTGGTAGATCAAAAAAAGGCATTAACCTATCTCAGAGAAAATATGTACTTGATATTTTGGAAGAAACTGGCATGTTAGGTGCACGACCTATTGACACTCCTATGGACCCAAACCGTAAACTCTTGAAAGATGAAGGGGAGTTGTTTGGAGATCTAGGTCGGTATCAAAGACTTGTTGGAAAATTGAATTATCTTACTATCACTAGACCTGATATCTCTTATGCAGTGAGTGTAGTGAGCCAATTTCTACAAAAGCCCAGGGTCTCACATTGGGATGCTGTAATCCATATTCTTCGTTATCTTAAACGAGCTCCTGGTCTGGGACTATTATATAGACCGAATGGACACCTTAGAATTGAAGCTTTTTCAGATGCTGATTGGGCTGGATCTCCTTCAGATAGAAGATCGACTACTGGATATTGTACATTTGTAGGAGGTAACTTGGTTTCATGGAAGAGTAAGAAACAAACAGTCGTAGCTCGGTCTAGTGCAGAAGCTGAATACAGAGCAATGGCTCATACGACTAGTGAGATGACATGGTTGCAACACTTTCTTCAGGAGATTGAGTTTCCAGCTCCTGTTCCTCTTCAGTTACTTTGTGATAACCAAGCTGCAGTGCATATTGCGTCTAATCCTGTATTCCATGAGAGGACTAAACACATTGAGATTGATTGTCACTTCATTCGAGATAAGATACTAAGTGGTGACATTTCTACACCCTTTGTGAAGTCTGCTGATCAACTTGCAGATATGTTTACTAAACCACTGTGTTATAGTCGGTTAAAGCTTATTTGTTCCAAGCTAGGTTTATATGATATATATGCCCCAGCTTGAGGGGGAGTGTTAGAGGACATGGTTGTAATTAGTTTAGTTTAGAAATGTATAATGGTCTTGTGTATGTGTATGTATAGTCGGTTACTTGTAAATGAACAATATAATTTATTCTCTCAATATATTCGACTACAACTTATAAAAAAAAAAAAAAACAGTTCTGAGATTTAATAGATTTCACTTGTCTTTGCTTTGCTATGATATTACATGGCTTACTCTTAGTTTTGTGGTTTCTATTTTTTTCAACATATATGTGAACCATTCTGAAAAAAAGATTTGTTGAAATCACTCAAAATTACTATTCAAAGTCGAGAAGATGGAAGACATAAGCAAGCAATCAAAAGCAGAATTTCGTTGAAAGAAAATAATTGATAAGAACTTGCACAATTTTTTAGAATAATTTTTTTCAGGTTTGTATACGTGGATGGTTGTTAGATAGGTTTTTCTATTGTCTATTTTATTTCACGTTGAACCTCAATTACTGGGACATGCAAAATTTTCTAAGCAAAGAAGAAGAAAAAATTGGGGTTGGCATTCTCTAAATGTTGGATCATTTTAAGTCTTTTCCTCTTTAAGATTAACAATTTCATAATATTTTGAATAATTGGGTGGACTGCCTCCTTTAGTTATTATGTCAAACATCATACTGACAAAAATTCCCTTAAGGTAGCTATCATTATGGTTATAATGCTACTGAAAAAACCTGATAGAAATCGAGAACGGTCAATGGATGAGCTTAGACATTTCTTTTTCATTACTTTACTTCATTGGTATGGCATGAACTTTCATGAATTTCTTGTCTCGCTAAACTAGTGCACATAGGTGATGCTCTTGTATATGTCCCATGTACTTGGGCTCTTGCCTATGCTCATGATCAAAAAATTTCTGTTTACCAATAAAAAAACAATTATTTATATTGTAATGCTAATTATCCGTTGTTGTGTTGTTGACTGAATATCTGTAGGAGTGACTATCAAGTCTCATAAGCACTTTTCTCAGACAGATTCTGATTGAAGATTTATTTTCCTGTCTCATCCTTGCGATGCTTCACACTTTTCGGTAAATTGATTTTCTAATATTAGTTTCTTAATTGATGAGACAGATTTTCTCTCAGCGCGACTCGTGCCTAAAGTTTGCACCTATACGATGCGCAAAGGGTGCAAGATCTAGTTATTGCTTGGCCTGTCTATTTTCACTCGTGGAGCAGGTAATGAGTTCTAGTGACCTGGTGATCTGAAAGTGGTGGACAGATACATTTTTGTCTCTTGGCTGACTTTCTATTTATATTTGTTAGTAAGTTATAATTTTTATATCGAGAAGATATGCATAGCTCCTTTAAACTACCGCACTATTTGCAATCACCCCCCAAACTATCTATTTTGACAATGACCCCCAACCTACCAAAAAACTGCAATGTACCTCATTTTCCCTTTAAAAGTCAAAACGACCCATGAAAGTTTTCAAAAACACAATAATACCCTATCATATTGCAAAAGAGTGACTTTGTCATATCATTTAGTGGGTATGTGTGCGTGCCTTTTCTTTTAATGAAGGATATTTATTTAACTTTCTTATTTTGGGGGGGGGGGGGGGGGTACATTGCAATTTTTGGTAGTTTGATTGCCAAAATTAATTGACAGTTTGGAGGGGTTATAGCAAATGATGTGGTAGTTTTTTTTTTTTTTGGGGGGGGGGGTTGGGTTAAGTGCATTTTCCACGTTTTATATCTTTCTGGTCATTGTTCACCAGTCATTAGTTTCTAATTCATCTATTTATTTTTGTCAAAGACACGATATCTACAGTTTCGAAAATGGCCTGTTGAATGGGGCTGGTGCCGAGACCTCCAATCATTTATATTCATCTTCAAGAGGCATAACAGGTGAATGCTCTTCAACATAAATTATTGGTGATGATAAATTGGTCATTAATTTATTATATCACAAATTTGTTATAATTATTTTTCTTTATACATGTATATTTATAAAATACACTACATGATATCATTGATACGAATATACAATACGGAACAAAAATGTGATTAATTGATTTAAGAGACTATTTGTGTTTTGACAAATATGCTCGAAGGGTCTACAAAGGCAAGGGTCTATGCAGGAAGGAGGGAAGTATGTGTATTAGTATTTGTGAGTCTCGTAAATTTGTCGCTCCAATTCTTAATAGCTTAAACTTTTGGAGGCAAGGGTTTTTATATACTTTGATGTTTCCATTTTGTCTACTTGTATGATGACATATCTGTAATGCAGGATTGTGTTAGAACGTCCTGAATATGGCTATGCGACATACTTCTTTGAGATAGTGGATTCGTTACCAATTGACTGGCAGATCAAGCGCTTAGTGACTGCGATGAAGCTTAGTAGCTGCGGCAGACTTTCAGTAATTGAGAACAAAGCATTAGTGGTAATGGCTTGGATACCATGTACTACGTACAGTTGGCTTGACTTTAATTTTGTAGCATGGATTTGCTGGGTTATGTGGTTTTGTCAAAGCAACTTAAATGACTGTCATCGTCATGTTAGATTGCTGACCTAGTAGAAAATGCTATGCAGTTTGAGTATCTTGTTGTGTTTAGCTGATAGCGTAGGGGATGAACACAAAAACTAAATGCTAAACCCGTTAATAGAGGAGACAGTTGTTCGAATTGAATGCATTATACTCCTCTTATGAATTTATAGAAATAAAATTTTTGCTGTTTGCCTCTCTGTACTTTTGCTGTTTAATTCTCTTGTGCCCGACTCTGTGGTTCAGGTTGGAGAAGATTTGACGAAAGCTGAGGCTCAGGTGTTGATTGAATACGGTTGGGTACCGAATAGCGGCTTGGGAACAATGCTCAACTACTGTGACAGAGTTGTGCACGATAGGAAGAGTGAGAAGGACAGTTCAGAGTGGAAATCAAAGATAGCAAAGTTGCTGATGGATGGTTACAACGGTGGAAGTATGGTTGCAACCAACATTCCAAAGAAGGTTGAAGAATACATAGGTTCCCAGAACCCAGAAATTAAGTTGGAGTTTTAGCTAGAGATAAGCTTGTTTAGAAGGGTGTAAATACTTGCATAGATGAAACATTACTATAGTTGTTGACAACAATCGGCAGTTACAAACTGAAACAAAGTTTGTTGTACCAATATTGTAGTTTATTTTCTCAACTTCTGCAGTAGTCTCATCATTTTTGTCGTCCAGAAGAAATGTGCTTGGGCTTAGCCTAAACTCGAATATAGCCAAATATGAAGGTCTGATGGTGAACCGCCAAAACTCCATGGATGTCACCCAGGCCATAGACGGACCAGACCTCCAACTGGCCTTTTTTTCACCAAAAAAAAAACCTCAATAGCACTGCCCATTTTGTACCACAGTGGCTCCCCAATTATGCACTTCAAAAAAAAAAAAAAAAAGTTTCGTCTCGTTAACTCAAGAAGTCTACACAGTAATAAAGCATGCAAAGTTTATTTGATTCAGCAATAATGTTGTTTGATAGTACAAAAATGAAAGATTAGTCCGACTCATTCCCGACCAGCAATGAAAGAAACCAACAAGCTTTCGAGGGGAGCCTCCAAATTTAATACAATATTCTCTTGTTTTTGCTTTTGTTTTGTTTTTGTTTTTGTTTTTTATGTTTATGACGTTGGAAAGAGTGGTATCTAGAGAGCATTGAAAATGTATTTATGCAAATCTAAAAAAAATGAGGAGTTTGGCTAATAGAATCCAAAAATATATATACTGCATTGGATTATGCAAACATTGCAAAAGAAGATGACTTATAGCTGCTGTAAATTAGTATTGTGGGTCATATTTAGTTTTCACTGAAGTTAGATCAAATTGAATAAAAAAATTTTCTTGGTTGTGAACACTCTCTTCTTCGATTTTTCACTCTACCGAAGCAAGGGACCTATTGGTGTTTTTATTAAGAGATATGATTTGTATTAATCCCAAATAGACAAACCTTATACAAATCCTTATAAAAAAATGGATTCCAACTAAAAAGTATAAAAAAAACTAATCTTTATCAGTGAGACCTACGTACTTTTTTACAAAATGCTTGTATAAAGTTTGTCTATTTGAGACTACCTAATATTTACTGTTTTATTAATTCTGTAACTGATGGGTACGTAACTTTTCGTGTTTTTACTAATACTGAAATCAAATATCTTTAGTTCATCAAAAGGGAAGCAGACCCAGCCCAGTTAATTGAGAAGCAGGGGACATATTGTAGAACAATTTTCTTGTCAATAGCAAAAAAGATTTAGAAAAAATATATTATTAAATTAATAATATATATTATTATTATTTTGGCTGATGGATAATCCAATATAAGAATAAATTTTGAATAGAATAACTAAATGTAAGATCATGTGATATTATGTAAATTATGACTTTGCATTTGTATAATCCATTGTCAATGCTCTAAGTAAGCCATACTGCATAGCAAACCAAGAAAGAACCAACCCAATTTAGCTTTATCATTTCCAATAAACTTATCTCAAATCAATTATCTTAAGCTATCTCAAATCAATCATTGAAGGCTATTTTTTCAACTTATCGTAAAAAAAATAAACTCACTTCATACATTTACATACATCTCAACCTATTTATATTTAAATACATTTCAATAAAATCTATAAAATATTATTATTTACAGATCAATTCAAATCAAATCATCTGAGCTGCATCTAAATGCAGCCTAAAAGAACATGTGTGCGCAGACGTGTTAAAAATGATTGATACAGGGTTGCCGCCTGACAAATCTAATCTATAATCTCAAAGAGTACTAAATGGAAAGGCAAATGAAAAAAAATGTTTTTATGAGGAAAGTGTATTTCTGATATTCATCCCTCGACGTATTAAATGTAAGCAAATGGTCGACATTGGGTGCCGTCCAAAACAAAATGTCTCCCTTCAATATTCTGCTGACCCCAAGCACCCAAAAAAAAAAAATAAATAATGGTACACACCTTGGCATTCTTCAGGAACAATATAGAAGCCTACGGTGGTTGCAGAAGATAAGGTTTTGTATAAAAATGAATCAAATACAATACCCATTTTGAATATCCATCATGAAAGAGATAGAGATTGAAGTGATGTGTGTATATAAAAATCTGGGAAAAAGGATCCAGAAATTCCCCGTAGGATTCCAAAATGTTCATCTCCTCTCATTTTTTGTTGTACGTGGTGGGGACTCGGGAGCTGCCATGCAGCGATACAAACATGCTGAAAACGTACCCTAATTAACTATTCTGCGGTCCTTTGGACCCACGAGAGCGTACTAAATGGACCCTAATTGGGTTCGTCCAAAACTGTGGAAAAGCGAGCGATGAGAGATCAGGAGTCATTGGAAGAGCAAGAAATTTAGGTGTGAAACGAAACCAAGGCAACCTGGGCATCACGTTGGCATTGCGTCACTTTAGTCAAATTCAGTGTAATATTAAAAAAATATATAATTTTACTAATGATCACTTTTTTAATCATTAAATAAAATTAAAAAATAAATAAAAAATAAATAAATAATAAAAGATAGAAACCTATCATTTTCCAATATATATACTTCAAAAGCCCAAACTCTTTTTTCCCATTAAGATGAGAGAGGGCATTGCAAACAACCAAATGTCGCGTTATCAATGGTCGATTTGGAGTTCCAAAATCATTGCCCTGAAGATATACTATATTAGGTTTGGAAATCAAGTGACTGTGCACTCATTGGAGCATTGACTCAGTTTATTCATGATGGGGATGCGAGAGGGCCCCAAAATCCACTAAAAAAGGCCAATGGAATCGATGCGCGTGGGGCGACCGGGGCCTATACGATTCGGCGACCGCCCCAACAGAGTAGCCATACAGACAATGTCCTTGCCACTTTGCCCCTATCCCATGCATGAAAAAGCTTCATAAAATGCCTCAAAATATTATCCCTGCCCTTCCTACTTCTTCTTTTCTTTTTTCTCCTTCTCGCTTCTTCTTAAAAAAGAAGAAGAAGAGTGTATATTAATATGATCTGGCAACCTCCCGAATCTCCTAAATAAACAAATAATACTATGAAATTATGTTTTCTCTCTTCTCCTTTGGTGCTGTCCTCCCTATCCAATATTTTTTTCTCTTCCACTATCTGTTTTCCCTTTCCATTTTTCTAATTCTGTACATATACGTCTGTCGAGGCAATAATTGTGTAAAGGGGGACATGATCCTTTTCACATGTGCATTTTCTGCACTTTATACCCCCCCCCCCCGCCCCCAGCTTCCAACTCGTGCATTTCTTAATTATTTCTTTCTCCCCTTTCCCTGTTCACATATATAAATATATATCACATTTATTTAATTCAGTACACTTTGAAATATTCTATTGTTTATTTATACCCGTTATAGCAACCTACATCATATCGTTTTGGATCGGTATTCATGCATGTGTGCATATGCCTCAATGTCAAAAAGCAATAACCTCATGATCATATTCTAGGTGTCATAATGCACTCGAAGTTGTTAATCATGCTTAATGGACAGAGTAATTCAATGTAATTAATTTCAAGCAACGTCTATAATGTATTAATTAGGGGTTCAAACACGAGGAGACATGACACACATAGACATAATTAATCAATTCCACTCTTTGTTAATTTGTATTCGTGTGAGACATTAATATTCACGCTTTCAAAGGTTTAAACTTTAGCAAAAAATATTTAAGCTGCGTTTGGATGTTGAGTTGAGTTGAGTTTTCTATAAATAGTAGTGAGTTGAGATGGTAAAATGAGTTATGTGGGGCCTACCTAAGATGAACTTAGATATATTTGGATGTTAAGATAAATTTAGATGTATTTATGTGAAATTGAAAAGTCCCACATGTAAAGATGTGTTTAGTTGAAAAAGATTGTAAATCACATGTGTAAAGATGTTTTAAGTTGAGATTACTTTAATGATTTAAGAGTTGAATTTTTAGATATTAGGAATGATCTAAATCTAAACTGAACTCAGTTGAGCAGAATGAAATCAAGGAACTAAACGATAATTATTTGGAGTTCACAATTGGTTCAAATGATCGTAAGTGGGAGCAAGCTGCAAGGTGATCATAAATTAAGTTTGGGAGGAGGGATTGCTTCATTGTGACCTCATGTACTACATCACAAGTGGTCTGACTAGATTGTATGACTTAAGAGCTTCTGATGCCCCATACTTACCATTTTCATTGCAACTGACTCAAAATTAATAATGGATCAAGATCACTACTACAAGTTGCAGACAATATTGATCAAATTAAAAACTTGTTATAGATTCTTTGTGATTGATTGAATATTTGTGATTGATTGAGATTCAATTTTTCTTTTCTCATATCTCGTGTTAGGCTCCTTGTAAACTACAGTACAACATTATATGAATACAAACTCCACGGTTGATTGATTGTGTGGTGAAATTCAAGAATGAATAATTTTATCATGTATAAGTTTTGGGCATGCAAGTTTTGCGCAAATCTTTTATAAGAAAATAGGTCTTATATAAAAAAGTAGTAACTTATATTTTTTTCATGTGGGACTTATTTTTTAACAAAGGACATGCGATAGACTTGTATAGTTGGCGCTTATACAAATCATTACTCAAGAAGAGTAATCACCATTTTCTCCTTCAGTTGCTACATAGAATTAGGCCCGTTTGGTTTTACAGACTATCTCATCTAAACATCCAAACACTATTTAAATATAAATATTTTTCAATTTCAAAATTTTAAATTTTGAACTTTTTCATCTAATTATTACAGTTTTTCCAAACTTCCAAACAAAAAATAAAAAAGAATTCAACCTTTTTAAATTTTAAAATAAAAATAATATTAAAAAAATAATATTATAATAATATTATAATTTTATAATATTTTTATTCAACTTTTTCTCTCTCATTTTTCAAAACCTCATAGAATATATTAACTCAAACCATTTCATGACTATTATTTACAAGTTATCTCACTACTATTAATATCTTTATCATATTATCTGTGTAACCAAACTTTCATATAGAGATAGATAGATAGATATTCTCTCTTAACAATATTTAGCACTTTAAAATATATATACATATTATTTGTTGAAAATTTATCAATTATATAGATGATTTGGTACTCTATCATATCATATTATATAATTAAAAGTACTTATATAAATATTATTTTTATCCATATGAGATTATTATTCATCCATACTCTAAAATTAATTCATAATTATAATTTAACTGTATAATACTCGGATTGTAGAAGAAATATTCCAAATAAAATTTAAGATATTCCTGAGTTCAAGTCCGTCTGCATACGTTTGAGTCCGTCTCGTCTCTCCCGCGTTCCTCTTATACGCGTTTCGGCGAGTGGAAATAAAAAGGCGCCCACGACGAGCGGAGTAGTTATCCTTTCCAGTTTTCCTCCTTGGGGGACCCCACGTTTTACTCTTTAGAAGTTCATAGTCAGCGTCGTATCATGAACGCAAAGCTTCGTAACCCCACGCGCCATTTATGTCACATCCGCACGATGTATCTGTCCCACAAGATGTCGGTGGGCCTTGGCCTGGGTACAAAAATGAGGACGAGATTGTTTGCAGCTTTTCTGTTCTTTTGCCCCCAAGGTTACTTCCACCACCAATTCGTTTCGTGAAAGAGAGAGGTTATGGATCAGTCGGCCTTGGTACAAAAATGAGGACGAGATTGTTTGCAGCTTTTCTGTTCTTTAGTCCCAAAGTTTTTTATTTTTTATTTATTTTTAAAGAAGAGTTAGGATCAAAGATTTAAGAATGAACCGTCTTCAATTTTATTAAAATGTCTTCTCTTATAATAAAGAATAATTTTATTAAAAAGTCTTCACTTATAACGAAGAATACTATGAAAATAACATCACACAAAAATGACACCTACAACTCTTTTACCCAAAGAGTAGTGTTACAACTCTCGCTCTTCACTCCCACTCGCCCTTCCCGCTAGACGTAGCATGCTCAATTGGTAGCCACATGTTTATTTTAATTATATATATATATATATATATATATATATTTATATAAACTGCACATCAAAAAGAAAATGACAATGCTAGATCTACCGTCCCGCTGAGTCGCTGATTCTAATATGTGTTTTTTTAAATCATTATTTACATAGATTTTTTTAATACTTATAAATATTTTAATAAAATAAAATAAATTTAAAACATCATTAAAAAACACTTTATTAATCATAAAGTAAAAAAAATCATTAAAAAATATTTCTTTAATCACGAAATAAAATAAAAAATCATTTAATAATTTTTTATTTTAATTCATGATTAAAAAAGTATTTTTTAATAATATTATGATTTTTTTTATTTTTTTAAAATATTTAAAATTATTAAAAAAAATTATATAACAAAAAAAAAAAAAACTTAAAAAAACACATAAAAAAATGTGCTAGACCCCAGCGGCAGCCCCAGCGGGGTATCTAGCATTTTCCTAACCCAAAAGAACAACACAACCAAATAAAAGACCAAACTACCTGCAATTACCACCAACCAACCGAAAAAACTTACTCAGCTTAGCTTCTACACTTCCTGATATAAGACAGACCTCCCTTGTCCAAAAGTTACTTCCACCATCGATTCATTTCATAATAGAAGTTATACATTAGTCATTATTGAATGTGAAGTTATGAATAGTAATTGATAAAAAGAATTTTTTTTAAAAAAAAAAATCTTGAAAATAAAATAGCTTCTAAAAAAGAAAAGAAAAGGTTCCTCTTTCAATTTCGTACTTTATGAGAAAATAAGAAATTTTATGAAAGAGTACATGTACTACTCTTAAAATAACTTAACAAACAAAATATCCACTTGATCATTTATATAATTTTACATCATGGGTAATTCAATGATCAATAAGATTACTCAATAAAATATCAAATATCATGTAAAATAAATTCTTGAAATATAGTTCTGAATATACTAGACTTGACGGGTTTATGAGGGAAAAAAACGAATTAGATGTATAATTTTTTAATTATTTTTTATGAATTATTCAACTTTCAAGTCAGTATTGTAGAACACACCATCCATACCACTAAATGGTAAGTTGATTTGATTAGTAAAATTCAAAATACAAAATTTCTCTTTCAAATTAAATTATGTTATGCAAACATTTTATTAGGCGTGTGATTCACATCGACTTATAAATATAATTTTTCTATTTTTATTTTCAAATTTTGATTATTATGTGAAATCACTATTTATTCCAAAAACTCAAACCGATTGGAAGAGATAGATTTCATTATTTGTATTAAATCCTTAGCACGTTGATTATTCATGAAATTAAACACAAAAGTGAATTATTGGTCGAGATCATTATAAGCATTAAGAGTGCCAAATGATATATATGATCAGTAATATGAAACATATGGGGGGGCTGGTGGGATTTTTTGACCTTTTTAAAGATCGTGTGAAATAAGCTAGCTGATGCTACTACTTATAACATTGGGTGTCACTCTCTGATCTTATAAGAATGCCACTCGAACTCTGACGGGTGTTTTAACATGTGACAACATATAACGATGTCTTTGTGGACGTGGATTCGAATTAATCAACGTACGTTTGAAGTGGATTGAGAGTGATCGATGCGCACAATGCTGTGAGGTTACAGGGTTCCAACAAGCCAACAAAGTAATGGGACCAGTTCTGTAGGACTTTGCTCAATAACAACATGAGCTTTTGTCTTGCCTCCGACAGCAATCATGTATGTAC
Organism: Cyclocarya paliurus; assembly: GCA_029856935.1. NCBI lineage: Eukaryota > Viridiplantae > Streptophyta > Magnoliopsida > Fagales > Juglandaceae > Cyclocarya > Cyclocarya paliurus. The sequence goes on along the minus strand of CM056946.1, from coordinate 37,882,218 downwards.
GTACAATGCTCATTGAACACATTTTCTGAGATTACTGGCTGTCGAAAATGTCAATCCACAGTGTTTTGGTACCAAGAGACTTCACATTTGTGTTGGACTTTGATCTAATATCCATCGATCTGGTGGGGAAGAGAGAGCTAGCTAGCTGAGGACATGATTTCTCTATATATTTATTATATGGCCAAGCAGAAGGGTATCTTTGTTGTATTGTCCATTTGGACACCCATAAATACCAACAACATTATCAGTACATATATATATATATATAATTATCTGTAACATTCATTTTTGCTTATCTCTCCACTAAAAGGGTAATGATCAATTTTTATGCTACAAGAACACATGAGAAACAATGGTTCCAGCTGATGATAGAGGGATATTGAGCCCACCAATTAATGATGATGTTGCTGTACGTAAACGTGTTTAGCGTGTTAACCTAAGTAATCTTTCGACCTAGTACGTACTATATATCTAACCAATAATGTGGAATATTTTCGTAATTTTACATTTGTGTAATGAAAATAATCTCTGGTTATTGTCTGTGTAAAAACTCAAGTCTCTTTAATTTTTATTAATATATAGATTATAATATATTGCAATCGAGGATTCAACTCCGAGGTGATAGGAAATATGATTCTTTACCCAAAATAACAATAATGATACATTATTTTACTACTTAATTATTATTTTTTTCTTTTTACTCTTTGAGTTTTGTTTAAAAATTTCAGGATATAATCTTTTTGTATAATTTTAAAAAAATAAATTTAATAAACTAACGAAATCATATTGAGACAATTTTTATAAATAATTAAATTACATCATTTTGTTAGTTTATTAAATTTATTTATTTTTAGATTATATAAGAATATTATATTCTGAAAATTTAAATTTAAATTTAAATAACAAAAGAAAAAAAAACTGGTCAAGAGGGAAAGGGTATCTTATAATTTTTTTTTTTGCTAATTCCGACGGAAAGAAAGTCGTGAAAATTGTCGAGAAAGATAGTGTTGGAGGCCGCAAAAAGAGTGTGAACGCAAAACGTACAAGTCAGAGATTCACAGCAAAAGATGTGTACGTACTAGTGCATGGCCCAAGAATGAATGGTGCAAAAAAGGAAAAAAGGACGTTGCTACCTACAGAGGATTTCTTCTAGGGATCAGTTCATTTTTTTTTTTACTTTTACTTTCACCATTTTTTAAAACTATTTAGATATTTTTTAAAAATAAAAAAATCATATATTCATTTAAAAATATTTACTTAATCATGAAATAAATAAAAAAAATTTAAAAATTTTGGTGGCCACCTCCTGTAGAAAAAACATTTTCTAAAAATAAAAACATTTGGACTTGTCGATAGAAGTTGGGAGCTTCTAGAATCGTGCTACACCTAAATTCTTGTTATGTTTAAATTTAGAGATAAGTTGAATAAAATATTATTAAAATATTATTTTTTAATATTATTATTATTTAAAAAATTAAAAAATTAAATTTTTTATTTTATTTTGTATACAAATTTTAAAAAATTATAATAATAAGATGAGTTGGGATGAATTTTTAATCCAAACCAAGGCTTAATTGATTCAAGTTTTCAATAGGAAAATATCAATTTATTTTTTATTTTTTTATTTAATAATTAAGGAAATATTTTTTAATAAATTTATAAATTTTATTTTTTTAAAAATACTTAAGGAGTTTAAAAAATTGTTTAAAAAAAAAAAACTTTTTACACAGTCGTTATAAATTTTCGGTACATTTTTTTTCTGTTGCTCTAGCCGCACTCTTTTCAATATTCCAACAAAATTAGTCACTATCTTTGAATGGTGGTGGCTCATAAATTAAATGAGGTCTATTAACTCACTATTTCCCTTGAAAATACATTTTCGGAATTAATTAATGCCCAACATGATAATCGTCTCACGCGGTTGAGTAGGTCATGGGTCATACAAGAAGTGGGAGGCCAATATATTCGCCGTAATGAAGCCAAGTCATGAAAATGAGGTGACAGCACATGATATTATAACGAGTTTCAGTCATTATCTTTAGTCCATTGGTGATTGATCCTCACAAACTGGCGCTAAAATGACAACATTATATATATATAATATATATGCCTCGCTCCATCCCAAGCAGCCCACTTGTTAACACATTAATTTGTTATTATAATTAATGCACGAGTTATTGATTATTATTAAATCTCATCGATATTGCATGACTGACGGCCTTAGCTTTGACATGAAACTAGAGATCTTGCATGAAGTATTCTTTCACGCGCACGATATTACACAATACTTATTTGAAGAGAAATATATATATATATATATATATATATATATATATATATGTATATATAAAGAGTTGAAGTTTTTAATTATGACAATATTTATTCATCTTCAAAGTCTTAATTCAAAAGAATATAATATTTTATTCATTCAACTATATATTGCTTTAATGCTCCAGCTTACATGGGTTTGAAATCGCTCCCTCCTAGTTGTCACTAAATAAAAAATGAGATCAAACAAGTAATTATTCAAAAACAAAAATGATGTAAATCCATTTGTTCTTTAATTTTCCCGATCTCATTGAATCTTTCATGGTCAACATGCAAGATGAGATGAGATTAAAAAGAAAAAAAGAAAAAAAAAAGGCTTTGTCTTCGTACTTTTGGCCACGATCGACCTTCAATAAAATACTATGGTTCAGTTTGACTATGTGTACGGTATAACCTTCGTTTACAAGTCAACCTCTTGAAAGAGTTCTCATGTATATATCTTTCCGAAGTGCGTACATTGCAGCCTTCAAACCGTCATGGAAATATTGGTTCATGATCGATCAGCTTAATCCAGATCATATATATATATATATATATTCAGCCAAAAGATCATGTCTTGCATGCGTTGACATATATATTTTCGTGACGCGATGATCTTAAGATTAATCGATTAATACAGCTAGCTTTAGCTTGATATATATTTAGAAGATCAACTGAATAATTATATTTTTTAAAAAAATTGCAGATAATTATGAATATATATAATTTTGAAGTACGTACACTAGACCCAGTACTATATATATATATATATATATATATATATATGTTCGCATTAGTACTACTCATGCATGCAGCATGTGGTTCTATTTTAATTGCTAGACTCTTTCATCACTTCATTAATGTTAATCCAACTAAAATTCAAGACGTCAAAGACTTGAATGGTTCGGAGAAATTGCGTTTCTCATGATCAACAGTTATAGTACGCATGTACCAGCTGGCCTGAAAATGAAAGCTAGGCTTTCGATCGAATAAGCATTATATATATATATATATATATATATATTATAATTAATCAATTCGACAGGACCATAAATAATACGAGATCATTATATATCCTCCTTTTTCCTCTCTCTTAATTTGTAAATTATTGTTTTTATTTTGTAAAATATATCAATATTTGGGAAAGATAAAAAATGTTAGGGGGCCTTAGGTGATCACTAATTAATTAATCTATTAGCCGGCCTAACTAAAGTGAGCTAGATCCTATTATTATTATTATTATTATAATTAGTATTATTATTCGTATTTTTCCATCAATTATTATAAAGTGAGCTAGATCCTATTATTGTTGTGCCGTCATGATCACCTGGTTAATAGTACGCAGTACCAAGAGATCAGCCGGAAAGGTTGGAATCGAAGGAAAGATCATCCAGCAAATAAAGATGATGACGGTGAGACGTTAAGAACATCTGCTGGATGATCTTTCCTTCGAAGTCCAGCATATGGGTACGTATATATAATATCCGTACATAAAATAATTCTCACAGGATTAATTGAAAGTTAATTTTTAAGTAATTACGATACTGCCATAAGCTTCGCTAGTAAATCGAGTGTATTTATATTATTATATTGTATTATTGTTTTGCTAATTCTGATAATCATGCTAGTTATATTTTCTAATATTACTTGTTGAGGCCAAGAAAAATCGGTTTCAAAAAGTTAACTTCGATCAATATTATTAATTCTGGAAACAGTAATCTTCTTTAATATAATTGATTGAAATGTATCTTAATTCAAAGCATATTTAATACTTATATGCGCTTTTCTGTATCTTTTTCATATGTTTTTTTGTGAAATTTTGATGTGAAAACTATTTAAAAAATAATCGGAAACATGATCATGACCACGGGTTGAAATTTTGATGTGAAATTTTGATGTCAATATCATAATCACCTTAATTAATTAATCATGAGAAATAATACATATCCCAATCATCATTGCATTAATATTATATTTAAGTTTTCAAATTAATCTTGGTCTAGAAGGTTGATCAGGATCGGAAAACGGGCTTGCTTCTTTCTCGAGGATGGTGAAAATTTTGCTGCATGATGGCTTATTTTATATGGTGAAAAATGTTGATCAGTACTAAATCCTAATGAAACTTGATCATGAGTACTATTAAAGTTAACTATTATTCGGAAACATGATCATGACCACAGGTTGAATGGCATGATCTTCAGCAACAAATTGCTTCTTTCTCGAGGCTCGTATTATATATAAAATAATAAGTTGTCTGGCTTAATTTGATTGTCCAGGCTTTTTGACAAACCACTTTAAATTTTCAACAAAATGGAACAAAAATTAAACGGCGGAAAATAATAAATTTATAAGTTCTAGTTTATGATTTTAATTATTTCAAAAAAATTGAAATATATTTTAATAAAGTGACACAATTATTGGATAATTTGCCTCACTTAATTAGAAAATAAGAAGAAAAAGCATAACACGATTAATTGTTATGTTTTTAAAACTTGCACAAAATAAAATGGTAACTTATAACATGATGTTGTCACTATACATGGAACGGACATGTTTTATTATTATTATTATTATTATTATTGATATAACATTAATTAAGCAGCAGACGTACGGTTCACCCACGATCCTGCATCGTGATTGATATGCAACATATTCAAATTCTCGGTACACAATTCAATAACAATTAGCTGACTTTTGATGGCTAGCTGATGATGATCAGGACAAAAATAAATTACTTTAGTGTATATATTCATGTTTTTATCATCAAAAAGATTATTTTATAATTATTTCTCAATTCATATATATGAAATGGAGGATAGTATTATAATATTAAAATTTATTTTTTTATAAAATAGCATGTTGTAAACCAATTATAATTAAAAGTGTACTTAGTTGTTAGTGTATCATTATCTACATTTTTTGAACACTATTCATGATATTGAGTTCGTCCACAGTTTTTTTTTTAACCAATTTATAAGTTCGTCCACAGTTTATATAACCTATTTCAGTAATAATTATTATTATTTTTATTCACAAGACCCATTTAATAATAATATAACTATTGACTAAGTTATATGGTTAATAAAATAGATTATGTATCCCTGTTAAATAGGTTATATATATAATAAATGCACAGATAGAGGTATATATGTTCGAGCATTCTATATATAATTATATATACAGCAACAGACTGCTATGATATTGACGCTATTGAGTTGAAAGAGTCATCCAATAAATAAATAAATATATCTTAAAGTTATTTATTTAAATGACACAAAATAATCAATACACCATAGTCGCATGGAAAAGGAGAAAAAAGAAAAGAAAAGGACGCCATCAAAATATCTATTAATCCCATTGATCTCTCGCTCTCGCTTGCCCCTAGTTCTCATTGTGACGAACATGTTTCATGTATTTTATAAGAGCATTGGACTTGTGAATTAATGGACGAGATTATGATTTTTAAAATCCACTAATTTGAATTATCGCTTTGGAGATAAATATAACATGAAATATGATGATGGAGATCTACACTGCAGTAATTAATTATTAATGAAGTACTGATGAAGATATTAGAGATAGAAAATACAAATATATAAGCGATATATATAGAAAATCTATTCATAAGAATGCTTATAAAATATATCTTGATGTGAAAATTATCTATATCAGTTAACATAACAAAACAATTATCTATATCATATATATTTTAAATTTTTATTTATTTATTTTATTTTTACTAAACTAATTGAGTTGTTTTATTCACTATCCATATCCTACATACTTGTAATTATGGGAAAAAGGAAAAAAAATTAAAAGAAGTGTGATGTGTGGGATGCTAAGTACGTATTAATTAGTAGAATCATTCTATATAAATATATATAAATAAATTTTTGCTTCTCATAATTTCTACACACTACACACTACATACCACATATCACATTTATTTTATTTATTTTTATTTTTAAAATATTTTTTTGAATTTATTCTTCTTAAATTAATTGAATTCTTCTACTCATCATCCACATACCACACATTTGATAAAAAAAGAAAATGATGTGTGGCGTGTGAGAAATGATGAATATAATTTTTCATGTAAATATATGCATACATACTATACAAAACTCTAAAATAAATGTTTTAACTATAAAAAAATTTCATAGAAATAAATAAATTTAATTTAATTTTTTACGTTATATTATAAAATAAATCAAATATATCACGTCAACTATGTTAAAACTCTAAACTCCAGTGAGAATGCACCAACAATCTATGTAGAGGAGACCAAGCATCCGTATTCAGACTTTAGAAGCGTAAAAGTAAACTTTTGGATGTTAAAAGGGAACAATATTGGAATCAAGGGGACGGGAATAAAATAGTACGAGATTCCAAGCAATGGGTAAATGCAAATATTTTAGAGAAATGTGGGGTCTCTCCATTTTGGGTTACGAGTATTTTTATCGTTATTTTTTTTTTAACGTAGTGATTAAATAAATATTTTTTTAATAATATTGTGATTATTTTTAAATATTTAAAGATATAAAAAAATATATGAAAAAAAGAGATTTATAATCTTATCCGAATATTTTGTCGGGCTACACCCTCGGTTGCGTAGCAGGACACAATATTTTACCAGCGTTGTAGCTCGACCCAAGGGAAGGAAATGAAAAGAATAAGAAACCAAAATCTAAATTAACCACAAAAACGAAGCCGGCAACACATGCATATTGAAAGAACATAATCCAAAAATATACTCCCATACTCATTTACAGAAACGTTTATTTTATATATGTTCATTTTTGGTAAAATGGTAATTCAGAGATGGGGTTTTCCCGGATCTTGATTTATTAATTGACTCGCTTTGAGACAACTATAACAATCGAATATTACAAGTGAATCTCTTAAGAAAATCCCAAGTCACAAGTACTAGTTATTATATGCCCAATTAGATTCTTGTTCCAAAACTAATATTGGGCACTGATCAACAACCTGCTTTGTGTCACCATCATCATGAATCAACAAATCCCAACTACGAAGGTCATCATCCCACAAGCAGCCCAAGCTGTTGTTGTACTGATCACAAGGCCACTCGAAATCCTGGAACTGATCTATGTACTCTTGCAAGAAGTTGGGGGAATGTGAAGAAGAGGATGAGGAGGAAGAAGTCGATGAAGAAGCTACACTTGGAGCGATAATCTGATCATGGGGTTCCATTAATGGAACTTCATCAACGAGGAAGTTATTTATGATCTCCATTGGGTCAAATGGGCTTGTCATGCTTTTCTCTTCCTCTTTGGTTTCAGTAATGGAGGATGATTGCAATGATGTCTCCGGTTCTTTGTTTTGATCAAGTTCAGCTGTGCTATGATCGGTCTCATGAGAAGTTTGATGCTGTTTTTGCTCTTTTTCTGGTTGGTGTTGCAGTTGCTGTTGGGGTTGCGTTTCTTCAGTGGCACTAGAGATTGGCTTGTGGGTGATAGGATCGATGCCCATCTTTTTCAGCTTTTTCTTGATGTGGGTGTTCCAGTGATTTTTTATCTCATTATCAGTTCTTCCAGGGAGATGAGAGGCAATCTTAGACCATCTGCAAAACGTGAAGAAAAAATTACGGACTTCGGTATAATACTAATTATATATATATATATATATATATATATATATATTATAAATAAAAACTTCATATCCTTTGGAATTACTCAAAGGAAGAGTACTGAATTTTATGGCCACTAGAAATGTCCATGTGAAAAGTCTTGCACTAATAAATATGAAAAATCGCCGCCATGACAAAATCGCCGATGTATTTATTTTTTGGGAGAGTAATATTCTCCCAAATTTGGCATGCTTTAACCGAAAAATCAATGAGCTACATTTAGAAAAATAAGAAGAAAAGGGACTCAGTCTGAAAAATATCTTCTCTCTTTCAAAATTTGGGAAAAACAAAGTCTCCCGTTACTGATGAATAAAAAATAAAATAGAATACCATTTGATAGCTAGGCTGCATATATGGAGAAAATAATAATGCAGATTTAGTACTAAAAACAAGTTGATTTCAGAACAACTGAGCTAAGACGGGAAAGATGGAAGAGGAGGAGGTGGTGTCAGAGTTGGAAATAGATTAAAAGAAGGAACCTGTTGCCTAGTTGAGCATGGAGATCAATGACCATTTGTTCTTCATATTCTGATAAAAGACCTCTCTTCAAATCTGGCCGAAGATAGTTTGTCCATCTCAGTCGGCAACTTTTTCCACACCTTAACAATCCTGCACTCAGACCCACCGTTACTGTAATCATTAAAGTGAATGTTTCTGTCTTTATTTCTGCATTCAAATTCATTATTTCTGACTATAAACAATTCAGAATCATTTGGGCAGTCAGCTTTTTGGGTTATTCCTCTTAAATTATCAAGCCGAACACAAAACAAAACATACAAAGCAAAAGCAACTTAAAAGTCCTGCCTGCTTTCCTTACAATCTGTAAGAAAAAGGATAAATAAGAAAGAACCAAAAAAAAAATTCAAACTCGAAGAAAGTTCAGAATGATCAATCAGAAAAAGCCCTGTATGAAAAAAACAGATTCAAATCCATCAGAGCATCATGTTTTTTTTGCATTTCTGTGAGGCAAAGTCATGCGCAGCTCATTTTCAGATGACGAATACGTGATGACAAGAAATACTACAATCAACTTTAAAAAGCCTTTCAAATTGACCAAACGATGGGAGACATCCAAAAGAAACCATCAACAAATCAAAAGTGTGCAAAATGTCTCTGTTTCTGTGTCTGAAAATGTAGTGAGGGAAAGGCAAATGATGGAAGACCTGCAAGCTTAGGAACAGCTCTCCAGCAGCATTGGCCATTGGTGAGAATAAAGGTAATAAGCTTCTTGTCCTCCTCAGCTGTCCATGGCCCCTTCTTTAACCCAACTTTGTCACAGCATGGTTGCCTCCCCATCCTCACCAAACCAAAAGCTGAGACACCCCCAAAGATGAATATACTTTTCTTCAAGATAGGCAGAGAGAGAGAGAGAGAGAGAGAGAGAGAGAGTTGCAGAAATACAGAACGGGGTAGTGTATAGCACATCTACCTACATATATAAAGCAAACCCCTCCTTCGATGGACTCGGCCATAAAATCATTTATTATTATTATAACTATTATTGTTGTTATTATCATTTTATTTATGTATTAGTAAATATATTGGTAATTGCTTGTGTTTTTAGTAATTTTGCTTCCTCCCACTTTGTCCACGTGTTAATGAGGGAAGCATTGGGTACCACACGTGCGACGGCTTTATTTCAGAAAGCGCCACCTCATCCAACTTGCTTGCTTGAGTTTGAAGGTTGAGCGAATACCATCTTGTCAGGTCACAGGCCGCAGAGAGGATGTACGAGTAAAATAACTTTAAAAAATACTATGAAAAAATTAAAAATGGTTCACAGTTTTGAGCCTATACCAAAGTCACTCTCTCTGCCAAGAAAAAAAACAAAAAAAAAAAAAACTCACGTTTTCTTCCCCGAAAAATATATATATAGAATGTCACATCATCAATTATATCAAAATTAGTGAACGAAAATAGGTGTATTTAATTAATATCTTGATAGATCATATTTGATCTTAGTATCCAACACATAAAATATTTAACTTTAATAAGAAATAAGGAATAGATCATTGTTTAATCTTCGGACTGATATATATTATGATATCATGATCATGTTAAATTGTTTATTGTCATAAAAAGTTTAAAATGATACGAAGATCGATATAAGCGTTAAAAAAAATTAGGAAAAGGAAAATTCTCAATCGACATGAGTTTAATCGTATTCTCATGCATATATAAGTCTTTAATTCTTATGTAAAAGGAGAAGAGAAGAAAGGTTATAAAATACTCCAATTTTTCTATAGAAAAGGATAAGGATCGCAGAAGTCCGATTTGTATATATACCTACCATACGAATCCAAAGGACCAAAACTACTTGGTTGATAACAACCGAAGGAAGACTACGTCAACTGGGTCCAATTTGAATTAACCTTTACACTCTTATGCATCAAGCGAAAACAATCGTATTTGTATTCGAGAAGGTAAATGATAAATTAAAGAACAGGTTCCACTTGATCTCGTTTATTATCCATATTCGATACTCATCTCTAATAAATGTTCACTAGGTTGTTGGATTGTATGTGGAGCCTGATTTGTGAGCAGAATATCAAGAAATAGATAATTCGCTCGACTGTTGCTCAACCTAGCGCTTAAGCGAAGTTTAACTGTGAGTTCACTAGAGGTGCGCTCGACAATAGGCTCGAACAAGACGCAAACCCTAGTATTCGTTCAAACTGCGCTTGGCACACTGCTCGAGTCAATGTTAATTGGTTGTTCGCTCGAAGAGTGCTCGACAAGCTACTCGAGCGAATGACCTAGTTTTTGCCAAATTAGGATTTCTAGTGCCATTTATATATATATAAATATATATCATATTTTGATTTTATGGTGTATGATTTTCAGCAGTTTTCAGTGAGAATAAAAGAGACGAAGTGTGAGTGCATACTGTGAGAGAGAAAAAGTCTTAGAGAGTGTGAGTTGAGATTGAGTGATTGTAATCTCTTTTGAGTTAATAAAACTTCTGTAGCTCTATAGACGTAGGCACGTTGCCGAATCACGTAAATTTTGTGTTGTGTGATTTTGATCGTTACTTGGTTTTATTTGTTTGCCATCGTTGATACTGTGTATTTTTCACAACATAGGTTATAAGAAGTCATACTATATATTCATGAACATGACATAATGTAAAATTCTCAACTTTTATTACCCTCATGATCATGTATATTGTTGGAGCATGCATGCATGGTAATTAATTAACACACACATATATATAGAAATATTCATGTAATAAAAAATGATGCGTTTAGCAAAAATATTGATGTAATGAGGGATTATTGAAGGGTGTAACATCATTGAAGAGTCATATATACTGGTTGCATATATAATCATGAATTTTTGAATTAGTGCTGCCCTATCAATTTTATGGGACCTTACCCATATTTTTAGCTGATGAAATCTTATAGAAAAAGAAATAAATAGAGGGAATGAATTACTAAATTATTATTATTATTTATTATATGTAACAACATGAAAACATCATTAAGAATCTTTTTTTGTTTTTTTTAAGTGACCAAAACTTGGAATATATACACACATGATATACAAAGAAAGCAATTAAAATTAAAATTAATTTTAATTTTTTCATCTACATCAGTAACCACAATATAAAATATATATCTACATGATGTTTATATATAATCTTTGTGAATTTAATTAGGTGCATATATATATTGTGCTATCCATTTTTATAAGTAATATTCCGCGCGTTATTAGCTAGGTAGTAAATATTATGTATAACAATTGGAAAAGTAACGAAGAAAGCAAGCAACCAATTACTACTACTCCTTGATCAATTTTATGCTAATGATCAGAAGAAGCAAAAAATGGTGAAATTATAAGTTTTGGCAAATATTCAAACCAATCAATTAAATCGACAAAGGTCAGTCAACCCTATACCGCAATCCATCGGCTTGAACATCATGATCATAAAGAACTTGCCAACTGTAATAGTCGACATCAATAGAGAGAACTTGCGAGATGCTTTGGATTTGCAAGCACTCAATCTATGCGATCAGCGTATGACATTTTGGGATAAAAAAAAAAACAGGGTATACAGGCATAATAATACTTATGATTAAGCAATACCTTTTAAAACGTGGCTATTAATTAAGTAACTCTATCATTATTCCAGGGCCCTTATAGTTATATATATTCGCACTTCAGAGTATGTTTACGCCAAATGACATGATGACGGCCCCACTCTCTTTGGTTTCAAGCAAAATTGTCTAGTTTTTAGTCCTTGATGATCATCAGTCCTTATAAAACGAGAAAGTCGGTTTCTAGCTAGGTTCCCTGGCCTCTTTCAGTAGGGAGGAAAAAAAAAGTGATTTTTTTACCTGCGGACAATTTTCTGGAGCCGAAAATATATACATATATATATGTATGGAATATATATACACACTACAAGAAAAATGTTTATTTTTAATAAGTTATTTTAAGTGAAAATGATTACTTTTAGCTAAAATAAGTCTGTTTTTTTGCAAAAAGCTGTATGTCACAGATAATTCGTCACAAATGATTGTTTTTCTTGTAACGAGGCTAACACACGTGCTATGATCTCTAGGTGTTGAAAGCAGTAGAAATGCAGTCGAGGATTTCATTTAATTCGACAGTGATGATTTTTTAAAGCTAATCGTTGGCCTATATATATCATGCGCATGATATATATAAACATATCATGTATACGATATGATGATGTTGATCAAAGATCTACGTACTGAGTTATCTTCTCATTATAAATATGTTATATAGAGGAAATAATATCATGCACCGATCGAGGAAGAAAACAATGTACAACTCTGTTTCCTTTCTGTGACTAAGATCAGTTATTCAAGATTAATACGTTATAATTATAAAGATGTGATATAATTTCTGGGTAATACTAAATTGTAGCACTGTTTCTGGGCGAACATGCCGGCGGCCGGCCTCCCGATGGATGTGTAAGAACAGGAATGCATGATAGTGTATGTAAAGAGTCACGTACAGAATACTCCCTAGGATTCAGGTTTCTACTTCAGGTGTGGAGTCTTCTACCAAATATATATTCAGTCGATCTTCTTCGATCTTCATGCTAATGACATCGTATAACGAGCAAGATCGAGGACGAAGATTAATTGGATGTAGTGCTAATAATCGCCATTAATTAAACTTATTTTGTAGGCCGTTAATTTAGCAGCAGTATTGGTGAATATTGTACTCTTTCCAGCAATAATATGCATATATTATGTTCCGTGGTTTTGGCCTTCTCTGTGCCTGTTTATCTTTGTACAATTACACCTTTATTTGATTCTACATCTGGAAAGCTCTCCTCTGTGTGTGTGTGTGAGAGAGAGAGAGAGAGAGGTGATCATGAATAGGAAAACCTTGGGCGTGAGAAGGTGATTCGGATTAGTTAATTTCTTATTTTAGCCTTCTTTTTTTTCCTCAAAAAGTAAATTAAAAATGGATTCAGAGTCCAGAACTATATATGTTGTCTCTGATCCCAAATCATTTTTAAGTTATTTTTCTTGACCATTTTGATATATATTGGCTTAATCCCGATTCTACTTTGTTTGGACTTTCCATTAAAAATTCAGGAGATCATCAAGATCACCAAAATAAGGTGTTGGTTACCAGCTTGCTTTCACGTACGCCTCTAAGATTAGAAAGGAGCCAAGTCGTCGTCTTGAGCAGCTCATGATCAGTGTGCATGCATGGGATGATATACCATATATATACATATTATATGGGTTTGTTATATAAACTATTTATTCAGTGTTTAAATGATTGGTATAGTCAGTTTTCAAACTTTGGACATGAGGATAAAACTTCATTTCACTCGATAATTAGTTTAGTTGTGGCCTTAGATTTTCCCGAAGATACACACGCGCTCGTATATATATAGCCTACCTACGAACGAAGACATTTAGCCATAAAAGTTTCGGCCATGTGCAGAAAAATGCCCTATATATAATGAGATTACGTGAAAATAATCTTATAAATAATCTTATAAATTGATGTAATTTGTTAGATTATAAAATTATTTTTATTATCAAATAAAATCTTATTAATTTATAAAATTACATTTATATAATTTGTTTGTAATGTAAAATATTTACGGATGACTTTTTGCTTAGAAAAATGATAGTATAGTCGTGTGTGTGCAAGTGCTACTACGTAATTATTTTGAAATAAATAAATAAATATAAGATGCATATAAAAAATAATAATTTTTTAATAATAAATCCTACATTTTCAAAATAATTATACAATTTTTAAATAATATACGATTTTAGGTAACATTACTCTTTCACTTAAACCCCTTCGTGTAATGGTACTGGATTCCTGACAATTACTGAAAGTCAGCTAACTAGCTAGTAGCTAATTTCACAACGATTAATAAATAAGGAAAATGATAGGCTTATTACTCTCTTACTACTTATTTACTATTTATTTTGTATTTGATTTTTTTTTAATTTTTTATTTTACTTAATGGTTAAGAAAGTGACTATTAATAAAATTATATATATTTTAAATTTTTTCTTAATGATTAAGGATGTTAAAAAAATTTAAAAAAATAAAAAAAAATTATAAATAATAAATAAATAGTAAATAGGTGGTAAGGCTATCACTACCCTAATAATAATATAAAACAATCATATATAAACTGATCAATGTTAAAGCCGCAAAAAGAAGTCAGCTTATCTAATATTTTAATTTAGAACTTGGATTTTGAGGAACTCGGTCGGCCTTAGATCATCGAGGATTGCCTAGCTAGCTAGCTAGTACTCAATTTTATTAGTTTTACTTCGACGCAAAATATTAATTTGTTTGACTTGGGCAGACGATCGATATCCTGTATTATCAAAAGGTAGTAAAAAGGCTGGGAAATGATTTATAAAGTCGTGTACTCTTATTAAACGTCGAAAATAAGAAAAAAGTGAGATCGATCTCGTGAAAAAAATTAACTTTTTTATAATCGATCTCACTTTTTTTAAATAGAATACGTAAAATTTATATATCTTAAAATTGCATCTTACCCTTACTCAAATTCAAGATTTATAATGTACCGGCCAGCTTAACTAGCTTGTACTTAATAATATTATATATACACAATCATTCTCTCAATTGAATAAGTTAGGAAAAAGTTACAAATGATATATATATCTATCATTTTCTTTTTTCCTTTTTGTTGTAACTTTTATTAATGAAAAATGATACTATATATGCTACTTAAGTTTGTCTTATCAATTTGACTGCACGCTCAGGTATTTTATTTTATTTTTTATTTTAATGGTGATTAGTGAATTTGTATATTTTTAAAAATATTTAAAGATGTTTAAAAAAGTTTGAAATAAAAAGGAAAAAAATTAAAAAGTGCAAATGCACTAGGGGCACACCCAGCTATTAAGGTTGAGCAAAAATTAAAAAATCTGACTCAAAATCTAGCTCCTCTCCGGCTTTACTCCGACTCAACTCCGCTCCGCTTTAACTCTGAAAAAACGGAGTCGAAGTCGGATTTTTTTTTTTTAATTTTTCAGTCAGAATCGGAGGTGTCGTTGGACTGACTCTAACTCCGTTCCGATATGACTTCGACTTTATGCTCCGACTCCAACTTTGAATCTAATTCCGATACTGTACATATGTTATAAAAATATGTAGTTATCTATCTATTTATCATATATACTAGTATAGTTATATAGTTAGATAACTAGAACTTATATAGTTAAATTCAATAATATACCAGTATGAGCTAATTATTATAAAATAATATATTTATACTATATTAATATAAATAGACTAATGATAGTTTAGTATATGTAAACATCATAGTATTACTACCAAGCATGATTAAGTATAAAAATAAATTAGACACTGGTATTTAAGTCAGATATAATAAATTAATAACACATATACTAATTTACTAAAGTATAATAATATGTAATTAGACACTAGAAAGTCTAGTATATAATTAATCTAGAAATAAGTTAGATATAATTAGTATAATAACATGTAATTAGACACCAAAAATAATATGTAATATTATAGTATGATAATATGTAATTAGATACTATAGTATAAGTCTAGTATAAAAATAAGTTAGATATTAGTATAGAAGTAAATTAGTTGTGAATGATTTAATTTTAATTTTAAATTTTGAAAAAATTGAAATTTGAAAGGCCACAAAGAATTCTTTTTTAAAATGGGCTAAATATGAAACTATAAAAAACCTAAAAATGAAAATTCAAATCTGACACAAGTTGGAGTTGGAGTCGGAGTCGGATTTAGGGGAATCCAACTTCGACTAAATCGGTTCTCACCCCTACCAGCTACACGCTAGGCGGCATAGTAGTACCATATATATTTTACTAATATAAATATATATTTATATATTTATATATACACACACATATATATAACATAGCATGTAATGATTTATAGAACTGCATCCAAATCATATATGGATTTATATATATTCTTCGAAGACAAGTTTAAAATTATAATTAGAGTCTTGGCCTAAATTATTTTATTATAAATTAAGAATATATAATAACTTGATCTTCTTATTCTCAAATAATATGTATGGCGCGCATCCATCTGATCATTTACCACCTTTCCTTCCTATACATGGTTCCAAATATTACAACATGTCATTATAATGTAAAGTTAGGAACAAGATCTCGATTGGCTGGGGCCGAATCGATCTTTTTTTTATCTTGCGAAGGACGGTTTTTCCGGTCTGATCATTTTTTATGGTAACCAAAAACCCAACGAGTTTCTTTGCTTTCATCTTCCCTTAACTTTATGATCTTGAGTGTAGAGACAGGCCAGTTTCTCATGTACACATGACACACACAGATATATATATATATATATATATATATATATATATATATTTATAGTTAATTAAGGAGAACAATATTAATATTTACATTAATGGATCAGCCGAAGGCGAATAAATATTAGTTGTAAAATAATAAATGATACATCGATCTTTGTGCACAGGTCCATCTGGGGATCAGTAGGCGGCTCACTAAAAAATTCTCGCAAGAAGCTTCTTACTTAGTGAGTAGTTAGTGCTTCACATCCACTTATGACTTAACCAAAAGAAACAAGAAAATAAAAAATAAAAAGAAGAGAAAAAGAAGGGCCGCATATATCCTTAATTTGTTTTTTTCTCTTTGTTTGATCCGATCCAAGTTCCAACTAAGACCGGCATATACGTAATTAAAGGCGGCTCAGTGGTGTTTAATTGGTCTCACTGCAAGTTGTTCCGACGCGGATTATAAAGATGATCAATCGAACGGACTACTTTCCCTACCTTTCATTTTTCAGCTTGCGTACGATTTAGTCTGTCTATTCTCAGTTGCAAAATGCAAACATATATAAAAGCAATTAGACATAAGTAGTCTTCGTCTATATTTTTGTTGGGTTTTTTCTTGAATTAGACAGTAGTATTACGCGTCATGATTCATGTTGTTAATTGGTCATTGTCATGAATGAAAACCTTTGAAAGTTTTTCTTTCTACTGGTTTTTCGTTGAATATATCGGCCATGATTATTGTCTCCATGTTGAGTTTGTACATCACGGTATCATTAATATATATGCTCCGTTAATTAATTTGTCCTTGTAGTCAAAGATCCATGATTCTTAACCATTTCCTTTATTATGTTTCTCGATGGCCGCATAATTATTTTGGATGAATTTAGTTTTTCCCGAATTATGAGGTCATTCTAACGTGTGCATGTCGACACACAGATTCTAGGTTTTATTTCTCTGTTGGCCGATAGTGATATTGATGATGATCAGTCAGTGACCTGCAAATATTAGGCTTGGAAAATTGGTCTGTTTGAAATTAGTGAGTACTACTAATGAATACTATATAGAAGTATATGATCATTGGTCGATTACTAATTAAAAGGCATATATATCATTGGTTGCTTTTTAGGTTTAAGTAAAAAAGGTTACCTCAAAAGCAATCCTTTTTTCTCCCAAGCCTCAAAGGCGGCTATCAATTGCAAATATTGCCAATTAATTGGGTGCAGGTCCACAGATGGGGCTGTAATTTTATGTATCTTCAAATGAGGGGGGAAAAAAAAAAGAGTACATAAATTAAGATGTAATTTTTAATTACTTATTGGTAAGTATTGTTTGTGAGTGTTTGGCTTAATTATTTCCTTGATTTAAGTGTTTGGCTTATTTAATAAATTAATGAACCCAAAAACAAAACTTGAGCTTGCTATTATATTTATCAAATAGAGACAATATTGATCATAAACGCGTTGATCATCTTCAAGAATATTTCATGAGCTTCAAGTTGCTTATCAATTGTCATGCCTTTAAAGTATATCTGCACTATCCGCAGCTTCGCTTGAATGAAGAGCCTTACACATTTCCACCCTCAATTCTTTCAAAACTATAAGTTCTGTAGCAAACATCAAAATCATTACGTGCTGGAAAGATTGGCCAAGAAGTTGCATGCGCATTTGTCTGTCAATTAGTGCTTTGAAACCATACTAGAGTGGTTGGCTGTGGCAGCTAAAATTCATATTATATAATTAATGGGCAGATGTGGAAGAAAAATGTTTGAAAGATTAACAAGTCCAATATTAATGCATATATGTCTTGGGTCAGGTGGTTGATCTGAATTGTCACAGTCACAATGATCAATAAAAAAATTAACCAATTTATATATATATATATATATATATATATATATATATATATTTATAATATAGCTCTTTCCCCTTTAAGCTTTTTTCCATTCTTTTGTACATGGATGATGAATATTCCAAATGATGTATAATTTGATCAAGAATATTGCGCTAACGCTCAACTTTATCTACTTAATTACCCCGATTTACTGATCAAGATAAACTAATCAGACATAACATCCTGCATTAATATTGGCTCACTACAAATTCAAACTATATTTTCACAACAAAATCGGATAATTTGTTTAATTAGATTACATATTTTTCTGCATTTTTTACAATTTGATCGCCCAAATGCTTGAGATTGGATACATATGAATGAAAACATAGAAGCTTAGATATATATTGAATTTAATATTTTTTTTTAAGAAGAGGATGACACGCGGGCCAGGAATACCCTAACAATATTTTTGAATTTCTTGGCAGTTACACATATTCTAAAAAACATGTTTTGAATTTAATAGTTATATGGATGGATGTTCAAACGTGCATATTTCATTTACAAAGAGATCATCTCACAAAATAGAATTCACAAATTGATATATATATATAGTTCATTGTGATGTATTAAATTGTAAAATTATTTTTATTATAAAGTAGATGTAACATACTATACATAATCGATCACATCAGTTTCTAAATTACTTATTTTTGTCATGAGATCTTTAATTTTGTGAATTTAATAAGACTAGTATATCCATGATACATGCACGCATGTGCACAGAAAATGCATGTTTTGCACTACTTCTAGTTAAGCAAGCATTTTTTTTTCCCCTAGGAATCATGAATAATCCCTCGGTTGACTTGTAAACGCACGCAGACATCATGTAGGTATCGCTTAGTCACGCTCATAGTATCGCATAACTTGTAAGAGTTTCAAATGTTAGATAGCATGCATGCATGCAAGTCGTTGGGAGTATTTTCCTCATTCGGAATCTAACTTTTCCCGACTTCTTTCCTCAGACACGACATGCATGCAGGGACATGAAATGGTTTCATACAGGCAAGTCAAGAACGACGAAAAGTCGTGTTGATCTATGATTTTGAACACAATTGATTAACGCTGAAGCAAGAGAAAATATTAGACGACAAATTAAGGCGGCGCCTGTAAGTAATCTTACATGCATCTATCTCGATCTTTAACTTGGACCAGAATTAAAGTACTTCAATGCATGTTTTTCTTTCTCTAGTAATGGACAGACACTTAGATCACGAACGTAAGTACAGACGTTCTACTTAATCGGTTGCATATATCGTTCTTCTTGCGTAAGCTTTCCAGTAGATCTTACATCATTCTAACCATGCATTACATATTGAACTCGATTAATTTACACCTAAATTACGATTATGGATAGATAAAAAGACATGGGGCGAGATTATATAGGTTAAATAAGATGCACTACAAGAAATGCTTATATGTAGTCAGATATTTGTGACAAAAACAACTGTTTAATGTAGAGAAATTTTATTTACAGTCCGAAGTAAGGGATAATATGTGCAGTCCCATTAATAAATGAGGATAACATGATAAAAAATATCATTTTAAAAATAATATTATTGTAATTTTAAATTTTTTTTGTATGGATTTTCCTGAACAATTCTCATTGGGGACTTTATGTAGGTTAACTCTTTAATTTAATATGATAATGGACAACTATTTTTTTCTTTTTCTTTTTCTTTTTTTAAAAAAGGCAGCAGCTCAAATTTAATTGAAATAAAATCGCTAATTGGGCCGTCATTGATCGCCTTTCAAGGGAAACTACAATCTTGGATAACAAAAGTTGGAGACCTAGCTAGCTAGCTCGGCAGTAATACTTCGGTTAATTTTATACATTAGAATTTTTTCTTTCTTTCTCCAACATGAACGGGCTTGTTTTGGTGGACTGGTTTGAATTTGAATGGGCTTGCTCCGTCCAAATAGAAAATGATCAGCCCAGTCCATATTACGTAAAGTAAGGGCCTCTGGATATTAATTGGAGCTTGTAAGGGTCCAATTCATCTATGGGTTGTCTGGTCCATATAAATAGGCCGAGACCATGTCATATGTGTAGACTGTAGACGTACGTCCAAAGCTTCGATGTATATCATCGCCAATCGCCGTTAAGATCCCTCGGTTATTTCCAACCGCCTAGTTTATTTTCAGAAATAAAGATGAAATAAAAGTTAAAAATTAAATAAAATATTGTTAGAATATTTTTTTAATATTATTTTTATTTTAAAATTTTAAAAAAATTATTTATTTATTTTATTTTATATGAGAATTTAAGAAAATTATAATTATTAAATTAGATGTGTTGTGAAAAGAAATTAGGCAAATCAAAACTAGAAAATATATTAAGAAATGAAAAAAAAATTGATATTTATAAATGGAGTGTAAAAAAAAAATTAATTTACTTTTTCAAAACTTTATCAACTTTTTTTCTTTCGTGCCGCTGTAAATTTTCAGAATCCATTGTGCATGAAAGGTAGGGATCCGGATCATAGTCATACCTAGGGAAAGGCATAGCGTACCATCTGTAATCTCTAGTACTGTTGGCTTCTTGCTGTTATCCCCCGGATAGCTCTGGTGGACAGCAGTCATTACCTATCACAAGAAAGTATCTGAAAACGGACACACCACCTTTCCTACAACATATTTCTTCGTCCGCACAGGAAGCTATTCCTTCCGGCCTACTTTCTTTCCTTCGCTTTCTCCTCCTGAAAAAACCCCTCCCGGATTCTACCGGTTCATAGAGCGCTCGCTTCTTTCGAGATGGGTCTCTTGGATTCCTTTCTCAACTGGCTCCGGAGGTAACCTTTCAACTTTTGATTTCTGTTTTTCATCCTCGTTCTTTCTTGTTCTTGCTTCTGCTTTTGTTTTATGTGACTTTATTGGAATTCTGTTGCGTTCGTTTGGTTTGCCAAGAGAGCGGGGGATAAATTTATTGAAGCTTCATGATGTTTGGTTAGTACTTCCATAGAGAACGAAGAACTCAATGTAATAGTTGTTACGGAGTTCTCTAAAGTGGATTTGTGCGTCTATTTGTGTCTTTGTTATTTCATAGTGTGAGGTGAATACTTTTAGGAACCTGCTGGTTAACTCTAGTAAAAATGGAACAATAAAATGGAAATGGAAAAGAAGGAAACAGATGATAGAATCATATATTCATCACTGTGCTTGAAGATGATAATGGGTATTCGAGGTACCCTGCCTCCAGATGAAAACCACAAGGTTCGACAGAAAATTCCAGAATAATCCTACAAACTACCACCTCCCGTCTATATACTAGGAGACACCCTCTCCCATAGTCGTCAATCACCAAAATAAGGCCATAGGCCAATTTTCTACAAACAACACTAACTAAGGCCATGGGCCAACAACTTAGCAATTCAAATAAAACAAAAGGGGAACAACTCAACTAGAGGCCCATCAAGCCTGGCCCAACTTAATTGGGTTCATTACATTGTCCACCCCTTCACAAAACCTTGTCCTTAAGGTTGAGAGCAATGATGCAACTTCTTATGATCAGGCCCTACTGTCGGCATAAGTTGGGCTTAGTTTTGTAAGCTAGATTGTGACAAACCCTCCCCTTCAAAGCACCTTGCCCACAAGGTGCGATTGAGTTGTCCAGAATTCTTCGTAACTTCAAAAATCGTAACAGTGAGTCCTCGCCCAGTGATAAGGGTGTTCAACATTCTAAGAGTAGCCACCGTTATATCATACGTGGCAGCCAAGCTAAAAATATCCAAAATGTAGACTGTAATTGCATATATTGGAATAATAGCAAAAATAGTAATCAGAGTTGGATACCCATAGAGTCCACCCATGAGTCACCTCTTCCCCCACCAAACTCCTGTCCTTCATCTGTTAATGCAGTACAGTGCCAACCTCCAGCAGTAGTATCAACCCGGGTGGAAACCAATTTCATAGTTCTATCAATTATAATAGATGTTGAAGCAATCAATCAACTTTTTCAACAACTAGGAGTGCACAGTTTTAGCTTGCATATTCTTTATGTTATTTTCTTCTTCAAGGTGAATTTCCTGATGTTGTTTTTCAGCCCATAGGTTAGCTTGGATGGCTACGATGAACTCAAATGGGTTGGTAGCCCGATGGAAGAGTCTTGTTATACCTTGTAGAATATTAGGAAACCTCCCAAATATGGCAAGATTGAAGAAGGTAGATAAGTAAACTCAGGTTGTATAGCTGCGGAATATATACACACTAAATGATTCCCCACCATTCCTTTTCCTCAAGGGGCCACAGGATTGGTTCCTTCGGAACTTGGGCATCCCACCCTCGTTTTACTGCTTCCCACGGGCTTCGTCTAGGTGAAGCAGAAACGCAACAAGGAGCACCGCTTCAGCTCGATCAGGCGCTTTGTTTCGTACGACACCGAGGTCAAGGTTTTTGTGGAGGACCACCGCATGAGGAGGCTCACCGGGGCCAAGAGCAAGGAGTTTCTCATCGGGGGCATCCTCTCCGATATCTATATCGACGACCCCAGTTCGGGTAAGATCCCCTTCGCCAACCCAACCGGCCACTCTATGTCGTTCCTAGTCTTGGCGTTCGAGCTCAATGAGGGGAAAAGTGGGAATGGAGTTTGAGCGAGAAATCAACTTAAGATTTGGTTTAGAGGCAGACGGTTTCTAGGTTTTGGGTTGGCTTTGGAGGACGGGTGGACAAGAGGAGATAATCACGGGAAGAGAGTCTAAGACAACCCTTGAGAGAGAAAGAGAGAGCCATACTAGGTTGGGGTTGGAAATACAATCGAGAGGCTTCCATTGCAACAAAGGTTGGGCATAGAGAGGAAAGAGCTTGGGTAATATCTGTTTATTTATCGATGGAGAAGAGGAGCCAAGACAATGAAAATAAACATCCCTTGGGTCGAAGATTCCATACTGGGCGATTCAGTTGTGATTGTGGAAGATGGAGTAACGTCAGAGACAAATAGTGATTTTGACAAAGCCCAAAGAGCCAGATTCTGTGCCATCAAGAAGCCTTATGAGGTTTCTCTATTGTAATCAAAGCCAATGACCTTAGAGACTACAGATAAATCCACCAGGTCCTTCGAAGACTCTGAGATTTCACTATCAAGAGTTGGGATCTCTTCTATAACTACTTATTTTCCATTTCCTCCCATTGGATCTTTAGCCCCTTTCATCTCTTCCCTTAATTCAACAAAGCCCAAATCTTCACTCATGTTCATATCAAGAAAGAGATGTCCATCCTCAAATACCCTTGTTTCTCTCAGTGTAACATCATCTTCCAAGAGTAATTCTCTGTATGTCAATTTTTGTTGCTCTAATGGATATATATGTCTTCCATATGTGTATTCAATATTCAACTTCACGTAGTAAATAGTGTAGGAAGGTTCAGCTAAGATTTTTAAATCTTTACCGTCTAAATACTTCACTGTAAGCACCCTTTCTCCAGGTTCTCTATATATTTCATCATAGAGTGCACAATGATAATTCTGAAAACATAGTTGAAGTTCAATAAGATCCTTTATTAATAAGAAACGTAAAATACCGAAAATTTAAATCTAAAAACTTGGATAATGCAATGGGATTTCTAATTATTCCTCCTGAAAAGGGACTTGTTAATTGTGAACTTTATTGGTTCTGGTTAATCTCTTACAGTTTAATTTCGAATATTGTCATTCATTCATAGCAGGTTTTAAGCCCGGCCAGTTTGTAATTTTCATCCCAGTCAAATAACGAAAGAGAAGAGTGGCATAATGAATTGCATAGATATATTTTCTCTCAATGCTTAGTTGCTGAGAAAATATGGGATAATAATTTTGTTCGTAAGCATTAGTTGTCAACCATCAATTGTTTTTCTTTCCCGCTCCGTTCAGGTAGGTAAATGGCATGGGGAATAGGTGTTATCAAGCTTACATGGACACCCCCAAGCCCATGTCAGTGTTTTGCTTTACTTTCTTTTCTTCTTTTCCCTCTCAACAAGAACAGTAGAAAGAATTTCATTGCTGTATTTTCCTCTTCGAACCAAAGGGAAATTTTAGGAAAGACAGACTTGTGGTTTTCGGTCTTATTCTAAAACATATCATTCATGAACAGCTTTATGAATTTGTGGTTTTAATTGAATATTGAATGTCCTTCATGATCTTGTGGTGACACTTTAGAATTTCATATTTAGTGATGAAAAATTTTGTGAAATATGAGAGCATATGTAAGATAAACTGAATTTTTTTGTGGGCAATTTGAATTTATTTTGGAATGGATGAACTGCTCTGAGCTTGGAGCTGGCTGTTTATTTCCTTATACCTCTCAATATTTTTTGGTAAAAATGCTGTGATGTGGGTAAGTTTTATGAATAGTAGATTTCTTTAATATTCTATCATCATTACAATAATCCCATATATGGTTAACATAGGATACAAAGTGATACTAATACTTCTATTGTTCATAATTGGTATGATCAATGCAATAGAAAATTTTGTGTTCATCTCTCTTACTTATAAAAATATAGAAAAGGTTGCATTCAATATTTGGATTTTCTACTATAATTGGGTGCTGCAATAATTGAACTTTTTTCCTTCTACTGTGTGCCTGTGTATGTATCAGCTTATTCTTTAAACAGGAAATGGAACTTTCTCTCGTTGGCCTTCAGAATGCAGGAAAGACATCTCTTGTTAATGCCATTGCTGTGAGTAAACATAATCTCTGCTATTTATTCTGGTACTTGTGAGTGGCTTTCTTTTGACATTAGTCCTTTATGTCTGCCAGACAGGGGGTTACTGTGAGGACATGATTCCAACTGTAGGTATCTTTTCCTTGAAGAAATTGTTGCAAAATTTTTTAATCTCTTTTTTTTTTCTAACAACGGATTATTAATACTATAAAACCAGGTTGGATTCAATATGCGAAAAGTTACAAAGGGAAATGTGACAATCAAGCTTTGGGACCTTGGAGGGCAGAGGAGGTTTCGTACAATGTGGGAGCGTTACTGCCGTGGTGTCTCTGCGATTCTGTAATGCCTCTAGTCTTTGATCTTCTCTCTTTGTTGTACCAAAGTATCTTCTACTGGTTTTTAACAACTCATTTATCTGCCACTTGCTTTTAGTGACACAAGCAAATATCCGTCAGTGTTCAAGAATGTTGCTCTGACCCCAAGAAACTAATTCTGACTCCTATATAAGCCCTAATGTGTATATATTAAATACTTACTCGCTTTACAGGCACACCAAAGCATTGTCTACGGGATAAGTTTGACTTCTTGAGATAACTCTCTAATCAGGTACTATAATAAAATAACATTAATTAAAATCTAGTTTTTTTTTTCTTGCTGGGCCATCACAGCCACAGTTTAGTGAGGTTGACTGCAGAAACTTTTTGACTCCTGGTCATGTAGACCTGAGTTGAAATTGAAAATAGACATCAAAGTTTGTGGATCTGCAATAAAGCATAGAATAAGAATGGCCTGGAACTTCATCTTGGAACTCATGAACTCTGTCACTCTGTTCGAAAAAAAAAAAAGAAAAAAAAAAACTTATCATTTGAGGAAAAAAAAATCTGCACCTGAGGTGCCTTCATATGTTCTTCTTCAATGCATTTCTGTTTTCTTTTAGCACCAGGCTGTGGGTGGGATTGCTATGCATATATGCCTATTTCATCTTATAAGTTGCATCAAGTGATGACTATCCTGCAGGTTTCCTCATACGTCATTTGCAAGACTAAAAACAAAAGGAAAATTGAAACTTCAAAGATCAAATCAATATTTTAGAAGTGCAGGGGGTAGATAAGCTGGAATCTTGCAGAAACTATTCAAAATCTAGTAGTTGCTATTTATCTATTTCATTAGCTAAATTAGCACATGGTCTATAATAGTTTCTTTATTCACGTTGGCGTGATAGCCCCAGTTTAGTTCATTTAGTAATGGTAAAGGTGTATTCAATTTATGATGGATGCAAAAACAGGTATGTAGTAGATGCTGCTGATAGAGACAGTGTTCCCATATCTCGAACTGAGCTACATGATCTCTTGATGAAACCATCAATAAGTGAAATTCCTTTACTTGTTCTTGGCAACAAAATTGACAAGTCAGAAGCTCTTTCCAATCAAGCATTGGTGGATCAGCTGTAAGTTCAAGAAAAATCTTAGTGGCAGTCGACTTATAGTGATAATAAATCTTGTTTCTGGTTCTCCTTCCCTGTATGATTTTGAAATCTTTATGCTTTTGTTGGGTGGTTTCAGAGGCCTCGAAACTATTAAAGACAGAGAAGTGTGCTGCTATATGATCTCATGCAAGGATTCGATAAACATAGATGTTGTCATTGATTGGCTAATCAAGCACTCAAAAACAGCAAAATGATTCATGGGTCGACTTTCTTTGGTGTTCAGATGAAGGCTGAGGAAAGTCTGAGAAGCAAATTTGGTGATAGAAACTCATCCTGGTGGGGTCTTTTCCTCCATTGCATTGTAGTTATGCCCCAAATAAGTGCTATGTACAGTACTTTGATCATTAGAGCCAGTCTTTTGTGCCTTATTTGTTTTCCTTTAACAGCAGTACTGTTTCTTTCCTATTGTTTCTGAGTTTTTCCAAGAATAGATTAAAAGCCCCGTTTGGATCTTGCAGTTAAGCTGAGTTGAGTTCTTTATGAATAGTAGTAAGTTGAGATAATGGAGTAAGTTTTGTGGGGTCCACTTAAGATGAGTTTAGATGTTTTTGATGTTGATATGAGTTTAGATGTATTTATGGGAAGTTGAAAAAGGTTGTGGGTTCCACATGTAAAGAGGTTTTGAGTTGAGATGAATTTAATGATTTGAGAGTTGGGTGTTTGGATGTTAGACTCGGCTTAAAATTAGACTGAACTGTGTTGATCTCAGGTCAGTCCAAGTTCCAAACGAGGCCTAACCCAATTACCTAATTTTGGATTTTTTTTTTTTGTATAATGCAGTTTATCAAATACTTTGCTCCCAGCTCCAATTAGCACAATTGTTGTCGTTAGTGAAATGTTTTATGATGATCAGGATCATGAAATGAGGGACATTTTGATTACTGCTTTCTACTTTGATTTCAGTACCAATCTCTGCACATGAATTGCTTGGTGGCAGATAAGGGCATTGATGCTCTATCTTAGAAAGCCAATGGTTATTGAATTGCGATTTGCATATTTTGAAGGGAGTTAAGGTCTCATACAGTATTGATATACTCTACTAGTGCCAGAACGAAAGCAGGATCTCTGTCCCGCTGGTTTTCTCTCGATTTCAGCCAGTTGGTTGTGGGAGGTGGTTGTAGCAGCCAGTTATATCAGAACCCCCACATAATGCCCATGACAGCAAAGTCGCCAGCCTAGAAACTAGATAAATAATTTGTAAGGACAACATGGTCACCTTAAATATTGATGATTGGCCCTTGATGATCAAAATGGACCATTCAGAAATATCCCTTGGATTGATATTTCAAATATGGATTGCCATATCGTTTTCTCTATGTTCTGAAGCACTGACGCCTGACCTAACATTTTAATACCCATATGATATTTCATAATGTCTAGACCATTCTTTCAGCATATTTATGGCGGTTCTCATGCAAATTTTCCTTTTTCTATCGAAGTGGCCATTGAATAGTTTTGTTCTCCTTTTCCATTTCACAATACAATACGAACAAAGCAAAATATATTTCCCTGAATCTTCTAAAACATTGACACCCAACCTAACGTGTGCAGACCGTTATAAGTACCATAATATCAAAATCTTTTGTACCACCGGAAAGCAAATAGACTAATAAATTTCTCTGCTCCTGCTTTATTAAAACAAATAAATAAACAACAAATCAGACAACTTTGTTTCAACAAATTAAAGTTGTACAAGAAGCAAAGAAACATAGACTAAAATTATATTAATACTGTGGATCGGGAATCCAATAAGAACAAAAAAACGTACAAAATCATTCAGTCACCTAAAAAGAAAAGGATTTGACGGAAACATTTGAATTCCTAAAATACATACACTACCATACTAATATATATAGCTGCAAAAGTACTAACAGTAAGTGGTCCCTTCTGTAAAAAGAAAAAGGAAAAAGTTAAAAACAAAAGCTTGGTCGATTCTCAGAAGTAGGATGAACCCAGTAAACAGTCAAAGCATCTGATAAGCCTGCTAAAACGAGTCGACAGCAAGAGATCGTTGATCTTTTTTTCACGTAGGCATGTCTTATTTTGAGTAAAGCATTGGACCAGAAATCTGCTTCTTCCTCTTCTTTTTCCTTTTTTTTGTTTATCCTTCGAAACCTATTTCCATATTGGAAAGGGCTTTCCGTTCTAACCGATCAGTTTTTATTAATAAAGTAAGGTGAGCTAATAATGAAATGGAGAGGATCTTCCAGCCTTAGAATGCTGTTTTAAGTACACTTCACAAGATTTTGAGTTAAAAACTCGCTCCCAAGCATCCAAATCAACAGTCGTGTAAACAAAATATTGCAAATAAATCCAACAATCTTATCATGAATAACCAAAGTCAAAGATCTTAATCAAACTAGAGCATAGGAACAGTTATTCACAATATTAACACAACCAAATAAAGATAATAACATTTGAGATTCCCATTGAAATTAAATACATTGAACTACAGGGTTTATACAAACCCCTGCCACTAAAATGAGTAAAGGCATGAAGAAGATATAAAGAAAAAGAGAAGCAAGCGACCTTGCAAAGTTGATCTTAAAGAAGACAAGCCATGAATGAACACTAATATAAGCACTAAATTTAGTATGATGAATATAGGGCACTGAAGGAAGATTTCTGATCTTTCTTTGATACTATTAAGTAGATGACGGTGCTCCTGAATCAACTGATTGCAACTGAGGCGACAACCCTTCATCCACATCTGTAGACAAGTCCCGTGTTGTTTCTTGCTCTTGCTGTGAACTAGAAATTAGACACAGATCCTCAATTCGTTTTGTCACCTCAGCCATCGAAGGACGCCTATCAGGGTACTGAGCAGTACATTCAAGACCTACCTGTAAGAGCTGAACCATTTCCTCCTCAACATTCTGGTACCTGAGTAGCTCGAGGTCAAACACCTCAGAAGTCCACTCCTCATGAACAACAGACTGGACCCATCTTGGGAGGTCTACGCCTTCCTCATTCAGCAGGGCATGAGTCGGAGGCTTCCCAGTAAGCAGCTCCAAAAGTAACACACCAAAGCTGTAGACATCTGCTTTTTGGGATACATTACGAGCATCTGTGACCTCTGGGGCACGATAACCATCAATGCGGTTTGGAGTGGAGGTGGGAAGTGCAAGGGATGCAAGACCGAAGTCAGAGACCCGAACTTCGTATGAGCTGGTGAGGAGGATATTCGATGACTTGATGTTGCCATGGGAAATTGTGGGGCCATGTGAATGTAGGAATCCAATTGCCCGGGCAGCTCCAAGAGCAATGCCAGTCCTGGTTTCCCAATTCAATGGAGTCCTACCAGACCCTCTGTTTCCTGCAATGAAACAACAGAGACATGAATGAGATATAAAAGGAAGTAAACCAGGCAAAGGACCTCGACATTCATTGTTTTGATGTGCCTTTCATCCCGAGCTTTTATCTCAAAATGAATAAGCAGTAAAATTTTATTTTCAATTAAATGTTTTACATCGCAAAAACCAGTATTCATTTTTTTCTTCTTCCTTCCCAATTGGTGGTGGGCTGATGGGATTTTTAGAGGGAGGAAAAATTGAATATGCATACAGCATTCATCCGCGGATAGACAAAAGCCCTCAAGACGACTAGAATCCTGAGTTGAACTGTCAATGCCAGTTTCAACGAGAGAATGGGCACTTCATTGCAAATGCACCACATAATAATGTGTACAGCAAAACCATTGAAATCAAACGCACAGATAACTGATCAGCTCACTGGTCTTCAACAAGTGGACAGATGTAAAAGTACTGGAATACCAGCAGAAAAATCAGAGAAAGCACGCAAGCATTATCCTACATGAAAGAACTGTGTATGCACAATTACAGCTGCATACAAACACAAAACCATTTCCTTAAGACGGTTCAAAAGAATGCCAACTATCTATATATGAAAAACTGAAGTTCAGGACGTTGATGATCCAGGAAAAGCACTGTACTTTGAAATTGGAGGCGATATGGTGCCAGACATATATTATCTCTATCTAGAATAGCAATTCATTGAGAACCAGTGGTAATTGCCCAAGCAAAAGAATAGTGACGATATATTTCTTAAACACGATGATAGGAGAAAAAATCAGCAAAAACAAATCAACAATGATAGAAAGCGAGTAGTGACACAGAGTCAGCACAATATAGACATAATTGAACTCACATTCTCGAATTGGCCAAAAAATAAGAAATCTAATTATCACAGGAAAGCCAAGAAGGAAATGCTCACCATGCAAAAGTGCAGATATGCTTCCCAAGGGAACGTAATCATAAACGAGAAGGCTCTCCTCCGTGCTGAAATAGAAACCCCTCAGTGTGACCAAATTCACATGAGTCATGCTTCCAATCTGTCCAATCCTTTCCCGGAATTCCTCATCCGACAGGGTCACCTCCTTCAACCTCTTCACCACCACAGTCATCCCTGTCTCCAAAGTAGCCTTATACGCCGTCCCGAAAGTCCCCTTCCCGAGTACCTCAGCCGATGCTCTCAACAAATCCTCCAAATCAAATGTCTTGGCCACATTCCCAAAGAACACCAAACTCTTATTCCCACCACGCCTCTTACTCCCTCTCGAATGTTCAGCACTCGCACCCATACTCTCACTATCTAACGCCACCTTCTCCCTCGGAATATCAACCCCGCCACGCTTCGCTACCGCAACTTCGTTGGATTTCCCGCCTCCCTTCCTTCGACAGAAAATAATCAAAACAAGCACAATGAGCGCAAAACCAAGAAATGACCCGATTACAATCCCCGCAATTGCTCCACCGGACAACTTTCTTCCATTCCCACTTCCCGGGCAGGCCTGCAACGGCTCCCCACATAGCGAGTTACCTTCAAAAGAGTTAGCGGGCAAACCCGAAAGCCGTTGCGGCACTGGCCCATTTAAACGATTGAAAGAAACATTAAACTGAGGAAGAGGGGTGATATCAATGTCAGGAATGGACCCGGTGAGATTGTTCTTCTCCAGAAACAGAGTGCCCAATCTCGTCAAATTGTTAATACGAGGCGAAATCTCCCCGGAAAAGTTATTGTAAGCGAGAATTACACGCACCAGGCTCTTCAGATCGTACAGGGACCCGGGGATTTCACCGGAGAAGTGATTTTGTTGCAAATAGAGGTTCCTGAGTTGGGCGAGGTTGGCCAAGTCGGGCGGTATGGGCCCGGAGAGCGAATTGACGCGGAGGGAGAGGGTGACGAGTTGTGTGAGGTTCCCGATTCCAACAGGCAGCGGACCTGACAGGCCCATGGCGGGGAAGCGCAGCTCGGTCACCCGGTTGTTCGAGCAGTTGACGCCGTTCCACTTGCATGGATTCTGGACCGCGATGTTCCAGAGAAGTAAGCGTCCCCCCACGGCTTGACGGAGCGTCAATAAAGCAGCCCTGTCCGACGACAGATCTGAGGCTCCAAGGGTTAAAACACTCGAACAGATTGAAAGAGCAAACAGCAAAAAAACTGGCCGACCACGTACTTTCACTTGCTCCATCTTTACTCTCGGACCCCAAAAACTTGAAAAGAATGATAAAGAGAAACGCAGTCCAAAGCTGTCTGTGACTGAGAGAGAGCTATCAGTATGATTTCTCGGAGGGGGATGCTCGAACTCCGGTGATGCTGCTCTGAGTAATAAACCCTGAAAGCCGAAGAGGGTTATAAAAAACCCCCCCACCCCCACACCGGCCGCTCTGAGTTGGCCGAGACGTTGACGGGCATGAATGCAAAGGTACCGTCTCCTTTTTATTAAATAAATAAATTAAATTAACGTGTGAAACGTCATCCGAAGTAAATTTTGGGGAATGCACGACTCTGATTACCATGAAGATTTAAGGAAGCTTCCCTTTTCGCGTTTGTTGAGATTGTGATGGAATTTATGACGTAATTTTACAAGACCGATAGAGATTACGGTTTATTTTTATTTTTAAAAGACAAAGGGTTATTACTTTATAACAACTTGTTTATAATTATTTAATAAAATAATATTATTTTAAACTTTATTTTGATTTTAATTTTTAATTTGATGAGTTTAAATTTATTAAAAAATCTTATCATATTTTAAGATGTATATAAATTATGAATAAGTTGTAAGCCTACTCTTTTTAAGAGTTGGGTTTATAGACATTCATTGAGTCGTAACTATAAGCAGTATTATTTTTAAATAATTGATCTATTCTCAAGTGTGTAGAGTATAGAGTCTTGCTACATATAAGTCAATGTGTTAATACATTATTTATAGAGGGATCTATTTTAATTTTAAAAAGATTAAAACACCGATCATTCTTTAGCATAACTGATGTGAAAAGTTTCTACATCAGCAATGCATTGGGTGTGTTAAAAGAATAACATGTTAAATAAATTTTTTTAATTTTTAAAATTTATTTTTTAAATTAAATTATGTCACGTAAATAATATATGATATATAAATTTTAAAATAGCAGTACGACCATGGTACTATCAAAATCTCCCACTATCGTTGTGTGTTGGCGAGTAATTTATGCCTCTTTTTAATAATGGATAAATAGTAGTGAGACCATTTCTAGTCAAACAATAAAACAGAGATCAATGTTAGGATGAGTCCAAATATTACAACATATGGTCATGCACTTTATACAACATATATTTTTCTTTGAAGCCGGTCGTCTCAATTTTCATTGTTTAGACTTTACAATGCTGTTTACAGTTAATGTTTATAGCTACAGACAAAGGTGTATGGAACAATGGAACCAAAAATATTGTAAAATATTAAATTAATGCTGCTAAATAAGGTGTTGATGACAGTAATATTTTCCCTGCCATGAAAATTTCCGACTTCACTGCCGGCGCGGATGAATAGTTTGCACACATTTTTTTTTAATGCTTTGTGGAAATTTCTAAGGACTAATATTAACTTGCCAAATGGATCAAACATAATATGGGTTACAATAAATAAATTATTTCACCAACTTGCGAGAGAAGAAATAAAGTTTTCTCGGAAAAATAAAGCCATTAAAGACAACTATCAATGAATGGAAAATAAAATATATATAAATAAATAAATATAGCGATTACAATACAATTATAAACACTCTCACAATTCTCACTCTTAGTCATGGTAACCCCTCTAATTATTTAAATCCATTATGGGTTGCTGAAATAAATAGATATATGTTAATTTTTAGGACCCAAACATAGCTTTTATACCAAAACATATAATAAAAATTAAAGTATATATCAAAAATTCTTTTCATCTGTCACTATTTATCATTCAACACTCTACAACTTATAAAAAAAATTATAAATACGATATATAAGAATGAATAGTGATTGATATATGACATTCATATATATATATATATATATATATATATATATAATATCAACCCAAGCTATATACAATATGACAAAAATTCAACCATCTGTCTGTATGTGCAAGAAATGTTACAGAGGCAATGATAGTAAAACATAATAATCATGTTTTTATTATTATTTTTAATTAAGGAATAATAGTACAAATTTTATTAAATATTATGACACCAAACCAACAATATGAGTATAAAATAATCCACCATGTTTCAAAGTTTGTCACCAGCATGTATTTCCTTAACAAATATTGAGAAAAATAAAAAGAAGTTAGTCTGAAGGTTTTCTGATCGGAGAATCTGACAGCCGAATGATTGAGTAGTGGGAAGAAGAATCCGAAAGCCGTCACCGACTATTCCAAAAGTGAAGCTTCGATTGGTCGGTTAATCATGCGATATGTTTGTGGGCCATTCGCAATTCATTCAGGGAAGGATAAACCAACATTTTAAATACTCTTAAGGAACAATATATATACAGACAAGCGTCGCGACGTGTCAACAGATTGTTGGCCAAATGTCAAGTATCTGTGCCTTTGTACATTGATTGGGTCACCTACCGACTCTTCAACTGTGCCTTGCATGAATATTAATGAACAAAAGGGCCCAGTTGTTGGACCAACTCATAGTCTTTAGGATAGATTTGGAGAGTAAAATAAGAAATTTTAATTTTAGATAAAAATTTAAAATATTATTATTTAAAATTTTTATTATTTAAAATTAAATTATTTATTATATTTTATATAAAAATTTTAAAAAAATTATAATAATGTGACGAAAATTTAATATCCAAACCTGTTGTAACCACTTGTTTTCCTACGGAAAGAAATAACAATATCTTGATCACTAACAACTGTGTGCTCAATCATATTCAGTCTACACTTGTTGCTTTGGATCAACAAGAATTGAGCAAGATCCTTGGACCCATCTAGATTCTTTGCTCCCAAAAACTGTCTACAGTTCGAGAGATACCCATAATAGTTGATGCTGTCTATGAACAATAAAAGGATAAAATTTAATATTGTGGAATGTAAACATTCTGTCTATTTCTTTAATCATAATAAAAATTATTTGTAATTAGAATATTTTTGGAGATATTTAAGTTCTAGTCCTCCTAATAATTGAAAGAAAAGTACTACAAATATAAATAGATTATACAAAAATTATTTTATAAATTTATTTTTATGTAACTTTTTTTGTAGCTGAAGTATTTCTCCAATTGAATTAGATAACTCTTGCTGTCAGTTAATAACATCTTATGTGCAAAAACTTTTTGTGCGAGTTTTACGTAACTTTCCTTAGTGGAATTTTCTCTGCTAGGGTTCAGTTTTCACGTTGCATGGCGGCCGCCGAGGCATTGCCTGCACAGGCAGGCAGTCCTCGGTCGTTCACTGATATGGTTACGGCTGCTCCTCAACCTTTTACCGGAGATTGATGTATCCTTTTGTCCACCAAAAGTAATAGATGGTGAGGTTTGTTTCCTCTTCTCCAAAGAGGAGATAGATCGATCAGCTGAGCCATTTCATTTTTCCTTAGTCTTGAACTTCTTGAGGATGCGTCCATCTATCAATACTATTAGATCTTTTATCCGCAGTCGTTTGGGCCTTGCTAGGCAGCCTATCGTCTCTACGATGAGGAAGCCACGTAATGTTTTCGTTAGAATGGCATCGGAAGAAGATTTTAACAAAGCACTGTCTAGGGAAACCTGTGAGATAGATGGGGTGCAATACCGGGCTTTCAGATGGACTCCTTTTTTCAATGAAGAGGATGAACCTTCTAAAGTGCCGGTTTGGGTGGTTTTTCCTGGACTCCCTCCGAATTTTTATCATCTATCCTTGTTAAAGACACTGACTGCACCGATTGGTAAATTATTGAAAAGAGATAATGCAACAAGTTGTGCAACGCGGACAGATGGTGCGAGAGTTTGTTTGGAAATGGATGCTTCTATAGCCCCATTACACTCATTCTGGATTGGGGCGCCAAGATAGTCGACAAGTTGGAAACAAGAAATCGTTTATGAGATGTTGCCTGCTTTCTGTAGCCGATGCAAGAAATAGGGGCATAATGATAAAACATGTAGATTTCAAGGGGGTCTGGATAAAAAAGTGCAGAAGGCAGCGAAAATGATGAAGTCTAAAGAAGTGGTTTCTGTTGAACATGATTTGATCAATCTCCCAGAGACTGAGTCGAAAGGCAAGGAAAAAGTGGGAGAGGTGGTGGATATGATAAGGGATCAGCCGGTGATGGTGAGTGGTTCTGAAATGGTAATTGAAGAATTGGTGTGTAATGACAAGGACGAGGGACCAGAGGAGAGGATGGAGGATGCGCAAAAAATAGATGCTAATGGGGAGAAAGAAAAATTAGTGGTTGCGGCATTTGGAGAAGTGACAGTCAGAGAAGAAAAGGGAGAAGAATTCCTTCCGAGGGAGAATTGTGTTCTGGTGAACGAAGAAGAGGAAGTGCAGAAGGATGATACCATGGGTCCTGTGGAGTTGAGTCCACCAGTTGTTTTGGAGTCGTCGTTTGGCAAAACGAGACCAGGGGTTGAACTTGTTGAAATTAAGTCTCTTCCTCTGGATGAATTTGGAAATAATTTAGATCAAGGGGATGAAACATATTTAGAGAGAAGGGCGACGAAGATAATTCTTTGCTGGTTGACCCGAAAGAAGTTGTTTCAGATTCGGAGGTACAGGACCAGTCTCGGGATGGTAGAAGAGTGAAGATGGAGAAAGCAAGAAGTTTGAAAAAGGTGGTGTCTCGGCCATTAAAACTTAATTTATGATTGAGCCATATTTTGCATGGAATATAAAAGGGGTAGGGACTTCGTCGAGAAGATTAAAGAAATTGATGCGAAAGTATAAGCCGAAAGTAATGGCATTATTTGAACCTTTTACAGTTCCCAGAAGGGTTTGTAATTTTCCTTAGCGATTTATGTGTGATCAGTTTATTACAAATGAAGTGCATGAGGGGAAGATCTGGGTCATGTGGTGTAATGAGGTGGTGGTCCAAGTCTCTAGGATGGGCAATCAATTTATTACTTTACAAGTTACGGATAAGGGTCAGGAATTGATCTTGACGTTCGTTTATGTCAAATGTAATCAACTGGCTAGGAGGGATTTGTGTGCTGAATTAGATGGAAATGGAAATTTAAGTTTACCTTGGGTTGTTAGTGAGGATTTTAATATTATTCATTCGGAGGGTGAACGTAGAGGGGGAAGACCAAGGTCATGTGGGGCTATGGATGAATTTAATTTATGGATTCAAAGTTGTGGGTTGCTTGAGATGAATATGAAAGGGAATTGTCTCTCGTGGTGTAATGGCCAAGAAGGTTTAGCCCGAAACTGGGTGAAGTTGGATAGGTGTTTAATGGATTCTAATTGTTTGATCCAATTCCTGAATGCTATTACTCAATATCTCTCTAGGACAACATCGGATCATTCTCCTATAGTGATTACCCTAGAGGCTAATCATGAGTTAAGGGGGCTTGTGCCGTTTAGATTTCAACAAATGTGGACTGAGCATCCTGATTTTTTAAAGGTGGTAGAGATGAATTGGTAGGTTCCGTGTGTTGGGTCTGGTCTATGGAAGTTTGCAGGTAAACTTAAAAGACTTCGAGTGCTGCTTTGAGAGTGGAATAAAACAGTTTTTGGTCATACTCATAACCATATCCAAGATCTGGAAAATCAAATTGCCAGGTTGGAGGAATCGCTTCAAGCTGAATTCAAGGAGGAGGTGGAGCAAGATTTGCTTGTGGCTAAGCTGGAGCTGAATGTTTGGCTGGATAGAGAAAACTTAAGGATGTCACATTTGGCTAAGGTGAAGTGGTTGAAGGATGGTGATTGCAATTCCAAGTTCTTCCATGCAGTGATTAATAAGAAAAATAAGCATAGCATATCATCAATGAGGCTGCCGAATGGGGATTTGCTTAGTAGCCTTGAAGATATTCATTTACGGGCTGTCGCATATTTTCAAGAATTCTTGAGCAAGAAGAGATTTAACCATTTCCCGAACCTCGGACAGCTTATTTATTTGGTGATTCAGGTAGAGGATAATCTATCATTGCTTGCAGGGCCTTCTATGGAGGAGATTAGAGAAGCAATTTTTAGTATCCCTAGCTCTAGCAGCCCTGGTCCGAATGGGTTTGGATCTGCATTTTATACAGCCAACTAGTCGATTATTAAGGAGGATATGTTAGACGCCATTGCTGAATTTTTTTTGAGGTGCTTCTTTACCTCAAGCCTTCACTTCCTTTTATTTGGTGATGATTCCAAAGGTGGATAACCCATCAGGTTTTGAGAAATTTTGTCCTATTTCTCTTTGTTCAGTTTTTTATAAAATATGTTCAAAGATTATTGTTGTGCGCCTGAGTCTCTTGCTCCCAATGATGATATCGAAGGAACAAGGTGCCTTTATTCCGGGTAGGAGTATCTTCAAAAACATTACCCTCACTCAAGAAATGGTTCATTCGATTAATAGAAAAATGGCAGGAGGAAATGTTTTGGTGAAAATAGATATGGCAAAGGCCTATGATCGTGTGGATTGGGCATTCCTATTGCATGTTTTGGCATCCTTTGGATTTTCTTCACAGGTGTGTGATTTGGTTGAAGCTTGTATCTCCTCCCCATGGTACTCAATTGTGATGTATGGTACGGCAAGGGGTTTTTTTCAAGGGAAAAAAGGACTTCGTCAAGGTGATCCTTTATCTCCGTATCTTTTTATTATATTGCAAGAAGTGTTATCTCAGCTGATTCATCAAAGTTGTTCGAAAAGGCGTATTGTTCAGTTTTCACAACCCCGTCATACTAATTTGATTTCTCATCTCATATATGTTGATGACGTGGTCATTTTTTCTAACGGTGCAAAGAAGTCACTGAGGGGCCTAATGAGTGTTCTACAAACCTATGAAGAATGGTCAAGACAAAGAGTAAGCAAGGAAAAAATGGCAATTTATTTTTCCAAATATGTAAGGGTTGAAAGGAAACGAGCAACGATAAGGATTACGGGTTTTTCGGAAGGCTCATTTCCTTTTAAATACTTGGGGGTTCCTATTGCCATAGGCAGGTTAAAGGCTAGAGATTTGGTTGAGATGGTGAATAAAGTAGCCAGAAAAATCGGTGGGTGGAAAATGCGACTAATTTTTGCTGGGGGTAGACTCACCTTGCTGAAACATGTCTTATCTAGTGTGCCCTCTCATCTTCTTGCGGTGATGCAGCTTCCTAAGGTTACTATTAATAGGCTGAACCAAATGTTTAGCTCCTTTTTTTGGGATGAAGCTAATGGGAAAGCTAAGAAAAAATGGTTGGAGTGGAGTAAATTATGTGTTCCGATTGAAGAGGGAGGACTTGGGTTAAAAAAATTTGAAGATATGCAAATGGCGTTTCATTCGAAGTTTGCATGGAAAATAATGACAGATGACTCTCTTTGGGCGCAATTCTTTAGAAGGAAATATGTGAATGAAGGGCATCTTTCTTTGGTTAATCCTAATAAAGGCACAAGGTTTTAGAAATCTGTTCTTAAATGTATTCCAATGGTACTTGAGCATTCGAAATGGTTGATTAAAGATGGGGATGTTTCTTTTTGGTATGATAAGTGGGTTGATGATGGTCCCATATGTTATGAATTCCCTGTATCGAGTTATCCAAAGCTGAAAGTCATGGATTGAAAAATTCAGAGTGGATGAGATATTGAATTATTACAGCACCTGGTGGGAGCAAGTAAAGCTGAGGAATTGTGTTCTTATTTGGCAAGCCGTAGGGAGGGAAAAGATGTATTGGTTTGGACTAAGAGTATGGATGAGTCTTTCTCATCTAAAAATGCCTGGGACTGTGTAAGAGTCAGAGAACAAGAATCACGTTGGTCTGGTTGGATATGGCATAATTCAATTCCTAAGAAAGTTTCAATTTTTATGTGGAAGGCATTACATGACTGTTTGAGTGTGGATTATCGAATCCGTAGAGTGGGAATTCCTTTGGTGTCGAGGTGTGATTGCTATATAGAGAGTGGTTATGAGGACTTAAATCACGTCTTGTATGCAGGGGAGTTTGCAAAGGAAATTTGGCAAATATGTGGGGGGCATTTCGATGCAATAGTGAGGCAAATAAATTGGGAAGAGCAGGTGCACTACTGGTTTAGAAGGGCTTCCAAAACAACACAAACAGGGATGCTAATGGGGGTTCTGCCGATCATTGTAAGCTGGAGGCTCTGGTCTCGTTGTTGTTTGGCTCTTATGGAGGGTAGGTACGAAACGATGGAGAAGGTGTGGATGGAGATCAGGTTGTGGTTGTCGTTTGTAGCAAACAACATGAATAAGGTGGATAAAATAACCCAGTTGGACTTGATGGTTCTTCGGGAGCTGCAAATTCCACCGCTGGTTCTGAAGCCCAAACGCTGCAGAACAGTTAACTGGCTGAAGCCGATTGTGGGCAGGTGCAAATTGAACTCGGATGGCTGTAGTAATGGGGAATCCAGGAAGTGCAGGCGCAAGAGGTGTGATTCGGGACCATGAGGGAAGACTTCGGCATGCCTACTCTGTTTCTCTGCCGCCAGGTTCGAATAATTATGCGGAACTGTTAGGCGTGTTAGAAGGGATTAAACATTGCAATCGGATGGGGCTAAAAGATGTGGATATTTGAAATGGACTCTATAGTCTTGCTGAATTGGTTAAAAAAAGGCAGGTGTGGTATTTGGTATTTGGAAGACTACTGGGTGGAAGTTTTGTGCTTTCTAAGGTCTATGAATTATTCAGTGTGCCACATTCTTAGGGAAGGTAATGCTGCAGCGGATTTTTTGGCTAAGATAGGAGCATAAGGAGTCACGAATTGTTGGAATAATATGCAAGATTTGCCAAGGTCATTTAGAGGTTTGGTCAAGTTGGATAAAAGTGGGCTGCCATATTTGAGAATTGATTAATTGTTTCGATTTTGGTTTAATGGAATGTCCTGTATTTTTGATATTCCTCCGCCAGAAGTGAAGGTTTATTTTTTAATAAATTTGAGGTATGGATCACTATTGGACATGTGACCTCTTCCATTTAAAAAAAAAAAAAACTCTTGCTATTAGTTTTATTGTGTTTGAACTCTCGAAAGAGTCTAAATACGTGATAGGTCTAGTATTGTCTTTGAAAATTTCTTTCCAAAACTAATGAGGCCCAGCCCAATTTAATTAATAACCATCCCCAGCCCACTAAATTCAGTCCCACTATGTTAAAATGTTGATCCAGAAGAACAAATTCAACTTCAAGTTTTATGCATGGTCCATGGACCACTCAGCTGGGGCTCAATTTTTCCATAGAGATCGAGAGAGAGGACCAGATATCGTTGCAGTGAAGGGCTGTCCTTCCAAAAGCAAGAGCTAATTGGCCCCATTATAATTTATGGACCCCAACCGTCCCAAGCATTCAACTCATCAGGATCTTAATTTAAGGATTCTAAAAACAAAAGCAAAATTGAGACCAACTTATGAGGTATCGAAGTTCTATACATAGTTCTTCCAAAATTCTGGAGGATCTCAATCTTATCGGTCTTCCAACTTGGGTCGCTCTCTTAAGTTTGAACTTTACAAGAATCTGGTCAACTTCTGCTATGATGTCGTTGGGGAAATGACGCCCGGTGTTAGACTTGATTTGGATAGTGAAAGTGTTTGAGAATATTTATAAATAATAATAAAAAATATGTAAAAAATAATAATAAAATATTAAATAGTAATAAAAAATAAATAAAAAAATGAATAATAATAAAAATAGATAAATAATAATAAAAAATAAAAAATAATAATGAAAGTGTTTGAGAGTAACTCAGAATGCTTCGCCATCCAAACAATTAATCTCGTCAACAAACTCTTGGGTTTAATCGATAGGTAGATTGAGTTGGAAGATTCGTTTGGGGACAAACCTTATTACCATATAATAAATGCTACAGAAATCATCCATCACTTTGCCGGCCGGCTTGCTTAGTGGGATAGGTCCATTAATGGTGATCAGCGGGATGAAAATCCAGTCAAACCATCTCAAGCTAGTAATTTTGGTGATAAAACAGAGGAGAAAGGAGAAAAAACATTTACATATTACAAAAAAGAGATCC
Source organism: Cyclocarya paliurus (assembly GCA_029856935.1). Classification (NCBI taxonomy): domain Eukaryota; kingdom Viridiplantae; phylum Streptophyta; class Magnoliopsida; order Fagales; family Juglandaceae; genus Cyclocarya; species Cyclocarya paliurus. Next base: position 37,840,034 of record CM056946.1, on the reverse strand, counting down.
AATTAGGAAGGAGGGGGGGGGGGGCATATCTTATATAGTACACATGCATAATACATTATACACTGGTATTCAAACAGTACTAAGCTAGAAGCTTGGAGCTCAGAGTTTGCTAGTGATTTTGATGTTTCTAACTGTGGATGACTTTTGGGTTGTATCCTTTGGGACAACAATAGTGAGAATGCCATTCTCCACCTGAGCCTTAATCTGATCCACCTTATCATTTTCCGGTAATTCAATGTCCCGGGAGAAGCCCCCTTTGCCGGTGCCTCTCTCAGCTACATGCCAAATTGCGTCTTTTTCATGGGGATCCTCCACTTTTCCGCTTTCTCCTTTTATGCGCAAGATGTTCCCCTCCTCTACCTGCACCTTTATGTCATCTTTGCTGAAACCTATTCACATAAACTTGCTCAACTGAGAAGAGCCACCAGAGCAAACTCTATATATAATCTCGTCGAAACTATATATACCAGAATACCCATTTAAGATAACCCACAAAAGATTCACAATTTCACACTAAGAATTTAAAGATTAAGAGAGAGGGGGAGAGCTGCTTTTACAAGAAAAACATACATCTTGTCAACTTCGTAGCATATGAGAGCAAACAATAAGATAACCCATTAACAGAGACCATCCGTCAATTCAATTGAGAGACAGACGACAGGGAGAGACGGTGTGGTACCTGGGACGTTGATCTTGAAGATGTGTGCAGTGGGGGATTCGAGCCAGTCAACTAAGGCCGTTGGTACAGACCATTCTCGGAAGATCGGAGGGCTCCAGAAGAAGCGCCTAAAAGGATGCCCAAGTACACTATAAGCCATATGGAATATGGACTATGATGTTTGTCTGCTCTCTTGCAGCTCCTTCGTACTTTTTGCGGTTTGGTTATTAATATTCTGTCAGTGATCGGGGAAAATCCAGAAGCTGAGGAAGAGAGAGAGATCGAAGAGAGTCCAGAAGCTTGAGCAAGGGCTTATCTTCTGTGTCTTTTTTGTTATATTTGTTTTTTCACCGACATCATGCACGCTTTTCACTGAAATAGCCTTGATTTCGTTGGACTTAACACTAGTCTAGGACATTCGAGAGAGTGGTGGCGCTGGCTGTCTTTAGAAACATCTTACGCAACTAAAGAAACGTTTATTACCTGAAATATGGTTAACTAATTATCAGGTTTTACACACCCTTTTTTTCCCTAAAAAACAGAAAATCCATTTGGTCTCAAGGTCGTTTTCGGGTAATCAGATTTTGGTTTTTTTTATTCCAAAACAGTTCTTTTATCTAAGGTCCAGAATCCTCCTAAAGGTTGGATCGAGATATCAAAAAAAAAAAAAATTGCGTGAAGATTGAGCGAGTCGGTCCCGTATTTTCATCACGCCCAGCTGTAGGCAATAATAAGATCCAGTGCTGGCAAGGCAGGCCTCAGGCCCAACACTGCTCGTAGGGGTTGTAGTTCAGGAGAGTTGGACCCTGGCCTTGCTAATTTACAATGAAAATTGCCTAAATTTGTGTAATCCTCAATTTTCCTTAACGAATTCGGTACCTCTAATTTAATATCATATAAAACCAGCACTTATTTCAAAATTTAAATTGATTAAAAAAAATAAATATAATTATTTATATTATATTCTTAATTAAACTCACAAATTTATTTCTTAGCCATATGTCAGTATTAAGTAAAATTTAGCTAATAAGACATAAAAACTTGTGCATTAGATTAGTCATATATAGTAATCTAACTTTGGTTATGAGCTACAGTTCTTAAAAAAATTTTATTGTACTCAATAGCTAATTTGCATAAAGAGTTGCTGAAGTGTATATATAATAAAGAACAAAAGTTGTAGCCATGCATTAATTAGGGTTGCATGCTCCATAATTTGGCAATCCCTTTTGGTTATACGATTGAGAATATTGTATGAAGAATGAGCTGCCTTCTCCTTTTCTCTTTAGTTTTAGTGATTAATCTATGATCTTTTAGTTTATATATATATATATATATATATATATATATATGCATTGCCAAAAGTCCTCCTAACGAGTGTGAGAAGATACTGTATGGTTCTTGCTTTTCTTTCGAAAGAGAGTATTGAGATGACTTTTTCTCTAGTTTATACTTGCCACGTGTATATTCTACTAATATCCTGGGTACCTGCATTATTACCTACAAAAAGCAAAGCAAAAAGACAAAAAGAGCTCTGTTTTTAATATTCAAAGATTTATACGTACATCTGTGTGCTTGGGCTTTTTCTGGACAGTAAAAGTGGATGGCTCGACCAACGCAAGTTCAGTCCCTGGCCTAGGAATGCATGCTTACAGCAATATGTTCAACAGCGTGGGCCCAATAACTAGTTTTTTAATGTACTTTGGGCTTGGACAACTTTATTACGGGCACCGAAAGCTTCCCCCCTCCCGATCTCTTTTCTATTTATCCTTAAAGATTTTTTTTTAATAATTTTTATTCGAATTTTATGATTTAAAGTGCAAGTCCCCTGCTTTATAACATTTATTCTGTCTTGAATGAGCCTCTTTAGCATCACTAACTTTTTAATATATCGTAAAACTTCATGCATCTATAAATTTATCTTTTTTCCATTCTCGACCTTGATGTTTAGACTTAAAACTCTAATAATCTGTTTGGATAGTAAAATGAGATGATTTTAGATGAAAATTGAATAAAATATTATTAGAATTTTTTTTTTTAATATTATGATTGTTTTAAAAATTAAAAAATTGAATTATTTATTATATTTTGTATAAAAATTTAAAGAAATTGTAATGATGTGATGAGATGAGATAAAACCGTTTATGTATTTAAACGGGACCTAAAGCATCTTGATCCTAATATTTCTATAAAGAATTAGATGTTATACTACACTTATTATATTGCACTTCAGAAATTATACATCCCACGCTCTCATACTACTTTTATCCTATTAGGATGTGATGATATGTATATCAAACTTTGACGTTTTCTTTAAAAAAACAAATGTCGATACAAATGTGATTAAAAGTAACACATTTTATATAGTGAAAAAATAGTATGATATATAATATTAGTCATTCTACTCTCATTCTATTATGTTGATATATTATTGCTCATAATTAATTATTGATTTTTTAAGGAAAAAAACATAGATGATAATTGCCTTTATTTTTCCAATGCATTTACTGATCATCGTAATGAATATTCCTGAATAGTGCTTCTTAGTTTCAGTAGTACTTCAGATCCTCTAATGGCGCTCCTGTACATGCAAAACTTTTAAGGACACTTAAAAGTTGATGTCTTTATCTGAACATGAAATGGTTGAGATCCTTTTCATGCATGCTCGTGCACATGAGAATCTTGCTTAAGTTCACTTAAATAGAATTTTTTTTTATTTGTAATTTTTTAGCACTTTTAAATATTTTTTTAAAAAATAATAACAATATTATTAAAAAATACTTCCATAATCTTTAAGTAAAAAAAATTAAAAAAAAAAAAATCCCAATGAGAGCCACTAGCGGGAAGAGTAGCTTTTTCAATATAGCTATATATACAATATCAATTATATACAATAATGTTCAAATCGAAAAGATTGCGCCGGATAAAGAAGGATGCATGTATCACATATCCATATATATATATATATATATATATATATATATATATATATCTTATACATAATAAGCGCCAATAAGCAGGCAGTGTCGTACACTTTTTTTCTTTCATTTTTATCCTTCATTTGATATTTGATTGTCATTTCTATCCTTCTTCCCATTTTGTCCTTTTCTTTCTACATTTGTTGTTCTACAATTTATTTTGCTGCTTCCTATAAAGGCGTTGGTCCTTTTGTTTTAAGTTCTGTTTTTTTTTTTTCCTTCCACAATGGCTTGCACCGAATGTTCAGAAAATTAAACAAGGATTTTTTTCTTCCTGCCGCTTCCTGTAAAAAACTGCCATTTCAGCTTACATTTCTACACTTACCAAATCTGACATCCTCTTTTGCTTTTCTTTTATTGTCTTTTCTACAGCTTACATGCCTGGCCTCTTGAGCATTCAGCTGACATGCAGCCATGTGTATATGCCAATAAACAAGTGCCTGTCGGCCATTTTTTCTTTTTCGTTTTTAGCCCTCAAGTTCTATTTAATCATAATTCGATATTCTGATTGCATGCAACATGTAATATGTGTGCATGGCATCTTGAGGATTCAGCTGACATGTGGTAGGATCTTTGAAAGAAATTTTATTATAATGTAAACGTGTCAAGCAGGTGACATGCAGATGGCAGCTCCCTCCTTACTGTTTATTTCTGATGGTTTTTCTCTACCGCTTACATCACATCAGTTTGTGTATGATCAGCTCTCGAATAAGTTTCCATTGCTTCAGCTTCCATCGCATCTCCTTCTTTTAAGATTCTCAAATCTGGTTCTAAATTTGGCTCTCAACTCTCGAGTTTTACAGGTATTTTTTTTTTTAGGGAAAAAAAATAAATTAAGAAATCCTACTATGAATAGGAACAAAAAAAATTTAAAGAAAGTTCTTTTTTTGTCCTTATACATGTCAGTATTGTTGTTCTTTTTCCGTGTAGGTGAATGAAAAAATTGCAGTGCTCATCCTTCTAGATTTGAGTAGCTAAAAAACAAGACGGTATGTTTCTGTTTGTTCTTTTCCTCTGTAAGATATGAAGTTCTGTATGCTCTAATCAGAAGATATAAGCAGCTTCAGTTAAACATGAATTTATCTATGTTCTCATGAAATATTTCATACACATGCATGTGAAATTTTTTTAGCAAGGCTTGAAGTACACATATTGAGAAGGTATCTAAACAAATGTTTGTTGTTTATTAGGTTCTCATGAAACAAATAATGAAAACTTGTTAATTGTGCGTTGTGAATTTGAAACAGTGCATGCAGTTACATCTGAAATGTTTGTTGTTTATTAGGTTCAGCTAGTGTACTAAGATCTAACTTTTATTGGTACATTTCATTCTCAATTCTAATGCATTGATTATCAATCCTGCTTAGAGTAAAATTTATGATATATATATTCACATGAGTAGTTTTATTACATCAACCAAATCTACTTTTTTATGCATATTTTTTTATATTGTTTCCAAATATATAGATTCGAAGTTTTTTAGGAAACAATAAAGATAAAAGATGAGAATTTGTGAATTCTATGTTATGGATTTACAGCACTGTAGTTGATTAAATATATAATGTCTATTGTTTACCACATTTAGTTGATATGGTAATATTGAGCCTTTATTGACATATTTAATTTCTTTATTTTAATGCAAATAATTATTCTTCTCAAACTTTTGTTTTCCTATCTTCTTTTGAAATATGGAGATTGGCGGTTAGTTGGGATAAAATGCAAATAGAGGATGGAAACTTCTTAATTGTGTGTTGTGGTTTAAGAACATTGCATGTGATTAAATTTAGACTTCCCATTATTAGTTACGGTTCAATTAATGTGGTAATACTGAACCTTTATCAATTCATTTAATTGTTTAGTTTTAGTGCAGTGATCCATATTTCTGATTAAAAAAAAATTTTCGCACTCCTATTTTTTTTTTCTTACTTCTCGAATATGGAGATTGGAGGTTGATTGGGATGAAATGGAGATGGAAAATGATAACTTGTTAATTGTGCATTGTGAATTTGAAACAGTGCATGCAGTTACATCTAAAATGTTTGTTGTTTGTTAAGATCAGTTAGTGTACTAATATCTAACTTTTATTCGTACATTGAATTCCCAATTCTGATGCATTCATTATCAATCCTGGTTAGAGTAAAATTTTTTTGGGATAAAATTAAGATAAAATACGAGAATTTGTTAATTCTGTGTTATGGATTTACAATACTACAGTTGGTTAAATATATAATGTCCATTGTTTACCACGTTCAGTTGATATAGTAATATTGAGCTTCTATTGACATATTTATTTTCTTTATTCTAATGCAGCGGTCGACATTCTTGGTTAGAGGGAGATTTATGATGTCTGATCTACATTAGCCATTTTATTACCTATCATGTGGAAACTGCATCAATACTCCTGGGTACGAAAAAGATGAACAGTTCTTATATTATAATTGCAAAGAACTAACAACTGCACAACCAAGGTAAATATTTCTCTTCATATTTTCAAATAAAAAATTTCTACATTCTAATTACAGTATATTATTTGCTAATATCATTAATTATTTATTTATTTATTATTCCTAAATGTTGAGTCTATTTAGAAGCATTTGATGATAGCGACTCAACCACAGTGGTTGCATTTGGATCTACAGTAAAACAGATATTTGATTGCACAACAACAGAACTTGTGCAACACGTAGATGAGGTAAGATTTATACTTTTAACCAGATTTAAGAAATGCAATTAATTTTTTTATATATGTTTTTATCATTACGGGAGGACCTATCGTATATGAAAATTCTTGCAAATACAATGCAACAAAAAAAGTGGATGATTGTTTTGGCCGCATCTATGAATGAATTTGGAAAATTGCGTCAAAATAAACTTAATGTTGTATCTATTAATGACATTACTCAAAAAACTGAATAGATATTTTACAAATTTCCTTCCAGAGTTAATATTTGTGCGCTTATAAAAACTGTTATGTTATATTTATGGAGTGACCATAATCTAATCATATTTGTCTATTTTCTTAATTTTACTCATCTTCTCTGTCTTCTTATTTCTTACTGACAACTTTTAATATATTTTCTATTATGCTTTAAAAAATTATGTTTGAATGCCAAAACGAGAAAAAAAAAATTAAGCCCCTAGATAGCGATAGTCCAATAGCCGAAAGCATCATTAACTTACGCTCTGACCTGAGTAGCATGGGACACGTGGAATTCCGTGTGAATCAGCAAGGACCACCTTGCAAGGCTAAATGAATAATCAATCTCATATACAAAACGACGCCGTTTTTAGCGCAAAATTTTCTAACACTTGCCAATGCATTTAAAAAAGAACACTGTTTTAATTAAGCACACAGTCGACAAATTTCACGAATACCATTGCTTCCTTCTTTCACCCAAACCTAGGCGACACATTCCGCGAATTCAGGCGGCAAATTCCTTAATTTCCTCAGGCTGGTTCCGTCAATTCCAGTTATTTATCTCCCCCAGACTTAAACAAATGATGAAGATGGCTGTTTCAGATTTTTCTTGTGGAGTTTGCAAATTTCTGAGAAAAAAATGTGTTAAGGAATGTCTTTTTGCTCCTTATTTCAGCCATAAACAGGGAGCAACCAATTTCTCCACTATTCATAAAGTTTTGGGTGCAAGTAATGTATCGAAACTCCTTTCTAATCTAGCAGTGAGTGATCGTTGTGAAGCAGTTGCCACAATTTCTTATGAAGCACATGCTAGGCATGAAAATCCTGTTTATGGCATTATTTCGCATATTTTTGCTCTCCAGCACAAGTATTCACCATTTCACTTCTTATTTTATTTATAATGATTACAACCTTAATTTCAATTAATTCCTAATTAATAAATAATTTTTTACTTTATTTTTTACAGGTTCTAAATCTACAAACTTAACTAGCATCTCTGAAGGAATCATAAGCAGCTCAAAACTTCTTTGATGGTTCTGTCAATACAAACCCTAATAAAAACTGTTACGGAAGACCTTCCCACCTAAATGATGCCGAAAGTTGGTCTCAATTAGGAATTAGCAATTACATGATGCCACAATTCAGTACAAACAATATCTCGAATAATACCTCAACAATTACGTACGATGAGAATCTATTAATGGAAAAGTATTTTGGGAATTATCAAAGCTTATTCAACCTTGAGAAAAATGCTTTACATGCCTCTTTTGGAAATTACAAAAGTTCACCCAACCCTGAAGAAAATGAATTTGATGTTTCCTATTTATTTTAGTTATAAGGTTTTTTATTTGATGTTCTTATAATTTGAACTTATGCTTTGTTAGACCTTCCGTATTTGAAGTTGTAAATTTTTGTACAATTGAAGTTGTAATTTGTGCTTTTGGAATTTTGATTTATAATATGTTGTACTTTTGCACATTTCTCTTTTATTACATCTTTTTTTGTCCCAACCTTTGTATTGTTTATATTTACAAGGTCGTAGGAAGTTCCTAAAAATCGATTTTTATTGAAACATATTTTAAAACCATTGATAACAAATTTTGGATTAGAAATATAAATCATATTTTTTCGCATTTATTTTTTATTAAAACCAGAAATACTGGTTTAGAAAATTAACCTATACATAATCGATTGTAGAAAAAACAAAATGCGTACATATTGGTTTAGTTGTAACTTTATAAATTTGTTCCATCCATTCTTTATTTAAAAATAAAGTTAAGAAATTATATCAAGTTAAATTGTCATTTTCTTATTCAATGTGAATTGCAAAGGAGTGAAATTTTCATATTTTTTCAATCGGACACACGTGCAATGCACGTGTCTGCCCTTACTAGTGTGTGTATATATATATATTTGTATGCGCGCGCGCATGGTTATAAATACAGTATTGGCACATTTTCTTTCCAGGGCAGATGTTGTGATATTAATCTTTTGGTTCTTAATTAATTTCCTGCAGGTAGATCACAATGAGTTCTGCTGCATTTTGTTACATTAATTTACCAGAGACTTTCATACAAGTTTTAGGCTGTGTTTACTACCTCTACTCTCTCTCTCTCTCTCTCTCTCTCCCCCCCCCTTTTTCTTTGGCAATGTGATGTCATGAGTTGTAGCTGCAGCCTTGATCTCCAAATTTACATGACCTCTTTTTTTTTTTTTCTCTCTCTACAAAAGTTCTAACTATATATTAGTAGTACTGGTGGGAGGTCGATCGATATAGTACTGTGTGATTCTTTTTTTTTTTTGTAGAGATCGAGAGATCATCAATGAGCCTTTTCTTGTCTATATAATATGTGCACGCCGACGTGTAATCCACTAAATGATGGATTGCAGCAATATTAACCAAAAAGAAGAAAAAGATGGTCCAAATATTGCTGAGAGAGCTCCGGCCCTTTTATGCATTAATCATGGGAGGAAATATTGTATCTGCATGTACATGCATATATATATATGCTATGTTTGAGTGTTGATTTAATTTTAAATATTACAGCATTGAGTTTTTTTTTAACAGTGTAGGCATTGTAAATCATGTAAATACGAGCAACCAACCAATTAAGAGAAATTATATGGAAATCGTAGTTAGGGTACTACGCAAAATATGATAATCTATAACTAATACATTACCTCTAAAAAGACTGAATTTTATTTTCTTTTTTTGGTTGGATAAATCAAGTAGATAGACTCGCCGTCGTTGCCGCGCGAGGGTGACAAAACAACTTGATTAATCAGACCGACCGAACGTCATCTATCTGCAGCTTTACATAAAGAACATGCTATTTTTCGTATTAGACAAAACAACTTTGTCAAGTGGAAAAAAAAGAGAGGAATCTTAGCCTCCTTTTTTACAACTTTGTTTTTTGGCTATTTGACTCATTACACATCTTTTCATCCTCCCTCTTTAGGCAAGAAATATCATTAAGTAAATCCAAGAAAAGGAGGGGAGAGAGCAAGAAAAGTACAAAACATCTTTGATTTTCTTATTTTTTTTAAAGGAAGCAGATCGAAGAGCCACCAAGGTCCAAAAGCAAATCACTTGACGAACTTGAAGTTGGGACTCATGTGCCCAATAACTTTCACGAGTACATGATTTTATTTACCTGCATAATAGAAAGTAACAACCAAACGTCGATCAAAGTTCAAAAAAATATGGAATAGTAGTCAATGTTCTCGATCTGCTTATTTTCTCGGTTCTAATGCTGATTGAAATGATGCTTAGAATTATTGAACTTAAAGGTTAAATTAAAGGCATGCAGCAGAGAGATCAAGATCTTTACCTTCAGGTCCCTCGAACACCTTTCTTACGAACGTTAAGAAAATAATAAGTAGAGCCACTGCGGCTAATAATCCAACGATTATTGCGAATGTCTTCTCACCATCATTGCTAGATTTACCTGCAAATTAAGAAATAATGGAGAGCCCAATCAACTGTATTAATGATTAGTTGATCACAAAACTATGAAAACTCACGTGCTTGCTTTTCTGTCCACATTTTAAGCTTCTTCGTTCAAGGAAAAAGTACATGTTTCTCGAGAGTTTAACATGGCTAGAAATTTAAAGATCCAACACCAGTACCGTGCAGCTGGCTAGCTAGTATATCATTCTCAATCAATTGAGGTGATCTATTTGATTAAATTAAAAAAGTTAATAATATAAACATAATATTAAATGCATAAAGCGTGTCTAAAGCGTGTCTTTCTGATCTGATCTGGAATTGAAGAATTCATTGGAAAATGATTATATCTTACGAAACGTACTGAAAGAAAATTATTTTTTTGTGGTTAATTATTTTTTGTAAAAATAATTATTTTTTGTTAAAATGAATTTATTTTTATTGTAAATAGTCATCTTCATTACAAATAATCTATCACAAATACTTATTTTTATCAATTCAATGGTAGATAATTTGATTACAAAAGAAAGCCAGATTAATTTGAGGGAGAAATAGTTTCACATAGAAATAGCATGCAGTAGTGGCAGTAAAATAAATAAAATTGTGGTTACCTGCAGGGTGATTCTTGGAGTTGGAGTACATGTGAGAAGCACCGGTTTGGTATCTTGCATAACACTTGGCCAAGAACATATCACCCTCGACTGCCCCGCCACAATCGCTTTTCAACCGCCCGATCGCCTCCGAGACACAATCCTGACACTCTCCTAAACTTAAATCCCCGATGCACTGCGCCACACCCTGTACATCACCGGAGCCACCTACCCTATATGGCCCACCGGTGGTCACCAACGCCTCCAACACGGCATCTCTACGGCTCATGGCGTCCGAATCATACCCGATCGACGGTCCACATTTCTTCAGGACCACGGTCTTGTCCTCAACCCCGAGAAAGGTGGCGTTATCGTACTTGACGTAGCACCCCTGAAGTTGCAGCGCTCCACCGCATGCTTGGGAGCACAATATGCCGAGTTGGCTCACCGAGCGAGTGACGCAGGTGGCGCAGTCTGGCATTGAGAGGTCCCCCCGGCATTGGTAGAGTCCGTAAACCACGTCTTGGGGGCTGGAGCCCATGATGGTGTAGTTGTTGTAGGACGAGTAGGTGGCTGAGTTAACCAGGGAGGTGAGAAGCGAGTTGATGTTGGACTCGTAGGGTGAGTTTGGAGCATATTTCTGCTGAGTGCAGCCGACGAAGACAAAGGAGTCTGTGGAAGAGAGTGATTGAATGGGAAGAGAAGAGAAAGAGACAAGGAAGGCAAAGAGTGACATGAGGAATGGACTGCTTCTTCCCATGTTTGGAATAGTTTCCGTGGGGAGAGAGAGAGAGAGAGAGTACTGGATATATAAGCAAACTATGGGGTTAGCACTTAGCAGGAGACTTCAGCAGGGGTTTATCTATTAACGCGCGGTGGATCTCATTCTCAAGCTTAATTTGTTGCTTTATCGATCTGCATTGAGGTAGAACTTCGAAGCTCTAAAGCTTCGGTTGGTGAAACCAGCTTTCTGATAATTGCTTGGCAACAGAGCATAGAAAAGAAAAGAAAAGGACTAAAAAAGGCTTGAATCTTGTGTCCATTTACGGGGTTTGGATGTTGAGATGAGTTGGGTTGAGTTGAGTTAAGATGATAAAATATTGTTAGAATATTATTTTTAAATATTAAAATTATGTTGAGATTTGAAAAAGTTGAATTATTTATTATATTTTATATTAAAATTTAAAAAAATTATAATGATGTATTAAAATGAATTGAGATGAGTTGGGATGAGTTTGAATCAAAATTAATATAATCATGTCTGATAAAGGTATTGGCCCCACCCCCCGTATATATAATAAGTACAATAGTATTATTAACAGTCCTTCACTGGAGACGTTAACATGTGACAGGAAGTTTTGATACGAAATTTCTTTGTTTTTAATTTTACAAGAGAAGAGTAGAATGGTAAAACAAAATATAATAAAAATACCATCTCTAGAAAGAAAGAAAGATGTAATTTTTAGGAATAGAGAGAATATTCGACTCTTGTTGTACTTTTTTTACATAAAAAGGATTAATGAGTTGAGGACTGCAACTTTGCTAGCGGAGTTGTGATAAGGCTGATACAGAAGGGGGGGATCTTAATTATTAACAGTGTGTATGAAGTATAAAATGGAGATGAGGAGATTCATATATTGCATGGACTTGCATCACTAATTTCAAGCAATTGTTTTTAGTAATGGGGAATCTCAAGCTAGCGGTCTGTCAGTGAGCACTAATAAATTAAGGTTGCCCAAAAGGTTAGCTGTTCATGAGACAAGCTGTTTCCTGATAACCAGTTTTTCTGTCTGAATCTATTATCAATTTGTCCGGTTACCAGTTTGACAAGATTAGTTGGTAATCTGAGGATGTATTAAGGGAACGGGGGCATGGATCATGAACTTCGATTTTCAGGTACCCCGAAAACTTAATTCCTTCCTAATTTTGTTTTGAACAGGCCCTTCAATTTTCGTTAGACGAAATCTTTTTCTTCAATCTGGTATATGAGAATGCTGAAGTGAATATGACTCCTTTTTTGTCCAAAGACGACGGCGCTTGGTCTTTCTGGTAGAAAGATATATAATCCATGGTTTTAATAGTACCAGACAGTACGCGAACTGAGATTTCATAGAATTCGTTGCTGTGTATGTCCTCTATCATGTCTAAAAATAATTCTCTACTTCTTGCTTTTACTGTTTACAGGTGTGGATGAAGACTTCATGCATGCACAAAAGGCCCTGTGCTCCTTTTCAATTTGTGAGGTGTTTTGTCGGTGGTCTTTAATTCTATTTCAAACCTTTTTGAGTGAAGACGTACACACAAAACAACCAACTGTACCCATCGCACTAGCTCTCTTATCCTACTTTAGGCAGCTTAAGTTAAGGAAAATGTGAGCAGATGATGATCTGTTCAAGTGCTTTGGGTGCCATCCAGCCACCTAGTTACCTTTGCATCAGCAAGAACACTAGGCTTGATTTTCGCTGGCTAGCATGAAAATAAGAACTGAGTGGGTACGTAATTTTCACTTTGTGGTGCATGAATGGCACATGTCCATGTGAATTATGAGAGAATCGAAGTGCCACATATTGCTTGCTCACGGGAAAGTTTTGCTCCTAAATTTCCCCAACACAACTGATATCGAAGTTACAAGGAAACTACCCTTGTTCTGATCTCTATAATTCATTCATTTCACTTTAGCATACCTAATGGTCCCTCAATTAATGCCATAGTAGTCAACTATAAATTAAGATGGTCCATTTTTCTTTTATGTGTAGCCTTCTATTTGTTGGGGTATATGTGAAGACTGATTTTGGAACTGAAAAGGTGTTTGCTGAAAGTTGGCTTGACTGTTGGCTTGAGCTAAAGTTTGCTCGAGCCAAGTCAAGTTTGCTCGAGCGAATTCAGGCAGAGAGGTATGCTCGAGTTCTGCTCGAGCGAGACGCAAACTCTAGTGTTCTCTTGACCCTCGCTTAACACTCCGCTCGAGCTAATGTTCATTTGGCTGTTCACTCGAGGCGCGCTCGACACGGCGCTTGAGCGAAGTGCGTAGTTTTGCCAGCATTAGGGTTTCCACACCGTATGCTATATATATGACATATTTTGACATGTCTTGTACGGCCTCAAGTATATTTTGAGAAAGAACAATTGTCTTGTGAGTGTCTATTGTGTGAGAGAGTAAAAAGCCCTAAAGAGTGTGAGTTGAGATTGAGTGATTGTAATCTCCTCTGATTAATAAGATTTCTGCAGCTCTGTGGACGTAGGCAATTTGCCAAACCACGTATATTGTGCGTTGTGTTCTTGATTGTGTTGCTTTTACTTTATTTGCCATCGTTGGTGTGTGTGTTTTATATAAACATTTCACAATACTATTAACTTGTATATGGCCTCCATATGTGAGACGTTTCAGGTAAGATTTTTGGGCCATAATAATCGAAACTACTGTGATAGTTTCTTAAATCCTTGATCTGAATATCTGATAAATTCTGTATTTTTTCAGATGAAGGCAGGTTTGTTACAATTTGGAGACATATTATCACTATCGATTCATCTAATTCCCTACATATATACGATCGAACTTTTGAAACGAATGCTGTGCACAAATGTCCCTTATTATATAGGTACAGCAGAGGAAGTAGTACTCTTATGTCCACTGCCTTTGCCTTATTTATTATGCTCCAATATATTGGTTTCTGTTAGATTGCCAGTAATGAATACCTTCATCCCAGTATGAAACAAGCGGATGATAAAGCAGTTTTTTTAATACCAGATCGTGCATCTGCTTATAGTTAGTTTCCTGGCAAGCACCAAGTATCAAAAGGCCACTTCTTGATGCAGCACCCTCAAACAATATAGATATACATGATACTGAAGCACTTCAAAATGCCAATACCACAACATTTTTGTGGTTCCCAGGCTTCGGTGGTTCATGATGCATGATTGATGAATATGCCATCATGAAATTATCCTTGGATGAAAAAGCTGTCTGCTGTCCATGCTTTTCTTCCTGGCCTCTGCAGATTATGAAAAGCTGGTATAGTTTCTTCTTCAGTCGTCCAAGTGTCACGAGGCAGTAGTTTTTGGGCTCACTTTGTCCTACGACAACACGTAAACAATGGGGCAGCCGAAATTTATTGCTCAGAGTTGCTGTTCTCGCTCCAAAACAAGACTGAAATTGTGGTCACTCCCCTTTTGTGTCCCAAACTTTGTTGCTTTCAAGGGTACGTAGCCACTCATTAATAGATTGGAGGAGAAAAGACTCGAAACAAAAGCGGAAGGTGATGGGAGGGAAAAGTGTCGCATTCAACATTGTCGTTTTAATTTTATGACGTTTGTCTCTGTCTCAAAGTGATAGAACTGCTTAAATGGTGTATGAAATCCGACCAATCAACTGTCATTTTCATTCCTGCTTTATCATGGCCAGCCCATGACTCTCTCTATGTGCTACCAAAGAAACGTTTTAGCCCAATCAAAGGGTGATGAAAGATGATTAAAATGCTTACAAATATAAGTTTGTGGGCTGAGAGAGATTATGCCTTGTAGTCTTACCTACAAATAATCTCCATTAGTCTGTTATTTATTTGAACTATATTATTCACGAAAGACCGGATCCAAACACGGCCTACATATATATATATATATATATATATATATATATATATATATATATATATATATATATATATATATATAAACATATGTAGGTTCTCGCTAGCAAAAGAATCAGCGTTGGGCTTCATGGCCCACTCCATAAGGCCTGGAACCTCGTCAACCCCAATCCCCCCAAGAAAAAAACGAGGCATGGTTTTGTGTAATCAGTCTGGAAAAGAAACTTGTTCAAATTCCGGACCTACACTATATCAATCATGCAAGATTTCTATATTCTGGCCGACCTAAAGGGATATCCAGAGGAAATATTCCATTTTTTAAATTATAAGAAAGATTATCAAAAACCCACATGAATTGTGTAGCCTTAGCCACTGAAACAAGAAGAAAGAAGCTAAAACACTACAATTTTTTTTTTTTTCTTAGCTTTCGTAGAATACACTTCATCTCAAGCAAAACCAGGTTTTACTTTCGTTGTTCATATTTCTTTTACTGAAAAATAAATAAATTAAGAAACGTCGTATTCATAGTGATGATTGGGTTATAAAATCATTTGATTGTTGTCCTACTTTGGGACATTCTTATAAAAATGATTGCTTGCTATTAATGCCAGAAAAAGGAAAAGAAACAAAATAGATGGAATCTTTTAACCAGAAATCAAAGCCACGTCCTGTCACATTTCTTCTTTCTACCAAAGTCTTCCCGGCAAATGGCAATCATATAGCATTTTAAAATGTTTGAAGAAAGATACGTATCGAAAAACAAAGAAGCTTCCATGTTGATGTTGACATAGAAAGCCGACCTCTGAATTCATAAACTACCATTATGATTATAATGATACAAGCTAAGAAGATGGATTGTGAAACAAAACTTATCAGAAACCATGCTTACAAATATTGTGAACATGTTTCTAATCCTCTGCTACTTTCGTAGTGTTTCCGCCAGTTTAATCCTAAGAAAGCTCAATTGTTTTTGTTTTTGGCTAAGATTTTGGATCATTGAAATTCCAACAAAGCAAAACAAGAACCAGAAATGCCAACTCCTGCAATGGCTTTTCTAAAGTTGTCACTCCCCAATTTCTTGTCTGTTTGGATCCAACCTCCATCTCCTTTGCTCATCTTGGTCTCGCTACAACAATTTCCTATTTACAAGCCAGACATGCTCTACCGAACATGATGGTAGTACTACTTGTTCAATGTTTTCTCGACAGCATGTTGTTGAGATGCCAGGCGATTAACAAATTTCTCTAGGGCTTCCTTCATCCATATATATTGACAAACTTCTTTCGCTTCTTGCACACTCATCTATACACAAAAATGCATAAACTTTAACATCATCAGCAATTGTTTTAAACCAAAAAACAAAGGCAGTTTAATGACGCCAATTTTAGGCAAAGCCATTCAGTTTCGAAAGAGCTATCTTTGCATACCCATTTTCTTTGGCGGACGTCTTTCTCTGGCCAAAAATCTAACTGCTCTTCAACAAGCAAAGGGAACATATATCCTTCATAGTGAGTATCACTGGATTTGCTCTTGAAACTCCACTTACCCAATTCACGCTGCACGAAGATCGTCCACATGTCAAGAACGTTACAGAATCAAAAACTCAATAATCAAGAAAATATCAAATGGGTTTCGCACCCTAATGATTAATTAGGACTAATATTCCTTCTTTACGGTGAATTTCTCAAGAAATTAAAAAAAAAAAATACAGCGTAAACAATCTCGTCCATGAGAACCACTAACCTCGAGAATGCCTCGTACCCCTGCTTCCTCTAGGGTCTCTCGTAAAGCCGCCTCTTTTTTGGATTCATCTTTTTCCCAACCTCCCTGGTAATGACATAATTAAAGATATCATGTTAAAATACATTTTAATTAATACAACTAACAAATTCAACAAAATAATCGAATAATTTTCTTTCAACTAAATGACAATAATCTGGGGTACCTTTGGGAACAACATCCCTTTCCCTTTCCCTTTCTGTGAACTGATGACAAGAACTTCTACTTCTCCTGCATCGTCCAAAGAAGTTTGGTTTGGAATCTTGTATCTGTATGGAATACATCTACACAAGATAATAGAGTAATATGGTACGTTAAATTCGGTTTCTAAGACAATAAATTAGTTGACTCAACATATTAGCTTCAAATGTTAACGACGACACATAGGATCGACAATGCATATGATTTTTTTTTTTTTTTTTAACAGTCCCGCTTGGTCATAAATCTGAAATTATCATGTTGGGGAGTAAAATATAAAATAAAATTCTTTTTACCAGCTATTATTTACTATTTATACTTCACATCTTATGAAAAATATTATTATATTTTATAAAAATAAATAAATATAAAATATAAAAATAAAAAGTAAGTGATGCATAGAATTTTTCAAAATATAATGTACGGAATTTTTCTCCATTGCCATAAATATTAAGCAATAAAATTTACACTAATTAACTTAAGTAGTAGTTAACACTTCAACGAACTCTAGATAACGTTGTGCCGTAAATCTTGGAGGATCTTATTTCTAATTGGAAGATAGAGCTGAAAACCAGATTCCAGAAGGCAAGAGAAATAAATGTCGGCTCGTGGCCGCATTTAAGTGTCGACACGGTATGCTTTGACCACTTCAACAAAGAAATAATGTCAACAAAATGAAAAGGAAATGGCTTTGCATTATGTTTTACACAGTACTCAGAAAAAAAACATCGAATATCCCATTCGTATGAAATTTGGAATCCGTTTACTTTGATTCTTGCAATTTGAGAGAGTAAATCGTTGCAATCAGAAGGCCAAACGGACCAAAAAGAAAAAAAAAAAAAAAAAAAGAATTCAATGAATTAAGGACGTAACAGTGCGTATCTATTTAAGAGAAGAACGCGTTGTTGCAGCTTAATATTTCTGCATTTCATGACGGTGAAGCAAAGTAAGAAACTAGAAAGATTACCAAATTCTTGAATACCATTTCCTAATTTACATGAGAGAGATCAGAGAGAGAGAGAGAGACTAACCCTACAACTTGGCGACGGCCCAGCTTGTTGTACCGTTGCAAATGCCTTCCGGTGCGAGAAACCAAAGCAACCATATTTTCTTGAGACACAGTAACCATATTTTCTTTGATTTTGTGTATATCTAAATTCTAGAAAATAGAGCACTTTTTCAAATCACAAAGCCCTCTAAATTAAAAAGAAGCTGGGATTGCTCCTATGAATCCTAGCTCGCTCGCTATATTTATAACAATCGCAAGAAAAACTTTTTGAGTGACGACGGCCTTGTTTCTGCTTTTCCTGGATATTACGAGGGAAAAGGGACAGCCGAACTACCCCTTTAAATAAGTATGAGAGCTTGAGAGAGAGAGAGAGAAGGGGGACCGTTTTTGGGAATTACTGCTTGCATAGTTGCGTGTATCTAAGGTACGTGTCGCTGACTCCTCGCCAAAATCTTTTAACATGGTTGTCAAAATCCAGCGCCATGAAAGAAAGAAAGAAAGAAATGCTATTGGCCCTGGCTATTATTCTTCCACCGAAAATAAAATAAAATAAAATGAATAAAAAAATAGTATTTCAACACTCATTTCAATTTCAGCTGACATGATTGCTGAGATATGATTGATGATTCTGACGTGAATAGTACAATATTTTGAGGTATTTTATAAATAATAATAAAAAATATATAATAATTAATAATAAAATAATAAATTATAATAATGTGAAAATACTTCACAATTATTTTTAAAATATTTAAAAATATCTCAGTATCTAAATTAGTCTTAAACCTCACAAGAGGTATACTATCAACTAATTTACTACTCTCAAATTATTATTGAATAAAATAATATTTTTTTGATTTTTGATTTTGATTTTAATTTTGAATTGATGTATATAAAATTTGAAAAAATTATATTTTATGAATAAGTAGTTGATAAATTATAGATGGGTTGCTACCGTACATTGTTCATCTCACAATATCCAGAGAGTTCAAGATAAATGAGATGTAAAAGTTGAAACTTTTGTCCGAAATCGTTTTTTGAATCTTTCATTATTATTGCCACATGCAAACAGCAATCGTAGCCATGTGCCAATCGAAGAAATCAAACGAAAGCATTTATGGCATTGCTAATTGTTACTCCTCAGCATTTATATATGGCATTGATTTTTTCTCTGGACGAAACCTGCATACAACTTTCATCTCATTACTTTTTAAAAATAATTTTATTTAAAGGTTTACATCACACCAAAATTTAAATTTTACCAATTAAATTATAGATAGAATGCAGTGTAAAAATTTTCAAATAATGCTACTCTTTGCATACATACATACGTATTAGGTTTTATTTGCTCAATAATAATTTGATCTATTTGAAAAATTTTACGCCACACACTATTTACGTGACATGATTTGATTTAAAAAATAAATTTTAAAATCTGAATCTTACAAATCAAATTACGCTATATAAATTATGATGTAAAGGTTTTCAAATACCACTAGTACTCTTCCATTAATTTGTCACCGTTTTTTCTTGCCACTTTTATGTGCTATAGTCTAAATTAGAAGTTAGCTTTTATATATATACCTTGTTGGAACTGAACTAATTCATGTCTATGTCTTCCCACACACGGGTATAATTTAAGAGACTTTCTTCCGTCGAGAATTAAGCCACATAAGACGGAAGGTGGTAAACAGGCATCCTCCCACCATTTGAATTCATCCAATATTTCCACCCAATTGAATTGGAGGATTAATATATAAGACTGGAAGTAGAGTATAAAATGGGGAGAAAGAAAATGAAGGAAGAGACAAGAAGGTTCGGATTTAAGGGCCACGGCCTGCAAATTATGAAAGTCTTGAAAGGTTACATCTGTATTATATGCAATGAGTTTTTCAAAAAATATAATAAGATGCTCGTGAATGAGTGTATCATGTACATGATGTGTGAGTATATTATATATTGAAAAATTCTGTTTGTAAGGCGGTGCGTAAAGTACACTCAGTAAATTAATGCTTACATGATATAATTTAATATAGAAGATAAATTTTAAAATTTGAATCATACAAATCAAATATTTTTAAATAAGGTGGATGGTGTACTGATCTACACATCGGCTTGAAAATGGAATAACATATTAATATATACATATATATATCTATAGAACATATATAATTATGTTCTAGTAGTAAAAATACATAACAATTGTGGTTGGTGCAATATTGGAGTACAAACTAGAAATTAAAGATATTTAAACACCAAAACCCTAATTATTTAAACATGCATAAAAGACTTGAAAAAAGAAATAGTGATCATTATATTTATATATATATATACATATACATATACATATATATATATATATATATATATATATACATATACATATACATATATATATATATATATATATATATATATACATATACATATACATATATATATATATATATATATACATATACATATATATATATACATATATATATATATATATATATATATATATATATATATATAACATGGAGCAAATTAAACCTTGAATCGAGATTAATGGGGAACATGATTTATAACACCATGCAGAGAGACTTGTTTAATTTTTTGTGTAGGCCTGGAGCTATATATCGTAAACACTCACGGTACGTCCTTTGAACAGAATTAGAAGAAGTTTATAAGGACCGAAGTCGTGTAGAAGTTTCACGGTACGTCCTTTGACTGAAGCGGATATGTATGAAAATTCAGTGTAAAAGCAAACTGATTAATTCCCGTGTTTTCTAGAAGCAATTATCCATACATGCTGACCATTAACGGCAAATTGACAAAAATACAAAGTCTTGGCAGTTCTCATTGCCAATTAATTATATATTCACATGCATGAAAGTCATGATCGATGCATCTTCAACGGAACAATTCTTTGCACAATTTTCACGTGATAAAATTAATCATGTTCCCATCGATCGACGTACGTTGTTCATGAATATCAGACGCTTATTGCCGACGTGCGCGTACGTATAATAATAGGCGATCTGCCACCTCATTCATTTGCTAGCTAGTGATCATACACACATACACATTATATATATAATACCTCAAAATTAAGCGGGATACACACGAAATTTCTAGTGATCAAGACATGAGCTTTCATTACTTACGATCCATGAACACATATCGTATCCCAAAAGTTGTTCATGAGCATCATGGTATATATCCAAAATATTGATCGCGATCGCATGAAAATGAGATATTTACACTAGTTCTTGGCTATTGGAATATTTTTCAAATGGGATGGTCATGTTGATCCTTAATTATAAATTGCATGCTAACATGCAGGCTGATTTCATAGTCATAAAAAAATGTTTTTTGTCTCGGCTAGCTAGTAATTAATTAAGTAGTATAATTAAGTAAACCTTTTTTTAGGGATGAAATTAATATTATTATATGTATTGGCCGAAATGATTTGAGTTTAGTTTTAAATTAGATCTATTGGATGAGGGACACGCATTGATCTGTAATACGTCAAAAGGAAAATGCACCCCTGATTCAATTAGATCTGAGCTAATTGAGTCTTATGATATTTATAATAAACAGATTTTTAGTAAAAAAAAATGAAATAAATAAACAAAAATTAAAAGCTTGCACATGGGCGATCATATTGGGTCTGCCAGTACTTGATTTGAATGGTTAATTTAACAGTCCAATATAAGAATGGTTATTAAATCTACAGGAGCATTACCGACACGACTGGTCGATCTATGCAGGGTGAAGAAGTAATCCTGGCCGTAAGGATCGGAGACCAAAATCAGCATTAAATGGAAAACTGAAAAAATAAAACAAAAATAAAGACGACAGTGGTATGATCTGCATGAGATGCATCCCGAATAGTACTTGTTTTCCACGATCTTTTTCATACTTTTCGCTGGATTTCGGCGATGCCAAGAATAACTCAGAAACAAAGTCATCCTGATCAAACTATATATCAATAAAATGTAATAAAAAAATCTCCACAACTTTCTACTATTTACACGATCTCTATACATCATATTTTTTTTAATTTTTATTATTTTTTTCTTTTATCAAATTTTTATTATATAAATAATGAATAAAATATTTTAAATATTTTAAAAAGAATAAACTCAAAAAAATATTAAAAATTTAAAAAATTTAAAAAAATGTTGAAAGTGAAGTATGGTGGAGGTTGTGTAACAAGTGTAATTAGTTTGACATTCATGAACAATGACCCATATTTCAACAACGTGTGAATCAAAGCTGTAAAAAACATTTCGGAGTAATTAGTGCTGATTTACAAATTTTTGAGCTGGCCTCTAACCTCTAGAAACTAATCATGTATTAATTTATCCTAGCTAGCTACCGAATTATGTTTTAGCTAGCTAGGCATGCAACATGTACAGAATGTCGTAAAATATAAAAAGGCTGTTCGAAGTAGAAGATATAATTATAATTTCTTTATATTTATGTAATATTACCCTCGTTGTTTCTTTAATTATTCAAAGTTTTGGTAAATCTATCTGATGATAATCGTATATAAACAGAAAATTGCGGAATATTTTTCTCTATTTTAAGAAGGACGGCGGTGCTAAATCCACAGAAGATTTCTAAATTTTTTTTTATTTTTTTTTACTTTTACTTTCATCATTTTCTTAAAACTATTAAGATATTTTTTAAAATAAAAAAAATCATATATTCATCTAAAAATATTTATTTAATCATTAAAAAAAAAATCGGTGGCCACTTTACGTGAAAAAAGCATTTCACATTTAGGAATGAAATATGAGTCAAACCCTATTAGAAAGAGAAGAACGTTCTTCAATTTGTCATGACTGAGTAATCTTCCAAGTCATGATGAATAGTGGAGCTGTTTCGTGCTTTGCACCGAGAAGGACGGGCTGACACCTAACATGGAAAAGCATGGTGATCATGCGCGCGCAGTTTCAATGTCCCGCCCACCCATTGAGAAATTTACGAGAAGTTCGTTTGTTTGTTTTTCTTTTTTAGTATTTGAGTAATTCTCATGAAGTCCTTAGAATATGATCATGTGAATACGACTGTAGATGTCAAATGTAGAAGGCGTCCTTATTGGGAGAAATATTTTATTTTATTTTATTTTATTGTTAAAAAAGCCTTTTTTTGTGATACACGATTGGTCGGTGGGATGTGGTTTTTAATATTGATATATATATATATATATATATATATATATATATAGGACGTGCCATGCCTATTTTGTGTACACCGATTCAATATCTATAAATGTGAACTAGTTGATTACGCTATCGTTGACATGATAATATACGACTCCTTGCATGCCACAAAACTTCCTCATACCATGCATTTATCTAGCATTCGTTGAATGTGAAGCAAAAAAAAGCATGCACATTTTCTATATAGGAAGTACTTCTAGAAAACTTATTCACGAAAGCTTGCGGATACTATAAAGAAAATATCTATTTGTAATCAGTTATATACTATAAAAAAAAGGTCATTTCTTATAAAAATAAATTCATTCCCAATACAAATAATTATTCTCCTCGTAAATAATTCGTCATAAACAAACGATATATATGTAATAGGTCAAAGCGAGTACATGTTTAGTTAGGCTCAAATTTCCATGCATAAGTCCTATAAAATTTAAATATGATTTTATATATATAAAAAAAAAATTTATCAATGGGATTAAGATTCCCTAAAATTTTATCTTCTCCTATTGTAAAAAAATGAATATTAGAGCATATAATTGAAGCTAGGGAATCCTGATTAAAAAAAAATGCTAATATCTTATAGTACTTGTAATTTATTACAAAACTAGTTATGCATCCTATTAATTATAAAGTACTTTAGATTCTCCCCTCTCAAGGAATATAATATACATACATACACACACAGAGAAATATGATCAAAGTGAAACATTATTACATTTTATTATTCGTATTCGATTGACCATATATCGAGAGCCTGCAAGCATCTGCTCGATCGTCACATGTAAAGCTATGCAACAACCGTATTCCTCTCCTTCATAATTTATATCATGATCTACACCAGAAGTGATCGTCAATTAATTTATTTAAGAAAGTCTTAATTGAGTAATAGGTTGAAACACTACATTAAAATATTTGTCTCCAATATATGTGTGTATTTTTGGGCCTACCAACATTAATGTTGGTCGACCAACCATGTTACATTAATCATTCTTCTTTAGTTATCATTAGTATCGAGGTGGGAATTCTATTACACTAATTAAGACTTCAACGTTTGTCCGTCCAAAAACAGTTAAAAAAAAAAAAACGATCTCTATTGAATATACTATATAGACCATAATGGTTGAGATAATATTTTAGGTAGGTTGTATAATATTGTTTTTAATTAAAATCATTATTGTATATTTATTCTTTAATATTGATCAAAATATTTAAATGAACAACAATATATAAATATTGTGACGTTTATTTTATGAGGAATGTGATGTATCAGTCACTATTTACTCTCACATGTCACACAAATAACTTTTTCATAAGGTGCGAGAGTGTTTTTCATAGGATATGGAGTGATGAATAGTAACTGATAAGAAGAATTTTTTTTATTTTATATATCTATCTTGCATTAATTACACCATGCATTAAATTGAAAAAAGAAAAAACTTAAAAAAGGAATCTTTTGTCGTGGTCGCGTATAAGGTGCGTAATGAACGTTGTTGTTTCGGTTTGTTTCAGCCCGTTGTTTCCCTTCAATGCACTATTTTTTATGCAGGGTCCTAACATTGTATTATATAATTATCTATAATATGAGTAATGCTACTCATCATCCCAACTTCTATCATCTTCTCATCATCCTATGATGTGGCATTAGATGATTGGAGAATTATTTATTATATTTTACTTGTAAACCTATCATCTAATACCACATCATGAGATGATAGGAGGATGATGGAAGTTAAGATGATGAATAAATTTTTCCATTTAATATTGCATCACTCTCTTGTTTACCAAGAAATTCATATGATCTTATATCTATCCATGCATTCCCCGTTTCCCATGAAGAAGAGGAAGATAGATTCCACATGCATGAACTAGCAGCAGGTAGCTAGTTCAATGTGGATAATTATGTGCCATTAATGTTCACTGTCACGATATCCCCCCCCCCAAAAAATAAGAAAAATGCCTCTGATCTTGTGCCCAATAGTCGTCAAAGTTTGCGCATCGAAATGCACTGATTCGACGAAATTAAAGGGCAAAGCAAAAGTAACTACGGTTCTCTATATTTAAATGTTCCAAACTTTTTTTATTAAAAAAAATGAGGAAAACAGTAGAGCATATATGCCAATTATTATTCATATCATTATATATAATAGTACTTCTCATGTTAGGTTTTGGTTTTGTTCATAGGCAGTATGAATCTGTACATTAAATTCAGTGAAATTCATATATATATGTTCATGCGTTCGTCAAAATGTCGGCCGGAATGTACTTGATACAAAGAAAACGACTTTATATCCAAAGAACATTGCCCGGTCCATCATCATCAAATTGAGGTGGTTGACCTACCCGATTCGCAGTAACATATATATATATATTCCAGTAGGAACTTAACATCGTGTTATATTTGTCCACGCGTTCTGTCTGTAACTTGACGTAACAAACTTTTACAATATTAATTGACAAAATAATGGACATGCCCACTAGTACTGTTAAAACACTATGCATGGCATGACCAGAACTGCATATATGGCCCATATCTAGAAACTAGTTAATCAGACAAATGCCGAACATATATGTCGTCATGGACCTTAGAGATGAGACAAAAGAACCCACAAAATGGTGCGGCCACATCATGTTTTAACATTAATTTGGATATCTTTTTAAAAGATTTTCCTCCACTACTGTTGTTTTGAACCTTATAATATTTTGAAACCTAACTCGAGATAGAGCTATATTTATCCTTTTGAGTGGCGAGGTGCATGAGCGGTGATAAGAGAATTGCAACCAAGTGTATTGGCAAAATGGCCATTTGCTTTGTCGCATCCATGCACTTGCGCCTTTAAGGCTTTACGTACGTGACATCCACTAGGACCACTACTACTTCTTCCTCTCGTTTTAATGCAAAGAGGAGAGAAGTCGACTGAGGGAGATGGGTTTCATTAATTTGATGATTTTCACGACTTCTACAAACTAAAAGGGGTCATGTTGTCCCTTCGCTCTCTCGGGGGATCAAATTTTGTTGCGTCGGTCGACTCTTATTGCTTGGGTGCTGGGACTGGGAGAGGTCCCCATAGAGATCTAACTTCCATCTAAACTTAATTGGTGACTTTTCTTGTGGCTCTAAATCAACGGCTTTCATACCCAAATGATTTGCATTACCGATTTGGTCGATTTTCAATTGATATAGACCCCTACTCTCACAATAAGAAAAATAAACGACGGCTTATTTACGACGAAAAATAACTATTTATAATAAAAATATACTTATTTTTTATAAAAAAATAATTATTTTAATAACTGATAACAAATAAATAATTTTTTTCAAATGTTTCTAATGTTAATTACGTAGAACCCACCAACATCAGGCCTTTGAAATAGTATTATTGGTTGCAATTGTCAGTATTATACGTACCACACAAGTACACATTATCCAATAAGGGACGAATGGAGGCCGGATGGATCCCTACAGTTCGAGAACCCCTTCTTCCCAAATAGAATTGAGAACCCATCCACAAATAAAAAGTTTCCCCTCCAAATTTTGAAAGAACACTTCAAAAAGGTAAATACGAAATTCTGCAAGCTTGGCTGGGACCTGTTATGTTTTATAGGTTTATTAGCCTGTGGTTATGATAAGTTTTATAAGTTTTATTAATCATCATTTTCACATAATTTTTTTTTATATTTTTATTTTATTCTTTCTAAATTAATTATATTATTTATTCATCATCCATATATTATACATTTAATAAAATAAAAAAATAAAAATTATATATAATGTTCCGTGTGAAAATAATGAATATAATTTTTCAAATTTATATCTTGTCAAATTTGACAAAAGCAGCTTATGAAATGTCTTTTTTTTAATTATTGGACAAGGACAAGCATGAGGGAGAGCAATGGGCCTTCGGTTTTGCAGACTACAAAATGAAAGCCTGCTGCTGATCACTCATTTCAGTTTTAACCAAGTTAATCAATGAATCCAAGAGGTCGTGGTCAAAACGTTCAAAGAAATTCAGCACCCTGCTAAAATACATCACAAACCCCCGAAGAAAAAGAAGGGGATAATCTAAGAGCTCATGACCTAGCATGTTCAGGGGCAAAAGACCAATCTTTTAAGGCGTTGCCAAACGTAGCATTCTCAACCCCAACTCCAGAAACACGCTTGCATATTAAGTCCAATGCGCCATATGTACAAACTACAAAAGCAGCAGCCTAAATACCAATCATACAACTACATATATTACTTTTGGTGAACAGATACTTCTCATTGGGAGAGGGAACTGTCATGTCAAGCTACATCGTCAGAATCTTCCTCAGATGTCACTTCAGAGCCTTCTTCGTCGTCATCACCATCCATCCTGATGGATCTGCTGGCAGTCATCTTGGTCAAAGCTGCAGTTTTACTTGCCCTTTGTGAGCGCGTGCTTATTGTGGCAGCAACAGTAGGAACAGAATTGGATGGAGCTTCTTCGTCAGAAGAGGCCTCTTCAAGCCGTACCCGCCTCCTGGAACGGGGTGGTGGTCTCGTTGAGCGTGGGGCTGGAGTTTGTGGCATTGAAACAGCAATGTCCAGGTTTAAGTCTAGATCTAACCTACCTACAACACAAGGGGGTAAAGAATCATATAGATGTTTACCACATGGATCATGTTCCAATATGAGTCAGAAAATACAGCTAACACGTTAAACTTTAAACTACAAGGTAAGTGAACTGGACAAGTAACTTAAATTTGCTCCCACCAGTTCCATGTTAGGCTTACAGCAAGTATACTACTATATAAAGCAAGTGGGAGTCCAGATGGTGATCGTTGGCATATGTAATCTATATCAACGTGGAAAAACTCAGGAAGTCATTCCCATTAAAGGCACCCTTCTACTTTGTTTAAATTTTTGGAATAATTTACCCGATAGAAAAGTTAAGTTACCATAAGAGACGAAATATTAATAAAGAACTTTTTTTCCCTAGCTCTTCTGCAGAAAATTTAAAGGTTTTTACCCAAGATAAGATTAGCTTCATCTTGCAACAATTCCTGATCTGGGTCTGTATCAACTGACTTTAGGTGTTCGGCTATTCGCTTCAGTTCCTTCACAAGATCCTTCTCTGCTGAGACAGATCCAGCCACATGACTTAGAAGCCTCCTCATTAACTTTATTGCCCCCTGTTCTGATGACCGAAAACGAAGCAAGACCAGTATTCTACATAGTGCTGAAACATATGATCTCTCAGCCGCTGTCTTCTTCATTTGGAAGCCTGTCGCCTAAACAAAATATTAAAAAAAAATCTTAAAGTTTGAAGCCTGCAAAGATTCAATTGAAGGATTCCTTCGAAGGACATCCATACCGACGGATTTACACATGGACCGACTAACATAGTTATACTCTACATACTATAAGAAATTAGTTACTGCTTCAGGGTTATCCATTTCCGCAACCAAGGCGATGAATAGCAATTCTTTTATCTTATTTTGATTCTGCATACCAAACGTGCCATTAGAGAAAGGCATTCCCAAACATCCATCTACTTTAGAGGCTTGATGTATGTACGTTTGGACCAATGACTACAAGATTCATAGTAAAACATAACTCCATCCAGATACAGCCCACTCACTATCCTAAAAGATATCCATAACAAGTAGTGGGAGCTTAAGCAAGGTCAAATCTAACCTTGTAGGTCTGAATCTAATAGTTTGTAAAACCTTTACCTCAACAGCAATGCGTATTGCAAGCCCCTCTTCACCACACTCAAGCGGAGGTTCTGGAGAACCATTTAGTACTTCCGGTAGGTCCCTATTCCCATTGTCATCCTCATTTGCAGTTTCCCGTTCATATAATGCAGCCTGCATCATCTGCAGCATGAAACGTGATGCTTGTACTGCACGCTTACGCATATTAGACACCATCAATGTAGGCAACCCAGCATTTCCATTGATGCCCGGCCACATTGAACGCATGACAGGAATGAAAGCCTTGGATAAACATTTCTGCATTTACAGAACCAAATATATGGGCCGTAAATATTAAAGAGTTCATCCACAATTATTAGCAATACATATATCGTACACATCATATCTAGAATATTTGTGTTACTTGCCTTGTGAGCAGCAGAAAGAGAAGGATAATGCTCAAAGAAAACAGATAAACATTGCTTCAACCTGGTCAAGAAGCCAAGTAATTAAGACACATTGTTATCCTCATAAAGCAGAAAAAGGTAATTAAAAATGCATAGGCACATAACCCGCCTACCTCTGCAGGTCTTTTCTTTCATTGCTAAAATACAAATTAATGAGCTTGGCCAAGAGAAAGGGATGTAAGGAAGCTGGTATGGTCGGATAGTTCTCACTTAGCAGAAGAATCTTCGCAAATCCCTCCCCAATAATAGCTTGAACAGACTCATATTCATCACTTGATAACGAGTTGTCCCAGTCATCTTTTTCAATTCCAGCATATAAAAGATCAAGCATTTGAACGTTTAAAACTTCATCTATATCAGATAAATTCACAGGAACAAAAGCCTTCTTATCATCTTGGTATGAAAAATCCTTCCCCAAAGCCCTATCAACTTCATGTGGTTGATGCCACAACCCAAGATCCATTAACGCCTTACTAGCTGCAACACTAACTGAAGCTGGACCATTAACAAAAGAAAGCGTCAACTGCTTTACTAGTTCCTCACTCGGCTTCTTTTCTAACAAACCAAAAAGCCCAAGACACCTGACAGCAATCCTCTGCACATCGAAGTGAACATGCTTTGCCTGCTCAAAAAAAAATCCTTGAGTATGTTATATGGACACTTTAAGGTCTGGAGCAACTGCATTGAAAGCATACGACGGTTGGTACAAAAAAAAATTGTAGGGAGGCTAATTGTGACATTAAGAAAATGAAATACGTTCCTTCTTTTTAGCCCAATGTGATATTTATTCTTTATTTCTTATAATGAATAGATATTTAAATAACAAAGAGTTCATTTAATCGCATATTTAAACATTCATGATGTAATATTAAAATTCATTTAAAAAATCGGTTTTAAACAAAATCGGACCAGTGTACATAGTTCAGTTCTAAAAACTGTACAAAATTAGATTTAACCGGACCGATTACACCCTTAATTACCTTATTCATCAAGGCCCCAACAGTATTGACGAGGGTACAACCAAAAGAAAGACTCAGAGCATCGAGGACACGGGGAACGACTCCCCCGACGGACTCGCCAAGATCAACGAAAGTCATGCAGCACATTCTCCAAATCAACGGCCAATGACCTCCAAGACAACACGGAGAGATGTATATTCTGGGTTATGAATTAGGAAGTGACGAAGACGGGGAAATCAGCGAATGTGACAAGAAAGACAATGACTGTTTTGTTTAGGAAAGACAAATTAGGACATTTAAGTGTCCAAGTGACAAGAACTGGGAAGGGGAATGCTATTAGGATGATTAAAATGGACATGGACTGGGTTCGAATTTTTAAACCAGATTGCAAATTTTGGGTTTTTCGGACTATCGGCGTTTCGGTCAGGCGTTAGCTTTCGTCCCTAACAGGTAACCAACAATTGGTCCCTCAAAAAAAAAAAAACAGGTAACCAACAATTTTTGTAAATACGTAAAAAATAGAATACTGACAAAATAAATACATTACCCCAGGAAGCAATAAAGATCGCAGTAGTTCAGCAGGTTCAATAGCCTGTCCTTGGAGCCAGCGGAAAGATTTTGCATTTTCCAAGAGAAGGCCAGTCACAGCAAGGCTGTGTATCCACTGCATAACATCTGCTGTTCGCTCCCTGCAAGGCCGAGCAAGTTCTTCCACAACCCCAAGAACAACAGCTTCAAATTCACCATCCGTAGCATGGACTTTCTTTGCCAGCCCAGACACTGAATCAGCCCATTCTCTGTCTCCACCAAGATTTATTCCATCTCCGATGACAACAACGTTCCCATCATCATCCACTTCACGCTCAAGAGGTTTGTGCAGCAGTTCCTGCACAAAAGTACCAGCAACCTTCCTGTTTGTGGCATCAGAAAAATCAAGCATTGCACCAAGCAATAGCAGCTGCCGAGATGCAAAGCGAGAATTCGGTCCTGCATAAAGTAGGTCCAATTAAGACGGATGCGATTCACTCTCATGTCAACCAGATGAACTTACACCCACCAGCATCAATATGAGCTTTCACCAAATCTATAAAATCAGAAACCGTTGCGGGAAGAATTCTCTCGAGAAGGTCATTATTGTCTGAAGCTTCTGCTGCATATACTACTGCTTCAGTGCCCATCGTGGCAGCAGCATCAGAGCCTTTTGCCTGTTGAAGCACAGTAAAAATTCATACACGATCGGATAGAAGTATAGTATACTAGGCACGTCTAACTTCAAGAACTGATCACAATTTTGTAACCACGAGAAATGTTACAAACACCAAAATCTGGTAACTCCAGCATCTTTATTTATGAAGACTTTTATTGGTACTACTAGTAACATTTTTGCCGTAGAAATTTATCTTCCCAAGTAAACTAGGACATTCCAACCAATAATATGAACGCAAATTCCAGCCGTTTCAGCAAGAGAATACTTGAAATGATTTAACATATACAGAAAGACCTTAAGCTCAGAAACATTAGCACAGGTAGAGCCCATGTCTAAAAGCCTTAGAAGTTAGCCGAGTGTTTTTTTCTCAGCTTAGCCAGATTAAACTCTCTCCCTCTCCAACCTATCCGATTTGTAGCCTTGTTGTAAACCTCATAGTCTCACACTCGCTTCCCCAAGTCCCCCCAACGAAATGAGAAATTTATATCAACAAAAGATAGAATAGTTTTGAAACATGAAACATAGACTCACGTGTGCTTCAGTTTGCAAGTGCCTGCATACAGTCCTCCAATAAAGTGAAACCTCTGCTTCCATTAGCTGGATACTTGGGATGCGACGCACCGAGTCCCCTAAAATCAATATGGGAAAGCATAAGGATAATATAATTGACGAGTTAACTTCTAATGCCCTCAAATCATAAGCCATAAAACAGTGAACATTTTGACTAGAGCAGTTCTGGTAGCCATAGGACACCACTACGGCAGGTTGGTAGAATCTGATACGTTCAACAAATCTCTTTAGAATATAAAGCAAAAACTCTAGCCACTTTATCCCTGTCCTTAGGACATCTATTTCAGTTAAATGAATATCAAAAGGCTTCCTCATGTTCTATTTTTCAAACCACGTAGGTTTCAAGAGCATTAAGGATATTTTCTTCATGGACAGTTCTCCAATCCTGAAATTCTATTTTTTTGTAGATGCCAAATTAATTCTTCAAATTGGTGTTTAAGTAAAGGGTCTGATGAGGATACGTGCTTAAATTAACAATCTCATGTCAGGAGCCACAACTGCTTCGTCCAGCAAACTGGCACCCTAAATCAACCAATTATACAAAGTCATATGATTATGGTTAGTTAAGTATAAATAAGACAAAGCTCAACCTTCCATTCCATCAACCGTTGATATGTATTGCTGAATACTTCCACCATCACGTAGATTAACTAAACCAGCTCTTAACAAAGCCCCCATCACAGCATCCCCAACCAATTCATAGGTTTCAACATCAAGATACTTAAGAAGTTCTGCAGGGTCTCCATTGCAGCATTTAATAAGCCATTCATCTTTCATTAACTTTAAACACTCATTTGAGACGGCTAGAGAACGATCACCAAGTCCTCTCTGAAGAATTATCGTTCGGAGCTTTATACTACAAAACAAAGCAAACAAAATTGATAAAAGAAAATAAGTAAAGACTCCAAACCTGTGGAGTTTTCTGTGAGAAGAGATAACCGAAACACCACACAGATGTAAAAGTTAAAACGCACAAACTAGGTACTAAATACATAGATTCCATTGTCGGAGTACTAAAAGACTATAAATTACTGCAATTGAATGGAAACACAGAGTATCTATACCGAAGACAGTCTATAACTAGTCAAAGTAAATGGTTTTACCTTGAGGTAGAGAAATGAGAGAAAGGTACATAACAGTTACGGTTTACACCTAGATTTACCTTAGGCTTTGGAGAGGAAATTTATTAGCGAGAACACAGTATGCTGCCTTGCGAACTGACTCACTCACATCCACAGTGCAATCAACTATTACTTGTGATGTCGCATTTGAAGGAGGCAATGATAGTACTATTGTCTTACGAACTTCCTGCAAACATGCCATGGCATTATAGACAGAAAGCGCCAAACACACGAATAAAATAGAGTATTGTTCAAAATTAAACAAGAACATGCTATGAATTTTCCAATACTCGAATATTTTAGAATATCTAGAGAAGGAGATATAATACACAATTAATGTGGGACAGAAGAAGCGCTTAAATTCCAACAAACAACAAACAGAAGTCTTGTAATAGTATTAAGTTCCATTGCCGACATACAAAAAAATGCATTGCATCATTGCATCCTCCTGTGCACATAAAAGTGCAGAGACACCGGATATCACGCTTTGCGCAAGCAGCAAATTTATAGATTCATTCTTAAACCAACATGCTGCAAGAGACCTAATTTTCAACTAAGTCAGCACCAGCAAAAGTATTTATTGGAGCATTATGGGAACTCACCGCATTCTGTTCTAGGGGAAGCACCTCAAGAAATAAATCTAGAATATCGCTGTTCTCACCATCATTTGCAAAGCGGGAAAGAGCCCTGACTGCAAATGTACGGATAACGGGGACCTTGTCCCTCACGCGCAGCATCATGCATTCTATCACCTCGTCCCATAGTTCATCACTCACTTCAGCATCATCTGGCAACCGCATGATAATCTACAAGTGCAGGGATTTCATCCAATATAAGGATAAAATTGAGTGCCTAAGAAGTTACTATGAAAGCTCTGGCAAGAAGCAAAATTTGGACTCGCCAAAAAGATGTATAACTCGCATCCTTAAATACTGTGCAAGACCTAAAGGTGTTGATTCTAATGTCACTAGAAAAAGCAAGACTGGTTTCACTTTCTCAAATTAGGATTTTAAAGAGAGACCAGCATTGGCAATTACAAGTAGGGAGAGATATCATTAATAATACACTCTAGGTGCAATTCCAGTCGACCGATTAAAACCCATTTGAGGAACTTTCTGAAAGCAATTTTCATTGGAGAGGAAGAATACCCCAAGGCCCAAAATATCATTAATTTCTCGTACTACATATTCCCAGAAACCAAAAGGCACGCAAAATCTACACCTTACCTCGGAAACAATTTGGCAGGCACGAAACCTCGCGGTCCTGTTGGCCGCTGCAGCAGCATTTAGAAGGAACCTGAGAAACTCCGCCAGAAACGCGTCGCAATCGGAGGCATTGTTGGGATCACGGGTGCCGGCAAAGACAGAAACGAAGCGTACGATACGCTCGGTGGAGGCGATGCGTCGCTGGAACGTGAATAGGGGTATCAGGATTTTGGAGAAGGCAGAAAAGAAGTGGAGTGGGGACGAAGATTTTGATCGGACGGCTGAGAGCTCCTTGAGCTTTCGGTTGTGGGTGGCGAAGGATGTCCGGGCCTCGTCCAAGATTTTCGCAATTTTATGTTTCAGTCGATTCTCTTCCTCTGTCTCCCCAGCCATTACTCTCTCTCTCTCTCTCTCTCTCTCTCAATGTCAAATTGGATCTGAGGGTCTAGTTGACATGTTGTCGTCTCTTTTTGTTTTGAATTCGAGCGGGACTCAAAAGTTTGAAGAGGCGGATGACTACCTCATGGGCTGGGTCTCTTACTTTTTATGGGCTACAATGCACGCTACATTCCTTTTTCTTTGTGTTCATGGGCTTTCCAAGTTTTAGGCCTATGATCCTAACAAATCGAAATGTTGCACCGAAAAAACAGAAACAAACAAGAATTTGCCCTTGTCAATTGGTCCAAATTTGTAACATCGAAAATATATTATCTTTACACTTCTTAAGAGTAAGACTAGGCCTCATTCTGTTCCACAAATAAGATGAGATAAAGTACAATAAACATTAAAAGTTAAAAAAAATATTATTTTTAATATTATTTTTGTTTTAAAATTTAAAAAAATTGAGTTGTTTATTATATTTTATATGGGAGTTTGAAAATTTTGTAATGATTAGATGTGTGATGAGATGAGATTATTTGTGTAACCAAACGGAGCCTAAGTGCATATGAGAATTTGAAACTTACAGCAAGTGATGGGTATATCTACATTGCCACTCTCAATATATCTACTCAAATACAGATATTTGAGAGACTGAGATACAACGTCGAATGTCATACAAAACTTGAATATATGATCCTTAACATTAATTAATTTTAAATAATTTGATAATTGATGGCCCTATAGAAAAAGACTTTGTTGATATATAAAACCCTTCTAATGATTGTATATTCAATTCAAATGCCCAAAAATACGATTTCATGGTTCTATAAAGAGAGAAATCGTTTTTCAATTTTCCTGCAAATGGGAATCGAAGTGGGAGTCTATGTCAGCAGTACTATATGTTATGCCGTGCCTTTCCACATGGTCTGCATTATTGAAGTTGGTTTCCTACTAGACTCCATACTGCAACAAGTCGCTAACCTTTGGATATTCTCACTAGTTTTGGTAGTGGCTTGCAACGTCCAAATCTGCAGGCACAATTTTGGAATATATATTTCCCAAAATTTGCTTTTTCACTTAACAAAAGAGGCAATCGCAAAAGTTAAAGGAGCTTTCTTTTTATCTGAAATTAGAAGTCTTAAGAGCATCATTTTTACCCTTTTTTTTCTTGGATCATAGCCTCATAGTTGGGCAAATTTCAGTAGAATATGTTCTTTGGAATATTGCAGCATGCAGTGCAGATATATGCAAGTGCTTCTAGACCACCCAGGTACTGAACCAGCTTCTTGTAAGTTGTCACGATTATTTAGCGCTGTAGATTAGACGTGTATATAAAGGCTGCAAATTATTCCGCATCGGATGCCATATACAGGCCAGCGATCGAATAAAAAGATAGCCTAGGATAGTGAAATAAATGGCTTATGCTATGATCACCTTATCCACACAAATTTGTCTATAAGATATCGCATTTTCCTCGAGCATCAACTGTCCACAAGCAAATGGCCCACGTCTACTCGGACTACTTGTGTTGATGTTGTACAAAAAATATAACCTGCCTATATCTTGGCCTGTGTACTCAATGAGAAGTTATTGCTCCATCAGATCGTTTAAGATTGTGTTTAACAAGTGAAGTAATCTTATGGTTTTATTTGTTGATAATGTATTTCCACGTATCTTGTTGTAATTAAGATTTTCTTCCATAAAAAATAAAAATTATCAATAAAATTGAAATATCGTCTTCTTTTTAAAAAATAAAAAATAAAATAATCTTATATTATTTATAAATTATTCATTAAATTTTTATTATTATTCACATATCATTTAAAATCAACTCATATTTCAAACATAACATAAGTTATTCCCGTTTATAAATCCCTCTCTAATTATCCAAAAAAAAAAAAAAAAAAAAACCATCTGTACGGCTTGCAACTAATAAAATTTTTGCGACTTTTGAGCGACGAGTACAGAATAAAAAAATATAAATCA
The DNA here is from genome assembly GCA_029856935.1 of Cyclocarya paliurus. NCBI lineage: Eukaryota > Viridiplantae > Streptophyta > Magnoliopsida > Fagales > Juglandaceae > Cyclocarya > Cyclocarya paliurus. The sequence continues at coordinate 37,803,110 of CM056946.1, read as the reverse complement.
ACGTATTATCTTCCCTACTATCTATTGATATTTCATTCATGATAAGGAAAGGGTAATTTATGGCTACGATCATCACCCTAGCCAAACATTGGAAAGGTATTGTTCTTCTGAGTCGTTGGTCCTGCATCAGAAGTGAATACCGACAAGTTAGATTTATCTTTATCTTCCAAGAATTTAAGATGAGTGGTAAAGAACGCAGTTCGTGTAAAGGACTGTTGCTGTTAGCCAGCTAGCTAGTCCCTGTCAAATAGTTTGACGATCATTGGTCCTTGGAGCTTCGTGCCTCTTCGAAAGAAATTTTAGTGGTTGGCAAGAATCGTGAGTGCCTTTTTTTTCCAAGATTCTAATGAAACATTACTTTATATTTTGTTTGTACAACAAAATATATATTTTTATTAAATTTTAAGAAATAAGAGATACAAACTTGAATATAAATATTAAAATTTTATTTGAAAATTATTTTATAATATTATTTTTATTTTAAAATTTGATAAAACTGTATTATCTTTTGTAATTTATTTAAAAATTTAAAAAAATTATATTTGATTTTGTGTTTGAATAATGATTAGTTAATAATCAAATAAAAATATTAAAAATTTAAAATTAATAATGTTTTAACTCTTGGCGAAAAAAAAAAAATGATTGAAATATCTGAGAATCGGTGTCCAAGCTAGCCCTTCAAGTTTAACACTACGTTTAGATGTTGCAATGAGTTAAATTGAAATGATAAAATATTGTTATAATATTAATTTTTAATATTATTATTATTTTAATATTTAAAAAAATTAAATTGTTTATTATATTTTAGATTAAAATTTAAAAAAATTATAATAATAAATTAAAATGAGTTAAGATAGATTTGATAACCAAACAAAACCTAAATCCGTGTATTTGACCCGACTCTAGCTGATAATATCATACACATCAACAAGATTTCACTTTCTTCCTCTTCAATCACTCAACTCATAATCATAAATATGAATAAGCGATTAATGACATAATTGACCTTCACTCTCTCTCGCTCTCTCTTTAGATAAAATGCTATAATCACAACAAAATTATATAAAAATAATATCACGAATTAATATGATTTTATGTGATTCGTCAAATTTACTTTATATTAATAATAATTTTATAATCTGATAAACTACATTAAATCACATTTATTTGCGTGATTATTTTTATATAATCACTTTATTGTTAGAATATCTATATATATAATTAAGATATTGGGCTGGCTGCAACGCCATAATTCTATACTTAACATTAAATTGATCGAATAAAATAACTTAGACCTTATTTGTTTTCAAAATCAAAATTCAAAATTTTGAAAATTTTGAAAACCTCTCATCCTATAAGTATAATTTTTTCAAATCCCTATACAAAATAAAATAAACAATTCAATTTTTTTATATTTCAAAATAAATATAATATTAAAAAATATATTCTAACAATATTTTATTCACCTTTTCAACTTTAATCTCATTTCATCTCTAAAAACTAATAAATCAAATAAAAGTATTTGTCCTTTGGAGATCATATAAGATCAAACCCTTCGACCCCTCAGGCTCGCTAGCATTTCTCTTGACTTCGAGGCTTACTAGTTGCTGGCCCATATCACCCAGCAAAAAATTAAGGACACAAAAAAAGGGACGACTTGGTTAGGTTTGGATTGATAATTATTGATATTATCAATTCATCTTATTTTATTTTATTATTATAAATTTTTACATAAAATATAATAAATAATTTAATTTTTTAAATTTTAAAATAATAATTATATTAAAAAATAATATTTTATTTAACATCTAATCACATCTCTAATCATTATCCAAATCTAACGCAGCCTTCAAACCGCTTAAAAAAAAGAGTAATGATACCCTTACCACCATTTCACTACTTCTTTACTACTTATTTCATATTTGAAATTTTTTATTTTTTTATCATTTTCTTTTAACTATTTTTTTAACATCTTTAATCATTAAGAAAAAATTAAAAAAATATATAATTTTATTAATAATCACTTTTTTAATCATTAAGTAAAATAAAAAATTAATAAAAAATTAAATAAAAAAAAATAATAAATAAGTAGTAGGAGAATAATAATTAAAAAAAAATACTCGTTACATCATCAACAAATTAGCAGATGTTTGACTTTTGAACTTGAGATCATCCATGACGTAGATCAAGAGAAGCTAACGTCCATGCACGTATAAATATAATTTTGCTTGTTTTCTTTTCTCCACCTATCACTATATAATTAAGGTGCATGATAGCGACGCACAAGGTATATACATATAATATAAGAGAAATAATAGTTACAATTATAAGTATATAAACACTACATGATTATTTTAAAAAAAAAAAAATATAAGATCTATATAAAAAAATTAATTTTTAATAATAAACATTACTATTTTTTAAGATGATTACATGACATTTGCCCTAAAGGCGATGCCCACATGGTGCGGGGCAGGGTGGGGTGGACCCTTCCCCGCACCCCGTACCCACCCCCCACCATGCGGGGACAAGCTTTTTCACCCCGCACCCAGAGGTGGGGGCAGGGTCAAATACCTCATCCGTCCATCCCCTCACTCAAGCCAATACTACCACAAGTCCAATTTGGTCTAAAAGTTATTTCTGGGTCCAAAAATATTTTATAGACCTAAATTATAACAAAATTTAAATTTATAAATATAAAAAAAAAATTTTAAGTTGAGAAAATAGTTTTTAAACTCATTAAAGTTATATTTTGGATTGTCCTATGCTAATCTTTATATAAGAGATCAAGACAATATAATAGTTATATTTAAGCAATGTGAGACTCAAGCAAATTGGGCAGGGTGCGAATCCCCATTGCCCACCCTAATTTGCGCACTCCATAATTACATGTAACATTGCTCATAATATATAATCAATATGAGATTACACACCACCTTATAATTTCACCATTAATATAAGCAAAATGCACTTGTACGTCACTTATGCACAAGTAAATGTGTAAAACATTAATGATAGCAACTTGCTACCAAATTTGCTAAAGTCAATTCGATCGGCCTCTAAGGTGCACGCGGTAGATGCCCAACAAAAGGCATATATACATGCATGTTGGCAACGTTGCAACCACATGTCTCCATCACTTAATGTTGTAAAAGAAATGATCGTCAAGATCAGTAGAATTCCACAAGTAGTTGCTTAATTTATTTGTAAATGCCGGCCTGATTACGGAGAATGCACGGGATGCTAGGATTAGACGTAGCAAATCGGCCATTAGTCAGTTTCCTAATTGACTGCAACATTGGTAGTGATTGCATTGGTCATTTTTTATATCTTATTCTCACGAACATGACCCCATGCATGCATTTGTTTGCCCCTTTTTTTTCCCTCTTGATTCTTCGCAGATGCGAAACGAGTTTTCTTGTGACCTTTTGGGGCTCTGAATCGTCATAATAAAAGAAAAATATGTTATTTGCTAGGCCGGAAGCAAAGTATTAATAGTATTAATGGTCATGATCATCGAAATAATGAAATAAAACTTCGACTACTACTGTCTATGCTCCGAATCCATCGAAGTTGACGACGAACAATAGTTATTGCTAGTACAGCAATCATAATTAACCTGTAAACAAGCATTTCCTAATATTAATATTCCATTCCCATCTAAGTCCAAAATTTCTAGGTCCAGATCGGAACATTTGACCGAAACAGGTAGAGGAAATTGGAAAGCTCACGCAATAGAAAATCTTGAATTCTTGATTGGATTAAAATAAAATAACAAAAAAGTATTGTTATTATTTATCATTTTATACTCTACATCTTATAATAAATATTCTTATAATCTATAAAAAATATTTTCATATTTTATAAAAAAATTATAAATATAAAATATAAGAACGAATAACTGATGCAACGTTACTCTAAAATAAAACATGTAAATTTTGTTGGCAGTTTTGCTAATCTTTAAACCGACAATAAACGATCTTCCGGTGAGTCGGTGACAATTGACTCCGTGCAAAATCCTGGGGTACATGAATTTAAAATTTCTGCAATTCCGTTGCCTCTGCTGCCCTTTCCTCTGTTTTTGGGCCAAAAAGTCAAAACCTACCTTATCAGAGGACAATAGCATCTGACATACTTTTCCGAGTGTTGGACTTTGAAAGATTTTTTATGCATTTGATTTATTTATAATTTGTGTTTTTGGGTCAAATTTGTCTACCTTATAACAAAAGGAATAAAAAAACATAAGAAGAAAGAAATAAAAGCACAACCTTATGCAAAAAGCCAAACTAATCATAGTCGGTAAATATTTGATTTGTTGGGTAAGTGATGTCCTCGTTGGATGCAACTGTTTAAGGTTTTCCATACAAATCAAAGTCCCAGCAATATATTCTTTCTTATATATCCCGCACTTTCTAATAAAATCATGAACAAATTCTTAATTTTTGATTCGCAATATGGATGCTTTATCGACTTCTAAAATTCTTTATCACATATTTTTTGAATTGTTTAAAATAATAATATTTCATTTAATTTCAACTTTTAATTTTCATTTCAATTCATTATCTAAACTTCATCATTTCTTAATTCATTTGAATTGATGATAGCGTGAACCATTGAGAATTATTTTAATTATTTAAAAAAATATACTATTTTAGAATTACTGATTGTAAAATAAAATTACTATTTTAATTTGTTTAATATTTAGCGGGCAAAAGGTTTAGGTAATTTAAAATTAATAGATTATAGTATAACTGTACAAGTACGGATTGAGGGTTTTTTTCAAAAAAAGGATGGAGGGCGTGAAATTTTAAAGAGAAAACTTTAAAATTTAAGATGAGATAAGATAAAAATTTTTAAAAATTTTATGAATAGTGTTAAGATAAAAGTTTAAAATATTATTTTTTAATATTATTATTATTTTGAGATTTGAAAAAGTTAAATTAGAATTTAAAAAAATTGAATTGATTATTATATTTTATATGAAGATTTAAAAAAAATGTAATAATGAGATGAGATAGAGATAAGATAAGATTTCTCATCTTTGTTTCCAATCATAACCTAAATCGGTCCGTTGTTCTAATTCAATAAACAGTCCTCCAATAACAGTCTTTCACGTAAGCCGTTCACTTTACAGCACACTATAGAAGCACACATTTAACTAAAACCCATAACAAATGAAAAAACTTCCTTTGAATTCGAAACCCCTCCCCTGCAAGAGCTGCAAGCAAGAAAGAGCTAAAGGTTTCATTTACTTTGTCTTTGCTTATCTATTAACCTTCGCTGCAGGAGAAAGGGTCCGTAGGAAATATTCACCCTTCTTGTTAAAAAGAAAAACAGTGCACGTACCGGAGCTCGGAACCAGTAGCCTCCAAATTTCACAGCAATGTCAATTTTCTAGATTTTTTGGTTCTTTTTCCCTCCACTCAAAGTCTTCACGAACTCCCTCTCTCCCTCTCTCTCTTTTGTGGTGATTGTTATTTACTGTAAATCATGAAGTTTCATCTGGGCGAGGGAGGAAGGGGTGAGGGACCTGATATGGGCGAGAGGCTTCCATATGTTCTCTCTCTGTCTTTTCATTTGTTTGGGTTTTAATCATGTGTGTTTTTGTAGTGTATATTTCTCCATTTTCCTACGTATCTAATTGTTATTGGTGGGCTGTTTTTCAGGAGGCTGTTCTTAAGAGGAACATTAGGAAAATCTTATCCTAAACACCCGCACGAAAAGGTGGTTGGGAGTTTCGACTTCGAGACGAGGGTGGGCCCATCCTAAGATACTATTGGGTTCACTAAAATTACCCTTAAAATTTAATAAAAAATATTTTTCATAAATTTAAAATTTCTCTGACTATAATTTGATTAATTATTTTATTTTATTTTACAATTATACTAACTATATATTAATTAATAATAATATTTATTCTTTTATATATTTCAAAACTAAATATAAAAATAACGTTCGAAGAAAGAAAAAATTATAGAAAATGAAAATTAAAAAGTATATTTAACATTATTCTAACTCATAATTTAAATTTTTATTTTTAAAAAAAGTCAATATAAGTTATTTTATATACATTTTTTCAAATTTTAAAGATGCAAAACCAATGCCAGTTCTAACCAGTCAGAAGTCTCAATTCGTATCCCGGTTTTCCACGACACTGTCGGTAAAAACAAAGTCCATTCCGATGTTTCGAAGCCATGTTCTCCTAACCCATTTTCCTCTTACCGGCTAACCAGGTTTTTCTTTTCGCTTTTTGTTATTCTACGAGCTACCGAGAACCGGTTAAACTGCTTATTTTTTTAAAATAAATAATTTATATAATTTTAGAACGTGCATGCTCGATACATCTTTTTTAAAATTTGAATAGATTCGAAATGTACATAAAAAAATACTTTTTAATATCGTACTCAATTTTAAAAAAAAAAGTATATAAGAATTACTTGTTTATATCTCACATTATTTATTTTTTATCTTAAATTTCTGATTCCCCTCATCTTCAAATGGAATCGCCATCAACATCATTAACCTTTTGGTCAATCGTTGACAATATCGGAGATCTTTTGGTTCAAAAATCGGAAGAAATGTGCTCCAATGGAATTCTTATGGATCTAATGAAAATATTATAATATATGTTAAGAGATGTTGTTGGTTACACGAGTTTTTTTAGCCGTATAATTTCAGTATTCATTATCTGAATTTGAATTTTTATAATGTTAAATCCAAACAATATAATGTTTTCCACAAAAAACCGGCAGGACGAGTAGCCGGTAGAGTGGAGACCACTGAGAAGATTCTCCTCTACATGACACGAGGCACGAGCCACCCTTTCCGAAACGGCACCTTCCGATTATACGTAAAATAATATCCCATAAAATATGAAAAGATCGCTGCCGGCTGCTTTTCACCGCTCAGTTGTAAATTGTAGTTTTTTTTAAAAATATTTAAATATTTATAAAAAAATATAAATATATTAATAATCATTTTTAATTATTAACTTTTTTTTAAATAAAATAAATACATCAACCAAAGAAATAAATTGAAGAGTCGTAATATATTATTTCATATATGAAAACTTTACTAATTATTAGCTCTGAAAATCTGAGGATTATTTTATTATTAGAAGTTTATAAAAGTTCAAACGATGATAATAAACATTGCGTCATGGCATTGATATTAGATTAGTCAAATATTTTTTTATTTTTAAATTTAATAAATATCATCTATATTTATTCTACATTAAATTAGTTAAATTATTTTCATTCAAAATATGAGTTACAGTAAATTTATTTTTCTTTTTAAATATGAAAATGAATTATAGTCAGTCTAGGCTTCGTTTATTTTTAGAGATAAGATGAGATGAGTTGAAATTAAAATTAAAAAGTAAAATAAAGTATTATTAGAATATATTTTTTAATATTATTTTTATTTTGAGATTTGAAAAAATTGAATTGTTTATTTTATTTTGTATTGAAATTTGAAAAAGTTATAATAATTAAATAAGATAAGATAAGATGGATTTTAAAAAGTTGAATTGTTTATTTTATTTTGTATTGAAATTTGAGAAAGTGTAATGATGAAATTGAGATGAGATGGGATATTTTCTAAAAACAAACTAGGCTTAAAGTATTTTTTGAAATTATTATATTATAGATGTGAGATTTTTATTTATATATAAGATTTTACTATTTATATACATATGAGATTATTATATTATAGATTGTTAGATTGTGAAAATAAAAATAAATATAATTTTTGGAAGTTAATGAAGATTATGAAAATAAAATAAATAATTAATTAAAAAATAAAAATTAATAAAAAATAGTAATATTTTATTATTATAAAAAATGTTATGACTAATCTAAGATAAATTTTAAATTTTAAATAATTAATTAAAAATAAAAAAATTACATATTAATTAAAATTTAAAAAATAAAATAACCAATCCAATAATTTCGTGCGTACTTTATTTTTATTATTTTTTTTAGAAAAGAAACCAATATGACTCATCTTTAAATTTCCAACACCGACTCTGCTCTATAAAACCCAACAACCGGCGGCTCTGTTCACGACTCCATATTCATTCTATAACTTAAGTTTTCAAGACTCGTTTCGAAGTCACTGCTTTCGTACTCTGTGTTTTCTCCCGAAAATGTCGCTGCTCTCAGATTTCATCAACCTCAACCTCTCAGAATCCACTGAGAAGGTGATCGCTGAGTACATATGGTGAGTCTCTCTTACCTGTACCTACTCTTCTTCCTCTGTTTTCGTTACGTATTTTCACGTGTTGTTAGTTGTTTGTATGTTTGTTAGCGGGTTTGTGAGCTAGTGGGTATGAGTTTCTTGGGAATATGATAATGAATTTGCCTTGTTTTCGGATGGTGGAAAAGAAAGGAATTCTGATTTTTGAATCATCTGATATCATGAGTTTCTCCATGGTGGATCAGTACTTTTTGTTTCTGTTTTGTTATTATTCTGTCATATCCTGTTCTTGACAAGTTTTTTTTTTTTTTTTTTAAGAATTATTATTATATGGAGTGTCTATTAGTCCCTTATTTTCCATGTTTAAGGCTCTTTTAAAGTTCTTCATTTGAAGGTTATTGTTTTTCTCTTTATGCCTTCATTGTTACAAACCCCTGGTTTGTAAGATTTACTTTTGTGCGGTTCTATAATATATATATATATTTATATATATAAATATATATATTAACTCGTGCTGTTTTCCCCCCCTTTTCTGATATCGTTTGTCTGGTTGTTTGCTGAGGAAATGGGATATTGCAGAAAATTGAGAAGCTGAGTTCAATTAAGCTATGTATTTTCATTTCTCTAGGCCCCAAAAGGAGAAAGAAATCATAGCCGGAAAGTTGTATTAGGCGAATTCATGTGGCACCTTTCCGTCCTTATCCTTGTAGTACTCAATATTTCAAAATCAAGACATATAACTAATTTCAATGTTAATTATGGCAGTGAGGGGTGTCTTATGATTTTGCAACATATTATCTTTAAGAGTTGTTTATCCTTTTTTTTTTTTTTTTCTCCTTAATATCTCTCGCTTTCCGTCTGGGAAAAGCTTCAAAATTTTCTTCCTCTGAATTTCTTTTATTGTTTATAAAATTTTGAACAGGATTGGTGGATCTGGTACGGACCTCAGAAGCAAAGCAAGGGTAATTATTCATCTCCTTGTAAAAAATAAAAACAGAAAACCTTGCTATTGTCGTTTTCATTCTTGTTTGATGGTATTAATTTGTTCAAATGTACTTTTGCGCATAAAAAGACCCTCCCAGGACCTGTTAGCGATCCTTCAAAGCTTCCCAAGTGGAATTATGATGGTTCCAGTACGGGTCAAGCCCCTGGTAAAGATAGTGAAGTGATATTGTAGTAAGTTTTTTAACAGCCTATACTTTTGCTAGTCATTTTTATTCTGGTCCTTCTTTGTTTACTTATGCTTATATATCCGTCTATTGAATATGTTGTTGATTTATTGAAACAGTCCTCAGGCAATTTTCAGGGATCCATTCAGGAGAGGCAAGAACATTTTAGTGAGTGCTTTTTATCTGTACTCTCTCTCTCTCTCTCTCTCTCTCCCTCTCCCCCCACATATATCATAACTTTTTTATTTTCTATGATGGTTGACTTAGGTCATCTGTGATGCTTACACTCCAGCGGGAGAGCCAATTCCAACAAACAAGAGACATAACGCTGCAAAGATATTTAGCCATCCTAATGTTGTAGCTGAAGTTCCATGGTAACTTTCATCTTATCTCATATTAAAATCGTTTTGTTTTGAGTACCATACATGATTAATATTTGTATTAACCATGTGGTTTTACTTGCAATGAAAATCAGGTACGGTATTGAGCAGGAGTACACATTGTTGCAGAAAGATGTCAAATGGCCTCTTGGATGGCCTGTTGGTGGTTATCCTGGCCCTCAGGTAATGGATCTATATAATAATAATACCACTTCTATTCGTTTTCACACGTCTATTCCGTCACTGAGATTTTTAAATATTATTTTATGACCCTCGCTGCCAACAAATTTGGTCCCCTTTTCTGCCCCATTATTAAATAAATGATATTATTTTTTAAATTGATCATAGCCGTGTGATATGAAGTTTTAGTTGTTGCTCTGCTCAACAGGGACCATATTACTGTGGTGTTGGTGCTGACAAAGCCTGGGGCCGTGATATAGTGGACTCTCATTACAAGGCTTGTCTATATGCAGGCATCAACATTAGTGGCATCAATGGCGAAGTGATGCCAGGCCAGGTAAAATAACGAATTCCACGCCTTCTCCTTTTCTCTTTCTATTGCTTTATGTAATGTCTTAATCTTTAAATTGTTTGTATTATGCAGTGGGAATTCCAAGTTGGTCCTTCAGTTGGCATCTCTGCTGGAGATGAGGTGTGGGCTGCTCGTTATATTTTGGAGGTAATTTTACAAAATCAAAATAAGAAGATACTACTACCACTATAACTACTACTAAATACATGTTTTCTTAATTTGTTTTTCTTCTTCTTTGATATGGACAGAGGATTACAGAGATTGCTGGGGTGGTGCTTTCCTTAGATCCCAAGCCAATTCAGGTCGGGATTCTTCTTCACTTCATCTCATTAATTTTAGCTTGGATGATCTTCATTTTCCTGTTCAATACTGGACCTTGTTTTGATTATTGACGTATTGTATCCCACTACTCTCAACAGGGTGATTGGAATGGAGCTGGGGCTCACACAAACTACAGGTAATTGATGTCATTTGTAACATCTTTAATTATGAAATATTCTTGGACAATTCTCTATTGTATTCGGACTAGAAGTTGTTAAGATTCTCTCCTCCCCCCCTTCTCTCACATAAATATTTTTGGTATTTTTTTTCAGTACCAAGTCCATGAGAAATGACGGAGGCTACGAGGTCATCAAGAAAGCAATTGAGAAGCTTGGCCTGAGGCACAAAGAACACATTGCTGCATATGGAGAAGGCAATGAGCGTCGTCTCACTGGCCGACATGAAACGGCTGATATCAACACTTTCTTATGGGTAAAAATATTACTAGCGACCAAGATAGATAGTTTCACATTGCTGCACACACTTTTCTTTCACTGCCTAGGGGGTGCAGTTATTAAGTTCTACCTGTTGCTTGGGAATATTGTAGGAGTGATAATTGATCATATTACAATTAGTCTTGTTCAATCGACCATTTTAAATTAAAATGAACATCCAGACAGAATTAGCAAAGTCTTACTACCAAAACTATTTAGTCAACGTATCAAGTTATGTGATTCAGGTATTGTTGGACAAAAGAATATGATATTGCTGCACCCAGTTGATACAGATTGACCTGATTAGAGTGCATTTTGGGTCCACAATATTGCAACCTGTTCTATTGATAAAGAATATAAGGGTTCAGTTTGCTCACACTTTGTTTTTCTGTTGGATAGGGTGTTGCCAACCGTGGGGCATCTATTCGAGTTGGCAGAGACACAGAAAAAGAAGGCAAAGGCTATTTTGAGGACAGGAGGCCTGCCTCTAACATGGACCCATATGTGGTCACCTCCATGATCGCAGAAACCACCATCCTGTGGAAGCCATGAGTGACCAGCTACACCCTTGGCGAACATTGTTAGTCTTTCCATGGACACGGGAAAGATGTTTTCGAGTAATGATTCTAGCATGTGCTTTCCACTAGAATAGTTTTGTCCTGCTATACTTTTCGTCGTTTGCCCTTGTGCATGAGGCAGCAAAGTGAGCTTATTGCTAACTTGCTTCATGTCTCGTGATTCTGTCTCTTCTGTTAAATAATGGGTCTTGTATTAACAACCAAATGAAAGAATGAAAGGGCTGGCCTTCACTGTTGAAATGGTTATATCGTTAATCATTACTGTGCTTGGCCTTCTCTGTCTATTCCTTTTAAATAATGGTTGCTTGCATGGTTATATGTTAAAAAAAAATGGAGAAAAAAAATCCTCACCATAGGAAAGCTTCCTATGTGTATTCCGCCAAGATCTAAAATGTAGCAGATGCGAAACTTCTTGTTCATTTTAGAAACCATTCCCATCACATCACCAATCACGTCCCAGCGTTATTCGGGAATATCTTGGTTGGCACTATTTGCGCAGCGCTTCCTATCACATACTGCTAATCTTATCGTGATTCTGGTCATGAAAATGCACTTGCCTTGCAACTTGTTTGCGTTATTATCAGTCGCATTAGGGGATTTTCGTGACGATGATGATGTAAGTGATCAGTCTTGGATTCTGAGTTGAAGGTTGGGTGCTTTCAATTTTCATCATGTAAAAGGTCATTTGTCTTGTCATACCCGTGACATGCCACTTGTTGACACTCGGTTCAATATCAAGGCTAATATCCTAAATAGATTGCATATTTATGGCTGAGTTTTGTTAGCTTTTTTTTCTGGAGGCCATTGCTGCCTCATAAGGTCGGTCCCATTCATCGAGTTTTGTCGAGTTTCCCGTCTAAGAAGTTAAGAACCCCGTTCTGTTTCTTCTTGAGCAAGTTTTAGTAAAACCCCCCATATCTGAGAAGGGTGGCTTTACAGCCACAGCTGAGATCTCAGCTCCAGCTAGGGACCCCCCGTCAGTGCATTTAATCTTTTTATTATTATTTTTTTCACGTGTATTTTTTTTATACTTTAATTTTTATTTTTTTGATGAGAAATAAATTTCATTTCATTCAATGAAACTGAAGTTATAGCTGTGATTGATAAATACAGGAAAAAATTTAGATTACAAGTCAAACTATTCATATGTTTGGGGCTTTTCTGCATACAAATTTATTTGTGACAGACATTGTCTTAACTTCTATAAGTACTCTAATGACAAAAACTTTTAACATATGAGACTCTGTAAGAACAGAGATTTCAATCCCGATTTGTTTGAGAATATAACACTTTGTTAGAATAAGATAACCAACCCCATCCTCCAAAGGAGGAGAGGGTTCTCTTGCTATGGACAACAAGTCCAATAGTTTTTTTTTTTTTTAACCTAATACAAGCAACAGAACAAAAAAACATAGGAAATATCGAAAAAATAAAAATACAACAAAACATAAACTTGAAATACACTGAAAACTGAAAAAACACTGAGCAAGGAGGTTGTAATGGCACTTGAAAGACACGTGCCACGCTAGGAGTGTGCCGGAATGTTGATCATGAAGCTACCAAGATTGTTGACCCCATAAATGTCGCGCGTAGCAGTAGTAGAGCCCTCTATGTGGTGGCGCGTGGAGGCGGTGCAAGCATTTTGACCTGCTTGTGTGGATCATGCGCCACTCTTTTTGGTGAAACCTTCAACAATCTGAAAGGTTAGTGGCTCAGGAACCCCGTGGTAGGGTGTGTGGTGATTGCTAGTCACTGGAAAACATCAAACACTGCTTCTCCATACTTTGACTGGAAAAAACAAAAACAAAATCAAAACACCGACTGAAAAATTAAACACTTGGATAAAATTACATCTGGGGGGGTGGGAGCTTCGGTTTGGATTTATAGAGAGAAGGTAGAGCTTCTCTCTATAGAAATATTTAGGGTCGACCTCTCCCTTTACGTTTTCGCATCTTGCTTTGAGTTAAATATATATTTTTTTAAATTATAACATCATTAAAAAATATTTCTTTAATTATTAAATCAAAAAATTAAATCAACAAAATTTAAACAAGAGCCCAGGAAAGATTAGCATTTCCGTCTAGCAAAGTCACAAACATATGAAAGTGGAAGAAAATGTTGTTTCTACCAAAGTTTTGAATTTCGTACTGTACCGGCTAATACAGTATAAATATAGTGTTTCTGTATAGAAAAGGGTATAGTTTTATATCAGTTAGAATTTTGGTCATTTCGATCTATACTGACTGATATTTCGATCCATACCGGCCGATATTTTGACATTTATTTAATATTTTTTTTTCAAATTGCAAATTCATTTTTTATCCCTCAATTCAAATCAAATTATTTATAATTTATATATAATTTATTTATGTATTGACTATTATTTTAAAATATAATTTATATATATAATTTATTCATATATAAATTATTCTAAAATAATATCCAAAATAATATCGATATTGAAATATCACATTTTAATACCACGACCGAAAAGATAATGGATAGAGTATTCAAAATATTGGTTTCTACTCCAGATGTGGGTCGGTCCCCGTTCTGTTTCTTCTTGAACAAGGGAACAATTCTGTTCCTGATATTTTTCTGCTACCGATCATGTTCCGAAGACAACATGGATGATATATGTAGTCGTGTACCACTCAGCCAAGCCACATTTCTATTGTAACTGCTCCTTATTATTCTATCATAAATGAATGTTCCAATTCTTTGAGAAGAAACCTGTGAACCCGGTCCTAATTCCAGTGCCACCGCCAGTATCCGCCCTTTAGAACTCAAAGATGAATTGGAATATTCATATATGATAGAAAAATAAGGAGCAGTAACATAAATACGTGGCCTGGCATTTTATCAAATAGAAAACTTGTAGACGTTACATATTTCTCAATTAGCCAAAAAAGGCAATTTAATTTAAAATAATACTAAATACAGTTCTAAGTCTTACATACTCATTGTATTTTTTTAAAAAGAGTACAATGACTTAGACATATTGCAAATATCATTTCTCTTTTACTTAGGCCAATTTGATTCCATTTGCATGTTAGATACAACAAATTAGGGTGTAACCGGTGACAAATTTGTCACAAGTTTTGAAAATTTAAGAATTGATACGGATTGATTTATCACCAAAATCGAAACTTTCGATTTTTCTAGTTTTGGTCCGGTCCGTCCGGTTTTTCTGGTTTATTGTTTACAAGTGTGATAGTACATAAGTGTAATATTATAATTTTTTCAACACTAAATTTAATTGTTAGAATTTAGTATTTATTTTTAACAATTACTAATTCATAAGTGTCTAATTATACTAATATAGTACAAGTAATGTCTAACTGATTAGTGAGACTCATTTAGTAGTTATAACTAATAAATCAAGGGTTTTGCTATATAACCTCCCAACACTCTACACTCCACTATTTTTTTAAATTTTTATTATTTTTTAATAATATTTTTAAAATTTTTTTGAGTTTTTTCTTTTTAAATTATTTTAAATTTTCTATTCATTATTTATATAATAAATATTTAATAAAAGAAAAAAAAAATATGGAGTGTGGAGTGTTGGGAGGTTGGAAAGATTTATTGATAAATCAATAGGCATAAATAATAAGATTAAAATTTCATATTATATTAATTAACAATTTAACATATAATATATAATATAATATAAATAATATTTTAAAAAATTAAAAAAAATATATAATGATCCGTTTCGGCTCAAATTGATTTTCAAAATATAAAACATGGTATAGAACAAATTTCAATTCTTAAAAACTGATACCAGATGAAAGTCACCAATTTTTCAAATTTTTTAACACCCATACATATGATTATAGAAAGAGAAATGATTTGTACAAATCTCAAATAGACATGTCCTTATAAAAAAAGTAGTCCCCACCTTTAAAAAATATAAAAAAATTTATTTTTTATTAGTGAAACTCACTTTTTTTTTTTTATAAAAGACTTGTATAGTTTATATATTTGAGATTTTATTACTGGAGGCTACATGTACGGACTAGTGCAATGCAAAAAAGACTGTTTAGATCCACAATGAAATGGGCCTAGCGTCTATGGAAAATTGCCACGTGGACCGTGACAAAATGGGCTTCAACAAATAATCAGGTCCGGATCTGGGCTGGCTGAATCTCCTCAACGCATCACCGCTTCGGCCGGACGCATGGAACCAAATCCTTTCCACGGTTCCACCTTCCCCCAAACAGCTCTGTTAAGTTGTTAACAGTAGAGGGTTTAAGTCATGAAAGACAACGGTAAGTTTTCAAGGAAGTATTTCTTTGCTCCTCCACCACTTCTGTGGAATTGAGAAAAATGTTGCTTGAACAAGCCGCTACTAGATTGCTCAGAAGAATTCGCTTCCCTTCTCTAACCACCTCACCTGCTTACCCACCAACCCGTAATGTCTTCCCCTTTTCACTCTCTGGTAAGAATTTAATCCTCTCTTTCCTTTAATTTTTTGTTTCTACTCTGCTTCTCTAGATAAATAGCTCCGATTTTCAATTAGTTAATTTGACGCGGCTGTATTTGTACGCGGATGGTTAAAAATTGGAAGAATATCATGTAAAATTCAATAGTGTGATTGCCTAGTTTTGGCATTGAGTTCACTTGGGATGTTGGCGTTCACTGTGATCGTAACTTCTCGTTTCATTGGTTGTTTGGAAATATATAGTTGTATATTCATTAGGAGGCCAATTAGACCATGTCGAATGGTCTAATGAAACTCTGAGATGAATACCTCAATCCCCAGTAGTATCAGTGACTGTGTTGCCCTTACATAATGGAAGCTTGTCAAAATTTGGATGGCTTTGTCACACGTCTGCAATGGAGATAGGAAGGACCAAAGTCATAGTAGGCTTGGGTTGAGTAATAAGAGTTTAGTAATTGAGTTTCTTTGCATGAGTCTTGTTGAGTCGGGCCCTAGCCCATTTATTGTTAGTTATATTTTGATTGTGGCTTTATATTACTGTTGGAGTAAGTGGCCTGGCCAAAGAGAGAAGTCATTTATGTAGTAGAATGAGGGACTTATAAGAATATCCAGAATCATTAATGAAAACATTTTCCTATTCTCTTTTCTCTCTTTTTCTTAGAGGCTAGGTCAACCTCGAATCTGACCATTTTCTTTATATTTTCTCTCATATTTTCTATTTATCCAAACACTACCTATCAGGTGTGTTACAAGTGGTATCCAGAGCCTGTCTTTTCTTGGCATCGACTTAATTAATCCGTGGAAATAGAAAAAATTATTTCATCCTTATTCAACATCAGAGAGCAAGTTGAATAATCACAACAACGTTTGGATGTTATTTTGCAGACATTCAAAGATGTCAAGAACATCCTTGACAATTTTCAGAACAACTTCAATGAAGACTTCTCAAATCTGGAAAACCAACTCTGTTCTCTGCGAGAAGAGAAAAATACACAGCAACCATTATTCCCGTTAAAACCCATAAACCATTTCCACCATTTTCATATCATTCCCTTCGAATCTCGTGTCCTTCCCTTCCTCTTAGAAATTGTTGCCCATTTTCTTAATTTCTTTTGGTCGTCCCTAGCAACCGCTACTCCCTAATCGTAAGAAGGCAAGGCCAAGCCATCATATGGGAGTTTGATCCTGGTGGCATCGAGGTAGCCCAAAAGACATTGAAAGTTCATGATCTCTTAAGGCAGTGGGAGCCGACGATAATGACGCTGTACAGGGACAAGCAAACAGAGTAAGCACTTCATCGTAGCTCCTCCATCACAGTCCATCTTCAACTCAGCTTTCATCTACCAGATTTTCAACCCTAACCTCACCATCTCTACCTCAGACAACACCCAACCAGATTCCCAAAAAGCCCACATCATATTCTCCTTCAATGATCTCAGTGCGGCACTGTCCCTTTCTTCCTCTAACCCAACAGAGCGCCCTCGTCTACATACCATCCACCTCCTCCACGATCATTATCCATTTCTCCCAAGGAAACTCTCCCACTTGATTTTTGTTAATAGGAATCACTTGGTCGATCCTAGAACTAGTAGCTTTCAAGTCCCAGACTTGATTTTTGGCTTTCTTGAGTGAGTTTTCAAATTTATTGTGGGTTTAAGAGATTCCATTTCTGCGGGTTCATATCACAATCGGATCACTACCTCCTGGTCTTTCAATCCTCGCCCTCAGGGAGAGCAGGATCCTCCTTGTGGACATCCCAATCTTCGTTCTCCTCCACTGTCTTCTCCTATTTTCTGTCTCTCTCATTCCCACTATCTGCAGAAAAAACATTGCGGAAAAAGGGGGTGGTGGAACCAAAGAAGTTTGGACTTCTTGCAAATGGGCAATGAGAGTACACCATGGAGGATATATTGACCCAGCTGAAAAAGGAGAAGGCCGCACCACACAACAGGAAGCTAGAAAAGGATATATACCTAAGAGATATTGAAGTTGAAAAGACAACCACTGTTGTTGAACTCAAGCAGGCTATGGAGGCAGTCTTCGGTAACATGCCACAGGAGGGATTGTTCAAAATTTCATGGTTGCATCTTTGGGGACATTTCTGCTTGTGCTATAATGGTCAAAAGCTAGTCACAGAAATTGACTCTATCGAAAATTACGACATCAAGGATGGTGATCAGCTTAAGTTTGTTTAGCATATTGCAATCGGCTACAACCTGTGAAAGAGGCGAGCAAGGAAATGGATTGCATGGGAAGTGAGAGGTAAGAAGTTTTTCGCTTACCTTATGTTTGATATATTGCCGCTGAGGGATATTGAAATCTATGGTGGAGGAAATAGTGGGGTCCTATGGGAAGTTTTTTGTCATTCATCTGTTGAGCATATTGATATTCATCTGCTGGATGAGAAGATCATTTGGCAGTGGCTTCTTTTTACAAATTCTTCTCAAAAGGGTAGTTTGTTGCTCTATCACTGGGTCAGAGTTGTAAATGTGAAAGAGTTGACCGTAGCCCGTAAGGTGTTTGAGGTAATGCCGATAAGAGATTTGCTTTCTTGGAGTGTCCTGATAACGGAACTGACATCTGTTGTAGGCACCATGTGGTGGCTTGTGATTTCTATAAACATTCCTCTGTTGGTGGAAACTGACTATGTAATTAGTGCTACCATATTTTCTGTCTTGGCCTCATGGGCTACACACCCTTCAACTAAGGAATTTAAGGTCGTGGGATTGCTACTTGTTGCAACTACCAGAGTTAATCTCATCTTGGAGCTTTTGCAATGGATTGCCTGTGTCATTAAAGACTACCTTGAAATTATTAATGAAGATTCATTGCAGAAAAATTTGTTGCTTTTTACTGGAACAATTGTAACTAAAGATGGAAAGGAGAAGAAGGTCACAATCGATTTTGAGCCATTCAAGCCCACTAATGTGTCTCCTTATCGTTGTAACCATATCTGGTTGTGTCTCCCTGGTCAATCGAATGCCATTTTTCTCCAGCTTGCAGGTGGAGCAGACATGTTTGGGTCCACTTCAGCGTGTGGTGTGGAGATACAAATGAGTGTCATTCATAAAAGAGCTAGAGTAGATGTTGCCCGAGAGATGTTTGATAAAATGCTTGGGATGGGTCTGGGGTATGCAACAACACCCATTGATGGGGTTCTTATTGTGAAACATGAAGTGGCTGTTGGTATAAAGAAAATTCTTATTTTTGACCCAGGTGGGGGGGCAATGGTAGGCAAAGATACCACACCTTGTGGACAAGGTGCTTCTATGGGAGATGGTTTGTCACACGTCTGCAATAGAGATAGGAAGGACCAAAGTCATAGTAGGCTTGGGTTGAGTAATAAGAGTTTAGTAGTTGAGTTTATTTGCATGAGTCTTGTTGAGTCGGACCATGGCCCATTTATTGTTAGTTATATTTTGATTGTGGCTTTATGTTACCGTTTGAGTAAGTGGCTTGTGGCCCAAGAGAGAAGTCAAATATGTTGTAGAATGAGGGACTTGTAAGGATATCCAGAATCATTAATGAAAACATTTTCCTATTCTCTTTTCTCTCTTTTTCTTGGAGGCTAGGTCAAACTCGAATCTGACCATTTTCTTTACATTTTCTCTCATATTTTCTATTTATCCAAACACTATCCGTTAGGTGTGTTACAAGCTTTTGGGTTAGAAGGTTCGATGAGAAATTTTGTTAATGTGAGATCGCTTTCCGTGTACTCAGGAATACTATTTTAGTTTTATGTGGTGTTTCTTTTTTGCTGGATTATGCACTTTAGTTGGCCCATTCCGGCACTGTTTACGATCACTTCCTTAACCCCTCACCTCCCGACAACCCCTCCCAACACACACACTCAAAAATAAAAGAAAGAAGAAAAATGCCGGAAGGGTCTGTATGCCTTGAGGATTGTCCTCTACATATCCCTGATTTGGTGCTGTAAGACTTCTTTTGGTTAGAAATAAACTTCCTACTATAAGAATGAAGCAGTTTTTCTTAAAGAAGCATAGTCAAAGGCTTGTGATGATATAAAATTCATCTGGTTCATTTCTTGTGATGGTAGAGTGAAAGGAGAAATGGCGGGTTCAAGATCCATCTGGTGCATGCGTAATGTACCCAATTTTTTTTTTTTTCATTTTTTCTTATGTCTATGTCTCCAGTTGCATACATTTTGTACATGCAAATGCGGAAGACTATTTTGTTCTCTAGTATTCTTGGTCTATGTAGTCCAGACACATATTCATGCATACTTCTATAATTCATATGCGCACAAATACAAAGCATTTTTATAAGTAAAAACAGAGAACATTGCAACTAAGTTTTCTGTAAGCATTCTTGCTTTGTTCATCAGCCCTTTTTATTGCAGAAGAAATGAAATTTTCTCATCAATATGGTTCTGGAGGTTATACTCGGAGGATGAGCCAGAGGAACCCTTGTCTGTGGATTCTTATTTGTGGGCATGCTGGTATGTTTTTTTTTCCCTGCTTATGGTCAGAGAACTGTATGATTATTCATTATGGACTTTTAATAATAGTTTTCTGGTTATTCTTTAGACTTTGCAATTTGACTGAAACGTCAATTAGAATCATTCTCAAGAACAGACCTTTTGTTCTTGGCATAGAGTAATGATAGATATACGTTTTGTGCTATTGGCTTTGTAATTTTATGCACAAGTTGTATACTAGCTAAAGCTTGAATTTGGGCATGGTTTCCTTTAAACGATTTTACATGCTCTAGAGTGATTAAGGTTAAGTGTTTCTAGTGAATCTTTTTGTTCTTTGTTTGTTTTTTAGCAAGAAATAAATTCATTAGTAACAAAGTACAATTATGACACAAGTGGATCTCAAAAGTTTCAATCTAAAATGAATCAGATCAATGAAGCCAAAAAAAAAAAAAAATCACTATAGACTGCCTAAAACATTTCTATAACCATACAAAAGATGTTAAGAACATTGACTTAAGGGAATTTAAAGGAAGCTGAACATATTGAAGAATGCAACTCCAATCAACAATAACCTTTTCCCCTTTTCACAGATTCTCCCTTGTCAAAATCTTCCCTAAAGCTTTCCATATGAAGAATGCAACTTCCTGATACTCTTGAACACCCCATATACTTTTCCATGGAAGCATAACAACAATGAATCCTCTTAAAACATTATAATAAGATAGTGCATCAACTTTTATGTAACAGTCTATTCTCCTTTACCTCAGGGATTATAAGACTGCAATACTTAAACAGAAGAACTCAGATACTGTATCTCTCAATCTGGTAATGCTGAAATAATTTTTTTTTTGATAGTTGGTAATGCTCAAATAAAATGAAAATACTATTGTATCCTTTTACAGAAGCGAACTGCCTCTCCCCCTACCCACATATCATCAATTGTTGGGCCATTCAGTTTCATTTGGGGCTCTTACTAGCAATGACAACTTGCTGATATAATTGTTCATGAGAAAAAACACTGATGTGTATTATGTTGATTTGCTCGAAGGAATACTTCTCGGGATAAATGCCAACCCTGTCTTCGCAAAAGATATGCCAACTCAATCAAGTTCTGAAAATGACATTGAGGGGGCTGGCATAATTGGATTACGAAAGGTTGAAGATGGCTCTGTCATATCAAACATACATACATCTAAATGGAGAGTTTTTACAGATAATGGGAGGGATTTATCCTTGCAGGCAAGTATTTCTAACCTAAGTGACTTTTTCTTGGTTATAATATATCTTTAATTCTTAGAAAATTTTTGAAGTTTCATTCTTGTTCCTTTAAAATATTGTGTCAATTGCTTGGGCTCTTGCCTATTCTTATGATCAATGAAATTTTGTTTCTTGATCCAAAAAACATTTTGTGTCTATTAGTATGTATGTTATCTCAAGTGAGTAATTTCAGTCTTTTGGCACCATGACATCACATAGAATACACAAAATGTTGACATGTTTTCGTAGTACTAGTACATGACATATAACAAATTGGACATTTAGCCTAGTTAGAAAAACTTAGTTCCCCACACACATGTATAGTTGTCACCTACACTCTCATTTGCCGTTCATCCATATAGTTGTCCTACCCATAAGATTCTCACGGGAATTTTTTTCTTCACCTTGTTCTTCGACCTAGTTTTTGTTTATCCAAAAAAATTTTTATGGCAGAACAATTTTCTTCCAATAATATTCCCGATGTGAATTTGGAACCCTTCATGCCTTAAATTTTCTTTGCTGAGGCGATTAACACTATGATAGGAACATAAGTTATTTCCAACTTATCCCAAATTTTCTTTGCCGACTTGCAAGTCATTAATTTGTTAAACTCATTTCCATCAAGAGCACAATATAACAAATTTGTAGCTGTTGCATTCAATGTTAGAGATTTTTCATCTTCATGATCCAACTCTTTTTCTTCTTTTGTGACCTTTACTCCATCAACTACTTTTGTTGGGATATAAGGTTCTTTTACAACACTTTTGCAAATTTCTCGACCTTGAGCCTGAAGGAATATTCTCATTCTAGTTTTCTAGAATGTATAATTTTCTCCACAAAATAGTGGAGGCCGACCACTAGATTGACCTTCACCAAACGTAGTTGAAATGTTAACCATAAGATCTTTAACTCAAAAGATAATTAATCCAACAAAAGAGCCCTTGCTCTGATACTAGTTGTTGCTCAGATGACTAACCAAGAGGGGGGTGAATTGGGTTGTTTTAAAAAATTAACAATTATAAATCAACTACACAATGTAAAATGTGAATAAAATACTAAGCCACAGTATTTTTTTTTGATAGGTAATCAAAGATATTGTATTCATAGAAATAGGTAAAGTCCAGGTACGTAGGAAGTATACATGAAAAAAAAAACACTTAGCTAGAGGTTACAAAAGAAAGAAGAAGATCATGGACACTAAGTCCGTTACAAACTATAGCCCCCGCCCATAAGAACAAAGACTTAAAAAAGAAAACTTTAAGCTCATCCATTGTTCTCTCTTGATCATCAAAATATCTAGCATTTCTCTCCCTCCAAATACACCAACACATGCATATTGGTACCAATCTCCAAATTGCCGCTACCTGAGAATCTCCATGTGGTCCTCTCCAGCTTGCGAGGAAATCCACCAATCTACAAGGCATAATCCAAGACAATCCGACTCTTGAGAAAAAATCATCCCATATAACCTTGGCCACCTCGCAGTGTAAAAGTAGATAATCAACTGACTCCCCATGCTCCTTACACATATAACACCAATCTAGGACAATAACTCGTCGTTTCCTCAAATTATCTGTGGTGAGAATCTTGTCCAAAGATGCTGTCCTAACAAAGAAAGCTGCTTTTGAAGGGGCTTTTGTCTTCCATATGCTCTTTCACGGAAACATAGACATTTCGGAGTTCGAGAGCTTTTGATAAAAAGAACTAACAGAGAAGATATCTTTCTTAGAATGATTCCAATGCATTTTGTCTCCAGAGCCCCAGGAATACTTGCAGAATATAATGTCGCAAAAAACTCCGTAATAGACTCCAACTCCCAATCATGGGTTGCCTTAATGAAGTCGATATTCCATTGGGGGGTGCCATTTGAAAAGACCAGAAAATCGACAATCGATGCCTCCTTTACGCTAGCAAGTGCAAAGATGGCAGGGAAGATATCTTGTAGACAATGGTTACCACACCATATATCAAACCAAAAATGGACATGCGAACCATCGCTTACAACAAAATGTTCATGTTCTCGGAAGGTCCCCCAAAGGCTCCTTATGTTTTTCTACAAACCCACTCCATAAGTGCCTTGTACCTCATTTGAGCACATCCTCCCCAAGCTTCCCCAAACTGAGAATCTATAACAGACTTCCATAGGTCCTTCCTTTCATTTTGGGACCTCCACAACCACTTACCCAAAAGAGCTTGATTGGATTTCATCAAGTGGCGAATCCCCAACCCCCAGAAATTGGGGTACAAACTGTTGACCAATTAACCAGGTGAAATTTGAACTCTTCCCCCAATCCCCTTTATAAGAAATCCCTTTGTAGCTTCTCAATGCGGTTAGTCACCTTTGTGGGAAGCGGGAACAAAGACAAAAAATAGGTAGGTAAGTTAGAAAGAGTACTTTTAATCAAAGTCAACCTACCACCTTTCGACAAGTATAGTCTCTTCCAAGCAGCCAATTTGCGCTCCACCCTTTCGACTACATCATTCCAAATCCTTTCAAATTTAAAAGAGGCACCCAACAGTAAACCAAGATACTTCATAGGAAGCGAAGATATCTTGCATCCCAAGATAGTAGCTAAAATCTCCACATCGGGGGCAGTCCCCACTGACACTATTTCCAACTTTGCGAGGTTAATACTCAAACCTGACGCAACAGCAAAACAAAGGAGCAGCGCCCTCAAGTCTTGGACTTGACCAAGGTGAGCACCACAAAAGATAAGTGCGTCATCAGCAAATAACAAGTGAGAAATGTTGAGATTGCCACTCCCTACTGAAAAACCATGGAGTAACCCACCATCCACCAGGCCCTCAATCATCTTGTTGAGAGCTTCCATGACAAATAAGAAAAGTAGAGGAGAAAGCGGGTCTCCCTGTCTTAAGCCACGAGAGGAGTTGAAGAAACCCACCGGTGAGCCATTTACCAAGATAGAGAAACGAGCTGAAGAGATACAAAATTCTACCCATTTATGCCATTTTTGCCTAAAACCACATCTTCCAAGTAAGTAAAGAAGGAACTTCTAGTTGACTTGATCATATGCTTTCTCCATGTCTAACTTGCAAAGTAGCCCGGGTTCTCTAGACTTCAATTGACTATCCAAGACTTCATTTGCAATAAGTACCGAGTCATGGATTTGTCTACCTTTGACAAATGCATTTTGCGGCTTCGAGATTAGTTTTTCCACCACCGAGCTTAGTCTATTTGCTAACACTTTGAATAGAATCTTAGACATCCCATTCACAAGGCTAATGGGGCGATAGTCTCTCACATCCCTAGACCCTACCTTTTTAGGAATGAAAGCTAAAAAGGTGGCATTGAGACTCTCTTCAAATCTAGCATTAGAATGAAATTTATAAAAGACTTGCATAATATCTTCCTTGACCATCTCCTAATAAATTTGAAAGAAACCCAAAGTAAACCCATCCAGACCGGGAGCCTTATCACTTGCCATACTTCTGATAACATTGCCCACTTCCTCTTCTGTAAATAGCCTTTTTAACCACCCTGCACTCTGCTGGTCTAATGTGGAAAAAGACAAACCATCCACTCTCGGTCTCCAATTATGCTCTTCAGATAAGAGTTGTTGATAGTATTGTTCAATGTGGTTTTTGATAACCATCTGATCCGAAGAAGCTGCCCTATCTACCATTAGTGTATCAATAGCATTGTTCCTCCTGTGAGAGTTAGCTATCTTATGGAAGAATTTTGTGCATTTGTCCCCCTCCTTAAGCCAAAATACTCTTGATTTCTGTCTCCATGAAATATTCTCCATCAAAGTAACCCTTTCAAGATCAGCAACTACCTGACTCTTGCAAATTTTATCAAGTTCATAAAGGGTTCTAGCCTCCTCCTCGCCTTTCAAACCCTGTAGTTCTTCTATAAGAGAGCGTTTCTGCTGAAACACATTGCCAAAAACTTGTTCATTCCATTGCTTAAGGTCCTGTTTTAGCGCTTTCAACTTTTTTGCCATAATGAAGCTTGGAGAGCCTTGGAAACTCTAGGAAGTCCACCATTGTCTGACCTTGTCTATGAAACCGCCAGTTTTAAGCCACATATGCTCAAATTTAAAATACCTTCTACCCCCTTGGATGCCTCTACAATCTAAAATGATGGGGAAGTGATCAGAGTATAAGTGGGGTAATCTTCTTTGAGCTACATTCGGGAAGTGTGACTCCCAATCTGGGGTTAGCAAAAATCTATCGATCCTTAACCAAGATGGGCAATCTTGGTTGTTGGACAAGATAAACGTGCCTCTTGATAGTCGAATGTCCATGTGCTCCTGTTCTAAAATGAAATCAGAAAAATCTCTCATAACTAGAGTGATGTGAGGAGCTCCTGACCTTTCGCTTGGAAAACGAGATGTATTAAAGTCTCTCCCAATGAAACTTGGTAGCTCCCACCAACTAATGATTTCTGCCAGTTCTTCCCACAAAAATCTTCTCTCTGAATCAATATTTGGGCCGTAAATACCAGCGAAAGCCCATTTGAAGCCGTCTTCTAGATTAACAAAAGAGCATGCAACCAAGAAATTACCCACACACTCCTCCACCCTTGTGTCAAACATAATTAGAACTCTCCCGGAAGCTCCTTTTGATGGTAGGTAAGACCACCCAACATGTTGTTCTCTCCATAAGCTGCGAACTACTTGTCTTGTAATAACTTCCAACTTAGTCTCTTGTAAGCATATGATGTCCCTTTTCCATTGGCGAGTAAATTTCTGACTTGGAGCCACTTATTAGGATCATGCAGCCCCCTCACATTCCATGATATTATTTTTGGTTTCATGGGACAACCATTTTACCCCTCCCCTTACTACACTCCCGAGTAGAGCTCATCTCACCTCCATCCTCTTTCATTGCCCAATCTAGCATTTTGAGTTCTCTTTCCCTTGTTTTGACTGA
Source organism: Cyclocarya paliurus (assembly GCA_029856935.1). Lineage (NCBI taxonomy): Eukaryota > Viridiplantae > Streptophyta > Magnoliopsida > Fagales > Juglandaceae > Cyclocarya > Cyclocarya paliurus. The sequence goes on along the minus strand of CM056946.1, from coordinate 37,776,462 downwards.
AGCCAAGGATTGATTGGACTTGGATTGGGCATTCATAGCCTCTACAACTGTAAGTAGGGCTATAAATTCAGCTTCAAAATCCTCGTAAGAACTTCCTACCATATGCTTAATGTCCATTGCTCTTTGGATAACCCAATTTGACACATTAGGATTAAAGGAGTAGAGTGGAGTAGGTTCATCCTCTCCATCCCTATTAGTAGTAAACAGAACCAAAGAGCCAGCATCACAGGGCAGCATCACAGGGCTCTTCTACCATCTCCAGTCCCGAAGAAACAACCTGATCCGACACCTGCTCAGCTAAATCGACATTCTTCTCCAACAAAACACTTTGTGACAATGCAGGGGCTTCGAAAGGGTTTTGGCCAACGAGGGCTTTGACCACAGGGTTCAAGGAAGCTTCCTCCCGAGCCGAGAAAAGGTCATTTTTCTCCTCCTCACTGTCTTCAAGATTGCTTCCACTGGCTAGTCCCTCCATCCGCTGACCCTCCTCTTCCACAATTTCCCCTTCCTCCATTACCTGCACATAGGACGCCATCTCTAGCCCTCCCAAGACCTCCTCTGAAGCTGTCGGGACTATTTATCCCTAAGGTGAAACCAGAGACTCGGAAACCATGGCTGAAACAACATCGTGGGAACAAACTGAAGCAGACTGGGGAACAACAGCCTTGCCGCTGCTCACAGACACCTTCTCTGGCCTCGTCGCACTTGTTTGTGCACCGGCGGGCTCCAACGATGTGTTCTGAGCAGGTATCAAGTCATCGTGAACCCGCGATGTAGTAATAAGCCCTCTTCCAGCCTCCAATATAACAAACTCTAGCGCCGGGACCTTCGCCGGAGCTTCTGCGATGTTTGATGAGGTAGTCTAAGGTATCGCCGGCGACAATGACGCGGGCCGACACTAGAAATCTTCCTCCAGAAAGGGCCTCCCTTCTTCGCGGGCCTCACCTCGAGCCTTAGCCCAGTAGCAATTTCCTTCCCTTAACTCGTCCCTTTCTTTAACTCACTTGGGCCCATTACTCCATCAACACCCAAGCCCACCTCAGCAATCCCCTCAACGCACCGTACTAGACCAATGACTTTATCACTAAGCTTGCCCAACCAAGACTGCATATCATGCAGGTCCTGCATGATTTTTTCCTTTTTCTGCCCAGACAACCCCCTGTCCTCTCCCCCTCGACTCTGATCAACTTCCGAAAATGGATAACATTGCTTTTGCAAATCTGCCACGCCTGGTTGCTGTGTGGCTCGAGGTATCTCCAGGGCCTCCTTGTACAATCTCGATGACACAGCTACCGCCATCGATGAGTTTCTCCCCTGCCCACCTCCTCTGCCCATATTCTTCAGCACCACCGCCAGCTTCTTCCACCCCATTCCAGCCCTATCCTCAGGTATGAAGATGAAGCTATGGCGACCTCCCCTTCCATACTCCATCAAAGCCAAGTATGAGCCATGAGGATTAAAGCATTTCTGGGTAGTGAAACCTCTGTCACCTTCCCTACAAGCAGAATAGTACCCTTTCCTCCCTGCCTTCAGACATTCCTCCAGAGTATTTGCCACCCATCGGATGGTATCTAACCCTAGCCTCAACCAACTCGCACCTTTCCACCCTTTCTCCGTAATGCACACCATGCCCCCATCTCTTCTTACCTCAAACACCTTTGATTCAATGGCTATAGAGCTAAAGGACATCCTTTCTTAACTACGATACCAGCAATCCCACCTTCAAGAACTTACAACCACCATCAGCGATGTGATTCTAGTTTGCGCAAAAAGAAAGCAAAAGTGTACGGAGAGAAAAATGAAACACTTGTTAGGGTTTACTAAGCCACAATAAATAAAAAGAGTTAGGGTAAGAGAGATGCAAACTCAATATTTTAACGAGATTCAGCCTCACTGCCTACATCCTTACCTCAAGTTACCCCTTGAGGATTCTCAAATTTTTTATTCAACTTCCTTGAGGTGGAGATAGAAACTTATTACACATTTAAGCAATACTGCTTCAAAGAATCCGTGTAGAACCCTTCTACACTTACAATCACCTTACAAGTGGTGATTCAACTATTCCCTGTGTAGAACTCCTATTACACTCACAAGGGTTACACACACCCTCTAACTATTTATACAAAAGCTGATAGTGGGTAGGTTATTAGAGTACACTCTTTAATGAGTAAAATGAAAATAGTATAGAAGAGAAGAGAAGAGAGATTGAAAGCTTTTGATGAATAAATGTTGTAAAGCTTGTAGTTGATGTGTAGTGTCATTTTGAAGATTTCAAATGAGTTATTTATAGACGTATTAAACTTTCTTTTCAAATTTCAACATATTCAAATGTAAAAAAGGAGCATCACTAATTTTTCAAATATTTCAAATACAATATTCTCTTTTTTGCAATTGTCAAAGACAACATCATTCAGTTTTTAAAATTTTCAAACCAAATCTTCTATTTTCTGCATATGTCAAAAAGAACATTAATCACTTTTCAAAATTTTCAAACTTATAATGTACATGTGAGAGATGACAATCATCATTTTTCAAAAATTCAAATTTCAAACTTTTAGTTTTCCAATATATCATGCACATGTGGAAAATGCAACTTGATGCTTTATGAGAAAAAGATTCTTTTTGAGCCTTAACCCTTTTTCGAATTTTGAAAGAGGTGCAAAATTTACTCTTAAGGGTTTTATTTATAAGCTTGTTTCATTTCTTGCTCATGCTTGATATGTTAATGTGCTTGGCTCAATTATGTGTACAACTTGAGCTTGAGATTCATTTATGCTTAAACTTGTTTGTTATCATCAAAGTCCATATGTAGATATATAATTGTATGATGCTTGAAACCTTGGGTTCAACAAAATGTATCATACACGTGACAAAAGCAATCAATTATTTAACTTTCAAACATATCATGCACGTGTGGAAAGGTCAATCAATCATTTCTCAAATTTTCAAGTTTTAAACTTTCAAACATATCATGCACATGTTGAAAAGGACAATCAATCATTTTCAAATTTCAAACTTTTGATTATATCATGCACATGTGAAAAGGACAATCAATCATCTTTCAGATTTTCAACATATTATGCACATGTGAAAAAAGACATCATTTATTTTTCAAATTTCCAAAATTTCAAACATATTATGCACATGTGAAAAAGAATGCAAATTGATTTTTTGTGAGTTCTTAGAAGATATTTTTGAGCCTCAAAACTTTTTCAAATTAGTAAGAGATGTACAAAAAGATATTCTTAGAGCTTCATTGGTAGACTTGTGCATTGATTTGTTGATGTCTTTGATCTTTAACACTTTATGATGCGATCAACTTGAGACTTCTTTATGTTTGACTTGTTTGTTGTCATCAAAATCCATAAGCATTTACGAGATTATATGATGCTTGAAACTTGGGGTCAACAATATGATTTTTAAAAGTTTGGAGGGGTTCGGTACTCAGAAGTCTGCACATATTTTAAGGTTTAAATTGACTGGTGTCCAATTCTTATTTTTCTGTCATCAAACGTTTATATTTTCATCATACCATGTATGTCATAATGCCAAAAGGCTAAACTGAATCATTTGAGAAAATGCCAGGGTTAAACTGACAAAGTATTTGATTAGGTGTCGAACATATAATTTAATCTATTTACAATATTTTGTTTGCTATTCAATGTGGTTTGGTGGACAATCCCATGATTTTGTTTGTTTATTTGTTTGGTTCATATTCATTAGGGAAAGCTAGATGAAGCTGAAAGGTACTTTTTTTCTGCGCTACAAGAAGCCAAAGAAGGTTTTGGGGAGAGGGATCCTCATGTTGCATCTGCATGCAACAATCTGGTGGGTTTGCTATTGACTCATTGAGATGCTTCAATTCATCTAGTTGTGTTTTCGTGGTTATAGATATGTAAACTAGCAGAAGCTGTGAGGAATGCATCTGGAGAAAACTTTGGTGGGCCTCTTTGACAAAAAGTCACTGTTCTTTGTCATTGTTTCAGGCAGAGCTGTACAGAGTTAAGAAGGAATTTGTTAAAGCAGAACCATTGTATTTGGAGGCCATAAAGATACTGGAGGAATCATTTGGTTCTGAGGATATTCGGTATGCCCTGGTTGCATTTACGATTATCACTTACTGAAAAAGGATGTACAGGGAATGCATAATGGAGGAAAAGGATGTAGATTTGCTGGGTTTGGTACTTAGCGGAACTGTCCACTACGGAGAGTATGAAATTGATTTGACTATGTTCTAATTTCATGGTCTACACAAACCACTTTGATTATGGAATAATCCACATCATTGTTACTTTGATTGTAATGATGGATTCTCTTTTTAATTCAAAAAGGCAATTGTGTGACTATGCATTTTATTAAAATTAATTAGATGGACCAGAATATTACTGAGTGCAAAGTGGTATCATCAGTATTCCTAAACCACCACAGGTCCTTTATGTATAGAGCTCAAAATTGAACTTTGGGTGTCACTATTCTAGGCAATGCCATTGTTATTTCTACTTTTTTTAATTGATCCTAATGATTTCAGGTCAAGTATTTAAATCTCTGCCTTACTATTCTAGGTTTGCCATATCAATGAGATTACTAGGGCAGTTTGCTGCTCGTGCTCGTGTTTTTATGTTGAGTTTCATTCTATAGGCAGTTAGGTTCATAAAAGTGATACGAGTGACCCTTATATATCTATGTATGCATGCATGAATGTAGTTACACGTGTAATAATGTGAATAATGTATGGTTGTGGCTTTTTTCATCTACATTGCTTCAATGCCCATGAACGCAGTTTGACAATATCTTCTCTCTGATCAACAGTATTTACCCAGATATGCTGGATAATAAAACTATTATCTTGTTCAATATGTTGCATCATTGAATGCTCAGCTGAGCACTGAATCTGTTATCATTGATATAGTGTGGGAGCTGCTTTTCGTAACCTTGGTCAGTTTTATCTGGTGCAGCGGAAGCTGGACGAAGCTCATGTCTGCTATGAGGTAATGAAATAATTACAATCATCACAGGCTCAGATCTTTTGGGAGATTTGCATTGAATTTATGCATTTTGTGGCAGAGTCTTTCTTTTGGTTTACGAAGTTGACTGCTCTGATTTAGTTATCCTGCACATTTATTGGATATTTATGTTAATTTATTTTTCCCATGCATATGTTTCTGAAATGCCACCCATGTAATCTCTCAAACAGATACATTTATAATGTTTTCATTTATGACTGCTAAGATTTAGTATTGTTTTTTACTGACAACTTGTGCTGCTGTTTTTCTTTGGTCGTGTGATGTTTCTCTCAACAGCGTGCTCTAAAGGTATGAATCATAAATATATTCTGTGACAATTGCAACTTAAAGTCTTTTTTCCTTATCAAATTCCTATTCTGTTTTTCCCATTTATATTGTTAGTGTTTTAGGCTCATGGTTAACATGTCATCTCAATATAACCTTATAATCATTCAGATACAGGGGCGTGTTCTGGGACATGACCATGCAGACTATTCAGATACTATGTATCATCTTGGAATGGTATATTTTAAAGCTCTGGGGTCATACTGTTGCTTCTATTGGAGTCTTATGTTATACTTTTTAACAGATGAATAAAATTATCAAGTTACGTTCATTTCGCTGCTATGGTGTTCTCTGCTGTAAGAGAGGGATCCAAGTTGATAGATTTCAATGCAGTTATTATCCTTTTCCACATATACCTTGTATTTTGATATTTTGGTTGCTTTAGATTCAAGGTAATGATAGATGCTGAGGGTATGCGACTTCAAATTTTCGTGTATGCAGTTTTGCTATGTTTAATAAGTCTACTGGTTGAGTAAATAAATTTGAATACCATGTCTGACAAGAACTCTTTTAATTATATGCTTACTGCACATTGGATCCTTGGGGGTGAACCATGAGACCTTCCTATTGTGTAGAAGATGATACAGCCATATAGTTGTTGAACTATTTTTTGTAATAAGTCCATATAGTTATCTAACTTACTATATTATACCCATGTTTCTCACTATATTCAGTTGCATCGATACATTTTAAAAAAATTTGCTCCAAAATAAGGCTCTCTACACTTAAAAAAAAGGCTTTTTACGAAGGCATGATACTGTCTTATTATTTTGCTTACTTTCTAAGTAAATTTAGTTTGAACAAGTTTGTTAAAGCATCTGCACAAATGACACCAAATCAATTTGGGGTTTTCTAATCCATTCTCTCAGGTGTCGTCCCCAACACACAGACTTGTTTAGCATATGGAGCCAGGAAACAAAGAACCATATCTTGCTGACACTGAGTTTTGGGTCTAGTTATAAGTGATTGTTTAATTACAATTACGGGATCTAAGGTGCATGGTAAACAAAATGAAATATTTCATTTTAATGCCATGTTGACCTTAAATCTAAACCCGTAGCTTCTGGTTTCCTGTACATTTTTATTTTGTTAATCTTTTCTTCTTTAATGTATATTTTAAGTGTATATGAGTGACATGAATGCAATGTAATTTTAAGTACAGGTACTATATCTTCAAGGAAAAGAGAAGGATTCTGAGGCTCTGATTCAGAATTCCATAAGGATACTGGAGGTGCATCATTATTTTTCTTGAAACTAGCAGTGATCATGGGCATTTTCTGTTTCGGATTCACTGCTCTCATTCTTACTATGAAGTTTTGTTTGATTATGTAGGAAGGTGGCCAAGGGGAATCTTTGATATGTCTCAAGAGATTGCGGTATCTGTCTCAGGTTGTCCTCACCTTCATTCTTCTGTACATGAAACTTACTGTATTAGATAATATTCCCTGCCTCCCAAAAATAATGTCTTCCTTCCCAAGACGTCCAAATAAGTGTCCACTATTGAACATTAAAAAGCACAATTCTCCAATTTCTTATATTACTTTTATCTTTTTAAAAAGTAAAGTTTCATTAGAAGCTGCGTCTACCTCTAACATGCATTAAAGAGCATTCGAGGAAGATATTATTCTTATTATTGTTCATTATTATTCATGTTATTTGGACGGAAGATGTCTTATTTGAGACACAGAGTGTTTGTGATGTTAAGTGACGAATATAAATATTAGAGGATGTTGTATCTATCACATTGAAACTATCAATTGAAGGTGGGGTTTAATTGTTGTCTCATGAAGGGTTTAAGGATGTGCATATGATAATTTTGTTGGGAATTGAGGAGAATTGGTTTCTTACAGACACATTTTAACTCCTAGATTGAGGCACCTTGAGATGTAAGGTTGTTGGGATCCTCTGTAGATTGTTCTAGTCTAAGTACAATCTAGGTTTATCTTCTAGTTTAATTTTACTTGTAAGCTGGTGGTTTTGTTTTATGACAACTGTTTTCCAGAGTTAGGGTCTCGATTTTCTGGACATAGAAAGTCATTCATGGATTAACTTGCTTGGAGATGGTTTTGGTTGTCTTCTTGCTGGTTTCTTATGGCCTTTAACTTCATTCTACTAGTCAGTTTCTAATCCTTATGGTTTTTAATATTATAGTCCTAGTCCTATAAGAATTTAAGAATATCAGACAATTTATATGCAGTGCGATTCATTGGATGTCTTAACTAGTGAGAAGGCATTTTGGGTAGTCATTGGCAATGCATTAAGGCTGATTGGGAGAGGTTTTCTGGTTTTGTTGAGTATGTGGTAGGGATATGTCTTGGTGAATGGCGTAGGGATGATGCCATAATGGAGCTGCTCCAGATTTGCCCTTGATACCTGAGGACAAAGATGCGCTTATAAAAAAAACTGAAAACAGAGGATAAAGATGATACGATTTATGCTTTATTGATGTTTCATGTGCAAATGTAGGGGGGAGTTGGGGTTCAATTGGTTCAGGTCTGTATCAGTTGGAAAGGTGTGTTTTTCTTCATAAAGAATGCAGTCCCCTTTTGGCTTATGTTGACAATTTGGTGAAAAAGGAACGATCAAGATTAAACATGTTGAGATACCTATATTTGACCTTAAAATTTAATTTCTGATATCTTTTGTATGAATGGATACTTGCCTTTGGCAGTATTTCTATTTCTACTCTGTTATAAGTGATAATTAAATATTAGGTTGCAATTCTGAGGTGGAACCTTTTGTACTTGTAAAAATAAATAAAAATTCCGTGGTGAACCTTTTGTATTCGTTCTGTGTGCACTAGTATTAGCCTCTTGGATGTTTCTAGAAACAAACCAATCCCTTGTCTTACTATAATCATTTGTGCTTTTTTATTTTTACACCATGTGAAACTTGTGTTCATATAGTTTATACTCTCCACCTTGTTTGGTGTCTTTACTTCTCAATCTTCTGCAGAAGTTTACTTATCAAAAAAAAAATCTTCTGCAGAAGTCTATTTATGTCTTATGAATTTTTATTTATTTGTATTTAGGTATATCTGAAGTCTAATCATCCTGCAGAGGCTGAGAATGTGCAGAGAAAGATTCTGCACATAATGGAATTATCAAAGGTTTAATTTATTTTCTTTTCCTCCTAAATATGCTATATTTTGTCTTGTTGATGCTGTGTGCCTTGGTTGATGTTTTGCTGGAGATCTTTTATTTATTTATTAGTAATAAGATTCTATAGAAAAACAAAAGGGCATACCCCTGGTACACGAGATATAAATAGCATACACACAGAAAGAAAGGAGCAAGCAATTGTGATCAGAACAATAATGATTATATTTAAGCAATGATTCTTAAGTTCCTTCCATAGCCCTATCATTTTGATTACTGGTGCCTTCAATTACTTCATACAATGGGATGAGGTATCTTTTATTGGAAAATTGTGTTATAACCTTTCATGCCTGTGTGAAGTTGGTTTGTCTCAAAGCACAAATAGCTGCGTTCTACATCTGTATCTTTGCATCCACGGGTGCATATATGTAGATATTTTTGTACTTAATATACACGTGCGAGTATGCGTGTACGAGTTTTAAGTCTATTCTAACTTTACTTGTTTTGATAATTTTTAACCTTGTTATTATTCATGTAAGACAGGGATGGAATTCGTTGGACACTATTGTTGCAGCTGAAGGGCTGGCCCTGACCCTACAATCTGTTGGGAACTTAAAGGAAGCACGGGAGCTACTTGAAAGGTCAATAGTTAAGTACATTACTATCCAAAACAGTAATTTCCTGATGATTCCCAATGATACAAATTTCTTATCCTTGTAGGTGTCTAGATGCCCGTAAAACATTACTTTCAGAAGACCATATTCAGGTCTGCTGTTTTTACAGCTTGAGTTCATATAATATGTTGTCAAACTTGAATTTTTGTAATTTGCACAATTTAAGTGATTTATAGACTTCTTTTCGTTGTATCTATAGTTTTCTTTCTTGATGTATAGACAAGGTCGTCTTTAATTATTAATTCTAAATTAAGAAACAATACACGTCTTTGCATTTATTTATATATATGTTGTGGATCCACTTTATCTATATCTCCTCACGTCTTGCCATGTTTCAAGAATGATTCTTGTTTAATAAAAAGGATGAACACTTCCAGAAATGTTCCGTAATGCATCTGGTTCCACAAAAAAAATTGAAAAAGAAGAAGATAAGACTTATGTAAATGGCAAGATAAGGCTATAAATGATGAATCAAATCTATCGGGGGAAAAATATATGCAACCACGTGTTAAAACAACCTGGTATCAAGACACAAATCTACCGATTTTTGTGCAAAGGAATGATGCAAATTTTGTTTACTTAATGGGAATTTGTTGCAATTTGTTAATTGTACAAGTTTAGAAAATTATCAAGCTTTACGATTGTTTTTCATGAGCAGAGAGCTGGCATTATGTGCCTGCTAGCTGTGACCAATTGTGCAATTTTAAGAGGTATAGAGAGAGAAGTGGGGTTGCGAGGAAGAAAGTGGGAGAAATGCGGTCAGTATAGAGAGACTGAATTTTAAAACCATGATTACTTGATTGTTTTACAATCAAAATGACCAAGCTTCCAAAGTGATTTGTATTTTCATGAAACCCAACTTAGTTTTGCCACTTAACAATAACAGTGATAACTGATCTCACTGAAGAGAAGGTGGATCTGTTATACCTAATATTTTAAACTAGCATTTTCCTTAAAATATAGCATTGAGATTTGTTTTGTTGTTTTGAGAGTTTCAAGGAGTTTTGTGCACTTATGGTTGAAAAAACTAAGTTTGAGTTTGTACTTATTAGAATGACTGCATTTCGATTTTACTAACAAAAATGTTTCACTTTTCTATGTTCATAACCAGCAGATTCTCTACATTGTTCCTTCTGCTAATTTCTGCCAGCAATTTGCATCACTCTATGTCTGGTTTTGCTCTTGCTGGTGGTTGCTATGCATACAGTTGGAAATGACTCCATAAACTCTTTGACAGCATTTGCTTTGGGTTCTATATGATGACCAACTCTGATATCTTTTGACTATTACTTAAGTTCCCACATGCAAAATTTAACTAACGTTGACCTCTTTGCTGTGAATGTCTCGATGATTATATGAAATTCAGCAGTTTGGTGATTTTCTTTCTATGTTGATATCCAAGCTGATGCCTAAACTCATTTGTTTCATTTAGTTATTATTTGAACCACTACCTATTCTCTTTTCTCCTGTTTGTTGATAATACGAATGCTACGAGGAAAATATATCATACCTCTTGAATGAGGCTTTCTCTCTTCCTCCATCGGCAGATTGGTGCCAACATGCTTCACATTGCTAGGGTGGCAATGCTTAATTCCAACCGATTGAGGAAATTGGGTATTTCTGAAGCGAGCGAGGAGCTTGAGAAGGCAAAGGATCTTTTAGACAATTCGATAAGGTTTGTGTTCTTTTCTCACTATATAAGCATATCTCAGGTTAGGGTAGTATCAAAGTTAAGCTGCTATTCGTTCTTTGAATTGTTTTAATAGTACCATGATTACTACTATTCTTTTCCAACTTCCTCATTTGTACCTTTTTCCTGCTAAAGGCTTCACTGCCTATTACCATAAAGTTTACTTCTTATTGGTGTTTTAATTATGTGTAATAGAGAAAACAGAAGGGGATTGATTCTCGTGATGTTCATAATAATGAGAGAGAGAGAGAGAGAGAGAAGGCTTTGTACTAAATTAGAAAAATTATATAAGATATTCATCCTCCATGTCATTTGAAAATATGAAATTGCTACTTGAAAAGAAAAATACTTGCCACGGTTTCATTCTTTATATAGGATTTAAACAACACAACCTCAGTTCTGTTTGATAACATGCGAACTCAAGAAGGGGAAAAACATGCTAACGTTGCTAATTTCATCAATACCTGTTCCTCTGTCCCATATTGTTTGTCATGTTTAGAAAATATAAGGTACGTCATTAATTGTATCATAGTTAAAAGAAAAGGGTACAATTTTCCAAAGCTACCCTCCTAAATTTGAACTTAAATAAAGCGAATGAAAAAAGGCATGTCATTTTTTAATTGAGTCGAAGTGAAATTATGAAAATTATTAAAGTTATTTCCATTGACTTTTTTGAGTGGACAATATTTTTGGACATCCTAAAAAGGAATAGAGGACCAACAATTTGGTACAAAGTCAGCAAAAGGAAGGGGGAAATGGGAAAAAAGATAACTTCTGTAGTGCTTACATACCTTGCAATGTAGTATTTTTTGCCTAATTTTTTGATAGGATTGTGTAAGTTTTCAAGCTTTTTGAAATTGATGCATTTGTTATAGCACTTGAGCTCGAGAATCTCATGGAATCAGAATTTGCAATCTATGGGATAAGCAATCCAACGTAAATGCACGTGATTTGCAATTTTGCACACCTTTTCTTTGATATTTTACATCTTGGTGGTGGTAAATCTGTTCCATTCATAGATGACCAAGAGTGAGAGTTTCTTTAACTTTATTTCAAGACTGTCCAATAATTTCCACATGTCAAAACCATAATTTTTTAATTTAAACATTTTTGCTTGAGGATGAGCAACCTGTACCCCAAGTCCCAGCTTTAAAATTTACAGTCTCTTCAAGAAGTCAATTATATATCTTCTAGTACAAAAACGTTACTATCTATGGAGAGACTGTACTTTTGATATCATAAGCTGTTTATCCTTCACTTGCGTATGCCAGCGAGTTCATGAGAAAATACTGCTATTTTTTACTGTGATGTAAGTTTCCATCATGCTTCACTCTTTTTTTCTTTTTGAAAAAATCATCAAGTTGCCAAATCTTGTAAATTTGCTCATATCTTTTCCCATACATTCCCTCCTGTTGTGTTGATTATTACAGATTGATTAGTCATGCTGCTCTGTTTTCATGATAGGATAGCAAGGCGAGTTTTAGATAAATTGAGTAAACAGAAAGGCAACTTGAGGAGTTATGGTGCACCTGGAGAAACAAGGAAGGATGCTCGTGTGGCATTGATCATACTGGTCAGTTTCTCTATACTTTTTCTGAGATATATTTTTCCTGGAAATTCTGTTTTGGTTTTCAAGATTCTCCCTGCTTTTTTTTTTTTTTTTCTTGTTCTTGATTAGCAGCCAGAAGCTGTATTTGATAGTAACTGTTTAATCTTGACTACTGAAACTCTTGTTTAGAATGATTTCATTATATTCTTCTTATCGGTTAATATTCATATATATTTGTATTTTTGCATATTGGTTCTGTTTTATACAAGGCAGACAAGGTAATGACTCCCATCGAACCAGATAATATGATGGGAACATCTGTGGTTTATAAGCTTTATAGGTGTATAATTGTATGTGTACGCTCGCGCACGCATATATATATATATTAATATGCCCTTTATATGATTACCGCCTCATCCAGATTAAGTTACCTTTCTGGCGAGGTCCATTTTATATCCAAGAACGGGGGATTCACAAACAGAAATGCTAATGCTGCCACTAATCTAGAAACTGACAAGGTTCTGTTCATGGGAAAAAGTTCTGAAACAGCATAAATTATGTGGGTTCATATAACTGCAATATATGAATATATCAAAACATGTTGTTGCATGATAAAAACAAAGCTGCCCAGGATGCTCTCTCTCTCTCTCTCTCTCTCTATATATATATATATAGATATATGTGCTTATTGATTGACTATTGTAGTTGTCTCTTGGGTTTGAATGGTTATTATTTTTTTTTGAGGTCCCTTGCTATTAAAGTGATATGTGCGTGATCCTGATATTCTGCCATCTAGAATAACTAAAAGGCCCAAGTTAGTGGTCTTGGATGCTGAATGGGTACCGTTTGAGTATTGCAGCTTTTGCTTGAGTTCATTTTGTTTAGTATTTTTGGATCTGACGCCACTGGAAATAATATATGATGTCACACTATCAGTTGTTAGTGTGGAATTGATTGAAAGATAAAAATAAAACACATTAATGTCGCCATCTTAGATGTTTGATATACCTTGGTTCTAACTCTTGACATTACCTTGTATGGTTGCTAGAACTTCCAATATGAAATTGATGAATTTGTTGTACTGCTTGCAGTTGCAATCACTCAATGCTCTCGGGCTCCTACAGATTACCAAGCAAGAAGATTCACAGGATTCTCAGGTTAGTAATCAAGACTTTTTACAATCTTGAACAGCTTTTGTTTACTGTTCATTATTGTTTTGAACACTAGGAGCGCTTGTTTTTAACTGCTTTTGTTTGAAGAATTCGGTTTCTCTCTTTTCATGAGGAGCTTTGCCAGGATATTCCCTTTCAAGGAAACTCTAGCTAAATTCTTCGTGCTTGAATATTCAGCTAGCTACTACAACTCTGAAAGATTGATGCATTACTGCAGAAGATCCTGAATCTATAAAATAAGCTCACAGAAAGATGCAAAGAGAACTGGAAATGAAGACACATATGGTTGGCCATATGCAAAATCTTTTCCAGGTCTCACATAACTTTTGAAAGAGGCTTAAGGTGGAAGTCAAACATACAAAGTTGAATGCTATCACTTGCTTTTGGAACACTAACCACCTATTTTATGGTTTGTCAAGGTTCACCCTCATCCTAGAATCCTTTCAAATGACTGTAACCCAACTACATTGTCTCAGCTAGGAGCACATTATGTCAAAGAAGAGCAGAATATTATCAACAAATCTTGATTAGCTTATTGGAGAAAGTTTTGCCCTCTGCTATAGAACCCTCTACCAATAACCTTCTTTGACCACATAATGGTGCTGTATCCACTTTAGATAGTACGGGTGATTCCTTATTGTGATTGAATTGCTGAATCTTTGAAAGTTTGCTTTCAACTTCCATTGGTCTCATACTTATCTGTGCTTTACATTTTTATTTATTCTAGCAAGGAATTAGCTTCTTGCAAATGAAAGCTGGTGTACTCAAGAAGTGAAAGGAATCCCACTTTCCTTCGCTATTTCTATTGTTAAAAAGCCTATAGAATCAAAATCTTCTATCCTCGACCTGACTTCCAAATTATTTGGTGATGAATATTTTGTTACTGCCTCTTGAGAGAGTCATAAGCGGCAAATCTTTGTGGATGACCGCACATGGGTGTGTGTGCGCACTCATGTTTTTCTTAATTTATTATACTTGTCCATCCGTGTCATAATATTTCTTTGACTAGCTTCTTTTTCTTCATGATTATATCTAATTAGTCAATGTCGGGACTGAGATGGATAGTGCTAGAGCTGACAACTCTGGTGAGGAAATCATTAGCTAGGGTTACACTTTTGAGGTGACTCAACAGGATGATAATTAGAAAGAGAATTAGATGAATCAGCCATATGTTTAATTGCTCCAGAATTGATGACCCGCAGGTTGCGTGTGGAGAATAAAGTTATAGATGCCTTATCTGACTTGGGTTGGCGGCAATCCATGGAAATGGAAATTGAAATGACCGCTTTTCCTTAGAGTGAGACTTGGGAAAGGGTCATTACTGTGGCATTTTTTCTGATCCTTTTGATATTGTGCCAAACATCTTCCTATGATTGTTTTGTTTTAAGTAATTTATTCCAGATGGATGAACCAATGTTACATTTCTGTTATGGAACAGGAGCATTTACCTGTTGCTGAAGCCGAGAATGCACTTTTCCAATGCATTTCCGCTTACAGAGAGGTACACTTTGACCGTTGAACATTTTAAATACTTTGGATGAAAGGAACTAATACGATTTGACCATGCCAGCAAGTGATGTTTTCCCTACTGAACTTGTGTAATGTTAAAAGTTAAGTCTTTGTCGTTTTGCTAGTTGGGAACATAAATTCTCATTTATGTGTGATGTTCTCATTTTGGCTTGATTTATGAATGTAGTAGGAAACAGCTAATACATTAAGTGAGAATACTGGTGAATTTTTTTTTCATTATTCAGAGTAATTTATTTATGGTGTTCTCATTTTTGGAAACATAAATTCCTTCTGATAACGTGCATTTAGATTGCAGATATTTTTGCTTAAATTAGCCTTTTGAAGTGTTTAGATTTTGATACAAACCATAAGTATCTGTTTACTGAATGAAGATTTTGGCTTGATTTATGCATGTAGAAGGAAAAATGCTAAAGTTTGGGCGTGTTTCTCTGCAGTTTGAAACCATGAAGTCTATTTCTGACTCCCCTGAAGTAAAGGCCGAGTATCTTTCCTGTTTGAAGCATCTTTCAAGCTTAATGCGCAATAGCGGTACCAATGGGGCACGAACATTGAAAGGAGCAACTTTACAAAATCTGGAAGATGAAATCAAGTGTGTTGAATCTGAAATTTCACCTTACAGGAAACGTAAAAACTAAGCTGGAAGCTGATTATGGCAGCAACAGCGGCAGTTACTCCCAGAAAATCATCTGAAGGAGTAGGTCCAGTACTTATGCCACCTGCCATTCACAAATGACCATAAATGGTTCCTCTACATTATATTGTGATAAGTAATAATTTATTGGTGATAAAAATAGGTTCTGCCTAGGTACACATGAAGTATACAAGAGACACCTATACCTTCTTATTAGCAAGTGGGATTTTTGCGCGAAATTTACAGGATTCTAATACATGAGGCACATGAAATTGTATCTGTTGTTTGCTTGCCAACTTTTAGAACATAATTTGAAGTTTGAAATAAAAAAATTTCAGATCCTGATTATTATAGTTCGATTTAAATCATAGTAATCATGTTTCAGAAGCAACACAAGGTCACCTGATGCTGTATGATTGAAATTGCACTTTCAATCTTGTTGACTGGAGACGAGATAAATTCATTGATGTTTATTTTATTCAACTTTTTGACTAATATTCCCAGCAAAACTACTATATATTAACTGAGCAAGGTCGCTCGATGTATATGATTAATTGTTATAGGCTGAATGATGGTAATAATCCTTAGGGATGACAATTTATTCCACTCTATCAGACGCCAACCTCGCTCTGAATGGGGTGATTTTTTCTTTTCCATTAAAGTGATGGGTGGGTATACATTTTATTACTAATTTTCTAGAATGCGACTTGGTTTCTGGATGAAGACAGGACGAGGATTTGGTTTTTGCTCTGTACCTTCCCTTCTGTTTTATTGGCACCTTGATATAAGTTTTGAGAAATGATATTTGGTCTTAATAAGTTCTGCAAACTCCTTTTAAACTTTTTAAAAAAGTGGATAAAACTGAGATTCACGTGAAAAAATAATTTCTTTAATAGTGGATTCTACTTTTTTTTTTTTAAGGAAGTATATAACTTATCTAGCGACTAGCATTACTAATAAGTTTTAGATATTTAAAAAAATAATGCTCTTGAATGTGTGTATCTCAAGCCATTGCTTATCATTGTATATCCTCTCTCTGTGGGTAGTCTCCTCAGTTGATAGCTCGACATGGTAACCTCGTCTCACATCGATGTTGACCCTAGTGGCTGGATGTGTGTGCAGTGTTGGTGCAAGGTGTCCCTTGCGTGGCTTCATCCTTGAGTAGGAAATCACCAATTAACATGGTAATGATTTTTAGAAGGGGAATTCTTGAAATCTCAACCATTGTTTGTGACTAAATGGTTAGGATTTTGTTATCTATGACAATTACTACCTTTAAGAACTATAGGATGACAAAATCTATTAAGAACTCCACGGCATTCTTATCCTAATAAATAAGAAATCTATTTAATCAATTTTGGGTTTTTGGTCGTTGAATTGGGGTATTGAACCGGATTGAGTCTTCGACGGATTTTTGTTATTTCTAGAAGTTTTGATTTGTGACGCTGGGATTCCCATTAGAACTTAGGAAGGGTTCCTTTGCCGTCCCCTGCACGAAATCCTCAAAATAAAGGGAAACGAGTACCCATCCAAATCAACATATCCTCCAAAACATCTGGGCTTAGCGTCAAAACATATTCAAGACCACCCTGATATTTATTATTTATGCCATTTGTCTTCTTTTTAATTATCATTAACTAATCTTTTCTCCTTTGATAACCCACTGAAATGAAAAAAGAACATTCTGCACTTCATGCGAGGGACTGCCAGTGTCATGGATGGTGGACCGCGCACTCGAGTCTCGCAGTGCGTTTGTGCTACAATCTGGTAAAAGGCTGTAAAAAGTTAAGTTTAGAAACATGAAGGGTCGATGTCATGATCTGTAGATGTAAAGCTCTGCGCATAAACCATCATCCACCATGAAATTATGGGGATATTATATCTGGTGGTTACATGAATTGCATGCACTTAATACGAACACGATGCCCGATAGCATGCGACATCGTGCCGTATACGCCGTGGGGCCGGCTGCAAAAAAACACCCATGATTGGGACCCTTTTATTATTATTATTATTTTGGCAATAATCTTGCTCGATGTATACGAGTCACACTATTACAGTTTTTTGCTGGGATAAACCAGTCCTGAGGCTGGGGGACCCATCCCCCGCAACTCCCCACCTAACATCGAGCTTCCATTGGACCTAATGCCCATTTCATTATAAATGATCTTTAATCAATTCTGACAACACCACGATGCCCAAACAAAACACCCCACGAGAGTCGAGACCAAATACCTTTCGTTTGACACATGATATTCAACCACCATTGTAAAAACCATCAACAACATCAGTATTACTGCTACGTTATCTTACCTTTTAAAGCGTGGAACTTAATTTTCCCACACATTCCCAAACTCAAAGCTGCCCCCTTAGCTTCAAATTATTCCTGATCAATATGCTATCTGCACCCTTTCTGATGAGCCTGTTGTTGGAGAGGAAAAAGCCAAGAGCTACCACCGATGAATTGGCTGCGGTTAAAGCGGCTGCATGGGCGTGGTACCAACGTGGACCTGGGTCGGACGGGAGGCTTATGGCTGAATTTGATCTTATGAGGACTCGTCGAACACCTGGACCCTCTCTTTTCAAGCTGGAAGCCATGAGAATGGCCGAAGAAGAAGCCATATTGGAAGGATACTCGCAAGCGTCGATTAGTCCGATCTATACTGATAGATCTCTTCTAGATGCTTTTGAGATTGAGAGTATTTCCCGGCAACTGGACTGTCTGATAGAATCCAGTGGCAGCAAGTTTCATAGAAAATTCATGGCCGGAGATCATCATGATCATCACCAAGAAAACGTGACAGTATTGCTGAGTAATGGTACCGGTACTGGAATGCAGAAAAATAAAAATAAAAAGAAAGGGTTTTGGCTAAGGCATGCAATGGTTGCATGTGGCACGAGGGAAGATCATGTGGTGGATGCTCTCAGAGATCGCCGGAAACCTCATGAAAAGCGCACACCGGTGGTTATTGGGCTCGCTACAAGTAGGCCACGGGGCAGCCATGCCTGATGATCATGAACAGTTGCAATATTGGGTTCTGGTTTGGTCGTTGGATCGAATTAAGTTGTATTGAATTGTCAACTGTCTTCTCCGCAAGACTGCAACGCACCTCCTAGCTAAGCCATCCTAGGTGTAACTTTTCCAAGAGGTTTACGTGGTGATCGCTGAACTACAAATCTCTTCTGCGCACACCGAAATTATGGATGGCGGACCAAAAGGCTTTTGATCGACTCATCGAGCATGCTTTTGGAAAGATGGTCAACAAATTGTTAGAATTCATTTGATCAACCGTGTTTCTGGAAGAGACGAAAAGAAGGGCCTATTGACGCAGTGTGAGCATATAGCCCACGGGAGTAAAAATAAAGAATAATAAAATTGCTTCTGATCTTTCTGATCACTTGTTATTTTTTGTGCATGTATGGCTTAAAAATGATGTCAGATCAAAGAAAAAGAATATCTTCAAAATGCTGTAAGAACTCATGCATGATCTTAATTTCGAAGTAAAAATTTTGACCACTTGATGTTGTAACTTTGGGGTCTGGAGATGTTTGTTTTTTTCTTCAAATTTTCCTGCTGCAGCCCACATGCATGGTACTGTTTCTGTGGGCTGAGGTCCGTTGTATATTGTCTCTCACAAAAAGGAACTTGCTAATAGCACATACTCAATTCATCAAATCCAAATCATTATTGCGTTTTGGTGGGTACCATCTTGAAGGATGACAAAATGGTATCTGCTGTTTGATTGGTAGCCAGATGTTTTTTGTTGTCTTGGCTGAAAAGCGAAAAAAACTACAATTACCTAGTACTATGTATATTTTATATTAGAACTTCTTGTAGGTGCCGATCGATCTTTTTGTTGTGTTTTGTAAGATGTGTGACATGGACTAAAGTTTGTATGCATGAGTCAATTATGATCACAACTTATAATGGTATGGAGTAGATGGTGATAATTCAGTCCATGGCCAGCCCCTGAAAAGCCCATGGTGTAAGGTATATGTTAGCAGCCAGATGACTTGCTGAGAAGCCCAGTTTCTTGTTCCCTATATGTGAAGACAAGACTACCATACTCGGTAACTCTTATTAAGGATTGGTTTATTTTTACAGGTGAAATGAGATACGATGAGTTGAGAAAAAAGTTAAAAATTAAATAAAATATTACTAAAATATTTTTTTTAATATTTTTTTATTTAAAAATTTAAAAAAGTTAAATTGGACATATCATCTCATCCAAACCGCTCAACAAACTTACACTGCATATTACAATAAAGGCTGCATGGAGTTTTGTGATCAGACTCTCCATTGAAGATCTATGCACAAACACTTTTCTCTTCATATTCCCAACACAACATGAAAAAAATAGGGTCTTAGAGCAGCGGCCTTGAAATATCAGAGGTTTTCACATGTTAGTTAGAGATTGGGCCATTGGTTTAAGCTTGCAAGAAATTGAACTTAAGATGTCAATCTTCTGGGTGCAAATACACGGGCTGCCTCTGGAGTATATGACAACAGCAAATGCAGAAAGAATAGCAAGGAAGCTAGGGAATTTTTATTCAAGTAAAGCAAGCCACGAACATGAAAATAATTCTCAGAAAGTATACGAGAGTGTAAGTGGGAATAAATGTTGAAAACCCACTCCCAGATGGTTTTCCACTCTCACGGCCTAGAAGATAAGCAACATGGATCAGCTTCAAATATGAAACGTTGTAGGATTTTTGCTACTGTTGTAGATGTTTAGGTCACATACAACAAGCGTCTCCTCTGTTTCAAGTAAGAATTGAGGTTACTAATTTCGGTCTGTGGATGAGAGCTGAAGCAGTCAGATGGGGTTAACATGAAAATCACCAGAATTCAACAAGATGGGGTCAATTGGAAATGCGAACACCTATAGCCAGAAATGAAGATCTGGAGACAATTTTTCCCTCAACGTTCGAAAGGAAAAGAAAAGATGGAAGAAATGCAGCAGATCCATAGCTTAATGGTCCAAAAAGAACCCAGTTTCAGTGCACTCAGACGTAACAACGTGAACGTTCATGGTAAGCAACTCAGGATGCATGAATGGAAGAAGAATTGTTGACACGTGGAAGTATGAGAACTCACCAGCCTACTGAAGTGACTTCATTAAATGTGAATAGCCCTTTGTGTAACTTGATGACTTGGGAAATCTCCTTGCAAAACAACAACAGTCAAATGTGTCCCCCTCACAATGGCCAAGAACATTCACTCCATTCATCATAATCAACTTGATCAACGGGTAAGGCTGCATTTAGATGTTAAACTGAGCTCAACTGAGTTAAGTTTTTTATGAATAATAGTGAGTTGAGTAGTGAAGAGAATTATGTGAGACCCATTTAAACTGAGTTTAAAGTGTGTTTGGATGTTAAGATGAGTTTAATACTTTTTATGAAAAATTGAAAAAGGTTGTGGGTCCCATGTATAAAGATATTTTAAGTTGAAAAAGGTTGTGGGTCCAATGTGTAAGAAGCTTTTGAGTTGTGATGAGTTTAGTAATTTGAGAGTTGAGTGTTTGGATGTTAAACTTAGCTTAAAATTAGATTGAACTTAACTGAACTCAGTTGAGTTCAGTAACCAAACGAAGCCTAAGAGATGCGCCCCCTTCTTTTAATCATAGCCCATAACCATTAATTCCCATCACTTTACCCACTTTCTTTGGCAAGCAAACCAAACAAACAGACCAACTAATAGAAGAATCCAACTTGATTTTCAAGAACATCATAACACAATTTGAACAGCTCAAAAGCCCGACAAAACTCACTTCAAAGGCCTATTCTATCTCACTATTAGTGAGCCCATTAGGCAAGTCTTGTTTTGCAATAAAATCGAACCCATCTCATACAACACAAAGCCTAGCTCAATCCTTAAACAATTTGATCTTTAACCATTCACTACCTAACCCAACCCCTTTGAAATGGCCCATAAATTCAACTCAACCCATAATTCAAACTCAGCCTAAGCAAGTAAACAACTATGTCCAACCAAACAACGATGCCCTGATGGAAACCAACGCCTGTACTTAGAAAATAATTTCTACCCAGCCGATACACCCACTCGTTTTTTACCATTATCTAGTCCATTCAGATAACAAAAATCATTCCCAATCTTCTTCCTCCTCTGGAACGAAATCACAAAAGCTGAGAATTTCTAGCGAAATAATCACCGAAAAACTTGAACTCGGTTCAAAGTAAAAGCAGACTCATGAAGGGCAGGAAGAGAAGACCTCACTGGGAGAGGATACACGCAACAAGTGAATCAAGCAAAAGCAAGGCCATCAAACATTTTCAAATTCTGAGGAAATGGAGAAGATCTCGATTGCAAAATTTTTCCAATGTGCAAAAGGGAAAAAGCGCAGCATCCTTGAAAAGTGAACAAAAAAGCCCATATTTTCTCTATATCAAAAGGAAGCACAACACTTGGGTGACATGTCTCAGACTCAAACCTTAAAATTTTTTTCATTGGATTCTGAAGCCAAAGTGGTAAGGCCTATACTGCCACTAGATGAAAAATGAGGATCATGTGTTGGAATTGCAGGGGCGTTGCTTGTCCCGTGCAATTAGAAGCTTGAGGGCAAACATTAGGTCCCTAAAACCTTATGTCGTCTTCCTATCAGAGACAATTTTGAATGCTATGAATACTAGTACTATTGTGAATAGATTAGGTTTTAACTTGTATGTAAATATCCCACCAGATAGTAAATGGGGTGGACTTTTGTGTATGTGGAAAAATGGTATGGATGTAGAATCTGTTTTTATGAATAGTAATGTAATGACCATGTTTGTGGACTCGAATCCTGTTCATTCCCCGTGGCTGTTAAATCTTGTTTATTGTCCTGTGCATTACAATAAAAAAGGAATTTTTTGGAACAATCTTGAGAGGTTTACTAATAGCTTTAATGGTCCAGTCCTTAGCATAGGTGATTTTAATGATGTCCTCAATCAATCTGAAAAACAAGGAGGTTGACCTTTTGCTTGCTCCTCTAATTTAAATAGGCTTAGAGCTTACATGGAAACAAATGGGATGGTTGATATTGGTTTCCATGGACCAAAATTCACTTGGACCAACAATAGACAAGGAATTAGGAACATTAGAGAAAGACTTGACAGGGATAGTTAATTCTTCTTGGATAAATCTTTTCCCAGATGCCACCCTTCAACATCTCCCCATTTACTTTTCAGATCATTCACCTATAATTCTGGATACTATGGGAAACAGTCATCATAGATTTTCCTTTAAATTTGAAGAATTTTGGATAAGGGACCCAAATTGTCAAATGGTGGTACAAAAAGCTTGGAATACCTCTCATGTAGGAACTAAAAGTGTAAGTTTAAACTGGAAAACCAGACCGGATCGAACCAAACCGGTTGGTCCAATTTTGAACCAGTCTGGTCCAGGACTAGTTCCTATATTATGAAAACCGACCAGACCTGGTCTGGTCTCAGTTCCATAGTTTTCGAGATCGGATCGGACTGGTTGGGAAAAATATATATATAAATTAATTTTATATATTACACAAAATATTTTATATATTTATAAGTTTTATATATAATATATAATTATATATGAAATTTTTATATATAATTATATATCATATATGAAATAATTTTATATTATAATTTGTAAATTATAACATAAAATGTTAATCTTAAATATGAGCATTTGTAATTTGTTTAATCATATGTTATTAATATAATTATATATAAGATAATGTTATTATAATTTATAAAATAAAAGTTTAATCTTAAAGATGAAATTTAATTTATCATATGCTTTAAACATAAAAAAATATATATTAAATTATTAATAACATTTTATCATAAGAAATAACACTTTACTATATGTTTTTTATAATTTAAAAAAATCAGAAAATCGGACTGGAAACCGGTAAAACTGGAGGCACAGGTTTAGGAGGGTGACCGGGGCGTAATCAGTTTTGAAAAATGTAAAACCGGTACATACTGGTTCAGTCCTAAATTTTGTCTAAAACCGGACTGGACGTGGCCAATTACATCCCTAGTAGGAAACCCTGATTTTATTCTATCCAAAAAATTGAAAGAGGTAAAAAAAGTTTTAAAAACTTAGAATAAAAATCACTTTGGAAACATCCAAAATTCCATAAAAAGTTCGAATCAAACCCTCAAACATTCAAAGCAATGATCTTACCTCTCAAGCCATGGATTCTGAAGATGAGATCAAGACCCTTCTTGATGAACAGCTTAAGAGGGAGGAAATCCTCTGTAGACAAAAGTCAAGAGTTTAATGGCTGACAACGATTGATCTCAACACAAAATTTTTTCACTTGTCAACAACAATCAAGAGGAGAGAGCTAGTTCCATTGAGGGTTTAAAGCTGAACCCCAATCACTAGACGATTGATCAAAATGTCATTCAAAACCCCCTTTTGGATCATTTCAAATGCATATACACTTCTTTCAATCTCAATCCAAACATGGAATTAGATGGGTTGTTCCTTGACAAGATTTCAAACATGGAAAACAAATTTCTTTGTGAAATCCCTACTGAAGAAGAAATCATTAGTGCCATTAAACAAACACCTTTAACGAAAGCCCCTGACCCTGTTGGTTTCACTGGTCTGTTCTACAAGCAGTATTGGGAATCATAAAAATTGACTTCATAGTAGCTATAAAAAATTTCTTCATTCATGGTAAGCTGCTAAAGGAATTGAACCACACCCATATAGCCCTCATCCTAAAAACAAACTTCCCAAACACAATACATCAATACAGACCAATCAGCCTCTCGAATGTTTGCCATAAAATTGTAGCAAAGATCCTTGCAAATAGACTTAAGAAGATTCTCCCGAGGATTATCTCTCCTCATCAAATAGCTTGTGTCCTAGGTAAAGTCATCTAAGAAAATACCATCATTGTCCAAGAGATTTTTCATCATCTTAAAAAGAAGAAGGGGAGGAGGGTATCATGACAGTCAAGATAGACATGAAGAAGACATTTGATATGATGGAGTGGAATTTCATTCTGAACATTATGACAGTGTTAGGTTTCCGTAAGAGTTGGATTAACTGGATAAAAGAGTGTATTACCATTGTTTCCTACTATGTGATTATCAATGGGAACCTTTGTGGCTTTTTTCATCTTTCCCAAGGGCTTAGGCAGGGAGACTCTCTTTCCCCTTGTTTGTTCATCTTAGGTACAGAAGTTTTAACGAGACTCATTACTAGAGAAGAAAATTTGGGGCTTATAAAAGGGGTAAGAATTTGCAGGAATAGCCCACCAATTTCCGACCTGGTTTTTGCTGATGATCTCATTATCTTTGGAAAAGCCTCTCAACAAAATGCTCAAGTGTTCAAAATTTGTTTGGAAAAATACTCTTCTTGGTCAGGCCAAAAAATCCATTCCAACAAATCATCCATATAATTCAACAGGAATACCCTTCCTAAAAGAAAAGAGAGGTTAAGAATCTCTTTGGTTATAAAAATGACTCTTCAAAAACAAAATACCTAGGACTACCTCTCACTTTTAAAGCTTAAAAAAAAAAATCCACCTTGAAGATCTACAAGAAAGAATCTTTGAAAAATTGGCAGGCTGGAAGGCAAAAGTTCTGTCTCAAGCTAGTAGAACAACCTTAATTCGATCTGTTGCTAGTTCCATCCCATCATATGTCATGTCCACTCTCTTGATCCTAAAATCAGTCACAAAAAAATTGACAAAACCTTCTCAAAGTTTTGGTGGGGATTCCCAATTGAGAAATTCAAAAACTTCACCCAAATCTTGGAAGTCAATATGCAAACCAAAATCCATTGGAGGTCTTGGTCTAAGACTAACCTTTGATTTCAATAAAGCCCTCCTATGTAAACTAGGTTAGAACATTTCTAATGAGAGCAATGCCATTTGGAAATCTGTCATGTCTAGAAAATACTTAGAAAATTCCAATTTCTTTGACACTCTTCCATAAATTTCAGATTCTTGGATCTGGAAATGCATCCTAAAGCAAAGAGATTTCTTGAAATAATGCATGTGCTATCAAATAAATAATGGCACAAGCACAAAGGTGTGGTCTGATCCATGGATCCCAACTCATCTGAATTTCAAGCCAATTCCAAAGAACAACTTCATCACCTTAGATAAGACTCTAGTTGTCTCTGAGCTTAAAATGGAAGAATCTAGAAGATGGAACATCCTCTTGTTACATGTCCTTTTCCACCCTGATATTGTGATTGAAATTCTGAAAATTCCTTTGGCCCAAACTGATTTTCACAGACAGGAGGATAAACTCAGATGGATGCACCATTCTTCTGAAAAGTTTTCAGTGAAATCTGCCTACGCTACCATCACCATGAATTCCAATCCACCGCATGTGCAATCAAACATTTGGAAAAAAAACTTTGGAAAATTAAAATTCAAGACATAGTAAAGTTGCTTTGTTGGAAATTTCTAAACAACATAATTCCAACAAAATCCTTGGTAAAAAGATTTGTACCTCTAACAGGGGAAGAAACACAATGTCCCATATGAAAAAATGAGGAAGATACCCAAGCACATTTGTTTTTAACTTTCCCTTTCACCAAATTTCTTTGGAGGCAATCACCTTGGCCCTTGGATATTACATGTTTTGCTAACCATGAAATTTGTGATAGGATTGAATGCATCATTTCCCCCCACAGAGAAGTTAAACATTTTGGCTAGACGGAGCAAGACTTTCAAATTTTTGCTATCAATGCTATGGATAGTATTTGGTTTTTAAGAAATAAAATTGTTCATGAGTCATTAATTCCAAATATTGATAATTTTATTTTTGGCACTTTGAGAACTTATAAGGAACACTGTAATGTGTCGGACATTAAAAAAGTGAATGAAAGCCATGACTGGCGAGCTACACCAAATGCGCATTACACTCTATTTTTTTATGTAGCAGTTAGGCAAACATCTAGCAACAATAGCAATATGCATATCAAAAGATGGCTACCCAATCTTTGTCATTACAAAGCATATTGAAAGCCATAACCCAAATATGGGAGAAGCCACTGTGATGAACATTGGACCAAAAGAAGCTAGACACAGCAATATAAAAAAAAATAGTCATTGCAGGCAATTCACTAGTGGCCTTGCGAGGGGCAAATGATCCTGAAAAAGTCACAGATTGGACCATTCAGCCTATAGTCAGTGACATTAAACTATTGCTGAACTCATTCGAAAGTTGGCACACGAGAAAGATACATCGAGATCAGAATCGATGCGCGCATTCCATTGCGCAATGGGCAGCTTCCAATAACTTATACAGAAGCATACCTATTTCCTTTATTCCACCTTGCATGTTGGATTTTCACAGCGGAAAAGATCATTCTTTTAATTTACACCAGTTGGTGATGTATAGCCTAATTTAGTTGTCTTTAATCGTGTAAGAACAATTTTTCTATTATGAATGAATCGATCTTGTTGAGAAAAAAATAAATTACTTTTCATTTTTTCTTTTTTCTTTTTTGGAATACAATCTCACCAAATATTAATGCTTTCAACCTTGAAAGCATTTTTAGCCAACTTATGAGCTACCATATTTCCTTCCCTATATACATGTGAAAACAAACAATGAACAAAACATGTTGCAAGTTTCTTTATCTCATAATATAACACCCCTAACAAAGAGTTAGTCATGTTATCATCATTGAGAGCTTCAATACTTAATAAACTGGCACTTTCCACAAGAAGATTTGAGATGCCCATAGTAACACATTGTTGCAAACCTCTGAAGATGGCAAGCAACTTTAAACCTTTTGAATCTTCCATCTAAAACTTTGCTTTACTAATTGGCATAAGGACTCTGCCTGTAGCATCCCTCAACACTACCCCAACACCTGCCTTATCCCATTCAGGAAAAATTATAGTATCTACATTAAAATTTAGCCAATCAGATTGATGAGGTTGCCACTTATAATGTCTCATAAGCTGAACCCGTGTCTTCTGCCTAACTTGGTCATAACTTTGCAGCATTACTAAGGCTTTCTTAGCTACCTTTTTAGGACTTAACAGCTTTTTTATCATGCACATATTTGTTTCTTCTAAACCAGAAGCTCCAGGCAAAAGCAAATAAAACAACCAATTTCTCATACATATTCCTTTCATAGAGTTGCAAAGCCATCTCAAACAAAGACATATTATTCTCAAGCATTAGCTCAGGTAAATACAAGCTCCATATACCTTGCACAACACCACAGCAAACCACTGCATGAGTGATATCTTCCTTTGCTATTAAGCATAACATATAAGTTTCATATGTTAACACATGTTTCTTCACCAGATTAGCAGCAGTAGGTAATCCATTTTTGCATGCACGCCATGAAAAAATTTTAATCTTGTTTGGTACCCTCATTTTCCACAAATGCTTCCAAAGTACTTGTTGAGCCTGCATATTTGATGATTCAGCAAACTGGTGACCCAGCTGAGCATAAATGAACCTATAACAACTCCTCACACTGAACATTCCATTTTTTTCATGAGCCCAAACCCTTCTGTCTTCTTCATCATTGGAACATAAAGGAACTTTAAGAATATTTGTGACTACATTTGGATTGAAGAGAGACCTTAGCTTCTGAATATCCCACATTCTTTCATTGTAAACAAATAGAGAGTCAACAGAATCATAAGTAGCTCCATCCCTTCCCAATACCCCTTCCGATGCTAAAGAAATATGTCCAGGAATCCATTGGTCCTGCCAAATATTAATGATCTCCCATTGCCTATTCTCCACCTACAACTTGCCAGCAGTCATTTTATTGCTTCTCAAATACCCCTCCAAGTATAGGATGGACATTTGCCCAACCCTGCTTTCATGAAACTGGCGTGAGGGAAGTATTTAACCTTTAGTAACCTATGCAGTAAGGAGCTGTCATCTTGAGATAATTTCCAATCTTGTTTTGCTAATAACACAAGATTAAAGCTTCTTAGATCTTTAAAACCCATCCCTCTATGGGTCTTGGTCTGACACAATTTACTCCAACTCAACTAATGAATTTTCCTCTCATTTCCTTTTTGATTCCACCAAAATCTTGATATCATACCTTCCAATTCATTATAAAAACTAGAAGATAGAAGGAAGCAACTCATTGGATATGTTGGGATGGATCGAGCAACTGCTTTCAAAAGAATCTCATTTCCATCTTGTGACAATAACTTCTCTTTCCAAGCTTGAAGCATTTGCCATACCCTTTGTTTTATAGACTAAAAAACACAATGTTTAGACCTCCCAATAGTAGGTGGAAGTCCTAAATATTTCTCATATTGTTGTATTTTACAAACGCTTCAAAGATTCTTTATCTCATTCTTAGTATCCACACTCACATTGCCACTAAACACAATAGCGACTTTTTTCTTTATTAATTCGTTGACCCGAGACAGCTTCATATCTCTCCAACAACATTTGTACTCTTCTGTTTTCCTCCACATCTGCACGACAGAACACAACACTATCATCTGCAAAGAGCAGATGATTTATGTTTGGTGCCCCTCTACAAATTTTTATACTAGAAATTTCTTTTCTCGGCTTAGCAGTCCTCAATAGGGAAATCAGCCCTTCAGTGCAAATGAGAAATAAGTAAGAGGATAATGGGTCCCCTTGCCTTAGTCCTCTAGTTGGCATTATGAGACCTCTCAACTCTTCATTGATCAACATAGAAAAAGAAATAGACCCAATACAATACATGATCAACTCAATAAACCTCTGATGAAAATTCATCACCTCCATTACAGATTTTATAAAGCCCCACTTAACTCGATCGTTAGCCTTACTCATATCCAATTTCAAGGACATAAAGCCCGTTTTGCCTTTCTTTTTTTATTTGAGAAAATTAACCAATTCATAAGCAATCAATACATTTTCAGAAATGAGTCGCTCTGGAATAAAAGCACTTTGACTCTCACTTATAACACTAGGTAATACGGATTTGAGTCTATTAGAAAGGACCTTTGCAATAAGTTTATAGACCACATTACACAAACTAATGGGCCTATAGTCTCACATTTTAACAGCACGCTTCTTCTTAGGAATAATAGTAATATGAGTATGGTTCAGTGTAGAGGGAAAAAAACCTGAGTTAAGGGCTTGAAGCACTGCTGTTGTAATGTTGTCCCCAACAACATGCCAATATTTTTGGAAAAATATAAGAGACATGCCATCAAGACTAGGGGCCTTCGCGGGACTCATTTGATTCAAAGCTTCTTTCACTTCATTAGCATTAAACTCCTTCATCAACTCTAGATTCATCTTATCTGAAACTTTCCCAAACAAAGGTTCTAAAAAAGCCAAAGAATCACCAGAAGCAGTTGGAGAAGAACTTGTAAAAAGTTTTGAAAGTATTCAAATATAGCCCTATCTCTTTGTAACCCTTCTTGCCAATGTCCATTATCATCTTGGATCTTTAGAATTGTGTTATTTATTTTCCTCTGAGAAGCCTTAGTGTGAAAATACTTAGTATTATTATCACTGTCTTTGAGCCATAGAGCCTTAGAACGTTGTCTCCACATGATTTCATTTCTTTCCAACCAAAGCTGCACCTCATCCCTTGCAAAATTCACATCTTCCATAGAAATTGTTTCTGGCCCCAAGTCATGTAAACTTTGCAGAGCTCGTTGTGCTTTACTGAGCTAAGTCTGAACATGCCCAAAACAATGTTTGCTCCACCTCTGCAGCTGAGTTCCACAATCTTTTAGCAAAACAGAAACATCATCCATATTAGCTAGACCATAACACATTTCCCAAACACCTTTAATAATATCCTCATAGTTTTTCTCACCAACCCACATGGCCTTAAATTAAAAGACTTTTTAACATGATGAGAAATAGCTGCCCCCTCCAAATTTACCCAAATAGGTAAATGATCAGAATAAGCTACTATACCATGAGTTACTCGTGCATTAGGAAAATTGTCCCACCAAACAGAATTGACAAATAATCTATCAATCCTTTCATTGATACATTGATCCCTAGCTCTTCTATTGGACCATGTAAACTTTGGGCCTGAAAATCCCAAATCCCTCAAATTACAATCATCAATAACCTCTCTGAAAGCATAAAGTTGTCTTTCAGGCCTAGGTATACCCCTTCTCTTCTCATGATTGTACATAACTTCATTAAAATTACCCATCACTTACCAAGGTTTGTCATTAACTCTACATAAAGATCTAATCAAATTCCATGTGTTATACCTCAGGTGACTTTCAGGGAAACCATATATAGCAGTTAAAAACCAGTGCCCTATACTCAAATTGGAATCTTTAATAACAACATCAATATGATTAGCAGAGTAATTAAGTACATTCAAATCTACATCAACACCCCATAGCAATGCATTTCCCCCTTTTCTACCACATGAACTAATAGCCAAACAGTTTTGAAAACCTAATTTGTACTTACATTACAAGATTCAAATTCACGAGTGGAGAGTCTGATCTCCTGCAAGAACACTACCTTGAGCCCTTCCCTATTGATTAAATCACAGAGGGTGCGAATGACACGTGGGTTCCTAAGCCCACGGGCATTCCAACTCAGAATTTTCATTACTCTCGGTGGTGTTGTTCCATAGCCATTGTCGATCTCTCAGAAACTGCATCATCAGTTGCATCATCACGAAATTGTGCCACTTGAATGCGCTTTGCTGACCTTCCTTGTGAAATCCCCTCCTTCGAAACCCCCTTTCTTTTTTTAGAACTCCCTTGTAACTGATCTCGCACAGGTAGCCCTTCCAGAGAAGAGGATGATGCCGTTTTATGAAAAATAGACACGTGTTTCCACTTCTTGCTACTAAATCCATCGGGCTGATTCATAATAGACCTCTCAATACCATCCTCCTTATCACTGAGTTGCACCTGTTGTGGCCCATCAGGCCCATGGACAAGAGAAACACAAGCCTTATTCATTGCTATGACGATTTCTTGCAAAACTGCCATATCGTTGTCAACCACCCCTAACTTCCCACCCACTGCTAACTGCCCATTTTCATGTTCCTGAAAATCAGCACCCATACCTGTTGTAACTGCGTTCTATATAGTTTGAATTTTGGGTGGAGAACACTTACCTCCTTCCACCACCGTATCAGGTGTAAACTCTGCCACTGCCTTGCCCTTGAAATCCTTTGTCCTCGGCAATTGCTGATCACCAAAGGTATAATCTGCAAAAGTTTTTGGCAGGCCATTTTCTCTGTTCTTGCTTACAGATGGACGATCACCAAATCCACCATCTGCATGAAGCCACATCCCATATGGAAAATCCTTCACTGCAGGCATCTTAGATCCCCTAATAGCAGTTGCACAATCCTTCTCACCATGTCCCAAACAACCACACCAATAACAAAAATTTGAGAATCGTTCATAAGAGAAACGAACCCACACAGGTTCTCCACCCCCAATCATGAATTTGGAGCCCCTGAGCAGCGGTTTATCAACTTACAAAGAAACACGTACTCGCAAGTATTCCCCCCACTACATCTCCCCTTCCTCCGCATCCACCTCCTCAACAACTCCAAGTTTTCTACCCAGTAAGCAATCTAGTACGGGCCATCAATGGTAAGTCATGGAGCCTTACCCAAAACATAGCCGACGATGACTGTATCTGCTGAACTTGTCACTGACTATCAACTTCAGACATTAAGACCAAATGTTTATCGAAAGACCAAGGATCCTTGTGAAGTACATTCTCCTTATCCCTTATATCCTCGAATTCAACGAGCATGAGAGTGAAAATCATATCTTTAAACTTCACCCCATCACCAAACACCATGCTTTCCTCATCTTGCTCTTGAAAACATCTTTATTATAGTGCCTTGTAGTGAACAACTTCATAATCAAACACTTACCCCGTAGAGAATGGCATCCTCCAGTTTCTCTGGTTCCACCACCACCTCCTGATTTTCCTTCTTAGTCAAGGAGAGGTGCTGATAGAGATCATTGATAGAATCCTCCATAAACACCAAGAAATCCAGAACAAAGAACTGAAAACTGCACAGACGGCAGTGGAAAACGCCTCTACGTAGATAACCCACGAAAACCTAGAGAGGAAACAATAAACAATATAAACGTGCCTTTTCTTAAATTTTTTTCTAATTTTAGATTCAGTAAATAGTAATGGAATGAATGGTGCCGGATGTTCAGTTCGCTCCTCTTTCTGAACCTCGTGTAATGATAGCGATGTCCTCCGGTCCTCTTCATCTTGTCTACCACCATCAAAGCCACTAATATCGAAACACAGCCATGGCCATCCTCAGACTCTCAAGAACACACTTCTCTCTTTCTCTTCCCCGCAAAACCTTTTCCTTCTCCTCATCCACCTCCAACCAACCCTGGTTCAAGTATACACCCCCTCCGCCACCTTGCCAACACGACCCGCTCCTCTCAGCAATCTCTGAGGCCATTCTCAACACCAAAGGAAAGCCCGGCGACTCCTCTCTCAGAAAGCTCCTTTCGTCCCTCACAGCCAATCACATAATCAATCTCATCAACCTCAACCCCCACTCTCTCCCCCCACATTCTCTCCTCTCTTTCTTTGACTGGCTCTCTTCCCAGCCCACCTTCCGCCACAATCTCCACTCCTACTGCACTATGATCCACTTCCTTTCCTCCCGTAACATGCTCCCACAAGCCCAGTCCCTTCTCCGCTTCGTTGTCTCCCGGAAAGGCAAGGACTCGGCGTGCTCAGTCTTTGCTTGCGTTATCGAAACCAAAGGTACCAATTACTCCAGTTTTGTGTTTGATGCTTTGATGTATGCGTATGCGGATAATGGGTTTGTGTCAGATGCTATTCAGTGCTTTAGATTGATCAGGAAGCATAAATTTGGAGTCCCATTTCGTGGTTGTGGGTATTTGCTTGATAAGATGATGAAGTCAAACTCGCCCGCTTCGGCGTGGGCATTTTATATGGAGATTTTGGATTGTGGTTATCCGCCTACTGTGTATAATTTCAATGTATTGATGCATAAACTGTGTAAAGAGGGTAAGCTTAAAGAAGCTCAGCTGGTATTTGATGAAATCGAGAAGTGGGCTTTGCGTCCTACAGTTGTTAGTTTCAATACTTTGATTAATGGTTATTGCAAGTCTGGGGAGTTAGAAGTGGGGTTTAGGTTGAAGAGGGTCATGGAGGAGAGTGGCATGTGTTCTGATGTTTTCACTTACAGTGCGTTGATTAATGGGTTGTGTAAGGAGAGTAGGCTGGACGATGCAAATAGGTTGTTCGATGAAATGCATGACAGGGGGTTGGTTCCAAATGATGTTACTTTCACGACTTTGATTGATGGTCAATGCAAGAATGGGAGAATTGATTTAGCCATGGAAGTTTATCAGCAAATGTTGAGGAGAGGTGTGAAACCTGATTTGATAACATACAATACACTGATCAATGGCCTTTGCAAGGTTGGAGATTTGGGAAAAGTTCAGAAGCTTGTTGATGAGATGAGTGCACGGGGTTTGAAACCTGACAAAATCACATACACTACACTAATTGATGGATATTGCAAGGAAGGAGATTTAGAGTCGGCCATGAAGACTAGGAAGGAAATGAGTGAAGAAGGGATTGAGCTTGATAATGTGGCTTTCACGGCTCTTATTTCGGGGCTGTCTAGAGTGGGAAGAGTTGTTGATGCAGAAAGAACTTTGAGGGAGATGGTGAATGCTGGTATGAAGCCTGATGATGCAACATATACAATGGTCATGGATGGTTTTTGTAAGAAGGGTGATATTAAAATGAGTTTTAAGTTGCTCAGGGAGATGCAGGGTGATGGACATGTTCCTGGAATTGTAACATATAATGTGCTTATGAATGGACTCTGTAAGCAGGGGCAGATGAAAAACGCTAATATGCTCTTAGATGCCATGCTTAATTTGGGGGTGATTCCAGATGATATTACATACAATATTCTGTTAGAAGGGCATTGCAAGAATGGTAACCCAGAGTATTTTGATAAATTACGAAGTGAGAAAGGACTTATTCCAGATTATGCTTCTTATACTGCCCTAGTTAATGAATTCAGTAAAAGTTCAAAGGATCGCCGCAGGAGATGATTGTGACATGTCTTCAAAATTACAACTATGAAGGTTAGCTGGCTTGATGGACTGGTGAATACCTGACCTGTATATGAATAAGGATACTTGAGATAATTTCTTTACTTCATCTGCTCAGAGAACACAAACGAATAGAGCAACTTAAGATGATTTCCAATCATTGGATGGCTTCCTGTCAGTAAGGAGCTACCAAATCATTGCTCATGGACATAGCTTGAATATCTATGGCAGATTTCTGAAACAGAGAAAAGAGAATAGCTTTCATCTCTGCTGTCTTTTGACTCACGCCAAGTTGTTTGTGGCAAGAGCAACTGCAATCTAGAAAGCGCATGAGCAAGAATCATCTACTTTCATGCCTTTCAATATATGTCACTTGCCTGTTACTGCAGATACTCAAAGGGAACTCGTCCTCAACATTGAGCAATTCCTGCAGGTTGTAGTGTTAGCTTTTATTTATTTTACGAAAAGAACTTGAAGGTTAAATCATGATAGAACTCGAGATTGGATATTATACCTTTGACCCCTGTAAGGGGATTGCCGTGGATGGTTATAAAGTGCCTTGGGTTTTCAGACAGTCAAGGTTTTTAGTTTGCTTGAAATATGCAAGATCCCATGACTTCAGCAGAATATTATTCTGCTTTCTGACTTCTTACTTCAAATCCAGAATCGCGAAAAGGATTCAAGATGGCAGGGTGATAGCTTAACATATGACATGCCTACCAATGGTCTGTACAAGCAATGTATGCTGCGCTTAACAAAGGGGTCCTTCCAAATAACATTATATGCATCTGTCTACTAGGATATTTCAAGCATGAAAAAGCAGAAGATGTTGGTGGATAACAAAATGCCAAGGAGCTTTCAGATCTATTAGGCATCTTGTCCACTACTATGTGATTTCATTCAGCCATTCAGGTCACATGATGATCTTCTTAAGTAGGTTGACCTCGTTGATGAGTGGATTAAGTTTGGTAATACCTTACTGCTTTAATGTGGATAATTAACATGAACAGCTTTGTCAGGTTCTAAATTGGAAGAAAATCAACAGCAATATTAGACATCTGAGAAGGTTAATGTATATTTGGCCATAACATCTCCAAGAAAAAACTTTCCTACCCTCATAATTTACTTGGATAATTGGCGGAATATTGAACAGAGTGCTATTGAATAGGTGCAGTGAGTTTGCTTGAAAGAACTCAGTAGTTCAAGCAAGTTGAATTTGAACTCACCAAACTGAAATTGACAGGTTAATATAGCATACAGCTGCCGATACAGTGAGTTTATCCCGGTACCATTCTATGGCCAACATCTATATTTTTTTTCATTCTTTATGTTTTTGCATGTAATTTCTGAACGTTCCATGAAGGTCTCGATGACTTGTGATCAAGCTGAGGGACACCCAACTAATCTTGCATGGATATGTTTCCTCTTTATTATTGAGGTTATAAATAATGAATCAACGACGATATTCATTTTCAAAATACAGAAATGTTTATTGAAACACTGAAGAAGAGAAATAGCTATTCAATTTTGATAATGAGAGATATTAATATATAAGCATATATATTTTAAATGGAAGTTTGAGAAATATTAGTTTACACGTTTATGCACTTTCAACAGCTCTATTTTTAGTAATTTCATCCATGTCCCCCCAATTTCATTCATTTCCTGTCCCTTTGATATCATTGAGATAAGAGATGTAGTTTCTAATCTATATATTTCTAGTTCTACATATATGGAGAGTAAAAAATATTTGAAAGGTTGATTCTTATGAATATAATATTGGACGATGCCTGTAGGGACTCAGTTGGGAATTGGTACATCATTTTGACAGCATAGGGAAACATACTTCGGCTATATTTCTGCTATTGACAAGGTTTGAGCTACGATTCCTCAGAAAATATTTGTCAACATGTGATTATTCTATCTTGGGCTTTGGCTGGTTTAGACTTTCAAAGCCAAGACTAGGCAGGGCGTTGCAGCCAGTGTATTCTAAAATAAGGCGCGAGGCAGAATGATGTCGGGAGATGATTCCAATTCTATATATTTTTACATGTATTTAACTGAAGATTCGCCTTGGGGGTCCAATCTTCTGTTCACGCCTTCAAACTTGGTTCGTGGGACTCGAACTAAAAAGGGAGATTTATCTTGTAATCAAAGCATTCACAATTTAAGACATAAAAGCTTTGCAAGTCATAAGTTGGTATTATCGTAATATTTATTATAGTTATCAAAAAATAAAATTTATAGTCTTTTTGTGTTAATTTATGTGACAAGATTATTTGATGTGTCAACAAACATATTTATAAGTAAATTTAAATGATATAATAGATGCCTTCTAATTTAGTAGTTGCGCGCACATAATGCATGCACAATATACTCGGATGGGACGCATCGTGGGGTTGCTCTTTTACGTGCTCTCCCTTGGGACTGACCAAGCAGTTCTCGCTGTGAATAGCTTGCTTCCGTACGTGTCATTTGCTAATTTTGGTAGATACAGTTTTTAAGTGAATTCATTTTAAAAAATAGTAGAGTTTATCAGAGCATTCACAATGACTCATGTAAAATATATTTTGAAGTTGATCAAAAGACCCTCTCAATGAATTTTATATTTTGATCTTTATTTTATATTTTGCTACAGTAATTCTCTAGATGTAGAGAATATTATTCATAACTTTAAAATATTTTAAATTACTTTCACTCTCCTTTGCAAATTCATTGATAGTTAGAAGAAATATTTAAAAATGAATAAAAAAAATTAAAAAAAGAATATTTAAATGATATAAAAATAGATAAGCTAATATATGACTTAGGTTGCATTTGGATGTTGAGCTAAGTTAAGTTTTTTATGAATAGTAATGAGTTGAGATGGTAAAGTGAGTTTTGTAAGGTCGACCTAAAATGAGTTTAAATATGTTTGGATGTTAAGATGAGTTTAGATGTATTTATAGGAAGTTGAAAAATATTGTGGGTTTTACGTGTAAAGAAGTGTTGAATTGAAAAATATTGTAGGTCCAACATTTAAAGATGTTTTAAATTGAAATGAATTTAGTAATTTAAGAGTTAAGTGTTTGGATATTAGATTTGGTTTAAAATTAAACTGAACTAAATTGAACTCATATAAGTTTAACAACCAAACATGACCTTATTGTAAAAATTATTATGTAAAATAAAAGAAATAAATTTTGATTATGTATTTTAAAAAATAAAATAAAAGAACTGAATGCTCTCAACTTTTTTTACATGGGTGTCACATCTTATATTTACCCATCTTTTTAAAAGAAATGCACAGAATTTATGCGCACTAAAATTATGGACACCATTTCTAAATTCTTCCATACGGTGATGTGATAGGCAGTATCATTATCAAGGTTGCTAGCTTCTAGTAGAATTGGACTTCGCGAAACAGTGTAAGCATACCATCCAGGCTCCAGCTAAGGCCGTTTATAGCATTAATATCCTATTGGAAGCAACCTCTCATCAAAAGGACTTTTGTAATTTGTCCTGCACAAATCACAACATAACCAATTTATGGACACACGACGCCAGCTTTCTTTCAAATTTCTCTATATGAAAGAAACGCAGCAAGCCGGCAACAAAAGGCTGCTTTAGTGTATAAATATTTTTAAATATATATATATTTTTCTTTTGTGTAAATAAACAAATAATTTTTTCAAGATACCGGCCCCAGTAAAGTGGAGCACAAAGCCATCGGCAGCAACAAAGGGTTGGATCGCTGGTGCTCATATTCAAAAAAGACGGAAACCAGCCTGCCTTGGTAAAACCGATTCGCATCGACCATCATCATCCTTTTCTTGCAGAAAGTGGGATTCTTACGAAAATAATAATTTAAAAAAAAAAAAAGAAAAAAAAAATGGTGGGATTCGGAGGGCGTGCGTGTCTGTGTTGAGTTTTGATCGGGGTCAGGGTTAGGTTGTCGAGGATTGGCTGAAAGTGAGAGATCTATCAACTCCATTACTTTTTTTTCTCTTTTGCCAGTTGTTCTCTCTTGAGTCTCTTCTCCTTACGTTACATTATGCTCCCCCCATTTACTTCTTTTTTTCTCTCTCTTTACTCTTTACTCTTTACTCTTTACTTTCACTCAGAAGCCTTTTTATATTTTTTTAAGTGTTTCAATGCAGCCACGTGTTCAACTTATTTCTATACGTACTTGTTGGATTTGTCTTCCCAATCGAGTGTTTAAAGAAGATATATTAATTGACAGCTACCCTCGGGCCTCTTCTTGAACCATCTGGACCCCACCATTTAATTTACCAGAACAGGATATTAGTTTTGGCATATCTAACACCTCTTTGCCATCTTTATTTTCAACTTTGGCTGTGAAACATACTCATGGGGAAGTGAACAGAAGACTCCTTGGCTGCCTACAAAGGTGTCAATAAGGTTTTTCAAGATGTGCTTTAATTTTGAATTTTTATCTATTTTTAATGATGTGATCTGTGAAACTATATCAAGTAGTGTTTGATGAAAAACTCTGAAGATCTATTCCATTTGTTTATTTGAATAAATATTTTGTTAAAAACACGTGTCAAAAAACGTGCCGAGGTAAACAAAGGAGTAAAAGTTTTATAATAATCATGCGAGTGTCGGGAATATGTGGAAGCAGTTTGAGATTGGGTCGGCGAAAGGGTCCGAAGCAGCTGTTGTCTACTTTCCATGCATCCAAGTTAAGGTCGTGGAGCCCACGGCCCCACACCCCACCTCCTCGAGTCGTAAAGCCCTGGGAACAGGCTCAACTGCTCCACAAGCACACAGTACACACCCACAAGGGCTGCCGGATTCAAATCCCTCATCTCATGCCACGTTGTTTAACGCAAACCACCATGTCTGTTTGATATTTTCTCTCTTTGAAGAGGTCCTCTTGGTGGGTCCCTTCTTTCTTCTCCTATTTTCCCTTTAGAGAAAAGAAAAATATTACCCTTCATATTATTTTGACTCTTATACTGATTATTCATCATCTCCCTTTCATTT
This sequence comes from Cyclocarya paliurus, assembly GCA_029856935.1. Lineage (NCBI taxonomy): Eukaryota > Viridiplantae > Streptophyta > Magnoliopsida > Fagales > Juglandaceae > Cyclocarya > Cyclocarya paliurus. The sequence continues at coordinate 37,736,750 of CM056946.1, read as the reverse complement.
CTAAAACCATGCAAAGATCCAACGTCTACTTAAATCTAACCAAACATCCCAAGCCATAAGTAGCTGTCGTGATAAGGACAACACTTTGGGGTTGTTCGATTTACCAAGGGTAGTAGTCTCAGTCCTCCGGCCACGACCAATTCTAACGGAAAAACCACGAAAACGGGAAACACCCATTTCATTTTTTTCACAATCATTACATCTCCACTTTTCCTTTTCTCCTATTTTGTTTCATTTCTTCGTTCCACATGTCGTTCCCAGTCTGGTCGTCGTGTTGTGTTTGTTTAGACGCACAAAGTGCAGCCAAATTTGTACCATTTACAATCTTTACCTATGGGGTTCCTTCTGTATTCCACCACCACGGCTCTCTAGAGCAGAGCTCGATACCCAATAGTATATCTCCCTTTGGTCAGAAAGCTGATGATAATATACGAAACTGCCTTTCCAGAGGGGTCAGTACTGGTCACTTCACTTCTCTATTATTCTGCCCACCTTTCCACTTTGCCCCCATAAACACAATGGCATATATAGATCAGCACGCCATGCCAAATTACAAGTCAAAAATCTAAGGCCTTTTGCTACTTTGGCAACAATTTGAAGGAACTAATAAGATACTCCAAAAGAAAAGACATAATCTAATTTTCACTAAAATGATGCACATACATAACATAGTACACATCCTCGTATACACATGAGTCTCAACTTTATATTACAACACTGTCCGGCCCCACTTTTAAAATTGCCATGACTGTTGATATTATGGACCGTCCGATTAGATCATCACAAAGCATGACTATTCGTACGTACTATTTTTTTTTGGATTTTAGTTTTGTTTATACGGTCTTAGTTTTTACAGATGAAAGTGAAAATCACATGCATGATGCAACACCAGTGACCAGCGTTATTGTATCCACTACACTGATCTGCTACAGTCGGTCTTACCGAAACCAATTCTCCGGTTGACCAGGTCAAACTCCACCCACAGATTTTGCTGATGAATATTTCCGATTATATTGCTCGCTGCCCCTAACCTATCTGACCGTCCGATGGCGATGCAGTGGACCCCACCTCCCACGTCAGCTAAAACCCTCCCTTTCTCCACCAAAATCTCTACACCTTTGTCGAGCTCAAACACCATGTCGCCTACCAGCCGTCCGATCTCCATCGCGCCGCCGTTGAAACACATATCGGACACTCCTCCATATACGTAGCCCTTTTTAAGCTTCGAGCCCGCCAATCTCACGATCTCTTCCCTTACCTTATTATATGCCTCCTCCACTAAGTACGTGAACTCGGAGCCCGAATCGACAATGGTTTGACCCGAACCGCTGGCATCGGGCCGGAAAGTGGACGGCGGGATGTTCAGTTTCTTGGCGCCGATTCTGATTCCTTGCATCGCGACGGTGTAGGCAAGAGGGTCAAGGTTTGGCAAACGCTGTTGACTGGGGCCAAAAGCAAGTAGATCAACGTATCGGAATCCGCCAGAGTTGGGGTTGTTTCCGAGGTAAAACGACCCGGTTGGTAAGGACCCGGGTTGGTTCCGGCGGGGGGGCACGCAGTACGAGAATTTCGAAATTTTAGCTTGGGAAGCGAAGGATAAGCGTCCGAGATTCATTCCCAAAATTCCCTTGTTGTCAACGGAAGCCTGGGCACAGCCAAGGGCCAGAGGAAGGGTCGATAGGGAAGGGGAAAATGTGAATTTTTCTCGGACGAGATTGCCCTCGGCCAAAGTGCCGTCCGCATAGAAGTAAGAATAGTGGCAGAGACGGTTCTGGTCGCAAGAAGTCGGCAGGGTGAAGTCGGGAACTCGCGGTTTACAAATGGGGTGGTTGCAGGGCAGAACGGAGAAGGAAGAAGAAAGAGAAGGGTCAAACGACGCCGAAGGAGGCGGCTTCGTTGGGGTCTTCTTGTGGCACTGAATCCACGAGAGCTGGCTGCCAGTATCCAACACCATCTGTTGGGTCTGCGCAGGGGTCCCTATCGGGAGAGAAACGATCAGAGCCATAGAATACTTGAAAGTTGATCTGTAGTTGTACGCTGGGGTTCTGAGTCTTGGGTATTGCTTGGGCCTGGACGCGGGCAGTGAAACAAGGGAAGGGTTGAGAGCTTTGGAATCGTTTAGACGAAGAGAAAGGGAAACAAGAGGGAAAGACAGAGAAAGTGAACTGTTTTGGAGGTTTTGGTGTTGTTGCGTCGAGAGGGAAAAGAAAGTGAAGAAGAGAGAGAAAAACAAAAGCATGGTTCTTCTGCAGAGAGCCATGGGCGCAAGTGTTTGCGTGCGTGTGCAGGGGTGACAGCGTAAGATCAGAGGGAAGAGATGGAGTTTGGTTTGGTTGGGTGCAGTGGGGGATGGTGAGAGTGGGGTTGTAATGGTGTACATATTTATACCATTTGAACGGGGAGGGAAGCGGTAAAGGAACAAATAAACGCCAAAAGAAGCAAAACTACAAAAAGCATACGCGTTTTCTATACATTCAGGCTTGAGCTGTTACATGTTATGATTAAGAGATACTATGTATTCAATTTGGTGACTGCGATTTATCGATCACTACTCTCTTTGTTTTTTTTTACTTTTCCTTTTTCTTTTTCTTTCCTCGGGGTTACGTTTACTTAAAGAGTGGGATCGAGGGACTTTTTTTGCAGGTTAAGCTATGATGATGATGTGTTCTGGTATTTTGCTTGAATCAACATTCATCGCATATTTTCCCGATGAACAGCTAGCTAAATCAGTGTGATAATAGGACGTCCACACACTGATGAAAGTTTACAGAGAGAGAGAGAGAGGTTGCATTAATTTAATTATTTGAATACATTTTTTTAAGGCTTGTTCTTTGAAGAAAAATTGACATCATTTATTCATCAGATAAATTTATATCTAATACTAGATACATATAAGGATATTCTCATATCAACCATTGTCTCATAAACTAATTGGTACATTTAGAGCTCCACTAGTACACTATTTTATTTTGTAATTGTTTAGTTTTCATTATTGCTAATATTTTCTACAGACAAACGTCTAAGAGACAGCATTCTGCCTAAACAAAGACTCGACCTCATTCTTCGTAGAAAAAAATAACTCAACCTCTACGGACAAACATCCAAGAGACGAACTCTTTTTTTTTTTAAACTAAACAATAAGGAGTTTATAAGGAAAATAGTCGAAGTCTGTGATGGCGCAAAAAAGCAACACACTTCTCTTTTCAGTCACAAAAGTTAGATATGAAAGATCTTACGGTGGCAATTTCGATGATTTGGTTGGCGTGGCGAGAAAAGCAGTTGGAATGGGTGGCACGCAAGAACCACGCTCATTTGTGAGTGGCGCGTGAGGACCACATGCAGTGATTTTCACAAAACTACTACTATCTTCCGAATGATTTACGGCCTGTGAGTCTTCTTATGTTGCACGAGTCTTTCGAGAGTTGTTGAAAAATTGTAAATCTATCTTTTTCGACTTTGAAGGAAATAAAATAAAGTAAGAAAAAAGAATTACTTTGCTAGATAAAGTAAGTAGATGGAGAAATGAAAAAAAGAGAAGAAGGAGGAGGAGGAAGTCGAGATCTGAGACTTTTTTAGAAAGAGAGAGAGAGAGAGTTTGCCTTTTTACCAATCCATAAATTTTAAGACTTGGTTTGGTGTATCTCATGTTATATTATTTTATATAATTATTATAATTTTTTAAAATTGATATTATATAAAATATAATAAATAATTTAAATTTTAAAATTTTAAAATTTTAAAATAAAATTATATTAAAATTTTATATTTTTATAATATTTTATTTAATTTTAAACTTTTATCTCATCTTATTTAATTTAATGTGTGTAACCCTCGTTTGTTTTCAGAGATGAGATGAGATGAGATGAAAACTTTTGAGATGAGATGAATTGTTTATTTTATTTTATATTAAAATTTGAAAAAGTTGTAATGATTAGGTAAGAGAAGATGAGGTGAATTTGAAAAAGTTGAATTGTTTATTTTATTTTTTATTGGAATTAGGAAAAGTGTAATGATGAAATTGAGATGAGATGAGAGTTTTCTGAAAACAAACCCGGCCTTAGTATCTTTTGAATCTGTTTGAGCAAGAGAGCTCTTACGCTGCAATTTTGTAAATTATTTGATATCTTTTGAAGTTGAAGTACGTGCTATATACTATATAACTCGGCTATACGATCTAGTCGATGGAAGGACGCGCAGGATAAAAGCTTTATGTTATTTATTCATCTGATCTCACCCTATAACTGCATGCTTTCTTGGCTACAATTATTTTGGGCGTTTTCTTTGTTTACCTAATTAAATTAACTTTTTAGGGTTATTTAATATATATGATTTACATGCATCGTTTAGAATATTGGGCTCATATCATCTTCAACACTGAACGTTAATTGTGTAGGACCAGTTGACTTGGTGGAGACCTTTCTGTTCAAAAAGCATAAAAAAATAATAATAATAAAAATCGAGAGACCTTTAAATGAATAAATTGACAGAAACCAAGCAATAGGGTGGCTCTATCTCCCGTTAGTTTATTTTGTTTTTGTTTTTTTAAAAATTTAACACTTTTAAATATATATTTTTAAAAAAATTTACAATATTATTAAAGAATACTTAATTAATCATTAAGTAAAAAAAATATAAAAAAAAATACCAATGATAACCTCCTGTAAAAGCTACCAGAAGAGTAGCGTTTTCCAAAGCAATAAGATGCCTCTGTAGAGTATCCTAAAGAAAGTCCATATTTTGAGGACCGTTAACCTCCACTACAATTTCCTCCACCACAATTTCAAGAAAATGAATGAACTCAGAAGGGGGAAAAAATAAAATCTGAAAATGAATATTAATCGTGTGCGGCCTCAAGTTGCGTAGTTGGTCACCCAACTTGTCCATGCGCACCCGAGTGTTAGTGGAAGTGGATCCCCACTATGAGCTGTTACACCATTTAAGGCAAAAATGTATTGGAAAAGCTTTCAAGAAACCCCTAGTTTTATATTCCACTTGCTTCTTGTTTCCTAATTAGAAGTTCAGTACGATATATTGACAAAAAGTAACAAATTCAGAAGTATGCTCGTGAGTCTTTTTTTTGTTCTATAAGTGTAGGCCGGTCAAGAGAGTCAACGAGAAGATCATCTTCATAATTTTCTTCTTCTTTTTAGAAATGCTTTCTACAAATAAATTTTATAAAAAAAATGATATGATAGTCAAATTGTAAATCATTTATTATTATTAAAAATATTTTTATATCATGACAAAAAAAAAATTATTTATGACGAGTTAATTATAACGTTAATAGACTTATTTTAAAAAAAAATGTTAAATAAAATCAAGAAGAGTGCAATTAGCGTACAATTATTTTTTTTTAAAGTGAAGTTTATTATTTGTAGTCAAATTAATTTTTTATTATATCAATTTTGTATTTATTTATATTTTTTTAAAAAAAATTAGACGATGCTCATGCGTAAATATCATTTCTTGCAAAAATTGAATTCCTTGGTCCTAAACCCAAGGCTACGGGGGCTAGCACTCTTTTCCTCCTTTCCTTTAAAGCTGGAGGATAGTCAGTGGACGCTACGTTTGAAAAACTCCAAAGTAGACGACTTCCTGGTCAACTCCAGCTAGCTGGATTGCACAGATTAGAAACCAGGTCGTAGACTCATAGCTGCACTGTGTTTAAACTTAGGCTGCGTTTGAGCTCGGAATTGAATTGAATTGAATTAAATTAATTAGAGATAAAAGTATTATTATAATATTATTTTTTAATATATTTATTATTTTAAAAGTTAAAAAAATTAAATTATTTATTATATTTTATATTAAAATTTTAAAAAATTATAATAATATTTTGATATTAGTTTAAAATCTAAACGTACCCTTAATGAAAATACTTAAAATTTAATTGCTCGATCTTAAATTCTTTGTTTATTTTTACAGATCAGATAAAATAAATTAAATTTAAATCTAAAAGTTAAATAAAATATTATTATAATATTATTTTTATTTTATAATTTGAAAATTTTGAATTATATATTTTATTTTTTATGAAAATTTAAAAAAAATTATAATAATTAGATAAAATGAGATGAGATAAAATAAGTTAAGAAAAATTAAAAAAAAAAAAAAAAACTGGTTCCATTCATGTTAGTCGGAACAATCTCCACATCTCTTTGTAAAAAACTTGCGCATATTATTTGTTAATTTCTCAGCAGCTTTAACTCAGGATAATTTTTCGTGAGATGAAATGAGTTGAGATTAAAATTAATAAATTGAATATTGTTAGAATTTATTTTTTAATATTATTTTTATTTTAAAATTTAAAAAAATTAAATTTTTTATTTTATTTTATATTAAAATTAAAAAAAATTATAATAATTAAATGAAATGAATTGAATTAAAAAATTTGTTAAAAACAAACGTAAGGGTAATTATCGAAATGAATATTAGAACTGGACTTATTTTGACTAATGGCTCTCTTTTTTTTTTTTTTTTAATACTGATCAGATTAATCCCTCGTTTATTGTTGTTTCTATTTCGACACCTGTGGAAGCCTGAAGGCCAACATTTAAATGGCTTATTTTTATCAATAAATCTTTCTAACTTCTCAACACTCCACACTCTATTTTATTTTAAATTTTTTTTATTAAATAATTTTTATATGAATAGTAAATAAAAAATTTGAAATATTTAAAAAAAAAATTCAAAAATTTTTTTTAAAAAATATTAAAAAATATAGAGTATGGAGTGTGGATGAATAGGAGGAGGTTGTGTAACAAAACCCTATTTTTATTGGATGGCTTGCCCGTACTGAGGAAAAGGTCTCAGGGTTAACGTTAGTGACTTAGGTCCCTTTGAATGTTAAATTTATTTGAATTTAATTTAGTTCAGTTTAATTTTAAATTAAATTTATATATATATTTGACAAGTAGGATGAGATCTAAGATTAATTTCTTCTTATTTTATTATTATATATTTTTTAAATATTTATACAAAATATAAAAAATAATTTAATTTTTTCAAATCTCAATTTAATTTTTTTAAATTATAAAATAATAATAATATTTTAAACTTTTATCTAAAACAAAAAAATTTCATCTCAATATCCAAACATATCTTAATATCTAAATACTTAACTCTTAAATTATTAAACTCATCTCAACTTAAAAAAATTTTACACGTAGGACTCACAACTTTTTTCAATTCAACACTTCTTTACATGTGGGATCCATAATCTTTTTCAAATTCTCATAAATACATTTAAACTCATTTTAAATGGATCTCACAAAATTCATTCTATTATTTTAACTCATTACTATTCATAAAGAGTTCAATTCAACTCAATATCTAAACGCAGACCTAGTCTTTACCAGTCAGCTTGATACATATTGTTATAAACTTATAATTAATTAGCACTTCTTTTAGAAGTTTAATTACAGTATCATTTGGAACTGAAAGTAACCAATAAATCACTGATATTTTAGGTAATTAATTGTACGCGTTGGCAATACTGAGAGCATGACTAGCAGCAGCATCGGCAAAATGATGAAATGTTTAAAATTTGAATGGAATGAGAGTGAAGACGCTGGCATTGGATTAGCTAAAGCTCAAAACTTAAATTTTGAGCTACAATAAATTTATCTTTATCTTCATATTTGAAGAGTCACTATTCATAAGTCTATCTTATTATTTTATTACAAAATACAGCAAATTATTATTTTAGGTTTGAAAATTAGTTTGTGAAATGTGTTTTTTAGGTAATTAGGTTGAGAAAAAAATTAGTTGGGAAATAATAATTTAAGTATCAAATTAAATTATTAATGTACATATAGTTAGTATAATTGCAAAATATAAAAATATAAAAATATTATTATTAAAAAATAAAAATATTATTATTAAAAAAATAATATTATATTATTATTTTAATAAATCTAATGGTTAATCCAATATAAGATTATAGATAGAGAGGTTTTGAATTTATAGAAAACATGTACTTTTCATTAAATTTTAAAGATAATTTTAATAAAATCAATGCTAATACTACGAGACATCTATCATGAAGAATCTATATATATAAATATATATATGCTAGCTGTACGTACGTGTGAATTCTCGCATGCACACAACTACAAAGATTAATATTATCCTCAAAAGGAACAGGGAACCGTGAAATGTCTGTCAGGGATCGATGGGGACAATAAGTTAAAGATCATGTAGTAGGAGACAAAAAAAAACGAAAGGTTAAACATGAGTAATTAGGTTCTTGATCAAACCGTGAAAATGTTCACGGATTATGATCATCACAAGAAAGCTAGCGATCACTCACGGGCTATCATCTACATAACTTTAAATGCATCTCCATGAATAATGAATGAGGTAAAGCAAGCATGCATTTCACTCACCTCCCATGAATTGTACGGCAAAAAATCAACAAAATCTTCGAGAGGCTCCTATCCATTTTTCAGTTGTGCATGCCTTTTGATCATAGCCATCTGGAGGCACGTTGGCCCATTCGGCTACCGAACCCTGAACAATCATTACTCTCCTTAACGATGATTGACACGCATTGGGATCACATGCAGTGTGAACAATCACTGATAGACACGTGTACGTATGATGATGCAAAGTTATTGTACGTCGATCAATACAAAATATCTATATAGTACTAACCCATCACGTACGCCATTCTTCATGTACTCCTGGGTAATTACCTAGACAGCTTTTGCCGTCATTGTGGTTATGGTTAATGTTCTTCATGTGATCCTTTTGGCAGAAGTGATGCAGTCTATTAATTAATGTACACACATATGATCAGATCTTACTTTTTAGTTACACGACCTTATTTTCACACACGTAGAACTCGATCAATCGAAAAGTGTTACGGTTATATATAAAAATTTTATAAAAATAAATTTATAAATTAATGTATTTTTATGTGATCAATTAGATTTATTTTAAAATAAAAATAATTTTATAATCTGACATACCACATCAAGATACGTTAATTTGTAAATTTATTAATTTTAAAAATTCTTTTATAACTCTAACATTTCTCCACGATGACTTATGAATTAATAACTCAACGAATTACATCTGTAATGCTAAAGACCATTATATTAAGTAATAATCTTTCCAACCTCTTACTATTCACTACACTCCACTTTTTTTTTTATTTTTTTTATCAAATATTTTTTATATGAATAGTGAATAAAAAATTTGAAATATTTAAAAAAAAATTCAAAAAAAAATTTTAAAAAAATATTAAAAAATATTAAAAAGTATAGAGTGTGGAATGTGGGTGAATAGTAAGAGGTTGTGTAGCAAATCCCTAAAAAATAATATTTTAAATTTTAAAACAAAACACAAAATTCTCATCTCACCTCCCAAACCTATCCTAAGGTTTACCAAAAAAAAAAAAAACTGTTAATGGTTGTATAGCTATGATCTGCCACGTCGCAGTAATATTTTATAAAATGGGTCTTAGTTTTTGCAAACAGATTTGTAGTCACCGAACACCGCATGGCTTTTTTTATTTGCTTTTAGCAAAGACACTGAACTTGCACAAGACGACATTTTTGTCCCGACATTTTTCATGGGTATATGTTGATCAATCGTATATGTCACTAGTTCCTAATAGATCATTGCCGTGTTCTTCTCCGGCAGTTGCCCTACATCGTACTTAAAATAAGCTAATGCACAAGGCAAAAAGCCATCAGAGGATAATGAATATTGTTGTATTATTAAGTTTATATATTGGGTCGAATAATATCAATGCGTCATTAACAAATAATTGATGTTTGATTTGAATAAAAATTAGCTCAATTTGTTGACATATATGTCTCTTGCCAAATACTAGATTAGATGCTTTTATTAACAAATGCAGCAGTGCCAAATTAGTGTCTTAATTAAATTTATTTATATATTACATATATAGTGGGGGATTGATCGGCGTATCCATCCATCAAATTAACAAGACCCTCCATTATAATGATGATGCGCTTAATTTGTCAAACCATTGTTATATATTATATATATACATGTTATATTATGGAGATTTATATCCGTTAACGCTTGAAAACAGGGTAACATGCCGGAAAGAAATAAATAGTTATTCTCGACTTGCAATGGTGATTGGGGTTTTAATCGGTATAGTGTGGAGCCCCCAAAAGTGATTTGGTATAGTTGTACGATGTCTATACATACATCCATGATAATGAGCAGCAAATAAATACATAAAAAATAAAGAGACAATGACTCACAAATTTACGTGATTCGACGTAATACCTATGTCTACAGGAATTTGAAAATGAGAGGATGTACTATAATATACTTGTTTTATAGTCTCTATTAGTTTCTCATCCTCGTTGTACAATGGATATCAGAGATCTATTATTTGGAGGAGACCTTATCATTCATGCTTCGATCGTGAGGTTGAAGAAGCCTCCATTGGAAAAGTTCAAGTCTGGCTCCTTTATTTTCTGCCTCTCCCTTGTTTTATGTCACATGCATCTTCTCTCTTCTAAGCCTTTTAACCCCTCCAATATGTATCCATATTCTAGGATGAGCACATTGTTGGGCCCCTACGTGTGGAGCCTAATTATGTTTGCGGTAGTCCGGTTTGATGATTCGAGCCGACAAGAATTCGTTGCGATTTTTTAATCCATTTTGACTCTTAAGTCCGACCCAACCCGCTAATTAAGATTTACTATACATTTGTATTATACTCTTATATAAGCTGCACTATATTGTTTTATCATAAAAAATAAAAATCCTCTAAAATTTTGTTGATATAGATAGGCATTACCGAGTAACCTTTAATTTTACCTTTCTTCTTCTTTTTTCTCTTATCATTCATAACACATAAATAATCTATATATTAATCAAATTAATACCGTACTATAGAATTTGCTGGGAAGTCAAGTGCATGCATGCTTGGTAAAAAGAAGAAGAAGAAGCAAATAGCTCACTTTTTGGTAGTTTGAGGAGTATTGCTAAGTTGTAATATTGGTGTTTTTCAATATGCATATTTTATTATTTTTATTGTTAGGAATATAATTTTAGGCCTATTCTCATATTTGTTATTGTATAGTTTGTAATATTGATTTAATTATCTGTTAAAATTTTAAAAATATTAATATATATTTTTTAAGATATTATGATTATTAATAAATATATATTGAAACTTTTATGTGAAATTATATTAATGTCAAATGAGTTATGCATTTTAGTTTAATCTATTTATATGAAACAAACAAATTTAAATTAATCGTATCGTATTAACATATTTCTAATTAATTATTAAATGAGTCAAAAAGGATGATATGACACGATCCGTTATCTAAATGAGTTGAGTTAGAGTTTAGAAGTTTGACATATATAGCTTAACGAGTTAGATTTAAATTGATCTATATAGTCAAATATTTATGATTTGACACGACATAGATACAACTTGAAAACACGATATGACACCATTACTTAAGCTACGGTAGATAAAAAGAAAGATAAATATCACGTACGTATCGAACCACACAAGCTGTCTATATATATATATAATATAAATAGTATCATGGACCATAGAAATACTAAAATTAACCACATCAACGTCTATCTTTTCAAATATCGATCAAAGAGAACCTTCCATTTTCGACATTTTAAAAGGAACATTTAATGAGATGATCGTTTGATCCCACCACCTAACCAGCTAGCTGCTGGTGCTGCCACCTTGGGACAATGATTATTTATATAATCAACGTCACCCAACAACTCCCTATATCTTTTCATCACTAGCATGCATCTTCCAACGTTCTTAATGTATATTGCAAGTCAATTAGCTAGGGTCATGTCCATATATATATATAATATATATATAATGCTTTCTAGCCACTTTGGACTACGTTATTATTGCCAGCCAGCCATCCATCCTTGGACGCGGCCCCTCCATCGCTCATTAATTTGATCCAATATTTTAGTAATGCTTATCCCTTAGTATTTAAAATCATGTTTATAGCATGCAGGACTCGTGGCATTGAAAAGATGGAAAAGACTAAAGAACTTTTTGCAATTTTGGAGATGCTTATCCTATGGCATCTATATGAAATTAATAAGACATGATATGTGGTATGGGAAAAAGCATTAATTCGCATGCAGCATCTATCTTATCTATATATAGTACACTGATCATCATTATATGCTTGCATGGGTGAAAACTGTAATGATTTGTTTGACATCGAATCACAAGCAACTTGCATATTTATTTTGAGTTGTAATATATATATATATATATATATATATATATATATATATATATATATATATATCATGTAGATGATCATGGATTGATTTTGACAGTGCAACTACCCTTTCAAAAAGTAGTAGTCCATTTCACCACACACATATATATAGATAATTTCTTTTGGAACTTAAAAGTGATTTTAAGCCCATGCATCATTTCTCAAATTAATTTGATCTTGAGGTAGCTAAAAGTATTTTTGAAAAAATGATTGTTTATTTTATAAAAAAAAAAATAGGTGAATAATTAATCATCTATTTCATTGGAATACAGCTCAATTTTTTTTAGAGGAAGCGATCGATATGATCAGTAGCCATATTAATTATAAACTAACCATAAAGGCAAGTCTAGCTCATGCATATATAAATATATATTTATTCAATTCAAACTCAAATAATTGTAAGTACCCTTAATACATAATCAATCAAACCCTCAAAATAATTGAAAGTACGTACCCTTATTAATATGTAAATGTCCTAGCTAATAGCTGTGGATGAGCTAACCAAAAGTAAGCAGCTAAAGCGAGGCTATATGCAGTACTCGCACTCCATTTTAGAGGAAAAAAGAAAAATTTTACTCATCATCTCTATACACCACACACTACAGTACATCACAAATAATTTATAAATTTTTAATTTTTTTCTCTTATCAAATATGTAGTATATGAATGATAAGTAGAAAAATTCAATTAATTTAAGAAAAATAAAACTAAATAAAATTTTAAAAAAATTAAAATAAATGTGGTGTGTGTATGTGTAAATGATGAGTAGCAAAATCCAATAAAAATAGAGTACTTGTGGGTTGCTGGCACACAATATATACATATACATCTACACACACGTACACACACGTGTATATATATATATATATATATATATATATAATTTTATATGCCTAATTTGTTCCATCGCCGTTTGCGATAAGGCACCGTATGGTCACGTGTGGTTGGACTCTTTCTTCATAATCAGAAAATGGTATCCACCTGGGTGAATGTTAGGTTCCTTCTTGGGTCCTCCATATATATATTATATATAAACGATTGAGTATGAATTATGATGCATTCCCACGTCTGTGTCGTATATTTATTTTGTGATATTAACGCGATACTATCTTGCCGACGTTACAAAGATAAGTGATGAAAAACATTTGCCACTTGGTTGTCAAGTTCGAAATCTTTGAATAATGAGCATACCCGTTGAAATGGACGGATCCATTTGCATTCGCAGTCCTTGTTGACCATTTGACGCCATCTGCTACCTACTACCAAGGTGGGGTTTTGAACTTTTGATCCAAAGGTCAGTCTCAGTGCCTGCTCTGTTATCTTGTTGGGATTGAGGGATTCCCACAAGGCTTCGCTAATCGCTATCAGGTAACCCTTTATCTCCTCCTCTTCACTTCTGTTCTTCTTACTTTCTGTGGCTTTGATTAAAGTTTCACTTCTGTTCATCTTAGAAGATGTTTAATTGCATGTACCTACTTGATGTGCAAGTGCAAGAGTCATTCTATTATTGTGGGTTTCGATGGGCTGGAAAATTTCATCAGTTAAGAATGAAAAGGAGGTATATTTTTGGGGAGAAAGTGAAATTGGAGCTTAACTGGTGATTGTTTTGAATGAAGTGTATAAATTATTCTTGGATACAAATCCACCATCCCTGCTAAGATCGTATTATAGACTCAATCACTCGTATTATAGTCTTTCTCATTAAATCTTGACTGACAAATATTTCCTTATTCCTATCAGTTGCAATGAGATCTACTGATTTTGATTTTGTGGGATCTCAACCGAATTGTTAGGGTAGATTAAGTAATAACGTTTTCATACTTGATGTTGACAATAGTTTGGCCTACTTATTACCGACGTTTGCTTAGCCATGGTGAGAGGAAGTTCTTAATTTCCAAATTTTAAAGTCGGAGGTCATAAGCTGCATAGAACAGCCTAAATTGTTGAATGAGAGAATAAAGCTCAACACAAAAATAATTAATCCAATAACTCGAATACTAAGAAATACCGAGTTAATAAATGTTTTATGGTTTCATATTTAGAGAATGAAACCAACACAAAATCCCAAACTAGGTTGTTCCTGATTAAGGGATTAAGGACTTGACAGGCCGTTATGGTGTAAGGTGATTATAAGTTAGTCCTGCGAGTTGTTGGTTAGGTTACACGAGAGACATTTGGTCAGGTTATGATATACAAGTATCTGTTCTATGTATATACTCATGTGAAAACGTAATGACTACTTTCAATGAGTCGTGACACAAAATTAGTTACGTGATCAAGACAACAGTAAACTGTCATAATGGCGATTGAACTCGAACTACCCACAGGGATTTATATTCATCATATTCCCATTTCTTTATGATGGGAATGAGATAACCGTTGAGAGTTCTATATCATAGATAGACCTTAATATGAATGTTAAATTCTGTTATTGTTGGGAAGTAGGGTTCTCTTTGTCTCTCTCTTGTAATAGTCAGTGAAGCAGAGGCTCATAGAAAACATATGTGGGACATGCAGTTTCCAGATTAAATGTATCGTGTGGCTCCATTGTACTTTAGAAAGGCCCATAAAGGTTTATATCCATCTTCTAATGTTGGCTTTATAGAAAGTGGGAGTCATTTCTAAGTGATGGCACACCTTTAAACTTTCAGTTAAAGGAAAACCAAATTTTCCAATATCATCAATCGTGTCAATCAATTCCAACTGTTAACAATAGACTTATTTTGTGGACTTCTGGCTTCCATGTTTGGTGAAACGCAGTGGGAAATAAATGTTCTGTGGCACATTCTTATGGTATCTTCGTCAATTGAACAACGATCTATTATAATTGAAACTGAAGCTTCCCTATTAGCTCTAGCTTAAGTAGCACTTCCTCTCCATTCTCAGAGCAGGTTGTAAGTTTTAAACCCCAGTTTGTGCCTTGCATAAATTAAAAATAATGAGAATGGATACCGAAGTCTGAAAGAAATGTTGAACCATGTGAAGAGTTTCGTAGACTAGTACTTTCTTCTTTTTTTAATTTTCTCTTATTGAACTGTTTCAAATTTTGGAACCCAAGGCAATCATAAATCTTCCAACATCCACTTTTTTAACCATTCTGATCAACTTCATGGAACATCATATGCATATTGAGAAGCTATGATCGTTTTTCTGATATTGAAATATGATCTGTCATTAAGGTATCAAACTAATTCCATATGGAGTTCTACGAGAATGGAATATTTCTGAATACCAGTTCAAAATTTTACAATAAACTTGTAGCTTATATGTCTTGTTAACAGATTAATTAGTCATCCTTTTGTAACACCACTGGAGATCTAGAATCTTTGGGAATGGATTCTGAGACGGTAGTGCATAATGGTGGGTGCCACTGCAGGAATGTAAGATGGCGAGTCCGAGCTCCTACCAGCATTGTAGCTTGGGATTGCAACTGTTCTAACTGCTTCATGAGGACGAACACTCACTTCATCGTCCCTGCTGAGAGGTTTGAGCTTCTGGGAGATTCCAGACAGTTTCTTACAACCTACACCTTTGGTACTCATACAGCAAAGCACACATTTTGTAAAGTGTGTGGCATAACTTCATTTTACATTCCACGTTCAAACCCAGATGGAGTTGCAGTTACATTTAGGTGTGTCGATCCTGGAACGCTAACCCATGTTGAGATTAAGTATTTTGATGGGAGAAATTGGGACAGCTCATACAATCAGACGGGCATAGCTTCACTCTCGAAGGTGCAAAATCCGCCAGCTGAAGGGTCAAAGTGATCTCCACCAATATGTCCTGAAATCAGTTTAATTCGAACACAAGATGCTAATGGAAACAATTAGTTGTTTTGGAGGTTGATGCCGTCTGGAATCTACTTCATGATATGTATTAACAGCAATGGAAATTTGTAAACCATCAATCATATGTGTTTGGTTAGAAATGCAAGAATTCAGTGGAAAAATCGGAAATGAGGAAGAATCTTTCCAAGCTATCATGTTTGACGTTCAAAGTTTTAGAGATAGAATGTACAAACGTATAATCGTATTTTATCTGTACAAACGTATAATCGTATTTTATCTTGAATTTGAACATCAAGAACAATTTGGTGTGTTCCACAAGAACAGATGAAACCGTTGAGAGGAAATACAGCTGAGTTAAGCAGTAGCACAGTACGTAGAACCCCCTACAGAACAAAGCAGTAAGAGAGAAGCATGGAAATCTCAAAGCCACCCTTGTTCACTCCATACTTCACGACGACCGAAAACATGTTCTGAACTTCACCGAGTAAGATAAAATGCATTAGCTGCAGGTTTTCGCTGATCTAGTGCCAAACTGGATATCAATAGGAAATTCGGGGTCAAATAGGAAAAGCTTTGATTCTCTCTATGAGACTGCTGCTGTATATTTGACGAGAAATTTGTGAAAGGAAGCTAAGGCATATTTTCATAGTGGAGCCAATACCACAGGATACGAATTGGAAAATCCCATGTTTTACATGCGAACCGTTTCAGAAAAATTCTTTTACATTGCAATAACATAACACCTAAGAAACTTTTATTGGAAGTACTTCCAATGTTCCAGAAGCTTTGGCCAAACAGGGCCTCAAACCGCCCAAATGCTGATAGATAAACAAAAAAGATCTGCACCATTATTTTGAATAGTAAAAATCTACTGCTTACTTCTTCAATAGTGACGCACTGCATTGAGCCATAATCTTTGATGCTCGGGTAATGGAATCAGTCATATAGAAATTTTCTACGGCTGTCCCAAATGGTGTTGAACTCATCTTCTGATTCGAGTCGGGTTTCAATGAAGCTGAAAAGGTTGCTGGCTCTCTCTCATCCGTGCGCAAGAGGTTTGGTGCCACTGTCCTGATCCGGGATCGAATGGCCCCGAGTGAATCATAGGGCAACCTCAACCCTGCAACCTCAGACAGAGCTCGAATAATCTTCCAATCATCCCTAGAATCACCAACTGTGGGAACAGCAGGCAACGTTTGTTGACTGCACCCTTCTGTGTTTTCATACGTCCCTTCTTTCTCGCTAAATGCTGCTGCGGGGAGAATGACATTGGCACGATACACACTCCGGTCGCCATGATGTCCTTGGTAAAGGACAAAGGCATCAGCCGGAACCTTTTCCATGTCCACATCATCAGCGCCCAACAAATACACAAATTTGGCAGATTCAATGCTTTTTTTCAGATTCAGGCACAAGTCCAAGGTCAAGTGCTGCAGCTTGGGCAGCATTGAGAAGCAAGACGTTGAATCCATTCCAATCGGGTCTGACAACATTGGCATTTTTTGAAATTGTTTCAAGAGCAGAGAAAATTGCGTCCCTGTCCTTCCTCTCAAAAATACTAGCACCAACAATGATGGCGGGGTTTTTGGCATTCATGAGGGCTGAGCAAAAAGGGTGGCGACCCTCAGCAATTTCACCAAGTGTTTGAGGGTCTGTGCCAAGATGCTGGTGATCGTAGTTGAAATCAGCTGCAGGGCCAATGTAACCGACCTTAGCGTGGGTTGCACGGACTGTCTTTCGGATTCTGGCATTTACCATGGCAGCTTCAACCCTTGGCTGGCAATATTGTTATAGAAAACATTAGCCTTCAAAATCCAGAATATGATTTGAACAAATGAAATTTATCAGCAGAGCCGCAAAAAACTCACTACTTACCCACCCCATTCACAATCCCTACACAAAAAGTTATAGATGTCACATGTTACTCAACAATTGAAGTAATTACAAATTGGAGTTTTTTCTATAAGGCAATTTTATCGAGGGTGCAACCCAAATACCAAGAGCATATACAGTAGAGAGCCCAAGTGATTATAAATTAGGGTTTTGTAATGGACATTTTGGAAAAAAAATGGAACAATTGTGAAATAGAGATATAGAAAAAAGGCGGGCACGGGGGTGCGGACATTTAATTCCATATCAAAGAAAACATTTACAACCTCACATGAATGCTAAACAACTGGATGCCAATAATTTGCAGATTGTAACAGTAACATAAAAGCATTTCTATTAACCATGTGCCCAGAAGTCATAGAATCACTGCCAGAAAATTACCTGGGTACCAACCAACAGGAAAACATCTGCTTTTTCAAGACCAGCAATGGTACTATTCATTATATATTCTGATCGCAGATCAGCATCAGGGTTCATGCCATTTCCTTCACACCATATATTGTTTGACCCCAATCTGTTTAAGAAATCTTTTAGTGCCATCATGGATTCTGCATCAGACAGCTTACCAGCAATCCCAACAATTTCCTCCCCCTTAACTTGATGCAATACCTCAGCAACCACAGCAAGAGCATCACGCCAGCTAACAGCCTTAAAACGCCCATCAGCACCACGAATCATAGGGTCATTTAGCCTCTGCCTCTTCAAACCATCATAAAAAAAACGAGTCTTATCTGATATCCACTCTTCATTAATGTCCTGCAACAAGTAAGAGTAGATGGCTCAATAGGTAAACTAATACATAGAAGATAGTCAAGTAACATTCCTTTTTTGCTGACCAGAAGTTCCAAAAGTTTATACTTGTATACCTATAAGTCTAAGATTGTCCTACAAAGGACAAGACGGGAACCAAAATTCTCCACTCTATTTAAATGAAATGCAAAAGATAAAATGAATTATGCATATTAAAGTTTTTTTTTTTTCCTTTACAAAAAATCGAGGTCAAATACAAAGTCAGCTTCATTAACTCTTCAAGTTCCACAGTTGACGTAGGAATCAAACCATTAAACGGTTGAGTCAAATCTATATATATATATAGAGAGAGAGAGAGAGAGAGAGAGCGAGCGAGCATGATTGAGCGTGGCCTTAAAGCACCACTGATCCAAGCCAGTAACTGAAGAAATGATATTTACAAGGAAGAAGCCATGGAAGTGAGATAAGATTGGTTCATTTGTTCCAAAGTTTGATCAGGTGCTCAATTTAATCAAACTGCTATGGTATACGATAGCTGATTAGCACCTGCAAATCTACTTATCTAGGCATCTTTTTATTTTTATCAGTGCTTGTCTGTGCCTTTGACTGCACAGCTCAAATTCACAGAAAAAAGAGGGACAATGATGCTCTAGCAAACACAAACAAGTGACAGTCAAGCAGAAATATAACCTACAATGTCGCTTAAACTCTACCTCATTTAACCGGGGAAGGATGCGAATGACCTCTGCACCTCTGCTATCAATTCGGATGTTGGAACCAACTGCATCAGTAACATCAATGCTTTCTGTTCCCTTTAACTCCCAGTTTCGGGCTTTAAATGCAAATGGTTTTGACGTAAGGGCTCCAACAGGACAAATATCTATTACATTTCCAGAAAGTTCACTTGTCATAAGCTTTTCAACATAGGTCCCAATTTCCTCTCCACTGCCACGGCCTAACATGCCAAGATCCTGAACCCCAGCAACCTCTGTTGCAAATCTCACACACCTGTTGGACCAAAAAATTGTCAGCATCACAAGCTTATTTAGGCTCACAGGGGCCAGGGCTACAACTAAAATGCATAAATCTTGTTTCTAAAACAAAAAAATTAAGGCATTTGATATCTAGTTTATGTTAGATAAAATATTATACATTAATGTGCTACATTACAAAGTGTCAAAACCCAAAATATTCCTGCCAAAGAGATAGACATAGCAGTGATCACCCAGTTGTAAAGCTGTTAAAGCAATTAAATTGACCTGCCACCTAGTCTATTCACAAATAAGATAGATCAAAATTATTTCAGCACATCAAAAAGCTGTAATTGATCTGCATCTCTGTAGGACTCTTTGATTACATTAAAGCATGAGACCCAAAGTCGATTCCCTCAATACAAAATGCACCACAAGAGAAACGCAAAAGGATTGCTATCAGAACCTAGGAAGATGATCACAGCACGTCAAAAAGCTGAAGTGGTAAGACTAACACAAGGCCCAAATTATCGATGACTTTCCAAAGAATTGGAGAACATGCATTAAAGTTATAAAAATTCCCATAAATTTAATACTGCCTTACATTGTAGAATTCTAATTACAAATTATTGTTATTTTTATTGGCACCGGGTGTTCGGGAACAGCATCCCAACTAATGCTGAGGGTGCACAAGCCCTCGGCAAGGAGTTTCCCACAAGTGCACCTCGGGTAATTCAAGGGGAAGTCCGATGGTCCCTAGGAATTGTTTGCAACCAAGAGGGTTCAAACCTTAACCCTGGAGGGAGCATACCACCAAGACCAAGGCCTTTATCACTTGAGCCAACCCCTAGGGGTTTCTAATTACAAATTATTCTAATTAAAAGAATTATTATTTTTTTGATAAGTAAGAAAGAATTTTATTCATCGAATGAAATAGGCGCAGCCCATGCATACAGGAAGTATACAAAAGAAAACAGCTAATTACATTCTATAAAGAAGGAAACAAAAACAGAAAATCATGCATAGTTTAAGTAAATTAATAACTTATTTTGTTAATAAAGTTCAAGTACATAAAAGTTTTGTTAAGAAAGCTCTACTATGAACACATTATAGCTTAAACACTGAAACTTATAAATGTAGTTCTAATAGAAAGGCCAACACTGAAAACCTATCATGCATTTTCCTTGAAGTTAGCGACCCCTGACAGAAAACCTTTTGATAAGTAATAAGGCTTAATTAAAAGAAACAATCCAAGTACACATAAAGTATACAAGAAGCACACCAATTTACGAGAGAACAATACAAGAAAATCGTGAAAACTAAGCTCATTAAAATCAGAATACTCGAACAAAAAATTGAAATATCTTGTAGACCTTGAGATGGGCTTCTCATCACTAGAAATCCCTAGAAGCTAGGAAAGGTTCCCGCAACTCTTACTTCAAGTATACTCTCTCAGCAGACTTATAAAAAAAAAATACTACTGAAAAAAAGACTATGAAAGCTGTCCAAAGGAAGAGAGTTTTGAACTCATCCTGTATCTGTTCAAGATCCTCAAAATTTCTAGCAATCATTTTCCTCCAAATAATACCCTCTCTTACAATCCCCATCTGTAAGACATTCCAAAGCCACAACTATTCGTCAAACTACAAACATTCCTCACCCAAGCAATACACAAGATGCCCTTAGAAATATTATTGTGGAAGTAGTTCAAGAGGCACAAACTCTTCTTCATCTAACTCTACCACTCCAAATCCATAAAGTACCCTGACAATCCAACTCACTCACATTAATAGTGTCGCTCCAAGGAAAACAAGTATTTGGGATCATTTTCTTACTCTCTCTCTCTCTCTCTCTCTCTCTCTGAATTCTATGAATGGAATAAAAGATTTGAAAACTGAAATGATCATCTGTATGGTAAAAGTATAAGAGATCCCTGATTCTGACCTTGTACACTGAATGCACCGAGTCATCACAGTCTTCACTAGAGGACCAAGATTCTTATCCACAACCGATCTCTTCATTTCTGTGAACCGACCGCGATCAGATCCAAATGCCATAGACTGATCCTGAAGATCACATTCTCCACCCTGATCACAGATCGGACAGTCCAACGGATGGTTCATTAGCAAAAATTCCATCACTCCTTCTCGAGCCTTCTTTGCCACTGGCGTATCAGTCTTAATTTTCATCCCTAAAACCAAAGTCTCAGATGAATCAGAGCATCATTCAAAGAAAAGAGTTATTCAGCACTTATCACAAACCTAGAATCAAAATGGATCAAACAGTATGAATGCTGTCATCCCCAAAATCCAATTATCATAGTTTATAAGAACAGAAAATAAAATGACTCACATTATGGAACATCAAACCCAAACAATAATCCTCAAACAGAAGAGAGACATATAGAAAAGAGATCGAAACGAAACAAACTACGCAGTAGCATTGATTAAATTACATTAAAAATCTCAATAACTCATTAATCATAAACATCCCCAAAATCCAATTATCATAGTTTATAAGAACAGCAAATAAAATGACTCACATTATGGACCATCAAACCCAAACAATAATCCTCAAACAGAAGAGAGACATATAGAAAAGAGATCGAAACGAAACAAACTACGCAGTAGCATTGATTAAATTACATTAAAAATCTCAATAACTCATTAATCATAAACTTATTAATTGGATAAAATAGCACGTCTAAAGGTAAATCGACAAAAGAAATGAAAACAATCATTCTTTTTCCAAAATGAAACAAAATCTAAAGATAAGATCACAACCAAGGTCAAACACACTAAACCCATCAATCCCCAAAGCCAAAAAAAAAACGATACAAAACAGAGAATTAGAAGGAAAGACTGACCGGGAAGAGCGGGCATGGCGCAGGAGGCAACGGGCTTGGGGGACTTCTCGACCTCGACGAGACACATGCGGCAGTTCCCGGCGATGGAGAGGCGGCTGTGGTAGCAGAAGCGAGGTATGTCCACGCCGGCCACCTCACAGGCCTGGAGAACGGTCATGCCCTTGGGGATTTTTACCGGGTACCCATCCACGAACACCTCGATGGCATCATCAGGGTTCGGGAAGTGGATTCGAGCCCCGCCGACAGGGGTCCTTGGTGGCGGAGGGAGATCCGGCGTCGATTCGGCCTGAGCTGGGGCAGTCGAGGCTTCCGGAGTGTGGAGCTCCGGCGTGGAAACAATAGGCCGGACCTGGAAGAGAAGATTCCAGGAGAGTTTTGAGGCGGTAGGTCTAATGACCCTCGAAGCTAGCATGCCCAACCCCATGTCTGTGAGATCCCTCTGATTATTAGGTATGTAATCAGTATGTGTGAGCTTGAGCTGCTGAATGGATGGTTGAAGAAATGCCAATGCTGATGCTATGCTAAAATGCTAGGCGTGGAAGCAGCGCATCTTGGCACAAAATGACCTCATACCGATCTCGGGTTAACCGACTCCACTGTTTGTATAACTGGGCTTTGGTATTGCAAGCCTGGTCCAAATTACCGACTTCAGGCCCATTAAGGCCCAGTTCATTTTTAAGATTAGATAACGTGGAAGGCTTCTATATTTATTAGTTTGTTAATAAATGAGGTCACAAATCGATTATTTTTCAATACCAATTGGAGGTCTCAATGGGGGTGAAGAGATTGTAACATCCGGGAGAATGAAAGCTTCTAGTTATAACCAAGCAGGAAAACCTTGCCGCAGTAACAACCTTCCAAACTAGCTTCTTGCAAGTTAGATATTGTGCTGAATTCTTGTTTGTTTTGATGAAGAAGCTTTGGTTGAAGAAATTTTTTATTCATCCACCGTGATGCTAATAAATTTGAGTTTGATCAGAGCTCATCTGATTTGTATTGTACTCAGTGGGTCAATTGATATGGCTTAGTCAATGGCCCAAAACAAAACTTTTTTTTTTTTTAGGTAAGAGTTCTTAAGATAGTTTTAACTACTTTCAATTTAATTAGTTTTTCTAAAGAAGAAATGCGTTTGTTTATTCTAGATATTTTGTCTTTCCCAATTACATTAGTTGATGTGAAACATTTTAAGCTATGCGTGCGTGCGTGCATTCATTCATTCAAAACCTTGCTTTCAGAATTCAGTTCTCTATATATTCGGTACATTAAAAACAGTAAAAGTTTGGCACCTGATTGAGAGGACCAGTCTTTTCCTATTAAGCAACTCCTCCATTCACTATTCCTAGGGCAAAAAGAATGCCATTTAAATACTGAAAGTATCTAAAATCTATAACGAACCAATCAATGGATCAAATCCTGTACTTTACCATCATATTTTCAACACTTTACTCATGAATGTTCCAAAGAGTTACCCAATTTAAACCGCATTAATCTCGCTTTAAGGCCTTCGTTAGGACTGCTCTCGTAGTCACTATGGCAAGATACGCCAAGACCGTGACAGATATTCCGGCAACCAAAACAATATGGTCATAAGCAGCATCCTGGACTGTGTACACACGCAACCTGATCGCATTCCAATTGCTCTCAGTCCAAACAGGGTCCAACATCCCCATTGGGTCAGAGGAATTTGGGGGCAACACAGTCCAAGTACCAGATTCAAACTTTAACCGTGTTGAATATGCTGGAACGTACCTGTAATGATCAACCATATGCCTTAAAACTTTGAGAAAATAACTCTTTCATGGTCCCTAAAAAGAAATTATGGTTAAACATGGAGTTATATTACAAGTCATTTGTAAATTCATCATATGGCTATAAAATGGTTAGCTTCAATTAGAACATGCTGCCCATTTCACTGGCATTGAGTATGGTAGCACAACCCTTACATTCCCCCTTACATGTGTGTGTAGATCCAGAAGTTCATACATACATGGCTAAGTATCGATGATGTTTATCTAGAGATAGAAAAGCTCAGTTTGATATGCCCAACCCTATAAATCTACCATTAATCATCCAAGTTCAAGCTCAGGGTATATAAGTCTCAAAATAAGTTCAGTTCGCTCAAACTCATTAGTGTTTTACATGCAAAGCTTGATACAGCGCAATTCATTGAATTCGACTAGACTTGTCTCTTTGGTTAAAAGGAGAAAAAATTAATAGAACCTTAAACTAAGCATGTGCTGGATCGAACGTGGGTTACATATATTAATTTAACACTTGACTAAGTTCATGACAACCATAAACACAAAGTTAATCTTACTGAGCAAAGCTCTAAGACGTTCATGAATAGCTTGGCTAGTTTGTAGCTCTCAAATCAAGCAACCTGCCAAGGTCAATGATCCTATAGGGATGAGGTTCATAAATATATAATTGTGGCAGAAATGGGAGTAAATTCTTATAAAACGACTCAAAGTCAAGGCAGTACCCTATAAGGAGTAGATGAGTATTTAAAACCACAAAAAACTGTGCCACCACTACCCCGAGTTTAATTGGGCCTGCTTGTGCAGGTTCTGCACCTTTGTTAATATTAATGGGCAAGTGAAATACCTGGTTGTGGAGATAACACAGACTCCCTTGCCATCTGTTTCTTCCCTAACACAAACTGCACCTTTGTTGCGGCAACCTTGTGAACAAGAAGAGCTAGCATTCTCACTGGGAATAGATGTTCTGTCAGCCAGAAAATTCCACAAGAATCTAGACATATCATCTACATATCCAGGATGCGTGGAGGAAGGTTCATCGAGGATAACACCAGAATAATGGCTTGGGCAGGTAGAGGTGGGTGATATATAGTCCTTCACCAGCTCACAAGAAAGACCCGGATCGCAGTCCAATAGACAACCCATAAGTTCTTCAACTAGTGAGACATTCACACTGATAGCAGCTAGAGCTGAACCGCTTGCATTTTTATTGTCACTAGCAAGTATGTAAAGGGTGCGAGCAACAAGGGAAGCAGCAGCCACTATAGCTGAAGAGTTTATATTTGCTGCACCAAAAACATGAATAAGAAAAGATAGAGACCTGGTATAACTATCTGACACAGAATAATTTTTTTTTTTTACAAGTACACAGGATAATTTAACTAAAGATGAGAGAAGCGTCCAAGAATAAAAACCCACTCACATATATTATCAAGGTGGCTATGGTAGAATTTGTTGCTGAAAACACTATCAAAATCTTCCAATACAAGCCCGGAAGTGAGAGAATTCTGCAAACCATTAGAGTTCTTTAAACCAACTATTTGCCAAAACTTCTTCAACTACTGCCTAGAAACATTAGAAAAGCTAAAAGGCATCCTCTAATACTTCTAATTGGTGATGAGAAACAAATAATTTTTAAACAGAGGAAAAATAAGTAAAATCTGTTGATCTCCAGACACAACTAATAAAAGATATGCTAAGATAAAAGAGAACAATTTTTTTTTTTTTATAAGTAAGAATCTTTATTGAATAGAATGAAATTAGGCAATACCCAAGTATACAGGAAGTATACAAAGTGAGACACCTAATTACATTCTAGTAAGCTGGAAAGAAGATAAAAACTCATGAACATTCCCACCACCCTTCAGTACAATAGCAGAAAACCACTGTAAAAGAGAGTACAAATGAATTCCAAATTTCCCCCACTGCACGCTTCTTGTTGTTAAAACACCTATCATTCCTTTCCGTCCATAAACACCGCATTAAGCACAAAGGTATCATCCGCCACACTGCTGCCAGTTGAGAGCTATTGTGACGCCTATTCTAACATGCTAGTAGATCCACCACACTCTTAGGCATTACCCAACTCAGCCCAGCTGTACTAAGGATGCCAGCCCATAACTCACCAGCCACCTCACAATGTAAAAGCAAATGATCTATCGATTCTCCATTCCTTTTACACATGTAGCACCACTCCATAACAACCATACCGCACTTCCTTAGATTATCAACCGTCAAAATCTTCCCAAGTGCAGCTGTCCAAGTAAAAAAGGCAACTTTAGATGGCACAAAAACCTTCCAGATGCTCTTCCACAGAAAGAATGTGGGCTGTTGGATTGTCAAGACCTTGTAAAAAGATTTAAAAGCGAACTTTTTTCTTCCCGTGTGAATCCACAACGATACTCCCATTTCCTCCTAACTTCGTTGAATACAAACAGCTATAAAATCTGTCAGCTCTTCAAGTTCCCAATCTTGAGCATTTCTAGTGAAAGTGACATTCCAAATTACAGTTCCATTTAGGGCTGTAACGAGTCGAGCCGAGCCAAGCCAGTCTTTGGTTTGAAGAGCTCGGCTCGACTCAAAATACTCGAGCTCGCCCGAGCTCGAAGATTTTTTTTATTCTTTGTTCGAGCTCGACTCGATAAGCTAAACTCTCAACTTGAGCTCGAATTGTTTATTTTTTTATTTTTTGAATAAGATTTAATAATTAATAAATTAAATAAATAAAAAATCTAGTATTGAATTTATATAACTAACAAGTAGAACCTCTATTAAGTATAAAATAAAATTTTAAAAAATTTATAAATATTATATCTAACTAGTTGATATTTATCCAAAATAACAATATATTATATGCCTACATATATTATTAATATACACTTAATATGATTGCATATATCTATTTCATATATGGTTCCCACATACTAGTATATGAAATTATTAAATTTTATCAACTAATTATTATACAAATTATAAAATATACCTATGAAGTATATTCACTATATAGACATAAGTAATTAGATTGCATATTATATATTTAATTATTATTTTTTTAATAGGTAAAAAGAAGTTTTATTGATCCATATAGATAGGCATATTATATATTTAATTATAAAAGTGGTATGTTTATTTTATTAGCTAACACATATATATGTATATATGTATACCCCTGGGTATTTGGGCCCTGCCCTTTTTCTGATCTAATATATTTCTTCTTACTTATAAAAACAAAACATATATATACTTATCAAAAAATAAAATAAAAACATATATATGTATATATACATAGGTGTATGTATATATTTATCAATATATGAATGAGTTTTAATCAAGTCGAGCTAACGAGTCGACTCAAGCATAAACGAGCAGTCCTTAACGAGCCTTAACCGAGTCTCGAGTTTTGTCGGGTATGTGTCATTTACAAATTGAGCGGGTATTTATTTTCACGAACGAGCTTTTTTTTTCATGAGTCGAGTTCGATTCGAGTTTAACCGAGCGAGTACCGAGCGGGCTATCAAACAGACTGGTTTATTTATAGCCCTAGTCCCATTTGCACGACACAACACTTCTGAAACTGCAGCTTGTTGGTTTCCAGCCAAGTTGAAGACAACCAAAAAAACAGTGTAAAGAGGGCTCTCTCCACTCCATACATCGAACTAAAAGCGGGTTCTTGCTCCATCACCCACCTCAAACTTAAAATATTTTTCAAACATGTTCCACCCCTTTCTAATAAATTTACATAGGCTTACTCCATAAGACCCCCTACCCTCCTTAGAACACCATCTCCCCCATGCACTACCATACTTTCAATCAATAATCTCTCTCCACAACGGGTTACCTTCCATTTGGTACCTCCACAACCACTTTCCTAATAATACCTTATTAAAAACGCACAAATTCACACCCCTAAACCACCATTTGCAATCAAACAGCTCACCCTTTGCTAACTCACAAGATGAAATTTTATTTCCTCCCCCATGCCACCCCACAAGAAAGCTCTAAACAATTTTTCAATCCGATTTGCCACACCCACTGGTAATGGGAAAAGAGAGAGATAGTAAGTGGAAAGATTGGAAATTGTGATTTTTTTTTTTATAAGGGTTAATCTCCCCCCTTTTGATAGATATAATTGCTTCCAACCCGATAATCTTTTCTCCCACACCATCTCAAATACTCTTTGCTTTGAATGACACCCCCAAGGGAAGCCCAAAGATATTTCATAGGAAGAGGGGCAATTTTACAGCCCAACAACTCCGCTAGAGAGGCAATATTCCTCACTTCCCCCACCAGCACCAACTCCGACTATTCCAAGTTCACCTTGAGTCCCGAAACAGCTTCAAAGCACAACAAAACAGCCCTTAGAACTTGAATTTGGCCACTAACAGCATCACAAAAAATGAGCATACCATCCGCAAATAATAAGTGAGAAATGGAACTGACACCATTACTATTGTTGCCCACCAAAAAACTAGCAAAATCCCCCCTTACTGCAGCCTCCACCATGCGACTCAATGCCTCCATTACAATAAGAAAAAGAAAAGGGCACAGCGAGTCCCCTTGTCTCAAACCCTCAAAGTTTGAAAAAATCCACTTGATTTTCCATTGACTAAAACTAAAAACCGAGCGGTCGAAACACAATGTTTAACCCATTCACACCACCTATCCCCAAAGCCATATCTTCTAAGCATATAAAAAAGAAAGTCCCAACAAACATGGTCATAAGCTTTCTCTTAACCGGCTGTCCAAACACTCATGTGCTAGCAAAACTATGTCCAAAATTTGCCGGCCCCAAACAAGAGCATTTTGAGGTTTGGAAATGAGTTTTTCCATCACCAAACTCATACAGTTAGCTAACACCTTTGATATGATTTTATAGATCCCCCCTACCAAACTAATAGGCCGGAAGTCTTTCAATTCATAGGCACTACCTATCTTCAGGATAAGAGTAATGAAAGTAGCGTATAGTGACTTCTCAAACTTATGACTAGAATGAAAATCATGGAAAATCTGCATCACTTCCTCCTTCACTATATCCCAACACTCTTGAAAGAAAGCCATAGAAAAACCAGCCGGGCCCAAGGCTTTATCTTTGCACATACCTCTCACCACTAGATGCACCTCCTCTTCATCAAGCAGCCTCTCCAACCAACTTGCTACACCTTAATCCAGCTGGTCAAAAATTAAACCATCAAGTTTGGGGCGCCATTCTACTTTTTCAGCAAGGAGATCTTCATAATACTGCACTATGTGATCTTGGATCTCTTCAGGAGAACGTAACACATTCGAGCCGGAATGGAGGACTTCAATAGCGCTATTGCGCCTATATGAATTAGCCACCTTGTGAAAGAACTTAGTACATATATCCCCCTCCTTCAACCAAAGCGCCCTTGATTTTTGCCTCCAAGATATTTCTTCCATCAACAAAACTTTCTCAATTTCGGTCACAACCACATTCTTTCTTAACAAAGACTCCTCATTATCTTCCCCTTCCTCCAATGCATGCAACTCATCCCAAAGACTACTTTTCTGCACTTCCGTATGTCTAAATACTTCTTCATTCCACTTCTTTAGATCGAACTTAAGGGCTTTAAGTTTACCCACCACTGTAAAGCTAGGGGTACCATCAAAGGAATATCAGCCCACCAAGCCCTTACAAACCCTTCAACTTCCAGCCACATATTCTCAAATTTGAAAGAACGCCTACCCCCATGAATGCCACTACAATCAAGCAAAATTGGGAAATGATCGGAACACACACGTGGCAACCTTTTCTGACATAGATCCGGAAAGTGTGTCTCCCCAGAAGAACAAACTAGAAATTTATCCAACCTTGACCACCCTCAACTGTTGGACCAAGTATAGGCCCCCCTACCAAAGGAAGATCCATGAGATTCAAATCAAATATCAGCTCCGAGAAGTCTTCCATAGCTCTTATCGACATAGATGCCCCCGCCCTCTCACTAGGGAACCGAACAATGTTAAAATCCCCACATAGAACTCAAGGTAAATCCCATAAGGAATACAGACCCGCCAATTCCTCCCACAAAAAACTTCTATCTCTATCCACATTGGGCCCATACACACCAGCAAAAGCCCACCTGCACCCATCCTCAATATTACAGCCACTGAAAAATACCCGATACAATCCTCTACCAACTCCACTGCTCTCTTATTCCACATCACAAACACACCTCCCAAAGCCCCCAACGAAGAATAACACCACCCCACAAAGGAGCAACCCCACAAACTACGAATTATATTTCTATCAATACAACTCAACTTAGTCTCTTGAAGGCAAACAATGACAATTTTCCAGTTGCAGAGAAGGATCTAATGCGAAGACGTTTATTCACGTCATTGATCCCCCTTACATTCCAAGAAAGGATTTTAGGCTTCATTAGAAGATCATGCCCCCCTTCAACCTCTCCCTCCCCACACTTCCCTCCTTGTTATCGTAATTAATAGAACTTTTTAAAACGTTTCAACTCCGTGCCTTGTTTCACTGCTGATTCCAGGGCTGTAGATCTCCCAGCCTCTATTGCAATAAGAAGGGCCTTAAACTGGTCTTCAAACCCAGCACATGATATCCCCACACACTCTTGAACTTCCTCCACCTTTTCTAACACCCAATCCGATGTTAATCTAAAAGCTGGCTTAGGAGAGATAGTAGATAACGAGATGGGACTACCCATTTGATTAGCCAATACCGCCAATTCCAGTCCTTCAGTTTCTTTATATCCAGGAAGCCTTCTAAGTTAAAGGGTTCTTTATATCCAGGAAAGGAGGCTCCCTTAGAAATGAGGCTTCACAAGTAGGACATGAACTGTCATCAAACTGGCTAGTATTTAGTTACATACAACAAAGAAACATGGATGGCAAGGTTCTGAACACAATATGCAATTCAATATTGGAACATCTACATGGCCATTACAGGGTAAATTGGTATTGTCTGACCCGTTGATATATAAATTATTCCAAGAAACTATTATTAAAGTAAAAACGGAACCAGTTTGTGAGTGGAAAAATGAACAGTCTCACTCCTTCAATTTGATATGATACAAGGCCTTTGTTTTCAACAAAAATCAGACACTTCATATCATAGGTGACTGTATTCCCCATGCGAGAAAAAAAAAAAGAACAATAAAGATGTAGATGGAAAAAAGAAAAACAAATATTTCAAGGGTACCGTCCAAAACCTTTCTCAGGAATGCCATCAACGACGAAGGAGGTATCCCAGGATTTGAAGCATTTGCTGGTGAGACGATTATGTGTTCAGATTTCATTGAATCTTGAGCATGCTTTAGGGCCTTCAATGTCTCATTTGTGGCAGATGAAACCTACAACAACAATATTAATGTGTAGGATATATAGGCAGCTGACTACAATGATGAATTTGGAATAAAAGAAATCATGGAACTTGTAAATACATATGCATCTGATGTCTAATATGCAGCGGAAGAGGTAATACTGTCAGATTTTTTTTTTTTTTTATAAGTGAACAATTCCATATCAGTACAAACTGACAAAGTTTTTGTGAGACATAAATTATGAGCTCCTTAAATATACCCTAATCAAAATAGGGCAACAAAATTGACATGCAACCCAGATTGGTGGGCTCGGGGAAGCTTTCATACGTTTAGAGACAGAAAGAAAGCAATAAATTGTTAGGACTTAAAAGAGATTTTTTTTTAAAAAAAAGTTAGCTCTGATTATGAACTAATGTTAACGCAAGTCAAGTCAATGTCTTTCACAGTGGCCAGTGCCACTTAAAACGATTATCACTTTAAGTTGATCTTTGAATATAAGGACCAGAATCTAGGAGAAACCCAATTGACTTCTAAAAGTTTTCTCCTAATCAACATTAATAAAATAAAGGGAAAGTCAAGCTATTGCAAGTGTATTCAACTTTTCTTTTCTGTTTTCTCTTTTTTTTTTTTTTTTTTTGAAAAATTGCTGACCTACAAAAAGTATTTATTTTCCTTTCCTCCCTCCCCAACCCCCCCCCCCCAAAAAAAAAGAAAAAGAAGAGAGAGAGAGAGAGAGAGAGAGCAGCCACTTGATGCAGAGCGAGCAGCCACTTGATGAAAAAATGCCAGAGTAGGACAAATATCCAGATCTCTCCATCCAGAACCCCACTCTAATGGGACCAAAAATGAGCTGTGGCCTTCTAAAGAGTGCAATATGATTTTATTGCTTTTAACCTTCACTGAAAAATTCTACCAATAATTCTCATTAAGTGGAAAATTGATGTCAAGACAACTTACTGTGAGATGAAATTGAGGAATAGACTTATATTCATCAACTAGAGGGTTTCATGGTATAAGCAGAAAGTGGCACAAGCGGCATGCTAATTTCATGCTCAGATATGATTATTCTAGCAGTGACTATGACAACACAGGAAGCTTTCAGATGGTTTTTTGGCGTGCGTATGACTGGTAAGATACATAAATGAAACACAATAAGAAATTTGAGAATCCAAATGCAAGATGCTTGGGGGAAATTGCAATAATCATGTAGATGAATAGTCACTATCACAATAATCTCACAGATAATTGAGAATAGGTTCTCACCTCTGCAGTATGAGTATAAAACCTTTTAACCCCTTGATTGAAGCCTTTCCCAACAGATCCAATTTCTATGGCCTGTGCAATATAGTCCAATGAGCCAAAAGTTAGCTTGATAAATTTATCTGTAGATTAGAACAAGTAATCCAGATAAGTAACAAGTCAGCCATTATCCTTTTTTTACTTAAAACTACAATATCCACAGCAGGAAACTTCTTCCGTCTCCCACTCTTTTTGGGGTTCATTTTGTATTATTTATGTTTTTTTAAGCTGAATACATGATAAAGATCATTTAAGGGAAAAACAAAACCGAACACATAAGAGTTGTTCCATTTCTGATTTCCCTCTTATTTTACAAATTAAACATGTTTGGTTATGTTTATGGTTTAAAATAGTAAAGTTAAGCAGTGTTTGTGTTTTTAGTGTTCCAGAAACCAGACATACGGATTGTATTTGTTCTGTTCAAGTTCTGTAGAAATTATTATCTCTCAATCTATAGTGTTCTTTATAGGCCAAAAATCTTTCTTTGGTTTTTGTTTTTTGTTTTCTGGGTGGGGTGAGAGAGAGAGAGAGAGCATATGGAGGTCTGATTAGTTCTAAGAACAGATGACCAAGGGAGAAATACAACAGGATGCAGCTAGAGTTGGGGAGGAAAGATGAGGTGTTATGTGACTAGCGTATTCCTTTCACCTTTTCCAAGGCAGGAGCAACAATGCATTTATGTTCTCCTTCAACTTAATGATGACCACCATAGAATCATCTTAAGAAGCTAGAATTTTAAGTTTCTTCCCATGCTTTGATAAGTGAAAATTTCATTAAATAACACCTGAGGGGGAAAAAAAGAAGGGGAGCCATTTCCAATTAGACAAAATAGATCCCCCAAGCACAAACACTGGTTCCAATACTAAAATGTCTAAAAGATATGAAAGAGCAAAAGAAGATGCAACAGATGAGGCTAAACCATACAGAGACATCACAAGAAAACAAGATTAAAATTACACACTCTCGCATGGCGATTTCTTTCCCTTTGTTTCCTTTGAAGCCTGAGTATTCGAACAGTAGAGAGTTGTTTTCGATGGTCAAGAAAAACTGTGGACAATGTGTTTGCCTACAAATATTAAAAAACAATTTTTTGTTCCAAAAGATCAAATAGGAATTAGGCCCTAGGCCCATTTGGAGAACCTCAGTAAGTAGGTTTCTCTTTTCTGAATATTATCGTGGGTTTTTATGATATCTACACAGATTTTTATAAATCAAAGATGTTGAAAACATAAACAGCATCAAGAAGATAAGGACTAGAGAACAAGAAAAACTCTTTCTTGAGTCTATTGGAAGAGCAACAAAAGAAGAAGGGGGAAAAGGTCTATTAGAACCCTACTACAATTAGTCTTAACCCTTTTTTAAGTAAGTCAAAATTATTAAATTAACGCACAAAGAGGCACAACCAAGCATTTTTTTTATAAGTAGACACAACCAAGTATATAAGAAGTATAGAGGTGAAAGCACCCAATTAGAGAAAATATAAAGAACAAAAATTTTCCTAGCCCTTAAATTAATACTTGTAATACCCCGAATTAAGTATAGGACAGTAGTGAATGGGATTCCACATTACTTTGGAGGGAGAAATTGTTGGTATTTATAAAGATTCCAAGGGACTCCAATTGTGACCTTGAGATGATCTATCCAATAATTATCTTTCACCTTTTGTTGAGCTTATTCTTACAAAATTATTAGGAATAGTAGCCAATTTAGCCATGATATTTTTCCTCTTCCACAATGCTAAAATTAAACTAAATGAAACAAATAAGCACGTTAAAGTATATAAATACACCACTTTATCATTCAATAATAGTGTCTCAATATGTGAGGGAGAGAAAATTATGCTTGTGAGATATAGAAAAGAACTCCCAGGATTAAATTATAAGACCTCAACTTTACCAAGAGAAGAATAATACCATCTCAATTAATGAGTTATTTAGGCCACTAACAGCATCAGACTGCAGATCAAGTTCGTATAGAAATCTCCTGCTACCAAGGTAACCCCAGGACTCTCCAGTGAAAAATATAAAAACAAGCTGAATCAGAATTAAGCAACTGTCAGCAAACAAAGCACTTTTTGAGGCATGCCAGCAGTAAAACAAATCAGAGACAAGTATACTGAAGATATAAGAAAACATATATAAATATAAAAGAATGGAACTGACTAGTTTGATACAATGAAAGTTAGGGAGAAAATCATGCTTAACAAATCGATCAATCAAGTTTTAGCTACAATATAACTCGAAATGTGTTCCAGGTATAGAGCATTTGACCACAGGCATATGTTAATTCCAACAAACAATTTCCAGAACAGGATAAAAAATAGCTAGGAGAAGATCACGAGTCATAATACCGTGAAGTCCTTGACTATTTAAAGTTTACAAAAAAGTTAATACACGACAATTTTAACATTTAATTAGACTCTTGTTTCTAATCACAATGTCTCTGTTAGTTTTTTTATCATTGCTACAGCATAATAGAAATTGAAAAAATTATACACCAAAGTCATTGTTTCTCAATCAATCCTTTTTTTTTTTATAAGTAAATGATTATAATATATATAGAATAGGCATAGCCCAGGTACACCCAAAGTATACAAGAGATTACACCTAGTTAGCTAGGAGAAATAGAGAAGAGAAAGTCATGAAAATCAAGGCCATTAAAGTCTACAGATCTGGCCCAAGAAAATAAAGTGTTAACAACAAGCAATCTAATCCCCTCCAAGGAGAGTTCCCGATCTTCAAATATCCGGTCATTTCGTTCCTGCCAAATGCACCAAAGAATACATATAGGAATCATTTTCCATACAGCTGAGATTTGTGGAAGACCACCAAGGTTTAACCAGCATGCCAAAAGTTCCACTACTGTTGCAAGCATAACCCATGCCAGCTCTAACCGCCTGAAAATTTCTACCCATAACGCTCTAGCAATCTCGCAGTGTAGTAGAAGATGATCCACAGTCTCACTACTTTGTTTGCACATACAACACCATTTTACCACTATCATCCCTCGTTTCCGCAAATTATCCATCATTAAAATCTTCCCCAAAGACGCAGTCCATGCAAAAAATGCCGCCCTAGGAGGAGCCTTATTTCTCCATATTTTTTTCCATGGGAAATGAATATTCTGTGGTAATGTGAGGGCTTTATAGAAAGAACAAACAGAAAATATACCTTTTTTGACAGGTGTCTACCATAAGGAATCAACTCCTTGGTTACTCGATCTCATGGAGTGTAAAAGTTGGAAGAATTCAACAAAAGTATTGATTTCCCAATCATGGGCCTCCCTAATGAAGTTTACATTCCACTGTATTGAATCTCCATCTATCGCCATAATGTCTACCAAAGATGCTTCCTTTTCACAAGCAAGTAAAAACAATGTGAGAAATGAATCTTTGAGAGCCCTATCTCCACACCAAGTATCATACCAAAATTGGGTTCTAGACCCATCTCCAAACACTATTCTAGTATGACGAGCAAACACTTCCCACCCTCGTCTAATGTGCTTCCATAATCCCACTCCATATACCCTACGTACCTCCTGAGAACACCATCCCCCCCACAAGCCTCCATATTTGTGATCAATCACCGACTTCCATAGTGCTGCATGTTCCGTATTGTATCGCCACAGCCATTTTCCAAGTAAAGCCCGGTTGAACAATCTCAGATTTCTAATTCCCAAACCACCAGAAGAGATTGGGGAACAAATCTTGTCCCACTTGACCAAATGAAATTTAAATTCTTCCCCAATTCCCCTCCATAGAAAATCACGATGTAATTTTTCGATATGTGCCGCCACACTCGCAGGAATGGGAAACAAAGATAAGAAATAAGTAGGTAGATTGGAGAGGGTACTTTTGATAAGAGTAATTCTACCCCCTTTGGATAGATACAATCTCTTCCAACCTGCCAATCTTCGTTCAATCTTTTCAATAACTGTATCCCAAATGGTTTTCGCCCTAGAGGGAGCCCCTAGAGGAAGACCCAGATAATTCATAGGGAGGGATGACACCTTACAACCAATAGTGTTAGCCAACATACGGATATTCCGAACATTACCAACTGGAACCATTTCTGACTTGGATAGATTCACTTTCAACCCGAACACAGTCTCAAAACAGAGTAGAAATGCCCTTAAAGCCTGGATCTGGTTACGTTCTGCCTTACAAAAAACTAAGGTGTCATCTGCAAATAGTAAATGAGAAATGTGGAGAGTATCATGATGGTTATCACCAACTGAAAAACCAATCAAGAACCCACTGTGGACCATCGCTGCAATCATTTTACTGCATGCCTCCATGACTATAACAAAAAGGAGAGGGGACAAAGGATCCCCATGTCTAAGCCCACAGGAGCTGCTAAAAAGGCCAACAGGGCTCCCATTCACCAAAACTGAGAAGCGCGTTGTCGAAATGCACCACCTAATCCAAGAGCATCATCTCTCCCCAAAACCACACCTCCCAAGCAAGTACAACAAGAATTCCCAGTTAACATAGTCGTAGGCTTTCTCCATATCCAACTTACACAAAAGACCCAAATTGCCCGATTTTAACCTACTATCAATGCATTCATTGGCGATAAGAACTGAGTCTAATATTTGTCTTCCCCTAACAAAGGCATTTTGAGGTTTCGAGATGAGTCTCCCCAAAACTCCTCCCAGGCGATTTGAAAGTACTTTAGAAATGATTTTATAAACCCCATTCACCAGACTAATAGGCCGATAATCCTTTACCTCCGAAGCCCCAAACTTCTTGGGAATAAGTGCAATAAAAGTGGCGTTTAGGCTTTTCTCAAATTTCCCACATGAAAAAAATTCATGAAATACCTTCATTAAGTCCCCCTTGACCACATCCCAGCAAAATTGGAAGAAACCCATCGAAAAGCCATCTGGCCCCGGAGCTTTGTCTTTGACCATCTTTCTCACCACTTCATGGACCTCAACCTCCTCAAACGGCCTCTCCAACCAATTAACATCTTGTTGCTATAAGGACTCAAAAGCTATCCCATCAATTCTCGGTCTCCATCCCACAAACTCTGTAAACAAATGCTAAAAATAACCAGCAATATATTCTTGGATCACAGGGACCTCGGTGCAAACAACTCCATCAATAGACATCATCTCTATGGCATTCGTTCTCCTATGGGAATTTGCTACTTTATGAAAGAACTTTGTACTCCAGTCACCCTCTTTCAACCATAGAGCTCGGGATTTTTGCCGCCAAGATATCTCCTCCAAAAGAGTAGCTCTCTCTACTTCTGAAAATAATTCTTTCTTCCGATCATACTCCTCCGAAGAGAGCACTTGTCCCTCCTGAGCCCTTTCTACCATCTGAAGCTCCTCCAAAAGTGACTTCTTACGGTTGCCAATATCTCCAAAAGATTGCACATTCCAAAGCTTTAAATCATTTTTTAAAGCTTTCAATTTGCCTGCAAAAATAAAACTAGGTGTACCTTGGAGCTGATAGGAGGACCATAATTGCCTAACCCCTTCCAGAAATCCTTCAGTTTTTAACCACATGTTCTCGAACTTAAAATATCTCCTTCCTCCTAGAATACCCCCACAATCCAGCAATATAGGGGAGTGGTCTGAGCAAATGCGTGGGAGGCTTTTCTGGCATAACTCCGGGTAACAAGATTCCCACTCTGGGGAAACTAGAAATCTATCCAATCTAGACCATGACTGATTATTGGACCTAGTGAATGCACCGCCCATGAGTGGAAGATCCACCAACCCCAACTCAGAGATAAAATCTTAGAAGCTCGACATTGCTGGCCTGAGTCTGCTTTCACCCGATCTTTCACTTGGAAATCTTACTACATTAAAATCCTCACCTATACACCATGGGACATCCCACAAGCTATGTAATCCGGAAAGCTCCTCCCATAATAAGTTCCTGTTACTGTCTAGTATTGGTCCATAAATTCCTGCAAAAGCCCTTCTGAAATTATCCTCCACATTATGAAAAGAATGAGCTACAGTGCGCTCCCCAATAAACTACTCCATTTTCTCTACCACCCTTCTATCCCACATTAAAAGAACTCCTCCCGACGCCCCTACCGAGGGAAGCAAAATCCAATCAACATAAGAACAACTCCATAAACTTCTCACCAAACTCCTTGAAATGAATTCCATCTTGGTTTCCTGCAGAAAAACCAAGATCTAGCAGAAAAACCTCTTAAATAGTACAGTCTGGTCTTTGATCTATTTTTTTTTATGTAAGAAAGCCTAACAGACTTTACCTCAGAACATTTAATTTTAATTCTTGCCCTCCCACCACCCCAAAAAAATACAGAATAAACTTTAAAAAATGGAATGTTTTTAAATTCCAGCAGATTCTTTGGGCCATGAGAATAGGCCACTGAAATTCGATCCAAAAAGGCTACAATCAACCATGATGGTGTAGCTCTGATGGGAAAAGAACTCTTCGGCTAAGCTAAAGAGGTGAGAGATACTAGAGTAGGCTTCCAAGCTGAGAAATACTCAGAAAATCACAAAAAACAAGGTCTAAAAATGAAAAGAACAAATGGTCCATTTATCAACAAAAGGTTCTAGTAAAAAGAAGTTCAGCACAAAAAGAAAATAGAAGTACCATGAAGGCATTCTTATTTCCACCGCACCTGTTTAGTTAGGTCATCCAGACCATCAACATGTGAAAGTGCATCAATTGCTGCCAGCAGTGAGATCAGTCCCTAAAAGTGATCCAAACACAGTTATAAGCACTTGACTAAAGCATGCTAAGCAAGAAACACTCTATATAAGTCTCAAACTTGGGACATGCACCAAAAGTAATGAACGCACAGATAAAGGGGAGTCTGCACCAAGGCTTTTGTCACGGAAAAATGAAGCAGAATCCATTGATGCCATGGTCAGTATTATAGGCTTGGATTGATCAGAGGAAGAAACATTAATTGGAGGAAGGGATGACCAAACACTGCCCTTCACAAAAGAGAAACAAAAAATTACAATTTAACGCAAAACAGAAAGATTAAAGAGGATACATATAAAAATCCACTTCACTTGTTGTTCCCTTTTTTATTTTCAAGTTTTTTATAAGACAATTTTATCAAAAAGAGCAGAGTGGTGCAACCCAAATACATAGAGTGTATAAAAGAGAAAAATTTGATACCCTATATGATAAGGATAAAAGTAGATGGTGTATAAGATGCCACATTGCTTGGGAATGAACTCTTTATAAGGTTACAACGGGACTCCAATTGTATCATTAACTAGTCATTTTGGAGTATAGGCCATGTGGTTTAAGTCTTCAATTGGGGTGTTACAAATGGTATCGGAGTCTATCCCAACCAGAAATGCGGGACTTGAGCAGTGTCATCTATGATGGACTAGTCCGACGAGGACATTGGGAATTTAAGAGGCGGGGGGGAGATTGTGATGATAGGTGGTGTATGAGATCCCACATCGCTTGGGAAGGAACTCTCTATAAGGCTCCAATGGGGCTCCAATTGTATCATTAGCTAATCATTTTGGAGTACAGGTCGTGTGATTTAGGTCTTCAATTGGAGCGTTACAAAAGCACCCAACAAAGGAGTAGAGGGAGAAACAATAGACAAAATCAAGAGATTTCACTGTCAAGTGTTGTTGGAGAGGAGTCATAAATCTGCCATAGATGCTTCCTTATCACAAGAAAGTCTAAAGAACTTTGGGAAAAAAGCTCTCAATGGCTGATTACCGCACCAAACATTATGCCAATATATTTTATTTTTATAAGTCACATTATGCCAAAATCCTATCTTTCAGGAGATTCTCGAAGTTCAAAAAAAGTCTCAATGCTACCTTTATTGCAAGGGCAATGAAGATCAAGGACTTCCACTCAATTAGTCTAGTTGGTTTATGAAGATTCTTTCTTAAGTTCTTGCTAACTATATAAAACTGGTGCCAGAAAAACAAAATGCATTCATGAAGGGGAGACAAAACGTAGACCTAGTTCTCATCGCCAACGAGTGCCTTGATGATGGGAATTAAGGTACACTATCAAAATTCCATACAGGTCTTAAAAGTCGTTTCCTCTTAACCATCTGAAGAAGAGGTGTTTGGATATGTTGGGAAGCATAAACACTCCTTATGTATGAGCTGCGAGGGTTTGATGTTCTCACAGAACAAACTTTCTTTTTGATGATTAAGACAAAG
This sequence comes from Cyclocarya paliurus, assembly GCA_029856935.1. NCBI lineage: Eukaryota > Viridiplantae > Streptophyta > Magnoliopsida > Fagales > Juglandaceae > Cyclocarya > Cyclocarya paliurus. Next base: position 37,695,702 of record CM056946.1, on the reverse strand, counting down.
TTTTATTGATAGAAAAAGATGGTGTTACCCTATACACAGGAAGTGTACATTAATCTAGTTAACAAACAAAAGGAAAAAGAAAGAAATTTATCTGAAATTGAGATGGTCTAAGGTTTCAAGTGGTTTGGAGAGAGAATTATTCTCTGGGAGGAGGTGAGTTGGAGATAGAAACTAAAGTGTAATACCCGGAATCAAGTATAGGAAGGTGGTGAATGGAATCCCACATTGCTTAGGAGGGAGAAGTTCTTACCCATTATAATGATTTCAATGAGTTCCGATTGTAACATTTTTTATTGGTTTTTCCCAATAAAAATCAGTTCCAACTGTAACATTGACTAGTCCTTTGGAGTATAACCCATATGAGGCTTGAGCTGATGGGGTTTGTCTAGAGAAGGCGCCTCTCAAGCGCAAAAGCCCCATTGTCGTAGAGTGGGGCCTTGCCACCACAGCCGGCAAAGGGTCAAGGGGCTCCGTCGAAGTGTGCACCTACAGTGCTCCAAGGAGCAGCTTCTAATACGTGTCGGGATACCAGTGCTTTTCAGATGCCGGCAACTACATAGAACAGTTCGTGCAAGGTGGTCGGAGTGTCGACTGTCACAACTCCGTCATCTAAACCGCTGGCGACCACACTTCCATCAACAGGGCTCCCGAAATGCATTCTACCCATGGAAGAGATGCTGGTGATGGGTGGAAATGCTAAGAACACACGGGAGGACTTCATCCCATCAAAAAATACAAGGGCATTTGACAGAGTTGGTCCCTAGGGTTCGATCGACATTACAGCGATGTCTAGTGAAAGATCTGAGATGGTATTCACTCTAGACTCAGATTCAAACTCGAATTTACAATTGGCCATTTGTGACAGTGAGTGCTCTGTTGGGGAGGGTGTTTCATTAACCCCTCTATGCACACTCCCTCCCAGCCCTAACCCAAGGAGGTGTACTTCGGAGTGGGTGTTTCAGAAGGTGGAGGAGATACAAGTTTGTATCGGGGTCTCTTGTGCAGGCTATGAAGAGCAATTTAGGGCCCTTCTTTTAGCAATTGAAGATGGTCATTTGAAGTCAGCCACAAAGTGAGACAGGGAACTTAAAAGACTCACTTGCTCTATTAATTATGACGTGAAATAAGGGAGTGGTGGAAGGGATAGATCAAAAGGGACAGGCACTATTTGTTTCCATGAAGCCTAAAATCCTCTCTTGGAATGTGCGGGAGCTTAATGATCGCAATAAACGCCTTCGTATAAAATCGTTATTGCAGATGTGGAAGGTTGACATGGTTTGTTTTCAAGAAATTGGTCATTGATAGAAGAATTGTTCGTAGCTTATGGGAGCGTTCATATGTGGGCTGGTCTTACTTGGCTTCTTCGGGAGCCTCGGGTGGTGTGTTGTTGATGTGGGATAAAAGAAGAGTAGAGGCAGTGGAGGAGCATGTTGGAGAATTCTCGATCACTACTTTTTTTAAAAATGTTGCAGACAGATGGGAATGGGCATTTGTAGGCACTTATGGGCCAAACGTGGATAGAGATAGGAGAAGGCTATGGAGGAGTTGGCGGGTTTATATTCCTTATGGGAAGTGTCGTGGTGTATGGGCGGGGATTTTAATATTACTTGTTTTCCCAGCGAGCGAGCGAGGAACTATCATAATTTTGTGGCTATGGAAGAATTCTCTAAGTTCATTTTTTATTTGGACCTCATGGATCTTCCCCTTGTTGGGCGTGAATTCACTTGGTCAAATAGCCGGGGTTGGTAGGGATTGGATAGATTCCTCGTCTCTCCCTCGTGGGAGGCCCATTATCCAGAGTTATGTCAGAAGCGGCTGCCCCGAGTTAGCTCGGATCACTTTCCTATTTTGCCATATTGTGGAGGTATTCACGGAGGTCGCCAGTACTTCAAGTTTGAGAATATGTGGCTAGTAGCGGATGGTTTTGTAGAGATGGTGTGTGGTTGGTGGTCTTTGTATCAGTTTACAAGCACTCCCAGTTTCATTCTTGCAAGTAAGCTTAAAGCTTTGAAGCAAGACATAAAGAAATGGAACTAGGAAGTTTTTTATCACATCGACAACCAGAAGACTACCCTTTTGGAGGAACTGCAGGAGTTAGAGGGAAGGGAATTGATGGGAGACACCTCAAGGAGGTATTATTGAGGAAGAGTATGGTTGTGTGACTAATCTAGAGATGGTACTGTTGTCGGAGGAGACTTCATTTCAACAAAAATCAAGGGCCCTTTAGCTGAAAGAAGGTGATAAATGTACGAAGTTGTTCCATAAAGTGGCTAATTCACATCGGTGCAGCAATGCTATCGAAACACTTCACTCAGGTACTCAAGTGCTCTCTTCCCCCTCTGAATTAGAAAACTATATTGTGCAGTATTATGAGAAACTCCTTACGGAACCAGCTTGTTGGAGGTCGAAGCTTGATGATTTGTTATTTGAGGCAATTGATTCGCAGAGTGCGAGCTATAAGGTCATTACCGGTATGGCCAAGGACTAAGCATCGGGTCCAGATGGCTTTTCGATGGGATTCTTTCAAACATGTTGGGACATTGTGAAAGATGATGTTATGCAGGTTTTCTGTGAATTTCACTCTTTTAAAAAGTTTGAAAATGTCTCAATGCGACGTTCATTGCTCTTATTCCAAAGAAACATAGGGCTACAATAATTGAGGATTTTGTCCTAGAAGTCTGGTTAGTGGAGTAAAAAGATCATCTCAAAGGTTCTTGCTAATCGACTAAGCCCGGTGTTGGAACAAATTATCTCCAAGCCACAAAACGCATTTGCTCATGGGAGACAAATCCTTGACTTGGTTCTTATTGCAAATGAGTGTTTTGGATCATAGACTGCAGGAGGGAGTTCCAGGCATCCTTTGCAAACTTGAAATGGAAAAGGCCTATGATCATGTGAATTGGGAATTATTTTATACTTGCTCGGGAGGTGTGATTTTGGTGATAGGTGGATCTCATTGATTCGACCTTGTGTCTCCGCTGCTCGTTTCTTGGTTCTAGTTAACGGCACACGTGCTGGTCTTTTTTACAGTTATCGTGGTTTGAGGCAAGAAGATCCTTTATCCCCTCTTTTGTTTGTTATATTTATTGACACACTTGGCTGGATGGTGAAGGCCGCTGTTGAAGGAGGTTTCCTATCTGGATTCCAGGTGGGTAATGGCACTAGTGGCTCTATTGTCATCTCATATCTTTTATTTGCAGATGATACCCTACTCTTTTGCGAAGCAGACCATAGCCAAATCCAAACTCTACGTGCATTATTATTATGTTTTGAAGTAGTGTCAGGGCTCAAGGTGAACGTTGATAAGTCCGAGATGGTTGCGGTAGGCGTGGTGCCCAATATCAACAGTTTAGCGAGCCTATTGGATTGTAAGATGTCTTCGCTGCCTATGAAATATTTGGGCCTTCCGTTGGGAGCAACGTTTAAGGCTAGAGCTATTTGAGATGGGGTTGTAGAGAAGGTAGAGAAAAGTTGGCTGGTTGGAAACGGGTGTACTTATAGAAAGGGGGTCGACTCACTCTTATAAAGAGTACTTTAACTAATCTCCCCACCTATTTTTTATCTTTGTTTCCTATGCTTGCAGGGGTGGCGAATAGGATCGAGAAACTCTTTCGGGCGTTTTCATGGGAGGGTTTGGAGGAGGAAAAGAAATTCCATCTTGTTAAATGGAACACAATATGTTCCCCAATTTCAAAAGGGGGCTTGAGAGTGTACAACTTGAGAACCTTCAATAAAACTTTATTGGGGAAATGGTTATGGAGATACCACTTGGAGGGGGAGTCGTTGTGGAAGGAATTATTGACTCTAGACACGAAGTGCTTGGGAGGGGGGTTATTAGGGCTGAGCATCGGCCGGTCCGGACCGAGAAAACCGGACCGGACCAGTCATTTTGGACCGGACCGGACTTGGTTCGGTCCGGTCCGGTCCTTTTTTTTTGGACCGAATGAATTCGGTCCGGTCCACGGTCCGGCCGATTTTCGGGCCGGACCGGACCAAATATAACTAATTTTTATATATAATTAATTTATATATATAATTATACTATATTATAATTAAGTATAGACTATTAATACTATTATATATTTTATATAGTTATAATAATGGTTATATTAGTTGTTATATTAGTTTAGTTATACTATATTGTAGTGATTTATTATAAGTTATAAGTTTATAAGAAATTATAACTATATTATATATTAGTATAAGTTATAATGATTTAGTATAGTTATAAGTATAGACTATAGACTATAGTTATACTTATACAATTATACTTATACTAAATTACTAATATTACTAATATATAGCTATAACCTATAGCCTATACTATATTACTAATAGTCTAATACTTTATACTACTACTATTATATAGTTATACTAATAGTTATATTAGTTTAGTTATACCATATTATAGTGATTTATTATAATTAATTTATATATTAGTATAAGTTATAATGATTTAGTATAGTTATAACTATTAACTATAGACTATAGTTATACTTATACAATTATACTTATACTAATATAATAATATTACTAATATATAGCTATAGCCTATACTATATTACTATATTACTAATAGTCTAATACTTTATACTAATACTATTATATAGTTATACTAATAGTTATATTAGTTTAGTTATACCATATTATAGTGATTTATTATAACTAATTTATATATTAGTATAAGTTAAAAAGATTTAGTATAGTTATAACTATTAACTATAGACTATAGTTAATAGTTATACTTATACAATTAATATTATACTTATACTAATATTACTAATATATAGCTATAGCCTATACTATAATACTATATTACTAATAGTCTAATACTTTATACTAATACTATTATATAGTTATACACTTATACTAATAGTTATATTAGTTTAGTTATACCATATTATAGTGATTTATTATAACTATATTATATATTAGTATAAGTTATAATGATTTAGTATAGTTATAACTATTAACTATAGACTATAGTTATACTTAATTACTTATACAATTATACTTATACTAATATTACTAATATATAGCTATAGCCTATACTATAATACTATAATACTATATTACTAATAGTCTAATACTTTATACTAATACTATTATATAGTTATACACTTATACTAATAGTTATATTAGTTTAGTTATACTATATTATAGTGATTTATTATAACTATATTATATATTAGTATAAGTTATAACGATTTAGTATAGTTATAACTATTAACTATAGACTATAGTTATACTTATACAATTATATTTATACTAATATTACTAATATATAGCTATAGCCTATACTATATTACTAATAGTCTAATACTTTATATTAATACTATTATATAGTTATACTATAATTGTCATTATAGTATTAGAATCATAAACTATAATATTTATAATACATTGAATTTGAGTCATTTACATACTCTAAGTTAGTAACAAATTATATAATTTTCATCTAACCTAATCCTATCACTAACTAATATATAATTATACTATATTATAATTAAGTATAGACTATAGTTATACAGTTATACTTATACTAATATTACTTATATATAGCTACACTATATTACTAATAGTCTAATACTTTATACTAATACTATTATATGATTATACTAATCATGATTCATAATAACTAATCACTATAAGTCTATCACTATATATATTTAGTATCAATGTATTAATATATTCTTTAATGTATTACTAATACTATTAAGTATTAAGAGTTATAGTGTAAATTATAATATATGTATAATTTATAAATTTATAATAATATGTATAATTAAATATTTTATTCTTATTTATAATAGTATGTTAAGTATGTATCTTTCTCAATTATGGATGTAATATGTATAGATAATTAAATTATTCATACTTATTGCTTCATATACAAAATGTTAAAAGTTGTATATGGCTCATTATGCATTAACATACTTTAAGTTAGTTATAAATTAATAATTAACATCATCAATAATGTAATTTTCATCTAATTTATTATCATTAACCATATAAAATATTTTTTTATTGAGTTTGTTACATAATCCACATTAATAAGTCACTTAGTTTAATTTAGTAATGTAAATAATTTTTTTTATTAACTAATTAAAAAAAAAAAGGCTGGACCGAATGGACTCAACCGGACCGGACCAATTGCTACCGGTCCGGTCCAGTCCCCTTAGGTGTTCGGTCTGGTCCGGTCCAATTGATGGACCGAAAACCTTCGGTCCATCGCCGGACCGGACCGGACCGGATCAGACCGTGTGCAGCCCTAGGGGGTATAGTGTGGGCTTATGAAAATTCATAAGGAGAGGATGGCCATGTTTTGAAAAACATATCCGCTTTGTGGCCAGAGAGGTTACTAGAATCAGGTTTTGGCGGGATGTGTGGTGCGGAGATTGCACTCTTGATAGGGCCTTTCCAGCTCTATATCGTATTGCAGCTAACAAGGATGCTTCAGTGGCGGATGTGCGGGTATTTTCCCATGGCTCTCACCAATGGAATATCTTTTTAATAGGTATCTACACGATTGAGAATTACCCACCGTTGCAAATTTTTTCAGATTGATATACTCCATGGGACATCTTACGACATAGGGGGATAGAATGCAGTGGAGGTCCAATGATAGCAAGAAATGTACAATCAGGGGGGGTACAAAATTTTGACATCACAAGCCAGCATTCCCTTCCCTTGGAAGAATATTTGGAGATCTCATGTGCCTTCTAAAATAGCTTTTTTTGTATGGACTGTTGCTCTTGGAAAGATTTTGACCACGGACAACTTGAGGAAGAGTGAGTGCGTTGTGATGGATTGGTGTTATATGTGTAAAAACAATGGAGAATCAGCGAATCACCTCTTATTACATTGTGAGGTGACAAGGATGTTGTGGGATGAGATCTTTAGAAGGGTGGACATTGCTTGGGTAATGCCATTGAGGGTGATGGATTTGGATTGTCCTCAAGTGGCGGCAATGTAGAAGATGACCCCATTGTGCATCATGTGGTGTATTTGATTGGAAAGGAATGAGAATTGTTTTGAAGATAAGGAGTGCACAATGGTGGAGCTTCAAAATTTTTTTGTACACACTTTAATATAGAGCATTGAGCATATTCTGCAGTTCTACAACGTTTCTATTCTAAACTGCTTAGCTGGAGGCCAAACTTTATGCCCCGTTTGGATGATGAAATGGTCTCATCTCATCTCATTTATTTCATCTCTTCTTACTTATCAAAAAAAAAAATCTATTTCATATCTTCTCATCTCATATGAAAGTCCAAACACCACTCAAACACACATACTTTTCAATTTCAATCTTAACTTTTTCATCTAATCATTACATAATCATTATAGCTTTCCCAAACTTCCAAACAATACACAAAAAATAATTCAACTTTTTCAAATCCTAAAACAAAAATTATATTAAAAAATTATATTCTAACAATATTTTAACTTTATAATATTTTTATTCAACTATTTCTTTCTCATTTCCCAAAACCCCATAAACCATCTTAACTTAAATCATTTCACTACTATTCACAAACTATTTAACTACTATTCACAGATTTCTCATCTCATCTCATCTCAATATCCAAACAAGACCTTAATGGCATTAATTTTGATTCTAATGGTGTATAGGAAGCTATGTAGCTGGAACGAAGGCCTTCTAGGAGGGCAAGGTATAGGAGCTTGTGAGAGCCCTGAATGGGGATAATGCCCAAGAAAGCTCCATGCTCAAGGCAAGTTTGAGAAGAGCCTGAATCGTACGTTTATCCCCCTTATCCCCAAAGCAACAGGGGATCGGATATGAAGTATTTTCATCCTATTAGTTTAGTGGGTAGTGTTTATAAAATCATCTCCAAACGTCTTGCTAATAGACTAAAACGTGTTAGAAACTAGGACACAATACTTTCATCAAGGGGCATACTTCTCTCTAGGATCTCTGCGCTTTGAATAAGGACTTATCCGGGGGAAAAAAAATCCAAAGACTTACTTGGAATCCAAAGTGTTTCCTCCTTCCACATCAACATTTCAATATATGGCATACTAATCAATCAATATTCACTCAGTGTGTCCTTTCTTTTTTTGAAAGTTAAAAAGGCCAGACAAAATCTGTTTTTACTAAAGAATCTCCACATTCTACGAGTACCCTTTTGTTAATAACATGAGATTTTTCATTTTTCATAACATTTACTTTAAAACATCCGAGTGTGCTTTTGTGGAAGGTAAAAGGAATTAACTGGCTTGAATAGAAATGAAAAGGATGTTGTGCACAGGACCGAAGTTTACTCTGCAGGGGTGGGTCCAAAGGGCCCTGCCTTTGAGAGGTTCCCCGACATAAAAAAAAAAAAACATATATAACCACCACGATATTCAAACCATATATAATCACCACAATGGTTACACCATTAAAAACCTTAAAATCTACAGACCAACATGCCCATTAATTGATTAGTGAAATAGTAATATCAGAATGAACAATTCCAGAAGAACTCACCTGTATCCACCTAATGGAAGACAAGTCTCCTCTTTTAGACAAGTTTCTGAATCATGAGTTCCAGCTTTCGTTGTCTAATCCAAGACAAGTGTATTAAAATTCAATAACAAGTCAATCACAACAAGCTTGCAACCTACCTTTCTAATTATTAAATGTTGCTAATTAGGATAATATTAAAGAATAAGGGGAGGTTTGGGGGTTGAGATGAGAATTTTGTGTTTTGTTTTAAAGTTTAAAATATTATTTTTTAGTTTTGGGATTTGAAAAAGTTGAATTGGGATTTGACATGTATTGGGATTTGAAAAAGTTGAATTGTTTATTATATTTTGTATGGGGATTTGAAAAAAGTGTAATGATGATTTGAGATAAGATGAGATGAGAATTTTTTAGAATTCTTGACCCCCAAACCTGCCCTAAGAATCAGATACCTGCATCACTAGATCAAACTCAGCCACGTCAGCAATATAAGCTTTCTTGTTCTTCTCATTCTTGATAGCTGCCTGTATGAACAAATGACAGCATATAACATAAATATTCAGATTGGCACTATAATCTGATCTGGCCAACCAAAAAACCAACTATGATCCATGAAATTTCAATGGCTCCGATCATTTCTCTCAGTATGTACATAAAATAAACTAAATATCAGCACTTATTCTGTCAGACTCCAAACTTTAAGGGCATCTTACTGATAACAAAAATCAGTGAAAGTTTTCATGTCGAGCAACCATAACTGACTAAACAATTCACAAATGTCCCAAATCTGCATGCAGTGCTATCAAGACAATAACACCTACCTGAGAAACTTTTTCTCACTTCTCATAAAAACAGAACAATCACCATAGAAGGCTATCAAGTGTGTGAACTACTTATAGACCACATTGGAAAATTCAAGCAGTACATACCTCCTGCAGGGTCAAAGTGCTACTCTCAGAGAGTAAGAATACAGGAAAATCATAAGCATTCCACATTATACCAGATCCCTGCAAATCCAAAATGACGAAGCTTCAGCTTGTCAAACAGAATGTGAAAAAGGGTGTCCTATATCTTAAGCTATACCAACTTTCAGTTCAGTCAATAGTTTTGTGTACAGTAAAATAAAAATAGCTAAAAAACCAATTGGATGCTTATTTTGATTAGTTTAGGGATTAAAAAATTCATATTGATTATCCACCACCAAACTATGCTACACATCCCCACCATGCAGTGACAAAACAACTTGAGCTTTTAAGTTGGTTCTGATTACTGTCACTACCTATTACTAAAATCATTCAGATTTTTATCCCACAATAGGTGGCTCATTACATAGTAGAATAAATGACCAAACATCAACAAACATTCCAAAAGTTTAAGAAATCCATAAGACTACAAATTCGTAGCATACAATTGGGTTCCACTCATAGCTGGTATTTTGGTAAGGAGCAAATTCAGCCAGTGGAAACTTTCCAGCAGGAGAGAATCCTACAAGTGAAAGAAAATGTGAATTTCAGCAGCAAGAAAAGAATTTTCCTGCATCCACCTAGCTTTGAGAATTTTTCTTACAAGTGGGAAAAGAATTCTCAAAGCAAGGAGGATAAAAAATAAAAGCATTTACCTTTTGACTTATTTTGAAATTCATTTTCCGATTCCACGATGACACCAGCAATATTACCAGCAAAGCTTGAATCATGCCATATTCTGAAACATAAACAGATGTCTAAAGAGTAATGGTAGATGCAGTTCTAGGATGTGCAAGCCTCGCACAGTCTCTTTATAAAAAGTGGGGCCCATCATGAAAGAGAGTTTTTTTCATTTTGTTCCCAAGATGTGACCCACTTTTTTTAAAGGGACTGCATAGGACTTGCACACTATAGGACTGTATAAATAATTTTCCTTACATTTTCAATGAATAATATTTGAAATCACAAACATTATCCTCATCAAACAATAAGAAAATGCAAGAAATACATTCCAAACGATGCATGATGTACTACATTAGGTTGTAATAAGATTTCCAAGTGTTGGCTAAATGCAAGAGAAGGCTAGTAACTATTTTATTGAACTTCCGTGTCTGGAACAAAATGAATGCATGTGGAGCCATAAAAATCTTATTGACTTCATCGGTTACCATAGATGTGTAATACCTGATAAGAGGGTGAGGTAAGTAGTGTATGGGATCCCACATTGCTTGGGAATGAGAAATTCTTGCTCTTTATAATGGTTCCAATGGGACTCCAATTGTATCATTGATTAGTCATTTTGGAGTATAGGTCATGTGGTTTGGGTCTTCTATTGGGGCATTACAAATGGGTCTTCTATTGACTATAGTCCTTGTGGACTCGAGCCGTGCCACCTACAATGGACTGGCCCGACGAGGACGTTGGGAATTTAAGGGAGGGAAGATTGTGATACCTCATATGATAAGAGGATAACGTCGGTGGTGTACGGGATCCCACATTGCTTGGGAAGGAGAAGTTATTGCTCTTTATAATGGTTCTAATGGGGCTCCAATTGTATCATTGACTAGTCCCTTTGGACTACAGGCCAAGTGGTTTGAGTCTTCCATTGGGCATTACAAGATGACTCCACATCACCACCATCCACCGCCACTTGTTCTCCTCTGCTCCACCACCACAACCTTTGTCCCAACCCTTTAAAGTTCCACTCCTCCCACCATCTCAGCCACCACAACCACAATTGCTCCATATTTTTTGTGGTTTTTCTGGCTTTAAGGTAGAATTTTTTTAGTGCGGCCCAACATTAGAAAATTATTTTCAAGGTCTCAAAAAAAAGACAATTTATTTTCCTCAAGAATATTTTCAGTAAAAAAAAAATAAAAAGTTAATAAATATGGGAATGCAACTTCATATAGTAAAATACATGATGTATAGATATCCACTAAGCTATTAGTTCACAAGTAGATTCAAACTCCTCATAACCAACCCCCCCCCCCAAAAAAAAAAAAGACAGACGAAAAGCAAAAGTTGTCCATTATCACCACATACTCCTTTAGCTATGTATATACTTACACATTTTACAAATTAAAATATGAATGACTAGGTTTCTTATCATAAATAGGCAAACAAATTATGTACATATAGTAAAATACATGATGTATAGATATCCACTAAGTTATTAGTTGACAAGTAGATTCAAACTCTTCATAACAACACCCCCCCCCCCAAAAAAAAGAAGAAGAAGAAGACAGACGAAAAACAAAAGTTGTCATCCATTATCACCACATACTCCTTTATCTATGTATATACTTACACATTTTACAGATTAAAATATGAATGACTAGGTTTCTTATCAGAAGTAGGCAAACAAATAATGTACATCTCCAAATTTAAGGGGAAAAAAACTAAATTGTAAGGGATCAACCATGAAAAAATATGAACTATTGAGTGGAGTCAAAATCTCCTTTGTCTTGATAATGTTACGGTAGTAATGACTTACAAAGAAGGATAAAAGAGAGAGATTGTGAAAAAGAAGAATCTTGGAGTGATTGGAGTTAGGGAATCACAAGACTGAAAAAACAACTAAGAAGGGTTGTCACTTTTGTCTAGTTGGAGAAGCCTTTACAGTAATCCACATATTGTAGCGGTCTGAGAGATTGTTCCTATTTTCATTCTATAGTGCATATGGAAGGAACTGAACGACCGAAACTTCGAAGATAGGAAAAATTGCTAGAGGAGATTAAATCACTCTTTATAATACGTCATTCCTATGGGCTAAATCTATTGATTTCAATGGGCTAAATTTTCATAATTGTCTTGTATCTATTCCTTTGTCTCAATTTTTTTTTTATAAGTAAATAAGAATCTTTATTGAGTAGGATGAAACTAGGCAATGCCCAAGTATACAAAAAGTATACAAAGTGAGACGCCTAATTACATTCTAGTAAGCTGAAAAGAAGATAGGAACTCATGGACATTCTCACCCTTCAATACAATAGTAGAAAACCACTGTAACCTTTGTCTCAATTAGGTGTTTCCTCTGGTATACTTCCTGTGGGGATATGCCTATAGTTCTATTAGTATGAGAAAAATCTTTTACTTAAAGAGAGAGAGAGAGAGGTTCAAAGAGGGGAAAAAAAAAGACTTCCCTAGCAATTTATATTCCTTGTCCTATAGAGTAAGTGTCCTTAACACAAGGCGCCCCCCAAAGCTGCTTTCTTCGTGTGGACAGCATCATTGGGCAAGATACTCACTACCAACAATTTGAGGAAGCGGAGGGTTATCATAGTAGATTGGTGTTGTATGTGTAGGGGAGGGGGAGAGTCAATAGATCATCTTCTATTGCATTGTGAGACAGCAAGGGCTTTATGGAATGAGGTGCTTAGTAGAGTAGAGTTGGCTTGGGTTATGTTAGAGAATGTGGTCGCAGCGTTGGCCAATTGGCCAAACATTGGAGGTATGCATCTGATTAAGGCCTTGTTTGAATTCAAAACCCACATCAACTCGTCTCGTCTCGTCTCATCTCGTCTCGTCTCATCTCGTCTCGTCTCGTCTCGTCTCGTCTCATCTCATCATTACAATTTTTTCAAATTTTCACACAAAATATAATAAACAATTCAACTTTTTCAAATCCCAAAACAATAATAATATTAAAAAATAATATTTTAACAATATTTTATTCTACTATTCACAAATCATTTCAACTGATCTCTGGATTCAAACGGGACCTAAAATGGTCTAGAAGATGATTCCAATGTGTATCATGTGGTGCCTATGGCAAGAACATAATGCGCGGATGTTTAAAGACAAGGAGAGATCGTTAGAGGAACTGTTAGCATCATTTTATAGCACTCTTTGTACTTGGGCCATTGCTGCTGATTTCAATGGCATGGCCCTTCATGATTTTCTTGTCTCTCTTGCGCCCTCTTAGCCAGGGCTTCCTAATGTGTATACTGGTCTAGGCCAATTCTTTGAGCAATAAAGTTTTTTTACTTATCAAAAAAAAAAAAGTAAGTGTCCCTTTTTATCTTTGTAGATGGTGGACACTAGAGTGAGAATCCCATTTCTACAACAAGATAGACGACAAATGAAAGTTCCCTAAAGACTTAGTTATTTTTTTTAGGTGTTCTAGAGGTAGTTTTTGCTCTCGTACCTGCCCACCAGGAGAGATTTTCTTTCAAGAGAATTCTTTTAAAGCGTCAGAGGTGTAATTAGTAAATGATACACACTATTGGATACATACGAATTTTTTTAGCAAAAGTTCATCTCTAACTCATAACAACATATTTCATCATACTTTTTATTTGATAAGTAAGAAAATTTATTAATCCACATAATTATGCATAGCTCAAGTACACAGGAAGTATATAACATATTTTATCATACTTGTGACTTACTGGAGACACAAAAACAGTTAAAGCAAGCATCTGGAAAAAGATATATAAGGAAGAAAAGAAGGATAAATCACTCCTCCATTAAAGAACAACGAAAGGAACTGAGCAAATAAATAACGTGCCTGGTGAAGAAACTTTGAATTTCATCCGATGGCACCAAAACTGCAGATGACTTAGACAGCGCTATAGTATTTTCGTACCTTACAATCGGAGCCACAACCATTTCCCGTCCAGGATCTAAAGATAAATTAGAAAGAAAAGAATGCACCAAATCTCAAATACATGATTATTTTGATTTCATGAAATACAATATGGAGAACTCCTTTAGAAGAACTTACTTGAACAACCAATAACCCCAGAAAGATTGAGTAGTCGTACACAAGGATATCCATCAATGACCTTGTACATTGACTTTTGAAGATCAGGAACTGACTCCATAGAGTTCAACCGTCCTGAAGTATCGAAGTTAAGATCAATAACATTTCAAGAAGATACGAATAAAGAATATCAAATGGAGAGGGAGAGAGAGAGAGAGAGAGAGGTGAGCACGGTTTAGTGAAAAAGGAAGAAGTATTATGGGTAGGTAGAGAGACACATATAAAAGCTAATCGTGTAGATTGGTTTGGACTTCCTGCAGTTTTCAAATGCAAGGCAGTACCTGTTAATCAAAACCTGCATACACCATTTTATCTAAAGAAAAACAATTCAAATGCATACGGGAGGGTAAAGTCAAAACTCTACCAAGAAAGAGTCCTATTAATCAACCAAAAGCATCAAAGCAAATAGATATTAGTAACGGTAGGTTTATAGAAAAAAGAAGAAAAAAAAGTAATAGGATCAGAGAAGTTGAGGAGAGAACTCACCGGAGACAGAGAGGCGAAGATGAAAGTTGAAGAGCAAAAGAAGATAAATAAACTTGATGGCCATGGCGTATTAGTCACTTCGATTACGCCTTACGAACTACAAAGCCCTAAATCATGGACGTCTTTTTGCAGGTTGCGCTCTCTCTCTCTCGTCTAACGGACTTTTTCTGTACTTTGAAACAGAAGGACTGACCCTGCCACACACGCAGAAAGGGACCTAAGTGGACGGATTGAATTTCCAAACGAGGAGAAAACGGATCCGACTTCCGACCATTGCTCTACTCGGTTATCTAGCAATCTGAAAATGGATCGGTTGATTATTGATCAATTTTATGAAAACAAAACACATGGTCCCCAATTTAGGATGGCACATATTCATATATATATATATATATATATATATATAAAATTAAGGGTGTGCAACCGGATCCGGATCCGGATATCCGGCCATAACCGGATCCGGATCCGGATTTTAGAAACCGGGCGGTTATCCGCCCAGATTAATCCGGATTTAATCTGGGCGGATAACCGGATTACATCCGGATATCCGGATTTAATCCGGTTTATAACCGAATTTAATCCGGGTTATAACCGGATATCCGGATTTAATCCGGGTATCCGGATTTAAATCCGGATTATAACCAGATTTCATCCGGTTTTTACTTTTTATTTTTTAAAAAAAACTCCTTCAAACTTTAAAAAAAATTTATAGCAACTTTTTTTTAAAATTCTAATTTCATGCTTAAATTACCCAGATTGTTTTTAAAATATAATTTAAACACTTCCTAAAATTAATTTATACAAAAATAAATTAAAGAACAAAATAAATAAAAATGCAAAATAGATAATATTGTTGTTACATCACAATGAAAAACATAAATTTACAAAAAACAAAATAAATAATAATACATCACAACTAATTAAACTAATAATAATGCAGCTGCACAAAACACTATAAACTCCATGTGGCTCATAATCCGAACATCCATTGCTTCAGAAAGTTGGTGCTAACAGGAGTTCAATACCTTGAAAATTCCAGCCTTGTGTGAAGCTATCTCCCCAAGGGTATTTCCTGCATATTGTACAGTCATTATCAAACTTTGGCCACCAGATACAATTTTTTCTTTTCATTGACTAACTTCAACTGTGCATAATTTGCAATAAGAGTCAAACAGAATATAAAAAAACAAATGCATCACAAACAAATCAATCGAATAGAAAGGTTTAAGTTTCCCATATATTGGACATTGAGAGAGAACTGTATCAATAGAAAATGGAAAGCAGCAAACTTGTTGAGTTAGAAAGCACGCACCCAAGGTCTCTGTATGATCCATCCCCAGAGAAGTAATACCACAGACAACAGGCTTTTTGATCTGTATGGTTTATCACCAATTTTCAGAACTATCATATTTGTTTACACTTGCAACATTTTCAAATAAATGCTAAAGCAAAGACTCAAGATTTTATTTATTATAATGTTCTTAGATTTCTGAAACCAATAAATGAAGTCTTGTAAAAAGGTAAAGTTAGAGTTTTGAAAAGATTGAAAAATTGAATTGGGGAGTCAGGGTAATTGTATAAATAGATATATACCACTTTTTTCCCTAACAAAAAAAGCATACCACATTTGTTGAGTCCATAGTTCCCCCAAGACCAACTTCAATGATAGCAACATCAACCTACAGACAGGAGCTATTCTCAGTGACAAAATTATCCTCAAACACAATAATTCATGCAGTACTTAAGTCAGAAGCAACTGTTGATGATTACAAATTGCTTAAACTTTCAAAAAAAAATAAAAAAAACAAATTGCTTAAGATGATAGGTAATCAAAGTAGTTCAACTGTTAGTCAAACCAGCAAGCTTCACTGATGAAATATACTCCGGATGATCAATCACTCATATGGTATGCTAAAGCAACTAATGTTGTGCAATTTGCTAGGTCACATAGGAAACATTATGAAAGATAGACATAGAAAAAGTTGCAAAAACACACATTGCAACTACTAGCCAGTCGCAAATTTGAAGGAAAGAAATGGCTAAGCTCCAATGGGAACCAAAGGATATAAGACCAACCTTTTCACAAATAAATATCTTGAAAGCCAAAATGGTGAGGAACTGAAATAACGGGGGCATTGGCAGGCGCTCTGTAACATTTTCCTGCAGAATAATAAGTGCCATTTAAGAGTTTTGATTTTGAACTGGAAAGAGGAATCACTCACAAGTTGCAAAACATTGGTAACAAGTGAACACAATAAGTAATAATGTACAATGCATCAAACTGTGAGTCTAAAACTTCAAAATCGGGACCCAAGCATCACGTTGAGTTTCTAAAAGTCCTCCCAAACCTTTTATTTAAAATTTAGAACAACAATATCTTTGAAGATACTCTAGCTTCTATACATACCTTCAATTGGTACCAACAACCCCAAAAATACTGTAGGAACTTATCTTCAGATACGTCCAACCTGCAGAGAAATTAAAATCAAATATGAAAGAAATTAAAATATTTAAATCTAAATATTTTAAAGATGAGATACACACCTGGTATGCTTGCTGAGAATTGAGAAATGTTAAAAGGGAATAATTGAGATGAAGTTGGAGTCCTTATGCTTAAGTTGCCGAAGTTGAAGGAAGAGGATTACCTTAAACAGGAAAAAAAAATGTAGAGGTTAATTTAAATTCATAAATTAGTAATAAAAAATCAAAATTAACTAATAAAAGTGTTTACCTTCGATGTCAACGCCTTCTACATGCTCCTCCACCTCCTAAGAACTAAGTGGTTGACAAGTCAACCAATTTTGCGTGCAGATTAATGCTTGGACAGTCTCCGGCGCTAATGAGCTTCGATATGGGTCTATTACACGTCCACCGGTGCTGAATGCAGACTCGGATGCGACGGTGGAAATAGGGATGACCAATACATCACGTGCGATCTTCGCAAGGATGGGATATCTAAATGAGTTCTTCTTCCACCAATCTAAAATATCAAACTCCGGTATTTTTGGTTCAATGACATCCGACAAATACCTATCCATGTCCGAGCTAAGTACCGAACTGTTTTGCTTCTCAAGATATTGATCTAGAGCTGTATCAAAATCATTACAGTTCAGGTCATCACCAATAATGCTTGTGGTATTATTTCCACTACCTAGCCCATGAAACTTGCGGTATTGCTCAATCAGACGATTTATGAGCAATTTTACATTGGCCTCAATTCTATCTCCGCATTCATCCCCTTTGCACCTTTTTAACCAATATGACAAGGCTGTAATTTTATATCGAGGGTCAAGGACAAAAGCTACATAAACAATCATGTTCATCCTATCTGTGTTTCCCCAATATTTATCAAACTTAAGTTTCATAGTAGATGCCATTCTCATCAACATACCATCATCACTCTCACCCATGTTGTTCAAAGTATTCTCAATTGTACAAATTTGTTGAAATAACAAATTAGAGGTCACATACAATGAGCCGGAGATTTTCAAAGTGGCATCATAAAAAATTTTTAGAAACTTAATAAAAATACGAGCCATTTGCCAATCTTCAAACGGAGGCGCCAAAAGCTGTGACTCCTTCACTCCCATTAACACAAAAGCTCTTTCGTATTTTTCAGCAATACTAAGCATTAGGTATGTTGAGTTCCATCTAGTAGGAACATCTAGACACACCATTTTTTCACACACAATATTCAGCTCATCTGCACATGTTCTAAACATATCAAGCCTTGCCGGTGAGGACCTCACAAATCTTATTGCTTCTCTAATCTTATTTACAGCATCATGAATAATTTTTAAACCATCACATACAATGAGGTTTAAAATATGTGCAGCACATCGTACATGTATGAACTCGCCTCCCAAAATTGTGAATTCCTTATCTCTTATGTTCCTCCTCACATGATCAATAGCAACGTCATTAGAGGAGGCATTATCCACAGTGATCGTACAAAGGCGGTTAATCTCCCAATCCGCCAAACAAGACTCTAACATCCAAGCAATGGTCTCACCCCTATGATTAGGAATCTTGTAAAACATTATGATTTTTTTGTGTAATACCCAACTCTGATCAATATAGTGGCATGTGACACAAATATAATTCTTATTTTGCACCGATATCCATATATCAGTGGTTAAACAAACTCTCTGACATTTTTTAAAAAAATTTCTATCTAATGAAAAATTATTGGTTTAAATTTTTTTTATTATTTTTTGTTAAAATTAATGCAATTTGTCAATGTCCATTAAAAGCAATGTCATAAGAAAAATAAAATAAAAAACGCTTCATATTTTTTTGTCCATTTATCTGTTATCTATAAAATTCTATCTGTCATCTGTCAGCCATCATAAATGAAATCTCATTATAAAAGCAACCTCAGTTTAAAAAAAAATTAGAAAAAAAATAGATATTTACACTGACAGGA
The DNA here is from genome assembly GCA_029856935.1 of Cyclocarya paliurus. Taxonomy (NCBI): domain Eukaryota; kingdom Viridiplantae; phylum Streptophyta; class Magnoliopsida; order Fagales; family Juglandaceae; genus Cyclocarya; species Cyclocarya paliurus. The sequence continues at coordinate 37,676,590 of CM056946.1, read as the reverse complement.
CAAATAGTATATTATTTCTGAATAGTAAAAACATTAGAATTAAAACTATTCTTTGGTTCAGGTAGATTCATGCATTTGGCTGGATAATGAAAAGTCAGCATCAATCCATTCTCTTCAATATATATCAGTCTAGCACCACGTTCAGAAAACAAAAAACACTGCACATGAAAAAGATATGGAGGTTAGTCAATTACTGCATATTATCCTACACTATAAGTGATTTTCTGAGAAAAAAATATTTGCTTCTTAATTTTATTTGTAATTTCTTCTTTTTCCCATTTATTTTATGTTTTAAGTATAGTATTTTCTGCATTTTTTTCCCTTTAGGTTGAGTCTGGACATTTTTGCTTATAATCTTTATAAGTGTATATTATTTATTTTGCAACGTCATTTGTTATATAATTATTTTCCTATTTTATAGAATTGTGTATGTTTTGGAGAAGTTATTGTCACAAACTGTGTGTTGAACAAGTTTGACAGAAATGATTTTTGTCACAAACCAAGCAAAAATTCAATATATACAACCTAACATTAATTGTGAGTGTATCATAAAAATCATCTAAAAAAAATATTAAAAAAAAATCTCTCATCTTTTTTTGAGTTATTATTTTTCAGTTTAATACTGTGTTTGTGGCTTTGTTTAGCAATTTTTCATACAAGTAAGAAATTTTTGCTTTGCTAAATATGTGATCAGCATTCATTAATATATGTTAAGATTCACAAAAGAAAGAAGAATGGAAAAAAAAATTGCAGCTCTCAAATTCATTCTAACAGTGGGTTTCAGTGTGCATATTATATATAATATGTTATAATGTGTCATAATAACAAACCTACTTTAATATATAATAACATATGTCCTAATAGGTATAAAGAAAAGGCAACGGAAAAATACACAACAAACAAAATAAAAAAAATATTGCGAATACTGGAGTGAAAGTTAAAAACAAAAATTAGACAGAATCAAAAAAAAAAATCCACTTATTTCTTCAACTACATCCAAACACACCATAGCATAATATATGCATCAACAACAACAAAGTTTTTTCCCGTTTATACATTTTCTTTCCATTTGATATCCTTTTCCAGATCTAGTATGTAAAGCAAATTCTCAGTTGTTTCCATTTAAGTTGTAAAAAGTTATGCTAAAGATAAAAGTAAAGAATTTTTTACCGTCAGTTATGTTGAAAACCCAACAGCACAAAACACAAAGACACACCACACTTTCATTACTAATATAACATTCTTTTCCATTTCTCTCTATTTTTCTCAGCAACCAAACATTGGAGTAAATAAAGTAAAAAATTAAAATAAAATCCTGAATTATGAACTGTGAATATTAGATTGAATTTTTTGAAATCCAAATTCAACGAATCACAATTGTTCCATTTGCTTTTGCCTCATTTTCTTAGCAACCAAACTAAACAGTGGATAATTCAGAGTACAGGAAAAAACAGATGTCTTTAAGAAAAATAAATCATTTAAGGCAAATTAGCTCATACGTAGTTTAACCAAATCAACGAATGAAATCAATTAAATCCAAAAAGAGTAAAGCAGCCGAATTAGAGAGAAGTAGAAGAGACAGCACCATTGAAGCACCAGACCTCTAGGTTTTACAGTATTCATCAAGTTGTTGAGCTTCTCGAGTGAAATTCTAAAAATAAGGAAACAAAAACCCTGCGTCTGGCCCAAACCACTTATCAAAAAATATGCACAAAAATAAACCAAATATGTAGTACAATAGACTTGAAGAACTGCACAACCAACAACAACTAAAAGAGTAAAATGAGAAAAGAAACATAATAACAAAAAAAAATTTTGTCCAACACTATCACTTCTTTTATCTAAACGCTATCACAGTAAACTAAAGACAAACTCTCAACATATAAGAAATAAAAAAAAAAATGTAGCAGAACCCTAAAATGAAGTTAAAAATGCATTTAAGGAAAAACTAAAGACAAACTCACAACATATAAGCAAATAACATACAAAACAAAAAATTCGAAAAAACTACACATCAAAGAATGAAAAAATATATTATTTCACAAATCTGCAAACAAGCAAAATGAAAGCCAAAAAAACCACAACATATAAGCAAATAACATACAAAAGGAGAGAATCTATTTTTTGATAAAATGGCAAATCACAGAAAAAAAAAAAAACCTTCGACCGACTCAATCAAATACAAACAAGTAATATACAAATGAAAAAATTATATTTTTTCACAAACCTACAAACCACAAAATGAAAAAAAAATATATTTGATAAAAATAAAAATCAATGAAATCAAAGAAAAAACCATGAATTTTGTCACAAATCTATAAATCACATAACCATAATTTACTAAAAAACGGATAACAAAAATCGAGAAGTTCAAAACAAAAAGAAAAAATTTGAACAGAGAAATCTAATAAAAATACAAATTTGCTAATTAACGAAAACAAAAGACAGAGAACTTGCAACATACAAACCCACAAGATAAAAGCAAATAACATATAGAAGGAAAAATTATATTTTTTCGCAAATCTACAAACTACGAAACTCAAAAAAAATTCATTTTCTGACAAATCTGTAAATCAAATAACCCAAATAAGGTACAAGTTATTTGATAAAAATGTACATCACTTAGGTAAAGAACAAACAAAATAACAACATGCAAACCGAAAAAACAAAAACCCATCTACTTTGTTCCAAAAAATAAAAATGAAAACCATATATAAAACCCAAAGACAAAACTCACAACATGCAAAAAATAAAAATAAAAACATAGATATGAAGAATAAACCTTCGGATCTATAAGAAGTTGCAAGAAAAAAAATATTCTACCAAAATATTAGAGTCTGAGATCTTAATATTCAAAAAGGACGAGAAGCAAAAAAAATCCTCCAGATCTAAAAAAGTAACCTTCAGATCTATTAGACAGAATAACAAAAAAAAAATAACAAGAACGATAAAAGTAAATAACTAGATTTGCATGTAGAAAACGTTCAAAAAAAAATAGAAGATAAATATTCTAGATGTGAACGTCTTGGATCTAGGAAAATAAATCAAGAGATCTAAAGTAGAACCACTCGGATCTAGGCTAAAACGTCTAGATCTGTTAAAGTTAACAAAGAACAAAAAAAATAAAACAACTTCTTTCCCCAAAAACACTGTAAGACCCAACAGATCTCATATTTATACTGTTTGTTCGTGGATCAAACGTATGGAGCTCAAAGAAAGAGCTTTCAAGAGAGAGAATGGAGAAATCGAGAAACCATGAGAACGAAGAACCCTCTGGAGTTTGATTCTTAGCGGAGAGAGAGAGAGAGAGAGTGAGAGAGAGGGAAATAAAAGTGTGCACCGAGAAATAGTTAGTTTGTTTATTAAAACTATAGAAGTGTTAGTGCCGAAATAAAATTCGGTGACAAGGGTTTTTTTTTTCTTAAACGGCGCCATATAGAGGTATGGATTTGAGATTATCCCAACCGAACCAAATGCATTGGCACTTATTTCCATTACTTTTACTTCAAAACTACACCCCACGAGCTATCATGATCTACATCGAAGCTTCTCTCTCGTAAATTAAATGAGAGGGCCGTAACTGATGACAAATTTAAGAGGGGTGTGCCATTTTCACGTGGTTTTGTTGCTTCTTGATGTCTGAGCTCTTTATGTATGTATGCTCTCTCTCCCCCTCGTCTCTGCGTGCTTTAAATAACAGTACACGTGTCATGACTGTAAATAAATAACGGTAGATATTTGCTTGCTTTTGCTTTCACTTTTACTTTTGCTTTTCTCGAGAACAACAGCCACATCTTTCATCTTTTTTTTTTATTCTTTTTTTTCCTAGCTAGATTTTCTTTTTGTTCTTTTGATCGCTAAGTCAAATTGCAGATCAACTGATGGAAAATCTTTGGAACTAACGTGAAGCCTTCGTTTATATTTATGAGTAATAGTGTTCTTATATCTGATTTTTTTTATTTAATGATTAAGTAAGTATTTTTTAATAATATTGTAATTTTTTTATTTTTTAAAAAATATTTAAATATATTAAAAAAATACATATAAAAAAATAAAAATCTCAAAATCATCAACAGTAACTCTCAACGGTAGCTGAGAGCAGTGGCGTTAGTGCTACTCTTTATTTATTGTCCTCCTAGGCGTGGATGCTACGTGATTTGTCTCTTGTCCTTGTCCTCAAAGTCACTCCGTGACCCACTTTCCCAATTGGCACAGTCATTGAGGATATTTTCCTTTCTTTTTTCCTTTTTTTTTAACTTTTCTTTGTTTTCATCAATCAATGCGATGGTTGTTTCATTAACTATTAATTATATATGCATTAAATTATTAAATAAAATCAATCATCTTATAATTAATGGCATATATAACTTAAAAGACATTGCTTCAACTTTTATACAAATAATATAATTAATAGAATATTATAAAAGAATTTTAACAAACAAATTAACTACTATAATCATTACTTTAACAAAATGATTGAGTTTGCATCATCAAGATGATGGTATTTAATGGTGTGTTTTAGGTCAAATGGAATTTATTTCTCCTTTTGTTTATGTATTTTGGCTTTATATTATATTTCGCTGGATAACTGTATAACCTCTTTGAGGATATTTCACTATTGTTGTTCTGTTTATAAAATTCTGGTACTTATGATTACTAAGTTATGAAATTTATTTTCTTATTTTAGTGTGTTTTTTTATATTTTATTGGACCCTTCTTTTTTATAGCTTCTATTAATGCTTTTCTTTTAAAATATATCACAGCGTGTAATTATTTATAAACTACATAAACATTATATCATTATTTAATTAATCAAAAATATTATGTCTTTATTAATACAAAATTAGTTCTAAGCAAAAAAAAAATTAAATATAAACTAAGCAAACGTGCATTGCACGTTGCTTTCACCTAGTATATATATATACTTACAATGCACGTTTGCTTAGTTTATATTTATTTATTTTTGTTAAGAACTAATTTTTTATTATTAAGGATGTAATATTTTCGGTTAATTAAATAACGATATAATAATTATGTAATTTATAAATAATTACACACTGTGATATATAAATAAATTATAAATAAATAATAATATGTCAATGTATTTTTTAAATATTTATAAATAATATGTCACTGTACTTTATAAATAATTTAAAATAACTTCAAAAAACCTTATTTTATGAAAAAATAGAAGTTTTATTTAAATAGTGATAAGTTTGTAGTCAATATACCAACTTTGCTCCAAATACTAAAAAACACTTTTTAATATATTTGTAAACTAATGCACATCGCAATATATATATAAAAACAAAAAGATGCAAAGAAATCATTATTTTTTAAAAATATAACAAAACTTTCACAGTATGTTTGTCTTCCAAGAAGACGTCAAAGAAGTTTTGAATTCAAAAAATAAATCTCTCGTCATTTAAAATCCTAACAAAATGACACTCCCTAAAAGACACTGAAAGAGATTGCCAACAACTTAGTTATAACACTAACTAACAAGCAACTTCAAATAACATTTTTTTTATGGAAAAATAGAAGTTGCATTTAGATAGTGACAAATTTGTAGTCAAGATACCAACTGGGCTTCAAATACTAAAAAACACATTCTAAAACAATAGATATATATCAGTACATCCAATATTGACACAAAATAAGATAATGTTTGCACATTTATAATTACACGCTGTGATATATTATAAAAGAAGAGCATTAATAAAAGCTATAAATAACATGGTCCTATAAATAAACATTGCCCATAATTTTATAAAAGTTATTTGAGATAATTTTGATTCTAAGATGACGATCCAACATTTTCTTCATCTTGCATTGCCTCAATAGAGAGGAAATTAAAATGCTTATATTTTTTCTCATTTAGTTTCTCTGGGTCTGCATAAATTTGAATCTTCCCAATTTTTTTTGATAATTTCTCCACAACGCTTTTAATATATGTTCGATGTTCCTACAAAATTAAATTTGAATAACTTTATATAATTAATAAAAACCCAATATCTTTTTTAATTAACTCATTATAATCAAACTCAGTTATTGAATAAAAATTTTAAAAGATACCTCTCTGGCATGTTCCATCAACTCAATTGCTGAACAACCAAATGCCTCTTCTGCTACTTCACCAAACATAATAGTAGCTAGCTTTCCAGTATTATCATCCAGTTCAACATATGCCCTAGCACTTTAAATGCACTGAATATATTATTTTAAATTTTAATAGTGTTAAATTCTAAATAAAATTAGATATCAATTATAAATTAAAATTGTAAGATACATACTGTGGTTTGCAAACCCTTGACTTTTGCAATATATACAAACGAAACTTTCATTGTATTTATATCAAGTTCCTTTATTACAGCCAACACATGACATGTAATAAAAGATTTGGTCCAAGTCAATCACATTTATCTTCGCCTCTATCCAGAATTTTGTTTTCTACGTTAAATCATAATCAATTTTTAGAAAGATTGCTTTTGTAAATAAATATTTTAATTTATTACTAATAAAATAATATTTACCGTCATGGGTTGCAAACCCTTCATCAATAATGCAATATCGCAATTCTTCACAAGTTCTCGAATACCAACATATGACAGGGGGCAGATGGGTATGTCAAGCTTTTTGCAATGATATTTTTAATTATCAAATCATTGTTATCTGCCTTTAAAATTCATAAATGAAGAGTAGTATAAGGAAATGAAATATATATGTAAATTACTTAAATCAGATAATTAACTCTGATATAAATGCATTAATATGTAATTGTTAATTTGCGAGAATTGTCATTTTTTCATTGTAGCTGCCTCGGAAAAAGGAAGATTAATTGTAAAGGTACTTGACGGGCATGATGACAGAGACAATCCTTTGTTGAAATTGAGATCAATTTTAATATAAGCATATATAATATAGAAAAATATATAAGTTGTTTAATTATTATAGATACCGTTATTTGATCGAACAAATATTTTTGTTCCAAGTATTATTGGTTTATCTTCAATAATTTCTGATATTTTCTAACATTCGTCTTGGACAAATCGATCCCACATAGTCAAACATATGAGATCCAAGCTACAAAATTGAAATAATTTAAAGAATTAATAGAATTTTCTTAAATTAATATTGGAATTAAATTTTAAAAGAAATGACAAGTTCTATGAATTTATTACCTCTCATCAATAACATATATCTCTTGGATTGTTGTTGGTCCAAATGTTATCGTTACCTCTTTAGTTGGCTTAATTTTGATTGCAACAGCTAAAATATCTAAATATTTAAATATGAAATATTAATTTTTTGATAATTATTTTGTAAGGAAATTAAAATTAAATTACCTATTTCTCTAGTCGACTCTTTATAAGTCTCTAAGTCCTTGAATGGGATGATCTCATATTTTGGTGCCTCTATTTGATCTTCATTTTGTGAAACATCTTCTATTACTGTTCTTAAGTTCAGAGTCCATTGATATTGATATTCTCTAATTTTGTACTTTGGATCTACTGGTTTGACATGTGTATCGCTGATATAATACGACTATAAAATATTCAAAGTGTTCCTGTGGATCAATATCAGTTCTAAATATTGAAGTCTGCACTCGATTTCCCTGTACCAACAATAAAAATAATTGTGATTAACAATGTATTATATAAAATTATGAGGATTATTTTGCTATAATATTTTTTTAATATTTTTTTATAAACGAAATATATTGTAACAAGATAAATAAATAATGCAACATCATTAATATTTTTATATAATATCATGTAATTTAAGAATCTCAAATTTCAAAGAATATTAAAAATTGAAAACGTAATATTTGCTAACAAATATTATACCTCTTAATCAATTAATGTAAGATTTTGGTACTTCACTGTTGTGCGTTGGCTTATTCGCTTAGGCGACTTCTCAGCAACAATCATCTAATTTGTTAGTTTTTTGTATTTTGAGTAATATCTTTTATTGATGAATACAACGTCCGCATTTTTTTCCTTTTTCAAATACAAAAATATCAGATGCATAATATAACAAATCTTTATTTAAATTCATGAACTGCCAAAACAATTGGCGAAGACATTTAATTAAATGGCTGAAAATTAGTCATATGGAGATTAATATTATGATAGACAATAAATCAAAGTTATACAATTAAATCTAGTTACCTGTATAACATTAATTCAAACATGATAACGTTACTAATTCTGTAAATACAATATTTTTTGTGCAGTTATTTTCACGTTGTTCGGTGGACACTTGTAGTATTAGAATCCTCAATATAGATGATGTCTTCGCCCTTGATAAAGTAACATATATTTGTCCATATGAAAAAACTGGTTGAGGTAAATAAATCACAACATAATCCAATGTCTGCCCTTGTGACTTATTTATAGTCATTGTGAAACTTAATCTTATGAGAAACTGAGTTCGTTTAAATAGAAAACTAATATTTTCATCAACATTTGGTAAGAATGGTATCCTTGGAATGAAAACCTTTTTTTCGATATGTTGTCTAACTGCAATTTCTGCATCTATGATATTTCGATCAAAGGCCAGACAAATTAAACGAGTTCCATTGTACAGCTCTTCTGAATGATTAATGTTTCTAAGCAGCATGATGAGACAGTTTTTATTCAGTAATAATTCATGAGGCGAAAGTCCATTTGAGATTAGAGTATTTAAGAAATCTTTCATAACAGATTGTTCTGATGCATCTATTGTCTCATCAAAACTGTAATATCTCTTAACTCCACCTGGGAATTTATGAATTAATAATACATTTATTTCATCAACAGAACCGTTCTTTGGTGTCAATATGGCCCGATTCATTATAGTCGAAATATTTGTTGAATATTCATGAATATTGTGAAAAACATATTCTATTAAATGATCTAAAGAAGTGTTGTCATCATCATATAGAACAAGCATCTCGTTCGAAATTTTTATGTTTTCATCAACTGTTTTTTGTGGTATTCTATTGCCTACTTCTAACACATAATCTGAAAAAATTAGATCCAATCTTGCTCGCATATTTTCAGTTAATCGAAACTTGGTCAATATAGGCCACAAATAGGAATAAACCAAACTGGATTTAACCTGTTATTGTATCGTTCCTTTACGAATCATAAGTAAAACCTATCGAAAATCTCCGCCAAAAACAATAACCTTTCCACCGAATGTTACATCTGAATCATTGATGTCTCGTAACATTTTATCTAATGCTTCTATATGTTGTTTTCTTGTCATTGGTGCCTCATATTATTAATTTTGCTGCACGAAGTAGGTTTGCCAGGGCACTTTATTTGCTAACACAACACGTGCTTCTTTCGTCAGTATCAAGTGGAAGCTTAAAACGTGAGTGTACTGTTCTACCTCCTGGAAAAATAGATGCAACAACACCTAATGAAGCTGTTGCAAGTGCTATTAATTTTCTTGATCGTACTATTGCGAGAATTGCCTTGTACGTGAATGTTTTCCCTGTCCCACCTGGGCCATTTACAAAGAATGCAGCATTTTGGTTTGTAAACACTTTTTCAAGCACTGCATTATAGATACGTTGTTGTTCACTATTAAGAGATTCTGATGATGCAATATCTTATTCTGGAATTTCAACAGCCAATTCATCAACGATTTCTCTAGATTGAAATTCTTCATCATCAAAGCAGATGTCGTCATCAAGAAGATGGTAGGAATTAATATATTTCCTCATTGATTCAATTGTAAAAGAGATTGACTTCAATACTTGGATTCTTACATTTGATATAGAAACTTCTGTTGATATGAATCAACTGACATGTCTTGCTCAAAACGTTCCCAAAGCACCCTCGGATTGGTTGGATTACAATAAACCAATATTGTTGCAAATAACCGTCTCAAACTGGACGGTATTTGATACAGAGATGCTTCATGTAAACAATCTTTTAAGCTACTGTCTCTCTGTAGCAAACCATAAATTGTTGCTGCCTCGCGAAATGTTGGTGCCACAACACCATCAATTGTTCAAAGATAGTACCTCTCACCTTCAAAGGACGAAATTCCTCTTACATAGTTTAGCAATATCCGCATATAGTACCTCTCACTTTCAAATGGATTTGCTGTAACAATACGACCTATAATGGTTTTCTTTTTTTAATGAGTCCACTCTTTGTGTTGTTGGTTCCAAACATAATATTCGAGAAATTCTTTATACAGTAATCTCTTTGCATTCCCATCTACTCAATTTAATACAAAAAATTCTGTTAACATCAATTTTCTAGAACAATCTAAATTGACAACGTTGATTAGATCTTCATTTGCTCGGAAAGTCACTAGGTGTTGATTCTCTAGATGTAATTGTAAACTATACACTACCAGGTACATTTCATTAATAACAAAGCCATATATTCTCCACATAGCTTCTGGAGGAGCAATCCATCAAACCGACTGGAATTGTTGTATTTCATCAACTTGTTGATTGTTCTGTTCAGAAATCAGGTTGAAAGCAATACGATTATGCCATTTATAAATGTACTTATAAAGATATCTGACTGCTTTTATTGTAAAACAAATCTAGACATTAATGTGACAGTCGAATGTTGCAATGAGGTATGAATTATATGGAGCAACCCAACGATTGTCTAAATTTTGGCCTCTGACTCTGACAATTATTCCATTGTTTGAACGCCTATATACTGGAAAGCAATCATTTCCAACGGTCGTAGCGTATGCATAATTCTTTGGATAATTACTTTTGCAACAACCATTTTTTTTCATGCAAACATTTGATAGGTTCGAGACTCCACATGGTCCATGCATCATATGCTTGACAACAGCGTTATGCAAATGCAAGTTTATATTTTTATCAAATATAAAATCTAATCTTGACATCTCGATCTTAACATACATATCTATTACAAATTGTTGCAATAGTCCACCAAAAAGTAGCAAAATTGATATGACATTTTCTCTTATTTGTAATTTGTAGCAATAATATTCACGGCATGAAACAATTAGATCATTCATTTCTCTGTTTAATGCTACAAGAGTAGAATGTGAATGAAATGTTACTAAATTAGATGTACATACTAAAGGAAATTTTTGAATATTAATACTGTAATCTAACATCGTTGTTCTCTTGCAAGTAATTCTTATGTAGTCACTGATTGTTGAGGATTTATTGATCGATTTGTTTCGTTATGTGTAGATTCGGTTCCTCTACTAACTCTTTTAATCCCTTGATACAACCAATATTGCCAAAATGAAATAACAATGGATATTACAGTAGATCATAACACTCAAAAAAGTACTGAACTATATGATTTTCACCAGAATGGTTAAAAACAAAATTGTCACGTCCTCGTAGTTGATCTCCATCATCATTTTCTACCCATATTACTACAACTTATGAAGATATAAGGGCATTGAATACACATTGATCTTGACCAGTATCTAATCTTATATGAATTATTTGATTTTCTAGATCTGGCAAATCACCAAGAGAGCGGAAAAAATAGAATATGGATTCATGAGAAGAATATCGATCAGTTGAGTTATGATTGAAGGATCCATTCTGTTTGAATCAAAAATACGATTTTCTAATTCATGCTCTGTATCATAAAAATACAACTAGAGATAAGAAAGACGACCATTCGAATGAAGCAAATCGTTGATATAGTGATAGATCTATCCCTAAGTTCTGAAAGTATAAATTCATATATTTCTCTTGCAAATATCTTTATCAAATTTCACTCCAAAGAATGTAAAACCAAACTTATTATTATAATTTTGAATGTATGTCTTAAAATGTGTAGATTTATCTGTGTTGGAGGTAAACAATGCATAAAGTTGATCTGAAACATCATTTGTAATTAGAGAAAATTTTCCATCAGCACAACAAAAGCCAGTTGTTACGTGGTGGAATCGCTTTACTTTACAATGTATGCAGCTGGGTACTAATGACAGAGAATATGCTTCAGATGGCACTGCCTTCAACAATTGTCTAAATCCAATAGAACCGTGATTTGACTTACCTATTTTGTTGAAAAATGAAAATAAGGCAACAGACGCAAACTCGCCATATTGATTTGATGACTGAATTAAAAGAACCAACTAATTTTATATTTGTTTCGTAGCTTGACTCTTCTTGAATAATATATGGATCATATTTATATAATATATTTCGAAATCTCAGAGAAAAAAGAACAGAAGGATGGTTGAATAAGAAATATCGATAAATGATTAGAGGAAAACCTGCTGGATAAAGAGTTGATTAGAAGATTCGGAGACATTTTTTATGAATGGATTTGTCTCTCAATTAATGACACGGACATAACACCAGGAATAATACATACTTCATGAGACGAATCCTCTTCAATAATATCAATATGAATATCATAATTCCGTTATCTTTTTTATACTCTTTGAACAAGACTAAAGTCTTGAATGTTGTCTGTATATTGGACATCATTGTTTGAATATCGAGCAATCGATATATCGAAATCATCATCACCAAATGATGTGGAATCATTTATACAAATCGAGTTGCTTCTGGATGCTTTTTGTTCAGCATATCTTTCTCTTCATTTTCTGTAGATCTCTCCCTTTTTTTCTTTTGGTAAATCTATATACAGGATTCTTTTCACAAGTTGTTTTCCATAATCTTAAAAAAATAGTTTACAAATTAAAATTTTATAATTTTGTTTGTAAATTTTCAAAAAAATTATTTACAGAATCTTACCACTTTTCATTATGTTAATGAAGGAAATGATTGTTTCAACTATTGGATACTGTTCTACACAAGCAAGATGAAAGAAAGAAATAACAATTATTTCCTATGCTCAATTAAATAAATAATCAAATGATAAAACACTGTGAAACTGAAATCTAACAGAAGCATATTTCAATATGACGTACAAAAAATGTTTTAGAAACTATTTGTCAACTTAATTCCCTATTCCAAGCAACTACCAACTATTTCTCTACTAATTATTTAAAAATATTTCTCTATTAATTTTTTATTTGGATGTTATGATTTTTTAGTCTTTTTTTTAATTATTAATTTTTGTGGGAAAGGGGATGGTTTGAGTTTTGTGGAAAGAGATCGATTAATGTGGCATGTGATTTGTGTCCGTCTGTTTTTTATTGTATCTAAATCATTAAATCTACACCTTCTTTTTTAATTTTTAATTATTATATTTTAAAATCTGTAGATCCCATCTGCTAGCTAAAAGTTGAAGAAGCCACATTTTTTGTCAACTCGATTCACTTCTGAGAGCATTCCCATCTTATTATTTATAAGATTCCTTATAATTTAGTTAAAAAGTACATTCCCTAAAATTTTTCTTAAATTTTATTCATCTTTAAAAAATATCCTACTTCTCATTCCATATAATTTCTCTATTCTATTAAAATAATATTTTTTATTTTTTATTTAATATGTTTTTCTCTCGCTTCCATTTCCAAACGTAACTATGCAATATTTCTTCTTATATTTTGAATTATTACTCTATTGAATATTTTAAACAAAAATTTAAATTCTTTTTTTGTTGGATATGATAATATTTTTAAAATTAATTTTTTTTTATATTTTGGTAATTAATTAATTAATTTTTAAAATTATTATTTAAAATTATAACAAATATGAGTATGAGAGAACTATTATAACAAATGGTAAGAAATCAAGGTGTTTGGAAAATATAACAAAACTTTCACAGTGAGTTTGTCTTACAAGAAAAAGTTATAGAAGTTTTGAATTCAAAATCCTCATTTATCGTCATCTAAAATACTAAAAAATACTTTTCGATACAGTAGATATATATCAGTACCTCCAATATTGACACAAAATATAATAACATTTGCACATCTATAATGCGGTGAACAACAACGTGTTTATAAATCGGAAGATAATAAAATTTAAAAATTAAATAATTAAAAATTAAATAAATTTGCAAATATTAATGATTTAGATACAACAAGTCCTAAATTTCGTAATATAACATTTGATTAGTTTGTATTTTAGAATTTTAAAGTTATGCTAATAAATAACTAAACAAAATTTGTATTAAAAAAATATATTAAAGCTAAAAAAATTATTAAAACTAAAAAAATTCGTATGTTAAAAGTCTTTTTTCCTTCTATTTGTCATTTTCAAGAGACTGGTTTAGTCTTTACAACTTGGGTGATGGCGATGTTGTGGTAGGGATATTTTCCCCAAATCAGTTTTACACCAAACAAATCGCTCTCTGCTTTTCGATGCTCCTTTCATTCTCCTTCCTCTCCGTCCAAAACTTTCTCTCTCTCTCACACTAAAAATCAACTCCATCTTCCATCTCGATCTCACTCTGTCTCTCTGTTTCAATGGTCTCGACAACAAAGTGGATTTGTCTTCTCTTTACCCATTTTCGGCCCTCCATTTTTCATCTCGAGGAGGAGTTAAGACGCAAGATAAAAATCCTAACTTATTTTACGTCTCTCTTTCTCCCTCACTTAAAGCTCTTTTTTTTTCTTGTTCTTCGAAAACAACATCAGATCTAGATGTTTTATTCTAGAACCGAGAAATTCCAACACCTATTCCAACCCTAACCTAGAAATCACTTTATTTTTTAGATCTGTTCTTCGGACCTTCAGGTTGATGTGGGAGTTTGCTTTCGCTAAGAGCAGTTTATTAAATGGGTTTAAAATTTTCTTTTCCTTGCATGTGGTAGTTTTCTTCAGAGTAATAATTTGTTCTATTGTGAATCTGTTCATAATGTTTTCGGTTGATGTTTGTTGGTTTGCTCTTCCTGCTTGGTTTATTTTTTTTTTCATCCTACAATTTTTCAACACCTTTGTTTATTTTTGTTTTCTTATTTTTTAGAAATTAAATTTTAAATCTAACGAATCTGAAGCCTCATCTTTCAGATCTGTTTTATTTTTTTACCTAATCTGTGTTGATGGGTGTTGGTTTGTTGTTCCTTTTTTTTTTCTTATCTGTAAAAATCAACAAATCTATTTTTTTTTATTTTCTGATTTTTTAGAAAGAAAATTTTTAATCTAATGAATCTGAAGGCTAATCTTTCAGATTTTTTTTTCAGCTAATGCATGTTGATTAACTCTATGTCCTCGTTTCTAAATATGTTTTGACAATACACACAAATCTGAGATCTGTTGTTGATTCATACTATTTCTCAGATCTTGATTTATTGTTTCTTTTTTCCTTCTATTTTTGTGCGTTTGGTTGTTGTGATATTTTTTTAGTTGAATTTTTTTCTAGGTGCTTACAGATCTTTAAATTTGTAAAAAACACCACCTCTTTTCCTTTTTGTTTGTTGATTTTTTATAAAAAAAACTTTTAAATAGAGTAATAAATTTTTCTAATGTGAATTTGTACATAAATTTTTAGGAAAAATAGTAAATGGATCACTATTATTGTGAGTATGACTGGAAGGCTCAAGTATGTACTCTATGTTTTTCTTGGTCTGTTTTGCCTAAGTAGTTTATCTGAGTCTGGTTTGCTCGTGATTTTATTGTTTGTTTGGATGAGTTATAGAGATAACCAAACAACAATGTTTTCTAAATCTGTTAATTAAAAATTTTAGTAGAAATTTTTTCGTTAAAAACTAATAGGAATTGCCTGAAATAGTATGAACTGCATAAGTAGCAAATTTCTTATCTGTAAAATACTAAAAATCAACAAATCTGTTTTTTTTTTTAATTTTCTGATTTTTTAGAAAGAAAATTTTAAATCTAATGAATCTGAAGGCTCATCTTTCAGATTTTTTTTTTGTTTTTCCAGCTAATGCGTGTTGATTAATTCTATGTCCTCGTTTCTAAATATGTTTTGACAATGCACACAAATATGAGATTTGTTGTTGATTCATACTATTTCTCAGGTCTTGATTTATTGTTTATTTTTTCCTTCTATTTTTGTGCGTTGGGTTGTTGTGACGATTTTTTTGGTTGAATTTTTTTTCTGGGTGCTTACAGATCTTTAAATTTGTAAAAAACACCACCTCTTTTTTCCTTTTTGTTTGTTGATTTTTTATAAAGAAATTTTTAACTAGAGTAATCAAATTTTCTAATGTGAATGTGTACATAAATTTTCAAGAAAAATGGTGACTGGATCACTATTATTGTGGAGTATGACTGGAAGGCTCAAGTATGTACTCTATGTTTTTCTTGGTCTGTTTTGCCTAAGTAGGTTATTTGAGTCTATTTTGCTCATGATTTTATTGTTTGTTTGGATGAGTTATAGAGATAACCAAACATTAATATTTTCTAACAGAATTCATTAAACTAACTAAGTTCTTGGTCTTAAGCAACAAGATCTATTTAATCAATAATCACTATAAGTAAACAAGCATGAAACAAAATTCAAAATGAAACAGGCCACAAACTGCATTTTTCCAAGTTTTGAATTCAAACTTTTTTTAGTAGGAAAAATAGGTCCTGTAATCCAGTTCTTTTAAGTTATAGTTAGATTTTAAGACCCTAGTTTTTGAAATTTTGTCATCAACTTAGCAAGTAGACCTGGTAAACAAAAAGTAGCAAATGAAATACACCACTCCATGACCAATTTCTTTGTCTTTTGTATTCCCCTATATGTAACTATTATTTATTAAGAAAAAATAAAATTCTTCGAACTCAAGTAACCTGGCTCATAAGGCCTGTAATAACAAATTCATTCAGTTTCAAAGTTATCTCCCTCTCTCACTCCACATTCCTAAGATTCTATTTTTAAACCTTCTTTGGCCTTTTATGCTCCTCCCAAAATAGAGATGACCTATACCCAACACAGTAATATAAATTATTGTGCAGCAAATAGAAAAAGATAGCAGACAGTCATGACAACACAGTAATATAAATTCATAAATCAACATCATAATCTGCATTCACTCGCAACCATAGAACAAATCAATGGAGCATAGGAAAAATATATATAGGCACTTTTATACACAATGAACATGAATGGAAGAAGTATTTTCAGGGAAAAAAATATTTGCCTCAGACTATAGCCAGATGAGATTCAATAGATTTTATATAGGTCTCCAATGCACCAAATGGAACAGGATAGAAGAGGCACTCCTACCAGTTGATAAACATATCAAGAAAAAAAAAATCTCAACATAAAAAAGAACTGATACTAAGAAAAAAAAACTATCAGTATAGGTCAGGAAAGAAAAACCTCAACAAATATCAAACATGTCAAATTATGCTAAAAGAACACAAAAGCATATATAAAAAAATAAATCAGAAGATGATAAACACAGAGGTAAAGATTTACAAGCATTCAAAAAAAAACCTTCAACCAATATATTCATCACAACAGCCCAACGCATAAAATAAAATGAAAAAAAATATGGAAGAAACGAAAACTTCATAAATATAACCTCAGATTTGCATGTATTGGCAACAACAATTTAGATATCAGCTCAGACTATACTTAAATCTGAATTTTTCTGTTAATTAAAATATAATTACAGTAAAAAAAGGGGAAAAAAAGTAGGGAAAATTGTACTTAAAACATAAATAAAAAAAATTGGAAAAGAAGAAATTACAAATAAAATTAAGAAGCAAAATTTTTATTGGAATATGTTATTCAATGTTTTCTAAATCTGTTAATTAAAAATTTTAGCAAAAATATGATGCTTTCCCAAGGGATTGAAATAAATAACAATAAATAAAAAATTCCAGAAAATAATTTATATAGAAAAACTTTCAAAATAAATATCATCTTACACTTACAAAGATGAAACAAAAATGTCCAGTTCAGAAAATAATAAGCATTGCAGTAAAAAAAAGGGGGGGAAAGTAGAAAAGCTATACTTAAAACATAAAATAAATGGGAAAAGAAGAAATTACAAATAAAAGTAAGAAGCAAAATTTTTTTCTCAAGAAATCACCTATAATGTAGAACAATATACAGAAGGAAAATGTTAGTAATTGACTAACCCCCAGATCTTTTTAATGTGCAACGTTTTATGTTCTCTGAAGGTGGTGCTGGACTGAAATAATGGCAATTGAAGAGAAGGAATTGGAGCTAACTTAATGACAGTTTTTCATTATCCAGTCAAATGCATGAATGACTTAATGACAATCTGCTTATCTCGAGCATGAGGGTTTTTTTTTTCATTTTTAAGATGTATGAATTTAGGTGAACAGAATAAATATGAAGAGTTTTTTACCTTTTTTTTCTAATTTTTTTTAACCAAGATTGCTTTTATAATGAGATTGCTTTTATGATAGCTGGCAGATGTGAATTTTATAGATAACGGACAAATTGACAAATAAATATGAAGAGTTTTTGGTTATTTTTTTTAAAAGCCAAGATTGTTTTTATAAAGAGATTGCTTTTATGATGGCTGACAAGTGGGAATTTTATAGATAATGTTTTATAGATAACGGACAAATTGACAAATCGTTAATTTTAACGGAAAACAATAAAAAACTGTTAAATCAAGAATTTCTGTTAAATAGACACTTTATATATATAAAGATATACTCTATTATATATTAAATTAAAAATAAAACATATATTTCATCTTTCTTTATTCTAACAAAACAATATATAAAAAAGTAAACTATTATAAAGTATATTTGAATAGCAAAGTTACCGATTAAAAAAAAACATATTTGAATAGCAAAGCAAAAACAACTTAATTTCTTAAACTTTGATTGAAATTACGAGAAGCTGTTGTGAGTTTGTCAATGAGCTATATAACTCCATCTCATTAAATTACATGCTTTAGTTCTCTTCTATTTTTTCCTAAACAACTCTCCATTAAATAAAACTGATAATACAGGGGGGACAGCGTGAGAATCCTCAAAATAAACCATATTCCAATTAATACAGAGCAAATAAAAAATTATCGAAAAAATGGTCAATGAATATTAACTTTTGGCAAAGTCTGCCGAATATCGTCACTATTGACTGTTTCATTTGACCCAATTAATTGCAAATAAAACCCCAAAAAGAAAACGATAATACAAGAAAATAGCTGAAGTTTAGGGTGCGTTTGGTTGTTGAAATGAGTTGAGTTGAGTTTAGATAATAAAATATTGTTAAAATATTATTTTTGAATATTTTTATTATTTTGAAATTTGAAAAAGTTGAATTGTTTATTATATTTTGTGTTGGGATTTGAAAAAGTTGTAATGATGAGTGAGATGAGATGAGTTTGGTTAAGGAACCAAACGAAGCCTTAATCATAGTGAATCCACTTTCCCATCCTGCATAACTATTTTGGTTGGGAGAGAAGATTTCAATCAGAAGGTTCAATTAACCCCTGAGCTAAGCTTTTACCCAGCTCGCAAAAGTGTACCACGAGTGGAGCTAACAACCATATAAAAGCCATATCGACTAAAAGGATATTACAAGTTACCTCGAGTAAGATATCTTTATCAAAGAAATAAGTCAATAGATAGTTTTTTTTTTTTTTTAAAGAATAGTAAATAGATAAAACATTTACTGGTACAGATGAAAGATCAGGAAAAAAAAAAAATGAAGAAAAAAACTCATACTTCGACCTTCTAAGCATTTCTATTTGAATAGCCCTGTAGAAAATACACCCAAACCTCTAAAAAAGTAGAAAATCAAAGTGCTGAACTATTGCTGATAAATGGGGTCAAATTGACTTCTTCACTCAAACCCTAAAAAAAGAAAAATCCCTATGTTTACAAACCAAAGTCTACTTCAGCTCGCTTCAGCACAGATGTCACCCTCGTAAAAAATTCCGGTTCGCTTTCTTTGATATCGTCAAGTGTCCTTGACTCATGCTCATCAGCCTAATTAGTCAAAAAAGAGCCATTAGAGATGATCTAAAGTGAGGTGAATCCAGGGAGGAAAATATGTGCAGCACAAATGTCAATGTAATAGGCACAACAATACAATCTTTCTGAAATTGACCAATAGATTTAATTGTCACCACCATGGCTCCACCTATCTAATCGCCACTTTCAATGGTACAACTGCAAATACCATTGAAGCATTTGAGTTTGTAACGCTAATGTCTCAAAAATACAGAGTACGGTGGTTAGGAGAGACAAATCATGCAGCTGACTTCAAACAGTTGGGAATCTTCGGAAAAGAAATTATGGAATTGAGAGGTTGAATGGAGAAAATGAAAATGAAATGTTACATTCAGAAAGTACTAAGTATATTACGGAGAACAGGAAAAATACATTGAAGGTTTAAAAAGCCCAAATTGCTTCATGGTTTGTAGCTGATAGAGACCAATACTTCATATTTGTAGATAGCTAAGGCAGAGCATTGAACAGGATTTTTAACGTACTGAACATTGCAGTGATCTTTATCAATCCCAGATATGATGAGCAAGCATAACTCCATAAGCCATCCGCCAACAGAATAACTCCAAAAATAAAGGTTATTTAAGCACCTCTGAGTTTTAACAGTTCATTGTGGCTTTCAACTTCTATATTTCCAAGAAGATAAAAATCTTGATATATGAAGTGATATGAGAGGAAAATAATTACAAGGTAAACATAGCAAGGATGAGCATTTTCTCTCTTTTTCGATGAGTAGCAACTAGCACTTCCTTTGAATCAATTCCAAAGTTCAAATAATTTAGTGGTGGCTTGGAAGAGTATTGTTTGCATTCGTTCATTTGATAGAAAGTCAATTAATGAGAGATACCTCTTTAAACTTTAATAAAATTAAGTTTGACACAGATGCTGGCTTTGCCCGATCCCACCTAAAGAAATGATAGAACCAAGAACAAAAATGTCAGTGACAAAAGCACACATTCACTGTCAAGGCAACATCAAACTTGATGAGAGAAATAGCATGTAATAGTTAATACCACGGATTTATTAAAAGGGAGGTAAATGGGATCCACATTACTTGGGAGGAAGAAGTTCTTTTTTTTTTATAAGTAAACAAATTTTATTAAACCAAACATCTGTAAATTACATACTAAGAATGCCCTATCTATGAATGGGCATTAGAAACTAAGAATTCATGTAAGTCCATGCCATTAAGTCCACGGCAATGGCCCAAGTACAAAGAGTCCTAAAAAATAAAACTTTCAGCTCCACCATAGATCTCTCTGTCTTCAAACGTCATCTCATTGCACTCCTGCCACAAACACCACATAATGCAAATAGGGATCATCTTCCACACCGCTTTGATCTGACGTACACCTCAAATAGATGTTCAGCAAGCCAATAAATCCAACATGGTTTCTGGCATAACCCATGCTATGTCCATTCTTATAAACACCTCGTCCCAAAGAAACCAGGCTACCTCACAATGTAAAAGTAAATGATTCACCAACTCACCCCCTCTTTTACACAAACAACACCAGTCTGCAATAATTATCCTCCTCTTTCTCAAATTATCCGTAGTGAGAATCTTGCCTAAGGACGCTGTCCACACAAAGAATGAAGCTTTGGGAGAGGCCTTATGTCGCCAAAGCCTTCTCCACGGAAACTGTAACTCAGGCCCATGTGTGAGAATCTTATAAAAGGAACGAATAGAGAAAACTCCTTTCACTGCAGGGTTCCACCACAAATCATCTTCATGCTGGATATTTGGTCGGCAAGAATACAAGAGACTAAAAAAATCTGCAAAACTCTCCATCTCCCAATCCTATGCCGCCCTGTTGAAATTGATGTTCTAGTGAATATTACTTCCTGAGATTCCCATAACCTCTGCCAGTGTGGCATCTTGGGCACTTGTGATCAAAAAAAGTATAAGAAACAGATCTTTTAAAGCACTATTGGCACACTATGCATCCTTCCAGAATCTGATCTTGGATCCCGTACCCAACTGCAACCTAGTATGATGCTTGAAGGCCTCCCATCCTCTTCTGATGTGTTTCCATAGCCCCGTTCCATAAGCCCCTCTAACTTCTCTAGTACACCATCCCTCCCCTAAACCACCATATTTATTCTGAATTACTAATTTCCATAATACTTCTGGTTCCTTGATATATTGCCACAACCATTTACCAAGTAGCGCCCGATTAAACAGTCTCAACTTTCTAATGCCAGACCACCACTAGAGATAGGACGACACACCATCTCCCACTTAACTAGATGAAATTTGAACTCATTTCCTAATCCTCCCCACAAAAAATATCTACGTATCTTCTCAAGTCAACTCGCCACACTTGCCGGTATAGGAAATAAGGATAAGAAATAAGTGGGTAAGTTAGAAAGTGTACTTTTGATTAAAGTAATTCAGCTCCCTTTCGATAAGTACATTCTTTTCCACCCTGCCAGTCTCCTCTTTATTCTTTCAGTCACTGTATCCCAAATTGAACGTGCCCTCGAAGCTTTACCCAAAGGTAGTCCCAGATATGTCATAGGAAGTGCCGCTATCTTGCAACCCAAAATACCAGCCAACTCCCGTGAATTCTGAACGTCTCCAATCGGCACCAACTCGGATTTATCATAATTTACTTTTAGGCCTGATACCACTTCAAAACAAAGTAGCAATGCCTTCACAGCCCATAACGGGTCTTGATCAGCCTCACACATAATCAGAGTATCATCTGCAAACAACAAATGAGAGATCGTGATAATACCCCTACTCGGAGATCCAATCTGAAAACCCCTAACAAACCTATTAGCCAACAAAGCCGATATCATCCTGCTTAATGTCTCCATAACAATAACAAAAAGTAAAGGAGATAACGGATCCCTTTGTCTCAAACCACGAGTACTCAGGAAGAAACCCTTTGGGCTTCCATTGATCAACACTGAGAACCTTACTGTGGATATACACCAGCTGATCCAAGACTTCCACCTTTCTCCAAACCCACACCTACCCAGTAGATATTGAAGAAAATCCCAATTAACATGGTCGTATGCCTTTTCCATATCTAACTTACACGTAATCCCTGAGCTACCAGCCTTCAGTCTACTGTCCAGACATTCATTGGCAATGAGAACCGCATCGAGAATCTGTCTACCCTTAACAAAAGCATTTTGAGGCTTAGTAACAATCTTCCCCACAACCTTACTTAGCCGATTAGCAAGCACTTTTGAAATAATCTTGTAAACTCCATTCACTAAGCTAATATGCCTGAAATCTGAAATCTCACTAGCCCCCACCTTTTTAGGGATTAATGCGAGGAAAGTAGTGTTGAGACTTTTCTCAAATTTCCTAACTGAGAATAACTCCTGAAACACCTTCAAAAGGTCTTCTTTAATCACCTCCCAGCATTCTTGGAAAAAGCCCATAGAAAAACCATCAGGGTCGGGAGCCTTATCTTTTTTTATATTTTTCTTACTACATCATACACCTCTTTCTCCTCGAAAGCCCTCTCCATCCTAACTACATCCTCTGGCTCAATAGTGTCAAAATTCAAACCATCCAGGGTAGGCCTCCACCCCACCTGCTCAGTAAGAAGCTTTTCAAAGAAATTAACCACATGGTCTTGAATTACCTCTTCATCTCTACACTCTACTCCCTCAATTTTCAGCACCTCAATGTTATTATTTCTTCTATGAGAGTTTGCAATTCTATGGAAGAATTTCGTGCTCTGATCCCCTTCCTTTAACCAAAGTGCTCTTGACTTCTGACGCCAAGACATTTCTTCTTGTAAAATTATCCTCTCAAGCTCTGCAACCAGTACAGTTTTCTGTGCTTGCTCCTCCTCATTAAGTGACCTCCCTTCTTGCAATCTTTCTAGATCCTGTATTTCCATCCACTTGGTGATTTTGTTCTCCTCGATATTTCCAAAAGACTGTTTGTTCCACTCCTTTAGATCTCTTTTTAAGGCTTTTAGTTTATTCGCAAAAATGAAGCTGGGTGTACCCTCATACTGATATGACATCCACCATAGTTTAACCCTCTCCACAAAACCTTCTGTTTTCAACCACACGTTCTCAAATTTAAAGTACCGTCTACCACTATGAATGCTTCCACAATCAAGGATAATAGGCCAATGATCCGAAGTTAAACGTGCCAAAAGCTTTTGCCATACATCCGGAAAATGGCTTTCCCACTCAGGTGAAATTAAGAAGCGATCCAAGCGAGACCAAATCTGATTATTCGACAATGTGGCAAGGCCCCCTGCGAGAGGAAGGTCTATCAAGTTCAGGTCAAATATACATTCTGAGAACTCAAAACTTGTTGGCCTCAATCTTCTACTTCCAAAGCTTTCACTTTGGAATCTTACCACATTAAAATCACCCACGATACACCAAGGAAGCTCCCACCAACTATGAACCCCTGCAAGCTCATCCCACAATATTCTCCTGTCGGCATCAAAATTAGGCCCATACACACCTGCAAAAGCCCACAAGAAACCATCGGACACACATTGAAAGGAGCATGCTACCATATATCTCCCTATATAATCATCCACTTTCTCCACCACCCGCCTATCCCACATCACTACTATTCCTCCCGATGCCCCTGAAGAGGCCATATTTACCCAATCAACATAATTACAGCTCCATAAACTCCGCACTATCTTCCTATTGATCATCTTCAACTTTGTCTCCTGTAAGCATACAATGTCCGCTTTCCACTCACGAAGCAGATGCCGAATCTAAAGACATTTCTCTACCTCGTTTAGACCCCGAACATTCCAAGATACGATCTTAGGTTTCATTGGGAACAATCAGCCCCTTCCCTTTCACCCTATTCCTACTGGAGCTACCCACCGATTTCATGGACCACCTTAGTCTATTAAGCTCCCTACTGATCTTCGAGTCCCCCTTCTTTTTTTGTTGATGTCCAACTTCCATAGTTGTTAACAAGGCTATGAACTGCTCTTCATACCCCTTGCAGCTAATCCCCACGAAATGTTGAATTTCTTTCACTTTATCTATGACCCAATCGGAAGCTTGGTTTGGAAAACAGTAATTCAAAGGTATAGGATTCCCCAACCAGTTACTCTGACAATTCTGAAACTCTTTTCCCACTGAAATCTCCTCCAAACCGCAAGTCTCAGGGATGAATAACTCATCCTCCACTGAATTCATATAGTCCTCCGATTCTTCCTCAACTTCAACCAACTCAAACTCCTCAAAAGGTTTGACAGGTTATTTCGCCGGAGCAAAACCCACCCCCTTAGTCGAGATATGGGCCTCCTTCGACAGTGAAAAGCTATCTCCAAACTCCACCAGTGCCTGTTGCGCACAAAACATCGGCGACGCCTCATCAACGGCATCCTCTACCTCCGTCGGCAATGTCTGTGCAAAGGCCACCTGAGTCTTCGCCATCCATAGGCTATCCATCAAGAAGCCGAGGCTGTGAAGCTCCTCTGGGACCATTGGGCTAGGGTGCTCTACAGGATTTTCAGCATCCACTACCTCCATCGGCGCCATCTGTGCAACGGCCGCCTGAAACTTCACCGTCCTCGGACTATCCGGCGCGAAACCGAGGCTGCGCAGCTCCGTTGGTAGCGATGGGCTAGGGCACACAATCGGTATTTCAGAGGGCATGGGCTTTGGTTCCCCGAGCCCTTGCTCGTGAGATTGGGCCCTGGTCTGAGACGGCCCAGCACCATCCGACTGTAGGTTGCCCAGTCCCAAAACCATCTGCGGTTTGGGCCGAAAAACCGACTGAGACGGCCCAGCCCCATCCGCCAACTGAGACGGCCCAGCCTCATCCGAAACCAACTGTTGTTTGGGCCAGGATACCTTACGCCAGCCAGCAGCCCATCCCTTTCTATTTCTACCTTTCAGCTGTGCCATTGATTTATTAGGCCCATCCTCCGACAGTTTTATTTTGCCTTTTAACTCTCCCATATCTTCCCTTCCCTTAAGTGAACCGACATACCCCACTATCTCAGCCATATCTCTCTGCAACATGCTCAACTGTCCCTGCATCTCCCGTATCATCCTTCGGACCTCTCATGTCTCCTGACACACCACTGAGTTCCTGCCATGAGGATGGCTCAACACAACTTTCGGTTTCGACAGGTCAGAGGCTCTCGCACCAATATCACTACCACCTTTTGCACCGCCATCACTCTGCCTTGCTTTCGGCTTCGTCTGAGCAAGAGCCTCCTTATACGACCGAGGGATTCAATTGAAACCTTAACTAGCCCTTTAGAGTATAGGCCCAAATGGGGCTGAAGCTGTCTGTCATTGAGTCGTTACATCGAGTCTATACTCTAAAAAGATTAGTTAATGTTAAACTTGAAGTCCCTTGGAATCATTATAAATAATAAGAAATTCTTCATCCCAAACAATGTAAGATCCCGTTCACCACCACTTACATCTAATCCGAGGTACTGACATACACACAACATCATAAAACTCAAAGTGAAATCATTTTTGTTGGGACAATAATCTAGTTTAAATAACTTGAGCTTATAGCTAGGCGACAGCTTGAAAGAAAATTATCGAAGATAGTTTATGGTTAGATGATATATAGAAAGAATCAAACTGCACCAAACTGCTCAGAGGTGCCACAAAGTAAAAGAGACTCGTCAAAATAGAACTGAGAGAGAGAGACAAGAGAAAGGAGGTATGGCAGTGAGAGAAGACATGATGACAAGTGAATGAACTAAAGAAACGGCCCTTATAAGAGATGAATAGTAGAAAAAAAAAGGTGGTCAAGCCAATACTAATTTAGATATTAGGCTCTGTTTGCTGACTTGACTACAAACCTCATACCTCAAAAGACTAGTTTTATAACTTCAGTATGGTATTTTATTTAACCTTTTTCCCCAAATTCAAGGCAGGGTACAGACCTAAGAACTGAACAATCACCTTGGGAAGTATGAATGCCAAATGGTCAATCATATCCAATATAAATGCAACCCTATACCTCACAAGCATTAACTCATTAACAGATCGCCACATTCCACGCCCGACATCCTTTGCAGACTGCTCTCTCACACTTCGTCCATGCCACAACTCTTTTGCAACATACATCACTTCTTCAACATCAACCTATAAAAGGACAAAAGATTACATGCAATTACTGAGCTGAAAAGCATCTCCTCCCACCTTGAATAACAGGACCTGTAGGGTGACGTTAGGGATTCATCCTAGGTAGATGAAATGTATCTACCTATCATGACAAACTATATGATCAGACAAATTTTGCAATTATAATAAGGAGAGAGAGGGGGGGGGGTCACTAACTCAAGTGCAGATAAGGTATACAAGAACAAAACCTAAATTACCCTCTCAGAAAAGGGGGAAAAAAACAAAATATGTAACTTCTGCTCCAGAGAACCAGTGGAAAAAATAACATTTAAAGAGCTACTTTTAGCGATAAACTTATCAACAGAAACTTCAAACCTCAACTTCCATGGCTGAGCCATACAATGACTCCTCATACTCAATAAGGCGTTGATGAAGCATCCTGTAATGATCCATATCAAAATTTACAATAGGCTCTGTTTGAACTTGTAACCCTGCTAGTTGTGTCACAACATAGGAGGCCATAACCTGTCCGAAAATTGCAGGGATGGTACCTAAAACGGGTATTATGCGAACCCTAAACCCTGGAACTATCTGAAATCAGGATAAGAAGTTAGAATGTCTATAAGTAGGGAATATATATTTTGGCTGAGGAAAAAAAAGAGGGCATGCATTATATAAATTTCTTTTTGGGCGTATTTTACAATATCTCAATAAATAATCACAGTCATCAGAATTCTTGGGAGTACATTACGAAATAATAATACTAATATTAGTAGTAGTAGTAGTAGTAGTAGTAGTAGTAATAATAATTTTTTGACAAGTAGAATTTTATTTATCAAGAAACTGGATAGAGCCCAAGTACACAAGAATAATGATAATAATTATAATGAATACTTCAAACTAACAAGGAAATATCTGTACCTGATAGTCTGAGGGATTTTCTTCTTCTCCGCTTGGTCCCTTAAATGGAAGAAGTTTTGCCTTAGGTTTCTCTAATGAAAACACAACGGGAATACCACCATCAATGCCATAATCTTTCCTCAATCGGTGTCTCACCTGAAATAAATAATGTTTGGAATAAGGACTCATATGCTCAATGCAAGGAATAAGCACAATCAAAAGCATGTCCACTTCACATGTTTACTAGATGAAGGCACAAGCTGGTTCAGTGCCAATGTGGTGATACCTTGATATAAACTGTGAACCAACAAAAAATAGCATGTCCCATTATGTGACTTCCTAAATACGTTAATAGCCATTTAATAGAAATAAAGTCTACTAATCAAAGTCATATGTCATCCAAAAACTTGGGGAGAAACAAAAAAGAACTTGATGAATGATGCTGGGGGAAAACAAATAGTAGGTGCAATCAAGGACGGACATGATTACTTGAAGTGCACATCAACTCCACAGCATTTAAGGCTAGAAAGAGGGGTTGGAGGACAGAATCAGCATCATAGGATGAGAGACCGAGAAGAGAGGTGTTCAGGCTTCTCTTCTTTTTTTTCTTTTTTCTTTTTTTGAAGATTTGTTTAATTACTTTTATTCTTCTTTATTCTTTTCTAATTGTTTGGGCAAAATATCTCCTTGAGTGAGTACTAATAGATTTAGATGGAAGTGTTACACTGAACTATAAATTAAAGCTTCAAGGACTAAATTGACCAAATTTGGACTTCATGGACCAAATTGACAAAAGATAAAACTCACACAAACCAATGCATATTTTAGGTATACATCTGAGATTTAGAATATCTAGAGTGCTACAATGCAGAAGAAATTAATATCCACAATTTAGAAATGGGCATATTTTATGCAACATAGTCATGCAAAAGCAAGAAAGATGAGCATATTCAAAACCATCGTACAGTTTAAAACTTTGTAACGACGAGAAGCAAAAATCATTACAGCTCGAGATAGTGGGTCATTTGTTGACTCTTTCAAATCTGCAACACGTATTCTTGTTGGATCAGCTCTTGCACCAGCTCCTGTAGCTGATAGAACCTTAAGATCCCTACGCACACATGCAGCAAGAAGTGCCACCTATTACATATAATGGATCAAACGGATTGAAAATTAAAAATTGATTAATAGCAAAACTTATATTTGGAATACAACAGTGAATAATAATTGTTTTTTTATAAGTAAACAATTTTATTAAATAATGATAGGCATAGCCCAAGTACACAGTGAATAATAATGATAAGTGGGTGGAACAAATATTTTAGTTGTCAAGAGATTCAGTAGTTTCATCACCAAAACAAATTTTAAATTTTGTGGCTGTCTAACATCCTTACATGCATTTCAAGCCATTCTTGCAATCAAAGGTCATGAAAAATCTATAGCAACACTCTTAAATGTTTTTTTTGTAAGTAAGAAATTTATTATAAAGAAGCAATACTCTTCTTACTTCAAAGGAATCTGAACCTCATTTTACTCCATGACAAGTTGATTACTGAATTATTCGATAAAACTACAAACCCAATGATTTTATTTTCTACAGCTTTTTCCTTCTTGTTTGAGAAAAGGACCATAGTTGATTACTAAATTATCTGAGTATTCAATTGTTGTACTACTTGTGCTGGGAAAGGTAAATTTATGACAAGTTAACATAAGGTATAGGCAAGAAAATTTACCTTTGTATCAATGTTATCAATGCAGTCCAACACATAATCAGGGTTTCCCGAAAGAATTTCTTCTTCTGAAGATGCATCATATAATAGCACTCTTGCATCTACATGGCACTCTGGGAAGATTGACAGGAAATGCTCTTTGAGGCACTGGGCTTTTGGAATGCCAACATCTGCTCTTGTTGCAACAGCGTGTCGGTTAAGTGATGAAAGTGATACCTTCTCATGCAAGTAATGAATGAGTACATGTATTTTATGACAAAAATTGAACAAATTCTAATAAATGTAATTTGAAAGCAGAAATCAGTAATCTTTCTATCTTTTTTATGCTATCAATCATGGGCTGATATCACCACCTAGCCTACTTAAGAGTTACGACAGACTATTGTGTAATAGCAAATGAACCAAGTGACATATTAGAGAGGCCTAAAACACAATAAGAGACCACAAACACTAAAAAGAAAAGCAAACCAAAGGCTTTGAGAGGCAAAGTAAAAGTCAACAGCGAACATACCTGGTCAAAGTCCACGAGGAGAAGCCTACCAACGCCTGATCTCAAAAGCATAGATGCAGCATGACTGCCAACCCCTCCAAGACCAATGACCACAACATAAGATGCAGTCACTTTCTGTTGAGACTCGAGGCCAAAGAATTGAATGTTCCTAATAATAGCAAGGAAGTAACAACTTTAATTGTGGTTTTTTCCTATAAAAAAACTACATGAAATTTTTTTTTGATAGGTAATAAGAGATTTTATTCCAAGTAAAAAGGCATAGCCCAAGTACACAGGAAGTATACATGACAATACACCTAAATACAAGCTAGAGCAAATTAAGAGAGAACACTACATGAAAAATTACTTGCACCTAAGAAGAAAACAGAGATTTTGATAAAGACCCCTAACCCCTGCACTCCAGGCCCCAACACAAAAACATAAACTCTAAGGCCTTAGCTGCATATATGCATTATTATATTTTTGAAAGAAAATAAATATGAACACAAAGAGTAAAATATTTTGAATAAATCATTTACTAAATAAATGAGCAAAAAGGGGTCCATTTAGTTAAGGTATATAGTAAAACATTTCCACCAATAATTTTAAGATAAAACTAATTAAAGCTTGCTCAGCATACTAATCTTTCAGTGCCTAAGTAAAGTTGGTTAAGATCAAGAAGATTTTCTTCGCACCTAAAATATGTAAGACATTCTATAACATGACATCTTCGTAAACACAATCTTTTCCTATAAGTGTCCACGTAAATAAAATATAGAAGCGGAAAAGGCCAATTCCATTGGTCATAACTAGCCTTGTACATAAGCGTGGTTCCTATATAATAAAATCAACGAAAAGATCACACGTGTTTTTTTTTTTTATAGCTAATCAAGAAGTTTTATTCATAAAAGTAGGCAAAGCCCAAGTACACATGGAGTATACATGAGAATAGCCTACTTAGAGTATCACACATGTATTGAAAGCCCACTCTCAAAAATCAGGCTGAAAATATTTTAGGGACACATATCAAGGGGAAAAAACTCATTAGTCACTTAACTTGTGACACCTGCAGTACCTGGTCAATTGTTCGGAAACTATCTCATCTTTTGGAAGGTCTAAACCAGCCACCCTATCACTCTGATTCCCAGCAACTGCATAAGCTTTAGCATTCCCAGATACAAGTCCTTTATCTTACATAAATTTTTATAGTAATTACACATATCAAGTTGGTTAGTCAATGAAATTGCTAATCAAAACCGTGTAAGAAAGATTAAATCCATCAATTTTTAAATAGCAACTGCACTCTACTCCACTATGAGATGTGAGAATTGAGGGAACATGTTGGAAATTTTGACCAATATTGCATGACAATAATTCTAGCATTACACCTTAATCTATAATTATTGCTGCCTCGAGCAGCACCAATGAATACAGAGAGCATTGGAACTATTTAAATTTCATAAATTGTATAAGAAAATATCCTTACACTCCTCCAACTTTTGGCAAGCATTAAGGACATAATTATAAGGTCTTGAATTTTACATCTTTACTTTCTACTTATACTTCCGTAACTCCACAATGGTGTTAGGATACAACATAGCAGGCCTCATAACAAAGATTGCAGATCTTAGAAGTACATTTAGAGATACATGAGTTTCAATACATACCAATGCAGCATTAAGGCAACCATTAAGAATCTTTGACAGGAATATCTGAATGCATGGTGGCTCTACATTTTATATCTATTCTAATTTCCAACCTTCCTTTTGCATCTATTGTTATACAGAGGCCAACCACATTTTAAATGAGTTGAATCGGGATAGGGAAAAAATACATCTTGAGCAGAAAAATAAGCAGTTCACTTTCTAGAAGTTTTCCTCTTGAATAAATCTTGATAGATCACTTACCATGGATTTTAATTGCCTTTTTCGTGCATTGTCTTGCCACCCTTCTGCAAAGATATAAAATAAATGCCAGTACAGTACAATTAACTTCAGCCAAAAACAACAACAGATTTTGCATAATATTTCAAATTTAGTAATCTTTTCTAGTTTTGATGGTCTGTTTAGTTCAGAAGTTCCATGCTGTGAGTTCAATGTTCTGAATGGCTGTCCCAATTACAGAAAACGTGCGTTAATGGATTAAAAGAAAAAGAGCAAGGAGATTTCTAGAAAAAATTCTTTTGATTTTCTTTCTTTTAATGATGAACGACAACAGTCAGGAATCCAAAATGTTCTATTAGCCATAGTTGAGCGAAGATTTTGCTGTCAGAGAAATAAAAAATCTAATTGCGGTTACGAACTGTTTTCAGTAATCAAACAAATTATATAGGTAGCTTTACGAAGTTATACTTCTCGAAAACGATATTATATAAATATATATATATAAGTTGTATGATTATGTGTTTGGTTAACCTAGGAAGCTGAAGGAAAGGAAGGGAAACAAGTTTCTATGTTTTGTTTTAAAGACGTTTTGGGCTGATTAGGTTTGTCTTTATTTCCCTCGTCTTTCTCGGCAACCAAACAGAGCGCGATTGTTCGTCTATCGATGAGGAAATGACAGAATTGAAAATGACCGCGAAGCGGAGAAAGATAAAGACTCGCCTTGGAAGAAGCTTTAGAAGAAAGACAGTGGAAACAGAGCCCAAAAGCACTCCAGCTCCCACCAACGCCAGATATTTCACTCTCTCCATTTTCACTCTCCTTTTCTTTTCTTACACTTCGCCTTCCTCGGGTCCCAAACAGATTCAGCGAATCTGAAACTCGGAAGTGAGAGTGTGGGCGGTTTTGATTGGGCTTGGGCCGCTGGCGCGTGGACGTGAAGTTGTTCCGGGTCGGGCAGATTTCATAAATAATAATGATTTTATCACTATTTTTTAAATTAATTTTATCACTACTTTATTGACTTCATTTTTATTTTGAGGATGTTTGTGTAAAGTTTAAATTTTAAAATAGTAAATATTTTTCTATTTTTATGAAGCAGCATTGTCATGTTATTTCCTTATAAAAGTAAATGATAAATTATCGACATTGTGAATATATCACCATTGTGATATAAATAAATTAAGAAATAACTCGCAAAATATGAGAGATATTATTAGATTCAAGTATTTGCAATGTTGGCTCAATCTATCTTAAAAGAGTTTGCAATGATAATATTGGTTATGGATAAAGAACCTCTTTTAAATATGACATGCAAGTGATAAGAACAAGTAATTGTAAATTGGAACTGCTACGTACAATCGCTATAAGTAAGTGGCGTACAAACGACTTTAAAAAGTAATAATAATAAATATAAAAGGTTGAAAACAGGCCACATCTACTAAACACTATGGTAGCACTGCAAAAGGTTGAAAACTTTGATGTCAAAACCAAAGCAACGACGTTGACAAAAACAACGAGTTTTAAGTCTGTCATCTTCTTCACTGGAAGTTTGAGTTGTGAATTCGAAAGAGGTGCATACAATTCCCTGGTGCTGCGATCTCCTCCTCCATTTTTATTTGTACCATTGTTTTTCTTTGACTAACATATCTATACTATAAAAACTTGGTGACTTTGATCGCAGCCAATCACAATTTTTACATCAAGATCAAATTGTGACAACTCTAGAGACAAAGATAGAGAGCTATGGTCTTGTATGTTTCTTCCCAAAATTTGCAATGTTGGTTCTTCTTGAATTGGGCCTTAAATTCTATGTTTGTTTCTTTGTTTGGTAGCTGAGAAAGAGTAGCGATTGAGAGGAAAAAAGTATTGGGAGAAAAAGAAAGAAAAAAGACTAGTCAGAAAACGAAGGGGTTGAGGGAATGAAAGGACTTCGAGGTTCGAAGGGGCTTGGGGATGAGGGAAACGGAGACCTTTACGGGGAAGGGTCTTTGAGGGAACGAAGGGGCTGAGGGAAAGAATGGGCTTCGAGGTATGAAGCTTTTTATGGGGAATGAGAAACACATAAGACCAAGGACGAAACTGGGAAGAGAAATGGGAAGAGAAAGGGGGAGATGGCTTGAAGAAGAAACACAAAAAGGGAGAGCTTTACGGGAGAAACTGGAGAGAATGAGGGAAATGGGCAAACTTAATAAAATTTAAAACGGCATCGTTGCGCGTTTTTCCACGTCAACATTTGCATCCCACTTGCATCAGGCGCTTGCATCCCTTAATATTTTCAATTGTAAATATTAAGGGAATTGTCTCCAGGCTTACCAACTATTTGATCAACTATATATATATATATATATATTTTTTTTTTTTAAGAGGAGGACAAGACCTCGACTCATTAGATCAGCATATAGCCTCATACATGTGATGGGTTCCGTTGACTAGCAGTCTAGCATAATATACCATGGAATAATAAAGTGTAATTATCTTAAGAGTAATGCTCACCACACTCATATTATGCTTTCATCCCATTATATAAGACGTGGTACATTTATTATTATTATATGATAAAAAATTATCAAATAAATGATCATCAAATGATGGTAAATACGACACATCTTACATACTGGAATAGTAGTGTGGTATGTAGAATTTTCTTTATCTTAAATAGTTGTTTTAAATTTAGGTTTTGAGAACTTGTCCATTATTATCACATGACATTACTACAATTACATTCTAAAAAGAGATTTATGACTCGTTTGAACACTCGGAATATGTCAAAATTATGTGAATAATAATGAAATTATTTGAATTAAGATATTTTATTAGATTTTAGAAAACGAGATAAACAGAAAGGTTGAATAAAAATATTATAAAATTTAAAATTATTTTTGTTTCAAAGTTTGTGTAAGTTGTATTTTTTTTTATTAAGTTTTGTATTTGGATAATAATTAGATTTAAAAATACGTGCATTTGAAATTGAAAAGTATTTTATATTCGAATGATATTTATAAATAAAATTATGATAAAATTTTAAAAATTTTGATAATTTGATGTTTTATCTCTATGTCCAAACGTCCTCTTAATATTTGCAATTGTGACAGATGGAAATGATGAAAAAATTTGATTTGAAGAAATCTTCCATGGCACTTTTTAAAGTAAAAATGTTGAGTATTTAGGCCATTTGAATTGAGAAGTGATTTCAACTCAACTTAACTCATTTTATCATTATAATATTTTTTTTAATTTCTATACAAAATATAATAAATAATTATTCAACTTGTTCAAATTCAAAAATAATAATAATATTCGAATAATATTTTATTCAATTCATCTAAAATTATTTAATCTCAACTCACTATCCAAACGACGTATAATGAAAGCAAATGTAAACAATTCATCATTTACGTATGATAATCTAAACTCTACAGTGAGACCCAATGTCAACATTATGTCGTATAACTTATCTCCTGATATGTTAATGTCTATAATTGAATAATAGCATCAATGATGATACGAGGAGGACGTAATTTGACATTATTTCCAATATTTTTTTGGAGTAATTCAAGAATTTATAAGGGTGTAAGCTCGGCTGTAAATTTGGATGGGTTTTGCTATACAACCTCCCAACACTCCACACTTCACTATTTTTTTAAATTTTTCTTATTTTTTAATAATTTTTAAAATTTTTTTTTGAGTTTTTTCTTTTTAAATTATTTTAAATTTTTTATTCATTATTTATATAATAAATATTTAATAATAAAAAAATAGAGTGTGAAGTGTTGGAAAGTTGAGAAGATTTATTGAATTTGGATACCCGTCTTTACCTAAATCTATATTAGATTTTATAACGTGCTTCGAGTATTTATCTGAATTAACCCAATTATAACTCGGATGGATATCCATTTACAAAAATTTAGGTTGTGTTTGGACAACGAATTACTCTGAGGTACTCTCACTACTATTCTTTACTTTATTATTACTTTTCACCTACTTTTACTACTATTCATTACTTTTTACCTACTTTTTACTACTATTCAATATTCTATTATTACTTTTTACCTACTTTTTATTACTATTCACAAATATTCTCAGATACTTTCACTATCCAAACCAAGCCAGACATCCAACTATCCAAATTGTAATCATATACATGAAAAACAATTTTATAAAGGAGGACTATAAATATAAAACAATATAGTTTCGTTTATAAAATTAATTATTTTAAAAATGTGAAATTTAATTACGGATATTAATTATTAACCATAATCATATTATATAAAAAATTTAATTATTTTTTATTTTTAATTTGAAAGTTTAGAAAAATTATAACGATTAGTTTGAAAAAATTGTAACGATTAGTTTAAAATTTTTTTATTTAAATTATATTTAAAAATTAGTTAAAATAAGATGAAACTAGATCTATTTTCATTCAAGTCCTCATAGCACGTATTTCCAATAAATTAATTTCATACAGATTGATTTTATTTTTTATAAAAGAATTTTATACAACAACGGACTCCCCATCCTTGCAGTCCATCCGAAATTGACCTGTAAAAAGAAAAGCAGTGCTTCTGGTGAGAGGGTGAGAGGGAGAGCAGTGCTTCTGGGCCGAGGGACGAAACCCTAGCTTCGGGCTCCTAAAATTCCAGTCAGAAGTAAAGAGTATTTAGGTGATTGCCGTTGTGGACGATGGATGCGCAAGCGAGGAAAAAGGCCTTGTTTCGTGCTAAATTGAACGCACAGAAGAAAGACAAACGCATAGATTCACCTCTCGTAAGGTAAGTTGCCTCCCCCTCTTTGTCTTCTTTACATCTTGTTCACATTAAATAAATTCTGCGAGCATATTATATCAGTTAAACCGTTTGAAAATTTCGAATTAGTGTGCTTACAGATATAGAACTGAAAAGGGTAGTGGTACAGTATTTTTTGTGCTATTTTTAGTTATTATCTTAGGCCGAGAGCAAATCCGGATGCTCGTTATGATGCTATTACAGAATGGGAGGCTTGTGAAACTGTTTATGAGATTGCCAAATTCTCATGAACATGCTGATTGTGAGGGCATGTTAATTACGATGTTAATTTAAGTTTTTGGAATGCATTTCTTTCTGTTCAATTTTCCATTAAGATTGTGTATAATGGATTTTGGAATCTAAATTTGGGATTGAATATGATTTGAGTAAAAACTCCTCTCCATTCATGATGAAGTTTTTGACTGCATTGGTTTTTGTCTTTTTGTTTAATGTATACAGGTACAATGAACTCGAGCAGCCTGTCTGTAGGGTTTGTGACGTTGTTTTGAAATCTGAATCCCTTTGGGATGCACACCAAGCTTCTCGTAAACATCATGAGGTGATGTTTTTACTAAACCCCGATATAATGTGCGAAACCAGGACACACACCCACACATCACTGGCCTTCAATGATTTCCAAGCATTCAGTTTCAAGGACTTCTCCATTTTGGGGATAGAACTTGCAGTAATAATGTTTGTGCCAGTTCCTCTATGCTTTTTGGCTACAATTTCTGAAAAGAGATTCCAGGGAATTCAATTTTCTAGAAATGGAAGGCACTAGCTGATTTTAGTTTCCTCTTCTTTCCATTAACTTGGGATGAAGAGGAAGGACATTGTATTTATGGTTGTTGAGGGTTCAATGCCTCATAATATACTTGTAAAGGTATTCCAGAGTGATTTTAGCCCTCCCCTTATGGCCAATGTTTGTCACTAAAGATATCTTTTCGTGAGTTTCCAGTAGTTCACGCTTTACCAAAAATTTATCCATAAAAAAAAAAAAAAAACTTTTGGAACATTGGTGCAGGAGGTAAAGGATGGCCTTAAATACACTTGTAAGGGTTTCACTTGTTATAATGATTATATGTGGTGGTTTTTTTGTTCCCTATGTTTTTACTGACCTGAATGAGTTTTTACTAATGGGATGCTTATTCTGGGACAGGCAATAAATAACATCAAAGCCAGTGCAGCTGGACTAACCCGGGTTAGCAATGCGAAATCTGAGCCCCATAAGGAGTTATCTAAAGTTAAACCCGAACTGTCTACAGAGTTGCATATTGTTAAACCTGAATGCTCAATGGAAGTGCCCAAACGTCAGTCATCAGCTGTGCTTCCTCCAGATTTTTTTGATAACAGTGAGGCAAAAAGGCTAAAAACTGGTGAGAACTTGGATGTGGAACTTGGATGTGGAAGAGGTGCATAGTATTTAACCATAGATATGTATGAAGTTAGTATTTTGTCATTGACATTAAGAAAGTTTGAATCAAGTCCCTGAGATATATAAAAGGTTATAATTAAGGCCTTTTACAATCGTTTAGAAACTGAAAGAGAAATTGTTGATACAGCTGCGTTTTTTCACTAATGTGTTGCATACTTGTTTCTAATTGTGTTTGTTTCAGTCGTAAAATAATGAAAAGAATCTCTCTCTCTCTCTCTGTGAAATTCAACTCCAATTTGGTGGTGACTCTTACTACACCACCTTATCTAAAAAAAAAAAACACTCTTGCCGTACGAGATTTCTATCCCTGCATACTTTGCTATTCATTTCTTCCACAAACGCTCTAGTACAGAGTGGTTGAATGGTGATAATTTCAAGCTTTTGAGGGTGGTGATAAATTTAAGCTTTTGAATGGTGATAAATCAAGTTTTTGAGAATAATCAATTCAATGGCATCTTCTGTTTTGCTGCCATGATGTAAATGTAGACCAGGTGCTCACCTTCAGAAGGCATGTCAACAGTAAACCAAAACTAGTGTGCCCAATGAGAAGCTCTCTGCCTTTATCAAAATCTCCAATGATTCCATTTTCGTGAGCTCTCTAGTACAGCCTTCTCATTTGAAACCTTTGTTCTTCAAGTTAAAAATTAGTTTGAATTGACGAGGAGTTGATGCTTGAGGTATGAGAAACATTGGGATGGGTAGGGTTTAGTTTCCCTTTATTATTTTCAACTAGAAGAAAAAAAGCAAAGAAAAGAAAAGGTAGAAATTTTGGACCGTGGAGATGACATGTGTCATGTAGATATGTATATACATGTCGATGTACTGAAACGTTTCATGTCAGTGAAAAATAGCCTAGGTCTGTGATTTGCTTCATGGTTTTTAAACATTGCAACATTTTTAATATCTTAGAGACTTGGCAGAAACTTTTAATTTTGGGTACCAAATAGGAAATTTTCGTATACTTAAGACCAAAATAGGTATTTGCCCCATTATTTACTATCATTGCTGATCTTTATACGTGACATAAAACCAGTCCTACATGTATACATTACTAGTCACAAAATCTGTTTGTCTGGACTAATTGATGCACTTTAGGAAAGGATTCTGTCAAGTCACTGGAGCCTGATTTATCCAAAAAGATGGTGGCTTCTGCTCAACCAGAGGAGATAAATTTGGCAAGTGAAATAGATAAATTGCCTAGTGCTAATGTTGCACAGGATATAAGTGTGCAGTCTGCTGGGGAGCATACAACATCAGCAGAGATTGCTGGTTCGGAAATCAAGCAAGTAAAAGGAGCTCTACCTGAAGGCTTCTTTGATAACAAGGAAGCTGACTTACGTGCACGTGGCATAAAGTTAGTTAAGCCAGATATCAAGTAAGTTCCTATATCTATGTTATCTCTGCATCTTCACGCTCCTATATCTCCAACTCAAATGTGAAGATAATTGTGCCTTTTCTCCCTTTGTTGGAAAACTTTCCTTTTTGCTCTGTTCTACGTTAGGAATGCATTATTCTCTTCACAGTTTGTACTTAGTTTTGTTTGATGTATTTTAAATTTTGATTCTCTATCAAATTGTAACAAAATTAAATCGTTGTTTTAGTGACAAGTTCCGTAATACAATGACTTCCTAGTGATTGCCCCATGATATTATCGGAAGGAAATTTACTTGAGCGCATATGACTTCATCATCATCTTCATGTTTTCCCCTTTCCCTTGGTGAAAAGTTCCATTAGGACAATGACTTCCTGTAAACATCATCATTGTCTTCATGGATTCTGCTGCTTGCATGGCATAAATTTGTGTTTACTACTATGAGGTGCTCTTTCTGTTGATCACTGTGATTGGTGAAGGTTTTGATATAAATAGCTGCGATAGCTGTGTATGATCAGAAAATGAACTTCCTAAAAGATGTCATAATGAATCATGAAATTCATAGAGATGGCATGAATGAAAACGAGCATGAGAGGGAGAGAATGTATCTATTGTATATGGTTATTTAGGTAGTTTACATTTTTTTTCATGAGATTATATATGATTAGATCATATCCAACGCTGCCACTGACTGCAAAAAGGAAAGTGGACTTAAATTGTGTGGTTCTACAATATCTACGGTAGGATTGATACAATAAAAACTATTATAGTTTGATGACAGTCCTACCAGTCCTGCAAGGAATTTAAGAAGTGCAAGGAATA
The DNA here is from genome assembly GCA_029856935.1 of Cyclocarya paliurus. Lineage (NCBI taxonomy): Eukaryota > Viridiplantae > Streptophyta > Magnoliopsida > Fagales > Juglandaceae > Cyclocarya > Cyclocarya paliurus. The sequence goes on along the minus strand of CM056946.1, from coordinate 37,636,360 downwards.
ATCTTATTTGAAAGTTCTTATATGTTTTTTAAATGGAACAGATTATAACATCGAAATATTATTTGATTGTTTCTAGAGATGAGTACAAGGAATTTGAAAAGTTGATCCAAGAAGACTTGCAGGAGGTGGATGACCGTTTGGAAGAAGAGGAGGTGAGGGTTATAAATTATAATTACTAGCCTTCTAATCTGCAGGAGATCTCTTCACACTACAAACTTGAATCATTGTCCTGGTTCCAATTGTTACTGCAGATTGATGCTGCTGAAATGATAGAAGAGGCTGAATCTGTTGAGCAGAAGTAAGTTCGGCTGTGTAAATACTCGGTTAGATTTTCACATGCTGTTTATCCAGCCTTTTTATGCTTAATGATCTCATTCCATTTCCTGCAGGGCCTATAGAGAGAAAGTTGAAATGCTGAGGAAGAAGAAATTGGAACTGCAGGTTGCTAGGTCTTCCAAACATGGTAAAGCTTCTGAGGTTGTTGGCAAGGAATCCAACCATGATGAGTCATCCAGTGATGATGACAGTGATGAGAATTTTGCAGTTGATTGGAGAGCTCAACACTTGTGAACAACATTTTTTCCGTGTCACCGAACATAAAACTTTATTTTTTAATTCATTTTAGCGCCTTTCATAGAGGAGTCAAACTATAAATTATTGTAAATATTTGTTGGAAAAGGTGTAATTTCATGTTTGAAATTTTCCGCTGAATTTAGCAGGATGTCATGCATAGCCAGAGGTCTGTTATACCACTCGACTTTTTATTTTTAAATGGGTGGGTCTTTTAGGTTTCAGCTAAATTTCAACTTTTCATTGCCTTTGGCAGCAAAAATACCTTGAGACGCATCGATAGCGCAATGGTACCTTTCTTTTAAAAATCAAAATATTGGGGCATCCCCTAAGACCAAGGGCAATGGACTAGCCATTTCAAATTTGGACTAAAAATTAAAGTCAAAACTTTTGAAGAGGTTAATTTACATTGGACTAGTTATTTTAAAATTATAATAATAATATAATATTATATATTTTAATAATTTTTTTTATATATTTTACAAATACAATCTATATATTAAGTAATAATTTAATTTTTACTGTCCAAACAAATTATTTAATATAAAAAAAGAAAGGAAGAAAAAGGGAATATTTTATTTTGGTGAGTAACTAACCAAATATGACTTTTATTTTTCATTTAAGGATAGGTTTGGAAGCTAAGATTTTTCAAAAATTCTCATCTCATCTCAACTCATCATTACACCTTTTTCAAATCTCCATATAAAATATAATAAATAATTCAACTTTTTCAAATCTTAATACACATTTTTCAAATCCCAATTCAACTTTTTCAAATTTCAAAACTAAAAAATAATATTTTAAACTCTAAAACAAAACACAAAATTCTCATCTCACCTCCCAAATATAGCCTTACTGTATTTATTCATAACTTGATTTGGTGCTCTTAAAAGCAACACAAAACAGGCTGAAAAGATAAAAAATAATAATAATAAAGAAAAAAAAAAGTGATAGTCCAGCTGGGGTCAATCCAACGGATCTTTATTGGATACCAGATGGCACCGGCCCGTTATCCTTCCACTGCTAAGAGCGGGAGGTAGTCGCTGCTCTGTGGAACCAGCCTCACGCTGTGCCCTCCACTCTAGGAAGCACGTCACCCAGGCCTTCGCCCAAGTCACATGGCTCAGCTCTCGGCTTGGAACGGGCGGGCCAGTAGTAAGCCACTAGAATCCGACCCGTTGAATTAGGCCAGCGTCCCATCACTTTAATGTCCCCACTAAGGTTACAGGCCCGCGTTACTGAGCCCGACGAGCAACCTTTGCTGTTGTGAGATTATAAAGTATTGAATGTCTTCGTTTCTTATCAATGTGGGATTGCGCGCTCTTCATTTGTTCTCAATGTTGGGGAACGCGTAAAACCCCTAATAAAAGAGCGCCCTTGACGAAGCCAGGTATCGAAACCCAACTCCTCCAAGTTCGTTTTTTATTCCTGAAACAGGCAGCGTTCCCTTTCCCAACTCCCTCGGTAATTGAGTTGATGACCTTTTCATTATTCCATCAACTTCTTCATATATTTTTTTTTAAAGAAAAAGCTTTTTGCCGCCTAATTTGACCGTCTTAGAGTGTGTTTTGTTGTTGAAATGAGTTGAGTTGAGTTGAGTTGAATTTAGATAATAAAATATTGTTAAAATATTATTTTTAAATATTTTTATTATTTTAAGATTTGAAAAAATTAAATTATTTATTATATTTTATATTGAAATTTGAAAAAATTATAATGATGAGTGAAATGAGTTGAGTTTGGTTAGGTAACCAAATGAATCCTTAGTTGACAAGTGGTCAATTTTTTTTTCATTTAATAATTAAAAAAATGATTTTAAGTATATTAATATATATTCTTTATTTTTTAAAAATATTTAAAAAAAAAAACTGGGAGTAGCCTTACCCATTTTTTAATCAATATATATATGTATATCTTATATGTACTGAATCGTCATTAGAAACACTTGGCTTCGAACTCCGGATAATTTTCTTAATGGGGAACTGTACATAAATAGGCATTAAGGGGCGAGGAATCCCCACCAGTCCATACCCCAAAAGATTGAATAAAGAATTTATTACTCTTTCGGTAAGTAAATTGGTTTTATTGAGAATCAACTGGGGGCTCCAACGATCACTCGATAATAATCGTAGCGGTATAGGAGATCACAGATCTAAACTCCCAGTTTTATTTATTTAATGGCATTATTAGTAGGGAGGGTGACTTGGATTCCTCGATAAGGGAGGTGAAGGAGAGAAGGGAGAGCTCATCGTCTTAATCACTTAGCCAAATCACACAGTACTGCTGCTATCTCTATCTGAGTTTGCACATGTCATATGCAACTTCCAGGGTTTATTTAAACCATCCATAACAAATCCCACGAGCAACATGAGCATGACAATAATTCTTAGTGGACAGGAATACCAGCAACCTATGGATCAGTTTGTGTCCAAAGTAAAATGGCTTAAAATATGAACACTCTGATCTGATCTGTTCTGTGACGCAGATTTCCATTTCATATGAAGTGTATCTGGTGCATATTTCCCGCCGTATTTTAGTAATAGAAGTAGTGCAGCCAACACCATGACCAAATAATAATAGTATTGATGCCTCTGATGTCAACTAAAACCTTCCCTTCCTCGATTAAAATATGTTCTCCTACCCCCAACACAAACTACACGGTTCCTATGAATAAGTGCATTGTCTTATTGCAATAAGCAGTCAGAACAAAGTTGTCACGTGTGGCCCAGTTTTTAGATGCAGGAGCCTTTGGCAGAACTGAGATTCTAGTGGACGCGGCACTAAACCATTTTAGAGAAAACTCTCATGAGGCTGACAAATCAAAGGAGTTATAGCCTCTGTTTAATCAACACCCTGAAAATGAACATGCCACACTGGCATTGATGTACCTAACTCTCCACCTCCTCTTCACTTCCCACTTCGATTAATTCAATAATTGGGTCGCATTTTGTTTTGGCAACTACATTAATGCATATGGTTTAATTAATTAATGTATGTGTTTCCATGACTAGCTTTTAAATATGCATTGCAAACAACTGGTTTGAGTTCTTTCTTAAGAGAGAAAATAGTTTTTCCACTATTTTGAATAAAGAGAAATGATATTTGTAGTTATAGAGTGTACAAGTACAGCACACTCATTTAAAAAAAAAAATGATACTCGTATGAAAAAGTTAATTTTTTAATGGTGGATTACACTATTTTTCAAAAGAGAAATGCTACTTATCATTCTCAAACCACATATAAATATGTGATTTGTCATTTTTATTATTTTATTTAAATATATATTTACACATCAAAATATGTATGTTTAAATAGAAAAAAAAATTGATAAATTACATATTGGTGAATGGTATAGGAGATGATTAAGTATACTTTTACTTTTCAAAAAAAATATGCGATGCTTGTGCAACTCAAAATTATATTTAGCATTGTTCTCGAAGAAACACTAATCATATCTCCTCTGCTTAAACTAATTACAGTTAAAAATTAAAATCCCTCGTCTATATAAACAAGTTGGATACTCTGATTTAAAAAAAAAAAATGGAAACCGTAAGCAGCCCCCAAAATGAATGATTCGAGACCGAAGCAGCCTCCATAAATTATAATCCATATATATATATCTACTTCACCAAACCAGGTACATGATTTCCTAGCCTCTTATGTGTTCCTTCAAGCAACACCATAAATATAACAACCGGTCTGACTTCTGAGTTGGAATCTTTATTTTTGGACTCGATACCATTTATATGGTATAAGTATTCTATTTGGAAAATGATAGAATTACTACTATCCTACTACTCCATTACTACTCTTTTTTTATTTAATTTTTTTATTAATTTTTTATTTTACTTAATAGTTAAGGAAGTGATTATTAATAAAATTATATATTTTTTTAATTTTTTTTCATGATTAAGGATATTAAAAAAATACTTAAAAGAAAATGATAAAAAAATAAAAAATTTCAAATATAGTTAAAGTAGTAAATAAGTAGTAAACCAATTGTAAGGGTATCATTACCCCATTTTTCTATTTCTATTGTTCAATGACAAAAATAAGTTTCTGTCATGTTTTAATAAACAATAAATCTTTCCAACCTCTCAACACTCCACACTCTATATTTTTTTAAAATTTTTTTTTAATTTTTTTTATTAAATAATTTTTATATGAATAGTAAATAAAAAATTTGAAATATTTAAAAAAAAATAAATTCAAAATTTTTTTTTAAAAAAATATTAAAAAATGTGGAGTGTGGAGTGTGAATGAATAGTAGGAGGTTGTGTAGCAAAACCCAACTTTCAATGGTTTCTTAGTTTGGTATAATTTTGGGTTCGAGTCAGATATTCGGAAATGGAAAATATTATCTATATTTATATAAATTTACACAATCATACGTGCATATGTATCAGTTGGGCAACGTGTCTAAAATTTTAAAATTTAAATTTAAAATTAAAATTAGAAAGAAAAATATCAATAAAATGATACTGTTACTCATGTATAATATTGTGCATAAAATTATTCATACTTATAACACTACTCTTTAAATATTGATTTTTCTTGTTTTTAATTTTCTGTCTAAAATTCGATTGTCTTCGATTACGTTAATTGATGTATCATATTTTAATATTTATTTTCATAAAAGAAGACTAATATAGTAATATTAATAAAAAAATCAATTTAAAAACTAATAATGTGGATAGATGTTAGCATTAGACATTAGTAGTAGGAAGTATAAATTTTGACGGAGGCCAGCCCATCATCTGCCTTCTGATCTTCTCACTTTTATTTTCTTTCTAAATTTCAAACCAGTTATTGTGGACCACAGGATCTCCGGGTAAAGCGGAGCAGCAATGTTTGTTCCAAACGGGAAGCCGTTTTAGACGTCGCTGGCCGCTCCCATTTCCCTCGTGATCCCCGTTTCTTTTTTTGGTTTGCCATTTCTCCAAAAGGTATACGCACGGTTAAGACTGCTCCATCCCTCCAATTTCATTTTCTTTTTTTCGTTTGGATAATGTGAGAGATTTATATATTAGTTCCCTGGTTCTAATCTAACTAGTATTTAATATTCGAAGATATAGCAGTAGGTCATCAATGCGCGGATTTCTTGCTTGTGCAGGGAGTTTCGACCGCGTGCTGTTCATGAGAGAACCGTTCGTACAGGGTCCTGGTTAAAATCGGATTCGGGCTTTACCGGAGATGCCGGGGAGAGCAGCGAAGAAGGAGGAAGAGGAGGAGGAGGTGGAGGAACGGGTGGAGGAGAATGGGGAAAGGTACGAATTGGAGGAGCTGAGGGACCAGATCAACTCTTCGCGTGCAAGTCGGTTCAACCTGATCACGAACGAGTTGGGGCTCGAGTCAACTCGCCGCATATTCAGTCGCGAAAGCCTTTTCCACGGCATCCGAGACCTCTCTCGAGGTTTTGTCATCCACCCCGACAACCGGTACAGCCTCCACTTCCCTCTCTATTTCTCTCTCGCTTTCATTTTTATTTTCTAGGAAGAAGGTACCGGATGAGCCCTACCGAAGATTTGGTTGGGGAATGAGCATTGAGCAGGTCGTTATCATTTGGTTTTGACTTCAAAATCTGAGGATATCGAACGGCGGGAGGTTCGACGGGTGGACGAGGTGGATTTGTCTTTGAAACTGAATAATATTTGGGTCGTGGTCATGGCTTAACTTGTAAGAGTATTGGTAGTATTTTTTTATTTTTATATACAAAATTCTCTTTTGAAAAATAATTGAGCATTGCTATTCATAGCCCCACACACTAAACTATTTTTAATTTTTTTTTAATTTTATTCTTCTTAAAACATTTATATTTTTTTATTCATCATCCATAAAATACACATTTAATAAGAGAAACAAATAAAAAAAATAAAAAAAATTATGGTGTGTGGTGTGTAGACTTATGAATAGATTTTTTCAAAATAATTTTATATTTGAAAAATGATTTTCACATTGGTTTATGCATATTTGAATTAAATAATAATAAAATATTTTTATTTTTTTATTTTTTATTTGTTTTCTAAAATTATTTTTTATATATATTTTACAATTAACATTTACTTTGTATTATCAACTTAATAAAAATTTTATGTATTCAAATGAATTTAATATAAATTTTACAAAGTTAATTTTAATGTGTATGAAAGAGAAAAAACTAATAAAATAATATTTGAAAAATGAACAGTACTTCTTCATATTTGAAGAATGATTGTTTATAGTTATATAAAAATATAAAGATGAAGAAGCCAATATAGACATTTTTAAAGATAGATTCTTCAAATTTAAAGATAAAGATAGATAAGCTATTACCAATAGTCCAATACTCTAAACTTACGAGGTTGTTTCGTTTCTTATCAAATCAAACTAATTCATCATTATAATTTTTTTAAATTTTAATATAAAATATAATAAATAATTTAATTTTTTTAAATTTTAAAATAAAAATAATATTTTAATAATATTTTATCATCTAAATTGAATTGAATTTAACTCAACTATTTTAACAAACGCATCCTTACGCTGGAGGACCCCTATTTTAGACGAGGACCCGTTGACAGGGACTGTGCCTTCAAGGATCGCGGTCTGTCATGCGATTCTAGCATCGGCCGTCTTCCCGTGTGTCCAAACTTCAACTGTTTAGTATGGGCTGCCCGTCGAAACATGGGCCTAAGGCCCTAAAATAATGTTTATTTGCTCCTCGTATAGTTTTGTTAGTTCAAAAACGGAGAGTTAAAAGTGGCAAGTCTAGCTTGAAATCCATAATAAACGAAACATTGGTTTTCTTTTAGAAATTAAGTGGGTTAATTTTCTTCCATTCTTTTTAAGGCATTTGCAAGACTTTCTCAAGAGAGACTTTCTATTATGTTGTTTTATATAACGATTTTTTTTTTCTTTTTCTGAGAATTGTATGGTTTTTGAGTTAGCCTTGTTATAAATTGGGCTAAGCTAATCGTGGCGAAATCCAATTTGTAACCGGGTTGGTCGTGTGAAGGTCGGAAAGGTGTATCGAATGAAGACAATTGAGTGGCTGTTGGCCACCTCTTTTCTGTTCATCCAAACTATAGGTTCTCAAATATTTCATTTTCATTCTACAAAATCATTATCTTTTTCTTAGCTAACAAACGTAGTTGTAAGAGACTGGAATATGACCCGATATCATCTATAGCCCGTATACTTTATAATGTATTTCGGTTATGTATCACCCGTACCACTCTGGTCCCAATAAGTCGCCATTCGGCCCAATGGCTATTTCCTCAACAGTACAGTACGTCATTGCTTCACTGTTTGGCGAATAAAGCAAAGTTCCTTCTGTTTTTGCATTTAATAAAGCGAAGTTCTAATACGTCTTTCATGCTACGTTTGTGTGTTTCATAATGTGGGCATTAACGCATTTGTATAGTAATGAAAAGAAAAGAAAACTGAGCATATATCGAAGTTAAATGCAGGTGGTATCGGGCATGGACAAAGTTCATACTGGTATGGGCACTGTATTCATCATTTTTCACACCCATGGAGTTTGGGTTCTTTCGGGGGTTGCACGATGATCTTTTTATACTGGACATTGTTGGGCAGATGGCTTTCCTTGTCGATATTGTTTTACAGTTCTTTGTGGCCTACAGAGACATCCAGACGTACCGAATGGTCTATAAGCGCACCCCAATAGCGATCAGGTCAGTTTTCTCTTCCCTCCACGATTCGGTTCTCAGACGTGTAAGCATGAGCTCGATTATTAAGGACCGGCTTTAAAACATTATGATCCGTTTTTAATCTATTTAAAAGTTGCACAACTCTTCACCATTTATAGCAGTGGAAGAATTTTAGTGAAATTAAATGCTCTCTTTCTCTCTCTTGGGAGGACCATAAAAATGCTGAGCTAACGAACTCTGAAGTTGTTCATTCACATTGGAAAGTTTGAAAAGTGAGTCCTAATCCTTGCACTCTGGCTAACATGGCCTGACTATAGTGGGAATACAACGATATGATAGATGGGATTATATGATCATAATTATGTTCTAGATTTACTAATGAATACATTTGGTTTCTGTTAAGAGCTGTGATATTGTCGTCGTTGTTTAAATCCTTGGTTGCAGGTATTTGAAATCTAGTTTTAGCATTGATCTCCTTGGTTGTATGCCTTGGGACATTATCTACAAGGTATCCCTCTTTCTATCTTGTACTCTTATCTCTTATCCCTTATTTTTTCTTGCTTTTAGTAGTTATAAATTCTACATATTCAAGACATTATTATGTTTTCTTTGTCCTCTGGTTTATATTTGCCATGCTTCTACCATTATCTTATTAAAGTTTATATTTTGTTTTGTTTTTCTATTTACTTTTGAAAGCACATGCGCGTGGAAGAATATCCGACACTACCGCAATGAACTTCCACAGTTATTCTTTTTTTTTTTTCCTTGGTTTCTTTCGAAGCCCTTAATTTTATTTTTTTAACCTCTCAATGTTCCTACTTTAATTTGTATTGTGGAGTTCGAAAAGATCAATTGACTATTCTCATAACCTTCTAAGCATGAAAATATTTTGCGGGCATTAAAATGTGACCTGTCCACTCCGTTAATGGTGATGGAAATGAGATGATTACTGGCTTTTTTCCCTAATTTTACGTAGGTTGGATTTCAACAAAGGACTTCAATTCTGTGCTAATTAACTGCAATGTAAATCTTAATGGATTAATAACTTGGACTGAAAAAACATTCATAAATCTTATTCTTTCTAGTGTTTACTTATAAGTAGGAAGTATATTTGCTGTACAGTAAAATAAATCATAAATTTAGTCAAATGCAATGAGGAGGGGATAAAATATTTCAGACCCATGCTGGGTTTCCAAGCCCAGTCTAATGTGAGGGGACTCATTAGAAAGGAAGAAAGAGAGAAGGAAAGAGGGGACAAGAGCTCATGAAGGAAAAGGGTATAAGGAGGCAAAGTGGAGATGTGTCGAAAAGTGGAGAAGATGGGACATAAAGCAAGGGAGGAGCAGAGGATAAAGGGGGCTTCCAGATAACTTTTAGGGGGACTCTTGCTTCGACTTCTACTTGTTTAGCTTCTTCAACCTCACGACGAGAGCTTCAATGACGGGATCTCCACCACACAATAGGGCTTAGATCTCCATTGTACACCGAGGATGACATACCATGAGAGACTGTAAAATACACATATTATAGTGGATTTGTCCTCTAAACGACCCGTGGACGTAGGTCCAGTTCTGAACTACGTAAATCTGTGTCCCCATCTCATATTTTCCTTCCATTTATTTACTGCTCACTGCCATGTACGTATGCACCGACGCTGTACAACCGTATTGAACAACTATCGGGGGCTCCATATAGCACCGATCAACGGCCGAATAGTCTCAGCGGGCCGAGAAGGAATATTTCTCCCCTTCTGGACTATTGTACTATTTTTAGGCGTTAACATTATGTTTTCTTGCACAAAGGGGTATTGGCTTTTGGTCTGGTAACCATGTTTGCTATGCATTGGGGTTTTGTGACTTCCCCAATCAACACTTCCAGTGGGATATGTCGTTATATTCCTGTTGGCAGAGCCTCCTAAATAAGGCAAAGCACTAAGGTATTCAAATAAGTTTGAAATAAGGAACTGAGAGTAGGATCTGTGATATGAGCAAGTTTGCAGCATATTGGAAGAAAATTCAAAGTTCTAAAGCTTCCCCATATATACTTCTAAAGAAATCTTTATGTTCGGATGGCTGCGTACAACAATTTCTCCAGTTTTCTGGATTTCATGGATTATGTTTTACAAAATATTGTTTTTAAGTTGTTGCTCTTTCTGTAATCATTTTGAGAAATCTGTTCTGAACAGGCTTGTGGAAGAAGGGAGGAAGTGAGGTACCTTCTATGGATCAGGTTAAGTCGGGTCCGTAAAGTCACTGTATTTTTTCAAAACATGGAGAAAGATATACGTATCAATTACATGTTTACCAGGATTATAAAACTTCTTGCCGTTGAACTCTATTGCACACATACAGCAGCCTGCATCTTTTATTATCTGGCCACCACTCTGCCTCCTTCTGAAGAGGGCTACACATGGATTGGAAGTTTAAAGTTGGGTGACTATAGTTATGCACAATTCAGAGAGATTGACCTTTGGAAGCGCTACACAACGTCATTATATTTTGCAATTGTTACCATGGCCACGGTTGGTAAGTTACTTTTTTTCACTTCTATGTCAATGAATAAAACCAAAAAAGTGATAGTGTTTTGTGACATTTGCCATATCATGAGTTGCATAGTTACTATAGAAAACTGATAAAATGCTGTGGGGTCCGCAAATTTGCATATTTAATGAACTTCCTGCAAAATTATTGCGGACTAACCTAAAGATCATTTTTTTATAAGTAAAAGACTAACCAAAATATTACAAGGAAAGTATTAATTTTCTGTCCTTTTTTTTTGTGTTCATCAAATGATGTTACATTGGCTACTACTGTAGAAGGAGGCATGAAAGTTTTGACTGTGCACTAAATATATATATATTTTTTGTGTGTGTGTTACTTGAATACGTATGAACTTCTACTTTACAATGAAGCATCATGCTTGATTTTTTTTTTGTAGCCTTAGTTTAAAGGCCATTTAAGGAGGGAATAGTGAGTACAAAAACGAAATTTTTTGATGCCTATGATTCGAGTCAAAAGATTCATATGTAAAAGTAATAAAGAATGCCATGACAGTAACAATAAAGCAGTTCATTATACTACAGCCATTTACTCATTTGGATATTAAATATAGGAGTAAAATGGATAAAACTTGCGTCATATATGATAAATGCACCTATAATTTGTTTTTTTTGTTTTTTTTTTACATTTTAATTAAGAGTTTTACCAGTTTGATTTCCAATCAAGGAACAAATTCATTTTTGGCCACTTAGTTATTTTCTGCTTGATAAGAAGCAGTTTTCCTTTGGTGCTTTAAGTGGCAGTTAATTGAAGTTTATTGGAAATTTTATACAAATTGAAACTTCGCAAACTTTCCCATTGTGCTTATTGTAATGCCTCTTTCTATTGCAGGTTATGGAGATATTCATGCAGTCAATATGAGGGAAATGATATTCATCATGATATATGTTTCTTTTGACATGGTTCTTGGCGCTTATTTGATTGGTAACATGACAGCATTGATTGTAAAAGGATCAAAGACAGAAAAGTTCAGGGACAAAATGACAGATATAATCAAATATATGAACAGAAATGGACTTGGTAGGGACATCCGTAGTCAAATCAAAGGCCACTTGCGCCTACAGTATGAGAGTAGCTACACTGAAGCTGCTGTTCTTCAGGACATCCCCATGTCAATTCGAGCAAAGGTAAAGTAGAACGAAAGATGACTTTTTTAACCTCAAATCCCCCCCCCCCCCCCCCCATTTTGATGAATATAAACACTAGAATAGCTATCTACTCTTTTTATCTGCTGATTATTGGCAATGCTTTCCTGTCAGACTTTTTCACAGTTCTTATTGTTTAGTATTCATTTTTTTGGTTTATGTTTTCAGTCTTCTATATTTACCCAAGACCGATACTATTTTGATGGCATTGGTTTATTTGATGTACCAGTTAACTGATCAGTAGTTTGACTCAGTTAGCAACTGCATCTTTTATGTAACCATCGTCTTAAAACTTGCACACTGTGCAGCACTGGTACTTTTTAAGGGAGCCGTAATTTTATACTCTTCGATATGCGCACCTGATACTCCTCAAACGTGTCCATCAGGAAAAAGTTAATTTTATAATTCTGAAAAATATCAGATACTTCTTGGACTACTTACATTTACACATTGTAAACACATTCAGCTGAATTAGAAAAAACTAATATACTTAAAATGTATTGATGAAAGTTCCTTCTCTAATTGTAAGGGTAACATCAAATTGCGTTAAATTAGATATCACGCTCCACCACTTTAGTGGGGCAATATGTGTGTGTGTATTGAATATTAACATATGTAAGGTGTCAAACTAGGTTAGAAGTCTGTTTTTGTTTGAATGGCCGAATCCCAGCCTCGTGATTTCTCTCTATTATATAAACTGTACAAAGAAGTCTATACATAGAAATTTCAGAATGCACTTTTTGTATGCGCCTAATTCTAGCCCTATATATGGAAGTTACAATCTTAACTCAAGAGGGCAAGAGAAGTATAAGGAAAGAATAAATAACAATAAATGGACAGCGTTGCTGTCCACTGACAGCCCCCCCCAAATTGATGCAGGTTGATCGACAAGCATCAATTTGTTACTTAAGAAGCAATGTCGATGACGAGTGAGGGCTTTTGTGAAGATATCAGCAATTTGAAGTTCAGTGGAATCATGTGGAAGAGTGATAACACGAGCTTCAAATGCTTCACAGATAGAGTGACAATCGACTTCAATATGCTTCGTGCGCTCATGATAGATAAGATTGGCCGTGATCTGAATTGCACTTGTATTATTAGCATGTAGAGGTGTAGGGTCAGTCTCAGAAAAATCTAACTCAGCAAGCAAACCTTGAAGCCAAATAATTTCAGAATAAGCAAGAGACATCGCCCGATACTCAGATTTGGTAGATGACTTAGAGACTCTGTCTTGCTTCTTATTCTTCCAGGAGATCAAGGCATCACCTAAGAACACACACCAACCAGTGATGGAACGACGTGTGTCCGCACAACCGGCCCAATCAGCGTCACTATAAGCAGTAAGACGAGGAGAAGTGCCTGAAGGAAAGAATAAGCCATGGGCAGAAGTGCCCTGAACATAGCGTATGATCCTATGGACAGCAGCCAAATGAAGATGACGAGGAGTCTGAAGGAATTGACTGACTTGCTGTACTACAAAGGAAATGTCTGGTCTAGTAATGGTGAGATAGACAAGGCTACCCACCAACTTCTGGTGTAGACTAGGATCAACAAGTAAGTCACCCTCTCCTTTGCGAAGTTTGACATTCAGTTCCATAGGAGTATCAACAGAGGTGGCCTCCTGCAGGGCAGCTGTAGCCACCAGATCATTAGCATACTTCTGTTGGTTGAGAGAAATACCAGATAGACTATGATGCACCTTAAGACCGAGAAAATATGTGAGAGACCCATTGTCTTTCATATGAAAGGACTTAGAGAGATGAGTCTTGAGCTGGCCAAGTAAAACACAATCGGAACCAGTAATCACAATATCATCAACATAAACCAAAAGAGCAACAATACCCAAGTCTGATTTCCGAAGAAATAAAGAAGTGTCATACTTGCTCTGTTTGAATGAGAATTGTAATAAAGTGGTTCGAAATTTATCAAACCAGGCCCTGGGAGCTTGCTTGAGACCATAAAGGGAGCGACGAAGCTTACACACATGTGAAGTCGAAGAAGAGAACAATCTCGGGGGTGGCTTCATATAAATACACTCTTTAAGATTCTCGTGAAGAAACGCATTCTTGACATCCATCTGATGTAGTGCCCATTTATTGGAAGCAGCAAGAGCTAGAATCGTACGAACAATAGTCATCTTAGCCACATGAGCAAAAGTTTCTTCATAATTGACACCATATTCCTGATTATTCCCAAGTGCAACAAGCCGAGCTTTGTAACGATCTAAGCTTCCATCAGATCGAACCTGACTGAGTAAACCCATTTGCAACCCAGAGGAACAATTATTGGAGGACAAGGCTCAATGTCCCAAGTGTGATTGGCCTCGAGAGCAGCAATTTCTTCCTGCATAACTTGTCGCCAACAGTCATGCTTGGCAGCTTGTGAGTAGCATGTGGGAATATCAAAATTGGTCAATGCAGCAGTAAGAGCTGAAATAGAATTACCAAGACTGGAAGAAGTACACCCATACCTATCCTGGGGTACCGACATTCGAGGAAAGCGACGTACCAACAACACTGGAGGTACTGTAACTGACTGATTCTGGAGCATGGTGGGATCAGATACCGGGGGAGCCATAGGAAAAGACTGTGGGCGGGAGTGTCTTGTATACACAATACTTGGTTTAAAGCGAGAGCTGACTTGACGATGAAAATCTGATAACTGCTGCTCAAAGGAGGGAAGGACCACAATAGAAGAGGAGGGCACAGAAGACACAGGAAAGAAATGTTGATTTTCAAAAAAAATAACATTTCTAGAAATGCGTGTACGATGTAATGTAGGATTATAGCAAACAAATCCCTTTTGACACACATTATATCCCAAGAATGCACATCTAACAGATTGAACAGATAATTTATGGCGCTCATGATGAGGTAAATGAACAAAACATACACAACCAAAAGTACGAAGATTATCGTAACGAGGTTGCTTAGCAAATAAGCGGAAATAGGGAGACTCCATGTGTAAGACTTGAGAAGGTAAACGATTAATCAAGTGAGTAACAGTTTTCAGAGCCTCCACCCAGAACATGGATGGAACAGAGGATTCTAACAAGAGAGTACGTACCACATCTAGGAGATGACGATTTTTGCGTTCGGCTACTTCATTTTGTTGTGGAGTAGCGGGACATGAACGTTGATGAATAATACCTTTGGAAGCCAAGAATGCCTGAAACTCAGTAGACAAATATTCACCACCAGAATCTATACGTAATGTCTTAATAGAAGCAGAGAATTGATTGTCAACATACGCTAAAAACTTAGTGAAAGTATGGAAAACCTCAGATTTAGAGCGAAAAAAATAGACTCAAGTAAATCTGCTATAATCATCAATGAAAGTCACATAATATTTAAATTTTTCACGTGAACTAACCGGGGAAGGTCCCCAAACATCACTATGAATAAGATCAAAGCAGTGAGAAGCTCTACTAGCATGCAAAGGAAAGGGAAGAGTTTTGCTTTTATCAAGTTTGCGAGAATCACACTAAAAAATTAAAGAAGGACGTTCTTCATTACCAAGAAAATCAGAATTCAATACATGAGATAAGATCTGAGTATTGGGATGGCCTAAACGACAATGCCATACCATACTAAGAGTTGGAACATGATTACAAGCAAAAGACTGAATAGAAGAAACTGAAAAAGGTGCTGGAGCAGGCAAAAATAGTGGAAACAAGCGCCCCACTTTAGGTCCCTTTGCGATCGGCTTCCTCGTTACTTGGTCCTGCACAACACAACCATTACCAGAAAAATTAACAACAATTGACCAACAGAAATAAGATTCGTAGAAAGCTGAGGAGCAAGAAACACATCAGTGAACTGAGAAGAGGCATCTCCGACAGCAGTTATTGGCAAAGAACTGCCATTGGCAGTCTGAATGGCAGATTGACCAGCATAGGGCCGAACATGACACAGAGCAATGGGATTGTTCGTCATGTGATTAGAGGCCCCTGAGTCCACATACCAGAGTTTAGTAGAATTCATACCTTGGAACCCCATTGCCGATAATGCCGAAATGAGCATCTGTTACACCATTTCTGGTGTGCAGTAATTTGCTGCAGGAGGTGCAGGAACAGAGGAAGTACCTGAAGAAGAGCCAGGTGCTGGAGAAGTTGCTGCTAGAGGGGCAATAACAGAAGTCTGAAATGTTTGGGCCTGACGATTCTGGGGGCGGATACGACATTCTTTGATAATGTGATCCTTCTTCTTACAATAGGAGCAGTATTTCTTAGGACAATTGGTAGCAATATGCCCATACTCCTTACAACAAAAACACTGCAAATTTTTAGAATTCATAGGTGGTCCTCGTCCCTGGGCAGCATAAGCCATAGTTGTCGTCCCTGAACTACCATGAGATTGCTCCAGAATGGCTTGAGTACTAAGACGTTGTTCTTCGCGAAGTAACTCACCAAAACAAATATCAAGAGAGGGAACAAGAGATTTGTTCAGTAAAGAGGAGCGAACAGATTCATATTCCGGGCGTAGTTTCATAAGAAACTGATCACGCCGACAGAGCGGTAGCAGGAACATCCGCAGTAACCAAATCAGTATATTCATGCCAAAGAGTCAAAAAAGCCGAGTAGTTGTCTTGGATGGAAAGACTACTATGTTGAAACATGGCAATCGCATGTTCTAACTGAAAGCGACGAGCATCATTAGCTTGATGATAAACTTTCTTCAAGTAATTCCACATGGATTCAGTAGAGCGATAAACCCGCAAGTTGGAAACAATATGTGGCTCCACTGAGCCAAGAAGCCAAGACATAATCAGAGCATCAAGAACGGCCCATGAAGGAGAGGCCTTGAGATCCTCGGATTTGTCAGTAGTGGATGTTGGGGCGACATCCGTACCATCAATATGACCCCAAAGATCTTTTCCCTTGAGGAAAAGTTCAAACTGAAATGCCCAAGTAGAATAATTTGTGCCCGTAAATTTAACACACATAGGTGCGGAATCCATTGTAAATAAATAAAACTCGAGACAAAAGCCAACAAACAGAACTAAAATGGCAAAATAACCACAAAAGAAACCAAAGCCGAAATATTCCAAAAAAATATTAATGCTTCACGGGAGAAAATTGTAAACTCCAACAAATAACCAAACTATTCTCGGCTATGGTGCGAAATAACTCTGTAAGATGCGTGCAAGATAACCAAAATAACAAAAAAAAATGGTGCCGAAGAACCAAGAAACAGCACTTGCAGGAGGCGTTGCACAACACCTGCTAACATGTTAGGACCCCAAGTAAAATCGCCTCTAAAGTTGCACCTTGGCCATATGCACACATATCGTTCGAGCGGAGTGTCGAGCGGAGCTCTCTGGTTGTTTGCGCTCGAGCTGAGTCGAGCGGACACTGGCTCGAGCGGACTGTCGAGCGAGTTTCGAGCGGAGCTCTCTGGTTGTATTCGCTTGAGCGGAGTCGAGCGGAGTGTTGAGCGAAACTTGGCTCGAGCCAGGGTCGAGCCACAGTCAAGCCAGACCTCAAAAATTGCATTTTCAGCATGAGAACAAGTCAGAGTTCGACCCCCATGCACCCCTTAGCCGAACCATTGGCTCATGCATGCCACGGCTGTGTGGTCCATGCCACTATCTTATTTATGTTATTTATTTATTTCTTTTATTTCTTTTATTGCAAAGGGACCTTTTGGGGGTTTCCAAGTTGTAACCTTTATAAATAGGACCCTTAGTCATTTTTTTGACATCTTTTGGCAAATTCCCTAAGTGGGTAGACTATTGTTCTTGAGATCACTTTTCGGTACTTAGCACTTGGGCTACTTGGGTGAAATTCGTGAATCCCTAGTAGAGGATCATCACCTTAAAATTCGTGAATAAGTGTGATTCAATCTATCTTATTTCATCATCGTGAAATTCGTGAATCGATGGTGAATTATCTATCAATCTTATGAGTATTATTTTTGTTTCATTCCATTTGTCAATCTCTTGTCTATGTTTTCCATTCTATATTCAAAAACCCAAAAATACATTGTTCTTATCGTTTCTAGTTGTTCTTATGTTTTCCATCTTGTTCATCTTTACTTGTTGCAAATCAAAGATATCCTAAGTCTCAATCTTAGTATTATTTGGTTTCACAAAATATCCATAAAAACCATAAAGAGAGTTTTCATAGTCAATTGTTGAGTCCATTCATCCCTTGTTCATAACTTTTCCATTGTTCATACATTGTCTTGCATCCTTCCATATCACAAACACAATACATTCACCCATTTGATCTTTCCCACTCATATATTTTGGCCATCACATTGTTTGTCCCATTTTTCATATTCATCATCTCTATAAAACCCTAGCCGAAACATTATATTTCTCATAAGCTCCACTTCCCAAAATTAGCCTTCCCTCACCCACACTTAACCTAGCCGAAACTTCCCTTGTCCACCCATCTTTCCATAATTGCCACTTACCATAATTAGCTACCATCATACACCTTAGCCCTAGTCGAACCCTTGTCTTCCACCTAGCCCTAGCCGAACTCTCACTTTCATTTGAATTTGAATTCAAATTTTGGCACTCTTGCCTTATTTGAATTAACCCTAGCCGCCCAACACTCTTGCCCTACTTTCCTTATTTGGCCACCTACCATATTTACCCTTCATCCAATCCCCTTGTGACCTAGCCAAATCCCACAAATCTTCCAATCCCTTCAAATTCGAAATTCAACCATTGCCTTAGTCAAACTTCCAATTCTCAACCACTTCCATGCATCTTACTATTTAGCATCAAACCCTAGCCAACCCAAAATACTTTCCATCTTCACACTCCCACCAACCCTAGCCGAAACCCTAGTCCATATAAGGTAACCTTTACCTTGTTGGCATCCTTGACCTCTTCCAAATCAAATTCCTTGATTTAAGGAATTGTCAATCACATTCAATCCCTTAAATCTCTCTTTCCTAAAACAACTCAAGACAATCTTTGACTTGCCTAAACAAGCCAAAACCGAAATCTCTTTCTTCCATAAGGATTCCTACCACTTAGGAATCTTTTCTAAAACATCTCCATTTCCCACATTTCGGCCAAGCCCTAGCCGCCCACATCCAAACCCTAAGGGCTGGTTTGGGGGCAGAGAATTCTCATCTCATCCCAACTCATCATTACACCTTTTTCAAATCCCCATACAAAATATAATAAACAATTCAACTTTTTCAAATCCCAATACACTTTTTTCAAATCCCAATTCAACTTTTTCAAATTTCAAAACTAAAAAATAATATTTTAAACTCTAAAACAAAACACAAAATTCTCATCTCACCCCCCAAACCTCCTCTAAACCTATCTTCCATCTCCTAAACCCTAAACCATCTCCCAAACCCTAATCCCACTCATCCACATCTCTTCCAAACTCTAGCAACTCATCTTACACTCCAACCCTAGTCCAACTCTTCCAATCTCGAAATTCTCCATAGCCACCATCCAAACCCTAGCCTATCTTCACCATACCAACCCTAATTATCATCCAAGTTGTCCCAACATCAAGGGCAACCCATAAGCCATTCCACATTGCATCAAACACGCATATTCATCACTTAGATTACCCGAACTCATCATTCATCACCATCATTTCCCATCACTCCATACACTTCATCTAGCCTAAACACTTAATCTCACCATACCAAAGTTGCCATCATCACCATTGTTGTGCCATATCCAAGCAAGAGAGGACTTGACACTCGGTCAATACAAGGAGGACATAGGCGAGGAGATCATAGTGTTTAGGGACTTGACCGGGGTCCCTAACATAACAGCCACAGAGGACTGTTCCGAGAGCCACTCAGCCACAGAGATGCCTGAAATAGCACCAGAAGGCTGTTCCGACAGCCACTCAGCCACAGAGATGCCGAAAGAGACCAGGAAAGACCACCGAAACACAGCACAGACCACCGAAATACTACCGAAACACAACACAGAAAAGCCACAGAGATGTCGAAATACTACCGAGAAACAACACAGAGACCACCGAAACAGAGAGGGTTCACGTCGGAACCAACACAGAAGCACCGAAGCCGAGAGAGAAAAAAATTTGAAGGATGGTTAAGTTGTTAGTCGACGACGCCCTGATACCATGTCAAACTAGGTTGGAAGTCTGTTTTTGTTTGAATGGCCGAATCCCAGCCTTGTGATTTCTCTCTATTATATAAACTATACAAAGAAGTCTATACATAGAAATTTCAGAATGCACTTTTTGTATGCGCCTAATTCTAGCCCTATATATGGAAGTTACAATCTTAACTCAAGAGGGCAAGAGAAGTATAAGGAAAGAATAAAGAACAATAAATGGGCAGCGTTGCTGTCCATTGACATAAGGGTGTGTGTGTGTGTGTATCTATGCATGTATGTATGTGTACCTGGATTCTAGATCTATGGAAAGCTAAAATGAAAGGAACTGCTAGCTTCCTATTGCAGAGAAACATTAAGTGAAATTTGATTGTACCTAGAATATCCTACATGTGTCAAACTGGGCTTGATGTTGATGTTGAACCTCTTATATCCCACATCGGTTGGTTGATTGAATTAATTGCTTTGTCAAACAGTTTTGATTTACTCAAAATGGATCAACTCTTCCTTGCAGATTTCCCAAACTTTATACTTGCCATACATTGAAAAGGTTCCTCTCTTTAAGGGATGCTCTTCAGAATTTATCAACCAGATTGTAAGTCATTTTCCTGTCATTGTACAAATATTTATATATTATACCGACTCATTTTTACGGTTTGCCCTAGATGATGGACTTTGTTTGCCATTAATAATATAAATCAGATTTAGACACTAGGATATCATTGAAAAGTTCATTTTTTTTCGGGGTCATTTGTAGTTCTTTTGGACACCAACTTCTATTGCTATTTAGCACAGACACAGACATCAAACCTGGGCGGGACAGGAAATAGCAACTTCTTTGAAACATGAGATGAACACAGCATGGGCTTGAAGTTTGTGTGTCTGTGTGTTTAAGAACACGTTTCATTTCTTGATGTCAGAAGTCACTTATTTCAACATAGGTACCAAAATGTGGATAGAGGGATGTCAATCTAGCGCTCTAGCATAGATATGGTGTTATAAAGGCTACCTCAAATTTAGTTAACTTGACATTAATGGCGGTGAAAATTAGGAGTGTGAGTGAAGATCACAAGTATTGGTGTTTAATGTTGCATAATCTTGGGAGTATTTCCTTTGCTACATTGAAATCCTTGGCTTCATGTGATTCAGAATTTTTTCATTTGATGTTGCAGGTTATTAGACTCCATGAGGAGTTTTTTCTCCCAGGAGAAGTGATAATGGAACAGGGAAATGTGGTAGATCAACTGTATTTTGTCTGTCATGGTGTGCTGGTATGATTCTGTATTCTGTAGTCATTACTTTCAGTCATTTCGTTTGTTGAACATTATGGTTTTCTTTCTTTTTTCCCTCGTAATATTTCTTTGATATCTCTATTATTCTTAAGTCTGCATATATGCTTAAGCATGTTAATAGATTGTCATCTCTAGTCTGTTTTACTAACAAAAAAATGTGTTCATCCCTAGTCTCTAGATCATTGTAGTTTATTTGCCTAAATAGTTTCAATATGATGAACAAAGCTTTTAGTTTGCACTAGGTCTCGGAATGTTACAAGCATACATTATATATACATCCTCTGAATTGTTCACTGGGTCAGCTTCTTTCATTTGTTTTTTGTTTTTTTTTTTTTTTTGTTTTTTTTAAATCAATTCATTATGCCCACATATATTGTGATGTTCCACTAAGTTGTTTCTGAGAAGGTCGGGATATAAATTCTGACGTTTTCAACCTGCATAGATTTACAATACCAACATAACTATTCCTGTACAGGAGGAGGCAGGCAGAGGTGAAGATGGATCAGAAGAGACTATTTCATTACTAGAACCTAACAGCTCGTTTGGAGTAATTTCTATTCTTTGCAACATTCCTCAACCCTATACAGTTCGGGTTTGTGAACTTTGCAGGCTTCTGCGGCTTGATAAACAATCTTTTACAAATGTACTAGATATATATTTTTATGATGGTCGGAAAATCTTGAACAACCTTCTGGAGGTAATTAACTCTTGCATTCCACACTCTATCTTAATTCCTGAAATTTCTGCCAGCGTCAGCAGAGTTTAAAATTGAATATAGAAAGATTTTAATACCAGTCTTTCCAATTCATGAAGAGTTTTTTTTTTTTTTTTTCCTTGTATAAACTTAATATTGATTTTCTAGTGTGTCAATAAGATGCTTAGTAGACTATAATTTACAGGGAACCGATAGCAATCGTATTAAGCAATTGGAGTCGGATATCACATTTCATATTGGAAAACAAGAAGCCGAGCTTGCTTTGAAGGTGAATAGTGCTGCTTATCATGGAGATCTGTATCAGCTAAAAGGTTTTATACGAACTGGAGGTGATCCCAACAAGACAGATTATGATGGAAGGTCACCCTTGGTATGGAACTACTTGATAATGTTTTAGACTTGTCTTATACTCTTCAGTTTACTCTTTTGTTTCACCTTGTTCTCTAAGATTTATCGTATATCAAACTATCCTGGAATAGTTGACGGAAACTGTTTCTTAGTTTAAATTGAATGATTTATATATTGGATGTGACACCCCGACTCCCATGTACGGCAACGCGAGAATCATGACATCGGGATGATGACAACACGAGTCACGCATCCCAATGATAAGTGCTCAAGTGTGTGCAACAAGCAACAAGAGCACCACAAAAGTCGCAAAGGTTAAATAAAAATAGCCAACTAAGTACCAGAATTGTTTAATACAAATATCCAAAATAATTATCCGTTTAAAAGTTATACAGTTATCCATTATAAATATAATAAAAGCCAAATACATACACGAGTGGGAAACAAATCCCATAATCCAAAACAAAAGCAACCACATGCCAAATCCTCTACGGAGCTGTTCCCTCAGGCTCTTCACTGGAGATGGAATGCCATTTGCCCAATTGTTTTTATCAATCTTGCTAACTTCTTGGTTTCAAAGCAATCTTTTAACTGTGCATTAATTAGCCGGCTAGTTCTCTAGGCCAGATCCATCGCTGAAATTGCATTTGGAATGCATGGATCTGCAGCTGTTTAGAATTCTTTATCCAAAAGCAAATCCCAAATCCATGGCTTTTCTCTTGAGTTTTCCATGAGGTTTTGTTAAACCTTGAAAGCTTATATTTCCTTTTCTCCTTATGAGTTCTGACTAGCAGCATTTCAGAGAAGGACCCCTTTTGTTCGAAGACATTGCAGCAATTTCCCACTGATAGCAGATGCCTAGGTTATCTATTGAATTCAGTCCATAAGTCAAAAAGCAAAGATTTTTTCTGCATTTCCCTAGAGGAATGTGTGCATTTGAGATGGAATTAGCTATAAGACATGTACTGAGAATTTTTAGTTTCCAATTGAAGAGCAGTGTTTTCCTTCTGCAATTCTTACTTGCAGCAGCTCTGATTTTGTAGATTGGAGCCTCATAAGTAATTGCATCTAGCTCGAATTGGGGACACTGATCTTTGATTTGCACAAAATCATGCGGTTGAAATTATTAAATCCAAAGTTTGGGCACCCACCTGATAGTTTATGTTGTTATCTTGCAACATTAGTTTAAAGAAAGGGTGAGTGTCCCATCTCTTTAGCTATTAAGGAACATTCTGATAAGTTTTTAAATTATGCATTTTGTATGTAAGCACACACTTGCACGTATTGACAGATGCTTGTATATGTTGTGGGGTGATGGTAAATTGGTGCGTATACAAGTATGCAATTAGAGAAGTGCGCTGCAATTGTATAGCTGTACTGAAGTTTATGTCTGGGATAGATACAGGGAATCACGGTGATAGGAGCACCTTAAGATGGAAAAAATTTTGGATCATCAAAGAAACTTATATCATAAAAAATTGAGGAGAAAGAAAGCAGTGCTCAAGTCTTGACGGGCCTTTGATTTTTTTTTGATAAGTTTTTTTTTTTTTTGTTTTTTTGATGGGCCTTTGATTTGAACAGCATCTTGCAGCATCAAGAGGACATGAAGATGTCACACTTTTCCTTATTCAGGAAGGAGTGGATATCAATATTAGAGGTAATTTTCTAATATGGTAAACTATAATATATCTATGCAGCTTGCTTTGTATAAGTTTTACTCTGTTAACGGTGTCATAGTATCACATGGCTTATATTTGTTTTGTGTAGATTATTTTGGGAATACGCCTTTACTTGAGGCCATCAAGAATGGGCATGATCGAATTGCTTCTTTACTATCTAAAGAAGGGGCCTCCTTGGAGATTGACAATCCTGGTAGTTTTCTTTGTACGGCTGTTGCAAAGGGGGATTCAGATTTTCTTAAAAGGGTTCTGTCCTATGGAATAGATCCAAATTCCAGAGACTATGATCATCGAACCGCACTTCATGTAGCTGCCTCTGAAGGATTATATTTGATGGCACAGTTGCTTTTGGAAGCCGGAGCCAGTGTCTTCCCAAAGGACAGGTGCAATTCAAATATTCATCTTTCTTTTTGGTTTTATCCTCAAGGACACTTGCAAGTTCAAGAGTTCAGCTAATGAGCCTACTTGCAGTTCTTACAAAAACCTGTGCCACACTAGATATGGATGAATCCTTCCGGTAGATCACTTTACACCTTGTAATTCCTGCTTCCGGTAGATCACTTTGAGGGTTTTAATGATGTCTAGGAAGAAGTTCCATTCATTCTTTTCCCCAAGTATAGCCAGATTTTCACATTGCCTAAACTCTTTGTAGCTGTACCATTTGCACCCTTTTACCCTTAGCCATCATTGCAAAAAAATGTACTTCACCTAAGGAAAGTGGAGTGATGAAAAAAATTGGAATTAATTAGAAGAAAGGTAGGGTTTTTTCTCAAAGAAGTAGAGCTGCTTGATCCTTCAATACATGGCTGTTGTTGTAGTTTTCGTCCTTTCACAGCGTTTGTGGTGCCATAATTTCTTTCCTTTTAAGAAAAGAGGAATAAGAAATATTTTCATCCACAATTGATTAGCTTATGTTAGGCTATAAATTAAATTAGTTTATATTAGAATATAAATTAAATGATCAAATCATATTAGTTTAAATTATTAGGTTAATTGGTAATTAAACATGGTATCAAACATAGGTCCTGAGTTCAAACACTGACTTTACATTTCATCTCCATTTCAATTAAATAGTCAACATGTTTGGCCAATTTAAGCTTGGTAGAGTCTAGACCACACACCAGAGGTAGTGTTAGCATATAACTAAATGTTTAAATTCACTATTTCTTACTAGCTTAAGCTTTTAAAACAATAGGTAATTTAACCGTCTATTTTACTATTTTAAACTTTTTATCATTTTTTTGGCCATTTGTACTCTGTAGGTGGGGAAACACCCCAATTAGTGAAGGCCGAATGTGTGGAAACAAGAAATTGATTCGTCTACTGGAAGATGCAAGGTCGGCTCAGCTGTCAGAATTTCCCTATTGCTCTCAAGAAATCCCAGGTATTGGAAAGCTCTTTGATTAGCTTTTACTAAGCTAACAGGTTGGCTTATTACTGAAAAAAAAAGAAGCGCTAACAGGTTAGATCAACTAGAATATTTAACAAGAACGAAGGTCAGCAGCTTGTTTTATTCAGATAAGTAAAAAGAAGATAAAAGCTTGAAAGAAACTCCAGATGCAGGAATGTACAAAATGGAATCTGCTCTCAATTTACTAATTCCAGCTTGCTAAGATTGTGTTGGGTTGGGTTAGATAAAAAGAGGTTTTATGCCTATCAGAAGTACCTGGCATAGGACCTTGACTTGGACTCTGAACGGAAACGGTCTCTCAGATTCTATGTTGAATATATTGATTGCCTTGTTTCGCCCATCCCAGATCTGAACTTATGAGGGAGAAAGTCGTTATTACACTGAGACGCCAGGATATGTTCAAACCTGGTTTATACATGTCTGATACTGCAGAGGGCTATCAACTGAAGAAAATAGATAGGTGTTTTCATCAAATTAGGGTTTGATCTTAGC
This sequence comes from Cyclocarya paliurus, assembly GCA_029856935.1. Taxonomy (NCBI): domain Eukaryota; kingdom Viridiplantae; phylum Streptophyta; class Magnoliopsida; order Fagales; family Juglandaceae; genus Cyclocarya; species Cyclocarya paliurus. Next base: position 37,610,431 of record CM056946.1, on the reverse strand, counting down.
CTTATGCTCCATTTAGATCTCAGATTTAAATCTGAAGCCATCGAGAGATTTTCCCTTCAATTATTCGAGGTTGGCCCATTCCCGAATAAGTCTGGATTTCTGCTTCGAACATCGGTGCCAACGGAAAAAAGTTTGATTTTATCCTTTTTTTTATTCTTTTAAAGCTTGGGATTCGCTCTCACCCATGCCTTGGTGCTTATAGTGGAGTTACAAATGGATAATTCTGTTTTCCAATAAGAGTAAGGACATCATTGTGGTTCATCTTTGTTTCAATTATTTGGGTAAATGAAAGGTAGTTGATTGTTAAAAAGGTATCTAAGAAGAGAGCTTTGGGAGGGGAAAGCTGTCACGCGAGAATCTCTCTTTGATTTGTTTATATTTTCTGTGATCCATAGAAGTTTACCTTTGATACATTTGTTTTACGTTTTAAACTAAACCATAATTTAATAGTAACATGCTGAATTTCACTGTCATTGCCACCCACACCATCGATCTTTTTTATTTGCCTTTTCCATACTATATTAGATTGTCGTCAAACAACCTGTGTAATCATAGTTTGAATACTTTGATATCATCTTGGTTTTTTTGTTTGTTTTTTTTTTCTTACACTTTTCCTGCTTAAGAGCCTTTTTAAGTAGTCTTTTCTTTGTGCTGCTTTGGCAGAGAAACTAGGAGTAAATAACTGAATTTCTGTTGCCATTTACAGATAAAGTGCACCCCAAAAAATGCACGGTATTCCCCTTCCACCCGTGGGATCCCAAAGAACATAGACAACATGGCATCATGTTGTGGGTCCCGCATACAATCGAAGAGCTTATCCGAGCAGCATCAGAGCAGCTAGACAGTTCAAGTTGTTCTTGTATATTATCAGAAGACGGAGGTAAAATTATTGATGTAGACATGATTAATGATAACCAGAAGCTTTATATCGTCAGTGAAACACATTAATATTGTGCTAGTTTTGAATGAGAGAATGTTATGACCATAAATAGATCTTACAAAATTAATCCTACAAAATAACATAACTTCATATGATACGTTATATCTATTTTACAGTAAAAATAGTTTTATAATCTAACGTATCACATCAAGTCATGTCAATTTATGGATTTATTTTTGTGGGATCTTTTTATGCCTAAAACATTTCTATTGTATACATATTGTAATGCTAATGTTAGTTAAGAGTGCATTTAATTTCTTGTTGATAAATAAGTTAAATTTTGATTTTTGTCACTTCGATTTAAAATCCTGTCCCTGTTACATACATTATACATATGTTCAGCCAAGTTTCACGTGATAATAACCTTTAGTGAGGTTATTTTGCCGAAGGAAAAATTACATTTTTCGTCCTGAGTGTGTATAGCATATGTACATTAAAGGTCAAGTCCCACATTAGGTTTTATTGGGTGGAACCAGAATTTATAATTTCTCAAATGACTTTCAGTTGTAACAATGAATGGTCTTTTTAGACGATAAGATCATATATTTGGACTTTCTTTGAATGATTTCGATGAATGATTACATGTTGTATTCTCCAATTGCATGTGGGCTTCTTTTAGGGCTTCGAATAAAAAAATTTCAGAGATCGATTTTGTCCTATGCAGGAGTGTAATCGGTCTAGTTTAATTCGGTTTTAGACAGATTTTGAGACCGAACCGGTATATACCGATTTTGTATTTTCAAGAACCGATACCGCACTGGTTACCCTTCTAAACCGGTACTTTCGATTTTATCGGTTCTGGTTTGGTTTGGTCCGGTTTTTCAGTTTTTAATCTATATTAAATCTCTAATCTCTTATACTTATATATATATATATATTAATATATATATAAATATTAGTAATACACTAATACTATTAGTATATGGTAATACTATTGGTATAATACTTTTATTATATGTTAGTGATAATATAGTAATTAATATACTGATATATTTATAAAAAAGAATTTGTTGAGAATTTATTAAGCTATAAAATGTAATTAATATATATTTATATTTAAAACATATGATCAAATAAACGTTTATGTTTAAGATTAATATTTTATGCTATAAATTATAATTTTATTTTATAATTTATAAAAATTATATATAATATAAAAAATATTATATATAATATTAAAAATATATAAATATACGAATTGGTCTGGTATGGTCTTAAAAAACATAAAATTAAGACTGAACCGGTTATAACCGGTTTTTAAAATGGAGGAATAGATTCCGGACCAAACCATTTCAAAGTCGGATCGAACCGGTTGTCCGTTTCTCCTGTTTATTTTTACAGCGCTAGTCCTATCTAGGGCTAATATTACCCGACAAGCTATACGCTATATAATATATATATATATATTAATATTAAAAGGAGGTCGATATCTCCATCATTTTATTAGAAAAGAGCCTATTAAAGAAGCGAGGAGAAAGTACAAACTTCCAAGAAACAAAGCCAACGTAATTATATATGTCTAAGAGTACTAGTATTGGTTTGGTTAAATGCATCTCTAAATTTTAGTTAATATCACATCTTTTTACATTTATCTATTCTATTTACATTCAATCTTCACATTGGATTAGCCATTTACTCTCTATATAATAATAAAATATTATTAAATTAATAATTTTTTTATTTAATTTATTTGTATCACAAATTATAATTCTACCAATTGAATATTAATAATAATTATATTCTAATTAAATTAATATTAAAAATTTAATATTTTTAAAAGTTATTTAATGTTAATAATAAAAAATATTGATTAAACTCATCTAAAATTCTATCTAAATTTCTTTATTACAAACCAAATAGTATTTTTATTGGAGTGAGAAACTAATATTTTAATGTTTTCTTGAAGTGAGAAACTAATATTTTAATATTTAGTGAATCAATAGTGATTTTCCATCTTTGGCCAATCACTATAGCAAAAGTCTATTTTATTTTAGACTTGACCAATTCAATGTGAAGTGTTTTTGACATCAATCATCTAAATTTTAGCTAATTCTTCCATTTGGCTAAGCCAATGTGGATGCCCTAAGAGATAAAACAACATACAGATAAGCTTATCCAGCCGAAGCACTCCTTTCAGCTTGTTGGATAGTGGGTCACCGCCTCAGCAGCGGGCTTTAACTCCTGTCTCCCCGTCTTGCAAGAAAATCTGCCGCCTGGTTTGCCTCCCCGAATTGGTGCGAGATGACAAACGTAATGCTATTGAGTGCCGCTTGCAACTCATCCCAAAAATATCACAAATGACAAACAGTGCAAGACTGGCTAATGACCCAATTAACAACCACAGAGGAATCACATTCTATCTCAATGTTGAGAAATCCAATCAACTTAAGAGCACACCACTAGTCAAAGCTCTCAATTCAGCTTCATTGTTAGTACCGAAACCATAATGCTCTAAGAAAGCAGCTAACAGACGTCCATCTACATCATGGACCACCCCACCCCCGCCACAATTCATTCCCAGGATTCCCTCTCTAGCTACCATTTATATTCACTTTAACCCAGCCCACCGCTGGCCTCGCCCACATGAGTAACGGAGGAGGGCATTGTTGACAAATGGGGACGTCCAAAGCTGTAAGAAGCTTTTGGTCAGAGCTTGATAACCTGGTGGGCTTCAAGATCGTGTCTGAGATATGGCATAACTAAAACTTCAGCGCAATCCACACAGATTCAACCGAGTCATAGATGCCCTCCATGCGAGCTTTGCATCGCCTCACCCATAACCTCCATATAATTAGACTAGGCACTAGACCAATCAACACTCCCGGCCAGCCGCGAAGATCTCTTGGCACAGCTAAACCAAGTTGTCACACGAGCCCACCATGAAATTCTTTCCATGCACTAGACCCCCAAACCCGTGGTAGCCCTCTTCCAGACTGCTTGCGCAAAGTCACCTGTGTGAAGATATGGTCTAACGTCTCCATTTTCCTGAAAACACAAAAATCACACCTTGATACTATAGGGATGCCTACAGAGCAAATAAGTTCATCCACAGGCAGACAATTAAATCTGGCTTTCCAAATGCAAACGGCGGCTCTTTTGGGTAGGTGCCTCTGCCAATCCAAGCCATCCAGGGGACCCCCTCCCTTCTCACCCTAATAACGTCCCATGCACTAGCAATAGTAAAGGACCTGCTACGATTAGGCTTCCAAACAAGTAAATCAGCACCTTCACGTTGCCCCCCTACCGCATTAAGAATTTCTGCGGCTTTGGGCTGACCTACCAGGTCTTCAAGAAGAGCTTCATCCCATTTTCCATTCAACCAGCAATCTTTGATTTGAAGACTCGGGTTCACAAGATTCGACGTTGAGTCACTTAACGGGCCACTTGCCAACCACCGATCAAACCAAAACGAAGCCTTGTCATCACGAAAATTGGTCTGTTTATTGAATAAATCATTTGTGAACGTAAATTGTAATTGAAACGGCACAACTTATATAGGTTGATATATACTCGAATAATTTCTGATTTGTTGTCTTTAAAATATTATTTTTTAACTTTACAATGAGATCTTAAATATTAAAAAAGTAATTAAGAATATATATAAATCATGCTCATAATAGATAATACGACATGTTATTTAAATCAAACATAATTATTTAAAGATGCATATATAAATTATATAAAGATATTTATATAAATTCTAATTTGTTAGTCAAGATTTGTAGATAAAGTTATAAGATATAGTGTCTATTTGAGATTGCGTTAGGAGCTTTAAAAAGTACTTAAATATCTTTGAAAGCTATTTAATGGAAAAATTAGGTTATTTGAGTGTTACATATTGAAGTACATTTTAATTTTAAATAAAATTAAAATAAGTATAGTTTAAAAGATATAAGCTATATTTCTCACCGCAATCACAGCTATATTATCCCAAACATGCACATAATACAACTAAACAATCACAGCTTAATACTTATTATTCATTCGAACTCAACTTGTCGACACCCTTATTTGTATACAATCATGTCATTGACATCAATCATCCCTTCAAAGGCATATTAAATGAATGCTATAAAGCCACATATATATTTTGATATGCTATGTAAATAGGTTTCCATCGATTTCCTCACTCAAGTAGAAAAATTTATGATATATGAAGATCAAATTGCTCAGCCAAACTAGATCAAAACGTTAACATTGACCATCTTGTAAACTCTAAAGGTTGTATTTATTCACAAGTTTATGACAACCCTTTAGAGAATATAATTGACTGTCAAACGTTGACTGACCCGAAGCTGAAACATGGTAGCAGAAGTATAATACGAGTACGTAATACAAATACAGCACAGTAAATATATAGTAGTACTCTACCAACAACGATGAAGAATTAAGTGACAACAGCCCATGACTGGGTTTGACCTCACAGATCAAAGTCATGGCATAACTTAGGCAGACGATCGAACCTCAAAATTAAGCCCATCATGTATTAACACTGCTTGAATCGAAGTTCTAGGTGTAGGAACAGAAGTTAGAACAGATATTGGGTTTGACCTGCTCAAGTAGCACTCGGACAACAAAAAGTAACATAGATAGATGATGATCCTGATTGTCAACTCATCTAATTAGCTCCGCGTATGTGCTGAAGTTGACGAAAATGCTTCTGGGCAGCTTCATTACTTGCAGTGCCAACATCTTTCGACGCGTTTTCCCCAGGATCTGCAGCAGAGTCCGACGGAGAAGACGAAAGAAGGTGAAAAAGAGTACCCAGAACACAACCCAAAACGGGAAGAGAGGAGCATATGATTGCGGCCTGGCTGATTATTTTCATGGTGATCAATTGGTAATAATTGCAGGTTATGCTCACGAACTTGATTATATAGCACAGAAGTGGAGACTGTATAGTTCAGGACTATTAGCGTGGTGATCAAGTCGAGCTGTGAAATGTCAAGCCTGCTCAATTTGACTCCTGGTTCCACGCATGTGATATGCCCAAAGACCTGTACTGAACCCTGAATATTATAAAGTTTCCTCTGCACGATGACGTGGGGATTATCAACGCGTGACTTTTAAGTGATTCTCATACTGTACTGCAATTTATTATTATATTATTATTTAATATTCTATCTTTATTTTTTTTATTGTTTCGTTACTATTTAGAGAATATCTTATATCATCTTATTATCTAAACGCAATCTAAATTTTATGAATTAAAATTTGATCATCTCAAATCTTCACAAAATAATTTGTAAATAGTTAAAATAATAATAATTTTTTTATAAATAATAATAAAAGAATTTAAAAGAATTGTATTTTCAAACATATTTTTTATTAATATCGTGTTTCGCACACATTTAGGCTAAAATCTAAAAACTCAGGTCTTAAAAAATGGACCCTGCACAAGGTAGAAAATACTGCGATTTTGAGAGGGCGGTCTAGGAGACATGCAACATTTGATGCCAAAATTAGTAAATATTTTTGAAGAGTAGCAAATAAGTAAGAGAGTTAGGAATTAAATAGAATATTCTCGTACCTAAGATCCATTATTTATACTACAAGTTTGAGGAGCAGATCGTGCCTGCTTCCACAAAGTCCGCGTTCCCTGTACTGTTCCTTTTGTTAGAGTTTTTAAATGCGGCGTGACTCTATGACGACATCATTAATGTAGCGTGTTGTCTGAGTGGTGGAACCATTAATGCGGCATGATTATCTAATTTCTTTCTCTCAGTTTGCATTCCTTTTGGTCTGTTCATGCATTCTCTTTCAATAGATCAATGGCTCCCCATATATCACGCCTGTTGTGCGGGCGAATATTTGAGGATTGGATACTATTCAAGAGGTCCTCAGATCGACGAGTTTCATTCCCTGCATTACTATCCCTCCTACAGATCATATATAGAGGAGCCTCCTCATGGGCCAGGTTAACAAGTTTCTATTCTAGACGAGCTTGATAGGGCTTCTTGGGCCTTGATGGAAAAATCCCCTTCCACCCTTAATGGAAGCAAATGTTGATAGGAGAGAGATTGTAATTGGTGTTACATATAAAAATGTAATAACATGTAACAAATATTGATTTAGGGATTGTAATTCCTCATCTTTTGGTAATGAAAAATGTATTTATTAATGGGCAGTTAAGAGTGGCCGAAGTGGTTCTCTCCTGTTCAAGCCCAGCTCTCTTAAGATGGTGATTTAATAATATTTTGCAAGTCATTTTTAATTTTTATTATATTAATTGATGTATCGCATTTTAAGCCGCGTTTGATTTCCGTAATTAGTTTACATGTAAATTAGTCAAGCCAACCACAGACAAAATTATAACTGATTTTTAACTATAGTAAGGTGAGCTCACACGTGTTAGTTTCTCAACTTTCGCATCCACGTGCGAGAGAAATTTCTCTATCAATTTTGGCGCTTCTCTTAACTACCTCCTGCTGTTGAAGCTCAACTGAAGAGTGCCGTTAGATGGCTCAAAAATCAGAATTGAAATGGAAAACACCAAATGACTACGATGCCCCCTTCCCGCCTCGAACGCCTATTGTGGCATCGCAAAGAGGGGGTATTTCCGGGCGAATGTGCAGGAACTGGAGCACAGAAGAGAAGAAAGAGAGCCTCTGTAACAAACATACGTATAAAAGCAGAGCCTTCAAACCTTCCAAACCGATTTTACTTAGTTAAGACTTAGAACAGTGAACAGAGAGTCTCTCGCTCTCTCTCTCTCTCTCTCTCTCGATCGCTCGCTCTCTGTGTGAGATCGGTTTTTCTTGTATCCTTCACAAGAGCGCTTCAAGAAACGAAGTCTTGCTTGAGAAAGGATCGACACCGAATTAGCTTTCGAAGCCATGTCGATCTCGATTCTTGAGGCCTGCAGGAAGAGGAAGCGTAGGCCAAAGCTTTACGGGTTTCATAACTTCGGAGATCCTGGTTGCCCCATCGACCCCAAGGGCGCGTTCCGCGACAATATCCGGCTCTTTCTTCAAGAATGCGCCGAGCTTCATGAAAACGACATCCACGCCATGCCATCCTGGTGTACCCTCCTCGTGCACGAGACCAGGAAATTCGTTGTCCCTCTCTACACCTTTGAAGAGGACGTCAAGTGCTCTCCGAGGCCGCCCTACTGTGATCACTGTCGATGCGCAGGTTAGGCTTGATCATTTCTGCAACAGTTATGAATTTTTCTCTTTATTTTCTCAGATGAGTTTCTGTAATATGCTTCGGGGTTTTGGTATTGGGAATTGGGGTTTTCCTTTTAGCTGTTCCTTTGCCACTTTCTTGGGGTTTTCTTATAGTAATTCTGTTGAACGAATCGGATTGTGTCCCATACCAAATAATTCGGTGTTTTGGTTTTGGACATACATAGAAATTTTCGGCTAATGAGTCACCGTTCTGTTTCTTTTTGTTCCTTCGTTTGGAAGAGTCTTTTTTATTGCCTGAAAATACTAATTAGGTTGTTTTCATGCTGATGTAAGAATTAGAACTTCTGAGTCTCTCTTGGACTTGTTCTTCAGGTTGGAGTAATCATTTTGTATCGAAACGAAGGTATCATTTGATAATTCCAGCGGATGAAGATTGGAATAAGCCTCTGGATGATGACCTCATTGATCTCCAGAACCATCTGTTGCATGGTCTGATACACTGCAATGGGTTTGGTCATTTGCTCTGCATTAATGGAATTGAAGGAGGTTCTAAGTATCTGTGTGGCAGAGAAATCATGGATTTGTGGGACCGAATTTGCACAAATCTTGGAACCCGGTAACCAAAAGCACCATGTTCATTGGTTTGTTTTGCATTTATAATTGTTAAAGACCCTGAATTTGAGGTGGTTTATTTATTCTCTTGCAGGAAAATAACAGTTGAGGATTTATCAAAGAAGAGGTCGATGGATCTTAGGTTACTCTATGGTGTTGCTTATGGACACTCTTGGTTCGGTAGATGGGGGTACAGATTCTGCCGAGGAAGCTTTGGAGTGGCCGAGCACAATTATGATAGAGCCATTGCAGTTCTTAGCTCATTGGAACTTGACAAGATCATCCAAGATTTTAGTACCATGGAAAAACGCAGAGAAATCAAGCAACTAATTCTTCACTACAGATATATGAGTGAAACCCAGCTGGTAACAATCAAAGATCTTCTGAGGTTTATGCTGACAATCAAGTCTCGTGCACCTCTACAAATAAACAAACCTGCTGCTTCTCCTCCAACTTCCAATTCAAAACCTTCAATCCGGAACAAGCCTTTGGTAAAGCAAAAATCATTGAAGTATAGAAGTTTCACTGCACTTGCCAATATGGATAGCAGATGGCCTGCAAGGAGACTAGAATATGCAGCAGAAGTGATTGTAAATGCATTAAAAGTGAAGAAAGAAGGCAAATTCTGCCATGGTGGGATGACTAGGCAAGATCTGAGAGATGCAGCTCGGCTTCATATTGGTGACACTGGTCTGCTGGATTATGTGCTAAAATCAATGAACAATGTTGTTGTGGGAAATCACATTGTGTGTCGTACCGTTAACCCAACAACTCGGATTTTGGAATACTCAATCAATGAGCTTGGAAATGAGGCTACCAGCTCTGAACCAGAGATAGAATTACTTCCAAAGCCCCTTCCAGCATCGACTCTAGTTCCAGGCTTTGATGTATACAGTGATTTGGTTGCTGTATATAAAAATCTACTACTGGATTACAAAAAGTTAAATTTGGTCGAATTAGCAACTCAGGTAGTTCTGGACAGCAAGCATTTTGTGAAGGAGTGGCCATTTACTGATGAAGCAGATCAGTATCTGAGATTTATTTGCCGACTGATGCCAAGTTTTTACGATATAGAAACTGAATTAAATGAGCAGTTTCCACCTGGGGAAATCGTTGTAGTGCCACTGCATGCAACAGTTGGAGAGTTGAAGCAAGCGGTGGAGAGTGCACTGAGGGACACGTACTGTATAACTGAAGGATTTTTGGTGATAGAGATAAAAGAGCTGGAGGAATTGGTGGACGAGGAAGTGCTGTTTGGAGCGGTAGAGTCGGGTGTGGAACTGTGTGTGAGAGGGAGAGGGATAGATTTGGAGAATCGTTTGAGATACCAAAGTGGGGCTGACACTTGGATGGTAAGATGCGAATGTGGGGCTCGAGATGATGATGGGGAGAGGATGGTGGCATGCGACATTTGTGAGGTGTGGCAGCACACTCGCTGCTGTGGCATTGAGGACACTGAGGCTGTTCCACCGCTGTTCGTGTGCTCGGGGTGCTGTGTCTCACTTGGGACACTAAAAACTGAAGCTTCCTGTGCTTTTGAGTGTTCTGATACTTTGCTCATGTCTACAGACACTTTTGGACTCGAGCTTGGGTATTAAGCTTGGTGCTGTGAAATGAAGTGATCATGACTCGTGATGATTGGTTGCTATATCTTTCTAATTGTCGTATAATTAGAGCTAGTAAAACAGCAACAAGAAGGCGAGAATTGCCCTTTCTCGCTGTTTACCATCTCAAAGGTTTTTAACACCTTTTTTTCCCATCTAAGGCAAGAATAGCTTGTTCTTTCCTCTGCTCATTGAGGAATATGACATCAATAAAATTACATGATGCCAAATGCAGGATAGTAAAATTTTGTTTACGCCTCCAATTAACTTGCATAAAGGTATGTAATCTTTCAAGTCATGTCCATGAAGTTCTTTTTGTTTTGTTTTGCTTTATTTATTGTGTTTGATTCTAGTGACAGAGTTTGAGTATACCAAAATTCCCTGGCATGCATTGAATATAGATGACTTGTAAGATGGCTTTTTTTTTAGTATACAAACAGTTTTTGTATACAAAATTTTGAAGGTAATGCCACCACCACTGATACAATCAGCATCATCACGATCAGTATTATGGCAAAAGATTGAAAGAGTCTTGTTTGCTTTTGAAGATGAGTTGACTTAGCCCACACTACTGATCAGTATTATGATCAGTAGCGGCCAACTTATTTTCGGCAAGAAAAAGTTTGTAGTAAAAAGTTACATTTTTATGCAAAAATCGAAAATTTTCTGCAAATATCGATCATTCCGCAGAAAAAAACTAATTTAACATGACAAGCTAGCCCCACCCTAACAAAACTAATTTCTTTTGTCAGTATTTTTTATGCTTTCTCCGCGATCTCCTTATTCCACGAGCGAATTAACAAAAAATATATATCTCTCCGCTAAATTGCTGTGTCTACTTCTATAGTGAACCAGTACTGCTAGATGCAGTCCTTAAGTGGATCTGATCTAGTCTTAGAGCTCATTTCATGGATCTCTAGCATTAATTCGAGACTTACTCCATGGAAATAAGCAGGACAATCCGAGGAGAAAGAAACTCATGTGAGATGGAAAGATCTATTGAAAATTTGTGGAGTGAGAGAAAGGCAACAAAAGATCATTGATCAGATTGTTATTAAATTTAAACTTTCCTTTTTATTTGGAACATTGATGTAGTTATATCAAATTGTTTCTCCTTTTCTTTGTTTGGGTGTCTCAGTGATAGGGCAGCAGTTGATGAGATGCTTTTCAAAATTTTAATTATTTTTCATTTTCTGTTGCAACTCAGTTTCACTTGTGTATATGTACCTTATGCAGTTTATCTACAGAACAGAGTCGAAAAAGTTTAGGTACGGATTTTACATTTTATGCAGATGTTGTACATTATATTTGCTATGCCTTCGGGATCTATAGCCTTAAGAAGGAAATCCACTCAAAATTTATCAAGATTTTGGTCATAGAACCTTTGGTTTATACAGCCTCTCTTCTGCAATTCTTAAATACCAGAGTGTTAATTTCACAAATTGAAACTACAGCTTTTTAGTCTTTAATTTTTGTATTGTTTGGTTTCTTGTGGCAGATTTGGGAGGATATATTGGGGTTTGAGAATGCTGAGTTTTATACCAAAGTGGGGCTGACACTCGCTGCTGTGGCATTGAGGACACTGAGGCTGTTCCACCGTTGTTCGTGTGCTCAGGGTGCTGTGTCTCACTTGGGACACTAAAAACTGAAGCTTCCTGTGCTTTTGAGTGTCCTGATACTTTGCTCATGTCTATACAGACACTTTTGGACTCGAGCTCGAGTATTAAGCTTGGTGCTGTGAAATGAAGTGATCATGACTCGTGATGATTGGTTGCTATATCTTTCTAATTGTCATATGATTAGAGCTAGTAAAACACCAAGAAGGCGAGAATTGCCCTTTCTCGCTTTTTCCCATCTCAAAGGTTTTTAACACCTTTTTTTTCCCATCTAAGGCAAGAATAGCTTGTTCTTTCCTTTGCTCATTTAGGAATATGACATCAATAAAATTACATGATACCAAGTGCAGGATAGTAAAATTTTGTTTACGCCTCCAATTAACTTGCATAAATGTTTGTAATCTTTCAATTGTCCATGAAGTTCTTTTTGTTTTGTTTTGCTTTATTTATTTTGTTTGATTCTAGTGACCGAGTTTGAGTATACACACAAGTCTTGTTGTGTCAGGACCAAACTTCCCTGGCATTGAATAGAGATGATTGTAAGATGGCTTTTTTTTTTTAGTATACAAACAGTTTTTGAATACAAAATTTTGAAGGTGATGCCACCACCACTGATACAATCAGCATCATCATCATGATCAGTATCGTGGCAAAAGATTGAAAGAGTCTTGTTTGCTTTTGAAGATGAGTTGACTTCCACACTACTGATCAGTAGCTGCCAACTTATTTTAGGCAAGATAAAGTTTGTAGTAAAAAGTTACATTTTTATGCAAAAATTGTTCTGTCTACTTCTATAGTGAACCAGTACTGCTAGAGGCAGTCCTTATATTAAGTGGATCTGATCTAGTCTTAGAGCTCATTTCATGGATCTCTTGCATTAATTCGAGGAGAATGAAACTCATGTGAGATGGATAGATCGATCGAAAATTTGTGGAGTGAGAGAGAGGCAAAAAAAGATCATTCAGAGACTAAAGTACGGACTTCAAGTTCATAAAAGTAAAGTGACATATTGCGACCCACACTTTGTCGTCGCGATAATGATATAAGTACTTTGTCGTCGCGTTAATGATATAAGTACTTGTCTACTCTGTTCTACGGCAGTATAACTTCGCTGCAATAGATAAAATGGCGACGCAAGAAGTTTTAGATAACTGTTTAAATTGCGGCTCTCTCCTTTTTGTGACAAAAACATGCGGCTATCCCGATTTTGGGTGGAAATACAGTATAGCTTTTGCCTATTTTGATTTTGCCAGAAAAATAATATATGGACGCAAGCTCTCTTTGAACCAATAACTTGTAGAGAATTTGAAGATATGAGAGCATAAAAACCAGCTCGATCCAATATATCAATTCGATATTAATGCTAGCTTTTGTAGCCCAATATACCAATTCGACATTAATTCGATCGATCGAGTTGCGGCGGTGTAGGTTTTCTAGGGATTCATGGGATATATAAGAGGCTTAGAGAACTTACGTTTATAGTATTTCCCTCACTTTTGTGAGATCAATGGATTTTTACTTAACATCTGAAATATTAGAGATCAGTACACTTTGCCTGCAGGGAAGATTGAATTATCAAATCTAATGTAAAAATCATTGGAACAAAAAGATGAACGGGGGGAACAAAATACTATATTTGAGAGTCAACTTTCATCGGCTAGCTCTTGATTTTACTCCGTACGTGTCACAACAATATGTTTAAAAATATGAACAATATTAACTCAAAACCAAAATCAAATGATCTCGGGTCGATCGATGATCAACAAAAGAAGATCACCAGGAGTTGTTCAATGGCTTCTCCAACAATGCCGAAAGGTACATCTCCCTGAGCTCGGCACCACGATCGAGCTTCTTCCCCACTACCCACTTAACCTTTTTGAATCCGATACTCTCTATCTGCGGCTTGTAAACCTCCTTAAACTGCCCTTCCACACAGAAGAAATGGTCGAGCCAAAACAATCCCCCAGGCCTGAGCACCCTGTAGATGTCAAACATCAAGAAGTGCAGCGACGTCGTGGGAATCCAGTTACTCAAAACATGCATGGAATGCACAATGTCCAATGTGTTGTGGAAGAATGCCTCTGAGAAATGCTGATGTACAGAGGCACAACCCCTCTCGAGGCAATGAAATTGTTGAATGGACCATTCAAGTTTATGGAGGTCGTAACAATGGTTATGTTCCTCGCCATCATTCTCACTGCAAATGTAGCCACTCCACCTCCAATGTCGAGCCCGATACGTATCGTGCCGGGCTTCTTCGTTGCCAATACTTCGTCGATACTGAAGTCAAGTCTGCTATTACCTTTAGACGAGATCCAACGGTTTTTCTCAAGTCCTTGAAGATCGAAACAGTCTTTGCAATCGCTGAAGCCCTTTTCCCTATGCTTCCGGTTAACGAGGCAGTCGTAGTTCTTGCAATTATAAGCCGTCCATACAACGGAGCTGTCGGGCGGTGTGGTCCACAAACTGGTCGGAAGAGGGTAGGGTTCTACGTATTTCGGAGAGGCGGCAGGGCGACAACGGCGTCGAGGGAGTGGCTCACAGCCTTTGAGAAGGAGCTTTTGGGCATGGAGCTCGTCGTCAGGACAGGAACCATTCACTTCGTAAGACATGAAGAGACGAAGTTCGTCAGGGAAAAGGGTGCAAGCTTGGCCAGCTGGGGGGTAAATGGTGTCGGAATCAAAGTTGGGATTGTATCCAAGTGGAAGCATCTGTCCGGATGTGAAAGCAAGGAATTCCGGCGGGAGCTCCATAGCAGAAACTTCTGAGGCATCGGCTGTTTTAGAAGAGTACTGATCATCCGTGGTGGCTGAGTTGGAGGAGGTGGGGTTGAAAGGGTAAGAGGCCGAGGAGTAGAAGATAGAGGAAAGGAGCAAGCTGAGAACATTTGTTGACAATAGGACGAAAAGGAAGAATAGATTGGTGTGGAGAGACTTGGGTTTACGAGGAGAATCCATGGATTTTTGTTTCTGTGTGATAGGGTTGCTTAGAATTGAAGCTAGACATGAGGATTGAGTAGGAAGTGGGTGTGTCTACGCCTTAAAAAAACTATGAAAATGGAACGGTCTCAATGCCACTTTCAACTAAAATATTACCGAAACAATGAACATGGCTGATTTTTAGGAAAGGCAGCTTATTTATTATTCCTCTTCTTCCATATATGCATGCAGTAGTACTTGATCTTCTATTTTATTTTAGGGTCTTTTAATACAACAATCTACATATATATATATATATATATATATATACACACACACACACACTAAATATATAAATCCAATTCCGTCGTGCACACAACATATATATTGGATCCAAACAAAAAAATTAGAAACGCAGGCATGCAGAGATCACCAATTAACCATCCCATCCAATCTAACCCAATCATCTTTCTTATCTATCGTTTGTATAAGGTATTCATATGTGTGGGTTAATCAATAAAATTAGAATACTGTCTTATTCTTAAAAAAATCTATGTTATCCAACTATTTATTAGATATTTTTTCAAATATAAACGATGTAATATATACTCTTATCCTATCACAAAATATCTTGCCATCTAAATACGTAATATTTGTCTAAAAAAAATGAAAGAAAAAACCAGGATGCTCATTGCATGCTTCTGATGACTTATGCATTAATTTGCTTATTACCTAGATCCGCATGTTAAGCTGGTAAAATCTGAGCGGCAACACATGATTTGTACTGCTCTTAAAAGTCCAACGTCCCAATTGTTAAAGAAGGATAAATTGCCGAGAGTGTAATGTTATATACAATTGTAGAGTGAGTAAGTATTGTGTAATTATTTTAAAAAAGAGTTGAATCTATTATTAAATAATTAATTTTTTTTATGTGGGTTCCATAGTTACTCTCTTTTTTAAACTATTTATATAACATTTACACATTTTACAATTATAAATATTATTTCTCTTGTTTGAGATCGTTGGAATGAAGACGGAAATATATTACAGGGAATGGGTCTATAATTGGATGCACGCACAATTGAGTAAAATCACATGCTCACACATCCGTGATTTATGCTAATTCAAATATTCTATGCTTATTCAATGAGGTTTGAAAGTTTTAACGCGTCTTCTTCAACTTTGAGATCTCAAAGTTTCCATTTCTCCATTTTCCAACAACACGCAGGTTTGAGCCTCATGATCAGCTTCGTCTTAATTTGGAAATTTCCAGGGGCTGTTCTTGCTGTTTCTAAGATAATATTAATTCTCATTCATTTTTTTATTTCAGATTTCAAAGTAATTCGTTGACATGACCCATGACAATTTCAACAACAATAATGAATCGAACTGTCAAATACTGCAACTAGACATATCATGCCTAGCTAGCTATCATCATTATCATGAAATATATACGTTACAAAAAATATTTCTCTAATTAAGTTATTGTTTGAATTTAAAGGTTTTAAAAAGAAAACTAATAAACACATGAAGTAGCATTTTTTAGCAAATATTAAATGCTAAAAAAAGTTATAAAATCCATTTTATATATTTATCTTAATTTATCTCACTTAATAGTCTCAAATTTAAATAGGAATTTGAGAGAATCCCGTCAATAAATATTATTGCAAAAGCAACAAAATATCTATATATCTCAGGTCTTAAATTTCGGATTAAAAGAAGTCATGAATATTCCTAATTCATAATCATAGCTATATATATAGTCGCTACCTGCATAATTAATTCTGATTTTTCCTTCATATATATCTGCCGTGCCTTCATTTAGCTTAATTGGAACGCGCGCGCATTAATCGATCGGTGACGTTTTAGCTTGGAATATTATTGTGATCGTGGTGGTATCTAGCTAGCGAGCCACATCGCATACTGGTTGCCTTGATCGATTAAGGTGTAGTTTGAACAGTGAGATGAGATGATTTTAGATAAAAGTTAAAAATTGAATAAAATATTAATAAAATATTATTATTATTTTGAGATTTGAAAAAAAATTATTTATTATATCTTAAATAAAAATTTGAAAAAATTGTATTAATGTATCCAAATGGAACCTACTTATGATGGCCGATCGGCGTTAAGATATTGAACAGATTAATTAACAAGCATAGTTTTTGATAGGCCAATTATATTAATCATGATCTTCTAATATATCGAAGGTACTGCTCCATGAGTCACTCCCATGGAAGCATCATGCATCAGTACCTATCACAAAGTATAGAAACAGTTTTGTAACTTTTGTATGCAAAAATCGATCAGCTTACGAATGAAGTGTCAAAACAGTTCTAATGGACATAGATTCATCAGAATGAATGGTATCGACACAAAGATTCCTGTTTCTAATTTGTACATTTTTTTTGGTCCTATAACTGAATGCTATTGATCTATATGATCTGTGTGGCTTTGTATGCCTTTTCTTCTCTGAGATGCGTAAGTAAAAGAGAAAAACTCCAATGACTCAAAATGGTCTCTTGAGGTACTTGAAATCCATCGATGAATCAACACAGTCCAACCTCTTCCTGTGAACATTCAGCAATTTCAACAACTCGGTGGCCTTTTCCTTTATGCTCTCACCACAACCAACCTGCAAGAGAACCAAAAGCTTTTGAAAAGCACCTGCTTGAAGTGCCTCAACTATAACACCACCCTCGTCCTTCTTGTCTTTCCTGCAGAGCTTCCAAAGAATGCAGACTGCAAACTCGGTCGCCAACTCTGATATCCTTAACATCTTCTTCACCAAAAGAGGCATAGTTAGAGCATTCTTATATGCCTCTTCTCTCCCTTCTTTAGAATCGCAAATACCAGCCAAAACACCCAAAGTCCTCTCACATATTCCTTTTTCTGCGTCAACAAGGATTTCTAGTATTAGCGGAACCAAGCCCAGTTCCACAAATCTTGACGTAAATCTCACACCGGTTGCAGATGGAGAAATCATGTAGAAAATGGTTGTTAAAGAAGCCTTGGTAGCCTTAGGACAAATAGGCTCCCTAATCATCTGAACCAAAGCTTCAGCGACTCCTTCAATCTTTGCCAAGGAATCAACGTATCGTTGGTTCAAAGAAAGAAGCTCTTTGAGTACTACAACTGCGTTTTGCCTTGCAGAAAGATCTCCACTCTTCAAAAGCCATACCATGCCACCTAAAGATGTTGCCGATCCTAACTTCGATTGGCCTTCTTCACCAAGTGGGAACGTCCATGCCAAGACTGATAAGATCTCTTTCAACAGGTCGACATGTTTCTCAAACGAAACAGTACTTGCGAAAGAACGGAAAGTTTCCGATAACTGATAACCAGTTCCGCTGTTCACAATGCACCGCCTGTTACGGTCGCTCTCCTTTCCCCATGCCTTGATCTTCCCAACCAATTCTCGGCAACTCTTGTGATCCCCACGTTGAGTTGAGACCGCAATTCTAGAACAAATCTTTGAAACCTCATACTGAGTCACCGGAATTCGAGGCGTCGGTATCCTTTCAATCCCATAAGAACGATTCTCAACACACCAATCTTGAATCATCCTGCGTATTGCATGATTTGGGATTTGATCCAAACTCGTCAACACCTGGTTACTCGCGGGACAAGTTTGGTTGCCCGCTTCGATCCACTTCTCGATGCTTTCTCGATCATACGTGATCCCGGTAGACAACGTGACCGGATCTTTCATCAAATCAAGAGAGATCGGGCACTGAAAGTGGCTTGGAATCGTGATCTCCATGTGTAAATTGCCGTCTAAAAGCTCACTCTTGTTGTTGCCACCACGGCTGGCTCTCCTTCTTCCCCAAGATAAAATCATTGTTGTAAAGAGTGTAAATGATCGGTCTTGATCTTCAACAAAGGATGCGTCTTTCGCTTACTTAGAATGCAAAGAATCTCAAGGCCAGATCGATCTTTATATTTGTGTGTTACATCGTAACCTTATATATATTCTCACACGGGTCAAAGCTAGGCAAGGTAGGAGAAAAGCAAGCAGCCAAGCAGTAAACATGAGCAAGGTTCAAAATCAAAGAAGGGAGACTTTGACCGTTGTAGTATATGAATGTTGACCGTTGAATGGGGACGCCAACGCTTACTGCCTTACTGTGGAAATATGGGTACCACGTGGATGAGGTTTGACCAGGTAGCTGACAGCCTGAGTAGGACTGGATCAACACGTCGGTGGTCTGCCCCGTTTAGGCCTCTAGTCGTGTTTGGTCTCCGTTTAATCGTTAATAGCAGGTGTATAATCGATCTGCTTCGGTCCGACTTTTCATATATTTTAAAATTGAATTAGAAATTAGAACATCTCCATTTTGAGATTTGAAGAATTGATATCAGATTAATTCATCACAAAAATTAAAACTTCTAATTGGTTCGGCCCAGTTTTTCGATCTTTGTTTTAGGCTTTTATCTATAAGTTTTTTAATATATGGTTTTTATAATTTTTCAAACTAATTTTAATTGTTAGAATTTAGTATTTATTATTAATAATTACTAATTTATTAGTATCTAACTTATTAGTGAGATATATTTATTATACTACACTTATTTTTATACTAGACTACTAGTAAGTAGTGTAGTGGTGTTTAATTTATTTCCATACTATAGTTACTAATTCCATGTTATTATACTAGTATATAACGTATTTATATATTTGATTATATACATTAGTGATAATATGATGGTTACATATATTAAAACTATTAGTTTATCTATATTATAGTATACATACATTATTTTATAATAAATAACAATTAACACATGCTAGTATAGTATTGAATTTAACTATACTATTATAGTCTATATAAGTTAGGTTATACACTTTTTATATGAGTATATGTGATTAAACAGTGTGTAGAAATGTATTTATCAAAAAGAATATATATTATAATTTACTATACCATAAAATGTATTTATCCTTTATATATATATATATATATATATATCAAAAGAAGGTTTTTATGAATAACTTAATATTAATGTTCATGTTTAAAATTAAATTTATATTATAAAATTAAAATTGATATGTTTTATCAAATGTTATAGTAATTTTATGTTATTAGATTATTATTCATGAATAATAAAATTTTAAAACTTTAAATTATATTAATTAACAATTTAGCATATAATATATATAATATAATATAAAAATTAAAAATTATATATATTTATGTACCAATTCCGATTTGAACCAGTATTCTAAAAATTAAAATTGGAATCGAACCGATTTTCAACCGATTTTACGAAATTGAAACTGGTTTGATATTAGACTCGACCGAATCGATTCGGTTAACCGATTTCAAGGTTTTTTTTTTTTACGCTCCTAATTAATGGCATGGCGAGTGTAGTGATCGTTACTAGCGTTCCCGTGCGGCAATCTGCTGAACAATTGCATTAGATTAGAGTTAAATACATAATTGGTATATAATTTTTGTAATTTTTTTAAATAAAAATAAAAAATGATAACCTTACAACTTTATATGAAATAAAGGGAAGTTTTATAATATTAAAAAAAATGTTTAAAAAAAAAAAAAGTTACGCTAGTGGGGGCCTTTCGTTGCCGCACACATTTGCCTTGCTATTATCTGCCCTTTTCGAGGTTTATTTCCATGCAAAGCCGAAGAGGGATACAGTCCTATCACCTATGTTTATTTCCATGCATTTGCCCCTTTTTTCCATTTTCATTATTATTAATATTGAAGTTCGTAGTCATAAAATTGGTTCTTAGGCTTCTTTTTTTTCTTTTTTCTTTTCATAATGTACGTACGTCTTGTAGAGTTGAATTGTCATGTTCGAGGAAATATGTGGCGGTTCTGTATATTAGTAGTGACATATATAAATATTATATATATATGCTCCATCATTTGGTAATTTATATACAACAGATGAATGAATGAACGGACCATTTCAAACGGTGCAATATCATTTGAAAGGACCACTTGGAATAAATGCATTTGAGATTTCGAGCAACAAAAACAAAAGTTTTCTTTGTAAATCGGTGTGTAAAATGTAGTATCCTCCATACTGTTGCCATAACAAAACTTGACTTGAAAAAAATAAGAAGTTTATAGTTCAAATTTCTTATAAATTAAATTCTGCTATCTTAATTTTCATACAGGCTTTATAAGTAGAAGTATTCCAAGAAAAAAGAACTTTAAACTCGTCGCTTATTTAATTTAATTATATTATAACCCAGGCACGCAAGGCAAACTTCAAGATTTCTTTAGATTTAGATTTTATGGTCTCATTTGAATGGTAAAAATGTTTTATCTCATCATTATAATCTTTTTAAATTTTTACATAAAATATAATAAATAATTCAATTTTTTCAAATTCTAAAACAATAATAATATTAAAAAATAATATTATAACAATATTTTTTAACTTTCATATAAAATTATCTTATCTCATCTCATCTCACTGTCTAAACTGCACCAACTAGACTCTCCCTTTGTAATTCTCTCTTAACATTTTCATTTTCCTATCTGGTCATGGAAGAATACATGCATGAAACGGCTAGTCATGGTCGTAGTTTCTCGAAATTTATCATTTCTTTAAATCCATAAGAGTTGGCTCAAGTGGTAAGGCGCTTGGGGTATGTTCTCCTCAGGTCTAAGATTCAAATCTCTGAGTGTAAACAATCTCTAGGGACCACGCCTCTTAAAAAAAGTCAATAATTTAATAAGTTTCATGTAGAGAAATTTTTAAAATTGTGGTGCACAAGATCATGATTTATTCTGTAAGGGTGGGTCCGAAAGGCCCAGCCTTTGAGAGGTTCCTGACATTTAAAAAAAAAATCCTTTCTTTATGGGAATAGGAGCAATCGGAAGATTCTTCGTCCATTGATGCAATAAATCTCCAGTTTTCGCATTCATGTAACTCACACCCAACAATCCCCCATGATTTCTCGTAACTCACACCCAACAATCCCCCATGATTTCTCACCGGTACTACCGTTCATATATGTTGACACATTCTCACCGCATAACTCAGGATACAAAGGGTTAAAAGAGAAAAGGCAGTATTAAACAAAAGTAATTGATAACACTAATTTATACTTACAATTTTATTCATATACTAGGGAATGACCTCGGGTAGGTTAGTCTCGGGGTGCATCTGATATAATGATTTAAATAAAAAAATTAGTAGTTTATTTATTTAGGAAAAGAAAATACAATGTTAAATAAAGACAAAAAATTAAGATTACAAAAAAATCTAAACTTCAGCAAAATATTTAGCCGCAGTACTATTAAAGGCCTTTTAGTAAAACGTGATCTTTCATTAAATTCTATAATGGATTTATACGTCAAATGGTCAAAGGTTTTAAGCAAAGTTTTAAATATCGTTTCGTACCAGCCGGGTAACCGGTACAGACAAGTATAGTGTTTCATACCGACTAAAATTTCGGCCGTATTGGCCGATATATAGGCCTGTATCGGCCGATATATTGGATTTAGGCTTATATACATTTTTCATTTCTTCAAACTGCAGACTAATTTTTAGACCCCTTAATTCAGACTAGACTATTTATAATTTAGATACATTTATATATATTTATTTATAATTTATTTATATATATACTATTATTTTAGAATATAATTTATTTATATATCGACTATTTCGAAACGGTACTAGTACCGAAATATTTCCTTTCAATATCTCAACCGAAACGGTATTAAAAACATTGATCTTAATGACCTTTTGGTAAAACATGCTCTTTTATTAAATTCTACAAGAGAGTTACACGTTAAATGGTCCAAGGTTTTAAGGGCTTTTTGGTAAAACAAGACTTAATGGATTTAAAGGAAAAATAACAAAAATTACTATTCAAAATTAAATAATCACTTATTATAATAGAGTAGATATATATATATATATATATATATATATATATATAGTCATACGTGCCGTTGTGGCCACTACTGAAATGTTGAAGGTTTTGAAATTCAATTTAAAACAAAATTAATAAAATGAGACGGATATTCAATATTTATAAAATTGTGCATAAAATTAGTACATGTAACACTACTAAATAATTAAAATATGTTGTTAAAACTTAAATTAAACATCAAATACCAAATCTTCAATTTCGTGAATTATCATACGGAGAACTAGGACACTGTTAGAGTATCTAGTCTTGATCAATACCAAATACTCTAACATGATACTGAACTGCATATCATTTATATTGATTTATAATATAATTTTACAATTGAAGTGATTTTCTTACAGAGTGCAACACGCACATGCAGAGAGAAGTAGGGAAAGTTACAACAAAAAAACATTTGAAAAATAGACGTTACAACAAAATTTGTATTTCGAAAACAATATGTTGTACATAATCGTAAAAGCCTAAAGACTTGGTCAAGTAGAAGCTTGATCAATACCCGATACTCTAATAGACACTTATATCGATCGATTCAGTGAAAGGGAATGCCTTTTATCAATCATCATAAAGTTTTGACACTATCCCAAGTGGCTGGTGGAGTCAAGTTGGCTTACTTTGTGGTTCATAACATATCTTATAAAGCCAAGAAAAAAAAAAGGCATAATCATATATGGGTCCTCGAAAACAAAAAGGATTTTTAACCTAATTATTGAGGGAAAGTGATTTACAAGTAATTGAAGGGTTCTTAATTAAAGATTAGATTTATAATTAGGGAGTTGATTGAGAAGGTAAAATTGTGTTTTCGTTTTTATCAAAAAATAAAAAAATAAAAAATTGTGTTTTCATATTTTCTTAAGATGCTACAAATACGTGTTTTCATTGCCCCTCTCTCTCTCTAAAGATGAGGGCTTTGGGCTGGCAATATAACATTCCTTCACTTATAATATTCATTTTTTTAAAAAAAAATAAGCAAAATGAGTGAGTGAGAAGCCCAAATATTAAATATTTATCAGAAAATCTTAAAATTGGAAATTTCTCGTTTGTTCAGTGAAGAGTCAAGACCGAAAAGAAAGGCAAAAGCTTTTAGTTTACGCAGCACCGAGCTAGCTAGCTAGGCCCATTTAAGGGCCCTCATCTTCATTTCTTAGCAACATGAGCCGAAGTTGGCAACAGCTATCCATTACCATACTCTTCTTTATTCATCTTCATCCCAACTTCTTTTTATTTATTTTTAATTAGTTTATATCGACAGGGTGGCATTGAAATCAATAAGCTATTCATTCATTTAAAAGATTATATCAAAATGTTTTTAGGAAAATAATATTATATTAGACAGAGGAGTAGTGCTTGATTACTAGACCCACTATACCAAGTCTTTTTAGCAATGTACATAAGGCCATTTAACTTTGAGCTGGCAAGACGTTGATGTTGTTGTTACGGACAGTACACTTTCCCAGGACAAAATAATTTCCTGGAAAGTTAGGCACTTTTTCTTTTTTGATAGGGAGTTTGATAAGCTTTCTATTTACTGCTTTCCAATTCCACCTTTGTCCTCGATCCCTGTCTATGACATCTTCTCCAAAATCAAAGCCATATATATAATTAAAAGTCGATTATTTCATGCATGAAAAAAAGGAGATTCTATAATCACATGAAAAAGGGGTCACGGGTTCATAACTTTTCTCCAATTGGTTCTAACCAAAATACTCTATGAGAGAGAGAGAGAGAGAGTATAAAAAGGCTACAAGATTTTTGCATAGTTTGTTAGTGTCATTAGTTTGAATGAAGAATAAAGACTGTTTGGATAAAAAACAATCTCATAATTATAATTTTTTTAAATTTTCATATAAAATATAATAAACAATTCAAATGTTTTAAATTTTAAAATAATAATATTAAAAAATAATATTTAAATAATATTTTATTCAATTTTTAATTTTTATTTAAAATCGTCTCTTTTTATCTCACTATTCAAACTACACCTTAATTGGTTGGCGGTAGGTCAAATGGGTCGCATCGATGTAATTCTTAAGATAAAAATGTTATGTTGAGTTACTAGTATTGAGTTTGAATTGCTTTAAAAATAATCCGAACCGGAATGAACTGAATCAATGTAACTTGTTTCAAAGTTCTGGCAGGTTACAACCAATACAACATTTATTTGTTTATTCTTTGATGTCCCGACGCTTTTACAGTTACAATATTTTAAAAATGATAAATAATGACGTGACATAATCTAAATCATACAATTTGAAAACAATTATTACTTCTTATTTTTTTTAAAAAAATTTTAATAAAAAATTTTAGAAGATATAAGAGCACTGACATTGACTTAGTTAAATGTTAATTCATCTTCAAAATTTGAAGAAATAGAGATGAAATCATCTGTATTGGAGTAGTAAAAAACTAGTGGCTTCAAATATGAGCTACAGTATTTCTAAATATTTCTTCATATTTGAAGATGTATTGTTCATTTTCAAAAGTGATATTTTATTCTAAAATATCATACCTAACTCCTCATAACTACTTTGATATATTAAGATCAACTTCTATATTATGCTTGGTCTTGTATATTAGGTTCACGTATTAGGTTCACATATCAGTTTTGAAGAATAAGTTGGTTTTGTAAATTAGGTTGAGGAAAAAAATTAGTTAGAAAATAATAATTTAAGTAAAAATTAAATTATTAATTAATATATGGTTAGTATTGTTGTAAATTATGAAAAAAAATTATAAATATTATTATTAAAAAAATAATATTATATTATTATTTTGATTAATATAATGTGGGGTTATGTCCTGAATGATTTTGAATTTATGAAAAATATGTTATTTTAACTAAATTCTGGAGATGACTTCAACCAATGCTAATGCTAAAGATTTTAACATAAATATATCATTCACATTTCCATTATATTGGAGCAGGTTAGCTGCAGAAACTATAAATGGCAATCAAAGACATTCCATTTTAGGCATTTCGTCCTTCAGAATGTCGAGGCACATCCTTCCATCAATTATAACGTTGTTCTGAAAATCGACAAGGGTGGCTCTACAGCCACCTCCCGCCATTGTGTTTTAAGTGCTTTTTTCTTTTTTTACATTTATTTTTGTAACACATTTAAATATTTAAAAAAATTCACAATATTGTTCAAAAAATATTTCTTTAATCACGAAGAAAAAAAAAATCAAACAAAAAAAAAATCCCAATGGGAAGATTAGAATTTTCCAATTGATAAATACAGCTCATTGAGAGAAATTTTTTACAATTATGTTTTAAATATGAAATAGTTTTATTAAATAATTATAAAATTATCATTAGTTATTAAAATACTCTTGTTTTAAAATATAGTCGTGAAAAATAATTGTAGCAAGAGCTGTATCGATCTCTTTCATTCCTGGTCGAAGAAAGTAGAAACAAAGAAAGAAGTGCAAATTATGGCGTGTGATAAGTTCAATATGACGTCAAGTACTTCAATCTTGTTCTTTCATGCAGAATCGCAGATGATGACACCACTTTCGCTGAAGACTCCATTATTGTTGGTAGGTTTGCAAGTTCAACTGCCTCGTCTTCATCTGCTCTCAATATGTAATAATACACTGATCCACGAAGTAGGAGACCAGCTACTATAATACCATTAACTATATATAAAAACAACAGCATGGTTTTTATTATCGTTTGGAGTCCAACACTCCAACCACTAAAGTATCCCAAACGACAAGGTTGGTTTGGTAAGTGATGACCATAAGCAATAAGACGAGAAAGTATTTGAATGATGAAATTACCTTGTTTTCGAGTCACTTCATTCATTTCCAAAACTTCTAAACAAGTGGTGAACACCCAAACCAGATTTCCAAAGAAAATTATCACACAGTGAGATGAGACTAAAACATCAAACGGGTCAACAAAAGTTTACACAGTAAACGGACAGGAAGAAGCTAGCTGATAGAATGAACATACAAAAACCACCATCAACATCATTTACAACCACTTCTCATCTCCCATCTGCAGATGTAAAAGACTCGGCAAATCCATAGGGGCGTGTTGGTATGCTGGTCTGAGTGTTGTCTAGGCTTGGAAGGAGCGAAGATGAGGAAGACTCCATGTTGCTTCTACCTTCATAAGCCTGCCATTTCTCAAGTGCTTGAGGCAACGACATTTCAAGGTCAATTCCATATATGTCTTCTGAATTTTGCTCACTTGGTTTCCAAAGCTCCACCAGAGAAGAAACCACATTGACAGCATGACCCATGTCGGGTCTTTGATAAGGTTCCCTAGTACAACAATGCCCGGCCAACTCAGCAACAGTACTGATGCTGGCTAATGTTTCCTCATTGAGGTCGATTGTGGGGTCAATTGCCTTGCGGAACAAGTCCTTATTGATGCGCATTCTTTTGAACCATGTTACAAGGTGCATGCTCTCCTCAGGCTGGGTCTCATCAAGTGCTTTCCTCCCCGTGATTAGCTCCATCAAAATCACTCCAAAGCTATAAACATCCACTTTGGTTGTCACTCGTCCGGTAACTGTAATCACACATGCAAAAACAGAATTTTATGTTAGAGGTAGATAATTGTGTAAACCAAGACACTTCTAAGGGGATGAAATTCATGCTAGAGAAAACTTCATGTCAAGTTTCACGTATTGTTATCCCAAGCATGACATCGTATCAACACGGACCAAAGACAATGCTAACAATTAATAAATTGGCATGGCACTAGATTAAAAGGTACCTGCATATTCTGGCGCCAAATATCCAAAAGTTCCAGCAACTCTGGTTTCGATTGAACCTTTCCCCTCAGGAGCAAGACGAACAAGGCCAAAATCTGCCACCTTAGCCCTCATATCATCTCCAAGAAGAATGTTGGAAGGCTTTAAGTCCCTATGTATAAAGCTTTGATGGGCCAAACCATGGAGATACTCGACACCCCTAGCCACATCTAAGGCGATGGTCAACCTTTTGGTCCATCCCAGTGGTTTTAATCCTTCTTCTGCCCAGTTAAAGAGATGCCTACTGAGTGTCCCTTGAGGCATGTACTCATACACAAGAAGCCTCTCATTCCCATCCAAGCAGTACCCAAGAAGGGCAACAAGATGCCGGTGCCTGACCTTAGTCAAAACAGCAATTTCAGACTGAAATTCTGCCAATCCCTTCCCAGCTATTATTCCGGACTCCATTCTCTTTACGGCAATTTTTGTACCATCATGCAATTCACCTTTGTATACTGTCCCAAAACCTCCTCGTCCCAATATGTTCTCTTCACTGAAGTTGTTAGTCACATTCCTGAGGACCTGTATAGATATCACCATATTTCCTGCTTCAACCATTTGTATGTCACCAGGCTCACTACTAGGAAGAGCTTGGGTCTCACTGATTGCACCAACACTAACACTTGAGCCAGCAACGGTGATCTTCACACTCTCATTATCAGATCCAGAATGGCGAGGATGAATCACCATCGCATTTGGGCTTTGTACTCTGCTAAAATTCTTTTGCTTCCTCTTATATAGGCAAAAAAGCAATAAACCAATCAAGAAAATCATAAAGACACCTCCAACTACAATTACCCAGATTAAAGTTGATGATTTCTTGCCACTATGTTCAGAACCTGCACTTGTAGATGGAATTGTGGGATTCTGTGAAGGTGGAACTTGAGATGGAGAACTACCATTATCCTTTCCTATATCCAGGTTGCCATTAGTATTCACCATTACATTGCTCTTAAAAGCAGGGATTTTCCCATGAAGTCGATTGTTTGAAACATCTAGCTCTACAAGTGCAGGGAGTGTAGTGAGCTCATCTGGAATTGAACCAGTGAGATTGTTATCGGCAAGAATTAATCTTCGCAATGATTTAAGTGAAGAAAACTCCAGAGATATCAAACCCGTAAGACCCATCTTCTGAAAATTTACAACAGTTATATTCCCATTGCTACAAGTGATCCCAATCCAATCCGCGCATGGATCGTTTCCCACCCAATTATCTGCAAACCTTTGCGGGTAACCCATTAATTTCACAATCGCAAGCAATGTATTCACTCTAAAATCACACTCACCGGGACTGGGCAAACAAAACCTATTAGAGTCCTTAGCCATGTCAACTGCCACCTCACTGGAGAACTTTGGCATTGGTCCTTGAAGAAGATTGTTAGTCAAATTAACTACCTTTAACGATTTAAGATTCACTAATGATATCGGCACAGGGCCTGTAAACATGTTATCCCTCAAACTCAAGCTCTGCAACTCTGTCAAGCCTGAAAGATCTGGTAGCGAACCGGAAAAAGAATTCGAATGCAACCAAACGTCTTTCAAGGAAGTCATATTCTGCATAACATCAATGTTGCCGTTTAGCTTAACCTCACTTCCCTGCCCATTGAGCCACAAGGACTCAATTTGCGAGTGAGCAAAGCTCCAAGGCAACCCGCCTTCAAGGTTATTGAAAGACAAGTGCAAATTAGTCAGGCCCGGGAACACGTCCGCGCCTAGAAATTCCGGTATTGTGCCGGTAATGTTGGCCGAATTAGCCGAGAAGTTCTGAAGCGTCGAAGCGTTTCGGAGACTTTCCGGGATTTCCCAACCCGAAAATGGGTTATTATCTATCTCAAGAGATACAAGAGAAGACATGCCAACGAAGAAATTGCTAGGAATGGAACTAAACCGGTTGTAACTAAGCATGAGAACTTGCAATGAGCTCAGCCCGCTTAAGCTAGGAAGAGGGCCAGAGATGTTGTTGTATTGAAGCTCTAAGCGCTCAAGTTGGGCGAGGTTTTGGAGGGTTGGAGGGAGTGTACCTTGGAGGTCTAGATGGCCGATTTGGATCCGGGTGACCCGTTTATCCTCCGAGCAGACCACGTGGTTCCACTGGCAGGGGTCCTTGTCGTCGGACCATCCGAGAGATTCAGGAGAGTTGAGGCTCTTCCTGAGAGCCAACATCACGGAAGCGTCATCACTTGGGCTTGATTGAGAGTTTGCACAGAGGAAGATGGAAGAGAACCCAGCAAGAAAAAGGGCCAAGAGCTCGTATCCAAGATAGGTTTTCTTCTTCATCTTAATGTTTTAGGTTCAGAAGGACAGAGAAAGGGGGAGAAAGATGGGTTCTTTAGAAGTCGTTGCAGAGGGGTTTCAAGGAGTTAGATGCATTGGGAAATGCCGCATGAACTGGACTGACCGAAAACAGCGAGGCTGGTTGATTCAGAAGGTTGAAAGCAGAAGCCACAGAGAGAGGAGATGGTGGTGGTCTTGAGCAGAGTGAAATAGGGAGCATGCACATGGATGTGGGGGCCACTGGGTCTGAAAGCTATGGCTGTCATTACAGTGGTGAAAGGCTGGATCATGATGCGTGAGTGGGGTTCTGATTCTTGGGCATTGGGGCGCTTTGGTAATTTGGCATTGAGTCCTTGCTTGGTACGTTTTTGGAGCTGTCCTGACTCCTACTCCTTACTACTTTCGTGCGTATTGAGTCATGGCTATTAGAATTAAAACCAACTTCTGTTATTAGTTCCGATTAGTCAGTTTTAGGCGTCGTTTGGTTGCTCAATAAGACAAGATGTGATAATATGTAAAATTTATCAATAATAATGAGATAATTTATAAATAATAATAAAATTATTTGAATTAAAATATTTTATGAATTTTTGATAAACGAAAAAAATATATATAAAATTAAAATATTATTAAGATATAATTTTTTAAAATAAATTTTGTTTTGAAATTTAAAAAATTAATTAAAAAAATTAAATTAATTTTTACATTTTGTTTGAAAGTGTAAGAAAATTGTAATGATTAGGTAATGATTTGGTGAAAAAATTGAAAATTTTAAAATTGAAAAGTGTTTTTATTTAAATGGTCTTTGAATATTGAAAAGTCGTCAGTACCTCACTATTATTTATTATTTTATTATTATTATTTAAATATTTTTTTTTATTTAATATTTTATTATTAATTTTTCATAATTATTCATAGAATATCTGAAAATATCTCACTATCCAAACTCAACTTTAAAATTTATTAGTTGACCTATTGTATTTTCAAAGTGATGTGCTCTACAAGTCATTTAACTCGTTTAAATAATAAATTTTAAATTTTAAAAATTTTATTTTCAAATCAAATTATGTTATATAAGTATTTTATTATGTGTGCATTAGACATTTATCAAATCAAATTATGCTAAGTACTTGAGAATACTCTTTTTTTTTTTATTAGTTTGATAGCTTTAACTCTTGTATCATCAGAGTCATTTGATGTACAAAAAATAATAAAACTCTTCAATTGTTTAACTAAATTAAATGATTTAGTTTTTATAAAAAAAAAATAGACAAATCATGTGAATTTTACACTATTTAATATTATTCATGCATGATTTTTTTAGAGCATGAACACGAACAGTAGAGTTATGTTTATTTCTTTACATTAATGATTAAACTATCCAATTCGATGGAATACTTAAAAAGGGATATAAATTTAAAAATCGATCTCTCCAATATTTTTTAAAAGTAAATTTACAAATTGACGTGATTTGATGTGATACGTTAAATTATAAAGTTATTTTTATTATAAAATAGATATACCATATTATATAAAACTATATTATTAAAATGAAATGAGTTAAGATGGTTTGTTAATAATAATGATATTTGTGAGTTGAAATTTGTGAAGAAGGTAAACCAGCTGGATTGGAAATAGTAATTTAAACTTTAGAGAGGGGAAACGCACTGACCCTATTTGGAGAAAATCATTGGCTGTCATATGATGAAATTACATGTTCTTTCTAGGATTATGGTAGTAGGTACGTACCAACTTATTTAAATTGTGAAGAAGGTAGGTATGAATCTTCGTGCACGTTCTTCTAAACGATTCAAATTTATATTATATGCATGATATCAATTGCGAGAATATGATCTCTTTAGATCATGTCCCGAAATTACCGAAAGAATTCCAGTTCTTTAGTTAAATATCTTCATGTTTTTTTGAACTCTGAAAAACTAATTAAATACAAAAAGATGGAATGAGTAAAACTTTGTAGCTGAAAATTAAGTGACATTAATTGTATAAAATATATTCACTTTGAATTTTACTTAATCAAATTATTTATAATCATTCCTCGGTATAAATAATAATTTTCTAACAATTCAAAAAAAGATAGACTCTATAATTCTTATATTAGTTCTATATATATGCTGTGTCAATTGTATTCATGAGTTTGTGCATGAAGAACGGATTTTTTTTTTTTTTTTAAGAAGTCTACGACGAACATTATAGTTTCATTTACGCAATAATGAAAAGTATAACATCAATGGCAGAGTTGTTAATCGTCGTCATAACCAGCTAGCCATCATCAGTCTTTATTTAAAAGAAAATATAATTTTGAATTGGCCGGGACGACCTCATGGACTCGACTAGAAGTCGAAATTTCGTAGCATTTAAGGAGGGATTTTTTTAGGATACCTAGCTGATCAGAATTTTGCGTAAATTCCATACGAACACGATACCCAAAACGCCAATTATCAATCATCATCATCTCTCAAATTAAGTTTTTTACTTATTGCGTCGTGGCATGCATGCATGCATGCCTGTGGTAGAATGCTTTGATCCTCTCAAGGCCATCTTCAAGGTAAGCAGGCTCAACGGCAAAAGTTATGCGTATCCAATTTTTCAAGCCAACAGAAGACCCTGGAATTAATATGCAATTTCATCTATCAGTAATCAGGCCAAACCTTTTTTTTCCCCCCCCCCCCTTTAAAATACAATATCAGATCCGAGTCTCATGACTTCAAAACCATTAGAATTAGAATTAGAAACTTCAAATGCATGCATGCATGCTGGATACTCTGTTCTTACCTGGTAGAACAAGTACAGATTCCTCTTTCGCCAGCTTGAGGCAGAAATCCATATCGTCACTGATATCTTCAAGTAGTGACAGGTTTAATTCCACCTGTGTGTGTGTGTGTTTTTTAAAAAAAAAAAAATAGAAATTAATCATTCAGTTGATCAGAAGTTTTAGGTGAAGAACTACAAATGAATGAAGTACCTCTTATTATTATTATTATTTAATGTCCTTACCATCACAGACATAGATCCTTCGGGTTTCTGTGGACATGTAAGGCAAGGAATCTCTTTAACGCGATCATAACAAATATCTGCATCTTCTCTTATTATGTTGATTACTTTTGAGAAGTAATCATTTTTAGTATTCTCAAGGATCTGAGGGACTGCTCCCTGAAACGTCAAAATATATGAGGATGGTTGGAAAAGGCTATGAATTAAACAGGCCGCGCCAGAGGATTGACATTATATATAATTGATCATATACTGCATGTAGAACCATGCATAAGCCAAAACTCGTTCTAATACGAGTTTTCGACATATATATTATTGGAGAAATAATATTTGTAATTTTAGAATGTGTAAGTTTTGTGAACTCTTTAAAAAAAAAAAAAAAGTAAATATAAAATTTATATGAAGTTAAAACCATTTTTTAACGTTAGACCTACTTTTTTTCAAAGCAAGCAGAGCTTGCATGGTACCATTAGACTGTATTTAACATTAAATTGTTAAAAGCGACTTTCAAGAAGTAAATTGCTAAAAAATATATAAAAAAGAAAAAATATATCTTGAAATATGCATGCACCTGGATGAACGTGGCGGGACCCTGGGAGACGATTATATAGTTTTTGAGGCTGTCCACGACCTGGGAATTATAAGAAAATACAGAACCATTTATTAATCTTTTTGCAATATTATTTATGGTTTGACATAATGTAAAGCAATCGATAGAAATGTTTGACGACTTGAAAAGGAATTGGCACAATGGAAGTAATGTCTGAATTAATATTCGAACTTGCCAGCAAAGAAAGTAGAGATGATTTGCGTTATACACTTCAACTCGCATATATAATAAGAAAGCACATAAACAATTAAGCATAATTGTTTAGCTCGACGTTCATGGCCTTGCCTTCTAATTTTAGCCACATTTTTGTTGATTGTCGTGCAAAAATGATATTCGAATTACGTACGACCCTTTAAAGTTAAGTCACCTAGAAGTTTATACTCTAAACTAATTGGATAATTTTATAATTACAACCCTTTAAAATCATTACGAATCACATGATGGAGAATTTATTCCTTTTAAAAAAATATAGAATTAATTTTTCCCACAAATCAGAAAGGATGCCGTATCAGTGACAAGATCATGTTGTTAGAGTACTAGCTAATTAGGCAGGAAGATATAGATTTATAAGATAAAACATCCTTACCCCACATTGTTTAAGGATGCCGTGGGGGTCATTTATAACAATCCAACCAAGCCTCCAACCGGGAACAATCCATCTCTTTGATATCGAACCAACTGTAATAACTGGCACAATTGATCCAAACTCTCCCATTGGCACAAATGGCTTACTCCCAAAATTTAGATGGTGATAGACCTCATCAGCAATCACGAGAATCCCAAGTTTTTTTGCAGTCTCAGCAACCTATATATATATATATATATATATATAATAAAGCATGAAAACAAAACAAAAGCTGCTTTGATATCAAATACTACATGATAATAAAATAAAATAAAAATGGAATTTCCATGCATATATATATATATATATATATATATATATATGTGTGTGTGTGTGTACGTGCATGCAGTACCTGTTTCAAATGTTGGTACGTGAAGACGTTTCCACAGGGATTACCGGGACTAATAACAACAATAGCAACAGTGTTTTCATCTGCAAGAGCTTGAACAGCTTCAAGATCGATCTCCCAATCCTGTTCTGATCGAAGGTCATAATGGCGGACTTGGAGATGGCTGAGAGAAGCACGAGCATTATAGAAGGGGTAGCCTGGTCTAGGTAGCAAGATGTTTGCACCAGGGCGAGCAATGACGGATATTACGATTTCTATGGCATGCGTGCAACCAGCAGTTACGAAAACATCATCTGGTGATAGTTGGCACGTAAGATCCCGGGACATATATTCAGCAATAGCCCTGTACTTCAAAAAGAATGGATGTATCATGGTAAGCATCAATTTGAATCAAATTACTTAATTGGTGCATGCCACTTTTTCCTTTCCTTCATTTCCGAGAATAAAAGGCACCAAAATATGAAAAAAAAAAAAAAAAAACCCTCAACTTTTTGTCTCGGGTCAAGGAATTCGATTAAAAATGAAGCTTGCGCAATTATATTTACGTGCCTATAATTTACGCAACACGCGAAATGTTGTGCATGTTGTGTATCAAGGAGAGATTTAGAGAGACCAGATTTTATTGTAGAGAAATTCAAAACGGTTTATAAGATTGTTTATTTGATGAAACAGTGTACAGGTTGAAATAATGCTTTTGAGTGAAGACTTGAATTGGTTTATATATTTATATATAAGAAATGAAATGAAACTTAAAAGTTATAACAGTTCGTAATGAAACATTGCTTTTAAAATGATTACTGCTCCATAAATATAATACTTCAAATTTAATGGGTAGAATGTATAATTTTATGGCTAGAATGCCATATCAGATTCATATGATCTTGCTTAAAATATAAAATAATATAAATATCGAATTAGCACTTTCGGTTTATATCTTTATATGTAAAAAAAAAAAATGACACTTCAAAATTATAATAGTTTATAATGAAATATTACTTTTAAAAGGTTTACCGTTTCATAAATATAATACTTCAAATTTAATAGATATAATGATTACTTTTATGAGTAGAATGTCACATTGAAATTATATGAATCCACTTTTATATATAGTAATAGGTTAGTGTACCTATTGAAGAGATCGTGCAAGTGTAAAATTAAGATAGAAATAATCTGTAAAATAATACCACTCAAATAAAAATATCCAGAATAATTGCACCTCTTTGCAAATAAACGGTTAATGGTTTATAGTGCATTTAAACCGTTTAACCACCGCTTCATTCTTTGTAAAATAATATTGCAGCTCTTCAGTCTTCACTCAAACCGTTTAGCTACCGAATAGTGCGGACTTAAATGAAACTTGGGTTTGCAGTTAAGCCGAATGGTACGGGCTGAATGCCAAATCATTAATTAAGAACTTGACTTTTATATAAAAGTAAATAGATTTATTATTGTCCATAAAAATATTTTGAATAACGTTAAATAAGTAATAAATATTATAAAATCTACTTAATGTGTCTATTGTGAGACTCTCAAATTTGAACAAGAGTTTGAAATAACTTGATCACAAAATATACATGTACAAGACTAATTCCTCTGTTTCATTCATTTTGCATCTATGGTGCTTGATGTATATTAAGACTCCCAACGGATTCTTTAGACACAATAATACTTAAAAAATAAGATCAAAGGCAATTAATTAGCCTACCTTCTTGCGGACAGTATGCCACCGGCGGGAGGATAGCAGTTGAATTCAGAGGATCGCAGGGCATCGACGATGGCGTTTTCGGATGAAGTATCACTCCGAAAGCATGGAAATGCAGAGGGATCGCCGTGGCCAAGATGAATGGCGGGCTTCCCTTCGTTTACAGCTTTTAGGTTCTCCATCAACTTGATGAGAACACCTTGGATTGTCATCCCCGATGCTGCGTTCACCTCCTCATTTCCCTGGAAACCCCATTTCTCGCCTTCGCTTCCCATGTTTTGTCCTCTGCTTTTTCAGTGGAGAAGTGGTTTGCTCGGGCCCTTGGGGATTGGCTCTAGCTTTTGAACTATTATATAGCAATGTTGCTGCATGATGCACGTTGAACCGAAAAGGTAGTTGGAACGAAAATAAGGGAAGAAGTTATTATTAGAGTTTTGTTTTTATAAGGAATACTTGTATAAAAGGGAATTCGGTAAGAAAAATATATTTTACAACATTTATTATTTATTTAATGATAATCAAAATATTTACATGAATAA
Organism: Cyclocarya paliurus; assembly: GCA_029856935.1. Lineage (NCBI taxonomy): Eukaryota > Viridiplantae > Streptophyta > Magnoliopsida > Fagales > Juglandaceae > Cyclocarya > Cyclocarya paliurus. The sequence continues at coordinate 37,573,822 of CM056946.1, read as the reverse complement.
TAATAAATGTCATATTCTTATTACTATATCTTTCTCTGTTATTTAAAGTCATTAAATTCGAATAAAAATCTGATTTTTTTAATTTGTGAGAATAAGGATTTGTGTAATTTCTAATCGCATATACTTGGACAGAGACAATGCAGAGTATTCACATCCTCAGTGTTAATTACTATGTAGATTATATGTCTATTAAAGAAAAATTCTATACATCACGCTACCATTTTATTATATAAGATGTGACACACTTATAGTCATTGGATGGTTTTTTATTAGTAATGATTTTTTATCATTCAATAGTGATAAGTGTGTCACATTTTATCTAGTGTGATAAAAATAAAATAAAAATATGATATATAGTATTATTCTTTCACGTGAATGATTGATTGTTTACTTACCCAAAAGAACCTTATAAAATGAAATTGTCTGACAAATTCAAACTCCACACAAAGAAAGTGGTTTTTATATTGGTGTTTCTTTATTTTTTGGGCTTGATGACCAATATTTGGGCGAGGCTCTTGTACCGGATGGGCCCATATGGTGAACTCAACTGGAGTCGTGCTCTGAATGAGTGAGGAGGCGGAGGGCCCTTCATTGAGAAGGCTTGTGTATGCTATAAGCTAGCAGGCAAAAATGGTTGGGCCTTTGCCTTTAAGTTGGGCCTAGAATTACACCCTTTACTTAATAGGTCTATTTCAAAGCACCATAGGTTTGCCGAAAGAAAAGCTGAATCAAGCTGGAAAGGGTTTAGTAATAGTATAGTATAACAAGCGTAATTATACAGATAAATTAAGAACATAATTAATTTTGTCTTGCAAGGATGTTTATGAGAAGCTAAAAGCATGGAAATGGCAATAAAGTTGGGCATATACCACTCCTAAGTGGGCCTAACTAATAAGCACTTATGCTGAATGCTTGTAGTTAACTATGATAAAGTGATTAAGCCTGAGAATATATAAAGAGGCACCACCATAGTGGTGTGTGTATATATATATATATATATAGTGTATACATAAAACCAGAATCATCTTTTTTAGAGTTATTACACATACAGCATGGACAAATAATAGTTTGAAGAAAAACCATTTAAACAATTATTAACCAAACATTAATATGTATGTGAGTAATGCTATATATAGTTATAAATTGCGTAAGTGACGTACAATTGCTTTGAAAAAGAGTGAGGCCCACTATGAAAATTTTTTTTAAATGGATCTCGTATTTATTCACTTTTTTCAAATCAATTACACGGCGTTTGTGCACTTACGATTTTAACTATCATTTCTCTATTTATGTAGTGGATGTGAAAATCACTAAATTTATTAGATAATACTATTACAATAAGAGAGGTACTCTAGACACTTACTCTAGATCTACACGAGTATGGTGTATATGACCGAATCTCCTTAGTTATCAATTAAGAGGTTCAGGCGTAGAGGCAACGACCAGGATTAGAACTGCATGATAGGCTAGGGAACCCTATTTTCTTGTTCTACTTCTTGGATGATGTTCACAAATCGACACTTTGATGTAGAGTTGTTTACTAAGGCACTTGGTGAAGTTGTATTGATAATGACATGCACTATTTTTTGAATTATGGATGAACCATGTAGCTAAGAAAAATCATGTACCAAATTGAAGCACGAGTGAATTTTGTTGAACATGACCTACGATATATTATTTTCAAATTTATAGGTACATAGAAATCTTGTCACGTCATGATTTTAGCAATTTTAAATTAAAAAAAAGATGCTAAATTTAGTTAAATAGTATATATATATATATGATAAGTATTTTGAACCTATAATATTAATATAATGTTAGACATAAGAAATTTCTATAGCAGTCATATGCATTTAAAATTTTAAATTAAACTATAAGAAAGAAAGAAAGAAAGACATGATGATCTCCAAAACAAGGTTTAATGTCAATTATCGAAGAGGCCAAGCGTGTGGTGGGGGACCAATTAAAGTCGGGTCACGGAGGAGGCCAGCCAGTTGGGATTAAGGCCCACCGCCGCCTGGGGAAAAGCACACCCAGCGAGCGGCGCGAACGTGGTTCTGTCGGTCACTGCGCAGACGAGAACAAAATGCCTAAATGGCTCACGTGCATGTCCTCTGTGGGAGAAGATAGATCAGATTCAGCGCTGGAGATCAGTACTACTTAGGAATTGGGTCAGTCATTTTCGTGTTAAAACTAAAAGATGATGGAGGGAATAGACGTGTGATCAGAGCCGGAGAATTGGCCCATCCTTCTTGTTGTTCTTTTCCCAGAGATTTGAAAGAAAAGTATATAGTACTGTTCCATTTTGCCCTTTTTATAATTCAGTTCCTTCAGGTGGAAAATTCTATCCGACAAGCTGAAGCCCGAGCACCAATGAGTTTTATGATACCTCGATTTTGCAATGTTTGGATATGCATATAATTAACCCTTTTTTTGTTTTTTAATCAGGGAAAAATATAAACCTAACCTAGCTAGCTAGCTAGCTACTTCTGACATGACTATAACTAGGCTTTGTTGTTTTATGCGTAGATTTTTTAATTGGGATTACATCGTTTGATACGCTTTGCTTTTTAATTTTTCCTAGTTGCCGTTGGCCTCTACTTTTTCTTTATTCTAGGGCTTGAAAACAAAAAACTATTTACTTTTTTGTGCATGTGCATATAGCTAGGCTTCTAATGCCCTAATCAGTAGGGACTAGGTACGGCTGACTTGGAAGTTCAAACCCTATAAATAGTTAATAGATTTCGTTTCTGTAGTACTGTGCCTTTCAGATTACTTTTTTTTTCACCGTCATTTATGATTATGATTTATCAGATTGTGGGAAGAATATGGCATCCACGAACTACCACGTACAAGTTGACATTCTAGCTCTTGAAAATGGGAGGCAAAAAAAAAAAAAAAAAAAAATCTGTATATTTATATATCTGTTTTTATTGCAGCATTTATATGAAAACTGTTTATATTTTGAGTTTCTTTTGTAATAAATATGTGTTTGTATAATTTATAATTAATAAAACTCGAGATAAATTACCAAAATGGCAAACTTATAATGCATATAGAGCTCTAGGGAGTCATGGAGACAAGGAGAGCCTTTTTATTTTATGAGTGCTGCTAGGTGCCAGCCAGCATTGACCGATCGACGTACTTCTAAATAAAATTTATTTTTTTATTTATATTTTTTTAATATTTTAATTTTTTTAAAATATAAAAATACTAATACACTAATAATTACTTATTTAATTATTAAGAAATAAAAAATAAAAAATCAAAATATGAATAATCAAAACAAAGAGTCAAAATAGGGCATAATAATATTATTCTTATTTTATTGTCTATCATCATATATATTGTAGGTGTTTGGAGGGCCACTGTTGGCTAGTTAGTGCCTTGGAGAGCACATATCCACACATTAAAATATGGACATTTAAAATGCCTACACATCCACACCGCACATGAGAAGAACTCTTGGAACTTTATAATGATAGAGACCTCTATCGCTGATTTTACTTCACATTCGAGCAAATTAATAGCTAGGCTATAAACAAATATATATGTATATATATGTAATGCAATGGCTGATATATAATTGGGTGCAATTAACTGCAAGTTGATGACCAGTTTGAAAAACTTTTAGATGAAGATGGTGACAATTCCGCAACTCACCCCTCATGGATCTTGTCTCTATTTCTCTCTGTCCAGAAAGAAGTGGGAGACAGAGAGAGAGGGATTCCCTTGTGAAACACCATCTTTGACTTGAACTTATAAAGTTCCAACTTTAAGCTATAATACTCATTTTTTAGAGGGAAGAAAAGGAAGAGGAGAATCAAATGGGGTTTCTAGATCTCAAGGTGCTATTGGCCGTGTTCATATATATATCCCATTTACCACAGCCAGATGGAGACCACATGTGGAACAAAATAGCCATCGCCATCAAGTTTTGAATACTTTTTCATGCGTGGACACGACCAGAACATAATTAATACTTATTTTGTGAAGTCCATTAATTGAACAAAATAATATTACTTATTTGAATAATACTGCGTACTGTCATGTTAATTTGCTCAGTACTCTCTCTTGAAACTAATGTGGGTGTTCTCCATTTGTTTCTTATACATAGATCAGGCCAACCCTAGCTATCTATATGCAGTGTATGTATTCGTCGAGAAATATTTCGCATGCATGCAGCCACGTTTGATATTGTTATTATGAACGAAATGTGTTGGCCTTCGACTATATTATATAGTACATCATCTCGCATATGGTAAGAACCGTAGGTGCTGTTAAGTTTTGCAAGAACCCCAAAGAAGGCATGCAATTTATAAGCTATTTGTCATATTATCATTATTGTCAAAATAAGCGAACAAAAATTGCACCCAAAGTAAATTAAGGATGATTAACCATGCCAAAGATTTGTGACCTGATTGGCATAAGCTCACAATATCTAAAATGGAGGTCTTAGATTCGAAACCTCTCCCTAAATGTATATAAAAGAAATAATTAACCATTGCTCATTATATTCTATATATTAAAAAAAGATAAACATCCAGTAGAGTCTACAACATTTATGAGTATTTAATAATATTTGGACGAAGAATTAGTGTGTTTGGATGTTGAGATGAGTTGGGTTGAGATGATAAAATATTGTTAAAATATTATTTTTAAATATTAAAGTTGTTTTGGGATTTAAAAAAGTTGAATTATTTATTATATTTTGTATTAGAATTTAAAAAAATTGTAATAATGAGTTAAGATGAGTTGGAAATCCAAACGAGCCACTAATCGATTCCCGCTCACATTTCTTGTGCATCTCTCGTTCAAATTTAGAGTCACATATAAATTATAAGAGATTTCAATCCAACAATAGAAACTAAAAACTAATGTAGCTAGTTTCTGACAGCTTTCTTTTATTTTTATCCCTGTTAATTCTTTGGATCATACCATACATATAGTTCCTGTCTTCTCGATCGTAGACATGATTGGAATTTGATTATGCAAGTAATTAAGGTTTTGAACTCCTAATCTTGGGGCAGGTGTTTATCAAAACTCAATTGATGCTCAATCGAGATCGCTTGGAATCAGTGCATGGTTAGGTGGATTTGGAAGAAAATTAAGTACGAGATATGCTCTGATTTTGTAGCATATATATATATATATGCTACAAAACAATAAAAATTGTAGCATATATATATGATGCCGGATGCATGTCTGTAGAATCATGTATTTCTTCCCCTTTTTTTGACGTAGTTGAATCGTATATTTTCCATTGCACAACGAATTTTGCTACATAGACCGAATGGATCACACCAGATAGGTGGGTCCCAACATGGTTTAGCCGGGTTCTTGTTTGGTGGGTCCAGACATGTTGTATTCGGGTTCAAGAATGGCGTACAAAAGGTCCATTTCGAATTCCCACACAGCCGAGTGGCGACGAATAACTTCCATGTATCTGTTAGATAATTCTTTTTTTTTTCCTATTCTTTTTCTTTCCTCTCTCTCTCTTGGGGATTGGAGAGAGAAATGCAGGGATGGAAGTTGAAACCAACTGGCCGAGGAACCAAATGCAGGGATTGGAGAAAGAGAAATGCAGAGAAATGGAGAAAGAGAAATGCAGAAATTCGAAGTCAATTTTGGCGGCTCAGGTTAGCAATTTCCCATGCTTATGGTGTCTGAATCATTTGATGACATTTTTTTTGGTACGTAAGGGTTAAGATTTTCTTGAAATTTATATGATTTTTAGAGATAGATGTTTATTTGGGTTCGAAAGATGGACTCTTTACAATATATTGGAGTGAATATTTTTAGATATTTTTTTTATTGAGGTTTAAAAAAATGACAAAGTCCATTGAAATGATAGTTGGGGATATAAATTTTTTTTATGCAATAATGATGAGTAAGCACCTGTAAGGGACATGTGCCTTTTGGTTTTGGTGCGTGGGGTAGCTCAAAATATAAGGATTGAGAAAAAAATATAAATAAATGAAAATGTGCCATGGAATTATATGCATGCCTTGACAATCTTTGTACTCCATGGATGAAGGGATGAAACTGAAACTAGTAGTTATTATGTTGGACGTGCACAGGAAAGGTGATGGTGAATCTGAGGCCGAAGCTATATATATATGCTGTGTGATGTGTGGAGTTATCTAACAGCACTTTAAAAGTGGAGAGAGATGGAGAATCTTTGGTGGGACTACTAACTTAAAATACTGTTCGATTGTTGTTGTTGCTGCTGCTGCTTCTGTTTCTATCTATCTCTTTCAATGTACAATTCCAATTGTGGTTGTGTTTGAGTAGGCAGTTGTCTTGTGTTTTGGGAAGTGCCCAACAATCAACAAATGAACGCAGTGTGCATAGTACACAGAGACCCGAGAGACGTATTATGTCATGTTCTGTGTCAAGTTCTGCTTTTTTTTCCCTTAGTTAAATTTATCCCAACACCACCTCTCTCTCTGACTTCTCTGACGTCCCACCACTGTCCCCCCACCCCCACCACTCTCCTCATACCTTTGCTTTTCCATAATTAAACATCAGTACCCACCATCTCCCTCTCTCTTCCTCTCTCTCTCTCTCATACACACACTCTCTGTCTCTTTCTCTGTCTGTCCATTTCCTTCTTGTTTTCTTTTTGCTTCTTTAGATGTGTCCTCTCATTTAGTCTCCACTAATTGTATATGTTCATGGGATGATCAGCCATATAGAAAGCACAACTGAAGCAGATGTCTGCAAATTCGAACCAATATAAATCCATAAGCTTTGCAATTCTGCTCGATCTTTGTGGTACGGTGCGCTATGTCCTTTTACAAGTTCCCTTTTGTTTACCTTCTTGTGAGAAATCTTGATTGAAGTATTGTATCTCTGTTTTGACTATGTTCTTGCTACTGTTTTCTCTGCTTCTTGGTTTTCTGTGGCTGTGGTATGGTAGTGAAAACATGTACTGCTGCAAAATGGTTGTGGCTTTTACCTATAAAGGACACCTGTAATCTATGCTCATGCCTTTCTTTTTCTGTCTAAGCCTGTAATCCGTGCCTATGGGTAAGCCTGTAATCTCTCTCTCTCTCTCTCTCTCTCTCTCTCTCTCTCTCTCTATATATATATATATATATATATATATCTATATTTCTGGGTTTTGGAGAAGTGTACATAACTTTGCAATATGGTCTAATTAGCTTAAAAGTTCAGTATTCATAGGTTTGAATTTGTTCATGTATTATGGAAGAGGGAGTCAGGAGATCAATATCTCCAAAATTTGCAGGATGAAGATGAAATATTACGTTATTGCATGAAGTTTGCTAAATTCTGTTATTGGTGTTTTGTCTTTTCAGTGAGTGTTTTCTGTCTCTCATGCCTGGCCTTTATACCTTTAGCCCTTTGATTCTTTTGTCTTAGTCTTAGAGAGAATACTTGCCGTCTAACTTCAGGGTGGCATGTAAAATATTGTTACTGCCATGAATTGAACGCTGAGTCTCCGTTTCCCTTTACATTTCTCATACCTGTTGATTTTTAACCAAAAGAAAAGGCAATAAATATGTAAACTTAAGGTTCATTTGAGATTGGTTAGGCAGAAAATTGAATTTCACATGGCTCGGATCGAGTGATTTTATGTGTTTTTTTTTTCTTGCCAAAAGCTTTTAGCAACTCTTGGGTGGTGTTATGTCTTCCCCAATTATTTTTTTTCTTATGTGTATTTATTTTTATTGGGATAAATTAAAAAAGAGATGAAACCTGTTGCTTTGGAGCAGTATTCATAATTCTCTGAACTTAGCAACCTACCTAAATTATTGATATATCTATGGGAATCATAATTTTACACGATTGATCTAAGAGATCTACTTTATGCTAATTTTCTCCTTCAACTTGGATTAGATTATAACCGTATATGCTGAGTATATATTCTCCACTTATCTTTATGGAATCAATTTTGAACTAAAACTATTCCTATCCCTTCTCTTATTATAGGGCTGCATTTCATTTCTGCCCTAAATTGTATATAAATACGTGTTTTACTTATATTTCTCTTTCAGTTATTTCTGTTTTCCAAAGCTTGTTTTGAGGCTTCTTCCATAGTTCAAAAATCCCCCAAGGCTGTATGTCTTGGTTGTATAAAAAATCCTAGTTCATGAATCATGATGACTTTGTGTTTTTGCAAGTGCTGGTTGTTATGTGACAAGAATCACCATCTTAGTCAGAGAGGTTAATCTCTTTGTTGTCATACCATATTCCTCTTAGAAAGTGTTTTGTTGTGAAACAACAGTGTTCCCTCTATCTGTTACACACACATACAGACAGACATATGCATATTCTGAAGGGTGTGGACTCAAGCTGTCCACTGCTGACACAATTGTCGGATGGTATTTCTCTGCATACCTAAAAGAATATTTTTAAAGGAACAACTAAAAAATAAAAAAGGGCATAAGCATTTTCAGTATTGCATGTTTAGGAAAGACATAGAAACAAGTAGATATGTTGCCAAGATTGAGAAGGATACGGTTTAACTATAACTAGTACGGACAATAAAATCACTAGAGAGAGAAATCTCGAACCGAAGTTTGCTTACATTGAGGTGGTACTGAACAGAAGTTTGCTCCCAAGTTTTGTGATTTCATATAGAAATCAAACTAGATGGAAATTCAAACAGTGGCATATATTTAGGAAGGATATGAGTAAAGTTGGTAGAGATAAAGATGTTGAAATGAAAGTTTTGCAAGACTAATAAATTGAAGAATTGAGTGTTAATATTGTCAGCAATCATGTTTGACATAGACTGAGAAAATTTGAACGTTTAGTCATCTGCAATGATGGCAAGCATCCGGAGCAATCAATGAAACTCGTTTAAAGGGTTTACACAATTCCCAATGAAGCTTGCAAAGAAGGGAAAGCAATAAAGATTCGATGATTACTAGCACAAACTCTGGCTTAACACTGAAGTTTTGTAGAAGGCTTAATTTTCTGACTTCAACTTTTGCTGCAAGATCTTATGTGTCATATTAGCCAAACTTCACCTAGCTACCTACATTATTTTTCTCCTTGGGTTGGAACACAGGGTCTGGTTAGTCTCTTTGAATTGAATTTTTGGGTGTTTTGGCTGCCCTTTGTAGAGCCTATTACAGAATAGCCACTGCCCTTTGTAGAGTCTATTACAGAATAGCCATTCTTATCATTGAAGACTTATGCTGGTGAGCCATAATTTCCTTTGTTTATCTAGTTTTCTGTTCTTTTCATAAAACTTCATGCATAGTTCTCCCAAATCAAGATTTAAACTTTTTTGTTTCATTGAAATATATAACAGAAATACCTTTAACCCAAATTCAATATCTGACTTTAATTGAAGAAACCATGAAATAATGTTGATAAACTAATTTGTGTGCAAAATTTTCTTAATTTTGGTTTCTCACATGGCGGTGTGGTCTCACAACAGAGATTTTTTATTTTCATATGAACCACATCATGCTTTCATTTTTTACATGCCTTGAGGCTCTTCTCATGTTTAAGACAAAAAAAAATTATCTGGTTTTCATTTGCACAGGCTGTCCTTGTTGGCATCGGAAAAGAGGAAGATCCATTAGCATTAATGTTGTCCCTTTTCCTATCCTTTTTGGTGAATATTATAATTGCATGTCTAATACTTCTGCAAATGATTTTTGAATCCACATGCTAATGAATGGTTGATGGAACGTAAACTGACGTGCCTTGGGAAATTCTGAGAATTTGTGTGATCAAATTGTCTGACATTTGAAACTTTCATTCAAAACATAATATAGAAAATTGGAGACAGTGTGCAGTGAAGACTAGTTCAATTCTAAACCATACTGCCTCTGATGTATATATATGGTTTTGAAGATACCCAGTACAAAAATAATGGAGTGTAATTGTCATAAGACTTTGACTCTGTCTTTTGAAATAAGGGATTTTGTTCTCTTTTTATCTCAGGTCCTCTAGATATCTCAAAAAGCAGAGTGGCCTAACCTGGTTGTTGCAAATCTAGGATGTAAAGTGGCTTCTAGAGCAGACCACGCAGCCCAACAATGAAACCTGGCTTTGACCTTGAAGTAAAGGCCTCTTCTGAAAATGATTCTGAAGTTAGCAGTCAAGTAGCTTCCAACAAATCCATCACCTCTGCAGGTCTCTCCAAAGACAGCCTTGATGACTCTTCGCAACTCACAGATCTCTTTGTTACTCGATCTGAGTCAGACCCAGTCACCCTCGACTTAACTCTCAACTTCGTCGCTGATGATTTAGGGGGAAGGGATTCAATAGGACTCTCATTGTCAAGCACGAGTGAGAGCAGCAACGAGCCTGCATCCCATGCTACAACAGCAGCCATCCCACGAGTCTTTTCTTGCAATTACTGTCAACGCAAGTTCTTCAGCTCGCAGGCTCTTGGTGGCCACCAAAATGCACACAAGAGAGAAAGAACATTGGCAAAGCGGGCCATGAGAATGGGCATTTTCTCAGAGAGATACGCCAGCCTAGCATCTCTGCCTCTACATGGATCTCCATTCAGGTCACTAGGAATCAAGGCACACGCTTCTGCACATCATGGCTTTGTGCAACCAACCAGGCCCGCCGAAATCAGAAACACCCCCAAGTTTCAACATGGGCACTTGGGTATGCCCATTTTCTTGGAGGATGATGAGGCAGAGTTGTTGTGGCCTGGTAGTTTTCGTCAGGCTGCTGAGGCAGTTAACCCTCATCCAAGTTTTGTACTGACTGAAAGTCGAAATATAAAGTTTGTAGAGGTGAGTCCACCTGTGGACATAGACAACTCTACACCCGACCTCACGTTGAAACTTTGAGAGGATTGTTGCTTTCAAATCGGGCTTCAGTATCTCCACTTCTGTTATATCTCTGTACAGTGAGATGTGCCTGGCCAATGACTGCAAGCTTTTGTTCTTATAGATCTTTTCTTTCTCTGTAGGTTATCCCATCTTCCCTTTTGTGTTCTACTCTATTTGTCGTTGTATAAGAGCTTCCCCAAGGATAATTTGTTGCTCCTATGCTTGTTATGACACATATCATGCTTTTGATTTAAATAACGTTATTCCAGTGTTCAGGTTATGATTAACATCCACTGTTTTATCTACGTGCCGAGTGCACAGAAATCTATGTGCCTGTAAGGGAATGCTTCTTCCCGTCAACTGTGCGGTTGCTAAGACCATGTGAAAAATTGAATGAATCATTCGGCCTGACAAACCCCGAGCCTTGAGTTTATAGCTAGTTCTTCAAATTATATCATAAATAGTGGGGTGAATGGGGGTAAATCCATCAAGAATCTTATTCCGACTACGTCTATACTAGGCATCTCTTAAAGGTGTGACTAAATATGAAAAAGTTTTGGACACAGCATTTACATAATAGATGGATGAAGAATCTATAGACTTGATAATTAAAATCACAGCAAGCCGAACAGAATAAGAATTACTCATGATTAGATAAACTAATGGAAGTATTTGGCGACGAAAAAAGAAATGCAATTTTGTTAGACAGAAAAGGTATAAGCGGAAATAAAAATGGAAAACGAATCGGTTGAGTGATCTGTAAGAAGACTAACCGTTACGCGTCACTTCCCGCTAAACACACCGTTATGGTCGTTCCGAAGCGTTACGTCGGCTTTCTATATAACATAACAATGTCTGTTCCTGTCTCATTGTCTCCCTACCAACATGAGGACTTGAAACCCATCGAAACCCCAATCCACAGGTCAGTTTCCTCTCCTCGAAGCAGCAATACCGAACAAGGTCTCTCTCTCTCTCTCTCTCTCTCTCTCGCTCTGTTTTTTTTGTTTTGGTATCATACAAATCATCAGAATCCACCATTATCATAAAATCTAATATGCATGTCAGTCTCCAGATTTTTTTTTTTTAAATTCTTCTTTGAATGCTAACATGCAACGCATAAATTCAGACAAAAGGATAGAAGAACCCCGTTGGTTTACTTTGGCGACTTCTTCTGTTCTTCTTTCAGTTAGTTGACGTGATAAAAGTTAATAATAGCCGAAGATGGAGGTTTCTTGATTTGGCTTTTGCTCCAATTAGAAGTCCCACAACTCGTTTTCATTAGCCAGGTGTGGCTCTTAAGTCTAAGCAGAGATATATTTCCCTCTCAAGTTTTATAGAAGGTTTTTAAAGTGGGGCCTATGATTTACTGATGCAGACATGTTAGTTTTAAAAAAGATCACTATTTTAATAATCTTTCATAATATATACTTTGTGGTTCAACCTGTCGTTTTCGGATCCAATTTTATTCTGCTTCCTTTTCTTGCTCCCCAAGTCTCCGTTTCTCTCTCAAGCTGTATTTATAACGAGTACATATCGGTTTTCATGCTTGTTTTTGTGGATGAACTTCATGTTTCATGTAGTGGAAGCCTAAATTTGTATAATTTGAACTGGTGTAACGCAGGTTTTATAATCTCGGTGAACGATTCATACAGTTCTCTTACATTCACATATAAGGATCAGATGGGTCGTCTTCTTCTTCTGTTAATTCTAATCTCTTTTTTACGAGAGTGCCAGTCATGGGGTTGGTCGTCTTCTTCTAAAAAAGAGACTCACTTTGAAGAGAAAGATTCAGGTCCAAATGATGTTTCCGGTATTGCTGAGTTCTCCATAGATGGTTTTAACGATCAGAAAGGAGTCAAGCAGATAGAAACTGCTAAAAGGAAACTGGTTGGTACAAACTCTTGTTGGCAAAACGCTTACCGGCATCTCTTTGCTGGGTGCTCTGAGATTTTTGCAGTGGATGAGAAACGGACTAGATTTGCTTGGCATCTGAGTGATTGCTTTCAGAAGGACTCTGGCAGGCCGCCCTTTCCTTCTTGTGACCCGAAATCTGCCATGGCTAAATGCCTAAAGGGCTTAAATGAATATGAGCATAGGGTTTATCTCGAATTTTACCTTGAAACCAACTCCATCTGCCATCAGTTACAGTTTAGTATTGTTTCTTTCACATATATAATTTGAATTCATTTATTTTCACTGCATAAAATACTAAACAGAGTATTTTGTTTCTTGTGCTGTTTTACAGGGCTCATGCATTCAAGCAACAAATAGAGAGACTGGTGAATGAGCTAAAAAATTCAGCTCACTTGGCCGAAGAAAAATTAGGAATCATGGAACTCAAAGCAGAATACCTGTTGAAGAATTCGAAAGAGATTTATGATTCTTTGAATAATATTGATATTCGAGTTCAACAAGTAGCACTAACATCAAAGAATGTGGAAGATCGTATAAGTGTGGTATTGAAGCATTCGGAAGCTGTATATGAGCAATCCAAGGGAATTGCAGCTTCTCAATCGGAGCTGCAAGAAAGACAAGTGGAAATGAGGAGAAGTTTGGAGGATGGGATGGAGATGCTTAAAGATTCTTATGACGTTTTAGGCCATGAAATAGATAATTTAAGAAATGAGGCCATTCAAATAGAGAAGGAGATACTTAAAGTTGGGGATGCAATGTCACTGAAGATGACAAATTTGCAAATCAAAGCCGATGATATTGGGAACATGGCAGGGGTTTCATTAGAAAAGCAACAACAACTTCTTGATGGCCAATCCACGGCACTTGAGGGTCTTAAAATTTTAACCAAATTTCAGTCCGATGCCCTAGAAGAAAGCAGGTAAATAAGAAATCAAACGATAAATCAAATTAGAACCAATAATAGCAATAATATTTTCTAAATTTATGATTGGATTGCAGGAGTACGCTGCAAGAATTTTCTGAATATGGCCATAGACAACAAGAAGAGCTTCTCCGGCAAAAAGAGCAGCTTCAAAGTGTTCATGACCACTTGATGGAAAATTCGAAGTCAATTTTGGCAGCTCAGGTTAGCATTTTCTTCCAACCTTATCATGTTGGAATAATCCGTTGCTTGGATTAGTATTCATTATCAGTTTTACATATGGAATCTCTATCTCTGTTTGCAGGAATCTTTTGAATCAAAGCAAGCAAGCATGTTTATTGCTTTAGATAAGCTGTTTGCTTTGCACAATGCCATGCTGCTTGAATCGAGATTAATTAAATCTTTCTTTGTTTACTGTATATCAATCTTTATCATCTACATGTTCACTGGCACGAAGCAAACATACAAAGTCAGACCCTGGCTATATATCGGTATGTCTACTACTTTTTCTTCTCTTTTTTATTTTCTCTCTCTCTATATATATATATATATATATTTTTTTTTTTTTTTATGGACATTTACATTGGCATAAAACTAATTCTTGTATACAGGACTCTGTGTCACATTCTTGATAGAAGTTGCAATACTGCGGGTTGCAACAAATGATAATATTGAAGAAAAATCATGGATAATAAATTTGGTCAGGTCATTTTTTGCGCTCACCGCTTCAATTCAGATTCTCCATGCAATTTGCACATACAGGTCAGTCAAAATGAAAGCCAATATGATATCCAGGCAAGAAGATTAACTTTTAGATTAAGCATCTAACTGAATGTTCTGTAAATCATGCAGAGACTATGAAGTGCTGAACCATCAGATCCTACTAACGTTAATTGAGAAGATTAATGGCATGGAAAGACACAAGGAGCTGCCTTGGGACTTGGATAGTGAGATAAACTGGTCTACATGGATTGATACTGACATACCAGAAGACCCAGACAACTTGGAAGACCCAGATTATATACTTCCAGAAGAAGTTGCAGAAAATTCAATCGTAACTAGTTTGATTACAAGAAAATATGATCTCCGCCGTCGTTGCCGTCATTGAGAATTTTGGTAGTTTTAGTATCAGTATGATGTTAGCTTAAACACTTATCTGTTTGTTTATGAGTTTCATACAATTGCAAGTTAAATGGAGAAATAACTTTGTTTGTGAGGATAGTTAAACTAGTCATTAACAGAATTAATAGCTAGCTTCATTTAGGTGGACCCGATGTGTGGTGTTGGGTTATAATTGAGGGTGTGAAACTAGGGTTACTGCAGAAACTTACATATATCGATTGACAATTAATAATCACCCGATCCATGCTATTAGCAAGGTTCATCAACATTTTTTTCACAGATACAGCGCACTGTGCAGCCTTTTGTGCAAACTCTTGAATTAGTCACATTCTACATCCTTTTGTTTCTACTACGGATAACGTACCATTTTCAAGAACAAATGGCTACAGAAAAGTTTAACTAAACCACAAGCTGTCTACCTTCTATATATACTGATGTGCACATTGGCTTTCGAGCTGTAAAGGCCTGTTAAACTTGGGGATACACTAGTTGGGACCATTTAACTAACCTGAAGTTCCTGTGATATGCTGCATTTATGGGAAAACTACTCTATCTGGAGCAATCTAAGCTCTGTCCCTGTAAACAATATGATCATAATAATGCAAACCTCATTTCTATTCATGCAGTATTCTCTTTAGCTAACTAACTCAAAGAAAATTTATTTGTTTCGGTTGGCAGTAAGAACAGGAAGCATTAAGTTTCAAATGAAAACAAAAAAAGAAATCAATTGTGCTTTCTTACCATGATGTGATCACCAGTAATCCTTACAAGAGCAGGCTCCTTCTCTGAAATGGTGGAAGCGATTTGTATCTCTTAAAACAATCACCCTCCCAATTACTCTTGAAACAATCTTCATCCAGGCGTGACAATCTACACAAACACGAAGGTTCTTTGTAATTCTAATCGGCATTCCAGTGGAAGTGTGAATTAGTGCAAATATGGTTGCTAGTCGCTCACTATGCGCACAAACCCACATTGCTTTTATTTCTTCATTTACATCATGAAGTACCACATCTGTTCTAGGGACATATCCAAATACTTCCATAGCATTCTTCAGCTCATTCCAAACCTTTTTATACTCAGCAGAGTTGCGAAATTCATAACCTCCACCTGCAACAAAAGTGTGTATTCTATTCTTTATTTGAATCCAACTACAACCAACCTCTTTCTTCATTCCCCTTCTTTCCATCATCTCTCTAACCGCCTTGACATTGTCCCACATCCCTGCGTTTGCATAAATGTTTGACAGCATCACATAATTCCCTTGATTGCTAGGTTCAATCTCAAACAATCGTTCCGCAATAACCTGTCCAAGAGAAACTTTACCATGCAGCCGGCATGAATTTAGTAATGATCCCCAGATGCTGCCACTAGGCCTCATAGGCATTAGTTTCACTACCTCTAGTGCCTCCTTAATGCTTCCAGCTCTACCCAACATATCCACCAAACAAGCATAGTGCTCTACTGTTGGTGACACCCCATAATGCTCTTTCATTTTGTTGAACAATCTTTGTCCCTCTTCAGTAAGCCCTCCATGGCTACAACCCGACAGTAAGGCAATAAAGGTTACTGGGTCAGGTCTAATGCCAGACTCAACCATCTTATTAAAAATCCCCACTGCATCTTGTATACACCCATTAATTGCATACCCCATCAGCATGGTATTCCATGATGTCAAATCTTTACTCCACATTCCTTCAAACACTCTCCTACAATAATCTATTGCGCCACATTTTGCATACATGTCCATAAGTGAGTTTATCATCGGCACATCAGGCTTTCTAGTGGACTTCACGATCTGGGCGTGTATTTCTCTACCACTATTGAGTGCAGTCACTTGAGAACAAACTGGTAAAACTGTTGTAAGAGTCACCCAACTGAAGCCAATCCCCTCTCCTTGCATCCTTCTAAAAGCGCCCAGAGACTCAGACACTCGTTCATGGCGAATATAACTAGCAATCAAAGAGTTCCAAGAAACAAGATTCCGGTTAGGCATTTCTTCGAATACCCTCAATACCTCTTCCAAACACCCACACTCTGCATATAACCTCAAAAGAGCATTATTCACCACCTGATCTGCTTCTTCCTTACACTTTATGATCTGGGCATGGACCGCTCTACCAGTCGACAACTCCAATAGATCGGTGCATGCCTTCAATGCCATCGAAAATGCAAAATTTCCCGGTTGGACTAACCGGGACAACATGCCACGATAGACAAATAAAGCTTCTTTTGAGTACCCATTTCTCGAAAATCCAATAGCCATTGCCACCCAGACCGATTCGGGTACGTGTTCATCTTTAAGACCATCCTGGAAAACCCGGCGGGCCTCATCAATTAGGCCACAAACGGAGTAAAGCGTGATGAACTTGCTCGTTAAGATGGGGTTTTTTAGAAGGTCGTGGTTGCCTTTCTCTTTAGAGAGGAGAAGGTGCATGTATAGTCTTCGGCCATGTTCTAAGGATTTCCTAGAGATACAGGCATGAAGTAGAAGAGAGCAGGACTCAAGATCTGGCTCAGCGGCCGCGGATTCGGACCGTGAAGACTTTATAAGGCGAAGGGCCTCATCTAGTTTTCCTGATTTAGTAAGAGATCTGAGGTCGTCTGAATTTAGAGGTCTGCTTTGTTTGCGAGTTTTGGGAACTGAAGTGGCTGTTATGTTAGCACTGACAGTTAAGTTAGTTGGTAGAGAAACGACGGAAATCATTATCCAAGCCTGTTCGGATACCCTCCTATTCCCTCTTCATTCTTGGACCTTGGGGGGTAAAGGAGGAATGCGTGCAGGCAAATAAAGTGGCAGCCTTGAGACGTGGCCGATAGAGAACTATAGAATCTTGGGGCGCGGTGATGATGGAGTAGTTGATCTTGATCTTTGATCCCCACCTGAAAACCAAAGCCTTGGAGCACCTATTAAATCCGTATCTTAAAAGGGTCTGTGCATTCATCTCCAAAACTCCGGTTTTTGCTTTGAAAATTCTTAGGATTTATGTTTAATTCTGTATCTCCTGCCCATCAAGGATATTGGAGAAAATATTTTCTGGCAGTGTTTTTCCTCCTATGGAGACACCTCGCAGGGGAGTAGAGTCAGCATCAGGTACCTCAATGCCCACTTCCTCCCCTAGCTGAGCACTTAAGCATGATACTTCTTTCACTACTCCGACGACAGAAGCTGAGGGCAAATCAATAAACAGTACAGTTGTTTCTTTATACATTTAATCGCGAACATTTTTGCAGAATTATGTATTGATTTTGATGATTTAGTGTAGCATCAATCCCTGGCTATTATTTGCTGAATTGGATTAGCAGGGACTCGGGCGATTGCATGATGCTATGTGCCCCCCCGAGTAGCACAATCTGGTCACTAGTTGTACCTCCTTTAGTTCTAGAGTAATTCACATGGTAGCTACGCTGAGAAGAAGAAGATCCTTCTGCAGGAGTGGACTTTGACTTGATTTGGGTAAGTAACAAGTCTCATTGACACAATAATGCAGCAATCTGTTCACAACTGACAACAAAACTTCTTTTATTGTCTCTCTTCCCCTTATCCAATTTTTTTCACTGCAAACTGACTACTCAATGCAGAACTTGGCCCATAATGCAAAATGGAATACCCGCTGGTGGATTTGGCAAATAGAGCACATCTAACCTCAAAACTTTTAAAGTACACACATCATTGAGAGCTAAAAGAAATTACATAGATGATAGCAGAGAGAGCTTCGCATTTACATGGTGTGCGATTTCAAATTACAAGATTATTACAAATTAACAGGTACGTAGCCAAGATCTATGGATTTCTTGGCTGCATCCACAACTAACTGTGTCTTTCTACTAATCTCAGGCCATTTGCTTTCCGGGTGTGACTCGGATTCCCTAATGCCCTCGACAAGCCTTGCTAGCTCTTGTACCATCAAAGCCTCTTGAGGAAGCTGAGAAGCCGCGTGAAGTTCCTTTGGTTTTACATTCCACCCAATGTGGAGATCGGCAAACTTAGCACCCAGCGTGAAATCAAAAGAAGCGGAATGCTCCTGAAATGGGATTATGAAGTCCTTGACGTGCAAAGATCCCTTGGAAGCAGATATGGCCAAGTCCATGGACGGGTGGGACAGGAACGAGCAGTGAATCGTTGCAACTGTCCTGTCTGGTTGATCCCATTGAAGGGAGGCAGTGCATGACAAGATGACTCCGGCAGAGTTCCGAATGACAACAGGAAGAGCAGTCACCGTAGTAGGCAGTTGGTAGTCCTTAGCCCACAAGATGGCTTGAATGCAGTACCAGGCCAAGTCCCCAAGTGCACCGAGGCTGTCTAGGTCTGGCTGTATTCGTATGTTGCTCTCTAAAAACTCTGAGGTTGCCGAGGTTGTTGATTGGCTGTGGATCTTAAAATCAGAGGAACATAAGCAGTAGATAACTGTCAGTATCTATTAATATAGTGATCCTTGTATTTGGTCGTTCATGTGTATTAATGAAAGGCTTGACTTGCATATGTAGAGCAAAAGACGCAAGCGAGAAGGGGATGCAAGCACAGCACATTCATGAAAACTACTTGTGGGTATATATGGCTGTACCATGAGATTCAAATGCGTTTAATTTCTCTTATGAATAAATACCATAGAGTGCTAGAGCAGCCGAAAACAGGGGGAAGAAAAAAAGTTGGAAGAACTCACAAAGTCAAGCGGTCCGAAGTTACAGAGCAACTCCTTCATCTTGGCAGTCCTAGGGTGATGCAGCCACATGCTCCCATCCATGAATTGTACACCGTTAGATTCGCATGCTTCCAATATCCGATCAAGCTCTGCCACATCAAGAGCCGTCGGTTTTTCCAAAAGCAAATGCTTCTTCTTACGCGCAGCCAGGACGGCCCAGTGTACGTGAAGGCTAGTGGGCAGAGGAATGTAGACGGCGTCTACGCACGGGTCGTCGAGAACCTGATCGTAGCTGTCATAGATATTCACGGCCTCAGGTAGCCCGTTTGTAGCAGCGAAATTCCTTGCCTTTTCGATCGAACGGCTAGAGATGGCGTGAAGGACAGCGTTGGGTGCTAAATCTATAGCTCTAGCCACTTTCTTAGCTATATCGGCACATCCGATGATACCGAAACGTACCGGATTTTCGGCCATTATAGTTTGTCGGGCAAGACTGAGAGCAGTGGCGCAATTTCGCTCGATTATGGATGATGGTTTAGTGTCTGAGAGAGAGATGCTGCGTAGTGTCTAGATAGCAAAAGCAAAAGCCTTGTGGCTTGTGTGGTTAAATGAGTGAATGCGTGTCGGCGTGGGACACACCATTTGCTTGTCCCTTTAGCAGTGAAAAGGAGTGGCAGCGACCCTTCCCTATCATCGGATCTCTTCAAAAAAATAAAAAAAATAAAAATTGCATTTCTAAATTGTTACGGCCACGTTTATATATTTAGAATATCTCTATATATTGTTTGAAGAATGTTTTATTAAGTATTGAAAAATGAAAGGAAAAGTATTGAATAAAAATATTATAAAATAAAGTAAAATTTGAAATAATTTTTTAATATAATTTTTATTTTAAAATTTAAAAAAATAATATTATTTTTTATATTTTGTTTAAAAAATTGAGACAGTCATAATAATTAATTAATGATTAGATAAAAGTAAATTAAAGACTTGAAATTCAAAACTGTTGTGTTAAAGTGTTATATGGGAAGAAAATATTTGAGAATTGTGATAATACTTGAAAACAATTGTGTTGCCAAACGTATTACCTAATAAAACTTAATTTGTAAAAAGAAAATTAATTTTATTTTAATAAAAATATATTCTCCACAAAAATTTACAAATGAAAAGACTTTTCGATTCTTTTTTATAAAATTTTAGACTATTTTTTAAAAAAGACTGTTAGAGTTGAAACATATTTTATTGCGACCGTTTGCCATGAGTGTAACTCGGAACCTAAAATTGGGAGACTCTTTGGGGCTTTGAGCCCATTTTAACTCATAAGAAATAACATTTCTGGATGGGCTATTTGTGGAAGTCCAAATAACAATATGACATCCACGGGCAGTCCATTAACAAATGCAATGACTAACAAATTAGAATGGGCTCAAAGCCCAAACAGCTTGAAGCCAGATATCGGAAATCAAACCTTCTACACCAAAGCTTGGTAGAAAAAGAATGGGGGTGTAATTTGAGAAAGGTTAGAGTAGGTTTGGATGCCGAGTTAATTTCAGATAATATGGGAATAATAATGAAAAAGTAAGGTGATTTTAGATAATTTGTAAATAGTAATAAAATAATAATAAATATAAATAAAATAATAATAAATAGTCTGTAAATAATAATAAATAGTAATAAAATAATATAAAACTATTCACTTACCAAACAAAGCCTTTTTTCCATCAACCAGTAAATGCCGCCAACATCTACGACAAGGGCCGAAGCGCCGTAGTATAGATAGATAGCCTAGATAAACACCAGAAGCTAGCCCCTATTTTTAAAACATCAGACTGAGATTTGGGCCAAATCAAAATTAAGGGCCCATGTTATATCTCGTTAATGTCGTCCTCGACCTAGCTAGCTAGCTAGAGCTCCATGATGAAGACCGCCATTAATGGTGCCGACTTTTTCAACGAATTGAGGTACCAATATCAGAGAATACACGCAGGCAGGAGAAGAAGATCAACTCTACGAATATAGATAGCTATAAAAAATCAATCTTATATATATATATGGGATGGAGGATGCATGCATTGCAGAAGATCAGAAAATTCTAATACAAGGTATCTGTCGCAAAGAGTAAGTAGTACGTAATTAATTAGGGGTTGGATTTTGGTTTATAGGTAGCTGATCTGCCTTCATGTACTACTGACTTCGATCTAGTCCTCATTTAGGACCTCTTCTGTGCTTTGGTCCTCTTATTTTGGGGTCTGGGTCTGGTCATTTTATAATATTATTAATGGACCAACCCTATCTCTCTATGTATTGGTCCCCTTTTATCTTAAGATTCATGTATAAAACCTACTTGACAAGTAGCACTTCCTTTCTCCTTTTTTCTTCTTTGGTTTCCTTTTCAATTTTTAGACCTATAAATATATATATATATATTATATAGGACCACCAGGGATAAGAAAATTCATTCGCTGTATCGTTTTTTCTTCCTTAAAATTTCAAATCAGCTAAACTAACTAGCTAGGGTAAGTACGTACTTTAATAGAGTTGCAAAAACACTACGAGAATATATATATATATATATATATATATGCTTGCATGTGGCCATTAAAAATAAACAAATGAGATCGGACCGTTCAAATTTTTTATGCCTTGAAAGGAGATCATTTTATTGTAGAGCCGTGGACAAAGTATGGAAAGAGTAAAGGAAGTTGCTTATTTTTAGAAATGTCTGCTTGAAAGGAGATCTCCTAAAATATGACTCAAAAGCTAATATGGGTCGTAGTGGTCCAATAAATTGCAAAATTATTTTTATTATAAAATAGATATAATATATCGCATCTCCTTGATGTTATTAATATTGCTGATCAGAACTTAATTTGGAGGAAGACAGTATATATGGGCCAGTTTGGGGTTGTGGTAGGAGTCATGTTTAAATAGTTTAAAAACCTCTTTAATGAAAAAATTAGGTTGTTTAGGTGTTACATATTAAAATACTTTTAATCTCAAATAAGCTAAAAAGTATGTTTGAGAAAAATCTTTGATGATTTTTCTCAAACGTATTTTTTCGGATAATGTGGAACATAATTCAAATTTTAAAAAACTATCAATAGATGAAAATACCCATACAATTTTAAGATAATTATAACTTTTAAACTTTTAAGAATATGGTCATAATTTTTAAAAATACAAATAATCGTAATTTCTACATCAGAAATCAATTTTTTAATTAGTTTTCAAATTATAAACGTAACATTTTTAAAGCACTAATTAACATGTTTAAAAGTACTTTAAACATATAGTTACCAAATAATAAATAATTTTTTAATAGTATAGCTTATTACTTAAGTTATAAATTATAAGTTTTAAAATTATAAACTATATTTCTTACCACAATCTCAAACATGTATTACAAAGAAAAGTGGGAACTACAGTGTTTTTCAATATCAAACCCAACCGAAACTCGAAATACATTATTAACGTAATCATTATTATATGTATGATTAATCTATGGATACGAATGATGGTATAATCTACAAGTATTGATGTTCATTCAACCTTATATTAGTAACTTGCTTGACTAATGATCTGCTTAATTCCTCGATCGGTTACTTTTTCCCCATTCCGATGAATAATCTAAAACATTAATATTGAGACTGACCGATCAATTTGACAAGAAAAATGTCAGTACACGTACATCAATTACTTCTTTTTGGGATAAACAAGTAGGATAATCTGTTCCAACTATAAATATTCCGATCAATAAGGCTTCGTTTGGATGTCAAATTCATCCAAACTCATCTCAACTCATCTCAACTCATCATTACAATTTTTTTAAATTTCAATACAAAATATAATAAATAATTCAACTTTTTCAAATCTCAAAACAACTTTAATATTTAAAAATAATATTCTAACAATATTTTATCATCTCAACTCAATTCAACTCAACTCATCTCAACATCCAAACGCACCCTAATTTGAACGCAAAGTCGTCGATCCCACCGGCCTCTTATCAAGTTAGCGACTTTGCACTTGCATATTTTTTCCTACTCATCCCATATTTTGATCTCTCGGTCTCTCTCTCTTCCAACTTGTCAAGAGGTATATATGGGGATTGATACCCTTATAATTTGGCACCATTTTTTTCCATTATAGAATATACGATCGCTCCCCTACTCTAGCTAAAGCTTATTACATCCAAACCCTATAATTAGTATAACAAAAGTTTGTTGGCCCCAGTCTCGACATACATATATATCTTAATTAGAACGTACGAAATCTTCATTAATTCAAAGAGAAGTGCTTGGAAATGCTAAACCGGAGTTTCCAACAAATTTATAACCCATCGCGCGAGCTACGATAGTTAGAGCCAACTCAAGCTTAAATAATTTGTTAAAACCCTCGTTTCTAGCTTGGTTTATAAAATAAGTTCAACTTCAGATCTTAAGACATTGCCTTGCCCAAATCTCAGCTGCAGTGATAACAGAAGTCCTTTAAGACTAGAAAAGAGTATTATAGCAGAATCCCAAGTTAATTAAATTTTGAATTGGCCCATAATTCAATACCATTGTATAGCATATTTTAGTTTATAACACAGAGCGCGCATTAAATGCGAGGCAGACAAGATGGCCAGCGACTTTCGTGAAGGACACTGTCAGCGTCACTCATCAGGCCACATAACAAGCCAGGATGTGAAGGCTCAGTCACACATCCGCGCAAACCCCCACACAAACTCACCCATTCTCGCTCCCTCCCCCTCGTTAGCTGTCACAACCTATCTGGGTACTGACCCCTAGATCAAGAGAACAGCAAAAACCCTAAAGAAACCAGCTTCCTCTCCGAGTCATCATCCATGCATTTATTGTCGGATCAGATTTTTCTGCTTTATTTACTTTTATATTTATAGATAAAATTTAGATCGAATATATAAAATTCTTATCACATGCTCGTCATAACCCATGCAGTTCTAGTCTCAGTACTTTTGGACCTTTGGTGTGAAGGAAAAAATAAACATAAAAGGAAAAGAATAAAAAAAAAAAAAAAAAAAGCAAGAAGCTTTGGGCGGGGGAAAGCCTTTTCCCTTCCGCTCACTCATGCAGTACACACAATCCCTATCTACTTTGTTTTTTTTAACCTCATCAATCATAGAGCAATCAATTACAAAATCATTTCCTCATCTCTCACATCATAACTTCTTTTTTTTGTTGTTCTGCCAAAAGAGTCCTGTATCTTCTGCTGCTTTCGCATTTACTACTCTATTTTCGAGGAATGGGCCATCTAGGGTTGCCACCCAACAACGACTCAGTACATCTCTTCCTACGTACCTTCTCTCCTCGTTCTCTCTCTCTCTCTCTCATTTTCTTATGTCAAGTTCGAAGCGTACAAGTTTGTTCCATGTGTCAACAGAACAATAATGTGAGTGGATGACTTTCTTTTTTCATTAGTTGAAAGATGACTTTCTTTGTCATTGGTAGAAACAAATCACTCTCATTTGCATGGAAAGCACCCTTTTTTCAACCTTGTTTTTCTTTTTTGCTTTTTTCTAATTAGCTTGCATTAAAAGCATTTTATTTAAACTTTAAAGCTCTTGCTTCCCATACATGCGCGCGTGAAACACTCTTGTATTATCTCGGCTTTTTTTTTTACAGTAGTCATTTCCCATAGATTTTCTAGTTTCTACGGTTAAAAGTTAAATTATTCTCTTGTACTTATGGGTTCATGAGTCCAACTACTCAAAGGAACTGGGGATTTTAATTAATGATAGATGTAGAAATGGCATTTCAACGCAGTACTTCATGAAGTTGAAATATTTCGAAGCTAATTTAATCGCAATGATTGGAATAGAACATATATTCATACCCATAGTAATTGTAAAGTTTGAAAGATAATATGATGTTCATGCAGTACTATACACATCTAAATGTGTAATATTGAGGTTACATCTTGTATTAAATAGTAGCCAGGAAAACAATTCATTTTCTAATTAAAGATATGACTCAAATATATTATATATTAATCACGGCCTCACATATATAATTACTATCCGATTCAAGAGTTTAATCATTTAATTAAGATCAAACTACAACTAAGAAAACACATTATTATATCCCAAAAAGACACCACTTCCGCTTTAAAAATCGAACATAACACCCCAAGGCTACGAAGACAATGATGGCATATGCATGCATTGGATTAGGCTAGAAGGGGTGCCGAATGTAGTAGACTATGTTGGGACTAATAGGGTACTATGCCTGCTGAGAGGGGGGGATGATTGTACACTTCTAATTATTAATAGACTGGTCCAGGTGCACATTTGAAATTAGACCTAAAATTATTAAAAATATATATATTTTTTTTTTTAATAAGGGCTGAAGAAATATTATAGGTTTATCATATTGCCATAAACCAACCAGATTCCATCGTGCATGGCTAAAAATTTTCTCCCAAAAGTTGTGTAGGTATATATGAACAAGCTGCTATATAGGACTAGTGGTAGTAATTAATTACATGGACGCGCTTGCTTAAGATTGAGTGAAAGTGCACGTACAGATGTTTTATTGAAAGGTGGTTGCTGGCAGGTTGGGTTTATAGCGTCGGTTTGTGGGTGTTGTACGATATTATATTCAGTCGGGTGTTGCTCTTTCTCCCTCAAATTATTCGATCATCAGAAGGGAATACATACTGGACCCCACATCACAACAACAGATTGATCGAGACCCCTCTCTCTGATTAAAGAAAAATTAAATAGCAATGTTACTAATAAATTGGAGTGAAAAAATCTACTCAACCTCCTACTATTCACACCACACTCCACATTCCATCTTTTTTTTAATTTTTTTTTTAATTTTTTTTATCAAATATATTTTTATATGAATAGTGAATAAAAAATTATAAATAATTTTTAAAAAATAAATTCAAAAAAAAATTTTAAAAAATATTAAAAAATATTAAAAAGTGTGAAGTGTGGAGTGTGAGGAGGTTGTGTAGCAAAACTCGGTTGGAGTGCATGCAGCAAGGGCTCCCGTTATTTGACCAAGTCAAGGTGAGTGCCATCAAAAAGGTGATTTTTCATGCATGCAGTTCAGAACAATACTGCAATATTGCTGTAGTTGACAAGCACAATCTATATATATATATATATATATAAAGGTGCCTTAATAGTTTCTGCTCATCGGTTAAAACTCCCCATTCTATCATCATTTAGATCCACATAGAAGACCGATAAGAGAGAGTCGAGACTAAGCAAAAGCTCGCTCCCAGCAGAAGTAGTCCCACTTCTTCTGATCTTTAGATAAAGGGAAGGAGGAGCCGGATTGCCACCTTGCATGCATGATTGGGATCTCGTGAGAATATTTATGCATGCTTGTTGCGGGATGTGGGCTTGATCATGTGCCAGTGAAACCAGAGCACGTCGGTGGAGTTTGGAATTAAGATGAGCGATTCACGAGTGGGAAGTCTGGTGATGGGACGTGGGTATAAAAGCGATGCATGGTTGGTGAAAGGCGATAATCTAGTTTTTAATTTCCTATAAAACAATACTGTGGAAGAGCACGATAGAAGGAGAGGAATCAGGGAGAGGGGGAAGGAGGGGCTCCGCATAGGAGACTTTTGAAAAAGATACAAAAAAGAATTTATAAACACACCCCCATCCCCCCCCCCCCCCCCCCCCCCCCCCCCCCCCCCCCCGGGGGCCCCTAGGTGCCTTTTCAGGTAAAGACGGTCTGATTTAATCTTTAGAGAGTGATTAATGTCTTGGCTTCGAGTTCGAATTTGTTATAATTTGAGCGGCTACAAAGTTATAGTACTTTGACTAGCAATAGTTTCCATTTATTTCAGTGGTATATAATTCCCTGTATTGAAAAATCTAAACACACCAGATAATTCCAAGTTCGATATAAAATAGATATATATATATATATATATATATATATATATATATATATATATAAAAACTTTGAAAGGAGCTAGGTTGAATTTCCAAAATGATTTGAAGCCTTAGTTTAGATCATTTTAAACATCACCTTCATTAATGTTGTTGAGAAAAAACCAAATGAAACTAAATCTGGATGATGACGACGTCATATTGGGAGCTAGCCATATATATATATATATATATATATATATATATATTGTGCAGCATGGGGTCCTAAATTTTACTGCAAGTGACATGTACATCTGACAGTGAACATGTACATCGTTTCAAACACTGGCTAGAACTACGTACATATATTTTGCTCATTACTAACAACTCAAGTTCAACTTACATTTAGGATGGAAAATGCTATAGGGTTCCCGCTGGGGATCTCGCTGGAGCTCCCGCTCCAATTTTTTTTTTTTTTAAGTGATTAAAAAGGTGTTGTTTAATAATATTGTAAAAAAAAATTTCACATCATTTTTTTCACTTTTAAATATTTTTTAAAAAAGAAAACAATACATAATATTATTAAGCAACACTTTCTAAATCACTAAAAAAAAAAAGTAAAAAACAAAAAAAAGAAGCGGCTGGAACTCCCTGCGGGATCCTAGCATTGTCCTGAATGGCATTGTTAAATATGAATCTCGGAATTTGAAAACAAACACCCCCCCCCCCCCCCCCCCCCCCCCCAACATGACCTAGCTAAAAGTTGGATCTATGATTATAGATCTGAACCAAGGTACGTGATCGCATTTTGTATAACTCTGATCTGAGACGAGTTTTTATTAAAATATATAGCAAGGTGATCTTTGACGCTCCAAATCACACAGTAAAGTTAATTATATAGTACTGATCTCATAACATTAATCGGGCGTACTCGGTTTTCGTGCTCCCGTTGAATAAGGATGCAAGAAAAAAAAGAGAATATTGGAAATTGCTCGAGTATTATTGTACGAAAAACTCCACGTGAAAACATCGCTTATGTCACGGGTTTTACAGACATGCCAGTCTCTCTTACATCTGAATTTCTGATGTATCCTTCCATTTGTGTCTAAAATGAGTGAGCGTAGTATACTCCATACTCCATAGGCCAATGGAAAATGCTTGCATGACAATCAACAAAAAGCCAACGAATGACAGCCCCGACAAAAGAATATTAAATATTTGAGCAAAAAAGTTATTCCTTGCCATCTCTGCCGAATATACTACAATAAATATATATATATATATATAGATATAATTCGATATGATTACCAGGAAAAGGATATCTCTGTGACAGTGTTAAGATAAATCAGGACCATTCGTTTTTAAAATATATTACAAAAAGGGTCAGCAATATCTTTTCATGAAGTCATCAATCAAGTAACATATCCTTAAAAAAATTAATATTAAAAGTAAATATTAATTTAGAAACAATATAAACATTATTATTTTTTTTTTTAAAAAAAGTGATTTGTTATCAACATGGGAGGTTGGGAAAGAAAGACTCATTTGATCAAATCATCATAAGTATCGCCATGTCCACCTCCGATTGTCACATCTAGCTAGATTTTGGTTAATTTTTATTCCGAAGTAATTTCTTGACGTGCAAACTTTAAAAAAAAACGTAACTTAGAGAGTTGCAATAGCCTTGACATGGATGTGGACTTGTAACAACTATATGTATATATATATATATATATATATTTATATCATGCGAGAAACAACCACAATTCTAAGAAAATATCCTCCCGAGCTGTGACAGATAAATACCTTAAACCTATGATAGTTTAATTAGCGGATTTTGTTACGTTACATTAAAATGAAGTGGGGCCGAGGTACCAAAAATATAAATATTAGGTTGAGTTTTAAACATCACATATGGGCATATATACAGTATACTTTATGACACGAGAAAAGACAGATTGAAAATATCCCTCCATGCAAGAGAGAAAAAGAAGGCACAGAGAGAGAGAGAGAGAGAGAGAGAGATGTGAATCTCTTTACGGAAAGGGCCGGGTTAGCTTTGCTTTTTTCATGCACAGTGGTCACTGGTGACCTTTGATGAAAATGAAAGCATTTTACATGTCACCAAATTAACTTGAGTGAGCAGAAGCAGAAGGAGGAGGAGGACCTTCCCAGAATGCAGCTCTTTGGTCTTGGGAATCAGGAAAGCTGATTTTCTCGGTTCCTCTCTGATCTCCCTCTAAGAAAGAGAGAGAGATCAGAAATTGGCTGTGTGCATTACACTTTCCATTGTTGTATTCTTAGGCAGGAAACAAGTGGGGCCAAAGCCGAAAGCTAATATATATATATAGATATGCACGTAAAGATTGATCTGATCAACAGCCGTTGGAGAGCGTAATTGCTGGTTTGGACCCACGAGAATGTTGAAACAAGGTCGAGAGAGTCAAAAGGCTGAGGCATCCAGAATCGTCGGAGACTTTCATTCTCCTAAATATTCTTTGAGAACAATACACTCGAGAATGATTATATTATTCCCATTTCGAATTTTCCGATGCATGCAGCTTATATGTACTATTATGTTGCATGTTGATCTTTATTGGGGGTTGATTTAGCATAACAGAATAATCTGTCATGTGATAACATCTCTTTGCATCACATGACCTCCGGGAATCTAGCCTCTCAATCTTGCTACCAAAATCTTCCTTAAATTAAATAATAAAGTAAAAATAGACGAAAAATATATTCTTTTAATTTACTTCTGAAGATATTCCACTCTATCTTTCTCTCACGTTCCTTTCTGCCAAGTCCTCTCTCTCTGATCTCTCTCTCTCTCTCTCTCTCTCTCTCTCTCTCTCTCTCTCTCTGTGTAAAAAAATGATATTAATTTAGCAGACTTGTCATCTTTCCTTTGACTCTCACAGCCATCGATCATTGTTTCAATAATTGTTTCGATATTCAAAAACCTCGCCTCAACGGGGGACCCCGCACAGCTGCACATTGAGCTCATGGACTAGATCTCTTACAAACTCACTGGATCACTCTGCATCCAATTGCACGTTTTTCTTTTAACCGAGACTTTCATTTACGGGAAACCGCTCCCTTGTACCAATGATTTATTTTTATGAAGTTTTGATAATGATAGTTAAAAGAAAATCATCTTGTTTGCTTTTATCCCGCATAACATGCCTTCCATCAAATATGTATTATATTTGTCACAATTTTTAGCATCTTATTTGTTAAAACTTTGTGGCATTAATGGAAGGCATCTTTTTCTCTCATAACCACGTTTTTCTATTATCTTTTCGAGTTATTTTATTCACAAGTCGACGTGAAGAACATACAATTCATGACAACATCAATGTGACACAAGATTCAAAATATAAAATTTTTCTTTTAAATTAAATTATACCACATCAGCAATATGCAGTGTATACTCTGCATGACCGACTTGGGAATATATTTTTCTTTCGTCCCGCATTGAATCCCTTGCTAATCATTTTATTATTCAGAACGCCTTTACATGATATATATATATATATGGAAAATTAAATTGTTTTAATTATCATTGATTCATTCATTGTTATTATTGCTGGTGTTATTTTCATTTTTGGTGTGTTTGAGAGAGAGAGAGAGAGGTTTTGCTCATCAAAATATATTTGTTTAAGCACGTACGAATAATTGGTTAATCCAATATATCAACAATTGCCTTTCCGTAGAACTCTTGCTATTTGGGGATTTTTCCAACTAAAGTCTTTTGTCCGGTAGAAGAACAATTTTCATTTGACAGTAGTGAGTCAATCAAAAAGCATATTTATGTACGTACATTATTATTATTATTGAAGTGGGTTATAGAGTTTGATATACAAAATGTGATCCACTAAAGAGTTGACACTGTACGTTTAAGGTTTTGGCAGTAGGTGCTGTGAGAACAACACGCTGACAAACAAGTGAAAGCAAATACAAGCAAATAAATAAACAACCAATTACACAACACAAAATTAACATGGTTTGGCAACGTGCCAAGGTCCAAAGAACTATACAGGATTTTATTATACCAAGGAATCACAAAATACACTTTGAGATGAAATATATCTGTTCAGAATACTCAGTACTTACTAAATTTTTTATTAAATACATATTTATAGTGTAACACGATGGAAACCCTAATGTTCACTTTTCTGCATTATTTACTTGAGCGGAGTGTCTAGCGCGCCTCGAGCAATATCTCTATCCGATTTTCACTTAAGCTACCTGTCGAGCGAGACTAAAGCAAACTCTCTGCTTGAATTTCACTCAAGCCACCTGTCGCATGAACGTTGAGTGAACTTTCTGTCTGGTTCTTTTTCTGACTACAAAAAATGTCAAAAATAACCTCATTGAAAATCCGCCAAAAACTATAATGCATCTTTGTTGGGTCGGGTCATCAAATTGGACTAACACGCTAACAAAACCAAGCTCCACAAACCCAACAGTAGGAAATAGTTTTGGCACTTAGTGGGAATATAGCATTTGTTGCTAAGTGTGCATGATCGATGTATCTTAATTAGTCTGATAAAGATATTCACAGCTCACCCTCACAACCAAGGTAATTACCAACCATCCATGTGAGGTGGCCAGTTCCAGTACTAGCCTTAGGGTGGGTGGCCGATTGCACCCCAGATCTAAGGTGGGCAACCAATATATATCCATATTTTTGTATATATAAAGAGTGTAAACATCCTCATGATTTATAGCAAGTCCTGATTGACATGACTAAATTCATCTTTTTTTGTTCCCTTTCAGTAGCTTAATTGAAATTATATATTTGAATTCTTTGTTTTTTAAGTTTTTTGAATTAAGAGGCTATTTATCCCCAAAAATACCGAGAGATCAGGTACACATACTCTTCATTTCTTAAAGAAAAATGGTCAAACGGTCAAAAATATTTTCATTTATCCCCAAAAATATTTTTGATTGTTAACGGTCAAAAATATTTACATTTTTTAAGTGGTTAAATATTTATCTCATCTAATCTCATCATTATAATTTTTTTAAACTCTCACTCAAAATACAATAAACAATACAACTTTTTCAAATTTTAAAATAAAAATAGTATTAAAAAATTTTATTCTAATAAAATTTTATTTAATTTTTAACTTTCATTTCATTTCATTTTATTTCATTTGTGTAAACAAACAAGGTAATTTATATAAAAAGTAGTGTTGACCTTTATATATCACTTCCAAAATGTAATATGACTCTCATCGAGAACGTAGAGGCAGATATAGACTAGGGTACCAAAAGCCATATAAAGAATATGAGTGTTATAGCCACAAAGAAGTTACACAAAAGTAATTCTACAAACTAACGTAGATTCATATGATCCGTCAGATCTGCTTTATAATAAAAGTAACTTTACAATTTGACAAACCACACCCCACATCAGTTTGTGAGATTATTTTTCTGTAATTATTTTGTAGTTAAAGTATTTATCTATAAAGAATTCAAAGAGTGCGTAAAATAATCGAGGTCCCAAGGAGACAACGTTTCATGCGTGGTGGATTAATTTCTCAACCAAAAAAGAAAAAGGAAAAATGAAGGAGTTTTGTTTCATGTGGTTTGGTTGGTCACATGCATTTAGCTACAAATTAAAAGAGCAAGGCGATCTTTTACACATGCTTTTGAATCTGTAAGTTGGGTAGACTTTGCACAACGCATTAATGTGAGACCACAAGGGTCAGGTGACCCTACTGTGCTTCAAATCTTTTGTACACTTTCATATATTTTAAGCTTTGCTTGGAAGACGAGCCTTACCTATTTCTTTTCCGTTTGAGTTGTCACCCATGATACACAAGTATATACGTACCGCAATATATAAGTAAAATAAAATAAGAAAATATTATGTCAAATTGTCGCTATCAACTCCGCTGAAATATTTTAGATATAAAAAAATTATATATAAAATTAAATTTATAAATTGATATTATTTAATATTATATATTAAATTGTAAAGTTATTCTTAAATTAAATTTAAAGGTGCTTGCGTTTTTCACTGAAAGCACTAATTACCCCTTCACACAAAGTTAAAGATATACGCATGCAAGACTATAAATTAATTTTTATATATAATATATATGAAGAAATTTATGAGCCTAACTCATCTCAAAAAATGAGTTCTATAAGAAATGATTGCTATGGAAAAAATGGACTAACTATTGTACTAACTGTTATGCTCCGACGATTACGGGAATTTTTCTAACTGCCTTGTGGGTTCGTGGTTTTCTCTCAATTTCAGCTATTTGTCGTGATTTGACGGGCTTTTTTCTTGTCTTATGTGCAAGATTGTTACTTTCAGATGTGTACTTTGCCGATTTGTTGGACTGATGGAGGATGATTTGGCTGATAAATGGAAGACATTTTCTCTATCTGAAGTTGAGCAGGCGGACGTTTGTATTCAAGATTCATCATAGGAGTCCATTGTTTATTATAAAGATTATTGCCTCATTTTCAATTTACTCTCTCGTAAATTTTTCAACAAGGAGGCTTTCAAGTCCGTAATGCGCACTGTCTGGAATCTAGTGAAAGGGGTTAAGTTCTTTGATTTGGGAGATAATGTTTTTCTTGCTTAGTTCTTTGATACGAGTGATAAGCAAAAGGTTCTTCTTAATAGTCCATGGTCGTTTGATAAGAATTTGGTTCTGCTTATGGACTATGTTGGTCATGTACAAGCGTCACGTATTAAGATGAATTTCGCTTTCTTCTGGGTTAGATTATATGATTTGCCTTTAATGGGGATGAATTCTGATATAGTACGTAGTGTTGGGGAGTCGATTAGTAGTGTTGAAGACATTGATTTGTCTGGTCAATCACTAGGTTGGAGAATTTTTTTAAGGGTCCGAATTCAAATTGATGTTAGACTACCATTGCCCCTTGTTAAGAGACTCTGTTGGAGGAATGGTAAGGTGCTCTGGGTTCGTCTGAAATATGAGCGACTACCTAATTTTTGCTACTGCTGTGGGAAGTTAGGTCATTCTGATAGAGATTGTGATTTATGGGTGTCTAAGAGGACTTTATTTCAAAAGGATGGTTTTCCCTATGCAGCATAGTTGCGTACGGAAGGAATAACCAATTTTGATAAACAACATAAATCCTTTTCAAGAGATGTATCTTGGGTAGTGAATAAAGAAAAGACAAAAATGGATCTTAGTATGGGTGATAGTGATCCAATGCAGAAGATTATTAATGAGCAATCAAGAGTAATGGAGCCCAATGTGGGTGGTTTGAAGAAGATCGTGCAGAGAAATACAGGTGCTACTGATGGTATCTGTTGCGGACGGTTGAAGATGACTGACGTGGGCCTTTTTCATGATGGTGGGCCATCTGTTTCGGGTGTGAAGAGTCTAGATGTGGAGGGTTTTATTAAGCAGCCTGAAGGCCCACTCAAGCCCAAAGGTATATGGGATGTGAAGAAGCACAAATTCATTAATTTTGGGCCATCTGTTTCCAGTCTTAAGCTTTTAAATGTCGAAGAGGTGCCTGGGCTAGTTGAAGGCCCGCGGGTTATGAAGGAAAATGAGGAATCTGAGTTCTTCTTTGCTGCTAACACATGTGAAGGAGATGCCGAGGGGACTGACGCTGCGGCTACGAAGGCTAGGGTTTCGGCATCTAATGTGAAGAGAAAGGGGAGGCCACGACGGCGGAGGGCTACTGTTTCTACTCAGCACCCAGGTAAGTCTCTATCGATTTTACCTCTTAAACGTGATGGGGAGTTGGGGTGTGTGCTTGGGGCATCAATTGGTGATTTAAAGAGGATTAAATGCTCTGATGCTAGCTGTATGGATGTGTTTCATGTGGTATCAGTGGAGGCTAGGAGCCCGCCCCGCCGACAACCATGAAGATCCTTAGCTGGAACTCCCGTGGACTTCCAAGCCCACAGGAGTTCGTGATTTTATTTGAAGAGAAGATCTCAATTTGGTCTTCATTTTGGAGACCAAATCTGTTGCTACCTCAATGGAACGGTTGAAATTTACTCTAGGGTATTGTCGGTGGATTGTTCGGGGAGTAGTGGAAGGTTGGTTTTATTTTGGAGAAGGGATGTGGATTTAACTCTGATATCCTACTCTAAATATCATTTTGATGCTTGGGTAGTGGATAGTGTTACGGGCTTGAGGAGTCGCATTACTGCTGTTATGAGCATCTTGAAGTTAGTAAGAGAAAATTAGTTTGGAGTTTGATGAAAAGTCTATCGGTGGGAACTCTTACTCCTTGGTTGTGCTTTGGTGATTTTAATGAGATAATCGCTAATTCTAAAAAAAAAAAAAAGGGAAGGGCACGCTCGAGTAGTCAGATGCGAATTTTTCGCGATGCATTAGATTATTGTGGTTTGAAAGGGATTGACTCTAAGGGTCCATTTTTTACATGGTCTAATTTACGTGAGGGTGGTGCATTGATTAAAGAGCGTCTAAATCGATGTCTTGCTAATTCAGATTGGTTTTCTTTGTTTCTGCATGCTACTGTTAATAATTTTCTAACTTCACACTTTGATCATCATTGTTTGGTTCTGAATACGATGGGTGCTTTGGAGTGTTTAAGAAGGGGGCGTAGACCTTTTAGATTTGAGGCAATGTGGGTTGGAAGTGTGGGGTGTGTAGAGACTATTGCTAGTGCTTGGCAAGAGTCTATTAATGGGGATGCCCTTAGTGGTTTAAATTCTACTCTACTTTCCTGTTGAAGAGGTTGGAGAGTGTGGAATGCTATCCAGTTTGGGGAAATTAAAACTCAGTAGAAGAATAAAGGTCAGAGTTAACTAGAGTAGTGGGTAATTCTTCTATTGGTTATTCTATGGCCTTAATCAAGTCACTTCGTCATGACATCAACTTGTTATTGGAATGGGAAGAGTTAATGTGGAAGCAACGATCTCATGTTTTATGGTTGGATTCTAGTGATCAGAATTCAAAATTCTTTCATAAAAAAGCATCACAAAGAAAGGCAAGGAATCATATTAGTAAGATACGCGATAATGAAGGAATTTAGCATGAAGGGCAAGCTATGGAAACTGTTGTTAATAATTATTTTGAGGAGCTGTTTGTGAGTTCTAACCTCTGTAATATGACAGCTATTCTTGATGTTATACTTTTACGAGTCACAAATGAGATGAATGTAAAGTTAATGAAGTCGTATGTTGAGGATGAGGTCAAATTTGCATTATTTCAAATGCAACCATTGAAAGCCCCGGGTCCTGATAGTATGTCTCCTTTATTTTTTCAGAAATATTGGTCTACTGTTGGAGATTTGGTGACTAAATTTGTTTTGTGTTGTTTATCTAATGTGTATGTTCCGGGTAATCTGAATGAGACTTTTGTTGTGCTTATCCCTAAGAAAAAGATTTCTGAATCTATGAAGGATTTTAGGCCTATTAGCTTATGCAATGTGGTCTATAAGATCATTACTAAAGTTATTATTAATATGCTAAAATTTATTTTACCTAAGCTGGTCTCGGATTGTCAAAGTGCTTTTGTGCTAGGACGATTAATTACAGACGTAGTGTATGAATCTGTCCATGCTATAAAAAATAGAAAAAAAAGGTCGTAAGGGTGTGATGTCTATTAAGTTAAACATGAGTAAAGCATATGATAGAGTAGAGTGGGGCTTCTTAGAACAAGTTATGCTGAAACTTAGTTTTCATCAGCGATGGGTGAGGTTAGTGAGGTCATGCATTGGTTCAGTTTCATATCGGGTATTGTTGAATGGTGTGCCTACCAAGTTTTTTGTTCCTTCCCGTGGCTTGCATCAGGGTGACCCTTTGTCACCTTATTTGTTTGTTTTATGCATTGAAACTTTATCATCTTTATTGACTATGCTGTTAATTTTCAGATGATTAATGGTGTTAAGGTATGCTCTCAGGTACTTGCTGTTAGTCATTTATTTTTCACGGATGATAATATATTATTTTGTCAAGCCACTTATGTTGAAAATGAAGCATTGAGACAACTTTTGGCCCTTTATGAATCTGTATCGAGACAACAATTGAATTTAGATAAAACTGAGTTGCTTTTCAACTCTAATGTGAGTGAAGATGTTGTTTCAGCTATCATGGGAATTTGGAATGTTTCTTCTTTACAGCACCATTCTCGGTATTTGGGGCTTCCCTCATTTGTTGGGAAGTCTAAAAGTTCTACCTTTCAAGACCTAAAAGAGAAGGTGTGAGATAAGTTTCAAGGGTGGAAAGAACAATTATTATTTCAAGCTGGAAGGGAAATATTGATTAAAGCAGTGGTTCAAGCATTACCAACATATACAATAAACTATTTTTGTTGCCTAAGCAGGTATGTGGTGAATTGGAGACTATGTTTGCTCATTTTTGGTGGGGACAAAGAAATTCAGAACGTAAGATGCACTGGTTGAATTGGAAGCAGATGTGTAATTCGAAATTTAGAGGAGGGATGAGTTTTAAGAATCTGGAATTGTTTAATTTGGCTTTACTTGCTAAACAAGGGTGGAGGTTGTTAATGTAACCTCAATCTTTGTTATCTCGGGTCTTTAAAGCCAAGTATTTTCCTAATGGAGATTTTTTGCATGCTAGTTTACCAAGAAAACCATCTTATGTTTGGAGGAGTATTTTTGCTTCTAAACAAATTCTTTGTTCTGGTTGTAAGTGGATTGTTGGTAAGGGTAACAAAGTCCGGATCATGCTAGATAAATGGCTGCCTATGAATGTTCAATTGCTACCTCAGTCTTCTCAGCATATTATTCAATCTGATACCACTGTTGATTATTTATTAATGCAAAATTTACCTTTGTGGAACAGGGAGTTGGTGTTTTGAATTTTTCCTATTAATATGCCTGCCTCTATTTGTTGTCAACCTTTGCTGTCCAGACAGGAAGATGACAGAGTCATGTAGCTGGGTAATTAGAATGGGGTATACTCGGTAAAGTCAGGGTATTATTCAGTTTTTAATTTGTTTTCTCTAAATGGTGGTCTTGAGAGCTCTCATTCAGAAGTTACTAAGTGGTTTTGGAGGAAATTCTAGAATTTAAAGTTGCCTAATAAAGTGAAGAACTTTGGATTAAGGGCATGCAAAGATAGTTTACCAACAAGACATAACTTGTTGAGAAGAGGGATCCTACAATCAGCCCTTTGTGTTCACTGTATGCAGTGGGATGAAGATGCTTTTCATGCTATTTGTGGCTATCCGTTAGTACTATGAAATTTGGGCAGTCCGTTGTCCACTGATTTTGCATCACTTACACCAGGTGAGAAGTTTTTCAGAGTTGGTCTGGATATTGATGAAAACTGATCCTAATTTAGTTCCTATATTTATTACTATTTCATGGGGAGTTTGGAAGTATAGGAAATTAAAAACTTTCAGAATTCTGAGTGTTGCATTCTTGAATTAATTGATAGTTGTCTTTGGTATGTTGAGAGTTATCTTCATGTAAAGAAGTGTCATGTTGTGTTGTATAAGGAAAAAGTTCTTTCCTGGATAGCTCATACTCAAGGAAAAGTGAAGTTTAATTTTGATGGAGCTCTGTTTCATTCTTAATGGGGATGTTTTGATGGCTGTAAGCCGTAAGGAGTATGGAGTTTTTGAAGTTGATGATATTGAAGCTTTAGCAGCTTTGAGGGGTTTGCAGTTTATACATCATATGGGTTTGTTGAATCTGATTTTGTAAGGTAACTCGCTTATTATTGTTGAAGCTATTTGTTCCAATGAAGTTAATTTATCGAAGCAAGGGTTTGTGGTCAATGAGATTAAAAACCTTCTTCATCATTTTAATTCATTTGAAGTTCTCCATGTTGGTCGTCAAGGGAATGAAGCTGCACATCTATTGGCAAGACATGCTTATTTTATTGATGATACTTTGCAATGGTGGCATTCATGTCCAAAGTTTATTAAAGCTAGAATTTCTTTAGATGCTGCCATGTAACTTTGCAGGGATATTATCTATATTGTCTATTATTGATGAATGAAGTTATGCTGTTATTATAAAAAAAAAAATTTGTTCATTTTTTATAAACATGTCCAAGATCTTATCTACATGTAATGTAATATTATTTCTCAACACTCTCCTTTATGTGCAGGTCAGTATTTTTTCTGATTATTGTCACGGGGTAAGTAATGTGGATCTCATTTATCCTGTGACAAATTCTAATATTATGAAGAAATTTATGAGCTTAACCCATCTCATAAAATTGATTTTATAAGAGAAGATTGATAATTCCTTATAATCATGTCTAAAATTTTATATATAGATAATGTGAGATTATTTTTTAATAAAATAAATGTGTGTGTATATATATATTTAAGAATTTCAAGGCTAATTTTTTATAAATTTACGGAGCTGTTTTAGTTAGAATAATGCTGCGGTTTCATCAGGTCGACATAAGTAGTCCCTCCATTGATGGCCAGATTTATTGCATGTCTAGGTAGCCATAAACCGGAAAGTACAGATTGTTCCGATTTTGTAAATTATATATTCATTTGAAAAATGGTTTGCATATTTGTCTCTCCAAGCTGCGTCAAATCAGTGGACCCCAACTAAATAAATGGAGATGGAAAATCCAGCTCAATGAGATAATTCATTCATTCATTAGCTTTACTTTTTTTGTATCACGCTGCTGCTGTTCTTTTAATTGTCGGAAGGAAAATAAAATATAATTGAATCACTCCATCTTCTTTTTCACACATTTTTTTAAAAAAATAAAAATGATATTTATAATTTTTAAATTAATAAATTATATATATATTTTTAAATTAAGTAAATATGAGTCTATATATACAAATAATAAATTAAATTTTTAATAATAAATTCTATCTTTCTTAAGAAATACGATATATTTAACTGTATTTAATATTATTTTTTGAGATATTAGAACAGCCAATCAAATGGTTATGATCATCGATCCTCTGTCGAATGTGTATGGGACAAGTATTATAGAGCTGCACAAATATTAAATAATAATAATAATAATGATAATAATGATGATGAGGCTGCGGAGGAAGTTGTATGGTAAAATTCATTCCATATACTCCACCATGCATACATTCTTGTGAAACTGTAGGCCAATAAATGAGACACAGATGGCATTACTTCTGCACAGGTAATGATAATCATATGATGAATGAGAAATTCATAAGCCGTAGTCAACCGTTCATCCACCTTCGGCCTGGTAGCCCAAGTCCAACTTTGCTTTACCCTTCCGCTCGGACTAAATAAATATAAACCCTATATATATATATATATATATATATATATATAATTAGTCCGGTTAAGATGCGTTACATTTTTCACCATATAAATTTTATAAATTATTAATATATGATTAATTAAAATTAACTTAATTAATATGACGTGTATAGAAAATAAAAATTTCTAAAATTAGAAAAATCGCATAAAAAACTGACAAAAAATCATTTTGGCAATTTAAATACAAAATTGAAAAGCTTAAAATTGTAAGATTAAAAACAATGGAAACATGGTGCCCTGTCTCTATTTTCATTTATTCTTTTAATAATAAATTTTTCGTTACATTTTTAAAAAAGTTTTAATTTCTAAATATAAGTTATAGGTTTTTTAATGATCTATTAAGTTTCTGATTTTTTAGCCACATACGTGGCCCACCTAATTAATATTTCCATTAAAAAAATCTAACAAAAATCTGTCTAGCTAATTAAGGGTCTTTAATTTCAAAAAAAAAATTATAAACCTAAGGTTTTAATTGATAAAATAATAAAACAAGAGGAGAAAAAAGGCAAATCATGTGCAAAACTAGACGATTTATTTACTAAATCCGATTTTTGTAAAGTTTTAGTATTTAAATTGTATACGTGTTGTATTAATTGATATAAATAAATGTCTAGATTATTTGAGTTTCGTACTTTTTAAAAAATATAACATAATTTATCAATTAAAGTGTTTATATAACATAATTTGATCTAAAAAATAAATTTTAAAAGTTAAATATTATAAATAAAATCTTCTCATTTAAGTGATGTGGATAATGATGTGATCTACACGCTGACTCGAGAATAAAATAACTAAAAAATAAAAGTTTATAGCATATCGAACGGTAGCCATGGCCCATGACATATATCTTAATTACATGAAGAGTTTGAGATCTGTTATTATATTTTTATTTTTTTTAATCTTTGGAGTAATTTATACAGAACATGATGATAATGTGTTAGAAAACAGCATTTAGTTTACCCCATGTGTATATATATTCATTCAATGCACCATCCAAACAACCACATATGAATTAGTGTCTCCTAGGTAAAATTTAATGGGGGTAGCATGGCAAATAATATAAAGTTTCCATTAGTTAGGACAAAACT
Organism: Cyclocarya paliurus; assembly: GCA_029856935.1. NCBI lineage: Eukaryota > Viridiplantae > Streptophyta > Magnoliopsida > Fagales > Juglandaceae > Cyclocarya > Cyclocarya paliurus. The sequence goes on along the minus strand of CM056946.1, from coordinate 37,532,276 downwards.
GCACACAAAAGTTGAGTCCCCCGGAGCTAGTTTGTTATCTCCATAATTATTCTGCAGAGACTGCATTTAAAGAAAGGGGTGAGTCCCAATAGAAGAGCTAAGGATCCCATGTATATAAATTAGAAAGATTAACTTCGATTTTTAGCCTAGGGTTTTGAAAACCCTGACACAGATCAGATGGTGAAGTCAACAAGATCAAGATTTTGGACGGTCATGATGATGTACTGCAGGAAGATAAAATAAAATCAAAATCCTCGATGCCAAACATGATGACATTATTGAATGTTAATGAAAGATTGCTAAGGGAATATTTGGGAGAATGAAATTAAGGGGAATTAGTAGAACTTAGAAGGCAATAATATTGTTGGATTAGGGTTCATGCATGAAAGCAAACAAAAACCCCTTTGTCTTTGCGATCAGTCTGTCTTCGCAAAAGGTCAATGGAGGTAAGTCTTAAATCTTTCATACGTGCGAGTAAAATCATTATACATTCTTTATATATAAGTTTATTCACTATTTCTTGTACGAGATATTGTAATTAAACGAAAAAATATATATATGTACTTTGCAGCTTTTACCGTCTTGGCTTGCCTGCCCATTTATGTATGGAAACGAGACACCATCAATTAATATATATTTACAGAAAAACTAACATTGTCATATGAGAGAGAGAGAGAGAGAGAGAGAGAGAGAGCGAGGAGGGTGGGGGAAAAGGAATCAAACATGAGGGTTTCTTTCTTTCTCTAGCATTTTTTATCCCGTCGTCTCCGGGGAAGGGAAATCCAAAGTGATCATATTTTTTGGGGGACATTTTGTGGGTTTTGACCACGGAGAGACAGAGAAAAGGAGGGAGAAGGGGGGACCTTGAGCCCTTCTTCTCCTTCAAGTGTCATTTTCCTAAATATACTCTCGAGGAACTCCGGACTTAATTCCCCTCGGCCTTTTCTATTCCCTGCCTTTCTGGATTTGTTTTTGTTTTAATATCTTCCTCCTTTTGCTTAACAACACATCTCTCTCTCTCTTCCATATCCCTTTATCTCTCCCTCTCTGTAGCATGTCTGTTTGTTTTAGAAGATAGCAAGATTTTTTTACTTTGCATCAAGTCCCTTCGAGTTCTCTCCCTCTTCTATCTTAAAAGTATACAAACCTGTTCTTTGATAGCTTTTCCATACTTTTTTCGAAGAAAAGAAATATACATCATTCATCAGTCATCAAGAACAGCAAGAAGAGCAGAAAGAAGTAAAGACCCAGTTGTCAATAGCTGAACTTACTTTAGTATAAAGTCGTATTGAGCAAAGAAAAGCTTCTATTTGGGAAAGAAGGTTAATGAAAATGCCCTTGGAAGGGATTTTCATTGAACCATCTTCAACCCCTCTTCCAGATCTTTCCCTGCACATTAGTCCTCCCAACACTTCGTCTTCTTTAACTTCTACCGATGAACCAGACATCAGATTCGATCTTTTGAGCCATCGAGAAGCCCACAATTCCAAAAGCAATAGCTCTACGAGGACTGAGTCCCAAGCTCAAACTGAGCTCTCCCTCGGGAGGAATTCCAGATGTGGAGCTGAAGAATCACGGCCTCATGATCCTTATCAACAGCAAAATCATCTTCTGCAGCTCTCTAAGAATCACTTGAATCACAAAAATCGTGGAGTCTCCCTACTAGATGTATCACCAGACAGTTTAAGGCCGATCAAAGGGATTCCGGTCTATCACAGCCGTTCATTTCCGTTCTTGCCCATGGAACCTGCAAGAGACAAGGATCCCAAGATGTCTTTCTACCCAATTTCGTCTTATCCCTCTCTGTCTTCTTGCTGCACTCCATCTGTGTCTCACTCACCTTCACCTTACTATAGAGGGGGCTTGGATCCCATGTCGATCTTCCACTCCGGTTCTAATGCGTCTTCAGCGGCATATAGATTAGGGGCTACAACATCGTTTAATGGGCTCTCAACGGATGCTTTGAAAGCGCGCCAATTGCACCATCATCAGCAGCAGAATCAGTATGGCGTGGGAGCTTCAGAGGCTTCACATCATGGGATGATAAGGTCAAGATTTTTACCTAAGCTCCCAACAAAGCGAAGCATGAGAGCTCCAAGGATGCGCTGGACCAGCACACTCCATGCTCGTTTCGTCCACGCTGTTGAGCTTCTTGGTGGTCATGAAAGTAAATATTTCTTTTGCTGGCCAAGCTCTTGCCTTTTCTTGATTTTCTTTTCCGTTTGATCTGTTGGTATGATTTGTATTGAGTTCTAGGTTTTTGCATGTGTTTTCTTTTCGTCTAATCTTATTGGTGTTGGTTTCAGGAGCTACACCAAAGTCAGTTCTTGAGCTCATGGATGTCAAGGATCTCACATTAGCGCATGTGAAGAGCCATTTGCAGGTAAATATCATATAGTAAGAACTTTCTCTGTGTCTGTCTCTCTCTTTCTAGCGCATTCATCTGGGGCGGTGTACATTGATCTGTCTCACCGGCGCAGTAGCCGATGAAAGTAGTGAATGGCTGAATAAATGAGTGAATTAAGGAGCGGTGAGCTTCTGCGACAGGGCAGACAGCTTCTGCTTTTACAAAGAGAGAGAACAAAGTAGAATGATGACAGGAAAAGTAGTCATGATTTCTCAATTATAAGCACCATTGGTCCATTACAACCTTAACAAATATCAGCTTTGTAATTAACACTGAAGCGAGAGAGAGAGAGAGAGAGATTTTCTTTTTGGTTTTACATTATTCTTTTTTGGGCTAGCTGTATTTTCCTTGATCATCCAAGTGTTCAAATTTTGTAAATGCTTCCCAATGGCTTTACAGATGTATCGAACTGTTAAGACCACTGACAAGCCTGCCGCTTCCTCAGGTAATTCGTATGACTTAGCCTTCAGCTTCTGTCTCTCTCTCTCTCTTTCTCTCTCTCGTTTATTCCGGCCATATCTTTTCTTACTCCCTGTGTTGTTCTTTCCCCATTATTTTATTTTTATTACTGGCACTCAGTTAGTTCATACTCCCTTTGATCTTCATTCCCTGATGTAAGCATGCATTTATACATCCACAAATTTAGTTACAGACTTAAACATATTTTTCTACATATATGCATACAAGACCTAAACATTCACATGGAAGTTTTGGGTTCTCCTTGAAGGTCAATCGGATGGATCTGGGGAGGACGAAATCTCCCCGATGGGGAGCGCCAGTGACCGTGGCCCACTTACTGATCAAAGAGGACCGTCCGATCGGCCCCTGCAACAAGAAACGGACTATCCTTCTACCACTCTGTGGAGTAACTCTTCGAGGTAGCTTCAGTTATCTCTCTCTCAAACACGAGAATATATGCAATATATATATATATATATATAGAACTTCTTCTTTTCTAAAGTGAACTTCTGGTATTAGAGTCTCATGCTGTACCAAAATGCATACACTTCTAAAAGCTGAGGGCGATGGACTAACGCGAACTGCGTTCCTTTTACTTTTGCATGGCATCTTATCTTAGAAACGCAAACCCACGTCCATCATTTTTTAAGAATAAAAGGGTTCTTGAGGCAGCTTTTGCTTTATTGCTCTTTGGTCTCTCTCTCTCTCTCTCTCTCATTAATCTTTTGTCTCATAAGATAGATATCTATTTTTGCTGAGATGAGAATTGTAAGCTTTGTTGGATATCAAATTAGAAAAGTCACAGACATAATCAAACGTTAATGAGAACAGACACACTTTTGCTTTTGCTTTAGAACTGCATCTTGATACTCTTATACTAAATGTCTGGTTCTTATTCTCTCCACAAGGATATTGCACATAAGACCAAAAAGACCACTCACTTGATCTAAATGCATGCTTTCCTCTTTTCAAAGTTTCAATCAACTATATTTTTATCTTCATGCTCGAGGTACCTGCTTCCATTTTGTTGAATATAATTAATCGAAAAGCGCATGACCTGGTTCGAATGCAACATGTCGGCTAGGAAATAGAATGGTTTAAAGGGTGCTAATTTGATGAATTTAAGCCTCGTATTTAGAAGGGTAAGTATAATTTTCTTTTCTGATGCATCTATAGAGTTCAATAAAAGAAAAATGGACAATAAGTTCAAATAATTGGATGCTTCTTTGCACTTAACTTCATAGTTTCGCTGATTCGCTTGGGGAATGATGAGGTTAAACTATTATATAGCGTTCAAAATATTAACTTCTTTCCTTCATTTTCCTTCTCTCGATAACTAAGCTATATACATATATATATATATAATATATATATATATATATATGTATATATATAGGGGGAAATGCTCTCTAATCATAAATGAATTATATAAAAATAATTTTATAAACTGATGTGATTTGATATGATTTATCAGATTTTAAAATTATTTTTATTATAAAATAAATAAGATAAAATCACGTAAGTTTATATAATTTACTTTTATGGAATTCGTTTATAAATATAACAGTAATTATATATATATAAGCATTTAAAAATGATTTCTTTTACAAAATTTGTGTAGTTTACCACGAGTGCCAGCATCAAACAAGTTAAGTATCTCATTTTAAGAGTCTGATAAAAGCAGCTGATTAGACATCTCATTAAAGTACGTATGTAGGTATATGAGTGGGGAACAGGTTAATTATCATAAATATTGTATTGGAGTTAAAAGTACTACTTGCATTTATAACGATTCTAAAAAATCTTCAGGTGTAAACTTGACTAGTCTTCTTAAAGCATAATCCCATATATATGATTTGAACTTTCCTTTAGGCTTTTCTTCATTGTCACATTTGTAGGCTTGCTAGTGAGGTTTCGTTTTTTGGATGCGGGAAGAGGTGTTTGTGTGTGCTGTGTGAGGCTTCATCATCATGTTTTTAGGCATGACCACCTGGGAGCCTAACAACATCAGAAAAATGAGACTTCTTGTATACTGCTATAATCCTTACACCAATTAATTAACTTTTATCCTAAATTTAGTTTAGGACTATAACTTATAATTTACTAACTCCTGGATGTAAGCTTGCTATGAGAGTCTGACTCTATTTACTAACTTCTGAAATATTCTTGTTGGGGAGATATCTAATCTGAGTTCTAGAAGGTATCAAATCTTCATGACTTCCTTTAGGTTAATTATATCAATAGTACTGTAGTGTAAATATTAAATTTTTTTTACGTTGGCATTTAAGGTAATGATTTTGAAAAGGCACGTCTAACAGTCATGCATGTTCTTTAAGTCTCTATACCATGTAAAATGTTAGATGGTCCTTTTCACCACTAGAGTCTCCCGTTAACGCTGGTAATCACATCCAACGTACGGTTGAACGGGAGAGATTCATGTGATGATGTTACATGGACATGATACGTGTAAGTTCACATGAGTACTAGCTATATAAGTAAAGGCATGAAATGCTTCAAAGTTAATGTTAATTCAAGTGTAATGTGGAGTACTACTAATTCAAGGTCTATTAATATTATATGATCAGGAAAAAGCTGCGAGCAATCCATCTATTAATTAATAATGTTTCGGGCTGACTCGATCAATTTTTAATTTTGTTAGTAGGGAGGCATGGGTACAAGCTAACAACAATGACATGGATCAGGGGCTCAAGCCTGCGGCCGCATCCTTTGAGTCACAACAAAGATCAAGAGCCCACCATTGGCAGGTAATAATTTAATTCATGGAATTCTATATATATCACTACAACCCATGAACTGATCCAGATGAGGTGATTCATTCAATTGCATGCATATATATATATTGGATCTTGTATACTTGCTGGTTAATTACCAGGTTTCCAAAACATTACAGGAATGCGGTTCAACTCAAACGAAGAGCTACTTAGGGTCTAATTTGGACTCCATGAATCCAAGCTTGGAGTTCACATTAGGCATCCCAGAATGGCATGGGAAAGAACACGACTAATTCCCTACTGGTCCCTAGCTAATCTCTAGATCATCTTCGTCTTTTTTTTGTCTGTCACGTGCATGATTCCTTGATCACCAGTTCATTTTCTTCATTATTCAAAATCATAGCTAGATATACAAAAGGGTGTTTCCGACGAAGAGGAAACGGCAGTCCCAAAAAATGCAGGCTGAATCTCACGACTGAACGTGCATGCAACCTATTTTGGGCTTGTTATGTGCGACTAAAGCTTTATGTGATTGTAAACATGAAAAATAAGAGAAAAGGAGATCAGGTGAAGATCTAGGAAAAGAGAATCACATAAGAATGTGGGTAGTTCTTAAAACTTGCAAAGACTATTCCTGCATGTCTAGATGGCTTTATATCTAAGTACAGACGAGTTACTATGACATGTATATATAGCATCATTCTAAGCACGACCTTGCTAATCATCATTTCACGTTTCAATATTAAAAGCGGATCATGACCAACTTCATGGTTCAAATTTTCTTCAAGATCAACTGGACAAATTAAACTGCCTACTATGCCTTACAGTACTAATGCTGATTAGTTTGTGTTTGTCAGCTTACTTCATATATCATGTAGTTCGATACTTGTAAAAGCCAATACTGATAGTACTGAAACTGGAAATCGTTCCGATCGATTCATGACAGAAAACGCTTTTTCTCTAAACATCGATCAGGTATATATATATATCCAAATTTTTTTTATACTGAAAAAAGCTGCACTTTAGCTAGCTAAGCGGTACTGTAATGCTCGCGGCTTTGTTGTTGTTGCTATATGTTTATTCTTTATGCAACGGAGAGTTCATCGAATGTTCATAAAAATTATACAAATTAACACGTGACTTGCGATGCTAACGCGTCCTTTTTCCAAGCTGATTTCTTGCTTCCTCCGAAGTTATTGACCTATTAAAAACTGAGTTAAATGTGAGGAAACAACCACGACAATCCTCTCTCTTTCTCTTATATATAAGTGCTGCAGCCACGTCATTTCTCTTATTTAGGGTCCCTGCAATGATATTTCCATGAATTAAAGATGCTTGATGCATGCATAAAGATTGAAGCTCCTTTACCAATATTGCCCTACCATTTTAAAGCCTTAAAAGGACCATTAATTTCTTTTACAGTTTGTTGGAAGGTGGTAGAGGATCGAACGAGAGAGAGAGAGTCCACACTTCCACCTTTGTGCATTTGTTTTTCTGGGGAACAAGATGATCTAAAAGACCTAAATTTAGGGAAATTCCAAGTAGAGAAAACTAACTTTAGTAGGGCTTTTCTATCTCCAATCCGTAAGCACGTATCTCTCTTTTAAGTGTCATTAATCAATGTAAATATATAACACATTATAATTTCCATGGCCAAAGGCCCAAAACTCATGGTTTTTTTTTTTTAGTTAATTGTTGGTGTATTATTAATTATAAGGATGTGAATATTGAGAGGAAGTGAATTAATTAATAGATCAATTTGGAAAGAAAAAAGTCTAAACCAAACCGGTATAGAAGACTTCTTTTGCCATTGAAAAGCCCTCGTTTGATAGAGATACTTTGGCAAGAATGTTCCCTCGAGAGGTTAAGACTAAAAAATAATAATAATATTGAGCCCCTAAAAATGATCAATTTAAAAGAAATCCCTCTTTTCTTATCACCAGTTATATGATAGTTGGTCATTGTAGCTTAAAAAAAATGGAAACTTTTACGGAATGCTAATGAATAATTTTATTTTAAGGCTTCTACCACACAACATCTATATGATATAATTTGATTTATAAAAAAAATTAAAAGAAAAATTCTACTCATCATCCTTACGCCGCACACCTACTTTTATTTATTTATTTTCCTTAACAAATGTGTAGTGTAAAGATGATAAATAGAAGAACTCATTTTAAAATTTAAATTTTATAAATTATATTATATCATGTAAATAGTATGTGACGCAGAGGTCTTATAATAACATTTATGGCATGTTAATTCCCAAGTCCGCCCCTCTTACTCATGGGCCCCAACGGGATTAGCTGACTTCAATTCTACTAATAGCTAAGGGAGTAATGCCGTTGGTGACCCATTAAAAGAGACCGCTTCTGAAAATCTGAAAAGCCACCAGGCCGACCCAGAACTAATTTGGGTCAAGACACGGCCCACTTCACATCTATTTGTGACCTATTAGTCTGTACTTGGGGTCCGATAGTAGATCATTTTTTTTAAAAAAAGAAAAAGAATATTCTATTCCTAAGCCTTGATCATTGAACCCGCTTATAAACCTAATCCAGTATTTTGGACCTTGTACTTAAATCAGAAATCAAACAGAGAAACCAAGTACCAAGACAATACTAGAATTCTCTGGTTGGATAAAACATCGGCCATGATATTAAATGACCGGATAAGCCAACGGCCTAACAGATTACTTGAGCAACACATTCAAATCCTAAAGAGTAAGCAGAGCATTTCTCAGGAACATAGCGAGAGTGCTAAGTTCAGAGAGAGAGAGAGAGAGAGAGAGAGAGAGGACTGGTTTGGTTACACAAAACTCAGCTCCAAGTATTGAAAAGAGATCAATCCTTTCAAAACGCAGACAGGCAACAGTTATTAGCCACAACATTATAATAACAGCCATGTCTCAAACAGATTGTGTAAGCATAACCATCTAACAAGGCATCATGAGTAAAGTTTTTATACACTCGTGGACTTCTATTTGCAGTAACTTCTCAATCTGAAACCTTGTGTACTTGTTGATGGCGGCGAGCATGCTTGGCAGAAGAGTAAGCTGAGAGTGCTGAACCAGTCATGGTCAGCGAGTGCTTAGCAAGGCCCAGGCTTTTCTTTGTTGCCAGCCACAGAGCAAGGAAGAATCCGATCCAACCTAGTTCAGATAAAAATTTTGGATTCCAGGGAGGGGTTAATAGAAACGGTGCAAAGCATCAAAACAAAAGTAATGAAAAGTAATATAAAAGTTATGATCCAGTCAATGTACTTGGGCGATTTCTTGCTTGCAAAAACTCACTCAGAATGCAACCACAAAAGCATTGTGTTTCAGCATTATTTTGATGGCTCAAATTGAAAGAACCCATTAGGGCTCCAACACCAGTTTATGGGTGATGTCCAATGACTTTTTTGTTATTAGCTGCGTACCATCTTTGTAACCTAATTAATTGTTTACAGATATGGCTCTGATTACGAAGTTCAATCAATTAATATTTTTGTCTAAGAAATTTCAAGTCAAACCACCAATACAAGGCTAACAAATCGCTTCGGGTTGAACACTAAAGTGCAAAAATGGGAAATTATAACTGAGGTTTATAGAACTGATAAACCATCAACCAGGTAGGATTCGATAATAAGAAGTTAATTTGGGCACAAAATAGTAAGAAAAGTTAGCTCTACCTGTGGCTATCAGAGAAGCAACAATTGCTGAAATTGTAGCACTGGAAATAACAAAGACAGCAATCGATAGTGCTCCAATGTATATGAATGTTACACAGGTGAAGAAAAAGGCCAAGAAGCCACCTGCTGCTGCCAAAGACACCAGAAGAGATATGACAATAGCATTGATGGTTGCAGCCAGAAAGAAAAGCATAAAGACAAGCAACCCTGTCAAAGTAAGAAGTGTGATCGTCCCAACCTGAAGCAAATTCAGGAAGTAAACTATGAGAAATTCAGAGGAGATCTAAAAACATAGCATATATACAAAAATTCCATATACTTTAGACCAAAGAGCAGCAAATTAACACATTTGATCAGAGAGGAAACTCAACTGATCCAGATCCTCCCAAAATATAGTTTAATGTAAAAAAATTGCTTAGTGCCTAATACCAATGATGAGAAATGATCTCTATTAAAGGTTCTCAGGATCATTAAACAATAGACATTTTTTTATTCAGCAGTTCACATAATTTGTCAGTGACAGAGAAATATTCTTCCTCGGTATCTCGGACTCATGAGGATAAGAATGACCATTACTGCACTGGCAAGCAACAGCAAGTGGTGTGGGTGACATGGTGCCATCAAATTATTCCATAAGGTGCAAAAGTATTGTTAAAGACTACCAAATGTTTTCCAAGATGACACAATAAGGAACAGAGCAGGGCATTAGAGGAATATTGTGAAGGCAATTAGGAAGCGAACTCTACCAGATGGTAAAAGGTAATAGTGGTTTTGGACAGTATCATGACTATCATGGCATGAGCTATAACATTGATTTATAAATCTTATTTTTGGCTAGTTGTGTAACAGGGCCTTCATTTGGGGTCCTCAGTACCTCTAAGATAAGTTTTTATCAAACATACCACGATTTATTATCACCTGCATCATAAACTACTCTTGGAGCCGCTCAAATAGAAACTTTTTTTTTATTAAGTAACAACTTGCTCCTAAACCGCACCGTTAGAAACATATTAGAATTTTACTTCGAGGACTCCATTATTCCCTATTATCTTGCTAACTGAAAGACAACTCTTACCAAAACCGTAAAAATTACTAGTTTTTTTGTGAAAACTTGTCTTTAAAAAATGGGATCGCTTTTAAACTCGAAAACCTTCGCTTTCCGATCTTTTGAACCCAAAAACCATCTAATGAATAGGTTTGAAGAGTAAGATGCGAGTTTTTAATTTTAAACGAAAGTTTAAAATATTATTTTTTTATATTATTATTGTTTTAAAATTTAAAAAAAAATTAAATTATTTATTATATTTTATATAAAAATTATAACGATAGGATGAAAGTTTTGACTCATCCAACTTGCCAAACCTATCTAATCTTCCGCCTGGCAATAAAATAAAATAAAAACCTCTCCCACTAATTAGAACATAAATCACACCCTTTAAAAAGTCTTGACCCAATACGTAATCAGAATCAGATTAAAGGGGCGAGAAGCGACGAATAAAAAAAGGAATTGGGAAGAGACGAATAAAGGTAATTACAATTTTTTTAAATTCAAATATAAAATATAATAAATAATTTTATTTTTAAAATAATAATAATATTAAAAAACAATTTTTTAATAATATTTTATTGCTTATCTGGCTCACTCTCCAAACCGCGTAGGTGGAGCAGACAGGGATTTTAAAGGGAAAAATAAAAAAGGCCAAGAAGAAGAAATCGTTCGAAAAGCCTAGAATTTTATGATTAATTAGCGAAACAAATAATTCGATCGAACCCTCCTCCAATATTGGGTACGGTTGCTAAACTTCAATACTGAAAATGAAACGCTTTTGCGGCAATAATTGGATCACGAAAGCCAGCGTTAAACCAACGCTTGACAACCGATAAAAAAAAATCCAAAATCGAATCACAAGTAAGACTGTAAGAGAGAGGAGACGCTCACAGAAATGACAAGGAGGGCACGGAGAGGACTGCCCCTACGAGTCCAGAGAAGGACGTTCCGCCCAGTGTTTCCAGAAGCTTCGCGGAGGAGAGGGGCGTTATCGGCCACAGAGGCCTTGATCCTGTGCAGCAGCGAAGCTCGTTCACCTTGTGCGTCAGGGAAGAAGATCGCGGACAGCAGACGGTGGAAAACGCTGTACAAGGTCTCCCCCTGCTGCAGCTCTCGGCGGTGACGGTGGGTCCCTTCGCCATCGGGCATCTCCACGAAGACCCCGCCGACGCCTTCGGGCGTCTCCGTCCCGTTCTGTTCCTCCATTTGCGAGCGCTTACAGTGAGACCGACTGAGTGACTGGAAGTGACGAAGCCGATGAAGCTGAAGCCTTTTTCCCCGTGGTCGTCCGCTACTTGGAATCTCAATTCTCATCAACCAATTTTAGTGGCACTTCAATTAAAATGGGGTCTACGCACTTCAATTAAAATGGGGTCCACCTTTACATATGCTGATTTGACTGGCAGCAATTTTTAAGCCAACTGGTACACGTGGAAGGTTGCGTGGACTGATTTGGCCGTTTGAGTCGGGGGAGTGGGTCAAGTTACAAGTAGTTCACTATTATTCTCCCCTTCTAATGTATTATCCGATTCGCTTGGGATCTCACCAACCAACTTTCTTAAGAAATTAATTAAAGTGGGTCTATTTTTACGGAAGTCTGAGTTTGTTCCTTGTTTATATATTTTAATTTTTATTAATAATTAAAAAAGTGATTATTAATAAATATATATTATTTTAAAAAATATTTCTTTTTAAATAATAGATAGATCTTTTATTCATGCAAATCACTCAGTGTCATTGCATAGTTTATTACTCAACACTAAATTCAAAACCTGTCTAGGTACTTTCTCTATCCATACTTTATCTTCTAGAATAGAAAATACTCACTTTGTCAGCTTATGTGTCACATTATTTGCTTCCCTATAAGTGAAACAAGCACTCCAGCTTGGCCTTACATTGAGCATAACTATAGTGTCACTTATCACATTCTCATCATCTGTATCTATGACTTCTTTGTTGTCTGTCTTCACCACTATCTGAGAATCACCTTAAAAAATTACTCGTATCAGTCCCAGTCAGTGCAAAAGTCCATGGTTTTCCTTAAGGCTAAAGCCTCTGTTATGACAGGTCTCACTACAAAGTTTAAGTTCGAGCGTAGAGCTGCCAAACTCTCTCCCTCATTATCCATGATTATCACTTCAATCCCAATTTTCTTTGATTGATTATCTACTGCCAGAACTTAGATTATCATTCAACCTCATCCGTAGTTCCATAAAACCAGAATCATTATTCGACCACTTCTACACTGGACTACCAGTTTCAGCCCAAACATCTGATGCTGCAGGACAGCTCCACATTCAACCCCTCTTTCACAAACTGGGCAAAGGCTATTCTCAGTAATGTTTTTCTTAAAAAGATTCAATTTTTTTGAGAGTATTTCTTGTCCAGTCTTCCATAAAAAATGTTTAACCTTCCCTTCCACCCTTAAATTCTGCTTCCAACCCTCATATGTGTCGGCAAGAGTTGATGTCTCCCCTTTTACCCTTCTGTTCCTAGAGTGTTCAAAATGGTATGCAGTATGCACTCTTAACAGAGAACTTCCCATTATTTGTATATATCCATATCATTTGATCGTCAATGCTCAGCCTACTCAGAGGGATACTCATTATTTTTTTTTTAGCTTCAGACTTGTTAAAAGTCTGAATTATCGGTTGTTCTTTTCATCCACCAGTCTCTTGCTCAATAAGTTCTTCGTTTGTTTTCACAACTCCTCTCAACTCATCTCATCTAATCATTACAACTTTTTCAAATTCTCACATAAAATAAAGTAAATAATTCAACTTTTTCAAATTTAAAAATAAAAATAATATTAAAAAAATATATTCTAATAATATTTTATTCAACTTTTAACTTTAATCTCAACTTATTTGTAAAAACAATTGAGGTTGTCAGTTGCTTCCCTATCAAGATTCTTTATAGGAGATTGCACCTGGAATGATGTTGGTAAATGCATCCACTTATCCTTCCATACCCTGGTCTGGTCCCCCTTGCCCACCTTCCACATCAACCTTGCTTTAAGCAACTCTATAGTAGATAACATACTCCTCCATATAAAAGAATGATCATTTCCTATTTTTGCATTTATCAGGTCAGCTTACTTAAAATACTTATCCTCCATAATTTTGGCAACCAAAGACTGAGGTTGTTTTACTATTCTCCAACATTGTTTTGCAAGCATAACTTTATTAAAATGTTTCATATCTCTAAACACAATCCACCTTTTATTTTTTAATCCCCCATTTTTTCCCAATTCCTTCAATGTACCTTACTCACGTGCTGCTTGTGGCCCCACCATAAACTCAATATGATTGTAGCGATTTCCTTGAACAACTTCCTGTTTAGCTTAAAGAGGCTCATTGGAAATGTAGGTATGTATCACTACTTTGATCAACACTTCTTTTCCTGCTTGAAACATAAACTTTTAATTCCAGCTGTTAATTTTCTCCATATTTTTTCTTTTAAGTGTCTAAAGGTGTTATACTTGGACTACCCACCATAGATGGTATACCTAAATATTTTTCATAAGACCCACGCTCTCTAACACCTACTACAGTATATGAGCTGAAATATATGGTAGTCTTTTGCTTGTTTAAAAATTGACCCGATGTTTTCTCATATCTATGCAGTAGGTCTTGTATTTTAGCCCATTCTAATAGATTGGCCCTCCCAAATATAATCCAGTCATTAACAAATAACAAGTGGTTTACCCGAATGCTCCCCTTTGAGGTTGCAACTCTTCTTGTTCGTCCGCTGCTTTCAGATGAGTTTGTTAATGAACTTAATATAAAAATGTAGGGAGAAATAGGGTTCTTAATCCTCGCTATTATTTCACACCTCCATATTTGACTGACAACAATTTTTAATACACGTGGAAGTTTGCACGGACGATTTCACTGTGACCGACCACTTAGTTCACTTATAATTTAAAAATGATTACAACTTTCACTTTCATTAATTTGTATAATTTTCATACAACTTTCACTATTTCACACCTCCTTATAACTCTTTCACTTTCATAGACAATTATTAAAAAATAAAAAAACTGTCTGATTTGGTCCAAGCATTTGACTAATGAAGTATAATTATAAATACTACATATATATATAAGAGAATAATGATATTTTTTATAACTATTTTATAATTTTTTTATACTTTATAAATATGAGGGGGCATGTCATGCATTGACTCTATTAGAAAGTATTACAATTTTTTTATTCTTCAAATTTCTATAATTTATTATATTTCTTCAAAAGCCAAAGAGACCAAATTCACCCACCATCTATATATATATATATATTAATCTACATGATGCATGGCTTTTCGATCTCAGATTCTCAAGTAACACCAACATCACTATAATTATAAGAAGGTCGCATGTCGGGCCCGAATCCAAAATTGCATTGCAACAGAATCGACCGCAATCTTCGTGCTTGTTTGAGTGGACAATTCAAACCCACAAGCCCAAGACAGAATTGGGTTGGATCAGGAGATCAAGAGGGATGTTACTTTCAATATTTTCCTTTCGGCCTTTTACTTGAGAGAGTCTATGCCTCGTTCGTATTATATGGATAATTGATTGAGTTAGATCGTACTGTTGTTTCGAACTTGACCCACGGATACCTATATATATAGGAATTCTATGTATCAATTATTATTCACTTTTATACTCTACAACTATTGCTTTTTTATAGAATATAGGGATATTTTTCATAAGTTGTGAGCCGTTAGGTGATAAATAGTAACTGATGAGAAAATTTATATATATATATAGAGGTAGATGGGTCATGTTGGACATGCATGTCTCGATCTTCTGCTGATGGCAGAGCTATCTATCTCATAACTGACTAAAGTCATTAATTTGGTTTGTAAATCTACCGGAAAAAATGAATAATTAATTAGCAGTACCTCATCATGGTTACTAAAATATACGAAAAATAAACGAAAATATATAGGCGGCAGGCCACAATTTTAAACAGATGATCAAGGGTCTTTTTGAGTCGGGCCATTTTTTAAAACAAAAATTTTAAAAACCAGAAGGATTAAGGGTCTTTTTCATCAATAATAATAATTATTTAAACTGGGCCCTCCCTAAGCTTCAATCTCAGCTTTGTCCTAACTTGTCGATGCCATTATACCATGGGGGTATCTGTGTGGCATTTTCACTTTCTGTCATTTTCCCCGGACTGACTGCATGCATGCAATATTGCCTCGTTTATTTATTATTAAGTTCAACATGCTATACAGCTGCATGTTGCCTTTTCTTTTGAAGAAGCTAGCTAGCCAATCTGTCGTGCTTTATGAGGTAATCAAATAATAACAACATTGTTATATCAATATTAATGCTGCAAATGAAACACTTTTGGAATTGATACATGTAGATCATCTCGTTAGACTCCTGCAAACACTAGCTTTATCTGCCAGTTAAAGGCTAGAGGGTCGAAGATTTTTTGTAAATAAACAGTTAAAAAGATGACAATTTGCTATAATTTTTAGAATGGTGCTAGGTCCACCGCTCGTAGCTATTGCTGGGGTTTACTGTTAGGTATAATTTCTCTTCTTCTTTTTGTTATCTTTTTTTACACGTGTTTTTTTTTTATATATTTTTAAATGTTTTTAAAAAAAATAAAAAAATATAATATTATTAAAAAATACTTCCTTAATCACCAAGTAAAAAGAAGAATTAAAAAATAAAATAAAAAATTTTAACAGTAACATTGAACTATAAGAATCAATGGTGAAATTAAGTACATTTTCTTGATTCCCACTAGTTATTTTCATGTTTTTTTACACGTATTTTTTTAACGCTTTTAAATATATATATTTTTAAAATAAATTCATAACATCATTCAAAAATACTTTCTTAATCATAAAGTAAAAACAAACAAAAAAGAAAAAGAAAAAATGCCAGCAGTAGCTCTGGAGCTGGAGCGGGACGCTTAACATTTTCTTAATTTTTAAGCTCAACCAGCTTTGTTAGTATAATCTTTCTTCATTAACATGTACGTACGTACTGTTGTTAATGTGAAGGGTCGAGAGAGATGGGCTGGGGGCATGGGAAAGTGACATGGAGGATATAGGGGTATCATGAGGGATTGTTGATTAATGATTCATGTGATGGATGCAACAACAGACAAGTTCGCAGTCGATGACCCCACCTAGGACGCAGCTAAGATTTGAAAAAGGGATCATATAGATAGCTCAGCATGCATGCGGTCAAGTACAGGGCATATGGTTGATGGTAAGCACCTTTCTAGCATGTCGATCTCCTACAATATGTCCATGAGGGCAACCTAAATGTTTTGTAACATCTTCCATGTGCATGTGGACATGTTGATGAAATGGATGTGTCAAAAACCCACCCCCTTCTAATGCCCATGCCTTTTGGTGGCCTCTGTGGGGTGACAAATTCCTCTCACTATGACCCACAAAGTTTGCCCCTCCAACGATTGCACATCGATCCTTGATTTCGATGTTACACATTTCAACCTATGTTTGACACAAAGAGGCCATTCACATGCTCCAAAATTACTCTTCCACTTTTCAAACTCTCCAAGGAAAATTATATATGCTGTCATGATTACATGCGCTTGTGAGGCCATCCATACATGCAACCCTGATCTGATATATCTATATTTGGAATGATATACGCAAAACTCCAAGGTTTCTTTTATTTATATTCATCCATTCGTGTTGGGCTGTATTAATGTGGTTAAAATATTCCATTGCTTGAGTAGTCGTTGGAGGGGAAGCTTATGAAAAAGAACGACAATTTTGTTGGAGTAGTACTGGATAAGGTTGTATGAAACGTCAATTAATGCATGTAACGTCGACATTATTTCAATGTTTATCTATACGACAATATTGTCTTGCTACATCAGCTACATTCGTGTGGCACTGCATATATATTATATGCCATTGGCGAAGCTTAAGAAAATGGCCGGGAACTACTTTTTCGGAGAATTTTGATCAAAATCCTTATAGATGACTCAAATTCCACAAGTTTTTTGTTATTTCCTTGGGTTTGTAGTACGTACCAACCAGAAGCATGTAACTATAAACAGACATTTGTGAAGTTCCAAAAAGATCAGTCATGTGTTGTAGATCTTATATATACAACTGGAAATTCTACGTGATGGAGACGAGACTAATCAAGAAGAAAGTCGATTATTATTAACATTAATCATGTATGCATGTAGTACTTTTCTATTTTTTCCTTTTCTTTGAAGCCGCCTTAGATTTAACCTACTTGTTACGCCACTACAAGAAATTTAATTTTTAGAGACGAAATTAGTTAGGGACGAACTAAATTTCATCTTTAAAAGTCATTTTTTGAGACGAATTTTTTATTTCGTCTCCAAAACTGCCTCAGATACAAATTTCGTTCGAACGAAAAAATATCCATTCGAACGGAATATTTTATGACAAAAAAAATCGTCTCAAAAAGAAAAACAGTTCGAACGGGGATAAAGTGTTCGAACAACCAATTAATTCTGTTTGAACAGTATATGATCTGATCGAACAGTAATAATATTGGTGGGAAATTAAATTTGTTTTTCCGGGAAAAGTTAATAACCGTATGAACTTAAATTTATTATTTCGAAAGGAAATTTTTTTCATTAATTTGTTTATCATTATTAATTTATACATATATTTTTAATTTTGTTTTTTCGATAAAAATGATTTATTTTCTGTTAAATTATATAAATATAACTTTAAAGATAATATTATTTTTTATATTATCATGAACGGCAAGTAAAATGAAAAAAATAAATAAATTAGCAAACACGAGAAATAAAAACTATACATTAATTACATCTCAACTATATAATGTTCAATACAATATAAAAAAGTAAAATAATAACTAAAAAAACTATAATTTGGTGTTGAGCAGATCAACATCCTCTTGTAACATTTTCACGCGCCCATCCAGATCTCTAAGCTTCTCCATGATGGGCTCAACGAACTCAACAAATAGAGCTCGTACCAGATCCAAAGTAGCCCCAGGAGGCTGTCTCTCAATAGCGGCAGTAGTACTAGTAGAAGCTGGATCGGTGGGCGGGGCACTAGGCTGTCCTGGTGCAGCCTTCCGCAAGTGCCCCTCGCTCTTGCTAAATGTAATCTTGTTGAGGGGCCCCATCTGTGGCGACCTCCGCTCAGTCGCTGAAACTGTAACCCCTGATCGAAGTAGGAAGTTAGATATCAGTAGTGCAAATGGTAGACTACCTCCACTAACATAGCGTGACTCCGATCGGATGCGGTAAAAGAAATATAAGGCCAGATCAATGGGGTCCCCCCGCCCTATCCTCAACAAAAATCTGGCTCGATCGATCCCGAAATCAGTCTTGTATTTTTTCGGGTCGATGTTATAGCCGACAATCAAGTTAAGCATTCTGAAAAATGCTATACACTCAGCCTGTCAGATCACCTTGCTCCCATCATATGGAGGAACTGAAGGGTCTCGCACTAGATGACGCACCTGATCATCTGTGAAACCATCATCAGGTAGATCCACATCCTCACTACCATCCTGACTATCATCTGGCTCTACATTACGGGCCGGTGTGGAGGATGCGGCATGTGTGTCAGAATCAAATGGTGCAGCCGCTGGTCCCGAAGTAGCCGGTCCAGGATATGCGTCGACCTCGCGCCGGATGTCGAGGAACTCAGCAATAATACGGGGAGAGAAATTAATAGTAACTCTCCGGACTGATAGAGTGTAGAAAAGAGAATCAGCACTCTCCTCTCCCAAGGCACGGTAAAACTCACAGACCATATCTGGGTATGCAGTCCCCTGCTGCTGACAGATCGGTAGCCATCCCCGCTCAGTGAAGATGGACTGTATGCTCCGTCCCTCCCAGGAAAGATCGGAGAAGTCAGACAAAATGATCTGACGCTCGACGAGTACAGATCTCGACGCCTGAGTAGGAGCTGGTCCAGTACTACTTTCACTGACTTGGTCTCTTGCACGTTTTCGTCCAGTAAATGCCATTAATATACTGTTTAACCACAAGAAAATTAAGAATATAATTATAAATATTATATTTAAAATATATTATTTAAGAATATATTTGTTCGAATGGAAGATTCTGTCCAATCGAACAGCCAATTAATATTCGTTCGAACGGTAAGTTTTTGTTCAAACAGAAATAAATCTGTTTAGCATCATCGCGTTCGAATGGAATAGAACCCGTTCGAACGAGATCGAACCCAAACAGCCATGGCTGAGTCGACTCAGCCATGGCCGAAACTCTAATCTACACCAAAAGATCTCGATTAAATCGGTATAAATGATTAAGAAGTGAATCTAGATCACTTCTACCGATTAAAATCTATACATTTGATCAACTACACCAAAATGGGGGGATTTCGAATCCGAAATCCCCCTCCCAAACAAAGCTCATTATTGACAAAAAAAATAACAATAGAGGTCCATACCTCTTAGAAGAGAAAAATGGGAGGATCCTTCGGCGGTTGAGCGGCGGAGATAAGGGAGGAGTCAGAGTAATCGGCGGCTTAGGGTTTGAATGGTTTGTGTGAGTTTGATGGGAATCGAACTGGTTGTATAAAGATCATGACACCTCGTTCGAACGGGTTTTTATTCCGTTTGAACGGTATTAAAATCCGTTTGAACTTGTCAATATCCCGTTCGAACGGTTATTACACTAATATATATTTAATTATATAACTATACTAATGTATAATAATACTGATATTACAAAGTACAAAAGTATAAAAATAATACTAATAATAGTATTATAATGCTTTAAGATACAAGTTAATATTTTAATATAACTATATTATATCCTAGTTACTGTATAGTTATAACTATTGAATGAGTTATGATAACTATATAAGTTAATATGATTATAGTTATACAATAAGTTATATATTACATCCTAGTTACTATACTATATATTAATAGAAAGATACTATTATAGTATTATAGTATATTAGTATTATACTATTATAACTATTGAATGAGTTATATTAATAGTATTATAGTATATTAGTTATAAGTAGCCTAGTACAATAAGTACTATATTATATCTTAGTTACTATATAATTATAACTATTGAATGAGTAATGATAACTATACAATTAGTTAATATGATTAATATATATAATATTTATTAGTTATATAGCTAGTACAATAAGTAATATATTACATCCTAGTTACTATAATATATATTAATAGAAAGATACTATATAGTTATAACTATTGAATGATAACAATACAAGTTACTTTGATTATTGTACAATATAGTTATAACTGTTGAATTAATTATAACTATACAAGTTAATATGATTAATATATATATATATATATATATTACTTATATATATAATATTTATTAGTTATATAGCTAATACAATAAGTAATATATTACATCCTAGTTACTATACTATATATTAATAGAAAGATACTATATAGTTATAACTATTGAATGATAACTATACAAGTTACTTTGATTATTGTACAATATAGTTATAACTATTGAATTAATTATAACTATACAAGTTAATATGATTAATATATATATATATTTTACTTATATACTATAAATAAGTACTATAACTAATATACTATAAGTATTATATTAGTCAGCATATATAATGCTTGTAATGCCCAAATTGGGGAACAAATTTTATTTTTTGTTCACCTTTTTTTTGGCCAAATTGGGGCACAAATTTGGCTTTTTTTTATTTAAAAAAAATTTAAAATGTTAAATATTTGATGTAAAAAGAAAATCCAAAAAAGGACTTATTAGTATATAAAATATCAAAAAGTTGGATTTTAGTTCGAACTCAATAAAGTACCGTTCGAACGATTTTATTTCGTGAAATGTGTTTGGTGGGAAATTTCGCGCCAAATACTCTGAATGTCAGTTCGTTCGAACTTAAAAAGTACTCGTTCAAACTTAAAAAGTACTCATTCGAACGGAAAAAGCTTTGAATCTTCTGGACATTAGTAGAATATGCCAAGGAATATTCTATTTGTTTGTTCGAACTAGTAAATTTCTCGTTAGAACAAACATTACATCGTAGCAAAAGTTGGCGCAATTTGAAATTTTCGTGTTCGAATGAGTAAATGATCCGTTCGAACGTGACTTCACAGATTCAAATACCACAAACTTTCGGTTCATTTTCATTTTGTGCGAAATTTTGAAAGTTGTGGAGGTAGAGGAACATTCTTGGCCTCCAAGAGAAGGGATTCTTGAGAGAAGATTGAGAAGTATAAAAGGTAAGTAATATATTTTTGAATTATTTTTTGTGTTTCGAATTTCATAGCAAGTTGATTTATTGTTGGGTGTTTTAGGGTTATGCTATAATGTGTTTTATATCATTGTGTTTCTACAATATCATTTACAATAGAAGGAAACTAAACTAATGTAGATGATCTTGGATATTTAATGTCGTGAATTTGATATTTTCTAGATAAAAATTTTGGTCTCTGTTTCATGTTTGGATTCTGGAAAAATACCGTTCGAATGCTATTATTTCCCGTTCGAACAGAATGGATTTAAATGTGAACCTGGGTTTGTACCGTTCGAACGCTATAGTATCCGTTCGAACAGAATGAATTAAATAGGAAATGGAATTATATAGATATAGTTATATATAAATATATATATATATATATAACAATAGTTATAATATATTTAGTTGATGCATATTCACAAACAAACCAAAACTCAATCAAACTTAGCAAGATATAAGTTTTCCGTAGTTGAAGAAGAATGGAAATCTGGAACTTAGTGTTGGGTGAAGAGTTAAGACTTTAGTGACTTCTTGTTGATATTCTTATAATCAAAATCACATGGAGCTCTCTTTTATTTCTTTTTTCCGATTTGAAACTTATCATTAAAATTGAAGACCCTCATTCTTGTGGTTCTTACTCAATCTAGTCCCAACTATTTTTAAATTAAAACTATTATTTCTATTACTTTTTGTGAAGTTCCTTCTCAGTACCAATTTTAGACTTTACGTTCGAACGGTATAATACATAATTAATACACAAACTTCCTCTCGAAAAAATAATACACAAACAAACCAAAACACAATCAAATTAGAAAATATAATACAGACCATAAAATTTATATATAAAGTCATAGAAATATATTATACATAATTAATCAAACTTAGAAAGATTAAAATTAAAATACTGCATCTCCCATCTTCCATGTCCATCACCTTAGCATTGCCACCACCACTATTATTTAGGAATAAATCTAACCGCAACTAACTCTTCAAATAAAGCATTGAGTTGTGAACTTTCGGAGTTCCCAAAACCTCTTTGGACATCTTGAGTTGGGTTTGTATTGACAGAAGCATATGATAGACAACTTTGTTCTGTCTCCTTAATTAGAGTTACTAGTTGAGTTTGTAGATTTTCAACATGTAGAAAACAAAGTAGAATGCCATTTATTAGGGTAAGTGAGACAGAGCATATTAGGATTTTAATCATTAAATATGAAAAGAGAACCTGCTGCTGAAGAGCAAAAATAACTGAAAAAATGTCATTGATAGGATCTTGAAGCCTAGCTTGCGCTTCATATATAAGTGTGTTAATCGCTTCATAACGATTATTAACCGGGATGCGGTATAGAAGCCTCGATGCATTACCTGCTCCGAAAACCTTATGAACGGCTCCAAATTGGATATATCCAACTGGATCATTGAAATAAGGAGCAAAAATACATCCTCGATTACATTTCCTTCTCAATAATTTGCATGCTTCACAAGCAGAATCTCGCCTACCTCGCATCTTGATTGGTGGTGAGAGAGCATTTGGGGTTTAAAATATATAGACGGATGATGAGCTCGCATCCTTCTCAATTATTAATGAGCTCGCATCTCGTGATGCGGAAAGCACACCATAAAACCCGGGCAATTGAAGCGGGAATTGCTTCGAGCCCCATAAAAAAAGAGCATAAACGATACCATCCGAGGGCCAAAGCTCATTCATCAATAATTCCTCTTATCGTCCTTGTGCACATTATGGACGGACAACATCTGTAAATTATGGGGATGATACAGCCGTAAATTATAGGGATGATACATCCGGAACTCTCAACTCACATTTCTCACAAACACATTTCTCTCAACTCACATTTCTCACAAATACATTTCTCAAATACTCACATTTCTCTCAACTCATATTTCATTGAAATGGCCTGCTATCGTTCTTATAATATTGTTCTTGATTTGAATCGAGAACCATGTTTGCCACAAACATTAGTTTTCACTCCTGATGCTATCAATACCATGATAGCGACAGATAACTATTTCTTAAACAAAAGTGATGCGGAGGTCGTGGATAGAGCGAGAATAATGACATCTCAATATGCAGCTGTTGTTACTACCATGAGCCGAAGGTTACTCCTCAGGGTAAGTGAGATAGAGATGCTTAAAAAACAAGTAAGTAAATTGAATAATAAGCTTGCAAATAAACGAAATAAATAAATAAATATTAAAAAGAGAAAATAAGGAGTTAAAGCTATCTATGGACTTGTATGCGAAAAATTTGGAACCAAAAGTAGCAGAGCTGGAGAGAATGCGAAAACAAATAGATAAACCAAAAGTAGCAGAGCTGGAGAAGGAAAGTGCCTTAAATGCGATCAACCCTGAGGAAAATGCAGGGAATGTCCTCAACCTTGAGAAAAATGCATCAAATGTGTTCAGCCCTCCGGAAAATGCCTCAAATGCGCTCAACCCTAAGGAAGATGCTTAATATGCGTCTTAGTTATATGTTAATTGGCTATATGTATGGACTATATGTTTTATTTTATGTGTTGTTAGTTTGATTTATATTTTGATATATGTATGAACTCTATATCCATTTGATTCGCATCTTGATATATGTATGGATTATATATTAGTTTGATATATGTTTTGATGCTGAAAACTGTTTGCAATAGGATATTACATAGATGATAGGATATTACATAAATGGAATACGTTTGAATATACTTTTGATGGTGTTTATTCCATGAATTGGGTTTTTTGATAAACATTCTACAAATAACGGTTTTGCGCAATGGATAAGAGTTGGATGTTGTTGGGAGATAGACTTAGGCGAGACTATAAGGAGTATACACAAGGGGTGAAGTTTTTTCTAGAGTTTGCTCGCATGAGCGTTGATAGTCGAGAATATATAAGATGTCCGTGCAAGAAGTGCGAGAATCTTAGTTCTTATAATTTTGTAGTAGTGGAGGATCATTTATTTGTAAATGGAATCGATTCTAAATACTCACCTTGGGTCTTTCATGGCGAACCATTTCTCAAAAGAGTTAGATTTGGTAGTCAGACCAATCAAGTAGATGAGGGTAACGACACCGAAATAGAGGACATTAATGTGGATGATCCTGATGACAGTGACAATAATAGAGAGGATATGACTGAGATGTTAGGTGATCTGGGTGCAGGAATGTTTGGGATGAGGGATGGAGAAGGAACATCTGCACAATCATTTGAAAGAAATGATAACTTTGGAAGATTGTGGGAGGATGCACATAGAGAGTTGTATGAGGGGTGCACTCGTCATAGCAAGTTGTCTTTTACGGTGAGGTTGATTCATATTAAGTCTATTTGTCGTATTTCTGCCAAAGCTATCGACATGTTACTTGAATTTGTTAAAGAGGCTCTTCCTCAGGATAATGTAGTATCCTGTAACTTTTATGAAGCGAAGCAATTGAAGTGAGAGCTAGGATTTGATTATAATATCATCAACGCTTGTAAAAATGATTGCATTCTTTACTGGCAACAATATGCAGAATTTGACTCATGTCCAGTGTGTCATGAGTCAAGATGGACATCCGATAAATGTAATATACCCCACAAAGTTTTAAGACATTTTCCGTTGATTCCTCGACTTCAAAAATTGTTTACATCAAGGATAATTGCGAAAGATATGTCGTGGCATCACATAGAAAGAGTCCAAAATGAAAACTTCATCTCGCATCCAGCAGATTCTTTACAATGGAAGAAATTTGACAAAAAATATCCATGGTTTGCAGAAGAACCTCGCAATGTACGTTTTGGTTTAGCAACGGATGGTTTTAATCCATTTGGCAACATGAGCACTTCTCATAGTACTTGGCCTGTCATATTAATGCCTTATAATTTGCCACCTTGGAAGTGTATGAGGATCCTTATTTTATGATGACTCTATTGATACCAGGGCCAAAGTCACCACGGAATGAATTAGATGTATATCTGCAACAACTGATTGCAGAGTTGAAAGAGTTGTGGGATCAGGGTGTCAATACATATGATGCAGCTTCATCGCGGGAGTTCAAGATGCATGCCGCAGTAATGTGGATAATAAATGATTTTTCAGTATATGAAAATTTGTCTGGGTGGAGCACAAAAGGTAAAATGGCTTGTCCTGTTTGTAATAAAGATACACATTCTCAGTGGTTGAGTCATGGTAGGAAATTATGTTTTATGGGATATCGTCGTTATTTACCACATGATCATAGATGGCGTTCAAATAGAGCTATGTTTGATGGAAGGGTTGTGCGTAGGTTATCGCCACCAGAGTTATCTGGACATGATATTATCGTGCAGTTGGGGGATGTTTTAGAAACAGATTTGGAAAACATACCAGGGTTCGAAAGAGAAAACGACAAGCAGTGGAGTTGAATTGAACAAAAAAAAGTATTTTTTTTTAGTTACCATACTGGTCTACATTGACACTGCACCACAATCTAGATGTTATGCACATTGAAAAAAATATATGTGAGAATATATTGAGTACTCTGATGTCAATAGAAGGGAAGACAAAAGATACAGCTAATTCTCGTAAAGACTTGAAAGAGTTGGGGATAAGACTGAAGTTGCATTTGCAAGATAATGGGTCGTCAGCATATATGCCTATTGGAATGTATACACTCTCAAATGATGAGAGAAAGCAATTTTGTGATTGGTTCTTGACAATCAAATTACCCGATGGTTATGCTTCAAACATGTCAAGATGTATTCGAACACATGATTGGAAGATAACTGGTCTTAAAAGTCATGACTGTCATGTATTTCTGCAGCGTTTGTTGTCGGTTGGTGTGTGTGGAAAGCTTACTCGAGATGTTCGTATAGCTCTCACAGAATTAGGAAGATTTTTCAGAGACATTTGTAGAAGAACGTTGAAAATTGATGCATTGTTAAAAATGGAAGCTGATATTGCAGTAATATTGTGCAAGTTGGAGAGTTTGTACCCGCCTTCATTCTTTGATGTAATGGTTCATTTGACTGTGCACCTACCTCATGAGGCTTTAGTCGCTGGTCCGGTTCAATATAGATGGATGTATCCTATTGAACGATTTTTAGAAAAATTGAAGCGATCTGTGGGGAATAAAGCTCGTCCAGAAGGTTCAATTGCTGAGTCATATATTGATAATGAGTGGCATACCTTTTGTTCAATGTATTTTCGTGGGATTTATACTAGATTTACAAGACCAGACCGAAATTATGAGGGTGGAAGAGAGATGAGAGTCTTGTCGACATTTACCGTGTTTTCCCAGACAGTACGTCCCATAGGCGCACAAAGGGGCTACGACCTATGTGGGCAAGAGTTTGAAAGAGCTCGATGGTATGTCTTGAATAACTGTACAGAGATTGAACACTATTTGAGGTTAGTGATGATCCTCTAAATTAATTATGTATAATAATATAACATTTTTCGTTGCTACAAATTAATCATTCACACGAACCTGCGCAGTGAACATATACAACTACTTGGCACGAATGGTGTAATTGACGTAGAAAGAACGCATGAAGAGGAATTTACTTCATGGTTTGAACATACGGTATTACTGTAAAGTTTCATTTTATAATATGAATTTTATACCACTAAAATCTATCCTTTTTTTTATATAATAATATTTATTGATGTAGGTTGTATCAAAATATGGTGAAAATTCGGAAGAACTTTCATCAGAACTGTATGCTCTAGCATGTGGTCCGTCTAGACAGGCCATCCAGTACTCAGGATGTTTGGTGCGTGAATATAGATTTCACACAGTTGACAGAGAAAGATATAGGAAAACTCAAAATTGTGGGGTTGTAGTCGAAAGAAGTCATGGGGATGATAACATTGACTTCTATGGAATTGTGAAAGATATTATAGTGTTGAAATACGTGGGAGGATATATGGTCTGGTTGTTTAAATGGAATTGGTGGGATGTCTCAAATCCTAGGTTGGGAGTGCGTAACGATAATTATTTTGTGAGTGTCAATACATCTCGCACATGGTATGAGGACGATCCTTTCGTTCTCGCTTGCCAAGCGAATCAAGTATTTTATTTAGATGATCCGGAATACGGAAACCCATGGCGGGTAGTGGAGAAGTTTGCACCAAGAAATGTATATGATACTATTCCAGAGACAGAAGAACTTTCAGAAGAAGTTGATACTCCAGCAAATGAAGAAGCATATCAAGAAAACGAAATAGGCATCAATCTATTTGTTGATCTCAGCCAATATGATATGGTCCCATTGCATAGAGAAGATTTTCAACCCGAAGTAATTAAGGGTGAAATATCAGAAGACGATGAATCAACTGAAGTGTCTAGCGAGGATGAGGGTGATTGGTCTAGCAAAACAGATAGTGAATGAATTTCAAATATCAATTTTTGTAAGTATTATTTGTATAAATATATCCATAATGTTTGTTTGAATAATAATTTATTACAATTTCAAATAGATATGCCTCCTAAACGTAAAGCAACACGTGTGCCATCCTCATCCATTACTGATTCTCCGTGTGATTCACTTGTCATGAATAGTGAGCCAACACTATCAGAGTCAGAACAAGGTATTTTATCAAATTAAATACTACAGTTTATGCTCAATTTAGGTAATATATCTATAAAATAAAAGTATTTAATTCAAATACTTGCTTTAATTACTGTATATAGCTGTTGTAAACCAGCGCCGATGTAGAGGCACTACGAGGGGTGTCTGCATAGAAAAAGTAAGGAAAGTTGGTAAAATTAAAGTTGATATTCCTGATTATCACACCGGTGGCTCTGGAAATTCAGCAGCATGGCTTGCTTCTTTTGTTGGTACGCTTACTCGCACGTATGCACCTATTGCTATATCCTCTTGGACTAAAGTTTTCCAAGAAGTGAAAGATCACATCAAAAATTGTTGTTTGGTAATAACCTACATCTCAAGTAACTAAGTATTATTCATGTTACTTTTTGAATATTTCGTATTTATACTAATTGTTTATAATTATTGGAAGAATGAGTTTGAGCTTGATTTTGGCCGACGAGAGAATCGATTAACGATTGAGGAGTTGATGTCGAATGCATTTCGGAGGTACAAAAGTCGATGTCATGCACATTATAAGAAGTTCAGTACTACAATAGAGGCGCGCCAAAATCCATTCCAAGCAATGCCACCAAATGAATAGGAGAAGGTTTGTGATATGTTTGAAGATCCTGCTTATCAGGTAATTTCGCTGCTTTATTTTTTTAATAGTATATTATGATAGATGTATTAAATATATAGATATATTTTTTTTTATTTTTTTAGCAACGGAGTACTGTGAACAAAGCAAATAGATCAAACTTGAAGATACACCATCATGCGGGTTCTCGATCTTTTCATCGTTTGTCTAACAAAATGGTAAGTTATTCTACTTCATATTAAATATTAACATATAATACAATTTTCTGATTTAAGTTCTAATATATATATTTTTTTGCAGAAAGAAGAAAGTCCTGCTGACTATGATCTGACCCAATTGTATGCAAAATCACATAAAAATCGTGATGGTGTTTGGACCAGTCCCGAAGCAGAGGCAAATTATGTAAGTTTAAGTTTCTTTAATTCCATTGTAACTATAGTTTTGTTACTTATACTAACTAATATGTTTTTGTTTTTGTAGGACAAGATGATATCTCTCAAGGAAGTTAATGCGGATCCATCTGATGCATCATCTGTCAACGATGTTCAGATCCTTTCTCAAGTTCTTGGATCACGTTCTGGATATTTGAGGGGCTTAGGACGTTGCGTTAAACCATCTTCAACATCATCATCCTCTTCTCAAATTAGATCGAATGACGACAAAACTAAAAAATTGGAGGAAGCAGCACTTGAAATAGAGCGATTGAGGTCTAAGGAAAAAGAGTTGCTGACCAGATTAGATCAAGCAGCAAATTTTGAGACAAGATTAGAAGAGAACATGCAGAAGAGATTGGAGATGGAAGTACAAAAAGCTATGCCTCAGTTGCAGTCAGTTATGTCACAAAACTCTACACCACCACCATAATTATAAAAGTTTTTTTTTTCTTTAGGGTTAATACATTATAAAGTTTCAAAATATTTGAACAATTGACATTTGAATTATATTTTGTGTAATACTAATATGGTTTTTTTAATTAATTTGATTCTGTTCTGTATGTTTCATACCGTTCGAACGGTAAATAACCAGTTCGAACGGTAAAGTACCATTTCTAAATCCATTCGAATAAACAAATAACCATTCGAACAAAAATAACCCATTCGAACGAATAACACGGAATACAGTTCGAACGGACGTAATTTGCATTCAAACAAAATTTATTGGTTCGAACAGTATCAAATATTGTTATTTGTTCGATTCAAAATTTTATTTCGTTCGAATGGACGGGTAGGTTCGAACGGAAAATATTTCATTCGAACACTCATTTCGTTCGAACAGTATCAAATATGGTCATTTGTTCGATTCAAAATTTTATTCCGTTCGAATGAACGTCTCGGTTCGAACGGAAAAATATTCCATTCGAACAATATATTGAGACGAAATTAGTTCATCTAAAAACAAATTATCCGTTCAAACGGTTTCGACTAGTTCTGCAAAATTTCATCCCTAAAAGCGATTTTTAGAGACGAAATTCAAATTTTGTCTCCAAAAACATTTTGAGACAGCCTTTTAGAGACAAATTAGAGACAAAATTTTTTCATCTCTAATTTTTTTTTGGGACGAAATTATGATTTTTTGAGACAAAATTTTTTATCTCAAAAAACCATTTCTCTTGTAGTGCTCAAATATACTTTCAGAAGGCGCATTTTTACAGACTTCTCGAGTACTTATTCTCACATATCCAAATCATATACATACGAACAGTAATTAACATGCATGCATGAGTGATTGTCTCATGCATGCAAGACTAGTATTGAAAATTTCTGGCATATTTTTCTCTACTTTTGTGATAAATTAATGCTGGGATTGGAGTAGCATTCCCACCAGAGTTCTTAATTTCTGGTTCCTAATATACATGTTCCCACATTACTTTAAATAATTGGTCGGTCCAAGCTGTCTTATATATATAAAGTACTTCTCTCTGGTCGAGCACGTACAGCTTAGTAATTATATCGGCCTAGCTTAGAAGATGGCTTGAAAAAGACCATTGAGAGAAATTATTAATTTCCGAACATAAAATTAATTTAATTCAATATTATATAACATCTAATTTACATAATTTTAAAATCTAGTACTAATTCCGCAAAGCCATGTATCTCTTGATGAAGTGACAAATTAACCGGCCTGAAATTAAGATGTACCAAGCATTTTATTATCCTATTATATAAATCCTTTGAGTACACACACACATATATATATATGGTTATTTCTCTCTTTTTTAAACAAGGATTTTAACCAATTTGATTGTCCCCGATTAATCCCCTTGGTCAAGCAATTTAGAAAACAAAACATCGATGATCTTGACCAAGTCAAATATGAACGGAATAGAATTTTAAAAAATATATTTTTATCAAAATGGAAGTATAAGGATAAGAACTGGTAGACTATCATAAAAGTCGGAAGAAAAAGTTAACAATGATGATAAAATAAGCAAAAAAAAAAAAAACATTAAGTGCATGTAGAATATAAAAATCAAAGCAATTTTTTATAATCTTAATCCTTGATCACTTCAAACCTTAAAAAAATATATTTTAGAAGGTGACCCTGAAATGAGTCATGCATGCACTCTGGACATACGGTTTACTAGTTTGTCTAAAATTTATGTTTGTGGTCAGGAATAGACAAGACACAAATGTTTGGTTTTACTTCTCTCCCAGTGGACATGTGGACAATGGGAAGACAACTAAAATCGTTGGACTACATACAAACAAGGCATAGCTGCTAGTGGCCCTCTTGGCTATGAAGAAGGCCCATCCCGGCCCCCACGAGATGCTATCTTCTTCCTTAGATAATTGATCAGGGACCTTCGTTTCCCCTCTCTTTAGCCAGCATTATTTGCATGCTTGATCTGGCGCGCATCTATACCAATTTAATAATCATTATTAAATGTACAGGACATGAATAGTACCTTTTCCTCATTCTCTAGATCTCTATCTCTCTCGATCGTACACATGCTGCATGGAAGCTGGCTTTAAGTTTTACAAATATAGGGTGGGATGCAAGGCTTTTTATTTCTTCTTTCTCGTGTTTGAAAGGTGAGTACGTATATAGAATATTATTTCAGGATGTCATTTCCTATAAGATATATAGGGTTGTATATTTTGAGTGAATTTTAGTTTGTATCTAGTACTATCTAGGGCATCTAGGAGCTCGGTTCCCGTACACCCTGTCGACCATAAAAAGGGAAAAAAAAGAAAGAAAAATGATTAAGAACACAACTACTTATGATTAATTCCGTCGTGTCCTTATCCGGAATGAAACAAGCTAGTCATGATGCTGATATGCATGCATATATAAATACTAAAAGATCAAAGATGCTATTTGCCATTTTTTACTTCTTTCCTTTTTAGGGGTCTCATGTTAAAATTGTTTGAAAAAATCTATTTTATAAGCTTGAACATGAGATCCTAATGATCTAAATAGTTCGACGCAACAACTACGACTACATGATGATACTACGCCCGCCAGTGCTTTTACCAACAGCTAGCAGCTAGCCAGGCGCATTAACTTAGATAATATTGCGGCTGACAAACGACATATCATTCCCAACGTAACCATCCGCGCAGGATTCCATGATCAAGAGCAGCAACACAAGCTAGCTCATAGCAGCATGAATGCACAAACAGGTGAACAGGACCAGCCACAGTTTGAATGAAAAAGGTAATTGTAACGCCGCCAACGCAAAACCTATGTAACAAGGTCGATGCATGTCCACAACTTTCATCCTCGACCCACTCCTTTTTTACTCAAATACGATTTTAGACTTGGTGAAAGCTTTATCCCAAAAGCAAGTTGTTAGAAAGAGGTCTATTTATATTTGTCTTAACACTCTTCATTATATGTGGATCATACTCTCTCTCAACGAGTGAGTCTAATGCAATATTTAATTAAATATGAATAGATATAAATTCAGGATTCAAATTAGGACCAGTATTTTGATATCTTGTAAGATTTTTACTTATTTCAACAACTTAAGTCGATAAGAAGAAGTAGATTTATGTTTGGATAGCGAGAAATGTTGAGAAGTGTTGTGAAAAAGTAATAATAGAATATTAAATAGTAGTAAAAAGTAAGTAAAAAGTAATAAATAGTAAAAAAAATAGATAAAAAGTAATAATAAAGTAAAGAATAGTAATGAGAATGTTTGAGAGTAACTGAGATACTTTCGGTACCCAAACAATAACTATTTATAATTACCTTTAACGTAATTTTGTCTAATGAAGAGATTACATGATTTTATAGATTTTGTTCCGAGCTAATTAAGGATTCTATAGAACTGAGTTGTAGACGTTATCCTTAATTCACGGCACTCCCGCCTTCTTGGCGTCTTACATATATATAAAATCTCTCTCTCTCTCTCTCTCTCTCTCTCTCTAAATGATTGAGCCCAGTTGCTGTTTCTGTGACAAGTTGCAGTAAATTTTCTTGATCCACGAGGATAGTTAGTCATGATTAAAAAACACTTTGGACTATTCTATGAGCCAGCTACTAGCTACATTCCGAAACCCACGAGTATCCTATCAATAATGCTTGTTTTTTTTTTCCAGTCTAATCACCTGCATGGATCATAAAAAGGCTACTTTACCAATTTTTTGTGATCTTATAAAAATGCCTCCAATGGAAAAAGATTACCAGATGAACAACACGAGTGTCTGTCTCGGTTGAGCACTAAAGGACATTCTTCCAAAAGTAACTTTCTTTAAGTAATATCTCTTAATGATAGCATTGAGAATCTAGTTGACCCTTGTACCAAAACACAGAAATGAAACAAAAAAATGAAAAGAAACCTTGTTTTATTCCCTAAGCTATTTGTTTAACTTTAGGCCTACTTTTTAACGAAAAGAAATGTTAAAGATCAAAAGCACCCTACGTACATGCCAAACCCAGTGCTTGATCACTTTGCTACAAAAGCGCTCTGCCAAGAAACTTTGACAGCCTCGATAGACCCGGCCATTGGCCAACAACACTGGCAGTAGCACCAAGCATGCACCCCCCATCAATAAAGTATTGTATATGATCAGTTCAGAGAAGTTACAAGGGATCGATAATATGATCATCATGTACAGCCAATTTTAAATTCAACGGAACAAAATGATTTAGCATCACATGCGTTGCATTACTTTGATCATCTGTTTCCTAATTAATCCAAATTTTGGCCATTGAACTTTGCTGCTTTCCATCTCTTTGGTGGAGCATACCTACGTTTGTTTCGGTTAAATAAACCTCTTCGAGCTAAGACAGAACAGATCGATCATAATCCATTAATTTATCATTGACATTAATAATGAATCACTATTCCACTAAGTTTTATCCTCCTTAATTGGCTAGACCAATGCCTTTTAAATCATTGTGATCAGACTTACTACTGTACTGATGTATTGGACGTGTCTGTTTTAAAATTTTTTTTCTTAAAAATATTATACGTGGCAAATAGATTTGTGCTTGTCAGTTGTCAATATGATCTCTGAGCAAAAGAGCCATATACTGATCAGTGTAAAAAAACAAAGCTGGTATTGCCTAGTATCACTCAACTACATTGGTTTCGCGTCTCCCCATGCTTCTCAAACACCACCATGCAGCTAGACACATGACTGGTTTGGAAATGGAAATTAACAGATCATACGCGCGCATTTACATGATCACAAGAAGGAAGCAACTGTTTCGCCAATAAAATCCCGGGGCTTAAAGAAGCATGCATGGCAAATAGAGTACCATTACAAGAAAAATAAATATTTGTGACAGATTATTTACTATTAAAATAATTATTTATGATAAAAATTGACTTACTTTAACAAAAAAATAATTATTTTTATAAAAAAATAATTAACCACGTATAAGCAATTTTAGAAAAGTTTTGGAAGGGGTAGCCCTTTCCATCCCACTTCCAAGTGCGAATCCAAATGCATGGACAGGGACAACCGAGGCGTACATGAAAGCCGGTGGTTGGTATATAATTGTTGTACGGAAAGTTGCATCTACATAAAGTAAACTGTTAAGCATCTACCCTTTTCATTTCTCGGATAATAAAGTAAGTTCTATAAGCGGCAAAAACATTAATTTTCCACATATTCCGTTTTGGGGAACTAACCAGCGCTAGCTTGCTGCGTGGTAAAAGCCGGCTAGAGCTCATGTAGATGCATATATAATATGCTTATAGTTATAGTTCATGTTATGAGAATGGTTGGAATCCTAATCTTACTTACCTAGTTTGTGAAATATTGTTGGTGCTTTAAGGTGTTTGATAAAATGGTTCCTATTCAAGTTTAAACCAAAAAAAAAAAAAAGTGAAACAATGTGATCATTTTGATGGATCGAAAAATTAGTTTTATTGGCTTAAGAATTAACAAGAAATTTACAAATAAAAGCTAGAGTGATCGACACATCAAATCTTTATAACTTGGTTTTCTTTTTTCAATTAGACAGCACGTGGAAAGGCTTTTTTTTTTTTTTCTAGTTACTTGGCCCTCATATCTCATTTCATTATACTTTCGCTCAATTTCTACTTTTTCCAAATTTGTTTTTGTTTGAGAAGTATTACAACACACAAAACGATCTTATAAAATAAATTTACAAACTAATATAAATTTATAAGATATATTATATTTATTTTACAATAAAAGTAACTTTACATTTAACATATCATATCAAGTCATGTCAATTTACAAATTTATTTTTTTGAAATATCTTTGTATTTCTTCATTTGTTTTCTCTTCGTTATGCAAATATCAGTTTCTCCCCTTCCTCTAGTAGGTTCCCATTCTCTAACATCTTGAGAGACCGAGGGGCCCTCCCGCTCCTCCTCGATGTTCCGTCACCTCCATTGTCCTTTTTTTTTTCACATGTGATTTTTTTTTTCATTTCTTTCTCTCTTTTTTTTCTTTTTATTCCTAAATATGAAGATTATGATGAGGTGATATCAAATGATCTGTGAATAATAATGAAAAAGTATTGAATAGTTTGTGAATAGTAATAAATAATATGCTCCATGGATCAGCCTCTTTCACAGCTTGCTCCTTCAATTAACCAAAGCCACCACATGTTTGTCAAGTGCATAAGGGTCACGTGCCGCCTCCTTCATTGCTTGCTCTTTCAACCAATTGAACCCACTACATTATTGTTGGGTACTGCATAA
The DNA here is from genome assembly GCA_029856935.1 of Cyclocarya paliurus. Lineage (NCBI taxonomy): Eukaryota > Viridiplantae > Streptophyta > Magnoliopsida > Fagales > Juglandaceae > Cyclocarya > Cyclocarya paliurus. The sequence goes on along the minus strand of CM056946.1, from coordinate 37,496,417 downwards.
GGATCATGCGCCACCTCAACCAACAGCCAACAATGCTAGCTATCCCGACTCAGTACTGTTCAATATCATCTAATTTTTGCATTCATGTGCCGTTCATGCAAGAAATACTCACTTTTACCATTTAATTACTGATCATCACGATGAAGAACTATAATTAATGTAGAATAATTTAGACAATTTGTTGTAGTTTTGGCTACCTCATCATCATGTTGTTTATATTTGAACTTAATTTACTCTCATCCTATATACTAATTAAATAAGTAATTATTATCTTATAATTATGTAATATTGTTGATCTTATCTAATCATCATCACTTTTTGCAAGACTTTACATTTATTTGAGGGTGTCCCCCCATAAGTATTAGGAGCATACAAGATGAAAGAGCATGCATGTTGCCTGTATTGAAGGATCGTGCCCAGAATGCCGCTGGTTTCCTAGTCACATGCATGCTACCCGCCAAGGTTAAAAGAGAGAGAAAAAGAATAGTAAGAGTAGGCTTGGTAGATGATCATGAATGTAGCCTAACATGGGTAGCCCGCAATCTGGCTAATAAATTATTGTACCGTAAAGGTCCTAATTAACAATGGTTGTTAATGACTGTATATAATATAATATATAGAGAGAGAGAGAGAGAGAGAGGAAAAGTGAAGAGCAATTATAGTTGATTGACTGGGAACTGATATTGGTGTCCGGGGCTCCAAGCTACGTACGTACCCAACTAAGATCAGTAGGCTTAGCCCGACACACTCCTTTTCCTTTGTAGTCCGCACCGCATGGACCCCCACACTTGGAAGATAAGATTCTTTCTTTTTCTTTTGATCTTCTGCCATCAACTATATATACATGCATGATGTTTAAGAACCATGTCATTGTAATTAATATACACAGATGAGCAGAGGTGCATCATCATGTACAGTTTGTAATTAATATATACAGTTTGTATGCTAACAAACTGTAGATCTTTTAAAAAAGTTTTCTTGTTTTTATTTTCTTTTTAGTTTTCTATTTTTCGAATTATAACTTTTTCAAGGATATTTACATCAAATTTGTCCCACAAAAATTCCTATATATATATATATATAGCCGTGTTAATTAGATCACGATCAACAATAGCATAACGAATATGATGAACATTTTAAAAATTAGAACTTACCCTAAAATTCTTAATTTTATGGTTGTAGCTATTAATTATTGTTGTCATCAAGAGTACTATATTATCAGTTGAGATAAGTTACATTGAGGTGAAATTCAAATTTTAAATTTTAAATTTTATAATTTTTAGCATATCAATAATTAATACAAAAAAGTAAGTTTTTATTAATTATATCTAGCATTTTTTATATATATTTTTATCATATCAAATCCTAATTTGTACTTTACGTTGCTGGACAAATTTTTCACTGATTAGATATCATTTAGGAGAGGTTTGGATTCAAAATTTATTTTAATTCATCTAATTTAATTATTAAAATTATTTTTAATTTTTATATAAAATATAATAAATAATTTAATATTTTAAAATTTTAAAATAAAAATAATATTCTAATAATATATTATATATATATATATATATATATCCACATGAGTATCCTTACTATCCTGACATTCACGCAAAAACAACTTTTAAATTCAATGCGAAAAGGATATAAGGATTAAAAGTCATGCTGTGCAAAGGTGGCGAAACGTCGAAGAGAGTCCAAGATGGCGGTTTGCCAGGGCTCTGATCTGCACCTCTGACTTTTGTAAACCTAATTTTGGAAGCAATCGGCATTTATGAACAGCAAGAAGCCTAGGAAGTTCCTTTCTCATCCACCACCGGTAACTATTCTCTCTCTCTCAATCTCTCTCGGCTGTCTGTGCGACCCGAAACATGAATTGCACAGTTATCTCCAATTTTGTTTTGACTAATTTAGCGCGCGCTCACTCTCTCTCTCTCTCTCTCTATCTCGCTCTCGGCAAACAATTTTATAATAATAACTGCTCAATATAAAATAATAATAATAATAATAATAAAAATAAATTTATAAATTAATATAATTTTATGAGATATGTTAGATTTATTTTATAATAAAATTAATTTTACAATCTGATGTACTACATCAAATCACATTATTTTATATTTTTTTATATAATCTTTCTGTATCTAAAATATTTTTTTAATAAAAATAATAAAAAATTTCACTAATTTATTGGAACATTTCATACCCTTATAAAACTAACTCACTGCATGTCTCTATCTGAACTAACTATCCAAACATCTAATGATGTTTGCCGATATTTTCTTTTAAAGTTAGCTAGCTAGCTAGCTAGTTTCCTCAGATGAATGATACGAGTGGTTGTCAAACAGGGACTTATACCGGTCATATATACGGTTGTGGAGGCCGCCGGCTTCCTGGGCCCTGGCAGCCATTTGATATATGTTAGCACGAGAAGAATGCATGCAACACACAAACTTATATCATGGAGTTAATTTTCATTGGATTTTAGGTATAGGGATCCTGACATAAAAGTCATTTCAATTTAGGTAACGATTTTGATGTTCAGTAGTTGACTATTCTAATTCAATTTGTCATGATCAAAATGGTAAATGGCCCATGAGATCAAAAGGTACAAACTCATGTGCAATGAGATTATAATGGCAGAGGATCAACAGATCTTTTCTTTGGGTACGTAGCTGTCAATTTACGGAGAGAATATGGTGAAAATATGGTACTGCATGATAATATGCATATATAGTATTCTTGTTCAAGGAGTGTCCCGAGTCCTTGGAATAATGATGCCTGTACGACTGCTTTGCAACTTATTATACAATCATTTTAATGTGTTAGTGAAGCTTTATATATATATATATATATTAAATATTTCTTTTCAAAATTTAAGTTTTTTATTTAGTTTAAATTTTAGATTTCACACAATCACCTTCCATATAATATTATAGGATTGTCAAAAATAAAAATAAAAATTGAAAAGAATAGTTGCTTACTTACAAAGGTCTCGGAGATTTTCTCCGATTTTCTCCAGATCATTAGTTACATATATGTAGGTTCGACGTAATTTCCTTTTCTCCTGTTTTGGTTTGAGTACAGAATTGGCAACGTATAACCCAACCAGCTCCATTTTTTTCCTCCTTATTCTTAGGGTTATATTGAATGTAATTACAATTTTTATTTTATAAATGGGTAAGGGGTTTGACTCTTATCTTCCTATTTAGAGACCAGACCTTATGCCATATGATATTTAGATCATATCATAGCATTATATATATATATATATACACACACATACGATGAACATATATGTAAAGGCATTTGAGTAATTCTTGGCATTGATTACTAAAGCAAGATTACCGGTTCCTGTGATTAGAAAATAAAATATTGCATATTACAAGGTATGCAACTGTCTTTTGTTTTTTTATTTTGTTGCCTAAATGGGATATATTTCTGTGAATGTGGCTTGTTTTACAATATATATTTATCAAAGTACTCGTGCTATTTGCTTGCGATGTTAATGTTCAAAGAAAATGATAGCTTCGTCCAAAACCCGCGTCAAAGAGCAAATAAAGTTTCAATTTAATTCAAAAACTAATTTGAAACAATATTGTAATCCTAAAATACAAGATTTTAGGTTGGTAGAAGTAATTAGCATTGATGAGACATAATTTCAGCCATATAATTTAAAAGTAACGGTCAAGATATAAAAGAGACTTGTATGATTTACATGTTAATGATGATTTAACAATTAAAAAGCTACACGTCAGAAAGGAAAAAAACCCGTGGAATTAAAGAGATGCATGATGATCAAAGAATGGCCAGAACGAAAAGAAATTGGATAAAGTCTTTTATTTATTTATTTTTGAAAAAACCAACGCAATAGAAAAATAAATGCCTACATTTAATATCTCGTTTTTTTTAAAGATAAAAAAAATTGAGATAAAAATTAAAAATTAAAAATTATATTATTAAAAAATATATTTTTAATATTATTTTTATTTTAAAATTAAAAAAAATTAAATTATTTATTTTATTTTATATAATAATTTGAAAAAATTGTAATAATTAGATGAAATAAAAATAGTTGTGAAAACAAACGAGCCTAAACTCTGTGATAGTAAAATATTTTATCTCATCTCATTATTACAATTTTTTCAAATTCTAACATAAAATAAAATAAATAATTCAAATTTTTTAATTTTAAAATAAAAATTATATTTTAATAATATTTTATTCAACTTTCATCTCAACTCATTTAATCTAAATTTCCTATCCAAATAACACATTAGTTGCTGAATAATTGGTCTTTGTTGGTATATAAGTAATTCCATCGAGATTCTTTTATTAATTTTAGTGAAACATATTAAAAATAAAAATTAAATTTATAAATTGATATTATTTTATGTAAAATATTAAATTTAAAATTAAATATTTTTTTAAAAAAATATTAGCGATCAAAATATATAATATATATTTAATTTGATGAAAATGGATTGCTGCCCACCGCAGGAAAAAGGGGGAAAGTAGACGACAGAACAGCATGTGGTAATAGACTCGTCAAATATTATAATATAGAAGCGCATGTGATATGGGAGCTTAGTTTACTTGTTAAACATCTTTTGTGTCTAGTGACCGTGTCTCTCACTCTCTCTCTCTTTCTCTCTCTGCTCGACTTACGAAGTGAACAAACAGTAAAGGAAAAACAGATTCTTTTTCTTTTCCGGGTGAAGGAAAAACAGATTCACTATAAAGAGAAAGGCCCCTTGTTAAAAAAAGACACCCCGGCCAGAAAAACAGAAAATAAAGAACTCTCTCTCTCTCTCTAAAATACCTATGCTCTGTGCAAAGCAGAGGAAGCATCTGATTCTCTGCATGCTAAGTTCTCACACATTCTGCTGTTAAGGTTTCCTTGTTGGGAAACCGGGGTTCCTCATTCCGCTTCTTTTGTTGGCCATTCTCTCTTCTATGAACTTCTCCGCAAAAAATGGGTGAAGAATCCTTAGCTACAGTACCCTTTGACAGGGCAGTTGAACAGGTCTCGTTTTGGTTTTCTTTGCTTTTTCTGAGAAATGATGCCCGTTTGGTTCATTTGAAATCACATTTGTGGTTCCAAACTTGGTGGGCAATTACTGATGCAAACTTGCTATTGAATTTTGTGTTGGAAAGTTGAGTTCTTTCTGTTCTGTGGATCAATAAGCTATTGCCCCCTTTTATTACGAAGTGGGGGCTTTCGGGGAGGGGTGCTGGGGATGTATAACTGGGCATTGTGCGGCATTGTTTTTAAAGTTTATTACTTTTTTGTTAGTACCATTTTGTGGTTTTTTGTGAACACTGCGCCCAATTGTGATTTCAAATTTTATACTATTGTGTTTATCTTTTACTCTTTAATATGGCCTGGATAAGTTACATGTCTCTCATGTTCATAGTGATTTGAAATACTGTGTTTTGTAGTTGCCAAAACATTGAAATGGGTCCTATTACCAGAGATCAAATGCTGACTGCAATTCTTTCGATGTAATGCTTGTATTTTTTTTTTGGGGGGGGGTGGGGGGGGGGGGGGGATTGGGGGAAGAAAAATGGGTTTTTCTTCTAAGACTACGAAAGGCTGTAGTTGCCATTGCTGCTGGTGGTTTCCAGAGCTTTGACTTGATTCTTACCCAGTTCTGCAATGAGGGTCACGTAGAATGGCTTTATTTTTATGAAAGTGATGAAGAATCCACCTCTTACTGAATGAAATAATCTACAACATTGAGAGTAATATTTGATGCAATCTCAGTCTTAACTAGCTTTCGGACTCTCTTTAGTTATGTTTTCTTATTAGTCTCGTTGCATCAAATGTTACTCATTCTGTGACAAATAATTTTTATTTTAATTACAGTTTCATACAATAATTTGAGATTTTTGAAACTGAAACATATTCCAATCTAGATCAGTATTAAATGAGGTTGAGATAATAGGATATCAAGCTTACTGTGAGTTTGATATAATGATAAAAGAAGTTGGGAGGTGGGGCACACAAAATACTTTTTTGACCTCAAACTTATTGCTGAGGAAACAATGGGTAAAAGGAAGAAAAGTAAACTTTAAGGTGTTCTTTTTTTTCCCTAAATTCTGTTGCTTCCTTTAATTCATGAGATTGACCTCATAGGATCTTGAAGCATCTAAGATTTCAAAGTATTAAAGAATTCTCACTATCGTGGAAGTATGTGCTTTGCAAAAGAAGGGGCACTTATGTTGATTTTAAGTAGTTTGATGATGGTCCCCCCCACCTCTCAAAATGCTGAAACCTTTCTCTGTGAGTCCGTGCAGGCAATTGTATCCATAAAGAAGGGTGCATATCTTTTGAAGTGTGGACGAAGAGGGAAGCCCAAATGTTGCCCTTTCAGGCTTTCTACGGTGTGTACATATGATGTTGTAATTCTTTTTAGTACTATGAGATTGTTACACTTTCATTTTAATGCAGGATTATATTACTCCATATGTATGGTGATCATGTTTGCTGGCTCAGTGCTAATGAATTGTGTTGAGCAACTAGATTTCTGCAAAGGAACAACCTAATTCAGTCAACTATCTTTCATCCACATCTATTCCTTTGACAAATTTGTTTCCTAAAATTTGTGTGAGAACTTGTTGGCTTTGGAACTGCCAGTTGTTGTAGATAGCCCTTTTGTAGCATTTAGTGACACAAAATAGTTAGTTGTGGCATGTAACTTATCTACACAGATGATAATGCCTGCTAAAAAAGGACACGACTTCTATGTTGCCAACATAAACAAGTCCAACTGTGTGATTTCAACTTCCTGATTTAGAACCTTCTTTTAATATATTAATGAACTGCTTCAACTGAGAAAGGTGATAAAAGGTATAGAAAAGGGCTTTCAGGCTGATTTTAGTCTGGATTTTATTCTAGATATTTGAGGAATATGAGATGATGCTGCAACAATTCTAGTGACGCTCACTTTTTTATATGCAGCAATTATGCATCATGCTTAATGTTTAATGTATTTATGTGGACTTACACTGCTTCTTTTGTGTGAACAAAGGAGTTGAAAAATTACTGATATTTCTTATTCTGTGTTCTTTAATATTTATGATTTGTCGTGGAGGTGCATATATAATTTATTAGAAAGTGCTTATGAATTTGCTGTACATGGGTTCTTGTATACTGATGTAGTCGAGAGTAGGCCATTATAAGAATCCTGAAGTAGATTAGGAAACATAAACTGGGGTTTATGTATTATGTATTGTCTTCATACATTTGATTATCTAATGACATGTATAGCACAATGCAATTCATTTATTGTGTTATAGACATTTAGCTTGGTTTGTGTCAGACAATTTGATTGCTTCTTTTCTATGAACCATGTTAATCAATATTCAAAGTAAACCAATGGGCATTGTGGAACTGTAGCCAAAATCAAAACATTCATGCCCAAACAACACCATGCAAATATTTTTGTTATGCTATTTATCTAAAGCAACACCCTGCAAATATTATTGTTGTTATTAATCTATTTACCTTTATCTACCTTTGCTTCAGGAAAGATTATGCTAGACTTAGATGATCAAGACTTTGATTTGTTTTGGTTTCAGGACGAGAAATATTTGATTTGGTATTCCGGGCAGAAGGAAAAGCAATTGAAATTAAGCTCAGTTAAGGAGATAATTTCAGGACAGGTATGTAAAAAATGCTTACGCCTCTCTTTTGGTTATCCCTTGATTGCTGGGGTTTAAATATCTCCTTTATTAATTTTGGAATGGGAATTCCTCCTCTCAGTTAAGCTTTCAGGGGCAACTTCAGCCCGAAAAGGAATGTCAGTCGTTTTCGCTGAAATGTGGTGAACGCTCACTTGATTTGGTAATTAATCTCAGTAGTCATGGTTTATATATGGGAAAATTATATTTCTTTTACAGTTTGTATTATCCTTATTTGGCTAAGACTAATAGCTTCACTTTTTTCTAGATATGCAAGGACAAATTTCAGGCTGATAGTTGGAATTTAGGCTTGAGAGCTGTAATATCCAGGTTTCAACATCATAGGCCATTAAGTAGGTCAAGGAGCCGCAGAGGGGTACAAACTTGTGTTAGTAGTCCTGCTGGGTTCTTTCGAAGAAAGCACCATTTAGGACTTTTGGAGGATGCTGACGAACTTTCACAGGTTTTGAGTACCTCATTTTGTGTGTTTGTTTAGTTTTTTGATAGAGTCAAGATCAATTAGTGTCAAAAATAGTTTCAAATAATCAGGCAAATTTTAAAAACTGTCAAAGGTCACTATGAAAAAATTTGCAAAAAATCCTAGCAAACAGAAAAAAAAAAAACACGTTGATAATGTTTGGTTATGTAACCATTGGTCAATTAGGTAATTTCCCTTGGCAATCGTCCCTCTTGTCCAAAGCCTTTCCAAGTGTTGATTTTACAAAAAATGATGATGGTACTCATTATGGTGCTTCTTTTATCTGCCATGCCTGTTTTCATATCATGAAGAATAAACTGTAATCAACTTGTGCATAAATGCTAAATCTTGGATAGAACCCAATTCAACTTAACAAAACCTTAGTTCCCAATCCATATACAAGTACAACTCAAACTAGGTTATTTAATAAACAGCTTGAACAAAAAAGTTTAGTTCAAATATCAAATAGGTCTAACTCGCATAAGCCCAATTTAAGCTCATTCAACTTGGCTTGTTTCAGCACCTTTAAGGCTTGTAAATATATAGCACGTATTTATAAATCTGCATATATTAATATGTATATGTTAAATATCACTTATCAAAAATAAAAATATGTATATGTTAAATATGCTGTACATTTTATAGGTTGTATGTGCTATATGCTATATATGCTAATGTATTATATTGAATGTGAAATATATATGTGGATATGTACTATTATATTTTAAGCATTAATGTTTCTGCTTTTCTTAAAGTAGTCTAATGTAAAATTAAATCAAGAAACTAAAATTTGATGTAGAAAAAGCTTGCAGAAAATCTTCAAGGATTCCATTTCCTAATTCTTCTTTTCTTACGAAGGCTAAAAAAACCTTGAACCCCTCCCAGTCATTCTCCTCCTCTCCTCTCAATTCAAGCTCTAATCTTTTTCCTTTTGTCTCTCTCTTACTCCTCCCCTAATGAAGTGGGAGTGGAAGTGCTGATACCAAATTAGCCCTATGATCCCTGTTTCTTGATTAGTATTCAACAATAATACAAAACTCTTGTATAATTTAGTCCAGCATCATCTTTTGTATACCAAAGATATTGATGCTTAGCTATTCTTTGGTATCAATATTAAGTTTCTATCTTCACAAAATCTTCTCTTATTATTCCAAAAACAAGTGCTTGGATGATATGAAGTATAATAAAATAAGATTAAAAAAAATTCTGATTTCATCTTAGTAAAAGAATGGGATGCATTGAACTCCCATTTGTTTGTATAATTTTTTTTCTGTGGCTTTTTGGACTATCAAATTGGAGAGTGCAATTGCCTGAGTTCTACTGAAGAAAGTCAGATGTATTTGACGAATATTTGTGACTCTCATAACAATCTTCCATTTCTCTCCCTGATGTTTGTCATACCATGCTTGTTCTAGATAAGTTTGGTTTTACAAATCTCTCCTTTCAAGATGATTTATTATTTTCTCTGATAGATTGTCATGCCATGCATTTGATTTTTATTATTTGATTTAACTATTTTCAAGATGATAGATTGCTGAAAATTAGGCAACATTAATTTCTTCTAAATAAAACAAGAAGATGGCGTGTATCAACCACCTCTCTCATGACTGTTGTGCTTCTTGAAGGTGCACAGTTTATCTGGGAGTCCTACTCTGTCTCATTCAGAAAGGTGTTTTTCTGATGGATTATCATATTCTTCTGATTGCTTCTGTTCATCGGAGTCAGTCCTATCAAATGTGCAGAATACACTGACTATCTCAATTCCAAATTCTCCATTTATTGAAGATAATCTCAAGAAGGGGCTACCAACTGCTAACACTAAACATGAAAAGAATGCGCCTCTTAGACTTACTATGCCTTGTGGATCTCGGCAAAAAGATAAGAACAAGGTTTTGAAGGATGTTTTGCTTTGGGGTGAAGGAATGGGAGGAGGGATTATTGGTGGTGGGGTGGATTGGTTTGGGAACTATAATGGAGTGCAAGTGGATGCTTTATTACCCAAAATACTAGAATCTGCCATGAAGTATGATGTGCAGAACTTATCTTTAGGAGAGAAACATGCTGCCTTAGTCACCACACATGGGGAAGTATATTGCTGGGGTGAGGAGAAGGGGGGTAGGCTGGGGCACAAGATTAATATAGATGAGAGCTTGCCTAAAATTGTTGACTCTCTTGCAGGGGTCCGCGTAAAATCTGTTGCCTGTGGTGAATATCAAACGTGTGCCCTAACCGACTCTGGTGAGCTATATACATGGGGTGAAAATGGTTGTGGTGGTGATTTAAGGGGTGAGAGAAATAGAAGTCAATGGTTGCCACGAAAAATTTCTGGCCCTCTGGATGGTGTAAGTATATCAAATGTCTCTTGCGGGGAATGGCATACAGCAATTGTTTCCACCTCTGGGCAGTTATTTACATATGGAGATGGGACTTTTGGGGTTCTTGGGCACGGTAATCTTCAGAGTGTTTCTCAGCCAAAAGAAGTTGAATCTCTTAAAGGTTTGTGGGTAAAATCTGTTGCGTGTGGATCGTGGCATACCGCTGCTATTGTTGACATTGTGGTTGACCGTTTCAGATTTAATGCTAAAGGTGGGAAATTATTTACATGGGGTGATGGGGATAAGGGAAGGCTTGGGCATGCTAATGAAGAGAGAAACCTTTTACCAACATGTGTTGCACAACTAGTGGATCATGATTTTGTTCAAGTTTCTTGTGCAAGAACACTGACAGTTGGGCTTTCCAATTTGGGTACCATTTATACAATGGGAAGTGCAATGCACGGGCAGTTAGGGAATCCACGGGGCAAGGATAAATCAATCACAATTGTTGAAGGGAAGCTTAAAGAAGAGTCTGTTAAGGAGATATCATCAGGTTCATATCATGTTGCCGTCTTGACGTCTAGTGGAAATGTGTATACATGGGGAAAGGGTGCCAATGGGCAGTTAGGATTAGGTGATATAGAAGACAGAAATTTACCCACTTTAGTAGAGGCTTTGAGGGACAGGCAGGTGGAAAGTATTGCTTGTGGATCAAGTTTCACAGCTGCAATCTGTCTACACAAATCTATTTCTGTTAGTGATCAGTCATCTTGTACTGCATGCAAATTATCTTTTGGATTTACAAGGAAGAAGCATAATTGTTACAACTGTGGTCTCCTGTTCTGCCATTCATGTTGTAGTAAGAAGGTTACAAATGCCTCTCTTGCACCTAATACTAGCAAGGCTTTTCGAGTCTGTGAACCATGCTTTAATAATCTGCAGAAAATGACAAATTCTGGTAGGCTATTAAAACTAGAAAGTTGCAGTCCAAAACAGCACTTGACCCAACGAAAACTCTTCCCTGATAAGAAAGAAGACAAAGGACTTTTAGCTCCAAAATGGAGTCAAATGATGTCAATTAGACAATCTTGTGATGATGGAAGCCAATATGGTGGAAGGAAGACCCTAGAAAACAAAGGGGAAAATCAGCAGCATTTAGAACCTGCTTCTTCTTTGTCACGTGGACTGTCCCAATGGGGAAAAGTCCCATGCCCTCCTTTATTTAAAACATATTGTCCAGAAAATTCTGGAGCACTTATTCCTCTATCAGAAAGTCAGTCATATTCTGTTTCCCCCTTTCATTTTGCATCTGCTATTTCCAGCGACTTAAATGGGCCGAAAGGCATATCGCATGAGATGCTCATTGAGGAAGTGCAGAGGCTGAGGGCTGAGGTAATTGGTTTATTATTGTTATTGTTATTATTCCCATTTAAGGTTCTTTTTCTTGGTTGTACTGCATCTGTCTCTGCCATTCTTTAGTAAGTGCACGCACACAAGATAATGTTTTCTGATAGGTAATTTGTGAGTATTCTTAAGTTGACAAATAGGACTGCTACTCATATCCGCAAACAGGAAAGTGTGACATCAAAAAGTACTGGCCTGTTGCAATTGTATAATTTTTTTTAGCCCTTTTCACAAATTTTGGTCTACAGCCAGGCAGTAATATATGGGCTAAGGATACGCAAAAAGGTGAAACTGCTAGTGAAAAAGAAAATAAAATATCATAAAAGGGCTTAATGATGAAAAGAAAATTATTATAGCTGCCTCAACATGGCTTGAGGTGCCTCTAGAAGTAGAGTTTTAGAGTTTTAGTTCTGAAATGTTAATTTTGATTTTTGTCATCGGTCCTGTACAGTTGGGCTTTGAGAAAGCTATTACATCAGACTAGGCAGAAAGCAAAACAAAAGGCTTGTCATTGCTGTATCACGTCCCACAAGTTTATAGAAATCTAATATTATTATGGAAATTAGCATCATAAAATATAAAGCAAAAATGGAAATTTGCGAGAGACATTCAAGGGAGTATTCAAGAAAAACATGACACCACCTCTCACCCGCAGCCATTGTATATATGCATCAGGAGAAACCATAAAATGCTTTCTTTGATTTGTGATGGAAAAAGGTTCTTTCTTTACAAGCTTTGATGCTGATGGATTCTTTCTCTGCTTTCTGTTTATAGGCAAGAAGCCTTGAAAAGGAAAATGAGATTAGAAGCCAGAAGATTCAAGAATGTCAAAAACAAATTGAGGAAACGTGGTCCCTAGCTAGGGAAGAGACTGCCAAGTGTAAGGCAGCAAAGGAGGTCATAAAAGCATTGGCATTAAGGGTAAATTTTCATTTGCCTGCATTTATGGTTGGTTTGATGCTTCAGGTTTTCTTATAAATTACAATGGATATGTACAACTGCCATTTCAAACGTCGCCATTTTTTTTAAGTCAATAAATTTACACATACAATAATAACTTAAATTCCCAATTCAATCTTTAGAGGATAACCAAGTAAGCCCTTGCTCAATTCATTGTTCTAATTGATAAAAATATCATTTTTTGCAGCTTCATATGACATCAGAGAAAGTTTCTACTAAAACACAACTGAAAGATGGAGTTCCTGCGACTCCGCCTCAAATCTCACCAGCATATAAAGATAGCCTTGAGCGGGTGTGCCCTATGATTGTGGCTACTAAACTGCCTCCTCAAGTAGGATCACCAAAAGAAGTAGATAGTCTATCTAATACTCCTATTATATTCTCTGATACTTTAAGATCCAAGTACGGGAGAGATGTATGCAATGAGAACACCAGATCAATGGAGAATTCACATGTTACAAGAACCGAATCTCCTCATAATGGAGCTAAAGCATCAACGCTTGAATGGGTTGAACAGTACGAACCCGGTGTATATATCACATTTACAATTTTGCCAAGTGGACATAAGGGGCTGAAACGAGTGAGATTCAGGTAACCTTTGATCAAGTTGATCATTACGTATGAATAGGATCTTATCTTGAAACTTAACGGAAATTTATGTGTCTGAGTGTGTAATGACAGATTCGAATAGCGAATGCACTTTTGCTTTTGGGCATGTGTGTGTTTGTGATGGTAGCAATTATTAGATATGGTGATTTAAGCAGATGTTTAGTTTAAAGAACTTCTTACTGTGAGTTATGTCAATGTCATTGTCAAGTTTTTGATGTGGTCCTGTTAGTTCTTAGTGCACTACTGCTTTATCTGAGCTTTAATTGCTACTTGCTGCTTGTTTTGCAGCCGAAAACGATTCACCGAGAGGGAAGCAGAGGAATGGTGGGGGGAGAATCAAGTTATTGTGTATCAAAAGTATGACATTGAAGGCTATAGCAACTCTTCATAATCAGATGAAGGGCTAATTTTTATTTGCCCTATATAAGTGTTGGTCTTGTCTACCTTAACAAATGGCCGGTGGATAACATTTAGGCATTAGAAGGAAGTCTGTGCAGTGGATGAAAAATCTTCAAGTACTTTAGGTGCATTGATATGGAACATCTTGCCTATGTCATCCGTGTACAGTTTTCAATAAAAGCATCTCTCTCTCTCTCTCTCTCTCTCTGTGCCCCCCCCCCCCCCCCTCCTCCTCTCTCCATGCCAGATGAAACTTCAAATTCTTAACTTACACAAAAATTGCCGATTATATTTATAAACATTACAACTGTTAGAGAACATAATTTAAAGTTGAACTTACCCTTTCCTATCGGTTAAAGCTTTTGACATAATTGGTGAATTAACACAGTATCAGAACAGGTTCTCCTAAGTTTCAATCTTAGACTCAACCTCCCAATTAAAATGTATACTTCTTTTCCTGATAATAAAATCTGCGTGCTTTCTGGTTTCAGGTGTGAGTGTGGTGTTAGCGACTATAATTTAAACACGAGTGGGGTCTTAGTGAATCCAATTTAAAGACGTGAGTTGGGTGTTAGTAAATATAATGTAAATGATTGGATTTATCCTTTTCACTGTACTTCAGTTTTTGTGATCATTATTGATTTAATGATTACCACTATAAAATATTTTTGTTAGGCAAGAATTACTTGTCAGCTAATATGTTGGTTAACCAACTGTATGGTGAGATGATATTGTCACTCCTGTTGCTTTGGAACTGTTATGACTACTCTTCTAGATGAGATAAAAAGAAAGATGGATGGAGATTTGCTGAAGATGGATATGACCTGCATCAAACTTTGTGCTTACCGAGTTCAGAAGAATTATAAAGCTTCTGTTGATGATGGCCTCTAACATAGAACTGGCAGGGTTTTCCAGAAGTAGGCTTCTTTTCTCCCTTTCCTTCTCATCCAAACTGAATATCTAATAATTGTTAGGTATGATTTCCCTTTAGGACTCCCCGGGGCACAATTCACCAGAGATGAAATGACAGTCTTTGTAATATAAAGTTGCATACCAATTTAAGCTGGTTCAATCCATGCAGAAAGTTGCTCTCTATTCTCTAGATGGTCTTTACGAAATGAACATAAGGGGTTCTTTATGATACTTTTCTTGAACCGATTGGTATGTGGAAGGTCATGAGAGACAACTTCCAAGAAGGGTTTTAGGTTTGGTTGGATTAGTAAGTTTTTCTCAAGATAGAATTTGAAGCTGTAGCAGTGGCTTGCGTAGGCTTCCTAGGGATGCTAGCTTTTGCAAGAAAATGCATAATCGAGGTATTCTTGTTTTTGCTTCTAAGAAATTGCATCTGGAAATTGAAAGTCCTTTCAATTTGTGCCTGATTGCCTGGTAAGCATTTGACAACTTAAAAAAGCCCCAGGCATTGCTCTTGATTTTCATCACACTTAGTGGAAAAGAGCCAGATTTTATAGAAGGTCTCCAGCAGCAAGTTTGGCAATCCAAAAACGGATGACAACTCTACAGCTGTTTTTATTACGTAATCCATGCAGATTTAAAAAAAAAAAAAAAAAAAAAAGGCCCCCTTGATGCTCACACCTTTAATTGCCTCACAATTTGATAAATTAAGGTAGTTTAGCCGGTAGATCCTCCAAAATATTATTTGCTTTGTGCCTACCAAAATGGAGTTAAGAGTTATTTATGTTTCTTTCACACAATTTTGTGGCAACCTGCAGCATATTGGTTAAGCAGGTATAGCAAAAACCAGAGCTTTGACAGGAAGCTGGTGTTTTGATGGAACTTAATGCTACCCTTGTGACTATACCCAAAATTCCAAATTGATGGCACCCAGAAATCTTTATGCTAGTTTTTCTTACCGGGATATTGAATGTATTGCAACTTAGGGGATGTTTGGAGAACGAGATAAGTTGAAAAATCTGTTAATAGTAATGAAATAATTTGAGTTAAAATATTTTATTGGGTTTTGGAAAAAGTAGAGAGAAAATTAAATAAAAATATTATAAAATTAAAATTTTGTTTAATTTTTGTTTTAAAATTTGAAAAAGTTGAATTATTTTTTGTGTTATGTTTAGAAAAGTTTTAATGATTAGGTAATTATTAATGAAAAGGCTAAAAATTTGAAATTATGATTGATTGATGTGTGGGAAGGAAATGAGATGAGAAATTTTGAGATGATATAAAATTATTTTTATTCCCAAACAATCCCTTAATTTCTCTAATGGCTGAGAAATACTAATGTCGATGGAAGAGGTTTGGTCTAACAGAGTGCTGATTTCAAATTAAGCCTTCAAATAAAACAAAGCTTCTAAAATAATAAAAACAAATCTAAGCTTTGTGGGGGAGTTAAAACGAACTAGCGTGGGCAGCGGGGGCCACACCATGCTACCCTGCCCGCCCCACCACCCGCCTAAAATCTGGCCCCCTAGCGGGGGTTGGGCCCTGCAATATTTCTCCCATCACGCCCCTCGCTTATGTGTGCAAGTTGTACTGTTGTAGGTGTATCTTTTATATAAGAGATTAAGATAATACATATAGTATTGTTTATCCAGGTTCCGGTTTGGATTAGCCCGGGCTAGAATTTGGATGAAACCAGTTTTAAAAATCTGGAATCGGATTGTACCATTTCTTCTTCTTCTTCTTCTTTTAACATTAGAATTCAAAATTTAGCTAAAAACAATTCACAATTCTGGTTAAACCCACCCGAATGCTTCTCAAACTTTTCTTGGGGTTTTTTTTTTTGTAATTATTTAAGCAATACTGCTGAATTATATATTTGATCTATGCATGAGATTTAACTGCTTCAAAATTGCTGTGACCCGCGAAAGAAGTTTAAAAAATTATAATAATTATAATGGTATAAATTACTTGAAGCACATTGATGTTGTAGAGACTGTCAGAACTGGTACGATTTTCATGGCTTTGGCCAGAATTCGATCTGAAACAAACAAGCAAACAAATTAAAACCGGCAATAAGAACATGAAGTTACTGGGAAAATAGATATATGATGAAGAACATAACAAAGAAGGGAATAATCCCTGCGGCAGGGACGAAAAGTACGTATATTATGTACAGAAAAAAGAGAACAAGAAAAAAAGAATGAACACTCACTTCAATGACCCCCGGGAAGAATGCATTAAACAAAAAACGGAGGTTATTGTTCACAGGAACATTAGTTTTGAGTTTATGTCCATTTAGTTGTTAGAATGATTTAAAAAAAAAAAGGGGTATTGGGTTTTAAATACGGATTTCGGATTTAAAACCCGATATCCTGATCAGGTATATCCGGATTTTTCTAAACGGGTATTGACCCGAGTTTGTTCCGGACAAGAACTCATAACTGGAACAAAAAATCCGACCTCGATAAACAGGCCTCAATACATGTATTTCACTTAAGCAATATGAGACTCTTGTATTATTTGACAAGTCAATTGCCAAGCAATACAAGAGTTTCACATTACTTAAGTGAGACACTTGTATTATGTCTCCTATATAAATGTCACACTTACTACATTACAATTTGTACAAAATATGCACTAATAAATTTAAAAATTATGCTATTATTTTTTAAATTATGGTCATATTTATGATTTAAATAAAAGAAAAGTGTTTGTCACTTTTAGATTCAAGAATAATTTTTTAATCTAATAGGCCATTGACACTTTTGAAGTGGGCAGAGGGCGGGGCGGGGTGCGGGAGCGAAAACCCACCCATGTGGGTAGGGGTGATACCTGCCCCTTACGGGGCAGGTGGGATTTTCAACCCCGCCCTCGGGATGTGGGGGTGGGGTGTGGGGCGGATTCTCAATTCGTCCCGCCTCTGTCTACTTAAAAAAAAAATACTACATTTTACTTGGTTTAAAAATTATTTCTAAGTCTAAAAATAATTAAAAATACATTTTTAGATCTAAATTATAAATTTAAATTTTGTCAATATGACTATAATTTAAAAACTATGTAATTTTTAAATTCGCTAGTGTATATTTTGTATAAATTGTAATGTATTAGTTTTTAAATTATGTAGTTTTTATATTTGCCATTACATATTCTGTGAATAAGTCTAACAAATTGTAATGTATATTTATATATACACAAATTGTAAAATATAAATATATATTTATGTTTATATATATAATATATATGTAAGGAGCGGGGTTGCCCGCCCAGCATAGTGGGGTGCGGGGCCTTGTTGCCCACCCCTACCATGCAGATAGGGGTGAAAACCAAAGGTTCGGTTTCGGTTTTGATTCAAAATCAATACAACACCAATATTTTGAAATGGTGTGAATCTCGACCGAAATCGGCCGATGAAGGGGGAGAAAATCGTCTACATCAGTCTCGGCGTAACTTCGGTCGATTCGCTGGCGTCGTCGGTGGTGCTAACAAACTTACAAACACTCGAACACCCATCACAGATTCACAAAAAATATGAAATATCACAACAAAATTACAAATATCAAAGACTCAAACACTTGAAACGGCATGGCACAAATGGATGAATCATGAAACGACGCAAATGGATGGAGCTGAGATGAGAAGAACCCAATGAAACCGGCAATGGATCGATGACATCGGAATGCTTGAGAGAGAGAGAGAGAGAGAGAGAGAGAGAGCGAGTGCTGAGACTGAGGTAGATGAGAGAATCTGAGATAGAGAGAGAGAAGGAGAGAGAACGACGTGAGTCTGTAAGTTGAGACTAAACGACGCCGTTTCCTTTTATTTTTTTCAACTGTGGGGTCCAAAACGACGATGTTCCACTTAAATGAGTGAAACGGTGTCGTTTTCATATGGGTATAAAATGAAAAAAAAAAAAAGAAGATAGAACCGATCGACCGGTTCAGCAATTTTTCATTGGATCAAACCGCGACTGAACCGACAGAGATTGGTTATTCTTATTTTCCACTGTCGACCGACCGGTTCCCTACCGGTTTCGGCTAGTTCCATGCTCCGACGGCCAACCTAATCAATTTTCGGTCAGTTTACTCGATTCCTGTACACCCTTATATGCAGATATCACCCTTACATCTCCAGTTAATTGACCTTATCCTAACACAAGGAATGTGTTAAACAAAAATGATAAACATGAAATTATTACACTACTTTTACACAACTGCTTAATAAAATATTAGTTTTTTTAACATTATCTTTGACTTTGACTTTAATGAGTTTGTATTTTTTTTTTTAAATTAATTTGTTATGGAGTCAAATTGATCAATTGCGTCTAATTTTTTATTGAAAAAGGTTCTGATAGTTACCTCACGAGCTATCACTGTTTATGCTCCATCATCCCCGTGCAAGCTATACGAAGTTGGGTTTATTTTTGCACTACATGAGCATTGAAATTCCTCCCCTCCAAAATTAAGTTGCGTGCTTTTCATTGAACGAGGTGTCGCCTCATGTATCCCCATGGCCCCTTGATGCTTATATGTTATCCTTATGCCAAATTGTACCGGGTTTATTTTCGTGCACGTGAAGTTTTGCCCCCAAATTAAGTTGCATGCTTTAATATTTTATGATGGAATGGGTTCGCAATTGAATATCTATTAGAGATGTGCAAAAATCTAAAAATTTAATTCTGATTGTGCACCATCAAAGTTGGAATTAGAGTTTTTTTTTTTTTTTTTTTTACATTTAAAGTTGGTCAAATTTTTCGTCTAACTGACTTATCTGCTCTGCTCTGCTCCGATATTGATCTTACTTTAATAAAAATATATATTATTTATATATTGATCATATATACTCATATAAAAAGTCTAGAACTTATATATATAGTTAAATTCAAGAATATTAATAGACTAATAATTAATGTGATAATTGTTAAAAAATAATATTAATATACTAATAATCAGTTATATGTACAAACTACATATCATAGTATCACTACCACACATATTACCTTTTTTACATGGTAGATGAAACTTGACTATCTAATAGTTAGTCATTTATCATGTATAATATATATATTATAAGATTATTAATTTATTATCTAGACTCTAATATGGTAGCATTTAACTAGATTGTAATACAATATTTGGCTTGTATTTGAGTGGCCAGTTGTGTTTCCTATTTGTAATTAATTCAACAGTGACTGATTGGGTGATGGATATTGCCATTGGACCTTGGGGCCTTGGGTGTTATTTGGGGCCTTGTGTGTTAGTTTGGGTCTTGGCTAGATAGTTGAACAATAATTTTATTGTTTTTAGTATATTTGAGAGTTTAAGATTCTAATGTGAAATTATGAATAAAAGTATATCAAGAATAGCTTAAATGGCTTACCGTATATTTTTAATCTTTAAGTTTTTATTTTTATCTTTCAATTTGCATAGCATATGAAATATCTTTAGTTATATTTTTTACTTTTTCATATCTAAAATCTTTTTTTTTTCTGTAATGTATTTAGTAAACTTAAAACTTGAAAACCAAAAAAGAAAAAGTCTAATTTAAAATGAGCTAAATATGAAGCAAAAATAAAGTCTAAATACAACTTCGATCTTATAAATCTGAGTCTAATTTGAACCTATATAAGTCGAGTCAGAGTTAGATTTCCTGACTCAGTTTAGCCATATAAATCTCCACATCCTCTTCATGGGCATGCTCCATCCCCATTTCAAACAAAGTTGAATTTATATTTTCTCGCGCGCATACGAATATCTATTTCTATATATATATATATATATATATAAAAGCGAGAGAAGTTTTCTATCAAATTGAATTATGCTCTTTTTTTTTTCATGGAATAGGGGTTTCTCACACATGAAGAAGTGATTTTAACACCATAAAGCGATTCCTAATTGGACGGTATGGAGTTTTTGGGAGTAGGGAGGGAGGGTTTTTTTTTTCCCCTCCAAAAATCATGGATATTGCCGGCGAAAGATATTAAGGATTGCTTTACTCTTTGAGTCTTTTGGATTGAAATGATTTATTAATGAGTTTTTAACTTATATTAATTATTTGCTTTTGTGAATTTTCAATTAGGTAATTGATCTTTTGCAATTCATGTGAATTCGAAGAGTACGAATGGATTTTTTTTTTTTTTTGATACATTTTGAGAGAAGGTGTTTCAAACCCAAGACTTCCATTTGTCAGCATGAACGGATTTTGATTATGAGCGTTCGGACTAGAAAACACGCATATATAATTTATATGAAGTAGCTTGCTTGCTTTCGGCAACAGTTTGAATTAATAAGGCGGATCGTGTGTGTACTTATAAAACTCGCTTATTAAAATGATTCTTTTTTTTTTTTTTTTTATAATGGGAATCAAAAGAATGCCCAACGTCTGACCATGCAGTAGTGTGTTCAAATCAACGAGCCTTCCTTGCAACCCACGATATATTGCATGCATGATATGCCTTACTAATTGAAATAGAAAAATGTGCTAAGTTGTCATAAAATATATATATATATATATATAAACATGTAAGGCCAATTTCCAAATCTCTTCTTGTAAGAAATTAAGAAACTATATATGACAAGTATTTTTAGTTCTTTTCTCTCTCTCTACTCTACGAGAGAAATCATAATTTTCTGTTTCAAATAAGAGACATCTGTATTTTTTTCTTAAATAGTACGTTATTTCAATTGTATTGATATTGTTATTTATGACAGATGAATATTTTATACAAGAATAATATATACCTTATACCTGCATGATCTAAATGAACATAATTCCCACTAATTGAACTTTATTAATATATTATATTCCATGCATGAATAAACATCCAACTTGATTTATTAGTTTGTTAATAACCACACACAAAAAATGAATTACATCGGACTTGATTTTATAGATTAATTAGATATGAATTATGATGATAAACTAAATCTATATAAATATTGATGATCATGATATCATCAACCATCAACAAGCTAGCATGCATGCATGCATAAACCCTTAAAAGAGAAAAGCACCAAAAGCTGGATTGATGGAAAGGTAAAGTATGAAAGAGAGTATGTGTGTATATATGGCATTCATATGGGAAAAAGGATGAGATAACATACCAAGCGATCCTGCTCTGCCACGTCGTAACTTTAGTTCACGTGTCTAAAGCTGGCCCCACATGGGCCCCGATAGATCGATGGACCGTAGTCTTCCATTGGTGAGCTTTTGCCTGCTGCGCGCATGTCACGATGTTCGAGGGGAGGGATCGATATTGATTGGTACGTAGTTGTAGTAAATTAATTATCGTATTATTTTTTTTATAGCGTAAATTCTCCTATATGGCATAACAATTTATTTGCTCAGGGAAAAAAAAAAAAACAGTTCTCGATTACAAGGTTTTTTAACTGTATTTATTTTGTATTTATTTTTTAAAAAATAATATTTATAGTCATAAAATATATAAGCATCACACTCTTTGTGAAAAAAGTGATTAAATATAAAATTTACATAAAAAAATTAATCTTTTAATATTAAATCTCCACTAGTATTCTTTTTTAAAAACAATACGTATTATTTACACAATATCTTATAACTATATTTAACATTACTCTTAATTAAAATTTCCAATTCAAATATGGATGGTAGGACGTGGTGCTGCGTGCATGCTGATCTTCTTGCACAAACCATGCAAGTACTTGTCCAAATATCTCCTAGTTATATATATAGTTGCCAACTCGCCAATAATATATAATAGGCTACATTATATAACTTTCTCGAGAGGAAAACTTTGATGTTGTTTCGGAATTTGCATATTATATTTACGTACAATTTCTCACGATGATCACACGAGAAAAAGCGACTCGATCGGCGATGATTATATGGGAATAGATGGAATATATGGACGAGACTAACTACAGGAACCAGCGCCATGCATGTGAAAGGGACATAACTGAGTTAGAACGCCGCCGAAATTCGTTTTCCTCGGTTTCTCGTTAACGTGGATTCTTCGTACAGAAAAGACTGGTAAAATAACCAATAAGATGTCACCACGTGGACCAAGAAAGGACGAGAACGAAGCATGGGATAATTGGAGAGAGAAAGAGTATAGCTTCAAAATAACGATAACAAGAATCAAGTTATAATTTGATTGTGAAAAAACAAATAAAAAGTTAAAGTTGCGAGGTAGGAGGGGGGTGGCAGCCTTCCATTGCTTTTCTCTCTTTCTTTTTGTCTTCTTATCAACCCCAAAGCAACACCCACATTCCACCGCTCTCTCCCTTACGCCTCATCAACTCCCCTGATTAGCTCCTGAACTCTCTCTCTCTCTGTCACTCGGGATCTTCTTCTTGTGCCTAAGGTCTCTCTCTCTCTCTGTCTCTCTGTTGATCTCAATTGGTGTGCGTGTTTGCTAATTGCTATATTAACATATGCATGGAGAATTCATTAAGCTTTATTCTGATCTATGGCTAATACTACAGTTCTCTTTTGGTGTATATGCAGTACTGCGCGTTATTGTATAGTTGTCGATTTTAAGGGCTGGTCCTTGTCATTTTGTAATACCAGGCTAGTGATCATATCCTCTTTCATTCTCTAGAATTGAAAGGACGTGCAAGAAGAAGTTCCAAAAGGTGATCATCAAATATATATATATATATATATGTCTCCTGTTTCATTGCCTCCTGGTTTCCGGTTCCACCCTACCGACGAGGAACTCGTTGCGTACTACCTCAAAAGAAAGATTAATGGCCGTGCGATTGAATTGGAGATCATCCCTGAAGTTGATCTCTACAAATGTGAACCATGGGACTTGCCGGGTACGTTCCAGTACTTCTTGTATGGTTTCTTACGTATCGTTCTTTATTTCATTTATATTTTCAAAACAACAAGGAAAGCTTCTTGATAAAGTTAACATGTAAATCAAATGGGCGATACGAAGCTTTTTTCTTAGGGCTTCATGATAGTTCTTTTACTGATTTCTACCTTTTCCAAAATTGGTTTATTCAGTCCAGTTATTTGCTACCGACCTGCATAAATTACAATACTTTTCCTGGTTTGAATGCTGCATCTTGACTCATGAGTACCTACGACAAAAGTTAGAGGTTTATGGAGATAAAATAATTCATATGCTTTTGTTTTTTTTCTTGAAGTGCCAATATATTTTCTTTAGAGACTTGACCACAAAGATAAAGATCAAAACAGGTCACACCACCTTTTTCAAAAGGTGACCCCACACAATTAATGATTTGATAAACTCTTGATCATGATCTACGGCCTTCAGTTCAGACAGGATTTAATTTCTTTTCGTTTTCATTTTTCAAGTCTATAATGAAAAAAATAGTGAATCGCATTGAACGTGCATGCATGCTTTATAATTAGCTAGTAGAATATCTTAAACTTTAAACGTAAAAATATCTGTTCTACCTTGATTTATGTGCTCATTGGAAAAGGGAGTACTAGATGGGACCCTAAATTAATAAGCATGGTCCCTTAATTCATCTTTATAGTTGTTGTAAACTTGAATAGTGACATGACATATCGGGCGACCAAGTCAAAAAGGATGGGAAAAGGAAAGCTTTAATTTCATTGTCTGCAAGAGATATAAGTTTCAAGCAATGCTACCAGCTGGGCGCTTTTATAGCTTTAACATTTTATTCTGGTTAGCAGCTGAAACGTAAGACAGATTTAATAGTTTCATATATAATAAATTTGTCACCAAGTTCTTATTTGAGATTTTTTGGAAGTAGATCAGGGAATAAAAGTTGAACATCATTATAAGGGAAGAACGCATGCTGATCTAAGAATAGGCTGTTATCCTCCTTTTCGTCCATGCAAATGTTCTTATAACTTAACAGGAAGATATATATATATATATATATACATACATATATATGTATATATACACATACACTTTAAGCCTATAATTAATATATAGATTCGATCCATTATTGTTGCTCTCTCTCTCTCTCTCTCCCTCCCCCGGTTCTGTAAAAATTATATGGCATTATATTCATATTGATATAATTTGGAAACGTTACAGGCAAATCATTATTACCCAGCAAAGATCTCGAGTGGTATTTCTTTAGTCCACGGGATCGAAAGTACCCCAACGGATCAAGGACTAATCGTGCAACTAAAGCTGGATATTGGAAGGCCACCGGGAAGGATCGAAAAGTGAACTCCCAGACGCGTGCTGTGGGCATGAAGAAAACCCTAGTTTACTATCGAGGGAGAGCACCCCACGGTACTCGAACAGGTTGGGTTATGCATGAATATCGTCTGGATGAGAGAGAATGCGAAACTCCTACAGGCTTGCAGGTACGTACAACCTATATTATATATTCTGATCTCTCTCCCTCTGATCTCTCTCTGATCTCTCTCATATTTCCTCCTTTTTCATTTCATAATGCTGTCTTTCTGTTTCAATATCGCAATTCACGTTTAATTTGCTTCCCGTATAAACTTTTACATCAAATGATGACATCGAACTGATGATGTTTTCACAATTAAATCCAGAGACCAGTGAAATGGTCAATAAATTAACTACCCCACCGCTTGGTCATAATGACTGATCGAATTCATCTTTGTAAAATATTTACAGGACGCGTATGCGCTTTGTCGTGTTTTCAAGAAGAGTACAACAGGTCCAAAGATAGGAGAGCAATATGCTACCAGAACTACCAATCAACTAACTAGCGACCACTCATCAAGCATTGAACTATATTCTGAGGGAAGATGTGATCAAGATTTGGAGAGCTCGGATTATCCAATGCAATATGATTCTTTCTCTCCACACATGCAAACTGGATCATCACATGAGATCAGTGGAACCAGATCAGATGGGAAATGGATGCAGTTCTTATCCGAAGATACATTTAACTTTACACCCCCGGCGCCATTTCCAAATTATGGAACTGCTTCATACCCTCCGTCAAAGGTAAAAATTTCTACTATTTTCTATCATCATAAAATCCCCGGCCCCGCCTTTAATCTTTAACGATTATAATAAAATCCATGCGACACTGTCAATTTCTAGGTCGATATAGCATTAGAGTGCGCAAGGTTGCAGCATCGATTACTTCCTCCTTTGGAGGTTAAGGACTTCCCTCAAGCTGAATTCAGTGACTTTAGAATGTCACAGTCGACACCCGTACGCGAAAGTAGTGAAACTGATCTTTTGCAGGAAATCCTTTCAGCAGCTCAAGCTTCTCAAGAACTGATGAATCAATCCAACCTGTCGGTCCAATGGGGTGAGGATTATGCACCTGATGATGATTTCTCCTTTATGATTAACAAAGAATATCTTGCCCACAATCCAGTTAGCGATTTGAGATATGAGAGATCATATATTGACAAATCCTGGGAAGATTCAAGTACGAGGCCAATACAGATTGGAAATCTGGATGAAGATTTTAAGTCGACAGAGAGGATGGCAGCTGAGAACTTAAGATGGGTGGGAATGTCGAACAAAGAACTGGAGAAGGTACTTTACTTTACGAGAAGTGCTGCAGTAACAAAGAGTTTGCATAAAAATAATCTCACATTATGACGTTAATGATTCATGTGTTCTATTAGATCTATTTTATTTGAATAAAAGCAATTTTACAATCTAACTAATCACAACAAGCCACGGTCAATTTGTAGGATTACTCTAATTAGAGTATTTCTCATATTTTATTAGATAAATAAGGCTAAATTAGATTACAATTAGCTAATTGTCATAAGCGGCCAAAAGCATATATTATAGCCAAAATTCGTTCTTTCTTTTGTTTTCCTTTCTAATAAACTTTTTCTCTGGAAAGTATATAATTGATCGTTAAGTTCATCTTACAAAAAAAAATCCATAATTAATGGACAGAGTACTTTTACGGAAGAACCCAAGATTATTCCAATAGAAGACATTTCAAGCTTCCGAAGAAGCGAGGAGCATGAGTTCCAAGGTATCAAAATCATGTACAGTTTCTTCTTTTCTTCGTTTTGTATTCAGCCGGCACTTCAGTTTTCCTCGAGTTTTTAACAAGATCGAGTTCAGCTGCAGGAGAAAGTGGGGATAACAAAAGATTTGGCGAATTCAATGACGTCACAGAGATGAATCATCTCCCGCTTGATTTCATCAACGATGAGCCAAATGATCACGAGAACTTCCTCGATGATGGAAACATGGATGATTATTCCAATTCTCCAAGCAGCTTCGAGGTGATTGAGGAAGTTAAGGTTAATCACGGAATGTTCATCTCAACTCGCCTGGTAGCCAAGACATTCTTTCACCAAATAGTGCCATCGCAGACAGTTAAGATCCACCTCAACCCTGTTATGATCAAGAACAGCTTCTCAAGGGAGAAAGCAGATGCACAAACAGGATCTAATATTAACAGATCAGGTTCTTTCTTTAGGAAATTCAAGGCATTTGCAAGAGGAAAATTCTCAGCTTTCACCAAATCAGTAGAGCCATGTAGGGAAATAGCAAGTGCTATCATTTGCATGGTAGCGCTTTCTTTGGTGCAGATACACGACGTTGGAGGATATAATATGGAAGAAGAGAAGTTGAATATTAGTGGGAAAGGTTGGTTTAAGAAGATGATGAAGTGCAGGGCGGAAAGAGCAGCTGCTGGAATATTAATAATGGAGGCCAATGAAAGGAAAGATGTTCAAGATGATCAGATTGCATTGGTGATTAACGCAGAAGGTCATGGGAATAGTAGTTTTGGTGGTTTATCCAAGAGTACGAGGATTTTCCTCACCGTTTCTTTGGCTCTTTGTACCGTTTGGGCTAACCGCGTTATAGCTAACGCTTGATTAATTTCCAGATTTTTAATTAATTACTTCATTTAATTCTAACGGTAGTTGCTAATTTGGGAGGGCATAACTCAGCCTAATTCTCCTCATCATGGTATAGATTACACATGCAAATGGGTCTCATTATACTTATTGTACTTTATATTCACACTCAGAATAATTACTTGATAATTATTATTATTGATTTATATTGATAGAATTTATATTTACATATATATTATGTGCGCGTATATGAGCGAGATGATCTGTAGATTACACAAATCGAACGACGAGTTGATGGGTGTCAGAATCGAATTCTTGAGGAAGTATCGTACTTTAATTGCTCCAATATTAAGGATCTTTAGCGGATATGGACTTTGTATGGAGCCCATTGTGTTATTAGTCTAAAAATTAAAGTTCAAAAATCGATTCAATCATAGTTTAAAACTTAACCCATTAAAAAAAGTCTAAAATATGTACAACCCAATTCCACAATTCAAATCCTACATTCGATCCAACTCCATTCCGTTTTAACAGAGATGAAGTCGGAAGTTGATATCGAACTCCGATTAAATTGGAGTCGGCATAAAAAAAGGTGGAATTAAACTCCGATCGAGACATGGTTGGTGCATAGCCCTATCCTACTTTTCCTCGAATATTTATTTCTGGCCATGAAACTAATTACTACTGCAAAAAACACTCACAAATATGAGATTTCTTTTGGATATCTGATAAAGTCAAAATGTTCTAAATTGTAAAGTAAGATAGACACGATATATATTGGCTACGGGTGGCTCTACAGCCATCGCTCCTAACTTTTTTTGAGAGCTACCGTTAGTTATATTAACGTCTTTGTTATTGTTTTTTTAAATGTATTTTTTAATATTTTAAAAAAAATTAAAAAAATCACAATATTATTTAAAAACATTTTATTAATCACTAAATAAATAATCAGCGGAGCCACTAGCTGTAACCTCAGTGGGAAGAGTAGTGTTTTCCATTGGCTATATAGCATTTAATGCCAATCGTGTACGTATGACTTTTGGATTGTGTAGACTCCGTATGTTGTTATGGCCGAAAGTGAAAGGAAGAAAAAAGAAGTTTGGTCAAGATCAGTGAAGAAATTATAATGATATATAATACATGAAAGACATATATATGCAGGCAGGCCTTCACGGAGTCAGTATATACTGTGGGTCCAAATTGGTCATTTTGACAAAGCAATTTTCCTCCTCAACCATATATGCATGTTGCATGTGAATGTATATACATCATGAGTTTGATGAACGGCTAAAGTGTACCGTCTGGCGTCTACCCGCTAATTAACTATATTATGAAAAACACTCACATATTCTATGAAAAAATTATAGATATAGTGTAAAAATGAATAATGGTTTATGTATAGCATTCCTCATATATATATATATATATATATATATATATTAGCCACAATTTATAGATTCTACAAAATAAAATCTACAAACCGACATAATTTAGATTGTAAAATTATTTTTATTATAAATTAATTAATCTACAAACAGTATTTCTTTATAGGGTAGCGCTTATTATATAAATATTATATATATATATATATGTTACTTTTATCTATTAACGTGGAGATCGAACAGATAGTACTATCTCCAAAGTAACGCGGATCCGCGACCCTTGTTAATATAAATTATAAAGGACTGTTTTGCTATTTTCGTTAAAAAAAACAAATACAAGAGCCATAAAACTGATGATGTTGAATGAACTTCTGATGACCTGTTTGATGATTTTTGACTATAGGGTGAGAGTGGTACTGCATGCTACAGCTGGTGGTGCGCGGCACATGCACATGGGGGTGGTTTGAACTATGATCCTGGAGAAGACAGAAAAAGGGTAAGACATTCGGAACCCACAGCGAAGAGGATGATGAGAAAATGACAAAAAATTAAGCCAAACACGGGTTCACGGGTACTCTGCATCTATATAATTATATTCACCCAATTAACAAATTATATATTATGCTCCCCGCCCACGACAATCCAACAAAATCCATTACTTTTATCCCACCTCCATTCCCATCCCATTCCTAAAGCTGCAACTCTCTCTCTCTCTCTCTCTCTCTCTCTCTCTAGTTATGTTTCCGGGCAGCTTTATCTTCCTCTAAACGCTGCCATATTTACGTGCGCTCGACAGAGCTGCATTACTGCCATAAGGGGGGCCGGGGTTTAGTAACTTGGCTTCCGACTTTCAATATTCTTGCATGGCTTCTTCTGGTCGTTGGGTGCGACTCTTCGTTTTTTATATCTTGGTAGAGGTGATCTGGTTCCTCTTCAACGTTGGGTGCGTCGACAGTGCAAATAATATCGCAGCGAAGAAGTTGAAAGTGATCGGTAACATTTCAAAAGTGGAAGATGCTGTCAATTTCCATATTTACTACGGCCAGACCTTCAAAGTCATCAAGAACGCCATTGACGGCAAGAGCTACCTTCTCATCCAGGTAACTACACTTGCTTATCTTTCTTTTTTCTTTCTGGAAAATATTATAGTTAATTTAGCACTTGTTGCGATTTTTATTCTCTTGAATTTAGCTTATATTTCTTTTCTGTTTTGTAAAATCTTCATATATATAATTTACGGTATTCTTCCCTTGATAATAGAGTCAGTCAATAAAATTTCTAGACACCCCCCCCCCTTCCCCCAAATTAAATAGGTATGCCAACATCGCTTTCAGTGATATAACAAACAAAAAATACTAATTATTATTCATTTTGACATCCTCTCAATGTAATATCAAATGATTAGTTAATAAGTTGAAAATAATAAATGATTTTTAAATTTTTAATATCATGTAGCAGATGATTGAAAGATGATGATAAAAAAAAGTAATCATGAGTATCATTACTTAGATAAAATCTTGGGTCGAGGAAGCATCGAACACTCTTTTTAAAATAAAGCATGATTTATTATTAAAAAATTATTATTTTTATATAAATTTCATATTTATTTATTTTTTAAAAAAAAATACACAGACAATTACGCACTTCAGGACTAGAAACATAATTTCTACAAAAATATTACCTCCACTTCCTATTTTAGTAAAGCATCTTCCAAATAGAAGCATTTAATTAATACTTGCAATGACTCATTTAATGATCATTTATTTGATCTTCTCCAATGGATGACAATTGGTAGAATGATTCAAGGATGGCATCAAGGACAAAATATTGCACCTCAAGGATCAAATCTTATGTCATTCCACTGTCAAACTATTCCGTTGATACCGAATTATTTCCAGGTACTACCATATACTTAACACCCTTACGCACGCAACCCTTACTTTTAGGGTTATAGTTTTCCTTCTTCTTTGTTTTTTTCTGACCCTTTTCTGCCTGTCTTATCTTTTCTTTTTCTTTTTATGATATTTCTCAGTTTCCTTTTTCGAGGTGAGGATCACGGGCTTACTGTAAGTTGTACGTTTTACTATTAAGTCCAATGTCCGGAGGGATTTGATTTAAGTGAGATGTATTAATAAAAAAAATTAATAATTTTATGTAAATTTTATATTTATTATTATTTTAAAATAAGTGTGCGTTATGATAAATGAAAAAATTCTAATCATCTTACACTCTATATCTTATAAAAAATATCCTCATATTTTATAAAAAATATCCTCACACTTTATCAAAAAGTTATAAATATTGAATATGAAAATGAATATCAACTGATGCGTAATATTCTCCTTGTAAATATTGTTTCTCTTACATTTCCTAGCTACACGGTTAAGAACAGCTTGTCACCTTTCTTTCCCCTTTAATTGGCCTGATTTGCATAAAGATCCCAAGAACAGGTTCGGTTCAACTAATTTATAATTTAGCAACAGTGTCGTGAAAATGTTGTCGTTTCATTAGGACTTCTGAACAAAGTCCTCTTGCAGAATGCAGAGTGCCATTAATTTTTCCCTTCGATATAATTAACAACTTTAATATCTTTTTTAACAGCTTCTAGGCTTACTAGGGAGCTTGAAGGGAATTACAGCAGATTCGGTGACTTCTCAATGCGTACTAAAATTATATGAAAGTGGAGAAATTAAGATGATCAACAAGAGTGAGCCGCAACAGCTTGCCCAATTTGCAGCACACTTTGTCACCGACACTGATCATGCACAAGCTTGCAATTTTGCATCCTTTGTTCCCTTTTTAGAGGATACACCTCTGCAGGTAATAAGCCTGTATAAATTGATAAAGAAAAAGTATGATCCACATGATAATATGTACGTAAGAAATCATGATTTCCTCTTACCCATATCTCGTTTATGGTTTCGGATGATAGAGGGCCGAGTGGATCAAGTTTCTGGGAGTCTTCGCAAATCTTGAAACCACAGCTAATGACTTCTACAATGCAGTAAGTATGAAAATATATCACCATTGAGATGATTTCCATAATCCATTTGAAATGAAAACAGAACAAAACAAAATTAATACCTTGTGTTTGGTACTAACAAATAGTTTTGGATTGCAGGTTAAAGAAAATTATTTGTGCTTGGCTAAAGTCGGGGCCAGCAAGAAATCATTCAAACCAACAGTAGCTTGGATTGTGTATTACGATGTCTGTACCATATGTGCATAAGTGCTCTTACATTTGATTCACCTCAACTATTCTATATGTCTTAAGGTTTTGCTCTAATCTTGCAGGGAGTCTGGTCATTTACAAAGGAAGCATACAAGTTGAAGGTACAACCTTCATTTCGAAATTCTTTATGATGTGGAATAACAACCAAGTACTGTACTGGTATAAAACCGAGATTGATCTGCAGTGCAGTAATCATCGATGAATTTTTTTTTTTTTTTTTAATTTTTCTGAATAAAAACTATATGTCTCGAATTTCCAAATTATTGTATTCGTACATCCACTTTTTTATGAGCATGTCAATATATCCTTTTGATCATGACTCTTTCATTGGATTTGTGTTCACTTGAACTTTTGAGGCAGTTTACAGAAGATGCAGGCGGAGAAAATGTGGACAAATCCATCAATAAGATGACCTACAACATCTCTAATCCTGATGACTTGGATGAATTTCATGCCATCCTATGTGTAAGTCCAATTACATAATCAAACCAACTTCAAAATCTTGGGTGTTTTTTTTTTCCATGGACAAGGATGAAGGATCCAACATTTCTAGAACTCATTTATGATCTCTTTGTAGACTGTGGATGTACTTATCGACGAAACACGTACTTCTGATCCGGCGGCCTACTCTTTATCAACTTTCCTCCAAAATATAAATGTTGAAGATCACTCTTGTTTTGCCTTTCTTTCAAACCACAGCTTATGGAGATACGATAAAAGAATTTACAACTCGACTCTTGGTAAGTGCTTTCCCAATCATGATATCCTTGATCTTCTTTCATAGACTTAATTATAAATGTCTTGGCCGTTGCTAACAGTTTAAAACTTGGGAAATATTTTATTTTTGTGTGATTTTTCTATGTGGAGATTGGTTCGACGGAGCGGTCTCTCAACCTCAGTTGGTATTAGCAGATCTCATTGAAGCTTTATTCCCCACAGGAAATTACACAACAACACACTTTAGAAACCTTGCAAAGGTAGAGTGATTGATACCTTGCTGGGGGGTTAATTGTAATTTTCCCTAATAGTTACTTCAAAAGGGGAAAACAAAATTAAGGAATTAATGTCTATGGTTTATGGGTTCTAATTTATACATCTTGACATGCATGCAGGAAGAAGCTGTAATAAGCATTGGTCCAGACATGTGTGCTAGGGATGCTTCCACAGCAATGCAACCCACAATAGTAGCTTGCAGATAATGCTTCTATGGTTTCGAATTTTCTTTGTCCCAAATTTCCTTAATTTTTCCTCAAGTTGATGATATATGCAATACAGCAATGTGATTCTAGTCATTAATTTTAGTCTTTAGATATAATTTTGGCGTACATAATTGCATTATCCTCTGTAAAACGTTTCAGTTTGCTTATACATTGATTTGCTTTGTTATTTTCAAGCAATTGGTGAACCAATTTTGAGTAGGGAGACGATTACTTATAATATTGATTGGTTCCAGTGTACTAAGCCCAAATTAAGTATTTGTGAGGAAGTAGGCACAAAAAATATCGCCAAGAAACAAGGACAATAAACAGTAATTCCAATTTCCATGTATCCATTTTCTGCATAAAAAACTTGGAAGAGTAATCCATCTAAACCAGGGTTTGATGTACTGTGTTTCTCTTTCTTTGTTTTTGTTGTTTTTCCACTCACATTAGAGTCAAGACTAATCACCACAGATGCATTTATTGTGGGTGCGGGAACCCAAGGTAATCGAACCTGTAAATCTCTCTTGTTATATTCACACAAAAAAAAATGTAAGGGAAAAAAGAGTTGTAACAGAAATTATCCTTGCACCAAATTAGAACAATGCCATTGCTTCTTATAATACAAAAATCTCGATAACAGCAGAGCTCTATATGCATTCAAAATAGAATGTTTCAAACATAAATAAGGCTCGGCTTGTTAAGACTGTTTAATGCTTAAAAATTAGCACATACGAGGCAGGACATATCTTAAAAGGAACTCGTATGTCCCCTGTTCCATGACAAGTAGGATGGGTCCCCAAGAGGCCTGCATAGAAAGCAATAACAATTTGAGCCACATTTAGGAATGATATAGACTTTATAATCAGTTCAGTTTCAAAGTTATGAAACCAAATATCAGAATCTGAACCAGGGTGGCACTAAAATGTGATTTTCTGTATAGATGAAGGAGAAGTGGTGAACTTACAGGGGAAACAAAATGAGTTTGACATTCACTAGCTTATCAGTGCACACAGCAAGTGATCATTTTGAATGAAATCAATTCTAAATTTAGACTGTCAACCAGCCTAAAGTAGAAAATGGCAGGATGAACACCTTACAAGAACCAGCAGAGTTTTTCAAACTTTATCTTGTTTGTGGAACCCTTCAGGTGTTGGAACCTGGATCTTGGTGGGTATCACCTTTAAAGAAATTGAGTGCGAAGATGGTTTGACAAATATTTTTATGCCATTCCCCTAAGCCTAGAAAAGTGCAAAAGGAGGTAAAAGAACTAATATTAATCGATGAGTATCAGTAGTTTATCAAAATTGATGGATGTGTAACATTTAGGAGGATTTGGCATTTTAACCAGGCAAACAGTAGCTTACAGAAACCTTCTTTTTTCATCAGTAAGCAAAACTTTATTGATCATAAGAATAGGCAAAAGCCCAGGTATACGGGACATAACAATAGCTTACAGAAACCTAAAAGCCAGTTTAAGCTGCCGTTTACCTCATTGTACGAAATTAAATCAGAATGCTCTTAGCAAAAGGGGGAACTATTTATAGCCGAGTAAAGTGATTAATAAGATTTTCATTCGAGCCACTCACCTTGGTTTGATCACGTATAAAAGTATGAAGCTAATAGCCAAGAACAAGCACAGTCCACCGACAGTAAGATAGGCTACACCCAGGAAATCATTTTTGCCACCAATCCAGCTTGTGGTTGAAAGAACCAGCCTCTTTTTGCCACCAAAACTGTAGGTGTTGTAATTGTTCTGTATTACAACTGTTATTTCATCATTAGCTTCGAGGTCTGTCTCTATTTTCCCATACAGTTTTCTGAAAGTTGGCAGTGCCGCAGTTCGCATCCAAACAATAAGATCCTCTTGTTCACTCAACTTGTCCATGCAAAACCAATAAAATTAATTCTTCAAAACATAGAATAAAAAACAATAAAAGATGCAACAAGCTCAGAAGTATAGGAAGATATATTACTGGTATGCTTGCATTAAGTTTGGCACCCCCGATCAAACCTCCACTTTGGAAATTTTTTGGATAGACATCAGAGCCAAATTTATTCTGTTGATCACTTTTCCATGCTATGTTCTTTTTGCTGACCTCTAGCACCTTGTTTTTCACTGAAAATCCATATGTGTCATTAAACAAACTCCAAGCAATGAGGCCACAAGGAACAATTGGAGAGTTATTTTCCGTGACGGCTTCAGGTTTACAGGTACTTGTGTCATCCTCACTCGCCTTGCTCCGCAATTGTTTGTCACTTCTACTCTTAACATATCTAAAAACAGTACAGCACATTCCAGATAAGTTCCAAAATATTTCAAATATATATCAGAAAAGTATGGATGCAGATGATAAATTTAGAAAAACTGGTAGTTATCGGATCTTATTAGAATGCCCCAAAAATGTAGGGAAAATAAGTAGGAGCTGAAAGGGTAAAATGAAAAACACTCCTGGAACATTGCGTTCTCGTGAAAACAAATGAGATAGTGCTATAAGTGGTTAGTTTCAATCCAAGTGAAACCCTTTATTCTGTATTTTTTTTTTTTTTTGGTTTTATGTGTTTCACTTTAAAACATTTACCAAAACAATCATTTGGTCACTTTTAACTTTATTTTTTTATTTCGTAATCCCCAGGGCAAGGAACCTGATAGCTTCGCAGTTTGATATTTTCAATTTTCAATTCTTTTCAAGTCACTTAAATGCCATTTTTTGGAATAGTTCAAAAGAGAAAAGAACCGCAGACATTGATGCAAAAGTATTTTCAATGTAAATAAGTTTTGCTTCCTGTAACATCTTCAAGCACATTAATAACCTAACATTTCCAACCATGCTTACGGGAAAATATATTCCAGAACAAAATCAGGGATGCCATTTTCCTAAATTTTTCTACTCTCTAGGACTCTATTGATCAAGACTAGGAAAGTTTATCTGAACATACCAGAAGGAAAAAAGAAAAGAAAGATATCTCCCAGAATTTACTTCTTTTCTGCTCCCTTCATTTTCCATTAAACAATTACGGCATAAACAAAAACAGGTATCTCTTTCCACAGAAATTGTACAATACAAGATCACTTATCACTTCATTTTCCATTTTTCTCATTCTCCTTTACTATTTGTATTTTTCTTCCTCTAATATAATAAGATTTCTCAAAATAAGAGGAAGAAGCTCAACTTAGTCCAATACTATCCAAGCACAAAACTAGCTCAATTCCTCATTGCTTTTATAGGTTCTGGATTGAGGTTCCAGGTTAATCAGCCCTACACAGACCCTATATAGGTAGACCTGAGAATATATAATGAGTTTACATGACCTTTTTATGCACAAAATGTGAGTCACAGTTACTTTCCTTTTTTAGCTGTACGGTTGTACCCTTCCAAAGAATTTTCAGATCTTTGGCATAATGTTTTGCCCTTAACACACATTCTATATAGATGCTTCTATATAAATGTTGGCAGACAAATAATGAGGAAAACAGCTATAATAGCAAACCAACACAATCAAACAGAACTTATAAGTTATATGGCTTTTGGTTTTTCTTTCTACATTTCAATGACTTTTTTATGCAAGGAAAATGAGAACTGCTCCCCCCCCCCCCCCCCCCCAAAAGGAAATGTGGCGATTTGATGTCAACCCAACTCAACAAAGCCCAACTTCACATTGGAAGTCTAAATTAACTACATGTGAACCTATAAATGGAACAGAGCACAAGGTATCATATGAGAAATAAAAAAGGTCTAAGCATTGTTACTGCTCAACTAGCTGGAGAGGGGAAAATTAACGTAGCCATTACCATAAGCAGCATGCCTACAATCTGCTAATGGGATGTTTCAACTTCTTTGGATGAAAACATTCCAAAACCTTTCGAGGTGATGAATGCATGGATGCACAACAAATTTAAGCTATTTTCATTTTCAAAAAATAAGAAAGAACTAGGTTTATCTATTCCATCCTCCACATCCTTACCAAAGATAGAGAAAAAATGGATTATTTAATAAAAAAAGATTTACACATAATTTAAACGTACCGGCGATGATTCTGATAGAAGTTATCAAGTTGATAATAGATATAGACAGGACTTTTCATTTGCTTTGAAACCTGAAAATTATCAAATTACTCCCACACATTTAGGAATATATATCATCCAGCTGGATTGTACAAAAGCATAATATGTAAAGGAAAACCAAAGCCTAAGCCTGAGTGCTGAAGGAATAGGGACTGACGATCAAACTCTTAGTACACGTCTTGTTAGTTTCACTACTTTGAATGTATGCAAGCTTATTGTAGGTATAATTAAGAGGAACGCAATCCTCATCATATCTGTCGACAATTTCCACAACCTGCATGTCAAAGAAAGTGTGGTTTCCCTGCTCAATATCGATACATTGCCAACTATCAGTTCATGAGAAATTAAAAGGACTACAATACAATACCCGTTCTGATGCAAATAAGGAAGCAAGGCCAATAGGAATGAAGATAATTCCAATAGAAATAAAAGTTGTAATGACCTGAAACCAACAATTAAAATAAATAAAAAAAGAGGTTCTGATAAGAGGAGAAACGACCACGTGCACTAGAATCTGAAGTCAAGAAAAAAAGCTCTAGCATTCTATAATTAAAACAAAAGAAGATATATTTGTTAAGCTATACCCATCCTGGCGTTAAAATTGGTTTGCAAGCAGGAAGCTCTTGCTGCGTAAACCTTGAATCTGCAATAATAAAGAAAAGAACACATTTATCGCCATTAAAAAATGCCCTGGTTTACAGTGATCTCCTAAAAGACCAAAATTTTCGGCCTGCAATTCGACTGATGGTTTAAAAGCTTAAACTATTTTTTATGGGTAATTTGAAAGCTTTAACTTTGAGGATGCAAAATTCAGTTTCCAATAAAATGCAACTCCCACAGAAATTAAAAACGGCATATTACATTTTCTAAAAAAAATATGGCATATTACGGTACATGAAGTAATTACCAAGGCAGACATAGAATATACGGGGATCACATTCTTGATTAGGTTATATAAAGAAAGGTAAATTGCAGCAGATGGTAAAGAAAAAGACAAATGTACATGTATAAAAATCTGTTTAAAAATGTACATGGAAAGGACGCCATTGGAGCCGTAGACAATATGAATAAACTTATAAAATCTCGAATACCCCTAAATCACATTGAAGAAAAACATGCATTATGAAAAGAAGAAGAAGAAGAAGAAGAAGGAGATGAAGAAAGAAAACAGGAGGGAAATGTATGAATGGAATAGAAAAGAAGAAAAGCCATTACTCACATTTGGGTTTCTTGGAATTCCTTCTGGCAACGGATGATGAATCCGACGTCCCGTCTTTGGCCCCTCCCGAGCTCGATGCTCCTTTGATAGCCATCTCCGCACAAACACACACACAGAGAAATAGAAGGAACGGTGGTTAGTAATAATGGAAAATTTGGAAAGTGCGGTGATTTTCATGGGGGGGAAAATACCCAAAACCCACTCATTTCGTTAGTTACTTGTGATATTTTATTTTTGGACGGTTACAATTTAAACAAACAATATCAAGTATATTTTAACTAACTTTCCATTTAAAATCTAAATAAAAATTATCATTAAAAATTATTAAAATTATCAAATTTAAAATAAAAATTAATATTTATTTTATTTAAATAGACAACATAAAATGTTTATTGTTGATAATTTAAAATGTAGATTATTGTCATTATGATACTCTTATCTGGTTGTGAAAAAGATATTTAGATCCTATTATTGCAGGCCCATAAGCAGGACCAACTTGCTATTTTGACCTACAAGGTCCGCCACAGGAGCATGATATCAATAAGGAGATAACATCATTCACAAAGTGATAACGCTTCAAGATAAAGACATCTTGAGATTGATAACTCATATATATCATAACAGTTATCTGTTCTTTTATTAAGGGATAATTAGAGATAAATGTAGGAAACATATGGTTATCAACTTATTAGACACACCCCTACATATCTATAAACAATACACGAAGTGCTGTTAGGTTGTTTTTAACAGGTCATTCGAGTAGCTAGTGGGGTAAAACACATCCTTTATACATTGTATTAGATATTATTTTATACC
The DNA here is from genome assembly GCA_029856935.1 of Cyclocarya paliurus. Taxonomy (NCBI): domain Eukaryota; kingdom Viridiplantae; phylum Streptophyta; class Magnoliopsida; order Fagales; family Juglandaceae; genus Cyclocarya; species Cyclocarya paliurus. The sequence goes on along the minus strand of CM056946.1, from coordinate 37,456,984 downwards.
AAATTTTATAATTATTTAAAAAAACAAGAAATAATTCATTCATTCATTCAAATGTGATCAAAAATGTCATATTTATAAATTTTGATGAAAGTAAAATAAGAGTGTAATATATAATATTACTTGTTAGATTAAAATAAATATTAAAATTTGTTTAACAAATAATAAAATCCGCTTTTGGCCAAAAATATTAAAACCTGTTATTGGGTGGATGATTTTCTTTTCTCTTTTTTATTTTATTTTTTTGGTCTCCCAAATAAATGATGATGTAAAAAATAAAAATAAAAAGTAGTTAGAGGAGAAAAGAACAATTGGAGGTTCTTTAAGGAATTGCAGCACGAGCGGAACTACCAGTCCGGTCCTCTTCTCGTTGTATCCTCTATTCTGGTTTGGCCTTTTGGGGCACGTGCGATTCACATTTCGTCGGGCAGCGGAAAGTTGAAACTACCGGATTAGGTGGTGAGATATTAGAGCATCATCATCCAATAAATTTCTTTATAATTTAGATTAAAAAAAAAAAATCCATTTCTTAAAATTTTCTCTTAAATTTTACTTATTTTTTAAAAACTTCGTGCATTCCACTCTATATTCTTTCTCTATTTTATTAAAATAATATTTTTATATTCTTTTTTTATTATTTTTCTACTCTTTTATTTGTACATCTTTAACTATTTTTTTTTTAACTTTTCAAAAATGATCAGTGTTAATGTCGTGTTTCTCACACTCTTAGATCAGGTTTCAACAACTCAAATTTTCACGATGAGTCTTGCAAAGAGAATGATTAATGCGGCTTGAAAGGGCAGTCTGAGAGCTAGAGAGCCTCTGATGCCAAAGTCAATAAATGTTTTTTGAGTGTAGTAAATAAGTTATGAAACTTAAAAATTAGAGATGATTCTCGTATATGGGATTAGCTATTTATACTAGAAGTTCGGTAAGCAGATCAAGTTTGTTGCTTTGGGATTTGGAGTCATCGTACTGTTCATTTAATCAAATATTTTAAATGTGGCGTGGTTCTGCGATGATTTTATTAATGTGGTGTGCTGCCCGGGCGGTATGACCATTAAATGCGGTGTGATTCTCTAACCGTCTTCCCCTAGTTTGTTCTTCCCCTGGTCCGTCCATACTTTTCCTATCAGCAAATCGACGATCCTCCGCATATTGCACCTACTAAGTGGGCAGGCACTTGATGTCTAGACATTATTCAAAGGATCTCAAACCATAAAGTCCCAATGAGTCTCATCTTCTGCTGCACCGTCCCCCTCCCCAGTTGTATATATGAGATTCTCTTAGCAGGCTAGATCTTTCCAATTTTGTCTTAGATCGGACTTGGTTGGGACTCTGACTCCCAAGGCCTCAGGTAGGGCTGGAGAATCCCCATACAATTAGAAGAAAACTTTTTAACTTATTTTTTTCCATATTTTAGTAATTACTTAATTATTTTTTATACCCATATTTTTTATTTTTCATCAGTAAGTTTTGTTTTTTAAAAAACAACTACTCATCTCTCTAAATGATAATATTTTTAAAATAAGTGCTTTTGTAATAATAATATTTAAAAAAATCATATTTTTACAAATGGTCAATTTCTTTTTTGTTCATCTCAACGGTGACATATTTTTCAAATTTTAAATATAACAAATATGGGTAAGAGAGAAAGTGTAAATAATTAGAAAAAAAATTGTTTTATTTATTAGAATAAAATATATATGAAAAGTGATTTAGGTATAAATAAAATATGAGAAATCCTTATAATCGGTCGTGTTTATTTTACTCAAATAATAGCCCACTAATAACATAGTGACACTTAAGGTTATGCTCAAATATTAAGATGAGAATTTTTAATTTTAGATTAAAAAATTATTTTTTAATAATATTATTGTTTTAAAATTGAAAAAATTGAATTGAGATTTAAAAAAATTAAATTATTTATTATATTTTATGTAAAAATTTAAAAAAATTATAATAATAAAATAAAATAAGATAAAAATTTTATGTCTCATCTTAGTTACTATTACCAAACATAACCTTAGGCTTTCTACCACAATGCACTGCATCAGATTGGAATAAAATTTGTCATTTCGCTGCCCTCTCTTGTCTTCCCTTCCGCACCCCTCTGGTTTGCCCTTCCCCTCTCGCACGAAACACATCCCAATGGAATCATAACAGAACCCCCCTCTCACACGGAATCCCCCTCTCACACGGTTGCCTTTGCACGGCTTCGACATTTACATTTGGCTATTATTAACGAAAAGAAATCCAGAGCAAAGAACAGCAAGGGAATTTGCACGAAAATCCCATATTTTAGTATTTTACATTAATATAGCTACAAAAATCAAGCACACAATCCCAACCTCTATTTTTTTTGTTTACGTGGAGATGGAGAGTATGATTCTTCTGCGGGGTAGCTTCTGAGGCTCAGAAACTGCATTATATACTGATCATAGTGAAGAAATAAATAATTTTAATCTAAAGAGCAGTAGTTCCTTCGTAAATGATGCTCAACCTGAGTCTAAAGGAGCGAACTTCTGTCTTTGTTCTTCTAGAACGGTATCTCTGCAACTTCCTCGCAAACGACCCGTCTTGAGATAATCCACTGCTCGGCTTGGCATCAACAACTGGCAGTCTGTTATTCTTCTAAGATTCGAGTCTATGCTCATACCCAAACCGATTGATCTTAGTACTTTCGAAAGAAACGGATTGATAAACCACAGTAACAGGAGATATACGGGCCTTGTTCTTCCGTGGAAGGCCGCTGTTTTTGGAGGCGTGCTTATGAAGAGCAACAGCGGTTTTGACGGCCAAGGCGACCATATCGGAAGCGGTCAAGCGCTGCCGAAGCTTAGACGCGGGAAGCACGAAGTAGATCTGGTCGGCCTGAAGTTGGTCCTTCGCATCCAAGGCCGGAATGTAGTCTTCGTAACCCAATTTGTCAGAACTGCAGATGAAAACGAAAGCAGAGCTCGGTTCCTATCGTCAATCACCCTCTGGTTTCCTATTTCTTATTTCTTGTTTGTCCTTTTCTTTCCTATGTCAACGAGTGTAACTTAACTTGGGTGTAATTTCTGAGTATATATATGGGGAGCTACTATTCACAATCCATAAACGGGTGGAGAGCTACATTTGGATTTAGGGTGTTTAGGCATCCAGATGTGGATACTCTTAGGCAGTATAACATAAATGATATTTAAAAGTTTTACAACATGTAAGTCCTGGGTATTATTATTTAAAAAATTAAATAAATTTAAGATTTACATAAATAAATAAAAAAATTCTTTTAATATTAGATTATATTTCTTTTAAATGACTTAAGCGAGAGTTGCCCTGGTTATAATGTCTAGCAAAATGCATTGCTAAAATCTCGTCAGTTATTTGAATTTTTTTCTTTTTCAATTTGATAATCAGATGATTGAATAATGAAGTCTATGAACATTGTAAACACTTGTCTACTATATTTTCTTAATTAATGTTTAGTTCAATGAGTTGGAACATTTTCACGTTGTAAAAAGTCATACAATGAGTTGTATGTTTTAACACACCAATTTGTAATTAATAGAATTCAACTTTTATATTTTGTTCAAAAAATGTAGTTTTTTGGAGGATAAAGATCCATTTACGTACCCAAGTTTATTATATCTTAGTTTGAGGGATGTTAAGTATGAGATTAATTAAGAACGCATTAAGGCTCATTTGAATATAATAAGTGTTTCATTTCATTTCATCTCATCATTATTATTTTTTTAAATTCTCACACAAAATATAATAAACAATTTAACCTTTTTAAATCTCAAAACAATAATAATATTAAAAAAATATTCTAATAATATTTTATTTAACTTTTAACTTTCATCTTAATTCATCTTATCTTAATTTTCTATCCAAACGATACCTAACTTAGATCGAGGAGCACATAACATCAATTTAAAAGAAAATCATGTAGACCTTTTAGGAATACAGATTGTGATCATACATAGGAGTACTTCAAAATGTATTTCCTGCAGAAACATAATCTATCTAATAATATAAAAGCCGAGTTTCATTAAAAGCAGTTTTTTCAACTATGTAAACTACATGGCCATAGCTTTTGTAACCTCTAACTACACGTGTCCAATTGCTTTATTCAAATTCAAGAATCGTAATCCTTGGTTCATTCGGTTTTATTGTGTCAGTTCAACTACAAATTGGTTACTTTATCTTTTCAAATTCAAGAAACGTCAAGCGGTGCAATTTCAACTCTCTTCCATGGCATTTGTACCACAAAAATAGCAATTCCATTTGATAAGACACGGAGTGAAAAAATGGGATTTGCAAGGTGGATTAGAAACGTCAAGCAGTGCAAAAGAAAATATATAACAGGAAATTTCTAAAGACTCGTTGAAACGCTTAAGGAAATCTCTCCCATATCCGAAGGTTTTCAAACGTTCTTGTAAGGTGAATTATTTCTAATAGATACACAATTTCTTCTCTTTTTCGAATTTTTGTATGTTTTATTTGGATTATTTCTCCACCACATTTTAAAGTTCTCAAATCATTCAAGGTGTTTCTAGACGTTCGGTTTCAACGATTTCTTGCATTTTTTTTCAATAAGTACACTTTCTCTTTCCTATTTTTTTCTTGGATCCATAAAACTAATGTGAAAGAGGTCTACCATTTGTGTATTTTTTTTGGGTTAAATTAATAGTTTTATAACAGTCCGTAAATTGCACGGATTATAGGCTCATATTAATTATTGGCATGAAATTGGTACCAAAATATATAAAGCTAGAGAAACAAATAAATCAAAATGACTATACCTCAAGTTTATTAATAAACCTCGTTTATGACGGAGGAAAATCGTGATTACAAACAGACAGGTTACAAATAAGACCAAAAAGCTCATAATGCTTCTTGTTAATTATATATAGAGTATAAAGAGACTCGCTTACTGGCCACAGCAGAACTGGTTAACCCATCATGAATCAAACCAATTGATCTCCCTTTATTAATCCTTACACAATAATAGCTTTTATTTATAAATATGGGGGAAAAACACAAAAGAAAAACAAAAAAAGTACTGGAACTTTGGGAAGACTTAAGAGGGAAGGCTGAGGATGCAATCGAATTAAGCAAGCTGCCTCTGTTGTTTGACAGTACTTTAAGCTCCAAACATCCTGAAAAGTTGGTAAAATAGTTGGTTCAAGTACTGGATTTTTGCATGGCTAAACGCATGAGAATCCATAAAATGAGTACTCGAAATTAGCCTTTACCTTTGCAGTCGGGTCTCTGCCCGTTTGATGCTGCATAAATGAAAATATATCAGTTGCTATATATTCATTCATAATTTCGGTTTTTTGTTTTCTTTTGTAACATGCCTTTTTGATGGTGGTAATGGTTTGGTATTTGGCTTTGGTTCTGGTGGCGAAGCTTCTTCACTTGGGATGGGTACATTCTTTGCCTGTAAAAATGAATGCGATCGAGGTGAGAAACAGGAACCAAATCTGGACACTCATCAGATATAAGTTGTTAAGCAATATAAAGCTTTAGAAATATAATAACATACCAAATTCCTGAATAAGAGATTATAGAACAGTTGTACGTATCTTTGCTTTGCCTTTTTCTGATCCTTGTTCAACTGTCTCCAGAAGCTGTAAATATTCGCCATGTTCAACACCTTGTTTGCATATATCTTCCAGGTATAGCTGTAAAGAGAGAAGAATTATATAATTTAAAGGCCATATGCATGGAAGAAATTATGCATAATTCAGCTGGTGGATGCAAGTCATTACTAATTACAAGTATAATTGCTAAGATTACCATTCATTTATACGCTGCAAACCTCCAGCCGAAAACTTGCTCCAGTATGTTGCATCCACCTTGCACTTCTCGAAGAACTCAGCAATTTTATTGCTTGACTCATCGCCATTGTTGGGATCAATGTGGAAACCTGAGACCCCATCAACGATGATTTCTGCAGGACCTCCTTGATTGGTAGCAAAGGTGGGAAGTCCACAGTTCATTGCTTCGATGACCGTCAGGCCAAATGCTTCATACAAAGCAGGCTGCACAAAAGCTCCCTTTGTGTCAGCAATACAGCGGTAGAGTTCTCCGTTGCGTTGCCTTTCGCTTTGCGCCGCAATCCATCTTATCTGACCCTTGAGATCATATTTTTCTATCAGTGTGTGCATCTTTTTTATTTCAGATATCTCTTCTCTATCCTTTGATTTTGAAGGATCAATGAAGCCCCCAACCACAACAAGGTTAACCAAATCTCTCAGCCTCTTGTTCTTCCCATACCATTCGGTCAATCCAGTTATGTTCTTCACAACATCGAGCCTTGCCATCGAGAAGATGATAGGTTTGTTCCTGTCCGCTAGATATCCACTGTCTCCAAATAAAGTTCAGATAAAATTTTACGTCAATTAGACAAATTTATGATCCACATTAGCTGTATAAAAATTCATGCATGCTTTGCAACTTCAGCACTCACGTGTGTTCATTGTTGTCCTCTTTACTGTACAGTAATTCTTCAATGGCAGGGTGAAATGATGTGAGTCTTCTTTGATTCTCTGTGTAAGGGAAATAGACAGATTGATCGGCCCCTGGTGCAGCAATGTTGAATTTGGGATCAAATACGTTGATGCCTGATACAACTCTACAAAGTCCTGGAAGCGTAAATGCAGCATGGCTTTCATATTGTCCTGGTCTTTCTTTGCTGCAAGAAGTGAAACCACATTTATATGAAGCCTTTGGATTTCTACTAACGAATTTTGAAAAAAAAAATTTGTCTCGCAGGTTACTAAAAACTCATGCTCAAGCTAAACAAATTTCAACCATTAGACAATCATGTTTATAATAGCTTCAAGTTCTATTGAATATGGGTAATTCTCTGACCTTCCTGCAATCTCTTGGAATGTGCTAGCTATGATGAAATCTGTTGCATTCATCGCAATTGTATCAGCAGTGAATTGGCATGAGAAGTGATACTTAGGGTCTAATTCCTTCCATTTGATGTCTGAGTTTTCATATTTAGTCTTCTCCAAAGCGTGCGCAATAGTTGCCTGGTTTTCAAACAAACTAGATTAGTACTAAATACGAAAAGAGAAACTCCATAGCTGCAAAAATGAAGAGGAAAAGACACCTGAGTTATCCCAAGTTTACTAGCCATGAGAGATGCCACTAAATTCCCATCAGTGTAATTTCCAATGATAAGATCTGGATTCCCTTCCATGAAGTCGAGGATCTTGGTTGTAGCATCCTATTGATAGACATAAAACAGACCAAATAATTGATAATAATAATAATAATAATAATAATAATAATAAAGTAGCTGCTGTTGCAAGTTTAAAAGCATGGATTCAAAGAGAGATGGAATACATGCCTGAGTGAACTTCTCAAGATAGGGATAAATTTCAAAACGAGAAACCCAGGGCCGGAGGATCCCGTTTTCAGTCTGAAAAGGCACTCGGAGGATGTTTGAGTGCTTGGTTCCAATGATTGTTTCCAGTTCTTGGTTGCAGTTAGTTCCACGCGCATCGGGTATAAGTCGTGTGACCTGTCATCATTAATCAGATGATCACATGAAACTTCCAAACTAAATTTCCTTTGTTTGCAATTTGTTACTTGCTGTTTATGAAAACTCACCACAAGAATTTGAGGCTTCACATGATATAGCCCCTGCTGCTTGAGTCTGAGGAGCAATTCATCTTCTAGAGCTTTCACTTGATCTAGAATGTAAACTACCTGTTTAAAGTAGTAGATGAGGAAAAAGCTAGCTTGCTCTTAAGTGTTGATTACTACTTGTATACTAGTTTTCTTTTATTCCAAATCAAAACCTTGTACCTGCCCGCCAGTATCCGGCAAGCCTAGGACATCTGATTGGCCAAAGTAGCCGTGAGGGGAGAAAATTACAACATTGAATATTGTAGGAAGTCTGCTCAATAACCTCTCCATATGCACCGGATCGGGTGCTTGGAGAACTTCTGAGACTGCTTGGATTGTCTCTTGTACTCTTTGTGCAGTATCTCCCCATCCTTTCTCCAAACCCCACTCCTTGAACCTGTGTAGGAATTTAATTATCAGATACCCTTTTTCAGTGTCTGCTAACAGAATTTAGTATTAAATAGATCACCTTAGCTCAAAAATATTATATGGAGCGTCTTTGGGAAGTGTCGAGACGAGCAGTTCGGCTACTATGAGGGCCATCTGAAGCTTTGATGCAGTATTAAGGGTGTCATTTATCATAAGTTTCTGCAAATTTAAAATCACCATAAGCATTCAGAGCCATAAGCATTCTTCCAACATTTTATCTTAAAGGAATCGAATATTTTCTATATATACATCTCCTTGGTGATTGAGAGTTAGCAAATAGTCAACGAGAGGTTGTGCATTCTCCAGTTTTCCACTAAGCTTTGAAGTCACGAACTTTGCAACAAAATTGAGTCCATTTCCAATTGAAGAAGATAGGGTTAAGTGAGGAAGAGGGTAGTCGAGAGCTGCAAAATCTACTTCCAAAGCATTTTCATCCTTTGCCCTGCAATATAAAACAAAGTTAATAACAGTAGTGTGGCCAATGAACTAGTTGGTTTTCTTACCCTTTTTGATGGGTCGTTTTCCACTCCTTATTACATTTGGTTTTGTAAAACATATCCCAAAGTTTTGAAAGTTTTATTATATGATGAAGAGCAGAGTAAATCTAGGTCAACTTGTTTAGAGTATTTTGGAAACATGGACATCAGTTGGCTCTTACAAGAAACCAAAAAATTAAATCTAGATGAAGAGAAAATGCATACCATTTTTCATCATATACCATTTCTTTGAACTTCAAGTAGTCTGTAGCAGTGATGGAATCAACCGATAAATCATCAGAGCTGACTTTGACAAATTCCCAAAATCCAGGATTTGGTCTTATGGCAAAAGCAACATGCGGTGGTACAACAGCAGCTTCCTGCATATCTCAATTGCATGGATTAGTAATATCAACAAAGCTATCATTTTGGCCTCAAAATGTTAGCAAAGAACTTGTAAATATGAAATAAAAATAAGCACCTGTGTGGTACACAATATGTAGCCAAGCACGCCCTCCAGGACCTGAGTTCTTTCCTCTTTGTCATCGATCACTTGCTCCATTTCAACCATTAAATGGTCAAGTTTCATTATCCTTCTTCCCTTTTCTAGGTACTTAGCAAAGCACTTCTTCATATGGTACCGACTCTGCCTCAAGGCATCCGGCATGTTATCGGCTAGGGACTCGGAGCTCTTTAAGGTTGCAGCAGAAGCCATTCCGAACAGAAGTTTAGTTCAGAAGACAAACTAAGGTTATGAATGTGTATAAAACAACACCGGTTTGGTCTGCTTAATGGTTAGAACTTAGAAGTTTTGCATTTTATAGAATGATAAAGGTTACAAGTTTTGATGCGTAGCAAACATGTCCATTATGAGAGCTTGCTTTCGGTTTCCTCAACGTTTGGGATTCTAACTTTTAGTAGATTATTGGAAGTGGACATACAAAGAAGGGTGCATTGCTGGAAGAAGAAGAGAAGAAGAAGAAAGTAAAGAACATTTCTCAGAGAGAGGGAAGGAAAAGAAAAGAAAAGAATTCACGTGAAGGAGGAGATTCCTTGTTAAAAAGCAAAGCCAATATAGACACTATTTCTCACACGGAAGTACTGGCATCAATCTTTTCTTCTTTCTGTTTTGTGCCACTCGATAAGAAAGAATATGCATGCATGGAAAGATACCATGATCTCTACGACAACACCTTACATTGGTCTCATTGCAGAGTTCAATGTTGGAAACTCCTTGTTGAGTTCTAGGCAATTAAGCCGGTTCATCAATGTCATGACCTTTCTTCCTTCTGGCTAAACGTGGCTTCTTTTTTTTCTTTTTTCTTTTTATTCTGCAATTATAGAGGGAAATGGCAAAGTGTTAGGGAGGAAATGAGATGACGTGTTATTGATATTTTCGGTCCTGGTACATGCAAGTCTCGTGCACTCTCTTTGAAAAAAATAGATAAATATAAAATTTATATAAAAAATTAATTTTTTAATAGTAGATCTCACTATTTTTAAAGAAAGTGTACGAGACTTGCACACCTTAAAACTATCTAACATTACTCTATTTATTGACACCTAACATAGATACAAGATAGGCTAAGATTGGAGAAGCAAGGAGCCGGAATTGCAGGTTGAATATGAGAAATAATATTTGCAGTCGTGGAATGTATAAGCACCTCACAATTTTATTAAAAAAAATAAGTAAATATAAGATTCACATAAAAAAAAAAAAAACTAATTTTTTAATAATAAATCTCATTATTTTTTAAAATAATTACAAAACACTTACACACCCTACCATCTGTACGTAACATTATTTGGAATCTTTCCCCTGGAGACTGAAGAGGCCGGTCCTGAAATTGCGAATCCCGATTTCAGGCCCAACCATACCATGCATCATTGTTTAAGGGCCGGCACCACGAAGCTCAAATTCTTTTGGGCGGCGGGATTTCTTACAAGACCATGAATTCAGTACGCGGACAAGAAAGGATGACGAATATTATCCACAAATGTTTTAATTTGTTATTATTAATTGTTATTTAAAATAATGATATTATGTTTAGAAAACAATAAATAAAAAAATACATATAGTTTCTTAGAAATCGTTGCAAATTACGCATCAATATCTTTTTTTATTCAATTCAAAGTATTAAAAATGATACAAAACTGTGAATCTCTGATGTTATATTAGAAATAATGATAAAAGTGTTAGATTTATGAAAAAAATTATTATATATGTAAAAACATACAAATTAAGGGACAATATATAGCAAGTAGGAAGACATGTTTAACTTTTTAAGACAATTAGTATCATCTAGCTGGTGCTGTCCCTTCCACCGCCAAAAGGCATAAATTTCGGTGCGAGTGAAGATTTTTTGGTCCGGACCGAATGGTCAGTTCGGATCCGAATTCATTCCTATTTGATCTTGTTTTATGGAGTCTTTAAAATTTTTCGGCCCGATCTTGGAGTGTGATTATTTTAGACCGGATCCAATTGACCGAATCACTTATATTTCAATTTTTAAATATTATATATAACATATTATTTTATATAATAGTTATATAAGTTAATTATATAATTTTCTCTAATATATTAAATTGACCATATAAAATGTAAAATAATATATACTATAAGTTAATTAATATATCATATAATAATCTATGTTATTATATGTAGATATATACTTTACTAAACTACTAAGTTAGTAATTATTAATATCATAAATATAATTATAATTAATTATTTTTTTAATGATTTAATTACATAATCTACATTAAAGAGTTCATTTAATTTTGATTTTACTAATTTAATTAAATTTTGTTGTATTAATTTATCTATCCAAAAAAGAAAAGAGGAAAAAAAATGTTACTACATCATATGGACCAAATCGGACAGATCAACCAGACCAATATCTAACGGTCTGGTCCAATCCTTAGGTGTACTCGGTCCGGTCCAGTCTGGAAAAAGGATGAATCGAAATTTTCGATTCATGACCCTCAGAACGAATTGAACCGAACCGATTACACTCCTAAATTTTCTTCCTAAAAAATGAGATCAGGAAAATTATGAAACTAAGAAAGGTTGCCCGGTTGTTGCAAATCACCTTTGGAGGTACTTACTGTGAGATCCCTAAAATTATTAGTTATTTTATTATTTTTGGTTAAATTAATTTAGTTTATTATTATTATTATTAGTTGTAAATTATTTTAATTGTTGTGCATTTTATTTTTGGTGGGCTTTTAAATATGTAGTGTTTTATTTTAATGGGTTGTGTATGTGTGTGTTTTATATTGGGCCGTGAATGTGAGGTGAGAAGCTCAGCTGAGTGTTAGAGGGTCCAGCCCGTGTGTAGTGAAGAACCGACCCATATAGCAATCGAAACCCAGCCCACGTGAAGCCCGGCCCGCTCGGATGCAGCCCAGCCCTCCCCTTAAGTTGAAACGGTGCGTTTGTGACGCCGGACAGGATAACGATTATCCTGCAGGCTAGTTTCAACAGATGATTCACAGGAGAAAATTCGCCCAAAACCAGAGAGAAAAGTCTCTAGGGTTTAACGGAATATTATAAAATCCAACCAAATCATCCAAATCAGTCCACAAGCCGAACTGTTATAGCCAAAAATCGTGTTATCCGAATTTTGCCAAAAATAGCAAATCTCGAAATCACTCTAAATTGAAATTCAAAATAAAATAAGCAATCTGCAAAAAATCTGGCCCAAATCGGATTTAAAACGACTTCCTAACTGACAAGCGAAAAATTACCATTAATAGTAAAAAATAACTAAAACTAGTGATTCGGAGGGAAAAACAGCAGAATTTGAAGTTGAAAAAAAGGCACATGGAGCCATGCTCATGTGGACAGCGTGCGCGTCGAAAGGAGCTTTCCGAATTGGGGTCTTATGTGCGATTCCGACACCCGTAGCCAAAGTTATGGCCAAAAGACTGAAACACACTCAAAACGGCCCCAATGAGGAACATATCACAATCAATTCCTGCCTTTGCGCTGATCTGCCAACTAATGGTATCTCAGCGCCATCAAGGTGCAATCTGACAGCTCAGCATCATCTGTCTCGGATTCCCCTGCATCAGTCACCCCGGGTTGGAAAGAACTCGTCCTCGAGTTCAGAGTAGTGTCATCAGAATCCACAAAACAAGGACTTAGGTGCTTCACATTAAAGACATCAGAAGTCTTCAAGTGACTGGGAAGGCGCAACCTGTAAGCATTATCATTGATCTTCTGCACGACCTCACAAGGTCCAATCTTCCGATCCTTAAGCTTATTATACTCGCCAACAGGAAAACGATCACGAGTTAATACAGCCCAAACAAAATCACCAACATCAAAAAGTACCTGACGACGATGACTGTCAACCCGAGTCTTGTACTTGGTATTGCTCTCATGAATGGTCTGTTTCACCTGCTCATGGATACCCCGAAGATACTCTGCCATCTCATCTGCTTTAGGACTGAAACGTCCTATACGTGGAATAGGGGCTAAGTCCAGCACCCCGGATGGGTTCTGACCATAGACAATCTCAAATGGGCTTAAACCTGTGGTTCTGTTTTTTGATCTGTTGTAGGCAAATTCTGCTTGAGGCAATGCCAAATCCCACTGCTTCGGCTTCGTTCCCGCCAAACACCTCAACAGGTTGCCCAAACTCCGGTTCACCACCTCGGTCTGGCCATCCGTCTGGGGGTGGTAAACGATACTAAAATTCAACTGCGTTCCCAGTTTCCCCCACAGGCTCTTCCAGAAATGACTGATGAACTTGGTATCACGATCTGAAGTGATGGATCGAGGAACACCATGTAAACGCACAATCTCCCTGAAATAAAGATGGGCAATCCGGACAGCATCCATAGTCTTCCTACAAGCTACAAAATGGGCCATCTTGGAAAACCTGTCAACCACAACAAAGATAGAATCCGAGGCCCTTTGGGTGCGGGGTAAGCCCAATACAAAATCCATGCTGACATCGAACCAATGAGCTTCAGGAACAGGTAAGGGAGTGTACAAGTCCGCATTGGTGAGAACTCCCTTAGACCGCTGGCACACATAACAACGGTCCACATAATGGGTCACATCACTAGTCAACTTGGGCCAATAAAAGTCAGAAGAGATAAGGGCCAAGGTCTTATCTCGGCCAAAGTGTCCCTCATTATGAAGTTCACTTATAATTTGGTGCCTCAATGAACAATCTGGAATGCACAACTGTAATCCACGAAACAGATACCCATTATGCAAAACAAAATCATGACGGTGACCCTCAGTTACCTCTTGAAATATCCTTCCAAAGGAAGGATCAACTGCATACATATCTGTGAACGTCTCAAAACCTGCAACTTTGGTACTCATGGTGGTGAGGAGTAAGGTACGACGGCTCAGGGCATCTGCGACGCGGTTCAGACTCCCTGCTTGGTGCCTCAGCGTAAAGGTGAATTCTTGCAAGTATGCCACCCACTTGGCATGACGTCTACTCAGCTTGTGTTGGCCATTGATGTACTTCAGGGCCTCATGATCGGTAAACAGAATAAACTCCTTCTGTACTAGGTAGTGACGCCAATGCTTCAGGGACTGAACTATGGCATAAAACTCCAGATCATAAGTGGAATAATTTTTCTTTGATCCCGATAGCTTCTCACTGAAAAAAGCAACCGGACGACCTGCCTGACTCAGAACACCACCAATGCCAACGCCAGATGCATCGCAATTTACCTCGAACACTTTGTCAAAATCAGGAAGTGCCAAAACTGGTGCCTCGGTCATCTTCTGCTTGACCAGTTGAAAACTGGCCTCTGCCTCCTCAGACCACTGGAAATCACGCCCCTTGAGGCACTCTGTGATAGGGGCAATCAGAGTACTGAAATTTCTAATGAACCGGCGGTAGAAAGATGCCAATCCATGGAAACTTCGGATGTCATGTAAGGTCCTTGGTCTGGGCCACTCCAAGACTGCATCTATCTTTGATTGATCTGCATGAACACCATCAGTAGACACAACAAAACCAAGAAAAGTCACAGAAGTAGTGAAGAAAGAACACTTCTTCTGATTGACAAACAGGCACTCCGTTTTCAGCATCTCAAAAACAGCACGGAGGTGATCGAAGTGTGAAGCCCATGTCGGACTATAAATGAGGATATTATCGAAGTAAACTACAACGAATTTCCCCATAAAAGGCCGCAAGACCTGATGCATAAATCTCATGAACGTACTGGGCGCATTGGATAGCCCAAAAGGCATGACCATCCACTCATACAACCCTTGTGGCATTTTAAACGCCGTCTTCCACTCATCTCCAGGCCTTATTTTGATCTTGTGGTATCCGCTTTTAAGGTCAATTTTTTAGAAGACCTTAGAACCGGATAGCTGATCCAACATATCATCTAGACGGGGAATTGGAAACCGGTACTTCACTGTAATTCTGTTGATCGCTCGGCTGTCAACACACATACGCCAAGAACCATCTTTCTTTGGCACTAGCAGGGCAGGGACTGCACATGGGCTCATACTCTCTCGGATATAGCCCCTTTCCAACAACTCTTCCACCTGTCGCTGCAACTCTTCAGCCTCCTTGGGACTGAAGCGATATGCTGATCGATTTGGCAAACTTGACCCAGGAACAAGGTCAATTTGATGCTGAATATCCCTCATAGGTGGTAGCCCAGGAGGAAGATCCTCTGGAAACAAGTCAGAGAATTCTGCTAGCAGTCGCTGCACCTCTACTGGTAAATCTGTATCCACGTCTACTGCGCTATTCTCGCAAGGTAGTAAAGCATAGACCACGCCTCCATGCTCAATCTCATCTAAAAATCTGGACATAGAAAGCAGGTTAGTATTATTGGTTACCGGGGTAGGAGTGAGTCCTTCCCGCCGGGGCGCCAACACAATCTTTTTTCCCTTGATGTTAAGGGAATATGTATTCTTCCGTCCATCATGAATGACACTGCGATCATACTGCCAAGGTCGACCCAACAATACATGACACGCATCCATAGACACAACATCACACCAGGCATTATCAAAATATTTTCTACCAATTGAAAAAGACATGAGGCATCGCCTATCAACTGTTACCTCACTGCCTTTATTTAGCCATGACAACTTGTATGGCTTAGGATGACGGTCCGTCTTCAACTGCAATTTCTGGACAACCTCCTCGGACACTACATTCTCACAACTGCCACTGTCAATGATCATTTTGCAGACTTTATCTACAACTGTGCAGGTCGTGTGGAAAATATTGGTTCTCAACCAATCGTCCCCTGAATCGCCCTTGGGAGTCAGTAGACTCTTGCGAACGACCAGAGTCTCATGACCATCTCCATACAACACATCATCAGTCTCATCATCGTCATACACGGGCTCGCCAATCTCCTCAGTCTCGTCTACCGCGTTTTCCTCAATCAACAAATTTTTGCCCTTTTGATTAGCATGCTTCCTGCAATCAGTCGCCCTATGCCCTTGTTCACCACAACGAAAACATCTAATAGTAGGGTTAGAATTACCTTGCGGTGGCTGCTGGACAGGACGGGAATCCTGAGGGCGAACTGGCCGACTGTTGTGATCGCTTCTGATCACTGGTCTCCTGTTTTGCTGTTTTTCAACAGCAAATGCACGCTGGTAGGCTTTCGAAACATTCCACAGTGAATGAAGGCTGAGGACATCTTGCAAGGGCTGGCGCAAACCCCCTAAATACCGCGCCACCATCTGCTCCTCCGTCTCAGATAAATCGTTCCGGGCGACCAATTGGTAAAACTCCTCCGTGTAATCATCGACTGATCGCGCGCCCTGCCTCAACGCATGAAGTCGCTGAAACAAGGTTTGCGTGTAGCCGAAGGGAAGGAAGTGACCCTTCATCTTCTTCTTCATCTTCTCCCAATCAGTGATCTTGGCCTTGCCCTGCCTGTCTCGTGAACGTCGCAACTGCTCCCACCACGCAGATGCTCTGCCCTTGAGTTTGATGGCGATCAGTTTCACTTTCACACGATCGGGGACTTCCTTATAATCAAAAATACGCTCCACTTCATTAATCCAATCCACGAATCCCTCGGCCTGTAACGTACCAGAAAACTCGGGGAGATCGACCTGAAAATCGAGGTCTCCATGACGCTCCTCCCGTAATAGAGCACGATTGTGTATGGGTTTTCGAAACTGGAATGAGAATCGTGATCAGAGGCCTCACGATCCTTGAAATCCTGCACCGCTAGGCGCTGGGTTAATTCTGCGACTTGCCTCTGCAAATCCTCAATCATCGCATCCTGAACGCTGCGATCACGGCGTTGGGCTTCCTCATTCGGAACCTGCCCACGACGACCACGACCACGACCTCCAGCCATTGAAATTGGTGAAATTTCCCAGGAAGATGTTGAAGCTCTGATGCCAACTGACGCCGGACAGGATAGCGATTATCCTGCAGGCTAGTTCCAACAGATGATTCACAGGAGAAAATTCGTCCAAAACCAGAGAGAAAAGTCTCTAGGGTTTAACGGAATATTATAAAATCCAACCAAATCATCCAAATCAGTCCATAAGCCGGACTGTTATAGCCAAAAATCGTGTTATCCGAATTTTGCCAAAAATAGCAAATCTCGAAAATCACTCTAAATTGAAATTCAAAATAAAATAAGCAATCTGCAAAAAATCCGGCCCAAATCGGATTTAAAACGACTTCCTAACTGACAAGCGAAAAATTACCATAAATAATAAAAAATAACTAAAACTAGTGATTCGGAGGGGAAAACAGCAGAATTTGAGGTCGAAAAAAAGGCACATGGAGCCATGCTCATGTGGACAGCGTGCGCGTCGAAAGGAGCTTTCCGAATTGGGGTCTTATGTGCGATTCCGACACCCGTAGCCAAAGTTATGGCCAAAAGACTGAAACACACTCAAAACGGCCCCAATGAGGAACATATCACAATCAATTCCTGCCTTTGCGCTGATATGCCAACTCATGGTATCTCAGCGCCATCAATGTGCAATCTGACAGCTCAGCATCATCTGTCTCGGATCCCCCTGCATCAGTTTGGTTTAGAACTAGGGTTTCCATTGTTTCTTCTTCCTTGCGTCGTGCCGTGCAGAACTTCTTCATCTTCTTTTTCTTTTCTTCTTCATTCGTCTGGGTATTATCCTTCCAGTAGCTGCTGCTGATGTCGAATCACTCCTCTAAGCAGATTTTGGCCACGCACTTGCAACCCGCATCAAGCCACCACCTTCTTTCCCTTCCACCTCTTTCTTGCATAAAATTACTGCGTGTCACTCGGCAATGGAGTCCGAAAATTTCTACCATCAAGCTGCCGCCCCTCACGGTGCCACCACCACCTTTCCTCCACCTCCTATTTGTTCCGTGTCGATCGACTGGGCATCTCGCAATGACGCTGTCAACCAGCCGCTCCACAAGTCCGAACGCTGCACCACTCCTCCTCCACGACTTGCACTGCCGGTTTCTACTTCTCCATCCATAAGCCACGCAGCTGATCCCACAGCCGTCCCTTCCACCAATCACAGTGAAATTTCAATGGCCATTCCAGTCTATAAATAGGACCGATTTATTTAATTTCTGGAGGAATTTGACTACTTAAATCATCTCAAATTTAGGTGTATAGATTTTAGTTTTTGTGAATTTGTGTTGGTAAAATCTGAAAGTTGGAAGTTGAGTTTCTGTGCATTTGTTTTGTCCATTGAAGCCGTGAGCTTCATTCAGGTTCTTGAGAAATTTGTTGTGTGTTTGCCGAGAGTGCATCTTCGCCCTTGCGATCTTCCAGAATTTTTTCCGTTTTCGATTGTGAGTAGTTTTCCAAAATGCAATCCATGTGATTTAAATAGTGTTAATAGAATTTTAATTGTATTTTGTTGAAGTGTTGGGATTTAATTGTATTTTTGTTGAAGTGTTGGAAATTTACTTGTATTTTGTTGAAGTATTGGAAATTGATTGTATTTGTCGAAGTGTTGGGAATAACTTGTAGTTGATGTTGAATTTGGGCTCTGGACCGGATTGGAGGATGAGATTACGCGTGTAGTTGGTTGTAAAACTGTGAATTTGTAATTATTGTAATTTTATGTAAATGAATAAATTACTATGTCATCCAATATCTGTTATCATTCATATTTATTGTCTTTAATTTAATTGTGCTATGAAGTCACGATGTCTGTTTGGAAAATTGGATTAAATGGTATTATGGTGTGGGTGCGTGTGTATCACGACCCCAAGCCGAGATGAGACATTATCTTGGTGGAGCTCCTCTGGTCACTTGGGAGCGTAACAGATTGACGTAACAACCTCTGAGTTGTCGCAGGGCGACGACAGGAACAGACGAGACAGTAACGCTCTCGTACCGATTCCTTGGCCTTTTGCTGGCGGGGTTAGAGGATGCTTGACCATGTACGCGCTGGGCGCAGAATTGGGTATCACTCGTTACGAAATTTCATGCACGGACGTTACTCGTGGTGTGACGATGAGAGCCAGGGTGTACATATGGTCCATAGGGGAGGCCGTAGTGCATGCATTATATATATATATATATATATATATATATATATATATATATATATATATAGGCCAAATGAGATTTTGGCGTGAGTGGTAAAATGTGTATTTTTGAAAAATATGTGGAAATTGATCATTCATGTTTGACCGTACGTGGTTGTGTTGATTATATTAATGCATTTTAAATCTCTTGGATGTTATTTTGGTTAAATACTTGTTGAGATGTTATAATCTCATGTGGTGTTTTATCCTGCGGTTTCGTCTTATGATACCGTAGATTTTGACTCAGAGACTGGGTATGAGCCTGAAAGACCGGTTTCGCCGAAGGCATGATTTGCCATTATGTTGTTCGGCGTTATGGGATTTGTTTCCCCTTATGTTATTTGTTTTCTTTAAATTACCGGTCGGATGACTGCAAATACTTGTAAAGAATGTTTTATTTTCCTGGTACTTAATAAAGAATGACCTTTTATTTCCGCTGTGAATGTTATATTATACACTTAGGTTATGCTTGGTAGATGAAATAAGATGAGAATTTTTAAAAATTTTGTAAATAGTATTAAGATGAAAGTTTAAAATTTTATTTTTTAATATTATTATTGTTTTGGAATTTAAAAAAGTTAAATTAGAATTTGAAAAAGTTGAATTGTTTATTATATTTTATATGGAGATTTGAAAAAGATGTAATGATGAGATGAGATAGAGATGAGATGAGATTTCTCATCTTTGCTCCCAAACATTTCCTTATTGCATATTATACACACTCTGAGCACTTGTCGTTAGGGTGCGTGATCCGTGTGGTTAACATTCCGGTATCACGAACTCTACTAAAATAACACGTGGGGGTTGAGGGCGCCACACTTACTATTCATTCACTAAATTAAATTTTCAAAAGTGTTAGACTTTTAAAGAGATAACAAATGATAAATTGATATAATTTAATGCCTCATGTGACTTATGTCAAATCTATTTTACAATATAACAAATTTTATAATTTAAAAGATAGTGCTATATGTACTTACACCTTTACTTACAAGATTAATTTTGTTAATTTTATCATGATTTTCAGTTTATCAATAATTGACATGTGAAAAAGTAAATTTTTTAGAACAATGCTACGTATAATCTCCATTTAGGAACTGTAATGCAAGCTTAGACAATTTTATCTTTAAAATTTTTTAAAATTATAAAAATATACCTCATAAAATGATGTTTTTTCTCATTTAATAAAGGGTCTATACATACAGTTTCCAAGTAGAGACTACAAATAGAATTTCTCAATTTTTTTATAATTTTTTATTAAGTATATTTAGTATTTTTCAATTTAAAATATAGATCTCCTTATATCAATTTATGAAATTTATTTTTTTAGATTTTTGTAGATAAGATAATTCTGGAGCAAATTTTATGGAAAAAATAACTTGCTAATAATAGCACGCTATCTTGCTTTTAAGAGTTTGTTTTAATAATTTTAAGAATTATTCTATTATTAAATCGGTTCTAGAAGATAACATTCTTATTATAATTTATAAAATTTAGTTTATAAAATTTAAATTTTAAAATATATTTTTTAAATAGATTAGGTAATGCAAATATTTATGGAAAATGATAAAGTTACTATTATCTTACTACTCATTTACTATTCTTTTTATATTTGATTTTTTTAAAATTATTTATTTTATTTAATGGTTAAAGAAGTGATTATAAGTAAAATTATATATATTTTTTAATTTTTTTAATAATTAAGTATGTTAAAAATATATTTGAAAGAAAATAATAAAAAAATTTCAAATACATATAAATAATAAATAGATAGCAACATAGTAATAATCCTATCAATACTCAATATTTATTGAATAGACGGACTTAATAATATTTTTCTTAACATTTAGGTCTCGTTTGTTTTCAGAAATGAGATGAGATGAGATGAAAATTTTTGAGATGAGATGAATTGTTTATTTTATTTTGTATTGAAATTTGAAAAAGTTATAATGATTATGTGAGAGAAGATGAGATGAATTTGAAAAAGTTGAATTTTTTATTTTATTTTATATTGAAATTGAAAAAAGTATAATGATGAAATTGAGATAAGATGAAATGAGATGAGAGTTTTCTAAAAACAAACCAGACTTTAAGATTATGTTTGGAAGGTAAGATGAGAATTTTGTGTTTTGTTTTAAAGTTTAAAATATTATTTTTTAGTTTTGAGATTTGAAAAAGTTAAATTGAAATTTGAAAAAGTTGTATTGGGATTTGAAAAAGTTGAATTATTTATTATATTTTATATAGGAATTTGAAAAAGTTGTAATGATGAGATGAGATGAGATGAGAATTTTATTGAAGATGAAACTTTCAAACATAATCTAAGAGGTATGTGACATGTCTTCGTCCACATGGTGCATCCTGAAAAGAGCCACGTCGAGTGGTGCAAAGCACTTTTTGGGGGTAGGGGGGGATTTATGGTCAGATTCAGAACGTACGTCCAGCATGCACGACCACCTAATCCAAATTAACCAACGAGAGAAAAAAAGAAAAGAAAGAAAGACAGCAGTAGAGTTAGGTCAACACAAGGGATACGTGTCGAATGACCGGCCCACAAACACCAGTGGCCGAACGTGTGGACTCCACAGCCCCACAAGGGCACGACCAACAACAATGTGGTCTTTTCCCACACACTTTTTCTACGTCAAACACAGGGACAAAAAAGAGAGAGAGAGAGAGACAGATGTACGAAGCGACTGAGGAGGCGTCATTACGGTGGTCACACCTCTCTTGTTTGTCCCCAAAAAAATCCGTTCCGTTACATCCCACACACACTGCCAACTGAGCACTTAGCAGTGACTTCCACACTCTCTCCCACTCGCCGGGCCCCACCACCACCACCACCCCCCACCCCATCTTCTTTAACAGTGGCAAAGTTAGCACGTATTTGATAACGTTATCTTCCACTGATTGGGTGCTTCTTCTTACGTGTCATCCTCTTCCGAGCTCCTCATATTTTCAAACGCTGCTCTTTCTTTTCGAATCTCTTCAGAATTCCCTGGGATCCGAATTGGAATATTACCGAGACTAATTTTATACATGTACCCTTTTTTCTTCATACCTTTTTTGTTTTTTTCTAAAAAAAACTGTCCTTTCTTTGATTTTCAGTGTTTAAATGCTTTTGTGACTCAGGAAAAAAATGAAAGTTGCAAAATTATATTAAGATTTTAATTAATATTATTTAATGTTATATTTATTAATAATTTTATTTATAAGATTTATTTTGTTATTTTTTTTAAAATTTAAAATTTTAAAATTCATGATTTTTAATAGATTAATAATTGATAAGAAGTAAAATTTTTATAAATTTTTTAAAAATATATTTAGTATTTTTCTTGTCCGTATTACTAAGAAGCTGGCGGGATGTAAATCGGATTGACATCGTGCTTGCCCAGCAGCACTGATCTTAATCCACAGACAAAATGGTTATTATAAACGAGAAGACCGTAAAGGCAAAATTAAGATAAACGAAAAAACCCATTCCCGATCGCCGAAAGGCTCTTAAACAAGAGCTTAAAATAAGAGAAAGAAGTTTGCATGACAATGAGGGAAAAGACACCTTCATTAACAGGAGAGTACTAGAGACAAAAACATTGTTATAGTAGAGTCTGGAACCGTGGCCAGACTGTTTGGCAAGGTTTTTGCTCGTGGTTGTAATTTTCCGTTCCCATGACGTTGATGTTGATGCCTTGAACTTGGTATTAATTAAACTGGAAGCTCTTGTGCGTTGCTTTAGAGCAACAGCATCCAACAGATAGGCTTCTTTTTCATTGGATTTATACAGACGTATGTTTCTTTTGACGTTTTTTTTTTCAGATTTTGTAAAGTAAAAAGCTGCAATGAATTTCGTGGAGAGATTTTGTTATAGTAAACTGAGTGAAAAGGGGAACCCGACCCATTTGAGTCACTTGGACAAAGAAAACGTTGAGCAATTACCCGACCTTACTTTTCGTTGCCTTACTTCTGAAATATTTTCTTGTTAAAGATCCCATTTTGTGAGTTCTTGCTGGTGCGAATGGCAGGTTTTTGGTTTCCTGATAATTCGATGTTCTTGAAGCATTGGTTGTGTGTCTATTTGTTTATTTAACCATGTTTTTTTTTTGCTTCAATCACAGAGAGTTTGGACTGAGCTTCCTCGGCTTTTCACGAACTGAAGTTCCATTCTTGGTTTGGGACCGTTGGGTGGTTTCGACTGGAAAATTTGGTTTCCTTTGTTTGTGGGCCATTTTAATCCTTCCCTGGAAGTTGAACCGCGTTGCTTTCAAAGGATATCTTTAGGTTAATTGGTTTTCTTTAAATCAAGGTTGGAGACATAGGAAGACGAGAAGGATAAGAATATCTCAGTATATTTGGGTAGCTACGATCTCGAGTTCAATAATGTCTGTAGCATTATTATGGATTGTCACCCCAAGCATAGAGGTATCCAACTCCGTTGGGTTCTTCAATTCGGTCAGAGATGGAAACCGGCTTTTAGATCCATCAATCTCTATATCCCGATATTGGGGATCAATTAGAGCGAAGAAAGGTAGGAAAGAGAAATGGAATTCTTGCCCCGTTAGTACAGATTTTAAGTATTCGGGCGTTGGTGGCTCAGGCTTAGACAGTGGAAGCAACTTCCCTGTACTATCAAGCATGGTAGCAAACCCTGCGGGAGAATTGGCCGTGTCATCGGAGCAGAAGGTTTACGATGTGGTGCTAAAGCAGGCAGCTCTGGTTAAAAAGCAGTTGAGGTCTAGTGCTGATCTTGATGTAAAGCCGGATATCGTTCTTCCAGGGACACTGAGCTTGTTAACCGAAGCTTATGATCGTTGTGGAGAAGTTTGCGCAGAGTATGCAAAGACATTTTACTTGGGTTAGCGTCCTCTTATTTATCCTATAATTTTTGCTTGCATTTTTTACTTGAGATTTGAATGCTGTATCTTCTGTACTTCGGAATTCATTTCTTTCTTGCTTTTGCCTTTTCACTTTCAGGTACTCTGCTAATGACCCCTGAAAGGCGAAGGGCTATCTGGGCAATATATGGTAAGTGACTATGGCCTTCTATCAGATCACATCTTTCTTCCCTTTTTCTCCCTCCAATACAACTTTTTTCCTGCTCCTCCTCCGTTAGGAATTAATAAGTTAAAAGGGCAATGTCTATAATAGTAAATTCTGGTGGGTATGCAAGAGTTATATCACAGCATAGCAAGCAAAGAAAGGCAGTTGTTAAAATTACTGAGCTTCTAATTCTTGAAGTTGCAGAGCTTCTGCTAATACTTAGAAGTAAGAGGTTCTTGCCTTGGTGAGAAACTTATAATATTCCTCAGCCCGTGTAACGAGGTGATTAGTGCTCTTTTCTTTATTCAAAAGTGTGCTAGGGAAGGGGAACTTATGATTATCAAACGTGTAACAACCTCATGAATTTTTAAATGTAATACTTGTCTCTGTCTTTTCTTGGGTCAAATGTTATACTTGTCAAAGCAAATACAATCATACTCATTGACCCGTCCCAGTATTTCTTACTTCATGCTTTAAAACTCTTTTTTTTATAAGTAAAAATATTATATATATGAATAGGAGTAACTAAGTACACTGAATGTATACAACAAAACACCTTACCCATATTAGAATACTTCATGCTTTAAAACTCTTGTCATTGGAATGACTTTTATGGCTTTAAAATTCTATGATTTATGGCTTCTTTCCCTATCAAAGGAAGTTAGGTACCTTTTCATTAGCATTTTGGAATATGCTTCTTGCTTTTCTAAGAATATGTATGAGATGACAATAATCATTAAGTAGAGCCTTGCTTGGAAGAAGGCCTTGGTTCTCTTCACTTTGTGTATTAGTAGTTAGTTTAGCAGAAAAAAAGTAGGCCATTTTGGTACAAACCCAAAAAGGCTCATTTTAAGGACATAAGGTCTTTAAGATTTCCATAGTTGTTCTCCAAAATGTGACTTTCTAATCTTCATATATTTTATCACCCTATCATAGGGAGAATGAAATCCAATAAATGCACACAAACAGGTTCAGTGGCAAAACTTTTCAGATAGAAAAATGAAACTATAAAGGCTACAGTAACTGATTTACTCTCACCAAGGAACCACCCAGCTACTGCAGTGAGGATTGTTTTTATCTTAGTGGTATCTGGAAACAAGATTAGTCTTTTAATTTATGTGGGCTAACTTAGGCTTTCACCTTTATTGAAAATTTATTGAACAGTCAGAAAATGCAGCAAGAAAAAGAGAAATACATCCCAGTGTCCAAGACCCCCACAACTACAACCCCCACCAAAATACTAGATAGGTGAATGTATGTGTATAAATCTAATGCATTATCTTGGAATAATTCATGTCACCATTACATCAGCCACTGTATATATCAGTTTAGTCTACATACCAGATAGGTGAACAGTCTGTTTTCCTTCTCTATTTCTGCTATAGTCCATGTGTCTGCGAGCAATTTCTATATACGTGACTTCAATCTGATAAAAGCTAAATTAGTTTCATCTTTTTGTTCTTATAATCCCCAGTTGGTTTGAAATTAAGGCTTGAGTTGAGTTGATATATTTCCCTTATGATGTTGCACATACAGTGTGGTGTAGGAGGACAGATGAGCTTGTCGATGGGCCAAATGCTTCGCATATAACTCCAACAGCTTTGGATAGGTGGGAGTCAAGGTTGGAAGATCTTTTTCGAGGCCGTCCATTTGACATGCTTGATGCTGCTTTATCAGATACAGTCACCAAATTCCCTGTTGATATCCAGGTTAGACGGTACACTTGAGAAATCCTTGAAATATGTGACTACAACAATATAAATCTTCACACTATTTTATTCTATCTTATTAATATAATAGCTCTAGGTTGTACTTTTAAGCTACTAAGACTATTAAAAAGAACTTGAAAATAAACTGAATATGGTGCAACAATGAAAATTCAACACATTAGGTCTGAACTGAGAGATAGGGTCAGCATGGTACTTGCCAAAAAAGAAAAAGATCAAAGAAAAGGGATGGCATGTCTTCACCAACAAAGGGAAAAGGAATATCAGAACACCGTCTTTGTAGCCTTTCTGTTCCAAATCTCATTTGAGGTTTAAATGAAGACTTCTATTTTACTGGCAATACCCTTGATCAAAGTTATAGCATCTTTTTCAAAAGCTTCTTGCTTTGATTATTAGACAACTTCTAACCCAATCGTGTGACCGTTATTACTGCAGCCATTCAAGGATATGATTGAAGGAATGAGAATGGACCTAAGGAAGTCAAGATACAAAAATTTTGATGAACTCTATCTCTATTGTTATTACGTTGCTGGGACAGTTGGATTGATGAGTGTTCCAGTTATGGGCATTGCACCTGATTCGCAAGCAACAACAGAGGATGTATATAATGCTGCCTTGGCATTGGGGATTGCAAATCAGCTTACAAACATACTAAGGGATGTTGGAGAAGAGTAAGTGCAGAGCTTTAGACAGGATTAGCCATAATTATTCAGTCTTTTTGGTAATATTAGCACAACAAAAATGCCCAAGCCTGGGAGTTTTTTTCTTGGCTGATTGGGCTATCCAGTTATAAGTTACCATAACTGACTCCAAAGACGTGAAATGTGGTACAATCAACCAGGTCAGGGATATGCGTTCAAGTATTTGTATGCAGCTAGGTTGTTTTCAAAACTGGATTGTCCAAAATTTGTTTCATCAAAGCTGGTTCTTTCTGTTCAACCAGCCAGCCAAGTCCAGTCTGGACTTTGAGGTTCCTTACATCTAGTATTGAACATTCTAAGTGATTCTACATCCCAGTTCTGTTTAATGTAATGCTTATGATCCGTATTATCCATAGGTTCCCAGAGAAGCTTTGTTGATTAAAGTGAACTTGGAATTCCATGACAGCCATTCTTGAGGAAATTCTTACAACATCAAGCATTATTTTCTTCTTTTTTTCCTCCCTATTTGGGTACAACCACTGCTTTATTCCTTTGGGAATAAAATCGAACCTCAACTAAAAGCTCAGTGCCTTAGTAAATGTCTCATGATGGAAATAATTGTATCTATAGTACTACCTTGACTCATCTCTTTATTATCCACTTCTCATGAATTGTTCTCTATCCAGTGCTAGAAGAGGTAGGGTTTATCTACCACAGGATGAGCTTACTCAGGCAGGGCTTTCGGATGAAGACATATTTGCTGGAAAGGTGACAGACAAATGGAGAAACTTCATGAAGAATCAAATAAAGAGGGCAAGGATGTTCTTTGATGAGGCAGAGAAAGGGGTGACAGAACTGAGTGCAGCTAGTAGATGGCCGGTAAACAATCATTCTATCAATATGAAAATTCATGCCATGGATTACCCATTAGGTTTTTAACTTTAAAAACCTTAAAAAAAAAGTTTCCACCGCAATAATTTTTCATAAATATCAATGTATGTAATATAGGCATACTGCTTTACGAATCCAAATCATGAGTTCCAAAAAAAAATGTTCTCCATCTCCACAGCCTTGTAGGCCAGTCCTTGAAATATCTTTTCTCATCTGGAAATCTGTCTCTTTTTTATGTTTTCTTTTATTAAAGTATCTTGCCCTCCATCGTTTGTCACATGAAAGATACACTGGAAAGGAAATTTTTCTCATGTGATTGAGAAAATTTTGAATTGTTGTTGGATATATCTGTGCCTGTGAGTTTATTTCTGAGCTACCAAGTCTGATATGAACGCATAATGTTCTTGGATATTGCAGGTATGGGCGTCCTTGTTATTGTACCGCCAAATATTGGACGAGATTGAAGCAAATGACTACAACAACTTCACCCAGAGGGCTTATGTAAGCAAAGCCAAGAAGTTACTTGCTTTGCCGATTGCATACACAAAATCTCTTGTCCCACCCTCAAGAACATCATCTCTGTTGACCAAGGCATGAAATTGAAATACTGAGCATAAAATTATAGAACCAATTATGTAGGGGAAAAGCTTAACTATAAGCTAAAAGGAAAAGGCATATTCTGTATATTATTAAACCTTATTGTGCAGCTGGTATTCGCAGTAAAAAGTAAAAGCATCCCTCCAAAGATTCCTTGAAAAAGCAAGCCTTGTGCTACTGAAATAGATGGCAACAGTGGATTTCCATACATAATACAGAAATATAATGGCAACCCATGTGCCTGCAGTGGATTTCCATACTCATGGTGTATGAGTTTGCAAGCATTCCTGGCGTCTTCGATTTCAATCCCAGAAACTCAAGTTTCAATATTTATCTCAAAAAGTACATGTAAGAAGCATTCCAACTATTTCAAAGACAGCGAATTCAATACTTCTACGGTGAGAAGTCCGAGAGTTTGTGTGTATTTTAAAAAATTTCCTGCATTAAGCCATAATATAACAGAAAATATTGACAGTGAGAATACCGAAAATATATAGAAAGTGATGGTTTGGCGATCCAAATGATCAGAAAGAATGAACGTTAATAGAAGAATGAACGGAAAAGAAGGAAGTATGCTACATTATGCTCTGTAAGTTTCTGTTTCTCGTACGAAAGAGGAGTGAAAATATAACGTTTACATGTTTTACAAAAGGCGATGCTATTGAGAATGAAATGGGAATGAAATCTGAGCCTCTGAGGTTCCATTCTGTGTCAAAAGGCAATGCTCTTCGTCAACATGCAAACTAATAAACCAAACTAACTACTAATCACGGCTACTAACTAAACCAAACTGGCTCTAACTAAACGAAGCTAAATGAATTTTGAAAAAAATATTTTTTAAGATTTATATATATATTTTTAAATATACTAATCAAATATATTTTTAGTGTTTAAGATTTATATATTTGTTTTTTTAAATAAATAATTAGTTAAAATGTGTTTCATTAATAAATGTTTTATTATCTCCCTATTTATTCTTCAAGTTCATTCAATCCTAACTTTGTTTCTTACAAGCGTGACTTAAACAAAATATATATATATATTGGTAGCGGTATTGGATGGATGGGCGCGACAAGAAGCTAAAATTCAGAGTTGAAGTTGCTCGAACCAAAAAGTTGAAAGATTGAAAGAAAAGTACAAGAATGTCTTTGAATCAGTACCACCTAAGATGAAAGAAAAGCAGCATCATTGAGATCAATCTTGGATAAGGTTTTAACTTATTAGTAGATTTAGATGTAGTTTTTCTTGCTGATATTTTCTATTTTATAAATTTGATTTTGTTCATTATTATTATTATTATTATTATTTTGTAGCATATGGGATGTGTTTTCGATATATTCAACTAAAAGTATCACAAGCTAAGTTTGCCACGAAATTAAAAACAAATTAGAAAGAGCAAATGAGGGTTGTAGACTCGTAATTCAGTATTTGGTACTAAAGACTTGATTGAATTAAGCTATTATTTGAGGTATATTTGCAAAAAACACATTATCAAGAGTTTGTACACTCTCAAAATTAGATAAGGCATTGTTTTCGACACCCGGTACAAATTAAAAAAAAAAAGAGTTAGAATTTATATCTAATAAAAATATTATTAGATGTAGATTTATTTTTCATTCCATTTTTAAATACGACGTACTCAGCAAAATGTTAATAGGATATAAGCCAAAATTTTCATTAAAATGGATAAGATACACTTATTTGTTATGAGAAATGACATTTACAGTCATAAAGAGTTGTACACTCTCTCTAAAAAATTGAGTAAATATAAGATCTATATAAAAAAATTATTTTTTAATAGTAGACCTCATTTTTTATAAAGAGTATACGCGAAATTTACATATTTAGTATATAGTGTTACTCATTATAGTTGATTTCTGTTCATTTATATAACAACACACATTACTAACTCACTACATAGAAGTTAAATTCTAATGCGAAACTCTTCGTTTGTTTACATAGATAAGATGAGATGAAAGTAGAAAATTGAATAAATGTTATTGACATATTATTTTTTAATATTATTTTTATTTTGAGATTTGAAAAATTGAATTATTTATTATATTTTATATAAGAGTTTAAAAAATTTGTAATAATTAGATAAAATGATTTAAAAACAAATGAAACCTAATCCTAGGTTTTGATCATATTTTACAGGACTCGTAAGAGTGTGAAGCCAATTTTTTGTTTAAGAAAATCTTAAAAAAAAAAAAAAAAACTTTGGTCGAGAAAAGAAGAAAAAAACATATTTGCCAAGCAAGCCCCCCAAAATATGGAATATGCACATCTGCCCAAATTGACCCACACATATATAGCCCATAGCCTCTACATGTCCCTAAGTTTGTATGTACAGCGTGAGTTTGGGGCCTAAGTCAAGTCGAATGTCCACAGTTCTGTGCCCGAGACAATAAAATCCTGAAGAACAGCGAAATCAAGAAGGGGAAGGACAACAACAAGAAGAAGGATAAGATAGACGAGCCCAGATCAGATCGGATCCGACCCACCTCCGCAGGTCCTCCTGGTACGTTCTCTGCGAATTAGGGTTTTGGTTCTTTGTAGATTCATCGATTAATCAAACTTTGTTTAAAAAGTCCCATGGTTTCTTCGCTTGATTTTTTTGTCCTGAACTCCCTGGCACTCAATTGCACGGTTTACCATTCATTTTCCCTTGTAGCTGTTTTGCAATCCTAACTTGATTCCCCAAGATATTACAGACGCATACATGCAAGTGCGTGTATCTCTTCTAAACACGCACAATTATGAATTATGTTATTCTGTTTGTTGTCTCGCTATACTTTTATTATTATTATTGATGTTGTCTTGCTATACTCGATCATGATTCATTCTATATTTTTTTGATAAGTAATGATTCATTCCATATTTATACGGAAAAGAATGCATGGTGTAAAAAACCAGAATTTTTATTTTTTAAAAGAATGAAAAAATCCTGAAGTTTTTATCAGCACGACAAACTTTTGTATTAATTGAAAAGGAAAAGGTCTCTTAAAACGCATAAAACATTTTGTCGCTAATTGATTGATGCATTGCCAAATGAGAAATGAGTGACTCCGTATGGTTATAATGTAAAGATGACATGCCCATGTTCGACATTCTATGTTTGAAAGGTGCTATTTTGTGTGTTTCCTCATGATAAGTGGGGAAAAAAAGATGGAAGGAAAATTTCTCTTTTTTCTTTTTGATGAGCGGAAAGAAAATGTCCCTTCTCTGCTGCAGCTGTTGATTTCCAAATTGCGATGTATATGTGCTTTTTGCATTATCTCTCTCTTACTTATCCAATCATGTGTGGTGAAGTTACTTTACGCCAAATGTCATGCCTGTTTATCTAACATTTGTACTGGACTTCGTTTTTCAAGACTGATAGCCTTCTGTGCATTACTTTGGACAATATTCATTTAGCTGATGGTTTCTACAATCAAGATCCTCCCCTGTTTTGTGTGTTAAGAGAATTGGAAGATGGGTGTTACTGAATTTGTGGAAAGGGTTTGATTTTGAGGATTCCAGTTATGAAAGAGGGGCCAAGGTCAAGTCAT
Organism: Cyclocarya paliurus; assembly: GCA_029856935.1. Taxonomy (NCBI): domain Eukaryota; kingdom Viridiplantae; phylum Streptophyta; class Magnoliopsida; order Fagales; family Juglandaceae; genus Cyclocarya; species Cyclocarya paliurus. The sequence continues at coordinate 37,425,489 of CM056946.1, read as the reverse complement.
GGGAGTTATTGGTTCTTGGTTCATCATGGCATAACTGTTTCTGTTTGTGCATATATTACAGGAGAGGTTTTCATACTGCTCCTGAACCTTCTGAACAACCTTCAAGAGCCTTGTAGGGCTGTAACGCAGACGGGTATTGCTTCGAGAAATGGATCCTGGTCGCTATGGTCTTCATCGAGGATGGGATAATAACAGCGTAATTGTGGTTTCCTCCTTAATAATCACCTATATGGGATGATAACACAAGAAATTATTAGGGCACATGTGATTGTCCATTTTTTTCCTGGCATCTCATCCCTATAGAAAAATGAGAGAAAGCCGTGGGGCATTGAGGATATGGACTGGATTTGCCTAAGCTCGTACCATGATTGATTATTTGTGGCTGACATAGGTTATTCTCTTGAATTCACAGGCTCTGGAGGGTTATGGTGCGGTACATGAGCCAAACTTCCGGTGAGTGCTGAGTTGCTTATCATCATCACAGGGGTATTTTAGTATTCTTGGGTTTAAGTGTTGATGGAAATTATATGAATTGAGAAGCTGATGGTATAGCTTTATTGGTGTGTATTTCATTGTTATTTTGCAACCAAGCTTTATTATAATTTATTGTATTCAATTGTTTTATGTTTATTTTATTTGGTGTGCATTATATTACATTTTATCGTTTCTCTTGCCACCCATTTTACATTCGTTTGGCAGGGTTGGTGCTTCCTATGATGAAAGGAGGTTTTTAGATGAAAGATACTCTAGAGAAAATGTTTACCCGAGAAATGCCTTCCATCGTGAAGTATTGGACAGGGAGAACTATCCACCACCACCTCCTGCTATTGGTCTTTGGCCACAATCAAGGAGGAGAAGTTATGAAGAGGAATATCCTCTTGATAGGGAATCTAGGCGACATGAAAAATCGTACATTAGTTCATACCATGAGATGGATACCTTTCGTGATCATGACATTGACACCATTCAAGAGTTTGACAAGTTTGGGGATGGGTATCACAATGTTGACAACTCTTGTGATCATGGATTTGGAAGGCCTACAAGGTTCGAGGGACGCGATCGTGATGATTATGCTTATGATGATTATGATCGTAGGTCTCGTTTGTCCCATCAAAGCAGGGAGGATAGCCGTGATAGGGACTATGACCATGGTCGTCATAGTTATGATTCCGATTACGATAGAAGTAGTAGGAGAGATGGAAATTGGAGGCGTCGTGGATCCCGTGATAAGAGATGCCCAAGTCGGGAACGAGATCAGAGTCCACATAGAAGACATGAGCGCTCCTGGTCTCGGGGGCATGATGATTGCCCTAGATCAAGGTCCCCTCGAGCACGAAGCCATAGTCGAACTCATCGCGAGGACAGCTACGATGATGATCGACATGAGAGGATGGATAAGCGAAGGGAGCGTGAAGAGAAGCGTCATCGCGAGCAATATTCTGTGGTATGCTTTAACTATTTATCGTGTATTTTGCATGCAATGCAGTGTACCTCTGACTTTTAGCTTGCTAGATGGCTTCAGTGAGAATCCTGTTTTATTGTAGGCCCCATCTGCCACTGTTGTTGTGAAGGGTCTGTCACAGAAGACAACTGAGGAAGATTTGTACCAAATCCTTGTAAGATTTTAATGTTTTTGTTCTGTATTCTATTGTTTTCTTTCCATTTATTCTTTAATTAAAAGTCAATTTGTGGGACTATCAGGCTGAATGGGGACCCCTTCGTCATGTTCGTGTAATCAAAGAGCGAAACTCTGGGATCTCTCGTGGATTTGCTTTTATTGATTTTCCTTCCGTGGTACCTCTAACGTGTAACTTACTTAATTTTTTATGCTTTCATTGAAAAGAATAGTGTACATTCCCAGTTATTGTTCTGGAACAGGGAGCAGCTCGTGCAATGATGGACAAGATTGGGGATGATGGTCTTGTTGTGGATGGAAGGAAGCTTTTTTTTGAGTATAGGTATTTTTTTCTCCTACAACCATCATTCGGTTCTTAACACGCTATCTGATAAGATTGGATTCTATAGTCTTCCGTGCTTGTTGTTGATAACATAAAATCTTTTATGCTTAATCAATCGTTACATCACTTGTGAAAAATGCTTCCTATGTGCTTGGGCTATGACTAGTTTCTTGTCAATAAATCTCTTATTACTTATAAAAAAAAAAACTTGTGAAAAGGGGTTCAATGTTTTTTTTTATAAGTAAAAATATCATATATATCAATAGGAGTAACCAAGTACACTGGACGTATACAAGAAAACACCTAACCTACACTAGAGAGCTCCTAATGACCCAAAAAGCCCATGAAAAACTACCTAAAATACACCAAGCCGGAATTGGAATAGAACACACCTCCCCACCCCAATCCCTTGTTTCCTGTAAGACTAATACTCCACCCGAAACTCCCTCTACGAGAATGTATTCATAATGCCCTCGTTTTAGTCTTCCCTCGGCTTGAGCTACCACCCTTAGTGTCGTAGTTGATTTTTCAAGAAAGACGCTTTAATTCTCTGCTTTTCTTAAAACTTGATTTGGTTTCAAGCGAGTGGCTCGCTTCAATTGCTGTGAGTAGTGCTTTAAATTGGTCCTCACATCCTCCATGTGAAAGCCCCACGATATGTTGAATCTCGTTAACCTTATGTAGAACCCAATCCGATGGTGAACTCGCTACATTGTTTATCGGAGGAAGAGAAACTAGGGGAACAACATTATCTCCAGATGGTACCCAACTGCACTCCCGACCCTAGACATTCCTCCTCACAAGGCACTAACGACAAACCCATAATTTCCTCCTTACCATATCCTGCATACAAATCCCGTACCTCCTCAACAGCTATATGGTTGTTGTCTATTGTTGCTGTCACCATTAAAGGTTCCTCCCCACCATTGACGAGGACATTGCTTGAAGGTGCTTCACCCCCCGACGATCCTTTCTGTGCTACTTTGTCAGACCCTATTGTTCCCTTAGGAGGCATAGAACATGTAGGGGAAGCACTATCTTCTGCTACCCCATTCTCATCTTCTAAAGAGGCTCGTTCATTTCTTCCAAAGTACCCAAGACCTTGGAAGGACCCCCATCTATAACTGAAAGTGAACCCTATAAAAAAGTACCAATCCCATTTGCAACTGGTGACTGAGCCAATTAGATGACAAGCTACCAATGTCCTAAGTGACATCGGCGTGAACAATGATGTCGGCGTCCAATGACCTTATTTGTGACGCCGTCGAAACCCTTTTTCGGCGCACTTGAGGCCTTCAAACCAGTATCTACCCCCGCCCCCCTGGTTCGTTTTCGACCCACCACCCAAACCCACAACTAGGTCTAACCCCTTATCGACTTTAATCATGAGATCTCTCACATACTCCATAACTCCCGTCAATTGAGCTTTTGACAGCCCACAAGACCTCCTCCATTTCTCCCAATGTCACCTAACAGGCTTTGTCTCCTATAAGTGCCTTACCCTTACCTTTCGCCTCAGAGCTATTCTCGACTGGACTACCCTCCAGTGACCTCAACCCAGAGATGTACGAGGCACCTTTTAGCGAGGAAGACTTTCCCACTTTCTTTCCATCAACAAATTCTCCTCTGTTTGCATGCTTCAGAATAGCGGCTTTGGAACCAGTAATGCTTCAAATAGATTACAGAAAACCTTTCCATTCAATGTCATTTTCGCCTTTTGGAATCACCAACAAACCTTCCCTCCATCCATTTTGGAATTCTGAGAGTTGCTAAAAGCTACCCCTTGTGTTAATATGATGTTGAATGATGAGAATTCCATTACCCATCCTTAGCTCCCTGAAGAATCCTTCATGAAAGTTGAGTTCTAAACAATCCTTTATTCCCTTAGCCACCCACGAAGTTGCCGTCCCACCTAGACGCATGAACTTTGCCATCTTTTTACTACGTTCAGAGATGCGAAAACTATTTCCTCCCTCTTTTGTAAAAACAAAAGTTTTTTATTCCACCTTCAACCACCTCTCACCTTCCATCTGAGACGAATCCACGTCATACATCGTCATTGTCTGATCCCAAATCACAGTATTATCTCCCAGGATCATCTCGCTTCGTCATCTCAAGGAAAAAGATGCTATACGAAAATAAAATGCAATTTGGAATAGGTACTACACCAGATCTGCGCCGATGAAAATAAAATGCAGAACAAAATCCCGGTAGCCGGAGGGCCCTCAGAATCCTATCAGACTTGTTTGTGGCGGTGGTAGAGGCATAGGTTCGACGGTCGATGTCGCCTCTGAGAAAGACAAATAGAGAACCTTGCGAAAGTCTAGGTCGACGGAGGGAGGACCGATGCTAGACAGCCCTCAGCAAAGTCGTCGAGTCCTGTCGGCCTTGTCTGTGACGGTGGTGAGGTGTCACTCGCCAGTCTAGGGTGGGTGAAGGGTGGCGGCAGGTTTGGGTGCCTTAGGCTTCTCTCTCTCCATAAGTGGCTCAATGTTAATACCATAGTATTAGTTGATGTAAAATTAGTCTGGAGCTCAAACTGGATGAAGTTTAATTTTACTGTGGCCATTATGGTTACCATGTACTTGGGATATGCGAAGTAATCATCAATAAAATTCTTATTTACTTATCAAAAAATTATGGTTAGTTGAATATTTTCCATCAATAGTGCATTTATTGTGATCAAAGTGTTACTATGTCTGGAATGCATGCAAATCCTTTTTTTTCATTTTTGCTGCAAGTATACTGGGTGAACTGTGTTTTGTTGCAGTAGTAAGCCAACCGGTGGGGCTGGACAATTTGGTCAAGAGAATGCTTTGAAATCAGGCCACTTTAACCATAGAAGCATTACGGTACCATCTGATTGGATGTGCAACTCTTGTGGCTGTGTCAATTTTGCTCGGCGAACATCTTGCTTCCAGGTTTGCTTCAGGACAAATAAAGAATCTTTTTATTAAAAGAGTCAGCTTTACATGTAGGTGAGCAGACTTGCATTTCATTTTTCAAGAGACGGACCAGCCATCTGTTATTCTATGATGATATATTCTTTTGGGTGTTTTATGTTCATTTTATTTATTTACTTCTACCAGAGGCGCCCCCATATGGACGCTGAGGACTAGTTTTTCAGCTTTATCATGTTGATGTTTCATGTGTTCTACCTGGTGGTTTACTGGACCTAATCAGTGATTTAGTGTTATTAAGTTCTACTGGAGAGCTGATACATGAGGCGTGAATTAATGATAAAATGTTCAAAATGGAGGCTTGCATGTATATTGCTGTGATGTTTCAAATTTCTATTTAAATTATCTTGGTTGTTTATTTTTTCCGTTTGCTGCAGTGTAATGAGCCACGTACAGATGATGCCCTCCCAGCAGATGTTGCTTTATCAAATCCAGCACCCATGGGAAAGAAAGGATTGGAGGCAGGTTAGCATTTATTGTTGCTTTGAGCTTCTTCTTTTTCCTGTACTGCAATGTTTGACTGGATGTATTGATATCTCTTCAGGTCCTACTCATGTTTTGGTCGTTCGAGGATTGGATGAAAATGCTGACGAGGAAATGCTTCGTTACGAATTTTCCAAACATGCTCCAATTAAGGTACCAAAATGTTGAGTACATAGTTCAAAGTTTCTGCTTACTGTATATGTTTTTAAGAAGAAGGTTGCATCCCCCATCCCCTTAACTCGCTTCATTCAAGATTTTGTATATAAATTCTATTGATCTTAATTTGCAGGACCTTCGTCTTGTCAGAGACAAATTTACTCATGTCTCAAGGGGATTTGCATTCGTACATTTTCATTCGGTATGGTCATTTGATTAAACTTTTCTGCTTACCCTTGAGTTATGTTCTAAGTGTGGTTTCAAGGTTTGGTTTTCTCATACATATTATGGAGTAATGGTAAACACGCATATGCTATTAAAATCAGAGAAAATATAAATGTTTGGTAGGCTTGTGACTAGTTTTTGCTAGGTGTTACGTTTGTATATGTCCCATGTACTTATTTATCAAAAAAAAAAAAATGTCCCATGTACTTGGGCTATGCCTATTTCTCATCAATAAAATTATTATTTACTGATAAAATAATTCTGAAAACCCACCATGTGTTTTGAACCTGTCTGAAGATGGGGTTAGGTTGTAAAGGAGGAAAAGAAAAGGGACCTTGCAATTACTTAAATTGAATGATGGAACCACTGTTAAATTTTTGTGGTTCAAGTTTATTAGTAATTGCTTCTTCTTCTTTTTCTCTCCTTTTTTAATCTCTCTAATGTTAATACAATACTGGTACTTAGAATATGCAATTTTTTTGTAACACGTACTTTAACATGAGTACTGCCTGCAAACAAGCAGGCCTTGATGAAACCAAAATTTGTTCAGAGCAAAAAAAAAAAAAAGTCTATATTTTTGTTGAATATAAAGGTGGATGAAATGGTATTTTCATTGAAATCTATGACAAGTCAGATGCAAACACTATCTGAATGTTTCTTTTTGTGTTGTGTCCTGCATATGGAAAAGCTAGGAAGAAATTTTTTCTGAATTAATGTTTCTTACTTACAAAAAAACATTCTGAACTAACCTTATTTAGTGATAGAATCTTCCATCGAGTTCCCTCTTGAGGCTGATAAAGTTAACTCAGTCATGATGCTGTGCCTTGTGAAGGTCATCTTTGCTAGTGTAAAGTTGTGGGAAACTTCCGTCTAGGTCCTTGGGTTGAATTTTAGTTTTTAATCTTTCATTATAAATGGACTCTGGGTAATCCATCCCCTAAAGACTTGTGGAAACTGTAGTTAATTCCCATCCCCCTACAAAAAAAGGAAAGAATATTTCTAAGATATTATTCTCTATAGGGGAAGAAAGAAGGTTAGTTGCCTAAAAAAATGGTGTCAGCTAGAACCACTGGTATGACTTATTGTAGGTGGAGGATGCAACCAAAGCTCTTGAAGCAACGAATGGAATGACACTTGAAAAAAATGGGCAGATCTTGAGGGTTGCATATGCAAAAAGCATCCTTGGTCCAGGATCAGGCACATCAGGACCTTCCCAATCAAGCAGCCTTGCTGCTGCCGCAATTGAGGCAGCAACATTTGCTCAACAGGTGCTTATTTATACGTGAATGCATATGTGCACTCTGTACTTTTCCTTTTACAGTATCTATTTGTTTGTTCACGCATTAAGCTGTTACTTGATTTTACCCATTTTGAACTGTGTGTGGGATCTTTAGAATTTCAACACTAGGTTTAGGATTCATGATAAGTTCTTGAAGGCTTCTTATATAGGGTTTGATAAATAAGGACTTACCAATGGTTAGATAATTGAAATGATTGTAATTTGGTGTCTGTTTGGTATTAAAACAGAGAATTGAAGGATAAAAGAAGAAAGATAAACACTAGGCAATCACTCTTGAGAAGTAGCAGGCAACAATACACTCAAGCTTTAGGAAAGCTGATGAAGTTTGTGAACTTGTTCTAATTGACTTATTCGGCTATTGCTAAACCTTTTCCAGCATGGACTGGGATTCCTAACTAAAACAGAAAAGTATTCTAAAAAAGCACTCCTAAACTGAGTTGAAGCTACAAAATAAACCGAGGATGTTCCCAACACAAAAAATAGAGCCACGAGCTTATGTTACAGCTCATAGAGATTACGCCTGAAATAATTGAACTTTAGAGAATCTAAAAAAAGCTAAACTGGTGCCTATCTAACCGCCTGTAATTTAAAGCTAAGACTCCTACTGCTGGCAGTCTCTGACTGTAAAAACCTAACATAATCTTTCTATAGCATTTGGCTTAGACATATTGCAGCATATGGACTTGATGCTTGTGGTTTTTTTTTTTTTTTACCTTTTACTTATCCCTTCCTTATTTTTGGTGTTATAATTTTTTTTATAGGTAGATGTTTGGTGTTATAAATACCAATGTTATCTATCATTTTTGGCTCAATTTCTATGCAATTGAATAGAAAGAATTCCTCCATGGGGCTCATAATCAGCCTGCAACTCCAGATCTTTTTTTTTTTTTTTTTTTATCACATATATTATTGTACTTTTTAGTCGCTTCTGGCTCTGTAGTCTTATATCATTTATTTATCATTACATTCTTATGCTCCTTTCTTTTGGCTTTGCAGTATGATGCTGTTGGATGGGCACCTAAAGAGTATAACCCAGATGACAAACAACCAGCCAGCAGGCAGGAACAAATTGATGGGGAGGTTCAAGTTCAAAATGACAGTTCAGCTCCACAAGCTGGATTTGTGTGGGATGAGGCATCTGGTTATTACTATGATGCTGCTTCTGGTTTTTACTATGATGGAAATACAGGTTTATATCTTTTCTAACTGCATTTTTAAAATAAGCAATCTAGTAAAAAATTCAAAGGGGAACATGTGACATGTAAAGAGGAATGGCTAATTAGATATAGAAAAAGATTCTTACTGTTTGAAGCTTTATGAATCTGAATTGTTTTGCATTTTTTTTATTAGTAAAAATATTATATATATTAATATCGATGGGGGTAACCAAGTACACTGGGTGTATACAAGAAACACCTAGCCTATACTAGAGAGCCCCTAATGACTAATAAGCCCGTGAAAATTAGAAATCTATCCAAAACCGAATAAGAGCAGAACACATCTCCCCAACCCCAACCCCTTGTTTCCCTTAAGACTACTACTACACCCGGATCTCCCTCTACGAGGACGGCTTTATAATGCCCTCCCTTTAGTCTTCCCTCGACTTGAACTACCTCCCTTAGCATCATAGTTGATTGTCCAAGAAAGACGCTTTAACTCCCTGTTTTTCTTAAATCTTGATTTGGTTTCAAGCGAGTGGCCCGCCTCAATTGCAGTGAGTAATGCTGTAAATTGGTTGTCACATCCTTCATATGAAATCCCCACACTGCTGAATTTTGTTAACTTTATGCAAAACCCAATCCGATTATCAACCACTATATTGTTTATCGGAGGAAGAATACAAGGGGAATAACATTTTCCCCAGACAGCTCCCAACTGCACTTCCAACCCTAAACGTTCCTCCTCACAAGCCACCAATGACTAACCCATAATTTCCCCAGACATAGCTTCCAACTACACTCCCGACCCTGCATTCAATTGGACAATATAGCTGTTGTTTTGTATTTATTGTAGCAGAGATAGAAAATGTCCTACATTGCTCAGGAAGGAGAAGTCCTTGCCCTTTGTAATAAATTTCAAGGGGCTTCAATTGTAGCATTAATTTGTCTTCTTGGAGTATGCGCCCAAATGTGGCTTGGGCCTTATTTGGGTCATTACACAACTAGTGGTCATTGAGATGTTATATGTGTTGTAAGGATGAAACCACGGTTGGAATTGTCTATGTCGTCGCTTATGAACTTCTTTCCATCAACCTCCAAATGCCCATGTCCAACCTCAGGCAGAGTCTCGTTACCTGTGGTTTTCATTGGCTGGTATACTGGAACATTGATATCTCCATGTTTCAATGTGTATGCTCGGAATATGAATTTTAGTTTGAATCACCTCTCTTCGAAATTGCATTTTGGAATCTGACCTTCATGTTCTATGCAGGTCTCTATTATGATGGTAACAGTGGAATTTGGTATACATATGACCAACAAACTCATCAGTACATCCCTTGCACTGATGAGAATGACAACAAAACATCTGGTGACCAATCTGAGCCCCCCAAGGCATCAGATGGTTCCAGTAATAGACAAGTGGTTATCTCTGCACCAGCTACTACATCAGTTGAGAAGACTGCCTCATTGCCAGATGCAGTACAGGCTGCAGCAACAGCAGCAATAGCTGCAGAGAAGAAAGAGAAAGAGAAATCAAAAGAGATAAAACTTGCTTCAAGGAGCAGTATTCTGGCAAATAAGAAGAAAATGAATAATGTATTGTCTCTCTGGAAGCAGAGGAGTCATGAAGGGCAAGCAACTCGTGTGGCTCTTGATGAGAGTCAACTATCTGGGTCAGCTGATGACAGACCCTTTTCTGTTGGACAGTCCACAAAAAGCAAGTTTAAGGCTGATCCATCATCCATAAAAGATAATTCCGTGTCCAGTTCAGGAGCTTCCAACACTGCCTCCACGGCCCAGGCTGTTGGTTTGGATTCTCCAGTCAAGCCTAGACCTGTGAGTAACAGCTTAGGGGGGACTGTGATGGGGGTCATTAGGGGTTCTGGAAGAGCTACAGTTAGATCAGAATCTACATATTCAGGATCATCTGGTGGTGTTTCCCCTCCAACTGTTGCTACAAGTGCTACTGGTTTTTCTTTATCAACAAATGCAGATATTTCTACAGCTGTAACTCCATTTAAAACGGATGCATCTGCGTTGGGTACCTATGCACCACCTGCATCTATTGGGGGTGGTAAGAGGAGGTTTTCTGAAATGCCACTCAATCCAGCTTCTACATATAAGGAGCAACCTCAAACTACCTATAGGGATCGTGCAGCTGAGCGAAGGAGCTTGTATGGATCATCTTCTGTTGGAGAGGATTTATCTGATTTGGGATCTGGTGATTCAAGTAAGCTTTGGTCAACAGCTTGTGCCTTTGATCCTTTCTTATGTGCTCATATTATTATTATATATGTTTGTGATATTTGTAGCACTGGCTCTGGGACATTTGCCAATGATTGTTTTATTTTCCAGTTTATTTCAAGTTTATGATTCATCGCTTCTCTATCTCTTGATATTTGTATCGACTTCTGAGAAATCCCATCTCTTTACTGTTGGTGAACATCCAAGATCGAGATATTGCATCAAGGAAGGGTTCTATGGATTCAATGCCTTTTCCCCCCGGTGTTGGTGGAGGACGTGTATTCGGAGATGCTAATGTTAATAGTTATGAGGTCATTACTGCAGACAAAGCAATTGATGAAAGCAATGTGGGTAACAGGATGCTCCGCAGCATGGGTTGGCATGAAGGCTCGGTATCATTTCCTTCTTTGCACTTCACAGTAGTTACAAAATGTTGATCTAGTGGTTCTATATGACTGAAATGTGCTCTTCATACTTGAATGAAATGCAACTAAACAGTTCCTCATTCTCCCTGCTGGTAACGCACTAGAATTTTATTTGTTCTTTTTTCAAATAAGGGATTCAGTTTATTGTTATAGAATGCAGTTTGATGTAGACATACTTTTAAAAAGTGCGGTTTGAGGCAGACATATCATACCCTTTTGTCTTCCATGTATTAAACATCTTTTTACTCTGATTACTATCCTCTTTTTCCCACTTTGCCGTTTGTAACACCTGGCTTTGTGTAGGACGTGGTGTCTTGTTACTTGTTTATAACTTTGGCACCTCAAAATGTGATAGTACCAGTGGCCGCTTGGTCTATGGAGCAGGATTCAAACATTTTACACACTGGGGACACTGTTTTCTTGTTTTGGTAATGTTTCTGGTGTGCAGGGATTAGGGAAGGATGGAAGTGGAATGGTAGAGCCAGTCCAGGCGCAAGCCGTGGAAAGTAGAGCAGGACTTGGGAGTCAGCAGAAGAAGCTTGATCCTAGCCTTGAGGTGCAGGCTGGAGATAGTTACAAAACCCTACTTCATAAGAAGGCACTTGCCAGGTTTCGGGAGATGTCGTAGATAGATAGATGTGGGGCAATTGAAGCTGCTCCTGGTTTGCAGGGAACTGACAAAAAAAAAAAAGCGAGGGAAGGTAGTGTCAAGACCTTGAAAAACTGGTAGTAGAAAATGTAGTGTGCATTGTAAAGAGGCGATTTGGTTGTGCAGTATTGGTTGAAGATGTGTCTTGACTCATTTTCTATCGTCTATTGTAAAAACTAGCTTTTCAAGCCTTGAAAAGTTCTAGTATTATTGAAAACTTTGAAATTTTGATTACTCTTTGTTTGTTTTCCGGGGTCTTTTAAGCAAAACGGTAGAACATACTGTTCCATCAATGAAGATTTTGGTGCTCTGATCGGGGTAGTGCCTGACCTGTTTGGACACTTGAGAGGTATTATTTCCTCAAGGCAAATGGAGTCATTTCATTACCCGGATTTCAGTCCAATAATTAATCAAACTTGATAGAAATTTGGTTTAGACAACATATGTAATGGCTAAGAGTCTCCACTCCATCGTCAATGCTGGCTTCACTCCAACCTAAAACATCTATTATCTCTTCTATTATTTCTATATAATTACAAGCCAATGTTGAATGATCAATATATAATGATTAGGTTTATAATTTCTTTTTCTTTCTTCTTTTTTATAAAAGTAAAGTTCATCAGTTTAGATGTGATATGCTACATCTACGTTACATTTAAAACAACAAAACAAAAACAAAACTTCATCAAACCATATGTTACTAATTCAATATAAAAATTATATTCATCGTCCATCCAAGACACAACATATAATTTTTTTTTTCTCTTATTAAATATGTGGTGTATAGATAATGAATAGAAGAAATTAATTAGTTCAGAAAGAATAAAATAAAATAAAAATAAATAAATAAATATGGTATGTGATTTGTGAATATGATGAATAGCAAAATCTAATAAGTTAATACGTGGCATACCGCTCAAATGTTTCTTCGGCGTACGTTAGCAAGCAGTAAATAATTTACCACTAACGTGAGCCAGCGGTCCCAACCAGACCAGAATCATCATCATCAGCTTCTTAAGACTTGTCTGCGGGCTTCAAGTTCAATTAAAAATCGATCAAAATCTCGAGGATCTATCTTTTTCACATAAACATACATGCGTATTTACGTTCTCGCGGCTGTTGCCACATTCCTATCACAGCAAAAACTACCTTAATTCACAAGTTAATAAGCATACGAAAATCTTCCCACCAAACCCATCCTTTAGCCTCAACCCTAAGCCTCAACCCCCCACCCCAACAATTCCAGCTTGTGTCTAATTCCTTCCAACCTGTCAATCCGATTCCAGTCTCTTTGAACCAATGATACAGTAACAAAAAGAAGAGCAGGAGCCAACAGCAAGAACCCAATTTTCCATTTCCATTTTTTAGTTCGAAAGAAATGACTATTCGACTCTTACTATAGGGAGATCCATCTTTCAAGGCCTAATATCCCAAATGATGTTCGGAGCGATCCAACTGGGATTGATGGCTGCGTGCGTGGTGCTCTTCGTTCCCATGGGAATGGCCGGCTGGCATCTGAGCCGTAACAAGATGCTCTTCTTCAGTGGCGCCCTCTTCATCACCCTCGCCGTCGGCGTCCACCTCACCCCCTACTTTCCCTCCATCTCTGACTTTGCCTCCTCTGTCTCCTCCATCGTGGTCTTCGACAACCGCGACTCCTGCGTCTCTCTCCTTCACGAAGTCGTCTGGGACGTCAAGCCCCATTCCCCCAACAACTCCTTGGATTACGGCAAGTCTTGGCGTTGGTCCGGGTCCAGACCCGTTATCGCGTGTGGGTTCCAGAAGCTCGCTCCATCTGACGCCTCCGATTTGCTTAATGGGTCTTGGGTTGTCTTGGCGGGCGACTCCCAAGCCAGGTTGATTGCCCTTGCGTTGCTCGACTTGGTTCTGGATTCGGAGCGCATGGAGTCGGTTAAAGTCGATTTGTTCAAAAGGCACAGCAATTATCATATTGTGGTCGATGAGATTGGAATGAAATTGGATTTTATTTGGGCTCCCTACGTAACCAATATAACTGATTTGGTTATTAGTTTCAAGCGAAATCGGAACTACCCCGATATTTTGCTGATGGGCTCTGGGTTATGGCATATGCTTCATTTTACGAATGCGTCGGGTTATGGTGCTGGGTTACGTTTATTGAGAAGTTCGGTGGTGTCGCTTTTGCCGATTTCGCCGGAGTTAGGCGAGGAGGGGCCCGTGACGGGGTCGGTATCCGTTAGATCGCCGCATTTGTTTTGGATGGGGATTCCTACATTGATAAACTCGATGCTGAATACGGAGGAGAAGAGGGAGAAGATGACTGATACATTGCGGGTTGCTTACGACACGGCACTACGGAGAAGCAAGCTGTTGCGCCAATCCGGTGGCCCGCTTTTGTTGCTAGATATACAGTCGTTGAGTTGGAATTGTGGGGTGAGATGTACGGAGGATGGAATGCATTATGATGGAGCTGTGTACGAAGTTGCTCTACACATCATGCTTAATGCACTGCTCATTGAATCTCATCAGAAACTTTGAAGGAGACAGTCTTGATGACCCAGCATATTCAAGGGTTTTGATCCTTGTGAGAGGCCTAATTTTTCCCACTTGACTTGCATATTTGATTCTTGCCAAGTTTTTTTCCTTGCCTTCTGATTAACTTAGGAGCAGATTTTTGTTTTGGCGATAGTATCACACATTACATTCATTCTCTCTTGTTTATTATGAATATTGGATACTCATAGGTCTTGTATTGGATATAGTCGGAGAACTGGGTGTGTCTCACATGCAATTTTGATGTGAATAAATGCCAAAGTTATGTGCGAATTGTGCATACATGCTTTTTTTGCTATTAATAGCTAAGATGGAGATCGTGTTGTCTTGCCTGCGGTGGCCTAACGATATTTGCATTTAGAATTTGCATTCTGGCTGTACAGCACGTTATTGATAAGTGCTTAGGGACATATGGCCTTTCTTCTTCCTGCGATTGTTTAATGATACTTGTCCTAATGCTTTTCTTCTCAAGAGAGTCAATGCTGAAGTTGAAATCAGAAGTGAAGCAGATAGCCATAGTTGCTTTCTGTTTCAAGGTTGCCCATCTGTGCTCTCTAGTATCATTGTCTGGTGTTACTTTGAAGGATATTGAAGGTACATGAACATTGATTTTAGCTACGTATTCTTGTAATGGTAGACTTATCATAGATGATTTGGAAACTTCATCAGCATGTTTCTTTATTATTGATGTCATTGTATGGCTTACTGGCATATCAGTTAGTTATATTCACGAGATGTTTCTTTATCATTGATGTCATTGTATGGCTTACCCGCATATCAGTTATTAATATTTACGATAAAAGTACAATTTGATTGAGCTGGCAATTGTTAGATTGGGTTGCTTGCATACCTGTCAGAGCCTGTAATCATTTTAAGGGCCAGTTTGATATGATGCAAAAACCTGCAAGTCAACAAAAGTAATAATGTTTTTTAGATTGATACTGTTGGGGAATCTATAGTGGTTTGAGTTGAACTCTCTTTCCTTTGGGGTTGAGGTGTACACTAAATATGTGAGTACGTTTCTTTTAGTTTTCTTTCTCTTTTTGCATGGAAGACATGCGTATAATTTGTGAAGGGTAGGTTACCAATTTTTAAGGTTGTATATGTGTTGAGTGCATGAATTTATTTTGGCATGGTGCCCGATGTGTATAGATTTTGTGTCATAACTGTTGTTACTTCTATTGCTAACGTTGTCAAAGCAAATGACTCTGTTAACTGAAAAGGGAAAGTTGTTTACCACAGAACGCCTACATTGTGGGATAATTAGTCGTTCAAGTGAACAGCTATGAAGAGCTTCCATCTCATACTCTTTCTGCTGATGACATAGTAATTCGAGAGAGTTGAGTCATTGACCAAGGTCAGTCCCTCTACAATTGTCATATCCGAATCTTTACCAGAATCTGTGGCTACTTTCAAATCATAATCTTCCAACTAGTAGAGGTTTTATACTCTGCATCTACAACTATCAAAACCGACATATTATATCCTTTAATTACTAAAACTTAATAAATTGTTACCTTAGTTAGTTCTGGCTCTTACTATCGATGAAAAATGAGTAAAAATAGGAAACGTGATGCAATGTTGACGACTGTTGGATCTTAATAAATAATGAATATTGGAACTTTTTAGCTATTTGAATATATAATGTATCAATTCTTCTATATACAGTCTCTACATACAACTGGTATGCAGTTGTTGCCGCCACATCAGATTATTAAAAAAAAAAAAGACAACGTCTGTATTTAATGCTTCGTCTTCGATTTTAAGGAGGAAGAAAAGAAGATCTGGGGAAAAAAAACAGAGCTTGGCACGTCTGTATCTCCTTCTGGAAAAAAGAGAGAGAGAGAGAGAACAAGCCAAAAGGAAATATTCATAATCGTTTGAAATTTTTGCTTCTCACATATCCTCTACAATTTTCTATCCTCAAGGGAGCAAAACTTACATAAACACCCAGATACTTCTAACTCTTTCCTTCCAACTTAGCAACAAAAGAAATCAAAAGATTCAACTTTTGCCAGACCAAAATTAGAAAGCTTCGCATTAAAATCCTGCAGGTTTTTGTTTAAAACTTATTCAGTGCAAGCCAACCAAACTTTCCCAAGGGAGAGAAATGGAGTCTTCGTCTTCGATGAAGAGAAACACAGAGAGGGAGAGAAATGGAAGGAGGAAGAAAAGAAAATCTGGAAAAATGAGATAAAATTTTGAAACGGTGCCCTTTTTAATTTTTTTTACGTCAGACATTTGGCCCTCGCTTGCACAAGGCGACTGTCTATAGCATTTTTCATTATGTATAGCTTGTCGTGTTAGTAGTTGGGGATACGAAATATAAAACACCTATTAATTTGGAGTGAAAAGTTTTTTTTTTTTTTTCTTCCTTTTTTCTTAAACTCTATTGCAATGTACTGCTTGCTACTATATGTTCTCTAAAACACGGGAATAAAGATAGGTTTGTTTGCTATACCTTTTTTCATTGAGAAACACTAACCATGACGAGATTAAACAAAAATGAGCCCTTTTGGGTCGTTCACAAGGATGAATTTGGATTGGTTCTGTAAAACCCACAAGAGTTGGCTGACCCTTTCACATAATCAATTAATATTTTATGAGAAATGCTTTTTGCAAGCGCCCGGTGCAAGCGGGATGCAAACGGTGCTGATGTGTATAATTAAAAACGACCCCGTTTTGAGTCCCCATTTCAGCCCTACTTCTCTCCAGGTTTCGAACTCTCTGTGCTTTATTTTCCTTTACCTTCACTTTCCCTCTCAATTTTCATTGGCTCCAAACGCCCCAAATCCTCTCCCCACTGAAACTTACAAACCTTCTCACGGACCCTTTCTCGAACCCATCTTCTCCATCACCGCCACCGGCACTATCATGAAGACTAATGCTACTCTCTCCACCCAGCAAGTCCATCTCACTTGACTCATCCTTAACCGAACTCGCCTCCAGCCGCTTCAACTCAGACGACCCGTTGTTGGAGCAGGGGAGGGGGTAAGCCAGGACTTCTCGGTCTTTGAGTGAGAGAGCGGCCGTGAAGGTCAAGATCGTCACAGGATGGAAGGAAAGGTGGTCGGAGATGATGCAGGTGGGTTCTCGAACATCACTGGAGCCGAGGTTGGTTCTTTGATGCCCGTGACCCATGACTTTCCCGACTTTGTCTCGATTGAAAACGACCCTGATTTCTCGTACTTGAAGAGCAATTGGACCAGTTTGGAGATTGCCCATTTGTTCTGTCTTGCAAGTATGTTCTACAACAAACCCATACAGATGGCCATGAAAACAAAGACTGACGCAGATGCACATGATAGACCCAGAACCAAAGTTTTGTTTTTTTTTTTATTTCGGGTTTTTAGTGCTGGAGTTTTTGTTCAAAGGGTTGTGTTTCTGGATGGGTCTGCGACTGTGAGGTGGGATTTTGGAATGAGGTTTTTGGATGGGTCTACAACCGGACAGAGACAGGGAAAGCGAGGAAGAAGAGCAAGAAAGAGCGATGGGTTTCTTCTCCACGCAAACATTCATACTTTCACCGGCATTCCTGTGCCTCATTCTGTTCATTGTTTTGTGATTGATTTCTTCATTTCCAACTTTGAAGGAAACTTTAATTTCACTGTTTTGTGAAGCCGGTTCTATACGGGTTTGTGTTCGATTGCTTCCGTGAATGTCGTGTTTTTTTTTCCAGTCTTCAAAGGAAACCATGGGTTTGTGATTCAATTGTAGTAGTGCCATCCCCATCCCATCCTCAGGATAGAAAACAAAATGCAAAGAACGAATTGGGATGGGATAAACATTATAAAAAATGCGAACAAATTCACAGGAAAGATGAAAATGACAGATCAAAAGGGAGAAAAACTGAGATGCTTGGTGGGACGGACGACGGTGTGAGAGGGCTGGAGTATGTGACCTGGGTTGCTATTGCTCAATGGAGTGGCTGAGGGCAGTAATATTCACAGAGAAGATAGAGCGAGAGTTTGGTTGAGGGAGAATGTTGCCAGAGAAAAGAGATTCGGGAGGGAGGGAGAGAGAGTGTGGAAGAAAAGAACGCTGAGAGAGAGTGGGACCAGCCACAGATGATTGTATTTTTTTATATTAATTTTAAAAGCCGTTTGCACGCCGCTTGCAAACGGCGACTGTACGTAGCAGCTCTCATATTTTATATACTAAGCAATATATATATATATATATTTCAAAAATGGAAGACTTGGATCTGTTTTCTTTTAGATTTCAGCAAATAACGTACATATCTTTATAAGCGCAACATCATTTGCAATCAACCGACTATTATCCCCTCAAAAATTAAAACCCCATTCCACACAACTTTACCCTCCCTGATTACGGAAGAAAAAAGGAGGGGGCCCTACAAAAAAAAAGAAAAGAAGAAGAAAATATGCAAAGGACTTTTACACAAATTGCTTGCCTTCAAATGATTGGCCAAAGTTCCAGTCCCTGGGAGCAACATTGTAAGATGTAACCGTGACGCCATCGCTATTAGTGACCTCAAATGAAAGAGGTTGATTCTTTAAATCAGCATTTATATGCCAATTTTGGCCCCAATTCCTCCCCATCGGAAGCCAACCAGTTCTGGAACCCTTTATCTTCACCGCAGTTACATCCCCAGCACCAGCAACATTTGTGATTAGCACTGAGACGAAGATATTTGAACCATCGATAATAAATCGAATTCCGCCTTCCTTTCTGCACTTGATCCTGTTAAAACCACATTAACCAACTCAAGCTCATGTAGTGTTTTATTCTGAAATATAGATAGAATGGACAGTGAAGAAGACATGCACATGTATGTGCCCATCAGAACCATGACAAAAATGGGCACAATGATGAGTTGTAATGTGATGTGAAATTTCACTAAAATTTAGCCTAAGAGGTAGATGCCGAATCCAATCTACCACTATCAGCAAATGACACAAAACGGGAAGGAAATGCCCACCGCCAATTGCATCTCACCACAAACAAACACGCGAGGTAATCTTCAGAAATCTTGAGGGTATAACAGTTCAATGACAGGGGTTAGGATTAGTCAACAAAGGCTGCCAAAGAGTGGCCGACAGGTAGATGATATCGATAGGGGGGTTTTGACAGAAACGAAGATGCAACAAAAATGAGTAAAGAGAGTATTATGGCCCCATCTACCGATTTATTTTTTAAGCTAATTGGTTCTATGCAGTGTCAACCAGCAACTAGCAAATATTTTTGGAACTTCCCTTCGAAGTAAGCTTGTTATTTTATTACGCCACTAAGCAGTTAGACATTATTTTGTAAGAAGCAAGCAAGCAACCTCTAGCATACAAACTTGGTCTCTACTTGTTTAGAGTGGCCAACTGAACATGGTATTCTTCCGCCAACAGTAAATTGGGCTACCGTCTCTCTTCTCTGAAAAAGAAAATTTAGAGTGCGCAATTTGTCCCATATCCGAATGGATGGAATGTCAAGAAACAGACAAAGTTTTAGGCCTGATTTGCTTAGTGTTACATCTCATCTTATCATTATAATTTTTTAAAACTTCTAAATAAAATATAATAAATAATTCCACATTTTCAAATCTAAAAATAAAAATAATATTTTAATTATTTTTCATCCCATCTCGTCTAAACTCACTGTACAAACCAAGAGGGGGTGTGTGTGTGTTGGTGGAGGTGTTTTGTTTTGGTTAATTCATAGGAAACATTAGAATTACTTCGTCAGCAGTCCCACACCCATAAGGCCATAACTGGACAAAAGGTTGAGAAAAAATTACTCATATAAGTCAAGGGGCATAATAGTAACCCAAACGCACAGTCTCGGACCAAAGCGACATCTCTTCATCACACAGGGAGAAACAAGCTTCAACGGGGGAATCCCAAGTGAAAAAAGTGCGCATAGGATAACGACCCTACTCCACATCCCTAGCGTAAGTTAACAAATCAAACAGCGGTGCCATCCAGCAAGAACTCAGTAAAAGTTAGTGTAGACGCCCGGCTCGGGTTAGCATGATGCAAGAAAAATAAAGCAGGAAGACGACAAAAGAAAACAAAGGCAAAGTAGACACGGAGAATGCGGGATTCGGGCACGCTAGACTCACGCCCTTGGAGGAAGAAGATCATAGGGTAACTCGGATGCGAGAGTAGAGTTTGATACAGTACCTACGGTACAGAACGGGCATGTTACCGGCCTTCCAGATAGCGATCTTCTCGAAGGCCTCGATGGGGAGGACGAAGTGCTTATTGGGAGCGTTGCAGCGGCCCCCACCGTCCGGGGTGAACCCGTAATTGGGTGCGCAGAAGTTGGTGGCCGTGACTATGATGGAGGTGCCCGCAAGACACCAGCGGAGGTCGTCCACGCACTTCAGCTCGAAGCACGCGCCACAGATCTGTCCCCGCTCGAACAGCACCTCGCTCAAGCCCACGGTGGCCATGCCGTAACCAGCCTTCACCAGGTCTCCGTACCCACATGCCCCGCCCACCGCGTCCCTGGGGTCCGCCGCCGCGTAGTAGGTGGCGCGCGCCGATCTCCACTCTGGAAACGAGGACGATTGCGATGGGGGAAACGAGGAGGAGGAAGAGTAGTGGGAGGTTGCTGTCGATGATAGAGTGAATATGATAGAGAGATTGATGATTAGGAGTAGTGACATTATTGAGAGACAGAGCAAAGATGGAGGGGGGAGCTACAGAAAGAAAGCGGATTTAAGTTAAAGGGGAAAGCTTTGGTGGAATAATGTCCGATGTTGTTTTTTCACTCCACTCTCTCAAGTGGAGTTTGCTTTTGCCTCTCCTCTTTTTTTAATCTGTTGCGGGTCTTGTGAAGTTACCATATTGGGCACTAGAAGGAACTGCTTTTTTTTCTTTCTTGTGGGTGATCTGTTTAACTGTTCAAGTGTTTAATGTTGGGCTTTGGGCATTATATTTGTTAGTAAGAACTACGAGATATTTTGTTCGGAACTTGAGTTCTGTATACAGTAGTGTTTGTGGGCCTTTTACAGTTTTACTCTCGATCAATGGCCTATCCCTTTGTTTGTACAGTAGTCAAAATGAGCGAATCCAGACAAATTCCGACACCATAACGTTTTTACAGTACATCTTTAGAAGACTTTTGAAGTATCATTGTTGATGGACAAGGTTGAATAACTGGATTATTTACAGAGGGCTGATTTTGGACGTTGATGTTATCTCAAATGTCCTGTTTGCTTGAGCGATTATTCTAAGAAACTGTCGTGCTCAAAAATGGCCCCATCCCGAAATTTTACTACCTTCGAAATATCCCAAACCCCAAAATCTCTCTCCAATTATACGTTCCTCTCCTTCGAAATCTTTGACGATTATTTTTTGGCTTCCTTTCTGCATAGCTAGTAGCTTGTTTCAAAGTCCAGCCGGCAGCCTCCCTTTTATGCCTTCTTTTATCAATCACTACTCAGACAAGAAAGACACCACAAAAGACTTCCAGTTGTTCTCTACTCTCGCCTGGAAAACGTTACAAATGTGACGAACGGATATTCATTCTGCTATTCTTAATACAAGAATTCCATCTTGCTCCAGGATGTTCTCCTTTCTCGGATAGAAGGTTTTATGCTTTCTCGAGTGTTGTCCCAACACTTGTTTCACGTTTGGACTTGGAACACTTGTGCCAGCATTTTCCAGATTGTCATTAGCCATCCATATGATCAGAGAGAGAGAAGAGGTGAGTTCCTTATACGACAATGACTTCCTCCGTTGCTTATAAGGAAACAGCACGCCCTTTGGTTGGTTCCTGGTTCCCTTTTGGTAGACCATACTCAAAAGTTTGCAGATGCTGAGAAAATAACACTTAATATGAAACTTGTTCTGTTTAACATAGCAAGCGACCTAGTGATTGATCATTCATAGTTCAAAGAAGGAAAAGAATTAGGAATAAAAAAGCAGATACCGAGGACAAGAGAGAAAAGGCAAGTAAGAGAATATTATGTGTACAAGAAGAGATGGCTTATGGATTTGAACACTTGGGAAGAAAAAAAAAAAAAAAAAAACCTAGATGAGAATTTGCAAAGCTGCAAAAACGGATGTTGTTCCAACTTCATTTTCTTTCTCATCCAGCAGCTGAAACCCTACAGTCCACTAAACTGTACCAACATCAGTTTCTAAGCCTGTTAAAACTGTGTCTGCAAAGCAAAGGATATTCCTCTGGGTAATCTACAACTGGGGGACACTATAAACAAAGCCGGATTCGTTTCTCGTCTCCCTCTTGACCCGTTATTGTTAAGGATTGGGTCTCTCTCTCGGCCATACATCTTTTATATGGTACAAACCCTTTGACACACTTTTCAGGGCTCGTTCTTAGGTCACAGAAGGCTGATTTTTCACTTGGCCTAAATTGGAAAATCATGCATCTCTCTTGATTCTCATTTTTAAGGAAAAATGGACGACTCTGAGTCTCTGCCTCTGAACAACTATCGCCATTTTCCTCATCATGCATCGATCCAGTGTTTGAACCAGTCCAGGAACCTTCTTTCCGAACTTCTTTATCATGGACTTCTCCTAGAGCAGAGTCCCCATATGCTCCCCTTGATGGGTCCACCTTATGGAATGGCATGAAAGGAAGTGGTAAACCCCCACAAAAGGTCCACCATGGCATAGGAGCAGCAGAACTGTTTTCCTGCAGATTTAAGCTTTTTCTCTGGCATTGCATGAAATAGAGGGCATCATTTGGGACATGTGGCAAATGACTCCAATCACATTCGGTATTGCCCAGCATAGATTTCACGGGCTCAGAGTTCACTGGTAACGGTTCCACAACTTTTTCCTCATGCATGTCTGCTGGGATGGGTTTACTAGTCCCTATGCTGGGACAAGACGGTCTGTGGGAATCTGTAACTAATACAGTCCTCCCAAAAAGCTTAAGTTGACGGGGTGATGCTTCCTCTGAAGTAACTTCTTTAGTACAGGCGTTTTCTTTGGGAAACAACTCGAATTTCTGAGATTTGAGGCCAACATCAAAACATTATAGAAGTAAAATAAGAGGTTTCATTGAAATTTATTGAGTTGGATAAAACAATTACCACGGGAAGTTGCTGATCAGAAACTGAACCAACAGTCATTAGAGCCGGTGATGGAGATGCACTTCGGTCAGTCGATTGGCTAGGTTCAGGTAGTACTAACCCACCAAGTTGGACATCGGCTGCAGATGAAACAGGGGATAAGCTATTATTTGGTGAATCTAAATCAGGCGAACCCACTGCCTCTGAACCGACTGCAGATAACACTGAGGTTGGAGAATGGTTTTCTCGTTCTGAAACTGATAAATTTGGAGATGCAGACCTTAGTGGCTGCTCCAGAGTGGAGATTTCTTTATTAGGAGGAATTACAAGTTTCCTGGGGTAAGGATGCATGGGCTTTCGTTTTGGCCTTGGGGGAGGAATCTCAATGGGCTCAGAGCTTGTGTTGCTACCATTAGAGTCACGAACAACCTGTTATGAAGACCAAAAACAGGTGATTTAGAACGGCACCAAGCATGAATGTATGAACCTATCTGCAAAGGTGGCAAATTTAACTTATTGAATAGATAGGTATGGCTATTGAGAATGGGTAATGGAATAAGAGCAGTAAACCTTAGAGAAGAATTTTTGAGCATGACTTCGAATCTGAACTGCAGTCTTTGTGCCCACGTGCTCTGTTACAAAAACAGAAGAATCTAAGAAAATGATAGCAGTTATAATTTTCCTGAGATATAAGAAATCCAAATTGAGTTATACCCTCTATCCGTCGCCAAGCTCGACCATACATCTTTAAAGCATCAAGAAACTTTTTGTGCTCTTCCTCTGACCATCTTTCTCTTTGTTTTGTGATTGTGTATGGTTTCCTAACCTATTGAAACAGTAACAACGGATAGGTATAAAAGAGAGTGATCAGAGTCTTCAAATCAATTGGTTCTGCAGACAGAAGAGCATGAACGATGCGGAAAAGATATAAACCTTGGTAGCATAGTCATTCCCGCTAGAAAACCGATCCCTAAGTTGGGCACCAGTTACAGAATGTAGCCCAGAACTCAAAGATACTTCATTACTTCCCTGGAGAACAGAACGTGAAGGAGTTCCCACACTTTGATCCTACAGCCAAAAGAGAACAAATGCTGTGAAAAAAAAAAATTCGTTTTGTTTCCAGCACAGTTACAAAAATAAAATCGCAAATTTTTTAAAATGGAAAAAACACAATCTTTCCTCCAACGCTATCATCCTCCGTAATCGATATTGCAATTTAAAAACTAAAACAATCGCATTTTGAAACTTTTAATTAACAGGCGAAGAAAAGGCTAAATAACAAAAATCCCATATGAATAATTCCTCAATACTCCCAAAAATTCCATTACAAAGGAATAATTCCCCAGTAAAGTACCAAACCAAAACTATCGAATTGAACGAACTTATTAAGAAAAGAAATGAACACTCTTATAAGAGAACTGTCATAATGGATAAATTGATGAGAAATTAAATCATGTCATCACTTAAAAAAAACAGAGAGAGAAGGGACGAGAGAGAGAGAGATTGCTTTCAAACAAACGATGCCCAATTGCCCTCGGCCAATTAAAAAACGAAAATCACCATTGAGGGGAGCAAAAATCTTCATCGCTTACAATTTTAACTTGTAAACCTCGTCTTCACCTCATAAGATTATAGTTAAAAATACACCCTCATCACAATTTATCGTGAAGTTTGTCTCTCGCTAAAAAGACCGGAATTCAAAGAATAGTTAGTGAGCGATGAATGAAAATTGCAAGATATGAACTTTCTAACTACTGAAATCACATATCAATACAGAACAGAAAGATCATAATTAAAACAATATATACTGATTAAAAAGGTATGATACCTGAATAGCCATAGCTGCAGAAACCTCCAAACCGCCTTATGCTTAAAAGAGCCAAACACTCCGAGCACTCTTTGACTTCGCTTGTCCACAAAGCCGCTTTCTCTTACTCCTTTTGCATGCAGAATCAAAATAATCATAAATTTAAGAGACCCTGATGGAATCGATTCCGTACATACCCATCTGATCCAAACAAATTAACCCAAGAAATAGAACTTTCTCTTCGGCTCCCGGCTGATTCCAAGCTTGGAACTCTCAGTAACCCTAGAATTGAACAATCCAGAAAAGCCTTGAATCTCCGTCCTTACACAGCAAAAGACTCCCAATTCGAGTCGGTAGCTTCACAGATTAGCAACCAAAGTTCACGAAATTTCTCGTTGTAAAGAGAGATTACGTGAGAGAAAGAATAGCTTCCGACTTAGTCACAAAACAACTACAGACTGTGCGACAGACGAAGAGGAAATATATAACACAAAATCGACAAGAGCCTCACCAATAAACTATATTTATAAATCCCTTATTTTTTTTTGGGGAAAAAAATTATTCGAAACAGAGTTCACAGTATTCCAATCACAGGAGTACCGGATCCCCTTGATCCCTCGATGCAATTGTAACTGGAAAAACACACCCCTCGCCTCCCGCACACCGGAAAATACTCTATAAAAGAAACTCAGAGAGAGAGACAGAGATACAAAGGGCTGAGGAGGAAAGGAGGGGAGGGGAGAGGAGAGGAGAGGAGAGGAGGGGAGGGGAGAGGAAGAGAGAATGGGTAGTGAATAGTTGGAGTTTTGGCCTGTGAAATGTGAAGAAAAAGGAAGAAAACAGAAGTCGCCACATCAGAGGCTATTTTCTCTTTTTTGAAAATTTAATTTTCTTCAATAGAACGCTCGAGACTTCGAAGGAATCTTGTGGCTCACGTCGCAGGATGGCCCCGACATGTGGCGTATGCTTGTCCTGTCTCCCACTTTTTTTATTGCGCTAGCCTGTTTTAATTCGGTTGGGGACGAAAATTTGAGAGCCTAGCGGATAATTGAGACGACACAGCTACACTCGCAGAGAGTGAAAGCAAAGCGCCTTACTCGCAGTTTATTGAGCAGCCCACGTGTCATTTCCTATGCACCACAAGTAGATTTGGCTTCCTAGCTTCACAATTTCTATCGTTTTCTCACTCCAAAATTCTAAATTCATACAAATCATTTCCAACCTCTCTCTCAATCTAGATAAAATAAAATTAGATAAAGTTAAAAATGAGATCTTGATAAATATTTCTAAATAACATTACAATAAGTAAAATAAGAATGTTGTAAAGTAGAGCGGAGGGTTGCAAATTCTTGTGAGGGTGCGTGAAGAGCTCTCGTTGACAAAAGGGGACAAATATAGCCTCTAACAACCAATAAGGAAAAAAAGAGAGAGAAACGGATGAAATATCAAATTTAAAGGGATATTGGCTCTTTAAAATACCATGAAGAACATAAATAAAAACGCAATTGGACGGTGCATGACCACCAAGTGTTGAATTTGAGTGCACGATTCTTCAGGTGAGAGGTGCATGAAAAAAAAGATAGACTGCTATAGAACTAACCTTTAACGGTCAAAGCAAAAAGTGAAGGAAAACTATGTATGTAGACCGGAAAGAAAGGAGTTAAAGAAACCATAAAAAGAAAAAACAAAATGGATTATGACAAAGAGAGGAGGTTTCTACTTTCTTCCTCACTTGCCATAATGCCATGGGAAGATAGCTTTTAAGCGAAAAGTAGTTTTTTCAAATCTTGAGATAGGTCACCATATAAAAAGGAAAAAACGTCTAAGATGTTGGGCTAATTAATGAGATCAAAAATTCAAAACCTCAAAGTTTACGTTTGGTTCATTGACCGAATTTAACTTAGTTCGATTTAAATTTAGACTTCTTCTAATATTTAAATACTCAACTTTTAAATTATTAAATTCATCTTAACTTAAAATCTCCTTATACGTGGGATCTATAATTTTTTTCAACTTAATACCTCTTTACATACGGGACCCACAACTTTTTTCAACTTCTCATAAATACATCTTAATTCATCTTAACATTCAAACACATCTAAACTCATCTTAGATAGGCCCCACATAACTCACTATACCATCTCAACTCACTATTATTAATAAAAAATACAACTCAATTCAACATCCAAATGCAACCTAAAATAAATGAAGAAAAACTGTGAGCTCTTCCCTATTTTTTTGTTGGTACACTTACTTATTGAAATAATCTTCCCAACCTCATACTATTCACCACACTCCACACTCCACCTTTTTTTTTAATTTTTTTTTATCAAATTTTTTTTATATAAATAGTGAATAAAAAATTTGAAATATTTAAAAAAAAAAATTTTAAAAAAAATTTTAAAAAAATATTAAAAAATATTAAAAAGTATGGAGTGTGGAGTGTGGATGAATAGTAGGAGGTTGTGTAGCAAATCCCGAGAATAATGATGCACATCCATTGTAAAAAGTATCCACTTTTAGAACAATTATCTATTATTAATTATGAGGCTTTATTGATAGAGTATTAGTATTGGTCTATGTATATACATATATAAAATTAATTCTTTTACATATTTATTTTATCATTCAAGTAAAACTTTCACATTAACTTATACATATTTGAGACAAAATAATAATAATATTTTTATTATTATTATTAATTTTTTTATAAAATCAATTTTTTTATATATATTTTACAATTAATATCCACTACATACATTTGACATTAATAATATAAATGTAATAATAAAAAATATAATTTTTTTATATATTATATTAAAAATATAATAAAATGAAAAAAAATATTATAATAATAAAATTAATGTTTAGGTAAAAGTATGTTGTGTTGTTGAGCGAAGGAGAAGAGAGAATGATTGTGAGAGAGATAGTGGGAGGAGAGATAAATAATTAGTAAAATAACATTTGAAGAGTGAATAGTAACTCTTTAAATTTAGATAAATACTATTTATAAATAGCTAAATATTTGGATATGCATAAATCAATATAGAAGAATTTAAATTCATATTATGTAAATATAACTTATATATATATATATATATACATAGATCAATATGAATATTCCACTATAAAAGTAAGAAGCACATTTTTTTCCACTTGAAAATAAATACATTTCCACTTTCTCCCCAAGCTGTTTCACGAGCAAAGGATCCAAAAATGATTTGGAAAACAAAATAAGCAGAAAATGAAAATTAAATTAAATTATATCCACGATAGAGCCTAAAAGCTTTGTTGGCCGCAACGTGAGAGAGAAAGGGTGAAAAAAAAAACAATAAAAGGGAGAAAACACAGTGTTGGCAGCGTCGTAACGAATAAAGGCCAGACATCTGTCGACCTAGCAGCGCGAGTAGTCAAAGTGAGTGCTGACACCGGGTGGTGGAGGCTAGAGCTACCATTATTTCGGATTTTGATGGCGACAGAGATATCGGAATAAACAGACATATGCGGCACTGAATAATTTCCGGACGATATTTTTGTGAGGAGCGAAAATGAAAAAGACTAATATCTAGAGCCTCTAAAATAATTAAAGGAAGAAAGAGGAACAAGGAAGTCCACTAGTTGTAGATCAAAGACAACAACAAAAAGGAACCAAAGATAGATGAGGGTATATGACTGTGTCCCCGACTCGTCTCCCTCGCGCTTTCAGGTAGAGATCTTTTACTCTCTTGCACTTTTCGCCACGTCATCGCCACCCGCCGCCCGATCATATGCCTAACGCCACGTGTACTTTGCCAATACAAAGAAGGGGAAAGGATAGAGATGCTTTCTTGACCACTCGTGTGTGGCTATGCCCTCCAAATATTGTTTAAATTATTTTGTTATTATTAAATCGGGAAAAATTGCCGACCACAAGTTGGTTTTGCGCTTTTAGAGGACTTTTTTTCTCTTTTTTATTTTTTT
Source organism: Cyclocarya paliurus (assembly GCA_029856935.1). Lineage (NCBI taxonomy): Eukaryota > Viridiplantae > Streptophyta > Magnoliopsida > Fagales > Juglandaceae > Cyclocarya > Cyclocarya paliurus. The sequence goes on along the minus strand of CM056946.1, from coordinate 37,396,632 downwards.
AAGGTAAACAAAGAGGCGGATATACTAAAGTGGTGGTGGGGAGTGCCAGGTGTCACGATTCGTGCATGTTTCCACTCAGCGTTGAAATATGAGGCTCAATATCTTTCCCCTTAGATATTCGCTTTCTTTCCACCTCTGAGAGGAGTCAGCAGTGGCCTCCGTCGATATCTCCAACAGAAGCTCGGCACGTGTACCAAATCAGCGATCCCATTGCAGTGTCTCTGCGGAACGGGCGCAGGTCTTTTTTTACACAATAAATCTTTTCAATCTCTCAATACTCTACATTTTATTTTTTTTTAAAAAAATTTTTTAATTTTTTTTATTAAATATTTTTTTAATTTTTTTTATTAAATAATTTTTATATAAATAATAAATAAAAAATTTGAAATATTTTAAAAAAAATAAATTCAAAAAATAATTTTAAAATAATATTAAAAAATATGAAATATGAATGAATAATAAAAAATTGGGTAGCAAAACCCCTTTTTGCAAGTCTGGGTGAAGTTCATGCATTTTGCCCGGTTTGGATGCCATCTATCTCATCTTACCTGTACTTCATACTTTATTTATCTATTCAAATAATAAAATATAAAATTTTATCTCATCTTTAATTTTTCAACCATCACTACACTAATAATACAGTATTGCTACAGTTAATCTACTAAAAACTTTCATTTACCTCTACAGTACCTCTACATTATTGCTACAGTAACTCTAATTATCATATTTTTAATATGAAAAATTCTTCTTATTAACTATTATTCATTATCTCACATCTAAAATTTTATGAAAAGCACCTCTAATTTTATGAAAAAATTATAGACGTGAGGTGTGAAAGTGAATAATAGTTAATACATAATAAATCCCTTTAATATATATAATTATCTATTAAAATTTTTTATTTTATTGTAACATATAATTAGAAAAATATATTTCAAATTTTATAAAATTTATTATAATAAATAGATCATAATTAGAATAATTTCGTTTAACAAATAAATGCGTTCATATTTGAGAATATTGAAATAATCACGGCCAACTATAAAAAATATATTTTGAAAAAGAAAATAATCCTCTCACCACTGGTTCTTACCGCTAAGTATTACACTTGGAATTTATTTATTTATATTTATTTATTTTTTTACTTAGTAATTAATAAAGTATTTATTAATAATATTACAAATTTTTTATTTTTTAATAATATTTAAAAGTGTTAAAAAATATTTGTAAAAAATAAAAATAAATAAAAGATCAATTATGCCTAACGGAAGCTCTTAGCGGGAGCTTCCTTTATGTTAAATTATGGTACATGTATTAGTAGCATAATGTTTAGGAAAATGATATTCTCATTACTGGTTCTTATAGCTCGGTGTTACTACTGTAATTTTTTATTTTTATTTAATGAGTAAGAAAGTATTTTTTAATAATATTGTGCATTTTTTATTTTTTAAAATCATATTTTAAAGTGTTAAAAAATATATGTAACAAAAAAAAAAATTAATTTTGCCTAACGGTAGCTCCCAGCAGGAGTTGGGACCGGTGGACGTAGTACCGTCCTTTTGAGAAAATCAAAATATTTATGAGTTTTTAAATTAATAATAGATATTGCTTATTTTTAATATATTCATAATATTATCCACCCAATAATTAAAAATACTTTTTAACAATTGATGAGATCCATCACTTTATCAAATCTTTAAAAAGTTAAAACCATCTCATCTCATCTTATCTCACTATCTAAACACACTATTTTTTACAAAATATCTTATATTATCTCACTATCTAAACACATATATTTTTATAAACTATCTCATCTCGTTTTAATTCAAAAATATCATTACTATTTAAAATATCTCATATTATCTTAACTATATAACCAAACGAGATCTTATAATTTTGATGCAACGTAATTTCATTTGTAATATAAATTTAAAATTAAGAGAATATAGTAATTAAAAACGTGATAAATGATATTATTTTTCAACCAATATCTTTGTAAATACGAGAAATGTTAGATGCATGGCGTAGTTTCGCATATTTTATTTAAAAGACATAGATTCACTATTAAAAATAATTTTTTATGTAGCTTTATATTTGTTCTTTTTTTTTTAAAATAAAATGCGTGAAATTTGTATATCTTAAAGACTACAAAAATCATTTTTCTTTAAATATTGCGTTCTTGTTACAGACAACACTACTCTCTTTGCTCAAATGAGGATTTTAATGACGAAAATTGCCTAACAAGTCAGAACAAAAGAAATAGTTATTTTCAACTCACATAGGTGGCCCGGATCTCGACGAAGCAATCTAAAGCCCACAATAGCGATTTGGGATGTCAATACAGTGACCGTACGTACATTTATATCAATAAATAAAATAATAATACATGAAATGTAAATAGAGAATAAAACATACAGATTTACATAATTTGATACTAAGCTTATGTCTAAGGATTGTTTGGTGGGCAAATCTACTATAGTAGAAATATTTTATAATCTCTCATAATCTATCATTTCTCTCTATACAATAAAGATCGAAAATTCTTTTAGTCTGGATAAGATAATATCCATGGAGCTTGAAGTCGAGAGGTTGAAGAAGATCTCTCTCGTATCCTTATTTCTCATCTAATCAGATCTTCTTTTATTGAGGCCAATGAGAATAATAAGAAATGTTAACTTTATGTCACCTCACTCATTGTATGTCTTATCTCCCTTCTTAAATTCTGTTGCTTTGCCTTACCTTATCCCCTCTATTTACTTTTTGCTTCTTAATGAAGGCATGATCATGAACTGAGCTGTCTTGGGCTGATATATGAGGAACCACAAGAGTTAGAAAAAAAATAAAACGATTAAAAAAGTAGAAATGATATGTTGGTGGATTGCATCATGGAAATTACACGGGGCGAAAGGCTAAAAAAACTTATTGTTCATGTGAGCAGTAATGGACATTGTTTATATGAACAGTAATAAACATTATATTTTTGTTTGGGTTATGCTAGTCTACACGACTAGTGTGTCAACGTGTCACTTGTTTTGAGACTCCAAATAGTTTTAAAAAATCAAAATTATATATTTTCTTAGATGATGAGGCATGCTTCTATAACCTTAAAATCGCTGACATGTCTCGATGTGTCAAAATAGAAATAATCTTCTCAACCTTTTACTATTCACCACACTCCACACTCCACCTTTTTTTTTAATTTTTTTTATCAAATATTTTTTATACGAATAGTGAATAAAAAATCTGAAATATTTAAAAAAAAATCAATTCAAAAAAAAATATTAAAAAAAACTAAAAAATATGGAGTGTGGAGTGTGGGTGAATAGTAGGAGGTTGTGTAGCAAATCCCGTCAAAATATAGGCTTATAAATATAGGAGTAATGATGGATATGTTCAAGAAGTACGTAAGTATGGTATATTTTATTTAAAAGAAAGTAAAATTTATTATTAAAAAAATAATTTTTTATATAGATTTAATAATTTTTTATTTATTTTAATAAAAATATACGACACTTGTACATTCTATAATTGTATCTAGTATTTTTTATATAAGTTTCATATTTATCTATTTTATTTTATGTGAGTATGCAATACTTAGACATTTTATGACTGTATCTACATTTTTCTAAATATCATTTTTTTATTTTTTTAAACTTTGGCCCGCGTTTGCGTTAGAGCTCGTAAAAGAGGTTGATATTCCTCAAATACATGTTGTTTGATGTATTGCCATTTTTTTTTTCGGATTAGGTTGTATTGCAAATTTAAAGTGTAGACAAGTCGAGTAGGCATAAAACGATGTACCGTGCACGGTCATTAATTAAATTAACGACTAGAGTAAAAATTGTTGATTTTCTCTGGAAGTGTGTTTTGATTTGGTCTAGTATAGACATGCAATGGTAAAACAATTTTAGGGTGAACAAGAAACACCAGACTAATCCTCACCAACCAGAACTAGCCAAAATTGATGGAAAATCGGTTGGCCAATGGTCTAAAACGTTAAAAATTGATGCCGATCGGTTTGGTTTTGGTTTGAACTATGTTCAAGCCGATGAATTGACTTCTATAATATATATTATTTATTCTTATATAAAATGACTTTATTTGACATAAGCGAGTTAAATAGCATAGTTTTATAACTTAGTTTTAAAAAAAAATAGTAATAAGAAGAAACGATATTGTTTAATTTAATACATCAAATAACGTCATTTTTAATTAGGACTAAACTTTTTATCTCAAGCCCCATTTTCCTCTTGCATTTATTATCATTTGTACACCGTTTCTCTCTCTTATCTTTCAAACCTCTATCCACTCTCCCTCTAGCTATCCATTGGTAAGACCCACCTCGCCCCGACGTCTCTCGCGCATTTTTATTTTTTTGGATTTGCTAACTTTGTTTCTAGCCTTCCATATATGTTTGATTATGAAATTTTGCAATATGAATCATTCAATATGCGGTATATTTGAAGTTTTTCATATCTATTACTTCCATATATGTTTACCGATCATGTTATTGCTGAACTTTGCATCATTTTTTGGGTTGGCTAACTTTGCTTCAATATATGTTTGTTTACAGGAGCGGCCACTTCCAAAACCTATCAAATAATTGCCGAACCGACTGGAGTTGGTATGGCTAGTTTTTCCACTTGCAAAACCTATAAAAAAACTGTCAAACTGATTGGAATTGGTTTGGCTAGTTTTCTTCCAATTAGTCGATCGATTTTATACAAACAAAAATTTAATCGATTCAGTTTCAGACAAAAACTGAACCAATTGATTCGATTTTCAACTCTAAAATGATTAAAGTTAATTGTTCAGTCATAATTACCCAATGATTGAGTTGGTTACAAATGCCGATGCTTTAAAAGGATGTAGAGTCGGAGACAACCAGTGGTGGAACTAAGAATTTGTTTTAGAGGGCCAAGCAAAGCGAAACTATAATGAATCTCTTCAAACTCCATAATTGGAGAGTTAAGATCATGATTTTTTTGAAGTTCAATCATTGAAATTTTAGAAGAATTTTTTGAAATATCAACTTTTTTTTTTGAAGAACAGGTCGATAGTTTTTAATTTAGACATAATTTTTGAACCTAGATTTAAAATAAAATTGAAACATATAAAATAAAGTTAGATATATATGAATTCAATTACTCATGAAACATGAATTTAAAGTCAATCTTTAAGCACAAAATAAATAACCATTCAATAGATATAATTATATATAAGCTAAACCAAATAGTAATCAATCTATTTAAAAAAAAAATCTAAACAAAAATAAAACTGAATCAATACATGAAAGAATGAAAAAGTGAAAAGAAAAACTTCAAAAACACTGCATCAATAGATTCAATACATATATATATATATATATGAAAGAAGAAGAAAATTGAAAAAAAGGGAACAAAAAAATAGAGAAAAGTCAAACTGTGTATGTAGTGGCAGAACTATCAATATGAATGTAGGCAACTAGGCTATTACAATGTTACTGTACTGTAGCTTGTAGAAGAGATGCAGTTTGCACCAAAAATTTGATTCAAGACAACACGTAATTGCGTCCATGATCAAAAGCTCCCACGCTTGGCCTTTTGGTAGATGGTAAGGACAAGATAATTTTCTTTTAGTAGTAGAAAGTTAGAAACTACAGAATTGTAGGCAGTAGCAGGCAGAGGAGAAGAAAACCATCCGAATTCTCTTTTTTATTTTTATTGATAGTAAAAATGTGTCATCATGTTATTAGATCATTTTATTTTATGTGAGATGTATTTTATTTATTTTATTTTTAAATCAGATTAAATTTTTTTAAATTGGACTTATAAGTAATTAATTTATAAGATCAAAATAATTTTGTAAAAGAGGGCCAAGATAATTTTTTAGAGATGGGACCAACACAAGATGAGATTAATATCATCTCCCTCCATAGTTCCGCCACGGGAGACAACAAAACAATCGTCATCTTATACTATTCATCACCCACATATACATGTACATTTTTGTTTGAGGAAGACTATGCATTAGTTACTATTCACTCTCATATCTTATATCTGATAATTCTTTTTTATAGAATGTGAGGTATGAGGTAGTAAATAGTGACTGGCGAATAGTTATTCTTTTTGTTTTCAAAGAACTGACGTTGATGTTTACTTTGGGGCCTGATAACTCGAATGTAGCCTAGCCCCTTAATGTATTGTACAGAGGCACAAATGTAAGGCCCAAACTTACCTATTTAGGCCCAAATTCATAAATTTGTTCACTTAACATTTTAGGTCCAACAACCAGCTGGTAACCGGTCGACTAACGGGTCGTCTAAACTTCCCCCGTTCCCCGTAGCGCCTAGTGTCTTCGATGAAATGTGCACAAGACCCGTTAAACCCGTAGACGCATAGCAAAGGGACCCGAGGCGTAAAGTTCATTAATCCAACACACAGAATCTCATACCTCGACGACAAGAGCGTGAACTCAAGCCAAAATTAGAAAGAAGGAATGGAAGAAGGGGGTGAGGTGTCAAAATAGCGTAAAATAGGCGCCACTCTTTTCTAAGATTGGAGGGGGCTAAAGGGTAAGCAGATCCAATCCCAAAGAGCGTTATATTCCGTTTTATATTCTCTCTTCTCCGTAAGCATAATATATACACCCTCTTTTTTATTATTATTTTCTTTTTTAATTATTTTTTGTGGGCGTAAGCTTTTCTACTCTAAGCACCGCACCCGTTATCTTTCGCCACGATTAGGCTCCCCTATGTTTTTTGTTTTTCTCACCTCCGTATTATCACTCTCCAAATATTCGCTTTCAACGCTATCATATACGAACACAAACTCCCTCTCCCTCCCCCATTCACTCTTTTCTTTTATCTGATCTTCCCATCTTCCACTTTACATTTGAGCTTTGAGTTTGTGAGTAATGGCTTCCGCGATTGCTGATGCCGAGAAGCTCAATAACCTGAAGTCTGCCGTCGCTGGACTCAGCCAGATCAGGTGCTCTCTCCTTCTTTTACTCCTAACCATCGTGATTCCGATTTTCGCTCTGTCGGATCGTGTTCTAGAGATTTTATTCGTTTTCCTTTTTTATGATTGTAATTAGGGGTTTCTGTCTACATTAGAGTGTTAGATATTGGATCTGAGTTTCTGGTTCTTTCTTTGATTACTTCGATTCGTGTCTTGCAGCGAGAATGAGAAAAAGGGATTCATCAACCTTGTCGCTCGCTATCTCAGGTAAGCTATGCGTGGTATTCTACAGAACTCGTGTAGATTTTTATGTGATATCGATTTATGTGGTATTCGGTTGGTTGGCGAGAAAACGATGCAAGAGAGGGTTACTGATATGCCTTTTTGTTTATGTGATTCTTGTTATGTTAGTGAAAGATCTGAGATGTAGAGAAAAAAAAGAAGGAAAGATCTGAGACGTCGATGTTAGATTCTGTTTCTGTTCTACATTTTACATGTAATCGAACGGATTGCTTATTGCATCCACCGAAGATTAAATGGATTCGTTTTCACTTATTCTTTGTTACAGTGGCGAAGCGCAACACGTGGAATGGAGTAAGATCCAGACCCCTACCGATGAAGTAGTGGTTCCTTACGACAGCATGGCACCCGCTCCCAATGGTAGCGATCCTTAACCGTCTTCTTCGAACTCTTTTTGTTTTGGAGAGATTTTTTCAATTATATTATCTTTCTTTATACTGTTTAACAACGTTTCGGAAGCTTATTAAACATCTGCATGGATGCAGATCCCGTGGAGACAAAGAAGCTTTTGGACAAACTTGTCGTGCTGAAGCTCAATGGAGGTCTGGGAACAACAATGGGCTGTACTGGTCCCAAGTATGCATTTAAGTCTATCTTCCGATACATTTGTTCTTGTTATTGCTTATTAATTTGTGTAAGGGCTGAAAGCCTCCATTAGAATTGTGGTTATCAGCGATTTCAGTTTTTCTGGTGCGCTTCTGTGTAAATGTTATAAAAATAACCTGACGCTCTACAGCAGAGTAGAGCGTTTCTATTCTTTGGTTTAGAAGTTCGAATCCTATCAATGATGCTAATCATTTTCAGCTATTAGTAAATGTATTTTGTAAAGGGAAAGAAGATAAACAAGCAAGAAATATTCAAAGTTTTTTTTCTACTTTATCAAGATAAAATCATACTGCTTATGTTTTAAGTTTTTTCGTTTACTCTTTGCATGCATTGTACATAAGAATTCTGCAGTTAATTACTAAGGATGCTATTACTTATTCTGGCTACACCCTTTCTTGTTGCACATCAGTAGTCTTTTTTGCAATTTGCTTATTGTGTAAGGTTTCCACTTTTTCTCCAGCCTTACATATGGTAATTAAGCTTCAACTCCTTGATGGTATGCTTTTCACCTGCTGAGTTAACATCCTGTTGACTGTGTTGTCTTTTCCCCCGAACTTACCAAGTTTTGGTACATTTATTTTAACGCGAGTATAATTGAAATGCTTGAAATGCAGGTCTGTCATTGAAGTTCGGAATGGGTTGACATTTCTTGACTTAATTGTTATCCAGATTGAGGTTATAGTTGGCCTTTTCTGCTGCACCTTTTTTTGTGGTGATATATTGGCTTGCAACTAATGCTTCCCTTTGTTTATAGAATCTCAATTCAAAATATGGATGCAATGTTCCCTTGCTTTTAATGAACTCATTCAACACTCACGATGATACATTGAAGGTATATCATCTCTACTTTTACTCACTGCTCCCATAATCTCGTTTTGGTTAGATGTTCCTTATGAACTAACAAGTTTCTTGTCTAGTTCAGATTGTGGAAAAATACTCTGGCTCAGATATTGAAATTCATACTTTTAATCAGGTCTGCAATACTAACTCTTAATACGCCACTTTAATAACTACTTTCGGATTAGTGGAAATGCAAAATGACAACTCATACATCATATTGAATATGTGGATTTACACAGAGCCAGTATCCCCGTCTCGTTGTCGATGACTTTAGTCCACTGCCAAGCAAAGGACAGACTGGCAAGGATGGATGGTATTTATATTTTTAATTTCATCATTTGGCTTATCTATTATCATCACATGTTACCGCTCCTCAAAATTATCACGTGCTGCTTGAAATACATGCAAATTACTTTGTAACTCTGAGATGAAAATATAAAAATATGATTAATGAGAGATTGTAGTTGTTTACTTGGAAGGGTGGAATATTTGGAAACAAATGAGTCGAAGAACATTGACTCTAAGAGGGCATACTGTAGTAAATTATTCATTCAGTTTCCTGGGAAAAGGTTTTGTTTGTTCAAATAAAAATGTAACAATATGAAATAAATTTACAGTCTGTTATGACCCATTAGTTTTTGAACTAGTCTTTTGGTCAATCTAGCCCAAGAAAATTTGAAGATCTACGGATCACTTGCATTGTCATTTATATAAATTGTTAATTTTTAAGATTTTTTTTTCCAGTATTTTCACCTTTGCAGAAGGCATGTTGCCCTCACTATAGGCTTCAGTTTCTAGTTCTGCTTTGATTGTGGGGTTGGGGGGGGGGGGGGGGAACGTGTCAAGAGTAGTGGAATTCTTATATTTATTTATTTTATTATTTTATTTAGTTGTGCTTGTTCAACCTACATATCATTCTTGTCCTTACACCCATGACTACCGTATGCATGAAGGTATCCTCCTGGCCATGGTGATGTGTTCCCATCCTTGAAGAACAGTGGCAAACTTGATGCATTGTTATCACAGGTTGGCACTATGATGTATTATTTAGTGATCATCTGAATGTTGATTGATGCATGCATACTTATAAGCTTGATCCTTTTCTGAATTTCTTTTTTGTCCCTGATTTAGGGTAAGGAGTATGTGTTTGTTGCCAACTCAGACAACTTGGGTGCTGTTGTCGACTTGAGTATCCTGTCATTGGTTTTCATTGAAAATTTTGTTTCTAGCAATGTTTTTATAGTAGTGCATGTAGAACAAATCCTTTCTGCTGCGATTATTTTCTTAACTGGATTTCTTAGAAATCTTGAATCATTTGGTCCACAACAAGAACGAATACTGCATGGAAGTGACACCCAAAACCTTGGCTGATGTGAAGGGTGGTACACTCATTTCTTACGAGGGAAGAGTTCAGGTATATAAATGTGGACTTGCCTCTTTCACTTCAGTATCATTTTCTGAAAGATAGACAACTTGCCTTTTACTTCCAATTACAATCTCTCTTGTGGATGATCAGCTATAGATTCTAAAGAAATTTAAATCATGCTATAGCCAATCAGCATCCGCCTTAAGATACCAATTCTTGCTACAATTTTCTAGCGTATAGTACATAGAAGAGTTATAGATGACTATAATATATTCAAGTGTTTCTTTATTAAAAGAATGGCATCTAATGACATTCTTCCTTAATTTACCTGATGCAGCTTCTCGAAATAGCACAGGTTCCTGATGAACATGTAAGTTTCCCTTCTATTGCTCTTCGATTCTTCCTCACTTTTCTGATAATTAGTGCAACTAATAACTATTTATAAGTACTCCTAATGGTAAGGACATCAACCCCATAAGCAGAAAAGAGTTTACTTCTGTTTTCCCACAGTGAAAAGGAGTTTTAGGAAGAAATTGAAGTATCAGGCCAATGGTTGTAAGTTATGTTTTGCGTAAATCCACGTCTTTGTTTCCACCAATCAACTAGAAGAGTAGGTCATTATTATCCTTCTGGCAATCTTTAGGTTGTCAGCTATCTAAAATTCATGTGGAGATCGTCTTTGGCAAGTTTATGGTTGACTTGATGTGGTCTCCTTGAAACAGGTCAATGAATTCAAGTCAATAGAGAAGTTCAAAATTTTCAATACAAATAATTTGTAAGTCACGTTGGCCTAAGTGCTATTAACATACCTGGATTGGGTACTAACCTCATTTTACACAGGTGGGTTAACTTGAAAGCAATTAAGAGGCTCGTGGAAGCAGATGCATTAAAGATGGAGATTATACCAAATCCAAAGGTAAATTTGATTTTTCTTACAGCGGTGCTCTATTTGTTCTGTGGATTTCTGAACTGGTAAAATTAAAATTGTGTATGTAGGAAGTGGAAGGAATCAAAGTTCTTCAGCTGGAAACTGCAGCTGGTGCAGCAATTAGGGTACTTATTATACAATAATCTTATTTCCTAGATGTTTCTAAAAGTCAAAAATTGATCTTGTTACTCTTTCCATCTCATGTCAACCAGTTCTATGATAATGCTATTGGTAACAATGTACCTCGGTCTCGATTCCTTCCAGTGAAGGCCACTTCAGATTTGCTTCTTGTCCAGGTTAGCCCCTTCTGTGACATTAGAAATGATAAGGTCTTGAAGACTGATTTGAGGTTCGTCTAACAGATTTTTGCCTTTCATCTTTCTGTCTTAGAACAGTCCGATCTCTATATTTTGGAGGATGGCTTTGTTATCCGGAATAAAGCTAGGACAGATCCTGCAAACCCTTCTATTGAATTGGGGCCTGAATTTAAGAAGGTGAAAATCATTGCATTGTTCTGGTGTCATTAGATGCATATAGCTTCTTGATATTGATAGTGATTTTTTCATTTCTTTAACAGGTTGGCAACTTCTTGAATCGATTCAAATCCATTCCTAGTATCACTGGGCTCGATAGCCTTAAGGTGACTGGTGATGTTTGGTTTGGTACTGGTGTTACTCTCAAGGTATTATACGTACTCTCATTGTTGACAGTTTCCCACCTCCTTTGGCTGATATTTTTGGGATTTAAGTGTCTATGTATGAAATCAGTCTATTTCATTTGCAATTTTGCTTCATGGAGTTGATGGCATAAAAGCTTGCGACAAATTCTAGTTGTCGATCACTAAATAAAAACTTCCCTATATTTTTACCCCACCAAACAGCACCATTTCCAAAAAGAAAGAAGTCCCCAAAGTACGCTGATAAAAAAAATTTGAAAAAGAAAAAAGAAGAAGAAGTACCCAAAGTATGAATTGAGAGGGGGAGTATGTTTCACATACTTTTTTGAGGACGCACTACGTATCCACCTCACCTCCCCCTACCCCTCCTAATTTAGCATGCCCCATCTTATGTCATAATTGTCTCTTGTGTACATGTCTTTTCTCCATCCTTTTAATTTCATTGATTGGTTTTGTAACATGAGCCAAGCCAATAAACTCTAGTTCGAATGGTGCTGCCTCCTTTGGAAAGTATTAGGGATGGTTTTGAAACTCAGTACATTAGTTAATATCGTAAACAAAATATGTTTATACAGTAAGCCAATATAACGAGTTCATCTGTTTTCTTCCTCTAGTTCTTGGAGTCTAACACTGTAAAATAACGTTTTTAGTTGGGCTGCGGAAGTAAATACTACAAAATCAATATGCCAAACCTTTTTTCTTTATTTTATTTCTGTGAACGATATAGGCGTAAGCAGATATCAAATTTACCGGAATAGTTTCAGTGATTGGAATGGTCCATGCATGGTTTTGATGTAATTTATTTTATTTTATTTTACTTGGCTTTTGCTTGGATCTTTTACTTATGGAATATGCTTGGTGTCCCAATGATATGTCCCGACAGTAGGTTCCGATACTTTTTTTTTTTACTTATTGAGGAAGTGTTTTTAATGATGTATTTAAAAACAAAAAACAAAATTAATGATATAAAAAAATGTATGAAAAAAAAGACCAAATGGACTTGTCGGGACAAGTTCTCAGTAGAGTTTGTCAGTGACTGTAGCACCGTCCTTTACTTATCAGCAAAAATTGTTGGTAACTTAACTTTTTCCATCACTTTGGTTTTATTTTGAAGGGGAAAGTGGTCATCGCAGCAAAACCTGGGGTGAAGTTGGAAATACCTGATGGAGCTGTGCTTGAAAACAAGGTAAAAACAGGCTAGAATCTCTAAACCTATATGGCTATATCAAACCCTGAGGGGGTATATCAAACAATATATTGTGAAAATGTGTTGTGTGTATCATTACTGATTCTATTTGAAAAATGATTTACGCACAATACTTGTCACAACACTTTACACGTTATGTTTTAAATGAGGGGTATTTTTGCAAAACACCTTACAAAAGTAATGTCATTTTATAAAAATACCCTTATCTTTCAATATTGTTGTGAAATGTGTTGTGAAATGTGGTGGTGTGTGTATCATTACTCATTTTTGTAAAACACCTTATAAAAGTAACGTCATTTTACAAAAAATATTGTTGTGAAATGAATTGTGAAAATGTGTTATGTTTGTATCATTACTCATTTTTGTAAAATATCTTATAAAAGTAACGTCATTTTATAAAAATATACTTATCTTACAATATTGTTATGAAATATATTGTTGTGTATCATTATTCATCGTGAAAATGTGTTGTGTTGTATCATTACTCTCTTTTTTCCTTGACTGAGCTATATAACTTCCATGTGCAGGAAATCAACGGCCCTGAGGATCTCTAGGCAAGTCATTTGAAAAGTATCGGGGAGTGTGCTCTCAGCCAAGATCTTTCATTTTGTTCTACAATGCGCTGTGTATTATCTATCACTTACCTTTTTGTTTCCTGAATGAAAATTTGATGCGGAGCATAGAAAAGTAAGCAAGCTTAAAAAATGAGGTTTCTTTTTTTCATGACCAGCACATAAATTACCAGTAATATTTTGTGTGATAAAAGGTGTTGCCGAGTAATAAATAAGCGTTTGCTTGTGTAAAAAGGTCTGATATGCTAATCGAGCATAGTCAGATGATGATGTTCTGTTATTAGTTATTATTATTATTAGTTATTATTATGATTATATCAATAATAAATTCTCTTGAGCCACCTTATCTTTCAAAAAGTCTGCCTCTTGGGTCAGTTCGGTCAATTTTGCTCACCCATTAGATTATTAATTGGGAATTTTAGAGTAGCGATCCATCCTGCTCACCAATTTTTGTTTTTGCTCACCCAACTGAATGGTTCGTGTCTCTCTGTAAAAACAATGCTACCTGGCTCAAATCGTTCATCAAAATTGAGAGTTTCAGCCATTTCCCGCGTAATGGTTTTTCGGTCAATCGACAGTTAAAGGGCCTATACTATTAGAGAAAAACGCAAAAAATTAATAATTAAAAAAAGAAAAAAGAAAAAAAGAAAAGAGTGAATCGGGTTCCCTGCGTTGAGTTGATACATGTATCGCTCATCAGTTTTGGATCATCAAATGGTGCAATCTATATTTTTGTGGTTTACCAAAGTGGATAAAAGGCGAAAATAAAATAGCTTAAAGCATATCCAAGAGGATGTAACAAGACTACAAAAGGGAGTTACATCAAATCAAGGAAATAAATAGTGCAATCTCTCAGTTCAAAATCTATGGATATCACTTTGTATAAAAAAAATTCAAGGTTACTTTTATTAAACAATTGTCTATTGGCCGAAAAAGACGAAACAAAAAAAGAAAAGAAAACACCCCATATCGTCTCTCAACTCAAAGTTTAGCAGCAGCAGCACACAAATAAAAAAAACTGGTCAATCCAAGCCAGAGCAATTTAAAGCACTCTTTATTCTCTGGACAGTGGAGCTGATTAGAGTGTTGACAGTTGCCACGGATTCCATATTCAACTGCTTCGAAGAGGGGCTTGATACCAATATCTGGAAAGCCACTGTAAGCAGTGAACCACCCGACATCCCAGCATTTTGACTTGTTGAAGCGCCCGCACTTCCAGTTTCAGGATGGCCATCACTGGAGATTACGAACCCAGATGGAAGTATTGGTATGTTTGAAGAGTCCTCGCCGCTCATGGCCATGTTGATGGACGGCATGTCAATTGGAGCATAGACTACTAAGGATCCCAAACTGTCTATCCAGCTCTCTTGAAGCATCAACATGTTGCTCTCAGATGGGATAAAAGGCTGCTTCACACAAACCATTCACACGGATGTTACTTTAACTTGAAGCACCAATCCGAATACAGGGAATAAATAGCAAAGATGTAAATATAAAAAAAGATTCAGAAAAAATATCAAATGGTCTAAGAAATATGCCAATGATACTGCAGTACAGTTTAGTATATGATCCATTTCCCATATCCAAATATTCCATTGAAAATTTTTTGGCAATTCAAAGTTGTATTATCAGAGTTTGGTTTTCACATATTTGAACAGTAATGAAAGCAAAAGAAATAAAGACTAGACCCGGTTTGGATAGGCAGTTCCAATGAAATGAGATAAGATGTTTTGAATAGTAGTAAGATTTTTTGAATTAAGATGAGATGAGATAGTTTGTAAAAAAATGTATGTTTGGATAGTGAGATGAGATAAGAAAGTTTGGACTTTTTAGGATTTGATAAAGTGTTTTACTGTTCATGTCAGAAATGTTTGAGATGAGTTTGAAAATTTTACAGATGAAATAGAGAAGAAATCTAACCGTTTGGATGTCTAAAACCCAACGGTTCTGTACAGACCAGATGAGATAAAACCATCTCATCTTAAGGAAGTACCTGAATAATGGAAATAGAGTTCCCCAGATGAGCTCCAATTGAGATGCGTGAAATCTCATGCACTGGTTTTCCATCGGAGAGGACATCCCACTGGTGGACAAACGAATACAACAGTACAAGTTATGTTGCTTCAAAATGTGTGTAAATTCTTCTTTGAAGTACTGACAAAAATATCAATTTTATGAAACTTATAGTTCACCTGAACTCGCATTTTCTCTTCTCTGATGAAATCAAAGACATTCTGAGGTGGTAGGGGAAGCCAAAGAGAGGTAGCAGCACTGACTATTATCCCACTGGGCTGGCCTGGTTCTCTACTCTTATGAACCGATACTCGAACCCCACTGTTGTAGAGTTCAGATAATTGAGGAAACTCCAGTTTACCTGACATGCTCAAGATTCCACAAAAATTCTTCACCATCCTATGTGAAAGCTTCATGACACTCCTCCTACCTTCAGGCGAACTAAACTCTGAACAATGGGCAACATTAATACAAAGACCATAGTCAATCGAATGTGGATAAGAGAGAAGGCTTGTGAGAGACATGAGAGGGCTTCTAATGAAGAGTACCTCCTCCAAGTTCATGACTAGGTGTAATTTCTCCATTGGAGTAAGAAAATCTCTCACACATCCTCTTAAGAGTAACAATCCATCGTTCTGCTCCATAAGCTAGACTACCACATATGAGATCTCTATAGAGTCGATGAGTTTGGTTTTTATCATCCACTTGCACGTGCTCAACCCAAGTAACCTGTAAAATATACGCATTGGTCTCTGAGATCAGAACTTTGTCTGATATAAGAAACATGACTATTCGATACAACCAAAAATAAGTTCATGAGTAATGAAATGCAAGATGTCATGACAATAAGTCGTTGGCTGCTTTGATCTTGTGATTAGTTCCCTTGCATTTTTCATTTTTATCTTCTCACAGTCACCATCTGAATTGGCTTCTATAGGCAGAAGGCACCTTCATGGAAAGTGGATAGTGTTTCTAGATAAACATGATCACAAAAGCATTTGCATTTATTCGAGACTTGACCAAATTAGTTGAAGCCTATGTTGCCTAATTGTGCAACAAACATACTTGCACATTCTTAGAACCATGTCAAACATCCAGTTCTTAGTGGTACTACGTGCAAAACCCCTTGAGATTTATAAGTTACTGACCTTGGAGCACCCATTGGGCATTTCCTGAATCATGCATCCAGAGGGGAACCTCCAAGAGCAGGAAGGGGGAATATTCTCTAATGAGCAATCATAAGAGACATCCACTATCACCCACAGACCTAGTTCAATTTGTTGACAATGGCGAAGGAAGTAGAATTCTCTAGGTGGCACCAGAGGCGAAAGAATGTGCATTTTTCCATACATCTGCATTTAACCTCTTGACTTGTATGACCCAACATTTTATAAAAAGAAAAGAAAAGAAAAACTGTAAGAAAACAACACAGAAGAGTATGGAATAAAATCTCGGTTCTAAAGACTCCTACCAGCTGTAAGGAACCACTTCGATTTCCTAATGTTCCTGTTTCAAGCACCTGAATTGTCTTTGCTTTTGTAACGATTGTGGGAAAGAGATCAACCCATTTCTCCTGCAAAATCAAATCCTTTTGTTTAAATTGGCAACTCTCCAGGAATATGAAGACTTGGTGTTCGATTTAACATCATAGGAGATATGAAAAGGAGTTATGAGCACTGACTGAATCTAAAATCATCTCAACTAAGTGCATTCCGCTCACGGTCACAATATCTGAATCTTTTGAGGACTCCACGCGAGCACTGGAGTTCTTGAAGTGATTAATCGTAGGAAAAAGCTTTCCGTAGCTTTCATGATGAAGAACATGTCTCCCATTATCCAAGGACTTGATCCACAAAGGCTCGTTGATTTGCAGAAGCCTAATTAATTCATCCATGGCACCAGCAGCAGTCTCTAACATAAGAACCTTCTCCATGTTTGGAATTCCTTTTAATTGGTATGGAAACGCAGTACTATTAGAACTTGCAGGACTGTAACTAAGGTCTAGATCAAGAGCAGGATTTCCCAGTCTTTGGTTCATGGAAGTTCCTGGAGAGAAACCCAGTGAAGATCTAGGAACCATAGGGATCAGCGATTCGAATTGGGAGATTGGTTTGCCAATGTACTTGGCAAGAAGGTTGGATACCTTTTCATGCTGCAAAACGTTTCTAAGTGAACATCAATAAAGTGAATCTTCTAAGTCCCAAGAAGTAATTAAATTAATTATTTAAGCTGAAAAGGTTTGATTATTAATTAGTGAGACTTGTAAACAGAAAAAAGGCTGAAGTCCCAGCAATTAAAACTTGCCTCTTCTTTCAATTGGGCATTTTCCAGCTGCAGTTTCTGTAGGCTTAGTCGCCGTTCATGTTCTCCAAAGGGTGGACCTCCACAAGCTGGGCAAATCACATTTTTCAGTGCCTCTCTGATTGCAACGTTTTCACATTGGATTCTATCATTCTCTGCCCGTAGAACACTGTTATCTGCTCGCTCATGTTGAGCCTGAATAGCATGAAAACATGGACGATTCACCATCACTGAGGTTTTCACTAAAACAAAACCGTTAAAGTGGGAATATGAGAGAGAACCTTTGTCTGAGTTCTTTTGTTTTGAAACCAGAATTTGATCTGTTTGGGTTCAAGCTCAAGCCTCCTGCTCAACTGACGCCGCTGCTTTTCGTCCGGATGCGGGTAGTCCTTGAAGAATCTTCATCTCAGCAATAGAAAAACCCATTGACATTAGGGAGAGCGAAACGTGTATGGGAAAAGACCTTATAAAGGGACAAAATCATATGAGCCATCCAAGAAAAGATAAGAAAATACAAATCGAAAGCATTATGGAATGCCCAAAAACTATCCTTGAGCCTTATAAACTAGGCAATTCAATCAAAGATTAATTTATGACAGACTAAAAACATAGATACAGAAAAAAGATACCAGAAACATCATGGAGCTAGGCTCACACACGAATAAAATGAAAGCAGAAGAACAAGAAGACTACAGGGGAAGTTTGGCATCAAATATCAGAGAGAACCCCCGTTTTCAATGGGGAATGAAAGGAAAAACTCTCATATTTATGATATGCAAAACATAACTATCCCCTGGATCATACCATCAAACACCATTTCTAAAAGTTGACATGAAAACACAATCCCCACAATAACCATAACCAGCAGTGGGTTCATGAATGGAACACCCTCATTGCAATGACAGCAAATAAGAAAAAACGATCAGAGTTGCCCCTCCCTCCCCACAAAAAAAGGCCATGCACAAAAGACAAAACATGGACATCCTCCTGCAAAACTTGACTTTTTCAGAGTCAAAGTTAATTCTCAGTACGTTTCAAGTTGCTGTATTTGTTCAGCAGTGTGGCGATGGTAGGACTTTTTCCCCTTGCGAGTATTGGAAGCAGCTTCTTGTTCATCCCCTGAACCGCCACCACCATTTCCCATCGGTAAATCCATTTTTCAGCCACAGTAAAGCAAGAGTACCACCAATATCACTAGAGCTCTCTCCTTGTGAATTCTTATGGTATATATAATATATGTAAAACTTGTTTTCGTATATGCTATTCATGAGAACGTAGAGCTGCCTAACGTATAGGGCGTCTCACATGTCAACTCCATAGAAGGACAGCAAATTGACACCAAACTAACCCTATAGAGAGAGAGAGAGAGAGAGAGAGCTGAGGCTGGATTTTTTTGAGTGAAATGTTTAGTGGGAAATCTTTGTTTTTGATAATGGCACGAGATATAATGAACTACTACACCCAAGTAACAGCTAAAACACTAGCAAAAGTCGGCGAAAATCGAGGGGAGTGAGATATGCCGTGCAACAAAGCTGCCAAATGCAGAAAATTATTATTATTATTATTATTAAAAAAAAAAAAAACTAAGGAAAAAACAGTGGACGTGATTGTGTAAGTATCTCGACTCCTCTCATGAGGGCCCTTCCTGTGTATAAGACGAAGAGGCTCTGAATTCTTTCCCTTTGCCTTAAACGGTTAACACGTCGATGTTCTTTTTGGCTACTTTCTAGTACGCTGATTTTATTGCCCAATGTGCATGTTTGAAGCTTTTCCTGCAAGAGGAAAATGGAACTGTACGTACTGCAAGTGGAGAATGGAGACCCGTTTGTTAGGTCCCACTTAAGCATCAAATCCGACGGTCCAGATACACCATCTGCAACTGATGATATCATGCCACTGGACCGTCTAGGTTAATCTCTCCCTCTCTCTCTCTCTCTCGGTCTCAAACATTCTAGAATTTGAACCATAAAAGGTAGGAAAACTTTGTTGGGTTGAACTTTCTTGCATGCTTTCTTTTCTCTTCTGTCGGACTGCATGGTTTCTTAATGGTGTGAGTGCCAAGTCACCATATTTATTGCGCAATTAAAGCAAAATAGCCATATTTTTCTTTTTCTTTCTGCCTAATAAGACAAAATAGCCATATGTTTTGACAAGTTCCATCTAAACTTGGAATATTTAAGGAAATTAAACGATAGTACTAATCGTCACATGAAGGCCCACCAACTCCCAAGTATTGAATCAATTCTAAAGTAGGTTGTCGAACTAGCTAGAATGTGACAACATCTATTGACTTTTGAATTGCGCAATAAATATTGGCATGGATACATAGGTTACATGTTTGTTCTTGATTTATTTAATTGGCTAAATTTGCACCGTTGTTATCAATGTTGTTATTTATGGATTGAAACTCTATAATCTTCTATGGATATAATAACTTTTTTCTTATATAATTAATGGATAATCATTTGCCACCTTAGTGTGACAAACGGGGTTTTATAGTTACAGTAAACTTACAAAAAAAAAAAAACTTCTTAATATTGTTTAAATAAAAACTGATTCTTTTTTTAATCAGCCACACGGCATCTATTAGACTATTACTTAATAAAGGGACAAATAACCAGATATAGAAAGTTACAAAAAGTTAAATAAGGTCACAAATAGAGCACTATAATAATACGCGTATAATTATTTTTATAACTAAGGGCTATTTTTATAAAAAAAACTTATAAAAATAATATCTGAGTATAGAAATACCCTCAATTTAAAATATGATTGTATAAAATATTGTAAAAATGAATACAACTGCACAATTAATCTTGATAAAATATATCAAGAAAATGCAGGAGAATATCGAGGATTCTATCTTTAATATATCTTTAAAAGCATCTTTGATCATGAGGTTTATCATTAATGAGATATTTATCCAATATGTTCATCAATTTCAGGGTGACAACCATGTCTTTGTTAGAGGATCATGCCCAATATAGATAGCTAAATAAGGTAACAAATAAAGCATAATAACGATTCCTAAATACCACATTAGTAAAAAATTAACGGTTCGAAATTTGATTTTTGTCGGAGGGAGAGGAGGCCTCGGCTTCGTCCTCCTCCTTCCCTCTTTCTTCCATTCACTCACTTTGTCTATCAAAATTTCTTTTACTTTCTTTAAGGTCGAAAAAGACAGATCTACAGCTTTTCAGTGACTCCTGAGAGATACGTGCAGTACAAACAGATTTACATGTCAAAAATTGTTTAGAGGAAAGTGATGGTTTTGTAAAAATCACCGTGCGTAGTCCTTATGCACCACCCTTTCCGACAGTTCTTCTCGACACATACACCAGATCATCAGACTTGCCACCACTAGAACTTTTAGATATGATCTTTGTGTCTGAAAATATACAAGTGTATTGCCTTCACGGGCCATCACAAATTTTGAAGTCTCCCAGAGTTACTCCAAACTATAATATGTTCTTTTTCGCATCTATCTTACTGCTTTTCTTTTTTGTTTCCTTATTGTTAATTAAAATAAAAATAAAAGTTCGTCTTTCGAACATTTGTAAGTAAAGGTTGGGTCATCTCTTTCTATGAAGGTGGACATTGAGTCTCTGTTTAGGCAGAAACTGTTGTCTCTTGGACGTTTCTCTGTAGAAAGTGTCAACAATATTGAAGATCATACCAGTTACAAAAGGAAATAGTGTACTGATGGAGCTCCAAATACATTATTTTGGTTTATGATATCATATTTGATATGGGGACATTCCGGAATGTATCCGGTCATGGATGTAAATTTCTTTGATGAATGAATGATGACAGTTTCTCTTAAAAAAAAAAGAGCATAGTTATGTAATTGATAAAAGGAAAATGATACACATATAATCATTTTCACAAATTACAATTTTTTTTTGTAAAATAACTTGTAAAAATAATATCGTTTTTCAAAAATACCCTCAATTTAAAATATGGTTGTATAAAGAATTGTGCGAATTACACACGTATCATTAATCTTGATGAGATATCAATAAAATGTATGAAAATATCGAGGATCTTGTCTTTTACATATCCTTAAAAGCATCTTTATTATCGAGGTTTATCACTAATGATATATATATATCCAATATGTTCATCAATTCCATGGCGGCAACCATATCTTTGTTAAAGGGACATATCGTTTCTAATATAGAAAAGTAAAAACTAAATAGGGTAACAAATAGAGCACAATAACGCAATTGATTAAGGGAAAATGATATATATATAATCATTTTCACAATTCAAGGATTTTTTTGTAAAATAACTAATAAAAGTAATATCGTTTAAAAGAAATATCCTCAATTTAAAATATGGTTGTATAAAGGATTGTAAGAATGATTACACGCGTATCATTAATCTTGATAAAATACCAAGAAAATGTTTGAGAATATCGAGGATCTTGTCATTAATGTATCTTTAAAAGCATCTCTGTCTCGAGGTTTATCATTAATGAGATATATAACCAACCTGTTCCTCAATTCTATAGGGGCAACCATATTTTTGTTGAAAGGACAGATCATGCCCGATATAGAAAGTTAAATAAGGTAACAAATAGAGCACAATAACGTAATTCATAAAAGGAAAATGATATATGTATAATCATTTCACAATTAAAGGATATTTTTATAAAATAACTTGTAAGAGTAATATCAGTTCAATTTAAAATATAGTTGTATAAATGATTATATGCGTATCATTGATCTTGATAAAATATCAAGAAAATATAGGATAATATCGAGGATCCTATCATTAACGTATCCTTAAAAGCATCTATATTCTCAAGGTTTATCATTAGTAACGTAATTAGTAAAATGTCTAGAATGCTGGAGAATATTTAGGATCTTGTCATTCACACGTCTTTAAAAGTAATATTGTCCTCAAGATTTATCATTAATGAGACATATATCCAATTTGTTTCTCAATCCCATGGCGGCCACCATATTGTTATTAAAGGTAGTGTCTAAGGAGTACTAAACGACTGAAGAACTAGAGGGGATTTTCAATTGGGAAAGGGTAATGCTACCCTTCCCTCTAATCAACAATGCCTTTATAACCAACTGAAGTGATGTTCATTTTTTTTTTTAAGAAAATGATAATCCTACCTCCTATTTATAATCCTTCTACAACAGAACTATACAAATTTATTTAAATTTTTCTTCTTTCTCAAGAAAATCCCATAGGTAACATTTTAAAGATGTGAAAAACGAAAACTTCAACTCTCAAGGTTATGTAATTTTGCACTAAATAATTCATGGAGTGACGCGCTACAAGAAAAACAACCTTTTGCATCTAATGTATTTCCGTCCAATAGCAAATCGACATAAAAAGAAAACATTTGTGTTGTTTTCAAAGTGTTCGCTACTTTTCGCCGCTACTGGTGCCAAATGATGATTCAAATAGTGTTTACATCTTTTAGGGCACAATTTTAAGTTTTTGCGGCTAAATTCGATCACTGAAAAAAAAAAGACAACTTTGGCCACTTAAGCAGTGATTCCAACCTGTCGCCAAATAAACCTCCTCTCTATTGCAACCATGATTGTTATTGTTCTGGTGAATTGAGTCACTGCTATAGGTTAATTCTATTCGTCATTAAAATGTCAAAATGCATGTCTGATTGTGATGAACTGTGTTGTATTGATATTTCTGGACCAGGCCTTGTGATTGCAAAACAAGGCGAATGGAGAACAACTACGTACTAACGATACAACTGGTAGAAAGTTGTTTGTTCGATTATTGGAAGAGAATGTAACAATTATGTGATCATTCCATTTAAGTAATGAAAATATCATAATGACTTAGGATTGGTATAGATTCTGAAACCCCTATAGTTGGTCTTATAAGTGTTTTTTTTTTATTGGATATTCCAGAGGGAGAGTGTAACAAATTTGGTAGGTTTTTTTAAAAAGTCTTAATGGTCAAGTAAAAAGAAAAAGTGTGTCACAAACCTAACTGAAGATCTATATGTAAGTGACAACAAACACTTTCTTGAAGTTGTACATTATTTTTGTTGTAATTTAAATATACTTTTATCTATGTAACCAAGGTTTTGTAATCTTATACTTGGAATTGATATTTTTATTAATGTGGAAGAAACAAATAGTGGAGAAGTTGAATGTAATGGAACTAGAAGCTCAAACTAATGAGGCAACAACTGTTATCTTCAGGGAGGTTGTAGGCAAAATACTGGGATATGGAATGAGTTTGGGGGAGATCGTGAATGAACAATCAGCACGTACAATGCAAAGTGGTGAAAATGCTTGTGCATTATCACAGGATGCACAATACTAGAAGAACCAACTTGAGGAACTAAAAGCAAATGTTTGCCAGATTCTAGAAAAGTAAGCTGAGTTTGATAAATTCATGACATACTCGATGTCCCAGCAACAATCCCATTGAGAGTCTTTCAGGAAAACTCAGGTAGCTAAGTAACTGTGGTAGATTTCTCTTTTTTGAGACTTTTTTGAATTTTGAAAGGCAACAAGATACTCTATTTTGGTGGGTGCTAGAATTTTATATTTGAGTGAATTTCTGGAGGCATGGTTGGGTGCACTCAAATGAGTGAAAGATGATAACTACTTAAAAAAAAATTTTGTCGTGTGGCGAGGGTATAGTGATACAATGTGGGAATTCATAACATAGGGCAATGTTATTTTCTGGTTGGTGATTCATCAAACTATTTTTTTGTTTAACTCTGGATGGGATGGGGCTAAAGTGGGCTCTTGTTATCAGCACCGGATGGCATGGACCATTGAAGAGGGAAAGTGTTGATGATGTGCTTCAGCAGCTCCATTCATACAACTTGTCGTGGGGCCAGACACCATAAACATGTTCCTTTCCTCTTCTGTTTTCCTTTGTATGCATAATAAGTTTCCATGATGATTAGTATTTAGGACTAGCTAATTATAAGTACTTCGTAAATTGATGGTCTGCTTATCCCTTATTGTTGGATATATAATAATTATCTAATGTCTGTTGGTTAATAATTATTTATGACTCTTTAATCTTATGCTTGTTAATAATTATTTAGGGCTATTTATTGTTGCTAATATGGTCGGTTGAGATATGTTTCTTTAGGGCGTTAACATATTGCAATAAGTTTTGAATCCTTTTTTATTTCTAAAGACTTGTCTAAAAGATTATTGTAGACTACAATGATATATAGATGGACTAAGGGAAAATTGGTGTGTTAGTACTACAGTCATTGCTGAATGCTTGTGAGTAGTGTTAATGATATTCCCTCCCAAGTAGTTTAGTCATTTGCTCTTGTGATGGTATTTCAGCCAAATGGTTTCCCAATTTTACTAATATACAATTAGTAGAATCAAAAGGTTGAAAGAGAGCAACATGATAGCTGGGGTGCAGAAAAATGTACCAAAGCAATCAATAACCTGATGGGTGATCCTTCCAAGATGGGATGCAACACATAGAATTTACTTGGGCAAATTCTGACCATGTTTCAATGAAGAAACTAGGGGTGTAACAAATATGATTCGATCTGATTTTGTACATTTTTTAAAATCGAACTGGTATATATCGATTTTGAAAGTTTAAGAGCCAATATCAAACCGATTCACTACTGAAACTAAAACTTCCAATTTTTCGGTTTCAGTCCAATCCGGTCCATTTTTTCAGTTTTATGGATTATCTATGTTAGTAATAATATGATATTTATATATACTAAACTATTAGTCTATTTATATTATAGTATAAGTTCATTATTTTATAATAATTAACACATACTAGTATAATATTGACTTTAACTACAGTCTATATAGTTATAGACTTTTTATATGAGTATATATGATTAAATGTGTAAAATTGTATTTACAAAAAGAATATATATATTAAGGATTCTGCTATGTACAAGCGAATTTGTGGACTGATATGCTTATCGATGTTGGCATGGACGATATTGTCAGATGTTAATGTTATATAAAAAAAAAGGAAAGAAAGAAGAAAACACGAAAAGAATAAAGAAGAGGCAGAACGTCGCAAGTTTCATCTTCTCGCCCCTGAGAACTCTCTATTTGCACGCAAGTTCACAAAATCTCCATCTTCATATTCTCCATCTGCTGCAGATTGCTGGTGAGATTGCTTGGATTGGTGATTGTTTAGAAATCCTTAAATCTCATTCAAGGTCAATCATCTATTTACAAAAGAGTCGTAGCTTAAATTTAATCTTGTTTTGGGTTGATCCGCAAGACCAAATAACAATGGAAAAATCTGAAAGGCTGCTTCCTTCTCGACCACATACTTGAAACATTTTCTCTATGGGTCTTGTGGGGCCCCTTTCCTTCTTCACTCCATTGCATTAAGTCCACATAGTTCTGCAACTCTGAAGTTCATTGCTATATGTCTGCCTTATTCTATTATTTTATGCCTAAGACATTTATTTTCTTTTTTTTAGTTTTCAGATTCTACCTGAAGGATAACATGTTTATCATTCTATTTCAATCTATACCCATAATTTACCATTTTTTGCATTTTCAGACGTACACTCATGTGTGGGTAAACGATTTTACCACTGCCTTATACCTGATCTCCAAATTCACATCATTTCATTAAAGGCTGAATTTCTAACTTGCCATGTTGGATGGGTGCACAGGACCGCTTACAAGCAAATTTTTCCTAATTTATTATACTAAAAATGTATTTATCCTTTAATATGTATAAAAAATAAGTTTATATTAATCACATAATATTAATGTTTATGTTTAAAACCAAAAATTATATATTACATCAAATGTTGTATTTAAAATTATAAGATTAATTTTATGTTATAAGATCAATAGACTTGAGTAATAAGATTAGAATCACATGTTACATTAATTAGCAATTTAGCATATAATATATATAATATAATATAAACAATTATAAATACATATACGTGTCCGGTTTGGTTTTAACCGGTTTTCAAAATATATAAATTGGTACCGTACCAAACTGCTTAAAAACTGGGCCAAATCTACCGATTCGGTTAGATCCGATTCGGTACAACCAATTTTCTGATTTTTTTTTACACTTGTAAAAAAGACAACTCAAATATTGTAGTTTGCCACTTATGTAGTGTGCATAGCACATATTGAAGTTGTTTGTATGATATGTAGAAGGAAACTTGTGCACAAGAACACTAAGAGGTTGTTTGATTTTGAGTGTGTTAGGTACATTCTATATATATATGTTGGTACTTTAGTTGACTCACGTGTATGTAGAA
Organism: Cyclocarya paliurus; assembly: GCA_029856935.1. Classification (NCBI taxonomy): domain Eukaryota; kingdom Viridiplantae; phylum Streptophyta; class Magnoliopsida; order Fagales; family Juglandaceae; genus Cyclocarya; species Cyclocarya paliurus. The sequence continues at coordinate 37,369,644 of CM056946.1, read as the reverse complement.
AAAAGTACTTCTGAACATTTTTCTATGCATATGTAGCTTTATCTATCTAAATGAAACTTCAATATTTGTAATTAGTTAATATGGATCTATGTATAATCTTAGATTTTTTCTACTAGGCCTCTATGCATAATGGTTGATACCTTGCACTTGTGTTTACATTAAGTATTCCACTACCACTCATTACTGATTGTAAAACAAATAAATCAGATTCTTAGACATGAACTTCTCTTGGGAATCTTGCTCATTTGATCATCAAAAATTTATGTTGAACACTAATGTTTGATTTGAGTTTTTGATGATTAAGTGATTGATTTGAGGTTCATGAATTTTTTATGATGATCAATTTGACGATGTGCAAAAATTAAATTGAAACATTAATGTTTATTTAAACTATTTTTTGAAATGTGAAATCTTCCTAAAATGCAATTAATTTTTAGTATGCTCTCGAGCATAAATGCAATATTGCTCTTTAAAATTACTTGCGGCCAACAAATTGCTGCAAGAAGATCCCAAAATTGTTTCATTGCAATGGATCTTGTGTATTTGCGTCATTTTGGTTATTGCCAGAAATGTAATAAATGCATCAGGAGTCCAAAGTATTTGTGACCTTAGAGCTATCAATGGAAATAAACTTATTTTTTTTTGTTGCTGATTAACAACTATTTTGCGATAATATAGAGTGACGCAAAAAACTCTGACAAGCTAGTGCTTTTGCGATGGGATATATGTGACGGAAATGAAAAGGCATTTGTGGCGCTATTTAGTTTTTGTGCCAATATTGAGCGATGCAAAAAATAGTCCATTTATGGTAAGCCAATGCTTTTACAACGAGATTTATGAACGAAAATGAGAAGTCATTTGCAGATCTGTTTAGTATTTGCGAGAATATAGAGTGACGCAATAAATAGTCCATTTACGACAAGCAAATGCTTATATGACGGAATATATGTGATGGAAATGAGGTTATTTGCGATGCTATTTTGTTTTTGCGACACTAGACTTTGGTTGCAGGGAGTTTTCCTACTATTTAGAGTGCCTTTTGCGTTGAAGTTGTCCTCCTTTCGTGTTGACAAATATCGTCACAATGGAATTGATTTTTTGTATTGATATTTCATTTTGACGCGACAAACTTTTTGAGACTCAGTATTATTGACCATTTTGCGTCGATTTGCAAGCGACAATAAAACACAGTTGCGATGCCTATAATGGTTTTTACGACGATTTTAGGTGTCTCAAAAAGCTAATTTTCTTGTAGTGGGCAAAAGACACTTGTTTCTTTTCCTTAATCGATGAAATGTAAACAATGCCTATAGTTGAAAATAGAATTGTTTCTCGTGTTATTATTGTTATAATAGGTATTGTTGCCTTTGTTGAAAGAACTAACACCCCCCCCCCCCCAGCGTTCATTATTGGGTTTCTTTTAAGTGAAGAATCTAGCTTCTATAAATATGAATTTGCAAGTTTGTGATAGTGTGTATATTCTTTGTTGGCATTTGAAGCGGGCATCATATATAAAAATAAAGGATTTCCAGAAAGTTATGGGCATAATTAGGTGATGGAGAATAAGTTGATATCAATGGTTGAGAGCTCCATGCAAGATTGCAAAAAGGAAGAAGATAAAGTGGGGAAGGGATTTTTGGGTTAGGGTTTCAATAGAAATACCGAAAAGTACTGAAAATCTCAAGTGGAAGAGAGATAATGTGATACTTCATACTGACTAATAGTTATTGATGAGTGTAAGAGATCACATATTGATTAGAAGGGAGAATCTTTTGTTCTTTATAGTGGTTCAAATATAGTTCTAATTGTACTATTGACTAATCTTTTTGAAATATAAGTCTAGATGTAGCTTGGGTAATTCCTTTGGAGGATTATAAATAGTATCAAAACCTATCACAATAAGAAGTATAGGACTTAGGCTGTTCCACCTATGATGGACTAACTTGAGATAGGCTAACCTGATGAGGATATTGGGAATTTAAGGGAGGAGATTGTGATATCTCATACTGACTGATGATTTCAATGAGCCTCAAATTATAACATTGACTAGCTATTTTGAAATATAGATTCAGGCGTAGATTGTGCTTTATGTTAGAACGTTATAGATAGATACATGAAGTGAATCTTATAATATTTATTGTGTATTTAATACTGCATGAAAAATACAAAGACAACAAGATCTACTTCATAAGTTTATCTTTTCCACTTGAAGTCTTCAAATTCGGACAAATCATTGAAGGAGTTTTTATTTAACTCTCACAATTAGGAGCATGTACTTGTTAGCAATTATTATACTTTGTTGTATTACTTTTCTTCTAATAAAAGTATTGCCAAATAAGATAATAACTTGCTTATTTTTCGAATTGTAGAGTAGATGTCTCAACTATTTCCTCTATGTAGTAGGTATCCATATTACTATTCTATTAAAAATAAACTTATTAAATAATTGTAAAAGAGTTATAAATTTATCATTTTTTAAATAATATTATGTGTTTAATATTACAACTGAAGGGGATAAAATATCCCAAGCCCATACAAATAGGCCCAGCCTACCAAAGAACCCTCAGTAGAAGACAAAAGAAGAGAGAGGGAGATGAGAAAAGGGAAAGAAGGTGTCGAGAGGAAATGACGAGAAGGTAAGGGAGAAAGTGAAAAGGAGAAGAGGATGTCAGACACACAAAGGGAAGGCTGTCAATCCTCATCATTTCGTAGGGGCACGAGAAAATAGGGTCAAATAAAAGGAAACGACCAAACGACTCAGATGAGACTTCTTCTTTAGCATCTTCTTCAACCTCTCGAATGGGAGCTCCAGGGATAACATCTTCTCCAGCAAATATATTCAATATCTCTATTGTACAGTAAAAAATGAGAGGTAATGAGAGACTGGAAAATAAGTATATTATAGTGAATTTTTTCTCTACAAACGTCCCATAAACGTAAACAATATGTCGAACCACGTAAATCTGTGTGTCCATTTCTTTTCATTTTCTTTACACTTATTTTTCATTCACTGCTATGGATGCACGCACCGACACCGTCTAACTGCACTGGATCACTGTTGAGGACTCTAGCCACACCAATCGAGGCCCGAATCGCCTTACCGGGCAGGGAATAACTCTTTCTCCCCTTTCAGTCTGTTGTACAATTTTTTAGACATCAACAACATCCATTCCAATGTAGAAACTCTCATCTCATATATCGAACTACCTATTTTTTTCTCTCCTCGTAATCGTTAAAGGCTTGGTTAAAGCAATCGAGAAAAGCCGTGTTTTTTATATTCTTTATTTTCACCACTGTAATGACCCGGCCCGTGATCAGACCAGTCTGTTTCTTAAGCCCAACCCAGCCCGCGGAAGGTAAAAAAAGAAAGAGAAATTACTCAAAACGACGCCGTTTTAATTGGCAGTTTTTCTTCCCAGCGCGGCCTCTCTCTCTCTATTCTCTCTTCCTGCTCGGGCACCGCCCCCCGACGTCTCTCTCTTGACTGCTCTCTCCTCTCTCTCCATCTCTCTCTCAATTCGCTCAATCTCTTCTCCCCGTTGCGCCGCAGCCTTTCGTGCACCGCCGCTGCCAAGGCCTTGCTCCACAGGCTGAGCCGCCGCAATTCCTTGCCGTCGTCGGTTGCAGCTTCGTCACGCCGGTACGTTCACGTTCGCTTTTCTCTGTGTGCCCGTATCTCTCAGCTCTTCTCTCTCTCGCTCACTCTCTGTCTCTGCCCCTGTTTCGTGGCCGCGCCTCCTCACAGCTCCTCCCGAGCACGAGCACGAGCACGCCGCCAAGCCAATCTACCGTGACACTGTATTAACTCGTCGACACGGACGCCTCTTTGCCTCGCCGGTGAGTCTCCCTCTCTCTCTCACTCTCTCTCTCTATTTACTCTCTTCGTCTGTCTGGCTCCGTTTATTTACTCTCCATCTCACCGTTAGCCGCCGCCACCCCCCCGCCCCCCCCCCCCCCCCCAACTTGGAGTACGTCGCACCACATGCTGGGTTCAGCCGCCGCCAAAATAGTCCGTCTCTTGAGGTAAGATGCGTTGGCAGTTGGAAAATTGTGTTGCTGTTATGGCGCTTGTTCAGTCGGTGGGTTGAGGTTTGTTGGATGTTAAGGTCGGTGAAAATTGGTACTTTAGTTCGAATTTGAAAACCGGGTTTACGGAGGATTTGTACTGTTTGGCCGTTTTGGAGTCTGATTTGTGTTTCTGGTGTATTAATGGTTTGGTTGTGGTAATGTTTCAATGAGATTTGGATAGAATCTGGTTGTTGAGTTGGAGATAGAAGTAAGCGGGTCGGGATGAAGTATTAGTGAAATCAGTTGGAGTACTTGTGAGTCGATGGGTACAAAAGCATGATTTTGAATATGGTTGGTTGGGTGTGGAAGTTGGATCATTAGGTCTTGAGATGATAAATAATGGAGGGGTTGTTTGGAGTATCTATGCAATTTGTCAAAATATTCAGAAATGGAGTCTTTGGAGTAAACATATATGGTAAGATGTGGTTAGATTTGATTTAAATGGGTCGTCTTGTTAAGTAATGAGTGCTTATGAAATATTTGAAGGGACATATTCATAATTGGAGTAGCTTCGGCCGGTTATAAACAAAGTTTTGGAAGTTATTTTGTTGGTTTGGAGTTGAGTAGTAATCGGGTTAGAAGAATTGGAACAATGGGGTTATTGTTGTTGAGTCGTATGGTAGTGTTGCCTTATTTTAGATGTGCTAGTTTATTTCTATTAATTTATAGTTTGCATTAATTATGTTTAGGTGACGATTGTTATTTGCTTGGCATTGTTGTGAGGAAATTCAGAGAAGTTGAAAAGTTCAGGTAACTAGTGCTCCTATGCTAGACTTTGCATAAAACTAACTGGGGTCGATTTTGTGAAAAACCTGCATATTTTTGTTATGAAAAGTGAAAACAATCTCGATCATTTTTGCACTACTCTTGTATCTAAATAAGAAAGTGAAATATTTTTCCATCATGACTGGTGTAAACGTGAGTATTTTTGGTACTTTGTTCTCAACTATATAAAAAGAGCAAATATGAAGTTTGAAATTTGTATATGATTATATGATATTTATCTGCTCAATACTTTTTTATGATATGATGTTGCATCTAGCAAGACATTCTATTTTTGCTTCTGTCCTGACCTTACCATGGGTATAAAACTGTGGCCTCTATTATTATGTTGGTACCAATATCTCTATTCTGAGTCCATCCACTTTGGAGACAAAGTGGGTTTTTGTGTGCACAGTGCACACTTGGTGCACTGAGTTTAAAAGGGGGAGATTTCACTTTTGTTCCTGCCTTGTTCGGCCACCCAGAATAGCACAACCCTACCACGGGGGTTAAACATGGCCTTTGTTTTGTTATGATGCTATTTCAATTATGCCTATGCCAAAGGTCTTTTATTTATATTATTATTGTAAATAAATGTTTCTGAAATATTGCTCTGTTATTTTTGAGATTTTGTTTTGTTTTGCATTCTATAATTGACTCATGTTTACCCGCTAGTATAGGTTCACTACTTATTGAGTCGGTGATCACCCCTTTATCTCCATTTTTATAGATGATTTTGATAGTTGTGATTGTTGAAATAGATGGCACGTGACAAGATTATAAGAGAAATTTGAGATAAGTGCCAGGTGGCATAAATGGATTGGTGAGATTTTAGAGAATATTTAATAGTGTTGAGTTAAATTTCTTTGGAAGGATTTTTGAAATGTTTGATTTTGGAGGATTATTGTATTTAAGTTTTATATTTTGTGGATTTCAGGTTAAAAGGGTTCACCCCCGGGCTTGCATCTACAACAACACTCACAAACACAAACCTACCAAATTGGCCCGGGACCACTGCGCATTGCCCTACCGACAGCTAGCACTATTTATTTTGCAGTACATTCACTAGCACATGTTTGAACCTTTTTGAACACCAAGGAACCCTCGTCACACCAACTTCAAGGTTCGGAACCTTTTTCTCATACTCGATATAAAAATTGTTGGGCAAAGGGAACCAAATATTTGATTGCAAATCTCTTCACAGGGGATTGGACCTCCAATTGAAGGGTCAATGTTTTACAGATAAATACCTGACTATTGATCCAAAAGCCCGAACTTTTGGTAGCTCTAATCTATAGCTCACTTCCTTCGTGACTCAAACTCGACATGATCCCTATTTTGGTATCGAAGGCCTGAACTATTCATAAAATGTACGATTGTTTGAATACTAATTTAATTACGCTTTTAACAACTTCTTTTTTTTTTATAAGTAATAAGTTATTTTATTGATATAAAGGTAGGCATAGCCCAGGTACACTAGAAGTATACATGTGAATACACCTATTTAAGAACTAGAAACAGATACAAGGAAATCATGGAAGCTGAGGCCATTCAAATTGAGAGCAATGGCCCACAAAAACAAAGTCTTCCAGAAAAAAACTCCTAAACTCTTCCAAGGAGCGTTCCTGATCCTCAAAAAGTCTCTTATTTCTTTCATTCCAAATACACTAGAGAATACATATAGGGACCATCTTCCACAAGGCTGCAATCTGTGGTGTTCCTGTGATCCCTCTCCAACTTGCTAAAAGTTCAACCACCCTACCCAGCATCACCCATGCTATACCCATTCTGCTGAGAAAGTGAGTCCAAATATATCGAGTATACTCTCAATGTAAAAGTAGATGATCCACCATTTCACCATTGTTTCTACACAAACAGCACCAGTCCATAATAATAAGGCCACGTCTTCTAAGATTATCAATGGTCATAATCTTCCCTAGCATACAAAAAAAGCAGCCTTTGAAGGTGCTTTAATCCTCCATATGTTCTTCCAAGGGAAAATGTGCCTTTGGTACATAGTAATAGAGTCATAAAAAGAGCGTATTGAAAATTTTCCTTTCCTAGAGGGTCGCCATTCCATCATATCTTCCATTGTGGCAGCAGCAGGAGTGTTGTACAACAAGTTCAGAAATTCCACCAGAACAGTCACCTCTTTGTCCCGTGCGATTCTGAAAATCATGGGATAAGCATCTTTCAAAGCCGTTCTCCCACCCACACATCTTGCTAAAAGCTGATCCTACTACCATCCCCCAAACGCAGCCGAATATTATTAGCAAAAGAGTACCAACCTTTTCGTATATGCTTCCATAGCCCTACTCCATATGTCCCCCTACCTTCTTTAGAACACCAACCCCCCCTTTCGCTTCCATATTTCAAGTCAATCACCCATTTCCATAAAGCTCCCCTCTCATGATTATAACGCCACAACCATTTTCCTAATAATGCCTTATTGAAGGTCCTCACATTCCGGACCCCCAATCCACCATCTCTCAAAGAAGAACATACCTTGTCCCACCCTACTAAGTGAAATTTAAACTCCTCTCCCAACCCACTCCACAAAAAATCATGTTGGAGCTTCTCTATTCTAGATGCAATACTGGCAGGGAGGGGAAATAAAGATAAGTAATATGTGGGGAGGTTGGATAAGGTACTCTTGATAAGTGTGATTCGCCCTCCTTTAGGAAGATACAACCTTTTCCACCCGGCCAACCTACGCTCAAATTTTCCAACACCACCTCCCAAATTGGCTTAGCTTTGTAAGAAGCCCCCAACGGAAGACCAAGGTACTTTAATGGCAACGAAGAAACCCCGCATCCCAAAATATTTGCCAACCCTCTAATATTGCTTACATCACCAACCGCAACCATCTCCGTCTTTGCAAGATTAATCTTCAACCCGGATACCGCTTCAAAACAAAGTAAGATGGCCTTCAAAGATTGGATATGCCCTGCATTTGCCTCGCATAATAGCAAAGTGTCATTTGCAAACAAAATGTGAGAAATAATGGTAGAGCATGGATATCTCCCATCGAAAAGCCTGAAAAAAAAATCCTCCCTCTACTGCCACAGACACCATTCGACTTAGAGCCTCCATTACTAGGACAAATAAAAGAGGTGATAATGGGTCGCCTTGTCATAGACCTCTCGAGCTATTAAAGAAACCCACGGGATCATCATTTACCAGCACCGAGAAGCTAGCCGTTGACACACAATGCCTCATCCACTTCCTCCATTTTTCCCCAAACCCACATCTGCTCAACATATATATAAGAAAATCCCAGTTAACGTAATCATATGCCTTCTCCATATCAAGTTTGCATAAAATACCTGGAACTCCCGACTTGATCCTACTATCCAAGCATTCATTAGCTATAAGAACCGAGTCCAAAATTTGCCTCGCTCTCACAAAGGCATTTTGAGACTTAGAGATAATCTTCTCCATGACCATGCTCATTTGATTAGCAAGAACTTTGGCAATTATCTTATACACGCTGCCCACAAGACTAATCGGCCTAAAATCTTGTACCTTTCTTGCACTAGCCTTTTTAAGGACTAATGCAATAAAAATAGCATTTGAGCTTTTTTCAAAACTGCCATAAGTGAAGAATTCATGAAAAACCAGCATTACATCCTCTCGCACCACCTCCCAGCAAGTCTTAAAAAAAGCCATAGTGAATCCATCCAGGCCTGGAGCTTTATCTTTATTCATTTTCCTAATTACTCGGTGTATCTCTTCCTCTTCAAAAGGTCTCTCCACCCAACCCATACTATTTTGATCAATGACCTCAAAGGCTAATCCATCTACCATAGGCCTCCATGCATGACGTTCCGACAACAAAAGTTCGAAATGCCCTGTCACATTCTCCTTTATCGCAACCTGATCTGAGGATACCTCTCCATCTATGTTCAAGGACTCAATAGAATTAAACCTCCTATGTGCATTGGCAATATGGTGAAAAAACTTTGTGCTCTTATCCCCCTCCCGAAGCCACAAAGCCCTTGACTCTTGCCTCCACAAAATCTCCTCCATTAGAGTCAATCTTTCTAATTCAGAAATTACTTGATCTTTTCTATTGTTTTCATTCCCTACACCCTCCAAACTTTGTAACTCAAGAAACAAAGTCTTCTTTTGAGAGGTTACATCACCAACTACTTGTTCATTCCATATCTTCAAGTCCTCATTCAAAGCTTTCAACTTTCCAGCCAATACATAACTCGGATTACCCTCAATTAGGTATGAATTCCACCATTGTCTTACCAAGTCCACAAAACCATCCATCTTTAACCACATATTCTCAAACTTGAACGGCCTTCTACCCCCTTGAATACCATCGCATCCTCGAATATGAAGTCCAAAAAATCCACCATAGCTTGATTTTGTCGTCCCTCCCCTGATCTTTCGCTGGAAAATCTTGTCATATTAAAATCCTCACCGATGCACCATGGGACCTCCCACCAAGAATATAGGCCAGCAAGCTCATCCCATAGCAGCCTCCTCTCACTGTCCAAATTAGGGCCATATACCCCAGCAAACGCCCATAAAAAATCATCTTCGGAATTTTTAAAAGAACACCCCACCGAGTATTCTCCCACAAACTCCTAAATATTCTCCACCACCCTCTTATCCCACATAACCAATACACTACCCGAAGCCCCTTCCGAGGGTAAATATGACCAGCCTACATATTGACAGCTCCATAGGCTCCGAATAATTTTTCTAGTGATAAGTTTCAACTTTGTTTCTTGTAGACAAATGATGTCCATTTTCCATTGCCTTAATAAAGCTCTTATTCGAAGGCGCTTATTTATCTCGTTCAGCCCCCTAACATTCCAACACAAAATTCTGGGCTTCATTTAACAACTTTTCCAGCCCTTCCCTTGTTTCTTCCTCGACTTGCGCTCCCTTCCTTTCTATCATAATTAATGGACGACATCAACCTCTTCAGCTCCCTATCTGTTTTTGACCCAGCACTATGCTGTCCTGCCTCTATGACTATAATCAGTGCCTTAAACTGGTCTTCGAAGCCCTTACACGAAATCCCCATGCAACTTTGAAGTTCCTCTTACCTTTTTCAATACCCAATCAGAGGAATCAGTGGGAAGAATCATACTTATTGATCTAGGGTCCACTCCTGCAGACTCCTCCCCCTTACTTGGATCAAACAACATCAATAGACCTTTCCCTTCCATCTCTTCCTTTTCCGATGTACCCCCACTCTTCCAAACATCCACAGAATCTGGTCGAGCTCCCTCAAAGAACTCACTATGGGCCAGGACTTCGCCTCACGCCCTTATCTGTGTCTGTTCTGTGGGAGACAACATATTCAAAGGCACTCCATGGCTCACCGTGAGGTTCTGTGGCAGCTCAGATGAAGACAAGCAAGCTTCGTCATAGATACACAGTTCTAGCCCAGAAGAAGACAAGCAAACTTCGTCGATCTCCCCCACCTCCACCACCGGCCTATAGCAAAGCCACCGCCAAGCCACCTTCTAAATCACCGCAACCCATCGTTCTGGGATTTCAGTCCACAATACAAGCCTCTAAATATTTGCTTAAAACACCTGTGACTCTGGTGATAATCAACCACATAGAATCTACAATTTAATATTAATATAGGGCTAGATCATGGCCAATATAGAAACTAGAAAAGGTTATAAGGTAACAAATCATGCATAATGGCGTAGTTGATGATAGAGAAATGCCGAGAAGTTGAGAGACTATCGGGATCCTATCGCAAACCCTAACTTAAACTTTTAGGTAAAACAAAATTCAATTTAGGTTTCTTGAGTTGTGATGCTTCAAAATTTTTGGAAGGTTTCGATCAGGCTTAGGACTAGATGGGTTAGGGGAGTTTAAGGCTTCGTTTGGTTACACATATAAGATGAGAAATATTTTTTTTGATAAGTAATAAGTTATTTTATTGATATAAAGGTAGCCATAGTCCAGGTACACTAAAAGTATACATGTGAATACACATATTTAAGAACTAGAAACAGATATAAGGAAATCATGGAAGCTGAAACCATTCAAATCAAGAGCAATGGCCCACAAAAACAAAGTCTTCCAGAAAAAACTCCTAAACTCTTCCAAGGAGCGTTCCTGATCCTCAAAAAGTCTCGTTTCTTTCATTCCAAATACACCAGAGAATACATATAGGAACCATCTTCCACACGGCTGCAATCTGTGGTGTCCCTGTAATCCCTCTCCAGCTTGCTAAAAGTTCAACCACCCTACCCGGCATCACCCATGCTATACCCATTCTGCTAAGAAAGTGAGTCCAAATATCTCGAGCAAACTCACAATGTAAAAGTAGATGATCTGCCTTTTCACCACTATTTCTACACAAACAACACCAGTCCATAATAATAAGGCCACATCTTCTAAAATTATCAATGGTCATAATCTTCCCTAGAGCTACTGTCCATACAAAAAATGCAGTTTTTGTAGGTGCTTTAGTCCTCCATATGTTCTTCCAAGGGAAATTGTGCCTTTGATGCATAGTAATAGAGTCATAAAAAGAGCATACCGAAATTTCCCTTTCCTGGAGGGTCGCCATTCCATCATATCTTCCATTGTGGCAGCAGCAGGAGTGTTGTATAGCAAGTTTAGAAATTCCACCAGAACAGTCACTTCCCAATCATGTGCATCCCGAGTAAGGCTGATGTTCCACTCCTGTGAACCTTGATTAATTACCCGCAAGTCAGCCACCATAACTTCTTTGTCCCGTGCAATTATGAAAATCATGGGATAAGCATCCTTCAAGTGAAATGGTTTGAGTTGTATGAAATAGTTTGTGAAGAATAGTGAAATGGTTTGAGTTAAGATATTTTATGAGATTTCAGGAAAAGAGAGAAAAAGTTGAATAAAAATATTATAAAGTTAAAATATTATTTTTTGTTAGAATATTATTTTTTGATATTATTTTTGTTTTGGAATTTGAAAAAGTTGAATTTTTTTTTTTGTGTTTTGTTTGGAAGTTTGGGAAAGTTGTAATGATTAGATGAAAAAGTTGAAAATTTGAAATTGAAAAGTGTTTGTGTTTGAATAGTATTTGGATGTTGAGATGGGATGAGATGGTTTGTGAAACCAAAAGGGGCCTAAGACTGACCTTGGCCACACAACATTCTTTCTACCAGTTTGCTTTTCTTTTTGTTTGATTTTTTTAAAATTTTTTCCAGGGAATCTCTTTCTACCCTGTAGCTGTCACGAAACCCTGTTTCTGGAGCTTTATGAATCGCCCGTTTTAGTGAAGTAATTAAAACAAGGATGTTTACCAATGAACAGAGACAAGGAGAGCGAACGGGAAGATATGGAACTCCAAGGCTCCAATATCTTCAAGTACTGTACTGAAGATTTTGAACATTTACGATATAACATCGTTATTTACTTTGTTGTATTGTCTTTCTATTTCTCGTATGTGCCAAAATAATGTAACTTTCATGATTATTTAGTTTTGTTCTTACGAATATCGCAGTTATCACCTATGATGTGAAAGTTGTCGATTCATATACCTATATTCGCTTTGTTGACTGTTGATGTATTCATGTGAGAACTATTTTTCCCATTCGTTGCAGGAATTGGTAAGCCAGTTTCAGAATTCTACTGATGAAGGTATGTATCATCCAGATTGTATTCCTTTGTTTCTGTGTGGGTATGACTTTTGTTTTTCAAGTATATAATTTTGATCCTTCAGCATATACGAAAATGAGGGAGTGTCAAGCTTGTGATGTAGCAATTGCAGTTTTATTTGGTCCCTCTACCATATCTATATGGTTTTAAATCGATCAGCTGAAAAAGGTAAAATCCAACTTAAAAACTGAGAAGTAAAAGAAATAAATTGAGACCTTGTATACCTTGTCATTAAGTTTACTCTATGGATATGAGTATTTTAGGAGAAAAAAGGAGAAAAAAAAATACAGGGGACACCATAAGATATGTTGACTTAATGTGATGGTATGACTATCAACAAGTTCTAGGACTGGTACCATCAAAGGGTAGCTAATGCCTTGCATTCTTACTGCGTTAATGCTCTAGTGAGGTTCTTACACATTTAGGATTTAGGATTATGTGATATAGTTATTATTCAACGGGTTATACCAATTCTTGAAACAATTACTTCTGTGGTGCATTTCATGCTACTCTCATTACGATATAACATTTTGCCAAATTTTACTTTGTATGCATCAAGAGAATGGTGTGGCTTAACATATATTCATTTTCTTGTGACTATTATAACTTGGTCTTTAGATCAAATAGCATTCTTCCGCCCATATGAAAGGTTGGAGAGTGAAGTCAACTAGTGTTGAATCCTACATGGTGCTCTTAACTAAGTTCCTTTTATTTTTTGGAAAATTAATTCAATTGTGGGTACATCCTCAACCATGAAACTTGCACTTGATCCATCGTTCTTTTACTTACAGAAACAAAAGAGAAAATTGGTGCTAACCTGGCAAACTTTGCTTATGACCCTTACAATTATAAATTCTTGCGCCAGGTATGATATCTTGTTTTCATTATTGAAATAAATTGGCTGCAAATGAACTAAAATACATTTTTTAAAATTTTCCAAATCGTGAAGATTTACTTTTGATGTTTAAACAGCTCAATGTTTTGGAGCTTTTTCTAGATTGCATAACAGAACCCAATGAGAAGCTTGTGGAATTTGGGGCTGGCGGGATATGCAATTCCTGCGCTGGTCAGTGCGGCAATTTAATCCTTTCTGCTGATCCTTTAGATTCCTAAAAGCATTATATTTTCCACTACAAAGTATATTTTTGGCTAAGCATTAGCTCCTGTTTTTATATATGTAGATCCATTGAATGCTGCAATTGTCACTCAGTGTGGTGGGATTCCTCTTATTGTTCAATGTTTATCAAGCCCTGTTAGAAACACTGTAAGTGCCAAAACTTGTAGACAATGGATGTTTACACTGCTTTGACTCCATTATTTTTGGTTTTTGGAAATCAAGCTTCAAACATTAGCTTGGGACTAAAGGACTACAGAACCAAACACAATTTTCTTTTGCTTTAAAAAAGAAGTGATACAGAGTTGTTTCTGTATTATACTTTTTTATCTTAACATGTGCATCGCAAACTATTTTTCCAAATTGAAAGCCACTTAATGATTTATGGTTTGTTTCTCTTTTATCTTCAAGAAATAGACGATATGGTTTAGGTGCCTAAACTGTTGCTGATTTCAATTCCAATCATGATAGTGAATGCTATCTCTAGATTGTATGTAACCTGGCCTTGATCATTGATGTGCCAAGATTAGAGATACAGACACTTAATTCGGTTTGGCATGTATGCATCTGCATGAATTCACATTGATTTACAGGTGAACTATGCACTTGGGAGTCTTTATTATCTCTGCAACGCATCTAACAGGGAAGAAATTTTAAAGCCGGAAGTGATTGACCTCATCAGGAGGTATGCTGATGCTGAAGCGGTTAGTGTCAGCTTTAGTAATTTGGCCAAGGCATTTTTGGACAAACATGTTAGAACGAGTGAGACTTAAAAGCCTGCTCTCCCCTAATGAATCTTTCTATGACACCACAATCATATGGAAGATTGGTTCTAAATTCACTATTAGTTTCCCTTTCTGATTCCTTGTTTGGCCTAATCAGTCTCTCGTCCTTCTGTATGAGTTTTGTGTTACACTGAACTTAATGGTTCTGTAGGAGTCTCGTGTTTTTGAAGTCTTGTGCTAAGATTGAGAACAACTCAAGTCTATCCGTTGAATGAAGGGGAAAGAGAGTATTGGAATTTGGGCTAGAAAACTCGGCTTCTGTTCATGAAAAAAAAGAGAGAAAAAGAAAAAGAGTATTGGGCTACAGCGTTGTTTAGCCCAATGATGAAGCAGCTCGGGCCATTATCATTTGAACTTCACCCAATAGACTTTATTATGATTTTTTGGTACCTACGTGGGTCTGAGATTTGTATGATTTTCAAAACTTTTCGTAATGAGAGAAAAGAAGAAGTAGAAGAAGAAGAAGAAGAAGAAGAAGGAATTAACTGCTACTGAGGACCTGAGGTCGCACAATTGCATTGAAATAGACCAGAAGTCCAGGATCGAGACAATCCACCGCAATGGCGATCTACAGCGACTTGCTCTCCAAAAACTGTCCTCGGACGAAAAATATGGTTTGGAATCACTCAGTTTTCAAAGGTTGCACAGTATTTTTTACCAGATTTCATTGAACTTATAGACAAGACAAAAATGAAGATGAAAATCATGACCTATCATGGCAAGGGACGACTTGGTGTTTTTTCCTTTAGTAATCATGTGTGAATACTTGAGTTGTCCCTCCTAAGATAAACAAAAATGGTTAGAAAAAATTGTTTTTTATTCACGAGAATACATTTTTTTTTCCTAAATTATATATAAAAATAAGAAAGTTCGGTGAAATGATTGTCGGGGGTGACTATCAATTTCCATAAGAGAATTGCTGCTGCTCATTGACGTGAGGTTTGGATGGTGAGTTGAGATGAGATGAGATAAGATGAAAGTTAAAATAAAATATTATTAGAATATTATTTTTTAATATTATTATTTTAAAATTTGAAAAAATTAAATTATTTATTATATTTTGTGAAAATTATAAAAAAATATAATGATTATATGAGATGAGACAAGTTGAGTTAGATTAATTGAATCCAAACCGAGCTAAGGTATGCTATCAGAATAATAACAATTCACGTGAATTAAACAATCTCGGTGTTTTTTTCAGAGATATAGTTGGTCTCTTTATTTTTCCCTTCCTTTTAAGGTATTAAAAGTCTTGTTTGGACCACTTTAACTTTAGTATTATTAAATAGCATCGTCTATAACCGATTGCTACGAGCCTACTAGATAATGTAGATGGGATTTTTTTTTCCTGATTTTTCCTCCTTTTGGCTTGAATTCTGATTTGGAGAAATGTTTTGTTTGTATCAGCTTGGCTCAGAAGTCTGATCATCCCATAGTCAGAGCACACATTATTAGAAAAGACTTTAATATGCTCCAATTTGATATGGCAATTAGAGGAAAAGGATGCATCACAACATCCATTTGCAGATCAAGTGATGGCAGCCCCATCTTCGTTACCACAAGTTTTATTAGCAACATCAATCCTATTGTGGGTGAAGCAACATTAGCGTTTGAAGGCATCCAAGAGACATATAACAGAAATTTTAAAAAAATTACAAATTAAAAGAGACTCCTAATAAGTGATTGATTCCATATCAAACTATAATTTCATATTTGATTGGGAAACTCAAGGTATTTCATGGGATTCAAGATATTTTATTTATTTCTTTAAATATTAGGTTATAAGTAAAATTGCTCGATCACAAAATTGATATATGCATGAAATAACATAATAGGCTGCTTCCAATCATGATTATGAAAACTTGACCTTCTTCACCATTTCACCAACTCTGCTGAAATTTTATAGGAAAAAGATCCTCTTGATTTGTAATATTTTAATACTCAAATTAAGTATTTCTTTTCCCAATTTTATAATGAAATAGCTAACTTGCCAGGGGTTGCGCTACTTGAGTTGGGTGGAGTAAAGCATTGCCCAACGGTTCAATTCTATTAACAAAGGCTGCCACCAAGTCATTCAATTTATTTTAATAATTTATAAGTATTCAGAATATAAAAATGAAAGTCTTGCTACTCTACCGCCCAATGCTGGAATTGACTTGCTACTCTGCTGCACAATGCGGGAATTGACGTGGGCTTGTCACGTGATCGACGTTTTTTGTTTTTAAATATAAAAACACGAACTGCTATTGAGTCAAATTGATCGGTACATTTCAAGCCGCATACGTAGCTTGGGATTGCTACTTATCATTTTTATATATCATATATTATTTTTTTTTAATTTTATTCTTTTTAAATTTATTAAAAATTTTAACTCATCATCCATATATCATATATTTAATAAAAATAATATAATATGCAATGTGTGAAAATAATAAATAAAATTTTTCTTTTTCATAGGATCAATCAGACTAATAAAAATCGGTCTGATCCAGCTTGCAATTCTGAACGGTTGGTCACAGGATGAAAAAAAGTGCTGGACTGACTTGAATGCCTTCAAGGCCTACCGAACCAGATCAACGCTGTTTTCGTGTATCATCATATTTTTTAACATCCTGTATTAATAAATAAAAAAATCACATCAGAACTATTACAGAGGATTAAGCGCGCCAACGTTCAACAAGTCAGTCTCCCTAAAATTTTTAAACGAAAATATTAAATAGTATATGCTGTGTGTCTTGATTATCATGATCCACCTTAAATAATCAAGTCGCCTAGAGTCCACGTAAAAAATGGATCAAATGTGTAGAGACGGAAAGAAACTATTATTTTTATTTTTATTGTTTTTTCTCTTAACCCAAGGAGTAGAATGGCAGTGCAGTAATAAGGAAGGATTAGAAGGACAAAGTGAGATACTCTTCCAATCCTAATCATGATTCATAACGCACAAACTCAAGTTTGAAACGGGAATGAATGAAGGATATATGACTATTATAATATAAAGGAGTCGTCAGGGTGATTCACCTTTCACCACTCTCATTCTTCTTCTTCCTCTTACTACCAACTCCAACACGATTCTGTGTGTTAAGCTGTTTAGACTAACATGGCGTTCGACAAGATCAAGGTGGCCAACCCCGTCGTTGAGATGGACGGTGAGATCTCCCCGCCCCCCTCTCTCTCCATAAAAATGCTTTTCAATGTCTCGAGCTTCCCCATTCGCAGATCCGTTTGGTTGACTATTGTCTCCTATTTTGTTATTATACGTCGAAACGTCATTAAGAACAATTCCTTTTTTTTGTTTCGTTTATTAATTCCCAAACATCACCTTTGATTGCTTTATAAACCACGATCTGCAACTTCAATATCTTCAGAGTTCCCCTTTTTTCATGTTGAATGAAATCATCTAACTGTTTTTTATTATTATTATTATTATTATTTTATTTTATAATTATATATACGTTTTTCAAATTATCGAATGCTGCCTGAGCAGTATTTAATTCATTCGCGTGTTGTAGTTAAGATCTCTACGTTACTAGTCTTTTGATAATTATGGTCACTATAAGTGTTTGTCGCGATGAGAATAGTCCGATCTAAGTAACGAGTAGGACACTCGTTTAGCAATATGTGTTTCAAGTATATACAAGGCTCGATGTTGATTTGTGCTTAAATCGGGCTCTGCGTAAAAGAGCTCCATCTCAATCGTAAGTTGTAAGAAAATCACCGAGTTCGGCTCGGCTCACGATATTCTATCTTGAAAGGCCAAAATGCAGTCTGTTACCTCGGCAGCACTTATGAAAAGCAATGCTTATAGGTCGAAAGAGTACCTGATAAGATGTGCTTTTTTCGGATGGCCTGTTTTAGTCGGTTGCGATTGCACGGAATGAACTAAAAGTCCATGTCCCTGGTATGCAAGTGGTCCTATGGAAGTGTCTGTTGCGACTGCAAGGAATGAAATATGGCCTGTATTTTTGTGGGTTTGGTGTGTCCAAAATTCCAAATCCCTCCTCTATCATGTTGTGTTTAATATTATTTCATTGTTATGTGTAAATTATTTAGATAATGTTTGCTTATTATCGTTTACCTATAAAAAAAAAGATAATGTTTGCTTACAGTGTGGCAATTAGTCTATGGCTGCTTTAACATGCGGCTCTGAAATCATTTCTGGGTTATAAAAGGAAAAAGCCTTCAAACACTGTTTTATTTTTTATTTTTCTATGTTTTAACTGTGGCGATGTCTGGCTTTAACTATGGAGCTCTAATAACGTATTTTTCAGTTCATAGGTTGCTTGGAGATGCAAGTTCTTAATGCCATTTTGTTGGCGACCTTATTTCATCATCTAGATCCTTTGGCAACCTTTGCCATAACTTGAACTGCATGCAGCAGATTAACCATATGTTAGTGGCATTGTCATGCCGTCTGATATGCCAGTTCTTGATGATTGTGAAAATTTGCAATGCTAAATGGAAACAAATTTCGAAAGTAAAATATTATTAAATGGAGAAATAGAAACAGATATAGGGGGCAATGAACTTTTTCTGCTATTTCTGAAACCTTCTAACCTCCATGAAATGTTTGATCATTGGATAAAGGCCTGGCTTCACAGGTGTGTGGCCACGAAGTATTAGGATATTATGAGTTAGACTTGGCATTATCCTCAACTTGGCCATCTTCATTGTTTCAAAGCTTTGATTTGATGTAGTTGACTGTATTCTCTTTTTGAAGTCTCACAGTTTTCTTTTTTTATCCTACTACACAGGAGATGAAATGACTCGAGTTTTCTGGAAATCAATAAAGGATAAGGTAATTTTAGTTTTAGCTCAATCATTAATTTGTAATCTGTTCAATATTTCTAGTCAAAGTTTTGAGGGAATCACTTGTATGGATCATATTTTTTGGCCGTATCTGCAGCTTATTTTCCCCTTTCTGGAGTTGGACATCAAGTACTTTGACCTTGGCCTTCCCCATCGTGATGCCACTGATGATAAAGTAACAATTGAAAGTGCAGAGGCTACTCTTAAGTATGTGTTGGTACATTTTCTATTTGAAGTTTCTAGAAATGCTGTATTCTGTTTTTTTCTTGTTTGAAGTAACTTCTGTGTGAAAATAAAATTCAACTTTTTTTCTCATTTATCTTGCTTGTAGTGAATAATAATATTCAGTCATTAATAAGTTATGTACTGATTTGGAGTGTATTAATGAAGAATGGTTTGGATCTTTCTCCTTCTTATACTCCATGCGGCTTTTCCTTCTCCTTCTGGTTGGCTGCTGCCTTGCACTCCCTAGAGACCACGATCTGCTCCCTCCTCCTGCATGCGTGAGTCTGCATTGAGGCCAGCTGCTGCCGTGCATTCCAGCACTTAGACCACGATCTGCTCTGGTTCGTGCCCCCCTGCACGCCCACGTTCCAGCCATTTGTTTTCAGCCCTAAGCTTGTGGTCCCCTCATCCTTCTGGTTGCCAGTCCATTTGTTGGGCCTTTTCCAAAAATGCCCTACATCAATTGGGATTAAGTGTTCACAATGGGGGGGGGGGTAAAATGGAGATATTAATTCTGATGTGGCTTAACAGATGCATAAATCATTTTAAGTGCAAAACATCAGGATTTAACATTGAGTCCAGTACTAAAAACTACTACATAACAGCTTAATCATGTAGTTTTTGACACTTTATCAATAAGCAGAAAGAAAGATATTGCTTTTTGTGGTTTTTAGATTCCGTATTTGTTATATATATTCTTGTGCCTAGCGTTCAATTTTTATTTGGTGGTAATTTTAATTTTGATCTGACTATGGTGTGACCTAATTATGAATCCTTTTCTTTTTGTTGTGCATTGACAAGTAATTTTTCAATTATAGGTACAACGTAGCAATCAAGTGTGCAACAATAACTCCAGGTCCTAATGTTTTACTTGCACATTCTTTTTTCTGTTAAAATCCTGACCTGTCTGAATCCTTACTTTTATGATAATATCTCCACCAATTCTGGACATGGACCAAAGTTTCATAATTTTTCTGGTGTTTAACAGATGAAGGTCGTGTGAAGGAGTTTAGCTTGAAGCAGATGTGGAAGAGTCCAAATGGGACAATTAGGAATATTTTGAATGGTCAGTGAACTTACAGTCATGATTAAATGACCTAGTTACAGTTTCTTGGTATTGTTTCATGATGGGCTGTTATTGCTATTTTCTGCAGGTACTGTCTTCAGAGAACCAATTATTTGCAAGAACATTCCTCGCCTTGTCCCAGGTATGTATAATGACATTGCATTGCTATTCTTTTAGTGATGTTATGGATTTCTACTGAGTACTGATTGTGGATGTTGTCAGGTTGGACCAAGCCTATATGCATCGGAAGGCATGCTTTTGGTGATCAATATCGTGCAACTGATACAGTTATTAAAGGAGCTGGGAAATTGAAACTAGTGTTTGGTAAATCTTTTACTTTTTCTGATGCTTTTTTGAGATCCTGTATATTAGATTTCATAATCTATTGCCCAAATAGATGCATGGATAATTTTTTCCGTACTTTTTCTTAAGCTCCAAATTGTATTCTTACTTACTGTGTTATGAGGTCCATAAAATGATTGCAGTACCAGAAGGACAGGATGAGAAGACGGAGTTTGAGGTTTTCAACTTTACAGGTGCCGGGGGAGTGGCATTGTCAATGTATAACACTGATGAGGTTTGTTTCTGGGAACTCCTTGGAGGTTCAGTTGAAATATAGATTGCTGAAGCAAATCCTAATCAGGTCTCGCCCTTGTATACATCCCGTGTACATGGGTCATGCCTATTGTTTTCATCTACAAAATCCTTGAATATTTATAAAATATATATATATATATATATAGATTGCTGGAATTCACTGATTTTTTCTGTTTTATATTTGATGCATGTGTTCAGTCTATCCGTTCTTTTGCTGAGGCTTCCATGAACACTGCCTATGAGAAAAAATGGCCACTTTATCTTAGCACAAAGAATACAATTCTAAAGAAATATGATGGAAGGTATGCAGCCTGGTCAGTGTGTTAATTTTGAACTTTTATTTGATTAATATTATTTGTTTTCAACAGATTAGATGTTATTATGTTAAAGTATTCTTCTCTTGTTCCCTCAACATATGTTTGATCATATACATTCTTTCAATGAAGATTCAAGGACATATTTCAAGAAGTTTATGAGGCCAAGTGGAAATCAAAGTATGAGGCTGCTGGCATATGGTGAGTGTCAGTTTTTTGTTTAAAAATGATGGTTTGTGTGTATTACCCTTTTGTTCACTTAGTTACTTATACTATCGAATTACAAGGTATGAACACCGACTCATTGATGATATGGTGGCTTATGCCCTCAAGAGTGAAGGAGGTTATGTATGGGCATGCAAGAACTATGATGGTGATGTCCAGAGTGATTTCTTAGCCCAAGGTTTGTGTAACAGATTGCTCATGACATCAACTGAGAGGGTTTTCTGTATTCAGTGCTTGGACCTAAACTTATTATTGCTGCCCATTTCAATGTTGAATCTGGGCATTCACTGGTTGGTTTTGATCAGTAACTTCTAAACACATGGTGCAGGGTTTGGATCTCTTGGATTGATGACTTCTGTACTGGTGCGTTTTGTGTTTAAGTGTTTTGATTTCTTGGGATGAGAGCTTTTTTCAGTAGAGCATATATGATTAGATGACAATATTCTGCCATACATATCATGTTATGCCTGGTATGGAGGCTTTTTTTGTATTTCTAGTGTTTGGGTGCTGATACAATAGTTATAGGAATTTGCGAGGCAGGGTTGGGAGAGTATGGTCATAACGATTGGAGACACAAAAATATAGAATGTAGAAATACATAGGCATTGGGATGAAAACAAAATGACATGATGGCATCTGTCTCTATCTCTCTATACCTTTTTCTCTTCCTTATGTGTGTAGTTTTGACTTACTAGTAATATTAATTTGTTTCAGGTGTGTCCAGACGGAAAGACCATAGAAGCAGAAGCTGCCCATGGTACCGTTACACGGCACTACAGGGTTCACCAGAAAGGAGGTGAAACCAGCACAAATAGCATTGCCTCAATATTTGCTTGGTCGCGAGGGCTTGCACACAGGTATATTATATGGTTTTGTTGATCTGCAGACTTGGGTTCTGCAATAGATACTTAAAACTATTATGCAGATTGCAAGTTTCACAAGGGGAAAAGAAAGGATGAATTTAATTAGTTATGTAGAGTAAAAATTTTGCTGTACAAGGATCTAACAATGTTTTGGTTGACAGGGCAAAGCTGGATGGGAATGCTAGACTATTGGATTTCACTGAGAAACTAGAAGCTGCTTGTGTTGGAGCTGTGGAATCTGGGAAGATGACCAAGGATCTTGCTATTCTTATCCATGGACCTAAGTAAGTGTGTGTAGAGTAGGTCAATGTTCTATTTAAGATGATTACTATTTTCATGGCGGTGATATACCATTACACATCGTGCAGGGCCACTAGGGATCACTATCTGAATACCGAAGAGTTCATTGATGCTGTTGCAGCAGAACTTAGAGCAAGACTTTCAGCCTGAGCATAGCTGTATGTCAACACCTTATTATTCTTCTATGCACTAGAATGGTGTTTATACTGCAGTTACTATCTTTCTTTCAACATATATGTAATAAGAGATAAAAATATGATATGAACTTTATGGGAGTTTATTTTGGCCTACAACCTCTATTTTTTTCTACAAGACTGGTGGGAAGTGGGCTATAACATTTTTTTTTTTGATAAGTAATCAAGATATTGTATTCATATAAATAGGCAGAGCCTAGGTACACCGGAAGTATACATGAAAAAACGCCTAGCTAGAGGTTAGGAAGTGGGCTATAACATTGGGAGATAGATGCTTGTTATTGCTAAAAAGCGAGAATACATGGGTAGGAAGGAAGAAATTATTTTCTTTTGCTATTGTAGTTGGACCGTAAGATTGTGTTGTTGCTCTTGGTTTTCTCATCTCAAGATCGATCTCAATCTCTTATCTTGCTTTGTTGCTCCTTCTGTGTTTGAGTTGGGGAACGGAGTTTATTTATCTTTGTGCTCTTCCCACCTTTGGTTGTTTTTGTTTTTCTCTTTCATTTTGGACCCATTTTTGTGATAACTCGAAATAATGATAGTTTCGGTTTATGTTTGCAGGAATGGATTGGGAACTTGACGAATGAGAAAGTCTTTTTGGTAACCCGTTTGGCAACAGGGAGGAATAAAAAATGTTTTCGTTTTTTTATTTTATTTTATGCCTTTCACACTTCCACAGAGTTGTTAAAGTGAATTACCATAAAATCATTGTAAAGATTTGCAATTGATTAAGATGTGGGTTCACGTGGTATGGACTGAAACAAACATTTTCATATTTTCTCTTCTTCCCCCTTGACCAGGACTAACTGCACACACTAGCAAGATGTTTGAATTCGTGCACACAAAGACATTCACATGAGTATTACCTTTGTGCGAGGGTAGCCCTCATACGACCTCCTCCTAGATTCGTTTCTAAACAAAGAATGCGTCTATTATCTTTGCCCATGAGTTATTCCCAACTATTATCGCTACTAAATAGAAGAAAAATTGTAGAACAGTTACATATCTATATATAAGCATTACAGCTGCTTATATAGTTCGAACGGTGGAGAAGACGCTAACAATAATTTGATGATCCAATATCCTATTAGATTTAATGTTGTTGGTATTCATGCTATTTATGTCGAGCCCAAAAATTATGTCTCTGAATTATTAGAAGGATTCGAATAATAAAATTGTAGAAGATGTTCCCAATGATGCCCTTAGGAACGCTTGTAAATTAAAGGTCATATTTTAATCGAGATACTATTAGCATATATTCCACCCATTAAAGTTCGGATTGGTTTGGAGTTTTATTTTCATCGTATCCACGCAAGTCGCGATGGAATTTTCCTCCTCCCTATCCTGTTCTTTAATTATTACATTTCTGCACTGCCCAGAAAAATTAAATAATAATACAAAAAAATTATTTTCACAAAACGTGCTCATTATTAATCAAAAGAAATCTGCACCGCTAAAAGCCAATCCTTTTTTATTTTCCTTCCTAGTTTATTTTCCAATAATACAGTAACAGCTCAACCTTTTAGATGCAGGCAGGCAGCACATGCAGAGTTTTCTTTTAAAATCATTCTGCCAGCTCGAGTCTTCACAATTATTTGTTTTTCTTAATTCTTATGGGCTTATCTTCCTTTCCTCGTGATTGGCATTTTTCATTGTCCCATAACTATCATGTGTGTATTTTTATAAAAAATAAAGCATTTCTCTTAAGCCCTTTTGGATATAGAGATGATTTTATTTCATCTCATTTCATCTTATCATTACAATTTTTTTAAATTCTCACACAAAATATAATAAACAATTCAACTTTTTCAACTTCCAAAATAATAATAAGATTAAAAAATAATATTTTTTAATAATATTTTATTCATATAAAACTATCTCATCTCATCTCACTATCCAAACTAACTTATATTTATGCTTTTGATTGACTTGTACATATGATTTTATTAGAGGTGTCAATTATATTCCCTCTGACAAGCAGTTTTTGGCTGTCCAAAAATAACAGAGTTTACAGAATTCTCTTAATCGACACTGATACAATATATAGTAAAAGATTAATTTTTTTTATCAGAGGTGTGATAACTGTGTCGTTATCATTATTCTCTAATTGTTCACTTTGATATCCATATAATTCCCTACCAAAAACTGAAAAGAAAATGGATGCAAATATAGGATCCGATCCATGCAAGGTTGGTATGATTTAGCTCCACCGCTAGACAACGACAGCTAGCCAATCGATAATATATGAAAGAGAAATTCTACACAATCTTTTCAATCTCTACACACCATATTTTTTAAAATTTTAATATTTTTTAAAATTTTTTTTAAAATTTTTTTTTTAAACTAATTTAATTTTTCTATTCATTATTCATATATTAAATATTTAATAAAAAATAAAAATAAAAAAACTATAGTATGTAGAGGTTGTGTGAATAGTAAGAGGTTGAATAGATTTTTTCTATATGAAAAGTGAACGACAATTAACACTCACGAAGACTCGAATTGAAAAACAAAACAATGCAACAAACAAAAATTTGAAAAGAAAAAAAGATATGGCCATCTTCTAGAGATTGCTTTTTCAGAAGATTCTTTATCATGAAGGCACAAATCTTCTGAAAAAGCATCAAACTCATCAATCACGTAAATTAAGCGACTTTGTGCTTGAATATTAAGTACCTACTACCTGCTAGAGAAGAAGAAGTCGTTTCATTCAGACACAATTTTGATGGCCAGCATCGATCCAAGCTAGACCCCACCACATTAGTTTCAAAATATATAGTCACAAAGAAAGACCCCACGCGGCGCGCGCCCACTGTATCGCCTTAATATTTCCTCAGTGCTGACCTTGGCGTATACTCTTCCATTATTTCGAGAAGGAAAGGAATTAGAAGATCGATCGAAGCTGCCGTTGCTGATATTCAAGGGATCAGTAGTAGAGGAATGTTCAAAATTCTATGATACATCCTCTGACGACTCATGTTGCAGAAGCAGAGCATTAATTCATTTATGTCTCTTTCCTACTTTTCACCACGCTTCCGATCGAGAAAACTCGTATATGAATATATATAAATATATATCTATATATATATATATATATATTATATTTGACGGTGTCAATATATCTTATGAAAAAAACTACTTTGTCTCTTAAGTTTTATTGCTAAATTTGACTGCTTGACAATTTTTTTTTTCTTAGTGATTAAAGAAAAAAATTTAAGTGTATTGAGATATATTTTTTAAAATATTTAAATATATTAAAAAAAATAAAAAAAAAGATTAAAAAATAACAAACAATCAACTTAAATAGATCATTCTAGACGGTAGAGTAGCCCGACTCTATATCCCATTTGTCAAATACTCCGGACAATAGTATACCCATATAACTTACGACTTTTATCCTCCTTGCCACATTAATGTTTAATTTATAAGAACTTTGTTTATGAACCACTAGTCTAATACTTAGAAGTTCTTGGAATAAAAATTATGTCACGTACGTATACGTGTCATGTAACATATGGCTATGATCTAACTCCTAACTTGGTTGAACTAATGGACAAAGACTAGGTGTGAACTCCCATGGTCTCATCCAACAAAAGTTTTTTAAAAAAAAATTCATGACTCTCGTATGCATGAACAACAAAAGTGCTTCGAACAAAAAAAATCTGGGACAGTTCGATTTTATGCTTTAATTAGGAGAGTGGGCATATTGATAGGTTATTTAAGTCCGTAGCTACGGTCTTACCCTTATTCGCAGATCGATCGATCGATCTCTCTCTAATCTTTCATCTCCTACCTGACTGCACAATGGTTCTCTCCAAAGCTACATCAGAGTCGGACGTCTCCGTCCACTCCACCTTTGCCTCTCGATATGTTCGAACCTCGCTTCCTAGGTTTTTATCATCGATCAATATTTCTTTTTTCTGTTTCTGTTCGTTCTTGATTTCGTTTTTAATAGATTCAGTGATTGGTAGTGATCACTCGTAGATTGCATCGCGTTCGGATCTCTCCTCCTAAATCATGATTTTTTGTTTGTTTTTTGGATTTTGAAGATTCAAAATGTCGGAGAACTCGATCCCAAAGGAAGCGGCGTACCAGATCATCAACGACGAGCTCATGCTGGATGGGAATCCGAGGCTGAACCTGGCGTCGTTCGTGACCACGTGGATGGAGCCGGAGTGCGATAAGCTCATCATGGCTTCCGTCAACAAGAACTACGTCGACATGGATGAGTACCCCGTCACGACTGAGCTCCAGGCATGTCCTCTCTCTCTCTCTCTCTCAAAATCTTACAGCCTTTTTAATTTTTGCACTTTGTCGACATTTCTCCAATCCTTAAAAAATCATCTTTCTTTAATTTCTTTGTCTCTACTATGCCAAGAGATCATCGAGATTCGACTAATAAATACATGGTACTTAACGTGAACTGAAATGCAAATCTGGTTTTTATATGATCTGTATCTATAGATCTGATTTATCATAAATTTCCATAGTTGACCGATTCTTCTTTTTCATTTTTCTTGAGTAATTCTTTACTTAAATTTATCCGGTTCTCTCTGATAATCTGAGGACCGATGCTGTTTGGATTTCCATTTTTGACGGACGTCGTTGTATGCTACTACTATCGATGTGGTTTTTTTTTTTGTTTGACTTTAGTTACGCGTGTTGGCCGGTACGAAACTGAAAGAGAGGGTTATGATTTTTCTTCTCCAAGTTATGGCGAAGATGTCTGAAATTGGAATTCCTGAAGTCCTATACTGTTGGCAAATCAAATTTAAACGTAACATGAATGCTTGATGTGACGTTTGCAGTGTTGCACATTGAAACCAGCGACATCTACATCTATAGTACTAGATCCTGGAAATTTGACACAAATTAGCCAGACTAGTGGACGCACGTTAAAAAAATAACAATACTATACAATCTCAAATACCACATTTTTTTAAATTTTTAAATTTTTTTTATAAATTTTTTTTTTTTAAACTAATTCAATTCTTATATTCATTATTTATATATTAAATATTTGATAAAAAATTAAAAAAAATTAAAAAAGTGTGATGTGTGAATAGTAAAAAATTGTATAGATTTTTTGTGAAAAAAAAAAAGATAACAAAAACAGTAGCAATCTTATACGTAGACATGATTAACATAAACCATAGGTTGCGGTCATGTTCATTGTTCTGATAGGATTATACTATCCTACTCTCCACTTTCTTAATTAATTGACTTTATTCCAACCAACCTATCGATCGACCGATGCAGCCATTCTTAATTGGCTGTAAAATGTCATTTAAGATACGTATATCTGTTGCACTGAGCCAGTAGTAGTTGCTTTATATTAAGTCGATTATGCTTAGGGCCCCTAAATTTTCTATAATCTTAAAGCCTAGATGGGAATAGAATTGTAATGCAGGGGTTTGATTTTATGGTATTTATTAATTATTGAATATTATTAAAAACTCAATTGTATCTGTATCTAATCTTCATGAAATTAAACTGATTATTGATAAGATTTATTACTTATTTAACTTTTTATAAAAAAAATTAAATTCATCTTAACTTATTTTATATATCCAAACACATATCTTAATCTATTTATATTTAAATACATCTTAATAAAATTTATAAAATATTATTATTTATCATATTAACTAAAATT
Organism: Cyclocarya paliurus; assembly: GCA_029856935.1. Lineage (NCBI taxonomy): Eukaryota > Viridiplantae > Streptophyta > Magnoliopsida > Fagales > Juglandaceae > Cyclocarya > Cyclocarya paliurus. The sequence goes on along the minus strand of CM056946.1, from coordinate 37,341,037 downwards.
ATTTAATATCAACTCAAAATCCAAACAAAATTTTAAAGTTGGACAGGCCTTTTTATGAAAGCTCAATCCACTACAGTTAAACTACCTAGCTACCCCTGATGAGTTGTTGTCATATGCAAAAACCACATTTGTTTGTGGTCCAATTGATCATTAATTTGGGAGGATTCCAAAAACTGGTAACTGTCGAACGGTTTTCAATTTTATTTTAAAGTAACGTTAGAAGTACGTAAATATCATATAATTATTTAAAAAAATAAAATTTATTATTAAAAATTTAATTTTAATTTTTTAATGTGTCTTATATTTCTTTATTTTTACTCAAAAAAATTACACAACATTTGGGCATTGCATGACTACAAATATGATTTAATTTTTGGTTAAAGATAATTGGCCGGTTGAAAAGAATTGTGTACCTTTCAAAAAAAAATTTTGTTATACAATCTTTCAACATTTTACACTTCATATTTTTTTAAATTTTTATTATTTTTTAATAATTTGTCTAAATTTTTTTTGAGTTTATTTTTTTAAACTATTTTAAATTTTTTATTTTTTATTTATATAATAAATATTTAATAAAAGAAAAAATTAAAAAAAATATAAAATATAAAATGTTAAAAAGTTAGAAAGATTTATTATTCAAAAAGAATGGAACCTTTAAACTATATAACTCATGGTAGATTAGACATCAATTACGGCGGAAATTAGATTAGTTGCAGCCACTCCATAGAATGGAACATGGGCCCGACTTAAAATAAAGAGCCACGCGTAATGTCAATTGCGCGATCACCGCCGAATCATCCCGGCCAGATCCCCGCTAACCATCCTCGGCGTTTTAATTGAAGACATTGCACTCCTACCCAAACCAATAGTGGGGCCATAGGACAGCCTCAAACATCGACTCGCACCCGCACAAATACGACATGTCCCATAGAAAATTGAACCTTTTTTTTTTGTGTTACGTTGTGTGTTTTTCCTTTGTCTCTGCCTGTTAGCCATATATTAATATGAGAAATTTTACACAATCTTTTCAATCTCTACATATTATTTTTTTTTAAATTTTAATATTTTTTTTAAGTTTATTCTTTTTAAACTAATTTAATTTTTTTATTCATTATTCATATATTAAATATTTAATAAAAAAATATATGGTATGTAAAAGTTATGTGAATAGTAAGAGATTGAATAGATTTTTTGTATTAATATATTTATAGTCTTAAATGTCCAAGTGTCACATATTTTTATTAATAAATAAATAAATATAAAATCATATAAAAGTAATAATTTTTTAATATTAAATTGTACTTATTTTTTAAAAAAGTAAGCGTCGCTTGTACCATCTATATTAACTATGAGAATGGAAAATGAACTCAAATAAATACGCAAAGCAAAATGGTATCCCTTTCCCCTTTCCTTTATGGGGCATGGGCACCTCTGACCCACTGTTGGGTTACCCAAGGAAAGATTAACTTTACGACATTATTAGGGGAAAATCAAACAGTAGTGATTGATATGACACTTTATTTCCCTTCAGAAATAGAGAATGACCCACCCCATGCATACACACATTCCAATTGCCACAACCCGGCCTGTTTATTTTTGTTTCTAACATTACATATGTTTCAACTATCTGATCCTTCAGAAATTTCCACGATCCCTTTTTAGAGTATTAGCATTGGTCTATGCATATGTATATGCAAAATTACCTTTTTTGCATAACCATTTGGCCATTCAAGCAAAACTCTCATATTGGCTTATGCATATTTGAGACCAAATAATAATAAAATATTATTTTTTTATTATTATTAATTTTTTTCTAAAATCAAAATTTTTATATATATTTTGTAATTAACATCCACTATATACATTTGACATTAATAATACAAATGTAATAATAAAAAATATAATTTTTTTTATATATTATATTAAAAATATAATAAAATGAAAAATATATATATAATATATTATAATAATAAAATGAATGTGTATGTGAAGATTTGCTGTGTTGTTGAGGGAGGGAGAAGATGAAAAGATTGAGAGAGAAAGAGTGGAAGGAGAGAGAAATAATAGATAAAATATGTTTGATGAAATGAATAGTTGCTATCCAAATTTGGATAACAACTGTTCATAAGTAGCTAAATTTATGGATATGCATAATCCAATGCAGGTGATTTTATGACCATATTATGCAAATATAGTTTTGCATATACATATGCATAGTCCAATGTGAGTGCTCTTACCCCATGTAATGGGAAACAGCTAGCTTGTATATTCAGCTAGCTTCAAGCATTACTTAAAAAAATAAAAAATAAAAAAAGAAAGAAGAAAAAGCTAGCTACAAGCAGGCCAACTTGTGTGAGAATATATATGGATCGTGATCATATAAATAAGCTGATCATGATCATATAAATAAATAACACAAGCGGCACCATTAGAATATTTAGTAACATGACAAAAGCTTAATCATGTAGCTGTTAATTAATTCATAATGTATGGTATATTATATACAGTTTTTAGGAAAGTAAATGATCGATATTGCTTAAAGCAACAGGCCAACTTGTGTGAGAATATATTATATGGACCTGATCATGATCATCATATATGTTGTGAGCAATTCAATAATATATATTATGTATCTATGCATGCAGAATCGGTGTGTTAACATGATAGCGCATCTCTTTAATGCTCCACTCGGAGAATCTGAGGCCGCAGTTGGAGTGGGGACAGTGGGGTCGTCGGAGGCCATAATGTTGGCCGGTTTAGCATTCAAGAGAAAGTGGCAGAACCGGAGGAAAGCAGAGGGGAAACCCTGGGACAAACCCAACATTGTTACTGGAGCCAATGTTCAGGTATGATTAATTCTTTTTTAGGAAAATTAGAGTACTACTAATCATCATGAGTTTCAACATTAATTCTATTATTTATCTCTATCTTTACTATATATTTTGCATGTTGGGTTTCCTATATTTATAAGAGAATCTCACGGCCTGCAATGAGGAAAGTACTGTTAAAATGTTTTATATTAAACTTTTTGAGATAATATTTCACGATTAAACGTCGAACTTAAAAAATTATCATTATATATCATGTACGAAATGATTGGGATGCATTTCTCCTTGCAGTAATTTCTTCCATAACTTATGGGGTTTTAACTTCTATTAAATCATTTCGATTAAGAAATTAAACTATATATATATATATTAACACGTATACGCTCTTTCATTTTCACTCTTCCCTTCTATCAAAGTATGGTCTTTTTTTTTGGGCTATTCATATATCCAACTATGTGAAAGATAGATATAAATGATTAAATTTTTATCCTATATAGATTTGCAATAGTATTAAATATATAAATATAATGTTCATTTGGTTGTTTGAATGAAAGCATTTAATACAAGCCCAAATGAAATCACAATCCCTAGTAAACTTCAAAAATCAATCTCTCTCTCTCTCTCTCTCTCTCTCTCAAATTCTATATGGTCATTTAGGAGAAATTAGAGCACAATTGCAGAACACAATCATGGAGCGCCTAATCATATTATTATGAGCACGTATGATTTCTGTTCTATCTTCTCATCTTTATCATATTTGCTACTTTCTTCATGTATGAATTAGGTATGCTGGGAAAAATTCGCAAGATACTTTGAGGTGGAATTGAAGGAGGTAAAGCTGAGGGAGGACTACTTTGTGATGGACCCTGCGAAGGCTGTTGAGATGGTAGATGAGAACACTATTTGTGTCGCTGCCATTCTCGGTTCCACTCTCAACGGAGAGTTCGAAGACGTCAAGCTTTTAAATGATCTACTGGTTGAAAAGAACAAGGAAACTGGGTAAGTATGACCTCCGTCCCTCCCTAGCTAGCCTCTCTTTTACGAGTACGTTTCAGTGCAATTATGTAACATGCCTATCAAATCTTCAATTTCATCAATGGATGTGTTTGCATTTTTGTTTGGCAGGTGGGATACTCCGATCCATGTCGATGCAGCGAGTGGTGGATTCATTGCCCCATTTCTAAACCCAGAACTAGAGTGGGATTTCCGCTTGCCGTTGGTGAAGAGCATCAATGTTAGTGGCCACAAGTATGGACTCGTGTATGCCGGGATTGGGTGGGTCATCTGGAGGAGCAAAGAGGATTTGCCTGAAGAACTCATCTTCCATATCAACTATCTTGGAGCTGACCAACCCACCTTCACCCTCAACTTCTCCAAAGGTAATTAATTACACTTCTCAGGACTTTGTTTTTTTTTTTTTAATCTAACCGTACGACTTTAGAAAACCCTCTTACATTGTAATTGCTGTAAGTGGAATCACTATATCAATGCCGCATATGTTCTGATCAGGCTCTAATTTATAAGGTCTGCTTAATTTATTTGATGCAGGTTCTAGTCAAGTCATTGCTCAATACTATCAACTAATTCGCTTGGGTTTTGAGGTTAGTCGATAGATATATGTGCATGTATGTAATAAATTATCAAGCTAGCTTAAAGAAATCAAATTGTTAGCACTAATTCTCGTGATAATGACTTTTGTTAACCAGGGATACAGGAATATTATGGAAAACTGTAGAGAAAACATGCTGGTACTCAAAGAAGGGTTGGAGAAGACAGGGTGCTTTAAAATTGTTTCAAAAGACGATGGCGTGCCATTGGTGGCCTTTTCCTTAAAAGACAACAAACGTCATGATGAGTTTGAGGTATCTGACATGTTGCGACGCTTTGGCTGGATTGTGCCTGCTTACACCATGCCGCCAGACGCCCAAAACGTGACGGTGCTCCGAGTTGTCATCAGGGAAGACTTTTCGCGCACTCTTGCAGAGCGCCTAGTTTGCGACATCAAGAAAGTTCTGCATGACCTTGATACTCTTCCGGCAAAGATCACTGCCAAGTTAGCAATTAATGGTGAAGAGGCCGACAAGAATGTCACTGTGGTTACAAAGAAGAGTGCTCTCGAGACGCAGAGGGAGATCACTACCGTTTGGAGGAAGTTTGTCATGGAGAAGAAGAAGATGAATGGCGTTTGCTAGAGCTTATTGGAGAAGAGCGTGTCGCAACTCACCTACCTTATTGAGTTATCGAACTGCATGCCTCTTTTCTTTTTAATTAACCCAAATTATGCCTAATTAATATTTTGTTTGGGTAAACACTTTTTAATTTAAGCTTAGTAAGGCTTAATTACTGGGCTTTCTGCACTAATATTATTTCCTGTGTGGGTTAAATGAATCATGATCAGTCGCATCGTTTAAATTAATGCATCTTAATTTCACTCGTCGCGTAATTTGAACAATATATTGCAACGATCCAGTAATTCAATAATGTCAATAATTCAAGACAAGGTTAATTCATTTTGTAACGAACCTACCAAATAATTCTAAAATCAGAATATTGATAATTTTTATTGTGTCTAAATTATATTTAATAGGTCATATTGAATAAGTCCACGAGTGATAAATTATTAAAGTCGATTAGGAGTTTTAATTAGGGTCAATAATTAGATTAAATCTCATTTATTATTTATTAAACGAGTTAAACTTCTTTTAGAATTTAAAAATTGATCATTAGAAATTTATTTCAATTTAAAATTATCACCGATTGAAGTCTCCTATGTAGTCTCAGTTATTGCAAATCCTAGATTGAATGAACTTCTAGATCATGTTTTAAAATCTAAATTCTCTTCTTGAATGATCGGGACCAAGTCCGACTCGAACTCATTGGCACTCTCTCCCAAATCCCTCTATAAATATCTTCCATTTCGTGTATTATTTCCATAAACCTCTGTAAGTACTGTAGCGGCCGAACCCAAGATACTCAGTCCAGTACCGTGCATGTCCCACGTTCACCACTCCAATAGCTAACTGCTTCATTCCTCTCACAGCATCCCTCATGTTTTCTCTCACCTTCTCTCTAATGTTTGTTTTATCTCAAACTCTCGGTTAATTTATTTCTCTCTCTAGCCAGCGCCGAGCCCATGAAGGAAATCAGTTGCATCTCGAAAATATCGAATTAGCATTACGAGATAAGTAGCTTGATCATAAAATTAGGATTAGCACACGTTAGATAGTTATATATATTAAAGTCAGTTCTTTGGTAGCCAATGTTTATGTACCACGCATATTATGATATTTGCAAGCACGTCACTCATCATTCATCATAATCATATTTTATTCCACATATTATAGTTAAGTATGTATGTATTATACATCTCATGTTGTATAAGATACGTAAGTTTTCACAAGATCAAGTGTAAGATAAAGATCAGATTAATCAGATGGCTATTTAGATGTATGGGACCAATGCAGACAGGGTGGATGTGCAAGTCACAGACTTAAACGTGATCCACCATAGTATTTTAACATATCAAATGGTTGGTTTATGTTCATGAGCATTCACGTTAGCATATGCAAAGTCATATTTGTATAATATGGACCTAAATTTATCTACATTAGATTATGCATTTCTAAATATTTGCATAACTATGAATATTAACAGTACAAATTTGAAGATTTACTATTCACTCTACAAAACATATTTTACTAATTCTTTTTCTTTTCTCCCTCTCTCTCTCTCTCTCTCTCCAACCCCCAATGGGAATGATTTTCATCCCACTTCTCTCCTCCCTCTCTCTCTCCGAATGGGTGCTAAAAATTAGGGCAAACAATTAATACTAATAAAATTGCAAACTCCATAAAAAAAATTCGGCAAAAAATTAATAATAGTAAAATAATATTTTACCTTAAATACGTATATGTCAATGTGAAAGTTTTACTTAAATAATAAAATAGATATTTAAAGGGGGTGATTTTAGATAAACCAATGTGAATTCTATTGGCAAGAGTGGTCCGAAAATGACCTTGGAAACTAGGCCACTACAAGAAATTTGGGCTATTCCGAATCGCTGCAAATATAATCGCTGGGAAAGGTGATTCGTGTTGTAGTGGGCCAATTGCGACTGGTTTGGTAGAAAAGGTACTCGTCATGTGTATTGGCCATTATATTTGACCTAAACAATCGAATTGAAGCAGTACTAGTACTTCGCGTGATTTCTCTCTTTCTTTACGTGATCTCATGAAAACTCCTTAATGAAATAACTAGCAAAATAAACCAAATCCTACAGATCTATAGTATTTCAATGAATTAATGATATATATATAGTTCAAACGATTCATATAACAAGACGTTGTTGCGCAACAACTCGTTATATCTTAATTTAAAAGCGCAAAGACCAAAATTCTAACTCCTATATGTTGGATATCTTTAATTCCCGTCCTTTGTATATATGGATATTAGATCGATACCAAACTAATCAAATCAAAACCCAAAGACTAAAATTAAAGATCGAGTTCTCTTTAGGTCCAAATTAGCTTATAAGCAAATGCAATACGGAGGAGTATTAATAGAATCGATCGAATTAACAGGCATCCATGCAACTCTAGAAACAAATACGTACGTTAATGACAATAGATAATACAAACTACTGTGCGTCTCTCATCAAGCCAACAGTACTTAATTCACTCCAAATATTACACACGTTTTTTTTTTTCATACAATAAAAATATACACCAGAGAATGTGCATATCATGATGTAGAGATCCAACAACCTTATCAATTAAGGCTTGGCAAATTGGGTCCCCTTAACTACCGTGACAGGACATGAAGCATTTGTCACAACATACTTGCTAACACTGCCAAGCAAAACCCTGCAAAATCACACTCGTCATTGTAGCCTTAATCAAACACGTGATTTAATTGAGACTATAGCCAATGAAGATGAATACTATTCTTTATTTTATTTCATGTCATGATTTCGAGCTAGTCATACAGCTTATTAATGTAACACATGATTTTTTTTTATAAGTGTCATATATCGACCACTTAAAAGTGTTACCTTGACCAATATGACTGGGAATAGTATTGCTCGTTCATGAAATAAGAAACTGATCGAACAAGGATTGTATCATTCGATAAAGCACATCATATATATATAAATAAATAAATATATATATATATATATATATATATATATCTATATGACAGATCGACCAACATATATATGTACAACACAATATTCCCAAGCGATGGATGAGGATTACCTTTTTTTTCAAAAAAAAAAAAAAAAAAAGGATTACCTTTTGATAGGACCAAGACCTCTGCTTCCAACAACAAGAGAGTCGAGCTTAAGATCTTCCGCAGCATCGCAAAGCTTCTCCCTTGGATTCCCCAGTAGACCTTGGCCACGACCTTAGCCTGCTCCAACCCACAAACAGTATTACTCAGACACTAACACATCGCCATTCATTTCATTTAACCACTGATCACAGCAAATGATCATTCATGATCTGTACGTAATTATACGGAGTAAAAAGTTAAAAATCCAATACATACCGATTTAGTCTTTGACGCTGTATCAAGAATCTCAAGAACCGCCGGATCATATGTAAGTCCATATTGCTTTGAAAAGTTAATCTCTCTGAATTCCTCAAGAGGAACTAAAGCTGCGAAAACAAACGAAGACAAGGAAATGAATATGGGGGGGTAGATCGAAATGGTGAATTAAGTCTTTAAGGCAAAAAGAGGTAGCGAGAAACGATGACAGACGAGATCCAGTGTCCGCGAAAAGTTTCTTCCTGGTATGATCTGATTTGGGTGGCTGAACATGGATCAGGATGATGAGATCTCCTTTCTGGATAATATTATCAGCAGCCCATCGAAGGGCTGCTTTGCTTGTTGGTGAGTAGTCCATGCCTATACCAACTACACGCGCCTTCTCCATCTGATCTATTATTCTCTTCTGCTAGTATTTGGTTGCCACAGACGTAGGAGAATATTTATGTTGGCTGGCTCGGTTTGAATTCTTTATAAAGGAGGGAGAAGATTCTTGAATGCACTGGTTTAGTGGGAAGCGTCTTCCATTTGTATTTGTATATATACATACAGAACAGAAGACTTTTTTTTTCACAAATATACAGAAGTTGAAGACGATGCTATCACTTTATTCTTTGATGATAAGATTTTCTTAAAAAGAAAAATACAAGATGGGGACACGCAGTGAGTGGAATTTAGTATAAAGGTTAATATACTAGTACAGCATGTTGTTTTGTTAGGAAGCACAGGATAGAACAGGTGTGGGCTCTCGATCTGTCAATTATATATGATATTCAATCAAGAACCTTAATGCCCTTTTGAACAGCATCTATACTCCCCTGGAGAGTTCCAACTCTCTCTCTCTCTCTCTCTCTCTCTCTGTGTAATGATGGGAATGGAAACAAAAAAGGCTGTTTGTGAGGTGTGAAAAGAAAGGGCAGCTTTCGTAACTTGAAAGTACTATATCATGTCAAGCTTGCAATTCATGAATCGTGACCTAGCCGTACGTGTGAACTCCACTCACATATAGCAGAATTCACGGCCTTTTGTCTTGATTCATTTTATCAAAACAAGGGGCAATGATTCTGGACTTCATTAAATGCTAATACCAAATTCAGGGTGGAAATCGTTATTGTCAATAGGTTTGAATAGACTTTCCCATTTTATACTAATTATAATTCTGAGGTTTCAACATAATGCATGATGAACTAACTTTGCTTAATTTGGACTAAAGAATTGAATTTTCTAAAAAGATATCACGAGTACATCGTGGTAATTAAGATTCTATAATCCTTCTCGAATTCTTTTCTTTATACAAGATGCCATGCATGATGTTGCTATCTGTTCTTTTTTTTTTTTTTTTTTTTTAAATTGTAGTGAAAAAGATATTTTCTGTACCGTACGTATCATCGTATATACTTTTCGTATTCAGGTTTTGATTCTACAAATTAAGGTTACAATGCCAGCAGTACGCTGTTTCATATACATACATGCTTGCACGACTTGTCGCTGTAACAAAGTTGAGATATTGATGCCTAGCTAGTACTACAGATAAAAAAAAAATAGAAAATAATAATAATTAGAAGACAGAAAAGGACATCAAAATTGTGAGCTCTTTTCTGAATTTGGGCCAGCTCGAATTGGGCCAATTAGAACCCAAATAGTAATCACGCTTGGATCTCCACTCCAGGCATTATATCCAGTACTGGATTGATTGATTCCTTATTTATATATGAACCAAACCCATCAAGCATATCAGCAGAGAAGTAGTGTACGTTATATATATTAAAACTTAAAAGAATATATCATGAATACATTTTGGTACTGCTCGATCGATCGGACTTCACTTTAAATGACGGCATTCCAAAATTCAAGAAACAATGACGGCATGCATTCCACACACACACACGTATATACGAGTACACCCAGCACGTCCAGATCATCGTTATAATTCAAGAAACAATGACCACCCCTCTCCCGTGCATGGCAAGTTCACGGCACTGCCATGAACTCCCATGTCTCTGCCAGCGGTGCTGCTTGAACCGCCAGTGGCTTCTGTTGGCTTTGAGGTAGTCACCGACCACCATGATGGGCACGGGGAGGGAGGAGAAAGAGAGGGAAAGGGAGAGGAGGGGAGGGGAGGGGGGAGGAAAAAAAAGAAGAAAAAGGGGGGAGACGTGGCAGACAGTATGCCAAAACAGTGTGGGATTCCTTTGTATTTCTAGCAGCCCCCTATTTTTGTTTTCTCCGGATCCAAATAGTCAAAATGATTAGCTGCAGGAAACTCATGAAGTCTAGTTTGAAAGATATACACATGAAAGATACAGCGAACTCGTGAAACATGAGTATATCACAAACAAAAGAGGGAAGATGGACATTTTATCTTGGTGGAAGGAAGAACTATAGAAATGCAGGATTTTCTATTTATGTAGTAGTTAAAATCACTCAAAAAATTAATGAGATTCCAATTAGGGTCAAATCATTAGAAAAAAAAAATGTAGGAAACTCTGTTAAACGAAAAATGCGAACAACACATACCGTTTCAATTGTTTTCTGGTTGAATTTTGTGATGAGGTGTTTACCACCACCCAAATGAGAGTGATGCAATGATTGTTTCTGTTTGATAAAAAGAAAAAAAAAAAGAAATCATTTTCCACTCAATAGAAACAAAAGGGGAAAAATGAAATACAACACAACCAAAACATTGTGATTGGTATGATGGCAACCTGTTATTTCTAACTGGATTTGGATTTCACTGTATTACAGGTTCTTGAAGAATCCTAAATTCAAACCAAGTTAGGGCACAATAATAGCATTTAAAATAAATGACCAAAGTACCTTTTTACTCCTTTCGAGTGCTCTCCTCTGATCTGGTTAGTTAGGCAACAGTCTAGCAAATTGCATTCACTTTCTTCCAAAGAAAGAGACAAATGAAATTCCCCATGTTGGAATATGTGCGAGTAATCTCTAGTAACAATGAGTTATCATCGAGTTGTGCAACATAACCACTTAGGGATATTAAAAAAATGGATCAAGATACATAACAAAACCCTTTATGATGCTTATTAATGCTCAAACGTGTCTTGCCCCACAGTGAAAGGCGTCTTCTTAAACAGGAGAAAGACCAAATATTGGATTATTTTGAAAGGAAAACACAAAAGTAGTGCAGGATTTGCCACAACCGTGACAAACAACACAAATAGACTTCAAATGATTAAACAGGATAAACGGGATAAATTTCACCAAGTAGAGTTGGTGTCGGCCCTCCCAGCGGAGTCCACAGCAGATACTATTAGGAAATATTTTGAGTCCAGACCAAGTACAATACAACCAAGCATTAATTCTTAGACTGTTTGGCAAGCTTGAACCATTCAGTATGGAAAGATCCCTCCACATCAATCCTTTCATACGTATGAGCACCAAAATAGTCTCTTTGAGCTTGGACCAAATTAGCTGGCAATCTTTCCCTTCGGTAAGAATCAAAGTAAGCAAGACTGGTGGACATGCCCGGGGTGCTAATACCTGAGTTAATAGACAGGCACACAACTCTTCGCCAGGCAGATTGTCGCTCAATAATTTCCTTTGCAAACTCTGGATCCACAAGAAGGTTTGCCAGATCAGGGTTCCTATCATATGCCTTCTTAATTCTGTCCAGGAATATGGCTCGGATGATGCAACCCCCCTTCCAAATCCTAGCCAATTCCCCTAACTTCAGGTCCCACCCCTTCTCAATACTCTTTGCACGGATCAGATTCATTCCCTGTGCATAACTGCATATCTTGGATGCATAAAGAGCTTTCCTCACATCATCGACCAACTTCTTCTTGTCAACAGCTTGGTCAGTCAAGATATCACCAAACCCACCAGATTTGAAGACTTTGGCAGCTTCAACTCTTTCCTCCTTTAATCCACTGAGGAATCTTGCGTCCAAAGAAGATTCGATTGTGGGAGCTGCCACTGATAGGTCAGCAGCTTGCTGTACAGTCCATTTACCAGTACCCTTCATGCCAGTTTTGTCCAGAACCTTGTCAACCAAATATCCCTCACCCTTATCATCCTTAATTCCAAATATATCTGCAGTGATCTCAATCAAGAAGCTCAGAAGTTCCCCCTTGTTCCATTCTGAAAAAACACTCTGAAGCTCCTCATTTGACAACTTTCCAACAGATTTCAGTACATCATAAGCCTCTGCAATCAGCTGCATATCACCATACTCAATTCCGTTATGAATCATCTTAACAAAATTACCAGAGCCACCTTTGCCTATGTAAGTCACACAGGGGCCACTGTCTCGAACTTGAGCTGCAACTTTAAGAAGAATGTCTTCAATGTTCTTGTAAGCCTCGAAGGACCCTCCAGGCATCAAAGAAGGTCCATGTCGAGCACCCTCCTCACCACCTGAAACTCCCATTCCGAGGTACAGTAAACCCAATTCGGCCATGGCCTTCTCTCTTCTCTCAGTGTTCTCATACCACTCATTACCACCATCAATGATACAATCACCCTTCTCCAGGTAAGCAGAGAGGGTCTTTATGGTTTGGTCAACAGGTGCCCCGGCCTTAACTAGCATAATGATGACACGAGGTTTTTGGATGGAGTGCACAAAAGATTCGGGATCATGGAAACCAAATACAGGAAGATCTCCTTCCCTCTTAGCTCGCTCAACAGTCTCATCAACTTTTGAGGTAGTTCGATTATATACAGAAATTGGAAAGCCTTTCTCAGCAATGTTGAGAGCCAGGTTTTGGCCCATGACAGCCAGACCAGCAAGGCCAATTCTTGTAGGCTGGGAGGGTGCAGCCATATTCTCTTCTGCCCAAATTCATGTGGTCAGTGAAACAAAGCCAAGAATTGTCATTTAAACAAAAGTTCATACAAGAACCTTAGAGAAAAAATAAAAAGAAAAAATGTCAGAATGCTTTTATGAAAGCTTTAAATTACCGGAGTTCATGAAAAATAAAACTTCATAAGATCACACAAGCAATCAACAACGGAATCTTTCGACAAAGACCACATGGACAGTTCAACCCACATTCAGATAATACTTAAGAAAGTCAAGTTTATTTCGTTTTGAAGAAGATAACAAATCCAAAAAATCCTCCAGATATTCACGGAAGGATAAAACTACCAACATCTTATGATTTCTAACGAGGACAACAAATTATACGTTTGCAGGTTCGAATTCCTTTTCCTTACAAACTTGTTCTCAAGGCAGATTCAAAAGAAAGGATAAGATCAAGTTTTTAATTACTCATCACAAAATTTCAGTCAACCATAGCATAACCGACAAGAGAATCGCCGCTTATTGTTAACCAGAAAAACATGACGCGCCGATCCTTGATCACAAAAATTTTGTAGTTAAAATAAAAACCCATAAAAAACAGAGATTGAGAAGAATATCCAAGTAGTTGTCTCTCATAATTTCCCAAAAATAATCGATCCATAGGACAAAATCACAGGGGAAACGTGAATCACACAAATCTCTGACTTTACACCGGGGATACATGGTATTCAAGCCAGATTCACCTGCGAGATCTTCCCCGAACACTCGAATCCGATATAGAAGCGACACAAATATATTAACAGGTAGCAGTAAAACAAACGGAAACAAAAGAATGGAAACCAAATTTAATCTGAATGTGAGAAAACACTCTGACTTTATCAGATAGCTTTATATTTGGGTAATGAACTTCGGCAGACAGCATCAATTTATACCAAAACAAGCACTTAATCAGAACCCAGGAAGCTAAACGACCCAAACCTTGAAGTTTTTCTTCTCTGATCGATGAAGCTGACTGAAATTCAGGGAAAACTAAGCAAAACTCTAGAAATCAAAGATCTGGGTGGGCACAGAGAGCAGAATAGGTAGTCCGGACCCGGGTACCAACCACCAACCACCACTTACCAATAATCGATAAGTGTATTTGAGATTTTTTTTTTTTTTCTTTTTAATATCTTTCAATATTTTTTATATTTACAAAAAAAAATACATAAACTTAATAATATTTACTTATTTAAACACTAAGAAAAAAAAATAAAAATCAGTGAACCACCCGGTCGGCGGTCATCATTCAAACGGCATTATCTTTGAACATTGGACAGGTAATATCAGCACCTGTCTCTCAGCAGGTCAAGTTTGACCACCTGTTGGTAGGTGGTAAATCCTCTACTGTGATCTGACGCCTGGGATTTGGCCATGTCATGGGTCTAAAATCAAGTTTTTTTTTTTTTTTTCCAAACAACTAATTGGTTTTTCTTTTCAATAATTAAACATTCAATTTCAATTTGATTTTCTAATCAGGAAGAAGAGTATTGAATCTTGAGAATTTGTTCCCTCATATAGCTGCAAGTTAGCATTTTTCATCTGCTATGATATTAATGATTCAATAGTTTTGTAAATAGATAGATATATAGTATTTTCATCTTCTCATAGGATAATGTCATTAAAAAATATTGAGTATTGTGTCATCATATGCTCAAATTATTTAATAGTTTTTTTATATGTTTTCCTTCTCAGAAAGCATTTCCACATGTTCATCAAATCCATTTAAATTTTAAAAGCAGATTTGAGATAGGTACACCCACAGTTGGGGGCTCCAGCTAGGTATTTCAAAAAAAAAATTCATATCATTTTTTATTTTTTTTTAAATTCAAAATGTTTTCTTAATCACTAAACAAAAATAAAAAATAAGAGCGGTACCTTTTAACGGGATCCCTAACTTTTTCCTTTGAGATATATAAGATAAATAGAGAAATTTATGTGGTTACTCTATCCTGACATATGTTTTGTTTGGGATCATTTATATATTTCAAAAGTGTTATAGTCTATAGATTATATAAAAATAAATTTATAAATTAATGTAATTTCATATGATTCATTAGATTTTTTTATAATAAAAATAACTTAATAACTTAAATTATTACATCAAATTACATCATTATATAAATTTATTTTTACGTAATCAATTTATTATCAAAGTATTTGCTATATATTTCACCTTGTAAAAATAATTCAATTCTGAGAGGAATGGCATGGTCCCCTTTCCTCCTGTCATGCTTTATTGGCTGTTATGGTGACGCAGTCACATTCTCCGAATCTTCCCGACCGGAATGTGTATGAGCCCTGTCATCCCACATTTGGATTTGATTTTAGATGTAATATAAAGTATTTAAACGTCACGTAATTATTTTGAAAAAAGAATAAGTAAGATTTATTATTAAAAAAATAATTTTTATCATGTGACTTTCATATTTTATTTATTTTTTTAAATGATTACACAAAAATTATACAATTTACGGTTGTAAATATATTTTCTCCTCCAAGCCACTTTTGAGTTGATGAGGGAAATTGGTAGACTATTTTCAAATTAGTTCAACCAAATAGATCTCGACACATACATTCCCTTTTGTTATTTCCCTAACCATGTTCTATTTAGATAAATGGAGTATTAGGCTCCCGACAATTCAAATAAGCTTGGTGATTAAGCTTGTTCCAATCCCTATCTGTCATGTCCTCCGATTTATCCTCCAATACAATATACAACTCTTGTTGGGTCAAATATCCATGACTTCACATTGCAACATTCCAAAGTTATTAGTTCCATCAAATTTCTTAACTTCGAATTTGGCATTTGATACCATGGATTCACATCCAGAGCTGCTAGCATTTCCAGAGTTCTTAACACCTGCATTTTCTCTTCCAGATTCTATTTGAAATATTACAACTTCTGAAAATAAATTTCAAAATTTCAACCGTACGGATGAGTTCGGAAGGATCCAAATAGTTGGAAAGTACTATTTGATCGTTGAAATTGGATTCCGGATGGCTTAGATCAAGCCCAAAACAGATCTAAAATTTTGAACAGTCTAGACCAAACAGGAGCAACAATAGGCGCGTGGGGGCGCGCACGTGGATCGCACGCTCCAGCTTCTCTGGGCGCGTGAGGTTTACTCCGGCGTCGGTTTTCAATGCCGTTTGGGCAACGTCTTTGTCTTGTCGAGATGAACCTCTTAGTATGGTCAAAAGTTGATTTTAATCAACTTAAATTTTCTGGGTAGCGAAAACCAGAGCTCTAATACCAACTGTTGTGCCAAAACCACCCAGAAAACACACACCACATAAGATAGAGACAATATTTAAGTGGTTTGGCAATTTGCCTACGTCCACTGAAGCGGAAACAATTGATTATGATATGTTTGTACAAAATTACAAACACTTCACAAAATAAATCTCTCTATCTCACAAATGGCTATTCTTTGTATTTCCTCCCACACACAGACAGAGGCTCTTAATTGCTCTGCATACTTTATTGCTGCTGTTGTTGTTTTTCTCTTCAGCAAGCCTCTCCTATATAGGAGAGGTTTGTTCAATTGAGAGGGGAACAGATGGAATAACTTTCGATGCACCACTAAAAGCTTTCCAGCAAACAACAACAAACATTCCATCGAGTGCATGTGCAGCTTGCACATGGGAGCACCAAATCCCACTTGTATCTGCAAATGGGCATGGATTCAAAGCAATCAACCGATACCTGATCCCCCACCACCTCAGCTTCCTCAGACAATGACCACCATTAGATCAAACATTTTTTCTTTGAGCCTTAATCGGAATGATATCTATAAGAAAAGAAAAATTTTGGAGGCAACCGCAGGGTGAACCGCGATGTAACCGCATCCACGTGCTATTAAATGAAAATGGCACCGTTTTTGCAGCATTTTGTTGGAGACATTGGCGAAAAATTCTTTGGATATTTGCAGCATTTTGTTGGAGACATTGGCGAGAATTTTGTTGTATCTCAAAGCTACGACCAAAATGTTTGAAGACAAAAACGGGAGCTAGAGTTTTGGCCTTTGATTATGTCTTTCTTGAACAAACATTCGGTTAAGATGCTTTTTGGCTTAGAACCAATGGCACACTATTGAAGTTTCAGGGCCGAGTCTGAGTTTGTAGAAACAGGAGTAGAGTTTCCCATGTCCAAATGATTGCTATATTTATCCATTACAGGAATTCAAAATTTTGCTTTCTGAAAAATTGAAGACAGAATGAGAGAGCTACAAGAGAACAAGAAAGTTCGTTGGCTTTAGGCTTTAAGAAAGAAAATTAAATTATAGGGTGTGAGCTAATCGGGTTTGAAAGTGAAGTAATGGCACTTGTAGACATGGGTCCCTTAAAATTTCCTCAAGTTTTCATTTTTTTTTCCTGTTTTCTTTTAGTTTTCTGACTATTTTAGAGATTGCAAGACAAGGAAGGAGAAAGCTAGCTTTGAAGTTAGGTAGGGGTGAAAACTAACACATTCGGAATAGTTTTTGGGCAAAACCAACGCCGACAGATGTCTAAAAAAATAGAGGAGCAACCGATCGTAATGGTCAATGGGGAGGAGGAAAATCAGCTGGCGGTTCTTGGTCAGTGTTCAATTCCCCTACAACAAGCTTCTTATGCGTGTGTGTGTGTGAGAGAGAGAGAGAGAGAGTTGTAAAGGAGGGAAATTCAATCGGGGAAGAAACCTGGGAAAGAAGACGACCTCATCTCGAAGTGATACTGTTCTACTTAAACTTAAGTGGAACGGTGTCGTTTTACAATTATAAGTATACAAAACTGTCAAAACATAAATGAAATGACGCCATTCACTTAAACTTAAGTGGAACGGCATCGTTTTGAATAGGGTATATTAAAAAAAATAAAGTTTTATGTCATTAGCTGGTTCAACGGTTCAGTCCAGCTTCAAACCAAGACGGAACCACTGAACGTTGGTTCCTTCAAATTTCCATCGCACATCCGCTAGTTCTCCACAGGTTTTGATTGGGTTCTGACGTGGACGGTCGACTTTCATCGGTGGTGACCAGTCGTGTCGGTTTTTGTTCACCCCTAAAGTTAGGTTGACGCTGCGATGAAGACGGCAAATTTGGCCTACCCACAAAGCGCGAACACCAAACACAGATGCAGATTAGGTCCTACCCATGACGACGGCGACAGATGCAGATTTAGCACTCTCTCTACTCTTTTTTCAGCATTTATTTCCTTCGTCTTCTTGTTTTTCGTCTCCGTCAAGTTGTATTTTATATTTTTTTTTATAATATATCGACTTACATGACATAATGCCAGGTTAGCCGATTTCCCAATAGCTCCGCATCCCGGTTGCATATAGAAAAACTGTATCTATAAAGTTAGACCAAATGCGGTTGACAGTGCGCCAGACCTGGGATAGGAAGAGAAAGCGTCGAAAATAAATTTATTTTGGGTGGATTCTTTATTACGAATTGTGCCTCTCTTCCATGGTATGCCGCTCACTCGCCCGCTTGTCCTGAAACATTGAATTTTCTTGATAACTGGTTTGGATGTTCAAATGAGATAGTTTGTTGAGTAGAATATAAAATTTTATCTAATTTTTCGAACATCATAGTAATGATACAGTAATTATATATTATTGCTACAGTTAATCTGTTATAAAATTTTATTTGTCTTTACATTATTGCACTAGTAACACTAACAAAACATTTTTAATATATATAATTATCTATTAGAATTTTATATTTTATTGTAATATATAATTAGAACAATATATTTGAACTTTATAAAATATAGTATAATAAATTTGTTATAATTAGAATAATTTCGTTTAACAAAGAAATGCATTCATATTTGAGAATATTGAAATAATCACGGCTAATTAAAAAATATATATTTTTGAAAAGTCAAAATATTTAAAAGTTTTTAAGTTAATAATATATATTACTTATTTTTAATATATTTATAATCTTTTCCACCTAATAATTAAAAATACTTTTCAATAATTGATGGGATCTATCACTTTATTAAATTCTCAAAAAGTTAAAATTATTTTATCTCATTTCACTATCTAAGTACACTATTTTTTACAAAATATCTTATCTTATCTCACTATCCAAACACACACTTTTTTATAAATTATTTTATTTTATCTTAATTAAAAAAATCTTATTATTATTCAAAATATCTCATCTCATCTCGCCTGAACTACGTAACCAAATGAGAAATGCAATTATGGTATTGTACTATTGTGCACCACTAACACGTTCTCTTTTACTTATTGATGTTATATATTTTAAAAGAAATGATATTTATATTATAGACCGAGTAAGTTGTGCGTATTTAAAAAAAAAATGAAAAATGAAAAATTCTAAGATTTAAATAAAAAAAATATTATTTTAATGGTGAACTTAACATTATTAATATTTTAAAGAATTTATATATTAGATAATAATTACTTAAAATATCTCATATAATAAGTATAAAAAAAAATTTAATACGAATAAAATAATTTTTTTTATACACACATAAAAGTATAATAATTTCTATATAAAGTATTTTCAAAAAAATTTCTATATAAAGTAATGTTATAAAATAATTATAGCATAATTAAAAATTAATAATTTGAATAATATAAAATTTTGTGATAGTCCAAGAATCTAACATTGTTAAAAAATATTAAGATCTCGTTTGTTTTTGTAAATGAGATGAATTGTGATAAAAGTTAAAAGTTAAATAAAATTTTATTAGAATATATTTTTTTAATATTATTTTTATTTTAAAACTAAAAAAATTTATTTTATTTTATATAAAAATTTAAAAAAATTATAATAATCATACCAGATAATAAAAACTTTTTGCACGAAGGAAGATACCGATAGATGCAGGGGTAGATCATTTTCCGGGCAGGAATTAAAAAGGGGTCATTTGCCTTTGATGTTACGTATCTACCGGTAAAGAAGCGTAATGTGCACTCCACAAAAAGGGCGCGTGGGAAATCCAACTTCTCTACCTCTCCCAGTCCCACGTTATCAATTTATACTCCGGTTCTGCACTTCGCAGACTCAGTCATTCTCTCTATCACCCTCTATCTCTCGGCACTCAATGGAGAAGATTATGGCGTGTTTGGTTGCGGCCATGGTGATTCTCTGCAGCCTAACCCTCGTCAGATCGGATGCATCCGATCATCGTTACAAAGCAGGTGAGGACGTCCCTCTGTATGCCAACAAGGTGGGACCTTTCCACAATCCCAGGTATGTTCAATCAATCTCTTCTCTTGTTTCGTTCGTTCGCTCTGAGTTGGATTCGATTTCGAATTTCATTGCACAAGAGCAGACATGGAATCGAATCTCTTTACGGGATTTTGTTGTGCGGAAATTGAAATTCTCGCCTTGTTTCTCGGTCAAGGTGTTGAACTAGATGTGGGGGTTTACCGGATCGAACTCAATTCCTAATTCTGAATTTTAATGTCGGTACTTTACTTCTGTGCAATCGAAGCTTTATTGAGCATGTTGGGGCACCAACTTAAGCCTAGGGGGTTTGGACCTAATTGTGATATATCGTCAAAGTTACTCTCTATTCTTTTGGCTATATTTTATCTCCCGGCATGCATACAAGTACATACTCCAACAATCTTCCCATCAGTTGTGAGTCTATAACCGCATCGACTGCTCTTTTAAACCATCTCGTGATAGGTCATTATATGGGCCTTTCTTGGATCGTTTTTTGTGCGGGATTTGTATGGCTTTCTTGAGATGCATTCGATGATCGCCATATCCTATCTTCCTTCATTCTATCATCGGTTTTGACATCACTTGTTGGAGAAATAAACTCCTGGAGAGTCTCCAATTAAGGTCCTTATATAACATTTCTCAACTCTTCAAGTTAGGTTTTCGTATAGTATGTTATGACATCACCTTAACGTAATAAGTCTAGGCGTGTGAGTTTGGACTACTTATCTTATATCAATAAAAAAATTGTTCATATTCCTGCGCAGTTAGGAGATAAATAGTTTTTTTCTTGTGATTGCTTTCTAATACGAGACTTGGCATGCATTTGCCAACAATCCACTCAACCTTGGAGTAAACAGTGGATTTTCGTTACAAATGCATGGCAATTTGAGTTACATTTACTGTGCTTGGTTGCAAGGAAATGAGGGGAAAAGATAAGTTTAATGCTCTACTCATGCCCTTAAGTTTCCAGTTCCATGATAGAGCCTAAAATAGGGAAACTATTGTCGAAGCTTGGTTGAGAGATTAATTTATTTTTTCATGAATAGGACTAAAAGAGACGCTGTATCCTTCGCATTTTGGAAGAAAATCGGCTGATTTTATGGGGTAAAAAATAAAATCAATTTTTCATTGTGATAGCAATAAGTAATTTAAGAGGTTGATCTAATGATGTTTAAATGTGTAGGCTTCAATACTCTTTCTTTGCCTGTTTTTTAGTTTAGTGACTCAAGGTTTGGGTTCATAAAGTGAGGCTGAATACTTTGTAATGCTTGTATTACCTTAATAGATAATTTCAAGAATATTGTGTAGTTGGTTTAAAATTTTGTGTTAGCCTCTCACTCATTTTGGCTGATGTTGTTATGCACAGTGAGACATACCGTTATTTTGATCTCCCATTCTGTTCACCAGGTTTGTGCATATTCATGTTTCTCCTCTTGTAAATTCTCTAACCCCAATGTGGAAGTTTTAGTTTTTTACATACTTTCTTTTATATGGGTTTCTGTCGCAGCTCATGTGCAAGAAAAGAAAGAAGCTCTTGGAGAAGTGCTGAATGGAGATCGATTAGTTGTTGCCCCTTACAAACTTGAATTCCTAAAAGAGAAAGAATCTGTGATTGTTTGCCAAAAGAAGTTGACCCGGGAAGAAGTTTCTCTCTTTCGAAATGCAGTTTCAAAGGACTACTACTTCCAAATGTACTATGACGACTTGCCCATATGGGGTTTCTTGGGAAAAGTTGAGAAGGATGGCAATGACCCCAGCGAGTACAAGTATTACCTCTTTAAGCATCTTCAGTTTGATATCCTTTACAATAAGGATCGAGTTATCGAGATTGGTGTGAAAAGTGATCCAGATGCCTTTGTGGACCTGACAGAGGACAACGAAGTTGACCTGGAACTCACTTACTCAGTCAAATGGAAGGAAACAGATACTCCTTTTGAGAAGAGGATGGAGAAGTATTCGCAATCTTCTTCATTGCCTCATCACTTGGAAATCCATTGGTTTTCAATAATAAACTCATGTGTGACTGTTCTGCTCTTAACGGGATTCCTTGCCACGATTCTTATGCGAGTCCTTAAGAATGATTTTGTTAAGTAAGAATTTATATTTGTTAATAGATTATGTGCACATACAAAGGTCATACAATTTTGTTTAATGTTTACACGTCGACACTTCATTTGTTAAAAGGTATGCTCATGATGAGGAGGCAGCCGATGACCAAGAGGAGACTGGTTGGAAGTACATTCATGGTGATGTATTCAGGTATCCAAACCACAAGTCTTTGTTTGCAGCAGCGCTTGGTTCTGGCACCCAGTTATTTACTCTGTAAGTACGTTTTTCAAGTTCTCTTGTTTTATATTTAGTGCACTTAGGTTTTTTACTTTCTATTGCTAAACAATCTGGTATCCTTTTCCATGTGCACATGTTTTCAGGACAATTTTCATTTTTATGCTTGCACTAGTTGGTGTATTTTATCCTTATAACCGTGGAGCTCTGTTCACGGCACTTGTTGTCATATACGCACTTACATCTGGGATTGCTGGCTATACTGCAACCTCTTTCTATGGCCAGCTGGAAGGGAAAAACTGGGTATGTGCTCATGGGCTATTTCTTTTCTTCCCACTACTATGGATTATTCCATTTTGAGATTCATATTCTTGGAAGTAATCTATAATGACATGTCTTGAATAGTGATTCTACTAAGTTTCACCATATTTATCTCAGACACAAGTTGCTTGTGAGGTTTTGTCTCTAATTAAATTCCTCCTTTCAAAACAAAATGCATGGTATGAACTTTTGATGCTTTTTAAAGTTCCATTGGAAGTATCTTTTTTAAAAGAATGAAAGGTGGGAGAAGGGGATTAATTATCTCATGGCTGTTTTTTTCTGTTCAATGAATTTGATTGACCATTCATATTTTATTTGAAAATCCATAATCTTGTACTAGACTCTCAAGAAAAAGGTGGAGAAACCTCTGCAATGGACAGGTTAATCGTTTCTGCAGATTCATGAAATATTCTCACTTGGAATGTTTTATCAATGATGGTTGTGATTCTTGATTTGCTTCATTTGGTGTTGGATTTGGTCATTGAAAACCATGCAAAATGCTAAACAAAATCCATCAGATTACCCAGGGTAATAATAGGCCTTTCTTTTTTATTGAAAGCAGTTCATTGAAAAGTATACAAAATGATAAACAAAAGCCATTGGATTTCCTGGGATAATAATGAGCCTTTATTGTTTATTGTAAGAAGTTTTCTCTATTCTGTTGTTTGGACCATTGTGTGCTGGAGAAATAGGTGAAAATTGTTCCTTTTATATGTATGTTGTGTGCCTCAAGTTCATGTTAAAATCCATTTTAACTATAATCGAGTTCCCTGATGCTGACAACCTTTGCCCCCTCCATTCTTCTCTCTCGAAGTTCTCTCTATTTTTTTAAATGTTGGTCTAAATAATGAATGTGTTTCAGTAATGTAGACCTTTTTTCTTTGATAAATAAGAAACTTTATTGATCAAATGAAACTAGGCGAAGCCCATGTACACAGGAAGTATACAAAAGAGACACCTAATTACATTCTAGAAAGCTGAAAAGAAAATAAAAACTCATGAACATTCCCTCCCTTTAGTATAATAGCAGAAAGCCATTGAACCAAAGAAGACAAAAAATTCCAGATTTCCTCCGCACCTCTCATTCCTTTCCATCCATACACACCACATTAAGCACAAATGAGTCACGCCGCTGCCAGTTGAGAACTATTATGATACCTATTCCAACATGCTAGAAGCTCCACCACACTCTTTTGGCATAACCCAACTCAACCCAGCTCTACTAAAAATGCCAACTTATAACTCCCTAGCCACCTCACAATGTAGAAGTAGATGATCAATCGATTCACCATTTTTTTTACACATGAAACACCACTCTATTACAATCATCTCACGTTTCCTTAAATTATCGACCGTCAAAATCTTCTCTAGAGCAGTTGTCTAAGTAAAACAAGCAACTTTAGACGGCAGAGAAAACCTCCAAATACTCTTCCACGGAAACAAGATATGCTGTTGATCTGTCAACACCTTATAAAATGATTTAGCAGAAAACTTGTTGCTCCCCGTATGTTTCCACGGCATTCGATCTCTCCTATTTCCTCCTATTTTCAGGGAATACAAAAAGCTGAAAAAACATGCTATCTCATCAATTTCCCAATCCTGTGCATTTCTAGTAAAAATCACATTCTAATGCACAGTCCCATTAGCACGACACACCACCTCCGAGACAGCAACTGAGCAGCCTGTTGATTTCCAACCAAGCTGAAGGCATCTAGAAAAACAGTATGAAGAGCTCTCTCACCATACCATTCATCAAACCAAAAGCGTATTCTTGCACCCTTTCCAACCTCGAACTTAAGATGTTTTTAAAAAATGTTCCACCCCTTTCTAGTAAATTTCCCAAGGCTGACACCATAAGTCTCCCTACCCTCCTTGGAACACCAACCCCCCCCCCCCCCCCCCTCCCAAAAAAAAAAAAAATACTTCCATTCTTAACAACCTCAACCTCTCTCCACAACGAATCCCCTTCCAATTGATATCTCCACAACCACTTTCATAGTAGAGCTTTATTAAAAATGTTCAAATTTCGCACCCCTAAGCCTCCCAACACAATCGGACTGCTCACCCTTTGCCAACTCACAAGATGAAATTTATTCTCTTCCCCCATTCCACCCCACAAAAAAGCTCTAAACAACTTTTCAATCCGATTTACCACACCTACCGGTAATGGAAATAAAGAACAAAAATATGTAGGGAGATTGGAAATGGTACTTTTAATAAGGGTTAATCTCCCCCTTTTGATAGATATAGCGGCTTCCAACCTGACTATCTTTTCTCAACCTTCTCTGCAACACCATCCCAAATATTCTTTGTTTTGAAAGATGCCCCCAATGGAAGCCCAATATATTTCATTGGAAGGGAAGCAACTTTGCAGCCCAACAACTTCGCTAGAAGGTTAATATTCTCCACATCCCTCACCAGAAAACCAATTCCGACTTTCCCAAGTTCGTGTTGAGGCCTGAAACAGCTTCAAAACATAGTAGAAAAGCCCTTAAAGCTTGAATCTGTCCACTATTAGCATCACAGATATAAGAGTATCATCCTCAAACAATAAGTGGGAAATGAATAAAGCACTGTGAATATTATTTCTGACCAAGAAACCAGCAAGAAAACCTGCCCCCTACAGCAGCCTCCACCATGCGACTCAACGCCTCCATAACTAGGGGTGAAAATCGACCATATCGGTTCGGTTTCGGTCCAAAATAAAACCGAACTGATATGGTTTTTATGGGACGATACTGACAGAAACCGGTCGATGAAGGGTGGTAAAACCAGCATGCGTAGTTTCAGCCAGTTGCTGTTGGTTCATCGGCGTTCCTATCACATACTAATTTCTCAACCAACAATCAGATTCAAACAATTTTAGCTAATATCTTCCGCCAGCTGACCGGTTCCCTGCCAGTTTCGCCGGTTTCGTACTCCGGCGGCCGGTCTGAGTTGGTGCCGGTTGGTTTTCTCGATTCCTGTACAACCCTATCCATAACGATTACGAAAAGAAAAGGGGATAACAAATCCCTTCGTCTCAAACCCCTCGAACTCTGAAAAAATCCACCAGAGTTGCCATTAACTAAAATAGAAAACCGAGTGGTTAAAACATAGTGTTTAACCCATCCACGCTACCTATCTCCGAAGCCACATCTTCTTAGCATAAAAAAAAGAAAATTCCAACACATGTGGTCATATGCCTTTTCCATATCCAACTAGCAAAGAACCCCCATAATGCCTTCCCTCATTCAGCTGTCCAAGCACTCATTCGCAATCAGAACTGAATCCAATATTTGCCGACCCTAAACAAAAACATTTTGAGGTTTAGAAATAATTTTATCCATCACCACTCATACGATTAGCTAACACCTTCGCCAAAGGCCTATGGCTTGATTGACATAAATCTCCAGCCTCCAAAATGGAGGTCTTGGGTTCGAAATCCCCCTCCCCGAGTGTATCAAAAGAAAAAAAGCTAACACCTTTGAAATAATTTTATAAATCCTGCCTACCAAATGAATAGGACTGAAATCTTGCAATTCATTAGCACCAGCTATCTTCAAAATGAGGGCAATAAAAGTAGCATTCAGGGACTTTTCAAACTTGTGGCAAAGGTGAAACTCATAAAAAATCCCGCATCACAACTATGTCCCAACACTCTTGAAAGAAAGCCAAAGAAAAACCATCCGGGCCCGGAGCTTTATCTTTATACATACCTCTCACCGCCTGATGCACTTCAGATTCTTCAAACAGTCTCTCCAACAAGCTTGCTGCATTAACATCCAGTTGATCGAAATTCAGGCCATCAAGCTTAGGACGCCACTCTGCTATCTCTTTGAGAAGATCTTCATAATAATTCACAATATGATCTTGAATATTATTAGGGGATTGGAACACATTAGTACCGGAGTGAAGAACCTCAATCGCATTATTACGCCTATGAGAATTAGCCATCTTGTGAAAAAACTTAGTGCATGACTCCATGAAATTTCTTCCATCAAAGGTCTACACCCTGACCTTTGAGTGCAGTTGGGTGCATGTAAAAAGTGCCTTTGGGTAGTGTGGAGAACTCAGAATTTAGAGACCTTCCTATTTTCCTATTTCATTTAACTAATTAACACTATTCCCCAACTTGGACAAAATTGAATTCCTTGTTTTTCTTGATCTACAACATCTGAAAATTGGCAGTCTTCAATCCTATGTACATAATTTCACTTTTGATTGTGTATGGTTATTATTTTATTGAGTGAAGCATTATCTAGATGGCGCTGTTGCAATTACTTCCCCTGGTTTGATGGTTTCTGGCTGAAAATGAATTGGTGTGGAAACTAGAAGTCTCTGGTGGAAAAATGCTACACTTAACAGTTATGGTTGTGACATGACAGGTGAGAAATTTGCTATTGACTGGAAGCCTGTTCTGTGGGCCGCTGTTTCTCACATTCTGCTTTCTTAATACTGTTGCAATTGCATACAGTTCCACTGCAGCATTGCCATTTGGAACAATTGTGGTGATTTTTCTTATATGGACTCTTGTAACATCTCCTTTGCTAGTATTGGGTGGGATTGCTGGAAAGAATAGCAAGGCTGAGTTTCAAGCTCCGTGTCGCACTGCAAAATTTCCCAGGGAGATCCCTTCATTGCCTTGGTATCGTAAAACCGTTCCTCAAATGGCTATGGCAGGGTTTTTGCCTTTCAGTGCTATCTATATTGAACTCTACTACATATTTGCTAGTGTATGGGGTCATCGGATTTACACCATTTACAGCATTCTGTTTATAGTTTTCATCATTCTCTTGATTGTCACTGCCTTTATCACCGTGGCGTTGACATATTTTCAACTTGCTGCTGAAGACCATGAGTGGTGGTGGAGGTATATTTTTGTTCTCAGATTTATGGTATTTTATTTTTGCATCCATTGGACTGTTTTGATTCTCTGCGTTTTGTTGCATGCATCAATTCTTCTTAATTTTTCAGATTGTACTGCTCCTTTTTTTTAACTAAAGTTACTTATTGCATCTTTTTGGGGATTTCCTCAGAGTTTCTAGTTATATATTCTTGGTGGTGGCTTATAGCTTAGAACTAAAATTTGGCATTGCTTTTATGCCATGTTTGGATGAAAGCTTGTATGGCTTGACCAGTCTTCTTGTTCAATTGCTGTCTTCCAGCTAGTAGCATAGCTGCTGTCCTTATCAAAAAAAAAAAAAAAAGCATAGCTGCTGTCCATTAACTGTCTGTTTATATAGTTTCAATTAGCCTTGATTTCATGGCATTGGGAAATGTCATAGCTTGTGTATGAATATGATTTGAGTGGTCCAGCGCATATGTAGGAAGTAATGTACAAGGAAGCAAGTAACTTTAACCCCTAGGGGTTGGCTCAAGTGGTAAAGGCCTTGGGCTGTGGGAGTCTGATGAAGAAATGGACCCTGATCCGTTGTATTCTATCCTTCCTGAAATTGATTGGCCCAATTCCTCATCTGATTAGGTGATGCAGAAAGTGGATATAATTAAGGATTTTGTGGGACTCTTTTGTGTCAATTTAGAGCACTTCTAATAGCTATAGAGGCTGGTCAATCTTCATTGGCTAGATCCGATCTTATGAAGGAGAGGGAATTGAAGAGGTTATCATGCTCTATTAATTATAATGCAAAGGGAGGATGCACCTTTAGAGATAAAGGCAAGGAGAGGGTTGTTTATAGTCATCAATGAAACCAACAATCATCTCTTGGAATGTGAGGGGACTGAACAATTATAGAAAATGTCTTCAGGTAAAGAATATGATTCGAAAGTGGAGTGCTGATGTTATTTGTTTCCAAGAAACCAAGCTGAAGTTGGTTTATCAAACAATTGTGAACAGTTTATGAAGCTGTCAATGTGTGGGCTGGATTGAATTAGTTTCGAAAGGGGCTTCGGTGGTATTATTATTATGTGGGATATGAGGTTAGTGGAGATGGTAGATGATTATGTGGGAGAGTTTATGGTTGCTTGCCAGTTCAAATGTGTGGATGACGGATTTGAATGGGCTTTTGTGGGGATTTATGATCCTAACATGGATAATAGTAGGAGTATTTTATGGGATGAAATGGCGGGTGTTTACTGTTGTTGGGATGTTCCTTGGTTTTTTGGAGGGGATTTTAACATTACTCGGTTCCCTAGCGAGCGAGTGGGGGATAATTATTTCTCTCATGCATGAATACTTTTTCTGATCTGATTTTTGAGCTTGGTTTGATCGATCTTCCAATGGTGGATGGGGATTTTACGTGGTCCAATGGAAGGGCACGGTCTAGGCTGGACAGATTTCTCGTTTCAGCTTCTTGGGAGGTTCATTTTCCTTATTTGAGGCAGAAAAGGTTACTGAGATTGTGTTCTGACCATTATCCTATTATGTTGGAGAGTCACTTTTAGAGGACTAAGGTATTTTAAATTTGAAAATATGTGGTTGGAGGCTGAGGGCTTTGTGGATAGGGTGAGAATGTGGTGGTCTTCGTACTCTTTTTCTGGTACTCCAAGCTTTGTACTGGCGGGTAAACTTAAAGCAGGAAACTTTTGATGCAGCAGTTGCAAAGTTTGGAGGAAAGGGAGCTGTTGGGGGACTTATCCGGTGAGGAATTGGAGAGAAAAAAGTGCTGGTGAATGATTTAGAGAAGATCACTTTAATGGAGGAGATCTCTTGGAGACAGAAATCCTGGGTCCTTTGGCTAAAGGAAGGTGACAAGTGCACGAAAATTTTTCACCGTATGGCGAACTTTCATCGAAGAAATAATGCAATTGAGGTTCTTCATGACGGTGAAAACATCATTTCAGATCAAGAGGTCATTAAGGATCACATTGTCAATTTTTATGAGAAGTTGTTCAGCGAAGAATATTCATGGAGACCAAAGCTTGATGGACTGTTTTTTGACTTCATTGATCAGGCAAGTGCAGAATGGTTGGAGAGAGCTTTTGAAGAGGATGAAGTTCTCGATGTGGTTAGAGGAATGGCAAGGGATAATAAGGCTCCGGGTCCGGATAGTTTTTCAATAGCTTTTTTTCAATCTTGTTGGGATATAGTGCGGGAGGATATTATGAAGGTTTTTCGTGAATTTTATAAATTTATGAAATTTGAGAAAAATTTCAATGCTACATTTATAGCACTTATTCCCAAAAAGGTAGGGGCTGTGGAGATGCGTGATTTTCGGCCTATTAGTTTGGTGAATGGGGTTTACAAGATAATCTCTAAGGTGTTAGCTAATCGTATGAATGGGGGTGTTGGGAAATATTATATCGAAATTTCAAAATGCCTTTGTAAGAGGGGGACAAACTTTTGACTATGAGACAAGGAGATCCACTATCTCCTTTTCTTTTCGTCCTTATCATGGATGCATTGAGTAGAATGTTGGAAGCGGCGGTAGAAGGTAAGTACTTGTCGGGTTTTGAGGTGGGCAATGAGGAACGGAATAGTATGACATTATCTCATCTTCTTTTTGCCTATGATACATTGATTTTCAGCGAGCCCAATCAAAGAACATATTCGATCTTTGAGAACATTGTTGTTATGTTTTGAAGCTGTCTTGGGTCTTAGGATTAACCTAAACAAGTCTGAAATTGTTCCGGTATGTGCCGTAGGTAATATTTCAGTTTTGGCTAATATTTTGGAGTGTAAGATTGCTTCACTGCTGCTGAAGTATCTTGGTCTTCCCTTGGGGGCTCCTCACAAATCTGTTTTGATATGGGATGGGTTTATTGAGAAGATTGAGAGAAGGTTGGCTGGATGGAAAAAGTTATATTTGTATGGAGGAAGAATTACTTTGATAAAGAGTATGCTGTCTAATCTTCCTACGTATTTTCTTTTACTCTTCCCTTTGCCGGCTGGGGTTGCTAGTAGAATTGAGAAAATTTATCGTAATTTCTTATGGGGAGGAATAGGAGAGGAAAAAAAGTTTCATTTGGTTAATTGGAATAAGGTGTGTCAACCGGTTTCTTGTGGAGGATTGGGGGAGAGAAATTTGAGGTTGTTTAATAAAGTACTTGGAAAATGGCTTTGGAGATATCATGAATAGAGAGATGCTTTATGGAAGAATGTTGTTGCGGTTTAATATGAGAGTGGGTGGGGGGATTGGTGTTCTAGTGAAGTTAGAGAAGCGTATGGGGTGAGTTTATGGAAGGGCATTAGGAAAGGTTGGGGGGAGTTTTCTAAACATATTAAATTTAAGGTGGGGGAAGGGAAGAGGATTCTCTTTTGGCATGACATTTGGTGTGGAGAATCAGCTCTTAAATCAGATTTTTCATCTCTTTACAGGATTGCAAGGGATCAAAATGTTACTGTGGCAGATTATCTTCAATGTACGGATAATAATATTCTATGGAATGTTGACTTTATTAGAGATGTAAACGACTGGGAAGTGAATGTTGTTTCAGATTTTCTGGGAAGTATTTTTAACTCTAAAGTGATCAGGGAAGAGAGGACAGGCTATTATGGGATCATGCTGGAAATTTCAGGTTTTCAGTTAGTTCTTTTTATAAGGTGCTTAATTGTCATTCTGGCTGTGTTTTCCCCTGGAAAAGCATTTGGAGGGTGAAGGTACCTACTAAGGTGGCGTTCTTTAGCTGGGTGGTTGCTCTAGGGAAAGTATTGACCACGGATAACCTTAGAAAATGTGGTTTGTGTATAAGCTGATTGGTGTGTCATGTGCAAGAAGGATGGTGAATCTGTAAGTCATCTTTTTTTACATTGTGAGGTGGCAAAGTCTTTGTAGAATGAGGTTATTGGTCGGACAAGTTTATATTGGGTGATGACTAAGGAAGTTATGGATCTCCTTGCAAGTTGGCGTGTTTTTGAGGCAAGGAAATGTGTTGCTGCCAAATGGAGAATGATTCCTCTGTGTTTGATGTGGTATTTATGGCTTGAAAGGAATGGGAGATGTTTTGAAGACAGAGCGTTCTTTTGAAGATCATCGTTATTTTTTCTTTTCTACTTTGAGTTTGTGGGCTAGGATCTTTGTTAGGAATGATGATAATGTACTGAATCTGTTTCTGTCTTAGTTTCCTGCTTTCTAGTGTGTAGTAGATATTTCTTTTGTATACTTCCTGTGTACTTGGGCTGTGCCTACTCTTGTTAATAAAATTCTTATTAATTATAAAAAATATATATATATATTTTTATGCAATCAGGTCTTTCCTTTGTGGTGGATCAACTGGCTTGTTCATCTATGGATACTGCCTGTATTACTACTATGCACGATCAGATATGTCAGGTTTCATGCAAATCTCATTCTTTTTCGGCTACATGGCTTGCATTTGCTATGGCTTTTTTCTCATGCTTGGGACTGTCGGATTCCGTGCTGCCTTGTTTTTTGTCCGGCACATATACCGTTCCATCAAGTGCGAATAGCAAGGCACTTGCTGTGACTCGAGCACAACAACAGGTGGTCCTGCCTTTTCCTTTAGTATGCTCATTCTTTCGAAACTAATCCAAGTTCATCAGAAAAGATGGTTAATATGTTTCTGATAATATAGGAGAAGATTGAGGCAATGGAATGGAGACTTGCGACACAAGGGAGACTTGCCTTTCCCTATTCCTTCCTTCAAGGATTTATTTTACGACACATGATCCATCCATGTGATAGTATTATTAGTAGAGGATATTGTCGGACTGTAGGATTTCTTGGAAGCTTATATTGTCTTATACTGCTTACTGGAAGCCGGCACCTTGTAAAACATTCTTCTTTTTGAAGTTTCCATAGATCCAAAGTTGGAATTCATGATTTCTTGTGCATTTTATTTGCATCGTAGATTCGTAGCATGAGCAAGGTTTACACTAATTTATGTCAATACAGAAACCCATTTTAATCTTATTACAGCGTTGTCTCCATTATGCTTTAAGAGCAAACTCTTTTAATTTCCCTTATTATTCATACCTCTAGGGAACACTCACTTTATAAAGGCTATTTATTTTATTTTAAAAAAAATTAAAGCCTGATATGTGTGGTGCCATTGTTCCTAGCGTCCATTACTTCAAAAGAAAGGCATACGTTAAAACCTACAACCTGAGTGGTTTCTTTTTACCCCCTTTTAATCCAAAACACCGCTGATTGCATTCTGCCTAGTGCCTGCGAATTGAAATTTTATAATCTGCGAACTGGGTTAAACCGGTTCGCAATGGGAACGATGGACTCTTTTTTATTTTATCACGATCTCCTTACAGATAAATATTATTTCCTTGGGAAGTTTATCTTATAGCTTTCAGAAGCATATTTAGCTATATAAATAGCAAAAAGTAAAATTAAAAAAAAAATAAAAAAGAACCATATACAATTAGAGATCTGCTTGTTTGGTTAGTCCGACAGTTAAATGCTTCTGACTTTTCCCAAAAGCATCTCCTTGGACCTTGAAGGAATTCACAAGGCCTGTATATAAACCACCATTCATCCGTTCCAGTTTCAGCTCAACAGAGGAGACAGAATTGGCATGGCTTTTGTTGTCCTGCAAAATACTTCGGTCGGTTCTTAGGCTTTTTCCCAACCAGCCCTAGGCATGCTTCATACTAAAGCATGCATGTAAACATTAATCCACGTTTTAGGAAAACCAAATTAAAACATAGTATGACACCCAAAGTAGTTATTCTTTCACATTTTATCAGTTAAATATGCTATTACAAGTTCCACAGGCGTCTCCAAAATTATCCAATTATGCAGCATTAAAGAGAATGCAACAGTAGCAAAAGAAAAACTGAATAACATATAATATACAGGAAGCCCTGCAACAGCAAACATGCAATACATGAGCTGGTGTGGATAGCATCCACCAATCTACATCCCTTCACATATTGAGTGAGAAGAGAGTGAGATACAGTGAAGGGACCAAGTCATGAAGGTGTTGGACTTTCTTCATTCAAACAAGGAGCTAACCTGCTTAATTAAAGACTTCAATAACCCATCTGATACCAAAGGAGTTGCATGAGAACCACTTTGCGCTATTTCCAGGTTGAACCACCAAGTCTAATTACTTCTTCACCACCATTATCCCTCCTAGGAGCCCTTTGCATATTAGCATCTCCTTTCTGATCACCTAAATCACCATAGAGATCCTTAAGTTTTGCTAGATTGCTAGATGCAGATGTCTTCTCCTTACTCCCATCTCTTTGTGGACTTGAATGACGATCACCATGTGCAAGGCCAGCTTGCAAGCTCCGACTTCTGCTCCTGCTTCTACTCCTGCTCCTACTACGATAATGCCTACCAGCATCGCGGCTGCTCCTCTCATGGTCCCTTCTACTTTCTCTCTCTGCATATTTGGACTGCCTGTCATAATCATGACTCTGCTCTCTCTCCCTCTCCCTCTCCCTCTCCCTGACTCTGTCCCTGTCTCTATCCCAGTCTCGGTCCCGGTTCCTGTATCTCTCTCGGTGCCGATCTTGGTCCCTATCCTTTTCTTGATCTCGGTCCCTTTCTCTTTCTCGATCCCGATACCAATCTCGATCCCTGTCCCCGTCCCTATCTCTATCTCTATCTCGATCCCGGTCCCGAACCCTATCCCTGTCTGAATATTCTCTATCAGAATATTCACGGCTCTGGCTGCGACGGGCCCGGGGTGATCTTCGCAGATCATCACTGTTGGCTCTATCATGAGGGGCTGGTGGTAGGGTACGACGAACAGGTGATGAGTCCCTGGTAGAAGCACGATGAGGAGCACGCTGACCAAAGGATACAGAAAGTGCAGCTTTTACAGAGGGTGGTCGGCGGGCAGTGTCATCAGAACCATGTCGGGTGGAATCCCCTGTCACACCAGAAAGTTTGGTGGGGAGCTTCAACTTCTCGAGATTAGCTACTACCTGGCGCATTACAGGAACAGGGATGCGGGGGAAAAGGGTATCAAAGTAGTACTGCAAGAGCACGGAATGTTAGTTCACACTGGCATGGAAAATATTAAAGCAAGATTAATAAACTAAGTTGATAAATGCAGCATGTTAACTCATCTATAAAGTTGGAACTTTGACCAGCAGAACATAGATAAAAAATGAGAAATTTGGCAGTTAAACAATCACAATACAAATATAACCGTGAAGGGTTATTGGTCAATATCCAATAAAATATTGTTAAAGAATAAAAGTCCAAAAATGACTTAGGTTCTTGTAGCAGGCACCATGACACTTGAAATAGTAAGCAAACCCCACCTGTCCAAGAAGCAAATCACGCACATACACACCCATTGTGGTCATTCGTCCATTAGATCCAGGAGAGAATTCCTGAAGAACAAATCATCTTTTAGAAATGAAGATGAAAGAAAACATTAAGAAATTAAATAACTCAGTGGTTTTAACAGTTATTTGCATGACTACAGCATAAATAGATAGAGTGAGAGTAAGAAAACAAAATTTGTAAGCTGGAAAGATAAACTAACACTTGCAGAATAAAGATAACAATTCATTTTTACACGAACTCAAACTAGTCCAGCACATTAGCCAGAACATCTTTGAAGTTTTATACATTGAGGTTAAGTCTTCAGAATTGAAGACCAACTATAGCAAGTTTCATTTTGTTTGATAAGTACTATAGCAAGTTTCGTAGACACAAGGATGTCAATTAATCAGGCTATGCTCTGATCTATGAACAGACAGTCCATCTCAAATATTAAAGTCTCATTTTTTCAGATTTCTAGTAAAATTATCAAAATCTTTCTAGTTAAATCACTCACATTTCAAGCTTTTCTTACCTTCTTTTAATATATTTTTTTATGAGTCAGAATATTTGTGTTGGCTGGAAAGCTTAAAGCTCTGAAGATCGAATTGAAAATGTGGAATGATGATGAATTTGAGAAGATTGATGATCAGAGGAAGATTCTTTTTGAGGAGCTTTCCTGCTTTGATGAAAAGGAGACTGACTGCTGGGGTTCTTTCGGATGAGGAGAAAGCAAGGAAGACTGCTGTTGTGGTTGATTTGGAAAAACTTGCTCTCATGGAAGAGATTTATTGGAGACAAAAGTCTCGGGCCCTTTGGTTGAAGGAAAGGGGACAAGTGTACCAGATTTTTTTATAGTGGCTAATTCTCATAGAAGATTTAATGCCATAGAGGTGCTGCATTTGGAAGGAAATGTTCTTTTGGACAGATCTGAAATTAAGGAGCATATTGTACAGTTTTTTGATAAACTTCTTACGGAGCAATACCCTTGGAGACCTAAGGTTGATGGGCTGGCTTTTGACACGATTGACCAGTCAAGTGCTGATTGCTTGGAGAGAATGTTTGAAGAGGAAGAGGTGCATAATGTGTTAAGAGGAATGGACAACGATAAAGCATCGGGACCATATGGATTTTCAATGGCTTTTTTCAGGTTTGTTGGGACATTATTAAGGAGGATGTTATAAAGGTTTTTGTTGAATTTCACTCATATATGAAATTTGAGAAAAGCCTTAATGCACAACCTTCATAGCTCTTATTCCGAAGAAGGCCGAGTTTGCGGAGGCGAAAGATTTTCGCCTCATCAATCTTGTGAGTGGAGCGTATAAGATCATCTCCAAGTTTCTTGCCAATCATATAAGCATGGTTATGGAGAAGATCATTTTGAAGCTATAAAATGCATTTGTTAAGAGGAGACAAATTCTTGATTTAGTCCTCATCGCAAATGAATGTTTGGATGGTAGAATCAGATCCGGTGTTCCAAGTATTCTCTGCAAACTAGAAACGGAGAAATACTTTGATCATGTTAATTAGGACTTTTAGGTTTATATTCTCGGTAGATTTGGTTTTGAGGAGAGGTGGTACAATTGGACGAAGCATTGCATCACTATTGCTAGATTCTCGGTGCTGGTTAATGGTACTCCTGAGAGTTTTTTCAACAGTTCCCATGGTTTGAGACAAGAAGATCCTCTATGTCCCTTTCTCTTCGTTTTACTTTTTAGTTATGGATGTGTTGAGTAGAATGTTGGAGGCAACGGTGGATGGGTTTTTTTTGTCTGATTTTTCAATAGGTTGTTCTTCATTTGGGAGCGTCAATGTATCTCACCTTCTCTTTGCTGGCAATACTTTAAGGCTATCTTTGGAACACAAACTCATCTCAACCCATCTTAAACCAATCATTGATTCACTACTTTTTCAAGTTCCCATAAAAAAGTTAAATCTATCTCAACCTACTTCATACATTTAAACACATCTCAATGAGACCTACAAAATATTACTATTAACAGATCATCTCATCGTCGTGTGTCGGACCTTAATCAGATTCGTTCATTGAGAGCTCTTTTGCTTTGCTTGGAAGCTGTTTCTAGCCTTAAGGTGAATTTGTCTAAATTTGAATTGGTTCCCGTTGGCTTGGTAAATCATATTGGAGACTTTTTTTTTTTAATAAGTAATCAATAATATTATAAATAGAGATAGGCAGAACCCAAGTACACAAGATGACATACAAGAGATAAGACCTATCTAGGTTGAAGTAAGGGAGGCTAGAAAGTCATGAAAATTCGGCCATTAAAATCTAAAGCAATGGCCCATAGAAATAAAGTACGGAAAAATAGAGTTCTAAGTTCCTCCGGTGACCACTCCTTGTTTTTGAAAGTCCGATCATTGCACTCTTGCCATATACACCACATAATATAGATCGGGATCATTTTCCACACCAACTTGATTTGTTGAACTCCTCTCAGAAGTGTCTAGGCTTCTAGCTGGCCAATAGATCTACCACAGTTGCAGGCATAACAAAAAATAACTCTATTCGGCTAAAGATTTCCACCAACAAGGCTCTAGTTGTCTTGCAATGTAGAAAGAGGGGTTCCACTATCTCGCCAGATCTCTTGTACATGCAACACCAGTCTAGTATAACTATCCGGCGCTTCTTCAAGTTGTCGGTAGTCAGAATCTTCCCCGACGCTACTGTCCAACTGTTGTCCATGTGAAGAAGACCGCTTTCGAAGACACCTTATTTCTCCAAATTCTCCTCCATGGGAACTGAATATTTGCAGCTTGGGAAAGGGACTTATAGAAGGATCAAACTGAGAAAATGCCCTTACCCGCGGAGTCCACCACATCTTATCGGCTTGTTGTCTATTCGGCTTCACAGAATATACAAGGCTGAAAAATGCCTCAAAGATGTCCACTTCCCAATCTTGCGCCGCTCTACTAAACGTGACGTTCCACTGCACTTGGTCCCCTGATAGAAGCATGAGGACCTCTATTGAAGCTTCCTGGTTGCGTGCCACTCAGAAAACAGCTAGAAAGGCATCCTTTAGAGCCTCATTCCCACACCATATGTCTCTCCAAAACTTAATTCGAGACCCCATCTCCAACACCAATTTAGAATGGCTAATAAAATCCCCCAACCCATGCTTAATGTGTTTCCAAACCCCCACACCGCTGGCCCCATTTACCTCTTCAGTGCACCAACCCCCCCACAAGCTTCCATATTTACAATCAATTACCAGTTTCCATAGGGCTTCTATCTCCATGTTATACCTCCATAGCCACTTCTCAAACAAGGCCCGATTGAATGTTCTCAAATTTTTTATACCCAAACCACCTAACGAGATTGGTCTATACACCTTATCTGACCAGGTGAAATTTGAATTCATCCCCTATCCCACTACATAAGAAATCACGATATAGTTTATCAATCCGAACCGCTACACTGGCAGGCAATTGGAACAAAGATATGAAGTACGTAGGTAAGTTAGAAAGGGTACTCTCGATGAGAGTCACCATATTGGAGACTTGGCTGAAATCCCTTGGGTTGTAAGGTGTCATCTTTGCCTATGAAGTACCTTGGTCTTCCATTGGAGGCCCCTCATAAATCCAAGGTAATATGGGATTGTGTTTTTGAAAAGATTGAGAAATAGATTAGCTGGTTGGAAAAGAATGTATCTGTCTAAAGGGGGAAGAATCACTTTAATTAAGAGTACGTTATCTAATCTCCCTACGTATTTTCTATCTTTATTCCCGATACCTGGTGTTGTGGCTAATAGGATGGAAAAGATCTTTCGCACTTTCTTGTGGGGAGGCTTGGGAGATGAGAAAAAGTTCCATTTGATTGAATGGGACAAGATTTGTACCCCCAATATTTTCTTCCTTAAATGAATTCTCTCTCTCTTTGCATTGCTCCTAGATGCCTAATATTTATTTACATGATTGTATATTTTGATTTATTTCCTTAATAAGTTAAACAAATTTTCTTCATAAATTAATTGTAATGACCCAAGCAAATTCCAAGCTACATTGGGGCTCATACTTCAAAATGACTAGTCAATGTTACAATTGAAGCACCTAGGAATCACCATAGGGCAAGAACTTCTCCCTCCCTTAACTGTAATGACCCAAGCAAATTCCAAGCTACAATGGGACTCATACTTCAAAATGACTAGTCAATGTTACAGTTGAAGCACCTAGGAATCACCATAGGGCAAGAACTTCTCCCTCCCGGACAATGTGGGATCCCACTCACCACCTTACTATACTTAATCAGGATTATGACATTAATATGTATATGTTTGATAATATATAAAGTCAAGTCAATTCTTCAGATTCTGATAAAATCCTGAAATAACGTATGCCAATAAAGTGATACACCTTTCAATACCTCCTCATCTTTAATATATGGCTCGAACCAATTCCACAAAGTCTTTGGATCTGCCGCATATCTCAAGTAGAGGAACCCAATCTGCAGCCAACAATTTGCATATCAGTCCAAGAAATATAAGAGAATGACAAGATCAAAGCTAAGATGAACCTGCAGCCCAATGTTTTTAACATATGAAAATGATGACTATTATACCATGCAATTAGCTATGATGCCAGGTGGAATGTATGGACTTTCATTAAATCTGCTATCAAGATAATTGTATGAACATATTACTCTTTTAGGAAGTATGCATCATTCTTCATTTTTGGATCTTTTTTTTTTTTTTTTTTTACTTTAAATTTTAAGTTCTTGGTCGTGTTGTATAGCTCAGTGTGATTAAGATCAGGTGGGGGATAAAGCTATGGAGGCATTATGAGGATTTAGGGCCTTTACAACGGTATAAAGAGAATATGTGGGGTTGCAAAGAGTCAGGGACAGGTTGAAACTTGCGCCCATTCTAGTATGCGAAGAGTCTGCATAAACACTAGCAAGGAAATTAAATATGGTGGTACTTGTTCCGGTTTCTTTTTTTTTTTTTCTTTTGATAAGTAAGTAAATTTATTGATATGAATGAAACAGGCATAGTCTATATACACAGGAAGTATACAAAAGAACACCTAAATACATTCTAAGATCAGAAGAATAAAGACAAGAAGTCATGCACATTGTTTCCATTAAGAACAATGGCTGAAAACCAAAGCATTAAAGTGTGTACAAAAAAATTATGAAGCTTCGCTGATGAACGCTCCCTATCTTCAAAGCACCTCTCATTTCTTTCCAACCATATACACCACATTATGCACAACGGGATCATTTTCCATACTGCTGCTACTTGAGGATAGCCATGAATCTCCTTCCAACAGGCCAATAAATCCACCACCCTCCAAGGCATTACCTAAGCAACATCAACTATTCTAAAGATTTCATCACATAGCACCCTTGTTACCTCACAATGCAATAGTAAGTGGTCCATAAATTCCCCATTCTTTTTACACAGCTAGCACCAATCCATCACGACGCAGCCCCTCTTCCTCAAATTGTCCATGGTCAAAATCTTACCAAGGGCCGCAATCCATACAAAGAAGGCAACTTTAGAAGGCACACGAGATCTCCATATATTCTTCCAAGGGAAATGAACATTAGCTTGTGAACCCAATAATTTGTAATACTCTCTGACTGTACACTTCTTGCCGCCATTAGACCTCCACAG
Organism: Cyclocarya paliurus; assembly: GCA_029856935.1. Lineage (NCBI taxonomy): Eukaryota > Viridiplantae > Streptophyta > Magnoliopsida > Fagales > Juglandaceae > Cyclocarya > Cyclocarya paliurus. Next base: position 37,300,294 of record CM056946.1, on the reverse strand, counting down.
CATCTTATCCCCCTATGCCGTGGTGTTCCCTATAAAGTATATTAATCTGAAAAAATCTGAAATAGAGGGTAACTCCCAATCATGAATATCCAGATTGAAGAGGATATTCCACTGGGGAGGACCATGAGAGGATATTAGCAAATCCACCATAGTAGCATCCCTGTTAGCTACAATACGATAGAGAGTTGTCTAAACAGTGTTAAGAGCGCAATCCCCACACCAAACATCATACCAAAACCTTATTCTAGTACCCTCTCCAACCACGAAACAGATATGACTTACAAAGCTCATCCACCCCTTCCTAATAAATTTCCATAAGTCCACACCATACCCCCTCACTTCATTGGAACACTAATCCCCCCAAGCACTTTCGTGTTTACAATCAATAATCTCCCTCCACAACGACTCCCCATCCAAGTGATACTTCAATAACCATTTCCCCAACAAAGCTTTATTAAAGGTCCTTAAGTTGCACACTCCTAATCCCCCAGTCGAAATTGGGGAACAATCTCTATTCCAATGCACAAGATGGAATTTTGGCCCCCCCCCCCCCCCCCCACACACAAAAGGCCTGGAATAATTTCTCAATCTTGTTCGACACCCATGCACGCAAAGGGAAGAAGGATAAAAAATAGGTGGGAAGATTCGTCAAGGTACTTTTTAGTAACGTGAGTCGACCCCCTTTCGATAAATAAATCTATTTCCAACCACCCAACATTTTCTCTATTTTCTCCATGACCCCATCCCAAATAGCTCTAGCCTTAAAAGTCACCCCCAACGGCAAGTCCAAATATTTCATAGGCAACGAGGATACTTTACAATCCAAGAGGCTCGCCAAGCTGTTGATACAGGGCACCGCACCCACCGCAACCGTCTCGGACTTACTCAAATTCACCTTAAGCCCCGTCACGACTTCAAAGCATAATAAAAGTGCTCGTAGAGATTGGATTTGGCCATGATCTGCTTCACAAAAAAGAAGAGTATCGTCTGCAAACAAGAGATGTGAGATTAAGATAGAACCATTAATACCCTCGCCCGCCGAAAATCCTGAAAGAAAGCCACCTCCAACAGTCGCCTTTACCATCCAACCAAGTGCCTCCATAACTATAACAAAGAGAAAATGGGATAGTGGGTCCCCTTGCCTCAAACTATGGAAACTGTTGAAAAAACCAGCAGGGGTGCCATTCACTAACACCGAGAACCGGGCGGAGGAAACACAATGTTGAATCCAAGAAATCCACCTATCACCAAAGCCATGCCTCCCTAGCAAGTATATAAGGAAATCCCTGTTCATGTGATCATAAACCTTTACCATATCAAGCTTGCATAAAATACTAGGAACTCCCTCCCGCAACCTATGATCCAAGCACTCATTGGCAATAAGGACCACATCTAGGAATTGTCTCCCCTGAGCAAACACATTTTGAGACTTAGAGATAATTTGTTCCAATACCAGACTTAGTCGGTTAGCAAGAACCTTAGAAATGATCTCGTATACTCCGCCCGCAAGGCTTATGGGATGGAACTCCTGAATTGTCGTAGCCCCTTGTTTCTTTGGAATAAGAGCATTGAATGTCACATTGAGGCATTTTTCGAATTTTTGATAGGAGTGGAACTCCCCAAAAACCTGCAATACATCACATTTTATAATATCCCAACATGCTTGAAAGAATCCCATCAAAAAGCCATCCTGACTTGGTGCTTTGTCCTTGTCCATGCTAAGAATGACCTTATAAATCTCATCTTCATCAAAAGGTCTTTCCAACCAACTCGCACTCTGCGAATCAATAGACTCAAACAACAGATTATCAAGCTTCAGCCTCCAACAGGCCAATTCCGTGAGGAGATTCTCGTAGTAATGCACAACATGGTTTTCTAATTCCGGGGTGGAAGTAAGCACTTGAGTACATGAAAGAAGTGTTTCAACGGCATTGTTGTGTCCACATGTGAATTAGCCACCTTATAAAAGAACTTGGTACATTTATCGCCTTCTTTCAACCAAAGGGCCCTGGATTTTTGTCGCCAAGAAGTCTCCTCCATCAACAGTACCCTCTCCAAATCTGTCACCATTGAGCTCTTCCTTAATGATACCTCTTCCGAGGTGTCTCCCATCAGCTCCCTCCCCTCTAACTCCTGCAATTCCTCCATAAGAGTAGTCTTTTGGTTAACAACGGTACCAAAGACTTCCAAATTCCACTTCTTAATATCGAGCTTCAAGGCCTTAAGCTTACCTGCAAGAATGAAACTAGAGGTGCCTGTAAATTGATAGGATGCCCACCAATGGCGCACCCTCTCTACAAAACCATCATTTGCTAACCACATATTTTCAAACTTAAAATACCGGCGTCCCTCCTGGATTCCCCCACAATCTAACAAGATAGGAAAGTGATCCGAGCAGATACAAGGCAACCTCTTCTGACACAATTCTGGAAAGTGGGCCTCCCACGAAGGAGACACAAGAAATCTATCCAATCTCGACCAACCCCGACTATTAGACCAAGTGAACTCGCCACCAACCATGGGGAGATCCATTAGATCTAGATCAAAAATGAATTCCGAGAACTCCTCCATGGCTAAGGAGGTTCGATGATTCCCCGATCATTCGCTAGAAAAGCGAGTGATGTTGAAGTCCCCACCCATACACCACGGCACCTCCTATAACCAATATAAACCCACCAATTCATCCCAAAGCTATCTTCTATCTCTATCCATGTTTGGCCCATAAATGCCTACAAAAGCCCACTCCCACCCATCTAACACATTTTTAAAACAGCTAGCAACCGAAAAAGTACCAACACACTTCTCTTCCGCTTCCACCACTCTTTTATCCCACATTAGGAGAGCGCCACTTGATCCTCCTAATGAAGCCAAATATGACCAGTCCACATACGAGCACCCCCACAAACTTCAAATTATTCTTCTATCAATGACCCGCAATTTTGTTTCTTGAAAACACACTACATCAACCTTTCACATTCGCAACAAAGATTTAATGTGGAGGCGCTTGTTGCAATCGTTAAGCCCCCGCACATTTTAAGAGAGGATCTTAGGTTTGATGAACAGTAGTGACCCCACTCCCTTTCAATCTATCCCTTCCGCCACTTCCCTACTTTGCTTCATAGTTAATAGAACACTTGAGCCTTTTGAGTTCCCTATCACTCTTTGAGGCAGACTTCGATCTGCTAGCTTCAATGGCCACAAGAAGAGCTTTGAATTGTTCTTCAAATCCTATGCAAGAGACCCCAAAGGCATCTCCTCAACCTTCTTAAACACCCACTCCAAGATGAACCTTTCTGGGTTGGGGCTAGGAGGGAGCATGCATATTGGGTCAGCATCCCACCCCCCCAAAATTGAAATAGGCCCCTTCACAAATAGCTAACTGCAAATCCACTCCTTTTGACCCCCCCACAGGGAACATAACATTTCTCATATTGCCCCCTCCATTTTTCAGTGATGTTTCCAGGTCTAGTACGCCAGTTGGGGGATCCAATACTGCATCCCATCTCTACCTAGCCCCTTTGACGAGAACTACACATTCCGATGGATTAAGCATCTGAGATAACCTCGTGGATGCAGCCAAGACCACCATTGCGTGGTTCTATGCAGGTTTCGAAAGTGGGGAGGCGCCGGCAACCACCATCACGTGGTTCTGTTCAAGTTCCGAAAGTGGGGAGGCTCTGGCAACCACCATCACGTGGTTCTGTGCAAGTTCTGGAAGCAGGGATGCATTGATGACCTATTCAGGATCAAAAAGGGCTTTGAACACATCCATGGCCACCATCGCACAGTTATGTGCATGTTCTGAAGGTGGAGATGCGCCGACAACCACTTCAGGAGCCCCAAAGGCTTCACTGCAACGGGATCTCTTGTCGTTAGTGGGTACTAGTGCCACTGCCGATGTAGTCACCGACTCGACCACCATTGGCGAGATCACCTGCACCTTCGGCTACGACGACGGCTCGGGCTGTACCGCCGAAGGGCCAGCATCCACCTGCTCTCTTCTCCTCCAGACCGGGCCTGTGTGATGAAGGCCCGTAAGCCTCCCCATGGGCTAAAGGCCCAATCCCTGGGCCCATAGCCTTTTCCTTTCCCTTCAGCTGGCCTTCTTGAATTAAATGTGTTGGGCCCATTAAATTTAGGGCCCTGGCCCGAACCCAACTGCCGAAGCCCCTTGTGCCCTTTACGCAACGTTTAAGCCAATTTAAGTTAACAGTCAAGGCTTCCAGTTGTTTCTCCATTTCAGACAAAGCCTAAAGAAGAGTTTCCTCTTTCAGCCCCAACACGAACCTTCCATCCCCTTCACGACTTTGATCACCTTCCGTAGAGGTATTGCCCTCTAACCTTAGTATGCCCACCCTCTCTATGCACTGTGCGTCTCGAGGCCTCTCCATCTGTCCTTGAAGCACCTCCCTGTACGATCGAGAAAGCAACGCATGCACTATTGGTGTTGGTGGCAACAGCCGTGGAGGGCCACCTTTGCTGCCAACTTCCTTTAGCACCCCTGCTATTTTCCTCCAACCCAACCCATCCTTATCCCACAGAATGAAGATAAAACTCCAGCTTCCCCCCCCCCCCGGGGGTCCGCCCCGAGGGACTCCACTAAGGCCATGAAAATACCTCTAAGTTGGAACGTCGCTGGGCAATATATCCTTTGCCCCCTTCACGGCGAGCAGAGTAGAACTGTTAGACCCCACGTAAAATTGCCGCACATGTCCTAGCCATGTCCGTGACATGCCCCTTGATCATGCCACGAGCATGCCTTGGCCCGTGTCTTGTCACACACGGGGCGCCCAACATGCCCATGGACCGGCCACATGCATGCCTTGGCCCGTGCCTTGACACGCACGGGGCGCCCAGCATGCAAGCCATGCGCGCCACGCCTCGATCCCAACGAGGTTAGTGGCCATGCGCAACCCAGCGCACGGCTAGGCATGCGCATGCCCATGCGCCGTGTGGCCCTGCGCACGCACGCAGGCCGCACGGCCCTGCGCCCCCACCTTGACCGCGTGGCTATGCGCACGCCCAGGCGCACAGCCATGCGCACGCCCACTAGGCGCACGCCCATGCATGCGGCCATGCACTTGCAGCCGGCCATGCACCCAGCCGCATGGCCCTCCTGTTGCACACCAGCGAGGCTAGTGGCATGCCATCCAGCGCACAAGCCCAGCCCGTGCCATGCAGAGTAGGCCAGTGGCATGCCCACCAGGCATGCCATCCAGCGCACGGCTCCAGCCCGTGTCTTGCAGAGCAGGTCAGTGGCATGCCATCCAGCTCATGGCTCCAGCCCATGCCTTGCAGCAGGCTCACATGGCTAGCCACCATCAGCAGGCAGAACATGGCACCATGCCATGCCCACCAGCTGGCCCATGCATGGCATCATGCCATGCACCACAGCTAGCCATGCCGAGCCACTTAGCCATGGACCAGACCAAGGACCACCATGCACCATCCTAGCCGAACCCTTGGATCATGCATGCCACGGCCATGTGGTCCATGCCACTATCTTTATTTATGCTATTTCTTTTATTTCTTTTATTGCAAAGGGACCTTTTGGGGGTTTCCAAGTTGTAACCTTTATAAATAGGACCCTTAGTCATTTCTTTCATATCTTTTGGCAAATTGACATGAGTGAGAACATTGTTGAGAGATCATTTTCGGTGCTAGACACTTGGGCTCTTTTAGGTGCAATTCATTGAATCCCAAAGAGAGGATTACTCCATGCAATTCATTGAATTGGAGTAATCCATTTATCTTGTTTATCAACTTGGTGCAATTCATTGAATCCAAGTTGATCATCTTTATTTTTGTTCCTTTTATCAATATATGAGGTTTATTCAATCTTGGTGCACATTGTGAATCAATTATTGAATTTATTTCATTGTTCATTCAAGTTCATCATTTTGTTCTTGAGTGTTCATCTTGTGTTCTTGGTGTTCATCTCATTTTCGGCTCATTCAATCCATTCCACCATCAAATTCGACCAACCCTAGTGTTTATACACTTTCCATAATTAATTCCCTTCTTCCACCTAGCCCTAGCCGAATCCCACCTTCCATTTGAATTTGAATTCAAATTTGGCACTCTTGCCATATTTGAATTAGCCTTGGTCGACCACCTCACTTACCATATTAGGAGTTCCACACTTGGAAACCCTAGTTGACCCATCCATTCCTCTAGGCCGGCCACTATCATATCCATATTCATATCCCTTGCTTTTAGGAAACTTTCCTAAAAACACTCACTAGCCTATTCGGCCAAGCCTTGGCCGCCCACCACTTTTGCCCTAACTCCAAACCCTAATCCATCTTACATCTCAAACCCTTGCCACCTCATCCAAACCCTAATCCTAAACCCTAGCCGCCCATCTCACTTGCCCAAACCCTAAAGCCAAGATCCAAGTGGCGCCAACCCTAGCTCCACTCTAGTGCCGTGCACCCTTCACCATTGTGATCCCAAACACTTAGCCATTTTTCCACCTTTCATCCACTTCATACTAGTCGAAACACTTAACCTCACCTTGTCCAAATTGCCACCATAGCCACCATTGATCGTGAACCAAGCAAGTGAAGGACTAGAATTCGGTCAACCAAAGGAGATCATAGCCGAGGAGGACTTAGTGTTTAGGGACTTGACCGGGATCCCTAACAAGAACTCCCTCCTCCCAGTTTTCAAACTCTCCTCTAGAGCTTTAGAGAACATCAAGTTGTCGCTAGCCCCAACGTCATCTCTTTTACAACTTTCCTCCCTCTCTCAATTAGTATAATGCTACATCCATTTCGCACCACCTTAGACAGTTTGGATTCTATCTCTTTGTCCTTCGGAAGAACCATCCTAAACACACCACCCCCGAGCTCCATTGTAAAGCAGTCACAGACCACCCAAGCTCACTGAGAAACAGCAGCTATTTTCCATACGATAAAAAGTGTTCAGAGAGGAAAAAGTGTCACTCACCCATTTATCCAGTTTCTATCATAGTTTAACATAATTGTGATGTTTAGGATCTTGATGAAGGTTTAACTAGGGTTTGGTTGTTGCTATAAGGAATTAAGAAGAACCAGTATCTACCACTCGTCGTTGCTATATATCTGTCCCCATACCTATCATTTTTTTTTTTGGATAGTTAATCATGAATTCTTATTCATAAGAAAATGAGGCATAGCCCAAGTACATAGGATGTATACATGAGAAGTACCTAACTAACAGGTACCAAAAAGGATGGTGGTCCTGTACGAGTTAAATCACCCTCTTGGGGATATCGGGTGTCCCCATACTTATCTATATAAGCAAGTCTTACCATGCTCACAACTCACAAGACCATTCTATCCTAATCGAGATTTCAATGACCATATAGCAAAAACTATGCGTGCCATTATCAAGACATCAGTCACTAACACCAAAATGAGAAAGAAAAAAAGAAAATAAACATTAAATTTCATAAGAAACATAACCCCACACACAGCATTTAACACTCAGAAAAAGTTATACCAGATGAGCTATCTTGTGCCGCCATCACACATTGTAAACACAGGGAAAAAAAAAAAAACAATCTTAGATCTATACATTCCACATTAAGATGTCAGGAAAACACATTTCTTAGCTAAATAGTTTTCGAGTTCTGTTACATACAGTCACTTTTGCATACTCCTTACGTACTTCACTAATGTGATTGATCAAAACAATTATTTTATATTAAAAAAAGTGATTCAGCCAATCACATTAGCGGAGTGTGCAACGAGTACGCAAAAGTAATTGCACATAGCGTTTTTTTATAGTTTTCCCCACATTTAATCACGGTCCAAGCATATATCAAAATAAGCAAAGGCTTTACTTACTGCTCTAATATAAGGAGAATCTGGATGCTTTAAGAGCCCATGCATTTGTTTGACAGTGAGTTTCATAGTGAAAAACTTGTAAAGAAGACAGACTGATGTCGAAGGACCACGACAATTTCCGGTCATCCATGGCTCCACGTGATCAACTTGATTGTAAATTTCGTCGACCACCTCATGGTATGTCTTTAATCGGTAAAGCTCTTTGAAGTAATCAGAAGAAAGAATGTTCATACAGAGGACCTTTTCTAGTAAAGAATCAATTGGTTTGCCAGAAGTCTGTATCTCCATTATGGATAATGAAATATATATCCACCTGCAGTTGCAGAACTGAAACAGTTTATAATTTTCAGTAATCAGGGTAATTGGAAGTGTCACAATCCCAATCCTGAAACAGAAAAGAAATAAATAAAGGTAACGGTTATTGGGGAAATCTGCATGAGTACATATACAATGACCCGATAATGAAATCTACAAAGAAAACCGTTGAAAAATATAAGAAAACTCCATCCCACTAGACCTAAAGTTCGAATTTTTAGCTACATCTTCATTAGAGCAATGTTCTTCGTTTTGAATTTGTCCTCTCTAATCACAGCAGTTTATGGCATAGTTTAAGTTTCTTTTTATGCAACCATTTAAATAAAAACCCAATTACCACATCAGCATTACGACATTAGCTGATGTGATTGAAATTGACACAGTCTAGATGGAGAACTCATTTCCTTTGTTATTATGCACCAGAAGAAAAAATAATCGACCTTTGAATTGCTTCCTCAGAGAATGCAAACCCTGGAAACCTTTTCCTCAGCTTGGTTGCTTACAAAGTAACTATTCAGAAAATTACTCTTCAATAAGTTCCATTTTTTCTGGGTATCTAGAATCCGCGACAACACACATACAGTCCATACAAATCGGTCGAAAGAAACATAAGCTTTGCTAAACAAACGTATCGAAGGCTTCGAAGCAAATGAGCTAAAAAAATGGGGGAAAACGGAACAAAAGCAAGAATAAGGGATGACATTAAAAACCCTAGATGTAAAACACGCAAAGATCGGAAAGCCCTAATCCAACAATTGAACTACGATTCCTCAAAAAACAAAACAGTTACAAAAAGAACGAAAGAAGAAAGCAAACACAAGCAGCAAATTCAAAGAGAAATATGAAGAAAGAGGCAGAGGGATTGGGCCTAAAATCAGATAGACTACGCACCAATTGGAAGAACTAAGTGGATGGAGGCTAATGCCATACCATGTAAGATGACGCCGAAGGATTGGGGCGTGTAATAAACCCTAACAACGTCGGCTTGCTCTTTAGGTTCGGTTGGCCTCGGGTTTGCTTTTGGTAGGGAAGATGCAGTGTATTATGGTCAAAGGCTCTCCGGTTCGCAATCTATGACTAGACCAAATATGCCGTATTAGGAGTTTCTTTTCTTTTTCTATCACTTTATTCATAAAATGTTAATTATTATTTCTTTTTCTTTTTTTTTGTCCATTCTCCCCTCCATGCTTCTCTTCATTTTTTAATAGATTTCAAGAAAAAATCATGTTTGGATGGTGAGAGGTTTAATATTTATAAATGATAGTAAAAGTCTTTTTAGAAGAATTTGTTTAGATGTATAATTTCTAAAAAACAGTTTTTATGAGCTGCATGTAATGAATAATAATAATAAAATATTATTTATATTTATATATATGTACTGACGTATCAATTATTAAAAATTTTAAAATTTTAAAATTAAAATTAAAATAAATCTTGATAAAATGAAACTCTTACAATTCAATACATATAATATCAATTTTAAAAGCTTGTTTGCCTATTAAGAAAGTGAAAGGAAAAACTTAACAGCCAACCTTTTAGTAGCTATCGTTGTAGTAGCTGTCGTTGTGTGGAGGCCACTCACAACCCGATCTTGATCTTCGAGGTGACTTTTGACCACCATCGAACGACCACAACTTAGAAAAGATGTATGTTCATTTTTTATATTTTATTATTAAGATTTATTGTTTGGGGATGGATTTTTAGTGAATTAAAATTTTGGAAAGTTTTTATATACATAATTTTGTACGGAGATAAACAAGTTTAAAGGGATTTGTGTTGCCAACAAGACTGAATGGAGTATCATCCTATTCTATCAGTAGCATGTGATAGCCATATATGCATGTGTCAACCTATTTTGAGACTGATTCTCTCCCTTATCATTTTTTTATTTTATATATATATATATATATATATATATATATATACTTTTTTCGTATCAATTTTTCGTTTTGATGGTAGGAAATTATCAAATGCATTATTTTTTTGTTCATATAAGTAGTCATGTTGTACGGATCCCACAATCAAATTAATCCATTGCCCAACTCAGATCCTCCAAAAAAAAGGTCATTGGCAGTAGGGGTGAAAGTTAGTCAGTTCGGACCGGAGAAACCTACTAGACTGGTTGGTTTGATCCGGACCGGATTAACCCAAGACTAAGACCGGTCGATCTCGATCCCTAAAATAGAATATCGAGACTTTTTGATCCCTTCCCAATCTAGGGGTTTCCCACCCCCGACCAAATTTTAAAAAAATATATTATATATATTATTTATATAATAATTATATAATTAATTATGTAATTTTCATCTAACCTATTACCATTAAAAATATAAAATTTTAAATATTTTATTAAAAATTAATATTCTATCAATTAACTAATGTATAATATCAATTAACTAATTATGTAGTAATTATATATGTGACACCCAGTATTTTAGTATATTTTAATTGAAAGATTATTTTAATTAATTCAAATATTGGTCCTCTTGTTTTAAAATTATGGGAGTTTTGTTATATTATTTTAAAATATTTTTAAATTATGAAATTATTATTTTAATGTATCTTTCTTGTTATTAATTATTGTTTATTATTTAAATTTCTATTTAATTTAAATTAGTTTGTTTATGAGTTTTAAAATTATTGTGTTATTGAATTTTTATTATTATTTTATTTTACTTAATCACTGTGTTTAAATTAGTTTTATTTAAATTACTGTTTTGAAATTCTTTTCGTTGGATCGTTTTGTGACCCAAGTTGTAAGGATTGAATTTCATTTCTTTCATTTACTTTTACTTTTTTCCTCTTTTTTTTTTTTTTCCTTTTTCTTCTTCTTTTCTTCCCTGCTTTTTCCTTCTTTCCCGCACGCACGCACGAACACCTCTACTCCTCTCTCTCGTCCTTTTCTTCCTCCTTTAGCCTGCACCGCCCCTCTCCTTCCATTCCCCACTGGCCGTCGACCTCACCCTCTATTTTCAGCCTCTCCCGCGTCGCCGTCTGTTCCCACGCACAACTTGAAGCCGCAACCTTCTCTTCACTCCAGTGCCGCCGTCGTGTCACCTCCAACCACCATCTTTTCAACACATCACCATCGACCTCCTAACAACCTAATGCACCCATCCTCAGCTCCGATCTGCCACCAGTGAAGCACATCTATCTCATTTTTCGATTTGTGCATTTTGGCTTCCAAATGCCTCCCTCGCCGCCACCCACGGCCAAAGACCACTATTATTAGTTTCACCAACATCTCTAAGACATTTCTTAGTAGGGTGCGGCTACTATACCACCCAATTTTACCGCTGGGTGGTAAAAGTTTTTTTTTTCTTTTCACATTTTTTAAACATATTTAAATACATTTAAAAAATAAAAAAATACACCAATACATTTAAAATCATTTCCTTAATTACTAAATTAAAAAAAAAAATTTGACCAGCGGTCAAATGGAAGTGTCAAAATGAGTGGGCATAGTAGTGTTTTCCTTCTTAGTAATCTCAAGTCATAGTTTGTTCCCATTCAAAATCTACCATTTTAAGACCCACGACCATAGTGCATTTTACATTGTTTCGTTGTTGTGCCGCCACTTCTATCATCTCCGTAATCATTCGAAAAGTATATTATAGCACCATAAGTATTTTTCTAAATAACTTTTGAGATTTAAATGTATTTTTACACTAACTCATAGTTACTGTGAATTGGTTGGTTGTGCCGAACTGAGTCCGAGGAGTAAGGGGGTCGGTTGGATTAGAGGATGGAGTTGTTTGTGTGATTGGTTATACTGAGATTTGTTGGTTGTTGGATATTGATATCATGTCTTGTACATTGCATATTCGCACTCATGTTCATATTTGTAAATGAAAACTGAATTTTCTCATGATGACATACATGTTCATGTGTATATTTGAAAACTGGATTTTAATGTGACAAAAAGTAAAAGAGACTGTAGGGATGGTGGTATAGTCCCGCCTGTAATTCTCGCCTACGGTGCATGCGATAGGGATGGTGGTAGAGTTTCGCCTGTGATTCCCACCTACGGTGCAAGCGGTAGGAATGATGGTAGAATCTCGCTTGTGATTCCTGCCTACAGTGCTCTGATGGGTACCTTTTGTGTGGAAAGGAACTGTAGGGATAGTGATAAACATGAATGGTGGTATAGTTCCGCCTGTGATTCCCGCCTACGATGCACGCGGTAGGGATGGTGGTAGAGTTCCACCTATGATTCCCGCCTACAGTGTCCGATAAATATTTTTATGCGAATAATTTTCTGGGAAAAAGAATGGATTATTGTTTTTGGCAAAAAATGATATTTTGGCGTGTATTGGAAAAGAATCACTTTTTTGGGAAAATGAGGTTTTTAAGCCTAATGCATATTTCATCATATGCATGCATGTTGGTTGGTCGCATTGATGTATTTTTATCTCGTGAGTTATTTGGATTATTACTTACCTGCGGTACCGTTTTATGATACTGTTGATTTTGATGCAAATGAGGACAATGACCCTTAGGGATTGGCTCCGCAGAGAGAGTGACACGTGGTTGCTTTTTGGATTGTGTGATTTGTTTCCCTTTTGTCAATGTATTTAACTTCTTACTTTATTTTACGGATAACTATATAACTTTTTAAAGACAATTTATTTTGGATATCTGTATTTAAAATTTTAGTATTTAGTTGACTTATTTATATTATTTGTTGCGTTTTGTTGTGCACTTTTTACATGTTGCACACACTTGAGCACTTATTGTTGGGATGCGTGACCCGTGTTGTCATCATCCCGACGTCACGATTCTCGCGTTTCCGTACATGGGAGTCGGGGCGTCACAATATAAGTTAATAATATAATTTTCATCTAATTTATTATCATTGACTATATAAAATAATTTTTTATTGAGTTAGTTACATAATCCATATTAATAATTAACTTAATTTTAATTTAGTATTTTAAATAAAAAAGTATTAATTTATTTAAAAAAATAAATAAAATAATTGGACTGTACCAAACAAACCAACCGAACCGGACTAGACTAATAGCTCCAATCCCTAGGGATGTTCAATCTAGTCCAGTCTGAGAAAAATGATAGACCAAAAATTTTGATCCATCACCTCCCGGACCGAACCGGACTGATTTACACCCCTAATTGGGGGGCCAAAATCAAAGGTGAGTGAAGCTAATTACATGCCCCAGTTCTAATACTTGCTCATTCCTTCAGACTTCCATATCTTATCATCCATATATATATCCCAATTTAATTAAGTGAGATGGATATTTCTGTCGTAAAGGTCGATCGCCTAATTCGTTATCAAAGGACTCGCATTAGAAGAAAATATTTTATTTGCCGCTAAATAATTTTTTGTCAAAATAAATTTATTATTACAAATAATTTATCATAAATACTTTTTTTTACAGCGGCGAAAGTGGAAGATATACTCGCCAACCACGTTCTGATCAATAGTATTATTGGTTGTTTCAATTCAAATCCAGCTAGTGTCGAAAGATTACAATTAATTTAAAATTCTTGCAGGTTAATTTTATTTTAATTTTTCCCCGTAAGAAAGTATATTATTATAATCTAATGATTCTATAAGTACTGCGTGCATGCATGGGATCGTGAATTCGAAGTTTAACGAAAGAAGCAAGCAAGCAATAATTAATACAGCTGATCATGAGGCTTATAATGGAGGGAGGGAGAGAGATCAGACTACAGGAGATAGATAAAACATGCAATTCTCTTTATTTTACTTGTTCTAGCTTAGGAAACAGCCAGGAGTCTCCTACGATTCGATTCCATAGCAACAACACCCAAAAAAGAAGATAATAGAAACCCAAAAGAAAAAACATGAACTAGCTAAGAAAATCAATCTCATCATGAGTACTAGTAGTTAGCTGATCTCTAAGCGGGATGATAGGTCGATCTACCATTTCACAATTACATGCAGCGCATGCGAAGTTTGCTATCAGGTACGTCCACGTAAGTACGTTGTACAGCAGGCATGCATGCACGAATTACCACCATATGCATCAGGAGTACTGTACTTTTGACAAACTTCTTAATTTTGCAGCCACGTACGGTTTTATTATTTGATGGGCTTCAGACCTTGACTCCCTCGGAAATCGTAGATTCCACTGCAAAACATGCGACTTCCGCATGAGTTGCTGCTCATCATGCGGAAACCTGGCTCTCTTGGAACTGTCAAGGGCCTGTTTGATCTATAAAATAAAACAGCTGCTATAAATTTATCAGGAATTTCCTGATCCAATAGGGATTCATTAAATCATCACAGATCACTCCAGCTTTTCTCTAAGAACATATATCGTATTAGGGAGGGACACATGATCAGTATATTTCAGTACTACTCTCTAATAAATTTTTTCTTCGATTAGTTTAGTTTACGTACCTTTGTGGGAAGAAGGGTCTGTCGAAAAAAGGCATCAATTGAGCTCTTGGAATCATCTCCTTTCTTAGCAAACGAATCTCTTCCTCTTCTATCATCTGCATGCATCATAATGATCAGCATCTCTTGGATCAGTCTGCATGCTCTTGATCAACTACGTACATTACATATTAATTAACGTTTTCAAGATATTTATACCTTCTGCAACTTCTCAGCCCGTCTTTTCTGTTGCTCTATGATATACAACTTGGTTGCTACCTGCATGTGTATTTATCAACTCGTTTAAAGAAAAACTTTAGAAAAAGTGGGCTCCAGTTTGTTGAAATGATCAAAATAAGCGAATTTAGACACAAAACAAGCTAGCTCATTCATCGCTTACCTCGTAGTTGAACATTGCGCGTTGGACGGCTCTTTCTTGGGTATGAAGTTTGAATTCTTGTGGCTTGGTGTTCTCTTTTGGATAAGGCTTTTGAGAAGCCTAGAGATGGATATGTACATGATATGGATCGAGTCTCAGACTCTCGGTACAGTTTAGAGAGAGAGAGAGAGAGAGAGAAGATAACTGGAGTTGAATACATTTACCTTAGATTTGTCGAAGAGCCGGTCTTTGAGTTCGTCTTTTGTCTGTTAAGCAGATCATCAATATACCTACTTTAGTCGCAGTCATGCACATAGCTAGGGCCTCCAAACCAATCATATAATAAATAAAGAATGACCATATGATACGTGAAGCAATTAATGTGAAAGATAGAAAGTGGGTGGGGGGAGGAGACCTAGAAGTTTTGTCGACCTTTGTGGACCTAGAAGTTTTGTCGACCTTTGTGGCTCAATTATCCATATATAAATTAGTAAAATTTAGTAATTTTTTTCCTGCTAATACACCGTACGTTATTCTTCTACTCCTTTTTCCCCTGCTCTTGTACTGTACGTTTCTTCTTAATGAAGCTCATGTTTACAGGTATACGTATAATGACTTCTGAGGATGAGGTAGATGATCACCGAGTACTCCACACTTTTTCTACGCACAAGTTGTATAAAATTGGATAAATTACTAAATATTCCATATATATGAGATAAATCTGCTCGATCGCATCATGATTATAAGATTTGAATATAAGTTCTCAACTCCGGTACTAAATGATCAATTCATGTGGTAATTTGGCAATGATACGTTTGTAAACCTGTACTTGAGTTGGAACATATGTATCTCACCATGCTTCTAGTGGAACTAGAGCTCCACGAGACTGCAGATTGTGTACTTGCCTTCACAAACTTTCAAGGAAAATGAGAAAAAAAAAATGTATTAATTAAGGATCGAAACAGTGTACTTATAATAGCATTAATAGAAAAGATAAACAAATTATAAAGGAAGAAGAAACATGGCAACCTT
Organism: Cyclocarya paliurus; assembly: GCA_029856935.1. NCBI lineage: Eukaryota > Viridiplantae > Streptophyta > Magnoliopsida > Fagales > Juglandaceae > Cyclocarya > Cyclocarya paliurus. Next base: position 37,284,372 of record CM056946.1, on the reverse strand, counting down.
TAGTGCGGACTTGGTGTGTGTCTTCTCCATGTTAAGCTCTCTGATGGTTTGAATCGTTACTGAACTGAGAAGACTATATAAAGGGTGGGAAACTTAGAGGGTTGGAGGTTGGTAACTGTCTTCAGTGTTTCTTTTCTGTTGCTACATCACCAGCATGCCTAGAAATTTGCATGCTTTCTTGCACCAAACTTTCTGATTAAAACTCCCTCTCATCCATATATTTTTCATATATGGCATAATGAGTTCCTTCCAATCTCCTGATCTTGGCTTTAATCAAAGGCATAATCCCAGGTTTCTATTAACTAATCAAAGACTTGAGTTCTAATTAACTTCTTCTTTTTTTTTTTTTTGAGACACGGGGGCTTTTCAATGAGGAATGTTATATATATATATATATATATATATATATGCATCAACTACTATTTATTTTCATAACCCGCACTTATAATTTTTTTATAAGATGGGAAGTGTTTTTCATGGGGTATAGAATGTGGAACGGTGAATAGTAATTGATGAGAAAAATTTTCTTTGTAAGATCCTTTGAGATTTCCGGACATATATAGAGCTGAAGAACAAACTGCATGCAGTACTATTGCAATGCTTTTATTATGTGGGAAATCTGTTACTTGGAATCAAGGGAAGCAAGCTGTCAAGTACTACATTTAAAGTTTCATATGCAGAAATAAAATACAATTTAGTACATAGATCGAAGTCGTAGCCTTGCACACCAAAAATACTCGAGAATTAGAAACCAAAAAAGTCAGAAGTTGACATTTATGATAATAATAGTTGGGAAAACATGAGTAGTACAATTAACAACATTAATAATAACAGAAAACAAGTTGGATGGGATGTCTGATCGACTCATTAGTAACATTACATGCTGTATCACGTCACTATCTTTCCCACTGATAAATCACATGAGTTAAAAAAAATGGGTAAAAGATGAGCAGTTCTGGTTGTTAACCACCCATTTTCAAGTATTTCTTCTTAAGGCCGTTATCTAACAAAGGCAGAAAACAAAGTTTTAATTGATTGCTTTTTGGAGGATAATGATACTACTACTTTTTTTATTACTTTCTTTTATTATTTAATGGTTAATGAGGAAGTAACTATCAGTAAAGTTTCATAAAAATAAAAATAAAAATAAATTATCAGTAAAGTTGTATATTTTTTTAATTTTTTCTTAATGATTATGTTTAAAAAATATTTAAAAGAAAATAATAAAAATTTCAAATATACTATACAGTAATAAATAGGTAGTAAGAAGTAGTAAGTTTATCTTTATCATTTTGGGTACCCCAAAGAAGTAAGAAACTTTAATTTTTTTTTTAAAAAAAGGTTCGATTATGGGGGTAAGCGGCATGTCATAGATCAGTAAGTTAGGTCATGATTCGAAGATTAACCTACTAATGATTCAGTGCTTGTGATTTAAGTTTTGTGAAAGACAGTACGATTAGTCCCCAAAAGAAAAATATAGCAAGCCATTGCCTCTCTCTCTCTCCCCACACACATCGAGACAGCTGAATAGACAATTGTACTGAACAGGAAAGGATGGACAAATTAACCACCACTTTTGGTGGACTGTTCTACCAAATTGTGATAGAAATTCTCTAGCATTTTGAAGAAGCTTTGTTGATTTCATCATGAAGTGAATTTTATGGTTCAAATCCTACAGTAATCAACGAGAGAAAATGGAAAATTTGCTCAATACATGCAGGAAGCAATTTGGTATATGGTTGGAGATCAGCCAGCTGTTTCTCAATCAGATGCATTATCTTTGCTGCATGCATGCATGCTTCGTTCTGCAATGTTGTTGAACTTTAGGGGACTAGATCAGGGCCATAGTTACCAGTAAGACTTTATACCAACCTTATTATTATTATTTTTTTGGTAGGCCGATCGAGATTTCCACAACCAGGTTCAATTGTTGTTTCTTTTCTCCTGGGCAATAATTTTCACGAACGGCACTCATGTAGTTGAGACTGAGAAGACGTTAAAAATGGTATCTCATGCAAACCCATAGCCTCAGGCAATTTTTACGGGTTACTTGCAAACTTCAAATTTTGCATTTAATTACCCTTTACGGTTGGCCACTCGATCGGTATGATTTCAGATTCCCGACCAAGTACTCCTACCAGAAGTAGGGGTGAAAACCGAATGTCTCGGTTCGATTTTGGTCTAAACCGAAACTGCACCAATTCGTTGAAAATTCCAACATCTTGGCCGAAACTGGCAGGTGAAGGGGAAGAAAATCGTCGATGTTGGTCTTGATTTTCTTCCAATCGGTTCATCGGCGTCGTTGGTGGCGCAATGAGAGAGAGAGGAATGAGGGAGAGAAAAATACAGAGATTCAGTGATTCACAATTTACAAATTGATTCACAACAAAAACCTAAAAAATCTTACAACAAATATCACAAGATTGATTTACAACAAAATAATAAGTGTAGAGAATCTGAGAGAAAGAGAGAGAGGGAGAGAGAATGACGCCATTTGCCGAAATTGGGAATGGTGGAGAGGGATGGTTGGAGGCTGGGCTCATTGGCCACTGGAGGCTAGACTTGGAAGGCTCGAGAAGATGTGTCGTTGTCGTCGTAGAGAGCAGAGAGATAGAGAGAGAAACAAAAATGAAGAAGAAGAAGAGAAGATTGGCCGAGGAGGGGGTAGGATTAAACTTCAGTTTAATTTTTTTTCCACACGGTTTCTATAAAATGATGTTGTTTCACTTAAATATATATAATTATCTCAGTCGGTTCACTGGTTTAAACCTAGTTCAAATCGGGACTGAACCGGATTGGTGTCGGTTTCTTCAAATTCCCATCACATCCTGACCGGGAGAACCTGTTCTAGCCGATTCTATCAGTTCTTGTTCACCCCTAACCAGAAGTAGTACTGGAAAGAGTTGTGTAACGAAGAACATTGAAGTCATCTACCACTTTGTCATTACTTTTCTGACTTAGGTGGCAATGATCTTTTATATATTTATGTATGTCAACATGGATTGAAATGAGATGAGATAGACTGAAAATATTTCTCAATCCAAACTGAAATTGTAACAATTTGTTTGATGGATTGAGATGGATTAAATGCAACATTGTGTTCCGAAAGCTTTGAAATCCATCTTATTTTAAAGGTTGAACAAAAAACCCTAAAGTTTTGTTTGAAATTAAGGATCTCAAATGGGACAAAGATAAACACATGGAATGAATGCTACAACATCTATTAAAATATTGGTCATATGAGTTTTTCGAATAAAATTAAATATTCAATAAATATTATAAAACTCACTTTGTGTATATCTTTTTTTCACTTGAGACCCTCAACATCCTGGTTCCTGGATAGAACTTAATGGGATCTGTATCCAGTTTTTAAAATTAGCTCAAAGAACTTAGAAGAAATAACTGAAAGCATTAATATTATACCATGAATACGTGAGAAATAAATTTGTCTTTAGTTTGCACTGAATGTGGAACACGAAACATAGATATATAATCAGATAAGAGCTCACAAAATGTAGAAAATAAGATAAACACTAAATATATATAATAAAAAAAATTGATATTTGTTATGTTTGTTCGCAATCTTCCTCCTTTTAATACAAAATTTCGTTCCCTTAGATGTTCTCAGGGAACTTGCAAAGCTGCAATAATAGCAGGTTCCCTTTCATTCCTCAGAGACCTTGAAAAATGTATATGATAAGATTGAGTTCTTGATGCCATCCATTCTGGGATCTGTTTCGAACTCAGAATCAATATAAAAGAATACCTGCGTTTTTGGTAAATATGAGTAAATGACTTACAGAGCAATCATAAGCAGCTTTTGTGATAAAAACACTTCAAATATGAAGAGCAGTGCTTGCAGGCATGCCAATCTGCTCCCCAGGAAGAAGACGCTGCTCCTCAAAGCAAAAGCATTGTATTTTGTTGAAGTAAACTGCAGCCTGAAAAGAGGGAGGGAAAAAAAGAAGCATCATTTCCCCTCCTGCAGATTTTAAAACGCAAGGGAATGCTTGGGAATCTTCTTTAGGGCCACCAAGAGGCCAATCAAAATCCACCACCAACAAAATAATTTGAGTCGTCATCTTAGAAACAACAAAACCTTTGCAGGCCTTGCTCAAAGTACAGCTGCCCCACTTTCCTATTTCTTCTTTTTCAGTTTCCTTTGAAGACCGTAACTCTATAAGCTTAACTACCTTGAGAATACAAGAAGAATACAAGAGCACAGAAAAAAGGGAAGACGGATCCCTACTCCCCCCCATCCCAAAAAAAAGAACAGGGGTAAATAACAAACATAAAACTAGCTTCTCAAACATAATCAAGATTCTTTCTAACACACAGGTAATAGTCCCTTAAATCATCAAACAATAGATGTCAGCAACTAATCATACAAAGAAAGTCAATATTTAATAGAGAACGAAATAACCATATTTTAGAATTATAAAAGATATTATAGTGAAACACCACCCAGTTTAGGTCCAGGAAACCTATGCACGCTTGATATCGACAAATACTAAACAGTATTTATCAGTTATCAGTACCTTCATGGGGGCGACATTAAAGGTAGAAACACCAGTTATTGGAACTGAACTTCGGTTTTCAGCAGTGTAGAATGCGAGAGCACTTTCTCCAGGCTTGACTCTTACCTGCAAAAAAAATACCAATATAATAACAGCTCAGCAACAGAAACTGCACAGAGCATTTCCCAATTAGAAGACCAAAACACATGCAGGCACACGAAAATGCTCTAGATTAAAGAATGTTCTTTGCACAAGGAGCGTCTTTAATGCTATTTTTTTCACATTGATAATTTTTTAAGCAAACTAATAACTCAATCAAATAATTCGAGCACATTGTCAATGTAATTTATAAACGCACACACCCATGTAGTATAAAAGAAAGAACCTCTCTTTGTGTGGGCACAAACTTTCATGGCATTCCATCAACCACATCGGCATTGAATTGCACTACAATCTCCCTGCAAGGATAACAACAAGAATTCATAAGGCAATGTAGAGGGAGAAAACGTAAGAAGTGTCATTATTATCAAATTCCATTCATTGACACTCTTCCCAAATGCATGGAATATTTCAACTTGAATGTACAAGGTAGAATATAAACATGTGACTCATAATCTCAACTTCTATAGCAGTTACAAGTTGAGTGGAAATAGTGCATGGTTGGATGATGAGGGGCTTCCACAGCGGCATCACTTCCTAATCACTGACTGTGAATTGTATGAGGGCAAGGACACTTTATCAAGGGTGGACCTTTAATTGCGTAAATGTAGAGTTTATCGAGTTCAAAGACGTCCCACATGTGAAGGATAGGGATGCGAACTCGTCACGTAGAAACAATTTTGCAGGCTATTTTGCCTTCTCCTCTTCCTTCATTTTTAATGCCATCACCGTCTTCAAACTACTTGCTCCACAAACAACATCAAACAAAAGGAATTAATACATACTCCAAAAACAGTACAATGAAAAATAAGGGGTACTAACAAACCAGAAACAATGAAAATACCAAAAGAACTAGTAATGACAACCATATTTAGCTCCTATTGAGAATTCAGAAAGCTATAGTCATATTGGAACAAGAAAAGAATGAGCCTCATCTATGAAATATAAATCACACCGTGTAGCGACAGTTCTGCCTTTAGCAAGCCGAGCTATCTTTTCTTCAACCCTCTACAGATATCAAGATCTTGCTGTAATAAAGAAAAAGAATACAGCAAATATGAAGGGAAAAAGATGATAAAACAGGCAATAAAACTTAAAATTAAATAAAAACACAGCAATAAACTTAATCACACCTCTCGTCGCTGGGACAGTGCCTCCATACCCTGTAGCTTGGCAGAACCTTCTGTACAGTGGAACAGCAGCATAGCTACTACCCACCATTGCAAAAACCTAAGCTGTAAGGTATAAAAGAGTCTTCCGTGATTTCTGTTCTCTGCAAGCTAGAGGCATAGCGTCGCTGAATATTGAGCAAAGGAAAAAAATCTCCCAGAATACCCAGAAGCAAAAGGTGAAAACCGGCTACGTTTATCAAATGACCTCATACCGAATTCACATCTTAAGTTCAAACCCCGAAAATCATATTTGTGACCCCTCTGATATCCAGTATTAGATCCAATGAGATTATAACTTGACCAGCCTAAAATATTAGGCATGCACCTGAATCAAGAACAAATTCCATCTACGTGTAAAAAACACCAGCAAATAAACTATGATTTACTGATATAAGGAGAAATTTTAAAAAAAAATTATCATGCTCTGGTACTTTGGGATATTTTTATGGATATTATTGTATCTCATTCTCACTCTGAAGCTGGAGTAAACAAGTAACATGCCTTAAAATGCTTCCTGAAGATGCATGGCCTTCACAGCAAGTTAGGCATATTAAGAAAATATAAAACTCAAACCGAGTAAACTAAACAAAGCCTAATCCCAGTTAAAACGGAGCCTGCTCTGTGGGTACTAATCAACTTGTATCACGCATGTAATTTCAGGCCTAGCTCTGGGATTTAGTCTTCCCTGGCATAATCTTCCAACTTTTCTACCAAAGCAAACAGAACCAAAGAAAGATTCAAGTTGCAATATTAGTTTTATGAAAATAATTACCTTGCTTCAGGATAAGTATGTTGTAAATTCTTAGTGCAAGGAAGGAGATTGATTCTTCTACAAAGACTTGAAAATGACATACTTACAGGACATCCACTGGCATCTGAGAAGAAAAGCAAAAACACAAAAGGTAAATGAGAAATCAAACGCTATTAACATTTATCGCATCTTTAGTGACTTAAATAAATAGAACAAATATATATGTATATATGTATATATATTTCTTTCCCCTCATGATAGTAGGACTCACTTTGATTTCCAAGTATGAACAAATGGCTTTCTTTTTAGCCATGAAAAATAATCAAAAGTTGAGAGGACTTCATTTCTTTTAAGGGAACCCAGAGCAGTATTAGAAGTCAGAACTCAAAATTTCTCTGTTTATATGTGGCCAGCCAGACCATACTCAAAGTTTGACTTAAATTATCCAGGATTTTAGAGCACTTTCGAATTAAAACCATGTTTGTAGCTGTTTCAAATGAAATCCCACAAATCAAAGCTTTACAATTTCCCCTTCCATTATTCTCAGTCAGACGGAAAGCACATGAATTGCAATGAGATTCGTCTCACCCTTAAAAAACAAACCTTTAAGCTAATCAAATCTTTCGTTACTCAATATATTCAAGAATTTAGACAATCAGTGATTAATCGTTCATGCCACTTTAGAGGTTTGGCCACCCTATTTACCAGACCAGTAAGCTAAAAAATCCAACATAATTCATGCTACAACGACACATAGCGACCAAGTTTAAAGTTAACAATTCAGCTAAAAAATTATTAGAAGAAATCATCAACGAAGTCGCAAACTTCAATACGTTTTCATGGGGTTCCGCCTCATCCACAAGTCACAACCGAGCTACGGACCATATAGAACCCCTCCAAAGATGACACAAGCCACTTACCAGTGCTCCCAAGCGTTAGAGCATTGAAATTGAATTATGCAAATGTAAATAAAATGGATAATTTAGTTAATAGAAGATAAAAATTATCTATATTAAATTATGTAAATGTAAATCAAAATGACTTTTAACTACAGTAAATCAATTCTTGTGATTATATTTGATTTTTATTGTAGCTCAACCAAATATATTAAAAAACTATTTCTTTCATCCGAACACACTCTCTTCCCTCTTATTTCTTCCCTCAATTTGTTCCTCCCGCCAACAAATTCTCTCCATTTCACCCATGTGCATTTATAATATTATTTTGAGATATTTTATTATTGAAAAAAATATTATTATTGAAAAAATAATATTATTTTATTATTCTCTCTATTTTCTCTCTATTTTATTATTGAAACAAATTTTGAATTAACCAACGAAATTATATAATTTAATTAAAAATAAATTTAATTTTATAAAAATATCCCTTCTTTTGCTCTTTCAATTTCAAAAGCATTATCAGAAAGAATTATAATTTTTTTATAATTTTATATTAAAACAGAAGATATTTATATAAGAATAATTACACTTATCATCTCTACATACCATATTTATTTTTATTTTTTCTATAACGAATATGCAGTATATGGATGATAAGTAGAACAATTCAATTAGTTTAATAAAAATAAAATAAAATAAAATAATAAAATTAATATTAAAATATGTAAAATGTGTAATATAGAATGATGAGAAGTATCTCTTTTTAAATAAAATTGAATTTACTTTTAATTAAATTACATTATTACTTTAATTGATTTAATTTATTTTCACCTAGCATCTCTCATTTTACGTTGATTGATTCAAGAGTAAAGTGAAAAAAGAAATAATTGAGTAGTAAACTAATAAATAATGAGTAATTTTACACAACCTCTTTAACCTTCACACATCATATTTTTTCACATCATATTTTTTAAAATTTTAATATTTTTTTAAAAATTTTTTTAAAGTTTATTTTTTTTAAACTAATTTAATTTTTTTATTTATTATTTATATATTTAATATTTAATAAAAAATAAAAATAAAAAAATATATAGTATTTAGAGGTTATGTGAATAATAGGAAGTTGAATAAATTTTTTTGATAAATAATAGAGTAGTAATAAAGTAGGAGTGTATCATTACCCTAAGGGAAAGTGTAGTGTATCCGGTGTGAAGCTCCACCGTTCTAGACGCTACTGGACCCTTCTGAACTCTCCGCATAATCAAATCCCCCGCGATAACAACATCCATTTCGAATCTTCTCTGCTCGCACCGCCATCTACTCCGATCGGCCTCCCTCACTCACTCCCGCACAAAGGAGATACAGAACCAACACGTTGTTACCGAAACATGTTCGGCGTCGTTTTCCCGAATCGTAGTTTCCCTATGGACATCTCTACCTTCTCCCAAATCGACACCTTCCACTGGGTCCTCGACATGAACACCTTTGTCGGTACGTTTTCCCCCCTTATCGTCCGGCGCTCTTTACTTCCTCACTAATTCCTTTCTAATTATTCTAACTTTGCGCAGGTGAGGCGTACGATCAGGTTCGTGAAATGTGCATTTTCCTCCTCAACAGTTTCACTCTCCCACCGGACAAGGCGTTGGCCGTTTACATCCAATCCCCTGGCTCTCCCTTCCTCTTCTGCGGCGCGGTCACTCTGGGTCGCCCCTCGGCCGTGCTCTCGCTTCAGTGGCCCGAGCCGGGCGGGCAGATGCAGCTCACCGCTGACTCCGCTCCGCTATCGGCCAAGATTGGGGTCTCCGTGGAGGACTTGGCCACGCTTCCCTCCCTCGACGTGGTTGCCGAGAAGAAGATTGAACGGCTCGCCATGAAGGTCGGGGAGAATCTGTTCAATTTCATGCAGTCATTTTGCGGCGTTGACGGGAGCAAATTGGTGGTGCCTATGGATATTTTGGATCGGTGGTTTAAGAAGTTTCAGGAGAGGGCGAAGCGGGACCCGGAGTACTTGAAAGGCTTCGTTTTGTGATCATTCTGTTTATGGATGCAGGTATTTGTAATTTATGTAGCGTATGTTGCAAAAGCGGTTCCTCTGTGTTTCTTTTCTGGGTGAGGAAGAAAATTGCAAAATGCCCTTTGTGGGTAATTTTTTATTTTCTTCAATATGTATGTCGATGCATTTTCACTTTGTCTCGGTGGTTAACAAGTTTTAAGCAGTACACTGCAACAGTAGAGAGCAGACTCCAAATCGAGAACGTTTATTCAATTCCAAATGTATTGGAAGTGAGGTGAAAGCTAAAGAATTTTACAAGAAAAGGAAACAAAGAAAGTTTTTTTCATTTTTCGTCGGTAGAGGAAACAAAGAAAGTAAACCAACGGGTTCGTTGTTGATAAGGCTAATGAGAGCACACGTGAATGGAATGTTTTGAATTTTCTTTGTTTTAGGTTGGTGGTGAAAATTGAAGAATGCATAGTCTTAGGCAGATGGGAAGTTGTTTTAGTCTCGGTTTAATGGAGGTTTGTGTCTTCGCAAGCTGATCCTTTGAAATTAACTTTAGTGATCAACCCTGAAACCGTGATCATGTGTTTAGCAATTTGTTTAATGCAGGGACACTATGTTGTCTGAAAGGTAGTTGCGCTATAGAAGCCGCAAAGGGTAGCCATTTTGTGTTAATAGGCCTTATCTGAAACGCTCCAATGTAATGTTGTAGGTGTGCCTACATATAAAAAATAAAAAAAATGTTGTAGGTTTGCCTGGGTCTACGTTAGTCGAATCTAGGTAGAATCCTATCTTTGGAACTGTTTCGAGTGACTACGCCCGTTTTACTCTTTGGGGCCTTCTGTGTCATGTTATGCTGTTGAGAGAGGCAATCTGTGTGAGTTGCAAATTCAAATTTCTAAAATTGGCAATCTTATGAAGGATGTGTGAATATGCAGACTTGGACAAGTAAAACTTTAATGGAAAGCATTGCATGACTAGCAGCACTCGTTGCTGCCTCAATTTTGTTTTGGGTTGGTTTTATGGCACCAGAGGGATAGTGAAAGGAGTCTGGAGTACTGGGAGCCAAACCAAATGGGACAGAATGTAATCTGATACTAACATGCCAATTGCTAGGATTAAATGGTAGAAAAGATAAAAACAAAAGAAAAGTGTGGTATGCCTGAAATGGTTGAGACGAGGGTAGGTTGAGTTGTTGGGTTGATTTTTGGTCTTAGATGTGAGATTGCGAATCAATGCTGCCATAGAAACAGCTATACATCAAGTCAAATAGAGACACATAATCAGTCGGGCTTGTGCTTACTCCCCTGTGACCAAACTGCCCATGTTAAGTTTTGCCTTAATATTCTAAACAATTAGTACTCAAAAGTAAGAAGGGGTTGGGATCACAAGTGGCTACATTATGTCAATAGTTACTCCACATAACCTTTTAAAGGTCAATCGGTTTGATTTTAGCGGATGCAGACCTTATTATGTAGTCTACGTTAGCAAATTGAAGCATATAACGGATCAGGGACTTCTGGACATCTTAAGACATCACTTTAAAGGTTCTTTGGAATCTAGCATTTGGTATGAATGTAAAAGATTGTAAAGAACAAGCAGTAAGAAAGGAGCATTAGAAGGTTATTTGTTGTCCTTTCGAGGATAACTCTACATGTGTGTTATGTTGTAAAGGACTCATTGATACACTTCTTAATACATGGAGGCGATAAAAAGAATGACAATGGTTGTCCTTTTGCTGTGACAGGTTTTTTTTTTTTCCATATATTGCATAAGAAGATTGACTTCTCACTTCTGATGTAGAAGTTATGAACATATTCACGTATTTTTTCTCAGAAGAGAGGGGGAAGTATCTAGCAGTTAAAATTGCTTATTGTTCTGCAATAATAGGCTATGAGTGAATCCGGGGTTTACAGCTTTACATCCCAGGAGTGGGCCGAAAGGATCCTGTCTTGGTGAAATTATGCGTCTTAAAAGAAATAAAGTGCTGTTGATCAGGAGAAAAAGGGGCGCGGTGGTGGGGGGGGGGGTGATACAGAGATGTCGCAGAGTGTCTGTCATCTCATTGTATTAGGAAGCATCCAGCCCATCTGGTTTGCAGTCGGAAACAATACAATTCTAAATATAGTCACGAGTCATTAGTTGGAAGTACCAGGCACCAGCTGATGCCTTGAACTTTTGGATACTGTTTGCATTTGACATTCTACATAAACATCTATATCTTATAGGTGTAAGAGGCAGTCTTTTACTTGAAGCTCTCTGTATGTTGTACAAGTCACTGCAGGCCATCCAACATACCTTGCATCAAAGCTCAATTTTTCCACGTGTTTCAGGAACTTCTTTGTGGGCGATTCGCTGTTTTTTTTTTCCAATCAATGCAAAGTTAATTTATTTTCGGTTTATAATGAGAAAGCATCCTGTCAAATGTGTGTGACAATTAACGGATAATAGGCTTTGACATTTCTGGGCTTTTCACGCTTTTTTTTTTCTCTATTTGCCTTGATCTTTGGTTTAGTAAGAATTTAATCAGCTGTTGTTTGGCAGGATGATAACCTTTTATTTTTCTTACTAGTAAGTTACAAGTGTCTTGGGTCTTAACTCTATTCCATCCAAGGGGAGGAAAAACAATGAAATCAGCCAATTCTTCAATTTCCCATTATTACATTAGCGTACCCCAAACAGCATCAGAAGATAAAGGAAAGGAAAATGATGATTTTCCCCTATTTGTAATCCTCTAGTAACTGAGAAGTGGAGGACCTAAGAACACTCGGGAAGGACAAAAACAAGAAGGAGACAGAGGATCTATATATTAAAAGCACCAGTGGAATAAGAAAGGACTGCTCTCTTTTTTTCCCTCTTCTTCTGTCTTTTTCTGGATGGAAAGGACTGCTTGATTTCACGATTCGATGCCTTGCATCTTTCTCAGAGTCAACACAAATTCATAGATTTCTTCTGGGTCTGGAAGAACTTTGGCCACACTCTGTCGTTGCAAGCACCTCTTGATCCAAGCCGAGAATTTGGGACAGTGATCTTCAACTTTAAAGCCTCCTATTTTCTCATACGCCAAGAACCAACTGGTTAGAGCAATTGCTATTATGTCAAGAAACGGAAAGCATTCACCACCGAAGTAATCCTCCTCCCCAAGAGCTCCCTCTAACTACTTCAACACCTCTTGAACTCCTCCTTGCCTGCCTCTTGTGTCAAAGATAGAAGAAAAGAATTTTCCAACACCTATGAAACCTCCAGATTGACATATTATGAATAATGTGATGAGCTGTAAATACTTTACATTTTTATTTATTTATTCTGTTATTTGATCCTTGTAACTATAAATAGCACATGTACGTGAAGGAATATACATTCCATTTTGACACAGATCATTCCCACGTTCTCTGCATTTCTCTGCCATTTTCTGCGTTCCTTACATTTCTGTTATTCATCATGCCGTACGCACCCAAGTCTGTTGCATTATCTTCCTTGTTGTATTATGCTATTATCAACATGGTACCAGAGCTATGACCGAAGAAGCTCATCAAGCCAACATGCCACCAAAAAATCAAAATGACCCTCACCATCCCGCTAGCCCCTTTTTCATCCAACCTGGAGAAGGTGCTTCTTCTCCCCTAGTTCCTGATCTCTTGATGACAGAAAACTATGTTACTTGGGCAAGAACGATGCGTCGTGCACTCAACATCAAAAATAAGCTTGGGTTCATCGATGGAACCATCACCAAGCCATCCCACACTGCCGATCCTCTTTTTGCCCCATGGGAGCGCTGCAACGACATGATCATCGCCTGGATACAACACTCGGTTAGTTCAGAACATAGATCGAGCATCGCCCATGCTGAGACCGCTGAGAGTGTTTGGAAAGACCTTCGAGAGCGTTTCTCCATCCAAAACGCACCTCGTATTTTCCAACTTGCCAAATCCATTTCTTCTTCAACTCAAGACAACGACTCTGTCAGTCAATACTACAATAAACTCAAGACTCTATGGGACGAACTTGAGATCTACGAACCAATGCCAACCTGCACCTGTGGTGCAGTCAAAACACTGCTGGAATACAGCCACCGCAGCAAGGTGATGCAATTTCTCATGGGTCTTGATGACTCGTATGATTCTGTACGTGCTCAAATTCTATTGCATGATTCACTTCCCACTCTCAACCGTGTTCTATCTCTGGTTCAACAAGAGGAAAGGCGCAGACAACTTCACTATGCACCAGCGCCTCTTGCAATGGCTGCCAAAGGACCTGATAACCGTAACACCACCAACTCTCGCAGGGAACGGCTCTTTTGTTCACATTGTAACGTGCCTGGCCATTCTCTGGAACGGTGCTTCAAGGCAAACCCAAACCTACCTGTCTGTTCACATTGTCGCATACCAGGCCACGTGAAAGAAAAATGCTACAAGCTGAATGGATATCCTCCTGGCCACAAAAACAGCTCTAAATTTAAATCTTCAGCTAATCACTCTTCTCTTGCGCAGGAGGAATCTCACCATGGTCCACCTATTACTCAGGAGCAGTATAGCCAACTCTTGGCCTTGCTCCAACCATGTCACAGTGATGCAAATAACGTCAATGCCATTTCCCCTCCAGTTTCTGGTATTCCACCTCCTCACAACACAGGCACACAAACACCTTGGATTGTCGACACGGGTGCTACGGATCATATGATCTGTAACCCCAATTTTTTCACACACAATGTTACTCGAGTTTCATGCATCATCAATCTTCCGAATGGTTCTACCGCCACTGCATCGCACGTTGGTGATATACACTTATGACCTCATTTAGTCCTTCGCCATGTACTGTGTGTTCCCACCTTTACATTCAATTTGATTTCGGCCAAGTCGTTGTCTCAAACTTCCAACTGTTACCTAATTTTTTTTTCTAATACTTGCTACATCCAGGACCTTTCATCTTGGATGATGATTGGAGTGGGGACAGTGTGTGACGGCCTCTACCACCTGCAATTCTTCAAACCAAAACCATCTGCTCTTCAACATATTTTTCATGCTTTATTTCCGTCATCTGCTGTTAACTATACTCATGTTGCTAAATTTAATCCGTTTACTTTATGGCACTATAGACTTGGACATAGTTCCATGACTAAGCATCTATTAAATGACATTAATCTTGATTTCAATCATACGGATCATTTGAAATTTCCCTGTGAGGTTTGCCCCCTTGCTAAGCAACGCAAATTACCCTTTCCCGAAACAGAGTCCAAAACCAAAAATCCTTTTGACATTGTTTCGGTTGATCTTTGGGGTCCTAACCAAACCGCATCATATGATGGGGCCAAATACTTTCTCACTATTGTTGATCAATTTACAAGATGCACTTGGATTTACCTTCTTAAAAATAAATCTGAGTGTCGACCATCTCTTCTAAATTTTTTTTCACTTGTTGAAACACAATTCAAGACTCAAATCAAAACCCTTAGATCCGATAATGGTGCCGAATTTCAAATGCCAAATTTCTATAATTCCAAAGGAGTTTTTCATCAATTAACTTGTGTTGCCATGCCTCAACAAAATGCCCTTGCTGAGCGCAAGCACCAACACATTCTCAATGTGGCGCGAGCTCTCAAATTCCAATCCGGCTTACCCTTAAAATATTGGTCTGACTTTGTCACCACCGCTGTCTACTTAATCAACCGAACACCCACTCCAACACTTAACCATAAAACCCCATTTGAAGTTCTCTTCCAAACCAAACCATCTTCCTCCCATTTCAAAGTTTTTGGGTGCTTATGTTTCGCCTCCACTCTTTCCCACGCCCGGACCAAATTCGAACCTAGAGCTAGAAAGTGTATCTTCCTTGGCTACCCATATGGTGTCAAGGGATATAAACTACTCGACATAACCGCTGGACAAATTTTTCTCTCAAGAGACGTCATCTTCCATGAAGATATTTTTCCACTAAAACTCACAACACCTTCAACGTTGCCCACAGTACTTCCGCCAGAAAATATTGAAACACCTCCAGTAAATCATAACTCCCATTCTCCAGCTCAACGAAATTTCAGTCCCATTCCCGTCAACTTAGATAGCGAAACTGCAGACCAATTCCAGTCACCTATGAATTCACCTTCTTTTCATTCCCAGCTTGATAACTCCCCTTCCATTCCCACGACTGATCTCCCATTACCCACCGCACGTTCTCCTCCACCTCTGCGCAAATCCACTCGCACCAGAACAACTCCAGAATATCTCAAAAACTATCATTGCCAACAAGCCAGTGAGGTCATCACGCCCGACACTCACCACTCGGCATCCAAGTTGCACTCTCCTGCTTCTCTTCCACGATCAGGTAATAATGTTCTATTTCCCCTCTCCTCAGTTTTATCATATGCATCACTGTCATCCCAATTTAGAGCTTTCACCACCTCTGTCTCTATTCATTCTGAACCAACATCATATACACAAGCCATCAAACATCCAATCTGGTGCGAGGCTATGGAACGAGAGCTTACTGCTCTTGAACTCAATGAGACATGGACCATCGTGGATCTCCCAACAGGCAAGAAACCAATCAACTGCAAATGGATTTATAAATACAAATTTAGAGCTGATGGCACTGTGGAACGAGCCAAAGCTCGACTAGTCGCAAAGGGTTTTACCCAACGTGAAGGTATTGATTTCCACGACACTTTTTCACCCGTTGCTAAATTGGTTTCCATTCGGTGTCTTCTAGCTATTGCTGCCATCAAAGGATGGGATCTTCAACAGCTAGATGTCAACAACGCTTTCCTCTATGGTGACCTGGACGAAGAACTTTATATGAAGCCACCTCTCGGCCACTCTGCAGCAAAAACAAATCAAGTTTGCCATTTGCAAAAAAGCCTCTATGGCTTACGTCAAGCATCACGCCAATGGAACACAAAACTGACGTCAACCTTAGCTGAATTTGGTTTCATCCAATCAAAGGCGGACTACAGTCTTTTCACCAAGAGCACATCTACCTCCTTCATTGCTCTACTCGTATACTTGGATGATATCATCCTCATGAGCTCGGACTCACATTCAAGCACTGCTGTGAAGAATTTTTTGGAAACCAAATTTCGAATAAAAAATCTGGGCTCATTACGATACTTTCTCGGAATGGAAGTTGGTCGTTCTGCAGCGGGTATACAACTTAGCCAACGCAAATATGCGTTAGATATCTTATCTGAGGCAGGTCTCTTGGCAGCCAAACCTTCTCTCGTGCCAATGGAACCGAATTCTAAATTCAGCAAAACTGAAGGTCAACTCTTTCATGACCCTTCTCTCTATCGCAAGCTAGTTGGCAAGCTATTGTATTTAACTAATACACGACCTGATTTAAGCTATAGTGTAAACCTCCTCAGCCAGTTTTTGGATACTCATCGCGTATCACACTATGATGCAGTGATCAAAATTCTTAAATATGTGAAGGGGACACCAGGGCAGGGTATTTTTTTCCCAGCCAATTCAACTTTGGACCTTGTAGCTTACTCTGACGCCAACTGGGCCAATTGCCCAAACACTCGCTGATCAACCACTGGATTTTGTGTGTTTATTGGACGTTCTGTTGTCTCATGGAAGTCAAAGAAACAGCAAACGATTTCCAGGTCCTCTGTAGAATCAGAATATCGTGCAATGGCTGCTGCAGTCTGTGAGCTCACTTGGATACGCTACTTGCTCAATGATTTGCGGATCAATATTGAGGCACCAGCAACTCTATATTGTGACAACCTTGCTACACTACACATTTCCGCGAACCCCGTGTTTCATGAGCGCACGAAGCACATCGAAATCGACTGCCATCTAGTAAGAGATAAAATCTCAGCTGGACACGTAAAGACTGCGCATGTGTTTTCTTCTTCTCAGCTGGCTGATTTACTCACCAAGCCCTTACACTCTCCATCGTTTAATCATCTACTGCTCAAGATGGGAGTCATCAATATTTACTCTCCATCTTGCGGGGGGATGTCAAAGATAGAAGAAAAGAATTTTTCAACACCTATGAAACCTCCAGATTGACGTATTATGAATAATGTGATGAGCTGTAAATACTTTACATTTTTATTCATTTATTCTGTTATTTGATCCTTGTAACTATAAATAGCACATGTACGTGAAGGAATATACATTCCATTTTGACACAGAGCATTCCCACGTTCTCTGCCATTTTCTGCATTCCTTACATTTCTGTTATTCATCATGTCGTACGCACCTAAGTCTGCTGCATTATCTTCCTTGTTGTATTCTGCTATTATCAACATCTTGTGCCTCTCCATTGTTTCTCCATATTCTCCCGCCCTCCTCATATACCTTCCCAATGTAGGCATAACCATAATAAAAAACATAATCCCTTGAGTTGTTGCACTTCTTTTAATGCTAAAGAGAAATTTAAAATTTTGAATCTTGCCAATCAGATTTCATGCGTTGGAACTAACCTTTTTGTCGATGAAGTCAGCCCAGAAGCGAGCATGAGCTCGGGCATACGGGCAAGTTGGGAGTAATGGTTGAGCAGGCCAGACCTCATTGATATAGCAGACTATGATCGTGGATTCACAGATGGGCTTCCCGTCATGTAGCAATATAGGCACCTTCTGGTGAGGGTTCAATTTGAGTAACAGCTCGCTCTTTCCCCCAAACAAATTCTCCGCTCTATCTTCACGTTGCACACCTTTTTCCTCCAGTGCAATTTTTACTCGCATGCTAAATGGACTGGCCCAGCAATCCAAAAGAACCACCTCTCCTTTTGACATCTTAAACTGTGAATCTCTCTGCTAAATCTTCCTCTTTGTTCTGTGGTAACAGCAATGAGCACAAACTAAGTTTATATTTACAAATGGGTACTCGTCGGCAATGAGAGTAACAGTGTCTACAACTCCAATGAGTGTTCTTTTGGAATATCCGCCCAAAACAAGATGCCAAAGTTGTCTTCAAGTCTAGAGATTTTTGCTTTTGGAAGCCGGCTCATAGGGACGAGCACAAGGGTAAAATCAAAATCAAAATTAAATTAAATGATTAAATTCACATATTTCTATCAATTTTAGTTTTTCTTTAAATGATCATTTAACAAGATATTAAAACAAATCCTGCACTACACTTCCTATTTCAATAAAATATTTGAATTTTGAGAAATGATATTTGTGATCGTGGAGTGTGTAAGTATCGTGTAATCTTTTAAAAAAAAAAAATAAATACAGGACCCACATAAAAAAAACTAATTTTTTAATAGTGATCACTCTTTTTGAAAGCGAATACATGGCACCTACGCAATCTACATATATATAGCATTACTATTGAATTTCAGTAGTATAGAATTCGTTCATCCCTAGTACGAAAGGAAATATATTAAGGTTTTTGGCTAATTTCTAAATGATTGCAAACGAGGGTTATAAGGAAACAAATTATGATTAATCAGGCTATAGTTATTGGAATATACTTTCTTAAATGTCATGGACCCAAATTTCATCAAACTCATGTCTCCTTATTAAGTCTTGTTATTTATAAATCAATGTGTAAACACATCATTTATTGTAAGATTCGTCAAGTTATATATAAAAAAAAATACAAAATACTAATACTTTTTGTATTAAACAAGAGAAATAATAGTTGCAATTGTAAGTTTGCAAATGTCATATAATCAATTTGAAAAAAGTGAATAAATACATGATCTATATAAATAAAAATAAAAATTTTAATAATAGACCCTACTATTTTTTAAACTACTGTATGACACTTACGCATTCTATAACTGCATGTATAATTACTTATTAGACAATGTTAAAGATTTGCACGTCAGCTATATATATGAATAAATTTGTTTTTTCCTTGAAAATGGGTTTTTAATTGCATGTTTAAATTCAATTACATTGTGGGTGGCCTCAACAAGTTCAAAAACAAACACAGGCCAATTGGACTGTTAGAGAAAAGTAAAACTGTTGGGAAGAGCTTCCCGTCGCCACCTGTGATTTTGTGGGCAGGCTTTTTCCCTTGACTTTGGGCTGCTACCTTGTTGCTCAGTGCGGTGGGTGGAAATCTGATTTGCTGCATTGTCGGCCTTTAGTATTGTCGTAAAGTCAGAAATCTATCTTTGATGAAATTATTCTTTTTATATATATGATGTGTATTTTTTTTATACAGAGCAATACAAAAAAAAATAAAATTTATAAACATAATTTAAGATTAAAAATATGTGTCAATTTAGAGACAAATAGCAAATGACAAAGTAAAGAGAAACTGAATAGACTCGATGATGATGTAACACACCCCTAGTTATTTATAAGGATGTACAACCGGGCCGGATTTTTTTCCGGTCCGGTCGGAAACCCAGAATCCGGGTGCATCCGGGCGGTTATCCGCCAGGATTAAACCCGGGCGGGTAATAAAAAAATCTTACCCGCCCGGATCTGGTTACGGATCGGGTTTTTAACCCGGTTTTCCGTAACCGGCTGTTTTTTTTTACCGCACGGCGTCGTTTTTGCAATCCCTGGGATTTACCTCACCCTCGAGCCTCGACGTCTCACTCTCAGATTCTCACTTCTCAGTGTTCTCACACTCATCTCTCTCGAAGGCCCTTTCTAAAATTGAAACCCTAGCTCACTGGTTTGCACCCCTCTCAGCCTCTTAGCCTCTCATTTCACTCAAGTCCTCGAAGGATTGAACCTTTTTGGAAGTGAAACCCTAAGTTTTCTGAAAGTGAAACCCTAGCCGTCGCCGTTTGCCCCATCTCTCTCTACTCCGAAACCTACGGTATGTTCATCTCTCTCGCTCGATTTGTATAAATATTTTTATGTTGTGTTTAAAGTTAGATGCACTTTGGATTTTAAGAAATAGGTTGCTTTGCAGTGCTCATGTTATTAATTTTTTCCTTTTTTATTTCGCTTTTCTATACTTTGAAGAAACTCATGATTCCTGTTGGGTAGGCCGGCTTGTGTCAAGAAAATTGAATGAACGCGTGATTATTAATGAACTGTGATTATTGGGTATGCATGTGATTTATTTTCTCGAGCTTTTACATTACTAGGTATAATGAATAAATTATTCTTGTATTTTTTTTTTAATATGTTATCCTCTTATTCCTCTGAACAATTACATCTCTATAGAAAAGAAACTGATGGGGGTTCACAACACATAATCAAGGGACTTGGAAGGGGGATGGGATACTATTACTCTCCCATTAAATCAGAAACACAACAACTGGTCATTCTGAATACATTATGGCAACGCTCTGTAGATAGTGTCAGCCTTCTATATTATTTATTTAGTTGTTATTATGGAAGTTTAATGCCGAAATTAAGTGAATTAAAGTGTGCACTTTTTTCAAGCAATTTTGTCAAAAACATCATTAGCTTTGTGCAGTCTTGATTTTAGACTATACATAAAGCAGATAAACAATAAACATAATATATAAAGCAGGTAAACAATAAATATACTTTGAAATATAACTTTTATTGAAATGCTAGACATTAATTTGGAGCTGTTTATATTTCAATATGATGCATAAGTTGGGGCTATTTTGAATGATTAACTTGAAAGTAAAACACTAAAACAGCCCTAACTGTGGTTATTATCAATTTGAGTAAATATTTATGTGTTGTGTTTTTGGGACTGTTTTTGAAGCTGTCTTAACCATGCTATTTTGCTTGTGTGTTGTGTTCTAGTTGTTAAAATTATGAAACTATAATTATGAAAATGCTGAAGCATGTACATTATTTTTTATGTTTAAAACAGATGGAAGGTAGTTTTAGTGATAGTGTTGGCGGATCAGCACCTATTTCATTTGACATAGAGGAAAACACTAGTCCTTTAGTGCCTTCCTCTATGAATACCCAAAACCCCACATCATCTCTCCCCCCAAAGTCAAAAAGAGCCAAGAAGGCTACCAACCAATCTCATGTATGGGATCATTTTACAAGGATTGAACCTGTTGATCCCATTGCACCTAAAGCTCAATGCAATTATTGCTTTAAAATTTATGGATGCCATTATAAAAATGGTACTTCATCAATGTCTCACCACTTAGGATATTCTTATTTTCTGTTTAAGGTAACCCTCTTCCTTCAACTTCAGCAACTTAAGCATATGGACACCAACTTCAGCAACTTTAGTGAGATCCTTGATAAATACGTGAGTGGATCTTCTATGTTTTATTGTAGCAGTAGCATTTTTATTGGTAGTAGTACCTGCCTCACTCCTAAAACTTTGTATCGATAAGTGCGAAAAGCTTCAAATTTGATTAATGAATGTTGCTGCCGTTTATTCCTCCAAGTTTGATTGGTTTTGCAAAAGCTGGGAGCATATATATATGTATAGGATCTTGATGGTAATATTTTTCTCCTTTTTTATGGTTTATTACTTTTGAAAAAGGGAGAGTTAATTTTACTCCTATGATTGATTTGGTTACATTTATCAGATCTCGTTTGCGCTGGACTGGTAAATACAAGGGAGGGAAGGAATTATGACAACACGAGTATTCTTGGAAATGAACTGACCAAGAAAATGAATTTGAAGAGGTATGTATATCTATATATATGTATATATATATATATATATATATATATATATATTTTTAATGATCTAAATTTTGAGACGTTGTAACTAGAAATTGAATATGTATTTTTATTTTTGAGAATAGTGTTTTTTTCATACCAGAGTTTCAAGTCTGTGAGCACCTGTACTTAGTAGGCACCTCCTTTGCAATGAAATGGGATGCTTTTGAAAAGATATCTGCATTCCTGGTAAGCTTGTGAATATTGCATTCATCATATCGGATATAATCTCTCTCTGTTTTTTTTAATTAGATCTGCTTGTCTTTTGCAATCAAGTACAAGAAATATATTCTTTTTCTTTTATTAAATGTAAATTTGATTGTCGTTGACTTTGAATATGAATTGGACTATTGAATAGATATCCTGCTATACAAAACTGCATAAAGTGTGGTTAATGGTGAATCTTTTCTTTATGTGACCAATACATATGTTCTGCATGCTCAGTTTGATATAGGAAGAATATAAACGATGGGTTGAATGGGTGAAATGCAGAATAGTAAAAGAAACTGTAGAAGGGCCTGCTCAGAATCTTCTGGAGTCGATGGCTCAACTCATCAAAATTGGAATGTTCTAAAATCTATGTAAATGCAAGCAGGTCTTTATTTTATTTGTATCTTCATTTTTATCTTTTGGTGGCTGAATTTAAGGTTTTATTGATTTTCTCTTCTCTTTTTGGCAGCTTTTGGGTTTGGTTTATGAGGAATTAATAGAAAATCTCAGTGGGGAAGAGTACTCATGACAAAAAAATTCAACAATGTTATTTATTTTGCATTGTTATGTATTAGTTTAATTAGTTGTGATGTATTATTTATTTTGCTCTTTGTAAATTTATTTTTTGCATTGTTTTTGTGTATTAGTTTAATTAGTTGTGATGTATTATTATTTATTTTGTTCTTTGTAAATTTATGTTTTGCATTGTGATGTAACAACAATATTATCTATTTTGTATTTTTATTTATTTTTTATTTAATATATGTTTTTATAAATTAATTTTAGAAAGTGTTTAAATTATTTTTTTTTAAATTTGGGCAATTTAAGCATGATATCATAATTTAAAAAAAAAAAAAAAAACTGCTCTAAATTTGTTTTAGAAGTTTTAGTCTTAAAAAAAAAAAAAAAAAAGGGACTAAATCCGGTTATAACCGGAAATCTGGATTAAAACTGGTTATCCACCCGGATTAAGTCTGGATTAATCCGGGCAGATAACCGCCCGGTTTTTTAAATCCGGATCCGGTTATGGCCGGATATCCGGATCCGGATCCGGATGCACACCCCTAGTTATTTAGAATAAAAATAGACTGAAATTGATTACTTCTTGAGGAAGCACCTTCGTAGAAGAAATGAAGAAGAAAAGATAAAGGAATATAAATTTTCATTAACTTTTTGAATAGTTCAACCCTAGAGCCTTGGCTCATACATAAAGATGATGACCCTTATATGGGTCCAGGCTAACACAACTAAAGTCATACAAGAAAATAAAACTAAAGCTCAAGACCCACTAGCTATCTTGTAGTCTAAAGACATGCTGAATTTGAAATTACAAATGAAATTAAACTGGCCCAAGGCCCATAGCCCATGTCCTTCATTCTGGGACTGTGACATATGATTGAGAAAATTAGCATTAATTTCTCATAATATTTTAAAGTAAAATTTTGGGTTTTAATAAAATTCCGAACATATATTATATATATGTACGGACTTTAAAAAAAATATGGATGATATGATGGTTATTTCAATTTCCTAAAAGGGGTACCGATAATTTTTATTAAGTTTTTCTTTAGAGGGATTAAGGGAGCTGTGTATATATATTTCAAAATAGAGAAACGATATTTGAATTTTTAAGTTTTACAAGTCATACACACCTTCTTTAAAAATAGTAAATAAATATAAATTTTATATAAAAAAATTAAATTTTTAATAATAAATCTCATCATTTTTTAAAAAGAGTGATACGTCCTTCTCAAGATCAATTATATATAGAATTGCTCTTCAAAAATATTGGTGCATTTGGATATTGAATTGAATTGAGTTTAGATAATATAATATTGTTAGAATATTATTTTTTAATAATATTATTATTATTATTTTAGAATTTAAAAAAATTAAATTATTTATTATATTTTATGTTAAAATTTAAAAAAATTATAATGATGAATAAAATGAGTTGGGTTTGATTTTACCAAACCAAACCTACAATGGTTGTTGTCACGTTGACAGTATATAATATTGCAATAATAAACTCACGTTATAGTCTACAGAAACATGTGGTACCACGTACTACACGCGTGTGATTCATCTTTTACGTGTGGGTTGACATTTGAAAATAACATCAATAAAAACAGGAAAGAAATTTAAAAAGAAAAAAAGTTGCAAGTGTACAGGGCTAGCTCAAACTTGTATTATTTCATGTCAATATATATATATATAGGAAAAGTAGGCATCCCTAAATCACTACATGCATGCATAGATGGATCCAAATTATAAATTTTGGAGTTAAATATATACTAATTTCAAATAAACTTCTCATCTTCGTGATCAAATATTTAGACCAACCTACGTACAACATCTAATTAATTCTTTGCACAACTACCATAAAACTTGGGTACGTATTAACGGCTATCATGTGGACGAACTAGTTTGGTAACGTCAACGATCGATCATTTCCTGCATGTTGACAGAACAAGATCGACCACACAATAAACAGCGTTTTCATGCCATCAGTTCATGGTCAAGGACGCGACTTCATGTGGTCGATGTTCCCACGAAATGGATTGACCATTTTAATGAAGTTTCTCTCAACTACCACGAAAGCAAAATGGACTATATATATATAATATATATGGCATGCTCGCGGTCGGTGTGGGAATAAGTAGGTTTGAAAAAACAGAATGTATGGAATTGTTAATTAGCTGCATGCATGCATGATTCACATGAATATTGATTTCCGTACATGTTTATATCGTAAACGCATGCGTCTTTAATGAGCTTTGTTTACGCGGTGTACGCACAGGAAAATAATAACATCAGGGCATATATTCATCCAGACATGAATTAAATAATTAAAGCATGCAGCTCGCTGCAGGATATTGATCAGTGATCAACTGAATCCAGAACTGAATATGGTCAGTGAAATTTACAATGTATATATTGGGAGGAGACGTACGTATGCCCCACCCATTGGCTGGACGGACGGAAGGACAGGGAAGAAAAGAAACGAATTTTTTTTTATAGAAAGATCATAAAAAGGATTAAGAGATACACATAAATAAATAATGGTCCAGCTTTGAACCAAAAGCTATAAGAAACTTACGTGCAATTCCTAATTTCCTTCCACGGTCAGTATGTGGGTCCCACATATCGATTTAGATATTTGTGTTTTGCATGAGATTTTGATCCATCGAGTTCACCTTCTATTCCTACCTGCCTTGCTCATATTCTTAAAATTCAAAGTCTCCGTATTTTTCTATTCAAAATTGTGGACTAGGAATTTGCCAGTTTGGATTCCAAACCAAATTCCAATTTATCTTCTCTAATTATTATAATTTTTTAAAATTTAAATACAAAATATAATAAATAATTTAATTTTTTTAAATTTTAAATTAATAATAATATTAAAAAATAATATTCTAATAATATTTTTTCAACTTTCATCTCGACTCAACTCAACGTAACTCAACTTAATTCAGCATTTAATACAGAAATTTTCTTATTTTTCAGAATTGGATTCAAAATTGAGAGACAGATGTTCAGGCAGTAGGGCCCATTGACAAAGTATAGTGTTGAATATCAAAGAGTCACGGAGCTAGGTTGAGACCACAAGTATTGGGAAACAAAAAATCTATTTAACCTCCTACTATTCACACAACTTCCACACATCATATTTTTTTTATTAAATATTTAATATATAAATAATGAATAAAAAAATTAAATTAGTTTAAAAAGAATAAACTTAAAAAAAAATTTAAAAAAAATATTAAAATTTAAAAAAATTAGATATGTGGAAGATGGGAAGATTGTGTAGAATCTCTTTAAAAAAACTTTCCAAAGTGGTCGTATTCTTTAGTACTATGGTACAAAAATTCTAGAGAAGGATAAAATGGCGACGATAAGTACATAATTATTTTCAGACACATTTTCCCAGTCTTTTCCACGCTGATCATCGTCTACACTTTCTTTCCACTCAATTTTCTTTTCTTCCCTCTGAGCTTATACTAAATGCATTCTCTTTTTACCACAAGCACATGCACGCCGATCGAGCTGGTCGCAGTGAGAAAAATAAATACAAATGGGTGCATGGTGCCAAAAAGATTAAGGCCGGGAAAACAACAAGAAAATCACAATCAGGAAGGGACCATTATCGACATCTGTCACGGATCTAAAGTGCATGTATATATATATATATATATATATATATATATATATATATATATATATATATATATATATGTTTGGTGCTTTACTCCTGTCCACTAAGATTTAATACACTTTATTCTGGCATTAAAAAGCCAATGAAATTCCAGTCAGTCAGTCAGCCTAATTGCTTTGAACAATCATATCTTGGGGATTGGCTTTTGACACTGACTCTACATGCAAGATCGCATATCGAAGAGAATTAAGAGGAACATGAATGTGTATATATATATATATACATATGTGTATATATATATTTCAGGGAACATGAATGTGTTTATATATATATATATATATATATATATACATATGTGTGTGTATATATATATATATTTCAGTCAATTACGTGAAATGCACTCCATGGAATAAAATGTTTGATTCCCCGATATTCATGTCTGACTGATCGCATGCGGTACACTCAAAAATGAAATTTCTGTGGCCATTCAAGTTCATGAAGAAGGCTACTTAATTATAATCTTTACGTCACATATTAAAATGTGATTTATTATTTTTATTATTTTATTTAATTATATATATTTAAAAATTAATATATATTTAAATAAAATGATAAATTATATATTGATATGTGAAATTGGAAACGAAATAAATTTTTTTCAAGAACAGTGCTACTTCCACATAGGGAGTCCACCGAATAGGCAAAAACAATTTTGTCTTTTTTGTTTTTGTTTTTTTTTAAATATTTTTTTAAATTCATTAAATAATTTTTAAAAAAAATAAAAAATAGAAATTCATTTTAAAATAATTACTTAATAATTAAGTAAAAAGAAAAGAAGAAAGAAAGAAAGAGAGAGAGAAAGAAGAAGAAGAAGCAATCGGTGGCCGCCGCCACCACCTGTGTGGGAGAAGCATTTTCCTTCTAACAATGTGCAAAGGATTAGCTTTGAACGGGTCGAACGCTTTTCAAACACTGAAAGGTGATGATGTCTCTGCAAGGGCGGGCCCTGTAGCTAACTTCAGTACTACTGGAACTTGGGAGTTTCTTTTTGGAATAAATCTACACTCACCGACGATACATTCCGAGGATGGGTACCGACTGCCGATGCTTTTTTTTTTTTCTTAATCGAGGTACGATTTAAATGGTAGGATGAGATAAAATAATTTTAAATAAAAATTAAAAATTAAAAAAATATTATTTTTTAATATTATTATTATTTTAAGATTTGAAAATTTTGAATTGTTTATTATATTTTGTGTGAAAATTTAAAAAATTTATAATGATGAGATAAAATGAAATATTTTTACTATTCAAATAGAACTTAGGCTACGTTTGGATGTTGAACTGAGTTGAGTTGAGTTGAGTTGAGATGATAAAATATTGTTAGAATATTACTTTTTAGTATTATTATTATTTTGAAATTTAAAAAAGTTGAATTGTTTATTATATTTTGTATTGGGATTTGAAAAAGTTGTAATGATGAGTTGAGTTGAGTTGAGTTGGGTTGAGGATCCAAACGTAGCCATTAAGAAAATATTTTTTAAATAATATTATGAATTTTTTTAAAATATATTTAAAGATATGAATAAAATGAATATTTTTTTATTTTGTTTTTATTATTATTTTTTTTATAACTTGTGGGTAGCCATCCTCGTGCTACACGGTTCTTTTGTTTTTGTTCTTTGATCTTTTCTTTTGTGAACAATTTAAGTAGTTCGCTACTCCACTGGAGTCATCATTTCGACTGATAATTATATGCGTTTGGTGCTATTGGCTGAGGATTGAACTGAATGTCCCGACTGAAATCATTCATCCATTGATCCGGCTTGACTCGGTTGGAAAAATAACAGGACATCTTTTGTTATGAAATCCAGTGGCCACTTATGTGCCAACACTTATTTCTGCTATGGTTCTAACTCGATTCTCTTTGAAAAAGTGGTGATGCAGGCCGTTTTGACAAAGAACAGCAGGTTTTGTGTTGGTCTCTTTTTCGGCCTTCACATCCACGCTAAATTACAAAGTCTGGGAAAAAAAAATCCAGGGGGCCAAACAGTTCATTTTTTTCATGTTCACAAACTAGAAAAAACAGTCATGTCAGAAAAATCCCCATCTAATTCCTTTTTGTATAACCTTCATTTTTCAACCCTTTTTCGGCTTCGTTTGGATTTTTTCGTTTGGATGTTTCACCCTCTTTGGTTAAAACCATTGATGACTCTTAATATATATATATATATATATATATATATATATATATATATATATATATATATATGTTTTAAGTATTGGTACTGTTTCCATGTATAGCTAGTTTTACAGCATTAATCCACAGGCGATGATGGGAAAGAAAGTTCCTCTTGCATGGGCACATAAGAGAGTGGCCATTGGATTTCATAACAGAGATGTCCTGTTATTTTTCCAACAGTAGGCATGCCGGATCCCATCCAGTGGGAAGTCCTAAAGTTTCTAGACGGACTGAGATTCCTTAAAAACTTCTGCCTAGCTAGCTACCTAATTTTAAATTGTCTCGTGTGTGGTGTAAATGGCAAATGCTTTTAAATATAATTATTCTTTATATATATATATATATATATATATATATTGTAATTCGAAAAAAAAAAGTAAGATAACATCATGTGAATCATATAGTTTTTATTACTAATTATTAGAAAACATCTTAATTTCAAATATCATAAAATATAATAAGGTTTATTCGAGGGACAAGCCTAACCCACATAATATGGATGGACTTAAGGGCAGCCCGGTAAGAGCACTAGCATTAACTTGGTCAAAAACATTTTCAAAATTTAGTCAATATCATACATTTTTATATTTGTCTATTCCATTTGAATTCAATCTCCACATTGGATTAGCCATTTACTCTCTATATAATAATAAAATATTATTAAATTAATAATTTTTTATTTAATTTATTTGTATTACATTTTATAATTCTACCAATTTAATATTAATAATAATTATATTCTAATTAAATTAATATTAAAAAAATCATATTTTTAAAAGTCATTTAATGCTAATAACAAAAAATATTTGATTAAACTCATTAAAAATTTTATCTAAATTTCTTAATTACAGACCAAATAATATTTTTATTGGAGTGAGAAACTAATATTTTAATGTTTGCTTGGGGTGAGAAATTATTATTTTAACTTTTGGTTAATCAATTCGGTTCTTCAAATTTGGCTAATCACTGTAGCAGAAATCCAAATTGTTTTAGAGATGCCCAATCCAATGTGACGTCTTTTTAGTACATATTATCTAAATTTTAGCCAATCTTCAAGTTTACCCAAGCCAATACTAGTGTTTTAAGAGAACAAGATGACCTAGGCCAAGCCATGAAGGGCAAGGTCAGCCTATGAAGCCTACAAGGAACCCGCAAGGTAACACGTGCAGGGCACAGGGACTAAGTCAAGAAGCCTGACACGACCACTGACCGACAAGTCGCACGCACAAGGTCAGGGACATCCCAGGTCCTTGAGCATCAACGGTTGGACAAGACCTAGAAGGTGGGAGCGCCTAACCGAGATCACGCCGCATTTAATGAAGGAAGGAGGCGGGCACGCCACGACAAGGATCCAGGATTGTCAACGGTTGCCACGATCAGGCATGGATGTCCTATCACATGGCAAGGGGTTGGCAGAGGACGCGGCCTAAGTATGGAGTGACACCACCACGATCAGCCCGACATGGGATCACCCCTACCAAGTATAAATATCTCACTCTCGAGAGCAAAAACACAAATACATATACATCAATTAAAAGCTCACACAGATCACAGGTTCAGAACCCAGACTAACTTAGGCATCGGAGGTATCCCCCACAACTTTGAGCCTTCATTCCCTCCATACGATTGTATGCAGGAACGAACCAACCCAGAGGGCGGAGTTTCTCTAGTTGTGAAACACAACATCATCAGTAAATATATATATATATATATATATATATATATATATATATATATATTGTGCAACTCATCTCTTCAAACTATAGGGCTTTAAAATTTGAGAAGGGACAAACTGGTTGAATTGGTGGGGGAAACAAAAGCTAATGAAATAATTCTTTCTATTGTAGTGGGTAAGGAGGGGAATGATTCATTAATTTGGATGTCAAATAATGATGGTCAGTTTTCAACAGTTAGTGCTTGTGATGTTATTCATATTAAGGCTCCAATGGTGAAAGGTATGAATTGGATTTGTCATGGCCTCTTGTCGAAAAAAATATCTATATGTAGTTGGAAGGCTAGGCTTAATTGTCTAGCGTTTTATGATAAAATATAGTTAGTGGGATTTCAATGGCTTCTAAGTGCAATTGCTGCAGTTCGGTCCAACTAGAAACTATTGATCATGTGTTGAGTAGAGGTGATGTTGCGTCTATAGTTTGGACGTTTGTTGAGGTTGCGTTGGGTGTCCCTAGTTTGCAAGCATCCTGTTGGAGGTCCCGTATGGCTCATTGGCTTGTCTATGCTAGGAGGTCTTCTTTGCGTGGGATGCTGATTGGTCTCCTGCCTAGTGTGATTAGTTGGAGACTATAGTTGCGTAGATGTAAAACTCAGATGGAGGGTCGTTTGGAAATGGTGGACAGTATTTGGTTGGCTATGAAGACATGCCTAAGGAACATAGCAGTTCAGATTAATAAAACTTTGTCAATCTCTAATTCTGACTGAGAAATGCTACAGGCTTTTGGAGGTTCCTTTTGGAGATTTATCTGCTAGTGTTCCTTATATTGTGAGATGGAAAAGGCCATTGGAGGGTCGTGTAAAACTCAATGTGGATGGGAGTTGTAGGAAAAATCCTAGCAGTTGTGGGCGAGGGGGTGTAATCCAGGATTGCAATGGACGTTTCATTGTTGTGTTCTCATCATTTTTTAGGCACAGTACCAGTAATCAAGCTGAGATGAGAGCTCCACTTGCAGGGATAGAGTTGTGCAAAGAGTTTGGCTTTATTCATATTGATATTGGGTGTGATTCAAAAATTGTTGTTGATTGGGTTAAGGCTAGACAATGTACGGTCTGGTACCTATGAGACTATTGGGATTCAGTTCTTTAGTCACTTGCTAGTATTGATTTTTCTATAGCTCAGTAATATAGAGATGGGAACTTGGCTGCAAATTTGTTGGCAAGATGTGGGGAGGAAGGGTTAACATGGAGGTTTGAGGTTTTTTATTTACTTCCTAGCACCTTGAGAGATATGATTCGGATGGATAGATTGGGTTTGCCGGTGGTTGTTATTGTTTCATTGGTTTTTTATTTGATTGTGCAATTTACATGTTTTGTTTTATTGTTTAATTCGTCGGTTTTATTGGTTTGGTATTGATGTGACGTATAAGGTTTTCCTCTGCCATAAATAAAAAAAAAATTCAATAAAATTCAAAAGTACCGTCCTCCTTTTGAAAAAAAAAAAAAAAAACTCGGGATTAGCTTATTAAGCATGCAGTCTTCTTGATTAACTAAAACGTGGAATGCGTGGAAAGGCATTTAAAACACAATACATACGACCCTACGTGCATTTGATATGAAATACACACCACAAGCAACGAATGATCAAGATCAGTTGAGATTGTATTTATTTTGTTAGTTATTTGTTCTGGCCAGACAAGAGTTGGGTTGCTATCCATAATTTAACGGTGCATGTTGCATGTTTCCGACATACTCGGCCTTCACCGGCTAACAAATTGAATTAAAGAAATCTTTTATTCACGAATTTTTTTTTATAAAAGTATTAAGCTTATAAATTGACGTGTTTGATATAATATTTTAAATTATAAAATTATTTTTATTATAAAATAGAATAATATATCATATAAAATAATATTAATTTGTGAATTTATTTTTATATAATTTATTTACAGTTGTAGTACTTTTCATTAAATTGATGTTGTACTTCTTGAAATAATTGTAAAATAAATGACTTACAAGCCGAATTTTAACCCGAATTTGGCAATTTCCTCTCATATATAGCAAATAATAAGCTGCCTATATCTATAGTATTTTTAGGTTACATTTAGATGTTGAGCTGAACTCAGTTGAGTTTAACTCTTTATGAATAATAATGAGTTGAATAGTAAAGAGAGTTATGTGAGATCCATCTAAACTGAGTTTAAAATGTGTTTGGATGTTAAGATGAGTTTAATACTTTTTATGAGAAATTAAAAAAGTTATGGGTTCCACGTATAAAGATATTTTAAATTGAAAAAAATTATAGATCCCACGTGTAAGAAGGTTTTGAGTTGATATGAGTTTAGTAATTTAAGAGTTGAGTGTTTGAATATTAGACTCAGCTTAAAATTAGACTGAATCCAACTCTAAGATATTTCAACTAGTCAAATTTGATGAAGAGATTCACGTTTAGATATTAAATTGAGTTGAGTCGAGTTGAGTTGAGATGATAAAATATTGTTATAATATTATTTTTTAATATTATTATTATTTAAAATTTTAAAAAATTAAATTATTTATTATATTTTATGTTATAATTTAAAAAAATTATAATAACCAAACAAACCTCAACTAGCTATCTAAAAATATATGGTTTGTACTTGTTGGCCCCTGATTTGAAGCTGCAAATGGGACAAGCTATTGGTGGTTGAAATTGGTTTTCTCGGGTCGGAAGCAATTGACCTTTCTGTGTTTTGTGGTTCACGAGGGGGGAGGATTCAAGAAGAGATTCAAAATGTTTTCTTGTTAAATGTGTAGAAACACAACACGTCTTGGTTGTTGGAGGAAAAAATATATTTACACGCAATTATTTTTATTATATAATTATATTTTAAATAAAAAAAATTTATAAAAATATTATTATCTCAAAAATAATATTGTAGGTATCATTATTTTTGAAAAAAAAAAAGAGAAATGCTTATTCCACATATGGTCACCCATCTAATTTTTTATTTTATTTTATTTACTTAATAATTAAGTAAATATTTTTTTAATGAATTTATAATTTTTATTTTTATTTTTTGAACCTTTTTAATAAATTTAAAAAACATATTTGAAAAAAAAAAAGACAAAAATATTTTTACCTATTCGATGACTCCCAACTGTGGGGCTAGCACCGCCCGAAAAAAAATTAGTTCAAGTTCTGAAACTGATCGGAAACCTGACCACTGACCAGACCTGACCTATCCCCCACACGCATTGATTGATTGATTGATTATTTAGTTAGATTTTTAATTATTTTAAATATAAAATAAGTTTGATTTATCCTATAAGATTATATTAATTTATAAATTTATTTTTATAATTTTTTTATATTTATAAAAATATGATAGGTTTTTTTTTTTTTTTTAAAAGACGAGGATGTCAATAATGGATCAAATCAAGAAAATTGGTAGTGACCGATCGAAACCAGTAGGTAGTATCATCCTGGAAATTGGAAGCCGATCTGAACTGGTCAGTACATTACAACATATATTAATCGGAAAAAACTACGTCGATGCCTTCCAATAAAGTTCTTGGAAATACACATCTGAAGTGGAGGAAAACTTTCGGAAGGCAGCGACCTCTCGTATTAATATTATTAATTTTTTCAAAAAAATAAATCAGTATTTTCCTTTTTTTTTTTCTTTTTCTTTTTTGCTCTATCATATCAGTTTAGTTTGAATCGATGGCGACAATATAACAGTTGCATCAATTAAAAACATTTTCAAGTGGTCTAGCCATCTTTTGACTATGACAAAAAACAAAACAAAAAAAAAAAAACAATGGGATATTCGACCTACAGCTAATAATGCGGTCCCCCTCTATTTGACTTTAATTAGATTTTAGGCCTAGTTTATTTTTATAAAATTATTCATATTATTTTATTTTATTTTATTATTATAAATTTTTTAAATTTTTATATAAAATAAAATAAATAATTTAAAATTTTTAAATCTCAAAATAAAAATAATTTTAAAAAATATATATTCTAACAATATTTTATTCAATATTTTATTTTTATTTCAATTCATCTTATCCAATATTTTTAATTTCATACCATACCGGTTAGTACAGTCTGTATTTTTCGTACCGGCTACCAATCCGATACAAGTAAATTATATATTTCGTACTGACTGAAATATCGATCGTACCGGCCGATATTTCGACCCGTACCAGCTTGTATCAGTTGATATTTCGACCCTTAATTTTTTTTTTTCATTTTTTCAAACTACAACCTCATTTTTTACTCCCAATTCAAACTAAATTATTTATAATTTATATATCTATGTATTTATATATAATTTATTCATATATAAACTATTATTTTGAAATATAATTTTTATAGATATATTTATATATATAATTTATTCATATATCGACTATCTCAAAATAATACATAAAATAATACCAGTATCAAAATATTTCATTCCAGTATCTTGACCAATACAACATCTGATACAATATTCAAAACATTGATCTCATCTCCTCTTTTTTAGAAAAACAATCTAGGCTTTTTCGAGTCTCTATTCTTATTAATGAAGTTCAAAACCTTTTGATCACAGAAACCGACAAAACATAATGGATAGACAGGAAATTGTATGCCATTATAATCTGGTTCGCATCTTTTAGTAATTTCTTAGAAAAATAGAAATTAACTTTGTGAGTGTATAAATTATCCTCCCATACCCTATTCTAAATGAGTAATATTAAATATAATCTGTGTGAGTCATACCGATTTTCTTTTGAAAAATAGAATCCATCAGTAAAAAAAAATTATTGTTCTCATAAGTTTCACATTTACCAACATTTTAAAAAAAGAAAAATAGTGCAAAATACTTTTATACTCTAAAACTCCAAATATCATTACTAAACCCATAATACTACATAATACATTCACAATCCATGTTTATAATATCCCGACACTTGATCAAGGAGATTAATGGGGGGATAAATAATCTTGAAATACCTTAATCAATGAGGTAGATCTTACGAGAGTAAAAATAAAATTATTTTTCATTATCATCTTTATAATTATTTTTTATTATTTTAAAAATTATTTGAAGTTATATTAAGAGATGAAGATTTAATAAATAAATAAATAAATAAAAAGATGTCATTATTATTCAGACGTAAAGTTTTTCAATGGCACCCACTAACGAGCGTTTCACGAGCTTGTAGCTATAGCCAAAAATATCGTAGATATGACGTACAATTTTAGTGCAAATTTCTGGCGATGTTACCATGCGCAATAAAAAGATGTCCAATTATTATGCTCCAGCTACATCATTTGTTCATGGCTCTTAGCCTCAGTTTGGATTAAAAAATATTTTCAATTCATCTCATTTTATATCATATTATTATTATAATTATTATAAATTTTTATATAAAATATAACAGATTATTAAATTTTATTAAATTTTAAAATAATAATATTATAAAATAATATTTTATTCACTTTTAATTTTTATGTCAACTTATCTCCTCTTAATCATTTTGAAACCTAACTTTAGAAGGAAAAAATTATTTTGCCTCCCACGTTGTACCGCAGCTACTGTTTAATTTGACCGCCTGCAAAATTTTTTTTTTTTTACTTAATAATTAAGAAAGTAATTTTAAGTATATTAAGATATTTTTTATTTTTAAAAAATATTTAAATATATATATAAAAAAATTGTAAAACAACAGAAGTTCTCATCCGGCGGCAGAATAGGCCGACTCACTTTAGAATCCATAGAGTTGAGACTCACGACGACATGAATAAAGTGAATCGTACTTGCTCGGAAAATGCAGAACTAAAAAAACAAAAAAGATTAAGCTAGAACGCAGAAACGGCAAGAAAAAAATTTAGTGCGTTGGAGAAGTGGGACCTTGGATGGGATAGAGGAGGAGTCACGCAGCCAGACAATCTGTAAAAGCAATATATCTCAAAAATTCAAGAAATGATAGTTGGATAGTGAATATGCAAGCTATGTATAATTATTTAAAAATATATATATATATATATAATTTATGTAGAAATATTTAGTAAAGTGTTTATATATTTCACAATTGTATGTAGTATTATTTTAAAAGTTTTATTAATTACTCTTCACATCATAAATCTTACATAATTTTTAAATTTTTTATTTTTTCTTATTAAATATATGGTATATAACTAAAAACTATTAAAAGAACTCAATTAATTTTAAAAAATAAAATAAATATAAATATAATATATGAGATGTGAGAATGCTGAATTGAAAAAGTCGTTATAATGACGGGACTTGGAAGGGGTTTGCCTTTTAGTTTTGGTGCAACAAGAAATTAAGGGGTCAACAGTAAGTCATGTGTTCAAACTTTAAGCTGCTTCCATGGCGGTTCCTTGTTTATTTCCATGAAAGCTTCAAGTAATTTTCCCTCACTCCTCCCCACCTAAAATAAGTGGCCCAACCTTGTAGGTCCAAGTGATTCCTGTACACAGTTATCTACCACTATATATACCCCCCCCCATTCTATGATCATTCACGTCCATCATCACAACAAAACAAACCCCACTTCTCTCTCGCTCTCTCTCTCGCTCTCTCTGGAGTGCACCTTCTGAACTAGCAAGTAAGCATCCAACAAACTTCAATGGATCAGTTACCGAAATGTGGAGCTAATTATGCCCCTCTCTCCCCTATAACTTTCTTAAACAGAGCCTCCAAGTTTTATGCCAATCGTACCTCTGTGATATATGAGCGTACCCGCTTCACATGGCAGCAAACATACGAGCGTTGCTGCCGCCTTGCTTCCTCTCTCCGTTCCCTTAACATAGTCAAGAACGATGTTGTAAGTTTGCTTTCCTAGCTGCTGGTCATCATGATTCACTTTCCCAGCAAAAGGACGTATATTTTATTTTGACATAAGCAAAGAAACTCATGATCTGTTTGAATTGGTTTGTGCAGGTATCTGTATTGGCTCCAAACATTCCAGCCATGTATGAGATGCATTTTGCAGTGCCGATGGCAGGGGCTGTGCTCAACACCATTAATATCCGGCTCGATTCTAAAACCATAGCCACCATTCTCCGACACTCTGAAGCCAAGGTCTTCTTTGTGGACTGCCAATACGTGCCCCTGGCACGCGAGGCTCTTCGGTCACTCATGGATCAATCAAAGGATTCTAGGGTACCGGAGTCGTCCATCCCCTTGGTAATTGTCATCGATGACATTGACTCGCCTACCGGCGTCCGGCTAGGCGAGTTGGAGTACGAGCAACTGGTCCACAAGGGCAATCCCAGGTATGTTCCCGGTGACCTCGAGGATGAATGGGATCCGATTGCTCTGAATTATACGTCAGGAACAACGTCAGAACCCAAAGGAGTGGTGTACAGCCACAGAGGAGCTTTCCTTAGCACCCTTAGCCTAGTTCTCGGATGGGAAATGGGAAGCGAGCCTGTCTATCTGTGGACGCTTCCCATGTTCCATTGCAACGGGTGGACCTTCACTTGGGGCATCGCGGCGCGCGGCGGCACCAACGTGTGCCTGCGCAACACCACAGCCTCAGACATCTATCGGAGCATCGCTATGCACAAGGTCACACACATGTGCTGTGCACCCATCATTTTCAACGTCCTCCTTCAGGCAGAACCGAAGGAACGAGGCCAGAAGATAGCGCCTCCCGTCCAAATACTCACCGGAGGAGCGCCCCCACCGGCAGCCCTTCTTGAAAAAATCGAGCCGCTTGGATTCCACGTCACCCATGCTTATGGACTGACGGAGGCAACCGGACCGGCACTCGTGTGCGAATGGCAGGCCAAATGGAATCAACTGCCGCGCGATGATCAGGCCAAATTCAAGGCACGGCAAGGTATATCCATACTAACGCTGGCTGATGTTGACGTAAAGGATTTGAAAACCATGGCCAGTGTGCCCCACGATGGCAAGACTATGGGAGAGATAGTCCTGCGTGGGAGCAGCATCATGAAGGGCTACTTCAAGGACCCAAAAGCCACGTCCAAAGCGTTCAAGGATGGCTGGTTCTTAACAGGAGATGTAGGGGTTGTACATCCAGATGGGTATCTGGAAATCAAGGACAGGTCCAAGGACGTGATCATATCTGGAGGTGAAAACGTCAGCAGCGTCGAAGTGGAGTCGGTACTGTATAAACACCCAAGAGTGCTGGAAGCCGCGGTGGTGGCAATGCCGCACCCTCACTGGGGAGAGAGCCCCTGCGCTTTTGTCACCCTCAGTAAGAGCTCGGCCGGTGGAACCGACGTCGACGTGAGCGAGGAAGAGATAATCTCCTATTGCAGGAAAAATCTTCCCCATTTCACGGTTCCAAAGAAAGTGGTATTCTTGGCCGAGCTGCCAAAGAACTCAACAGGAAAGATTCTGAAAAACGAACTGAGGGAGAAAGCAAAGCACTTCGTTGTCTCCGATAATCACTCCGATAAGTCCAATATCCAAGCCCCTCAGTATGGCGAGCAGATTCTGCAGGCCTTGTCCCGTCTCTGAAAGTTTCACGAGAACTTGGAATAAAGCTGTACAGTATGGTTGATAATCTCGAATATTATTACTACTATTGGTTTAAGTTAATGTACGTGAGGGTGGATGGAGAGTTTGGTGAGAGAGAGAGAGAGAGAGAGAGAGAGAGAGGTAATTATTACATATATAATGAAAATTTGTAGTTTAATCTGTTTTCCCATTTACTGGAAATTTAGCCAATTAAGGTGGAATTATTCTCTGATTATCATGTTCAGCTCTTGCTCGAGCTAGCTGGCTGCGACGCAAAAGAGATATATAGCTCGAAGGAACATATATACTCAAAAACAATGAAGAAGATGGACATATAATATGGTCATCCACTTTTATCATTCAGGAATCAGGAGTTCAATAATGGAGTTGGGTTGGATATGACGCAAATGGGAACGCCTGTTTACGTGCTAAGGATGACAAGATTTCCATAAAACATAACGTACGTACGTGACAGAGTGTAATGCAGTGACAGAGTACTAAAGAGTACCTGCTCAATCTTACTAGAAAAATGCCAAGCCTACCGCTAATAATGTCTCGCTCTCCCTTGCCGCTATACGTGGAATGTCATGATATATTTCTTTAAAATTAAAAAAGTAACAGCTTCCTTTTATTTAATCACAACAATTGTCTTTGTCTTTAAGCTTGGTCTTCAAGAAAACCGAACCGAAACCCATTTCCAGAGGAACCAATATTAAATGAAAATGTTTTCAAGTTTCGTCTTCGAGCCAACCGGAACCCAAGCTTCGTCAGTTTGGTCTTTATTTTTCAAAGGAACCCATTTCAAAAATAAAAATTAAACCTCTTTCATCTTGAGTTCGTCTTCAAGCCAACCGGAACCCAGTCCAAATTTCGTCTTAATCAACTTCGTCTGTCTTTGTCAGCTTTGTCTTCAAGCCTTCAGACAAACTCATTCTGCCGACCAAAGAAAATCTATTTCTCATTTCATCTTCAAGCCAAGCCTCCATTTTTGTTTTCAAGCCTCCAATTTCAAAACCCATTCCGTCGCCTTCCTCAAATAGCCTCCATCCCAGTTCGAGAAACTCACGCTTTCGTCGACTCCCCCTTCAGTCGCCACCCCTTTAGACCCATTCTGCTATGTCTTTTCACATGTTAAAACAACAACAGATTTCTTATAAATGAACTCTATCGTGCTCTGTATCACATGCTAAATCGGTTTTTCATTCTAAATAAATCAGAGTTTGTTCCAATATCACATAAATCTAACACTAATTAGCTAAGAGCCTAAGAGTATTAAAGGATGTGGCCATGCCCCGTTTGAGTCAATCCCAAATCAGGAAAAGACGGTAAAAATTAGGGAAACGAACGTACGCAGCCTCGGATTGGAGTTCAGACGGAGGAGAGGGCGTCGAGAATGTATCTATTGTCGCACGAACTGGTATCGGTGGGAGGAGTCGGACGAAATGAATGTAAGCTTTCGTCGGGGGTTGCGGAAGAAATGAGCAATTAGGGATTTTCGAAAGAAATGATAGAGCAAGGGGAAGGGGGGGAGATGTTGGGCGGGAGACCAGTGTAGTTTTTTTTTTCTTTAAGCACCTGGCATCCCACGTAGAACAGTAGAGGAAAACGATAAGAAGCAACGGTGATTGTAGCACCGCTCATCTTATTATTTACGACCAAGTATCCAAATATTGCACAATTTTACAAAAAAATTAAAAATAAATACAGAATTCACATAAAAAAATAACTTTTTAATAATAAATTCTATTTTTTAAAATAGTTACGCGATATTTACATACTCTACAACTATACATTAGGGGTGAAAATCAAAGGTTTGGTTTCAGTTTCTGTCCAAAACCAATACTTGCACTGATATCTTGAAATGATGGGAATCTCGATCGAAACCGGCTGATGAAGGTGGAGAAAACTATCTACATCGGTCTCGGCGTAACTCCGGTCGGTTCTTCGACATTTTCGGTGGTGATGGAGGTGGCTGCTATTTAAGAGAGATGACGCTGCGAGCCGCGAGGTGCCATTTGAGAGAGAGATGGCAATAGAGGTGGCTATGACTAGGTGCACCGTGAACTGAAATGTGAAATCAGAAATGAGAAGAAAGAAATGAGGAAGAATAAGGGTGAGTGCATGTTTAAACTCCAAAGTGAAACGACGCCGTTTGGCTTATTCTTTTATATTTTAATCAAATACTAAGTCCCAGAATGATGAAACGGCGTCGTTTAATATATGTATAATTTTTTAAAAAAAAATTTCAAGTATCGATCGGTTCAGCTGTCCGGTCCAAGGTCAAACCGAGACCAAACCGCTAGACATCGGTTCTGGCCAAATTCAATCGCCAACGGACCGGTTCTATGCTAGTTTTGGTCAATTCCAAGCTCCGACGACAGGTCTGAGTCACTTCTGGTTGATTTTTCAGTTTCTTATACAACCATACTATATATAGCATTACTTGTCCTATATTCCACATCGACCAAGTGCCAACCACATTCTTAGCAGATAGATGGATATGCATGCATGTAACCCTGGAATTTGCCATATGCCCGCATCCCATACTTCAAAACAACATATCTAAGTTGATGAATGAAATGAAATAGAATTCAATAAATAGTAATAAAATTATTTATGAATAACAATAAAATAGTTTGAGTTAAAATATTTTATTAGGTATTGAAAAATGAGAAAGAAAATAGAAATGACATTTTCAAATTTAAGGTATGCAAGTCTCACACACTCTATTTAAAAAAAGTTAGTAAATTTTAGAATATAAATTTTTAATATTATTTTTGTTTTAAAATTTGAAAACTTTGTATTATTTTCTATGTTTCGTTTGAAAGTTTTGAAAAATTTATAATAATTAGGTAATTATTAGATAAAAAAAATTTAAAATTTAAAATTGAGAAATATTTATGTTTTAGTGATATTTAGAACGTAAATTTTGAAAAATTTTGAGAGGAGATAAAATGAATTTTCTAAACAAATACTCAAGAAACTCAAAAATCTATCGGCAGGTACTTACTGACATATCCAACAGTCATTTCACATTAATTACTTAGTGAAAAATTCTACTCATTAACCTCACACATCACACTTATTTTTATTTTTCTCTTATCAAATGTATTACGTATAGATGATGAATAAAAGAATTCAATTAGTTTCAAAAAAATAAAACCAAAAAATAAAAATAAATGTGGCAGGTGACGAATGCACAAGTATCACGCAATCTTTTTGAAAAAACAAATGAAATCCACTATTAAAAAATTAATTTTTTTTCATGTGTCTCATATTTTACTCATTTTTTTCAAAGAGTTTGCGCGGCACTTGCGTACTCCACAACTGCAACTATCATTTTCCTTGGAGTTTTAAGGATCGGGTTCTATTTTCTAGCGTGTTATTTATTGTTAATTACTTAAAATTTAAATTTCAGATCTATTTTTGGCTAGTACATTAATTAAAGAAAAGGTAATGTTATATACATTTCTGGAGTATGCAATCCATGTGCACTACCTTAAAAAAAGTAGGATCTACCATTAAAAAAATAATTTTTTCACGTAAATCTCAAATTTATCTACTTTTTTCAAAGAGAGTACGCAGAGACTGTACACTTAAGGATTACAAATATAATTTCTCTAATTTAAAAACTTTTTAATTCTGATGGAAACATCAAAGTGGCACCCAAAGTGTAGGATGATTCAAGCCTATCATCAACAAAAATGGGAATTTTTGTTTTTTAAACCAGGAAAAGACGAGGAATTATTACCAATAAACAGCTCCATAGTTTTAAGGAAACAAAAGAGGATGATGTTATCCAGTCAAGACAAGCTTTGCTACCAAATTCTACTGATCTAGGGCCCTGCCACCCTAGAGTTTTGGCAGCTTATAGCCCTAGACAGCACAACTCATCTCCCTGTTTTAAACCCGAGAACCATAGGTCGATAACTTGGTACAATTTACCAAAGAAATTCTTGCATGAATATGACAATAGTGTGCTTAACATGGGCATCCTAGTCCTAACAGATAAATAGTAGTAGAAGAGACATGTTCAACAATGCTAAAGAGACCTCAGATCATAAATCATATCACTTCAATGGTAGTTCTTTAAATCCATCATCAGACCCCACATATTTGTTTCTGTTCCAAAACACAATGCCATTGAAGTATATGCACATCAAGCAAACCAGAGAGCAGAGAAAAAAACAGACCTATAACTTATGTTTGAAAATACATTATGAACAGCACGATGCCGCTTGAGATCCTTCTGTGGGCCTATCCACAAGAACCATCCCTGCCGGATTCTGAGCAGGCTGTGCTCTAGGAAACCTTTTAGCTGTATATGGAAGAATTTCAGGACATGTGTCACCGTCATAAAAAAATGGAAAGAAAAAGTTATAATGCTACCAAGATGGGAACTTGCAGGCGTGCACTACTTTTATCTTAAAAGTTTATACCACCATGATTATCCATGGAAACTGAAACTCCCATTCCGTGACTTAAAGAAAACCAGAATATAAATATAGCAGGCACCGATGGATATAAAAGAACACCTTTCCCATTGTGCATCATGTGGTGCATTTGGTTGAAAAGGAATGAGCGTTGTTCTGAAGACAAGGAGCGCACAATGGCGGAAATGCAGAATTTCTTTGTACACACTTTAATGCTTTGGTTTTCAGCTATTGTATTAGATGGGAACAAGAACAATGTGCTTGACTTTTTGTCTTTAATATATCGTTCATAGAATGTATTTAGGTTTTCTTTTGTATACTTCCTATGTACACGGGTTATGCCTATTTCATTCTCATCTATAAAATTTATCTATTACTTATCAAAAAATATAAAAGAACACCTGTTCAGCCATCCTCAACAGCAGAAGGAAAGAAAATCTCCCCAAAGTGAGAGCTTCATTTAAAAACAACGCACTTGTAAAGTAAATTTTATTTCAGTATGGCACAAATCTACTACTTCTATAATTCTATTGCTAATGCAGAGAGTGATATTTAAGTTGGGATATCAGAGATTCATTCTGGAGTAGGAAAGACTACTCTCATTGTGTTAACACTACCATTTAATTAAAACCTACAAAAAATCAAATTCACAAAACAAATCCGAAAGTACAAAAATTATGCCAAGATATGAATCCCAACATGGTAGAAATGAAAGTACAATACCTATTTCGTAAAATATTTCATTTACATTGATGGCATTTTTGGCAGAGGTCTCCATGAAAAAGAGCCCATTTTCCTCAGCATATACACGTGCCTCCTGCAACATCAATTACAATTGAAGCACAATAAACACAATTTCAAATACAGGTTTTAAAGTTTTTTAATAGTGAGTTTAAATAAATGATTAAGAAAAATAAAAATAAAAACAAGAGGAAAACGATGAAAAGAAAACCTTTATACTCTGATGAAACAAGATCAAATAACAGCATAACCTTGGATCAAGATTGGAAGAAAATAAATACTCCACTCACTTAAAAACAATGAGAAATACAGTAAAACCTGAAGAGAAAAGGGAACTACTGTTTAATTTCACTCTCAGAATAACTAACCAA
This sequence comes from Cyclocarya paliurus, assembly GCA_029856935.1. NCBI lineage: Eukaryota > Viridiplantae > Streptophyta > Magnoliopsida > Fagales > Juglandaceae > Cyclocarya > Cyclocarya paliurus. The sequence continues at coordinate 37,240,021 of CM056946.1, read as the reverse complement.
AAGTTTAACTCCCAGATGCTGAAATCTTACACCAGACTAACCAAAATGATGCAAATATGTGGTGTGGAGATTTGAGAAGAGGGAAGGCAGGTAAAGGGTTATTTGGTAAAATACCCAAAGAGAACTTGCTTGAGGAGAAGAAATGTAGCAGTTATTTTTTTCTTTTAATTTAAAAGGTTTTAACTCGGGCTACTTTGGTTTGTACTAAATTATTTGTGGAGTCAATCACCTAGATAAGGATTTGTTTCTCTCTCTCTCTCTCTCTGAATATGTAAGCTCATTGTCCCATCTTTTTTTTTTTCAGTTTCTAAGCTTCATTTCTTAAGTGCTGGTCAGTAGTGGGCCCCTTTGGATCTACTTTAGCCATATCTTCAGTTGAGTTGACTTATGAAAAACTTGGTCCACATGTTAAGTAGTTGTATTTACTGGCCCCTTTGGATCTACTTTAGCCATATCTTCAGTTGAGTTGACTTATGAAAAACTTGGTCCACATGTTAAGTAGTTGTATTTTTAAGCAATTAACCAAAAATATGGAAAAGCCAGCTACTTGTTTGATTTCTGATGTATCTTTCTCATGGGTGGATGCTCAAGATCCCTAGAATTATGCCTTTTTTTTTCTTTTCTTTTTTTTATCTCTATTTCTTTTTCTCTTTACTTGCAGTTTTATGTTTTTGACCCTATTCACATTATTCCAGCCCTAAACATTAATTTCCCAACCTGAAAACAACCAAAACTAATTTGTTACGGATCTGCATCATATCAGTTAGTTTCCCCTAAACAAGCCCCAACAACCTTCAAATATTACTCATTAGCTGCTAAATCTAAGTTCCAGCATCACAAAAGCTCACAGTTATGCCATTAATGGAATCCATGAGAAGCTACAAACTAATAAGATTGGTTAGAAGTAAAAATGCTAATAGCTTATCTTATAAAAAAAAAATCCTAAGAGTTGATAATTGAAGTTCAAATAAGGAAATTGAACAGATAAAAGAAGTGAAATCAGCCTTTGTTATAAAGGAGATGCGCTAAGTTGTCATTGTATACTCCCAAGTCGAAGCACAATCAAAATAGAAAAGACTAAAAAATAAGGAGTGACAAAGTGATCCACCACGCGAAACAAAATATAGTATCACAGTGAAAATTGTAAAACAGAATAAATACTTACTTCAGCAGTCACTTTCCTCTTATCTTCCAAGTCAGATTTATTCCCAGCAAGAGCCTTAACCATGTTAGGATTTCCTATAGAAACTCCAAAATGAGCGCATGATCGCAACAAGTAAATAGAAAAAACTGAACTAATTATCAAAAAAAAAAACTGAACCATTTGCATGCCTTTCAGACTTTATCAAAGGAACTAATAAAACAAATAGTGTCATAAAGTAGGGGGGAAATACTACGAGAGAAGAGAGAAGGCTGATTCAAAAGCATATGTAGTTATTTGACAAGATTCTGAAATGAAACGAAGCTTGAGGAATTGAAATATTGCTGTCAGATTTTCATTCTGGAATAGTTTTGAAGTCGAGAGTATCTGGATATTGCCATCTTGTTCCCAGCAGCTAGTTAGTTGGGTTTGATAATGTTTTAGGTCTGTGTCTTGCATGTTTTAATATTTTGAGAAATCAATGAGAAAACTTGATAGGCAGAGGCCTATATACCATGTGGATACTTTCAGAAGTCAATCGATAGATGGGTACATAGATGGTCTATATAATGCATATATAAGTGTTGATATTTCAGAAGACAATGAAAAACAAAAATAGGAAAAACAAGAAAGAAATTTTTTAAGGTGTGATGGATCTTCCTCTGGGTTGTGATGCTCAAGAACCCAAGTTAGATGCTAGGTTGATCTTTCTTCTTTTTTCTCTCTATTCTTTCCCACTTACATGCTGTTTGACGTGTTTCAGCTCTTTTACTTAGATAATTTCAGCTCTAGATGCAGTTATGTTCCAATCAGTTCTAGATACTACCTATCAAAAAAACATTTCAGCTCTAGATACTACTATTGCGCTGAAACACAACCTAGAAACCTGATTTGAACATAACTGCATGTGATATGTTAGGTCTCCTAAACCAGCCCCAAAATTCTCACATTCTTAGCCATCAATTGTTGAACTATAAGATCCTGTATCATATATGAATGCTCTTTTCTAGAAGTACAAGGGGATATATAACACCCTTTTCCGTTAGTAAAAGAATACTATAAATCATTCATATCATAACACAGATTCAAAATTCAGTAATCCAATCATTTAATCGTTAATAAGAAGACTCAAAAGACATACCAAATCATTAGGACGTCAGGAATTTAAGGGGGAGAATATAATATTCCGGATTAAGTATAGGAGGGAGGTAAATGGGATCCCACATTGCCCTATATAATGATTCCAAGGACCTCCAATTATACCATTGACAAGTCATAATGGAGTACAAGCCTAGACGTGGTTTGGACTTTTCTTTGGTCGTTACGGGACAGAAAATCATTTGGGCTAGATTATACTTGTGGTCCTTGAAATATAGGATTAGATTCTATTTAGTTCCTGGATTGTAAAAAATTAAAAATTTTCCTTTAAAATTGTTAATTTCCAGGCCATCAATTTCCTTATGTTTTTTTCAGTCTTATGGATCAAAAAATCACATTGCTCAAAATGAACAATTTCAAGGACCAAAGAAAGAACCTTTAAATTTAGGGAGCATAGGAGACTAATCCAATATTTTAGGAATTGGAACTATTTTTTTTTCTTTTGATAGGTAAAAAGTAGTATGGTATGTGGTGTATAGCCTCCATCTTATCATAAAGCTTGTCACCCAGTAATTCACATTTGTTTACTAAAATGTTGAGAGTTATTATTTCCACTTTTATTCTTTCCTTTTAAAGAAAGAAGGGGTGTTAGAATTCGTCGGGCTTCAATGAAGCATTCTATAGGTATCCAACCATTTTTTTTTATAAGTAAGAAGAAGTTTTATTAGAAACAAATGTATAGGCGAAGCCCATGTACACAAGAAGTATACAAAAGAAAACACCTACGTAGATTCTAGGAAACGGAAAGCGACATCAGAAAAGCATGAATGGAAGATCTGTTAGTCACTAAAGCATAAAACCAAAACAGCTAAGAGTGCACAAAGAAATTCCAAAGTTGCTCCAAGGTATCCAATCATAAAGGTTACTTCTTTACAATAAAACTATATATATAGATCCGTCATACAGGGTAGAGTAGATATTGATCTTATTGAAAAGATTGTATAAACACTTACTTATAGCTCATTCACTACCACATAACAAGTATAATTCCCATCATAAGTTACTAAGTCAGAGAGGTTAGGCTATTGTCATAAGAGAAGTGCTAGGTTCACAAACAAATCTCACAAAAGAAAGCTCACAAATAGATGTGACTTGCTATGGTACATTAAATTACAAAGTTCTTTTTAACATAAAGTAGATCTAACGTTGTAACATACGGGTCTAAATTTAAGGCTTAAAACTAGTATTATATATATATATATATATATATATATTTATTGTTATTATATTTTTTTATTTCTAATATCAGTTTAGGAAAATGTCAATAAATAAATTAGGCCACTGATATTTTCCTATCAAATCTCATATAGTTATCCATTAGTTTCCATATTAGATTAGTTTCCTAGTTTGAAACTACAACCCAACTCCTCAGGACCCTCTCAGAAATCAATATCCTCGTAGGAATAGTTTTTCAAGTTTAGCCAACTCCAAACCCTAGCGTATGCACCAATGACTCACGCCACTCCCCTCCCCATCATCTATAAATCCCATGAAAACCCTCTGTTGTAAAACACAAAAATACCCAGAGTAAGAGCACTGTCGAGTGAGCCCATTCTTGACCCAATCACCGCCGACCACCTTAGGACGTCGGAGCACCACCCACGACTACAGAAACTGCCGGCCGACCTAGCCCCGTCGCACCCACTCCCTCAGGTAAGCCACTGCCGTCGCACGCACTCCTTCCCTCTCTCGGTGATTTGAGTTTTAACTCCATCTCTCTCTAAACTCTCTCTCCTTCTCTCGGGGTCGCACCATCATAGGAAATCTCCCAGTAGCGCCGCTAGAAACTCCCAGCTACCCAGAGCCGTCGTCGCAGCTGGTTCCTCTCGGTGAGCATCGCACGGCTTTCCCTCTCAGAAGCTTGTCTTCTCATTTTAATTCTTGTTTCAGTTTTCCCAAAATACCCTTCTACTAGGCTGAGTTTTTGAGGCTGGGCTTAGTTGTAATCTGACTAGTTTTAAACCTGGTGGGCTGGATTTATTTCAGAAACTTTAATATTGGGTTAAGAGGGGGGATTTCATTCGGGTTTGAGGTTTAAACTGGGCTGATTGTGTTTACAGAAATTGTTTAGTGCCTTTAAGTGGGCTGTTTTCTCTGATTGGGGCTGGACTAATAATTAAGTAGGCCAAAGTTTTACTTGAATAAATATATTAGTCATGGATTTACATCTATAGAAGTATTTAAGGATTTTAAAGTATATTTTTACAGTATGCTATAAAGCATATTATTTTTAGTTAAGTTCGATTATACGTGTTTAATTATGTCAAGTATTATGACACGCTTTTCTAGAAAATTAGTAACGTCTAGTACCTCATATAGGTAACGCGTTACAAGTTGGAAATCAAGAGGCAACGCTGAGAGGTAAATAGTATGATCATATAAATGCATGTGTAATGTGAATATTATTGGGATGTATAAAATTATGATGTGTTTATAATCGTTATCTACGCTACGCTAAGAGACAAGTCAAGGTTAGATTTCCTTTTCACGATCTTTAATAAAATATGAGATTATGCTTGAATGAATGAATGTTATCAAAATCACATGAAAGTTATGAGATGTTCATGCAGTAAATTATGTCTAGCATGCCATGTAATAGAATAGCCATATTATGTATGCCATGTTCATGTAATACTTGGATGATGTATGCCATGTTCATGTAATAATTAGATCATGAATGCCATGTCATGTAGTATTTCGATCATGTATGCCATGGAATGTCATAAAATGTTCAGATCATGTTATGTCATGTTATGTTATGTCATGTACAAGAACATGCCATGTTATGCTTTATCATGTACAAGAATGTCATGTTATGTTATATCATGAATAAGAATATGCCATGTCAAGAAAGTTTATGAAGCCTAATGAATTCTCATGCATTAACAAAGATAAGATTCTAAAGACGGTGCCACGGACTCAAGCGTGGTTGACCACAAGTTAAGTGAAACACAGACCCAAACGTGTTTCACTCAAAAATATTCAGTTAAGTGAAATACGGACACAAGCGTGTTTCACACCATGTTATTCAATTAAGTGAATCACGGACTCAAGCGTGTTTCACTCCAGTTAAGTGAAACGCGGACTCAAGTGTGTTTCACTCCAGTTAAGTGAAATACGGACCCAAGTGTGTTTCACTCCATGTTATGCAAGTTAAGTGAAATACGGACTCAAGCGTATTTCACTCCATGTTACGAAAGTTAGGTGAAACACGGACCCAAGCATGTTTCACTTCATGATTAAGACAAGATAAACAAGTTATTATACATTCACATTACATGTTGCCATGATTATGAATGTTTTCCGCCCATGTTAATGATGATTAAGTATGTCGTGTTAATCCATGATGATGTCTGTATGTATGAAAAGTCTTCATAAATTAAGTCTATGTTTAGGTGAAATATATTTTACGGTATGATGTACTATTCACTGAATATTCAATTCATTTTTGTTTGTTTTTTTTCTGTTTTCTCTATGTCTAATTGTCACAGATGAAGTTTATGATGACGCAGAGCTGGATGGCCAGGAGTAGGTCTAGAATAAAGACTTAGGAAGGAATAAGCGATATTCATGCAAGAATTAGATTTCTTTTATGTCTTTCACAAAGGATTGGTTTATGTTCTTTTACCTTACGTTCAGTTTTCAAAACAATTTTGTTCAGTTCAGTTTTTATGATTTTCAATAAATGAGGAAATTCAGGACATGAATCTCTTTACCGGGCATTGTGTTATGAATGTTAGTGACATCTCTACCCTACGGGTACGGGGTGTTACAACAAGCCACATCACTTTGTGAACTTTATTAGAATGTTAATAGCATGATGCAATATAATGAAGACAAGTCCAGACATAACAAAACAAGAATAAACGAATAAACAGGGAGAGAAAAAACATGCCCTTGTTCCTTTATTCAACTTAATAATTCATTTCTTCTCAATATATGAATTTCAACCTTAGTTTGAAGTAAATATGCAAATTCAACCTTAACTAGTGAGCACCTTGCTTCTGAAGCTCTTGCACCCACTTCATGGCACGTGAAAATGATTCCTAGAAAACAGAAGAAAGAAGTATTGAATCAACAAAGTACGAGTACGAATAAAGGAATATTAAACAAAGCCACACCCCACAAAACCAGATGCAATCTTCAAAATCTTTCTTTCAAAAGCTTATAAGTTGAACCTCATTAAAATGCATTTGATGCACACAAATTGTTGAAAAAAAATGAAAAAAAGAAATTGCAATAATAAAGCATAACCTACTGTATATTATCGAAACTTTCATTTGCTTATCTAGAAAATCACAGAAAAAAAAAAGCATTTAAGCTTTGATCATAGTCAACCAAATCCTTAGCAAAACTCATCAGAACACCCTGCTTTCATTTTGCACATGCACAGTTCTTATATATGTATGCTTGTAAATCAATGGGGAAAGAAATCATACAGTGCTAGTGATATCGTAGACGATGATGGCAGCAGCAGCACCTCTGTAATACATGGGAGCCAAGCTGTGGTACCTCTCTTGTCCTGCTGTATCCCATATCTCAAACTTCACTGTTGCATCATTCACTGCCAACGTTTGTGAGAAGAATGCAGCTCCTATGGTTGATTCCTATCACCAGCATCATTAACCCAAAAAGAAAAAGACTGAAAATCACTCCCCTCATTGCTTCATCCTAAAATATTGCATGTCAAACTCGTGTAGACAAATTTTCTTTACAAGTTCTAGTTAATATCAATTCATACAGTTGGAAAGCTGGTCATCTTGGATTCAAACTGTGGGCAGCCACATGGGCTACAACTGAATGGGCAGTGCTTGGGACTTAATTTGGTTACCCTTGTCAGATTAATAACTGCCTGTAATGTTCTATAAGTTAACATTGAAAACCTAAAAAAAAAAAGGTTCGTATGTGTTCTCTTTGTCTCATTCTTTCTCAATGGTGGCTCTCAAGGCTTCCATATCTGATCACAGTAGTGCTTAAGAGTTTAAAAAGCAACTGAGCATCCTAGTAAGACAGCAGCTACAACACACATAAGAGTATAAGACAAGCCGCATTAATTTCTGTGTGTCTACGAGTATTAGTCATAAATTAGCATTATCTCATACATATGTAAATGTGGCACATAATGGTACATCAAGAAATATTGATGTTAATGCGGCGCACATATTGATATCCCTTTGTTGGATATCAAGCATCAGGTTGGCCATCTCATACAGCAACCGCCATAACACAGGGATAGGAAGCAAGATAAGACATTGAGAATTCTTGTTTTTTTGTATAAAATGGAAGAATTCTTAAAGTTAATAAATATCTTCCTCTTGGCAAGGCCAAGATGAGATTTTCTACGATTGAACATATTTTTTTGACAACGGTATCTAAGCCTGAAAATCAGGGTGTTAAACCTGGATTAGGCATGTGTGGATGACGACTCTAGAAAGCGAGACCAAAAACTAGTACGGCTTTGAAGAGTGCAACATGACATGCCAATTTTGATGAGAACTGCTGTGTAGCATATATATATATATATATAGAGAGAGAGAGAGAGAGAGAGAATCTATTTATAAGCCTTATTTTTTACAACACACCACTGATGTGGAAGCTTTTCACATAAACTATGCTAAAAATTATTGGTGTTTTGATTTTTTTTATAGTTATAATGGATCGCACTATAAGTGGTTTGTTAACCCACCGGCTTATGTGTAGCAAGTCATATATATATATATATATATTGGAAGGGAGTTTTTGTACCCAGCCGGGCCAAGCCCTGCCCTCTTCGCAGAAACTAGAGGCCTGTGGTTTGACAAGTCAATAAAGGAGAGGAAGTAGACCTAGGCCAGCCCGGGAATGGAGGGACAAGCAATATATTCTCAGGCATGCCACATTAATAAGGAAAAGGCCGGTCGGGATCCTGTCCCCGACAGGATCAACCGCATTATATGGGACATCCTCACCAGAGGTCGAGGTCCTGTCCCTAACAGGAACGGCCACATTAAATACGACGGCAAGCCGTCCAGAACAGAGGGTGATAATTATGGACTCATGGAGGGAGGGAAGTCAGAGACCTCTACAAAAATGGGGGTATAAATAAGAGAGAGCTGTTAAGGGAAAAAGGTTAATCACTGCCACCGAACTCTTAGCTATTTCTCTATTTTCTTCCTTGGATAATATTTTCTGAGTTTGGCATCGGAGGTATCACGAACACACCCGACCACCATCTTTTTGTTCCTCTGCAGACGCTTGACGATGTTCGGTGCTGGTAGTAACAAAACATGCCTTAACATATATATATATATATATATATATATATATATATATATATACACATATATATACATATATATATATATATATTATATAAGTAAAAAATATATATTTATATCAAACGGTTTTCTTTTTCTTCTCTTTTTTTTTTTTCTTTTTAGATTTATATGGAAACAACCGAGACTAATATCCAGTTTGTTTAGCTAAAATCATGATGCTATTTTTCTTCTTCTTCTTCTTCTTTTTTAGATTGACATCGAAATAACCGGGGCTAATATCCTGTTTGTTTAGTTAAAGTCAAGATGCCGCTTCCATTAAATTTTCACAAACTGAGTTTATTCTCCTACGGAACATATCTTAAAACGAAACAAACAGACCCTTAACTACCAAAATGAATCGGGAAAAAAAAAAAAAAAAAGACAATTAAAAGTGAAAGAAGAAGAATAATAAAAACCTGGAATTCATGGAATTGGCCCTTAACAAAGCGCAAGACGAGGCTGGATTTCCCAGCGCCCATGTCTCCAAGAAGAACCTGATTATGAGATCAGAATCAACATCTTAAACTTTCCTTGAAGAGAAACAAATCGAGCAAATGAAGAATTAGAACCACAAAGAGGAAATGAAAATCGGACCAACCAGCTTCGCATTGAGATTGTTGTGTCCGATCGTGGCCATGGAGTAGAATTGCAGAGACTGAAATCGAATGTATCGATCCAACTTCTGTCTCTTCAAAGAAAGAATAGGTGAAGTGTCGGTCTTTGTACGTAATTTCGCCACCAGGTTTTGTACGGTACAGTGGCTGTCTCACTTTTGAAGCGCTGAAACGCTCATCTTCTTCTAGTTTTGTTTATCTCACTCAATTTTCCACCGTTTCTATAAATAAATAAATAAATAAAATCATGTTTATATATCTCCCTCGTATATGAAGAGACATTCTATCCACCTACCTACGTCGCATATCAGATTTAATTTTTAATTTTTTTGTTTTTTTATTCTTGTTAGACTAGAATAATTTTTTTTTATGATAAATAATTTAACAAAAAAAAATTATATATAAAAAAAATTAACAAACTAGTATGACTTGATACAGTATGTCAGATTATAAAGTTGCTTTTTATATAAAGTAGATATAACGCATCACATGAAACCATATCAGTTTTTAAGTTTACTTTTATGTAATCTCTTTGTATATATAGTAGCTCTCTTTTTTTATTCATCATTTATATACTACACATTTATTTAAAAAAATAAAAATAAATATATGATTTTTTTTTATGGAAACAGACTTCATTCATTCCATAAACCGAAGTTATACATGTGATTTATCAATACAGGAAAAAATCTCAACTACAAGCCAAACTACGCACTTTCTCTGAGGCAATCCCGCACACAAATTTCTTTATGACAGACATTATCTTAACTTCTATAAAACTCTCTCCTGACAAAAATAACGCTCTATAAAAATAGAACTAAAACAACCCTTATTCTAAAGAAGAGAAACACTAACCCCATTCATCCTCCCAAGCGGGAAGAAACTCTCTCCTACACTCGACCTCCGCCGCATGACCAACCGGCCACAGCATCATCTGCCCCTCTCAACCAACTCTTGCCCCAACTACGGTCGTTCCAGGCAACTCAACACCACACATGAGATCGAAAGAAAAAATGAAAGATGAGGTTTCCGGATCTTTGAGATAAAGATCATTGAGTTTAATCTGAAACACAGAACTTTGAAAGAAGGAAGAGGAATAAAACCTAAGCTAAAATTGGGATTACACGAAGGTGCTCACCCTTATTTGTGCAAAAACTAAAACTAAAACATACCAAAAATTAAATAAAAAATAGATTGAACATGTAGACAAGAGGGAGGGGAGGGGGAGGAGTCAAAGCACCCTCCCCTCAAAGTTAGATCCGGATTTGGAAGAGTTTTGTAGAGAGAAATTGGAGCTTCTCATTCTACGAAAAATAAAACAGTTCTATATCCATATATTTAAAAATAAATATATGATGAATATAATTTTTGATATATAAAAGCGTCTATCGATAAATGAATAGTGTATTTTTGTTTGATGAACAAAATTACATTTTTATCCTTTATGTCTGTTTTGAATTTATTTATTTATTTATTTACTTTTTTGGCATATCGTCTTATTTGTTATATATACATACTCTCTCTCTACCTTTTCTACTAAAAAGAAGGCTATAGAATAGTCATTTGTATTTAAGTTCACACTTTCTCATTTACATTTGTGTAATGTTAAGTATAAGCTCTAAATATATAAGTTTTGTATAGATTTTTTATAAAAATATGGGTCTCACTAAGAAAAGTGAGTTTTAACACCTTTTTATGATGGGGTGACTTTTTTTATATAAAGATTGCACAAGATTTGTGAATTTGGAACTTGTATATATCATTTCTCTTTGTACAATTATGTTTTCTCTCTCATTTGCACAATTACGCTTTTGTCCTCTCATTTATCATTAAAAATATAATTAGTTTTATTGTTATTCTTAATATTAATTAGAATATAATAATAATAATGAAATATAAATATCTTAAAAATAATATCAGTTGAAGTTATTTGTTTATTGAACTTTTGTGGAACAAGTTAGCAACTTAGGATTTTTTTTATATTTATTTTTAGATTTAAAAATAATGGCATTTTTCATATATAATATTACGTAAGGAAATAAATTTTATTTTCGTATTATTTTTATAGTAATCTATAAAAAAATCATAGTGATCGGACTAATAATATTTTCATTTTACAAAATACAATTATTATTTTTAGGTTCCAGTCTATATATTTTTATATAATTGGTCTTTAATTTATCATATTTGCTGTTATATTCATGTAGTTTTTTAAACAATTACAAATAATATTATTTTATTTTTTTCATTTATAAGAAAATTATTATTATTATTGTTTTTTTTTTATAAAAATTATTATTATTGTTAATGTTATTATTATTATTACTATTATTTTGTACATGTCTAACTGGTATTATAACAAGTGGAGCAATGCATATTATTTAATTTGTTATGTATTCAATAATTTTGATTTTTATGTTTCCTTCATTTATTCAAGTATAATTATAATCATTAAAAGTTGTTGCGTAGATTTATGATCATCTTTTCATTTATCATACTTGTTATAATTGATATGCATTTTAAAATTTATATTTACTGTATCAAGAACGTAGTAGCACTTTTAACAAGATATACGTGCCTTGCATGTAGGCTCGTAAACTAGTGTGTATATATATATATTTATATATGAAAAATACTACAATAAAGCCTTACATCACATATATCCACTTAGCCAACATGTAATTTGTTATTTTTGCATTCTATTTAAACACACACATATTTAAACATATTTAAACACACATATTTGTATTTTTGTTATGCTATTTTTGTAATAGGCTCCTAAGCATATTTTCTCGTTTTCCAACGCGCTGTTAATAATCAATTTTTTCCCCATTTTAGTTTAAAATATTGGAATTGAACGGTCATAATAAATTAGGGAAAAAAAAAGGAAAAAAAAAAAAGAACCAATCAGATACTAAAATGTTGGAACTGAATAATGAATATGTTCGGATTGATTTAGGTTGTTGATTTGTGTGCAAGTGTATGATGCCAAAACTCGAGTATTTTTCTTGTTTGCTAAATTTAATTATTTTGATAAGAAAAATATTATTTAGATTCGAAGTCAGATATTTAATATAATTTGTTACGTGTACTCAGAGTTTTAGCAGTTCTGACTCTTTGAGGGGAAGAAAAAATGATTCGATTTTATAGATTTCAGCATCAAAACAAATCGTCTACGCTGGTTTCGTTCAAAATCATATCTTTAAAAATAGGGGTTTGGATTCGAGGACTCAATTCCCAAACATGTTCACGAGAAAATCAACGCACTCCCAGTGGAAGCTTAATAAGGCAGAGAATATAAGAAATGAACACAAATGTACCAACACACATTCCTTCCCCTCTTATGGCAGCGACCTTTGCGGCCACAAAAGAGCCGTGTTTCGTGTAGAGCTTTAAAGAAAACAATATATATATATATTAATTTCTTTAATCTGCAGACTGCAGATTCTTCACATCCTTGAGATCTGAATTTCATTCCTAATAGAGATTAATTGGAGCTTCTCCATGTTACCAAGTTTGTTTAAGAGATGCCTTTGACAGTCTTCAGCAGCAACAACTCCAGCTGAGTAAGCTCCATGTACAGATCCCTGGTTTTCAACACTAACTGCTTCCCCTGCAAAGAAAAGATTACCCAAGGGTGCTCGAAGCCTCCGGTATACATCTTCAGGCTTTCCCACCAAGTCGTATGAATAACAACCAAGAGAGTTCATGTCTGTTCCCCAACCAGATACGAGATACTGAATCTGTCGAGTAGGACCGATCAAACATTAGCATAAGGGCATTGGTATTGATCATCAACTCTTGGTTGCTTGACAAAAAAATATGCAGCTTTTTGTTCATAATGCTGACAGCTAAAATGCCGAGTTGTTTGTAAACAGGTCAGACAACCATTGTGGCTTCTCAGCCTTCCAATATAACATTGTTGCCAAACATTATATTTCAATGGGACAGTAATAGGTAGAGTAACACAAAATTGGCTGAAAGCAAAGCAAGTACATGAAAATAAGGTACTTACTGGCTCAGTTGCATTAGGAAACATTTTCTTGAGTTGTGACATCGCAAAATTTGCAGCAGACTCATCAGACAGTTTTTCAAGGTCATATGCAAACCTTCCAGCAGCCATGTAGACGAGGACTGGATGGCCTGTTGCCTTGTTAAGATTGAGAAAATAACCACAGGCATAAGAGCTGGGCGCAACAATGCCCAAAAGTTCCACGTTAGGCCAAAACACTGTATCAAATAGCATAGCAATCTTATTTTCATTTCCCACACCAAGATCTGAAATTGCAGAAACTTTCCAGTCAGGCAACTTTGGCTCGAACTCAATTAATTTGGCTTTGAGAACTCCAAGGGGTACTGTTAAGATAGCAGCATCTGCAAGAAAGTTCCTTCCATCCTCAACCGTGGCCATCACCTTATTACGCACGTTGGATATTTTTGTAACCCTACATACAAAGATTTATAAAGAACCATAAATCAATACATTTTTCTTACTCACATAGCAGTGCTACGTGAACAAGAATAAATCAACATCACTTGGCTCAAAACGGCATGTTGGGTGGTGTGTGGACATAGCAACAGAATTAACCCCAAGGCAGAAAGAAAGTGGGGAAAGGGAAACTTAGCTGAGCTTAGTAATTCCGGCTAAAAACTTCATTAATATGTTTTGCATGCAACAAAAACTATATCTATCAAGGGATTGTGAGCACCTGTTGTGGGTCTAGTTAGCTTATCTAGTAGACTCTCTTGACATCATGCCAACAACCTAGGATTACTCCTCCAGGATAATGTCTAAAGAGAGGGAAAGGGCAGCCTCCCATTGTATAAACTGTAAATAGGGCCTCCAATGTGAAGTGGAACTGTGGAACCAAAAATGCATTCCTATTTAAGTTCTTACTTTGGTCTAACAATATCCTGATTGCAGCAGCTCAGATTTTAGTTTTTCCCTTTTTTTTTTTTCGTTCATTCATTTTATTTTAAATTCATATCGATATATATACATATTTATAGATATACTGTATGTTTTTTTTTTTTTTTCTAGATATACTGTATGTTATTCTACATATCATGTAAATATGTGAATGCACTTGAGTCAACTAGGAAAATGGAAGCAATACCGGTGATTCAAACGTATATCAATATCTTTCACAAGAGCCTTTATTAGAGGGTCATAACCTTGCACCATAAGTCCATGACCACCAGAAAGAACATGCTCCTGTACATCAAGGAATGCCCTTGATCATTATGCAATGATTAAAGGTAAAGAATATTGAACTAGAGATTTCACTCACCACATGGCCCAACACTAATTGCCTCAAATTGACATAGATGCAGGATATAAAAAAAAACATTTTCTTGATTAAATAGAGAAAAAGGATGATGGATTCTCGGTACATTTATTTGCTAAGGGCTTGATCCCACCAACCAAAAGGAAAAAGCTTGTCTGCCCTCCCTCGTCCTTCCCTACTTTTTCATCCCTTCTAGTTCAATCCCGCAACAACTGAAGCTTAAGTCAACTTATTTCATCAAAATCCAGAATTGTTAGAAGGTAGACAGTCAGGTCCCAAAGCATAACTTGAGAAACTGATTGGCTGACATTTTATTTTAAGAAGATTCATTATAAGAGTTACAAATTAGTGAAAAGTTGCTAGCTTATTTCAACTCTTTACTCACTATTTTCTTAATAGTTCTTCCAGGTTGTTTTGAAGCTTTTCTAATGAGTCTACAAGTACTTCAGTTCTATATCTTTCTTTTAACAAGTAGCTCTATGAGCATCTTAAGACAAGGGATTCTATATCTAAAACAGGCTGGGAAATACTGAAGATGGTGACAAACATTTCTTTTGAAACTCATACTCTTTGCTCTATCTCAATGCATGGAAATTTCAAGAGCCAACACGAAAGCAACCTATTTAGTGGCAGACATACTTGGCATGGGAATCTGTACTCCATGCTCATATCATGTGCAACCTTTGGAATGTTCAATACTTGTTGTCTAATTTGAAGTTTCTTATCATAGTTCAACACTCCAACTCATTAGCTCTGCTATCTATAGTGTCTATCTTATATAGGGACAGCGGCTGCAGGCAAAGAACTTTTCACCATGAAAGATCAGATACAGCACTTGCCTGATCCCAGCTTTTCAATGATATCATGTCAGCATCTGCTGCAAACCAAGCTTCCATTCTACATATGTACCATTGCAACACTTCATGGGCAAGTCCTTCTTGTCTGATAGGAAATGGAAGTTTCATTAGTGGCATTAACAGGTCCAACGTAAGTTGTATTAATGATATGTCCTGCTTCCTTACCGTAGTTCTGGAAGCCTATCCAACACAATTGAAATTGCTTGGAGAACAGACATGTCATTGGTATGTTCATCTCTTACTATCCCTGTCCAGAGGTGTAAACAAAGAGAAAAAAATTGCAGCCGAAAACATTACACAAATGATTTAAAGGGAAAAGAGTTTCTGGTCTTTGTTCTACCTCTTTTAGAATTCTCTTAAATGTTTCCCCAACTTCGATGACCATCTGTTGAGGAACTTGATGGCCCTCCACATCATAGAGTGTGTAGCTGAAAGAGAAAATCCAGATCTTCAAGATAATAGTTATGACTGAATACTAAAGAAACAGTAATCATAAAGGAAATGTTGTAGCTTCATGGGCTATATGATATAAATGTGCTTGATGCAAGAACTGAACCGCAAGGATGTATAGTTCTACTGCCTTACAGAAGACACTAGCAAAAACCTTTTGGCCTGATCTGTTCTTTTAATTTTATATGTTTGTTTATTCACTGCTCCATGATAAATGTAGCCATATGCATTCTAATGTCATGCGAAGGAATTGGTTAAGCAAATAATTATCTGGGCTCAGAACATTTGCATTACAACATGTAGATAAAGATAAAAGGCTATCATCACTAATGAAAACAAGAATCGCAATAAGTATCGTAGGCTGTAAAATGACTATGATTGCCAACAAGAAGTAGCATACAACGCTTCCAATACTAGAGAAAGTGCTGTATGCCATTTATGGATATACATACATTGTCAGATGCATGGTAAAATAGAAATGTTAAGCAAATAAATTATTACCTTTCCAAATCATGGTCATACAACACTGAGTCATCACCACTTGTACGGTATAATGTAAGCCCTAGACCACATATCAGTGGAGCTAAGGGATTCTCATTGCAAACACCATGTAGCCTGAACAAAATTCATGAGCGAATTATTAAGGCACCTACCCTGTGGTTGTTTAGATACACAGGTTAATGTATGCAAGTTACAAATTGCAAGGGACGGCATCCACAACTTTGGACATGGAAAATTATTTTAATTGGAAAATCTTATGATAAAAGTCTGAAACGATAATAATTTTTTGTCTGAGATCAGTTGTTGGATAGAGGTTAATATTCAAAGAATATTAAAAAATGGACTCTTCGCTATGCCATGATAATGGAATCCAGCCCAGAAGTAGGGAATTGATGGAAAAGCAGATACTGGTTTATGAATAAAATGGATAGTGTGCCACATGGGAAAAAAACTCTCTGAACAGAAGACCTTTTAATGTTCTTTGCATAACTGCTGAATCCATTTGTATTTACAACATCTACAGTCTAGAAAGGGATCCACAAAAATAATAAGTGAACTTGCCATGATGCTCCCATATCTACTGGACAACCAAATGAATAGTCAGTATGAATACGACCACCAAGTCTATCCCTTGATTCAAGCAAGATCACCTGGACAAAATGATGAGAGTATGAAAATCCAAAAGGAAAGACAAAGTCTTGCCTAAGGCTTCCAGAGAAAAAGCGTGTGTGTGTATGTGTGGAATTAGAAATGATCACCTGAACTGATGCATCAGATAGGATACGTGCTGCAGCAACCCCCGATATACCACCACCAATCACTATAACTGAAGGTGTTGAACCATATTGCCTATGGATATGGGAGGCAAATGAGCCTAGTCATCATACATATATACATGTCAGCAGGGTGACAATTTCTCAAACACAAATAAAGTTAACAAAAGCTGAAAAAGTTTTACCCCCATTATAATTACAATAAATCTTGACTTAATTATTTGAGTTAAGAGAAACAGCCTCTATGCGTTCCCTGTCTCTTTCCCACGTGAATTAAAGTGAATAAATTAAATAAATAGAAAGACCAATCCAGGTTTACGCGCAAATGAGTCGAGGAATATAATTGCAAATACCGTGACATCCACATCCTTGAGCAAAAATAACATATATAAATTTGTTTGCATGCAAATACACGAATGTCGGTCAGACAGAATCACATTGAATGCAAGACAGAGGTTGTATTTCATCATCGCAGCCATTCCAGTTTGCAACAACAAAAATAAAGCAAGTGAGCGCAATCTTTTTATTATCTGATCAGACTCATTCTAGCACTTTTCATTCAAAACAAACGTTGGTGATTAAGAGAGATTCCTAACTTCAACAGAATCAGAACAGTGATACGGGGAAGTTTTTATTTTCTCTTTGTAAATATGCAATGCGGAAGGGAGTGTCTTACGTGCACTACATCGTTGGCTATTGAACCAAACGGATTTTTAATAGAGACTCCAAACATTTCATATATCTTATCACTGGAAAAAGTAAAAGAAGAGGAAAAATACTGACCGTCTAGCAGATTGTGGGAGACTCGTTCCTTGGATTCCATTGAGAAAACGTAATTGTCACGTGCGATAAAGGAACAAACGAAAAACAATTGGAATTTGAAATTGCAAGGAACGATGAGAAAGTGACTGATTATGATTATTTATGTGAAGGGTGTATGGGAATAAAGAAATTGGAAACTAATTGGAAAGAATGATAGAGCATGAAGATGAGAAGGCCCGCAATGAAGCGGCTCAGGTTGGAAGAACAACGCAGCTTGTCAAACCAGCTCATAGGATCGAGGTGTTGGGTATCAGTTGCATAGATCGATACTGTGCGACCTTCTCCCTCAGTTTTTTTCTTCTCTCACTCTCCGTCGTAGAAGCAGAGATCCGCTCGCTCGCACACGCGATTGCCTATGCTTGTGGCTCTGCGTCTGCGTCGTGGTAAACGTAAATTTTCTGGCCTCTTGAGGATGCCAAGACTCAGATATTCAAGTTAAGGCAAACAAGCGATCCTGCCGGTGGGCTCCGCACGATCAGTGTTTTAAACTTTTAGGCCCGTTGAGAGTTTAGATAAGAGAATAGATAGCAAGAGTGAATTTTGTAAAATTTATTTAAGATGAATTTAAGTGTTTAAATATATTTATAAAATGTTGAAAAAGGTTGTGATTTTTTTGTATAAATATATGTTAAGTTGAAAAAGATTATAAATTTTACATATAAAAAAATTTTAAATTTGAGATAAATTTAATAATTTAAGAGTTAAATATTTAAATGTTGAATTCAGTTTAAAATTAAATTGAATTGAAATCTATTTAGAGATCTAAACATAGCCTTTTGGGGAATAATAAGTTTTGTTTTTTCAAATAAAAATAATAATAATGAGTTTTGTTACGATAAGTTTCTAAATAATTTTTATTCTTTATGTTAGAGTAGATTTTTCTAGTAGGTATTCATAACCTTATATCTTTTTTATTATTGTTTTATTATTCAGTTTTTTTACTCTTTGAATCTAGATTAAAAATATCATAACATGATTTTCTTGCATAATTTATAAAAATTGACATTAAATCAAATTTATTTTTAATTAAATTATATGATTACGTTAGTTGATTGAGTTTATTTTCTTCTAAATTATACAAGAATGTTATATTCTAAAATTTTTAATCCAAATTCAAATAGCAAAATGAAAAAAAGAATGGTAGTAAAACAATAATAAAGAAGGTGTAAAAGTATCATTATGTTTTCGAGTATGTATAAACCACATTATCCACATAACTTAAATGATAATATTAAATTTAAAATTTTTAAATTTTTTTTTCAAATTAAATTATGTCATTGTATTCTATACACCAAGTTGAAAATATAATATTATCCTATACTTAAACGATACAAAACAAAGTATCATTATTTCACAAAATGACATTATTTAGAACAGAAAGTCGTCTAATAGTCAAATTTTTTTTTTTTTAAAATTCCGTCATTACTCTAATTTAAACTTTTGTTATCCAGTTTCTTTAATAAAAATATAGAACCCTAGTTATAGATGAAATATTATTTACCTTTAGTTTTAAAACTAATTAAAACTAGATAATTAAAAGATATATTCATATTTTTTATTAGATTATGTTACTCATCATCCCACACTACATATTATATATTTTTTTATTTTATTTCTATTAAATTAATTGAATTATTCTACTTATCATCTATACACCACATATTTATTATAAAAAAATAATTAAAAGATGTGTTGTGTGTGGTGTGTGAGATGTTAAATAGAATTTTTCTTTTTTATTTTTTATATTTATATTTAACTGGACAACGGTTCGATGTGAAAAAATAATAATAGTTTTTCCTTTGGATTCACAATTTCATTTGTTTTCTCTCTCATTTCCCTATTTTGGATTAAGTTTAATGATTTTCCTCATTATTCGCTTCAGATCAGTAACAATAGATATAATTTGAATCCGACGTATTATTTTTGAATAAGAGATATGTTGTAAAAATAAAAAGATTATAAAAAATTAAATCTACAGGCTAACAGAGTTTTATAGGATCAGTTAAATTTACTTTACAATAAAAATAACTTTACAATCTACCGTATTATATAAAATTACGTCAGTTTATAAATATATTTTTATTAATTTGTTTATAACTAATGTTTTTTTAATTAATAAGGGTTGTGCTACAGCACGCTCGTAATGTTTCCATGAGGCTTACCGCTAGATGTCCACGTCACTAGTTTTTATAACAAATTTTTTTAGGAAAACGCTACTATGCCCACTCCATTTGACATCTCCATTTGACCGCTTGCAAAAAAAAAAAAAAAATTGACTTAATGATTAAGGAAGTGATTTTAAGTGTATTGAGATTTTTTTTTTTTAAATCTTTAAATGTATTAAAAATATATGAAATGAAAAATAAAAAAAAAAAAATTTACACTAGATGGTAAGCCCAGCGGTCAAATTGGGGCAGCATTGTAGCCGCACCCAATTTTTTATAAAGAAAACAAAGCAACAATGCAAGATCGAGCGTTGAATGTCACCATCCCTTCCTGTGCTTGAATTAGTCATTGCAATCGAATCAAATCAAAAGCCTCAATTCAATAATTGTCACTTTTAACCATTAAGTAAAAAAGAAAAAATCTATCGATTTCATCCATAAGCTTTCTCGGATCAACTATAATTTTCCTTTCACATATGGAGCTTTACTTCACGTTTTGCCTTGATGCCATATATTTATTCTTCTTCGATCAATATCAAGATTCAGATGCCCCAAGAAAAATAAATGACAATACAATAGCTCGACAAAATACTCTCATAAGACCATCCAGAGAAATGATGAATTTTGGGGACAATCGATCTCTGCATGCGTCTACATAGAGCAAACAAAAAATTATGTTATTTCCATTCATCAGTTGCTTCAAAAGGGTAGGGAAGGAGGCAGGGGCATGCAGAATGCTTTTAGGGTTTCAAATGTTTCATTCCGTGTTTTTTTTTTTTAATTATTGAAATGACGTGGCATGCCAGCTTGAGTGGTAAGGGCGTGGTAGCATTCATTGGGCATACTATTATTATTCTTTAAATAATTAACGAGTGAATTATCATATTCATTTATAAATCAATCATATGCAAAATCTATAAATCTTCAAGTTCGAGAAGAGCATCCTCCTCAACACATTTATCGACAATATTTCGTATAAATTTTTAAAGGGCTTGATTCATCCTGAAAAAAACTTTGATTTCAAATAATTTAAATATGTATTTTTTCGGGATTATAATTCCACCACCACCGCTAAGGTTGTGGCTCTCAATAGTACTTGGATTGCTCCTAAACGATTTAATATATACTAGACCTTGAGTTTGAGTCAACATATAAATTCACCTTAAACTATTAATATTAACTATTTAAAAATTTACTTAATTATGTGGGAAGTATTGTAGTTGTGCTCAGATAAATATGTTAATTTTGATCGCCTCCTTCTATTATTTTATAATTTTATTTAGGATAAAAAATAATTTGTGTTATGGATGTGTTTCACACGAATGCTCGCCAAGAACTTGCACCAGGAGAACCAAAAAAGGATTGAAATGTATTAAACGTCTTTAATGCCTAAGTTAGATTGCTAATACTTGAATCTAAACATTAGATCGAATTACCACGAAACGTGAGTTCCCTTCAATATATATAGAACATGGGATAAAGCGATAGATCTTATGTAATAGTCCAATCCTCTAGTTCAACCTCGACTTGGGGCCTTTATTATTTGAATGATCAGTTATCTAATAAAGGGTTGTTATCTTGGAGGAGATTTCGAACATATATCTTGCTCTGATGTGTGAGAAAGTTTGGGTATGACCTTATCTGTGAGTTTGGCTCCTGGTCAGGATCTGTCATTAATATACGAATTGGTTGTTCTGTTGTACTGATATTGGTAAATGGGTGCTATACTAGATCTTGGCCTTTTGAGGTGCGAGGCTGGCCCAATTGAGAAGGAAGATTTTTTTCCTTCCAGTTTGAAATTCCAAGGTAAAAAAAAAAGAAGCTTCCATATAATCTATATTTGTTAAGAAAAAAGTTAAATTGTCCTTTGGGAACTGTGTTCGGCTACTTCCTAGTTGTGGTGCGGTGCGGTGTGGTGTGTGAGTAGTGGAAATGGTATGAATTGGGGCATACCATTGCTATCTTATTGCTATGCGCATGAGGGAGATTCGGCCGGTACGTTGCATTGAGTCATCGCGCACTTTATAAAGACATAAAAGACAAACAAACAACCCAAATATATGTTTGACAAAACTATGAGAGACATAGCAGAACTCTTTGTTGATAAAGTACCAAAAAGACAGGATGCCTCTTAGAAGCATAAAGTAGATGAATAATGAATTGGATTTCCACTAACTCTCGTGGTTCAACCATACTCTTCATTTATAGAAATTAGTCAGTGTTTTTATCAAACATGTTACATGCAATTGTAAATCTAGACTACAAATAGTTGAGTTGGACTCTATTAGTACTCTATTACAATCAGATAGAAACAAAACATAAAATACAATAGCAAAAGATAATCTTCTTGTGATATGCCTCATGCTTTCTCCTTGTGTTTATCCTTATCTCTTTGTGGCTTTGCTTTGGTTGAGTTTGAGATGGACTTTGTTTCAATACGCCCCTTCAAGCTCAGTGGTAGTATAGTGACATTGAGCTTTTCTCTCAGTAACGTAAACCGCTTTGATGGAAGAGGTTTAGTGAAAGTATTAGCTAGTTGATCCATGCTAGAAACAAACTTGACTTGTAGTGCGCTGGAGGCAACTTTTTCGTGAACAAAATGAACATCAATTTCAATGGGTTTAGTGCGGGCGTGAAACATTGAATTTGCAATGAGGTATGTGGCTCTAATATTGTCGCACCATAAGACCAGAGGGTGTTGAAGAAAGACACTGAGTTCATGCAGTAGAGATTGAAGCCATGTGAATTTAGAAGTGGCATTTGCAATGGCTCTATACTCTGATTTTTGTGCTTGATAAAAAATTGTCAATTGTTTTCGAGAACTCCTTGAGATGAGGTTGGAGTCAAAGAAGACACAATAACCACTTGTAGACCAACGATCTTCTGAGCAACCTACCCAGTCGGCATCTGAGAATGCATGAAGCTGAAGGGAGGAGCTATGCTTGAGTAGAAGTTCGGAAGTTGGAGTGTTGCATAAATAACGTAGAATGTACTTCACGACATCCAATGGTGGACTGTAGATTTGTGCATAAATTGGCAGACTCGATTTACAACTAACGAAAGATTTGGGCGAGTGAGAGACAAGTACTATAGTGAGCCAACAACACTTAGATAAAGGCTAGGATCATGAAAACCTTCACTAGAAAATTGAGAGAGTTGGCCGGTGGTGGACATTGGTGTTGAGACTGGTTTTACAGAGTGCATAATATTCTTTTGAAGCAAATCTGATATATATTTATGTTGATATAGAAGAAGCCCCTCTAGATGTATAAAAGCTTTAATGCCCAGCAAATAGTGGATTGGGCCTAGGTCCTTAAGCTCGAACTCAACTTGGAACTTATGGATTAGGCCCGACACCCAGAATGTCATCTACGTACACCATAAAATAAATAAGATTCAACCCAGATCCATAAATAAATAGTGACGAGTAAGACTTAGAGTTGCGGAAGCCCAACTGACTTAAAGTTGCATGTAGCCGAGCAAACCAAGCTCGTAGGGCCTATTTTAGTCCGTAAAGGGCATTTTTTTAGATGACAAATATGATTTGGGAATAATGGATGGATAAACCTAGGTGGTTGTGACATAAACACATATTCTTTTAAATCCTAATGCAAAAATTCATTTTTAACATCTAATTGTCGAATGTTCCAGTTGTTTGTCATTGCAAGAGATAGAATGATACAAATGGTGATAGTTTTTACAACTAGACAGAATGTTTCACTGAAATCAATCCAAAACTGTTGGTGAAAACCTTTGTCACAAGGTGGGCCTTGTAGCGATCAATTGTGCCATCAGCCTTTCGTTTAATCCTGAATATTCATTTAAACCTTACTTGGTTAATATTGGGCCGTGGAGAAGCTAAGGCCAATGTGCCATTTTTCATCAAGGCCGAAAATTCATCATTCATGTCCCGATACCATTCCGGGTAACGTAGAGTTATTGAATAACATTTGGGCTCAAAATCACATGAAGTAGAGTGTGTAAGAAAGGCTCGGGGTGATGGGTAGGGAATGAGGCCTGAAAATAATTGTTTAGGCCAAATGATATTATTATTGGCCCCTATGACAATTGGGGTTCGAAGTGGGAGATGCGGGATGGGTGTTGTTGAGGGTGGAGGATGAGGGATTGATTGTTGTGGGCTCAACGTGGTAGACTTAAAGAAAGTCTACCACGTTGAGCCCACAACAATCAATTCTCGGGATTGATTGAGGGAATTTGTCTGGCACATTATTTTTGGCTCCGCAATTCTCTAGATTTCCTTTTCTGGTTTTATCGCTTTCTTGGCTAGGGTTGCTGCATGGCGACGACAGCCGCCCCTCTGGTGTCTTTCCCACCGGCAGGGAATCTTGATACATCCTTGTCCTACGCCCAGGTGCTGTTGAAGCCTTCTTCATCGTCCAGTTTTAAGTTGCCTATGCGGTACCCCATAGATGTCAATGGCCAACCAGGTTTTATTTTTTCAGAGGCTGAGATGTCCAAGGCTGCGGAAGATTTCCGTTTTGCTTTGGTCTTAAAGTTTTTACAGTCTCGTCCGTCTATTGATGTTATTCAACTTGCAGTGGTGAAAACGTGGGGTTTGTTGGAGATCCCTACAATTAGTTTCATGGATGCTCATCATGTCTTTATCAAGTTAAATTCTGAAAGGGATTTCGTTCATGCATGGGCACGAGAAGGGCGAGTTATTGATGGGTGCATGTTTTGGTTGTTTCGATGGATGAAGGACTTTGATCTTAAGAAGGAACCAACGTTGTCACCCCAATGGATCTTTTTACCAGGCCTTCTGCTGCATTTGTATAGAACTGATTGCCTGCAGATCTTGGCATCAAGATTTGGCAGATTCTTGGGAACTGACAATGCGACCATTAACAAGTCTCGCGCATCAGGTGCAAGGTCATGTGTGGAGGTTGACCTTCTTGATGAACAAATTCAAGGCTTCCCTATTGTTGTCTCGGCGACAAATAAGATTTGGCAAGATGTGCGTTATGAGAAACAAGGGTCCTATTGCAGACGATGTTGCCGTCAAGGACACGAATGTTGTATGTCATGTAGGGGTGAGGAAGGTGTGCAGGGAGGATCGTGTGGATCCAACGCAGGGCAACCAAGTTAAAAGAATGGAAGTATGGAGAGTTAAGAAAGCAGGATCTAAGGAGGAGATGGAAGAGCAACAACCTGTGGAGAAGCCGGTGGGTACAATCGAACATGTGACAGTTGAGGAACCTGATGATGATCAGGAAAGAGACCAGGCAGTGCAAGTATTAGAGGATCCTGTTAACGTGGTTTCGACTGAGTTGGTCAAAGTTGTGGAGATTCCCCATGTTGATAAGGGAAATGAGGTTGTTGGATCTGTGTCAATACTTTGTGAGGAGGAGTGGGTTTTGGTGCAGGTGAATCCCTCGAAGGGACAGGAGGGCAATCCAAGAGACATGGGGATTATGGGGGATATGGCCATGCAAGAGGGGTTTTCCTTTGATCGACTTAGAACAGAGGATCTCCAGGATGTTGTTACTGAAATTCTGGAGTTGGAGAATAATTTCATAGTGACTGCGGAAGATGATGGGAATAGATTTGAGTAGGAAGAGAATGGCAGTCTGCAAAGGCTAGCAAAAGAGAAGGGTTATGGCTTGGATTCAAAAGTAAACAATACGATTTCATGCTTGGAAAAATCTGAAAACCTCACTTTATGTTTGTCCCGACGGGTTGTTTCGCATCCAGAAAGATTGAATTTATGATTGGGAGCATCGTTGTATGGAACGTGCGTGGATTAGGCACGTCCAAACAGAGATTAAAGCGTTTGGTTAGAGATTTTAATCCGTCAATGTTGTCAATATCCGAACATGGATTTATGGGCAAAATTTCTTGGTTTTTCTTCCTTTTGTTCTAATGAAGCAATGGGGGGGAACTTTGAGTGTTTTGGAATGTAGAATTGGATTTTGACGTGCAGGGCATGTCTGATCAATTTATTTATGGTTTCTTTACTAAGGGTGATAAATGTCTCTATGTTTCGTTTGTGTATGCGAAGTGCACTCAACTGGAACATTGGGAGCTTTGGAAAGATATAGAGGACGTTCAAAAGGATGATATTCCATGGCTTGTGGTTGGTGATTTTAACACTATTCGTGAGGATGGCGATCAGGTTGGCGGTAATCCTAGGCCATTATCGGCCATGGCAGATTTTAATTCGTGCATCCATAATTGTGGACTCATGGAGGTGAGCTTTACTGGATGCAGAATGTCGTGGTGCAATGGTAAAAAAGGGATGTCCAGAAGATGGGCGCGACTAGATCGAGCTCTTACGAACCCTCTTATTCTTCAAAAATTCTTGAAAGATCATCTTGAATATTTAAGCTAGAAGTCTTCAAATCATAGCCCCATGCTGCTTCAGTTTGATAAGGACGTGACTAGTTATGGACCATCTCCATTCCGTTTCCAGAGCATGTGGTGCACGCATGAGCATTTCATGAAGTGTGTGGAGGATGCTTGGAGGGAAGAGGTTCGCGGTACGGGGTTAGTCCGTTTGGCTGCCAAACTTTAAAATGTTAAACGGATTTTAAGAGTTTGGAATAAAGAGGTTTTTGGTCATGTTGATTAGTCTATCAAGGCCTTGGAAGAACGCATGGAGTTTCTTGAGAGCTCATTGCAAGCTGGCTTTAATTCTAATGTGGAGAATGATTATTTATGTACCAAGGCTGAACTGGAGGTATGAGAAAACAGAGAAGAGCTTCGGCTAGCTCAACAAGCTAAATGGAAATGATTAGAGGAAGGCGACCGCAATACGAAGTTTTTTCATGCATTTGTAAATCAACACAGGAAGACTTCGGCTATTTAAAAAATGACCATGCCAAACGGAGGGGTTCTGGAGAATCCAGGGGAAGTGCACAATGCGGCTGTGTAGTATTTCCATTCGTTTCTCACGGGGGAGGGGCCTGCGGTGCCCCCGGATTTGCAAAACATTATTTCTTCGGTGGTGACTGATGACGAGAACCTGGGTCTCTCTCAAAAGCCATCTGAGGAGGAGGTTTGGGTTGCTTTATCGTCTATTCCAAAGAATAGTAGTCCCGGTCCCGATGGTTTTGGTTCGATGTTTTATGTAACATGCTGGGATATTGTTAAAAAAGAGGTGATAAAAGCGGCTTGGGATTTCTTCAAAGGTACTCATTTACCAAGATTCTATTCTGCTTCTTATATTGTGCTCATTCCTGAAATATAGAATCCTCAAAACTTTGATAAGTTTAGGCCGATCAGCTTGTGTAGTGTTGCCTATAAAATCTTTTCAAAGATTATTGTGAATCGCTTGGCTTCTTTTTTGCCTCCCATGATCTCATGGGAGCAAGGTGCTTTTGTCCCAGGGCATAGTATTTTTTAGAACATCACTCTAGTGCAAGAAATGGTCCAGTCTCTACACCGCAAGAGTAATGGAGGTAATGTAATGCTGAAGATTGATATGGTCATGGCTTATGATCAGGTAGACTGGTCCTTTTTATGTTTGGTATTGAAGGGTTTTGGTTTGTCAGAGCGTTTTTATGATTTGGTGGAGGCTTGTGTGATGTCCCCATGGTTCTCGATCATGATGAATGGGACCTACAAAGGTTTTGTTAAACCATCTCGTGGTTTGCGGCAAGGGGACCCCATTTCCCCTTATTTGTTTATTATTATGCAGGAGGTTCTTACTCGGCTGTTGCGAAAGAATTTTGAGGAAGGTAGAATTGGCTCCTTTTACCACCCTGGGGAGGGGCTCCATTGTTGTCTCATCTCCTTTATGCTGATGATCTTCTTATATTTGTTAATGGAGAGAAGAGGTCTATTAAAATGTTGCTTCGGGTGCTAGACATGTATGCGCTTTGGTCTGGTCAGTTAATTAATAAGGACAAGTCGACTCTTTTCCTTTCCAAGAAGATAAATTACTCAAAGAAGTGAGGCCTTCTTAGAATGACAGGATTTGTGGAGGGCTCTCTTCCTACTTCTTATTTGGGGGTGCCATTAGTGACGGGGCGTCTTACGGCAAGAGCTTTGGAGCCTTTGATTACTAAAATTCGGAATAAGGCCGCAGGGTGGAGAATTAAAATTCTTTCGCAAGGAGGCCGTCTCACCTTGCTTAAACATGTTCTGTCTTCTATGGTGACTCATTTGCTGGCAGTTCTTAATATTTCGAAGGTTTTTCTTTTCAAACTAAATTCTATCCTATCCACTATTTTTTGGGGGGAGTTTAATGGTAGAGCTAAAAAGAAGTGGGTTTCTTGGGCTGCTATCTGTAAACCGATTGAGGAAAGAGGCTTAGGTCTCCGTAATTTCTCTGAAGTGCGGCAATCCATGCATATGAAGTTTGCATGGCATCTTATGTCCTTAGACAATCTGTGGACACAGTTCTTCCTCACAAAGTATGTGAAAGATGGTAACCTTGTTTTGGCAGTTTCACGGACAAGCGGTTCAAGATTTTGGAGATCTGTTTTGGAGGTTTTTTCAAAGGTTTATGATCATACGAAGGTATGGGTCAAGGAAAGTAAAATCTCCTTTTGGCATGACAGATGGCTCTCGAGTGGGCCTCTAAATGGCTATGTTCAAAATATTGCCAACCACAAGCTTCAAGTCTGAGACTTCTGGGTTGGTAATGTTTGGGATGAGTTGGCTTTAGTGGATTTAATTGGGGATACTAGAGCTATGGAGGTGATGCAGTCTGTCGTGGCAGGTAAGGAGGGTTCGGATGTTTATGTCTGGGAACCAACTCGGGATGGCAAGTTTTCCACTGCCTCAGCATGGGATCTTATTCGGGTTCGTTGTGAGGAAGGTTTTCCACGGAAGGACTGGTTCTGGCACAAGCTCTTGCCAAAAAGAGTGGCTGTTTGTGCGTGGAAGGCTTGGTTTAGGTGCCTCCTAGTTGATGATCGCATACGTGAAATGGGAATAGCTTTTGCATCTTGTTGTGACTGCTGCACAATCGGAAACTTGGAAATTATGGATCATATTTTATGCTCTGGTGATATTGCTACGGCAGTGTGGAAAAGAGCATCAGTGGAATTAGGTGTTCGCTGCATGGAGTTTTCAACATGGTGTTCGCAAATGGCATCATGGTTTAGTTGCGCTAAACGTTCCTCACAACGTGGTATTCTTGTAGGCTGAATTCCGTGTCTGATAACCTGGAGACTGTGGGCTCGTCATTATAAGGCACGTATGGAATCGGTTTATGAGTTGGCAGAGTCCGTTTGGCTTGCAATAAGGTTTTGGCTTGGGCAAATCTCTGAGAAGTTAGTCAAATGTAGCAGGCTATCACCGAATGATGGCGATATTCTAAGAGCTATTAATTTGCCAATTGCGCATGTCTTTACTAGACGCCCTCGTATAGTGAGATGGTGTAAACCGAGGGAAGGATGGGTGAAGTTGAATGTTGATGGAAGTTGCAGAGGAAACCCGGGAACTTGTGAAGGGGATGGGGTGGTTAGGGATCACTTTGGAAATGTTAATGTGGGTTTGGATATTGAAGTGAGTTGAGTTAAGATAATAAAATATTGTTAGAATATTATTTTTTAATATTAAAATTGTTTTGAGATTTGAAAAAGTTGAATTGTTTATTATATTTTGTATTGAAATTTGAAAAAGGTGTAATGATAGTTGAGATGAGTTGGAGATCCAAACGAAGCCTTAGAATTGCTTTTTCGAAATTTTTGGGTGTTGGACCGAATAATGCTACTGAACTAATGGCCCTTTCCAGAGGTGTGGTTGTTTGCAAAGAATTCGGATTTTTCCAAGTGGAGATTGAATGTGATTCGTCTTTACTTGTCCACTGGTTGGGTTCAAAGGCCTGTAATGTATGGTATTTATGGGATTTTTGGGAGCAGTTACTTGAAGGTATTGAAGGCATGTGTTATTCTATTTCACTTATTTATAGAAAGAGTAATCAAATTGCCGATTTCTTTGCTCGTCAAGGAGAAGCTGGGATCACCAGGACGTATGGAGGTGGCGAGTGTTTACCACAGAGGGTGAGAGGTTTGGTTCGACTGGACAAGCTTGGTCTTCCGTCTTTAAGAGATTGATTTTTATTTTGGTTTTTGTTGGTCTAGGTTTAGGTTGACTTTGGGTTTTTTATTTGTTTGTGTTTTGGGGGTTTTTTATTTCTCATTATTTTCTCCCTAGTGTCTTTTTGTTACCACGGTATTCCTTCGCCACAAGTGAGGGTTTTTTAATAAATTTGAGACGGGGCTGCTATGTGGGTGGCTACCAGCTCTTTTTAAAAAAAAAAAAAAGACTTAAAGAAAGGAATAGGTGGGGGAAGTGTGATAGTTGTGGGGAGAGGAGTTTCTTTGGGAAGTGAAAGTTGCAGTTGAGGTGGTGTTTCGGCAAATGGAAATTGAGTTTCATCAAATACAACATTGCTGGTGATGTAGAATCGATTGGAAGCGATATGGAGACACTTATAACCACTGTGATGCATGCTATAGTCAAGGAAATCACATTTTTGTGACCAGAATTGAAGTTTTGAGGCGTTGTAGAGATGAAGGTGCAAGCAACAAGTACAAGTGAAGACACAAAATTTTTTATTGTCATGAGTGTGTTTGAACATAATCTCAAACGAATACTTGTGATATGTGACGGGAGAAGGTAATCGGTTTATGAGAAAGGTGGTTGGGAGGAAGGTGACGTCCCAGTATTTGTGGGGTACGGAGGAGGTAGCTAGGAGAGAGAGACACATCTCAACAATATGACAGTGTTTACGCTCCACTGTCCCATTTTGTTGATGGCTATAAGGGCATGCCAGCCTGTGAGATACTCCAAATTTGGAGAGGACATGGGTGAGTGGTTGAAATTCACCACCCCAATTAGACTACAAAGCTTTTATTTTATGATCAAATAGATGTTCAACATGAGTTTTAAAAGTAAGAAATACCGATAGATCATCTTATTTATTTAGTAAAGGAAAAGGCCAAACAAATTTGCTAAAATCACTAACAAATGAAACATGGTACTTATTATTACTAGCAAATGTAGTGGAGGAAGGTCCCCAAATAGCAGCAAAAATAAGTTCTAATAGAAATGCAGAAACATAGGGGGATTGGAAAAGGAAAGAACATGACACTTGCCCATTTGGCAAGCATTACATATGGACTAACTCTGACGACTATTGTCTATGGATAAATTATCTTGAGAAATAACTTGACGAATAATACGAGCAGAGGGATGATTGAGGCATTGATGCCAATTGTTGAAGAATGTGCAGACACCAAGATAGTCAGATGGTGATGAAGCTAAAGTGGTTGAGATGAGAAGATATAGGTCATTTTTACTCTAACCGTGCAGAAGAGTTGCCTCTGTGGTTGGGTCCTTGACGCAAAAATAGTGAGGGTGAAATTCAAAATAAACATTATTGTCACAAGTAAATTGGTGAACCGAGAGAAGGTTTTATTTATTTATTTGAGGAACATGTAATAGATTATTCAATTTAAACTAACGATTACCAAATAAATAGGCAGAGCCAATGTGATAAATATTCAAACCTTAACCATTGTCGACGTGAACTTGATTCGGGCCGGAGTAGGCATAAGCTTGAATGTTGAGATTTTGAAATTTAGATGTCATATGGTGTATAACACTTGTGTCCAGATACCAAGAGGGATCACCAAGATTTTGAGGAGCAACAACATAAGCAAAGATGGAAGGTTGGTCATCACTATTGTATGAGTGATCAAACCTGTGGTAGCACTTGAGAGCTGTATGACTATATTTATTGCAGACTTGGCATAATGGACAATTGTTGGATGTAGGGATGGAGTTAGAAGTAGGGGGTTGCCCACAACCAAATGAAGGGAATCGTCGATAAGAATTAGAGCCGCCAGGGGAGAGGCGAGAAGGAGTGCCACAACTCTATGGTGTGTGAGTTGCAACTTAAGCTAAAGGAGTGCCAAGATCAACTGTAACGGTCAGCTATTCAAGCTGCAGTTCATGGGTTAATAAGTAGCCATAGAGCTCATCAATAATCATGGTTTCAGCTCGTATAGTCACATGTGACAAGAAAATCATATTCAAAGCTGAGGCCAAAGAGAAGATAGGTGGTAATCTCAAATTCCGCGAGAGGATGACCAACAATAGCAAAAGTATCAGCTAGGAGTTTCACCTTTTGGAAATAATAAGCAATGGACAGGTTGCCCTTTTTAATGGTGGAGAGTTGTGACCTGTAATGTACAATCCTAGCTTGGAAGTGAGCTGAGAACAGAGTCTCGAGCAGTTTCTAGACATCTTGAGAGGTGGAAGGGCCCACAACGTAGGACAAAATGCTTTTTGAAAGGGAATGCATGATAGTGCTAAGGATGATTTGGTCGTGTTGGATCCACTGAAGATATGCAAGATTGGGTAAGGTGGTGTTTGGTGTATGCTGATTGGGAATTGCAGGAGGGGGGGTGGGGAAATTGACCCATCTAGATAGCCAAAGAGGTTTTGGCCACGTAGATAAAGGTTCAATTGTGCCTTCCACAGGAGTTAGTTCTCTTGGGTGAGCTTTAAGGTGATGACATGGTGCAGGTTAATGAAGGAGGAGGAAGGAGTGGAGGTGGGTGGTGTGATTGTAGAGGAACTGGTCTGCCATTGGTGACGTTTGTCAGTGGCTATTGATACCATATAGAAACATAAAGTAAAGGAATAATGAATTGGCTTTCTACTAACTCTCGTGGTTCAGTCGTACTCTTCATTTATAGAAATCAGTTAGTGTTTTTATCAAACGCGTTACATGCAATTGTAAATCTAGACTACAAGTAGTTGAGTTGGACTCTATCAGTACTATGTTACAGTTAGATAGAAACAAAACAGAAAATACAACAACAAAAGATAATCTTCTTGTGATATGCCCTTTTTCCTCGTGTTTATCCTTATCTCTTTATGGTTTTGCTTTGGTTGAGTTTGATATGGACTTTGTTTCAATAACCTTTAAGAAGAAGAAATCTCCTAGACCAGACAGGACAAGACAATCTGTGTCTTTATAAAGAAAAATCTCATACACACATGATCCATCCATTGTTGCATAGAGTTGACGCACATGTAAATCCATTGAATATCTGTGATTCTTTCTTGCTTAGGCATTGAGTTCATTAACCAAGCTGAGCTACCATGTTGCAATGCTCAGATTTCGTTTGGTTATACAGATAAAATGAGATAAAAGTTGAATAAAATATTATTAGAATATTATTTTTATTTTTAAGATTTAAAAAAATTAAATTGTTTATTATGTATTATATAGGAGTTTAAAAAATTATAATGATTAGATTGAGATAAGATCAAACCAGGCCATTCTTTTAAAAAGTGAAAAAACTGAATGACGACGCCACCTAATGCCCATTATGTCCGATGAAAGAAACAATTATTTGTCTATTCATGGGTTGGTTGGGCTATAAGATATATATATATATATATATATATATATATATATATATATATATATATATATAAACCTTCCCCATTTTGGAGAAGCCTTTGCTGCACTCATAAATGTCATAAATGTAAAGAAGGCCATATGCTAAGTCAACTGGTTAATAAAAGATAATCTTAGAAAGGTGATTCCCTCCTCGCTGCCTTCCCAAAATAATAAACTTTATGACAGATTAGAGCAACCCACAGGGACAATAGGCTCGGATTGTAGACAGATACGGCAAACCACCCCTATTAAAAGTTACTCCACGTATCCAGAGTCACGTATCAAATGGCGCACAATCAAGCAAGGTAGGCTACAACACTGAATTACTAAATGCAATGAGAACCATCCCGATTTCGTAATTACCAAATATTGTAGCTAAATGTGATAGTCCCCTAGATCCCCATTACCTGTATTTTTTTTATCAATAAATGTATGCCCATGTCGGCAGCTCAAGGCTGCTGGCAATTTTCTGCCTTGTCTTCATTATGCTCGAGACTTTGACCTTGTGGATAATAGACATGTAATATATTGATCATAACATGTCTCTTTGCTAATCATAACAACCAACGAATTACATATATTGCTAATGTTTCTCTTTGCTAATCACAAAAGCATGCCAAACTTGTTAGTTGTTAATCACTTATACGGTACTAAGACATATCTATCCTATGCTTTCCACTCTTTCATCTTCTGTTCAATCAAAAGGCTTGGCAGTTATCTTCTTTCAATCTAACATTAAACTTCCAAATCTAACATTCATGATAACTCACCGATGATTTAATTTTGTGACATGATACCTATTTTGACACTAACTGTTAAACATCATTCAAAAATTTAAGATACTACTGAATGCTAATTTGATTAAACTTCAAAATAAAATGAATATGATAATAAAAAAGAAGATCAATGCAATGCATGTGTAGGGGAAATGTTGCATTAACAACATGGAGTAAACCTCGATTACTTATTTACACTAAAATCTCGTTTGTTTTTATAGATAAAAATAGTTGAGATGAAATACTACTGGATGCTAATTTGAATAAGCCCTTAAATAAAAAGAGTTTGATAATTAGAAGGTGGATCAATGCAATGCATGTGCAAGGAAAATGCTGCTAACAACCTGAAGTTAATCTCGGCTACTTATCAACACTGAGACTTTGTTTGATTTTACGGATGAAATGAAATGAGTTGAAATTAAAATTAAAAATTTAATAAAATATTGTTAATATATATATATTTTTAATATTATTATTTTTTAATTTAAAAAAATTAAATTATTTATTAGATTTTATCTAAAAATTTTAAAAAATTATAATTATTAGATAAAATAAGATAAAATTTTTTGTAAAAATCAACTAAGAAAAACTTCGTTTAAATTCGAAATTTATCTCAACTTATCTCATCTATACAATTTTTCCATATTCTTACACAACATATAATAAAAAATTTAATTTTTTTAAATTTTTAAATAATAATAATATTAAAAATAATATTTTAATAATATTTTATTAAACTCATATAAAATCATCTCAACTCATTTCTGAATCTAAATGAAGTCATTTGGAATAAAAAAAGATTTCTACAAATAAGTCCGTGCATGTTCGGTTATATTTGATAATTAAGATGACATACAAAAATCTTATCTCATCTCATCTTATTTTATCATTATAATTTTTTTAAATTCTTACATAAAATATAATAAATAATTCAAAATTTTCAAATCTTAAAATAATAATACTATTAAAAAATATATTTTAAAATTTTATTTAAAAATAAAAATTTTCATCTTTAACGTTGCATAAAACTACTAGTGGGAGTACTACCCTCACTTCCAAGAATGCCAGTCCCAAAAAGACAAATAAATCAAAAGAAGTTCATTCACTAATGGTCAGATTTTTGAAATTAAAAAAAAAAATTTGCATTAATTATGGTTTTCGAAACAATAAACCATAAAAGCAAATGAAAGTTAATTCCTAGATGAACAAGATTCTAGAAGACCTACTTAATTGTTTTCCGACAAATAAGGGGACAGAAACTGTACGTAGTTCTCCACGAATCCTTCTTCTAGGCTAACAAAGCCCGGGTTTGGTTCGAAATACTACTTGAACTGGCCGATCTGTGAGGTGGGGAGGCCGGAGAGCCGCTTTTCAGAAAGCTACCGCTTCTATTCACAGAGAGTAAATAGCAGGAGCCCTTAGAATTGGATAACTTCGAAATATTGAGCCTAGGGCTGGAGGAAGAAGCCATCGGAGGGCGTGATGATCTGTGACTCTCGCTTCCCCCTAATCCCACATAGCTTTTGCAAGACTTCAACTTCTTGTTGTAAGGGTGCTCGACCTTGACAAGATCCTCCATGCATTTCACGTTTGATAGCGAAGTAAATGACCTCGACTTCCCTTCGTAATGCTTTGAAAGCCCCCTCCTACAAACCCAACATGACATAAAATGCAGGGAAAAAATCTTCACAGACAGAGAAGAAAACAGAAAACATGCAATATATGACCCAATTAACTTGAAAGATTTAATGCAGGGCTCGTACTTGATGGGAAGTTGTTGAAGGAGCGAAGACAAGTCATTCAAAGACCCAGTTTCAAGCTGATCCGAAGAAGATAAGTCAAGATGATGATGATGATGATGATCATGATCTTGAGCTCCCTGCTCAGGCATGTTCATTTCGTGCTTGCTCTGTTGCTTGATGATAGCAGAACAATCCATCCACGGAAAGGAAACGGGTATGTGATTTTCTACAAAACATAAACATAATTGATAAAGAGAGTTTATATAGCCATAATATTTTGGATAAATTCTAAGAAAACGAAATTAAGAAAAAAGACTCGGCATTATCCACTATCCAGTCAGTGCTTTCTGTGTCCCCACGCCAAGGGCCACACAGGAAAGTGAGACTTTCAGTTGCCATATTGCCAATCGCAGCCAAACGAGTTGAGCGCGTGATGTCACCTTCATTTATCAGAGGGCTTCTTTGAAAGAGGATTGGATTGGGTTGTGCAACAAACATGAACCAATGAGCGTGGGAGTTGAGGTTGTCGAGGCATAAAAGCTTTTGGATAAGGATGCAGTCCAACTCCATCAATGTAAGTTGTATGCAACCTCTGACAAAATCCAGGCAAATTGTTGCTTTACGCCCACACATTGCGCCTGAACGCCCATTGCCTCCGCATCCACGGTTTTGTTTTCGGCATTCATGTGGGAGGGAACACAGTTTCGTCGTTCCTTCATTGATTAATCAGTATTTATTATAAAACAAAACATGTCGAGTTGATAAGTTGTTAATACTCATTGTTAGGGAAAAAATACGTGGTAATTACCGACAAATAATAAAGCATAATTCAAAATTTTGAAATAATTAACCGATTATTTATCGCATGAGAAATAATATTTATAATTATAAAATTGGTAAATCATCTATATGTATATATATTTTTTAAATAAATAATTATGAGTTTTTCATTAATGTTTTTAATGATATATCCCATCATTTTTAAAGAGATAGTGCTACGTGTATTTATAAATTTATATATAATTTTACGTATAAAATCCATTTTATTAATTTATTTTTAAATGCAAATATTGCATTTCAAAATTTATATTTTTTTTGTAAGATATTACTATGTAAATAAAAATTATAAATAAAAATATTATTTTTTAAATAAAATATATGAGATTTATATGTTTTAAAATTATATAATATTATATAATATTATATTTATTATTCAGTTTTTAAATAAAGAATTGTTTGGATTGAGAAATGATTTGAGATTAGTTGAGATTGTTTGTAAATAGTAGAATAAAATATTATTATAATATAATTTTTTAATAATATAATTATTTTAAAATTTAAAAAAATTAAATTATTTATTATATTTTATATAAAAATTTAAAAAAATTATAATAGGAGAATAACGTCGGTCGATTTTAAATTCTAAGAAGGCTGAGAGTCATATATTTCCTGCAAGGCTATGGGTTTCGTTGTAAATTTGTAATGTATTTATTCAAGCTTTCAACGTAAACATGCTTCACCGACCAGTTATTAAAAAAAGAAAAAATCTAAACAGGCGACGATGCTCCATATGAAGTGCGAGTGGGGAACTCCATATCTGAGCATGATTTCATTCTCCGTCTGCCTTGACTTTATGCTTGAGCAATTTGAAAACCCTAAAAGTCGATGAAATTCAATTAACTTCAAATGAAAAAGAAAGAGATAAAAAGCGTTCCGTTCTGATCTGTAAGATTCGATGCGGTACCAACGAAAAAATTAGTTACTTTTTTTTTATCGAATCAATTCAACGTCGTTATTTTGGCGCGATCGCATTCTCCGACGAGAGATCGGCAGAGAGGGTACGTGCGGATAGGGGCGTCCGGCGAGTTTCGCCGAAAAGGGTTAAAACAGAATTTGGGTTTACGGTTTCTAAGGGCCAGTTTGTACAGGATGCTGAGATAATAGGGAGGATTTTAGAGAGAATGAATAATAATAATATTTTATTATTTTAAAAAATTTAAAATTTAAAAATTAAATTATTTATTATATTTTATATAAAAATTTAAAAAAATTATAATAATGAGATGAGATGAGATGAAAATGAGATAGATTAAAATATTTTTATATCCAAATAGAGGACTTCATTATTTTTTTATAAATCATTCTCATATCATTTTATTTAATTATTATAAATTTTTTTAAATTTTTATTTAAAATAAAATAAAAATTAAATTTTTTAAATTTTAAAATAAATAAAATATTAAAATATATTTTATAATAATATTTTATTTTATTTTAATTTTTATTTCAACTTACCGCATCTCATATATAAAAATAAATGAGGAATGGTTAGAGGTGCTCGAATCTAATGGTTTGTGGACCATCTTGCAAATGACCTAACCTGTCGGATCATGGGCTTTCTTAAAGCATTGATAATGGTTTAGTAAAAAAAAAAAAAAGCTAAAATTTGCTTAAAATGATATATTTTGTCTAAAGTCAAAACTATTAAATATATAACTCCATATTTGATTATCTAGTCAAAATATTAATATATTAATAATTAGATATAATGATATTAATAACTATACACAAAATCAATTAATTAATATTATTATTATCAATATTAGTTAATAATTAGAGATAACATTGTTTTGAAATAAAATATATATTTTAGCTATGAACAGCATCTAGTTAAAGATAGAGAAAGGTTTGAATTTAGTATAACTCATTTACGGAGCTCTCAAATTTTAACCATTCCAATACGGAAGCTTTCACTAATATAAAACCAAAATTTTTAGACGCACTGAAATTTGATCGCGCCAGTGCCCCCTCTTAAATCTATCTTGGGTGGATTTCATATTTTAGGGATTTTAGGTTTTGAATCTTTTATTTTTTAAAAAAAATAAAAATAAAATTGTTGAATTTCTGGCTTGGTTGAAGCAGTCACTCTCTGTTACCTTTGGTTGATTAACCAGACAAGACGGCCACACCACGCCTAAGCTTCCCATTAGAGTAGTCTGTTGAGATGATCCTCCTTTGTCTCTTCCCTTTTGACGAGGAGGGTTTCGTATTACTCCGATACTGATACAAACGAGAGAGATAGAGAGGGAGGGAGAGAGATGGAGTTGCAAATGAAGGTGGCAGAGGCGGTTCACGTCCTTAATCACGACAGCCAATCGGGCAACCGCGTGGCCGCGAATCAATGGCTGGTTCAGTTTCAGCAAAGCGACGCCGCTTGGGAGGTGGCCACCTCCATCCTGACCGCCTCCTCCCTCTTCTCCTCTTCCCACTCTTTTGTCTCCGATTTCGAGGTCGAGTTCTTCGCCGCCCAGATTCTCAAACGCAAGGTTTCCTTTTCCACTCCCTAGCCATTACTTCAAATTTATCCTCTCTCACTCTCATTTAGTATTTTATTCGCCTTCCTTGCGTATCTGTGTCTGAAACGCGATACATATTCGCCATTTTTTTAATATATATCCTATCGCATTGCAGATCCAAAAGGAAGGATATTATCTGCAGTTAGGAGCTAAAGATGCTTTGCTTAATGCTCTTCTTTTGGCTGCCAAAAGATTTAGCTCTGGCCCTCCTCAGGTGTTTTTTTTTCCCAGCCTAACGGTAGAACGCTCTAGGTGTTTATTGGCTGGAACTGATGATATATGCTGGCTATATTGTTGATTAGCTGTAATTATGTGAGAATTGATGCCATGTTGGTTCTTTGGTTCTGAGTTATAATCTGAATCTGTTTTTTTTGATCATTTTGTGTTATTTTAATGACAGCTTTTAACACAAATCTGTCTTGCACTCTCTGCGCTTATACTTCGTTCTGTTGAGAATGGGAAACCCATTGAGCAGCTCTTTTACAGCCTTCAGAATCTGCAGAGCCACGATGATGGTAATGTTGCTGTCTTGGAGATGCTTACGGTTCTTCCGGAAGAAGTTTTTGACAGCCAAAATGCTGATAACAAAATAAGTTCCGCCTGCAGAAGCCAATATTGCCAAGAGGTTTACGAACTCCTTTCTCCTCATTTGCTTTTGGCCCTTTTCCATGCTAGGCCTTAATTCTCTTTTACACAGCTTCTCTCGCGTACTCCGACAGTTCTTGAGTTCCTACTACAGCAATCTGAGAAAAGTTTTGGTGGAGGTGCACAACTACATGAAAGCAACAGAAAAATTCTGCGCTGCTTACTGAGTTGGGTATGCCAATTGTTCAAACTATGCTAAGAGCTTGTGATTATTAAACTGCATAAGTATGTTTTTTCCTGCAATCAAATAAGGAAACGAGCACTGGCTTGTGCTTCAGTAGTCTTCACATAAGTTATGGCACGATTTCTTTCTTAACTTTTGGCATTGTTTTCATTTTATATTATATGATTGTTTTTACTGAAAATGCAATTGCATTATATTAAGCTCTTCTTTCATCTATGGTTTTCTTTTAATATCAACCTCCTGGCACTCAGATTCGAGCAGGGTGCTTCTCAGAGATTCCCCCAGGCTCATTGCCAGCACATCCGCTTCTTAATTTTGTATTTAGTTCTCTGCAGGTAATCCTTCTTAACTACACTGGCCGTTGAAATAGATAGAGTATTAATATTTATGGTTGTCGCATCTGTAATTAATATCTACACTGTTGGTTATAGGTTTTATCTTCATTTGATCTGGCCATTGAAGTTCTCATCGAACTTGTTAGCCGACATGAGGTATGTCCTACCCTTTCACGTGAACATGCAATCATTTTCCATATGTACGTATTGTAGTAGGGTTGCTCATGGGGTGAGCTGGGCCTGCACCATGTGCTTAAGTGAAAACTGCTGACCGAATCGGGTCTTGGGCCCTATTCTTTTAGCCCAAGCATGGTCAAAGAGAGCTTCTTGTGGTCTTGGTTTCAGTCCAGCCTGAATGGTTTAAGAGTTTGTAGCTCAAATGGTCAAAGGTTGAATTATAGTCATCCAAGGTCAAGGGTTCAAATCACATCAAAGGTAAATGGATGAAAAATTAAAATTAGAATCAAGAATCGGGGATAGACTGGAATGTGCCAGGTCAATGATCATGAAACTCAAGCTAGGCCTGAAGTCTTATTAGGAAAGGCAAACAGCCTTACAATTTTGGGCTAAAACATATGGCCTGGGCTTTTAGAATCTCGGTTTGCACTGGCTGAGTGGCCTAGCCCATGGCTACCCTACTGGATGGGATATGAGTTGCCCCTGTTGTATGATATGCACTCCTGGCTCAATAGAATTCAATACGAAGGTTTGTTTGATCCATAAGATGCTCCAATTAAATCACTTGTAGTTTCGTTTCTTTCATATGTGTATTAAAACCTAAGCTGACTTCACTCCACTTGCTGCCAAAATGGTGCGTAAACGCCACTTGTGCGAGAGAACTGGTGAATTCTTATGATTATATGTCATACTGATGGCTAAGTTACCTATTTATGTCTTTAATTGTTGGTTCTTAGAATGTATTTAGGTGTTCTTTTGTATACTTCTTGTGTACACAGGCTTCACCTATTTCATTCGTATCAATAAAACTTTCATTTTACATATATAAAAAAAAGTTACCTGTTTTATTTTCTAATAAATATTGATGGTGTGCCAGATACTTTGGAATCCATAACTAAACTATTGGCATACCCAATTTGAACTATATCTTTTTAACCTGATGTTTTTGAAGCGAAATTGAAATTGATGTTGGGAGCATCATGCTAAGATTAAAGTATTTGCAAAGTTTGTATTGCCTTTGGTTTGAATATCTTATATACTCTCAGCTATGCTTTCCTTTGTAGGGGCTGCCCCAAGTTTTGTTATGCAGAGTACACTTTCTTAAAGAAGTGCTCCTTCTACCAGCTCTTAGTAAGGGAGATGAGAAAGTTATTGGTGGTCTTGCATGCTTGTTGTCAGAAATTGGGCAGGCCGTACGTACTGATTACTCCTTCCATTTCAAAACAGATAATGAGTCCCCTTTTGGATTGTTTCAAAATATGCAAAACTTCCACTTTTGGAAGTTTTACTTATTCAGTTTACTATATTATTCTTACATCTTTTCCCAGAATCATATGAGATTCTTATCATACGCATATGTCATGCCACTTCTAATATAAAGTAGATGACATTTTAGGAAGCTGGAAGCTGACTTTATTTTTACATTTTCATTAATAATTGTAAAAAATATATTGAGATGGAGATAGCATTGGTTTTTTATTTGTAAATTGTAATTGACTTAACACGTGTGAGCAGTTCTAACTTGTCTACATTATTACTGTTAATGACAGTGACATACTTCACAGAATTTGATGCGTATAATCACTACTTGATATATCTTTCTCCTTCTCACTAACTTTTTTGGCTTGTGAATGTTCACTAGGCACCATCTCTGATTGTAGAAGCAAGTGCTGAAGCAATTGCTCTGGCAGATGCACTGTTGAGGTAATAGGTCGATCTTATAACATTTAATATATCCAGTAGTGTTTTCTTTGAGATTTTGACAGGCAAGAAACTATGAGTATAAAAGTTCTCTTGAGAATTAACCAATTATTCAGAAACATATATGCTGTGCTCCTGGGTGTGAATAATGTGCTGACAGCTCTATGCTTGAGGGTTATTTATAAGTTAGTGTTTATGGAATTAAGATTGATAATAATTAAGCATGAGAAAAAAACCTTTAAAATGGATGGACAAGTTTAGGAAATAGTTTGGTTATAAAGTGCTTGTTTATTTTTTTTCATATAAGTAACTAACTTATCAAATTTTTTTTTTCAGATAAGTAAAGTGTTTCTTTGGATCTATATCCACATGCCTTCTATTTTTATGATGTATTTGCTTTGTGATGTGTCTAACCTGTTCGATATATTGGCAGCTGTGTGGCATTTCCAAGTGAAGACTGGGAGATTGCAGACTCAACTTTGCAATTCTGGTACTACTGTCATTGATTTAGTTATTGTTTTTTTTTTTGATAAGTAAGAAAACTATATTGCTCAAAGAGTAGGCCTAGCCCAATATATACAATAGGGAGCCTTGGAGGGCGTGAGAGGATTTAGTTATTGTTTTTTTTGGTGTGTTGTTTCGAGGATAAAGTTGAGTTTAACTTTGAAATAATTGGAGGTCTCATTGCATTTTTTAAAAATTGATTAAGCATATTTGCTTCATTTTATTTTGGTTTATTCATTTTATTCTATTTTTTGAATTTAGTAAAAAGATGTTACTGCTGATTGTATTCCAAGTTTGGAGGATTCTCCACTTTGGACTTCCATAAAGAGCTGCTTTGTCTCTCATCAGGGCTTGAATTTGGTTTTTTATTTTTTGGTCACCTTGTACATTTTTTTTTATAAGTAAGAATCTTTATTGAATCGAATGAAACTAGGCAAAACCCATGTGCACAGCAAGTATACAAAATGAGATACCAAATTACATTCTAGAAAGCTGAGAAGAAAACAAAACCTCATGAACATTCCCTCCCTTTAGTACAATAGTAGAAAACCACTGAAAAAGAGAAGATACAAAGAAATTCCAGATTTCCCCCACTGCTCGCAACTTCTTGTTAAAGCACCTGTCATTCCTTTCCGTCCAACACAATATTCCGAGCAGTGGGGGGAAATCTATCTCAATCCAAATCGGCTCTAAGAATGCCAACCCATAACACCATAGCCACCTTACAATGTAAAATTAAATGATCAATCGATTCCCATTCTTCTTACACATGAAGCACCACTCCATAACAATCATACCACGTTTCCTTAGATTATCCACTGTCAAAATCTTCCCAAGTGCAACTGTCCATGTAAAAAAGGCAACTTTAGACGGCACATAAAAGAGATTTGTTGTTGGACTGTCAACACTTTGTAAAAAGATTTAATTGAAAACTTATTACTCCCTGTGTGTTTTACTGCATACGATCTCTCCCATTTCCTCCTATCTTCTTTGAATACAAAAAGTTGAAAAAACCTGCAATCTCATCAAGTTCTCAATCCTGAGCATTTCTAGTGAAAATAACATTCCACAATCCCATTAACACGACACGACACAAACCTCTGAAACAACAACCTGCTGGTTTCCAACCAAGATGAAGACAACTGGAAAAACAGTATTAAGAGGACTCTCACCACACCATTCATCAAACCAAAAATGGATTCTTGCACCATCTCCAACCTCAAACTTAAGATGTTTTTAAAAAATGTTTTACCCATTTCTAATAAATTTCCATAAAAACTGAGACAATGAGCATCATTCTCTTCCACATCTACTCTATGTCATTGTTTTTTTATTTTTATTTTTAACTCAAAATATCGTTGCAAGAGGTGTTACTGTAGATCCAGTCTTGGAAGGTGCCTATGAAACCTTAAT
This sequence comes from Cyclocarya paliurus, assembly GCA_029856935.1. NCBI lineage: Eukaryota > Viridiplantae > Streptophyta > Magnoliopsida > Fagales > Juglandaceae > Cyclocarya > Cyclocarya paliurus. The sequence continues at coordinate 37,195,733 of CM056946.1, read as the reverse complement.
TTAGTATTAAGGCTCTTCACCATGTTTGATTGTTTTGTTCATCGGGCCTGCTGAGTTAATTCGTATTGGTGTTCCTACATTTATGTATCATTCTTTTCAATTTTCTTTGCACAAAATGCTTTCTAAGATACGTATTCCCATCGAATCCAAGTGGGTGGTTTGAGGGGGTAAGGAATGGAGGCCATGTAATACTGACTGAGAAAGGATGGAAAGTTGTAAAAGAGATGAGTTTGGGGCTAGAGACAGTTTGTTGGTCTCTAAAGCTTTGGAGGAGAGTCTGAAGGCTGGGAGGAAGGAGTTCTACATTGCTCATCAAGAAAGCGATAGAGGTTACATCGCCTAGCGTTGTTCCAACTTCAGAGGCATTTTCATGGCTTTAGTGGAGTATGGCGGGGGAGTCGCGGAGCTTTATCTTCATTCTAGGGGATAAGGACGGAATGGGTTGGAGGAAACTAACGAGGCGTTGAAGGAAAGCTGGAAGAGAAGGTG